>OZ025301.1:163074481-167874481 GCA_964019185.1 Maratus speculifer | reverse complement strand
TAGTATACCTATTTAATGCAGGCAATTTATCCAATGGATCAACGCCAGACGTTGTCCATCTCCATGGCCTGATTTTCTGGATTTCATCACAAGTGTCACCGGTGTAGCGAGGATCAACGGTACCCCAGCCAACATCATTTATTACTGTCAAGATGGTGAATGTGATTATAGTGTGTCAAACTAAATGAACTTATGCGAACTGTAATTCGAACGTTCCACAAGATATATCTTTCTTAAATATTTAGTTTTTCTGTAAAGGGATGCATGGCCATGTTCTCCACAGTTTATTCTCTTGCCAATCATGAATAAAATCTATAATTTGTAAGTAGAAAAATACTGTCTTCTCTGTGAATGCTGTTTGGGTGAGTGTTTTATTGTTTTTCTTTTCTTTTTATTTTAGGTAACACTTAACAGCTTGTTGAAATAGTTGAATTAATTTAGCTTGCGGCACAACGCTTAATTGATTTACTTCCACTATTCGACACGCGCTGCTATCTGTATTTGAGGAATCTGTTTCCGGGCAATATACTATTTGAGCTGACTCGTCTGTTTTGATGAGTTTAGCTGCCGAGATATCGCTTGGATCGGGTTCCCCAAATACAACAACTTAGCATTAATTGGCGCCGTGTTACCGTTTAGGATCTTACCTAATAGCTTTTTTTTTACTTTTGAAATAATGGTTAATTTATTTAAGTTTTTTAGGATTAAATTTAGCTTTGTTAATTTTTTACTTGACTATCGTGAATTTTAACGATTTAGAGTAAATTTTTAGCGATAGTTTGGAATTTTTTTGAAATAAATAAGGATTTTTATTTTTCTGACAAATTCATGTGAACATCAGAGAAACATGATTATAACATGTGAATAATATAATATTCTCATATACTTTGATAATAATGTATTTTTTTATATAAAATGTGTACCCTCTTGTCTTTTATATATATAACAGTATTTATGAAATATTATTTAAAAAAAAAATAGTCAATTTTCTAAATAAATATTTGTAGTGCCATAGTAATATTTTCCATATCAATTGCAACAATAATGTAATGTGTTTTTATTTCCTGCAGGCAGGAAATGGTGTGCATAATTTTAATGTACACTTACACTCTGATTAATTCATTAATGTTTGTTGTGTATGGTAGTGGTACTACTATTAAAATAATAAGTAAAATAATATAGATAAAATAAAAAATAAACAAAAATTGAACAACAAAATATTTATATTAAATTTGAACAATTAAAAATATGCTATTTTTTTATTGTGTATGTAATATTGAGTAATATTTTTCAAAAAAAAAAAAAAATACTATTGAATTAATTTTCTCCAGTGCTATATTTTTTCATACCCCTCAAATATTTTTATTTTTTATTTTCTAGAGCTTTACCCCCCCCCCCCCCTAAAGTTTCAAAAAATATTCTGGGGTGATAGGGGATAAAATTTATATTCAATTTTGCTTTTTATGTGTATTATGATTTCATGCTTTTCTTTTGCTCAATAGTTTGAACTTTTAGGATGTATTTGTCATTTCGTTTTCATTTTATTATTGGGGCTGTCTATTCATTTAAACGTTTAGTAGTAGCCTGGAGAATAGTAAGTGCTTTGCACTGACCGGATTTTAGGGATGTGGTACAGGGAAAAATAGCTCTTTCCTCCACCCTCCGGATTTCTCGAAATTGTATTATGAAAGGGATGATAAAATTCCTATCTTGATATTTTATTATTTAACTTATGCAATAATCAAACTTTAATAATCTTTATATCAATTTAAATATTTGTTTACACTGGAAGAATTTTTGTTCAATTTCACTGAGGAGGCCAAAACTATATTTTAATAATTATTTTTGAAATATATAGATAAGAAAGGGTACCCTAATCAAATATATAAAATGAAGGAGAAATAATAAGAATATTCATAATAAAATGAATATAAATGAAAATTATTTTTGAAAGATGTATAAAATGCATCAATAATGTAAATATAGACCTTGGGATATTTTATCGGTCACTTTTCTCTACCTAGCTTGATCGTACTTATTCTCAATTAGTGCGGCTAGAAGAGATTTTAGATGTTTTGGCAGTTAGTTCTGCGGAAATTCTTTTTTTCCATGATGTCACAATTAGAGATTTTGCGGCTGTGGTTTCCTCGTGTCACCACAATTTATGCATTTATTCGTTTGTTGACGATAGACTATTTCAGTGCCAAAACTATCTTTCTGGTGATTTTAAGGTCTTTTTTTTCTTTTTTGATTGAGATTGGAAAAACCAATCCATTTAATTTAATTGAAGTTTTGTCAAATTCCTCAGTAATTATGTTGGTAATTTTTCTTTATGACCATTTTTACAATATATCTTTGATAAGATTAATTAATATAATCTTAAAAATATTTATTTACTTTTATAATTATCACTAAATGAATTTAAGAGAGTCACTATACAACTTACCTTTTGAAGTTATTTTCTGTTCAGCACACTTTGATGAAATCTAAATTTCAAAACAAATCTTTTTTTGTTCTTTTTTTTTCAGATTATTTCCCTGCCATTGAATTTTACATGATATTCTATATATTAATTTTATATGGTTTAAACTGTTTATTTATGGTAATGAATATAAAGGTTATTTTGTTTTAAGAAAAATATTGATTCAAAAGAATCATAAAATTGGTATAAAAGCATTTGTGTTTATTTTTGTGATTGTGATAACACTGAAAATAAATAAGCAAGCAATAAAAATAAATAATAAATAAATTATATAAATTGAAAATTCATATTAAATATTCTTTATTACAGGACAAAATTAATAAGTTTTGCTTTTTAATTGTTGATCCCTTTGTTTATATTTATTTTAATTTTAAATTCAGATTTTTTTTGAGATTTCTCTAAATTTTCAATCTTTTAGTATTTAAATTTTGACTTCTATAATTTTAAATGGGTAACAATAGTGTGACAACTGCTTGCTCTTTTATGCTTTGCTAATAAACAAATCAGGGACTGCCAAACCCGAGTTTGCTTTCGATATGTGTGGCCGGCTACCACGTATTATCTTAAGAATTAGTAGGGCATATTATTAAATTTATTTAAATAAATTCTGATATTAAAAATCTTTTAAAAATAATACAGTAATTTCAATCAAATTTTAATTGTAGGTTGTCACTTGCTTTAATAGATATTAATCAAAAATAAGTATATAAATAAATAGGGAAAAACTTTACTTTGCATAAATTTTAATTTATTGCTGGTTGTTATATACTGGGGTGATATTTCAATATTAAAATTCTGATTAATTTTTCAAATAATTCATAATTTGTCTTAAAATTTTAAAACAAGTAATCTTAAAACTTTGCCATTGCTCTGAAAGCTGCTCTTGGAATTTTTCAAATTTTTCTAGAAATTTTGGACAAAGCAGACGCAGAGGGTCAACTCGGCTTAACTTGGGAATTAATCCAAATTCAAAGAATTTTGGCCCTCCGATATTCCCTCACGGTGCAGTCCATCATAAAATTTTTACGATACTGATGATTCCTTATGGGTGTCTATAACTTCCACTTGTGGATTATTAGTTAGGTTCACTGCTTCGAATCTAGGGCACCTAGAGAGATTTTAGATGCAGTGTTATTAATTTTCAATTTTTTTTCTGTCACTCAATTACAAATATTTCTGAAAAATAGATTATTTATGTTTATCACAATTTTACCATTCAGCATTGTCCTGTATATATGCATATTAACTATGGTTCATTCACTAGATACATAATATTTTTTTTCATGAAAGCCATATATAATGTAATCATAATGTGCAAATTTGAAAATTTCAATGAATTGGTGTTACATCAAGAAAACTTTACATAAAAATTTTATGCTATGTAATGGTGTTCACATGAATATTTTTTTTCCTCCCCCTTTTCACTCACCCTTGGTTGTATTGAATGATACTTGCAAATATATGTATTATTTGTATTCTAGATCAATATATTTTATTCTAATGCTTATATCTTATACCTTTTAAATGTAATTTTTTTTATTGGGCTGTCTGGTCAAAGTGTTAGTCTTACACACAGTCCAATCGTTTGATTCAAACGTGTCAAAATTTTTCTTTGCATATGCTGTATGCATTTGAGATCCCAGGATCTCATTCTTTTTTTTTATTGTTTTTTTTGTTAGAGGCTGGAGGTAATGCTAGGTTGTAGGGAGGATTTTCAGATTTTTTTTTTTTCTAAAAAAAATTCAGATCAATATTTTAATAAAAATTAATTAATTAATACTCATTTCAGAAAAAATAATTTTAATCTTCCACAATTTCATTAATATATCCTATAAATCCAGTATTTTCATTTGATACATCACAGCTTCCCTATTTGAATAAGATCAATATGTCAAAAAAAAAATATTTTTCTAAATTATTTTATTATTAATTATTCATTCTTAAAATTATATTAATCAGTCTTAATTTTAAATATAGATCATTTTCATATAATCGCCCGGTCTTTTAATCGTATAATTAGCAATTTATGCTATTTGAAAATTTAAACTTAATCTCCGTATTTTTTTATGACGATCGCTGTATTTTCAAATTCACGCACCGCCATATTTTTTTCTTGCTTCGTCCGTTTTGACCAGGCATGAGTCATCATGCTTGAGATTGTTCCAGAAGCATCTAGTGCCTTCGATTCTAACACCTCCCACGTGAAATTAGGGGAATCCCCCGATAGAAGCTTCCAGAAAACGCTTCTGATTGGTTGAGAATGGCGTCGCGGACGAGCACTGAAATTTTTCGCGGGCGATTCAGAGAGATTCAAAAAATTATCCGAGCGAGCAAGACGTAAAAGAGGATTGGGGATTTTTCCCCCGGCTGGACCTTCGGGTCTAGCGCCGGCAAAGATGTTTTTTTTTTCAAATTTGGCAGAGATTCCTGTTCTTTCAAGAGTTGATTTTAGATATTTTCAGAGGATGATCGTCTTTACAGTTCTGCACAACAAGATTTAATTTTATTATCTTCGCTTCAAATATTAAGAAAAAATACCTCCAGCCAACTCATAAGTTTCCTTATACTAAGAAAATAGAGACTCCCGTTGTCCGAGTTAACATCTACTGTTTGATCAATTTGCTATCAACTCCAAAGTCTTGGAAATTTCTAGCTGACATCGTGAGAACCTTTGTGAATGAAGTATACCTATTTAAAGCAGGCAATTTATCCAATGGATCAACGCCAGACGTTGTCCATCTCCATGGCCTGATTTTCTGGATTTCATCACAAGTGTCACCGGTGTAGCGAGGATCAACGGTACCCCAGCCAACATCATTTATTACTGTCAAGATGGTGAATGTGATTATAGTGTGTCAAACTAAATGAACTTATGCGAACTGTAATTCGAACGTTCCACAAGATATATCTTTCTTAAATATTTAGTTTTTCTGTAAAGGGATGCATGGCCATGTTCTCCACAGTTTATTCTCTTGCCAATCATGAATAAAATCGATTATTTGTAAGTAGAAAAATAGTGTATTCTCTGTGAATGCTGTTTGGGTGAGTGTTTTATTGTTTTTCTTTTCTTTTTATTTTAGGTAACACTTAACAGCTTGTTGAAATAGTTGAATTAATTTAGCTTGCGGCACAACGCTTAATTGATTTACTTCCACAATTCGACACGCGCTGCTATCTGTATTTGAGGAATCTGTTTCCGGGCAATATACTATTTGAGCTGACTCGTCTGTTTTGATGAGTTTAGCTGCCGAGATATCGCTTGGATCGGGTTCCCCAAATACAACAACTTAGCAATAAGGTTATTAAAACTACTATAGTTGAATCTAAATTATTCCAAGAGACAGAAAATATTCCAAAACATAGTCAGATGGAAGAAAAAAAGTTGGTCATAGTTGGCGAGTAAGAAGGGATCGAGCAAAATTAGCTAAACAAATTGGAAAAGTTGAGAAAGAAATTATTAAAGACTCGTCAAACTTCTGAAACGTGCAAGAAGTTTTATAGACTTAGAGACAAATATTCCAATCAAGAATCCATTGGAAAATACATTAGAAATATCACAAAAAAGATTATTACAGTGCCTCAATTAAAAAAAAAATGATGTTTGAAGAAATATTAATGAAGTACTTGGCAAATGGAAATAGCAATTCGAAAAAAGAAAAAGCAAAACAATTTTTTAAAGGAATTATGCAAAGAGACCTTTTAAAAAAATACAAGGTAGTAAGTGAAACAAAGTTCTTACCTTCCAAAATACACATAACACACAAGATAAGAGTTTTATAGTTTGGAATATTCGCGGAAACAGCGAACTGGATTTTTTGTTACAATTCTAAAGGTACGTTTGTAGATATAAGAGCCAAAATCCCTGAACCCAAACCATATAGATCTCAGACAAATACATTTTATTTTACTGACTTTCTCCATAAAAAATTTTCAAAATAAAATTTGTTTTGAGCTTTTGTTTAAAATAATGTTTTCTTATTTACCATAAAATTTTCTGAGAAAAAAAATAATTTGTAATTATATCTGTTTGTCATTTCCATGTCCCTGTTTGTCATTCCCCTGTCTAGTTAAAATTTGAAAATTTATTTTTGTGTATTTAACGTAGTAAAAGATTATTGCTGATTCTATTTTATTAGTTAGAGACATTCTCTAAACACAATGGAAACCAATTTTAAAGAAAAAATTAACATTATTTTTTAAATATTTAAGATGTCCAAATTGACCAGTTAAGAGAAAATGACCCATATATAAAAGAAAGCCTGGATTTCATATTAATCACAGTACAAAAAAATCTACCGAACCAAAAATCTTGAAAATTGGGGTAAAAATACTTCTTATAACATCGAGTGCCGCTAAGAAGGGATTTTCGAAAATTCCTCCCCTAAATTGGGTAAAAAAAAGAACGAACTTTAAAAAAATTCCTTAAAAATCAGCTTTTGTAGTTATTTTTAAACTGATAACATATTTTTGTGTATTTTTTCATGCTGAATGGAATGGTACCAAGCAAATTCTTTTAAATCCAGTAGTTCCTGAGATACTTCAAATTTTCCTAATTTGGCGATGTCTTCGGCGCAAAATTCTGAAATTTTCAATCCTTATCTATATATATAAAAATCTCTCCCTTAGGAAGTTCAACGGATTGTCTAAAATAATAACATGTTTCATCATATCTCAGAAGTAAATTCAGGTAGAAGCAATTCAATTAAAAAAAAAAAAAAAATTGTAATTTAAGAAATTACCCCAACCATTTGAAAAATGTTTCACTCGATACATTCATCTATCATTTTAAGCTAAATACCAGTTGTTTTATTGTGTATTATCCGTGCCACTGCTATAAATGACTTTATACATGCTGCAATTTGAAGGTACGGTTCGTTTAAGTTATATCACTCTATTGTCGCCAAGCATAAAAGTTGGCGACGAAAGAAACATTTCAAACTATTTAACATTGTTGGTGCGAAAGTAATCATTATTAAAATACAGCTTTGGCATATACTGTTATACTTGTAAGACTTTGGCATATATTGTTTGATTTTACAGAGCAGAATTTTGGTGATGGAGGTTTTAAACCAAAATCGATCGCAGCACATGCATCTGTGAATGGGTCCATCAGACATCGAATCAAAAAAGTTTTTTCCCAGTTTTTCCCAAGCCGATTGCTTTTTAGTTTTCTTTTTAGGTGGTGGAAAATCAAGAGTAATAGCTATAACATTTTCCGGCTTGTTAGAATCACTATTGGCACTCAAATTTTCCTGGTTAGAACCGACCGATAGTAAAACGCCATGGCTAGTGGATTGGTCGCCCTGGCGACATGATGTTTTACAATTAATCGGTTCGGCATTAAATTGCTTCCTTTTTCGTGATCGCCTTTCAACACGTAATTGGTTTTCAGCGGCTCAATAATCTTTTGATTTTATCATTTTCTGCAATGAAAGACGTTTTTGCGCCAAACCAAATACAGTATTACTTAGTTATCCCGTCGACCAATTTCGCCAGATGATACGAATCGCCAAACTAATAAGCAACTTATACATGTTGACTAAATTTTTATTTTAAATAGCAAAAGAAGAAATAAAAATCACTTTATGATTGTTTAAGTACGCGTATTGTGTTTAATATCATTGAATGCGATATTCACGTTCATTCATTTCTTTGGCTTCGGCTTTTTCCGTATCTGTTAATTTCCGTCTACCCATTTTTAAATTTGTTAGTTTTCTCCTTTATTACAATGATTTTAACCATTTTAATTTACTATTCAAATAAAAATTCTTCTAAAAGTAAAGAATTTAATTTACTATTCAAATAAAAATTCTTCTAAAAATAAAGAATTTAATTTAAATTCAAAAGTGGTAACATCATTCAAAAGTGGTAACATCATTCAAAAGTGGTAACATCATCGGGTCCATTCTCCCGAAAACAACAACCATTTTTCAAATGGTTAAAAAAAAAAAAAAAAAAAAAAAAAAAAAAAAAAAACTAAAAAAATTGTTAATTACCTTAGTAGTTTTGTAATTTGTCAGGTTTTTTTTTTTTTTTTTTTTTTTTTTTTGTCATTTTAGAGGTATTTTGTCGCCAACATGAACTTTGAACTGAACAATGTAAGATTACATAAATCAGACAAAAATTGTGGGTATTTGATTAGATATTAAGATATTAAGATTATATTTCGTTTGATTCAAGATTATTTTAGAGAAATAGCGTAGCGGGCGAAGGCTTGCAAGTCACTATATATATGCGTTGCCGTCACGATTGTGAAAACACCAACAAAATTACTTGCATCAAGTGTGGAATAGAAAAATATTTTGCTGGAATGTTGAAATTAGCCAGCATTTAACATAATATTTATCAATTACATGTAAAGTAACATTTTCTATCGGTTAAAGTCAAAATCTCATAGAAATTTTAATGCAGATTTTCACAAAGGGAAATCAAAAATAGCTGTTTTGAATTTTTATTTCAAAAGAGTGGTAAAAGAATTTCTGAAACATTTACTTAGAAGACATTTAGAATGTATTTATTTTTAAATGTGTATGTAGCGGATAGTCGAGTTTTTTTTTCTACATAATCTCTATAAATAAAAGGAATTCCGAGGATAATTAATTGAGGCACAAGCAAATCTTGGCAATGCGCCAACTCGGTCCAGAGGAAGCAAATCTTGGCAATGCGCCAACTCGTAAATATTAATCTAAAATATAGATTTCTGACTGCAGACGATTTTAAGATATTAACAAAAGAATGTTATATTTTCAAGCAAAACGTTAAAATAATTTTCTATATTGATATTTAAAACACATATGATAAAATAATTAATATTTTTTACCGGTGAAGCGATAGATTAGTTCTTTTTAAAAAACAACAGTCAGTGGCCACGTATTTCTGACAATGCATTTCTGCAAGTTTCGAGTTAATGATAAAATAATACAAATTTCAAGTTCGTTTAATATTGTTAATACGGACCCGGGCAACGCCGGGCGGGTTAGCTAGTTTTTTTAAAAAAAAGGTTATTATTGACCATATTAAAAAAAAAAAAAAAAAGGAATACAGTAAGGGTTTAAAGATAGGTCTTTTGGTGTTTCATGCCGAATCTGTTTTGCTAATATTTGTTTTCATTTGGCCACTGTTTTTTTTATTTTTTATTCGCCAAATAACTAATATTTGTCAAAAGCCGGAGAGAATGCTGCACTAATGTATAAAATAATGTCACCACATTGAGGATTTTCGAGGGGTATTTGATAAATGAATAAAAAAGGATTATGTCCTAGATCAGCGGTTCCCAATCTATGGGTCGCGACCCACTAGAGGGCCGTGGCTGTTGTTGTGATGGTTCGCGGAACAACAAGGGCGGCGCCAGAGGGGGGGCCGTGGGGGCATATGCCCCCCCGTCGGGCATACCTGGCCCCCCCATCGGGGTCAAAATTCAATTTCGTCGGGGAAAATATTTTGACTTTTGAATTTCAGCCCATTCAAGTTGGGTCGAAATATGGAGCTTTTTTTTTTTTTTTTTGAAAGTCGGATTGACTAAACTAATTCTTTTTTGCACATCGGTTTCTAACTGAAGTTTGATTCTTGCAATTTGAGTTTAGATAAACCCGAATTGTCGAAAAAAAATCTGAATTTTTAAAATAAAAATCTACATGGATGACAGCATAGGATGATGCATGAATGACTCTATGCATGTTTATTTTTCAACTAAAAGATAAAACTTACACTAAAAATCAATTTTATACTTTTGTTTAACTACATTAAATTTGTGGATCAGTTTTCGCTTATTTTGGATTTACGATCGGCTTGGTAATGAAGAATTTTTAGTTCAGTTAAAATACGAAAACGAAAATTATTTTGTCGGGGTTGTCTTGGATAACAAGTAGCATGCTTCATCGTGTGGGGCAAACTGCACCTGACATGACTCGCAGTCTGGACCGGATCGGGTTGAGCCTAAATTTTTGTCGTTGAGTGTCGGATTAAAGTCGGATTAACTTTGTTTCAGGTTCGGGTTGGATGTTGATACTTATGGTTCTTGATTCGAGAAGAATTGATCTTTCAAAAGAATTTACAAAACTTATTTTAAGATGAAAAACTGTATTTGAATGTCAATGAATTTATGTATACTGATTTTTTTTAACTTAAAATCTGAAATTGTTACTGAATATATATTTGTAAACATATTCTTACATAACTGCATTACAGCATGGATATATTTTTTCATCAGCTACAATTAGGGTTTGGTTGGGTTGAAATATTTCGGGTTCAGGTCGAAATGTAGAGATGTTTAGCTTAAATCGGGTTTCGGGTAGAAACCCGATCCTGCATCTCCTCGGAAAATTAAACTCAACTCGACTGGTGGTTTTAGTCGGACTGGCTAAAGTTAATTTTTTTTTTCGGAAAGTTTAGAATTGACTTCTATTTTTCGAGTCGGGTAATTTTAATTGTTTTAGCGTATGGGCTCGATTCTATCAGATTCCTCAAAAGTATCCCCAAAATATATTTTAAAATGAAAAATTACATTATTTGCATGTCAATGAATCAATATACAGATATATCGATTTTTCTACATAAAAAATATAATTGATACTAGACTACTTTTCCATTATTGCTTTACAAGATGGAATTTTGTTTTTTCATAATGAGTTGGGATTGCGTTCGGAATGAATACTATTGATTTTAGAAGTTTTGTCAAGTTCGGGTTATCTATTTTTTAAAAACTGGTTCAGGTTGAATGGATATATAATTAATTAGCTCAGGTCAGGTATAACCCATTCCGCGGAGTATTCCGTGCTCGGTAAACAATCCGTGAATTGAACTATCCCCCCTCCATTGATTAGATTCCGTAAAAACAGAAAAAATTGCATTTTAATTTTGCCATTTCTGCTCCATCTCCCGCAAAAAATACAGAAAAAACACCAAATACCTGAAATACTCACACCTAAACAGCATGTTCGTCAAATTACATGGGTATTCTGGCATCTGTGTTGCTTAGTACTATTCGTGTTAGAAAAGGAATTTAAATCCCTTTTATCTATAAATATGTAAAAATGAGAAATCTAAGATCAAAATTTAAAAAAAAAATCTGATGTCAGAAGGCAGAAATTAATTAAAATAATAGAAAAGATGAAAATCAAAGGAATGCTTCGGCAATGTTGAGCGGGAAATTTTGGTCCTCGCAGACCTCTAACCCGCAGCTAGATCTCATGCATAACCCGCAGTTTGAATCAGCGATATATTTATAATTGCAGATCGCTTTTCGCTGATGTTAAAATAATTCACTTTTAGATTCCCAACTATTTTACAATTTTTCACTTCATTTACATTTCTCTTGAAAATTTTGTGTTAAAGTTTTTGTTTCAGATTTAAATTCTGATCTTATCAAAATTTGGAACATCACACTTTGTGCATTTGATCAACATACACTCTAAAACAAAATGGAAATTGAAGTTATTTTCCCCCATTGTTACTTTCTTCTACCTTTACAAGAAGAAAGTATTGGATTCATGAAAATTTTCGACTTCCAGTTTTCGACGGATTTATACGTTTTAGAAGGTCTTGAACACGTTTTGACTATTTTTAGAAAATGTCTGTCTGTGAGTCTGTGTGTCTGTCTGTCTGTATGTGACAAAAAATTTGTGGGCGCTCTATCTCAAGAACTAATGCTCGAAATTTAATAAAATTTTATATTCAGTTAGACCTTGATATGAATTAGTGCCTATTGGTTTTTGGTGAATATTGGCCAGCAGGTGGCGCTGCTATACTACGTTTTTTATGATTTTCAAGATTGCTATATCTCAAGAACTAATGCACAGAATTTCACCAAACTTCAGATTCTATGACCTCTTGATATACATAGATGCTGATTAGGTTTTGGTGTAAATTGGCCAGCAGGTGGCGCTGCTATGCCACGTTTTTCATGATTTTCATGATAGCTATATATCGAGAACTAATGCACAGAATTTTACCAAACTTCAGATTCCGCGATACCTTGAGATACATAGCCGCTGATAAGGTTTTGGTGTGAACTGCCCTATAGGTGGCACTGCTATGCTACATTTTGCACGTTTTTTTTGCGATAGCTATATCTCAGGAACTAATGCAGAGAACTTCATCAAATTTTAGATTCTGTTACACTAGAATATATAACATAATTAGACGCTGATTACATTTTGGTATTGACTTTGCAACAGGTGGTGCAGCTATGCTGCATTTTGCACGATTTTTTCGATAGCTATATCTCAACAACCAACGCACAGAATTTCATCAAACTTCAGATTTTGTTACAAAATGACATATAACATAATTACACGTTGATTACGTTTTGTTATAAATCCTTTAACTGATGGTGCTGCTGTGCTATATTTTACACGGTTTTTTTTAAACTAGCTATATCTCAAGAACTAATGCACAGAATTTCATCAAAGTTCAGATTCTTTTACACCATAACATAATTAGACGCTTTTTTACGTTTTGGCATAAATTGTCCAAGATATGGTGTTGCTGTGCTACGTTTTGCAAATTTTTTGTGATAACTATATCTCAAGAACTAATGGACGAAATTCCATCAAATTTCAGATTCTGTTAGGTCTTGACATAAATAGATGCTTATTAGGTTTTAGTATAAATTACCCAACATGAGGCACTACTAAGCTCATTTTCTCAGAATATTAATTAAATTTTGCGTTTTAGGCTTTTCGGATACCAGAATCTCATTAGGCTAGGTCAAATGTTCGAGGAAATTCGATAGTGGGTAACTTTGGGGGTAACCACGTTTTTTTTTTTTTTTTTTTTTTTTTTTTTTTAAATATTAAATTGTATTTATGAGATAGAAGAAAGTTTTGGGATTGATAAATCCAACTAGTTTTTATTATTATTTCTATAGCTAAAAAAGTCTGCTTTAATTTGAACATTTTTTCGAAAATAAAGAAAATTAATCAATTTAATGCTAAAACTAACTGAAATCCTCCAATATCTACAGATGCATTTTTTTTAATTAAAGGACTGTTTAATTAACTGTGCAACAACGCTGTGTTCTAGGATTTTCTATTATAAACTGATTTTTTACTTACCTCTATTTTCTCTCAAAATATGAAAAATTCATGAATCAAATCTCAATTTTTTTTTTAAATTCTACAATCAAAAGACAGAAAAATTTTCAAGTAATAAAAAAATCCGTTCCAACCACACGTGCGTTGCAGTAAATTACTGCCTGTATGTTTTATTTTTTGCGAAATGTTTTTTGAGAGTTTATAAAATAATTACATTTTCTCAAAAATGACTAAATTAGAAAATGATGAAAAAAGTAAAACGCGGTACTTATAAACTCTTAAAATTTATATATTTCAAAAATTCTAGTTCGATTAATTACTTTCACATTAATTTCAAGGAAATTAGTATTTAGTACAGCAACGTGTTCAGATTTAACGAAAAAGGATCTGAAAGAAATTTCAATTTTATACAGATTTTGTTCTAGCCAAGTATGTTGTTTCTTTATACTCGTATTCTTATTTAGATTTCAATCTAACGATGTTTAAATTGCAAAGAACAGCTGCGGTTCACCAAAAGGAAATGCATGACTATCTGTTTTGAGTAGTTTTCAAATTCTGTTCTGCAAGTTAATGTAAAACAAATTTTTCGACTGCTGGAATGATAAAGAGATCGATGAATATGTTGTTTAGCTTCAGCAAACGTATTCTTGCTGATTGGTTGTAAAAAGAACTTTTATACATCTCAATGTTGTTGTGGGAATTACTAGAAAAACATCTGCTCTGATAGTCTTGAAGGATATTTCAGAGTTACATAAGGTGCAGTTCCCTATTATCGACATTTGTCCATTGACCACAGATATAAGGAGTTAATTCTTTTTCCTAATTTAGTATTTTTATTTAAAAATATCGAAATCGTCTATTTAATGTTTTTTTTTTTTTAAACAAAAATTATATAATTAATAATACAGTAACCGTAAGAACAATGCTACAATGACCTTTTAAAGAACGAATCTGACTATAAAACAATGAAATTTATGACTTTGCAAATTTTGCATTTGAATTATTATTTCTACTAATTATAAATACTTTATGAGTTCAGTCTTTTTACGAATGTGTGAACTATACTATTTTTCTGCAGTACATAAATAGTTTCAAGTCTTTCATACGAGTAAGTTCAAATGATTTCTTATTTCTTTGCGTTTGTATGTAATTTGATATTTTTACCCGAGTGCTTTAATTTTAAAACTTCTTTATACGCAGAATTCGTAATTTTGTTGATAATAATAATTTAACTTTTTAAAGAAATTATGTAAGTTTTTCATTTGTATTTTTGCATTCAGTAATACATACAGTAGAGCACCCATTATTACGCCTCATATATTACGTACGACATGGATTAAACATTAATATTCCTGGGCCCAGCATAAACAAGATTTAAATGCAATTTCAGTTTTATAATTTTCGGAACTGCGAATTTTTAAACTTCTAAATATCGCACATTTTAAATTTTTACACAGTGACATAGAGAAAAAAATGTTCTTTTAAATGAAATTTGTTTGCAAACTTTACCACAATTTGTTTTCAAATTATTAATATTTTAAAAGTTTTTATTGCTTTTTTGTCATCGTGTCAACAGAAGTATTCCATTTTTGGACATTAAATATGGACCAATTACAAAACGAATAAAATAAAATAAGTTCCGGAATTCAACCAATAAAAAGATTCAGATCTGCTTCAGATTTTCCAGTTCTCCACCGAGATCAACAACTATTTCCCAAATAGTTAAAAAAAAAAAAAAAAAAAAAAAAGATTAATTCTTTTTGATCAGAACTCTTCGTGTAAAACAGTTTATAACAATATCGAAGTAAAAATTCATGTTTTGTAGAAATAGAGTCAAGTCGGGTCGAGATTGTAACTTTTTTTTTGGGGGGGGGGGGGGGAAGGGGCTAATATATATAATACTTGCTAGACCATATAAGCAGGACAACTTTTTAAATTTTACGCAGACCGGAACATTAATTTATTTTGTACGAACTGGGCCCTTGAAATTTTTGCCCACGCAATTTTTAGGACCTGCTCCAGCACGCGGGGACCTCTGATATATGTTATGAACTTGGCCCCCCTGTCGGGGAGACAGTGCCCCCACGTCGGGCAAATTCTGGCGCCGCCCTTGCGGAACAATCAAAGTTTTTCATCGAAATATATCTTTTTTTCATTTGTTTAAAAAGATAATATTAAACAGGAAATAACATTTCAAGGAAAAATCCTAAAATTTCCTCCTAGGTTAATATACGAACACAATATCCAGAAATATTTAAATCAGCTTTGAGAAAATTCAACACTTCGTGTTTATGAGAACATGATTTTTTTTACTTTGCTCTTTTTTAAAGACAAGTACTGTGACAAACTGCGTGTTAATATATGCTCCCACACATCGGTAAACATTAGTACAGAAATCTCATTGATTATAAAGTTAAGTTTTCATAATAATTAAACATTTTTTTAAACTGTCTTTGTAGTTAGTGCATTTTATTCAGTTGCACATATTCCGATTGCTGATTCTTGTTTTTGTTGATAATGTAACTTCCGTACGAAAATTTGCATTTTTCGTAGGATAGGATTGCCGACCGTATAGAGATCGTACAAAAATTGCTACACTGATATACAACTATATCTTGGGTTAGTCGCGAAATTTTTTTAAGCTATTGCATAGCTTTTATCGTAGGCTTTAAGCGCGGCGACCAAATCTAGAAATTCCGTAACGAGAAAAAAACCTAACACTCCGGCTAACGGCGTTTCAGTTCGGCAGACTTCGGCACGGTATCCTGCGGTAGACTTCGGCAGACATTGACGCGGTATTTTTTTTTTACACGGAACTTCGATAAATACTATTTATAAAATTTGAAACGTGTTCGGTGTATATTTTGGGGAAGGTTACCACCTTCCCCTCTTTGGGGGAAGGGGGGGGATAACTCTTGTGATACATCGTTCTAAAGCCCTGTGACTATTCATGTGAATGCGCCCCCTCCCGCCGCCGGCAAATCTTTCAAAATTTTGCCTGATGTGAATTTTTTTAAATGTTGATGACATCCATCGTGTGCTATATTGTTAAAAAAATTGACCATTTATAATTTTTTACGCATTCGATGCGCCCTCCAACCCCCCCAGGGGGTACTTTTCTAAATTTCGTAAACACCCGTCGTGTAACATATCTTTGGAAAGGCCTTACACTGCTTATTCATATTTTGCACGTCCGGTGCGCCATCCCCCCCTCTTTGCCCCCCAGGGGGCGCATTTTCTAAATTTGTATATACACCCATCGTGTGGCATATCGTTTAAAAGAACTGTAACTGCTCATTCCAATTATGCATGTTTGGGGCGCCGCACCCCACTTTGCCCCCCCCAGAGGGGAACTTTTAACATTTTTATCCACACCCCTCCTGTTGCATATCTTTAGAAAGGTCTGAAACTGCCTTTTCCTATTATGCATGTCTTGTGTGTCCACATTTTTAATTTCTTTACAACACCAGTCATGTGACACATCAATTGAGAGTTCTGCAACTGCTTATTCATATTATGCATGTCTTGTGTGTCACCCCTCACTCTGCCCCCCCAGGGGGAGGCGCATTTTTAATTTCTTTACAACACCAGTCGTGTGATACATCATTTGAAAGGTCTGCAACTGCTTATTCAACTGCTTATTCATATTATGGATGCTTTGTGTGTCATCCCCCCCCACTCTGCCCCCCAGGGGGCACATTTTTAATTTCCTTACAACACCAGTCATGTGACACATCATTTGAAAGGTCTGCAACTGCTTATTCATATTATGGATGTCTTGTGTGTCACCCCTTCAGGGGTGGGGCACATTTTTAATTTCTTTACAACACCAGTCGTGTGACACATCATTTGAAAGGTCTGCATTTGCTTATTCATATTATGGATGTCTTGTGTGTCACTCCCCCAGGGGGGCACATTTTTAATTTCTTTACAACACCAGTCGTGTGACACATCATTTGAAAGGTTTGCAACTGTTTATTCATATTATGGATGTCTTGTGTGTCATCCCCCCAGGGGGGCACATTTTTAATTTCTGTAACACCAGTCGTGTGACACATCATTTGAAAGGTCTGCAACTGCTTATCCATATTATGCATGTATTGTGTGTCACCCCCCAGGGGGGCACATTTAAGCATAACTTTTATCGCGGGCTTTGAGCGCGGCGACCGAATCTAGAAATTCCGTAACGAGAAAAAAAAATCTAACATTCCGGCTAACGTCGTTTCAGTTCGGCAGACTTCGGCACTTCGGCAGACTTCTCATTTATTCAATAAAAGAAAAAAAAAATTCTTATAGGTCATCACGCTCAAAAAGTGTAACTTGAATTAATATCAAAGAAAAAGAAAAAACTTGAATTAATATCAAAGACAAAAGAAAAAACTGCATAAATAAAAAATAAATAAATAATTATAATTGCATTAGTTGATAAAAAATGCTATGAAGTAACTTTACCGCGGAAATCCCCGAGTGTCACACGTATTTTTTACTGAAAGGTGGGTCGCGTACCAAGAAAGTTTGGGAACCGCTGTCCTAGATAGTTAAAACCTAAAATGCATGTGGTATGTTAAATTATTTAAAACCAACTCAGTCAATCTGTTTTTTTATGTATTTACTTCAAGAAAAGCTTTTTAGGTTATTTAAATAGAAAATGCCTGTCGACTGTCACCTACCATTCATTGTTTCTTTTATCATTTTTCGCTGCCTTTCTACCTCTTACAGAGAAGCGGTGGAAACATATCCAAGCCTCAGTAAGAATCGTTAACCCTTTCATTCATACGGGTCTCATATGAGGGCAGATGATAATTACATTATAAACAGGCCTGCCACAGGCGACTATTTTTTAATTCAGACTGGCACCAGTTTCTCTAAGCAGAAATCTTTGACAAACACTTTGACAACATTTGCAAGAAGAATATACTTCAAAGTTTATATTTGAAAAATATTGATGCAAACAGAATAAAAAAGTAGTCGCCTGTGGCAGCCCTGTTTAAAGCAAAATAAATTTCATCATTAATTTATGGACATCTGATTTGTGGACATATAATAGTTAGTACGCAGTACAATAATAAAATTATTTTATTATGGAATCTTATTTATAACAAAAAAAGATAATAATGGAAAATAATTTACGCATGAAAGAGTTAATTGTGATGGACTAAAAGTGAATAGATAATGATAAAGTATGGACATTGCTTAGATGAAATATGTTAAGGCTCCTTGATATTTTTATTCAGCTCCATATCCTAAAACTCCAGGTGTATAAACAGAATAGTAAAGGTCATATATTTACATGAAGATTTTTCCCCCAAAACCCCCTAGGGGATTGTAAACAAATTGGGAGAGAAAGACTATCTGTTGGATAACCATGTAAAAATTAATGTCGCAAAAGCGAACAAACTTGAAAAAACATTAGGAGGCTTTTCGTGACAAACAGCTTTCATTTTTATGACAATAGAACGCATACTCGTGGAGAAATTAAGTTTTTTACAAAAGCAATCCCAAATTTCATCAACTGTTTTGCACATAATTTGCAGAGATCTTAATATAAGAATGTTCTTTTTAGGAACCATAACAAACGACATTGTAGACAATGCCCTGCAATCGAAATTTTAAAAAATAAACACTAGAGGAAAAATAAGCAGATTTACTCAATAATGTTTCACTTCGCATGCGTGAATACAATCAAAATATATTGTGTTAGCGAAGAACGGATCCAGAGATTTGTTTTGGGGGGGGATTCCGATTGACAAGTAATTAAGACAGTCATAGTTTCAATTGGTTACATCATTCCTTGCAGTTAATTATTAAAAGAATATGGAATAACCAATGCGAATGAAAATACAATAGTCTCAATTATCCGACGTCCAATTAACCGACACACTTAGTTAACCAACCGTCTTATTACATAACCTCTCTTTTCTGCAGAACATGGCTTATTGTTACAGATTGAGATAAAAAATAAAAAATGTTACAATAGTTCTGCCATTTCAGCAAAAACTGATATTAGAAGTGTCGGATTTAGATTGATATTTGATAGGTGCACCTGCTGCGCACCGACCCAAGAGCTCAGACTAGATACCCGTAGTGGAACCCGAAGGGACCAGGGAAACGTTTCTTAACGGCATAGACACTGCCTTGCTAAGGATTTTCAGCCCAATCTCCCCCTATCCCCGCGAAACTTTTCAGCTCTCGTGGCGGATCCGAAAGACCATATTAGGCGCTGTTAGCGTCTCCAGGTGGTCACAGAAAGGTACATCTAGACGGGAGAGACCCCGCCTCATTAGGGGGTTACAGCATCTTAGGGTTTGGAGTACTGTCCCCCTCCTGTAGCGCAGGGACTGCGCAAGCCCAAATAAGGCCGCTGCCCACTTCTGTAGCCTCATGGTTCCGTGGTTCCTGAGTTCAAGTTCTCCTTCTCCGTGTTATGTGTACCAGCACCGCAAAGAAGTACCTCTTGCCATTCTTGATAAACGAGGAACCCCCCCCCCCCAAAAAAAAAGAGTCCGAAATTACTCACTGGTCGGGTATTAGTAACCTAAGAATTAATTTGAGTCACTGCTAAATTTTCATCATGGGACGCAGAAAACTCCGATAACTCACAGAAACACAAAACGCAGATTGTACCGAGAGTTTGCTCTCAGACAGAGGCAGAGAGCAAAAGCAGACCGAGAGTCTGCTTTTTTTCGTTTTCTAAGTATTTCATTGGCTGTTCGAGAATAGGCTTTTCTATCATTCGGATTTCCAAGGATTTGATTGGCTGTTACTGGCGACACTCTTAGTTTCAGACGTCAAAGACGCTTCTACACAAAATAGTTGCTTGCTTTCCTAGAGACTCCCCTGGAACCATAGAATAACATGGAGACGCCTGGAATTTGAACTGATTTTAAGCCCTTGTGTAATAGCATTTTAAGAGTCGTCTTATAATTGCCCCTGCTACAAAGGACACAGAGAGATGAGCTACACGGTGAAGGGAACACATCAGACATTGACAAAGACCTCTCCCACAAGTAACTCCTTGAGATGCTGCATACCAATTCAGCGAGTCCTGTCGTCACAAGAGATTCACTGCGTCTTGCTCTACAGACTTCACAATCACTTCAGGCTTCCTCTCAGTCAAATGAAGGTTGAGGTCCTATCATCTTAGGTAGCCTTTGCGCAGAATTACCGTGCAGTCATGAAAGGCTGCCTCTAGGATCAGCCTATGGACATTGAAACCGAACTTGCCTCAAAAACCGAGGAGCCGGCTGTGCCTCCCCTTTGGCACCCTCCGTAGAGAACGACGACACCACTACACAATTTCTGTTACCAGTGGCCACCGTATTCATAAATAAGTCACTTGTGGAGACAGTGAATCGTCCTCAACCGGCCCCCGTCAAGCTTCAGTACTGCAACTACTGTAAGGCTCCCCTCTTATTTAAGCGGTCTTCTCGGAATCTTCTAAAAAGACGACCGCAAAAGAAGTGGATAAAGCAGGGGGTCCCAGTCCCCATATCCAGGCCCACAAAGGTCCTTTTAGCATTTTCCATGCAATGTTTCTACGTGGGTTCTATTTGCAAACCCTTTCGGGCTACTACAAGGGTTGACCACGCTTCTCTCGCAATTCCGGATGCTTCCGGTCAAAAAGCCGTACACTACCTAGCGCACGTGACATTCACACATTCCAACGAACATCCGATTGCGACGCTCCTCATCATCCCAAAACTCACAGATATCCCAGCGGTGCCTTTACTTGGTCCCACTCTGGTCACCTTAGCCATCTGAGAAACGACGGTGCCGCGCCTACAGAGAAGCCGAGGCCCACGAGTCCCAAATCAAACCCTATGACTGAGGAAAGGCGTTTGTTTGTCAGACGAAAAGGGGAAAGGCGCCCCTAGCGGAAGCTCTCGGAGGATTAAGAAAGCCCCCTGACCTCATAGACACGGTCTCACAAGTTTTTTCGCCCACACGCCTGGCATGTACCTACTTACGTACGACCCATAGGACCCAGATGCTGCGTTCCATTCCGGGAGATAGGACCTGACCAAGAGGGACTAAAAAAACTCCCTCTTGACATTACAAGCACCGCCTAGTCTACGTTTTCAGTCCAACCCCCTCTCGTTCCTTCGAAACTTCTCAGGTCAGACAGGGTGGTCTAAGGTTATGGACTAAGGAGCAACCTCCGGTAGGCTGAGAATGGACCTAGAAGGCACAGACACCGCTTCGCTAGGGGTTGAGGCGTCCGGAATCCCGCACGTTTCGCACAGTCTCCTCGCCCTCCGACCGGGGAGCCGCGTGAAACCCAACGAGATTACGCCACTTACTACCTTAGCACAGAGCCCTCGTGATTCATAGGCACAAGTGCTCTTTCCCCGTCCAATGAAGGCTCCTACCGGGAATACGAAGAAGGTATCTCTAGCCACCACTGAAAAACAAGAAAACCGCCTCCAAAGATGTTCGAAGAGACATCCGGCTCGAGGATTAGTAACGGTAAAGATATGTTTGAGAAACTGCTAGGTCTAAATCAGTGGGCAAAGAAATTTCCAGTCATGTAAAAGATGCCCTAGACCCGGATCGGACCAAAAATTCCTCTGAGAAGTGATGCGTCACTCATTAATCGGTGAGCGTCCGTCTCAAATCATTGCTTTGCATCCTGCAAGTGACCTGCCAAACAACCCCTCCATGGGCGAACAGTCGTGAGGAGCAACCAGCTCCATGCCCCCCCGTCGCGACCGCTCTCTGGTAAAACGGGGGCATACCATTCTCCTCTCACCTAGGAATTGGCACGCCACTGCTTCAGCTACAGTGGACGCAGGGGCTGAATTTTCTGGCGGCTGAGTCAAGTCACACCAAGCACTGGCTAAGTCTCTCCCGATAATAACTACGGAAGTTCCGACATGTCGTTTCAACGAGTTTTGCCGACACTAGAGAGTCCCTACGTCTTGATCTACAAGGCCCGCTCTCTCTACTCAGGTTCCCTCTCACTCAATTGGTGATCGATATCCTATCACTTTAGCTATCCTTTGCCCAGAACCACCATACAGTCACAAGGGACCTAAATCACAAGGACTGCCTCTGGAATTGGACTATGGCCGGCTTACTACGAGAATCGTAGTTCCGGGGGCTTAGTGCGCGACGGAGTGGATAAAATAAATCATGAAAAAAACCACCTCGTTTGAGTAAGATAAAGATAATTTTTCATCAGAAAATGCAGCGCTCACTACCTCAGACTACAGTGGCTCGCTACTAGAGTGGTTACAATCAGGGAAGGACGCATTTATAAACAAACTCTTCTGTCAATAAATCTACCATTACATTTTTATCATAGCGATCATTGCAAAAATCATTTTGAATACGAGCCAATCATATCATACACCAATTAATCGCAGACCAATCAAATTCCTAGAGCTCATACATAATAAGAGATCATAAAGAACGGACATGCTTCTCTTGCTGATCCACAATCATTTGACTCTTAGTAACGTCAGTTTCCGTTTCTTTATATGTAAGTTGAATGAACTGATGTGTGATCTATTGCATAATGCATCTTATCCGCCTGATTTGACTAATTTCTTTTACGATTGAAAACGATTTTGCTCGAAAGTGCAGGAGTTTTCACATTGGTCAGAAAATAGATAGCCTTTCAAAACGGAGATTTTTTTCACGATATTTTTAACAGTGTAAAAAAAATTACCTGTGGACGATTATTTTGGAGGACTTCAAGGATCGGATTTTCGTGATAGCATAATGACTTTGGATCATCGTTGGATAAAGTGCATTGAACTTCAAAGAAATTATGTAGAAAGAATAAAACTTATTTATTTTCCCCTTCTCCTTTCATTTCGAGAACTTTTCAAATCAAACTCGGAAATTTGGGGGAAAGGCGATAACCTCCATCGACCCCCCCCCCCTCCGAGGATTCGCGCTTGGCTGAATGTATGTATAAAAAACAACAAATGAATGTATAAAGTTTTTTTGTGTATATGTCTTTTGTGAAAGCATTATCAAAAACATAGCTTGAAAATTTCGAAAATTATCGTCAGTAGAATAAGCTCAAAACCCGTTGTTACCAAAAGGAAGCAAAAAGATGAGAAGCTGTATACAGTAGTACCTGGAATATTGCATTTGTTATATTGATACAGATCAATTGATATATTGTTATAGCCCCTATCTTTTTGCCTCATTTTAAGAACAACGGAAAATTAGACATTGATAGAAATCAACGATAATTTTCAGAATTTTCAAGCTATGTTTCTGAGACTTTCACAAAAGTTTTTCTATATATTTTCATTGCATTTGCGCATGCGCAGTGAAACATTATTTAGTAAACCTTTCATTTTCATACAATTTTTTATTATTTTTTTTAAATTCTGATTATAAGGTATTGTGTACAGTGTTACTTATCATATTTTCTGATTTTATTTCCTTTTGCAATTTGGGACTTTTTTAATGAAAACCTTAATTTCTCTACAAGTATACGTGTTATCCTCTTAAAAATGAGCACAATTTATGACAATAATCCACTTAATCATAGTCTACAGTTTGAACACTTATGCTATGTTAGTTTTGGCAAAGTTATCAAAAAATATTAATTCTTTTTCAGTTTTTTGACAGTCCTGTATGGAGTTTCGGGAAAAGAATCTTCGCAGAAATATTTGCCCTGCACTATTCTCGTTACACATCTATGATTTCAGGATATTTCCTTATGTATTTTTCTAGATATTAAACAAAACGTCTAAAATCGAAAGTGACCGGTCACCTTTGATCGGTCATAATATGTTTCATTCAGTATCAACCCCCTCCTCTCCCCAAAAAAGAATGATTCTATAAATCCGTACCAATGTTAAACATCTTTAAAATGCTTTTTTTTTTTTTTTTACTTTTTTTCGGTCTGTTTTTTATTTCATAGTACCTTTCATTAACAATTCATAGTTATTTCATTAAAATTTCATCTAAATTAGCTCTTAATTTTTTTAAGTTTAAGAACTTAAAAAGTCATTTTCTACACTAATTTCTGCTCCATTTGTTACTTAATTGTAATCGATTACAAATCCAAGTAAATTTTTAGCTGTTAACAAAGCCAGATTGACCTATCAGAAGCCTGCATTTTTTGTGAGACCCCTTGCATTGACGTCTCTGTTAGAATTCGAAAATAGGGTTAGTTTAAAAATTACTTACTAACCATGCATGTCTTCATTTTGCGGGTTGCATCTACGCGATGCTTGGAGCTCTTGAATTGAAATCAAACTCATCTGTTAAGATAAACTTATTCTAAGTTCAAATTAATCTAAAAGTCCATATATTATAAAAAAATTTCATTTAATTCCATCTAAAAGGCACATTCATCATTACATTCAAAGAACTCAATCGTTCTCATACATTTGTCAAAGTTCTTCGAATAGTAACAATAAAATCAGACGATATTTTCATTTTCTTAATTTACGCACAGCGCGTTCTATTATTTTCACTTCATTTCATTTTACAACATCCTCCCCCTTTTGAAACTTGGGGAGAGTTTCAAATACATAACAATTATTATTAAAAAGATCCAACCTCTTTGGAGCTTTTACACATCTTCCAGAAGAGGTATATTTCTTAAGTATGACACTATCAGGAGAAGACACATTGTCATGATCATCATGCTCACTGGAACTAGTTTTCTCTTCACCCGACGGTTTGGATGCAATTTCAATCATTTCATTCGAATATATTTCCAAAGGAAAGATGCGCTGCACCGGACGTAAAACCGTGCCGTGCTGAGTTTTCAACTTAACAGCACGAACTTTACCATCCCGTCCTGGAATTAAATGAATCACCTTTGCTAAAGGCCAAAATAACGTTTTTTGTTATCATCCCCAACTAAGACTACTTCTCCCACTCGCGGTTCACGTGTATGTTTTTCAGTATGTTTTTGAACTAATTCGCTGAGGTATTCCTTTCTAAAACGCTGCCTAAAATCTGTAAGAAGTTCAGCTCTGTAATTCAACCTTCTCCTTAAACTTTGAGAATCTAATTCGATAATATCCGAATTGCTGAAACTTCGGTTTTCAGTAAGAAAAATAGCGGGTGTGAGAGGTACTAGCTCCAGTGGGTCCTCTGAGATATAGGTTAGAGGTCTGCAATTAATCATAGATTCACAATCACATATAAGTGTATTCAATTCTTCATAAGTCAATACAGATCTACCTAAAGTACGTACTAACAATTCTTTTACAATGCGAACTAACCTTTCCCACCAGCCTCCCCACCAAGCTGCGGTGGGAGGTATAAATTTCCAAACAATTTTATGCGTCATGGTTTCTTTTAAAATTTTATCCCAATTTAATTTTGAAAGTTCATTGGAAGCCCCCCTAAAGTTTGTTCCGTTATCACAATAAATAGTGCTGGGCCTACCGCGTCTACCTATAAAACGTCTAAGTGCTAGCAGGAAAGCATCAGAAGCTAGCGAATTGACTAGTTCAAGGTGAACTGCGCGATAAACGGCACAAGTAAACAATGCTATCCAAACTTTCTCGCCATTTTTTAGAAATAAAGGCCCGGCTAAGTCCACTCCAATAATTACAAAGACAGCACAATCTGTTACGCGATCTGGTGGCAAAGGTGTTGGTTCGCTTGACAAAGACTTTACCTTAAAACGTTTACATGCAAAACAGTCGTACAATACATTTTTAATAGTTCTTCTAGCTCTAATTATCCAAAAACTTTCTCTTATTAAAGATTGCATTGTTCTTATCCCTGCATGACAATTATTTTGGTGTACCGATCTAATCAATAATTTAGTAAATTCACATTTACCTGGCAACAATATTGGATACAAAAATGAATCTCGGTCATCAGTTATTTTAGTTTTTACTCTTAAAATTCCATTATCATCTGTGAATGTTACAATATCATTTAATGACCTTTTATTATACAAATAACAGCTCTGAACTAAACGGATTAGATATTTTTCAGAATTTTCAATTTCATTTTGAGTAAGATTAGAATATTTACACTTATTAGAAACATTTCGGCAATTATTTACAAATCTCAGAATCCAAGCAAATATTCTTATCATCTTATCATAATTAGATATATTATCAAAGAGCCAAAGGGGTGCGTCTTTAGCTAGATCAATATTCGTAATTTCGACCTTTTTTCTTTCTAAATCAACATCTTTTGGCTGACAGTCAATCGCGCCAACTGGCCAACATTCAGGATTTTCTTTTAACCACTTAGGACCTTCCCACCATCGCGAACTAAGCATTTTCTGCGAAGAACATCCACGTGAAAGTATATCAGCTATATTCAAATTTCCTGGAACATGCTTCCATGACTCTATATTGGACATCTGCCGAATTTCTTTGACTCTGTTGCTCACGAAAACCGACCAATTTCCATGTTCCTTTATCCACCAAATTGCGGTAGTAGAATCTGACCAGAATATGATTTTTAGACCTGGCATATTTATTGCCTTGACGATAGAACTCGCAAGTCGAGTACCTATACAACAAGCCATTAACTCTAAACGCGGCATGCTCAAAGTTTTGAGAGGAGCAACCCTAGACTTCGCTCTAACAAGCGTAACCTTGTCTTCGGAATCAATTATTGATCTAGCGAAGACACATGCTGCATATGCCCCTTTACTCGCATCAACAAAAACATGAAGTTCAGATGAAGCATTAATTTCTAAGTATCGAGGTATAGCTACTTCTTTTAAAACATCAATATTCTTCAACCATTTCAGAAAAGCACTCACAATGCTACAAGGTAATTCTCGATCCGATGAAATTTTCTGTTTCCATGAGTCTTGTAGCAATAATTTTGGAAGCAATGTAGCAGGAGAGAATAAGCCGATAGGATCAAAAATCTTTTGCACAATGCTCAAAATTAATCTCTTAGTAATTTTCCTTTCACAAGTTACTGTTTCTAAATCTAAACAACATTTCAAAGAATCATTATCTAAATTCCAAATAATCCCCAAAACTGAAGTATCCCCAGAATGTTCATCAACATTCTTACAAGCTACATTGCTTTCAAAACAACGCAAATTGAAACACCCTTTAGACATTAATAACTTTGCATTTTCAATAAACATTTCAGCTTCATTAATGTTAAAAACACCTGATACACAATTATCTACATAAAACGAACATTTTAATTTTTCAGCAGTTTCCTTATATTCAGGAGGACTATTTTCTAAAAGATGCATTATAGATGCACTTAATAAATAAGAGCTAGAAGAGACACCAAATACAACTCTACAATGTCTATAAATCAATTGTCCTTCATTACATGGGAAATAGAATCTAAGAAAATCTCTATCTTTAGGCATAACAGATAACATTAAATAAGCCTTTTCTATATCTGCAGTTATACCGATAGGATACATTCTAAAACGATCAAGAATATCAGGTATTAATTCTGTAAGATTAATGCCTTTATACAAACATTCATTTAACGAGGGTTTCCTTTTCTCAGAAGCAGATGCATCAAATACATGGCGTATTTTTGTGGTTTCCTTATCTAACCTGATAACGGGCCTATGCGGTAAATAATGACATTTATTACTTAATTCATTTTCTGGAACACGTTCAATAATATTCATTTTTTCCCAATTGTTAAATTCTTCCTGGTATTCATCGAAAAATCCCCCACATTTCAATTTATTAATCATTTTTTTATCTCTTCCAAGCTAAAACTTTATTGTCGGGCAAGTTCTTAAAATTACACTTCCATGGAAGCCCTACTTCATATCTGCCATCGGGAAGAATTTTTATTTTTTCTTTAAAATCATTTAAATCAAAATTTTCCTGTTTTTCAAAATTCTGAATGGGGTCAGAAATTCCTATGGTTTCAAGTTCCCATAATTCATTCAAAGGAATATTTCTAACGTGCATAGACAATGTTGTCAAAACGTTATGTTTCTTGCCACACGTTTGTTTCCCCATTACTGTCCAACCGAGCTTGGTTTCTATGGCAGTCAAATCGCAATTTAATTGAATTAAATTTCCTGTCAATAATTTTCCTATCATATCAGCCCCCACCAAAAGATCAATTTCAGATTCCTTACAAAAATCATCAGATAGATTTATTTTATTTCTTTTTAATTCATTTAAGATTCCATAATCTTTAATTTTAGGTACAAATCCGCAAATCTTTTTTTCGGAAAATGCTTCAAAACAAAACGCATTATTTCCATCTAATTCACTGATTTCTACCGAAAACACATCATGTTTTTTAGGTTTCGTTTCATCCCCCCCGAACAGCGCGTGAATAATTATTTCTTTTCTTATAGGATGCATTTTTGGTGATTTCGTTATTCTCTCGCTTACGTAACTACTTTGGCTCGCTGAATCCAGCAGTGCGCGTACGACTTTTTGGCGACCTTGCGATCGAATGCGCACGCCAAGCGTTTGCATATACACAACTTTATTTCTACTACAATTAGAAAGAGAATTTTCATATTTCAAAGTATCATCTTGATTATTATTTATATTTTGTTCTGGACACATTATTTCAAAATGAGATTTATGGCAATGATTACATTTTAACTTATTTTTAATATTACAATTCTTACTCAGATGACCAGCTTTTTGCAAACAAGTGAAACAACCCCCATTTTTTAACAAAATTTTTTGTTTTTCAGTTAAAGACATTTTTTTAGCCCCAAAACATTTATTCGAGAGATGAAACCTATCACAGAATATGCAATTGTTTTTCTTACCTTTATTTTCTATACTCACCAATGCAGAGGCAGTGGCTGGATCAGGTTTGCTAATAATTTCAGATGAAATGTTTTTTTTTCTAACAACAGAATCAAAACCTTTTCTTGCTAAAAATACCATTTCATCTCCTTGAACTTCTTGGCGTAGAAAGTCCATCAGTTTTTTTAAAGTTCTGGAATTCTCACTGGAATATGTATCATGATTTCGGCTTCTTTCCCAGGTCAAAAGAACTTCTTCAGGCAAGCAGCTCTCAACCAAGGGCATGAGAAAGTCTCCATACTTCTCTTGAGTTCTTCCCAAACTTTCTAAGGCACGAAGTTTGCTTTCTAACTCATTGTATAAAGAGGCTAAGTCAACTTTCATTTTAGGCGCAGTGGCATTTTTCATTACGAGGGTTAGTAATTCCCTGACGTAAATTTGCACAAGAAGATCATCTCGTCCAAACCTCTGTTTTAATTGATCGATAGCCTTCGGATAATTTTCCGCGGTAGCTGGATAGCTTGATATTAAACGCTCCGCTTTTGATTTTGGTTCCATACATTGGAATAGGTAGTGCATCTTATCCTCCGCGGCAATAGAATCGTCTTCGTGTATTTTCTTGAACTGGCTCCAAAATGATAAAAATTCCTTTGGTTCGCCGTTAAATTTTTTCAGCTCGATCTCCGGTAATTTAAATTTGCGTTTTACTTCTTCGCCAGGAGATGAAGAAAACTGTATCTTTTCATCAATACGTGCACATATTTCTATATATTTTTCTCGATATTTTTCTGCACTTTCAAAATCTTCGGTAAACAATTTTTCGTCCTTATCTTGTAACAATATTTCCGAAATTTTACTTTGAAAAGTGTCCATCCGTTGAAATTTATCAAACAGTTGAGTTTTCAAAATAGAAAGTTCTTTAATTTCACATGTTTCTTTAGTTAATTCAGTTTCAATTTTCTTAAACGTGAGAGTAAAAGCAGCTCTCAGTCCTTTTCTCTGAGTTTTCAAACTACTCAGATTCATTTTTTCATTTAAAATTAATTAAAATTCAAAAACTCCTGTCCCGAACCGAGGGTACCAGAATGTTAGAATTCGAAAATAGGGTTAGTTTAAAAATTACTTACTAACCATGCATGTCTTCATTTTGCGGGTTGCATCTACGCGATGCTTGGAGCTCTTGAATTGAAATCAAACTCATCTGTTAAGATAAACTTATTCTAAGTTCAAATTAATCTAAAAGTCCATATATTATTAAAAAAATGTCATTTAATTCCATCTAAAGGCACATTCATCATTACATTCAGAGAACTCAATCGTTCTCATACACTTGTCAAAGTTCTTCGAATAATAACAATATAATCAGACGATATTTTCATTTTCTTAATTTACGCACAGCGCGTTCTATTATTTTCACTTCATTTCATTTTACAACAGTCACAGCAACGACTCTTCCTCTATAAGGAAAGGGCATGTTTACAAACAAGCACTTCTGTCAACCAATCTACCGCTACATTTTTTGTCATAGCGATCATTGTAGGAATCATCTTGACGACGTAGCCCAATCATATCATACTTACTTATGCAATGGCAAACTTAGACCAATCAAATTCCCGGATTTCATCCGTACAGTATCAGTCGTTAAAGAACGGACTGGTTTTTCTCCCTTATCCACAGTAATTCGTCCACAGTGACGTCAGCTGCCCTTTCCTTATCCTGGTGCACATCTGGAGCCCAAATAAAACATCATAACTGCCCGTTTGCCGTTTAAAGGACCCGTAGTCTTTCTGTTTAATTTTAATTTTTCTTATTCTTGCATTGTTTTTCTAAGCACTTAAAAATGAAGCGCAAATTACTTTTTTTATAAATGTGAAAACACCACATTTGCCTTATGTTTGGGCGCCAGATGAAGCATGTTACGTCACGTGCAAAGGGTCTATATAAAAAAAATACAGGCTTCTGATTGGCCGATTTCGTTTCGCTAACAGCGAAAAACATAGCTGGATCTCAAGAAGACGAAAAGCAAAGCTCAAAGGCTCAAAGGCGATTGGTATTGGAATACCTACGTGGGCGTGATGCCCACGTTTACTTCCATCGAACAAGAGACGATCTAAGCAGAGTTCATCATGATGATAAAAAGAGTCTAATGTTCATCTCGCAGGCAGCTGTGGTGCTGAAGAGCAGATGATGTGCTGTCGATAGATGGTCATTGAGCAGTTGAGTTTTAGAGACACGCCAGGGCAGGGAGGGGGAAAGGGCTGACCAGTACAATAATAAAAGTAATTTTAATTTTCGAAATTCAATTATTTTAAATCACAGTAGTGTGAATTTACCAAATGAAATATTGAAATCAGTGACAAGTATAAAGGTAACACAATGCAAATAATAGAAATAGAGTACACGATGCAAACAGATAAACATAATGATGCAAGCAATTTCAATTAATAAAATAAATTTCTATGTACAAAATTAAACAACTTAAAAAAGGATAACAAAACTTTATCTATCACACAAATTAATTAAGTATTTAAATTTTTAATCCCCAAGGTAACTAGGAACAAGTTAGGAAGGTAAATATTACCCGGTGCCAAAAGCGAGGCAGGAAGACGTCATTAGCTAAATTAGTGGGAGGATGCCAAGTAAAACAAAACGAAAATGAATTTTTGAATTTGGACTCAAAGGCTCAAAGGCGATTGGTATTGGAATACCTACGTGGGCGTGATGCCCACATTTACTTCCATCGAACAAGAGATTATCTAAGCAGAGTTCATCATGATGATAAAAAGAGTCTAATGTTCATCTCGCAGGCAGCTGTGGTGGTGAAGAGCAGATGATGTGCTGTCGATAGATGGTCTTTGAGCAGTTGAGTTTTAGAGACACGCCAGTGCAGGGAGGGGGAAAGGGCTGAGCAGTACAATAATATAAGTAATTTTAATTTTCGAAATTCAATTATTTTAAATCACAGTAGTGTGAATTTACCAAATGAAATATTGAAATCAGTGACAAGTATAAAGGTAACACAATGCAAATGATAGAAACAGAGTACACGATGCAAACAGATAAACATAATGATGCAAGCAATTTCAATTAATAAAATAAATTTCTATGTACAAAATTAAACAACTTAAAAAAGGATAACAAAACTTTATCTATCACACAAATTAATCAAGTATTTAAATTTTTTAATCCCCAAGGTAACTAGGAACAAGTTAGGAAGGTAAATATTACCCGGTGCCAAAAGCGAGGCAGGAAGACGTCATTAGCTAAATTAGTGGGAGAATGCCAAATAAAACAAAACGAAAATGAATTTTTGAATTTGGAAAGTCCACAATGATGCGTTTAAGGGGGTTCACGCCTCCTTCTTTTCGATGGAGGTGCAAATCCGTCATCTCTACTAAGGATGACCAGCGGTCTTTTCTTTCCCTGAGTGTCGTTGACACTGTAAGGTTGGATGGATCGCAACGCATCATTGGGTATAAGAATGCGATCTCTATGAAAATTTATTGCAAGTTTTTTGATAACTTGAGCAATGGGCTTGATATTAAGATCAGCATGTATGACGTCATTCCGAACAAACGTAGTCGCTTTACAAATCCTACGCAAAACTGCATTTTGAAAGATTTGAATTTTCTGCATCTGAGTTTCACAGATCGATCCCCAAACAACTGACCCGTAAGTCATGGTTGATCTGATAAAGGACTTATAAAGTAATAATTTATTTGAAATTGACAGACGGCTGTGATAAGCCAACAAAGATTTGAGGGAACCTTGGGCTTTGTTAGATTTGAGAAGTACATCCTGAATCTGTCTAGCCCAGTTTAATTTGGAATCTAGGTGAATGCCTAGGTATTTATAGTTGGTGACCCAGGGTATGCTGTCACCATTGAGAGAAAGATTAGTGTCTGGGAAGATAGCTTTCTTTGAAAAAATCATGGCGGCACTTTTTGCTGCATTGACTTTAATACGCCATTTCCTAAGCCAATTATTAAGTGCCAAAAGATAAGTTTGGAGTTTAAGTAACACAGTCTGAAGTGAAATGTTGGAAGTCAAGATGGCCGTGTCGTCCGCATATAATGCTAAGAGGACGTTGGGAATCCAGCGTGGGATATCGTTGATGTAAAGGTTGAACAACCAAGTGCTGATAAGGCTCCCCTGAGGGACACCAGCCTCGATGATGCGAGTAGTAGAAAGAGAATTATTGACTTTAACACAAAAGGACCTACCACGAAGGTAATTCCAGATAATAAAAATAAGTTGGGGAGGAACTCTGTATAAAATTAACTTAAAAATAAGTCCATAATGCCAGACTCGGTCAAAGGCTTTAGCGATGTCTATGAATAGAACTCCAGTATTATGATTACGATTAAAACCCTCATGAATGAGTTCCGTTACTCTCCAAAGCTGGTGTTGAGTCGAATGCTTGGGCCGAAACCCAAATTGCTCAGGTATAATAATCGAATTGGAGACAACGAACTCCTTCAGACGGCACATGAGTATGTATTCATAGACTTTAGACAGGCAAGAGAGAAGCGAGATAGGCCTGAAGCTGGAAGGGGCATGTCTGTCCAGACCCGCTTTTGGGATTGGGACAACCAGAGCCTTTTTCCAGCAGTCAGGAAACATACGGAGGTTAAGCATGCAATTAATTAAGATAGTAAGAAAGAAAATAAAGTTAAGGGGCAGATGAAGTAACATATTAGTAGAGATGCGGTCGAGGCCTGGTGATTTGTTCTTTTTGAGATTCCCAATGTAAGTAATAACCTCAGAGGGCAATGCAGGATTAAGTGTGTTATTATGTTCAGTGTTTAAGAAATGTTCAACCTTAGTATTTACAATGTCAACCATTTTAGGAATGATGACATCCTGGTTAAGTGTAAACTGGCTTCTAAGACTGTCAGCAATGAGCTCAGCCTCGTCAGTGTTTGAATAGGCCATACCATTTGGGCCATTAAGGGCTGGAATGTGTGTTCGTGTCCTACGAATGCGTGCCGTTGCCGACCAAATGGTGTTGTCAGAAGTTGTCAGAGACTCAATGTAGGTGTTCCAGAGTGAGTTACTAAACTCCCTGATTGCAGCAGAAACCTGGTGGTTTTTTCTATTGAAATGAGATTTAATGATAGGGTCCCTAGTCGTCTGCCAGTCCCGTCGTAAACGATTCCTCTCTCTTTTCAAATCCCTGATGTGCTCAGGTAGTCGAAATGCATCAACCACCCTCTGCCTAGGTCTCGCAACTTTTTGGAAAGCATTATGGAGGGAGTCACCAAATGCCTGTATTGAAGAAGTTACATCCTCGGCAGAGTGAATCTCAGTGGGCGGTAAGTCCATGTTCTCGAGGACATGACCAAAGTCCTCCCAGTTCACTTGAATTTGGAAAGTCCACAATGATGCGTTTAAGGGGGTTCACGCCTCCTTCTTTTCGATGGAGGTGCAAATCCGTCATCTCTACTAAGGATGACCAGCGGTCTTTTCTTTCCCTGAGTGTCGTTAACACTGTAAGGTTGGATGGATCGCAACGCATCATTGGGTATAATACCCCGTTCGCACTGAGAAAGTTAAGTCACTTAACTTGAAGTTTTTTGAAGTTGTCGTACCCGGAATCAAGATTCTTGCTTAAGCAAGTTTCTGCAACTCACTTAAGCAAGCACTACTCTCTTAACTATGAGTTGAGTGGAAATATGCCTTCTGAATATTTAATTATTATTTCTGAATTTTAGAATATTTAATTCTGATTATTAAATTACTGGAGTTGAGTCCTAAAAATAATTATAAATTATTTCAAACTGTTATTTGTTTACCCCAATTGCTTAACACGTGCGTTTGTGGGGTTTTTTTTTTGTAATCAAAGGTCAAAAATGGAAAATGTTGAACCTGTTATTTCCTCCAGCAAAATAAATTGGGAGAATGACAAAATTAATTTTTAATTGAAATATGGCAGGGTAATTGCTATGTAAACAAAAAAACAGTTAGGAGTTGCAGTTACAAATTTCCGAACTTATGCGCATGCCCAGATGTCATTTTGGCCAAGTTAAGTCACTTAAAATATTTAGCAAGTGCGAACAGGTGAAGCCTAATTCCGGGTATCCCGCTTCAAAAAATCTAAGTGACTTAAAGTTAAGTGACTCAACTATCCCAGTGCGAACAGGGTATAAGAATGCGATCTCTATGAAAATTTATTGCAAGATCAGCATGTATGACGTCATTCCGAACAAACGTAGTCGCCTTACAAATCCTACATCATTGTGGTTCCTAAGGCCCAAAGACCATCCCAAATGAACGATTCATTTTATTCAATCATTCAGATTCAGAAATTCTTTGTTTATGTTTACCTGTGTGTATTTATTTGTAAGTCAAAAGTAATTTTTTACCATTTTATTGATTAACAAAAGGTGTATTTTCTTTCCAAAAATGTTCAAAACCCGCCTTTACTTTCACTTATTTAAGAAATTTGCCAAAGTTTTTAATTTGCTGTATTTTAATGAACATGGAACTTTTAAATAAATGTTGATTAAAAAAAATCGGTATTTGGAACTTTTAAATTGCTATTGGGATATTATATTAACATAAAAATTTAATATTTTTAAAAATAATAACTTGGATAATTTTTTTTCATCTACAGCGCTAAAGAAAATGTTATTTCTTGTCCCAATCCCTTTAAAAAATTGAAATATTTGCATTAACTAATTCAGATTAACTTCGCCCTTATTCTCCCCTCTTACGGAATCGGAATATCGTACTGAATTCAGTGATTCCGGATGTTATTCCGGAGATGAGCTATTCTCCCCTCAAAATCCGGCGGAATCCGGAATTCAGGCATCTCGAATATGCGGAATATCTGATATTTTTTTACGGCTAGTCAGAAGTAGCTGGAATATCGTTCGGAGAGCGGAATAAGCAATGGCGGATGTCGAGGTGGATGTAAACAAATATTGTTCATTAAATATTTATTGCGTGTTTCGAGGTAAATTACATTATTTGTGATTATTTTTTTTTATTAATCCCAGTTTTAGAATCAAAATGTGAATGTTTCCCAGCAGATTGATTTATAATAATTATTATTATCTACAGAAATTAAGGTAAAAGTTAGTTTTATTTTGTATTATGGTTAAAAAAAATATATTCTATTTTAGATTCTGCTTTTTTTACACACTATATATATATTGTATTCAGATTTTATGTAGTAAATTTATATATTTAATGCGATCTAAATATTGATGTACCATTAGAATTGTTTAAATGACTTGGCAATATTTGACAGTATTTATTTAACATTATCGATCTTTCTTATGTATTTTGAAATTTTGTCTTATTAAATTGAACTTATCTAATATTTCTAAATAGCCTTTGTATTTTCATATAACTTAAAAAATTGTGCTTTAAGTGTGTTTATTTACATAAGTAATATTTTGTCTGCTTTTGTTTATTTATTTTTTAAAGTTATTATTGAAATATACTTAAATAAATTACATTGGCTTCAATTTTTTACATTCCGATGCTTAATACGTGTTGTACTCTACAGTTTCACAATCAAACTTTCATGTGATATTTTGCAAATAAATTTAAATTTTATATAGGCTACAATAGTCGCTTTGAGCTATCTAAAGTATTTTATTTATAATCTAAAATTATTAGTATCAAAGAAGGTTAAAAATTTGATTTTGCACTAGTCACTTAAAATTTACACATGATGTGGAAAATTTGTAAATTTGAAATGAAAAAAATTATGCAGCCTTACTAGAAGAATTTTTTGCATTATTTGTAATATACGAATAATATTTTGCTAATAGGTATACACATCTTATATCATTATTTTAAAATAAATGACTATTTCTTCACATAACTAAAATTTTAAATTTTCTGTTACTACTTTTGTTATGTTTAGAACTAGATTTCTGTTCTTGTTTTTAACCTGGGAGAACTCACTAGTGAGAATTTCTCTCACAGTGCCCAATTGCTTTTTTTTTTACTTTACATTCACTTAATATCAACCTTTTGGTTTGGCTTAGTACTTTTATTCACTAAAAAGATAAAGCTATCGAAATCTTATTTTGAAATTTTATTAAAATGAAAAATGTTTTAAATAAGTGCCTTAAAAAAGGTATGATGGAGAAAGAAAATCTCATGTAGCTAGTTCTCCCAGGTTAATGCTAATTCTACTTTCAAAAAGTAAACAGTTATCTAAAATTTGTTTTTTTCAGGGGAGGGGAGGTCTAAATTACTTTTATATGCACAACTTAATGTGAGTAAAATAACTGCATTTTATTAAAGGCTTTTACTTGCAGTAAGAATATTTTCCTATATTTTTCTGAATAAAGTTATGTAACGACTCACTTATGCTAGCTAAACATTTAATCCTTATTTTATAATATATTTAAGTCTTTGTTTAATATTTATAATATCTAATAAATCATCAAATGAACAAATGTTTTATAATTATTTATAGTTTTGATCTTGAATTCAAAATTTTGAGTTTTTTTATTTTCAAACTATTTATTACAAAACAATCTGAGCATAGGCTGAAAAACTGTTGCTTTTCTATAAAAAAAAAAAAAAAAAAAAAAAAAAAAAAAATTTCTGAGTTGTCAAGTTGCATCAGCATATAATGTGTCTGTTGGTTATTTGTTTAAATTTTTATGTTCATGTTGCACGTTGATGATTGCAAACAGAGGATTTTTATTATTTATTAAATCGCTATCATTATACTTACATTAAATTTTTCTTAAAATTCAGGCAAGAATTATGTAATAAAATTTGTTGTTATCTAATATTGTTCTTGGATTACTAAAATCTTTTCTTACTTCAACATGATATCATTTCTCTGTATCTGATTTGATTTTATCTATTTATCTAACTTATTATATCCTCAATAATTTTAAGTAATTTTCCATATTCTGCGATGAAAGAATGCCATCCACTCTTATTTTGTAATTTTTTTATACAGATGCAGTCAAATACAGGCTTTAGTGGCATTATATTGTGTTGAAGTGCTATTTTTTTCTTTTCTTTGTTAGCTGAGATGTCTGTGTTAATAGCAGAGTTCTCGCTGTCGCTCATCAATGCACCAAATTGCGCTTATATTCTCCATTTGGCGAGAAAACAAGCGATTAGATTCGCCAAATTGCTATACTTTTTTTTCTTTTCTTTTCTTTTTCGTTTTTCATACATTTGCATATATACATATTTTTAATATATACATATTTTGGTACTACTCTGTTATCCCATTGACCAATTTCGTCAAATTATACAAATCGCTTAAATAATAACCAAATTATACATACAGTGGAGCATCGTTTATACGACGCCGAAGGGACAACCGAAAAACGTCGTATAAACGATAACGACGTATAATCGATTTTCACCTCCAAAACTAGAATTAATTTTGTTTTCACTTAATTTTAATGTTTAACGTACTAATTTGCATGAATTTGTAAATTAAACAAACCAAAATAAACAAATAACCAAAAAAATGTTGGGGGGGGGGGAGAATTAGTAAGCAATTTAAATATGCATACATTTATTTATGTTCCACTTATGTTTATGTTACACCTAGAGGCTCCTCATTTGCTGTACACCATTTCCTTTCCATTTAAAGGCATGATCAAAAATTCCGCGTGGCCAACTAAAAGTCGCTAATATTGATAACAGTTAGAAGAATACTCTATTTGCAACTTAAAACAGGTCGGGAAAGCTAACTTTCCCCTAAAAAAGAATGACTCCTCCGAATGTAATCTGTTACATGTAAGCTGATTTTTAGGACTAATCGAACACCAGCCCACATTTTTATAATATGGAGTGCATTTAAATACGCTCTTTGGTCCTTTGGTGTCATTCATAGCTGCCAACTTCTGCTCGTTCTTAAAATATACAAGAAAAATGAACAAAAATAAACCTATACAAAATCGAAAAATCGACGTATAAACGATCTTGGGCGTCGTATAAAAGATATACTTTTACATTAAAATGAATAGGAATGAATTGGGACCACATTAAAACGTCGTATAAATGTAAACGTCGTATAAGTGATCGTCGTATAAACGATGCTTTACTGTATTGACAAAATTTTCATTTCAAATGACGAAAAAACAAATAAAAATAAAAATATTAAGAAAAAGTCTAAATAAAAATCAATGACATTTTAAACACGTGAATCGTATTTAATGTCATTGAATGTGACATTTACGATCATCCATTATTGGCATTTAATCTTATAATTTGGCGATAATTTTTTGGTCAACAGGTTAACCTAGAAGTACCCATATTTTCATATACTTGTAGCAGATAGTTGAAATTAGATTAATAACAATCGTTTTCGCAGTTATAAAAACTTAGGTTATTTTAGAACATATTGAAAAAAATTGGGTATATTAAAGAATTAAAGATTTTTTTTTTGTGCTACACTGCAAATCTATTTGGCTAATACTTTTTCTGTTTGGCGAATGTTTTTTATTTTTAATTAGCCAAATTACTAATGTTGGTCAAATGTCAGCGATAACACTGTTATTATATATGTTTATATAACACTGGCATTTGGCTAATCAAAGAGTACCTTCCCCCCCCCCCTCCCTTTAAACTTTATTATGTCAGTTATTCTTTTTTATGATATTTAATGTTTAATAGACTCTTGTGTTTTTTTTAGAAACAGAAAAATATTTCTTACATGATGAAACCCTAATATTATAATTGTAATATTATTTATTTTATTTTTCAGTTGATTTTTCAATTTTTGTCCACTGTGAAGCATGTGCAAGAGTCTATAGGATCTAATGACAAAGATTACAAGTTATAGTGTCCAGCCGGTGCCACTTTTAAAAGCATTATGGGGTGTTATTTGATCTCTGCTTTTGAGTGTGTACCAGCTAGACTGAAATTCTGGAAAGCACAGAGGTTTGATGCCAATGGACAAGAGCTCTGATGCCAATTTATGACTGCTAGCTGTTTTTAATCCAAAAATGTTTATGGATGATCACCAAACTCTTATTCAAGTAAGAAAAAAGACTAAAAAAAATTAATTTTAGAATTTTAATCCTGCTGTAATAACTCTGGAGTTACTAAAATGTTTTTTTTTTCTTTGTTTAAAGATAAAAAAAATTAAATATTCGGTAATTTTTTTCTTCTTCTTTTTTTTTTTTTAACTTAATTTCAAATTGATATTTTTTGCATTGAATTTAAATATTAAATTTTATTATTTCACTGTATTTTAAAGTTATGCATGAGTTACTCAACTACTAATCCCACCCCCCTCCTTTCCACTTTATTATTATTATTTTGCAAATTTAAAATGAAAATCTGATTAATTTATTTACTTACTTTACTGACAGTTTCATATAATTTTTATACATAAAACATTAGCACTGCAAGAACTACTTTATTTTATGAAAGAAACTTCGTTGAAGTTAAAGAATTTAAACGTTAATTTTTTTTTCAAGGACATCCTTTGCTTTTTTTTACGTAAAATTGGGATAAAATAAAAGTTTCACAAGACTCTATTCAAGTCACCTGCTTAACAACTTTTTGTGATAATGAAGATTATGACATTTTTAATGATGATAACATGGGGGCAGGAAATGGCTTTTGTCCTTTTTTCTTTCTTTTTTTTTTTTTTTTTTTTTTGTCAATAAAAAATAAGCTAAATAAAACATTTCACCAATTTGTTTTAAATTTTGTATATAATTTCATTCTGATAAGAAACTTCTCTGATTAGTTTTTGTGGTTCATTGGTTTGTATAAAGTGAGGGATGTGGTAAAACCCCTTGTCAATTCAGATAAATGGGTTTTACTTACACGCAGAATTATCCAATTTGCTCTAAATTTTCTATATAGGTTCATTCTGATAAAGTGCTTCCTTGATTGGATTTGGGGATTCATTAAGTATAAAAAGGGGATTGTGGGATCTAACCCCTTTAACTTATATAAATTGGATTTTCATGCAGAATTATCAGATTTGTTATAAATTTTGTATATAGGTTGATTCTGATAAAACCCTTCTCTGATTAGTTTTTGTGGTTCATTGATTAAGTATAAAGGGAGTGAAATTGAGAGAGGGATAATCTCCCCCTTAATTTAGGTAAATAGGTTTTTCATGCAGAATTATCTCCGATTTGCTCTAAATTTTGTACATAGGTTCATTCTGACATAGTTAAATATTTTTTTTTTTTTTTTTTTTTTTTTTTTTTTTTTTTTTGCTCTGAATAGTTTAAGTAGATTTATACAACAGCCATTTTTCAATTTGTTTACAAGTATTTTTAATTTAGTCACTTTTATTTTTGGAAACCAGTTCTAAAATAGAAATTTTCTTATATGAAAAAAACTGTAACCAAAATCAAAAAAGTAAAAACTAGCTCGGTTAGAGATTGTCCTTAGCTATCCTATGCAAAACAACTATTCAAAAATTTTAAAGTTAAAGCAAGAAATTTGAAAATAACGCCCCTCCCCCTCCAATAGGATTAACATTAAAATTCTCATTCTTTTGCATGACAGAAGTAACAACTTAAGAGCCTATACTAGTCACGGAAAGAAACACTAATGCTAATCAGTAACGTAGCTATGTTTTTTGGCGCCCGAGGCCAGCAAGAAATTTTGCGCCCCCACCCCAATATAGATATATAACAAATTCTCTCAATTTGGTGCCCGGGGCGTACGCCTCCCTTGCCCCCCCCTTAGCTACGCCACTGATGCTAATGTTATACCTATGAGAAGATTATTTACATTTCTTATCTCATTTATATATGTATATAATTTACATAAGGTATACACCTGAAATTGATAACTGTTATTGTATACATTTGTAGTATTTCTGTTTTGATTGTGGTTAGTTTATATGAGGCTAGTTTCATTTGTGGAACCTATTCTGAAAATGAAACTATCCTTATGTTAAATAAAAATTTATGAACAAAATCAAAAAAGTACAAATGCATAATGGAAAGTATCAATCTCAGGTACTCTGCATAAAAGAAATCATTTAAAATTCTAACAGAAATCCGTGAACCAGGAGAATTAATATTAGAACTCGAGCTTTTTGCATGACTAATACTGGCTCTTAAGTTAAAAGCATGTTTTCTACTTTTGGACTTTTAGTCAGCAAATGATCTATAATAATAAAAACAAGAATTAAAAAAAAGATCAGTTTATAAATTAATGTGGATTGCATATTTACCTGTTTATTTTTTATTTTGTTTACTCTAGAGGTAAGTATAAATTAATGGGTATGTATGATCAGATTTTGATAATATATATCATGATATTTACTTTCAAAATGTTTGATGTTTTTCATATATTTGATATTTATTTTGAAGCTATCATTGAGCATATATTTTCATTTAAAATAAATGTAAATTAATTTTTCAACTGTTATTGATTGTGTTATTCTATCGCTATAAAAATTTCTTGATACTGGATCCTATAGTTTGTGTTTTAAATGAAGCAATTTTTTTTTTCAATTGTTTTTTATTTTTGTCGTAAGTAAGGGGGGGGGGGATCACTTTGAGAATATTGATTTATTAAGTTTTTATAGTAAGTGTAATAGTTTTCAGTTTCTAATTTATATAATAGACTCCCTCAAATTTGCAACTTTAAATCTGCATGTCATGGTGATGTAAACAATGGAACTTTCAATTCAAATATAAAGCCAAAATTACATAATTTTTTAGTTTTATACCATTCTGTATGTATTTTAGCAATTCTCGATAATATGACTGAGCTAATGATTTTTCCTGAAGAAAATATAAATTTATTTGAAAAAAAAAAAAGGGATTGCTGGTATTACTTTTAATTACTATCTTTTTACCAAATATATCTGTATTAATGAGATTATTTTGGTTATTAAGATTGGCTAAACCCGAGATAAAAAATAGTTAAATCGTTTATTAAATTATCTTGCTTTTTACCATTTTAATTTATCACTTTACTTAATTATTAGGGATGCACCGAATAGTGATTTTGGCCGAATGCCGAATACTCGGCCTACAAGCAAACCGAATACCGAATAGTAACAAAAAGAAATGAAAATATTAAATAATGCTGCAAACCATGGCATTTAATTTCAACTTCAAAATATTGTTTTAATTTACTACTGGGGAAAAAAATGCCAAGTGGCGAGTTTCAGAAAATAACTTTGATTTTTTAATCAGAATGGAAACCTTGCATATGAAAAGCGATGGAATCAGCTTGTAGTTGTTTATGACAGTCACATGACTTGGATTTTTATAATATACATGAAATGATGGGAATAGAACACTATTTGGAAACTTATCACCTGTGTTTGGCTAACATTAAAGTACCAAATTGGTCGCCTGGCATATAGGACTTAGATTTTTATTATATAGATGTAGATAAATCTAAGTTTTTATAATAAAAAAATTAAGAAAATAAATTGGATGATTAAATAGAAATCATTTCTAATTTTTTGTAGTTAATTTTCAATTTCAAACATATATACCATATATATTACTTTTGGTACTACTTGATTATCCCATAGACCAATTTTGTCAAATTGTACAAATCGCCAAACTATTCACTGAATTATACAAATGGAACAATTCTAAAATTTTAAGATAGTATAATTAATTAACTTAAATTTAAAAATCATTAATTAATATCATATGATGTTTTTAATGATGTTCACTTATGGCATAGTTAAATACCGAATATAAAATTTGATATATTTAGATGATTTTAGACAAAACAAGTTTATACTAATGGTTTATATATTTAAATGCAAAATTATTAAATTAACCATTTACAAACAGATATTTTTAAATAGGATTTGCACCAAATAGTGATTTTTGACGAATGCCGAAAATTCAGTCAGCCAAATAGTAACTATTCAGTCGAATACTGAATATTCCCCTTTCCAAATACTTTTTACATTTCAAAGTTTAGAGGTATTAAAATGCTATTTTTTAAAACAATTTTACATAATATTTAATAAAAAAACTTACATTTTGATAAATAAGAGCTTTTTATAAGAACATTTAATAGTGAAAAAAAGATCTCCCTTGAGTTATTTAAGAAGCTCAATTATAAGACTTTTTTAATTAATAAAATTTTTAATTTCATGGTTTCTTCAATGAATTAAAATAAACATTTTAAAATCCAAGATAAGTAATGAAAAAGTGGAAATTCTTAATAAAAGAATGTCCAGCTCATAGTTCTTTTCTTATGAACGATGGCATTTTCCACCCTTCCCATCACATCAAATTGTATGGAATCAAAGTATATAAGTTAAAAATATAGTTATGGTACCTTATTTATTGTTAAAGCAACAAATGAAAACACATGTTTGACTTAGAGTGAGGTGAAATACAATGTACTTTTAACTCAATAAAGTTGATTATGGCTTCATGAATAAAAATTGTCTGCCTTGATGGCTATTACTAATCTCAAAAGTTTTCCTTTCTTGTTTAAGGACTTTTATTTGGGAAAAACAAGAAACAGATTATTTACTAAACAAAATTTAGGAACTTGCATCTGCATATCATTTATTCCCATGGAGAATCCTAATAAACCATCATTTTAATCCTTTTCAGGGTTAATTTTCTTAAGTTATACTTAACAAACAGCAAATAAATAACATAAAAACATTCTATTTTATTTAAATATGATTTTCTTTCTAATTATTTTAAATGTATTTGTAAATTGACAGTTAAAAGTAGAAATTGTGAAAAGTTTTTAAGAATGTGTTTTAAAAGGTTATATTAAGCATTGGATTCGGTTGAATTACTTTGATATTCAGCAGGCCAAATAATTTCATGTTCAGCCAAGCCGAATATTCGGCTTAACTGAATAGTTTGATATTTGGCCTAGCTGAATATTTGATAACATGGCCGAATAAGCCAAATTCTGAATATTTGGTGCATCCATATTTTTAAGCTATTGTATTTGTGAATACAGAGTATAAGTATTTTAAATGGAACAATCAAATTTATTAAGGGACATAAACTGCTCAATGAAATTTATTCTGACTTCTTGGGCTTTGCAGTTTTTACATATTCCTTTACTTATACTAAACCTATTTTATAAACATTGAAAAAAAAAAAAAAAAAAGAATAATAATGATTTATAACCCCTATCATGCGAAGATCTTCACTGCATCATTTTATATAAAAAAGATAATTAAATTTTCAAGAATGAGATAACTTACATAATTTAAGAAACTAAATATACAAACAACATATATTTTTAATATAGAATAAAAAATTTCCCTGGAATGCTAGCATTATCTGCATCTGTATGTTACTTCAATGAGAAAGGTGCATTAAAATGATGTAAAAAAAAAAAAAAAAAAAAAAAAAGACTACAAAAGTATGCTAACAGATGTAGTTGAGGGTATACATATACCGTATACCTTCTGGATTATTTAAAAAAGCATCATACACCCTCTTTACCAATAAAGCTATAGTATGTACACTCTATGGTGCTCCTCTGCTTAAAGCATATACCGTTGGTTTTTCATCTACAACTTCACCACTGGTCAACAGTACAGTGGATGTCACGGGATTTTGTTTCAGGAAGATGTTTGTGTGTGTGTGTGTGTGTGGGGGGGGGGGATTGGGTTACTAAGCATAAGTAATATGTGGGATTTGCGAAAATGGCTTAAATTATGCCCCCTCCCTCCTTTTGCAGTACACCCAAGAACAATAGCAAGAGATGTTTTGAAGTGATAAATTAAAAATTTAACTGTACAGTATTATTATAAATCCACAAACTTGCATATAAGTAACTATTATTTTTTACTGATAATTTGTGCAATAAATGATATGTACTATATGGAGTAAATTTCATTACTATTATTATTCATTTTAATTAAATTAGTGTAAATTTTATTACTAGATAAATTATAAAAAAAAAAGTGAAAATCAGTGTATAAATTATAAAAAAAGAAAAATAAATTAAACTTATGTAACGAATCAAAAATTGCAATAAGAAATTCAGTTGTGATATTTTATCTGTAACATTTTTACTCACAAATCATGAAATATCCTAATGGTTCAAATTCAAGTTAAAATTTTGTAATTGTTTTGTAAATTTAAGACGTTCTCCATATACCTGTACAGTATTAATATAAATCTATAAACATGCATTTAAGTAGCTATTATTTTTTACTGATTCATTTGTGTAATAAATGGTATGTAGTACCATTATTAGTGTAAAATTTATTACTAGATAAATTATAAAGAAGAAAAAGAAATAAATCAAAAACTGCATTAAGAAACTGACTTTATTAAATATAATTTATTTTTCTTCTGTAATATTTTTATTCACAGATCATAAGTACACTGGTTCAAATTTAAATTAAAATTTTGTATCCAATGTCATAAGATTATTTGTCTATCAAACTGTAAAAATTAATAAAAAGAAAATGTAACAAATGAATCAGTGTATAATTTTCCATCAATACTTAATTCATCCTATTGAAATATTTCATATTTAAAGTAAAAATAACTGCATCAATTTTTTTTAATGAAAATTGAAAACTTAATAATAATTTTTTGAGCGAACGATCCCCCCTCCCCTCAATCTTTTTTTACAAATATTTCATATATCATTAAGAAATGTTTTATTTTACTTTAGATATTCATTCAGTTACTCAAATTTATTCACAAATTATTATTTTGCTTAAAACATTCTCTCAAACTAAACGAAAAAAATAAACAAACAAAAATAGCTTGACGTAAACATTCATTCTGATTGGTTTCTTCACACTTCCTTGGAATTTGAGACGTCACTTCCTTTCAAATGCCGCGGAATATATATCGATTATTCCGAGGCCGGAATCTGACTAGGGGAGAATAGCTCTTTCCATTCTAACCGGAATAAAGTGCATATTCCGGGTGAACTGAATTCCGATCCCGTTCCGCTACGGGATAAGGGGAGAATAAGGCCGTTAACTTGAAGTTTTTTGAAGTTGTCGTACCCGGAATCAAGATTCTTGCTTAAGCAAGTTTCTGCAACTCACTTAAGCCAGCGCCCCCTAGATTAATCAAGCCGGAGTACTGGAGTTGTGACGTCACCGTAAGAGTCACGATTTTGCTCAGCTTACCCATAGAAAAGTATTATGAAAAGACTTGACTACTATAAAAAATAATTTTTTTAACTAAGTTACAGGTCTCTAATCGGTATGTATTGCTTTTATTTATAATCTGTAGAATCTTATGATCATTTAGAGATATTATTTTATGGATTTCATGAATTTTATACTAGTTAAATTTATTATTATTTTTTGGTCAGTCACGTTTGTGCTACAGCTTTGTATGCGTGCTTAAGCCTAACGATAAATTGCCATATACTTTCATGTTTTCATAAATAATTTGTTTAGTGGCTTTTGTCAGTGCTACAGATTAATTATTTAATCAATCAATAGATCTGACACGCTGTTTATTAACTTTTTTTAATTGTGTATTCAATTAAAAATAGATCTGTATTAAATAATTTGTATACTTGCTTAGCACGTAGCTTATGTTTACTTTTAAATTTCTCCCTTCGATGTTTTCTAAGACAATCTTGCGAAATTAAATTTATTCTAAAAAATATTTTTAATTTAGCATTTAATTAAGTTTAGTGGTTTTGTTTATTTTCCAATGTTTATCTTGACTTTCATTAATGATTTTTTATGTTTTAGTTAAATTTAAAGCTTAAAATGGCTAGTGTTCTTCAGATGACTATTTTAATACAAAAACATACATATTCTATATGTTAGTATATTTTTGAAATGGGTATGATTAGAGTATTTTTTTATTTTAGCAATATGCAAACACCCTATTATTAGTTCCTCTAAGACATAATCATAATCCTTCACATAAAACTCATATTTAATACATTTTATTAAACTTTTTTTTACTTTTTAAAACTGACAATTTTGCATTTTGTTGAAATATTATACAAACATAACTGCCAACTTTTCCATTTCTAATATATTATGAAAAAAAAAAAAATGTTTTACTTTAATGCAATGCTAGTATCAAATATAAAACAAGACCTTTTTTTTTTAATTTTTTGTGTTTAAGTTTAAGACATTATTTGTAAAATTAAACCTAGCTTGTATCTATTTATAAATAATTATTTAAAATTGGTGATTGAGTTTTAAACATTTATTTTCTTTTCAGAATCTTCACATTATGGTTTTCACAAGCCATTGAGGATGTCTTCTCTTCGAACTGCTGCTTCTTGGCCAAAAATGTGTCACAGGGTGAATGCCGAGTGTTTTTGACATCGGCATTCCCCAATGACACTTCTCCGGCCTACATTTCTTCAATAGAAAATCATCGTTGGTTGTTCGAGCTAAATTAGAGTTGTTTGAATCTTGCAGCACTTTGTGAGAATGTGTCTGATAGTTTAGGTATGTCTTAAAATGTTAATATATTTGTTATTTCTAATCTGATTTGTTTCCATAACTATTGTAGACATAGTTCATTGACATACATCAAATGGATATAAATCATAATACACATCTGTTATTTATTTTCAAAACATCATTGTAGGAGGTGATGTTTTATATTTTCAGTTAAAGCAAGTGTAAATAAAATTTTCAACTGTTAATTAACTGTAACATTCTGTAGATTTAAGAAAAAAAAACTTTAGCAACACTTTTTTTTAATCTTAACAAACAAATATCATTTCCAAGTTTCATTTGAATCTTTTATTTTGATATGTAAAACTAATGAGATTGGGATGCACGAATAGTGATTTGGGCGGAATATCGAATACTTGGCATGCCGATTGGTAACTATTCGGCTGAATATTGAATATGCTTTTTATATTTCAAATTTAAAGGTATTAAAATGTTACTTTTTAAAACAATTTTACATAATATTTAATAAAAGAAACTTACATTTTGATAAATGAGTTTTTATAAGTAGATTTAGTATTGAAAAAAAAAAAAAACTCTTGTTACTTAAGGACAGTTGTGAGATTTTTTTTAATTAATAAAATTTTAAATTTCGTGGTCTCTTTTACAAATTAAAACAAACATTTTTAAAATTAAAGATATATAATGAAAAAAGGGGAAAAAAACTTTACAGTCTCATAACTATCCTTTTTAAGTAACTCAAGGCAGACGTTTTTCTAAAACTTAATAATTCATTTTAGTTATTTAATTCATTCTTTTTAGAGGTGAGGGAAAAACAAATCTTAGAAGATTATTCTAGTTTAACACTTATATTAGTCATCATTTATTTGTTGTTTTTAATTTACTGTAAATCAAGTACAATATTACTTTCATCATATACTTATTATCCCAGTTACTAAGAGAAAAATTAGCAAGTATTGTTTCCTGCTGTTTAATGTATCAATTTGTCTAATCAAAATTCATTTTAAGTTGAAATATACCTAATCATTAATGGTATGCCATTTTATTAGGTTTGAGAAGAGAAGTTTTATTTATTTTTACTTTTGTTTTAATGAAGTGCAGATTGTTTATGGAATGGATTTAATAATTTAGATATTTTTTATCTAAAATTCTTTGTAATATTTTATTACTTAAAATACTTTTCTTATGGCATTTTCAATCTTAAAAATAATATTTAATATGCTAGGGTTGGAAATTTAAGTTAAGCATGTTAATTACTATCTAGATGTAATCGCTCATTGAAAAATGGTTTTTAAAATATATTCAAAATTTGAAATCAAATGAGAAATGATATTTTGAAAAATTTATAATGCAATTATTAGGGATAAAAATTTGAAATTTTGGTGTGGCTGTTTCTTTTAAGATAAATGTGCACAGGACAGTTTAAAAAAAAATTTGAAATGTTAAAAAGGAACAGGAGTAAAAAAAGTTCTAAAATTGCTGTTCTTGTTGTTCTTAGGAATTGCTTGTTTAAATGCTTGGTATATTTAATGAATTTAAAAGTAAATGAAAAATCATTTCATTTAAATTTACAAATTTGACCTGTTGGGAAAGTTTTCAGTGTGTTTTAAATCAAATTAAGAACATTTTCTGTGTATATTTCTGACAAATTCACGTTTTAGGGGCTGTGCGTATATAACGTTATCAACTTTTTGATAATTTGGCTTTGGGACCTCCTCTTCCGATATTATTCGTTATAATTTATCAACCCCTCCCCCCATTAAAAATATTGTTATCAATGTCGATTTTTTTTTTTTTTTTATTTTCACTTTAGAAGCTACTTTCTTTGTTTAGAATGATATACAAAACTGATTACATTTATTTTTAGTAGGGATGGGATGAATAGTGATTTGGCCGAATACCGAATATTCGACTAAATTTTTTTCCCAATAAAGAAGAAAAATTTTGATTATATATAATTTAAAAAATAGGCACTCATTAATAATATAATTATTACTCTTAAATGTGTTTTTAAATGTATTCTTAAATTTGAAACACTTATTTTAACACAAAAAATTTATGAAATTGCATTATATTCTTTTATCTTAATGTACATCAAATTGATTTTCATTAAGTCAGGATGGTAAAATATTTCCATTAAAATATGAACATTGTATTTCACTTTTACTATCAAATGATACTTTTATCTTTTCTTGCATCCAAAATTAATAATATTCTTAATCTCTCTTTCTCAGAATTCACAAGGAAATATTTTCTGAATTAACCTTTAATGAACTATATTTGATCATTAAGAGTCATTGTCCCTAATAATAAGCAAATTCGTAAGAATGAGATTGTTTGGAAATCAGTTGTCAATCTTTAAATTACAAATTACGTTAAAGCAAAAGGTTTTGCTTAAAGTAAAATGCATATGTTAACAAAATCTTTGACATTTGAATCGGCGCATACAGTATTCCACTTATTCAAGAAGCATTTAAAGGATAAACAGAAATTGATAACAACATGAATGAAGGAAGATGTAAATTAAAAATGTATACATAATCAGGGGTGGGGAATTTTCGAAAAATTTCACCAGCCAGGGATTTATTTTACTAGCCAACAAACTACAATATACAGTTGAAAATAATTAAGGCAAAATTTAAACAACTGAAAAAACAGTTAATTACTATTACTACAATGCATTTTCATATTTTTGTCCGATAAAAATAAATATATACAAGAAAAAAAATATTAGTACTATAGCGTAGAATTTAGTATAATATTTATATTTCAAAAGTTGCAAAATATAGGGAATTAATAAAAATAAATAAAGATTCTGGCATCTTTACAGTTTGAAAAAATAAACAGTTTTGAAAAACTTCACTCGCCCTGAAAAAAAATTTATACATATATATACATAATAAGTACAATGATGTAATTCCCCAGCCCTGTACATAATAATGTTACATATTTAAGCCAGTAATTATGCAAATAATTATTTAAAAGTGAAAACTACAGAATAAAAAAAATATTTTGTTTAGAGTTATTTAGAATTTTTTATTTATTTAGTATTAATAGTAATTATTTAGAATTTATGTTTAAATATTTATAAAACCATCTTCATAAAGCAAGTTGTGTCATCTAATGTGTATCTAGTTTGACACCAGTTCTGTTTTCAGATGTATCGTTGTATTTGGAATAGTAATATTTGATATTTAATTTTGAAAATGAATCTTCGTTAATACACCTAGTGAATGATTTTTTTCATTTCTCACTTCATAGAAAATAAGTTATGAATTTCATAAGAGCCTTTTTTACATGTGCATGGAATTTGCAGACATTAATAAATATTCGAGTGTTTTAAAATAAAGTAGTGTTTCTTTTTTTTTTTTTTTTTTTTTTTTTTTTCGATAAGTGTTTTTATATCTTGAATTGTAACATATCATTCTCTAATGAAAACATTTCCTGTACAATTAAATCTCCAACTTGGGTAGCATTTTCTAAAATATCACCAACCTTTATAGGCAATACAGAAAGGCTGTATGTTTTGCAAGTAAGAATGAGAATGACTTCATAAATGAAGTAACCAATTTGGATTAGAGGAAAAAAAATTGCAAGAAATAAAATTCTTCAAATCCTAAATTTATTTGGCAAGATATCTTTCACTATTCGGCGAGATTTGGGCAATATTCGGTGAGATATCTCTAAATATTTGGCTATAGGTATTCGGTCAAGAAGCCTTCAATATTCGGCAAAAGGGCCAAATACCGAATAGTGGCCAAATATTCGTCCCATCCCTAATTTTTAGCATGCTTTATTGATTCAAATGAAAAGAAATCAATAAAATATCAATTTATATTAAATAAAACTTTAAAGAAACAGTTACTACTTAAAAGTATTTTATAATAGTTTTTAGTTACATAATGCATTCAAGAATATTACTGCTTTTTGCACTTGCCCTTCACGAAGGAAGAAGGGGGGGGGGGAGGGAGATATAAATTCTTATCAACAAAATAAGTGGACAACACTCTTTATCTTTCTCTTATTTATAAGTAAATTCAAACTTCAATACAAATATATTTCACATATAATTTCTTGGAACGGTGCTTATATATGCATATACTTGTGACAGGAGAATTGGGATGTCAAACGTTAAAGTATTCCATATTTTTGAATTAAATAATTGTATAATAATTTAGTGATTTTAATATTAACTTTATTTTCATAAAAAACATAAGACTAAAAAACATAAAGTACTATTTTGAATCAAAGACTATGTTACAAATAAAAAGAGAAAATTTTAGTAAAGTCAATAATGATATCGATATCAAAAGACAACCCCCCCCCTCCCCCCAAAAATGATAACGTTATATTTGCACAGTCCCTTAGTACATTCCACTAGATTATTCTTTTTTTTTTTTTTTTTTTTTTTTTTTTAATTTTTAGCTGGAGTACTTTTAAGGTTTTCTAATCCAAGTGTCTTTTTTAACATGTTCTTTTGTTTGGCTTACCAAACTCTGATTTCTGAAAAAAAAAAAAGAGAGAGAGTCCTTTAATAATGCTCAAATAGCCGCATAAAAGTGTATTGTTATTAAAAATTCAAAACTTTTTTAAACAGCTTCATGGCCTTGTTACTATCTGCACCCTTTGCTTGAGTAGTACTTTTCAAAAGAATAACAATGGAATTTTGATTCCTGTCTTCCATCTTCACTTGTTTCTTAGAAAGTCAGTGTCTTACTTCTCTTTATTTTAATCACATTTTCATTAAAAGAAAGAAGGAAAAGAAGTCTTCTGCCTCTCTCCAGCAGCACAGGCAATCATCTCACTGAATTCATGAACAAAAACCTAGGATTAGTTAAATCTTGATTTGTATATTTAAATGCAATCAGTCTGCCAAGTCATATCTTGGTGGAAAATACCTAAAAATCTGATTTTAGTGGTTGACTCATATGTTTACCTGCTCCCATTCCTCCATCAAAAGTGGATCCAGCCCTCCATTTAGAGTGGATCATAGTTTTTTTTTTTTTTTTTTTTTTTTTTTTTTTTGGGGGGGGGGGGGGCAGTCACATCACTTAAGAAAATTTTCTATTAAACTTCTGGTGGGTGCACCATTGTAAAAAGTACAACATTCACTTTCTTTTTTCTTCAAAACAAATTCACACCTAGTTTAATATGTTATAACAAAATAAATGTAAGTGTATTGCAGGATACTTTCATAAATTGTGAGCAGAGAAAACTTATATGATATTTGTATGTTAAATTATTTGTAAAATTAAAACAAAACAGCAATTATTTAATGTTTTCCTCCTGTTGTACATTTTATAATGTGTGAGCCTTCTCATGTGATGGAAATTTGTGCGCCTGGCTAAAGGCTGTATCCATATCGAAAGCAGCTTAATTTTCTGATACTTTTGAAAATTCGTTTTCATTTGTAAATTACAAAAAAAAAAAAAAAAAAATCATAAAAATAAAAAATTTACACATTTTAACATTCAATTACATACTAAGAAATTGAAAAATTCTTTTTGTCTTCAATAGCAGAGTTCATATATTATTATTATGCTAAAAATGAAAATTCGACAATTTGATGATTTTTTTGCGATTTTGAAAGTCCACTGTACCCTTAAAAAAAATATACAGTAGACTCCCTCAAATCTGCACAGCTTGGGACCAGAGGTTTTGCAGATTTCTGGTCATTTCTTTGTTTACATTTTTTTTAAATGATTTGAATGTAATTAATAATGAAATCAAAAGTATAATGAATGCTTACAATATACTAAAACATTAAAATAAGTAATAAACTAAAATAATAAAAATTCACATATTTTTTTAAATGATTAAAATACTAAAAGGAAAAGTCAAGTTAATAATCAATAATGTACAATTAAATATTCATTATAAAAGAGGAAATATGTTTTTCCTAAATTATTCAATGAAACTTGCCTCATAAAGGTACATTACTAATTTATTTCAGCATCATAAAATAATGAAACTTTATTTCAGGTTTAGCCTGATATAATACTAAAAAAGCTTGATTAATACATAAATATATTTGGTAAGATTGTGATTACTAATGATATTAGCAATATCTTTATTTTTTCAGAAATAAATTATTCTTGATGAAAAAACATGAATTCAATAACCTTAACAAAAATTATAAATTAAAAAATGTATGGAATTTATATTAAAAAGAAAATATTTTTTGCTCCTACATTTGAACTGAATGTTTCATTGTTTACATCTGCAAAATATGTGCGGATTTTAGGGAGTCTACTGTATATATGATATATCAAGATCCTGGGCAGAGAATTGGTGCGAAGCAGGTCGCACCGACCGATACTTGAGACGATCTGCAAACTATATTTTAACTGGAGAAAAAAAAAAGTTTGCTAGAAATTATTTGTCATGTACTATGGTACAGTATTCTTTTGAAGAAGCGCCACAGTGCAAATTTGAAACTTAAAAATATTGTATGGTGGGTAATATGCTATTTTTTTCTCGTGTCAGGACCACTAGCATAAACAGTGTAGCATCAAAGCGGATGCTTTCATAAATATATATATATATATATAGGACGGAAATTATAGGACTCTGGAGGGACGCGGCATTTTTTTTGCAGAACATTTTAAGAAATTATTTGAGTTTGCTGACAGTTTTACATTTTATCTGAGTCTGGACCTGCTTTGGTTTTAAGTACAGCTTTAAAGGGTTTGAAAGACATTACTGAATAAGGGGTAAATAAATAAATAAAATAATAATAATACATTCCATTTTTAGGTGTGTTTGTAATTTATGTAAATACAAAGCACTTGTTTGCATATAACAGAGCAAAAACTGTCCATTCGAATAGTTTGAAATTAAAAATATACAATTGTTGCATAATTTGGTTGAATCATTTCAAATTTCATAAAAATTAAATGTATAATTTAATTACAAGGACAAACAAAAGTAATCCATTACATTGATGGCAATGGGATAAAATAGCTTCAAGTGCACATTAATGATGTTACAATCTTTCGAACATAATAAAACTGATATGCATCTATGATATGTATACTGAAATATAAATTCTGTACAATGTGTGGTAGTACTGTATTTGAAGTACTGCATATTATTACACCAAGATTTAAATATTTTTAAAACTTTGTTATAGTATGAATGCATCCCATTTTCCATGCTTGACATCAATTTCAACTTGTTTAAGTATGTTTTAAGAAAAACTTAAATGTTTACAATCCCTGAAAATGATTGCTTATTCCAGATCCAGACATTGATTTGAGATGCTTAAAAACTTACTTGCTAAATCAAAAAAAGTAGAAAAGTTTTCTCTTGAATTGCCTCCATTTGATTTTACTTTAGATTTTTCATAACAAACAGTAATAAAACAAACTTACATTTTGATAAACAAGTTTTTTTTATAAATAAACTTCATATTGAAAAAAAAATCTGCCTTGAGTTATTTAAAAAGGATAGTTATGAGACTGTAAAGTTTTCTTTCCATTTTTTCATTATTTATCTTTGATTTTATAATGTTTGTTTTAATTCATAAAAGAGACCATTAAATTTAAAATTTCACTGATTAAAGTAGTCACATAACTGTCCTTAAATAACTCAAGATAGTTTTTTTCAATACTAAATATACTTATAAAAACTCATTTATCAAAATGTAAGTTTTTTTTAAAATTAAATATCATGTAAAATTGTTTTAAAAAGTAACATTTAAAGGTACTACTAGGTTATCCCGTCAACCAAAAAATTATCGCCAAACTAGAAGATTAAATGCCAGTAATGAATAATTGTGAATGTCACATTCAATAACATTAAATACGATTCATATGTTTAAAATGTCATTAAGTGATTTTTATTTCGACATTTTATTTGTATTTTTGTTAATATTCCACTAATTATTTGTTTTTTCGTTATTTAAAATAAAAATTATGTCAATATGTATAATTTGGCTATTAGTTTGGCGATTTGTATAATTTGGCTAAAATGTGTCAACAGGATAAAGTAGTACCCATTTTAATACCTTTAAACTTTGAAAATAAAAAGTATTTGTACAGCCGAATATTCGGTACTCATTCGAATAGTTACTAACAGCAGGCCGAGCATTTGGTATTCAGCTTAAAAATTACTATTAGGTTCACTGATCCTCATTATTCATGCATCTCAATCTCTCATAATAATTATTAGTTTTGCATATCAAAATAAAAGATTCAAATGAAACTAAAAAAGGATATTTGTTTCCTTAGATTAAAAAAAATCGTTGCAAAAGTTCCTTATACTAAATATTATGTAAAATTGTTTTTAAAAGTAACATTTTAATACCTTTATAAAAAATATATTCAGTATTTGGCTAAATAATTACTAATCGGCAGGACGGACGAATATTCGGTATTTGGCTTAAAAATTATTATTTGGTTCACATGTAGGCCGAATAATTGGCATTTGGCCAAAATCACTGTGCATCCCAATCTCTCATAATAATTATTAGTTTTACATATCAAAATAAAAAATTCAAATAAAACTTAGAAATGATTTTTTTTTAGATTAAAAAAATTGTTGCTGAAGTTTTTTTTTTTTTTTTTTTTAAATCTTTAGAATGTTCCAGTTCAATTAACAGTTGAAAATTTTATTTACACTTGCTTTGATTGAAAATATAAAACATCACCTCCTACAGTAATATTTTGAAAATAAATAACAGATGTGTATTATGATTTATATCCATTGATGTATGTCAATGAACCATGTCAACAATAGTTATTGAAACAAATCAGATTAGAAATAACAAATATATTAACATTTTAAGACATACCTAAACTATCAGACACATTCTCACAAAGTGCTGCAAGATTCAAACAACTCTAATTTAGCTTGAACAACCGACGATGATTTTCTATTGAAGAAATGTAGGCCGGAGAAGTGTCATTGGGGAATGCCGATGTCAAAAACACTCGGCATTCACCCTGTGACACATTTTTGGCCAAGAATCAGCAGTTCGAAGAGAAGACATCCTCAATGGCTTGTGAAAACCACAATGTTAAGATTCTGAAAAGAAAATAAATGTTTAAAACTGAATCACCAAATTTATTTTATAAATAATGTCAAACTTACATAAACACAATTAAAAAAAAAGTCTTGTTTTTTATTTGGTACTAGCATTGCATTAAAGTAAAACTTTATTATTTTCATAATATATTTAATTTGTAAGAAATGGAACAGTTGCAGTTATGTTTGTATAGTAATATTTCAGCAAGATGCAAAACTGACAGTTTTAAAAAGTAAAAAAAAGTTTAATAAAATATATTAAATATGAGTTTTATGTGAAGGATTATGATTATGCCGTAGAGGAACTAAAAATAGGGTGGTTGCATATTGCTAAAGTAAAAAAACTCTAATCATACCCATTTCAAAAAAATACGTAACTTGTAGAATGTGTATGTTTTATTATTAAAATAACCATCTGAAGAACACTAGCCATCTTAAGCTTTGAATTTAATTAAACAAAAAATCATTAATGAAAGTCAAGATTTTAAAGCATTGGAAAATAAACAAAACCACTAAGCATTTAAATGCGAAACTAAAAGTACTTTTTAAAATAAATTTAACTTCTCAAGATTGTCTTAAAAAATATCGAAGGAAGAAATTTAAAAGTAAACATAAGCTGAAGTGCTAAGCAAGTATACAAATTATTTAATACAGATCTATTTTTAATGGAATACACAATTAAAAAATATTAATAAACAGCGTACCTCTATTGATTGATTAATTAAATGATCTGTAGCACTGACAAAAGCCACTAAACAAGTTATTTATGAAAGTATATAACAATTTATCGTTAGGCTTAAGCACAAATACGAAGCTGTAGCACAAAGGTGACTGACCAAAAAATAATAATAAATTTAACTAATAATAAAATTCATGAAATCCATAAAATAATATCTCTAAATGATCATAAGATTCTACAGATTATAAATAAAAGCAATACATACCGATTAGAGACCTGTAACATTGTTAAAATAATTATTTTTTATAGCAGTCAAGCCTATTCTTAATGCTTTTCTATGGGTAAGCTACGCAAAAACTTGACTCTTATGATGACGTCACGAGAAAATTTTATTGCCCCACTCCGGCTTGATTAATCTAGGGGGCGCTGCTTAAGCAAGCACTACTCTCTTAACTATGAGTTGAGTGGAAATATGCCTTCTGAATATTTAATTATTATTTCTGAATTTTAGAATATTTAATTCTGATTATTAAATTACTGGAGTTGAGTCCTAAAAATAATTATAAATTATTTCAAACTGTTATTTGTTTACCCCAATTGCTTAACACGTGCGTTTGTGGGGTTTTTTTTTTGTAATCAAAGGTCAAAAATGGAAAATGTTGAACCTGTTATTTCCTCCAGCAAAATAAATTGGGAGAATGACAAAATTAATTTTTAATTGAAATATGGCAGGGTAATTGCTATGTAAACAAAAAAACAGTTAGGAGTTGCAGTTACAAATTTCCGAACTTATGCGCATGCCCAGATGTCATTTTGGCCAAGTTAAGTCACTTAAAATATTTAGCAAGTGCGAACAGGTGAAGCCTAATTCCGGGTATCCCGCTTCAAAAAATCTAAGTGACTTAAAGTTAAGTGACTCAACTATCCCAGTGCGAACAGGGTATAAGAATGCGATCTCTATGAAAATTTATTGCAAGATCAGCATGTATGACGTCATTCCGAACAAACGTAGTCGCCTTACAAATCCTGCATCATTGGCCGTGTTCAAAAGCGGCTTTTTTTGTGCGCGCGCGCTCAGAAGATTCTGCTTGGAGTAGGTGCTATCGAAGAAGAGAATTTTAAACTTATTCAATTATTGTATTATTTTTATGGTTCAGAATTGGTAAATACAAATACCATATCTCTTTATCCTTTCAAAATATGATTTTCGTAACAGAAATACATACCTGTGACCACTCAAATAAAATTAAAAGTATTCCGGAAAAGTATCACGTGACCTATTTCATGTAATTAAGCCCGATTAGCATTTAAAAAATGACAATCAACCCTGCTCAAACCTTGACGCGCGCGACGCAAAAAAAATGATGGGCGATTTGATCACGTGATTGTGCGTTTTGTGCTTATCTGTTATTGGTTGCACGTTGTTTGTTGTCAAAGTTGGTAGGTTGACTGATACAATTTAACAGTTGGTGATTTAATTTTTTTAATTAATTTTATTTTTATTTATTTAAAAATCATTTATCAGTTGCTTTATACTTTTCGTATTAAATAATAGAATACTGTTGATTCTATTGTTGTAATTAATAGAATGCTGTTGATAAACTAAGGTTGAGATATCCACACGGGGGACTAGCTAAGGGGGGGGGGCTACCCTCCCAAAACATTGACAAATGTTGTTACACTTTGCAAATTTAAAACTTTTATGTCAAATTTAATTAAAATTTTAATAAAAACTGCAATACATTTGTTATTTTTGATAGAATTTGCAAAAGTTACAACTCTAATTGGGAATATTATTAATTTTTTTTACAAATAAGAATTGTATTACAATTTCAAAGTGCGTTAACTTGGCAAAATTATAAAACGAGTTGGCGAATATAAAAATTTGACTTGACAATATTAAGGTTTTCTCCCCCACCAATAAAAAGTCTTAGCGATGGCCCTGTATCCATATATTACAAGATTGATTTGTAATCTACAATACTGGATTGATTTCAATGGAATTTGCATTGTTAGTTAGATAATTTTTCAGAAGAAGTTTTAGTATGTATATATTTCTTATTTAATGATTGTATATTTTAATACCGTGTGGATAACAGGCCAAAATATGTCATAAAATATGAAAAACAAACGACATCCGAAATTATGTTAGTATAAGCAAAACACTTATTTATACTTTTAATAGAAAAATTATAAACATCCTAATCATACTTTATTCATTATAAAACTAGAAAACAAACTCCCAATATTTCACTTCTTTAAAATATATGTATGCAGATATTCTTAATTTAAAAAAATGTATATCTTTTACATTTTGCTTTTATAATATTTTCCATTTTGATTTTAACACCGTAAAATATCCACGCATGCATTATATTTGCATCCTAATCTCAATAAAAAATTACTTCTAAAATTAAAAAAAAAAAAAAAAAAAAAAAACGGATATTTTCGCAGAAAACTTTTTTTTTTCATTTTCTTAATATATATATAAATCACTTTGGAACGATATTAATATCGTTCTAATTATCCTTTTAATATTCTAAATTTGGAATATTAAAACTTTCTCCGCAAAAATCTCATTTTCTCATATTTAAATAAGTATTTTATTATTATAATAGAAATACATGTGCTTCTGTATTATTAATATAAAATTTACCTTTAATAAAAATGTCTTATTTATTAATAAAAAGCAACAAAAAAAAAAAAAAACACAAACCAACTTTTGGCACGAGCAGGTTTCGAACCCGTATCGTCTGGGTTCAAGCTCAGCACTCTGACCATTCGACCAGCCAGCTCACTTTCATTTGTAACAGATTATCTTTATAATTGGCACTACAAGTAATTACCTCTTTGATCTGTTCTCCATCTGTTACTGAGCGAACAGTTACAGTAACTGGTGGCACAGTAGCGAGGACTGAACGCACATCCCACCAAGTATAAGTATCCACTCCATGTCCGTGGCTCCTAGCGTGCGCGTGCAGCGCGCGTAACAGCTGAACACGGCCATTGTGGTTCCTAAGGCCCAAAGACCATCCCAAATGAACGATTCATTTTATTCAATCATTCAGATTCAGAAATTCTTTGTTTATGTTTACCTGTGTGTATTTATTTGTAAGTCAAAAGTAATTTTTTACCATTTTATTGATTAACAAAAGGTGTATTTTCTTTCCAAAAATGTTCAAAACCCGCCTTTACTTTCACTTATTTAAGAAATTTGCCAAAGTTTTTAATTTGCTGTATTTTAATGAACATGGAACTTTTAAATAAATGTTGATTAAAAAAAATCGGTATTTGGAACTTTTAAATTGCTATTGGGATATTATATTAACATAAAAATTTAATATTTTTTAAAATAATAACTTGGATAATTTTTTTTCATCTACAGCGCTAAAGAAAATGTTATTTCTTGTCCCAATCCCTTTAAAAAATTGAAATATTTGCATTAACTAATTCAGATTAACTCATTATACTGCTTGCTAACTATCTAAATTGCGGGGTGTAAAAAACAATCATGATTTAAAAAAATATATAAATAAAAGTCAAGTTTTTTAAAATTTAAATTGGATTTTTATGATTTTTTTTCATATTTTGAATTTATTTTCGAATTTTATGTTTAAATTTAATTCAGAAGTTTCAAACAAGTAAATAACATAAACGAAAATTGTGCTTTGATTTTGCGATAGAAAATTTGGGAAATCATTGAAAAAGAAATGTATCTTATAACAATTTACAAACATTTTATATTCCCAGAAGAAACCCCTTGCTATTTTGAGAGTATATGTTTTAGACTTTAACACCAGCACAAAATAATAATAATAATTAAAAAAAAAATACATATACTCAGAAAAAGAAAGTTAACGAAAGAGATTTAGACAAAAATCTAAAAAATATTTTGAGAAAAAAAAGTTCTTATTTATAAATTTGGATGTACGGTATTATGAAACAATAAATTAACTTTAAACTGAAAAATAATTACTTTAATTGGGGAAAAAATTCCCAATTGGGATCATATATTTAAAGATCAATAAAAACAAGTTTATAAGTCCTAAATCGAATTTTAATCTTCGTATTTTTAACAAAAAAAAAAAAAAAAAAAAAAAAAAAAAAGTAGTAATTAAATTTTTCATATTAAAGAAATTAGTCCATACATAAATATATATATGTGTATACATAAAAATACTTTTACAAATAAAATCAAAGTAACGCAAATATCACCATAAAAATAAGCTAATGAAACCAGTATTTGTACTATTAAATAAGTATCATTATTGAGTGATTCTCCCAAAAGTGAACCATACCCTCAAAAAATAAAATATAAAATTTTTCTTTTTAATTTGTGGCTAATTAAAATACATTGTCTGAAGTATTTAATTCATATATTTTTTTTTATTTTTACATAGTTTATTTCTATATGTATTTGGAGTCTATATGTAATTTTGTGAAAAAGTTCTGAAAAAACCCACAAAATTCGTCAAAACACCGCAAAAAACCCTGATGTTTGCAGAGCTAAATCACAATACAATCACAAATACACCTATACTTTATTAATATTTACACCAACAACAAAAAATTTTTCTGCAGTTCTGCAACACATGCAAAGACTTTTAAAACAGTCTGTTGAACTTAAGGACAAATGTTCTCTATATTGTAGTGTTGCATTACATTTAATGCACTTAAACCTTCCAGGTATTTGTGATTAATATAAAAGGAAAGTACTTTTAAAAATAAGTTACTCTTATCCTCAGAATTTTAAACACCATCATACATAATCTGAAAGAGAGAGAAAATCCACTCCCTGCACTTTTTTCTCGCCTATTTTGTTTTTCCGTGTTTTTTTGATGAAATTTGTCGTTTCTTCACGATATTTTCACAAAATTTGCCATTTCTTTGCAATGTTTTGACGAAATTTGCTGTTTCTTCGTGATGTTTTGATGAAAATTGTTTTTTCTTAGCGATCTTTTTATGAAATGTGTCTTCTTTTAGCGATCTTTTAACAAAATTTGCTATTTTTGCCCAATAATTTGCCATTTTTTTTATGATCTTTTAACAAAATTCTTTTTTTTTTTTTTTTTCAAGGAGCTTGGACAAAATTTGCATTTTTTTTTGTGATGTTTTGATGAATTTTGTGGCTTTTTTCAGGACCTTTTCACAAAATTTGTCATTCTCTCTGAATCTTTTGATGAAATTTTTCATTTTTTCAGAATCCTTTGGCTAAATTTTCTTTTTTACTTGGTTTTTTTGAAAAATTTTATTTTGTGATCTTTTGACGAAATTTGCTGTTTTTTAGATCAGAAAAGTGTCTGAATTCAACACTGTACATATGCATGTTGCAAGTAACTTTGCTGTTAATTTAATTAAAAAAAATTAAATAGGTTAGAAAATAATCTCTAAAGTTTATTCCAAAAAATATATATTATTATATTTTTATCTAATTCATGTACAGTAGATTCCCTCAAATCCGCAAACCTAAAACCCGCGACTCTTTAAAATCCACACATAATTTACAGATGTAAACAATGAAACATTCAGTTCAGATGTCGGGACAAAATTTGACATTTTTATTTTTATATCAATTCCATACATATTTTAATTTGTGATTTTGATTAATATTATTAAATTCATGTGTTTTCATGAAGGAAGAATAAATTTATTTCAAAAAATTTCAAGATATTGCTGATATCTCTGGTAATCAGTCTTTTTACCAAATATATTTATGTATTAATCAAGCTTTTTTGGTTATTAAGTTTGGCTAAACCTGAAATAAAACTTCCTTATTTTATTATTTTCATGTGAAATAATAATCTTTATAAAGGAAATTTCATATGAAAAATGCATCTTATTTTTATAATAAATACTTTACTGATTATTAACTTGACCTTTGCTTTTAATATTTTAATCATGTTAAAAATTATTTAAATTTTTATTATTTTAACTTATTGCTTATTTTAATATTTTATTATACTGTCAGACTTCATAAAACTTTTGTTTTCATTGTTAACTAAATTTAAATTACTATTTAAAAAATGTAAAGAAAGCAATGACCAGAAATTTACAAAATTCTAAAATCTGCAAAACCTCTAGTCCCAAGCTGTGTGGATTTGAGGGAGTCTATTGTATTACTTTTTTATTCTAAACTTGTCTACATCTTATAATTAAATATTCAGTGACATAAATGTACTTACTGGCTACTAAAGGTATTATTCTCACTAGCCAAATTGGCTACTAAAAAAGAAATAAAACCTACCAGCCAGTGGCTACTAAGCAAAATTCCTTATTTTCGTCTTTACATTATTCTATACATCATTATTACATGGAATGTTTCTTCCTTCAACTAATAAAAGTTTTGTTGCTTGTATTAAAATCTTTAGAAGGTTATAAAAATTAGAAGCAAAATGTGCAATTTAAGAAATTTGTTTGCTCATATTTTTTTTCGAACAAGTGATTTTGCTCTTCCATGTTCCACCTATTCCATCTACAAGCTACATCATCTTTCTCAGGTAAAGTGGCAAAATATTTCCAGTTTAAATTTTCTGGTTTTTTCAGTTAAGTTCTTACAAAACAAGTTGGAAATTGCACGTGAACGTAGCAAATGAGGTGCGTTGGTACGATAATGAAGTTTTAAAAATATTCAGATCTTGCTGATATAGTAGAGCATACTCCAGATACAGTATAGTAGTCGAAATCTTTACGTTTCTGTAAATATGCAGGAAGTAATTTTTATTACACCTCAGCAACGTATATCTTATTCATAAAATGTGAAATAGTTGAATATAATTAAAACACGTACCAAACCATGTTTCCCCGTATAGCATTATATAGTGGAATACTTTTGTGTGGCCCTGTAATTTAATAATAAAAATTCTTTGCATCACAGATTGTACAGAATGCATATTTTAGTATATATTTCATAGATTCATGCCAATTCTATTATGTTCGAATGAGTGTAACATCATTAAAATGCATTTGAAACTTTTTCCCCATTGACCGTAATGTAACGGAATCCTTTTGATTGTCCCTGTAATTGATCTATGCATTCGATTTTCATAACATTTGAAATGACTCGACAAAATTATGCAATAATTATATGTTTTAAATTTCAAACGATTAAAATGCATTTAAAACTTTTTTCCTTATTGACCGTAATGTAACGGAATCCTTTTGAATGTCCCTGTAATTGATCTATCCATCCGATTTTCATAACATTTGAAATGACTCGACAAAATTATGCAATAATTATATGTTTTAAATTTCAAACGATTAAAATGCATTTAAAACTTTTTTCCCTATTGACCGTAATGTAACAGAATCCTTTTGAATGTCCCTGTAATTGATCTATCCATCCGATTTTCATAAAATTTGAAATGATTCGACAAAATTATATTATAATTATGTATTTTAAATTTCAAACGATTCGGTTAAGTAGTTTTTGCGTTGTTATATGCAGACAGACGGACGGACTGAGCGACAACAATAGGTGCTACGTATTTACATAATTACGAACGCACCTAAAAAGAGCCATAAATTTATCTTTGAAGTTAAATGGTGGGTCGTCTGTACAAATCACTTCTTTCAAATTTTTATTTTCATTCGAAATCCTTCATTCTTATTTTCTTAATATGATTTCATTATTTTAACAAGTAAATATTTCAAATAATATTTTAATAATAATGCACTTTTTTAATTCAAATAATTTAATATTTTCAAGTAATTTTTGTACTTGTTAATATGTTTAAAAATTGTGTTGTACTTTATGTTCAGACAAAAAATTCTTAGTTTCATGCTTATATTCTAGACTGTGGGCTGCAGGTGCATCTATTCACAAATCTTGCACTTCCCTAGATTTCTTTTTGCCACTATTGAATGTTGATGTTTCTTAGTATTTTCTGTAAGTATTAATTAAATTTTAACTCATTTTGTCGTTTAACTGTATATATTAAATTACCTTAATGTTATTATACATTATTGAGAGCAGTAAGAGTATATTAACATTTTATAAGCTCAATAATAATAATAATAATAAATAAATAAATAAAATAAAATAAAAATAAATAAAAAAATGAAAAAAAATAATTAATTAATTAATTAAAAAAAATTCTACAAAGTATTCTAATAATTACCTCACTTTGAGTCTCATTATTATTTTTTTTAAAAAGAAACTGCAAAAGCTGCTGAAGAATTTTGAAACTGCATATTATTTAAAACATGACTTAAAAAAAAAATCCATATTGAAGAACAAACATTATTAGGAGCAAAGAGATAATTTAGTAAGAATAACAAAATTGATTTGAATCAGGAAGTTTTTGATTAACATGTTATAGCAATAATAAAAGAATTTAAAATCAAAACAATTACAAGAATAATAGAGAACTACTTTGCAACTACCTTTATTAAAAAATAATATTTATACATAAAGAATCAGTGAATCCATGAAATTCATTTGCACTGAAAATTTTGATATTATTTGTTGATACAGACTTCTTCAAATTCGCAATCCTAAAATACAGATAAAACTTGTGCACCATCACAGATGTGAACAATGAAACTTTCAGTTCAGATGTACTGACAAAGATACAGAACTTTTTAGTTTTATATCATTTCGCATGTGTTTTAACAAGTAATTCTTGAAAATTTGACTGAACTCGTTTTTTTTTAATAGAAATTTATTTCTGAAAAAAAAAAAAAAAAAAAAAAAAAAAAAAAATTAAGATATTGTTGATATTAATGGTAATCATTTTTAACAGATGTATATATCTATTACTCAAACTTTCTTAGTTATTAAGACAGGCTAAACCTAAAATAAAACTTCCTTACTTTATGATTTTGATGTGAATAAGCAGATTACCTTTATAAGGAAAGTTTCATTGAATAATTCAAGGAAAATGTATCTCATTTTTATTAAGCATGTGGATCATTCCACACAAATTCAACCAATGGGTGTTGCATCATAGCCACAGATTTTTTTTTTAATTTTTATCATAGACAGACACAGTAGTGAAACCCTCAAATTTGAAATTTAAAGTTATTTTTGCAATATTGGCTGAGATATAGCATTTGAAAACTGTCCATTTTTACTAAATGGCAGCCATCTTGGAAGCTCATCAATGTCTAAAAATGGCCATAACTTGACAACTAATGGCTCAAATTTTATATATCTGGCACCAATTTGAAGCTATTTGTACAAAGAATGCATATTTTACATCAAAACAATAGTAAATTTTTATTTCTTTACTTTTTATTATGTGCAAACTAAAAATATCAGTTAAAAAAGGGCCGATTGTAATGGCCCATAATAAAAAATTAATCATCATGAATTTTTCTGAAACTTGGTAAAAACATTGCTCCATGTGTGTGCTTTAAATAATAAAAAAAAATTGGAGAGGTAAAATCTGTTTTAAAATAAATGATTTTTTATACATAAGATGTCATTAACCAAATAATGATCATTTTACAATCTGTAATTATTCCTAATTAAGGAAATAATGGTTGTTAAAATAAAACTTTCTAAAATCTAAATTAATATAAATGTATATTTAAACCTTCTTTCACACTAATTTTATAGGAATTCCCCCCTCCCCTCCAAAAAAAGTATACAATTGGAAAAACGATGTGAGCTTGCAATTGTATAAAGAAAAAGAATATTTCAAGAATCAAAAGTAAATTTAGTTCATATACTTTTTATGCTTTTCCTATATTAATGATTTGTTTACACATAGGTGTAATAGTTCTTGTATTTATGGAACATTATAATGTATATTATATTAACCATAATTTAAACTCTGCCTAAAAGCAGCATTTCTGTTTATAATAAAAGAAGGTAGAAAGAGCAATGGGGCATGCCAGCAAAGGAGGGGGGGATGGGACAGGTCTAATTTGTTACTTTTTACTAAGATGAGTATAAATGGCTAATATGCAAATACTTTTAAAGGGTAGTATATTAATTATAGCATTGAAAATATTCATTTACTAAAATATATTCATTACATTTCAGAATATAAATAAATTGAACGAGTGATTGAGTATGGGATAGAGATCTGCACAGGCTGGGCTTTGGCCCGCGGGCCGATTTTTATTAAGGGCATTTGGGCCAGGCTCGGGCCTTACTTCTGCAGACTCGGGCTTTAATTTTTTTCCTGGAGTATCGGGCCAGGCCTAACTTATTTTTTCCGTACGAAGCAAAGACTGAATTTATTCTTCCTAGTCTTCACGGACCAAAATAATCAGTTCCTGTTGAATAATCCCTTATGAAAATCCGACGTAGCCAAGTCTGTTCATAAATCAGTAAAATTTGGCTTGGTCCAAAAATTTTTGGTAAAAAAGGCATATAGTTTTAAGTCATCACTATTCTACAACTAAACATTGGAATTTATTCTTTTTAAAGTATCATGGATTACTATGCTTATTAAAATGGAGTTAAACACATAAAAAAAAATATTATGACGGAATTTTTTTTTTTTTTTTTACTGAAAACTGCAAATTACTTTTAAACTGTTCATCTATGCAAAATGAATAAAAAAAAAAAATTAAACATTTACATCTGCTAAAAAAAAAGAACATATTTTTTTTTTCCCAATGCAATTCCGTCTTAGAAAATTTTACTTTTACCATATGCCATTTTTTAGATTTTTATGTCTCCATTACATGGAATATGGATTAATAATACTAATGATAACTGAAACATTTATATACAACAAACAAAGGTTTATTAAAAGCATAAATATTGCAGCCCACGGCATTTCAGCGTAAATGGAGATTATAAACATGAAAAAAGAAAAAAAACTAACATAAGTTTTTTTGGTCTGAACTCTTCCGCAAGAGTCTTTTTCGGAGGATACATACCTACAGAAGCGAGAGGTTTTGCCGGCAGAAAATTGTTTCTGCCGTGCCAGAGGCAAAAAGTGGTTACAACCGGTTTTAACTGGTAGAAACTGGCAACAATTGGCATAAACCCATTTCATGAAATAATCAAAGACTTTTTTATTAGTATTAAATTGCTTACATGCTATTTATTCAGGATAAATAACAAATAAAATGCTGTGAATAGTTTTAATTTAAAAATAAATTTGTTTTAGAATTTGATAGACAAATGAGCATAAAGAAAGGACAAAAAAATGTCTTTAGATATTAATTTGAATTTTGTGCCGTATGTAACAACACTTCGTATCAAAACTGACTTCTTTCCCGGAAACATTTCCCCAAGGAAGTCCTAGAATTATTCAAATTTCACATCCTCAATAGTAATATTACCAGCAAGTAACGCTGGTCTTGAAAGAATATTTTTTACTTTTCTGTCATTCAGAACAAAATAAAAAGCTGTCTAGATTAAGAATGGTTAGCAAAATTAATCTTATATTGTGGAATGCTCTAGTAAATTACAGTAGACTCCCTCAAATCCGCACTCCTAAAATCCGCAACTCTCTAAAATCCACACATATTTTATGGATGTAAACAGTGAAACATTCAATTCAGATGTAGGTGCAAAATTTGACTATTTTAGGTTTATATCAATTCCATACATTTTTTAATTTGCAATTTTTGTTAAAGTTATTGAATTCATGTTTTTTCATGAAAAAAGAATAATTTATTTCTGAAAACATAAAGATATTGCTGATATTATTGGTAATCACAATCTTACCAAATATATTTATGTATTAATAGAGCTTTTTTAGTTATTAAGTATGGCTAAGCTTGAAATAAATAAGACTTCATTATTTTATGATTTTGATGTGAATTAGTAATGTATCTTTAGGAGGCAAGTTTCACTGAATAATTTAGGAAAAACACATTTCATATTTTTAATGAATATGGGTCATTCCATGTCAACTGGCCTAGAGGCTCCCACTCGACCCCCTTCGATTTTTATGAAATTGATACAGAATATACATGTGGGTATATGATGAACATTTGGAAAATGTTTAGTGCAAAAAATTGAATAGTTGGGGCACCAGGGGTCCATTTGTACCAATCACTATTTCATGGTTGTAGAAAACACGGCCAAATCATGAAGTTTGCCATCATATTGCTCATGATATATGAAACCTTACTCATTGAAAAGAGGTGATCTAGTACAACTTTTTGTGCTAAAAAATGTAATTGAAGTATTAAAAATCACAAATCAAAACTATAGTAATTACTAGGCCTCAAAGTAGGCCGTACGGCCAATCTGGTTGAATATTACCCTTACTTTAACATGCTGTAACTGCTGCAAATATTATTTTAAAAGTTTCTCACTTTACAAACTAATTACCTATGGATTTATCGTAAAGCCGCTGTAGTTGTTTTTTGATTGCTTAAATATTCATTAAATTATTGATGTTCAAAATCTAATAAAAAATTAAAATCGTCAATTTTGCCCCATATTCAAAACCGTATATCTCAAAAGGGACACTTCTGATTTGGTTACAATTAGTACCACTGGAAAGAGCATATCTTAATTTATAAAAAAAACCTTATTTCATTTTGGGCCTCTTTGATATAGAAGGAAAATAATAAAATACAAAAACCTGTTGTACGAGATAATCCAGATACATACAAGAAAGGTATAAATTACGACAGGTTCTTTCAACATATTCTGCACCATTCTTTTTTATTACAACGATTAATGCATATAATAATTATCACTTTTCCTGGTCACAGTTACTTCCCCTTTACCATTATGAATGATTTGTAACCGCATTCCCAATGAGTTATATCCAATAAAAAGGCAGGACTAGCTCCTGGCTGGGTATTGCATGTTTTAAATTTTGAATGCGGGTACCTAACGGGATCCATAGATTATTATAGACTAAATATTTTCATTATTCCAAGCTCCCATTATGTTGATTCCTGATCACCAATCTATAAAAAACATTACTCATTGGTTCAGTTTGTCAAATTTCTTATTGATTGCGATTGCAACAGCTTTCGGTAAATTGTATTGCTGACTAATTTTTGTTTTTATTGGAAATGGAACAGTAATTATATGCTCTTCCGGAATCCAACAGAGGTCTTGTCTAGTGGGCTAATAAAATGTTTTTGAAGATCCATGAGGGTGCATAAAATTTATTAAGACATCGTCGCTTAGATTTTCAATACCAATACTTCAATAAAATCTTCAATTGTCATCTGCTTCGTTTCTAACGGGTCATGATCTGTGTGAACCCATTGTTTAAGTTCAATGGCGTCTTCTGGATCACTATCTTCGAAAATACTTTCAAAAAAAAATTAAATCATCTGTTCCAGGACATTCTTTGCAGCGATGAAGCATACAATCTTTAGAATTCAAGTCACAAGCTGTTTTACTTATAAGGAATTTATAATCTACATCAGTTGGGCAGCTTGCTAGCATCATCTTCAGAATTAGATTCATTTTACACTCAGATTGGGAATGTGAACCTGCTGCAACGACAGTCACACACCATTTTGGTTTTAACTCGCAAAATTTGGAGAATCCGATTTCCGGTCCATTACTACTTTGATAGACTGCAAGCATTTCTTTCAAATTGCTTAGTAATAGATGCTTCTGCATCTGAACTTTTCTTCCATCTATCCGAGCAGAAATGAAATCTTTTATTCCTGGACATATTGATTAAATCCTTCATCTTGAAAAAAAGTTTAATACTCTTTCTTTTATGTTTTCTGGCAACTTCTTATCAAACTTTGCTCTAGGTAAAGCCAATATCCCGATGTCTACTTTTAATTTTCGTGCTGCTTTTACCATTCTTTTTGAAACTTCAAACTCTTCCATAACTTCTTTTATTGTCTAACTTTGAGATGCCATTGTTAATATTTGTTTTTCTTCTGGACGTTTTGACAACTGTAACTTCTCCTTCAATTCTTTAATTAGCTATTTGTAATCTAAACAGTCTAGGCATTGGTTGCATGTAGTAGGTTGTCTTAATTTACAGGGATCTATACCAGAAACAATAGCTATTTTCTTTGAAATCACATCTTCAGTTTCACTTATCTTTCGCTTTGCATAGCTTCTAATATCTCTTGTTGATGTTCGTTGACTTTTTAAAGGAGATAAATCTGTTAGACTTTTGTTCTACGTTTCTGTTACATCTATTTCATCTTGCTCCAATTCGCTTGAAGAAGAGGACCATGTTGTTCTTGTTTCTTCAAATTTTTTTCTGCATGATCTACATATTTTTTGGTCTGGTTTGGCGTTCTTCTTAGTTTCTTAGTTTCTTAGTCTGTCAAATGATTAGAACTTTCTAAATTGATGGACCGCAAAGATTTTCGTACGCAATGATTGTCTTTAGTGAAGGGATTACAGAATGTTCGTTTCACTGAAGAAATTCAAATTTATGCAAAATCAATGTATCGTGATGAAAGCATATTTGAGAATTTTCTTCAAGATGCAATATACTTTGGCGATTAATTAACTCCTGTTCTTCAGAGGAAAATTATTTAAAAATCTTAAAACCTTTATGTGCACAATAAGTTGTTAAATGGCATTGAGAATTATCAGCACAGCCAATGCTGCATTGACTCTGATCATAATCATGAGAATCCATAGAGCTAAAATCTTGATACAGAATGTTTTAACAGTAATGTAAAGCATAAACTGAAAGAGAAAAGGAATATTTTTGTATAAATCTTGTTAAACATGCAATACCCAACCAGGAGCTAGTCTTGCCTGCTTATTGGATATAACTCATTGGCAATGCGGTTACAAATCACTCATAATGGTAAATGGGAAGTAACTGTGACCAGGAAAAGTGATAATTATTATATGCATTAATCGTTGTAATAAAAAAGAATGGTGCAGAATATGTTGAAAGAACCTGTCGTAATTTATACCTTTCTTGTATGTATCTGGATTACCTCGTACAACAGATTTTTAAATTTTATTATTTTCCTTCTTTATCTAAGAGGCCCAAAATGAAATAAAGTTTTTTTTATAAATTAAGATATGCTCTTTCCAGTGGTACTAATTGTAACCAAATCAGAAGTGTCCCTTTTGAGATATACGCTTTTGAATATGGGGCAAAATCGACGATTTTAATTTTTTATTAGATTTTGAACATCAATAATTTAATGAATATTTAAGCAATCAAAAAACAACTACAGCGGCTTTACGATAAATCCATAGGTAATTAGTTTGTAAAGTGAGAAACTTTTAAAATAATATTTGCAGCAGTTACAGCATGTTAAAGTAAGGGTAATATTCAACCAGATTGGCCGTACGGCCTACTTTGAGGCCTAGTAATTACTATAGTTTTGATTTGTGATTTTTAATACTTCAATTACATTTTTTAGCACAAAAAGTTGTACTAGATCACCTCTTTTCAATGAGTAAGGTTTCATATATCATGAGCAATATGATGGCAAACTTCATGATTTGGCCGTGTTTTCTACAACCATGAAATAGTGATTGGTACAAATGGACTCCTGGTGCTCCAACTATACAACTTTTTGTACTAAACAGTTTCCAAATGTTCATCATATACCTATATGTATATTCTGTATCAATTTCATAAAAATCGAAGGGGGTCGAGCGGGAACCATGCCAAAATTTAGGACACTTGACATGGAATGACCCATATTTAATTGTACATTATTGATTATTAATTTGACCTTTGCTTTTAGTATTTTAATCATTTTAAAAAGTATTTAATTTTTATTATTTTAGTTTATTACTTATTTTAATATTTTAGCATATTGTAAGCATTCATTATACTTTTGATATCATCATTAATTACATTCAAATTACTTTTTAAAAAATGTAAACAAAGCAATGACCAGAAATCTGCGAAATTCTAAAATTCGCAAAACCTCTGGTCCCAAGCTGTGCGGATTTGAGGGAGTCTACTGTATTACTTTTTCCCACAAAAAATAAATTTGTTCTTTCCATATTGTATAATAATTGTATAAGATATTTCATTAAATATTTTTCTGGTATTTTTGTGCCACAATTATTTACTTATGTATTTTCACAAGAACCATTTCTCTTTATAAATAGTAGTAGATATTTTTTAAGTTGCTGCAGTGTTATTTAAAAGTGTTTATTTAAAAATACTCTGAAAAGTGATGTTAAAATATATTTCTTTGTAAATTTCTTTTTTTTAAACTTTTAAATCGAAATCCAATTGTAAAAACAATAATAACAACAGTTAAATTAGTACAGCATCAGATTACCATTATGAAAATTTCTGTTTTTCAAGTGACAGAAAATTATTAATGAACAATGTATATTTATATAATCCTTTTTAAACTTTTTGCTACTTTGAATAACATTAATAACCATTATTTAAAACTTTTAACTGAATTCTTTATATATTAAATGCATGTGTGAATTATGAATCATTGCAAGTTAAAGTTCTTATTAGTACTATTTCTTAGTTTCTGCCAGTATTTGCCACTTACTGTCAGAAATTAGTTTCTGCCATGCCGGTTTTAACTGGTTATAACCACTGGTTTTAACCACCCCGGCAGGAACTTGCCAGCCCTGGGTTTTGCCATTTATGGGTAAAGTGCATTGTAAATGTAAGAATGTTATGAAACTGCTAAGAGTAGAAATACGTAATTTTTTTAATTAAAGCTACAGAAATTTAAAGCAGATGCTACAAATTTATTTTACATTTGTACCTCTAATATTTAACAACTAATAAAGATTTTTTATTTTGTTAGATGATACACACATTTTAATGATAAATACATAACACAACACTATGTAATTCAAAAACATTTAAACAATTGATCATCAGTTCAAACTTTTAGCACCATCTGGTGATTTTTTCTCATTTCACACTTTTCAATCACTTTTATTCTGATCTTATTGTAAGAAAACTGCTAATACAGTTGTAACATTTTTTATTAACAGGACTTTATGTAGGACATAGCTTTTTTTTTTTTGGAAGATTAGTCTGTCAACAATTAGTCTGTTTTTCAAAATTTGACATTTTTTGCTTTCATAGTGCTACTATATTGTGTTGCCCAAATATATCATTAAAAAATGTTTTTGAGGTCTTAAAAGTGGATTTTTAGAGTATTCATAGAGTAAGCTGCCCTTGTCATTATGTGTGTTCAATCCATCCATGTCTTTAAAGGTTATTTTCTCGGTTAATTATCAGCAATTTTTTTTTAAAATCATTATCCATGATGCTTTTATTTTTTTGTTATGGTATGCTCATCCAGTATAGGTGTAAATTAATGGTCATCACTCGCCATGTGGCGATAAAAGTTGTAAAAGTGGTGATTAAAAATTGGCCATCAATCGCCATCCTAGTCGCCACTCGGCGATTAAAAAATCTTATTAATTTGCTTTGTGAAATACAACTTTTTTCATGGATATATGCATCTCTACTTTGTTTACAAGTAATTAGTGAGTTTGTTAATTCTTTCTTTCTGTCAGATGCAAGCAGATTTACCAACTTTGTTGTATTTTCTATATTTTAGCTTTTTACCATGAACTCTTTATTTGGATTATGTTTTCAAGCAATAGTTGTTTTCCTACAAAATATAGTCATCAATGTTAATTCCACATGCATTTCAAATAAATTATACCATTTTTACCTCTGGATGCAAAAAGATTCTAAAGACATTGCTGTATCTTATATCTTTCACTCTTGCCATATGCTCACTTGCCAATTTTGCCATATGCTTTAATTGTGCCAATAATAGTTAGCTGGTACTTTTTTTTAATGTTTATGATTAAAGTTTATGTTGGTCTCAAGAAAAATTGAAACATTATAGCCAATTGCTTTAAAATATAGGACAAAATTAGCACTCGCCACTAGGCGAGTAATACTGCAAATTTAGCATCTGATTTTACTGCCACCAGGCAGACTTCCTTCACCTCACCAACACATTGGCACTCGCTGATTGCCTTAATAAGATATCTGGAATTTTGAAATCTCAGCCAAAGCTAAGAATATTTATATTTATCTCTACACTCACCAACCTTAATAATTACCACTTGCCAATCTTGATGATATTAGATCCTACTAAGTTTTAAGTAAAAATAAAATATCCAAGAAAGATGTAAAATTATTTTTAAATTTAAAATGGTTAAAAATACAATTTCCTTGTTTGTTTCATACAATGCATTAATATATATTTAAATATAGTTTATCACTTATAATCTTATTTTGAGTATTAATTACTAATTCATATTTTTTCATTCAGTGGAATGTCAGTTTTATTTTTAACCAAATATTTGTAACTTTGATACTCACTAACTGCTAAAAAAAAAAAAAAAAAAAAAAAAAAAAATCATTTTGACTTATATTTAAAAAGTGGCCACTAATGAAACTGGGTCTACCGGCCACTGGCTACTAATCGAATATTTCCCAGTTTTCACTTATAACATCCAGCACTCCTCAACACGTTTACTATATGCCCACAAATCGAAATTTGTGTGTAGCAGAAAAATGCACTTTATTAAAAAAAAAAAAAATCTGACCTAGAGCAATCACTATAGTTTTCCTGCAAAGTTAAAATTGGACCCTACTACCTCTAATTTTTCATACTTTTAATTTCAGTAAATTCAGAAATAGATGGGGGAGGGACATATTTTTGCTCTACATTTTCTACAATATCTCTGAATGAAAATATAATACCTAAAATTTAAGGAAATTAATTTTCGAGTTCAGTGTTAAGAAACCTTTCATAGGTTATACAAAGAAAAGATTTTTTTTCAATTAATTTCATTAGCTTTTCTAATTTTTTCTTAAATATATTTTTGAATGTTTAATGGCTTGTAAATTTGTCTGTCAATAGTCTTTATTATTTAACCAATTTGAATTTTTCATGTTCCATAGTTACGAGTAAAATGTTTGTGACAAATAGACAGATGTAGGAGGGATCTTATTAAAACAAAACTTCAATTACTCAAAATTTAAATTTGGCATTGTGCTCCAGCACATTTTGAAAGAAGGTCGCAAAATTGCAATGCCACCTTGGTCTGTGCCCTGTTTTTCCAGATTGATTTAAACTAACTTTTAAAGACATTGGAGGCTTGAGATATCCACTCAATGCAAACTAGTCGCAAATCCCATAATACTTATATAAAGAATTCTAACTAAATTAGTCTGTTTTTCAAAATTTGACTTTTTTTGCTTTCATAGTGCTCTATTTCTATTTACGGAACCCTAAAAAAAAAAAAAAAAAAAAAAAAAAAAAGGGACAAAAGAAACTGATAGTAAATGAGTGAGTAACAAATTTGAAATTACCCCATGAAAATTCAAGCTACCCCCTTGTGGGACAATATGCTTTATGTTGAGAACCACTGCTTTAAAGCATGTGTTCTTGCAAGTTCAAGATTTGAGAGAACTGTACTAGATGTGTAAGTGTACTTCACTGAATAGTCCAAACTGCATTAGCAAAATTGGCAACACTTTTATTAACAATGTAATGAAGAGTGACTAGCATTGGTTGGTTTAATGCTCTTACAGCCAAAATCAATCAGGGTTTGAGAATCCATTACTCTACAGGGCTTGAAATTCAATTTTTCGAAGGAGGGGAGTCTCCCTACCAACATTTGTAAATGGAGGGGAGTTTGGCTGTTTAGGAGGGAGAAAAAAAATTTAAAACCCGCCATTATTTTATGTGCTATTTAAAGAATTACCAGAATACAGACATAAAAAATATCACTGAAGCAATTTTTATCAACAATTCAGAATAATTATGCGAAATGTGTAAGAAAAACTTTTATATTGTCTAGTTTTTACTGGAGGTAAATTCCTTCCCGGTGCTAATTACTTTTGTCACAGGTCTAATTATTGTTTTAATATTAATTAATAAAACTTCTAATTAATTTAATAAATTTATATTTATAAATTTATTAAATGTTATAACCAATATTATATTTCTGTATATTAAATGTTCAAGATACAAATTTAACCATAAAATAATACTTATTTGAGTGTAGAAAATAAGAAGTATCACTATTGTTTGCATTTCTTTAAAAAAGGGGCAAGTCAAATTCATCGAAGGAGACTTTCTTAAAAAATGAACACTTTGTTGAGTAAAGGGATACTTTTTGTTTAATGAATGGCTGCTTTCAGGAACTGCACTCACTCAGAAAGACTTGGAGATGTCAGAAACTGATTTTAGAGCAGCAAAGAAAAAAAAAATATATTGAATCAAGAAAATTAGTTTGTTGAACAGAAAAATGAACTCCCTGTAATATTATTTTTAAGGGGAGGAAGAAAAGAGAGGTTCCCTTTGATGAAAGTTGCATTTTTTCGCTATCTTTTGATAAAAATCTGTCTTTTTTACGATCTTTTCACGAAATCTGCCGTTTTTTCGGGATTTTTCGCCGGTTTGTCGTGTATTTAATGAGGAAATTTGCCGTTTTTTCGCGATCTTTTGATGAAATCTGATGTTTTATCGCGCTTTTTTTTTTACGAAAATTGCCGTTTTTCGCGATATTTTCGGGAAATTTTTTGTTTATAGTGAATCTTTTGTCGAAATTTGTCGTTTTTCGCAATTTTTGGACGAAATTTGACTTTTTTTCGTGAATTTTCTGAGGAAATTAGCCGTTTGTTCGCGATCTTTTAATGAAATCTAATGTTTTATCGCGATTTTTTTTATAAAAATTGCCGTTTTTCGTGATATTTTGGGGAAATTTGTCGTTTATAGTGAATCTGTCGAAATTTGTCGTTTTTCGCAATTTTTGGACGAAATTTGACGTTTTTTCGCGACTTTTTTAACGAAAATTGCCGTTTTACAGAATTCTGTCACGAAATTAGGCATTCTTTCGAGAATCTTTAGACGAAATTTTCTGGAAATTAGTCGTCTTTTCGCGATCTTTTAACAATATTTGCCGTTTTTTAGCAAACTTTTACGAAATCACGCGTCTTGTAAAACGTGTAATAGCTGTTTCTTTTGTGTGTCATTTCCGATCTTTTGCGTAATTTACGAGCAATAGCGTGTCCGCGGCATCATTGTTTCTTAATTTTTGGAATTGAATGCAATATTTTTTTTGTGTGTGTGGGCGTGGGAAAGGGGAAATTAGAATGACCACTATTTCGCCGCGGAAAATAGAACGAAACTCATCGATCGATTGCAGGAAAAAAATTGCGAAATTTGTGAGCCAATCGCGGAAAAAATCGTGATTTTCAATGATTTTTGGCTGTAAAAAAACACGCAAAATGCTTCGATTACTCGCACGAAAATATAAAAAAATTCGCAAAACGGTCGTGGGAGTTGATCATAGTTTCAAAATGCAAAATTGTTTCGGCGGGAGCCTCCCGTCCACGTTATTCTTTTGGGCGGGATTTCAAAATTTTGGGTGCGAATCCCGCCATCCCGCCCTGAAATTCAAGCCCTGCTCTATGTTATTCAGAGTGCAGTGTCTGATATCTGTCTTAAAATATGGAGAAAACAGTTTCTGAAAAAAGATTTAATATTAATATCATTTTAAATGAATATCGACAACAAATTATTATGCTCATAAATTTTGTTGTTTTCTTTTATCACCCTATCTCATAATCTGCAAAATTAATAAAAAAATTAAATGCTTGTTTTTGAAATTCCTTTTTTAAAGTATCTTTATTTACATATTTATTACTATGTCAGTATAAAAACAATGATATTTTATTTTCTTTTGTATTTTTTTTTAAACTTTTTTTTTCTTTTTAGCTTTTTGAAAGAGTAAAGAAGAAAAATAAAAGAGGAGACAATTTTGATTAAGAGATCTTAAAAAATATTGATGATGTCTATCTACATTTATATGGTTATTAATATATTTGAAATATATTTAGAAGCAAACTAAAGTAGTTCCAAAAACATCTATAATCTGATTAACTAAACTTCTGAATCTGAATGCATTTGATTGTTTCAAACAATTTTTGTTCCCATCAGCAAAAAGCTAAAATGTTGTATTTGAAACTTTCAAATAGATGTGCAATTAATATTAAATACTGATTGTTTAACATGCATTATTTACTAGAAATCTAAAACAAATTAAACATTTATATATTAAAAACCTCTTATTATTATTATTTTACATGAGGCTACATTTCAATACAATTAATAACTCACAATAGTTTGTAATAAATGGAAATTCAGTCGGTCTTTCAAGAGAGAAAGAAAATTCATATCTGTAATACCTGCAAAAGAACGTTTTCTGTAAAAAGTCATTTGGAACGTCATCTAAAAGTTCATACTGATGAAAGACCCCATGTGTGTGGGATGTGTCAAAAATCTTTTTTAGCACTTTATAATTTGAAGGAACATATTCGAATACACAATGGAGAGAAACCATTCGTGTGTGGCGTATGCCAAACTTCATTTGCATGGAAATCCAGTTTTAAAGAACATATTAGAATACATACGGGAGAAAAACCTCATGTGTGCGGTGTATGCCAAAGTTCATTTGCAGCAAAATCCAATTATAGAGAGCATCTTAGAATGCATACTGGAGAAAAACCATACACGTGCGAAAAGTGCCAAAAATCATATGTGACGAAATCATCTTATAAATACCATCTTCGAACCCACACTGGAGAAAGGCCATTTACGTGCAATATTTGTCAAAAATCATTTTCGGGAAAAAGCCATTTAAATGATCATTTACGAGTCCACTCTGGAGAGAAACCATTTATGTGCAATATATGTCAAAAATCATTTTCAGGAAGAAGCATTTTAAATGATCATGTTCGAACCCACTCTGGCGAGAGACCATTTGTGTGTGATGTATGTCAAAAATCATTTTCAACCAAAGGCTATTTAAAAATTCATTTACGAACTCATTCTGGAGGGAAGCCATTTGTATGTGATGTATGTCAAAAATTATTTTCATCAAGTCGCAATTTAAGAATTCATTTACGATTCCACTCTGCAGAGAATCCTTTTGTGTGTAATGTATGTAAAAAATCATTTTCAGGAAGATCCCATTTAAATGATCATTTACGAATCCACTCTGGAGAGAAACCATTTGAGTGTGATATATGTCAAAAAACATTTACATCCAGGAGCTATTTAAAAGTTCACTTACGAATTCATTCTGGAGAGAAACCATTTGTGTGCAATATATGTCAAAAGTCATTTTCAGCCAAAGGTTATTTAACTGATCATTTAATAAGCCACTCTGATGAGAAACCATTTGTATGTGATGTTTGTCAAAAGTCATTTTCACAGAAACGTTATTTAAATGTTCATTATCGAATTCATACTGTATAGAAACAAAACAGGTGTGAAAACTGACATAGATCATTTTTATTGAAAAGAAATAAAAAAATGATTGTTCATCTTTGAATATTCTCTGGGAAGAAAATTATGTATGCGGTTATTGCTGTAAAAATTCATTTTTTTTAATAAATAGAAAAAATATGATTAATCCATATTAAAGAAAAAACACCTACATTCAAGGCATATTAAAAGATATTTGATAAGTGAAGAAATTTGATTACCCTCATTATTGTGACACTGATGGAACATTATTTACAAAGCCAAAAATTTTTTTTTATATTTTCATCACTGAACTCAGTAAATCTGTCAAATGAATTTGAAGTGCTGTCTCAGTTAAGAGAAATTTTACTAAATTATTAAAGTACATTATGTATATTTTGAACAGCTTATTTATACAAGATGTCCACTTTCAGCAATGTCCAGAGGCTAATTCCTAAATCATTAGACATAGACTATAGTTCAAATTAAAAAAAGTTTTAAAAGAGTTTTAAAAAAATGTTTTAAAATTTGTTTGGACTTTCAAAACCAGTTATCAAAAAAGTAATTAAATTTAATTTTTTATATGGTCCTTTTTTCGATAACTGATTTCTAGCAAATATTTCCTATTACATTAACAATAAAGACAAATATAATCTCATTCATCTAAAAATAAAATTATACAAGTTATAAAATTTTGAATTGCATGGCTTATACCAATCCTCTACATCTGAACACAAAATGAGTTGAGCCAATTCACATACTTTGATGATTCGTACTGAAACTGCTTAAAGTACTAGAAGAATTAATTTTATGTGTATCTTCATTTTAATTTAAAGTAGTCACACTATACAAGTATTATGATGGAGTTCATTTTAATTAAGTTTTAGATTAGATAATCTCATAACATTTTTTAAATATGCATCATTTTGTAAAGAAATAAAACTTTCATATTTCATGTAAGAAAAATTCTGTTTTTTTTTTTTTTCTTATATTTTTAGTACAAATAGCATATATTGCTTTAATATTACAGAAGGAAAATAGATTTCAGGTTAATATCATATTGTTAATTTTACTATAGACTATTATTTTTTATATGACAGGTCGAAAAACTCAATTATTTAAATTTATAGTAAATTCGTGAATGACTATTTTGCATCAATAAAGGTAATTCAATTTTAAATGGCTATTACTTTATCAGTTTTAATCATAGAAGAATGGGACTTACTTCTTAGTGTAATAAAATATTTTTTTTAAAATATAACTTATAAGACCAGAAACCTTATAAAAACAAATAATTTTTTTATTTTTTTTATAAATGTTTTTATTGATCCAAATCACTTTTAATGTACTTCTTTACTTCATTTAAAATGTTTTTATAGCTGGAACTATATTTCTATGCCTATCGACTTAGGACTCAGCCGTTTGACATCCTTGAGAGTGAACACCCCGTATATTATTTTTGCTGATAAAATACTTTTTTTTCGCACATACAAAACAAACAGAAATGAATTATGTATCATTTGAAAGATTTTTAAACAGGCTTCTGACACAGTATATTCACATTTCATTTAACATTCCCATTGTTTGATTAAAAATTACAATTAATTTGAAATTAATTATACTATTTTTTTCTTCTGTCACTTGGCAGTTGTCTGGAAACTGCTGCTAAGCCAAGCAATAAGGACCAGATATTTGAGTATCAGGTCTGAGTAAGACGAGTCTGTTTTTGATAATACAATTGAGAGCAGTGAAAAAGGAGTTTTCCTTACTACTGCTTTTAAGGAGAATGGACAAGAAGAATAAATACTACAAGTACAAGGGCGGCGCCAGAGGGGGGACCGGGGGGGCATATGCCCCCCGTCGGGCATACCTGACCCCCCCCATCGGGGCCAAAATTCGATGTCGTCGGGGAAAATATTTTGACTTTTAAATTTCGTTTCTTTTTTTCTCCGAATTAAACTCAGATTGACTAAACTAATTCTTTTGAGTACGAGGCGGTTTCTGATTGAATTTTGATTCTTTCAGATTGAGTTCAGACAAACCCAATCTTTCTTAAAAAGAAAAAAAAAAGAAAAAAAAAGCGAATTTTTTAAAATAAAAATTTATATAGATGACTACATAGGATGATACATGAATGAATCTGTACATGTATATTTTTTAACAAAAAAGATAAAATTTAAGTTTTGTCGGGGCTGTCTTGGATGACAAGTAGAATGCTGCATCGGGTCGGGCAAACTGAACCTGACACGACTCGCAATTTGGATCGGATCTGGTTGAGTCTAATCTTTTGTCTTTGTAAGTCAGATTCTAGTTGGGTTAACTTTAGTTGTTTCAGGTTCGGGTTGAATGTTGACACGTATGGTCCTTATTCAAGATCGATCTCTCAAAAGAATTTGAAAAATTTATTTTAAGTTGAAAATTATATATTGAATGTTAATGAGTCTATATATGCTGATTTTTTAAAAGTTAAAACTGATACTGGAGATATAGTTGTACATATATTTTTACAAAATTGCATTGCAGTAAAGGATATATTTTTTCATTAGTTACGGTTAGGGTCTTGTTGAGGTTAAAATATTTCGGGTTCAGATCGAAATATGGAGATGTCGGGCTGAGATCGCGTTTCGGAGTCCTGCATCACTTTGGGAAATTAAACCCAACTCGACTGCAATTTGAGGCGGATCTAGCTAAAATTAATATTTTTTCGGAGAGGTTTGGGGATTGACTTCTGTTTTTCGAATCGGGTTAGTTTTAATTATTTTAGCGTATGGATTCGATTCTACATCATTTCTCAAAAGTATCACCGAAATATATTTTAAAATGCAAAATTATATTATTTGAATGTCAATGAGTGCATATATAGATACATTAATTTTTCTACATAAAAAATATATAACCGATATTGGAGGTATTATTGTAGACTATTTTTCCATTATTGCTTTATAAAATGGGATTTTCTTTTTCAATTTTCTCTTGCATTTCGGGTTGGGATTGGTTCGAATTGAATACTTTTAGGTCGAAGTTTGTCGAGTTTCGGGTTATATACTTTTTAAAAACTGGTTCAGGTTGAATAGATATAGGATTAACTAGTTCAGGTCGGGAGTAACTCAATCCGCAGTTGACTCTATGCTCGCAAAATAATCCATGAATTGAACTATTTTTTCCATTGATTATTTTCCGTTAAAACCGAAAATTTTGCTTTAAATTTTGCTCTACACCCCCCCCCACCCCCCCGCAAAAATACAGATAAAACACCAATTACCTGAAATATTCACACCTAAAGCAACATATTCGTCGAATTACATGGGTGTTCTGGCAGCTTTGCTTCTTAGTACTTTTTTCGTATTAGAAACAGAATTTATAAATCCGTTTTATCTAAATATAGGTAAAAAATAGAAATCTGAGATCAAAATTTTCGAAAAATGTCCAGTCAGAAGGCAGAAATTGCTTAAAATAATCAAATCTTCCAATCACAGGGATATTTCGGCATTTTTGCAACAGACTCAGAGCAAGAAATTTCGGCCCACGCAGACTTTCTACCCGTGGTTGGATCTCCTGTATAACTCGTGGTTCGGATTGGGGATATATTTTTAATTGGGGGTCGCTTTTCGCTGATATTAAAATAACGCACTTTTAAATTTCTAACTATTTTGCAAGTTTTCACTTCCTTTATATTTATCTTTTATTTTTAATTTGGTTATTTTGTATTTAAGTTTCTGTTTCAGATTTAAATTTTGCATCTTATCAAAATTTTAAACATCGAACTTTCTGCATTCGAATAATTACATTTTCTCAAAAGTGACAAAAATAGAAAAAAATGAAAAAAATAAAACGCAGAATTTATAAAGTAATATAAGGTACATATTTCAAAAATTGTAGCTTAACTAATTAATTTCACTCCGGTAAATACATTCAATTCAAACAAAGAAAACTAATATTTAGCATAGAAACGTGTTCAGATGGAAAGAAAAAGCATATGGAGAAATTTCGATTTTATACAAGTTTTGTTCTCACTTAGATTTCAATCTACGATGTTTAAACCACAGAGAAGAGCAGCTGCGATTCACTTAAAGGAAATACATGCCTGTGTGTTTTGACTAGTTTTCAAATTCGGATGTGCAAGTTAATATTAAACAAACTTTTCGACAACTGGAATAAAAAGTTATGTTGTTTAGCTTTATCAGACGTATTCTTGCTGATTGGTTGTAAAGATAACGTTTATATATCTCAATGTTGCGAAGGGAATTATTAAAAAAAAAAAAAAAAAAAAAAAAAACACTTATAGTGTGATAGACCAGAAGGATATTGCAGAGTTGCATAGATGGAGCACTCTTTTTTCATCAATTGTCCATTGACCACAGATATAAGGAGTTATTTTTTTTTTTCCTGATCTAGTATTTGTATTTTAATATATAGAAATAAGATTTTTTAAATTATTATTCATCTGTTTAATGCATTTTTTTTACAAAATTCATATAATTAATCAGACAGTAAAACAATGCTAGAAGGAAATTTTAAAGAAAAAATTTGACTATGAAAAAATGGAATTTATGGCTTTGCAAATTTTGCATTATAATTATCAGTTCTACTAGTTATGAATATTTTATGAGTTCCTTCTTTTTACGAAGTTACCAACTTTAATTTGTCTCTGCTGTATATAAAAAGTTTCAAGACTTTTATACGAGTAAGTACGTATGATTCCGTATTTATTTTCGTTTATATGTGATTTGATATTTTTACCCAAGTGTTTTAATTTTAAAACTGCTTTATTCGCAGAATTCGTACTTTTGTTGATAATAATAATTTAACTAATTTTTATGGAAGTTTTTCATTTATATTTTTGCATTCAGCAATACATACAGTAGAGCTTCTATTATCCGGACCGGTCTAGACCAAAATCGATCCGGTTACTGAAAAATACAAAAAAAAAAAAAAAAAAAAAAAAAAAAAAAGGTTGCCAAATAAAAAAAAAAGTACCAAAAAAAAAAAAAAAAAAAAGTTGGCCAACTCTAAAAAACGCATATGGCAATGTTTTTAGGTAACTTCCCTTCACATTTTTTTTTTTTTTTTTTTTTTTTTTTTTTTGGTTTGAGATTGGCAGCAGTGATAATGCATATTTTAGCACATTGCAAACGGCGTATTAGAAGGGGTTTTTTTTAAATAAAATTTAAAATTTTATTTTCTGCACAATTGGTACAAAGTTATATATAGAAGCAATCGGAAATCTTAGAAGCACATTCAAGATTTCCGATATAACTATGTCTAAAAAATTAACGCACAATTTAGTCCAATTTCATAGTTTTTTTAGACTTTCAAATAAATTAATGCTGATAAAATTTGTTATGCATCACTCAACAGTGGTTTTGTTATGTTTTGTTTTTAATAATTATTGTGACATGCATCAAAAGCTTTTTTTTTTTTTTTTTTTTTTTTCCCAAAAGTCAAAATGATCATATTTACAAATCAAATTGAAATGAAATAAGTACCACGTAAAAGATTACCTTTCTAAATAATTGTCTGCTTTATGATGCATTTATTTGATTGTTAAAAATCTAAAATTTACAGGCGTGTCGATAGACCGTTTTATCAAATTTCATCATATTCAGTTAGTATGGATGAAATTTTTGGTGTATATCGCCCTACAGATGTTTTTTATGCTGTGTTTTTTTTTCTCGATTTTTTTTTTTTTATCTCGGCACCTATTCAATATAGAATTGCCCAAAATATTTTATGCTTAAAAAAAAGCAGCAATATTGTGTCTGTTTTGGCTTCGAATACTCAAAAATTTGAATACAGCAAAACCTGTGAAATAAAACCTGCTTATAACGCTAAAAAGTACTTTCAGTTTCAAAACCGTTTCCGAAATGAAGGTTTCTTTAAAAAAAAATGCTTAAAAATATTCTAATTAAATCGAGAAATTCGGAAATAATCTGTGTTTAACATGACAGAATGAGTGTTTTCAAATGAGTGAAGCGTCACCTTACACGCAAAATATGTTGATTCAAAATGAATATAATACATGAGAAAAGAATATAATACATCAACACCTTCTAAGAGGCAAATTAATTATAACTCTCTCTCTCTCTCTCTCTCTCTCTCTCTTTTTTTTTTTTTTTTTTTTCTTCCATTTGCGATTCCGTTTTAGAAGATTTTACTGTGTGGCATTTTTCTGATTTTTAAATCTCTAATACATGAAATAAGGAACGATAACTGAATGGTAATTGAAACATTTACATGCAAATAGATATTCATTCAAAATAAATAAATATTGCCGCCTAGAACATTAAAAAAAAAAAAAAAAATACATGTGGCACTCGGGGACTGCCGCGGTAAAGCTATTGCATAGCATTTTTTATCAACTTATGCAATTATAATTATTTATTTATTTTTTATCTATGCAGTTTTTTTTTTTTTTTTTTTTTTTTTTTTTTGTCTTTGATATTAATTCAAGTTACACTTTTTGAGCGTGATGACCGGTAACAATTTTTTTTTCCTTTTATTGAACAAATGAGAAGTTAATATCGTTTAAAATATTTTTATTATCTTACAATACATGTAGGTTAATCAGGAATTTTTATCATTGAAACTATACCTTTATGGTAGCTGAAATAAAAAACATAAGTTTGAGACTTTATATTCTCAAAATATCTGAAAAATACCGCGTCAATGTCTGCCGAAGTCTACCGAGGATACCGTGCCGAAGTCTGCCAAACTGAAGCGACGTTAACCGGAGTGTTAGGTTTTTTTTCTCGTTACGGAATTTCTAGATTCTTTCGCCGCGCTCAAAGCCCGCGATAAAAGCTATGCAATACCTTAATAAATTACCAAACAAAATTTGGCCGCGCTACGAAAATTAGATCGCGAGTTATAAGCATTTTAAATTTTCCGAACCTCACCGAGGGGGTCCCCTGTCACCAAAAATTAACACTGTCTCATAATAAATTACCAAACAAAATTTGGCCGGGCTACGAAAAATAGATCGCGAATTATAAGCATTTTAAATTTTTCGACCCTCAATGTGGGGGTCACCTGTCACCTAAAGTAACACTGTCTCATAATAAATTACCAAACAAAATTTGGCCGCGCTACGAAAATTAGATCGCGAGTTATAAGCATTTTAAATTTTTCGACCCTCCCCATGGGGAATCTCCTGTCACTAAAAATTAACACTGTCTCGTAATAAATTACCAAACAAAATTTGGCCGCGCTACGAAAATTGATCGCGAGTTATAAGCATTTTAAATTTTTCGACCCTCACCGTGGGGGGTCTCCTGTCACCAAAAATTAACACTGTCTCATAATAAATTACCAAACAAAATTTGGCCGCGCTACGAAAATTAGATCGCGAGTTATAAGCATTTTAAATTTTCCGAACCTCACCGTGGGGGGTCTCCTGTCACCAAAATTTAACACTGTCTCATAATAAATTACCAAACAAAATTTGGCCGCGCTACGAAAATTGATCGCAAGTTATAAGCATTTTAAATTTTTCGACCCTCACCGTGGGGGTTCTCCTACCACCAAAAATTAACATTGTTTTATAATAAATCACCAAACAAAATTTGGCCGCGCTACGAAAATTAGATCGCGAGTTATAAGCATTTTAAATTTTTCGACCCTCACCGTGGGGGGGTCTCCTGTCACCAAAAGTAACACTGTCTCATAATAAATTACCAAACAAAATTTGGCCCTACTACGAAAATTAGATCGCGAGTAATAAGCATTTTAAATTTTTCGACCCTCCCCATGGGGGATCTCCTGTCACTAAAAATTAACACTGTCCCATAATAAATTACCAAACAAAATTTGGCCGCGCTACGAAAATTGATCGCGAGTTATAAGCATTTAAATTTTTCGACCCTCACCGTGGGGGGTCTCCTGTCACCAAACATTAACACTGTCTCATAATAAATTACCAAACAAAATTTGGCCGTGCTACGAAAATTAGATCGCGAGTTATAAGCATTTTAAATTTTTCGATCCTCACATTGGGCGGGTCTCCAATCACCAAAAGCTACATTATCCTACCTTATTTTATCTTAAGACGATTCTTTTCTATACACATTCTATCAGGAATTTTTATTATTGAAACAATAGATTTATAGTAATTGAAATAAGAAATATAAGTTTGAGACTTGATATCCTCTAAATATATGAAAAATGCTGCGTCAATGTCTGCCGAAATCTACCGAAGGATGCTATGCCGATGTCTGCCTAACTGAAACGACTTTAGCCGAGTGTTAGGTTTTTTTCGTTATGGAAGTGTTAGGTTTTCTCGTTACGGAATTTCTATATTCGGTCTCCGCGCTCAAAGCCCGCGATAAAAGATATGCAATAGCTTAATAAATAAATAAAAATAAAAAAGACTCTTTTTTATCAGAAATCCTCGTGCTAAACACTTTATAACCATATCGAAGTAAAAATTCACGTTTTGTAGAAATAGAGTCGGGCAAACCGATATTTTAATCTTTTTTTTTTTCTTTTGTCAGGCTATATTTTATATGTATGTATTTGTATTTCCTAGACCGTATAATCAGGCTGACTTTTTAAATTTTATGTCAATCGGACTATTAATCTATTTAGTACAAACCGGATCGGACCTGAGCCTAAAATTTTTGCCCACGCATTTTTTTAGGTCCACGGACCAGTACGCAAGGACCTCTAATATATATTATGAACTTGGCCCCCCTGTCGGGGATACAGTGCCCCCCGTCGGGCAAATTCTGTGATGAAGGCCGCCCTTGTACAAGTAGTTTCCCTACCTTCCAAAAGGTCTATTATTTTGGCAATGTACCAAAGCTGGTCTTTTAAAACTAGTCAAGCAACATAAACCAAACATGTATTAAAGAAAAGCAAAAAACATTTACTAACTGGTTAAAAATTAGCAATTGGACACTGTTGAGAGTTGGCACCCTGTATACTAAAGTGCTTAGTTGACAATAGCATTAAAAGTGCATAGAATAACATTTTTGGTTATTTTTTAATATTGTATGTGTTAAATATTGTTACTTTTTAGAAAAAAAAATCAGTTCTCATATTTAACAAGCTATTTGAAATTTTTCATTTGTTTTAATTTGTCTGATTTTCCAGTGATATTTTTCAAAATAATGCAAAAATACAGAAATTTCTAAATACTTGGAATATTTTTTTTCTTATTATTATTTTAAGTCTCAATTCGGAATAATGCAGTGTAATAATAAAACTTAGACTGTGACTTAAATGGAAATTTTTTATAATTCCTAAATATGTTATTTATTATTTCTAATAAAAATTAGACACATAAATATCACTTGTCATATTTCTATTACTCATACAAAACCCCAGGGTTTGCTAGTTTTATAGTAAAAGTTAATGGAACTAAATGATCACGAATTGGCAATTTGACCAGTTTTATATGAAAATACTTCGAATCGAACAAGAAATATCTTCAAGGTAATTTAAGTAATTTTTAATGTTTTATGTACCATCTCTCAAATCTCTGTTTTTGGAAAAAATTTCTATTTATTTTTTGTTATTTTAAATTAAACTTCAGATATTTAGGAATCCAAAAATGCTTTATTTTTGATTTAGTGATAATAAGAAGGAAAGTTATGTATCCCAAAATATAAACTAGAAATGAATTTTCTGCAACTGGAAATGGCTGCTTAAAGAGCTACAGAAAAGTAAAGAACTGATTTAACCTCTTAACCACTTGAGGAATAAGCAATAATGTGTCTGTAATATTGAATTTTCACTGGAATAATAAAAATATTTTATTCTAAAATAAGACTAGTCGTTGGGGGACCACTGTAATATTTACCCATCATGGATATGCATAATATAAAATATGAAAATGAAACGCATGTAAACTTTTTATAAAATGCATCGCAATTCCAAAATAAAATTTAAACGCATATTTTAATAGTTTTAATATAGATAGTAACGCTATATCATTGAATTGCTGATGAGCCGATTTCGACAAATAATATAAAACGACAAAATACGCAACTATTACTGGTTTGCGTAAAAGAAACATTCTTATAACTCCAAAAATAATAAGAATATTAACTAACAATTTACTGAGTCGGATTAAGTGTCTCATTTCCAATTAAAATATATGTTTGAAAGTAAATTTGAATGAAATACAGGGTCATGAAAAATCGAAGAATGTGGAAAACAGGGTTACACATATTTCGGCAACTAATAATCCGATCGACTTTGTTCTTTATACAAAATTTGTATTATTTTATTGCCTTTTACGTCCAATCCTTAAAATGAAACATTTCAAAAATTTTGTATACCTTTCATCAGAACGAATTTTTCGAGAGTCCGAAAAAAATAGTTCTGGATAATCGAGGTTATTGATATTAAATAGGCTTCGTCCCATTCTTACATACTAATCACATACAAAGTTTCAAGCCTCTATCTCAATTTGTTCGGGAGATAGAGCGGTTATAGACAGACGGACGGACGGCAAATTTTTTTTTCTAAAAATATGTTTTTCGGAATCTTTACTATCTGAAACGTGTAAATCCGTCAAAATTTTTTTTTCGATTTTCAAAATGATTGCAATACTTACCCTATACTACGTATGATGGGTAAGTAAAAAAGTGTCAAAGTACATGTAACTGTATATAAATTACTTAAAATGTGCATAATAAAACATATAAAAACTTAAAAATACATTTAAAGTACTTTTAAAAAGTTCAGAACATTTTGAACTGTCACTTACGCGGTCTTCGTTAGTGCGAAAAACAGTTACTGTAAAATGGATTGTTGCAGATGAGCCTGCAGCAATAACTGTCATTTAGAGTTTTTCTCACAGATGAAGACCTTGTAAGCGACAGTTGAAAACGTTCTGAACTTTTTAAATGTATTTTTAAGCAGGGTTGGCATGATTTAAATCGACTCATTTAAATCAAGATTTAAATCTAGATTTAAATCAACTGATTTTTTTTAAAAAAATCATTTGATTTAAATCAATTTTTTGCAATATCACATGAATGCACATATCAAAGGAAAATTTTGGGTAAAAAGTTAGAAAATGTTTTAGATAATGATAGAATTACATAATTTAAAGCAAGATATGAATAAGCTATTAATGGCTGTCATTTTGCTGAAGTTTTATTAAGTCCCTCTGTTTTAAATCGAAATGAAATTTTACTGAGTGTCGGGGGAAAGTAATGAAGGTTTGGTATTCATTAAAGAAGATTGTTTAAATCTTCTCACCACTGTAGTACATTTTCAAGCAAAAAATGGCCCATTCCAAAAATTACCATTGCTTGGGAAAAAAGTTTCTGATATTATTACAGATTATGATTGGTGGAAGTCCTTTTATGTAATGAGAGGTAAAGAGAGATTCAGCGAAATTGAAATTAAATTTATTTACCAAATAACAACAGCCGTGGCTTCATCTGCTGGAGTAGAAAGACAATTTTCTTCTTTGGACTAGTTCATTCAAGCCTTTATAATAAATTAGGAGTGGACAAAGCTTCTAAATTAGTGTTTTTATTCAAACAATTAAATCCCTGATTTTTTCCTATTTGCTTAAAAAATATTGAATTGTGAATTTTATACCTTAATAAATAGCTTGCATTAAATGAATATACTAGACTCCCTCAAATCCACACAGCTTGAGACCAGAGGTTGTGCGGATTTCTGGTCATGGGTTTGTTTACATTTTTTTAAACAGTAATTTGATTGTAATTAATAATGCAATTGAAATTATAATGAATGCTTATAATATAGTAAAACATTAAAACAATTATGTTAAGTAATAAACTAAAAAAATAATTTAGATAATTAAAAATAATTAAAATATTGAAAGCAACAAAGATGAAGTAAATAATCAATAATGTATAACTAAATATTTATTATAAAGATGAGATGCATTTTTTCCTAAATTATCCAATGAAATTTGCCCCTTAAAGGTGCACTACTAATTCACACCAAAATCATAAAATAAAGAAGTTTTATTTTAGGTTTAAGCAAACTCAATAATAAAAAAAATCTTGATGAATGTATAAATGCATTTTGCAAAAAGATTGTGATCATCACTGATATTGGCAATACCTTGAATATTTCAGAAATAAATTTATTCTTCCTTCATGAAAAAGCATGAATTTAGTAATATTAATGAAAGTTACAGATTAAAATATATATAGAATTGTTATAAAAATAAAAAAGTCAAATTTTGTCCCTATACCTAACCTGAAAGCTACATTGTTTACATCTGTAAAATTGCGCAGATTTTAGAGAGTTGCGGATATTAGGGCTGCAGATTTGAGGGAGTCTACTGTATTTAATTTGTTTTTTAAATTTTACCATTTTCTATTCATTTACAGCATATTTAAATTTGTTTCTTATTTAGTATGCACAATTCAATTACAAAATAATAAAATGGCTTTAGATTAAAGCCTAGATGTTTAATTTTTAGTACCAATCAGTAACTAGAATATAATATTTTCTTAACTGTTTATTTCTTATAATATTTTTCTAAATTATAAATAATATTTTTTCTTTTTTAGTTATTTATTAAAAAAACTGCTCCATGTATTGTAAAAACATAAAAACACGGTAATTAAATATAGGATTCTAAAAAAATCAAATAAATCCGATTTAAATCAAAAAAATCTGATTTAAATCAAATAAATCCGATTTTTTTGATTTTTTAAAAAAAATCACAATTTTTTTCCAACCCTGTTTTTAAGTTTTTATATATTTTAGTATGCACCTTTTAAGTAATTTATATACAGTTACAGATATTTTTACATTTTAAATTAGTAAACAAGGTGAATTCTGCACTGTTTTTGTTCTCAAAAGCATTTTTTCAATATTTTTCTCCCAAAGTTAAACATATGAAACCTCATTAAAAGTTTCTGGTAAGAATCCTGTTTAAATTAAATGGGATAAAATATTTGCCACCATCCCTCAACCCTGTGGCAGAATTTTTTAACTGTGTCTGCGACAAGCCCCATTAACATCAAATTCTGTCTGCAACCGCAATGCAGTATTTTCTTCTAACTGCATATACACATTTACACAACATATGTTTAGGAAAAAGAAAAGACACTGAAAAATGAATATATCACAAATCAGGTATTCTACATATTTTATATGTAATATTCTTAACTACTTTTTAAATGCATATTTTAAAAAAAGTCCAAAAACCTAAATTTAATAAATCAGCATTAGAAAAATTGTCTAGCATATTTACTTACGATGAAATTCGCCGTTTTTTTTTTCGGATTCTTTGACAAAATTTGCCATTTTTTCTCGATCTTTCGATGAAATTAGTCTTTTTTTTCTGCAGCCCATTGACGAAATTTTTCTTCTTCCTGCGATTCTTCTACAACATTTGAATTTTTTTTTTTTTTTTTTTTTTTTTTTTTTTTTTTTTTTGTGATTCCCCGACGAAATTAGTCTTTTTTTCAGCGATTCTTTGATGAAAACCGACATTTTTTCGCGGTCCTTGGACGGAATTCCCATTTATTTCACGATTCTTTGAAGAATTTACGTCTGTAAAAATTACGCGTCCCATGGGACGTCGTAAGAACTATTGTTTGCATCCCAACGCCAATTTTTCGCGTAATTTCAGCGCTATAGTGCATCCGCGGCATCGCTAATTGCTTTGGTGCTCGCGATCAGACAGGGGAAAGAGAATATCGGAGGAAAACAAAAACTATTTCAATTTGGCGGCCACTATTTGTTCTCCCGTTTTTGTTTTTTGTGTATTTCGTCCCCCCCCCCCCCCCCACACACACACACAAAAAAGAAGGTAAAAAATTTTAATGCATATTTGCATTGATCTCAGGAATGATAAAATACAGCGCCGAAAAAGCGAGATTCTGCGGAAAAGTGGCATGTCTGCATATCAGAATTTCCTTGGGGTTTTTGTTTTTCGTGTATTTCGTCCGCCCTTCTCAAAAGAAGGTAAAAAAATTTAATGCATACTTGCATTGATCTCAGGAATGATAAAATATATAGCGCCGAAAAAGCGGGATTCTGCGGAAAAGTGGCATGTCTGCATATCAGAATTTCCTTGGGGGAAGGGGGGGGGGGCTTAAGAACCGGTGAAGACCTTGTTTTAAACAGGTTTCCGTCTTAGCTGGTAAAATTTCAATAAATTGAAAATATATATATATACATCGTTTTAGATTTTTTTATGATAATTATTAATTTATATGCATAAAGCGTTTATTTAATGAATATGTTTTTATTGCAATCAAATCTGATAAATTATTTTAGCGTTTGAGCAATTTTTTAATTTTTGTTTCAGTTTGGCATTTAATGGTTGATAAATTTTCTGACAAATTCCTTGGGGGGGGGGGGTAGGCACTCCTGATCGTGGGGGAAAAAACGCAATTTCGTGGAAGAATTGCGGAAAAAAACAATTCGGTTTTTATTTTTAGCCTAACATTTTTTTAAGTTTTTCAGCGAATTGCAGATATAATTAAAATATATATATATATATATTTCTGTTGTTAATTGTACGATTTTGTTCAAATTTTCAACAAGTTGCAATAATAATAAATTAGGTTGTGTACCAAATTTTTATTAAAATATAATAAGTTTTAAGAAAATTATTCCCAACGACAAAAAAGCCCACTTGCTAGAAAAAAAAGCTGATAACGACTTGTGGTTTGTTTATTTAGATCAAAGAACTCGGATGTTAATGAGATAAGCTTTCCATTGATAATGTTTAGTACGAAAAAAGATAATTTCAACAAAAATATTTCATGGCTATATATGCATTATTTCTATTTAAATATCTACTTGACTTCCAACTTAAATGCTTGAATAAACAAAGCATTTAAATAAGCAAAACAAATGGCAGATATCTCAGTTTTCTTTGCTATTACTCTGTGATTAGTTTTTTATGGATGCCCTAATTTTCAAATAAATTATGTCCCGTACTGTATACTAATAATAAGTAAATATAAATTATGTAACATTTATTCTTTACTGCTTGTAGAACATCAGTTAGAGTTGCAAACTTTTCATCGTCATATCTTGCTCGTTTCACAGCTCGATCATAAAGAAATCTTTTGGTGATATATCTTCATTATTGCAGTATTCTAGTTTCCATTGTTCTTATTATTTTCCAAGATATTTTCCTGATCGTGATACTCATCAAATTCAGAGCTGATTTGTTCTTTTTTTAAACTAGAATCCAGCGCCGAAACTAGCCTTTTTTGCGCCCGGGGCAAACATGGCTTTTGGCGCCCCCCCCCCAACACATAATCATTCTTTATAATAAACACACCAAAGAAAATCTTAATTTGGCGCCCCCTTTACCTTTTGTTCTGTTGGCGCCCCCCTCTAGTTGTCTAGACCTGTTAGAATCTTCCACTTTTTAAAATAATTTCCAGTCATACTTTGACCAGGATGGCGTCTTTAAAAATGTGTGCTTATTTTTTTTTTTTTTTTTTTAAATGTACTATTTTAGAATCACACACAGCACAAAAAACTTTATCCCGGGACACCATTCTAAGCACGTGTTCTTCACAAAGACAGCTGCTCATCTTAGCGGCCGCAGCGCTGAAGAAAGCAGGAATGAATTGGCGAGATGGGCGAGAGAGGCGGGAATTTGACGTCCGGATTAGGAAACAGCTGCGTACTGCCGAAAGAAAAAAAATGTCCGAAAGTTTTGGACAATTTTTAAAAATTTTTCGTTAATGCAGACAAAAAGTGTCCGACAATTGCGGACAAAAAGTGTCCGTCAATTGCGGACAAAAAGTGTCCGTCAGTTGCGGACAAAAGTGTCCGAAAGTTGCGGACAAATTTTTTTAATTGATTTCATTAGTACAGACAAAAACTGTCCGCAAGATATTTCTGTGTCCGCGACTACGTCGCCGTGTCGCCGTGTTTCTGCCACGGGGTCCCTCAAGGGGTTAACTGATCAATATTTTTGAAAAAAAAAAAAAAAAACTTTCAAATAATGGCTATTTTTTACAGGAATTTTTATCTTTTCTCCCCGATTTTTCAAAACAAACTTTTGCCTAATTGGATCAGAAAAATGCTCTGATTAAATAATGCAAAATTTACAATATAAATTTACTGGTGAGAAATAATAAATTATGATTTAAAATCTTTTATCATAATGGGCAAAAACACATTGCTTGTCAAATTAAGGAAGTAGTTAAGGGTTAATGCACAAATATATAACACATATGGGTGATTCTCAAAATAGGGGACAATTTATGTCTTTCGACATACAAAAAAAATTGAGAGGTTTTCTGTCATGTTTTTATATTTAGATATGTTTGTCTTAATATTATTCATTATTTGCTCTCAAGAATTATTCACTTTTTAATTAAAAACACCTTAAAATAACAGAATAAAGGTTCAAAATGTCATTAGCATGGATGTCCACAGCAGCTGTGCCTTGTATATATTAGCTTTTTGAAGAGTTAGTGTCATGTTTATAAAATAAAACAAATGTTATTCTTTCTTTAAATTAATCAAGGAGAGGATTTATCCAATAAATTTCTTTTTAAAAATAAAATTATAGTATATAAAAAAAGAATTAAAGTTTGTCCTCCATATTCTATTTTCAAAACAAGGTCATACTAAAACAGCTGGTTATTAATAAAAATTTCATTTTCACATATGACAATAGTTTGAAAATATAAAGTTTCTCCATGGCAACAAGTAGCCATTTTATCCCAGCCTGTAAAATAGAAGCATGTATTGTATTTTAAGAATAGAAGTTGAATATTAGGGGTGTACATCAATTGTATGTCATTAGAATGGATAATAACTTTCTTGTTTATTTTGTAATTAAAATTTTTATTTTACTTATTTGCATAGGACTTTTGTGTTTTAAAAAGCCCCAGAAAGGACTATTGCATTGGGATTTATGGCTCATAATCTTATTTAAATTAAAATTTGTCATTAGCATGGACAAATATTAGTGTCATTAGCATGGGTTTTCTGTCCATGCTAAAGGCTCCTATGTGCATAAATGTAACCATTGCTTATATTGTATCTTTTATAAAGTTTAATTTTACATATAAATTTAGATATTACATTTATTATCCCTAAAATATGCATTAAATCTGTCAGAAAATCACTAAGACAGCTTCTTACATTGTTAGTGTCAGAATGTTGCTCATGTAAACAAAGTTTGCTCTTTGGTAATGTTTTTATTCTCCTTATATGTATATATGTAAAAATGGAAACCATTTGCTGAAAAGGAAGGCTAATAAATATAAAAAAAAATATTTAAACAGGAAGAAAATAAAAATTTCTTAATATATTTATTCCATGCAATTTGTTTTGTCATTAGCATGGCTCAAAAAATACTAATTATTTTTTTAAGTTAATTTTTAAATATTTAGCTCTGCTGACTACATGTAAAGTATACCTAATACTATATTAACAACACCTATTTTTTTCAGAAATTTTGCTAACAGTAATTTTTTTAAGATTTTACTTTTGAAATTGTCCCCTATTTTGAGAATCACCCATATACAAACATCTAAATGAGATGGATTTTAAAATTGTAAACTTTATACATAATTTTTTGTGCTCATTTTTTTTTCTTTTCATTTCTTTTCTTTTTTTTTTCTTTTCTTTTTTTTTTTTTTTTTCCTATCAAAATCTTATTTCAGTTTTCTGAAAATTGCATTTTTCATTGTATACGTTTACAGGAAACATCATTTCTTAAAAGAACTTTTATGATATTGTAATAAAAATTTTGTGACAAGGTTCTGGTCATCTGCAGGTATGTTGTGAAGGAAAATATAGCTTGTAAATTTTTATATATTAATTTAAAAACCATTTTAAAAAAATATGTATATACTTTTTTTTTTTTTTTTTTTTTTTTTTTAAGAGAAAAATAATGTTTTGTATACAAAATTTGGTATATACAGTATGTTTCTAAATTGTTTTTACAAAAAAAAGGGGTGATGGGACATATCAAGACAAACAATATTAATTAGGAAACCAAGGGTCGCAAACGTTTTCTGAAAGAGATAGCCGCCATTAAAGTTTACTGCCTAAAATTCCAAATAAACAGAATAAACAGAAAAATTGGTCGATTGATTCGCGATTTTCACTAAAACTATTTATGTCAGTATTTTCTTGAAAATAAATTATAAAGATAAATTTAATAAAAAATACAAATAGATTGCGCTTTGGAGTAACGTACAACTATTTTTAACCGTTATTTTTTAAATCTCATTAAATGCTTTCAAATGTTTAGACTTAAATTTTGAGCTCAAAATCTGAATCGTTGGGAGTGATTAAGTAGCGCAAACTGAACTATGTTCAGACGAGGAGAGGGGCAGGTCCAAATTTCAAATGATTATAATAAACGGAAAAATTAATCGATTTGTTTGTGGTTTTCGCTAAAACCACTCTTTAAATCAGTATTTTCTTGAAAATAAATTTTAAAAATAAATTTTAAAAATGTCGATAGAGTGCGCTTTAGACTTTAGAGTAACGTACAACTATTTTTAAACGTTATTTCTTAAATCACATTAAATGTTTTCAAATGCTTAGACTTAAACTTAGAGTTAAAAATCTGAATCATTGGGAATTATTAAGTAGCACAAAATTGAACTATGCTCGTAGTGGGGGGTTAAATTTCAATTCCTGAACACAGTTTAATTTGCGTTTCTTAACCCCTCCCTATGATTCGGAATTTGAGCTCAAAATTTAAGTCAAGCTTTTGCAAGTATTTACTTAGATACAAAAAATAACGGTTAAAAATAGTTGTTGGTTACTCGAAAGTTTAAGGCACCCTTTAACTTAATTTTTTGAAATTTATTTTCAAGGAAATATTGACATAAAGAATAGTTTTGCGGGAACCGCAAACGAATCGACCAATTTTTCCGTTTTTTACAATCATTTGAAAATTGAATCCCCCCCCCCCCCCCTGAACACAGTTCAGTTTGTGGTACTTAACCACTCCCAACGATTCAGATTTTGAGCTCAAAATTTAAGTTTGTGTCTAAGCTTCTAAAAAATTTAATGAGATGAAAAAAAATAACTGTAAAAAATAGTTTTTCGTTACTCCAAAGTCTAAAGCGTCCTCTATCGGCATTTTTTGAAAATTTTTATTATAATTTATTTTTAAGACAATACCGACATAAAAAATAGTTGTAGTGAAAACCGCAAATCAATTGACCAATTTTTCCGTTTTTTATGATTATTTGAAATTTTGGACCCTAAACTTTAATGGCGGCTATCTCCTTTGGAAAAAAATTGGCATCCTTGGTTTCCTATTTAATTTCCTATTTAATATTGTTTGTCTTGATGTGTATTACTACCCCTCTTTTTTTTTTTTTTTTTTTTTTTTTTTTTTTTTGTAAAATCAATTTAGAATAGCCCTGTAAATTAGTAAATTTAAGAGATATTGCAAATATTTTGCTTCGTAACGCAAGTAAATAGTTTGCTAATATGTTGTGCAGAGAAAAGGGGAAATATATTGAATGGATTTTGTTATAGGAAGTTTGGTATGAATGCAATTTTTTACTATAATTTGACTAAATATTGCCTAAATTTAAACTGTTAATTAAAAAACCAATAAAAATGTATTTGGATCGATAGTTTTATTCCCTGTTTTAACTTAAAAACACATGTTTAATAAAAAAAATTCATATTTTTCAAAAAAAAAAAAATGCCTTGAAAGTAGACACATTTTTAAAAAGTTATCAAAATATAAATTCACACAATGAAGCAATGTAAGCATCCACTGACGCAATCACAGGGTAGAGGTCTGCACGGGCCGGAATTTCCGGGCCCGGCCCGGCCCGTAGGCAAATTTTTTCGGCCCGTTGCAAAACTCAAAAGTTCGGCCCGGCCCAGCCCGTTTAAATTTTTATGTTTTAGGCCCGGCCCAGCCCGTACAGAAATCAGTGAAAACAGGCCCGGCCCGTTACAATTTCTACGATTTCTAAAAAATTCAGATTTTATTCATATAATTAAGATGTTTTTAAAGAATCTGCATACATATCTATGGAATGATTTTATAGTATATTTTAAGGAAATACACATTAGCAACATTAGTGATTACTAAGATTCTTAGGCTTTTAACAATCAAATAAAGATTCATCAAAAAATTAATATGGCTTAGAATAAAAGAAAAAAGAAAAAGTTAAAAACATCGTAACTTTTGAAGCTTTTTAATAAAAAAAGATTTATAAAAATATTTCTATATCATTTTATTAAAGATTTTAAATCCAAATTCATTCGTTAATTCAAATATGCGCCTTTCTGATACATTTCTAAATTCATTTTTTTTTTTTTCTCTCTCAGAATCGCATAGCAGGTATCTTTATTCAGAAACTATATTATCAAATGGCATTATCCGTTTTTTCATATAAGCAATTTAAGAATACTGAAAGGAAATAAATTATTGTTATAGTTAGCGTTTTCAATAGAATTTCCGGAAGTGATAGCATGGGAAAGGAGAAAAACCTGCAACCATTTGAGAAACTATTGTATCTGAACAAGGTTATGCAAGTATTTTATTCACCAAAAATGAAAAATGTTATTCGATTCCAAATGCCTTCAATAGTCAGGCTTATCACTTTTATATTTTTACAATTAAAAATTAATCTGAAAATGTGCCAAACTTTCGCGTTATTAAGAAATTAATTTAAAAACCATCAAGAAGTATATATCCAAAGATTAATCTAACATAAGTTCTTTATCGCTGTTGTCTGCCGATGTTGTCTGCCCTACAGATCCTGAGAACAATTAAGTCTTGTTCCGGTCCGACATGTCTATATGTAGAAAAATAATGCAAGCTTGATCTCCGCCCGGCATGAGTCAGCTAAAAAATACAGGGTGGTCATAAAAAAACTTTGCCGATATACGGAGCTCTAGCGGCCAGTCCGCTCAACCGATCGAAATGAAATTTCAGATATAGCTATTTAGAGGTATGAGCTCGAGATTCTGTGAGCGACAACAAAATGGCGCTTACGGTTACGGTTATAGTTACTGAAACTCGAAGATTTCCAACGGCAACACCCATTTTTTTCATCGCAAAATGCTCAGCGCATGCGAAAACCCTAAAGAGCGCTGGAACCGTACGTGTATCGCAAGAAACGGACATGTTATGCACGCACAAAAAAACATTCTGTGAATCCTTCCCCCCACAGAAAAAACTCGATTGGGGCGCAAGGAGGAAATTTGCATATGACACAGAGTCAGTACACTAATCTCTGATTACAATACAGATCGGAGAAACTAAAACTTTTATTTTGATTACACATTTTCCACATGGTGCCGTCACCATCACAGGCAATTACGGCACCCATGTGGAAAATGTGTAATCAAAATAAAAGTTTTAGTTTCTCCGATCTGTATTGTAATCAGAGATTAGTGTACTGAAACTGTGTCATATGCAAATTTCCTCCTTGCGCCCCAATCGAGTTTTTTCTATGGGGGGGGGGGGGGGGAGAATTCCCAGAATGGTTTTTTGTGCGTGCATAACATGTCCGTTTCTTGCGATACACGTACGGTTCCAACGCTCTTTAGGGTTTTCGCATGCACTGAGCATTTTGCGATGAAAAAAAATGGGTGTTGCCATTGGAAATTTTCGAGTTTCTGTAACTATAACCGTAACCGTGAGCGCCATTATGTTGTCGCTCACAGAATCTCGAGCTCATACCTCTGAATAGCTATATCTGAAATTTCATTTCGATCGGTTGAGCGGACTGGCCGCTAGAGCTCCGTTTATCGGCAAAGTTTTTTTATGACCACCCTGTATATTAAAACGGGTTACACACAATTTAACTGTCCGATGCCGATCTCACTCTGTACAAGTTAGATTTTTATATTGATGCTGTCAAACTAGTATGGCTCGTGACGCACATTTAAATTTATTCTCGTTAAAACCATTTGCGTTGAAAATAGATCATATTTTATCGTTTCTGCTTAAATCTTCAAAACGGACCGGCAGGCCCGAAAATTTTTTTATCGGCCCGGCCCGTATGGCCCGTTCAATTTTTTTGCCGGCCCGGCCCGGCCCGTTTATTTTGTTTGTCGGCCCGGCCCGTTGAAAAAACTATTCTGATTCTACCGGCCCAGCCGCGCCCGATAGAAATTTTGAAACGACTCCGCCGTCCCGGCCCGAGGGCCGGGCCGGGTACGGGCCAAGCCCGGGCCCGTGCAGACCTCTATCACAGGGGGAGCTGAGGGGCTTAAGCCCCTCCCAGACTCTGAGAAAAAAATAGTTATTTAAAATTTCCTGCTTAAAAACTGGAGTTTTTGAGAAATACTTATTTTGTCTTCCATTTTTTTTTTTCCTCTGCCATGTATTTTCTTTTGAAATTCAAAATATTAGCATACTTAATATTCACTGATTTACTAATAAAAAAAAAATCTTTTAATGTGTTAAAAAAAAAAAATCCTTTAATGTGTTACGGTGAGAAAAAGAATAAACATTATTAGATAATCTAGAAAAAAGACTGTGTATTTTTCCCAATGTAAGCGCATTTTATGATAAGTATTGTAGAAGATTATTTCCCCATCTTTAGAAACCTCAAAAACGAACATATTTTTGAAATTTAAAGAAGCATTTATAAAACAACCCAGATGTGGTTATGTGCTGACCTCTGAAAATGCTAGCCCGCTCCAAAGAGTAATGAACTATTTTCAACCAAAGGCCATGTTACAAATAAAAAGAGAAAAATTTGATTGGATCAATAAATTATACCGATATCGAAAGACAAACACTTCCTTTCCCTAGAGATATCTTACGATATCATGTGCCAGACCCGCCCCCTAAAATTATAACGTTATATTTGTACAGCCCCAAAGTGAACACGCTAGATTATTAGATCTAAATATTTTCCCTTTGTACACCTACATTACAAATGCATTTTAAATTGAGTTTTATCTTTGATATATATCTGCCGTTTGTGTTACCTAAATGAGGAAAACATTGATTTCTAATCCCCCCTCCCCCCTACACACACACCAAGAAAAAACAGCGAAACTCGAGCTCAGAATCATTAAATTTATAAAAAGTACATTTTTGCAATATTTAAGTGAAATGCATTTATTTATAGTTCTATGCCTTAAAAATTAATTCTCAATTTTAAATAAAAAATCTATTTAAAAAAAAAATTGAACATTATTTTCTACATTCAAATAAAATGCACGAATTTATAATTTTTTAATTGATTAAATCGTCCAAACGTGTACATTGGAATTTCAGATAGAATTCCGCAGTTGAAACCAACCACAGATAATTTCTAAATACAGTAGAACCCCGCTAATTCGGATCGATTTGGTAATTTTTTTTTTCACGTTTGAGAAGCGATTGGCTAATTTCCATAACATTAACTTGTTTCATCGTCGTATTCTGAATAAAAAAAGAACTTTTTCTGAAATCTTTTCGGAAGAATTAAGCAAAACAAATATTTTTACTGTCTGTAGATATTCAATAAGAGTAACATAAAGGTGATTTTCTGTAAGTATGTTTTATTTTATTCAATTTTTTTCTAATTCTCCGGATGATAATCCGGATTGGGTCCGGTCCCATTTAATCCGAATTATCGGGATTTTATTCTATTCCTAATTCATTCTGAGATATTTACTTGTTGCTGCAATAAATCTAGTTTTTAAAATAGATAATGATCATTTATCGTTTGGGTAACTTTCAATAAAAACAGATAATTTAACATGTTTGCAATTATTCATCTGTAAATATTTTCTGCCGAGACTGTAACATTTCGTACAAAAGTGTTTTACGTTGAAAAAATATGTTGATAATAAATATGACAGAATTAACAATTTTATCTGAATGAATGACATTTGATTAAAAGTGTTTGTTTATTTTTTTATGGTTTTCGGAAATAATGAAAGAGGAAGTATTAAATGATTTCCAATAGGGAAAGATTCTGTGTTGATATTGGAAAGGTGATGGAAGATACGGAGGGTTTACTTGTTTTTGAATATTTAAAAGGGTTATTACTACATATTTACTACATGTTCATGGAATTTTTTAGAAAGGGGGGGGGGGATTTTGGCATTATAAATTTTGTTTTCCGGCCAAATATTTTTATTATTACTTACCCATCATACGTAGAATGGGGAAAGTCTTGCAATCGTTTTGAAAATCGAAATTTTTTTGACGGATTTACACGTTTTAGATAGTGGAGATTCCGAAAAACATATTTTTAGAAAAAAATTTTTGCCGTCCGTCTGTCTGTCTGTAAACGCTCTATCTCCCGAAAAAATTGAGATAGAGACTTGAAATTTTGTACGTAGTTAGTATGTAAGAATGGAACGAACCCTATTTAATATCAGCAACCTCGATTATCCGGAACTATTTTTTTCGGACTCTCGAAAAATTCGTTCTGATGAAAGATATGTAAAAATTTTCGAATTTTTTTGTTCTAAGGAATGGACGTAAAAGGCAATAAAATAACACACATTTTGCATATAGAACGAAGTCGATCGTATTATTAGTTGCCGAGATATTTGTAATCTTGTTTTCCACATTCTTCGATTTTTCATGACCCTGTATTTCATTCAAATTTTAATTCAAAAGTATATTTTAATTGGAAATGAGACGCTTAATCGGACGCAGTTAATTGTTAGTTAATAGAATTATTATTTTTGGAGTAATAAGGATGTTTCTTTTACGCAGTTCGGTACTACTTGAGTAGTTTGGCGTTTTACATAATTTGTCGAAATTGGTACATCAGCAGTTCTTTAATATAGCATTACTATGTATATTAACAATATTTAAATTTTGTTTATGAATTGCAATACATTGTATAAATAGTTTCACATGTTTTATTTTCATATACATATCCATGATGGGTAAGTATTACGGTGGCCCCCAACGACTAGTTTTTGTTTTGCATTTGCGTTAAAGGATTTTATTTCTGTGATTTTATTCCGCTAAAAAAAAGGAAGAAAGAAAGCAAAAGAAAGAAAATAGTCTTCCATAATTTGTGAAATAACTTAATTTTAGTACAGTTATTAATTTGAAAAGTATATTTGAATGAACGAAATTTGTTTGTATGAATTGCATTCGATTAAAAGAATATAAATAATTTTGTGTTCTTGTGAAATTAACTTTGAATAGGTGTTGATAGGTGTGTGACCGCTATTAAGTCGCGGATCAGTTTTCTTTTATAATATTTTCCAATGTAGTTGAAAAGTGTTTATGAATTCGGTTTGTCTGTCCTTGCTCTAACTCGTTTAAATATAGTCTGATTGCCATGAAATTGATATATGTATTATTAGAATTTAGTATGGCATGTTCGGTTTTGAGAAGGAAGTTTGCAGGACCGCTCAGAAGAATTCCATTACTTTACGGTGTATGTTGAAAAATCACTCGCCGTGTATTTTAATGATATTACAGTATTTAAAACATACTAAAATTGATATACATCACTGTCGTGTACTACAAGGTTCTTACTAAAGAATATGGTGTGCATAGAATCTATCGCTTATTTATAAAAACATACAAAAGTATTTGGGTATAGAAGAAAATTAAAATTAATTGGAATTATTGAAACCTATGAACAAAAATTGCTAGAAGTGCGTTTTCAATAATGGTATGCGTTTTAAAGTTTAACTACTTTTTAAATGTTACTTGGTTTGTACAAATTTTAGATCATATGCAAGGTCGAACAAATGTTCTCAATAATATTCGTCTATTGGCTGAAGTTGCTGAATAGAAATTTTCAACTGTGCTGTGCTATGCGTTTAACAGAGCTAACTTTTAGCATATTATATGTAATAAGCACACATGTCTGTAGATCATATACAGTGCTGAAAAAAAAAATCGTATATTTTAACGACTACTCATGGTAATAGCAGAAATCGTGTTTTCAAATGCATTTTGTTTTTTTCCAAAGTGTTCAATAAGACGCTATCCCACCTTAGCAAATTGTCAAGTTTTGTTATAGCATTCTAAATGTGTTGGAAGGTGTTTCATAATCTATACTGTATATATATATATATATATTGTTAGAAATCGTGTTTTATTACTATGCAGGGTGTCTCTTATCATTTACCAATAACTAATTTCTAAACCGTTAGTTTTAGCGCTATAGTTCCGATTGTAAAAATGTTTCAAATTTTATTTTTCTGTGCATCATATAAAAACCAATTTACATTATTTTTAAATAGATAAGAAATTTTGAGAAACACCGAAAAAACTGGCGATAAATATATATCAATAAATATAAAAACTTTGTTAAATCACCATAAAAGAAAAATTATACAGGACGCGTTTCGAGCTGCAAAATTACCGCTCGTCTTCAGCTGGTCCAAACACGTGTCCCAACGGACAGAGTGGAAATAACAGTGAAATAAAGAGGGAGGAGATTACACAGAGTGCGACAGGTGGCGCTGCTTGTCAGAGCCAAGGAGAAAGAGAAAAGTAAAGATAAACTCAAAGAAGGAGGGAGGAGATTACAAAGAGTGCCCCAGGTGGCGCTGGCTAAAAAACCAGGTGGCAGAGAAAAACTAATGAAAGATAAAGAAAACAATTGAAAAATAAATAAAATAAAATAAAATAAATAAAAAAAAATAAAAATTAATTAAATAAAAACTAAAAATAATAATAATAAACTACAAAAGTAATTTCCATGCAGGAGAAAGGGAGGGGGATGAAGAGAGATCGTTGACAAGAGTATTACAATTTTTATAAATAAAATAAGCTTCGTGAGTATCTAAATGAGAAGGAGAGGCAGGATTAGAAATAATTCTGGCCATGGAAAAATTGAAAAAATGACCGGAAGACCAACAGTGAGAAGCAATGGAAGACCTAGATAATTCCTGATTTTTAATGTATCTCTGATGTTCATCCAATCTTTTCTTCAACGCTCTTCTGGTCTGACCAATATAACCCAAATTGCAAGAGCAAGGAATAAAATAAACACCCCACCGGTTCTCAACAGGAATAGGATCTTTCAAAGACGAGAATTTAATTTTATTCATAGGTTTAAAGATAACTTTAAAATTGAAACGAGAAAGGATTTTAGCTAATTTGAAACAAAGAGGAGAATAAAAAGGTAGAACTATAGAGTTAATATTAGACGAATTATTAGAATCAGTAAGAAGACGATTCTAATAATTCGTCTAATATTAACTCTATAGTTCTACCTTTTTATTCTCCTCTTTGTTTCAAATTAGCTAAAATCCTTTCTCGTTTCAATTTTAAAGTTATCTTTAAACCTATGAATAAAATTAAATTCTCGTCTTTGAAAGATCCTATTCCTGTTGAGAACAGGTGGGGTGTTTATTTTATTCCTTGCTCTTGCAATTTGGGTTATATTGGTCAGACCAGAAGAGCGTTGAAGAAAAGATTGGATGAACATCAGAGATACATTAAAAATCAGGAATTATCTAGGTCTTCCATTGCTTCTCACTGTTGGTCTTCCGGTCATTTTTTCAATTTTTCCATGGCCAGAATTATTTCTAATCCTGCCTCTCCTTCTCATTTAGATACTCACGAAGCTTATTTTATTTATAAAAATTGTAATACTCTTGTCAACGATCTCTCTTCATCCCCCTCCCTTTCTCCTGCATGGAAATTACTTTTGTAGTTTATTATTATTATTTTTAGTTTTTATTTAATTAATTTTTATTTTTTTTTATTTTTTTTATTTTATTTTATTTATTTTTCAATTGTTTTCTTTATCTTTCATTAGTTTTTCTCTGCCACCTGGTTTTTTAGCCAGCGCCACCTGGGGCACTCTTTGTAATCTCCTCCCTCCTTCTTTGAGTTTATCTTTACTTTTCTCTTTCTCCTTGGCTCTGACAAGCAGCGCCACCTGTCGCACTCTGTGTAATCTCCTCCCTCTTTATTTCACTGTTATTTCCACTCTGTCCGTTGGGACACGTGTTTGGACCAGCTGAAGACGAGCGGTAATTTTGCAGCTCGAAACGCGTCCTGTATAATTTTTCTTTTATGGTGATTTAACAAAGTTTTTATATTTATTGATAGATAAGAAATTACAAACTTTATCCAATGTGTGAGTCCTATAAGCTTTATGTTTTCATATTCTAACAAGTAAAACAGTAAAAATTTATTCTTGTATGCTCAAAATTGTCTCTGAATTATGATACTTAGAATTTTATGAATTTCTAATGTTTTAATCGCCATAACTGGAAAAACCTGTTTAAGTGTCAGAAAATGCCAAAAATGCATGAAATTCAAAGTATCATAATTAAGTTTAGTCTTGTCTTGCAAAAATTAAGTGTTTAATCACAAACTGATTTTGAATAATCTTAGTAAAATATAGCATTTATAATTATGTCAAAAAGTTATTTAAAATGTTTTGTTTGAAAGACCTTCTAATTAAAATATCCGTTAGTTACATGTTATAAAAATAACAGGTTGTTGGAACCTGTTACCTGTAAAAAAAATGGAACGATGTAACCTGTTAACCAAAAATAACTATATTTCCCGTCTACACTGTAGATGTGGTTTCAAGATGGCCTGTTTGACCTGTTTTTAATCTGAAATTTCAAATCACACTCTAAATTAAAAAAAAAAAAGACAATTGTACTTTGTGTAATCAATAAATATGTTTAATTAAATAAATCATAAAATACTATTTTTAACTAATTGGAAAAAATAGTTGTTGTTCTTGGTAGAAAATTGGGAAATCTAAAAAATATTTAAATCTTTTTATTGATTGAATTCCGCTATAAAGTTGGTTTATTTTATTCGTTTCCTGATTGGTCCAAGTTTAATGTCCAAAAATGGAATACTTCTGTTTTTTATTTTATTCGGTTTCTGACTGGTCCAAGTTTAATGTCCAAAATGGAATATTTTTGTTGCCACAATGACAAAAAGAGTAATTAAAACTTGAAAAAATTAATAATTTAACAACAAGTTGTGATAGAGATTTCAAACAAATTTCATTAAAAAGTGCATTTTTTTCTCTACGCAACGGTGTAAAAATTTAAAATGTACGATATTTTGAAGTTGAAAAATTTGCAATTCCGAAAATCGTAAAATTAAAATTTCATTTAAAATTTGTTTGTGATGGATCCAGGAATATTAGTGTTTAATCCATGTCGTACGTAATATGAGGCGTTCAGAAGTCAGTCTGATTAACTCCATCAAATAAAAATTCACATTTTAAGCAGTTAAAGTTGTCTATCTTTAATGTACTTTTTTTTTTTAATCGTTGGTCTAGGAATGTTAATGTTTAAGGGTGTATTTCGATTAAAACTGTTTATTTTCCGATTTATTTTTAAGTTCATTTTTGCCCTCAAATGCATGAAACTGGCAAATTGTATTATTCAGAAAGAACTCAAGGTGCCGTAATGGTCGATTCCTTGATAAATGTAGAAAATATTTCAAAAAAAAAGTTGCCAATTTGAACGGATTTTTCAGAAGCGGGAGATCTGGGGACGAAAGAAAGTGTCATACTGAGAGGATAATTGTTTATAAATCAAATTCTAATGAATTGAGCGTAAAAAGACATCGCACGGCACCTTATACATCTCTTTAAAAATCCCATCAGCAAGTTTCATGTCTCTACTTTTAAAAATATATCTGAAATTGTATCGGGAAATTTCGAGCTGTTGAAGGTGGAAAAGCGTTTTTTCGAATACACTCTTAATGCAAGGCGTACGTAATATATAACTCGTTATAATCATGCTAAAAATTATGTTTATTATTATTATTAATTTAAATTTAGAATTTATTTATAAGTCTTTAAAATTTGAGTTTTTGAAAATATCATTTTCCAAATACAGTAGAACCCCTCAAATTCGGACCCCGTTAATTCGGATCTCCGGATAATCCGGATCGGTTTGGTCAATTTTTTTTTTTTTTCAAATTTGAGAAGCAACTGGCCACACGGCTTGCAAAAGGCATAAATCACTAGCACAACAGAATTTTACAAACTTTTTTATTACAAAGTAAACATTTTTACTGTCTGTAAATATTCAGTAAGTTTAACATAAAGGTGATTTTCTGCAAATTTATTATAATCATTTTATTTCATTTTTCTCTAATTCTCCGGATAATCCGGATTGGGTCTGGTCCCAATTAATCCGAATTATCGTGGTTCTACTGTAGTTGTAATTTGTTAAATTACTATATATATATATATATATATATATACACACACACATACAGGGTGTTTCCAAAATTTTTTTACAATATAAGAGGGATGATAATACACATCAAGACAAACAATATTAAATAGGAGACCAAGGGTCCCAAAAGTTTTCTAAAGGAGATAGCAGCCATTAAAGTTTAGGGACCAAAATTTCAAATAAACATAAAAAACGGAAAAATCGGTCAATTGATTTGCGGTTTTCACTAAAATTATTCTTTATGTCGGCATATTCTTGAAATTAAATTATAAAGATAAATTTCAAAAAATGCCGATAGAGGGTGCTTTAGACTTTGAAGTAACGAACAACTATTTTTTGCCGGTATTTTTTGCATCTCATTAAATGTTTTCGTAAGCTTAGACTCAAACTTAAATTTTGAGCTCAAAATCTGAAAGTGGGAGTGGTTAAGTAGCACAAACTGAACTGTGTTCAGAGGGTTCAAATTTTAAATGATTATAAAAAACGGAAAAATCGGTTCATTGATTTGCGGTTTTCACCAAAACTATTCTTTATGTCGGTATTTTCTGAATAAATTATAAAGATAAATTTCAAAAAGGGTCGATAGAGGGCGCTTTAGACTTTGGAGTAACGAACAACTATTTTGTGCCGTTATTTTTTGCATCTCATTAAATGTTTTCGGAAGCTTAGACTTAAACTTAAGTTTTGAGCTCAAAATCTGAATAGTAGGGAGTAGTTAAGTAGCACAAACTGAACTGCGTTTAAAGGGGGGGGGGGTTCAAATTTAAAAGATGAAAGAAAATGGAAAAATTTGTCCATTCGTTTGCGGTTTAAAATAAAACTATTCTTTAAGTCAGTATCTTCTTGAAAATAAAGTTTAAAGATAAATTAAACAAAATTCCATTAGAGGGCGCCTTAAACTTCAGAGTAACCAACATTGATTTTAATCATTTTTTTTTTTTTTTTTTTTTGTTCTAATTAAATGCTTGCAAAACCTTTTTAAATGTTTTCGAAAGCTTAGATTTAAACTTAAATTTTGAGCTCAAAATCTGAATAATTAGGAGTAGTTAAGTAGCTCAAATTAAAGTGTCTTCAGGAGTTGAAATTTAACACTCCCCCCTCCTCGAACACAATTCAATTTTTCGCTACTTAAACACTCCCAACGATTCAGAATTTGAGTCTAAAATTTAAGTTTATGCATTTGAAAGCATTTAATGAGATTAAAAAAAATAACAGTTAAAAATAGTTGAACGCTACTCCAAAGTCTAAGGCGCCCTGTATCGGCATTTTGTAAAATTTATTTTTAAAATTTATTTTCAAGAAAATGCTCATTTAAAAATTAGTTTTAGCAAAAACCGCAAACGAATCGACCAATTTTCCGTTTTTTATAATCATTTAAAATTTGAACCCTATGAACACAGTTCAGTTTTTCTACTTAACTACTCCCAACTATTTAGATTTTGAGCTCAAAATTTAAGTTTAAGTCTAAGCTTACGAAAGCATTTAATAAGATGCAAAAAATAACGCCAGAAAGAGTTGTTCGTTATTCCAAAGTCTAAAGCGCCCTCTATCGACATTTTTTAAAAATTATCTTTATAATTAATTTTTTAGAAAATACCGACATAAAGAATAGTTTTAGTGAAACCCGCAAATCAATGAACCAATTTTTCCGTTTTTTATAATCATTTGAAATTTGAATCCTCTGAACACAGTTCAGTTTGTGCTACTTAACCACTCCCACTTTCAGATTTTGAGCTCAAAATTTAAGTTTGAGTCTAAGCTTACGAAAACATTTAATGAGATGCAAAAAAATTGTTCGTTACTCCAAAGTCTAAAGCGCCCTCTATCGGCATTTTTTGAAATTTATCTTTATAATTTAATTTCAAGAAAATGCCGACATAAAGAATAATTTTAGTGAAAATCGCAAATCAATCGACCGATTTTTCCGTGTTTTACTTTTATTTGAAATTTTGGTCCCTAAACTTTAATGGCAGCTATCTGCTTTGGAAAACGTTTGGGACCCTTGGTCTTCTATTTAATATTGTTTGTCTTGATGCAGGCCCGGATTAAGCACTTCTGGGGCCCGGGACTACTGGGAATTTTGCCCCCCCCCCTTACGCTATTGGAAATCTTAAGCCTCGTACCACGATACTGAATGTCACCTCCTCCTCAAATACACACACACACACCTTTGTTTTGTTTTTTTAATCCTAAAATACAAATCTTAGATTTTGAATATGTATAATGTTAATATTTTTTTTTTCTTTGTTATCTTTAATGGTGTTTTTAAATTCGCCTGTTTTCCGCGACCTTTCCACAAAATTTGCGCTTTTCCTGTGACCTTTTTCCGAAATTTCCGTTTTTCCTGCCACTTTTAGTCGAAATTCGGGTTTTTTCAGCTATTCTCTGCCAAAATTAATGTTTTTTCAGCGATTCTTTGACGAAATTTGCGTTTTTTTCAAGATATCCTCTGTAGAAATTTACACTTTTTCCGCGTCTCTTTGACAAACTTCGCTCTTTTCCGCGATCTTTTGACTAAATTTGTGCTTTTCCCGCGATCTTTTCAAGAAATTCGCCCTTTTCTGCCATTCTTTGACGAAATTCGTGTTTTTTTGCGGATTTCTGTCAAAATTCGCGTTTTATCGGCAATTTTTTGACGAAATTCGCGCTTTTTCTCGGTTTTTTGTCAAAATTCGCTTATTTTCGGCGGTGACAGTTTTGGCTCTTTTGTATAAATTTGCGCTTTTCTCGCAATTTTTTAATGAAATTTTCGCTTTTTCTGACACTTTTTGACAAAATTCGCGCTTTCTTTTCGCGGTTCTTCCTAAAAATTCGCACTTTTTCGGCAATCCTTTGACGAAATTCGCGTTTTTTAGCGGTTAGTTGTCAAAATTAGCTCTTTTTCCACGATCTTTTGACTAAATTTGCTCATTTCCCCCCGAACTTTTCAAAAAATTCTCACTTTTCTGCCACACTTTGACAAAATGTACGTTTTTTGCCATTCTTTCTCAAAGTTTACGTTTTTTGGCGAACCTTTGAAGAAATTCGCAATTTTTCGAGGTTCTTTGTCAAAATTCACGTTTTTTCGCGATCTTTTGACAAAATTTGTGCTTTTTCCCGAGAACGTTTCAAGAAATTCTCTCTTTTCCTGCCACACTTTGACAAAATTCACGTTTTTTTTGGCTATTCTTTCTCAAAATTTGCGTTTTTTTCACGACCCTTTGACGAAATTTGCGTTTATCCGCTGTCTTTTGTCGAAATTCTCGTTTTTTCCCGATGATTTGACAAATTTTGCTCTTTTTCCTCGAACTCTCGATTATATTTGCACTTTGTCTGCGATCTTTTAAAGAAAATCGCGTTTTTCCTTCCTCCCTTTGATGAAATTCGCGTTTTTTTACGATTCTTTGCCAAAATCGCGGTTTTTTGGGCCATCCTTTGAAGAAATTCGCATTTTTTCCGCTATCGTTCGACAAAATTCGTGCTATTTTCGTGACCTTTTTACAAAATTCGCGCTTTTTCCGCGACCGTTTGACGAAATTAACGCTTTTTCCACGGCCTTTTGAAGGAAATTGCGCTTTTCCTCGATCTTGATTAAATCCGTTCTTTTTTTTGACGAAATTCGCGCTTTTTTACGCGACCCTTTTCGTTTTGTTTTCATCGCCACTTTTGTTAAACCTGGAAATTTTCGGAGATACAGACAGCAATGACGTCAAATGGCAATTCAAGTTAAGTTGCAAAAAACCGGCGTTTTCGCCCAGCTCTTACACCCCTGTAATTGTTTTAAACGAAACTTTGGTACAACTTAAGCATCTGCTGAGGGCCCCTGACTGGTTGGGGCCCGGGGCTGCCGCCCCCTTAGCCCCCCCTTTAATCCGGCTATGTCTTGATGTGTACTATCACCCCTCTTTTGTAAAAAAATTTTGGAAACACCCTGTATATATCAGGTAACCAAGAAAGTTCGTGCGATTTTCATCAGACATAAAAAACGATCCACAAAAATCTCAAACACTTATTTTATTTTTTGAAATAATCACCATTGGCTTCAATTACGTGTTCCCAACGAAGCACAAGTTTATTAATGTCCTTTTTGAAAAAAATCTTTTTGTTTAGAGTCCAAAAACTGGGTTATAGTTTTTGTGACATCATCTTGGGTTCGGAACTGCTGTTCCCGTAGGTGATTATCCATGGCCAAAAACAAGTAATAGTCCGATGGGGCAATGTCTGGGGAGTAAGGTGGGTGAGGCAAAACTTCCCAGCCCAATATTTTTATCACATCCCTGGTCGTTTTGGCCGTATGAGATCTGGCGTTATCGTGGAGGAGAAGAACTCCTCTCCTGTTGACCAGCGCTGGCTGCTTTTCGAGCAAAGCAGCTGAAACCCTTTTCAACTGCGACGAGTAGACTTCGGCAGCGATTGTTTTCCCGCTTTCTAAGAATTCATAGTGAACTATTGACGATTCAAGCGCTCGAATACGTCATCTGGTGGAGAAAAGATGTAACTTCTCCATTCAGGATAACGGCGTGTAAGCTCATTGCATTACATGCGTTTTAAATTTGTTCAGAATAATTATTCTTTTGCACAATTTCAGATTTCCTCTTACTTTTGTTTTCTGTCTTATATGACGAAGTAAATATTATACGAATTTGAATATCTAAAACTTTTAAATACATTTATAACTAGCAAAAGCCATGCTTTGTTTGGATTCGCGAAGAATTATGCTATAAGATAAATATTTCAAAGTAATAATATATTTTTAAAATTACTTTTGCATCTTTATTAAGGAAAAATGTAATTTTATGGTTCAGCGCATTTTAGTTTTAAAATGTATTTCAACCAAATAACTAAAAATTTCCTCAGATTATTATTTATGAAATAAGACTGGTATAAATAAAAATGTTTTCGAAGTAGAATTATACAAAATATTAATTAATTTTATTTGTTTACAATTCTTTTATTGTCACTTCACAAAAACATAATGGAATTCTTGTAAAATTCATAAATATCGTCTGCTTAAATGATTTAAAAAAATAAGAATAAATTGTGTATTTGAATTCCTAACACAGAAAAATACTTTTATAATTGAATGTTAATAAGAGAATTTTCGCAAATTTTAATTCATTAAAAATATGCTATAATTTTTCTAGAAAAAAGTATTTTATAAATTTTATAAAAGAAATCATGAAACTATACATAGTTAAAAGGAATGAGCATAGTTTGAAAATCTGAAAGCAGTTTTTGAGTTATTTTATCAGAATAATGAAAATATATTTTATTTATTTATTTATTTAATGATGATTCTAGATGTATTTACTGACCCCATGATTTAAGTTTTTCTTCTGAAAACGCACGTGTTTCACTTTGAAAAAAAAAAAAAAAAAAAAAAAAAATGCGTTCGTAATGGAAAAACATGTAAAATAAATTAATTAAAATAATAATTTTTTGAAAAGTATTTCTGTAAAAAAAAATAATATTCTGCAAATCTACAGATCATAATTAATATTTTTGTTTAATTTCAAGTCAAAATACTGTATAGTTTTTTTGTAAAGTGTACGACAAAATGTCATTTGAGTGGCCTAGTAGAGGATTCGCTTCGCTCATCCTAATAAAGAATTGTTTCAATGGGACTTTAACATTAGTTAAAAAGAAATTAAAGGGACAGTTATCCTGTATCGAAAGCTGCGAGCAGCGTCTCTATAGGCCGTTTTAGTTCCCAATACCAGCGCTAGACCACCAAATACACAGCATCATCTTTTTTTGATGGATGTCCGGTCTAGCAACCAATGATGTTTTCTCTTTCGGATATCATACATTACCCATTTCTCGTCACATGTCAATATCTGATCCAGAAAAGAGGCTTTGTTGTGGCGCGACAGCAATGACAAGCAGATGTTCAATCCTTGGAGCTTGTTTTCCTCGGACAGGACATGAGGAACCCACTTATCCAGTTTCCACGGCATCCCAAGGCTATGAAGATGCGATCGGCTGGTTTCGTCAGATACTCCAAACCTTTGCGCAAGCTCCTGGCATGTTAGATCAGGATTCTGTTTGATTTCCTTTTCCAGCTGGACTTGGTCTAAGATGGATGGACGACCAACACGGGGCTTGTCTTCGAGGCTCTCGTCTCCGGGCGAAAATCTGATGAACCACTTTTGAGCGGTCCGTTCACTCACTGAAATCTCTCCAAACACGGAGCATATTCTTCTAGCGGCCTCTGCAGCTTTGTTTCCTAATTTGAACTCGTAGAGCAAAATAGGCCTCAAAATCTCTTTTGTCAACGACATCCTTTGTCAACGATTGTACTTCCTACAAAACTCATAGCGAAACGTGAGGTACGTTAAACAACTCTCTACTGATTGCAATTTAAAGGCAATGTACAGAAATGACGTCATCAGAATCAGTATGACCACGCCTACGCAACAAAAGTAGCTGTTCTCAAAAACCGCACGAACTTTCTTGGTTACCTGATATATATACAGGGTGTCCGAAAAGTCTGGAAACTGCTGAATAATTCGAGAAATACGTATGAGATTGAAAAACGTAAGTATACGTGTTAAATATTTTTAAATAAGCTACTCAGTGATACCAAATTTGACCTTTGCAACCGACCCCCTGGGGGTCAGAGGGGGTCCAACTTTGAAATCTTAAATTGTAACCGCCATTTTTTATTGCAGATTCGGATTCTACGGACAAAAATACGTAACTTTTGTATTTGATGTTTATTTCAAATCCTCGTTTATCACGGTGTATTCGAGCATATTAAATCGATACATATTTCGGCTTTTCCAACGGGATTTTCCCTAATCGAAACTGATTGGGCAGAATTTTTGACGTCAAATTCCCCGTCTTTTGCAGAAATAGCGTTTCCTGAAAATCACCCGTGGCGATTATTTCAATAGTGCTACAGTGTTAAAAATCTGACCCATTTGCTGCAGCGTCACTTCACAGCTATTATAGAATACCTCTTTTGTGACCAATGAGAGTGCTCCATAACACAGTAAAGTAATCGTTTTCTATAAAAGTGGAGAAGTGACGATGCAGCAAAAGTATCAATTTTTTACAGTGTACTTTACAGATATTCTATAAAAGCTGTGGAGTGACGCTACAGCAAATGGGTCAAATTTTTAACTGTGTGTAGTACTATCGAAGTAATCGGCATGGGTGATTTTCAGGAAACACTATTCTTGCAAAAGACGAGGAATTTGATGTCATAAATTCTCCCCCATTAGTTTCGATTAGGGAAAATCCCGTTGGAAAAGCCGAAAAATGTATCGATTTAATATGCTCGAATACACCGTGATAAACGAGGATTCGAAATAAACATCAAATACAAAAGTTGCGTATTTTTGTCCGTAGAATCCGAATCTGCAATAAAAAATGGGGGTTATAATTTAAGATTTCAAAGTTGGACCCCCTCTGACCCCCAGGGGGTCGGTTACGAAGGTCAAATTTGGTATCACTGAGTAGCTTATTTAAAAATATTTAACACGTATATTTACGTTTTTCAATCTCATACGTATTTCTCGAGTTATTCGACCATTTCCAGACTTTTCGGACACCCTGTATATGTACTTACTTCTAGTAAGAGTTCGAAATTTCTGAATAAGAAGGGAAGCCAAACTGGCAATCTTGATATGGACAAAGAATAATGCATCAACGAAAACTCGAAATTGCAATGTTACAAAGTTTAAAGTGAGGATGATCGTGTGTCGCTTGTGGTTCAGAGTGTTGTGAATCTCTCTCGAACTATATTTATAGAACGGTAGCGCGGAGTAGAAATTCAACTATACAATCAATTTAAATTATTAAAAAACACTTTATTTACAATTCAATAATTTATTTAATTCAATATTTTTATCCAATTTACATTTTTATACTCACACTCCTCAAAGTTATTTTTTTTGTTCTTGATTGTTTCCATTAATTGTGTATGTATAAATAGGGGAAAACGCAGACGCACCCAAAACAAGTCTGAAATTGCACGTCAAACGTAACAAATGAGGTGAGTTCGTACTATAACAAAGTTTTTAAAATATACAGTACTTCAGATACAATATAGTATCCGAAATCTTTTGTGTGTCCATGTAAATACTTTTTGCTTTCTGTTATACAGGAATTAACTTGTAATAAGCCTGATCAACGTACATGAATTTCATAAAATGTGTAATAGTTTAATAGGATTAAAACGCACCCCAAACAATATTTTCCCATACACCATTATGTAATAAAATACATTTTTGTTGCCCTATATATTAATAAAAAATATTCTTTGCACCACAGACTGTACAGAATGTATATTTTAATATATGTTTCATAGATGCATATGTTCAAAAGAGTGTAACACCATTAAAATGCATTTCAAATTATTCCTTTTCATTGACCATCATATAACGGAATACTTTTTATTCTCCCTGTAATTGAACTATACATCCGATTTTCATAAAATTCGAAGTGATGCGACAAAATTATTTAATATTTATGTATTTTAAACTTAAAACGATTAGGTTGGGTAGTTTTTGCGTTGTTATGTGCAGACAGGCGGACGGCAGATTGAAAGACGACTATAGATGCTATATGTACTTACATAATTAAGACCACAACTAAAAAGTTGTTTAATGCAATATATGTGAGCTCAAATTAGTCACATTTTGAAATAATATTTGTACTACTGGTCAGTGGCGCAGCCAAGGGGGGAGGGGTTAAAGCCCCTCCCAGAGCTAAGAAAGATTGCGATAATTGTCGCTTATATGAATAAAAACTAAACTTAATATTTAAAATTTTCGGCGTATTTCGGAATCCGCCGCTTTATTGAATCAGGTTTTATTTAATAATGTAATTCAATTAAATGGCGAAAATTCTATTTAAAACTGTGAAAGTGCATATTACAGGGATTAGTTAAGTAAAAACTGGTTATTGAAACTAAATCACTTTTTTGAGGGGTATTATGTTAAAAGAATGATGATTTCTGCCTCACAGATGCTCTTTCAGATTAAGTATTATACAGTAAATATTCTACTTAGTACTGATTCTATTAACTGGCGATTGAAATAACCGGCAAACACCTTTATCAGAAACTCAACTCCCCCCCCCCCCCTAGAACCGACTTCTGGCTGCGCTACTGCTATTGATCAGTTATTAAACATATTGAATTAAGATAACTTCTCGTAGGAAAGGGGGTCTCAAAATGATACTGTGCTTCCTCTACTTTCAGAAGTAAATCAATTCCTGCCTAGCAGTAGCGGCTCAGGGCCGTAGCTATGGGCGGCTCAGCCCCCCCTAAAATATTTTGAGCCCCCCCCCCCAGAAAAGATTCCAAGGTCACTCAATGAATTTCTGTTCAAAAAATTCAAATGAAATTCTGTTCAAAAATCTAATTTAGTTTTGAGATCCTTTTGCAGTTTTGCAGAATTACTAAATTGTTTCTAAAATAAATAATTCAACACTCCCTCATCCTACTTGTACATATGAAGCTAACATGATGTTCAATTTTGCACCAGTTATACACTAAAAATTTCATCAGCATATACTTTTCTTAGTATAAAATGAAGTTATTACAACAGATTAATAAAAAGCATAGTACCTACAATGTAAATCTGCACTAATTTATCTTTCTGTGTCAGATAAAGAGAAAAAAAATTATAAGCCCCCCCCCCCTTTTGATCACTTCTAGCTATAGCCCTGTAGCGACTCGTCAGGGAGTGCTGCATCCGATTTTTCTTACCACTAAAATTTACGAGACTCTTTTCTATTACTTATTTGACAAATTTTGTTGTTGATTTAAGATAACTGAAATTATCATATAGTTTTAGTGATGTGAATAAATTGATAGCCGCTACTGCTGCCTAGTAATGAAGAAAATCTTGTAACTCAGGGCTGCCATAAATGATGTCACACTTTTTTCAATATTTTTGACCCTCCTCCTCATTCTTTGACACAAAGTGTCACACTTCACCGTGCACCCCTGCCCCCCCCCCCCCCCATGTCACATATCACGCTACATTACATAAACATACACTTGCAATTCAGAAACGAAGCATTATGATAGAAATCATATTTCAGATTTTATTTTTAAACTTTAACTGTGTGTTTTAATGACTTTTGTGAGAATAACAATTACATAAAAATTATTTGTATACTTATTTTGTATGCATTAAGATTAAGGTTTATAACAAAAGTTATAATTAATATACAGTAGTAATACAATATTAATATGAAAGAGCAATTGAAAGCAGTGGTATTTTGGAATCTGAAATGGAATTTAACAGTATATTTGGCTTTAAATTTTATCCTTACTTTACGAACACAAAATACTTTAATTTCAAAATAATTTCGAATTGTAATCTGTTTATTTTTAATGTTTTTATTTTAACCAAAATATTTTATGTCACTTTTTTCTTACCCCCTCCCACCCCTTTGTGAAAAACTGTCACAATTTCATGACCCCCCCCCCTCCCCCTCCAAACGTGACATCTTTTATGGACGGTCCCTCATTAAAAATTAACTCACCGTAACGCATTGCTATTCGCTGATATGTTACTTAATTACTTGGAGCGAGAAGATGAAGCACATCTGCTGAAAAAATAAATAAATCTACATACAGCCGACTCTCGTCAATTCGAAATCGGATAATTCGAATCTTCGCTTTATTCGAACTAAACATGAAGTCCCAAAATTTTCAATGGCAGAATAACGTTAAAAATTTTCATTAATTCGAATTCATTTTCTCATGACTTCGTTTAATTCGAACTAACGAGAATTTCGATTTTTCATTTTTTTTTCTTTCTCACTGATTTCAGGTCATTTGAATAACTTACTTTCTTTCATTTTTGGGGAAATTGTTTCGAACGAGTATACATATAATCCCATGCATTTGATATCCACTTTCTTACAGCCCCGTCTGTCCGTCAGTGACGCTTTAATTTTTTCTTCCATCGTGCTTGTTTCTAATCTTTGAATTAGTTTATGTATTTATACATTCTAATTTAACATTAAGTCATATTCTAATGATAAAAGATGAAACAACTTTAAAAAACACTATAACATTAATTCCTTTGTAATAGTACCATATTAAGCATGTTTTTCTTAATAAGAACTTTGGATAATTCGAACATTTCTTGTGGTCCCGACGAGTTCGAATTAACGAGAGTTGACTGTATATGTTACGCTAACGTGTGGCACAAAAATCACGATTATTTGTTAGTTTTTTAATGGCAACATCCAAATGAAACACATGGGTTACTATGCAAAGTCCTTTGGTAAGATTTATGCTGTGATAAATTGGATTTATTTATGTTTTGTTCCTTCGCGGCAATTACGGAGCTTCAAAAATATCATTATTTATATTTTTTTATACTTAAAAAAGTAAATAAAAGTCATGAATTTTAAACTTTTCAGTTTCAAATTAAAGTTATGTATTATAAATGAAAGGAGTGAAAGGATTATATTATATTTTAAATAATTAATGAAATACAAAAAAATGCCACGGGTACAATATTTAGCGATTTATTATCTGCACCGGGCTTGCATAAAAATACTGAGTTCTTGATTTATCAGCACAGATGTCATATACGCACCACATTGGCGCGTTATTTTTCTGACGCCAATTTGGTGGAAATTCCGTTTTCAAATACCAGTTACATACATATTTTTAAACTAATTCCTATTATTTTAAAAAGGAAATAATAATTAAAAAATATTTAGTTCATAATTATAGAATAAAACAAGTTATATCATTTAAAAAAAGAACATAAAAGCAAACAAACAGTTCATTAATAAATATTGGCCGGGTTACCATGTCAGGCACACATTATTGCCATTTTGTTGCAATCGCGCCAATATGGTAATCATATGGCATCTGTGTCTATTTCTCCAGCAGAATCTGCTAATTTGGGGGGGGGGGATGAGCAATTAAAATAAATTATGAATAAAGCAGTATGATTTAATGCTTAGTATACATTCAAGCCAGGTGAAGGTCTCGTCATCTGATCAAGGTTCTAAATTACGAGACCATCTTGCGAAGCCATTTGCAGTTCAAACAACAGGATGTACCATTATTTAACAGGTGAAACAAAGTATGCTCAACGACAAGCAAGTACTGCAGAAATGATGACATGCGAAGCAAATTTTATTGCCGCTACGTGGCAATTAGGCGGTCGTCCGCCCCGATACCAGGTATCTAACCCGTTAAGCTGAGATAACTCGGCAGGTAGGGGCCTGGTCATCGGTTAGAAAGAAAGAAAGGGAGACCAAACTGGTCGTCAAGGGCGGCTAGTATTGAGAAATTAGAGTAGTAAAATTAGTCGAAGAGCTAAGGGAAAACACCTTTATCGCTTCATAAAGTATGTAACACACACATTTTGTGGGCGCTCTATCTTAAGAACTAATGCGCAGAATTTAATAAAATTTATATTTAGATAGTCCTCTAATATAAATTGATGCTGATTAGTTTTTGGTTTAAATCACTCAACAGATGGCGCTGCTATGCTGCAATTTTTTTACTATCTACACAACAGCTGAATTTCAAGAACTAGTGCACGAATTTGTATCAAATATCAGAATCGATTATTTCGTTGCATGAATTGATGCTGTTTGCATTTGAGTTTAAATTGCATCCTTTTCTACATTTTGGAATAAATCTCGCAACTTGTGGTGCTGCTATGCAGCATTTATCTTAATTCCCGCAATAGCTCTATCTCAAGAACTAATGAACGAATTTTCATCAAACTTCAGACTGAATTAGTCCTTGACATGTGTTGACCTTTTCTACATTGTGGTGTAAATCGCTCTACAGGTGGATCTGCTCTGCTGCTTTTTTCACGATAACTCTATCTCAAGAATTGATTCACAGATGTACAAGAAAAATTCAGATTTTATTAATCCCTTAAATGAACTGGTTTTGTTTACGTGTTGACTGGGACTTGGTACGAAATTTATGTACACATGCGATAGTTACGAATTTCAGTTTTAGTCACTTCAATATAATTTACGAAAAATTTTAAGATAAAATGGGACCTTCCCTAATAATGTTTTCCCCAGGGCTCCCCACTATCTAAGTCGGGCCCTGCATATAGAAAAAGCGTTTTAAATGAAACCCTGGCATTGAGTAACATTATTTTTTAGCAGTAGTAAAAATTTTATAATTTAATAACCTATAACTAATTCACGATTTCGATGTATGGTTTTTAGCAATTTTCTATTTAAAAAAAAAAGAAAAAAAAATACACGACATTTAAAGAACACTAATAAAAAATACTGTTTTTTTTTTAATTTAGAAATTTTTTATCAGAATTGAAAGTGTAATATATAAGAATTTTAGAGTTAAATCGACAATAACTATAACAAGGAACCCTTACTTTTTTCAAAACTATAAATTTATATAAATCTGTTTCACTTGTATAAACGACCGTAGTGATAATACACGGTCAGATATACGCTATCGAAAGCAGCGAAGTGCCAACTCTAACTTCGTTTGTATAGATTAACGTTTAATCTGTCACCGCCCCACCCGGTGGTCTCGATCCGACCCCTTGAGTGGGGGAAATGACCGTACCACACAGGGATGGTGACTAGATGCTCGTGACTGAAACCTCAAGGGACCGAGAAAACTCCTCGCGGCGACACAGACCCGCCCAGTCTAGGCTTTGGCGCCCAAGACGCCCCCCACTCCTAAGGAACCGAAGCTCCAAGGGGGGTCCGGAGTCACGGGCTAGGTTCTGGTAGCGATTCCCAGTGCTCGTCGTACACGATGTTTGACGGGGGCCTGTTGGGTACTGAATCACCACCTCCATGTGAGACCAGATTGATGTGGACGATCTGATCCGGTGGCCACGGATAGCGATTGTCTGGGGCTGCCTGTAGACAGTCCTGTGGTCCTCGGTTCTCGAGAGAAGCCACCAAGGGACGATCATAGCCCAATCCCAGTGGCGGGCCTTGGGAATTCGCCAGCGAACCATGTGAGGGTCAAGGCATCGGTTTTCAGGGTCTGCGCAGTGACTCTGGGCAACGGGAAACTAAAAGTGCCATTACACGAGAGGTCAAAGTCGCTTCAAATTCTAGGCGTCTCCATGTAATCCTATGGGACCAGGGGAGTCCCTCTCTTTCGAAGCGACTCCCTTGGTGCCATAGAATGACATGGAGACACCTGGAACTTGATTCCTCGTGTCATAGCACCATAAGGTGATCGGGACCTCGGCCAACTACTTGACTGAGAAAGAGCCTGAGATGAGAGTGTGGGCTTTGCCGTGCAAGAGGTGGGGACTCTTTAGTGTCATCAGGGCTCGCAGGAACGGCATGCAGTGACTCCTGGAGTTACTGATGGGAGAGGCTTGGTCAATGCCCGGTGTGACTTACGGTTAGACACCACCGATTCTGCCGGGAAACTCAGCCCCTACTTCCGCTGCAGCGCGAAGTAGCGGTGTGCTAGCTCTTAGTTGGAAGGAGACTGGGGGTGCCCCGGCTGGACCAAGGGACGGGTCGAGACGGAAAAGCGTCATGGGAGCGCTTGTCCCTCTCGGCCCGACACCCATGAGAGGGGATCGGCCGGCAGGACCACAACCACGATGCACCCATCATAGCGATCTGGGCCGGGCGTTCACTGGTTAAAGCGGTAACACATCTCTCTCAGAGGAACTCTTGGTCCGATCGAAGTCTATGCGGGCTGGGGTTTTCTGCGCCCAGTTATTCAGACTTAGAAGTGTCTCACAAATAACTTTCCCGCTACTCATCCCCGAGCAGGATGTCGTGGAGGAATTTTCTTTTTCCTCCAGGGTTTGGCTAGAGGTACCTTTTCTCTCTGGTAGGAGTCCTCATTGCACAGGGAAAAGACCTTTGGGTTCAGGAACCAACGAGGGCTCTGAAGTAAGATAGTGCGTGGCGGAGCTCTGTTTGGCCTCGTCTTGTTTCCCGTCCGGAGGGCGGGGAGACAGAGCGGGGCGCGCGGGGTTCCGTTCGCGCTAACCACCTAGCGAGACTGTGTCTATGAAGTCTAGGTGGAGCTTGCTGGGTCCGCCTGGAATCGCTACCAGAACCTAGCACGTGACACCAGACCCCCCTTGGAGCTTCGGTTCCTTAGAAGTGGGGGGGCGTCTTGGGCGCCAAAGCCTAGACTGGGCGGTGTCTGTGCTGCCGCGAGGGGTTTTTTCGGTCTCTTGAGGTTTCAGTCACTAGCATCTACTCACCATTCCTGTGCGGTACGTAGCAGGTGCGTCCTATGGGACGTTCGTAAATCGGTACATGCAGGGAGTGGGAGCGCAAAAACCCTAGAGCGAGTCCGTGACTATGCGGGCAGGAAGGCTTTCCCCGTCTTCCTAGGTCTAGCTAGGGGCTCCTTCCGCTTTCCGACTAGCCCCAACACATATCTTTCCTAAGGATTTGATCTTGGGATTAGTCGAAAAACAAATCTTATCCGGGGATCCATGGCACATGGATCATCGGCTTCAGCGTCCCTTGGGCATTGACGCCCGGTGGCTCGTCATGGGTACTTGGGTGAGGGTTCCAAGCGAAGGGAGCATTCGGTTCCTCCGATGAGCAGGTGAGCTGTCGTGTCGGCTGTTCATCCTTCGTTTGGGAACGGTAGTTGACTCCTCACGGGAATCGACCATTGACCGTAGACATCGGACGGCGGGGGTGCCGGATCGGTGCGCCCGTGAAGTAGCCGCCTAGCAGTTTGCGAACTGGGTCCCGAGTCGAAGTCCTCGCCGCGAGAGTCATCAGTGCCTAGGGACGGGCATGGAGTCTCTCTGTGTTATCGTTTAATCTATACCTATGTTATAAAGAGGTAAAGTTTGTTAAAAATGGGGGTTTAAGTTTAAAGTAAAAAGGGGGGTTTTAAGTTTAAAGTAGGGGTATAATCTTTAGAACTACTGAACCGATTTTATAAGTAATGGTACCAAAACGATTGTGTTTGTCCCGAATCAGTCATAGGCTATAAGGAAAGGGCAGCTGATGTCACTGTGGTCGAATTACTGTGGATCAGAGAGAAAAACCTGTCCGTTCTTTACGACTCCTATTTTACAAATGAGCTCCGGGTATTTGATTGGTCTATGTCTGCCCGACCTATGATATGATTGGGCTACGTCGCCAAGAGGATTCCTGCAATGATCGCTATGACAAAAATGTAGCAGTAGATTGGTTGACAGAATATTTGTTTGTAAACATGCCCTTTACTTCTATCTTATGTCGATGCCACTAATCCAAAAAGGGTGCAAAAACGAAAAGTGCGATTTTTTTTTTTCACTTAAGGTCCCAGAAACATATGCAATTTGTTTCTAGGTTCTGTTCATTTCTTGAAAGAATAAATTATCACTAATAACATTTGATAAAAAATACAAAATGCAAAACGGGTGAAAATGCACGAAAAGCGTTCTAAAAACATTCTAAATAGCGAGATTTTTTTTATAAATCTCGGGAATTAACCCTCCAAGCGTCTTGCAAATGAGTAAAATTGTAAAGTTGTTTTCATTGCATTTTGTTTTAAATGCGAATAAAATATTATTTCTTTCGATATTATGTAAAAAATCTTATTTGTAAATATAAATGTAATCCTTGAGAGTGTTAATCATTCTTCAATGCATAGAAAATTCAACCGATTAAAAAAATAATGATGTTGACAATCCTTGCTCCAATATAGACTAAATCTTATGTCAGTGTCACTATCCAGAACGGAATGCAGGAATAAAAAAAGCTCTACAAAAGCAATTTTTGTGATACTGAGAGGCGTGGAAGAATGGAATTTAGCATGGTAGATATTTATGAGATATAAATGATTTCTAACAACATTTTCTCAAAAATTCAAAATTTAAAAAAGGTAAAAATGCGCGAAAAGCGTTTTTGCTATAGACGATTTTGCTCAAATAAAGGTCAACTGCCCCCTTAAATACTAATTTTGAAAAGAAAGCGCGTACTTGACTGTAGCTCAATTTGGTTGAGCCTGATGTTGTTGATCTATGATCCAAGGGTCGATACTCGGTCGAGCTGCATTTGTTTTTCACATTTTTTTGTTTCATAATTTATAGTTTAATGATCTTAATTAAAAATTCTCAATATCGTACCTTCACGACAATATTAGCATATTTAAACATTAAAATTTTTTATTTTTAAACCATTATTTCTCATTTATTGAGATTTTATAAAAAAAAAAAAAAAAAATCAATCTAATATTGAATAATTAAAACTCCAAAATCAGTTGTGGTGCCATCTATTTATAATAAAACAAAACAAAACATAATAAAGTAAAATATTTTTAAAAAAGCTGGAAGAAAATAAATGTTAAGCAAAATAAAAAAGCAGCAAAATTTAAGCGAAACAGTTCAAGCAAAATTATTCAAGCATACGTTTACGAAATTGTAAAATGTTTCATATGCAAAATGTAGGTTTATTACTTTAAAAACAGAGTCATTTTATCATCGTGTTTACTTCCCTTGTTAAAGCAATACACAAGTGTTTCTTAAAAAACCCCGAACACAATTTTTCAATATCATTGCATCGATAAAGAATGTATGAAATACAATTTAAAAACGACATTCAAAAAATTAAGTTTTTAATCTATTTATGATGTTTTATACAACTATTTAGTTAGAAATAAAAAAATAAATAAGTTAAAATTACAACTGATATATAATTTTTAATTGACATTGTGTTTATTAAATTATAATTACAAGTATATTTATGAAACACACACACGCAAAAAAAAAGAGAAAATAAATGTAGCGCATCCCGATATCGAACCTGGAACCACAGTTCAGCGATCTCACGCTATACCAACTTAACTATGGTCAACCATGCATTTTACTTACCCATCATACGTAGTATAGGGTAAGTCTTGCAATCGTTTTGAAAATCGAAACTTTTTTTGACGGATTTACACGTTTTAGATAGTGGAGATTCCGAAAAATATATTTTTAGAATTTTTTTTTGCCGTCCGTCTGTCTGTCTGTCAGTCTGTAAACGCTCTATCTCCCGAACAAATTGAGATAGAGACTTGAAATTTTGTATGTAGTTAGTATGTAGGAATGGGACGAAGCCTATTTAATATCAGTAACCTCGATTATCCGGAACTATTTTTTTCGGACTCTCGAAAAATTCGTTCTGATGAAAGGTACATAAAAATTTTCGAATTTTTTTGTTCTAAGGAATGGACGTAAAAGGCAATAAAATAGCACGCATTTTGCATACAGAACGAAGTCGATCGGATTATTAGTTGCCGAGATATTTGTAATCCTGTTTTCCACATTCTTCGATTTTTCATGACCCTGTATTTCATTCAAATTTCAATTCAGAGGTATATTTTAATTGGAAATGAGAAGCATAATCCGACGCAGTTAATTGTTAGTTAATAGAATTATTATTTTTGAAGTTATTAGGATGTTTCTTTTACGCAGTTCGGTATTACTTGAGTAGTTTGGCGCTTTATATAATTTGTCGAAATTGGTAATCAGCAGTTCTTTAATATAGCATTACTATGTATATTAAGAATATTTAAATTTTGTTTTGGAATTGCAATGCATTGTAAAAATAGTTTTCACATGTTTTATTTTCATATACATATCCATGATGGGTAAGTATTACGGGGGCCCCCAACGACTAGTTTTAAAAGTTAGTAGTTAAATTGTGTCATAATATTACCCCCCCCCCCCCTGTTTCTCAAAAACTATGGAGCGTTGTATAAAATCCTTTTAACGTTAGGCTAAGGGGTCTCTGCCCTACTACATATTTTAAAATAATCAAAGTTGGCCCTCTCCTTGTCAAATAACCTTATTGGTAATAACACCTGGTCTGTCATGCAGAATTGTAGACAGCTCAAGAGAATAAACTGCAGGTAAAGAAACTCCATATAAACGATTCGCACGTAAATAAAACATTTTTCAAACTGGTTTATAAACTTATCATACGAATTGAATACATCCAACTGAGCGAAAAAATGCCCACGAGTTCCTTCACCTGCGGTTTATTCTGTTAAGTTGGCTACATGACAGACCAGATGTTATTACCAATAATGTTATCCGAGCAAAATATGATCGCCGGTTATCAGGCCAGGCAGCTTAAACAGTAAAGAATTGGCCCCGTAGCCTAAAGATCACATGTTATCACCAATAAGGTTATCTGAGCAAAATATGCTTGCCGAAGGACTGGGATTAGGTTCGAATCCCGGCTTGGACATTTTTTTCGCTCTTTTGAAAATATTCAATTCGTATGATAATTCAACAATCACTTTGATTGTGTTAAAATAATAGTTCAATTAACTTTAATAAGTTACATGATTGCAAAAATCTTCATGAAAATTTAGTCTAATTGTCCAACACGTAACGGTGGAATCGCCCAGGAAATGAATTGGCAGAAATATACTAAACTCGCATTTATGCGGATTGCTTGTGTATATAAATAGTTCGAAAAAAAGATGCTCCTGATAAAACAAATAATGAATAAAACAAAGCCAGAGCATAATAAAAACATCCCATACAATAGAAAAAGTTTATTTCAAATTCTTAATATTATTAACAAATAAATCAATCTACAAAAGTATATCAGTACATGTTTTACATTCAACTATGTTATATTAGATTAAATTCAATTTTTTAAGCTGTAAACAGCAGATTCATTCTTCTGTAGTTAGAGCTAATTTCTTAAACTAAATGTGGGGTTCAATCTCATCAATCGTTTTTATACCAAAAACACCCGTAATGTCCAGGTCTTGATTTTAGCTCTCTTTAGTTTATAGATCACAAAATAAAAATTTACATCGATTTTCACCATGTTTTCTATTATAAAAATGGCTAACGCAGATAACCTCTTCAGACCTGAGGTACACAAATGTGTATCTCCATTCTTTTCCTCATAAAAACTAAAATATTCAATTTTTTTGCATTTATACTTTACTTCTATACAGCTGAATGTTTTTTGCTTTAAACTAAAAACCAATAAATGTAAGCACTGATGAATATTAGCTCATAAAATAAATATTATTTTCATCCGAGTTTCGAAAATACCTTCAAGTCATTGTGGCCAAGAAATTAAGAAATATTCATGATTGTTTAACTTAAATGGTTTATAATAAAAAAATTTGAGGATTTGCTGATCATTTACTTCTTTAAAGACCTTAATTTTGATATTGCGTGAATTTATATTACCGATGGTTAAACTCATGTTTTAAGGAGATTTATACTTTTATATCAATATTTGTAAACCCAAATTACCAGTTCCCAAAAGTACCGATTTCATAAAAATGACTCTTTCTGTCATCTATTGTGTCAGTTTCATTATGCCAAAGCAAAATATATACACTTTTAAAGTTATTTTATGCTCAGGTCTGAAGAGGATAAAACGAAGTCAGTCTTAAGGTATGTGAGTACCCTCAAATCGCTATTTTTGCGAAAAATGTTAATTTTTTCAAATTATTATTTTAAATTAAATGACAAACATTTGATTTTTCAAAAAAGCCTTACTTTTGGCTCAGTGATCATTAAAAGCAAAGTTATACGCCAAAATAAAAACCGAAAATTAACTTTCTGAAACTGGAAGTGACCGTTTAAAGAGCCACAAAAAGGTAAACAATACATTTTAATTTTCAAATATATGGAATGTTTCTAAATAAATATCGAGGTTTTAACGTTTGGTAATATTTATTACATGAAATTTAAAATTATAATTAATACATAAAATGAGCTCAAACAGTTCTACCTACAAGCTTTCATATGTTCAATGTGAGAAGCTTTCGTCACACGGCACACATCATATCGATAGCTCAATTCTGCCCAAAGACTGATTAGCAAAGAAGAGCATTTTTGCCGATCTGACGCCATGTGATTTCGATCTATGGAAGCACATAAAGAATCGTGTGTTTGTGTTACCACTACCATCTGAACATTACAGCTGTTGCAACATTGATCCCACAAACACTACTCAACGTTTGGGAAGAACTGAGCTGTCGATTTGAAGTGTGCCATGTGACGAAAGGTGCTCATATTGAATACTTGTAAGCTTGTAGGTAAAACTGTTTGAGTTGCTCTTTCATTTTTTGTATTAATTATCATTTTAAGTTTAATGTAATAAATATTACCCAAGCATTAAAACCCCGATATTCATTTAGAAACACGCCATATAATACCATCGATACACAAATATGTAAACATCTACAAATATGGTGGCTTTTAAAGCTGTAAACTTTACATATATATAACATAATCTTACATGTGGATACGAAGGTGATTGTTTAAAGAGCTCTTCACTGAAAATGACTTTTGACAAACATCGCACACATATAGTTTCTCTCCGGTGTGAACTCGTAGATGATTATTTAAAGCGCGTTTTCAAAAAATAACTTTTGACATACTTCGCACACAAAAGGTTTCTCTCACGTGTGGATACGAAGGTGTTTATTTAAAGAGCTCTTCACTGAAAATGACTTTTGACAAACATCACACACATATGGTTTCTCTCCGGTGTGAACTCGCAGATGATTATTTAAAGCGCGTTTTACAAAAAATGACTTTTGACATACTTCGCACTCAAAAGGTTTCTCTCCCGTGTGGATACGAATGTGTTTATTTAAAGAGCTCCTCACTGAAAATGACTTTTGACAAACATCGCACACATATGGTTTCTCCCTGGTGTGAATTCGAAGATGAACATCTAAAGAGAATTTTGCTGAAAATGACTTTTGACATATATCGCACACATATGGCTTCTCTCCGGTGTGAACTCGCAGATGATCCTTTAAAGCGCGTTTTACAAAAAATGACTTTTGACATACTTCGCACACAAAAGGTTTCTCTGCCGTGTGGATTCGATGATGCATGTTTAGTTGCATTTTTGATGCAAATGATTTTTTACATGTTTCGCACACGAAAAGTTTCGCTGGATAGTGAATCCGAAGATGAGTTTTTAAATTTGAAATATCTGAAAAAGATGCTTCGCACTTCTCACACACGTACGGTCTTTCACTTGTATGTGTCCTCATATGCCGTTTCAAATGAGCCTTCAGCGTAAAAGTTTTTTGGCAGGTACTGCATGCATAAGATTTTTCTTCGCTATGAAATTTGATATGTTGAGTTAAATATCTTTTCCTTGAAAATGATTTTTGACAAGTACTACATGTATAAGTTTCGTTTTCAAAATGAATTTTTATATGTCCAACTAAATAACGCTGTTTGGAAAAAGATTTTTGACACACGTGACAAACATAAGATTTTTCTTCGCTATGAAATTTGATATGTTGAGTTAAATATCTTTTCCTTGAAAATGATTTTTGACAAGTACTACATGTATAAGTTTCGTTTTCAAAATGAATTTTTATATGTCCAACTAAATAACGCTGTTTGGAAAAAGATTTTTGACACACGTGACAAACATAAGATTTTTCTGAAGTGTGAGTTTTCAACTGTCCATCTAATATTACGTTTTTTGATAATCTTTCTTGACATACATCATTTTCATCATTTTTTTCTTCATTCAGTTGTTGAAATGACGATTTATCTTCCATTTATAACAAATTCTTTGAAATTTTTAATTCTAAAGAAATGCGTATCTCGTAAGATATCTTTAAAAGTTTGTACGTTTCTTTAGTTTACTTTATTCTGGTAAACAAAGTTTAATTAATAAAATCACTTTTTGAAAAGACGTGTCTATTTAATATGTGAAGCATTTGTTTTGCAATATAAATGAGATTTCAATGGCTAAGTAAACTCAGTTTCAAGATATTAATTGATATGCTTGTAAATATTTTTCTATTTAATTAGTACTTAAATATATCACAGAAAAACTCATAGTCATATAAATGTAGATAAATAAAACAAAAATCTTTTTATGTAGAGATTATTTCTTTTTTCACTTTTTGACCAAAAAAAAGATTAACGAAAATCTTTAATTAAACACAAGCCAGCAAATGAATCAAAATTAACAGGAGTAAACGAAATCCTAAAAAAGGAAAATAAATATAAATGTTTTGAAAAACATATTAAACAGGAAAATATAGCATCAATATTCACATAATATACAGATAAGAAATGTAAAATAAATTGTTTTACAAAAAAAAAAAAAAATAAATAAATAAATAAAAATAAAATAAAATAAATAAATAAATAAACCTTTATAATTATATGTTGGTTTACTTCTCAATGTTAAAAAATGAGGCTAGTCACTGAATGGTTGTCGACAAATGGGATATATAATAAAGCACGCGGAACAGCAGCAATTATTCTCAATTTCATTTTTTTATAACATCATCATTTATCATTTTTTTATTATAACATCATCAAGAGAGGTAAAAGAAGACATCAACACTTTACAATATTGTTTATGAAGTTTTTCTGTTAAATTATAATTAAATACTTTTTATTTTTTTAATATAAAGTTTATTATTTTTTCACAATATCATCAAGAGGGCTAAAATACGATATAAACAGTTGCCATACGCCGATCAACACGTTTCAAAATTAATTGTTCATGGAACTTTTAAAGAATTATAATTAAATATTTTTAAACTTCTTTTTAACATAAAGTTTATTTGTAATTTTTTCATAATACCATTAAGAGAACTAAAAGAAGATATCAACAATTGTCATTAAGCTGATCAACATTTTTGAATATTGCTTGTGGAGTTTTTTTTTTATTAAATTTTAATTACTTTTTAATTTTTTAACATAAAGTTTATTTATAATTTTTTTCACGGTACCATCAAGGGTGATAAAAGAAGATATCAACAATTCTCGTTAGGTACATCAGCACTTTTCAATATTGTTTATGGATTTTTTTTCTACTAAATTAAAATGAAATACCTTTTTTTTTACTTTCTTCTATCATCAATAGAAGAAAGTATTGTAATCGAAATTTTTTTCGACTTCCGGTTTTCGACGGATTTACACGTTTTAGGGGTCAGAGATTCCAAAAAACATGTTTTACAAAATGTCTGTTTGTCGTGTATCCGTATGTCGCCATTATACCATCAAAAAGTGTATGAAGATATGCATACAGTTGAACCAAACTTTTTTGAATGTTTTTGGCTGTGGTAAGCAGATCCTCCTTCAATTTTGAAATATTCTGCCGGAAGGGGACGCTGCAATCGCGATTTTTGTGCCATTTTCAATATTGTACCGACCAAAAGTGTATGAAGTTATGCATCGAATTGAACCAATTTTTTGTGTAAGACTGTGGCTATTGCTAGTTGGTCCTCCCTGAATTTGAAAAAAAAATCTGCTATCTTTCTATTGTCCATCGGTTCGTGCAGAGACGGAAACTCGTTTTTACTCCGATTAATTGACTGAAGCAGAAATTGAAGATGAAAATCAAAGTTGGTATAGTATTGAATTAAAATTATTAAAGCATTAATATGCGTAACTATTTTTTAATATTAAAAAGTACGTATGAGATAGAAGAAAATCTTGGGACTGGCACATCCAACTAGTTAGATACATAGCTTAGAATACATTTAATTAAATCTTTACAATATTCAAATGAAGGGAATCTTATTGCATAAAACATTACTGCATCGAATTACGGATGAAATTCCGGGTTTAGCTAAAATTTGAGTCGCATATCAGGATTTCAGTAGCCCAGGATATAAGGAAAGCGCAGAACTGTAAACAACAGTTTGCGCAGTAATTCAGGACAAAACTATCGATTTTGATATGGCGAACCTTTGTATATTTTGACATATCTAATTTTAATTTACACACCTATCATAAAATTTGATCTATCTGATCAAAGTAAGGTATGCGGATAAATTAAATAGCCTGGATATCCAAGCATATCAATTTCCAGACCCGTAAACTATCTTGACATGTGAATGGGGAAATATGTACATTTATGGCTGCATGTGCATACATTGAAACTACATTAACAATTTCGGATCTGGTGTACTATTAACAGTACATGTCTTTTAAAGGAGTATTATTATTTTTTTAAGAGATACTTTTGCTACAATTTACATGTAGTAATGTTAGTATATGTTTATGCATTTATCTTATGACTTCACTTATTTTTAAGTATTTATTAATAATAATAATTATTATTATTTGTTTAATTCTCTTTACGACATTTGTGATTCTTTTATTTTAAATATCCTGAAAGAATCATGTGTAATAAAACGTAAAAAGTACTAGAAATCTGTAATATAAATTAAATCTTGTTGTAATACAATATTTTCTAAACATCTTCAAAAATTCTTCCTCATCCTATTTTCATATGAATATTACTTGAATAGTATGCAAAACAACAACCTTCTTTATCTTTCAGACAATAAAATATTCGTTAAACACTTATTAATTCATTTGGATGGTTAGTGTTAATATTATTAACGTAAAAGTAATTTTTTCTAAAAATTGAAAAAAAATATTCATAATCGGACCCGAAAGGGTTAGACATACCTGTCATAAAATTTTTATCTATCTAATCAAAGTAAGGTATGCGGATAAATTAAATAGCCTGTATGTCCATGCATATCAATTTCCGGACCCATAAACTATCTCGACATGTGAATGGGGAAATAAGTACATTTATGGCCGCATGTGCATACATTGAAACTATATTAATGCATGCACTAAAACCTGAGGCTTTTTAAATGGGAAATAATGTTTTAAAATGTATGATAACTGCGACAAAAAGCTGTTTAAATCGCAAACTTCTCGCTCTTTTAGGATTCCGTCTTAGCAATTTATATATATTTTTTTCAGTACTCTCCCCTTTCTTTTCTAAATGATAAGTCTAGCTTCGCCATTGGGGAAAGTTATAACTATAATCGTAATATATTTTTTGATAAATAACACTGCAGTATTATAGGGTGTTAATCGCATTTACATGGAACGAAATATTTTTAAGTATATTTAATAATTATGCATTTTTAGCAATAAAAAAATTGCTATATTATTTTATTAAAATATTCAGAAAAATACGTAAATACAAATAATTCCCAAAATTACGATATAATAAATGTGAAACAACTTTAGACTCATATGTCTCCGAAACAATCCATACGCTTTTTAAAATCCTCTAAGTGCTTGGAACGTTATCGATCACTAAGCTCAAGGTTTCACTGCAATATAAGAAATATTAAAGGTATTATAATTCTATAAATTTAATAAATTTTCAATGCATTGAAGAATGATCAATTCTTTCAAAGGTTGCCTTCGTATTTGTAATTAAGTTTTTTTTTACATACAATGTTGAAAAAGTCCTGTTTTCTGAGCATTTAAAACAGAATTTAGAGAAAACAACGTTACAGTTTTATGCATTTTCAAGGTTAAGTCGGAATAATAATTATTATTACGGACTTATCATACTAATTATATTAAATCAAATGAAAAATAAATAGTTTTTGAGCACGAGCATGTAAAAGAAAAATAAATTCTAATAAATGTCTCTTCCAAAATAAAAATAAACTTAATATTATGAGCGATATGGTTTCTCAATGTTTTACCTTGAATAACTCGTAGTTCGTAGTGTTTGTTTACGCGTGACGTTACTTGTGCTTTCAAAGAAAATATGACTAAATAGAAAAAAAAATGAAGATAAGTGTACAGGCTATAAGGGGAAAAAGGATTTTTTTAGAGGTAGAAAATTAAAAGTGAGTTTCTAATTATGTGCTGGGTTCTAAAAGTCAACTACAAACTGCTTAACCTTTTTAATCTCTATTTAAATTATATATATATATTGCACTCCTCTTTTCTTTCACATTTCATAAGAGTTCAAAGATCATTATGAAATAAGCAATAGTTTCATATTCTAATTCAGTCAATTACTATTGATGTTCAGTACTGAATTCAATTTAGTCCAAATCTAAATTTTGTCACCTCTATCCCTTGACTTCTGGGGTCCTTTTATATAAGTGGTTAGAGGTCTGCACGGGCCCGTACCCGGCCCGGCGGAATCCTTTCAAATTTTCTAATGGGCCGAGCCGGCAGAATCAGAATAGTTTTCTCAACGGACCGGGCCAGGCCGACAAACAAAGTAAACGGGCCGGGCCGGGCAGGCAAAAAAATGGAACGGGCCATACGGGCCGGGCCGAGCCGATAAAAAAATTTTCGGGCCTGCCGGCCCGTTTTGAAGATTTCGGCAGAAACGATAAAATATGATCTATTTTCAACGCAAATAGTTTTAACGAGAATAAATATAAATGTGCGTCACGAGCCATACTAGTTTGACAGCATCAATATAAAAATGTAACTTGTACAGTGTGAGATCGGCATCGGACAGTTAAATTGTGTGTAACCCGTTTTAATATTTTTTTAGCTGACTCATACCGGGCCGAGATCAAGCTTGCATTATTTTTCTACATATAGACTTGCCGGAACGGAACAAGACTTAATTGTTCTCAAGATCTGTAGGGCAGACAACATGATTTGTAAAATTATTAACAGCGATAAAGAACTTATGTTAGATTAATCTTTGGATATATACTTCTTGATGGTTTTTAAATTAATTTCTCAATAACGCGAAAGTTTGATACATTTTCAGATTAATTTTTAATTGGAAAAATATGAAAGTGATAAGCCTGACTATTGAAGGCATTTGGAATCGAATAGCATTTTTCATTTTTGATGAATAAAATGCTTGCATAAATTTGTTCATATACAATAGTTTCTCAAATGGTTGCAGGTTTTTCTCCCTTCCCATGCTATCGCTTCCGGAAATTCTATTGAAAATGCTAACTATAACAATAATTTATTTCCTTTCAGTATTCTTAAATTGCTTGTATCAAAAACAGGATAATGCCACTTGATTATATAGTTTCTGAATAAAGATACCTGCTGAGCGTTTCTGAGAAAAAAATGAATTTAGAAATATATCAGAAAAGCGCATATTTGAGTTAACGAATGAATTTGGATTTAAAATCTTTAATAAAATGATATAGAAATATTTTTATAAATCTTCTTTTATTAAATAGCTTCAAAAGTTACGATGTTTTTAACTTTCTTTCTTTTTTCTTTTATTCTAAGCCATATTAATTTTTTGATGAATCTTTATTTGATTGTTGAAAGCCTAAGAATCTTAGTAATCACTAATGTCGCTAATGTGTATTTCCTGTAAAATATACTGTAAAATCATTCCATAGATATGTATGCAGTATTCTTTAAAGAAATCTTAATTATATGAAAAAAATCTGAATTTTTTAGAAATCGTAGAAATTGTAACGGGCCAAAACGGGCCGGGCCTGTTTTCACTGATTTTTGTACGGGCCGGGCTGGGCCTAAAATATAAAAATTTAAACGGACCGGGCCCGGGCCGAACTTTTGAGTTTTACAACGGGCCGGGTCGGGCCGAAAAAATTTTCCTACGGACCGGGCCAGGCCCGGGCCTGGAAATTCCGGCCCGTGCAGACCTCTATAAGTGGTTTTACAAATTATATCTCGTTAGAAAATACCAACAAGTTCATTTTAGTGGTTGACTGGTAAGTTTTACCATTGTGTTTCCCTGCACCTAGGCCTCTATGTTTTTATACTTTTAGATGCAGGGAAACACAATGATAAACCTACCGAAAAAACATTAAAATCTGATATGCAGGTGGTTTCTATCAAGATATGACTTGGCAGTCCAATCGCATTTTAATATGCTAACTGTGTTTCTTCTAATTTGAAATTTCAACCATCAATTGATAAGGTGATGATCAACACATCTGTCTCTCGGATTAATAGGAATTATGTAGAAGGTTTCAGAAAAAGAATCCGGATTTCTTTTCTGCTACAGATAATAATTGTTGAAATAAAGTTTTCAAATAATGAGTTTCCCAAAATTGTTTATTTAGACATTAATTTTCACTTTAGTAATAAATAGTCCAAAAGCCAACAGCACAAAAACCTATGTTATAGAGCACTAGAAAAAAAAATCTTTATTTTATGGAATAGTAGTAAAAGGGGTATCTAACGATCCGTGTCTGCCGGAAGTGAAATGGGTGCATAAGCCAAAAATTAATTACCATTAGTGGTTGCCTCGTAGGTTTATAATTGTGTTTGCAGTACAAATAAAGGTATGAAAACATGAAAAATTTGGAGCCGGAAAACACAATTATAAACCTACAAATCAGCCTCTAGTTATTTTTAGCTTATGCAGCACTTCACTTCCGGCAGACAAGGGTAATTAGATTCCCCTACTCTTACATAAAATAAAGATTTTTTTCTTGTTTTCGATAACATACACTGGTGTGCAAAATTTAAGGACGAGTCCCAAAATGCCAATTTTCAAGCGATAATTTTCACGCGAATATTCAAAAAGAAGTAATATAATTCGAATAATTACTATCCCTGCATAACAGCTAGTCCATATAAGATCTTATTCAGGTCACACATGGTCACAAGAATCACCGTCACTACGGCGAAACAAAAAATAGGAAATTCCATACGTCTCTTTCATGAGTCTCAAATGACTACTATATGGGACTCCAGTGACAGGTCACTGTGACTGCTGCTTTGTGTCGAGTCACCAGGTGACTTTACAATAAGGAAAGGGCATATTTACAAACAAACACTTCTGTCAACCAATCTACCCCGACATTTTTTGTCATAGCGATCATTGTAGGAATCATCTTGACGACGTAGCCCAATCATATCATACTTACTTGTGCTTTGGCAAACGTAGACCAATCAAATTCACGGAGTTCATCCGTACAATGTCAGTCGTTAAAGAACGGACAGGTTTTTCTCCCTTATCCACAGTAATTCGTCCACAGTGACGTCAGCTGCACTTTCCTTATGTCGTTTCATTGAGACTCTTGTGTGACCTCTCATCTGGAGACTCATTTTCAAAGTCATTGTGAACGTTGCATTATGATAAATTACCAAATAATGTCTCATTAAAGTCACATGATGACTTTTCAGCACTTTTCACAGTGGTTACTTCACAATAGGGTCTCTATCACCATTTGACAAAGTCTTGTGACAGAAAGTCACCATGTGACTTTAATGTGACATTATTTCGTGATTTATCATAATGCAACATTCACAATGACTTTTAAATTGAGTCTCCAAATGACAGTCACATGAGAGTCTCAATAAATTGATATTGTAAAGTCACCTGGTGACTCGACACAAAGCAGCAGTCGCTGTGATCTGTCAGTGAAGTCACATATAGTAATCATTTGAGACTCACAAAGGAGACGTATAGAATTTCCTATTTTTTGTTTCACGGTAGTGACTGTGACTCTTGCGTGACTTGTGCCCGTGCGTGACCTGAATGAGATGTTATATGGATTAGCTGTGATGCAGGGATAGCAATTACTCGAATTATATTACTTCCTTTTGAATATTCACGTGAAAATTATCGTTTGAAAATCCATTGAAAATTGGCATTTTAGGACTCATCCTTAAATTTTGCACACCAGTGTAGGTTTTTGTGCAGTCGGCTCTTCCACTATAAATCTATAATTCTGTTCCAGCATTCTGATTATGTTGGAAAGTGTTTCATAATTTCTTCTTGAGGCATAATTTTTTGCTCTTTTTCCTCGACCCCATCAATTAATTAGTAAAAAACTACTAAAAATAATATGAAAATGGCAGTTTAAAAGAGCTATTCTGAAGTCCAAAAGAACTGCTTTCCAATACTTTTGAATATTTTCTAACAAAACTGAAATGTGTTTATGATTGGATTTGATTGTCTGTCCGTCCTATAATTTACTACTACTAGAACTAATCTTGAAATTTCTACCGCCAACTCGGTGAGGTAAGGGTTTGAGATGCTGCCCACGGTCTGTAATAAAAAAATAAAAAGATTGAGATATGTGGGAGCTATATTCTTACTCCCACTAGCCAGTCTACTATAGGTCTCGTATAATGGCTTCCCCGTATCGTTACTCTCAAGAAAAGGTATTCCAGCAACGCAGTCGAATAAAGAATTAGATCAAATTCAAGCGAGCCGCTGAAGTGAGCTAAAGAGAGCTAGTTTGGAACGTTTTGGCTTTCGTTCGGCGCGAGAAAGAGGAGTAGATGCTAATCGATGTAAAAATTGATATTATGATTTTTCAATCGTGTAAATAGTTGTATATAGTTTGAATTTGTAAGTATAATTTACTTTAAAAGTTATCGGTATTAGGAACAAGTTTATTTAAATAGTGTTTGTCTCATTTAATATGATATTTCAAGAACTGAACTTCTAGAGATATACTTCAGATTTCCCAATTCTCTACCGAAAACAAAAACTATTCCTAAACGAGGACAAAAACTTCCAAATAGTTTTAAAAAAAATTGTAATTTAACGAATTACAACGACTATTTGGAAAATAGTATTTTCACTACAATTTTAGACTTATAAATGATTTCTACATTTAAAAAAACAATAATAATATTAGGAAAAGAGAATTAAATTCAAGGACACTCCAAACCACGCGCATTTATTTATTGTAACCCTACGGAGGAGGGGCGCCATTTGTTACGTCATAGACAGCCGACGTCACTGCTGTCAGTTGTCTCACGCTCTCTCTTAAACAAACATGTAAATAAAATAAAAAAATGTCCGCCAAAGATAAAGATGCAATTACAAGTTGAATGTAGATTCTGCCATTGCAGAATTCAGTTTCGCCTCCGATTAGAAAAAAAAATCGATAGAGGACTTTTAAAAGGGCGACCCCGATTAAAATGCAATGAACTAACTTCATTTTTCTTGTGTTTATCATTATAATAGAAAACAGAACGGCGTGAAATACCTAATTGATCAGCAATTTCTCTCTGAAACATTGGAATTGCGGAATAATAAAGAGATACAATTTGACGTGCTACTTCTTCATTGACTAGATTCATCAAAAACGGATTTTTTCTTTAGTTTAAACGCTTTTTTATAGACTCTGAGAAAAAGGAAATGCTTTTTAACAATAAAATTGCATGAATGTCTCGTTTTAACGGCCAGATTACGATACTAGTCGTTGGGGGCCACTGTAATACTTACCCATCATGGATATGCATTATATAATATGTGAAAATAAAATGTGTGAAAATTATTTATAAAATGCATTGCAATTCCAAAACAAAATTCAAACGTATACTTAAATATTCTTAATATACATAGTAATGCTCCATTAATGAATTGCTGATGAATCCATTTCAACAAATTATGTAAAATACCAAACTACACAAGTAGTACCGGATTGCGTAAAAGAAACATCCTTATAACTCCAAAAACCATAATCATATTAACTAACAGTTTACTGCGTCAGATTAAGCGTCTCATTTACAATTAAACATACCTTTGAATTGAAATTTTTAAAAAATACAGGGTCACGAAAAATCGAAGAATATGGAAAACAGGATTACAAATATCTCGGCAACTATTAATCCGACCGACTTCGTTCCTGATGCAAAATTTGTGTTATTTTATTGCCTTTTACGTCCTTTCCTTAAAATAAAAAAAAAATCGAAAAATTTTATATACATTTCATCAGAACGAATTTTTCGAGAGTCCGAAAAAAAATAGTTCCGGATAATCGAGGTTACTGGTATTAAATAGGCTTCGTCCTATTCTTACTTGCTAAGTACATACAAAATTTTAAGTCTCTATCTCCATTTGTTCGTGAGATAGAGCGTTTATAGACAGACAGACGGACGGCAATTTTTTTCTAAAAATATGTTTTTCGGAATCTCCAGTATCTGAAACATGTAAATCCGTCAAAAATTTTTTTTCGATGTTTCAAAACGATTGCAAGGCTTACCATATACTACGTATGATAGGTAAGTAAAAGTGGGCCACAATTTTTGACACGATACTTTTTAGCTTGTCTGAAAGAAATAGCATCGGAGGCTAATAAAATGCTGTTATTGTTTTAACTATCGGCCAAGTTATTTTTCCCGGCCTTTGTGCTTATTTTAAGTAATATTCGTTATACTATGTCATAACTTGCCGTGGATGCGTGTTAATTAGAGCACGTTCACGTTTATTCTGCCGATAGTTTAAATTTTAGTAAGCTTTAAAAATGGATTTAGATGTTATTCGACAATAAAGAAAAGCAGCAAGAACGTCATTTACAAAGATGGCTAATAAACTGCAAGAATTATTAAGTGAAGACGATCCTAATGGGGACGATGTAGAAATACAGTTAGATCAATTGCAAGAGAAATGTAAATCATTACGAATAATAGATGAAAAATTTTTAGAAGTGTTACAAAAACAAAAGTGTTCGCAAGAAGATTTCGACAAAGAATATGAAGCAGCGCAAGAATACTATGATAAGATATCACATTTCAAAATGAAATGCAAGAAGATAAAATCGAAATTTAATTCAGATAACGCAAGTGATGTTTCATCTTCATCTCCAGTCGTGTCGATAGTTACGAAACAAAAAATGCCAGAAGTAGAGCTAGTTAAATTTGACGGGAACCCAAGAAACTGGCTTAGTTTCTGGACACAATTTAGTAAAATAAGTGAAGATCCTGGAATAGATGACCGAGATAAATTTCAATATTTAATACAGTCGACTAAACCTGAATCGGCAGCCCGACAAATTGTGGAAAGTTTTCCGGCAACAGAAGCGAATTACGGAAAGGCGTTGGATTTTTTAAAGGAACGTTTCGGCAAGGAAAATGTGATGATACAAATTTACGCCAGAGAATTGTTAAAAATAGTGATTACAGATAAAAAGCAAGTCAATTTGTTCACACTATATGATAAACTACCAACGAAGTTACATGCCTTGGAATCTCTAGGTGTCACTCAAGATAAATTTTCGTATATGCTCCTTCCGCTGATTGAATCAGCCCTCTCCGACGATTTAATTAAAATCTGGGAATGGCAAAGGAACACAGGTGCTGAAGCAGATAAGAGTGATTTAGACTTATTAATGATGTTCGCCAAAAATGAAGTAGACACTGAATTTCGATTAAAAATCACGCGAGATACTTTAAATTCTCAAAAATTCCCTGTTAAAAAAGTAAGTATCCTGATAATAAAAACAGTATTCCAACTGCTCATGAATTATTAAATGCAAATGGTAATAATTTTTAGGTAAATTCACCTAAATTTAAGAAATTTGATTGTATTTTCTATAATAAGTTTCACAATTCTGAAAATTGTAATGTTGCTTTATCTACGAGTTTGGATTCTAAAAGAGATGTTATTAAGAAAAATAATGCTTGTTTTGTTTGTTTAAAACGTTTTCACATGGCTAATTCTTGTAAATCAAAACATAGATGCCCGATTTGCAAAAATCGCCATTTTGTAATTTTGTGTCCGGATTTAACTTCTAACAAAATTGGTAATATCTCGAATGGAGGTAAATGTGAAAACAAAACAAGCATTCTAAATAATTACATTAAGATTTCAGATGTAGTTTTGCAAACTTTAATTGTAAAAATTAGGAATGGTACTAAAGAAATGTTTATACGTGGTATCTATGATTCTGGTAGTATGAAATCTTATATATCTACAGATGTTGCTCAGAGTATGAAATTTAAGTGTATTGGTAAAACCAGAATTAAGCAATCTTTATTTGGTGGTGTTGAAACTCCTGAAAATGCATATAAAATTATTTGATTGAATTAAGTGATATAAATGATGAATATAAATGTAAATTAGAAGTATTAAGTCAGAAACGTATTTGTTCTGAAATTAAGGAAATTCCGTCTGGCCCTTGAGTAAATGAATTGAAGTTACACGGAATTAAAATTAATGATTTAGGAAATAAGAATTTAAAGATTGATAAGGAAATAAAATTGTTAATTGGTGCAGACATTGCAGGTAAACTTTTAACTGGAAATCTAGTTATTCTTAATTGTGGATTAACCGCAATAAACACGAAATTAGGATGGACTGCCATAGGAAAATTCAATTCTGGCATTAAGCCAAATTCTGAGTGCTCTGCTCCTCTTATTATTTCTTCTCTGTTAGTAAAAGATCGATTAGCGATCTTTGGAAATTATATGTTTTGGGAATCACAGAACCTCCAATTAGTAAAACGAAAGCAGAATTGCAGGAGGATACGCAAAGATATTTTGAAGAGACTGTTAATGTAAATAGTGAGGGGCGGTACGAAGTCGTGTTACCTTGGGTTCTGGATAATAAGCTTTTACCAAATAATAAAATAAATGCGGAAAAATCTATTTTAACCGCCAAAAGAAAATTGACAAATTCTGTAAAATTTAATAATTACTGTGATGTTTTTAGAATTGGTTAAATCTTGGCATAATTGAAAATACAACGACTGAAAAACTAAGGGGTGTTCATTATTTGCCTCATAGGGCAGTAATAAAGGAAAACAGTATCACAAATATAAGGCCAGTATTTAACGCTAGTTCACATTTACCAGGTTTCCCCTCATTAAATGATTGTTTATCTACGGGTCCAAATCTAATCGAGATGATTTCCTCGATTCTAAACAGTTTCCGTATGAATTACGTAGGTGTTACCGTTGACATTGAAAAAGCTTTCTTGCAGATCGCTATAAGAGAAAAAGACCGAGATTTTTTGCGGTTTCTATGGTTTGATAAAGAAAATCGGGAACAGGAAGAAGTTTATTGTCACCAAAGAGTAGTTTTTGGCATTACATGCAGCCCTTATTTATAAGCCGCAACTTTATTGTATCATTTAGATAGGGTTCCAGAAAAATTAAAGAATATTGCAGACATTCTAAAAACAGCCTTTTACGTTGATAACTGCGTGACAAGTTTAAACTCTGAAAAAGAAATGAGAAAATTTTTTGTCGAAGCGAAATTAATCATGTCATTGGGTGATTTTAATTTAAGATGTTGGAAGTCTAACTTGAGTAATGAAATACTTGAGGAGGATTCTTCCACGGAAGAGAGTGTTTCCCTATTAGGTCTCATATGGCATACATCTACCGATACATTATCGTGTAAAATTGAACAGGTTTTAAATAAATTAGAACCAATCACAAAAAGAATAGTCCTAGCCGTAGCAACCCAAGTCTTTGATATTGTGGGCTATACGGCTCCAGTAATGCTAATTCCAAAACTAATTTTACAGGAAACGTGGAATTTGAAACTTAAATGGGATGTTATCCTCCCAGATGATTTACAAAAAAAAATTTAAGTCGTGGCAACAAACCTTATGTTTACTTTCACAGATAAGTATCCCTAGATGGTTTGGACTCAAACCGATTAATCAAGATATGTTTACATTTATTTTGTGATGGTAGTAAAAAAACATACGGTACGTGCGTTTTTATAAGAATCGAAAACGAAAGTGGGGTTAAAATAAAGTGCTTCGTGGCTAAAATGTAAGCTTTACTCGGCATTTAGTTTTTTGTACTTTCAATATTGAGCAATTCCAATGCTATTTAAAATAAATATTAATGGATTTATAAGATAATATAATTTAATAAAATCACAATAATTTAAAAATTTGCTTAGAAAAAAATAATTTAATTTCGAATTATCTTTAATCTTCACTCCTCCTTAATCTCCCCCCTTCTTCTGTCCCTTCACACACATATACACACTAAGGAAAAATATGTGTTATTTTACTCAAAAATTTTTGAACGCGCCAAAAATTCTGAGCTCACTCAATATTTTTGAAAAATTGCCACTACTAACAACAAGTAATATCCATTGGTGGTCTGCCAAAAATATATGACAGGCAGTCGATTATTCTTGCTATTCATCTGCATTTGCAAAATGTTTGTAAATATTTGAACCTACCAAAAAATTTTGAGCTTATACAATATTGTGTCAAGTCATAAAAACAGCATTTTGCAAAAAATGCATTTTCAGAGAGCATTTCTTTGTAACATAATAATGCTTCAGTGAAAACCTCTTCACTATTAACACAGAGTGATATCCGTTGGTGGTTTCCAAAAATATCGTAGGTCAATAATTGTTGTTATTCATCTGCGTTTGCAGAATGTTTGTGAATAAAAAAAGATAGGTTATTCGTTATTTAGAGAAAAAAATACATGGATTTCTCGATGTGGTCCAAAAAATGAAGACAGTGTATAAAGAGCATGCGCTGTCAATGACTTGTCTGCAGGGTACCAGCATTTTCGCCAGATAATCTGGTGAAGTTGCAGTAGACAATGTTGAAATACCCATAGTATAGTCTGGATCAGTCACCATGTGGCTTTCTTATATTTTGTACTCTAAAAAGATATTGTAGGTTCGCTGTTTTCACTCGAACAACGAAGTCACGGACAATTTTCGAAACTGGTTCTGATATCAGACAAAGGACTTCTTATGTAGGGAGGCGGCAGTACAAACAGTCAGCTCATCGAATTCACAGCTAAAATTCCAAGATTAGTTAAAAGATGACTCACATATTAAAACGCAGTCGGTCTGCCAAGTCATATCTTGGTGGGGAAAAAAATTGAATACCCAATTTTAGTGGTTGACTCCTAGGTTCACCACTGTGTTTTCCTGTGTCCAAACGTAGGAAAACATGGAGGGGTAGGAGCAGAAAAACACAATGGTAAACCTACGATTCAACCGCTAAAATCGATTTTCAGGTGTTTTCCATGAAGACATTAGTAGGAAGACCGACTACATTTGAATATGGGAATCAAGTTTTAGCTAATTCTGGAATTTCAACTGTGAACTCAATGAGGTGATTGTCTGAGCTGCCGCTCCCTGTCTACCAGCGAAGAAGCTTGTGATGAACCATCGAATTTGATAACTGCTTGTATGGCTTTGAAGATTATATTTTAACTGAGCATTGTCCTTTTGCTTTTTTTTCTATTTCCTGTTCCCCTTTATTTGATTCACCCTAATATGGAAAAATCTGGACAAAAGAAATGACACGAAAAACAAAGCCAGTACATAGTAAAATTATCACATGTAACAGTAAAAGTTTATTTTAGTAAAACAAAATTTCATACAATAGAAAAAGTTTATGTTATATTCAAAGTACAGTAAAAAAATAAATTAATTCACAAAACAGAAATTTACATATCATCAAGCTTTGTATGGAGAAAGGTTGAATGAAGCAAGTCCTGATACGGTTTTCGTGAACAGATTGTTATCAACAGTTAAATTTCATCAAAATAGCAAAACAATCGAAAAAAAAATGCACTAAAGTGTCCATAATGGGGACTACTAGGGGATAAAAATCATGACCGAAATGAAGAATTTCCCGATTAAACAAATAACATAAGAATAAGACAAAGCGAATGGATAATAAAAACACCGTATACCATAGCTAAATTTAATTTCATACTCAAAGTATCATAAAAAGTAAATTAGTCAACAAAAATCAATCAGTACATACTTTACATTAGGTTCTAAAATGCAAGTATTTTAAGCTGTAAACTTAGAACAGTAGATTCATCCTTCCATAATCTAAACTAATTTCTTGAATTAAATGCGAACTTCCCACTCCTCAATCGCTTATATACCAAAAACATTCGTAATGTCCAAGTTTTGATTTTAGCTCTCTTTAACATACATAGTTACGAAATACAAATTTGCACAGGTTTCAGCATGTTTTGCTATCATGAAAACAGCTGCACACGTTAAACTAGGTCCAGTTAAATGGGAATAAAATTAATGAGGGGGTTATTGTTGTAATATAAAGAGAAGTCAGATAGAAAATCAAGAAATTTCCATACCAGTAAAGATTTAGGGAGGAAGAAAAAAAAACAAATATCGGTGGAAGTTACAGTCAGAAAATTGCAGAGCAGCGATAAGTTTTCATCATTGCTTTCGACATGTGTCATACACATATGGGACTTTTAATACAGAATAGGAAAAGGCTGTTTAAAATAGGGCAGTTTCATATGACGTCACAAATCGGCTATTGGAAGTCAAACAATCGTTGAACGGCAGCTGTGATTGGTAGCTGAGAGGATTATGGGAGCGGCTGGAGGTGAATCGCCAGCATTTGATTGGACGGATGAAAAGTAAATCAGCTGATTGCAACTACCCTATACATATATATGAAACTGGTTTCTAGATTGAATACTGTATAACAAATCATTTGTTTCCACTGTCGTCATGACGATGAATTTTTAAACTTCTTCTATATGCAAATGATCTGTGACATACATTGCACATATACGGTTTTTCTCCAGTATGTGTTCGAGTATGTTCTCTCAAACTTAGTCTCAATGAGAATGATTTTTGACAGACATTACACACATATGGTTTCTCTCCGGTGTGTATTCGAATATGTCCATCCAAAGATTTTTTAATTGAAAATGACTTTTGACAGACCTCACACACATATGGTTTCTCTCCCGTATGTATTCGAAGGTGGTTATTTAAAGAGGTCTTCACTGAAAATGACTTTTCACAAACATCGCACACATATGGTTTCTCCTTGGTATGAACTCGAAGATGAATAGTTAAAGAGTGTTTCACTAAAAACGACTTTTGACAAACATCGCACACAAAATTTTTTTCTTCCGTGTGAATTAGACGATGCTTGTTTAGATGTGGTTTTGATGCAAATGTTTTTTTACATGTTTCGCACGCAAAAAGTTTCTCCGGAGAGTGAATTCGAAGATGATTTTTTAAATTTGAAACATCAGAAAAAGATTTTTGACATTTCTCACATACATACGGTTTTTCATTTGTATGTATTTTCATATGTCGTTCTAAATTATCCTTTTTCAAAAAGGTTCTTTGGCAGGTTCTGCAAGCATAAGTTTTTTCTTCGCTATGAATTTTAATATGTTGAACTAAATACCTTTTCCTTGAAAATGATTTCTGGCAGGTATTACACACGTAAGTTCCTTCTTCAAGATGAATTTCCATATGTCTAGTCAAATAAGGCTTTTTTGAGAAAGATTTTTGACACACATTACAAATATAAGATTTTTCTAAAGTTTCAGTTTTGAAACACATACCTAATATTATGTTTTTTGGTGATATTTCTTGATAAACATTGTTTTCATGATTTCTTTCTTCATTTTGTTGTATAAATACCGATTTATCTTCCATTTATATCAAATTCTCTCAATTTTTAATAGCAAAGAAATGCAGTCTTGTGTAACAATATTAAAAACTTTGTATGTTTTTGTAATTCACTTTTTATAGTTCTAGTAAACAAAGTTCAATAAAAATTCTAAATACCATGTGTCCATTTTATATATGAAGTATTTAACTGAAACAATTTAGTTTCCATTTGATGCAACAAAATGAAATTAAAATGGCTAAGTAAACTCAGTTCCAAGATATTATTTGGTTTGCATGCAAATGTTCTTGTATTTAATTAGTACTTAAATGCATCTCATAAAAACTCGTAGGTATATAAATGTAGAATGACAAAACGAAAACATTTTAAAGATGTAGAGAGTTTTTCTCTTTTTGCCATAGAAAATATTAATTGACAACTTCAATCAAAAACTAGCAAATGAACCAAGATAAACAGGAGTAAATGAAATCCTAAAAAAGAAAGACAAATATAAATGTTTTGACAAAGATATTAAACGAAAAGATACAGCATCAATATTGACATAATGTATAAGTAATACAGTAAAACCCGTTTAAAAAGTCCCCGCTTAAGAAAATTTCCCGTTTAAGAAGTTTATATCTCCGTTTTTCTCCTATTCTTACATGTTAAAATAACTCGTTAAGTAGTTTAGTCCGAAACTCTTTCCCGCTTAAAAAGTTCATTATTTTTTTTACAATGCACGTTTGTTTTGTCTTTGTGTTTATTATTTTAGATTTTGTGCTAGAAATGTATTTCTTTATATTATTCTCTATTCAAAAAGGTTAAGATTTAGGACTGATAGCAGTTGTGGTAATCTTTATTTCCCTTTAACGTCTGTTTCAGTTAAACTAACCAGTGTGATGGAATGTGGATAGAGTATGAGTCAGTCCCTTAATAATAATAATGAATGATAAGAAGAAAAGGGAATTGGCTTGCCCTACCAAGGGATAGCTCTTTCTGCTGTATAGTTATTTCCTTTTACAACAGATTCTCTCTCACTCTTTTCCATGAGTGGAATGAACCAAAAATGTGCTTGGTTCATTCATTTGAAGTTTTTAAGTCAGTGTAAAATACATCAAAGGCTCGTTAAAAAATACACAAACGAAAAATTCTGTTTTTTTTCTCCCCCCCCCCCCCCCAAAAAAAAAAAATGTTTGGTAAAGGAATTAATATAAAAGCATTGTCAGTTGAAGACAAAATCAAAATTTTGAAAGAAGTTGATAATAATTCGAAAATAACAAGATTTAAAATTGCAAAGAAGTTGAACATATCAATGACTATTTTCAGTGGAATTGTAGCAAATGAAATCTCCTTTTAAATGCTTCTGATAAATCTCGAAAAATTAAAAAGATGAAAAAAGAGAAATATGACGTTATGAAAGAAAAGTTATTAATTTGATTCAAACAAGCCAGATCCGCCAATATTCCCTGCAAGCGGACCTATTCTTTCAGAAAAAGTCGAGAAAATTACCAATAAAATGGAGATTGAATTAACTCCTTCGAATGGATGGATTGATAGGTTGCGTTTGTAACGGTCAATTATGAACACGAGGGATATGAGCCCTAAGGGGGTGGAAGAACCTCCCTGGGGGGGGGGTGTTTCTAAGGAACCTAACTCGTATTTACGAAAAAAAATCCAAGGTTCTAAGCAAATCACATAAAATTTTGAACGATTAGGAAGACGGGAGCGCTTGGGTTTGAATCCAGCACATCCCGTCTATTATTTTCGAGGGCTGAACCTCTCGGCTACTGGTGGGACAATGGATTGATAGGAAGGATGAAGAAAATAGCTGGAATGAGTTATAATTCTATAAAAGGCGAGAATAAAAATGTTGATTGACAAGAAATCAAAGTGACGAAGAAAATCTTACTAGGTTTGATATTCGGCCATCATCCTAAAGACGTTTTCAATATGGATGAATGTGAACATTTCTACAATCTTTCGCCGGATATAAAGGTAAAAAATATCTTAGAGGTAAAAGAAATACAGAACATACAATTTTATTTGATGCTCGTTGTAATATGGATGGTTCTGACAAATTGTCAATTTTAATTGTAGCAAAATCGTAGAAACCCAGATGTTTTAAGAATGTGAATGTGCCTTGTGATTTTGAAAGCAGTAAGACTGTGTGGATGACAATTACAATTTATGAAGCCTTTTTGAATAAACTGAGTGATAAAATTAGGAGAGCTGAGAGGAACATCAACATTTTCATAGATTACCCATTCCAAACCACCCCTTCCAAACCCAGTGTCACCCATTCCAAAGACAAGAAAAACTTGAGCAACATATAAGTCCATTTTCTACCAATAAATTCAACTTCCGTTTTACAACCTATGGATCAGGGAGTAATTGAAGTGTTTAAACAGCACTATGGAAAACGGCTTGTGAAATGGATGATTGAAAAACTTGACAGCACTGTATGAAGTTAAAAAAGTAAACGTTTTGGAATCGATTCATTTTATTTTATCTGCATGGGAGTTAATAACACCACCTGTCATTGCCAATTGTTTTCGAAAAACACGATTCTTGGATGGCGAATCAACAGAAGAATATGAAATTGATATTAAGGATGGTTGGAAGATTCTTCAAAGAATTCATTGCATCGTTTGAGGAGTAGTGTCGGTAGACGATGAAGTAGTACCATGTGAAATGCTAGTAAAAACTTGTGAAATGACAAAAGGTTAAAAAATGAATGAAACTGAGGAAGAAGATGTGGAAATTCTAAGGTTTTTGAAGCTGTAAAAGGACTAGAAATCTTTTGGCGTTTTATCGAGTGTCAAAAATGCGTCTGAAGAAGTTTTCAAAAGCTTAAGACATTTAGACTGTTATCAATGAAAGGTTGCCGAGAAAAAAAAAGGAAACAAAATACTATAACCGACGTTAATGACGCTTAAAGAGAAATGTATTGTCTTAGATTAAATAAATACTTTCTAAGGTAATTATGTATTTTTACTTTATCAGCTAATTTTTTAAGTGTGCAATCCAATTTAAATTTCTTAAGAAAAACTCAATTTTATAGAAAGTATGCTTTGTATTATTGTGGATTATTTTACTAAGATAAAATAAACCTCCTCTTGAATATCAATACTAAACTATGGATTTTTTTTTTCAAAATTTTCTAATTTTTCCGTTTAAGAAGTTTTTTCTCCATTCCCTAGGGAACGTCTTAAGCGGGTTTCACTGTATAAAATAAATTGCTTTACAAATGAAAATTTTGAAAACTTCTGTAATTATATCTTGATTTAACTACCATCTTTTCACAATATCATCAAGGGTACTAAAAGAAGATATCAACAAATATTGTAGGCCCATCAACACTTCATATTTTCATATCAGAATTAAATGCCTTTTGTTTTAAACTTTACAATATTCGAATTCAATTTTCCTTCTTATTGAAAATATTATAAACAATTTGAGAAAAAAAAAATCCAGATACATATTTTGATTTAAAAAGATTTCGATACAATATAACCTTTCAACTAATGAACTAATAATCGTTTCGTTCAAAAACTATGAGATTTAGGCGAAGGGATGGAAATAGGGATGAAGTGAAGGGTATGCGGAAATATACGTCGTATAGCTTTTTTTTTTTTTTTTTTTTTTTTTTTTTTTTAAGCTCCAAATATTCCCTGTTTATCAAATAAAGCAATAGTGTGTACTCTTAGAATGACGTTCGTTATTTTAGCGCATACCCTCTGCCTATAGCGTGCACCTTTTTTTTTACGACAACAACATTGGGGTAGGATCTCAATTTAAAATTAACAATTTCCCACCTAGACTAACATTGCGCTCTCTTATTTATATCGCAAACTTTTTTTTTGGTTTAAATTTTATTTTTAATATTTTAAAGTAATTAATGTTCAAGTGGAATTTTGATTTAGCAATAATGGGATTTAGCGGGAAAATAATGAATTTTTGTTTTCAATTTATTTTTGAAAAAAAAATCTCCCATAGCGATTCGAAGGGGGTAAAAACAAGAAAAAAAAAAAAACATACATTAAGCAAAGATCACGAAACACTTTTCAACATATTCAGAATAATGTAACAAAAATGCACCGTTAAAAAGATTGAAACATGAAGTCTAATTGAATCACTTGAAAAAGGAATAACGCATTTGAAAACCCTTCAGAAAAACTCATCAACAGTCGGAAAATTATCCGAATTCATTGAGCAGCACTGTATGCAATATATAGATTTGTATCTATAAACTACATGCATGCGAAAATTTAGTTCATTTAGGAAATACGCTATTAGGAGAATGCAACATGAATTTATTTTGTGCAGCCTTATATACGAGCTAATAGAATGTTATTTATTTTCTTTACGTACAATTTTGATCTAAGATGTTTCATTTTCATGAATATTGTTGATCTGAATTTTTTTATACGAAGAAATTTTCATCATATGCCTTTACCTATAATGAACTACTATGTATGTTGCCTGCTATGTTTTGTGTTAGTAAAATATCTCAATCTACTAAAATATATTCCTTTAGGAAATATTTCGTAAAAAAGACTACCTATTACGTTCGCTCTCTGTTTGAATTTCTTAAATTTTTTTGCTGATCTACACTGACCATGACTCCTAGAAACCATGATCAATCTTAGGAGTTTTTTTCTTGAACCATATTTTATATGGCATTTTTCGTTCTGAAGTTGATGGTCCTGTTCTATTTAGTGTATATACAATAGTATTAATTGCTTCAGTTCACAGTCTGGCAGGGAGATTCTTCGCACGTATCAAGCATCTTGCCCTTTCAACCAGTTTGCGGTTTTCTCTCTCCGCAGAACCATTTTGTTCTGGAATATATGACGTGACAATATTTGGAGTTATTCGATTCAATGTAAGGATTGCATGAACTTCAGAATTACCAAATCCCTTACCTCCACATCTGAGCTCCTTGATTCTTTTATGAGCAGCTTCCGATTCATTTGTGAAGGTATTTAAACAATTTGCATTTTCAGATTTGTGTTTAATAAAGAAAACTCTTCGACAGGAGACAAAATATTTTGTCCACCCCCCCAATAAATCTCTGCTGCATGGGACCACAAACATCTGCATGAATCTTCTCGCCAGCACACATTGGCCAATTCTTTCTGATGCCAAAACTGTTTCGTTGCTGCTCGCCGTGCACACATCCTTCACAAAACATTCCATTACCTTCAACACGAATACGTTTTCTTTCTAAACTTATGTTCCGCATGGCGCTTATTTTGAAGACAATCTTTTATGCAAAAGATGTGATGTATCTTGTGAATCAATGCAAACATCGACAATTTCATCAGGCAATCTCATTCTCATTTCAAGTACACACTGATCTCAAGATGTTATTTTGCCTGTCATTCGCACATCATTATTCTTCAAAAAGGCACGTCCATTTTAATCAACTTTGAATTTATAAAGCTTGTCGACAATTTTTCTGATAGAAAAGATTTCATTTTACTTCTGAGACATACCACGCATCCGTTAAATGATTTTTGTTTCCCGCTGGCAGCAAAGACAACGAGTTCACGGATGAAAATCTGGAATTAGTTAAATCTTGATTCTCATATTAAAACGCAATCGGTTTGTCAAGTCATATGTTGATGGAAAACATTTAAAAATCCAATTTTAACTGTTGACTCGAAGGTTTGCTATTGTGCTTTCCTGCACCCAAAAGTACGAAAACGCGGAGGATTATGAGCAGCAAAACATAATGGTAAACCTGACAGTCAACCGCTAAATTCGGGTTTTTAGGTAATTCCTCCCAAATAAAACAATGACAGATGTCAGACAGCCAAAAATGACAGATAAATTTTTTAAACTGGGTTTATCTCTAATTTTATTTTAGTTTTTGTTGATGAAATTAGTACCTAACTAGGTCGAACAAATAGGAAATTTTTTTACTTCAATTGTTTATGTAATGGCTTTTACATGTATATTTTTTCAAAATTAATTTAAGTGGCTTACGTTCATTTGGGACTGTTCAAGTATTACGTAAGCATATTTTTAGTCATTTTGTACCCCCTTACCCCTTGTAAGAAAATATAAGCAAATGCTAGACCCCCCCCCCCTCTCTTTGCTTACGTAAGATTTTATGACAGTTTATACATCAATACTTCTTGACTTATAAAAAGTTACCAATCAATTACATTATTAATCCTACAAATTTATATAGACATATAGGGATTGTGATATTAAAATATATAAAATGGTTTTAATATATTGTTGCTTAGTTATTGCATTAAACAAACCACAGAATACAAAATGGTTTAAATATATTGTTATTTATCACATTGAATAATAAAACAAAATGTACAAGAAGTCTTAACTTACTTAGACATCATAACTAAAATTACGAACCAATAAAAATTCACTATGTAAATTCACTATGCAACTGAACTAAAACAATAAATATCTGTGCTGTGTATCCGAGGCAAAAAAACCCCAAGTAGGTTTTCTACTTTCTAAAGTTCCAAAACCTGTAGAGAAGGAAGTTCGACAATAGGAGCGGAAAATTTCTGCAAAATTTCCCGGAATTCCATGACCGATTGAACGGGGGAAAAGAAAATACCGGACTTACCTAAAATAAAGTCAACTGAGCAGTTACCTTGGCAAAAGAACCCAGCCACACCGGTTCCTGTGTTTTTCTAGTCTTGCAATGTACTTGACTTGGCACACAACTTAACAGACAACAATGAAGACAAAGGGCGAATGGGTGATGCGGGTCACGCGACTGCCGATGGATAAGCAAAGGATAAAATCGAAAATAAACGGCAAATTTCGAACGGACTGTAGAACGCTCTTTCCTCATCATACTTTGTTTGCTTGTTGAATTTGAACTGCAGTTGCTTCGTTGCTTAATGCTTACGTAAGAATTGTGACCCCCCTCCCCCTTGTCAGAAAAAATAAGCAGACTCTGGACCCTCCTCCCCTTTTAGTGCTTACGTAATACTTGAACGGTCCCTTTAACTATCTTGTTTAAAATTTTAAATATTGCTGGAAAAAAATCCACGTAAAGATTTTTTTGGTGGCCTTTTTCAAGTGGACCCAGTCTGAAAAAAACCCACGGGGCTTTTTTCGGACTGTGTCCAGCTTTGCAACCTCTGACTCAGCATCTGCAATTCCGCTTTCAATCATGAAATTTTTAATTAATAAACAATTGCTATTTTTTCTTTCTACGGTAAGTTAAAAGCATTAAAAAGGGAGAGGGCATGGTGACTTTGACACCAGAAGAATTTTTGGGGTCACACTGTATGAGTAAACAGGAAGTTTTTTTTTTTTTTTTTATGTTTATAAAACTGCTCGCAGTGAATATTCATAGACTAGATCATAAGTACTCTATTATTATTATTATTATTTGAAATCCAATTATGCTAAAAAAATATTATAAAAAATGGAATTAGTTTCCAAGGTTAAGTGAATACATTCTATATTCATATTCAAAATAGCCAGAGTTTTGATATTTTCAATGTTTTTTTATATTTCATATACAGGATTATTCTATGTTTTTACACTAAAAGAGAGGTGATAGTATATATCAAGACAAACAATATTAAACAGGAAACCAAGGATCCCAAACCTTTTCCAAATGAGATATCTGCCATTAAAGTTTAGGGTCAAAAATTTTAAATAAACATAAAAAATGGAAAAATTGGTCGATTGTTTTGCGGTTTTACTAAAACTATTCTTTATGTCGATATTTTCTTGAAAATAAATTATAAAGATAAATTTCAAAAAATGCCGATAGAGGGCGTATTAGACTTTGGAATAACGAACAACTATTTTTTGAAGTTATTTTTTGCATACCATTAAATGTTTTCGTTAGCTTAGACTTAAATTAAAATTTTGAGCTCAAAATCTGAATAGTTGGGAGCGGTTAAATAGCACATACTGAACTGTGTTCAGAGGGTTCAAATTTCAAATGATTATGAAAAACGTAAAAATTGGTCGATTGTTTTGCGATTTTCACGAAAACTACTCTTTAAATCAGTATTTTCTAGAAAATAAATTCTAAAGATAAATTTCACAAAATGTCGATAGAGGGAGCCTTAGACTTTGGAGTAGCATACAACTATTTTTAACCGTTTTTTTTAATCTCATTAAATGCTTTCAAATGCTTAGACTTAAATTTTGAGCTCAAAATCTGAATCGTTGGGAGTGTTTATGTAGTGCAAAATTGAACTTTGTTCGAGGGAGGGGAGGATTAAATTTCAACTCCTGAACACATTTCAGTTTGCGCTTCTTAACCCCTCCCATAGATTCAGAATTTGAGCTAAAAATTTAAGCTTAAATCTAAATTTCCAAAAGCCTTTAAAAAGCTTTTGCAAGCATTTAATTAGATACAAAAAATAACAGTTAAAATTAGTTGCTGGTTACTCTAAAGTTTAAAGCGCCCTCTAACGGAATTTTTTGAAATCTATCTTTATAATTTATTTTCAAGAAAATATCGACATAAAGAATAGTTTTAGTAAAACCGCAAACCAATCGACCAATTTTTCCATTTTTTATGTTTATTTGAAATTTGAATATCCCCTCTCTCCCCCTTAAACACAGTTCAGTTTGTTACTCCCAAGTATTCCGATTTTGAGCTCAAAATTTAAGTTTAAGCTAAGTCTAAGCTTCCGAAAACATTTAATGAGATGCAAAAAATAACGGTAAAAAAATAGTTGTTTTTTACTCTAAAGTCTAAAGCGCCCTCTATCGCCATTTTTTTTAAATTTATCTTTCTAATCTATTTTTACAAAAATACCGACATAAAGAATAGTTTTAGTGAAAACCGCAAATCAATCAATCAATTTTACAGTTTTTTATAATCATTTGAAATTTGAACCCTCTGAACACAGTTCAGTTTGTACTACTTAATTACACCAAACTATTCAGATTTTGAGCTCAAAATTTAAGTCTAAGCTTCCGAAAACATTTAATGCGATGCAAAAAATAGTTGTTTGTTATTCCAAAATCTAAAGCGCCCTCTTTCAGCATTTTTTGGAATTTTTTTTATAATTTATTTTTATGATAATACTGACATAAATAACAGTTTTAGGGAAAACTGCAAATCAATCGACCAATTTTTCCATTTTTTATGATTATTTGAAATTTTGGACCGTAAAATTTATTAACGGCTATCTCCTTTGGAAAACGTTTGGGACCCTTGGTTTCCTATTTAATATTGTTTGTCTTGATGTGTACTATCAGCCTTCTTTTTTTGTAAAAAAAATTTAGAATCACCCTGTATATATATATGCAATGCGTAATTGCCTGTGATGACACCCATGTGGAAAATGTGTAATAAAAATAAAAGTTTTAGTTTCTCCGATCTGTATTGTAATCAGGGATTAGTGTACTGACTCTGAGTCATATGCAAATTTCCTCCTTGCGCCCCAATCGAGTTTTTCTATGGGGGGGGGGGGGAGGATTCCCAGAACGGTTTTTTGTGCGTGCATAACATGTCCGTTTCTTGCGATACGTACGGTTCCAACGCTCTTGAGGGTTTTCGCATGCGCTGAGCATTTTGCGATGAAAAAAATGGGTGCTGCCATTGGAAATTTTCGAGTTTCTGGAACTATAACCGTAACCGTGAGCGCCATTTTATTGTCGTTCACAGAATCTCGAGCTCATACCTCTGAATAGCTATATCTGAAATTTCATTTCGATCGGTTGAGCGGACTGGCCGCTAGAGCTCCGTTTATCGGCAAAGTTTTTTTATGACCACCCTGTATACAGGGCGTATCTAAAGTACTGGGCAAAATTTTAAGGGGTGATAGTACACATCAAGACAAATAATATTAAATGGGAAACTGGGGGGGGGGGTCCCAAACGTCTTCCGAAGGAGATAGGAGCCACCAAAGTTTAGGGTCCGAAATTTGAAATGATTATAAAAAACGGAAAAATTGGTCGATTCGTTTGCGGTTTTCAAGAAAACCATTCTTTATGTCAGTATTGTCTTGAAAATAAATTATAAAGATAAATTTCAAAAAATGCCGATAGAGGGCGCTTTAAACTTTGGAGTAATGAAAAACTATTTTTTGCATCTCATTAAATTTTTTTAGAAGTTTAGACATAAACTTAAATTTTGAGCTGAAAATCTGTGGTTAAGTAGCGCAAGCTGAACTGTGTTCAATGGGAGTGGATAGGTTCAAATTTCAAATGATTACAAAAAACAGAATAATTGGTCGATTGATTTGGAATTTTCACTAAATTTATTCTTTATGTCAGTATTGTCTTGAAAATAAATTATATAGACAAATTTCAAAAAATGTCGATAGAGGGCGCTTTAGATTTTGAAGTAACGTACAACTATTTTTCACCGTTATTTTTTGCATCTCATTAAATTTTTTTAGAAGCTTAAACATAAATTTTGAGCTGAAAATATGAATCGTTGAGAGTGGTTAAGTAGCGCAAACTGAACTGTGTTCAATGGGGGTGGGGAGGTTCAAATTTCAAATGATTATAAAAAACGTAAAAATTGGTCGATTCGTTTGCGGTTTTCTCTAAAATGGTCTTTATGTCAGTATTTCCTCGAAAATAAACTTTAAAGATAAGTTTCAAGAAATTCCGTTAGAGGGCGCCTTAAACTTTAGAGTAACCAACAACTATTTTTAACCGTTATTATTTTTTTTAATCTAAATAAATGTTTTAAAAGCTTAGTTTTAAATTTTGAGCTCAAAATCTGAATCGTTGTGAGTAATTAAGTAGCGAAAAATTGAATTGTGTTCGTAGGGTGGGCAGGGTAACAATTCAATTCCTGGACACAGCTCATCTTGCGCTTCTTAACCCTTCCCATCGATTCAGAATTTGAGCTCAAAATTTAAATCTAAGCTTTTGCAAGCATTTAATTAGATACAAAAATAACAGTTGAAAATTGTTGTTGGTTATTCTAAAGTTTAAGGCGCCCTCTAACGGAATTTTTTGAAATTTATCTTTAAAATTTATTTTCAAGGAAATACTGACATAAAGAATGGTTTTAGAGGAAACCGCAAACGAATCGACAAATTTTCCGTTTTGTATAATCATTAGAAATTTTGAACCTTCCCGCCCCCATTGAACACAGTTCAGTTAGCGCTACTTAACCACTCTCAACGATTCAGATTTTCAGCACAAAATTTAAGTTTATGCCTAAGCTTTAAAAAAAATTAATGAGATGCAAAAAATAACGGTAAAAAGTAATTGTGCGTTACTCCAAAGTCTAAAGCACCCTCTATCGACATTTTTTGAAATTTATGTTTATAATTTTTTTTCAAGACAACACTGACATAAAGAATAGTTTTAGTGAAAACCGCAAGTTAATTGACCAATTATTCTGTTTTTTATAATCATTTGAAATTTGAACCTACCCACTCCCATTGAACACAGTTCAGTTTGCGCTACTTAACCACAGATTTTGAGCTCAAAATTTAAGTTTATGTCTAAACTTCTAAAAAAATTAATGAGTTGCAAAAAATAACGGTAAAAAATAGTTGTTCGTTACTTCAAAGTCTAAAGCGCCCTCTATCGGCATTTTTTGACATTTATCTTTATAATTTATTTTCAAGACAATACTAACATAAAGAATAGTTTTCGCGAAAACCGCCAACGAATCGACCAATTTTTCCGTTTTTTATAATCATTTCAAATTTTGGACCCTAAACTTTGATGGCACCTACCTCCTTCGGAAGACGTTTGGGACCCTTAGTTTCCCATTTAATATTATTTGTCTTGATGTGTACTATCACCCTTTAAAGTTTTGCCCAGTAGTTTAGATACACCCTGTATATAACGTTATTGTGACGAATCCGGGTTTTAATCATCTTTGAGAAAAGCAACTTAAAGCTGCCCTTTTACACATAAGTGTTTAGATGCCACAAATATATCGACTGATCAAGATATGGATATTATACGCATAATCTGCATTATGTCACACCTATTTTCCTTCCTTTTATACAAAATTTTCAGAAACTACCCAATTATAATGTTTTAGATTCTAAGTTAAATATAATGGATAGCAAGCAATTATAAACAATGAATAACAAACATAAAATAAACCAATATTGTTTTGGCACCATCAATTTTCAATCGATATAAATCGACCCCCCCCCCCACTCCACCTCTAAAATCTTTCCAAAAATAACATTTAGGCAAAATTTTAAAGCATTATTTTTTTATCAACTTCTTTATTTGTTATTTTATTTACTGCAACAATATCTAATAAATAATTTAAGCCTCTTACCTCCTCTCCCAAAACTGCTCAAACATATTTAATTATACTTATAAGACTATTTCATTTAAATTTTTTTCTAACTTGTTTAATACCTTATAACAATGAAGAAACTAATAATACATCATTTAAATTAGCTTCTCCTCTCAAAATTTCTGCTTCTGTCAAATGTCTCTCTCTCCCTCTCTTTTTTTTTGTATCATTAATATCTCCTCCTGAAACCCACTCTGCATTTCATGCAGTTTAAAAACTTTAGAATTATTTAGTTTTTATCTACTTGATTTGTAATTTTGTTCTAAAAAAGTATTTTATATAACTAGTTAAATTATTTCTCATCTCCCTCCCCCCTCAATTTTTTTTATGTCAACCTCAATCTACAAAAAAAGATTAATTTAATAATTATTGATTTATTTCAATGCAATTGAGATTATAATGAATGCTTACAATATAGTAAATTATTAAAATAACTAATTAATTTCAATACATATCAGCGGTAGAAATAACAATAAAAAAAAGTTACTTGACTGCTAAGCATGAGAATGTACAGGTCTGCAGTCATCATCACTGACCTGTTATATAAAATTCTATTAAGTAGGGTAGAGGGGGGCACCTTTCAACATTTTTTGCATTAGAATTATTTGTGAAGTAATATACTGCTTTAAAAACTAAAGTTTTGGGTAATATTTACTAACTTCATATTTGAAGTATCCTCTCAATTTTTTTCCAAGATTTCTAGCCAAACACATAATACCAAATTTTACATTTTTAGTGAAGCATGCACTTTATTGAAATGTGCCCCTTCAGGGGGAGCAGTTATCAATGGGAGGTTGGGTAGATTTCAACAGTTGAAGAAATTCTACAAATATCATACATTTTAACAAAATGAGCTTTAACCACAAAATAACATACTGGATGTATTAATATAGTGGATTTTTTTAGATTCTATGTACATTATTTTGTTTTTAATTAAATTGAAATGTATGGTTGGTTGGTTGGTTGTATTGATTTTTATGGCACAAAATCCCATAAGGGACATGCTGCGCCACTCAAGGAGTAAAATGTAACAAATATGAAATTAATAAAACAACAATGGTAAAGGTGTCTGGATGGGGTATCCCATCCAGATGTCAAAAACGGAGTACAAACATATAAAGGATCTACAACCTAAATATCTAAATAAAAGCCAGTCTGTTTTAACACTAGAACGCCCGGAAATTCTACTCAAGTTTGAAAATAATATTTCTCACCAGAATTTTTATTCAAAATTATTTAATTGATTTATTTAACGTAAATTTGCGTGGATTAGATTTAAATTATTTCAAGAACATTTTTCTGGTTCGAATTGAAATTTAGTTACATGATTGGAGTCGAATCGACTCCATCCGGGCGTTCTAGTGTTAAAAAATCAAAAAGTGCCCATGAGGTGTTTCCCCAATGAGGTTTGTCAAGATAGGCGATGAACAGTTAAAATGGATTCTGTACAAGTGCCGGAGGCCCGGAAAGTCAGTTAAAACATGGTGAATAGTAAGGTAATCAAAATGACAGTGAGGACACATGGGTGCATCCTCCCGAAGTAAAAGATGCCTTTGAGTGATTCTTGAATGTCCAAGTCTCAGACGAGTCAGAACAACATCGGATTTCCTAGGATAAATGGTAGGCCAGGTCATGATTGTTTGTTTTACATGATGCAGTTTATTGGTGTATTCCAAATCCCAACTTTGTTGCCAGTTATTCAAGATAAAATGATTGATAAGTAGGTTAACGTCTGAGAGTGGGACAGTATGATATAATGGAATTAAAGCACGCTTTGCCGCCTCATCTGCTTTCTCATTACCAGGGATACCCATGTGTCCCGGTACCCAGCAAAATAAAATATTATAGCCACGATTTGTCAAATTATTATAACGGTCCAATATAGATGATACATAAGGATGCTTTTTAAGATATTTAATTGCATAAATAGAACTACTAGAGTCTGTATAGATGATGAAAGATGTGTTATGATGATGAGATATATGTATCATGGCTCTCTCTATTGCAATCAATTCCGCAGTGAAAACAGAAATACAAGAATTAAGCCTATAACTTAAACATGCACTATCAGAATAAATTCCACAGCCAACAACATCCCCTCTCTTGGAGCCATCAGTGTAAACACCAGTATAATTTTGATAATTTGTACGGTGTGCTGAAATTAGCTGTTGAAAGACAGAAGGGTCCAATTTGTTTTTATCATATCCTTTAAAAGGATTAAGGAAAGTGATACTAGGAGGATGCCAGGGAGGTATAGTATGTAGATGATTAGAACTTATCTCTATATTATTAAGAGGGCTATTGTCAATAAGATTTCTTATTCTAACACCAAAAGACGGGATGCAGGATGGGCGATTCTGATAAAGCATATCATTGTCTGTATTCAAAAGAAATGTATGAAGTGGATGACCATGATGTGAAAGGATACGATAAAGGTTGAGTGAGAGTTTATCACGAATGTTGTATAGTGATGGCTCGTTACACTCAACATACAAGCTTAAAACCGGAGAAGTACGAAATGCACCAGAGCAAACACGAAGTGCGCTATGGTGCGCAGTGTCAAGTTTCTTAAGAACAGACTTAGAGGCGGAACCGTACACCTGGCAGGCATAGTCTATTTTTGCACGTATCACAGCACGATATATCTTAAGTAGAGATGTTCTATCTGCTCCCCATGAAGTATTTGAAAGCACCTTAAGTAGATTCAATGATTTTTCACATTTAGTCCGTAAATGTAAGATATGAGGTAAAAAGGTAAGTTTCCTGTCAAAAATCATCCCTAGATATCGGACGTTGTCCACAACAGGAATTTTGGAGGAACCAATAAAAATTTCAGGCTTTGGATGCAGATCCCTTCGTCTACAGAAATGCACACAAGAAGTTTTGTCTTGAGAAATTATAAAACCATTTTTATTAGTCCAAATGAGAATACGATTGATAGCTATTTGCAATTGTCTTTCAATAAAACGAATATCCTGTCCGATACACATAATTCTAAAGTCATCAACATATAAATCTCCTTTCACTGAAGGAGGAAGTTGGCTGAGAATGTCATTTATTTTTATAGCAAAGAGGGTGACACTCAGGACACTGCGCTGGGGTACACCCTCTTCTTGTACATAGAAACTAGAAAGAATTCCGCCTATGCGAACTTGGAAAAGTCGCACAGCAAGAAAGTTTTTTATAAAAATTGGAAGGTTCCCGCGAAAGTTCAAGTTAAAAAGGTCACGAAGGATCCCATAGCGCCAGGTTCTGTCATAGGCTTTCGCCATGTCAAAAAATACTGATACCAAATGGCTGCGTTTAAGAAAAGCTATCCTGATGTAATATTCAAGATGAATTAAATTATCGATAGTTGATCTACCACGTCGAAATCCGCTTTGAAATGCAGCAAGGCAATTGTTAGTTTCTAAAACATGAACGAGGCGGTAATTAACCATTTTTTCAAGTAATTTGCAAAGACTGCTAGAAAGTGCGATAGGTCTGTAATTATTAGGGTTCGTAGCATCTTTTCCTGGTTTAGGAAATGGAATAATGATAGCCCTACACCAAGCATGAGGAAACACATGTTCCATCCAGATTCTGTCGAAGAATGAAAGGAGGTTGTCAAGAGACGGTGTTGATAAATGCTTGATCATGATGTAGGTGATACCATCATGACCAGGGGCAGATAAGTGACAGTCTTTCAAACAGTTTGTCATTTCCGACATTACAAATGGATGATTATATGGAAGTGAATTATGGGTATTAAAATTAATCCCAGTCATTTCAGTATGCCTTTTGTAACTTAAAAAAGGATCGGGATATGCATCTGATTTTGAAATTGAAGCAAGGACAGACCCTATTGTCTCAGCAATGTTTTTAGGAGACGTGATAGTATGACCGTTATGTTTTAAAATAGAGATATAATTTTCTGAATAAATGCCCATACTTTTTTTTACTTTTGTCCAGAGTTCTTTACTTGAAGTATTGGAATTGATGCTTGAGACATAATTAATCCAGGGTTCACGCTGGCTTTTGCGTCGCACTTTTCTAAATTCAGCCTTTGCTTTTTTATATGCAATATAATTATTGTTGTCCGGATATCTACGAAAAAGACCCCAAGCTTTTTGCTGTTTTTTCTTTGCCATTTGGCAGTCGTTATTCCACCATGGTTTTCTGTGTTTGTGTGTAGTAGAAGTTTTTGGAATGCTAGCATCAGCAGCATTGATAATACAATCAGTTATATTATCAAGTGCTTTGTCGATGTCACCCACTATCATATTATTGGTTATATTTGCTAGTGCAGTAAAAGCTGGCCAGTTGGCTCTGTCATATACAGGGTGTCCGAAAAGTCTGGAAACGGTCGAATAACTCGAAAAATACATATGAGATTGAAAAACGTAAATATACGTGTTTAATATTTTTAAATAAGCTACTCAGTGATACCAAATTTGACCTTCGTAACCGACCCCCTGGGGGTCAGAGGGGGTCCAACTTTGAAATCTTAAATTATAACCCCCATTTTTTATTGCAGATTCGGATTCTACGGATAAAAATACGTAACTTTTGTATTTGATGTTTATTTCGAATCCTCGTTTATCACGGTGTAATTGAGCATATTAAATCGATACATATTTCGGCTTTTCCAACGGGATTTTCCCTAATCGAAACTAATTGGGGAGAATTTATGACATCAAATTCCTCGTCTTTTGCAATAATAGCGTTTCCTGAAAATCACCCGTGCCGACTATTTCGGTAGTGCTGCACAGTTAAAAATTTGATCCATTTGCTGTAGCGTCACTCCACAGCTTTTATAGAATATCTCTTTCATGACCAATGAGAATGTTCCATAACACAGTAAAGTACACTGTAAAAAAATTGACCCTTTTGCTGCATCGTCACTCCACCGCTTTTATAGAAAACGATTACTTTACTGTGTTATGGAGCATTCACATTGGTCACAAAAGAGATATTCTATAATAGTTGTGCAGTGACGCTGCAGCAAATGGGTCAAATTTTTAACAGTGTAGCACTATTAAAATAATCGCCACGGGTGATTTTCAGGAAACGCTATTCCTACAAAAGACGAGGAATTTGACGTCAAAAATTCTGCCCAATCAGTTTCGATTAGGGAAAATCCCGTTGAAAAGGGGGAATATGTATCGATTTAATATGCTCGATTACACCGTGATAAACGAAGATTTGAAATAAACATCAAATACAAAAGTTACGTATTTTTGTCCGTAGAATTTGAATCTGCAATAAAAAATGGGGGTTATAATTTAAGATTTCAAAGTTGGACCCCCTCTGACCCCCAGGGGGTCGGTTTCGAAGGTCAAATTTGGTATCACAGAGTAGCTTATTTAAAAATATTTAACACGTATATTTACGTTTTTCAATCTCATATGTATTTCTCGAGTTATTCGGCCGTTTCCAGACTTTTCGGACACCCTGTATATACTTTTTGGGATGGTTATTAGAATCTCCAGCTGGAGTAGTCAAAGAGATAAAAGTCGGAAAGTGGTCACTGCCGTGCAGGTCATTTGAGACCCAGAAGTTCCAGAACGGATAGAGAGAAGGGGAACAAATTGCGAGGTCTAATGCATGAAAAGTACGGGTTGGTTCGTGAAAATATGTGTAATCACCATTATTTAGCAGGCATAAGTCATTGTCTGATATGAGTTTCTCTATTGTATCACCACGTGGATTATTGTTAGAATTACCCCACAGTTGGCTGTGAGCATTAAAATCTCCTAAGATAATAAAAGACGTGGGGAGTTGGAAGATAAGATCATCAAGATGTGCTGATTGAATAGTTTGGTTAGGCGGTAAATATATAGTACAGATTGTAATGAGACATTTTATGTGTACACGGACTGCAACAGCTTGTAAATTAGTATTTAATGGGAAATGAGAGTGAGGTAAACTGCGAGAGATGAAGAGAGACACTCCACCAGTGGCTCTATCACTACCTATAAAATCATACCTGTATGTAGCATAATTACGTAGTTTTGCTTTGTCTTTCGGCTTTAAATGAGTTTCTTGCAGAGCTAGGCATGAAGGTTGATGATCAGAGAGGAGAATTCGAATTTCGTCATGTTTATTGCAATAACCATGGCAGTTCCACGAAATAATATTATTCATGAAGGAGGTGATTTTATAGAGTTAGTTAGGCACAAATTCTTCAAATACAGTATTTTCATCGATATCTGAGTCATTGCTATAGGACTCGTCCATAGCCTCGTCCACGTACTTCTGCAGCTGCTTTGGATCCTTTATGTTTTTTACGATTGAGCTGAGCCCAGAATTTTGTTTTCTCTTCCCCACAGTCTTCCACTGTAGAGAGGCTGTAGTTGACGTTTTCTTTTTATTTGTTTGTATAGGGGGGTTTTTTAGATTTTGTTTTCTGGGAGTATCAGGTTTCTCTGGTATTTTGGTATTTGTGGTAGGTTTTGGCTTAATTTGGGGTTGAGATGACTTATTGGATACTGCTGTCAATTTCTGTCGTTTATTCTCTAGGGCAATTATTTTAACCGGTTCAGAGGATGGGGTGTTCGTCGATTGCGTTACGGTAGATTTACCTTGTGGATATGAGAGATCAGTCTGTGTAGCCGTGTGTCTTACAGATGTTGATTGTTTCTTGAGTAAGCTGGAGTAGGTAATTCCAACAGATGGGGTTCTATTTTCAACAAGTTTGTGGGCATCAGGATAAGATAAGTTTTGAGTAATTTTTATAGTAATTATTTCTTTTTCACGGTTCCAGTTAGGGCACTTGCGAGAATATGCTGTATGATTTCCTTTGCAGTTAGCGCAGCATTCGGATTTTTCACATAATTTATTGTCGTGGCCTACTTCTGCACAACGTGCGCAGGTGAGAGATCCACGACAATTTATGTTAGTATGACCGTAACGCTGGCATTTAAAACAGGGGGTGGGATTTGGTATATAGGGTCTGACTTTACAGTTTAGATATCCTGCGTTAATTCTAGGTGGTAAAGTAGTGCTATTGAAGGTTAGAATAATATGTTTAGTGGGAATTATCTGTTCGTTTTTACGGATGGTGATACGGCGTACATCTATGATATTCTGGTCTTTTAAATTTTCTAAAAGTTCATCTTTGGTAGCGTATAAAAGATCAGGTTCGGATATTACCCCGCGGCTTGTATTTAAAGTTTTATGTGCTTGCACGGAAACAGAAAAGGTGCCGATTGTAGTGCAATTTGAGAGAAGTTGTGATTGTTTGGTTGTAGAAACCTCAACCAGCAAATCGCCAGATTTTAATTTTTTCAGAGAATGACCATCTCCCAAAACAGACTGGAAGGTTTTTGCTATGAGAAATGATGAAGTTTTTTTAAACGAGCAATCAGAGTGGCTATCAGTACGTTTTACAATGAAAAAGCGAGTATACGAGGAAGACAGTGCAGTTTGTTGCTCTCCACTAGGGAGAGAAGTAGAAGGAAAAGAAGTGTTTCCATCCATATTTAAAAATAAAAAATTCAGACCCCGGCCGCACCACCCTCTCCCGAGCCCTACAAGAGGATGCACATTCATGCACCAGTGCTAACCAGGGCCCATACGGTCACAAGACAACCCTATGTCAGTCTCCACCCTTAACGAGATGACTAATAGTTGCTCGATCACTTGATCCCTAGAGCCAGTGACGAAGTCAGCTGACCAGCCGATTGATGCATACGGGACCAAATGCACCTTCCGTCTACCTGAAGCAGAGGCCAAAGTAGTGTGTTGGTTTCCCTCAACTACCAGGATCCCCCTTTCCAGGGACACGGGTCGCCACGCACGGCCAACACGTGGGTGGTTTACAATTCTCCATGAGTCGATATGCAGGATGACATCGGCTCATACAGAATTGCCCTCACCTCCGAAGAGGAAACCACAACGAGAGTGAAACAAAGAGGAAAGGAAGACCAGAGGAGTAAGAGGAAAAGGAAAGGAGAAAGATCACTCAGGTGCCCCGGGGTTGTGAAGCCCGTGAATACCTAAAGAAGGTATTCCCCTGGGGGGCGAAATGTATGGAAAATGTCATTGCAAATACAATTTAAAGCACACATCCGCTTAAATTTGGTTGAGAAATTTTATTTTAATATCATTTCATTCCACTCTATAGACTGGAGTACAACAGCAGAGATAATCACCTCATTGAGTTCATGGCAAAGAATTCCAGAATTAGTTAAAATTCGATTGACGTATCAAAACGCAATTGGTCTGTCAAGTCAAAAGAATTACAAACTTGTCTTTTTGATTAAATTCATATATATATATATACATTTAATTTTTGAAGAAAAATTTAGAATATTTAAAAACAATATTTTAAATGCAAAAACCCTAATTAATAGGCTTACAATAGACAATTATTAACATAGTCCTATCATGCTTCATGTAGCCATAAATTGTAAAGTTATCCTGAAACTATTAAATCTGACCTAGGTATTGATCTAAAAGGTTACAAGCCAGTTTTCATAATTGCTTAATTAAAAAATGATAAAGAGCACATTTCATCACTGTTGAAATGTAGCCCCTCAGCTCTGTTGAAATCTGCCCCTCGTGCAGACATTTTGGTTAAATTATTATCAAAGATCTTGGAAAAAGATTTGTGACTTATTAATAGTGTATTTAGAAGCAGAATTAAATAACCTAGTTGGTGAATAAATATCACTCATTTAATTAAAAGGTTATTGGTTGATATACTGCTTCAAAATCAAAATTGGCTTTTTACTTTTGAGGCGTTAAAACTTGTTTCACAAAACTACAACTGTAAAAAGAAATCACTGAAAGCTAAATGTCAACAATTATGCATACTATAAGCTTATTGACTTGCATATTGGCCAATCATTGTGCAGTATTAGAAGTCAGAAATTCCAGCTATCGAAAGGTGTAATAGTCCTTAATAATAATAAAAATAAAAAATAGTAATAAAAAGAAAAATAGTCCTCCAGTGTTCGTGTCCGGGATAGCTCAGTTGGTAGAGAATTGGCGGCTTCAGCCAATACATCCCTGGTTCGAATCCTGGCCCGGACTTTTTTCGCCCAATATTGAAAAATGGAATAAATTACTTCTGTTATAATTAATTTACCGATTGAATAATCGTGTTTAAAATTAATCTAATATTGAAAGGTGTTCCCCCCTCTCCTCTACCTTTAACCATTGAGTGACATTTCTCACCTTCTCCTACAAGAATATAGACCAAACTTCCTTTGCAGTAACCCAAAACTTTCAGAGTAATAAAATAAAAAGTTTTAATTTGCTAAAAAAATTATAACGGTATATAAACAAAAAACATAAAATCATTAATATGTATTTTATTTTTGATCATTTATTTCTACTGACTGCAAGGATTAAAATGCAAATTTTTTTATATTTATTTCTTCAAATAAAATAAAATTTTGTGATTTGTCTTTGGTTCAGATTTCTCAGGAATGGAAAAACATACCTGTCAGAGAGGAGGGAGTAAAAACATACCTGACATAAATTTACCTGTCAGAGAGGCAGGGTTCGTGATTTTTTTGATTTTTGTAATAAAAATCAAAACAATCGGATTTTTTTGATTTAAATCGGATTTTTTTGATTTAAATCAGATTTTTTTGATTTTTTAAAAAATTGCCACACATTATTATTATTTTATGACTTTTTGTTTAATTTAAATAATATAAAGTTTTCATACATAGACATGCATATTATAACTATTATCTATTACTAATATTACACAATTTACATAAATGATTCATATTATTTCAAGGTAAAATTTTAGGCTATGAAAAAAAATCTTGATTACACAAAATGCATGAAAAACTACAAATCAGATGTCAAAAATTAATTCAATCTTCAATATTTTAATTAAAATAAAAAACATCTGCAACACATAAAAAATTTAAAGAAAATTGGAAGTTTTTAACTAAGTTTTTAACTTTTTTTAAGTGTTGACTGAGAAAAATGAGTTCGATTGCTGCCATCAAAATACTTAAGGCCAGAGGACACAAATTGAGATGTCATCACTAATCGACTGACTTCTCAGTAGTGTTGGAATTTACACAAGAAAATTTTGAATAGCAATTTTATTTTACTTGTGGAATATTTATCATCTTATAAAACAATAACTATTTAACTCACTAATAAGAACTTGGAATCCCTAAATAAAAATTCAGACAGAGAAGGAATGCTACAGTGTTGCCGCATCTGGATATTTTTTTATTGGGGGATTCCAAATTCTCATGTGTATGTTTAAGAAGTAATTAATCATAAGTTAATCAGTATGTTCAGTGTTTTATACGATGATTGATATTCCACAAATAAAATAAAAGTAAATTGTTATTCAAAATTTTCTAGTGTGAATTCCAACATAATTGAGAAGTAAGTCAATTAGTGAATACCTCACAATTTGTGTCCTCTGGCCTTGAGCATTTGGATGGCAGCGGTTTAACAGTTTTATCTGTTGATTTCTAATTTCTGAAAGTATCAAACCAAAGGCAAAAAACATTTGTTCAATTGAAGCAGATATATCTATTGCAGTAAAAAGCTAGTTGATCATTAATTCTCTTTTTAGTATGAGCTTTTTCGATAACTGTAACAAAAATACCTTCCACCATTCTAAAGGGCTGAGATCAATTATATTAAATTAAATAAATAAATCAATTACTGATTCAGATTTTGCTCAAATCCTTATATAGCAGGCTTCACCAAAGTACAGCACATAAAGTCATACAATTTTATTTTACCTCAACTTGCAAAAGTTTTTCTAAATACTAATGAGTAAATATTCAAATATTTAGTATATTTCTGTTTAGATTTCTTTACCATTGCAAGATTATTTTATAATTTGATTCAAATGAAATTTGAAAGCATTTTTTTTTCTAAACTTTACATTTATTTTACTTTTTTACTAAGCTTAAGCTTTATCTTTCTGAAAGTTGTTTGATTATATATGGTATATAAAACTAAATTATATTAAAGCACATTATTATGTTTGTTTCATCTGAAATTTATTAAGAAATAACTTAAAAGAAAAACTGATTTAAATCAATGATTTTTTTAAAAAAATCAGTTGATTTAAATCGTGATTTAAATCATGATTAAAATGAAGTCGATTTAAATCAACGAACCCTGCAGAGAGGAGGGGAAAGTTACTAGTCCTGCGGACCATTAAATTTTTTTTAATTAGTGGTCCGAATGAATTTTTGGTGGTTTCAGACCAGCAAATTATCAAGGATTTTGAACATTGATACACATATATATATACATATATATATTAATCACTGATTAATTTCAATTCAAGTAATAATGCAATTGATATTATAATGAATGGTTACATTATAGTAAAATATTAAAATAATTAAGTAATAAACTAGAATAATAATAAAAAAATTAGATATATTTTTAAATGATTAAAATAGCAAAAGAAAAATATCACGTAAATAATCAATAATGTATCCTAGTGAAATATTCATTAAAAAGATGAAATGCATTTGTCCTAAATTATTCAATGAAACTTGCCTCATAAAGGTGCACTACTAATTCACATCAAAATCATAAAAAAGGAAGTTTTATTTCAGATTTAGCGAAACTTAATAATAAAAAAAGCTTGAATAATGCATATTATGCATTTGGCAAAAAGATTGTGATTACCAGAGATTATCAACAATATCTTGAACTTTTTCAGAAATAAATTTATATGAAAAAGCCTGAATTTAGTAATATTAACAAAAATTACTGATTAAAATACATACAGAATTAATATAAAAATAAAAACAGTCAAATTTTATGCCTACATCTGAACTGAAAGTTTTATAGTTTACATCTGTAAATTATGTGTAGATTATAAGATTGTGGATTTAAGGGAGTCTACGGTACAAGAAGTTTAACACATAACAAGGAAGTGAGGAGGAATGAGACACATAAAGGGACATTTTTAAGAAGATGAATCTAAATTGCCAACATGCAAACATTTTAGAGGATAATATAATAATTATAACATTGATAATAGCATTTTCATTTACTTCAAAATGTAAATAAATTAAATTGATTATTTTTAAATTTCATCTACGACTGACAATCCTGAATTTTCATTCCAGTCATGAAGATACTGGAATTTTATATTGTGGCATATACATTAAACTAACAATCTTTGTTTGACTGTATATCTAGTCGACATTAGACTATTTGTGCCTTACACCTTTGTTTATTGCTGTTTCATATCTCCCTCACAAAATGAGTAGGTATGAGACACATTTTGAAACCTATAATTTTTTTAATTATAAAACAGCTTTTTGCATGCTATGTTTTTAGATTGTTCAGGGAGATTAAGAACTGTTCACCTTGCTCCCTTCATCAAAATTATTATTTTTAACAGTAAAAATGCAAAGAAAGAAAACATGAGATTATAAAGCACATTCTCTTAACATCATTATAATGTGAAAAGATTCATGGGAAAAAAATAATAATCTAGTGAATTTTAGTTTGAAAGTCTAATTTAAAATTGAATATTAATACAGTAAAACTCCGATCTATCGTTCCTGTATTGATCGCTTTATTTCTACGGTCCCTGCACAAATTACATTTAAATAATGTTAACAAAACCCACAAGCATTGTTCTTTAAAAAGTTGCTTTCCCCTATTCATCGTTGTAAAGTTTTTCTCCCCACCAAAATAAAATTAAAATGCATGCGAATTCATGTGGTACACAAACTGGAATTACTTCTTGTACCCTAAAATAACTCATTTGTGCTGTTTCTATTGATAACGGCAACAATAATGCAAAGAGTGATTGTATAGAGCAGAGGATGCGATTATGTTTCCATAGATTAAGATGTTGCGACATGTAGTGTCTTAAACATAGGAGAAATGTGCCATAATTCAAAAAATGAAAATAATGTCGAAGAGGATAATGTACATGCTGATGAAGCAGTACAAGTCTGACTGATGCAGTTAAGGCATTTGAAACTGTATGAATTTTTATATATATATATAAGAAATTACAGAAAATGGTACTTATGTATTAATGCCACCACAACAGAAGTTGTGCTAATTCGCCAATAATGAGCAATATTGTTGTTCGCACATGCACAAAAAATCAACAAAAGAAAGCACTAAAAATGGCATCAAAAATCAGCAAACAACAAGGAATCTAAAAGATAACTGCATGCATGTGCGAAAACAAGATTTCTCTTTATTGGCGCAATAGCGCAACTTCTGCTGCAGTGGTGTTAATATGTAAGTACCCAGAAAATTATCAGAAAACTATTGTATATATTGAAAATTTATGTTTTGATATTAAAAAAAATGAACCAAAAGTCAAACAAAATTTTGGATTTTATTAAATAAATATCAATTTTCTATAACTTTGTTTTATTTCTTTTACAGTTCAGTATGCAACAAATTAGTATACTACAGGGTTGGCACAGTTTAGACTAATTGGTTTTAACGATGGTTTAAACCGAATGGTTTTTTTCTCAAAAAAACCAATTGGTTTTTTTTAGAAGAAATCTAATGACATTTTCTATCTTTTCTTTATAATTTACATGTTTCAGATTACTGAACATAAATAATTTCTACTTTTAACACTTTATTTCAGTAATAAGTGTTATATATAGTGGGTTTAGGTCCTTTTTTATGCATAGGATTAAACAAATTGGTTTTTTCTATTAAAAAAAAAACAATTCATTTTTTAGAAGAAATCTAATGATATTTTCTTTCTTTTGTTATAATTTACGAATTTCAGATTATTGGATATAAATAATTTCTACTTTTAACACTTTATTTCAGCAATAAGCATTAGATATATTGGGTTTACGTAATTTTTTTTATGCATAGGATTAAAATCAGTACACATTGGTGAACATACCTATTGCTCAAAAGAAAAAACTTCAAACTTGTGAATTGATCAAAGATAAAATAGATTCTATATTTAGTAGAAAATATTTTAATTTTTTTAATAATGCAGATTATTTAATGCAATTAATAATGTAACACAATGATGTTTTAAGTTTTAGTACAAACTGTAAAAGAAATGTTTCTTTTTGGAGAATTTCTTGAAGAATTAAAAACAAAGACTGGTTGCTAGTTATAGCATTTTAATAATAATTTTTTTTTACCTCTGCTATCTGCTGAATCTAACAACTAAATATGTTAACTTCAAATCGTCATTCAGAAAGGAAAAATCCTAAGAAGTGTTTGTAATTTATAATTTGAATAATTGTGGAAAAGAATATTTATCAAACTACATCCAAATTTCCAAATGTTTATTATTAGTAATCAAAAGATTGTTTATAAAGATTTACAGGGCATCAATGGTTTACTATGTAGAACAGTTAAAACTTTCAACTTAAGACTTTTGCTAAAATTGTTTAAATTGAAAAATGATTTTTTTTCAATTTTCAGCATAAATTCACAATAATTATTCAATTTAAATTATTTTAAATGAAGTTACACTGCTTATAAACCAATAATGTCTGTTTTTATTAGTAAATATGTATGTATATGTAATAAGAAAGGATGTTTTAAAAAAACCTGGTTTAAACCAAAAAAATCGTTTTTTTTTGGGGGGGGGGGGGAGGTCGAAAAAACCTGGTTTTTTTCCAACCCTGGTATACTATATACATTACATGCATTTGTAATGCATAAATATAATGCTTTTTCAAGTTTTGAAGTTAATACGCATTCATCATTTTTTTCCCCCACACCCCTTGAAAAACGATGGATCAAGGTTCTACTGTAGTATTAATAGGGAAGAATGAGGAGGAATGGGATAGTGGGATGAATGAGGCAGTAGATTTTTCTCTTTATCTATTATTCTAAACATTTCATCAATCACACATTAGATGATCTAATGGTACTCTAATCTTCGGTTGTAAAAAGTAGCTGATCGGCATAAGTTTGTAATTGAATAAATAAAAAGATTATCTAAGAATCCAAAACAAATTTCCCTTACATGCTTTCTGTATATTAGAGACTTGCTTATGCATAGATGTAATAGTTTCCCTACTTATGGAAAAATTATACTGTATATTCATTGGCACACCCAAGGGAAGGATCTAAAAAGGCTGAGGCCCCTCCCAGATTATGAGACTAGACTAAATATTTAAAGTTTTCTAAAATTGTGAAAGTTTATTTTTATTTTTAATCGGTCCTGCAAAAACAAAATTTAGAAAAATACTAATCTTTTTACAGTGTTTTTTCTTATTTAAAAATTTTCTTATAAAATTGAAATATTAGCATTTTAATATTCACCACTTAAAACAATATAGTCTTTTTTTGTTTATCAAAGAGATTTAAGTTTTCAGAATCAGCCCCATCAAAAATTTCCAGAGCCCCAGTCGCAGGTCTTAACTCTGCATCATGTCAACAGAAAAAAAAATTTACGTTAGGCTTGACACATTTCGATTTTGAATGAAATGTAAAAAAATCTGACAGAGCTCGTCCGCCATTCAGAGCTAGCATATTTCAGAGGTCTATATTTTTGAAAACATACCTATGTAAAATATGCTAGCCTGCTCCAAAGCTTAATCTTGGGCAGTGTTCTCGCTGACATTTGACCAACGTTAGTAATTTGGCTAATTAAAAATAAAAAACATTCGCCAAATGAAAAAGTATTAGCAAAATAGATTCGTAATGTAGCTAGCACACACACACACGCAAAAAAAATTTCTTTAATTCTTTAATATACCACCTTATTTTCAATATGTTCTAAAATAATAGAAGTTTTTACCCCCAATTGTGAGAGCGATTGTTATTCTAATTTCAACTATCCACTACAAACCTAAAAAAAAATGTATATACTATATATATATATATACATATGTATGAAAACGAAAAAGAAAAGTAAGAAAAAAAAGCAAAAATTGAGCACTAGCAGTTTGGCGAATCTAATCGCTTGTTTACTCGCCAAATGAAGAATTTAGTCGCAATTTGGCGCGTTGGCGAGCGACAGCGAGAACACTGATCTTGGGTGCACCACTGTGTGTATTATTCATAACTTGAACTATGCCTAAAAGCAGCCATTTCTATTTATACAAGAAATTTAACATAAAAGAAAGTAAAAAGAAGAATGGGACGTGCCAGCAAAGGGAAGAATGGAACAAGTGTAATTCTTTCTTTTTAATAAGATGAGTGTAAATAGCTAATATGGAAATATTTTTAGAGAATAGCATATTAATTATAACATTGAAAAGATATTCATTTACTTAAAAATACAAATAAATTAATTAAATAGATGATTTATAATGTCATCTCTGACTGACAATCCTGAATTTTTGTTCCAGTAATGAAGATACTGGAATTTGATATTGTAGCACAGATATTATCAACCTACAATCTTTGTTCGATTGTATATAGCCACTAGACTAGTTGTGTCTCATATTACATTGCTTTATAACTATCCCATACCACCCTATTAATGGGGAATTGTGGGGCACAATTTGAAATTTACAATTTCTTTAATTATAAAATTGTTTCCAAAAATTATGTTTCTATATTGTTCAAGGATATTAGAAAATGTTTCATCTTGTATTCTATAAGTCGAAATTTTAGTTTTTGTGTGAAACAATGCTGATTTTCTAATTTTTGTAAAAAGTTTCCCGTTTTTCCTACATAAATGTGAAAATTTAACATACATACAAAAGCAAGGATAACGAATATACTTCCTTAGATTAAAACTTGCTACATAAAAAGCTTCTCACACCAATTGAAAAACAACAACAAAAAAAGTTACATTATTTTGAATTTAATTATTTATTTCTTGTTATATTTCTGTTCCTAAATTTCACCAGCAAACATAAACAAGGGGCACGTTTGATAAATATAAACATTCAATAGGTTCATAAACAATTGGAAACTAGAGCCCATATATATTAAGTGTTATTTTTCTTAAAACAATTTGAATAATTAACAAGTTTGGGATTTTTTTAAAAATGCATAGGAAAGCAAATAAAACATTTCTTTTAACAAGATGCATCAACGAAAAAAAATTATACCTGTTATTAATTAATGAAGAATTATTTTTAACCCCGAAATACATACACCAATATAGGAAATATCAAAACAAAACAGAACCAGGTTTTTGACCTTTCTGACGTGGTTCTGATTCAATAAAATGAATCATTCATGTTTTATGAAAATTCATCATGAATCGTTCTGAACTGTGACTCATTTTATTGAATCAGAAATTTGTATTTACATTTTCATGTAAGTGATTATTTATAACTTCATTGAATAATAACTAGTATATTTTATTATTAAAAATCTTTACATTCTGCTTTTACCATCTATTCTGTTTTTACTATTTATGAAACTTTAGTGTTTAATAATTTTTCTATATTTTTGATGAACTTGTAGTTAGGGATGCAACGGATATCCGGCCAATATCCGATATCCGGCATATCCGGCTGATTTTTCAATATCCGAAATATCGTCGGATATCCGGATCACAATCACCGGATATCCGACTTCTCTGTCTGATATCCGGAGAATGCAGCAAAGCAAATATAGATGAATAACAGTAATCCTTTGATCCCAAATAATACTGAAAAACTTTTCTTTATAATGCAAAAGATGAAATAATAAGTTCCCTATCAATATGAGTAAAAGATAATTCTCAAAAGCTTAAAAAATTGCCAGCTTTCCTTACTATTTATATTAAAATTCTGTAATAAATTCAAGATTTTACGTTTATATCTTTTAGAAAATTGTATCTTTACTTTCGGATTGTAAAACAAAATTTGAAGTCAAAATAGCAAATAAAGCCTTTTTGTAAAAATGTATAAAGATAGAAAACCAACATTTAGAAATGCTCAAATAATGAAAGAAAAGGTAGCAAACAGCTGTTTTGAATCTATTGTCGAGATTCTTCATCAGTACAAGACTCAGCATGTAGAAAAAGCTAAGCTGAGCAAAGCGACAGAGAAGCGCAGGCTTATATACCATCTAGCAGCCTTCGCCCGCTACGCTGGTCAGTGTTTTTTTAAAGAAACTTTGAATCAAACGAAATTTTTATATCATAGTAACTTTTAGTTTTATATCATACTTTAGACTGTCTGTCATCGGTGAAAAGTCCATCATCTAAACGGAAAGTTCAATGTTAGTCACCAATGAATGACGTAGCGCTCAACATGTTAACAGTTTTAATCACATAAAAATTCATTCAGCAGAGCCTTTAAAATAAAGCCAACCTTTTGTAATTGGGTTCATCTGATTTAAAACATCTCCATAAGTATTCAATTAAGCAGCGTAGAATGCTATATTTCATTTGCTACAAAATTTCAGAAAAATTATCCAAGTAACAATGTAAGTTCCATTAAAATCTATCTAGTAGAACTTAAGTTATAAGCGGCCGGAATGAAATTTCACTTTGCGTTTTATATATATTGATATAATTAAATATAGCTTACATAATCATGTTAACCTGATTATAGAACTCTCTTTCAAAATTATAGGTACAACAGATTTTTTTATACAATGATTAATACAAAATTCAGACTTCCTTTTACATAGGTAGATTGAAAATTTCAAGTTTTTGCACAGAAGGCATCGCCAAATTAGAAAAATGCAATGCATTTCACGAACTACTGGATTTAAAAGATTTTGCTTGGTACCATTCGATTCAGCATAAAAAAAAAAAAAACACTAAAATATGTTATCAGTTGAAAAATAACTACAAAAGCCGATTTTTAAGAATTTTTTTTTTAAATTCGCTCTTTTTTCCACCTCCCTTGGGGATGGAATTCTCGAAAATTTCTTCTTAGCGGCACTCAGTTTTATGAGAAGTGTTTTTATCCCAATTTTCAAGATTTTTGGTTCGGCAGATTTTTTTGTGCTGTGAATAATACGAAATCCAGACTTTCTTTTATACATATAGATAAGGATTGAAAATGTCAGGTTTTTGAGCCGAAGACATCGCCAAATTAGAAAAATGTGAAGTATCTCACGAACTACTGGATTTAAAAGATTTTGCTTGGTACCATTCGATTCAGCATGAAAAAATACACTAAAATATGTTATCAATTGAAAAATAACTGCTAAAGCCGATTTTTAAGGAATTTTTTTTTTTAAACTCGTTCTTTTTTTCACCCCCCCCCCCCCCCCCTTAGGGGTGGAATTTTTAAAAATCTCTTCTTAGTGGCACTCAGTATTATGGGAAGTATTTTTATCCCAATTTTCAAGATTTTTGGTTCGGTAGATTTTTTTGTGCTGTGATTAATACGAAATCCAGACTTTCTTTTATATATATAGATTACAGGAGCGAATGATAGTAGATTCTAAATGGCTGTTTGCTACCTTACATGCATTATTTATGCATTTCTAAATATTGGTTTCTGTCTTTAATCTTTATAAAATTTGAAATTGTTTAATAAACTATGATTTTATTAATTTTCTTTCTTTCGCTTAGTTTAAATAATGGGTTAATTGGTTTATAAGTTAAACAACCAAACAGACATTTTTTACTTTCTTCTATCCTTGATAGTAGAAAGTAATGTAATCATTTTTTTTCGACAAATTTATATGTTTTAGGGATCCAATATCCTAAAAACATGTTTATTCAAAAGCTGTCTGTCCCAGTGTCACCATCATATCATAAAAAATTGTATGAAGTTATACATAGAATGAACCAAACATTTTGTACATGTTTTTGGCTGTAGTTTTAGACATAGGATCATTCTGATGAGGACACCTCCATGATTAGTTTTGCGAGTTCATTGGATAAGTCTAAGAGGGGGGGAGATGGGAGGTAACTCCCCCATCTTGAATTTAGGTTAATGGGTTTTTCACATAAAATTTACTGATTTGCTTCAAAATTTGGATATAGGTTCATTTGGATAAGGCACTTCCCTGATTTGTTTTGAGAGTTCATTGGATAAGTATAAATGGGGGATCGGTGGGACTACCCCTCTTAATTTAGGTAAATGATTTTTCTTGCAGAATTAACCAATTTGTTTTAATATTTGGATACAGGTTTATAGTGATAAGATGCTTCCCTAATTAGCTGTGGGGTCCTTTTGTTAAGCATAAAAGGGACACCAGAGATTACCTCAAACCCCCTTAAATTTGATAAATAAGTTTTTATGCAGAAATATCCTATTTGCTTTAAATTTTGGATGTACATTCTTTTTTGATAAGGCGAATCTCTGAGTAGTTTTGGAAGTTTAATGTTTAAGTATAAAGAACGGGGATAACTCTTCTTAAATTATATAAATGGGTTTTTATGAAGAATTATTCAATTTGCTATGAATTTTGGATATAGGTTTTTTTATGTGATAAAGCATATCCTTGGTTAATTTAGGGGATTCAATGATTAAGTATAAAAAGGGGAAATGGGGGGGGGAGCTATTTCCTCCCTTAATTTTTTTCGAGTGTTTTTGAATTGGCAGTTCATGCAGCAATGGGAATTTTGTATCTTGTTAAAAAATGGCTATTCGCAAACAGCTGATGTATAGCGGAATAACAAAAAAATATTAATTTTAATAAATAACATGATTGAGATTAACTCATTCTTAATCTAATTGACTGCAGCAAAAATTCTAGATGAAAATCAAAGTTGGTATGATATTGAACTAACAATATTGATGTAGTATTAATATTTGTAAATATTTTTTGAAAATTGAGATCTATGAAATAGAAGAGTCTTAGGATTGGTGCATCCAACTAGTTATTTTCGTGACTTCATTATAAATATTTAAAATTAAAAGTAATTTTTTCTTTTAATAAATTTCAAAGTGATTTTACCTTAAAATAAAATTAAATATAGCTTAAGGTAAGACATTTTTGAATAATTAAAACATGAAAAAAAAAATCATCAATTAAACCTGTGTTTGGATATAACTCTTCAACCATTGGTATATTAGTAAGACTTTTATGTTTACATTATAAAAGGATGCTATGTATTTCTTTTTGAAAATTCTTTACAATTATAGACATATTAATAAACATGTAAAATTTGTTCTAAAAATTATCAGCCATTTCATTGTACATATTATAAGCAATTTTCAGCAGTTCAATGACAAATAAGCAGAGTATTTAAATATTAGAATTGCATTTTTTATTCATTATTATTATTATACACATACAGGGTTTGAATTTCGTGACGGGATGGCAGGATTCATGCACTAAAGAATCTTGTGTCATTCCTGTTTCCCAAAAAAATCACTTTTTGAAATTTTTTTCTTTGTAAAGTGAGGGTCAAGTCTCAGGACCGACTGACTATTTTCTTGATATTTTCCTCTATCGATTGACAAATCTCACAGTTTGCTCTTATGACAATTATACAAAATTCATGATTGTTTTTCTGCGTTTGACTGAAATGTTCTGTAATTTTTCTCACAAAATTTCCCGTTTGCTGGTCTTACAAAATTTTGCAATTTTTTATTTCTGGAGACCAACAGGCAAAATTCATAATTTATTTCTCTCAACTAATTGACAAATTTAGCTATTTTATTCTGCGACTGATTGGCAAATTTCCCTTTTTGTTTTTGTGACATTCTGATGAAATTAACAATTATTTTCCTGTGTCCAGCTGAAAAATTTGTGTTTTGTCCTTTGTTATTGGCTGACGAATTTCATGATATTTCCTTGTGACAGCTTAACAAATTTTACGATATTTTATTGTAATTGATTGACGAATTTTGATATATTTTCCCACTACCCAAGTTCTCGCAAAGTTCAAATTTTTTCAGGCAGGTCGACAATTTTTGAAAATTTATTTTTGCCATGATAAACGAAATCAGCTACATTTTTTCTATGACAGATTTATATATTTTGCGATTTTTTTTTCCTGTGCCAAAACAAGAAATAACTAATAGGGCAGTAATGGTCACTAGAGTCTGATCTCTATCACATGAGTCTGGAATTAGCTCTGAACAAAATGAGATTAAATCCTGTGTTGCACATTTGAAAAAAAAAAAAATTAAATAAATAAACATTTTTTGTTTACAATCAGTGGATCAACATTAGATTTTTTCATTTTTCAAAGTCATCACACATTTTGTCATCAATGGGCTCAATAATCATACCTCCTTTTTTTATTTAAAAGACAATCTTTCATACACCGTTTCTGTTCGGATTCATTTTTTTTCATATCTGATAATTTGCACCTTCCCATTTTGTAACTTTTCTACTCTCTTCTTTATTAACATTGACATTTTGATTTCCTATTCAAATAAAAATTCTTCTAAATTTAAAGAATTTCGTAAAATAAATAAATAAAATGTGGGCATCCATTGCCCAAAGCAAGATGTTTAAATGTTTCCCATTGAGTTATTGAAAATCAGTAAAAACATTTTTATGATGTTCAAAACATGATTTATATAATAAGTCATATATTATGTATATCATGGATTAAACGTTAATATTCCTGGATGAATCATAAACAAAATAAAATGCAGACATCACAAGGCCCATTCTCAACTGAAAACAACAGCCGTTTTCTAAATGATTAAAAAAAAAAAAAAAAAAAAAAAAAAAAGATGAACTTCAAGGAAACACATTTAGAAACAATAAATACTTGATGTGCATAGTTCACAGAAATTAGGACATGACTTTTTTAAATAAACCATTTCTTATGTAATAGAAGAAACCTATTGACTATGTTCTTTTCAGAATTTCATATGGGTTTAAATTCTAATAAATAGTAGAACATAATTCAATTAGCTAAAATGTCAGGGATTACACACTACAGTATTGACGATAATTCCACTAAGTGATATACAATCACCGAAGGATATTGACATTACAATCACCTACATGCATTATTTTTTAAAGTAAATTAAAAATGAATGCCAATCAGATTTTAAGAAAATTAAGAAAAAAAATTAAGAAAAAAAAAATAAGATGAAAAAAGCATAACCAAGTATTTTTGATAATTTAATGTGTTAGAAAAGTTGCTCTGTTCTGTTTGTCAAAAGTGTAACCTATAAAAGATTCTAAGCCACACAAAATCAAAAAAACATGAATTGAAAAATTCATTTAGCAACTCATTTATTAATTGCCCATAACATTGAGTGAAAATTGAAAAATGATATAATATATATAAGGTTTTATTATTTTCCTTTGTTTTAATTAAAATAAACATTTTGGATAATTATCTTGAGTTGTTAATTTAATTTATTTCAGTGGAATTTTGTCCTGTCGGTATAATTTGTAAATATTTAAGTGGCATGTAAAAAATAATAGGGTTTAAAAAATATTTCCCCCCTCTCATATAGTTTAACTCCCCTGCATTTACAAATGTTATGAGGGAAACTCTCTCCTCCTGGGAAAACCTGAATTTCAAGCCCTGATAGTCAGATATATAGTTTCTGTAAAATATATTGCAATATGTTTAAAATGTTGTAATGGTGTGTGAAACATGTTTGCAATTTATTATATGAGATGGCATTGTATAAAGAAATAAACGAACATTCACCATAACTAAAAACATATTTAGTACCGGATATCCGATCGGATATCCGAATCCGGCAGGCAAATCGGATATCGGATATCCGAATCCGGCAGGCAAATCGGATATCGGATATCCGATATCCGATATCCGGCAAAATCAATATCCGTTGCATCCCTACTTGTAGTACATTTTATCATTTCATATTGATGTTCAGTCTCGTTCAAAGAATCTATATTAATGGAGATTATGACAAATATTGTCTTTCGTTTTACTCTTGTATTATTAAATTTATCCCATTTAGGATATGCTCTTTTTTTAAATGAATTTAACAAATGAATTGTGAATAATTATAATAACAGAAACAATAAAGAAAAATCAATCTAGGATTCTGTTGTATGTTAGCTATAATATAAATTGGAGGAAAATTGAAAGTGATAGTTTTTTGACGGAATAAACTAGTAAAAACACCTTTTTTCCTCTGTCATGTTAAAAATCCAACACTACTTAATTATCAAAATTTCCAGCTTGAAACACATTGTATTCTTTTGTTTTATGGGAATTCTTGCAATATTTATTATTTTATATATATATATATATATTATGTTTTTTATATATGTTACCGTTAAAGCGTATGATACGTTATTTCAGAAAATTAGTTATTTCATGAAATAGAATTAATAATCATGCTTAATTATTTCATGAAGTAACTAAGCAAGCCCGTTAAAATGCGTAAAATTATTGAATTTTACAATTTAACTAGTTATTTTATAGAATAACAATTGTCTAAACGTTAAAGTATTAAAGACGACACGGGAAAGCCGTTTGAACTGATTATAACTAGTTTTAGACATAGTTTTGAATTATCTGTACTTGTTTTGCAATTAGTGTGTATGCCATATTTCTTAGACCTCTTCTTCATTTCTACTGTCAATGGGAATGCATGTTTTGTCACTATATATATTGAACTTGCACAAACTTGTAATCTGTAGATTTATAATAGCATTTTACATTTACAATTTTCCACATATGTTTTTGCAACTTTTTTTTTAGCAATGAGTTAGTTCTACAGTTATGAAAGTTCAATTGATAAATAAAAAATGTTAATACAACAGCGATTGGAATCCTTGTTAACCCTTTCATGGATGGTGGGAAGTATACATCCCACTTTAATTTAAATTACCAAACATAACAATGACAGCAGAAAATTTAAACAGAATTTTGTATTTATAGTGTATGTGAAAATAGAGATTTTACTTATTAGGAAACAAATTTGTTCGATGAACCAGGTGTCATTCAATCATTTCAAATTTTAAAAATTGAAGTATTTTGCCCATGATAGGGTTAAATAAGGTTTTCATGATCCTTTTATGAGATCTTTTTATTGCCTATGCATTCTGTTATTCTGTATTACTGTTTAACTGATATAGAAATATAATATTATGCATTCAATTTGAAATATATTTTTCGAATGACTTAAATTATTTATCATCAGTCAATTAAAAAAAAAAAAAAAAAAAAAAAAAAGAATTTGTTTTAGTGTCAAATTGTTTATTTTATACTTTAATGACTAGGCAATCGTTATTGTATAAAATAACTAGTTAAATCACAAAATTCTATTATTTTACATACTTTAACGGACTTGATTAGTTATTTCATGAAATAACTTGGTATAAGATAGTTATTTCATGAAATAACTTGGTATAAGATTAAAATGATATAACATATCACATATGTCGAATTCTTTAATTCACCTTATTTATACACAAAACGAAAATAAAATACTCAGATTACTTAAAGGTGTTTTTTATTAACAAAACCTAGTACTTTCGAGCATGTCATGCTCATCATCAGGGTTAAAACAACAAAAGAGTAGAAGTTGAAGGCTGAGTTCTTTTATACAAAGTGGACTGATCCAAAGACAACTTAAAAAAGGGGGGGAGAAGTCGGAATGTTCCAAATTCGTCCCTAATAAATTAAGCACAAGACTTCACAATAGCATCGATCCTATCCCCATGGAAGATTCAGTAGGTGTATATTTAACCCCAGCCACAATAATGGAGAACAAAAAGAGAACAGATTACATTGGAATGACAACCAGGAAATTTAAGAAGCGTTTGTCAGAACACATTGCAGATATCAGACTTAATCGATGCAATACCGCTCTCTCTAAACTGTACCAGGAACAAGAAGTTATAATAGATTTCAAAAAAGCTAAATTATTAAAGAAAATATCAAATTATCAGAAGATTAAAATCATGGAATCAATTGAAATTTTATGTCGAGCTAACAATACTTGTAACGATACTTTGTCGTACGATATTCCAAGAATATGGTACAATCTGCTCAAAATCACTTGAGCCCCCCCTTTCTATCAAATTTGGAACATTCCGACTTCTCCCCCCCCCTTTTTTTTATGTTGTCTTTGGATCAGTCCACTTCGTATAAAAGAACTCAGCCTTCGACTTCTACTCTTTTGTTGTTTTAACCCTGATGATGAGCATGACATGCTCGAAAGTACTAGGTTTTGTTAATAAAAAACACCTTTAAGTAATCTGAGTATTTTATTTTGGTTTTATTTATACATAACTTGGTATTTTATGAAATCACTGAATTTTACACTTTAACGATAACATATATATTCAGTTTTTTAAAATGGTCCATTTGATGATTAATAGATGAGTTAATGAATTAAATAGAGAAATGAATAAATTATGAGAGATGATAATCGAGAATTAAGAGAATGAGATTAAATAGAGAAATGAATTTAAAATATAGCATAGTGCATTTAGAATCAAAACTTAATAAAGCAGTCTTCTATATATTATTATTTATGTAACAAAACTGAAGATCTACTATTTGAAAATAGGGACTATTTCTTTTTTTCAATGACAAAAAACAAACACAATATAAAGTCCAAAATCCGAACGAACCCTCTGAATTTCGGCGATTCCAAATTTCAGATCATTTTCAGTTTATTTGTTCAAAAAAAAAAGGGGGGGGGGCACAATTTATATCAAGAATGCATTTTCAATATTAAAAAGCAATAATATCAAAACAGATATTTTAATAGAATTTTTTTTTTTAAAGGGGGGGGGGGGGGTAAAAAAGGAAACTATCTGCATTAAACACTCCATTCTCCTACGAAATATTTATGTCAGGAACACATTTACACTATTAAAGAAAGATGCTATAAAATAATAAAACTAAAGTAAATTTAAGATGATTTTTATATAAAAGCTGAATATAAGTTTTTATAAAAGTATCTTTAGTTCAGGAGTCATTCTGTTCCAATTTTTTTTTTTTAATAAGGGCAATAGTTTAAGAAAAAAATTATAAATCTGAAAGTTTAAACTTAAAATCTGTTGCGAAATTTGACAAATGGTCAGTCGTTCAAAGAGAAATTGCAAATATCAAAGAATCACAGAAAAAACAGGATCAAACAATCATTAAAAATTGCATATTTAATCTATCAATCACAAAACAAATGGTAATTTCTTCAAAAAACCCCAAATTACGTTGAAAAAATGGCATATTTTACCAAAAACCAGCAAATTTTGTCAAAAGATCGCGAGAGGAAGAAAAAATCACCCAGCCTTTGTTCAGAAAAATTGCTGTGAATTTCAGAAAACATTTTTTATAATTCAGAATTGCCCTTAAAATTACCCCTTAATTAAAAAGAAATAAATAAAAAATAATCTAGCCATGGTTCCTTTCTGCATAGCAAAACATTTACAGAATTTTTTAACAAAAATATATTAATATTTGTCAAACAAAGTTTTAAATGCAAATTAATTTGTTTTTATAGAGAAATTTCATTATAAATGTCAATTTTTTATTCTCTAACCTGTTGTGCTATTTAAACTGTGCTAAATCAAGACTAAAAAAATTGTTTCTAAAGAAGCTGTAAATAACTTACATAAATTTCCAGCCCAAAAAGCATTTTGTGAATTCTTTTGTTTTATGATGATTCAAACAAAAGTTTAATTGTTTAATTTTGATTATATGTTCAGTATTTTCTATATACAGGGTGATTCTATATTTTTTTTACAATAAAAGAAGGGTGATTTGTACACTTCAAGACAAACAATATTAAACAGGAGACCAAGGGTCCCACACATTTTCCAAAGGAGATAGCCGCCATTAAAGTTCAGGGACCGAAATTTCAAATAAACATAAAAAACGGAAAAATCGGTCGATTGACTTGCATTTTTCATGAAAATTATTCTTTATGTCGGTATTTTCTTGAAATTAAATTATAAAGATAAATTTCAAAAAATGCCGATAGAGGGAGCTTTAGATTTTGGAGTAACGAACAACTATTTTTTGCCAGTATTTTTTACATCTCATTAAATGTTTTTGTAAGCTTAGACTCAAACTTTAATTTTGAGCTCAAAATCTGAACAGTTGGGAGTGGTTAAGTAGCACAAATTGAACTGTGTTCAGAGGGTTCAAATTTCAAATGATTATAAAAAACGGAAAAATTGGTTCATTGATTTGCGGTTTTCACTAAAACTATTCTTTATGTTGGTATTTCTTTAAAAAAAAAAAAATTATAAAGATAAATTTTAAAAATGTCGATAAAGGGCGCTTTAGACTTTGGAGTAACGAATAACATTTTTTTGGCCGTTATTTTTTGCATCTCATTAAATGTTTTCGGAAGCTTAGACTTAAACTTAAATTTTGAGCTCAAAATCTGAATAGTAGTGAGTGGTTAAGTAGCACAAACTGAGCTGTGTTTAAAAGAGGGGTGGAGGTTAAAATTTAAAATAATTATAGAAAATGGAAAAATTGGTCGATTTGTTTGTGGTTTAAAATAAAACTATTCTTTAAGTCAGTATCTTCTTAAAAATAAATTTTAAAGATAAATTTCAAAAAATTCCGTTAAAGGAGGTTTCAAAGTAACCAACAATTAATTTTAACCATTATTTTTTGGTTCTAATTAAATGCTTGCAAAAGCTTATTAAATGTTTTCGGAAGCTTAGATTTAAACTTAAATTTTGATCTCAAATTCTTAATCGTTGGGAGGAATTAAGAAGCACAAACTGACATGTATTCAGGAGTTGAAATTTAACCCTCCCCCCCTCCTCGAACACAATTCAATTTTTCGCTACTTAAACACTCCCAATGATTCAGAATTTGAGCCCAAAATTTATATCTAAGCATTTGAAAGCAATTAATGAGATTTACAAAAAATAACAGTTAAAAATAGTTGTACGCTACTCCAATGTCTAAGGCGCCCTCTATCGGCATTTTGTGAAATTTATCTTTAAAATTTATTTTCAAGAAAATGCTGATTTAAAAATTAGTTTTAGCGAAAACCGGAAACGAATCGACCAATTTTTCCGTTTTTTATAATCATTTGAAATTTGAACCCTTTGAACACAGTTCAGTTTGTCTACTTAACCACTCCCAAATATTCATATTTTGAGCTCAAAATTTAAGTTTAAGTCTAAGCCTTCGAAAGAATTTAATAACGTGCAAAAAATAACCCCAAAAAAGAGTTGTTCGTTACTCCAAAGTCTAAAGCGCCCTCTATCGGCATTTTTGGAAAATTATCTTTATGATTCATTTTCAAGAAAATAACCTACCTAAAGAATAGTTTTAGTGAAAACCGCGAATCAATCGACCAATTTTTCCGTTTTTTATAATCATTTGAAATTTGAACCCTCTGAACACAGCTCAGTTTGTGCTACTTAACCACTCCCAACTATTCAGATTTTCAGCTCAAAATTTATGTTTGAGTCTAAGCTTATGAAAACATTTAATGAGAGGCAAAAAATACCTGCAAAAAATAGTTGTTCGTTACTCCAAAGTCTAAAGCGCCTTCTATTTGCATTTTTTGAAATTTATCTTTATAATTTAAATTCAAGAAAATGCCAACATAAAGAATAATTTTAGTGAAAACCGCAAATCAATCGAACGATTTTTCCGTTTTTTATGTTTATTTGAAATTTTGGTCCCTAAACTTTAATGGCGACTATCTCCTTTGGAAAACGTTTGGGACCCTTGGTCTCCTATATAATATTGTTTGTCCAGATGTGTACTATCACCCTTCTTTTATTGTAAAAAAATTTTTGAATCACCCTGTATATAGTGAAATCTCTGAATACGGAATACCTATGGGACCGGAACTTTTGTCCCTTAAATAGAGGCAGGGTTCATACTCATCAGGGGAATATGGGATTCCTGGGAAAATCAGGGGATGAATTTTAGGTTGTAAAAATCAGGGGAATCTCAGGGGATAATACAAAAAATTCCCTAAACCTGGGAAAACCTACCAGAATGACAGTCTATTCTGGGAAATTGGGAGCAGTTTAATGTTCGTGTGCTTTATTATAGAATGTGATATCAAAATGTTGTTAATTGTTGATACAGAAAAATTGTAATCTCGGAAAATACATCAGGGGATTCTCAGGGGATTTTTTCTTGGAAAATGAGTATGAACCCTGAGAGGTGTCCCTTATTCGGAATTTTTATTTTATTCTTTTAATTAATCGTCCTGAAGGATATGAAAATAACAGCACATTAAAAGTGAAGTTTAAGTGTAATCAAAGTGTATAAATTATGTTAATCAGACACAAAAGGTATAGTAGGTTTGGGTTTCTTCCAGAAGAAACCTGTTTTTTTTCAGGACAGTGGATGAAACTGGAAAAAACCAGAAGAAATTGGAAGAAATGGAAAAAACTTAAAGAAATGGAAGAAACCAACAAAAATCAAAACAAATGCTCAAAGTTAAAGTATAATGACTAATGTTGAAAATTTCCAAAGGAAGAAAACAGATTTTTGGAATACTGAGAGTTTCAGTCAAGCCAAATTTTCAGCCAAGTGTTTGGCAAAACTCTGATTTTGTACCGAAAATGAAACCATATTTTTTATCAATTTCTGTTTTATAAATATACTAGCAGCCTTCGCCCGCTACGCTGGTCAGTTTTTTTTTTTTTTTTTTTCTTAAGAAACTTTGAATCAAATGAAATTTTTATATCATAGTAATTTTTAGTTTTATATCGTACTTTAGACTGTCTGTCATCGGTGAAAAATCAGTCATCTAAACGGAAAGTTCAATGTTAGTCACGGATGAATGACGTAGCGCTCAACATGTTAGCAATTTTAATCACATAAAAATTCATTCAGCGGAACTTTTAAAATAAAGCCAAACTTTTGTAATTGGGTTCCTCTGATAAAAAAAAAACATTTCCTAAGTATTCAATTAAACAACGTAGAATGCTATATTTCATTTGTTACAAAATTTCTGAAAAATTATCAAACTAACAATGTAAAATCCATTAAAATCTATCTTGTAGAAAAGATTTGTTTTAAGCGGCCGCAATGAAATTTCTCTTTGCGCTTTATACATATTGAGATAATTAAATATAGCTTACATAATCATGTTAACCTGATTATAGAACTCTCTTTCAAAATTATAGGTTCGGCAGATTTTTTGTGCAGTGATTAATACGAAATCTAGACTTTCTTTTATATATATAGATAAGGATTGAAAATTTCAGCTTTTTGCGCCAAAGACACCGCCAAATCAGGAAAATATGAAGTATCTCGCGAACTACTGAACTTAAAAGAATTTGCTTGGTACCATTCGATTCAGCATGAAAAAATACACTAAAATGTGTTATCATTTGAAAAATAACTACAAAAGCCGATTTTTACGGATTTTTTCAAATTTTCGTTCCTTTTTTTAACCCACTTAGGGGTGGAATTTTCGAAAATCCTTTCTTAGCGGCACTCGATGTTATCAGAAGTATTTTTACCCCAATTTTCAAGATTTTAGGTTTGGCAGATTTTTTTGTGCTGTGATTAATACGAAATCCAGACTTTCTTTTATATATATAGATAAGGTTTGAAAATTTCAGGTTTTTGCGCCAAAGACACCGCCAAATCAGGAAAATATGAAGTATCTCGCGAACTACTGAACTTAAAAGAATTTGCTTGGTACAATTCGATTCAGCATGAAAAAATACACTAAAATGTGTTATCAGTTGAAAAATAACTACAAAAGCCGATTTTTACGGAATTTTTGAAAACTTCGTTCCTTTTTTTAACCCACTTAGGGGTGGAATATTCGGAAATCCCTTCTTAGCGGCACTCGATGTTATCAGAAGTATTTTTACCCCAATTTTCAAGATTTTAGGTTTGGCAGATTTTTTTGTGCTGTGATTAATACGAAATCCAGACTTTCTTTTATATATATAGATAAGGTTTGAAAATTTCAGGTTTTTGCGCCAAAGACACCGCCAAATCAGGAAAATATGAAGTATCTCGCGAACTACTGAACTTAAAAGAATTTGCTTGGTACCATTCGATTCAGCATGAAAAAATACACTAAAATGTGTTATCATTTGAAAAATAACTACAAAAGCCGATTTTTACGGATTTTTTCAAATTTTCGTTCCTTTTTTTAACCCATTTAGGGGTGGAATTTTCGAAAATCCCTTCTTAGCGGCACTCGATGTTATCAGAAGTATTTTTACCCCAATTTTCAAGATTTTAGTTTTGGCAGATTTTTTTGTGCTGTGATTAATACGAAATCTAGACTTTCTTTTATATATATAGACTAGGGGTGGCCCCGCCCCCCTGCTCGCTATGCTCGCCAACCCCCCGCGTTATCGCTTCGCGATTCCAAATTATTGTCTACCCCTGCTTGCTGCGCTCGCCAATAACCCATGGTATGAATAAGCAGTTGCAGACCTTTCAAATGATGTGCCACACAATTGGTGTTGTAAAGAAATTACAAAATGTGCCCCCTCTGGGGGACAGAGTGGGGGATGACACACAACACATCCATAATATGAATAAGCAGTTGCAGACCTTTCAAATTATGTGTCACTCAACTGGTGTTGTAAAGAAATTAAAAATGTGACCCCCCCCCCCTGAGGAGAGCAGTGTGTGGGGGTGACACACAAGACATCTATAATATGAATAAGCAGTTGCAGACCTTTCAAATCTTGTGTAACACGACTGGTGTTGTAAAGAAAATAAAAATGTGTTCCCTCTGGGGAGCAGAATGGGGGATAACACACAAGACATCCATTATATGAATAAGCAGTTGCAAACCTCTCAAATGATGTATCAAACGACTGGTGTTGTAAAGAAATTAAAAATTTGGCGAAATATTACAGTTATCGCCAAGTTGGCATCACTTTTGACAACTAATTTTGGTCGCCAAATTTGGCGATATATCGCCAAGTTGGCGACAAACTTGGCGATTGTTGGCGATGGTAAACTTTCCTCTCTTTATGGTAACCCATATGGTGATGCATAGACGGAGCCCTTTCCTGATTGGTCTATTCGACTCAAGGAAGGAGAGGACAACCCGGATTCGTTAGTTCCGGAAATCTTCCACATCAGCATCATTCCAGGAGTCATTCCTTTTAAGGCTAGTTTTTTTTACTATAGAAGGATAAGGATTGAAAATTTCAGCTTTTTGCGCCGAAGACACCGCCAAATCAGGAAAATGTGAAGTATCTCGCGAACTACTGAACTTAAAAGAATTTGCTTGGTACCATTCGATTCAGCATAAAAAAATACACTAAAATGTGTTATCAGTTGAAAAATAACTACAAAAGCCGATTTTTACGGAATTTTTCAAAACGTCGTTCTTTTTTTTAACCCACTTAGGGGTGGAATTTTCGAAAATCCCTTCTTAGCGGCACTCGATGTTATCAGAAGTATTTTTACCCCAATTTTCAAGATTTTAGGTTTGGCAGATTTTTTTCTGCTGTGATTAATACGAAATCCAGACTTTCTTTTATATATATAGATAAGGATTGAAAATTTCAGCTTTTTGCGCCGAAGACACCGCCAAATCAGGAAAATGTGAAGTATCTCGCGAACTACTGAACTTAAAAGAATTTGCTTGGTAGCATTCGATTCAGCATGAAAAATTACACTAAAATGTGTTATCAGTTGAAAAATAACTACAAAAGCCAATTTTTACGGAATTTTTCAAAACTTCGTTCCTTTTTTTAACCCACTTAGGGGTGGAATTTTCGAAAATCCCTTCTTACCGGCACTCGATGTTATCAGAAGTATTTTTACCCCAATTTTCAAGATTTTAGGTTTGGCAGATTTTTTTGTGCTGTGATTAATACGAAATCCAGACTTTCTGTTATATATATAGATAAGGTTTGAAAATTTCAGGTTTTTGCGCCAAAGACACCGCCAAATCGGGAAAATATGAAGTATCTCGCGAACTACTGAACTTAAAAGAATTTGCTTGGTACCATTCGATTCAGCATGAAAAAATACACTAAAATGTGTTATCAGTTGAAAAATAACTACAAAAGCCGATTTTTACGGAATTTTTCAAAACTTCGTTCCTTTTTTTAACCCACTTAGGGGTGGAATTTTCGAAAATCCCTTCTTAGCGGCACTCGATGTTATCAGAAGTATTTTTACCCCAATTTTCAAGATTTTAGGTTTGGCAGATTTTTTTTGTGCTGTGATTAATACGAAATCCAGACTTTCTTTTATATATATAGATAAGGTTTGAAAATTTCAGGTTTTTGCGCCAAAGACACCGCCAAATCAGGAAAATATGAAGTATCTCGAGAACTACTGAACTTAAAAGAATTTGCTTGGTACCATTCGATTCAGCATGAAAAAATACACTAAAATGTGTTATCAGTTGAAAAATAACTACAAAAGCCGATTTTTACAGAATTTTTCAAAACTTCGTTCCTTTTTTTAACCCACTTAGGGGTGGAATTTTCGAAAATCCCTTCTTAGCGGCACTCGATGTTATCAGAAGTATTTTTACCCCAATTTTCAAGATTTTAGGTTTGGCAGATTTTTTTGTGCTGTGATTAATACGAAATCCAGACTTTCTTTTATATATACTAGGGGGGCCCCGCCCCCCTGCTCGCTATGCTCGCCAACCCCCCGCGTAAACGCTTCGCGATTCTAAATTATTGGCTACCCCTGCTTGCTGCGCTCGCCAATACCCCATGGTATGAATAAGCAGTTGCAGACCTTTCAAATGATGTCACACGACTGGTGTTGTAAAGAAATTAAAAATATGTCCCCCTGGGGGGGCAGAGTGGGAGGCGACACAAAAGACATCCATAATATGAATAAGCAGCTGCAGACCTCTCAAATGATGTCACACGACTGGTGTTGTAAAGAAATTAAAAATGTGCCCCCTGGGGGGGGGGCAGAGTGGGGTGACACACAAGACATCCATAAAATGAATAAACAGTTGCAGACCTTTCAAATGATGTGTCACACGATTGGTATTGTAAAGAAATTACAAAATGCGCCCCCTCTGAGGGCAGAAGGGGGGGGGTTACACACAAGATATCCATAATATGAATAAGCAGTTGCAGACCTCTCAAATGATGTGTCACACAATTGGTGTTGTAAAGAAATTAAAAAGTGTCCCACTGGGGGGCAGAGTGGGGATGACACACAACACATCCATAGTATGAATAAGCAGTTGCAGACCTTTCAAATGATGTGTCACACAACTGGTGTTGTAAAGAAATTAAAAATGTGACCCCCCCTGGGGAGAGCAGTGTGTGGGGGTGGCACACAAGACATCCATAACATGAATAAGCAGTTGCAGACCTTTCAAACCTTGTGTAACACGACTGTTGTTGTAAAGAAATTAAAAATGTGTCCCCCCTGGGGAGCAGAATGGGGGATAACACACAAGACATCCATTATATGAATCAGCAGTTGCAAACCTCTCAAATGATGTATCAAACGACTGGTGTTATAAAGAAATTAAAAATTTGGCGAAATATTACAGTTATCGCCAAGTTGGCGTCACTTTTGACAACTAATTTTGGTCGCCAAATTTGGCGATATATCGCCAAGTTGGCGACAAACTTGGCGATTGTTGGCGATGGTAACCTTTCCTCTCTTTATGGTAACCCATATGGCGATGCATAGACGGAGTCCTTTCCTGATTGGTCTATTCGACTCATGGAAGGAGTGGACAATCCGGATTCGTTAGTTCCGGAAATCTTCCACATCAGCATCATTCCAGGAGTCATTCCTTTTAAGGCTAGTTTTTTTTTACTATAGAAGGATAGATAAGGATTGAAAATTTCAGCTTTTTGCGCCGTAGACACCGCCAAATCAGGAAAATGTGAAGTATCTCACGAACTACTGAACTTAAAAGAATTTGCTTGGTAGCATTCGATTCAGCATGAAAAAATACACTGAAATGTGTTATCAGTTGAAAAATAACTACAAAAGCCGATTTTTACGGAATTTTTCAAAACTTCGTTCCTTTTTTTAACCCACTTAGGGGTGGAATTTTCGAAAATCCCTTCTTAGCGGCACTCGATGTTATCAGAAGTATTTTTACCCCAATTTTCAAGATTTTAGGTTTGGCAGATTTTTTTTGTGCTGTGATTAATACGAAATCCAGACTTTCTTTTATATATATAGATAAGGTTTGAAAATTTCAGGTTTTTGCGCCAAAGACACCGCCAAATCATGAAAATATGAAGTATCTCGCGAACTACTGAACTTAAAAGAATTTGCTTGGTACCATTCGATTCAGCATGAAAAAATACACTAATATGTGTTATCAGTTGAAAAATAACTACAAAACCCGATTTTTACGGAATTTTTCAAAACTTCGTTCCTTTTTTTAACCCACTTAGGGGTGGAATTTTCGAAAATCCCTTCTTAGCGGCACTCGATGTTATCAGAAGTATTTTTACCCCAATTTTCAAGATTTTAGGTTTGGCAGATTTTTTTTGTGCTGTGATTAATACGAAATCCAGACTTTCTTTTATATATATAGATAAGGTTTGAAAATTTCAGCTTTTTGCGCCGTAGACACCGCCAAATCAGCAAAATGTGAAGTATCTCGCGAACTACTGAACTTAAAAGAATTTGCTTGTTACCATTCGATTCAGCATGAAAAAATACACTAAACTGTGTTATCAGTTGAAAAATAACTACAAAAGCCGATTTTTACGGAATTTTTCAAAACTTCGTTCCTTTTTTTAACCCACTTAGGGGTGGAATTTTCGAAAATCCCTTCTTAGCGGCACTCGATGTTATCAGAAGTATTTTTACCCCAATTTTCAAGATTTTAGGTTTGGCAGATTTTTTTGTGCTGTGATTAATACGAAATCCAGACTTTCTTTTATATATATAGATAAGGTTTGAAAATTTCAGGTTTTTTGCGCCAAAGACACCGCAAAATCGGGAAAATATGAAGTATCTCGCGAACTACTGAACTTAAAAGAATTTGCTTGGTACCATTCGATTCAGCATGAAAAAATACACTAAAATGTGTTATCAGTTTAAAAATAACTACAAAAGCCGATTTTTACGGAATTTTTCAAAACTTCGTTCCTTTTTTTAACCCACTTAGGGGTGGAGTTTTCGAAAATCCCTTCTTAGCGGCACTCGATGTTATCAGAAGTATTTTTACCCCAATTTTCAAGATTTTAGGTTTGGCAGATTTTTTTTGTGCTGTGATTAATACGAAATCCAGACTTTCTTTTATATATATAGATAAGGTTTGAAAATTTCAGGTTTTTGCGCCAAAGACACCGCCAAATCAGGAAAATATGAAGTATCTCGCGAACTACTGAACTTAAAAGAATTTGCTTGGTACCATTCGATTCAGCCTGAAAAAATACACTAAAATGTGTTATCAGTTGAAAAATAACTACAAAACCCGATTTTTACGGAATTTTTCAAAACTTCGTTCCTTTTTTTAACCCACTTAGGGGTGGAATTTTCGAAAATCCCTTCTTAGCGGCACTCGATGTTATCAGAAGTATTTTTACCCCAATTTTCAAGATTTTAGGTTTGGCAGATTTTTTTGTGCTGTGATTAATACGAAATCCAGACTTTCTTTTATATATACTAGGGGGGCCCCGCCCCCCTGCTCGCTATGCTCGCCAACCCCCCGCGTAAACGCTTCGCGATTCCAAATTATTGGCTACCCCTGCTTGCTGCGCTCGCCAATACCCCATGGTATGAATAAGCAGTTGCAGACCTTTCAAATGATGTCACACGACTGGTGTTGTAAAGAAATTAAAAATGTGCCCCCCTGGGGGGGCAGAGTGGGAGGCGACACAAAAGACATCCATAATATGAATAAGCAGCTGCAGACCTCTCAAATGATGTCACACGACTGGTGTTGTAAAGAAATTAAAAATGTGCCCCCTGGGGGGGCAGAGTGGGGGTGACACACAAGACATCCATAAAATGAATAAACAGTTGCAGACCTTTCAAATGATGTGTCACACGATTGGTATTGTAAAGAAATTACAAAATGCGCCCCCTCTGAGGGCAGAGGGGGGGGGTTACACACAAGATATCCATAATATGAATAAGCAGTTGCAGACCTCTCAAATGATGTGTCACACAATTGGTGTTGTAAAGAAATTAAAAAGTGCCCTTCTGGGGGGAAGAGTGGGGATGACACACAACACATCCATAGTATGAATAAGCAGTTGCAGACCTTTCAAATGATGTGTCACACAACTGGTGTTGTAAAGAAATTAAAAATGTGACCCCCCCCCTGGGGAGAGCAGTGTGTGGGGGTGGCACACAAGACATCCATAATATGAATAAGCAGTTGCAGACCTTTCAAATCTTGTGTAACACGACTGTTGTTGTAAAGAAATTAAAAATGTGTCCCCCCTGGGGAGCAGAATGGGGGATAACACACAAGACATCCATTATATGAATCAGCAGTTGCAAACCTCTCAAATCATGTATCAAACGACTGGTGTTATAAAGAAATTAAAAATTTGGCGAAATATTACAGTTATCGCCAAGTTGGCGTCACTTTTGACAACTAATTTTGGTCGCCAAATTTGGCGATATATCGCCAAGTTGGTGACAAACTTGGCGATTGTTGGCGATGGTAACCTTTCCTCTCTTTATGGTAACCCATATGGCGATGCATAGACGGAGTCCTTTCCTGATTGGTCTATTCGACTCATGGAAGGAGTGGACTATCCGGATTCGTTAGTTCCGGAAATCTTCCACATCAGCATCATTCCAGGAGTCATTCCTTTTAAGGCTAGTTTTTTTTTACTATAGAAGGATAGATAAGGATTGAAAATTTCAGCTTTTTGCGCCGTAGACACCGCCAAATCAGGAAAATGTGAAGTATCTCACGAACTACTGAACTTAAAAGAATTTGCTTGGTAGCATTCGATTCAGCATGAAAAAATACACTAAAATGTGTTATCAGTTGAAAAATAACTACAAAAGCCGATTTTTACGGAATTTTTCAAAACTTCGTTCCTTTTTTTAACCCACTTAGGGGTGGAATTTTCGAAAATCCCTTCTTAGCGGCACTCGATGTTATCAGAAGTATTTTTACCCCAATTTTCAAGATTTTAGGTTTGGCAGATTTTTTTTTGTGCTGTGATTAATACGAAATCCAGACTTTCTTTTATATATATAGATAAGGTTTGAAAATTTCAGGTTTTTGCGCCAAAGACACCGCCAAATCATGAAAATATGAAGTATCTCGCGAACTACTGAACTTAAAAGAATTTGCTTGGTACCATTCGATTCAGCATGAAAAAATACACTAAAATGTGTTATCAGTTGAAAAATAACTACAAAAGCCGATTTTTACGGAATTTTTCAAAACTTCGTTCCTTTTTTTAACCCACTTAGGGGTGGAATTTTCGAAAATCCCTTCTTAGCGGCACTCGATGTTATCAGAAGTATTTTTACCCCAATTTTCAAGATTTTAGGTTTGGCAGATTTTTTTTGTGCTGTGATTAATACGAAATCCAGACTTTCTTTTATATATATAGATAAGGTTTGAAAATTTCAGGTTTTTGCGCCAAAGACACCGCCAAATCAGGAAAATATGAAGTATCTCGCGAACTACTGAACTTAAAAGAATTTGCTTGGTACAATTCGATTCAGCATGAAAAAATACACTAAAATGTGTTATCAGTTGAAAAATAACTACAAAAGCCGATTGTTATGTATGAGCTGACGCTTTGGTCAGGGCATCAAAGGAAATATAATGTTATGTTTACTTGAAAGTGGAAAAAAAGCACTTTTTATTTGCCTCTACCCACAATTAGGCCAAATAAATGATCGTGATAATGACAGCACATCGCGGAGAATGGGGGCCTGCAAACGACCCAAGTGACCATCCTTACTTCTTTAGAACAATAGAAATATCTTTATCCATGATGACATAAAATGTCAAACATAAAGTTAAAAAATATAAAATTGAAAAGGTAAAAAAAGTTACCTGTCAAGTCCTTGGCTGTTGATGACAAATAAATCCAGACAATAGGCACAAGAAATTATTATGCACACCAATTTTGAAGAAAACTATTTTTATTTCATGAAGAACTTGTTTACTTTTTTTCATGAATAAATATTTCTTCACATAATTATATTATTTTTGACTCGTACATATTAATCTCTCTTTTCATAAAAAACCATATCATAATATATGCTAATCACAACAATTGCTATCTCCAAGCAATAAAAATTCTTTGTCAATAATATATTTTAGATATCTCAACAGGATGTAAATTATAAATTTTCTCATGACATAAAAGGAGAATATAATAGTATTTCTTCTTGAAAAGGAGCAACTTTCATAATATGAACTTTCAAAAAAACAAAATATATTATACTTCATATTGCATAGATACAAACCAATATTTTCTTCATAACGCCCCGTGAGTAATCAAAAATTATATATATAAAATGGGCCAGATAACGACATGAAGGAACTTTATGTAAATAAATATTTGTATCTCACGAAAAGAAAAGATTTTCACCTCTGCTTGTTTGTCAGAGGACTGGCATCACATAAAACAATTATTGAAGAAAATTCGAGCACCAATAATAGCTGCAGAAAAATTATTTTTTAACGATGAGGTGATGAAAGATGAAATAGGTATTAAGTGGACTCATGATGACATACTACATCACTTATGATGCTTCCACAAGAACACCAACCAGAAGATCTATGGAGTGCGCTTATTTACGTTGAATAATCCAAAAGAGAAGGCACATAAAACGAATACATTCAGGAATGCATTAAACCACTTCATTGCTCGTCGCAGCACGAAGGGGCTTTGCTCCTCGCAGCCTTAAAAAATCAGCCTATTCTAAAACCATGCGGGGATCACAGCAGCATAGAACGGAGCCCGTATAAAACGGCTTCAAAGGGGCGCGCACATGGCCCGAACTTCCATCCAAAACCTGCAGTCATCGGACCGCATCCATCACAGCTGGTGTTTCGTAGCGCAACTGACGCAGGTGGCCGCGAGCCCAGGGGAAAAAGAGAAAGGGTTATTGTAAATGCAAAATACGCCAATTTGGCAATGAGCAAAAGAGGGGGTGAGGAAAAAAAATAAGCCAATTTACGATATACAGTATGAAAAGATATGTAACTAATAAGAATAAAATTGATAACCATCTTAAGAGGGGAGGCCAAAGCCGGTGGCCATGTACTTAACGGCTTGAAATACGTCACCTGTGAAATTTAATTTGATAGGTTAGGGGTGTGTCCGAATAAACGGAAGTTCCACCCAAAAGAACTAGCGAGAATGTTCTCGAACAAATTTAAAACCGGAAGGAATGATTTCAAACAGAATTTTACCGGCTTGGAACATTCGAAAGCTAAGTAAGAAAGAAAACATTACAGGCGACGAAATGAAAATAAGCGAAACCGAAATTAAATTTAAATTGAGAACATTAATAAAAAGGAAGGTGATATGAAATAAAATGGCTAATAAAATTGAATTAAACTAAACATATGGGGGGTTATCGAGTAACCACCACACCGATTTTTACGGAATTTTTCAAAACTTCGTTCCTTTTTTTAACCCACTTAGGGGTGGAATTTTCGAAAATCCCTTCTTAGCGGCACTCGATGTTATCAGAAGTATTTTTAGCCCAATTTTCAAGATTTTAGGTTTGGCAGATTTTTTTGTGCTGTGATTAATACGAAATCCAGACTTTCTTTTATATATACTAGGGGGGCCCCGCCCCCCTGCTCGCTATGCTCGCCAACCCCCCGCGTAAACGCTTCGCGATTCCAAATTATTGGCTACCCCTGCTTGCTGCGCTCGCCAATACCCCATGGTATGAATAAGCAGTTGCAGACCTTTCAAATGATGTCACACGACTGGTGTTGTAAAGAAATTAAAAATGTGCCCCCCTGGGGGGGCAGAGTGGGAGGCGACACAAAAGACATCCATAATATGAATAAGCAGCTGCAGACCTCTCAAATGATGTCACACGACTGGTGTTGTAAAGAAATTAAAAATGTGCCCCCTGGGGGGGCAGAGTGGGGGTGACACACAAGACATCCATAAAATGAATAAACAGTTGCAGACCTTTCAAATGATGTGTCACACGATTGGTATTGTAAAGAAATTACAAAATGCGCCCCCTCTGAGGGCAGAGGGGGGGGGTTACACACAAGATATCCATAATATGAATAAGCAGTTGCAGACCTCTCAAATGATGTGTCACACAATTGGTGTTGTAAAGAAATTAAAAAGTGCCCTTCTGGGGGGCAGAGTGGGGATGACACACAACACATCCATAGTATGAATAAGCAGTTGCAGACCTTTCAAATGATGTGTCACACAACTGGTGTTGTAAAGAAATTAAAAATGTGACCCCCCCCCCTGGGGAGAGCAGTGTGTGGGGGTGGCACACAAGACATCCATAATATGAATAAGCAGTTGCAGACCTTTCAAATCTTGTGTAACACGACTGTTGTTGTAAAGAAATTAAAAATGTGTCCCCCCTGGGGAGCAGAATGGGGGATAACACACAAGACATCCATTATATGAATCAGCAGTTGCAAACCTCTCAAATCATGTATCAAACGACTGGTGTTATAAAGAAATTAAAAATTTGGCGAAATATTACAGTTATCGCCAAGTTGGCGTCACTTTTGACAACTAATTTTGTTCGCCAAATTTGGCGATATATCGCCAAGTTGGCGACAAACTTGGCGATTGTTGGCGATGGTAACCTTTCCTCTCTTTATGGTAACCCATATGGCGATGCATAGACGGAGTCCTTTCCTGATTGGTCTATTCGACTCATGGAAGGAGTGGACAATCCGGATTCGTTAGTTCCGGAAATCTTCCACATCAGCATCATTCCAGGAGTCATTCCTTTTAAGGCTAGTTTTTTTTTACTATAGAAGGATAGATAAGGATTGAAAATTTCAGCTTTTTGCGCCGTAGACACCGCCAAATCAGGAAAATGTGAAGTATCTCACGAACTACTGAACTTAAAAGAATTTGCTTGGTAGCATTCGATTCAGCATGAAAAAATACACTAAAATGTGTTATCAGTTGAAAAATAACTACAAAAGCCGATTTTTACGGAATTTTTCAAAACTTCGTTCCTTTTTTTAACCCACTTAGGGGTGGAATTTTCGAAAATCCCTTCTTAGCGGCACTCGATGTTATCAGAAGTATTTTTACCCCAATTTTCAAGATTTTAGGTTTGGCAGATTTTTTTTTGTGCTGTGATTAATACGAAATCCAGACTTTCTTTTATATATATAGATAAGGTTTGAAAATTTCAGGTTTTTGCGCCAAAGACACCGCCAAATCATGAAAATATGAAGTATCTCGCGAACTACTGAACTTAAAAGAATTTGCTTGGTACCATTCGATTCAGCATGAAAAAATACACTAAAATGTGTTATCAGTTGAAAAATAACTACAAAAGCCGATTTTTACGGAATTTTTCAAAACTTCGTTCCTTTTTTTAACCCACTTAGGGGTGGAATTTTCGAAAATCCCTTCTTAGCGGCACTCGATGTTATCAGAAGTATTTTTACCCCAATTTTCAAGATTTTAGGTTTGGCAGATTTTTTTGTGCTGTGATTAATACGAAATCCAGACTTTCTTTTATATATACTAGGGGGGCCCCGCCCCCCTGCTCGCTATGCTCGCCAACCCCCCGCGTAAACGCTTCGCGATTCTAAATTATTGGCTACCCCTGCTTGCTGCGCTCGCCAATACCCCATGGTATGAATAAGCAGTTGCAGACCTTTCAAATGATGTCACACGACTGGTGTTGTAAAGAAATTAAAAATGTGCCCCCCTGGGGGGGCAGAGTGGGAGGCGACACAAAAGACATCCATAATATGAATAAGCAGCTGCAGACCTCTCAAATGATGTCACACGACTGGTGTTGTAAAGAAATTAAAAATGTGCCCCCCTGGGGGGGCAGAGTGGAAGGCGACACAAAAGACATCCATAATATGAATAAGCAGCTGCAGACCTCTCAAATGATGTCACACGACTGGTGTTGTAAAGAAATTAAAAATGTGCCCCCTGGGGGGGCAGAGTGGGGGTGACACACAAGACATCCATAAAATGAATAAACAGTTGCAGACCTTTCAAATGATGTGTCACACGATTGGTATTGTAAAGAAATTACAAAATGCGCCCCCTCTGAGGGCAGAGGGGGGGGGGTTACACACAAGATATCCATAATATGAATAAGCAGTTGCAGACCTCTCAAATGATGTGTCACACAATTGGTGTTGTAAAGAAATTAAAAAGTGCCCTTCTGGGGGGAAGAGTGGGGATGACACACAACACATCCATAGTATGAATAAGCAGTTGCAGACCTTTCAAATGATGTGTCACACAACTGGTGTTGTAAAGAAATTAAAAATGTGACCCCCCCCCTGGGGAGAGCAGTGTGTGGGGGTGGCACACAAGACATCCATAATATGAATAAGCAGTTGCAGACCTTTCAAATCTTGTGTAACACGACTGTTGTTGTAAAGAAATTAAAAATGTGTCCCCCCTGGGGAGCAGAATGGGGGATAACACACAAGACATCCATTATATGAATCAGCAGTTGCAAACCTCTCAAATCATGTATCAAACGACTGGTGTTATAAAGAAATTAAAAATTTGGCGAAATATTACAGTTATCGCCAAGTTGGCGTCACTTTTGACAACTAATTTTGGTCGCCAAATTTGGCGATATATCGCCAAGTTGGCGACAAACTTGGCGATTGTTGGCGATGGTAACCTTTCCTCTCTTTATGGTAACCCATATGGCGATGCATAGACGGAGTCCTTTCCTGATTGGTCTATTCGACTCATGGAAGGAGTGGACAATCCGGATTCGTTAGTTCCGGAAATCTTCCACATCAGCATCATTCCAGGAGTCATTCCTTTTAAGGCTAGTTTTTTTTTACTATAGAAGGATAGATAAGGATTGAAAATTTCAGCTTTTTGCGCCGTAGACACCGCCAAATCAGGAAAATGTGAAGTATCTCACGAACTACTGAACTTAAAAGAATTTGCTTGGTAGCATTCGATTCAGCATGAAAAAATACACTAAAATGTGTTATCAGTTGAAAAATAACTACAAAAGCCGATTTTTACGGAATTTTTCAAAACTTCGTTCCTTTTTTTAACCCACTTAGGGGTGGAATTTTCGAAAATCCCTTCTTAGCGGCACTCGATGTTATCAGAAGTATTTTTACCCCAATTTTCAAGATTTTAGGTTTGGCAGATTTTTTTTTGTGCTGTGATTAATACGAAATCCAGACTTTCTTTTATATATATAGATAAGGTTTGAAAATTTCAGGTTTTTGCGCCAAAGACACCGCCAAATCATGAAAATATGAAGTATTTCGCGAACTACTGAACTTAAAAGAATTTGCTTGGTACCATTCGATTCAGCATGAAAAAATACACTAAAATGTGTTATCAGTTGAAAAATAACTACAAAAGCCGATTTTTACGGAATTTTTCAAAACTTCGTTCCTTTTTTTAACCCACTTAGGGGTGGAATTTTCGAAAATCCCTTCTTAGCGGCACTCGATGTTATCAGAAGTATTTTTACCCCAATTTTCAAGATTTTAGGTTTGGCAGATTTTTTTGTGCTGTGATTAATACGAAATCCAGACTTTCTTTTATATATATAGATAAGGATTGAAAATTTCAGCTTTTTGCGCCGGAGACACCGCCAAATCAGGAAAATGTGAAGTATCTCGCGAACTACTGAACTTAAAAGAATTTGCTTGGTACAATTCGATTCAGCATGAAAAAATACACTAAAATGTGTTATCAGTTGAAAAATAACTACAAAAGCCGATTTTTACGGAATTTTTCAAAACTTCGTTCCTTTTTTTAACCCACTTAGGGGTGGAATTTTCGAAAATCCCTTCTTAGCGGCACTCGATGTTATCAGAAGTATTTTTACCCCAATTTTCAAGATTTTAGGTTTGGCAGATTTTTTTTGTGCTGTGATTAATACGAAATCCAGACTTTCTTTTATATATATAGATAAGGTTTGAAAATTTCAGGTTTTTGCGCCAAAGACACCGCCAAATCAGGAAAATATGAAGTATCTCGCGAACTACTGAACTTAAAAGAATTTGCTTGGTACAATTCGATTCAGCATGAAAAAATACACTAAAATGTGTTATCAGTTGAAAAATAACTACAAAAGCCGATTGTTATGTATGAGCTGACGCTTTGGTCAGGGCATCAAAGGAAATATAATGTTATGTTTACTTGAAAGTGGAAAAAAAGCACTTTTTATTTGCCTCTACCCACAATTAGGCCAAATAAATGATCGTGATAATGACAGCACATCGCGGAGAATGGGGGCCTGCAAACGACCCAAGTGACCATCCTTACTTCTTTAGAACAATAGAAATATCTTTATCCATGATGACATAAAATGTCAAACATAAAGTTAAAAAATATAAAATTGAAAAGGTAAAAAAAGTTACCTGTCAAGTCCTTGGCTGTTGATGACAAATAAATCCAGACAATAGGCACAAGAAATTATTATGCACACCAATTTTGAAGAAAACTATTTTTATTTCATGAAGAACTTGTTTACTTTTTTTCATGAATAAATATTTCTTCACATAATTATATTATTTTTGACTCGTACATATTAATCTCTCTTTTCATAAAAAACCATATCATAATATATGCTAATCACAACAATTGCTATCTCCAAGCAATAAAAATTCTTTGTCAATAATATATTTTAGATATCTCAACAGGATGTAAATTATAAATTTTCTCATGACATAAAAGGAGAATATAATAGTATTTCTTCTTGAAAAGGAGCAACTTTCATAATATGAACTTTCAAAAAAACAAAATATATTATACTTCATATTGCATAGATACAAACCAATATTTTCTTCATAACGCCCCGTGAGTAATCAAAAATTATATATATAAAATGGGCCAGATAACGACATGAAGGAACTTTATGTAAATAAATATTTGTATCTCACGAAAAGAAAAGATTTTCACCTCTGCTTGTTTGTCAGAGGACTGGCATCACATAAAACAATTATTGAAGAAAATTCGAGCACCAATAATAGCTGCAGAAAAATTATTTTTTAACGATGAGGTGATGAAAGATGAAATAGGTATTAAGTGGACTCATGATGACATACTACATCACTTATGATGCTTCCACAAGAACACCAACCAGAAGATCTATGGAGTGCGCTTATTTACGTTGAATAATCCAAAAGAGAAGGCACATAAAACGAATACATTCAGGAATGCATTAAACCACTTCATTGCTCGTCGCAGCACGAAGGGGCTTTGCTCCTCGCAGCCTTAAAAAATCAGCCTATTCTAAAACCATGCGGGGATCACAGCAGCATAGAACGGAGCCCGTATAAAACGGCTTCAAAGGGGCGCGCACATGGCCCGAACTTCCATCCAAAACCTGCAGTCATCGGACCGCATCCATCACAGCTGGTGTTTCGTAGCGCAACTGACGCAGGTGGCCGCGAGCCCAGGGGAAAAAGAGAAAGGGTTATTGTAAATGCAAAATACGCCAATTTGGCAATGAGCAAAAGAGGGGGTGAGGAAAAAAAATAAGCCAATTTACGATATACAGTATGAAAAGATATGTAACTAATAAGAATAAAATTGATAACCATCTTAAGAGGGGAGGCCAAAGCCGGTGGCCATGTACTTAACGGCTTGAAATACGTCACCTGTGAAATTTAATTTGATAGGTTAGGGGTGTGTCCGAATAAACGGAAGTTCCACCCAAAAGAACTAGCGAGAATGTTCTCGAACAAATTTAAAACCGGAAGGAATGATTTCAAACAGAATTTTACCGGCTTGGAACATTCGAAAGCTAAGTAAGAAAGAAAACATTACAGGCGACGAAATGAAAATAAGCGAAACCGAAATTAAATTTAAATTGAGAACATTAATAAAAAGGAAGGTGATATGAAATAAAATGGCTAATAAAATTGAATTAAACTAAACATATGGGGGGTTATCGAGTAACCACCACATATTACCCAGGGTCCCCCAAAAGAAAATATTGGTGAGATGACAAAAATGACAATTTTTCATCGAGACAATATTTTCTAACACATGTACAAATATACTAAGTAATTACACAAAATAAATGTATCAGAAATAGTTATAAAAATATACATAATTGTTGTACATGATATTTAAATAATAAAAAAAATAATTACTGTTATGATAGTAATCCTTATGAAAATATACCAACTGTAGTAAATGTTAACATGAAAGGTATATAAAGTTTCTTTCAGAGGTATCTATCATATATAAAAAAAAATTAAAGTCTATGTGCAGAACAACAGTCCATAACTTTGTAGAGTCTCTTGTTAGGCTGTGCAAAAAGCACCACAATAGTAGAATGCTTTAACATATGTCGCAATATGTGATTATACAATAATATGTATATTTATATTCTCAGTTGTGAACAAAAAATGAAATATACTATAACTGTATATGAATCATGTTATAACTATATATAACATATATGGTTTCAAATAACACATAATAAATTGAAATGAATTTGTAAGTTGAAAGTTGAACAAAAATATATATAAATGGTGTAGAGAGATTAGTTATGCTCTCATAAAAAAAAAATTTCTTATATCACCACATAGCCTTTTAAGCTTTCAATAAATCTTAAATGAATAAACTTTAGTATTATTCAATAACACATTTTCACAGAAAATAAAATTAATAAGTTGCAAAAAGAATGTCAACAAAAGCATGATATTATTTTTCAATAAAAATATCTTCAAAATGAATATAATAACTTTCAAAGAGAGAATTTTTACGCTCTCATAAAGGCATATTCTTGAACATTTTCAAAATAAATTGACAATAATTGCATAAATATCTTCAATACTATACTTCATTCAAAATAAACATAAAACATAAGATGTTTAATATTTTGAAAAAAAGGGAAGGAATTTATATGAATATGTCAATCTTATATATGACTTGATAATGTCAACTTACAAAGAAAAATCAATTATGTCAAAATCTTTATATAGAAGATATCTTGAACATATTTACTTGTAATTTTCAAACATTTTTTTTTTTTTTTAAATTAAGTAAGTGATCACTTTTGTATTTGTCATAAATCAAGAATTTGCTTTATATAAGTATATATAATGACTCAATCAATATCTTTGGATAAATATATATATCATGACTGAATCAAGAACTTTGGATAAATATATATATAATGACTGAATGAACAACTTTGGATAAATATATATATAATGACTGAATCAACATCTTTGGATCCAAAGTATAAATACCCAAAAGTATACAAAAATATTACTTAATGCGAGTCATTCACCTTCTATATTTCAACAAGAAGAGAAGAAAATATTAGTATGAATAAGTTTATCATGCACTTTCTCTCTTTTTTTTTTTTTATCAAAAGAGGTTAAATGTTAAAGCATGCATGCATTGTAAGGAAAAGACACAATAGGGAAAATAATTTGATGAGTACTCATCTTTATGTTTACCTTATATCAATTACAATTTCACCTTTCTTATTAGAATGCACATTTGTCAAAAAATAACTTTAAATAATGATATAGTATTATAACAAGAATATAAAAAGACAAATTCTTTCTCAATTTTTTTTTGGATCAACTATTGTAATAAAGACTTTATAAAATTTAAAAGTATGGCATACATGAGATTATGTGTAAATATTGTAAAAATTATGACTTATAGATAAATACAGTAAATAATAAAACTATTAAAATTCATACATACATCCCGAGGATGACCGTTGAGTTGTACCAGGGAGAAGAAGACTTAAATAAAATGAAAAACAAATAATAACAGCTGCCTGCAGCCTGGAGAAAAGAAAAAAAAAATTACATAGCGATTCTTCTTGCTGGACTATCAGTGCGGCTAGCTTCGACTGAATATATTACAAAGCAAAAGTCATCCTGTAAAAGGAAAAAGAGAGTTAGTCTATTTTTTATGTAGTTTATGATTGCGAGGACGAAGATCATAACTTCTATATTGAGTGGATTTGTTTTTAGCACCAGTATGAGTGCTATCAGGAGGAGCTTGTGACAGTACCGATTTACTGGAACATGAAGATGTTTGCTGGCATTTAGAAGAAGAAAGAATTTGAGGAGAAGTATTACAAGCTGCATCATGATTTGAAACTTGAATAGAAGAGTGTTGTCTCACAGGAGTGGAGGATGCATTATCAACAGCTGGTTGATCATGTGATGCACCTTTTGAAGAAACTGAAGGATGTTGCAGTGCTTCATTTCTCTTTTGAAGCTTCAAGATTCGATTAGTGTGAATCAACATTGGTGAAGCATGACTATTATTGGGATCTTGAATTTGAATGAGCACAGGAGAAATTATTTTCTTCACCACGTATGGGCCTTGTATCTTTTTGTTAAACACAGTAGGAAATTTTACATAAACAATGTCATTAACATTGATGTTGGAAAACTTTAATTTTTCTCTGGATTTTTGGTACACCTTTTGTCTGGATGATTCGTTATTCTTGTAAGCTTGATAGTATATTTTTTCAATAATATCCATCAATTTATGAATTTCATATGCAGTATTGAGAATTTTCCATGAAACTTGAGTTTTATAATTGGAATAAATGTCGTTTATCTCTCTTCCAAAATGAAGAAGATTTGGAGAGAATTTTGTAGCTGGATGAGGTGTAGCATTATATATGGATTGGTGAATTTTTAGAGCAGTCGGTACATCACATCCTTGTGAAGCCATTGTGTTCACAGATGATTTTATTTGAGAATTGACTCGTTCGCTTAAACCGTTAGCTTGGGGATGGGCTACAGAACTATGCTCCAACTTAATGCCAAGCTTTTTGTTAAAATATGCAAACATATCACTAGTAAATTGAGAACCATGATCAGTAAGAGTTAATTCAGGTTTTCCATGAGTGGAAATATAATGCAATAAAGCCTTTGTAACTGACTCAGCACTGATATTATTCAAGGCATATAATTCTAAATGACGAGAAAAATGGTCTATCATTGTTAACACATATTGACGATTTCTCAATGGGCCGAGTAAATCCATAGAGACCTTTTGATTGGGAGCTGTTGGGAGTGGTGCAGGTAGGTATGGAGCAGTGTTTTTTTTATGATTCTTATTTACTAAACAAATTTCACAAGAGTTGACATAATTAATGGTATCTGAAACAAGGGTTTTCCAGGTAAATCTTTTCTTTAAATTAACAATGGTTTTATGAATTCCAGTATGAGTAATATGAGCAATTCTTAAGGCCTTTGCTCGAAGTGATAGAGGTAAAACAGCTTTGTGTAGCTCGATATCTTCTGAAGAGAAATGACCATTATAGCAAAGTAACTCATTACTTGGATTAATATAGTAGCCATTTAAACTTTTAGATTTTTTATTATTTTTAAGGTCTTCATAAATTTGTTTGATTTTTGGGTCCTTTTGTTGTTCAGAGAAGATGGTGTGATCAAGAATTTCTAATAATGGATCTTGATTATTATCATTATTTGGAGGTGAAGAGTCACTTTGAAGATGACATGTATGGTGGATTTTGTCAACTAAACCACATGGAAAGTGAGGAATGTCATTATGTAAATCGTTTTGATTATCAACAACAGGTAGAGGTTCTTGTGAAGAAATAAGATCTGGATTATTATTGAGATCTTCAGTAGGAATGTGAGGAGTTCTACTCAGAAAATCTGCCAAGACATTTTCTTTGCCTGGAACATGTTGGAATGTGTACGAGTATTCTGACAGTTCTAACATCCAACGAGTAGTAATATCAGCAGGTGATGTAGCTTTTTTATAATTATTAAGTGGTTTGGCATCAGATAGTAGAATAAAGGGTCGACCAAAAATATAGTATTTAAAAGCAGTTATGCCTTTGTAAATGGCATAAAGTTCCAATTTGATGGCAGGGTAGTGTCTTTCTGATTGAGATAGAGTTTTAGAATAATAGGAGATAGGTTTTAGTTCACCATCAAATTTCTGCATAAGAACAGCTGATATTGCTGTTTTTGAGGCATCTGTATTAACATAAAATGTTTCATTCCAGATAGGAAGATTGAGCATAGGTTTATGAAAGAAAATGTCCTGTAATTCTTTAAATGCATTTTCTTGTTCAGATTTCCAAGAAAACTTATTTTTAGGTTTGGTGACTTCGATGAGAGGAGCAATCAATTTAGAAAAATTAGGTATAATTGATCTATAAAATGAACACAAGCCGATAAAACTCTTCGTTTGCCTCTTGGTTTTAGGCGTTGGAAAGGAAGTAATTTTTAAAATGTTACTTGTAATAGGAAGAATTTTATGATCTGTAAGTTGGAAACCCAAAAAGTTAATACTAGTTTGCATAAAGGTACACTTTTCAGGAGACAAAGTAATGTTATTAGCAATAAGGGTGTCTAATAACTTTGTGAGTTTCATGGTCATTTCTTCAAATGAATTAGCGCCCACTACTATATCATCTTGATATGCATAACAGGAGTCAATCTGAGATAATTGAATCACAGAGTCGATTAATTGTTGGAAAGTGCTGGCGGCCGTCTTCAAGCCAAATACTAAACGTAAATATGTAAAAATTCCCCATGGTGTAGTAAAACTAAGTTTATCTTGCATATCTTTAGGTATAGCAATCTGCCAATATGCAGAGGGTAAGTCAAGAGTGGTATAATATTTAAATTTTGACAACTGCACCAATAGATTTTGAATTCTAGGAAGAGGATATGATGATGGGATTATAATCGAATTTAACAATCTTAAATCAAGAGCCAAACGATACTTTTGAGGCTTAGACATATCAGTTCTCTTTTTTTTAACAAGAAGCATGGGACACGCCCAAGATGAATTTGACCTCTCAATAATACCAGCGGTCAACATTTGATTAATTTGGTCAAGAGCTTCTTGCTCGAGTGCTTGAGGTACAGGAAAAGGTAATGTTTTTACTGGATGAGAATTTAACATGGTAAACTGAGGATTGACCAGGTCAGTATGACCTAAAGTGTCAAGAGATTTCGAAAAGGCAAGCGCTTTACTACATAATAATTTTGTTAAAGCTTCCCTTTCATGAGGAGGTAAATGTTTAAGATCAAAGTCATTTGGCGATAATTCTTGAATACGTTTTCTCTTAATCTCTTCAGATGGCAAAATTAAAGTACAATATTCGTTTTCAAATTCTAAATCAAAAGAGTATTCTTCAATATCTTTTTCATCTACATTGATACATTCACCAATAATTGAATTTTTATTTAAATGAATATCGAGCTTTGATATATTCTGACATACAATCAAAAATAAATCATTTTGAATGGAAGATTTTGAGTGCAATGATTCATGTAATATAAGACCTTTATTTTTTAAATTTGGTTTGAAAACAAAATATTCAGATGGAGGATTGAGATACTTAACATGTAAATAAACAAATGAATTAGGAGGTATTACTTCTCTATTGAGTAATTGTACCATGTTAGAACTCACCAAAACTTTGTTACCAATACTTAAATGAGTTTGCTTTTCACCAAAATAGTTACCATCATTAGTATTCTCAGCTGAGAAATTCTTGCTAGGAATATTATTATCATTAGTAGACACATAATTCACCACATTAGCATAATCAGTTGGAAAATAATTAGAAAAATAAGTAGAATGACCATCAATATAAGGATTATGAAAATTCATAGCAGAATGAGCCATATTATTTGTAAACAAACCATTATTTTGAACATTATAATTATAAGGATAGGTTGTATAATTATTGAACAACTGTAAACTTGAATTATCATAATTTGTACAAGTATTATCAATGTAAGTATCACTCGTTAGATTATTTGACATAGATTGTTCATAGTAAGACATTTTGTGTGCATCGAGAGAATATGGTACATTTGAATTCACATAATTATATTCAGAATTCATAAAATAGCAAGTAGGAGATTCATTATAACTTTGAAAAGGAATGTGTTTGTCCTTAATTAGGATAGACTTAAAACTTGGAGAAATAGTAATAGAATGCTTGTTAATAAACTCAAAGCCAAGTATGGCTTGAAAGTGAACATTTTGAATTTTTGTAAGGTAAAATACATGATGAAAGAAATATTTATCAATTTTAAATGCTATCTCTATGCATCCTTTGAAGAAGACCTTAGAATTTATGGTCGATACAGATACATTTCTGGATAAAAATTTGTAATGAAGCCTGGATTTAATGCTATTAAAGCATTCTTCATCCAAGAGAGATAAACTTGATCCAGTATCTATTAATGTGGCGATTTCATTATGTTGAACATTTATTAGGATGCATGGAAGAACATAAGAGTTGTTAAAAGAACTGCATATGACATGATTTTCTTGTATGTCATCGTTGATTTGAAAATTTTGTTTGGAAGGCAAAGAATTATATGAACAAGAAGATTTGTTAAATTTAGATGTCATAGGAGAAGTTTGGACAGCTGTGGATGACACTAAAGTGACTGACGAGCGTTTGTCCAATTGTTGATGTTTGTTGTTGTTGTCAAAGTGTACTGACCCTGAATGAGAATTACGGGAGAGAAGGCGGTCAGTAGAACCAGTCTCCCTTATTTGTTTAAATGATAAACATTGTTATTTTCAGAAGAAGAAGAGGTGTGGCTTTTCTTTCTGTAAGGGTGAGACGAAACCTGAGTTGAAGAGTTTTGATTAGAATTACCAATAATGTTTTTGAATTTGTAGCATGAGTCCATACGATGATTAAATTTCCCACAGAACGCACACTGCACAACATCTCGTCTGTGATAAAAGGATGTAGAATTTTTTTTGTGAGAATATTTGTCAAAGGTTGGTTGATAAGGACGTTTCCGGTGAAAGTTTTGATGACGAAAATTATTGTTACGTTTATTTGTAGCCTCTTGTCTCGGTGGAGAAGGCGAAACTGTCCTAGGTCTTCTTTGAAAATTACGAGAAGTATGAGAACTGTCCTTTTGAGTTTGTAAAGGAGAGTAGTTGGTTTGAGAATTGTGATAAATTTTATCCTTCGTATGCTTTATAGGAGTTTTATGAAGAGTATTACTAGAATTATCGTGGACATTTTCAGAATCGATACAATAGGCTTGATTAAAATTTTCATAAGATTTTTTAGGGGGAGAGTCATAAATATTTTGAAGAAAAGTTGCTCGTTCAAGAGCTAATTCGAAGGACGTAATATTTTCTTCTAAGATTTTACGTTTGATTTGTTTAGGTAAAGCCTCAAGAAAATGAGTAAACTTTAATGAATTAAGAGCAGAAAGATCCAATTTTGGATAAGCAAGTCGAAGTTGTTTATCCAACCGAAAAGCAAAATTTTTAACTGATTCATTTGAATCTAAGGTCAAGTTCTGTAAAGATTTTAGAGAAACAGACTTTTTTGTGGGTAAGAAATAGTGTATAAATGCCTTTCGAATTTCACTAAAATTAGAGTTCTTGAGCTGTGACTGAGTTTCCAGAAAGAAGAGTAAGGCGGTGCCCTCAAGTTTTGATTTAAAGAGAACAAAAAGTTCCTTGTCTGTAAAGTTATTTAGTTCCTGTAAGTCAGATAATTGATCGAAGAAAAATTCTACAGTCTGAGGGTTACCGTCGAAAGGTTGGATTGCAATATTTAGTTTGGCTTTTGGAGGCATGATGAAAAATTTAATATAAGAGCTCAATATATGACATGATAAATTTGGTTATTGACTGGTCTTGTGATGAATAATATATATATAAATTGACTCGTTATTTAAAATATTGATGACTTTCATATACGTCATAAACCATTTTTATATATTAAAAAAAAAGAAGAAAACGTATACTAACATATTAGTATCATATGAAGAATATAAGACCCAAATATTTTATGTAAATATTTATATATAATATGGCTCAAAACATAAATTATTATATGTATGACAAGAAGAATAATTTATCTTAGCATGAACAATAATTTTTACCAGTACCTCCGTTAAATAATGCATATATATATTAGTTGCAAAATATAGCAAGACAAGAAAAAATATATATGGAAAAATTATGTTATATATATATCATGCACTGCTCCAGAAAAATATTATTTCAGTATAGAATCAATATGTTGCAATTAATTACTGCACCACTCTTAATAATAATATAATTAGTAATATTAATGTATGAAGAAAATAACTTGAAAAATAATGAAGAATTAACTGAAGATAATGACGACAATATGTATAAATATAACAAAAATATGATGGTGGCAAAGGAAAAATGGATGGTCATGGAATGTTGGATACGCTTTGGTGACGGCACCACAGGAAATACAGGTGTTATGTATGAGCTGACGCTTTGGTCAGGGCATCAAAGGAAATATAATGTTATGTTTACTTGAAAGTGGAAAAAAAGCACTTTTTATTTGCCTCTACCCACAATTAGGCCAAATAAATGATCGTGATAATGACAGCACATCGCGGAGAATGGGGGCCTGCAAACGACCCAAGTGACCATCCTTACTTCTTTAGAACAATAGAAATATCTTTATCCATGATGACATAAAATGTCAAACATAAAGTTAAAAAATATAAAATTGAAAAGGTAAAAAAAGTTACCTGTCAAGTCCTTGGCTGTTGATGACAAATAAATCCAGACAATAGGCACAAGAAATTATTATGCACACCAATTTTGAAGAAAACTATTTTTATTTCATGAAGAACTTGTTTACTTTTTTTCATGAATAAATATTTCTTCACATAATTATATTATTTTTGACTCGTACATATTAATCTCTCTTTTCATAAAAAACCATATCATAATATATGCTAATCACAACAATTGCTATCTCCAAGCAATAAAAATTCTTTGTCAATAATATATTTTAGATATCTCAACAGGATGTAAATTATAAATTTTCTCATGACATAAAAGGAGAATATAATAGTATTTCTTCTTGAAAAGGAGCAACTTTCATAATATGAACTTTCAAAAAAACAAAATATATTATACTTCATATTGCATAGATACAAACCAATATTTTCTTCATAACGCCCCGTGAGTAATCAAAAATTATATATATAAAATGGGCCAGATAACGACATGAAGGAACTTTATGTAAATAAATATTTGTATCTCACGAAAAGAAAAGATTTTCACCTCTGCTTGTTTGTCAGAGGACTGGCATCACATAAAACAATTATTGAAGAAAATTCGAGCACCAATAATAGCTGCAGAAAAATTATTTTTTAACGATGAGGTGATGAAAGATGAAATAGGTATTAAGTGGACTCATGATGACATACTACATCACTTATGATGCTTCCACAAGAACACCAACCAGAAGATCTATGGAGTGCGCTTATTTACGTTGAATAATCCAAAAGAGAAGGCACATAAAACGAATACATTCAGGAATGCATTAAACCACTTCATTGCTCGTCGCAGCACGAAGGGGCTTTGCTCCTCGCAACCTTAAAAAATCAGCCTATTCTAAAACCATGCGGGGATCACAGCAGCATAGAACGGAGCCCGTATAAAACGGCTTCAAAGGGGCGCGCACATGGCCCGAACTTCCATCCAAAACCTGCAGTCATCGGACCGCATCCATCACAGCTGGTGTTTCGTAGCGCAACTGACGCAGGTGGCCGCGAGCCCAGGGGAAAAAGAGAAAGGGTTATTGTAAATGCAAAATACGCCAATTTGGCAATGAGCAAAAGAGGGGGTGAGGAAAAAAAATAAGCCAATTTACGATATACAGTATGAAAAGATATGTAACTAATAAGAATAAAATTGATAACCATCTTAAGAGGGGAGGCCAAAGCCGGTGGCCATGTACTTAACGGCTTGAAATACGTCACCTGTGAAATTTAATTTGATAGGTTAGGGGTGTGTCCGAATAAACGGAAGTTCCACCCAAAAGAACTAGCGAGAATGTTCTCGAACAAATTTAAAACCGGAAGGAATGATTTCAAACAGAATTTTACCGGCTTGGAACATTCGAAAGCTAAGTAAGAAAGAAAACATTACAGGCGACGAAATGAAAATAAGCGAAACCGAAATTAAATTTAAATTGAGAACATTAATAAAAAGGAAGGTGATATGAAATAAAATGGCTAATAAAATTGAATTAAACTAAACATATGGGGGGTTATCGAGTAACCACCACACCGATTTTTACGGAATTTTTCAAAACTTCGTTCCTTTTTTTAACCCACTTAGGGGTGGAATTTTCGAAAATCCCTTCTTAGCGGCACTCGATGTTATCAGAAGTATTTTTAGCCCAATTTTCAAGATTTTAGGTTTGGCAGATTTTTTTGTGCTGTGATTAATACGAAATCCAGACTTTCTTTTATATATACTAGGGGGGCCCCGCCCCCCTGCTCGCTATGCTCGCCAACCCCCCGCGTAAACGCTTCGCGATTCCAAATTATTGGCTACCCCTGCTTGCTGCGCTCGCCAATACCCCATGGTATGAATAAGCAGTTGCAGACCTTTCAAATGATGTCACACGACTGGTGTTGTAAAGAAATTAAAAATGTGCCCCCCTGGGGGGGCAGAGTGGGAGGCGACACAAAAGACATCCATAATATGAATAAGCAGCTGCAGACCTCTCAAATGATGTCACACGACTGGTGTTGTAAAGAAATTAAAAATGTGCCCCCTGGGGGGGCAGAGTGGGGGTGACACACAAGACATCCATAAAATGAATAAACAGTTGCAGACCTTTCAAATGATGTGTCACACGATTGGTATTGTAAAGAAATTACAAAATGCGCCCCCTCTGAGGGCAGAGGGGGGGGGTTACACACAAGACATCCATAATATGAATAAGCAGTTGCAGACCTCTCAAATGATGTGTCACACAATTGGTGTTGTAAAGAAATTAAAAAGTGCCCTTCTGGGGGGCAGAGTGGGGATGACACACAACACATCCATAGTATGAATAAGCAGTTGCAGACCTTTCAAATGATGTGTCACACAACTGGTGTTGTAAAGAAATTAAAAATGTGACCCCCCCTGGGGAGAGCAGTGTGTGGGGGTGGCACACAAGACATCCATAATATGAATAAGCAGTTGCAGACCTTTCAAATCTTGTGTAACACGACTGTTGTTGTAAAGAAATTAAAAATGTGTCCCCCCTGGGGAGCAGAATGGGGGATAACACACAAGACATCCATTATATGAATCAGCAGTTGCAAACCTCTCAAATGATGTATCAAACGACTGGTGTTATAAAGAAATTAAAAATTTGGCGAAATATTACAGTTATCGCCAAGTTGGCGTCACTTTTGACAACTAATTTTGGTCGCCAAATTTGGCGATATATCGCCAAGTTGGCGACAAACTTGGCGATTGTTGGCGATGGTAACCTTTCCTCTCTTTATGGTAACCCATATGGCGATGCATAGACGGAGTCCTTTCCTGATTGGTCTATTCGACTCATGGAAGGAGTGGACAATCCGGATTCGTTAGTTCCGGAAATCTTCCACATCAGCATCATTCCAGGAGTCATTCCTTTTAAGGCTAGTTTTTTTTTTTACTATAGAAGGATAGATAAGGATTGAAAATTTCAGCTTTTTGCGCCGTAGACACCGCCAAATCAGGAAAATGTGAAGTATCTCACGAACTACTGAACTTAAAAGAATTTGCTTGGTAGCATTCGATTCAGCATGAAAAAATACACTAAAATGTGTTATCAGTTGAAAAATAACTACAAAAGCAGATTTTTACGGAATTTTTCAAAACTTCGTTCCTTTTTTTAACCCACTTAGGGGTGGAATTTTCGAAAATCCCTTCTTAGCGGCACTCGATGTTATCAGAAGTATTTTTACCCCAATTTTCAAGATTTTAGGTTTGGCAGATTTTTTTTTGTGCTGTGATTAATACGAAATCCAGACTTTCTTTTATATATATAGATAAGGTTTGAAAATTTCAGGTTTTTGCGCCAAAGACACCGCCAAATCATGAAAATATGAAGTATCTCGCGAACTACTGAACTTAAAAGAATTTGCTTGGTACCATTCGATTCAGCATGAAAAAATACACTAAAATGTGTTATCAGTTGAAAAATAACTACAAAAGCCGATTTTTACGGAATTTTTCAAAACTTCGTTCCTTTTTTTTACCCACTTAGGGGTGGAATTTTCGAAAATCCCTTCTTAGCGGCACTCGATGTTATCAGAAGTATTTTTACCCCAATTTTCAAGATTTTAGGTTTGGCAGATTTTTTTGTGCTGTGATTAATACGAAATCCAGACTTTCTTTTATATATACTAGGGGGGCCCCGCCCCCCTGCTCGCTATGCTCGTTAACCCCCCGCGTAAACGCTTCGCGATTCTAAATTATTGGCTACCCCTGCTTGCTGCGCTCGCCAATACCCCATGGTATGAATAAGCAGTTGCAGACCTTTCAAATGATGTCACACGACTGGTGTTGTAAAGAAATTAAAAATGTGCCCCCCTGGGGGGGCAGAGTGGGAGGCGACACAAAAGACATCCATAATATGAATAAGCAGCTGCAGACCTCTCAAATGATGTCACACGACTGGTGTTGTAAAGAAATTAAAAATGTGCCCCCCTGGGGGGGCAGAGTGGAAGGCGACACAAAAGACATCCATAATATGAATAAGCAGCTGCAGACCTCTCAAATGATGTCACACGACTGGTGTTGTAAAGAAATTAAAAATGTGCCCCCTGGGGGGGCAGAGTGGGGGTGACACACAAGACATCCATAAAATGAATAAACAGTTGCAGACCTTTCAAATGATGTGTCACACGATTGGTATTGTAAAGAAATTACAAAATGCGCCCCCTCTGAGGGCAGAGGGGGGGGGTTACACACAAGATATCCATAATATGAATAAGCAGTTGCAGACCTCTCAAATGATGTGTCACACAATTGGTGTTGTAAAGAAATTAAAAAGTGCCCTTCTGGGGGGAAGAGTGGGGATGACACACAACACATCCATAGTATGAATAAGCAGTTGCAGACCTTTCAAATGATGTGTCACACAACTGGTGTTGTAAAGAAATTAAAAATGTGACCCCCCCCCCTGGGGAGAGCAGTGTGTGGGGGTGGCACACAAGACATCCATAATATGAATAAGCAGTTGCAGACCTTTCAAATCTTGTGTAACACGACTGTTGTTGTAAAGAAATTAAAAATGTGTCCCCCCTGGGGAGCAGAATGGGGGATAACACACAAGACATCCATTATATGAATCAGCAGTTGCAAACCTCTCAAATCATGTATCAAACGACTGGTGTTATAAAGAAATTAAAAATTTGGCGAAATATTACAGTTATCGCCAAGTTGGCGTCACTTTTGACAACTAATTTTGGTCGCCAAATTTGGCGATATATCGCCAAGTTGGTGACAAACTTGGCGATTGTTGGCGATGGTAACCTTTCCTCTCTTTATGGTAACCCATATGGCGATGCATAGACGGAGTCCTTTCCTGATTGGTCTATTCGACTCATGGAAGGAGTGGACAATCCGGATTCGTTAGTTCCGGAAATCTTCCACATCAGCATCATTCCAGGAGTCATTCCTTTTAAGGCTAGTTTTTTTTTACTATAGAAGGATAGATAAGGATTGAAAATTTCAGCTTTTTGCGCCGTAGACACCGCCAAATCAGGAAAATGTGAAGTATCTCACGAACTACTGAACTTAAAAGAATTTGCTTGGTAGCATTCGATTCAGCATGAAAAAATACACTAAAATGTGTTATCAGTTGAAAAATAACTACAAAAGCCGATTTTTACGGAATTTTTCAAAACTTCGTTCCTTTTTTTAACCCACTTAGGGGTGGAATTTTCGAAAATCCCTTCTTAGCGGCACTCGATGTTATCAGAAGTATTTTTACCCCAATTTTCAAGATTTTAGGTTTGGCAGATTTTTTTGTGCTGTGATTAATACGAAATCCAGACTTTCTTTTATATATATAGATAAGGATTGAAAATTTCAGCTTTTTGCGCCGGAGACACCGCCAAATCAGGAAAATGTGAAGTATCTCGCGAACTACTGAACTTAAAAGAATTTGCTTGGTACAATTCGATTCAGCATGAAAAAATACACTAAAATGTGTTATCAGTTGAAAAATAACTACAAAAGCCGATTTTTACGGAATTTTTCAAAACTTCGTTCCTTTTTTTAACCCACTTAGGGGTGGAATTTTCGAAAATCCCTTCTTAGCGGCACTCGATGTTATCAGAAGTATTTTTACCCCAATTTTCAAGATTTTAGGTTTGGCAGATTTTTTTTGTGCTGTGATTAATACGAAATCCAGACTTTCTTTTATATATATAGATAAGGTTTGAAAATTTCAGGTTTTTGCGCCAAAGACACCGCCAAATCAGGAAAATATGAAGTATCTCGCGAACTACTGAACTTAAAAGAATTTGCTTGGTACAATTCGATTCAGCATGAAAAAATACACTAAAATGTGTTATCAGTTGAAAAATAACTACAAAAGCCGATTGTTATGTATGAGCTGACGCTTTGGTCAGGGCATCAAAGGAAATATAATGTTATGTTTACTTGAAAGTGGAAAAAAAGCACTTTTTATTTGCCTCTACCCACAATTAGGCCAAATAAATGATCGTGATAATGACAGCACATCGCGGAGAATGGGGGCCTGCAAACGACCCAAGTGACCATCCTTACTTCTTTAGAACAATAGAAATATCTTTATCCATGATGACATAAAATGTCAAACATAAAGTTAAAAAATATAAAATTGAAAAGGTAAAAAAAGTTACCTGTCAAGTCCTTGGCTGTTGATGACAAATAAATCCAGACAATAGGCACAAGAAATTATTATGCACACCAATTTTGAAGAAAACTATTTTTATTTCATGAAGAACTTGTTTACTTTTTTTCATGAATAAATATTTCTTCACATAATTATATTATTTTTGACTCGTACATATTAATCTCTCTTTTCATAAAAAACCATATCATAATATATGCTAATCACAACAATTGCTATCTCCAAGCAATAAAAATTCTTTGTCAATAATATATTTTAGATATCTCAACAGGATGTAAATTATAAATTTTCTCATGACATAAAAGGAGAATATAATAGTATTTCTTCTTGAAAAGGAGCAACTTTCATAATATGAACTTTCAAAAAAACAAAATATATTATACTTCATATTGCATAGATACAAACCAATATTTTCTTCATAACGCCCCGTGAGTAATCAAAAATTATATATATAAAATGGGCCAGATAACGACATGAAGGAACTTTATGTAAATAAATATTTGTATCTCACGAAAAGAAAAGATTTTCACCTCTGCTTGTTTGTCAGAGGACTGGCATCACATAAAACAATTATTGAAGAAAATTCGAGCACCAATAATAGCTGCAGAAAAATTATTTTTTAACGATGAGGTGATGAAAGATGAAATAGGTATTAAGTGGACTCATGATGACATACTACATCACTTATGATGCTTCCACAAGAACACCAACCAGAAGATCTATGGAGTGCGCTTATTTACGTTGAATAATCCAAAAGAGAAGGCACATAAAACGAATACATTCAGGAATGCATTAAACCACTTCATTGCTCGTCGCAGCACGAAGGGGCTTTGCTCCTCGCAGCCTTAAAAAATCAGCCTATTCTAAAACCATGCGGGGATCACAGCAGCATAGAACGGAGCCCGTATAAAACGGCTTCAAAGGGGCGCGCACATGGCCCGAACTTCCATCCAAAACCTGCAGTCATCGGACCGCATCCATCACAGCTGGTGTTTCGTAGCGCAACTGACGCAGGTGGCCGCGAGCCCAGGGGAAAAAGAGAAAGGGTTATTGTAAATGCAAAATACGCCAATTTGGCAATGAGCAAAAGAGGGGGTGAGGAAAAAAAATAAGCCAATTTACGATATACAGTATGAAAAGATATGTAACTAATAAGAATAAAATTGATAACCATCTTAAGAGGGGAGGCCAAAGCCGGTGGCCATGTACTTAACGGCTTGAAATACGTCACCTGTGAAATTTAATTTGATAGGTTAGGGGTGTGTCCGAATAAACGGAAGTTCCACCCAAAAGAACTAGCGAGAATGTTCTCGAACAAATTTAAAACCGGAAGGAATGATTTCAAACAGAATTTTACCGGCTTGGAACATTCGAAAGCTAAGTAAGAAAGAAAACATTACAGGCGACGAAATGAAAATAAGCGAAACCGAAATTAAATTTAAATTGAGAACATTAATAAAAAGGAAGGTGATATGAAATAAAATGGCTAATAAAATTGAATTAAACTAAACATATGGGGGGTTATCGAGTAACCACCACACCGATTTTTACGGAATTTTTCAAAACTTCGTTCCTTTTTTTAACCCACTTAGGGGTGGAATTTTCGAAAATCCCTTCTTAGCGGCACTCGATGTTATCAGAAGTATTTTTAGCCCAATTTTCAAGATTTTAGGTTTGGCAGATTTTTTTGTGCTGTGTTTAATACGAAATCCAGACTTTCTTTTATATATACTAGGGGGGCCCCGCCCCCCTGCTCGCTATGCTCGCCAACCCCCCGCGTAAACGCTTCGCGATTCCAAATTATTGGCTACCCCTGCTTGCTGCGCTCGCCAATACCCCATGGTATGAATAAGCAGTTGCAGACCTTTCAAATGATGTCACACGACTGGTGTTGTAAAGAAATTAAAAATGTGCCCCCCTGGGGGGGCAGAGTGGGAGGCGACACAAAAGACATCCATAATATGAATAAGCAGCTGCAGACCTCTCAAATGATGTCACACGACTGGTGTTGTAAAGAAATTAAAAATGTGCCCCCTGGGGGGGCAGAGTGGGGGTGACACACAAGACATCCATAAAATGAATAAACAGTTGCAGACCTTTCAAATGATGTGTCACACGATTGGTATTGTAAAGAAATTACAAAATGCGCCCCCTCTGAGGGCAGAGGGGGGGGGGTTACACACAAGACATCCATAATATGAATAAGCAGTTGCAGACCTCTCAAATGATGTGTCACACAATTGGTGTTGTAAAGAAATTAAAAAGTGCCCTTCTGGGGGGCAGAGTGGGGATGACACACAACACATCCATAGTATGAATAAGCAGTTGCAGACCTTTCAAATGATGTGTCACACAACTGGTGTTGTAAAGAAATTAAAAATGTGACCCCCCCCTGGGGAGAGCAGTGTGTGGGGGTGGCACACAAGACATCCATAATATGAATAAGCAGTTGCAGACCTTTCAAATCTTGTGTAACACGACTGTTGTTGTAAAGAAATTAAAAATGTGTCCCCCCTGGGGAGCAGAATGGGGGATAACACACAAGACATCCATTATATGAATCAGCAGTTGCAAACCTCTCAAATGATGTATCAAACGACTGGTGTTATAAAGAAATTAAAAATTTGGCGAAATATTACAGTTATCGCCAAGTTGGCGTCACTTTTGACAACTAATTTTGGTCGCCAAATTTGGCGATATATCGCCAAGTTGGCGACAAACTTGGCGATTGTTGGCGATGGTAACCTTTCCTCTCTTTATGGTAACCCATATGGCGATGCATAGACGGAGTCCTTTCCTGATTGGTCTATTCGACTCATGGAAGGAGTGGACAATCCGGATTCGTTAGTTCCGGAAATCTTCCACATCAGCATCATTCCAGGAGTCATTCCTTTTAAGGCTAGTTTTTTTTCACTATAGAAGGATAGATAAGGATTGAAAATTTCAGCTTTTTGCGCCGTAGACACCGCCAAATCAGGAAAATGTGAAGTATCTCACGAACTACTGAACTTAAAAGAATTTGCTTGGTAGCATTCGATTCAGCATGAAAAAATACACTAAAATGTGTTATCAGTTGAAAAATAACTACAAAAGCCGATTTTTACGGAATTTTTCAAAACTTCGTTCCTTTTTTTAACCCACTTAGCTGTGGAATTTTCAAAAATCCCTTCTTAGCGGCACTCGATGTTATCAGAAGTATTTTTACCCCAATTTTCAAGATTTTAGGTTTGGCAGATTTTTTTTTGTGCTGTGATTAATACGAAATCCAGACTTTCTTTTATATATATAGATAAGGTTTGAAAATTTCAGGTTTTTGCGCCAAAGACACCGCCAAATCATGAAAATATGAAGTATCTCGCGAACTACTGAACTTAAAAGAATTTGCTTGGTACCATTCGATTCAGCATGAAAAAATACACTAAAATGTGTTATCAGTTGAAAAATAACTACAAAAGCCGATTTTTACGGAATTTTTCAAAACTTCGTTCCTTTTTTTAACCCACTTAGGGGTGGAATTTTCGAAAATCCCTTCTTAGCGGCACTCGATGTTATCAGAAGTATTTTTACCCCAATTTTCAAGATTTTAGGTTTGGCAGATTTTTTTGTGCTGTGATTAATACGAAATCCAGACTTTCTTTTATATATATAGACTAGCAGCCTTCGCCCGCTACGCTGGTCATTTTTTTAAAGAAACTTTGAATCAAACGAAATTTTTATATCATAGTAATTTTTAGTTTTATATCGTACTTTAGACTGTCTTTCATCGGTGAAAAATCAGTCATCTAAACGGAAAGTTCAATGTTAGTCACCAATGAATGTCGTAGCGCTCAACATGTTAACAATTTTAATCACATAAAAATTCATTCAGCGGAACTTTTAATATAAAACCAAACTTTTGTAATTGGGTTCATCTGATAAAAAACATTTCCTAAGTATTCAAGTAAACAACGTAGAATGCTATATTTCATTTGTTACAAAATTTCTGAAAAATTATCCAACTAACAATGTAAAATCCAGTAAAATCTATCTTGTAGAACTTAAGTTATAACCGCCGCAATGAAATTTCCCTTTACGTTTTATATATATTGAGATAATTAAATATAGCTTATATAATCTTGTTAACCTGATTATAGAAATCTCTCTCAAAATTTAGGTTCAATAGAATTTTTTGTGCTGTGATAAATACGAAATCCAGACTTTCTTTTATATATATAGATAAGGTTTGAAAATTTCAGGTTTTTGCGCCGAAGACACCGCCAAATCAGGAAAATGTTAAGTATCTCGCGAACTATTGAACTTCAAAGAATTTACTTGGTACCATTCGATTCAGCATGAAAAAATACACTAAAACATGTTATCAGTTGAAAAATAACTACAAAAGCCGATTTTTAAGGAATTTTTTTTAAGTTCGTTCTTTTTTTCTAAACCCCTTAGGGGTGGAATTTTCGAAAATCCCTTCTTAGCGGCATTCGGTGTTATAAGAAGTATTTTTACCCCAATTTTCAAGATATTTGGTTCGGTAGATTTTTTTGTACTGTGATTAATACGAAATCCAGACTTTCTTTTATATATATAGATATAGAGACAAGGATAGAAAATTTCAGGTTTTTGCGCCGAAGACATCGCAAAATTAGGAAAATGTGAAGTATCTCACGAACTACTGGATTTAAAAGAATTTGCTTAGTACCATTCGATTTAACATGAAAAAATACACTAAAATATGTTATCATTTGAAAAATAACTACAAAAGCCGATTTTTAAGGAATTTTTTTAAAGTTCGTTCCTTTTTCTAACCCCCTTAGGGGTGGAATTTTCGAAAATCCTTTCTTAGCGGCACTCCATGTTATCAGAAGTATTTTTACCCCAATTTTCAAGATTTTAGGTTCGGCAGATTTTTTTGTGCTGTGATTAATACGAAATCCAGACTTTCTTTTATATATATAGATAAGGATTGAAAATTTCAGGTTTTTGCGCCGAAGACACCGCCAAATCAGGAAAATGTGAAGTATCTCGCGAACTACTGAACTTAAAAGAATTTGCTTGGTACCATTCGATTCAGCATGAAAAAATACACTAAAACATGTTATCAGTTGAAAAATAACTACAAAAGCCAATTTTTAAGGAATTTTTTTAAAGTTCGTTCCTTTTTCTAACCCCCTTAGGGGTGGAATTTTCGAAAATCCCTTCTTAGCGGCACTCGATGTTATCAGAAGTATTTTTACCCCAATTTTCAAGATTTTAGGTTCGGCAGATTTTTTTGTGCTGTGATTAATACGAAATCCAGACTTTCTTTTATATATATAGATAAGGATTGAAAATTTCAGGTTTTTGCGCCGAAGACACCGCCAAATCAGGAAAATGTGAAGTATCTCGCGAACTACTGAACTTAAAAGAATTTGCTTGGTACCATTCGATTCAGCATGAAAAAATACACTAAAACATGTTATCAGTTGAAAAATAACTACAAAAGCCGATTTTTAAGGAATTTTTTTAAAGTTCGTTCCTTTTTCTAGCCCCCTTAGGGGTGGAATTTTCGAAAATCCTTTCTTAGCGGCACTCGATGTTATAAGAAGTATTTTTACCCCAATTTTCAAGATATTTGGTTCGGTAGATTTTTTTGTACTGTGATTAATACGAAATCCAGACTTTCTTTTATAAATATAGATATAGAGATAAGGATTGAAAATTTCAGGTTTTTGCGCCGAAGACATCGCCAAATCAGGAAAATGTGAAGTATCTCGCGAACTACTGAACTTAAAAGAATTTGCTTGGTACAATTCGATTCAGCATGAAAAAATACACTAAAATATGTTATCATTTGAAAAATAACTACAAAAGCCGATTTTTAAGGAATTTTTTTAAAGTTCGTTCCTTTTTCTAACCCCCTTAGGGGTGGAATTTTAGAAAATCCCTTCTAAGCGGCACTCGATGTTATCAGAAGTATTTTTACCCCAATCTTCAAGATTTTAGGTTCGGCAGATTTTTTTGTGCTGTGATTAATACGAAATCCAGACTTTCTTTTATATATATAGATAAGGATTGAAAATTTCAGGTTTTTGCGCCGAAGACACCGCCAAATCAGGAAAATGTGAAGTATCTCGCGAACTACTGAACTTAAAAGAATTTGCTTGGTACCATTCGATTCAGCATGAAAAAATACACTAAAACATGTTATCAGTTGAAAAATAACTACAAAAGCCGATTTTTAAGGAATTTTTTTAAAGTTCGTTCCTTTTTCTAACCCCCTTAGGGGTGGAATTTTCGAAAATCCCTTCTTAGCGGCACTCGATGTTATCAGAAGTATTTTTACCCCAATCTTCAAGATTTTAGGTTCGGCAGATTTTTTTGTGCTGTGATTAATACGAAATCCAGACTTTCTTTTATATATATAGATAAGGATTGAAAATTTCAGGTTTTTGCGCCGAAGACACCGCCAAATCAGGAAAATGTGAAGTATCTCGCGAACTACTGAACTTAAAAGAATTTGCTTGGTACCATTCGATTCAGCATGAAAAAATACACTAAAACATGTTATCAGTTGAAAAATAACTACAAAAGCCGATTTTTAAGGAATTTTTTTAAAGTTCGTTCCTTTTTCTAACCCCCTTAGGGGTGGAATTTTCGAAAATCCCTTCTTAGCGGCATTCGGTGTTATAAGAAGTATTTTTACCCCAATTTTAGGGATATTTGGTTCGGTAGATTTTTTTGTACTGTGATTAATACGAAATCCAGACTTTCTTTTATATATATAGACATAGAGATAAGGATTGAAAATTTCAGGTTTTTGCGCCGAAGACATCGCCAAATTAGGAAAATGTGAAGTATCTCACGAACTACTGGATTTAAAAGAATTTGCTTAGTACCATTCGATTTAGCATGAAAAAATACACTAAAATATGTTATCATTTGAAAAATAACTACAAAAGCCGATTTTTAAGGAATTTTTTTAAAGTTCGTTCCTTTTTCTAACCCCCTTAGGGGTGGAATTTTCGAAAATCCCTTCTTAGCGGCACTCGATGTTATCAGAAGTATTTTTACCCCAATTTTGAAGATTTTAGGTTCGGCAGATTTTTTTGTGCTGTGATTAATACGAAATCCAGACTTTCTTTTATATATATAGATAAGGATTGAAAATTTCAGGTTTTTGCGCCGAAGACACCGCCAAATCAGGAAAATGTGAAGTATCTCGCGAACTACTGAACTTAAAAGAATTTGCTTGGTACCATTCGATTCAGCATGAAAAAATACACTAAAACATGTTATCAGTTGAAAAATAACTACAAAAGCCGATTTTTAAGGAATTTTTTTAAAGTTCGTTCCTTTTTCTAACCCCCTTAGGGGTGGAATTTTCGAAAATCCCTTCTTAGCGGCACTCGATGTTATCAGAAGTATTTTTACCCCAATCTTCAAGATTTTAGGTTCGGCAGATTTTTTTGTGCTGTGATTAATACGAAATCCAGACTTTCTTTTATATATATAGATAAGGATTGAAAATTTCAGGTTTTTGTGCCGAAGACACCGCCAAATCAGGAAAATGTGAAGTATCTCGCGAACTACTGAACTTAAAAGAATTTGCTTGGTACCATTCGATTCAGCATGAAAAAATACACTAAAACATGTTATCAGTTGAAAAATAACTACAAAAGCCGATTTTTAAGGAATTTTTTTAAAGTTCGTTCCTTTTTCTAACCCCCTTAGGGGTGGAATTTTCGAAAATCCCTTCTTAGCGGCATTCGGTGTTATAAGAAGTATTTTTACCCCAATTTTAGGGATATTTGGTTCGGTAGATTTTTTTGTACTGTGATTAATACGAAATCCAGACTTTCTTTTATATATATAGACATAGAGATAAGGATTGAAAATTTCAGGTTTTTGCGCCGAAGACATCGCCAAATTAGGAAAATGTGAAGTATCTCACGAACTACTGGATTTAAAAGAATTTGCTTAGTACCATTCGATTTAGCATGAAAAAATACACTAAAATATGTTATCATTTGAAAAATAACTACAAAAGCCGATTTTTAAGGAATTTTTTTAAAGTTCGTTCCTTTTTCTAACCCCCTTAGGGGTGGAATTTTCGAAAATCCCTTCTTAGCGGCACTCGATGTTATCAGAAGTATTTTTACCCCAATTTTGAAGATTTTAGGTTCGGCAGATTTTTTTGTGCTGTGATTAATACGAAATCCAGACTTTCTTTTATATATATAGATAAGGATTGAAAATTTCAGGTTTTTGCGCCGAAGACACCGCCAAATCAGGAAAATGTGAAGTATCTCGCGAACTACTGAACTTAAAAGAATTTGCTTGGTACCATTCGATTCAGCATGAAAAAATACACTAAAACATGTTATCAGTTGAAAAATAACTACAAAAGCCAATTTTTAAGGAATTTTTTTAAAGTTCGTTCCTTTTTCTAACCCCCTTAGGGGTGGAATTTTCGAAAATCCCTTCTTAGCGGCACTCGATGTTATCAGAAGTATTTTTACCCCAATTTTCAAGATTTTAGGTTCGGCAGATTTTTTTGTGCTGTGATTAATACGAAATCCAGACTTTCTTTTATAAATATAGATATAGAGATAAGGATTGAAAATTTCAGGTTTTTGCGCCGAAGACATCGCCAAATCAGGAAAATGTGAAGTATCTCGCGAACTACTGAACTTAAAAGAATTTGCTTGGTACAATTCGATTCAGCATGAAAAAATACACTAAAATATGTTATCATTTGAAAAATAACTACAAAAGCCGATTTTTAAGGAATTTTTTTAAAGTTCGTTCCTTTTTCTAACCCCCTTAGGGGTGGAATTTTAGAAAATCCCTTCTAAGCGGCACTCGATGTTATCAGAAGTATTTTTACCCCAATCTTCAAGATTTTAGGTTCGGCAGATTTTTTTGTGCTGTGATTAATACGAAATCCAGACTTTCTTTTATATATATAGATAAGGATTGAAAATTTCAGGTTTTTGCGCCGAAGACACCGCTAAATCAGGAAAATGTGAAGTATCTCGCGAACTACTGAACTTAAAAGAATTTGCTTGGTACCATTCGATTCAGCATGAAAAAATACACTAAAACATGTTATCAGTTGAAAAATAACTACAAAAGCCGATTTTTAAGGAATTTTTTTAAAGTTCGTTCCTTTTTCTAACCCCCTTAGGGGTGGAATTTTCGAAAATCCCTTCTTAGCGGCACTCGATGTTATCAGAAGTATTTTTACCCCAATCTTCAAGATTTTAGGTTCGGCAGATTTTTTTGTGCTGTGATTAATACGAAATCCAGACTTTCTTTTATATATATAGATAAGGATTGAAAATTTCAGGTTTTTGCGCCGAAGACACCGCCAAATCAGGAAAATGTGAAGTATCTCGCGAACTACTGAACTTAAAAGAATTTGCTTGGTACCATTCGATTCAGCATGAAAAAATACACTAAAACATGTTATCAGTTGAAAAATAACTACAAAAGCCGATTTTTAAGGAATTTTTTTAAAGTTCGTTCCTTTTTCTAACCCCCTTAGGGGTGGAATTTTCGAAAATCCCTTCTTAGCGGCATTCGGTGTTATAAGAAGTATTTTTACCCCAATTTTAGGGATATTTGGTTCGGTAGATTTTTTTGTACTGTGATTAATACGAAATCCAGACTTTCTTTTATATATATAGACATAGAGATAAGGATTGAAAATTTCAGGTTTTTGCGCCGAAGACATCGCCAAATTAGGAAAATGTGAAGTATCTCACGAACTACTGGATTTAAAAGAATTTGCTTAGTACCATTCGATTTAGCATGAAAAAATACACTAAAATATGTTATCATTTGAAAAATAACTACAAAAGCCGATTTTTAAGGAATTTTTTTAAAGTTCGTTCCTTTTTCTAACCCCCTTAGGGGTGGAATTTTCGAAAATCCCTTCTTAGCGGCACTCGATGTTATCAGAAGTATTTTTACCCCAATTTTGAAGATTTTAGGTTCGGCAGATTTTTTTGTGCTGTGATTAATACGAAATCCAGACTTTCTTTTATATATATAGATAAGGATTGAAAATTTCAGGTTTTTGCGCCGAAGACACCGCCAAATCAGGAAAATGTGAAGTATCTCGCGAACTACTGAACTTAAAAGAATTTGCTTGGTACCATTCGATTCAGCATGAAAAAATACACTAAAACATGTTATCAGTTGAAAAATAACTACAAAAGCCAATTTTTAAGGAATTTTTTTAAAGTTCGTTCCTTTTTCTAACCCCCTTAGGGGTGGAATTTTCGAAAATCCCTTCTTAGCGGCACTCGATGTTATCAGAAGTATTTTTACCCCAATTTTCAAGATTTTAGGTTCGGCAGATTTTTTTGTGCTGTGATTAATACGAAATCCAGACTTTCTTTTATATATATAGATAAGGATTGAAAATTTCAGGTTTTTGCGCCGAAGACACCGCCAAATCAGGAAAATGTGAAGTATCTCGCGAACTACTGAACTTAAAAGAATTTGCTTGGTACCATTCGATTCAGCATGAAAAAATACACTAAAACATGTTATCAGTTGAAAAATAACTACAAAAGCCGATTTTTAAGGAATTTTTTTAAAGTTCGTTCCTTTTTCTAGCCCCCTTAGGGGTGGAATTTTCGAAAATCCTTTCTTAGCGGCACTCGATGTTATAAGAAGTATTTTTACCCCAATTTTCAAGATATTTGGTTCGGTAGATTTTTTTGTACTGTGATTAATACGAAATCCAGACTTTCTTTTATAAATATAGATATAGAGATAAGGATTGAAAATTTCAGGTTTTTGCGCCGAAGACATCGCCAAATCAGGAAAATGTGAAGTATCTCGCGAACTACTGAACTTAAAAGAATTTGCTTGGTACAATTCGATTCAGCATGAAAAAATACACTAAAATATGTTATCATTTGAAAAATAACTACAAAAGCCGATTTTTAAGGAATTTTTTTAAAGTTCGTTCCTTTTTCTAACCCCCTTAGGGGTGGAATTTTAGAAAATCCCTTCTAAGCGGCACTCGATGTTATCAGAAGTATTTTTACCCCAATCTTCAAGATTTTAGGTTCGGCAGATTTTTTTGTGCTGTGATTAATACGAAATCCAGACTTTCTTTTATATATATAGATAAGGATTGAAAATTTCAGGTTTTTGCGCCGAAGACACCGCCAAATCAGGAAAATGTGAAGTATCTCGCGAACTACTGAACTTAAAAGAATTTGCTTGGTACCATTCGATTCAGCATGAAAAAATACACTAAAACATGTTATCATTTGAAAAATAACTACAAAAGCCGATTTTTAAGGAATTTTTTTAAAGTTCGTTACTTTTTCTAACCCCTTTAGGGGTGGAATTTTCGAAAATCCTTTCTTAGCGGCACTCGATGTTATCAGAAGTATTTTTACCCCAATTTTCAAGATTTTAGGTTCGGCAGATTTTTTTGTGCTGTGATTAATACGAAAGCCAGACTTTCTTTTATATATATAGATAAGGATTGAAAATTTTCAGGTTTTTGCGCCGAAGACACCGCCAAATCAGGAAAATGTGAAGTATCTCGCGAACTACTGAACTTAAAAGAATTTGCTTGGTACCATTCGATTCAGCATGAAAAAATACACTAAAACATGTTATCAGTTGAAAAATAACTACAAAAGCCGATTTTAAGGAATTTTTTTAAAGTTCGTTCCTTTTTCTAACCCCCTTAGGGGTGGAATTTTCGAAAATCCCTTCTTAGCGGCACTCGATGTTATCAGAAGTATTTTTACCCCAATTTTCAAGATTTCAGGTTCGGCAGATTTTTTTGTGCTGTGATTAATACGAAATCCAGACTTTCTTTTATATATATAGATAAGGATTGAAAATTTCAGGTTTTTGCGCCGAAGACACCGCCAAATCAGGAAAATGTGAAGTATCTCGCGAACTACTGAACTTAAAAGAATTTGCTTGGTACCATTCGATTCAGCATGAAAAAATACACTAAAACATGTTATCAGTTGAAAAATAACTACAAAAGCCGATTTTTAAGGAATTTTTTTTAAGTTCGTTCTTTTTTTCTAAACCCCTTAGGGGTGGAATTTTCGAAAATCCCTTCTTAGCGGCATTCGGTGTTATAAGAAGTATTTTTACCCCAATTTTCAAGATATTTGGTTCGGTAGATTTTTTTGTACTGTGATTAATACGAAATCCAGACTTTCTTTTATATATATAGATATAGAGACAAGGATAGAAAATTTCAGGTTTTTGCGCCGAAGACATCGCAAAATTAGGAAAATGTGAAGTATCTCACGAACTACTGGATTTAAAAGAATTTGCTTAGTACCATTCGATTTAACATGAAAAAATACACTAAAATATGTTATCATTTGAAAAATAACTACAAAAGCCGATTTTTAAGGAATTTTTTTAAAGTTCGTTCCTTTTTCTAACCCCCTTAGGGGTGGAATTTTCGAAAATCCTTTCTTAGCGGCACTCGATGTTATAAGAAGTATTTTTACCCCAATTTTCAAGATATTTGGTTCGGTAGATTTTTTTGTACTGTGATTAATACGAAATCCAGACTTTCTTTTATAAATATAGATATAGAGATAAGGATTGAAAATTTCAGTTTTTTGCGCCGAAGACATCGCCAAATCAGGAAAATGTGAAGTATCTCGCGAACTACTGAACTTAAAAGAATTTGCTTGGTACAATTCGATTCAGCATGAAAAAATACACTAAAATATGTTATCATTTGAAAAATAACTACAAAAGCCGATTTTTAAGGAATTTTTTTAAAGTTCGTTCCTTTTTCTAACCCCCTTAGGGGTGGAATTTTAGAAAATCCCTTCTAAGCGGCACTCGATGTTATCAGAAGTATTTTTACCCCAATCTTCAAGATTTTAGGTTCGGCAGATTTTTTTGTGCTGTGATTAATACGAAATCCAGACTTTCTTTTATATATATAGATAAGGATTGAAAATTTCAGGTTTTTGCGCCGAAGACACCGCCAAATCAGGAAAATGTGAAGTATCTCGCGAACTACTGAACTTAAAAGAATTTGCTTGGTACCATTCGATTCAGCATGAAAAAATACACTAAAACATGTTATCATTTGAAAAATAACTACAAAAGCCGATTTTTAAGGAATTTTTTTAAAGTTCGTTACTTTTTCTAACCCCTTTAGGGGTGGAATTTTCGAAAATCCTTTCTTAGCGGCACTCGATGTTATCAGAAGTATTTTTACCCCAATTTTCAAGATTTTAGGTTCGGCAGATTTTTTTGTGCTGTGATTAATACGAAAGCCAGACTTTCTTTTATATATATAGATAAGGATTGAAAATTTCAGCTTTTTGCTCCGGAGACACCGCCAAATCAGGAAAATGTGAAGTATCTCGCGAACTACTGAACTTAAAAGAATTTGCCTGGTACAATTCGATTCAGCATGAAAAAATACACTAAAATGTGTTATCAGTTGAAAAATAACTACAAAAGCCGATTTTTACGGAATTTTTCAAAACTTCGTTCCTTTTTTTAACCCACTTAGGGGTGGAATTTTCGAAAATCCCTTCTTAGCGGCACTCGATGTTATCAGAAGTATTTTTACCCCAATTTTCAAGATTTTAGGTTTGGCAGATTTTTTTTGTGCTGTGATTAATACGAAATCCAGACTTTCTTTTATATATATAGATAAGGTTTGAAAATTTCAGGTTTTTGCGCCAAAGACACCGCCAAATCAGGAAAATATGAAGTATCTCGCGAACTACTGAACTTAAAAGAATTTGCTTGGTACCATTCGATTCAGCATGAAAAAATACACTAAAATGTGTTATCAGTTGAAAAATAACTACAAAAGCCGATTTTTACGGAATTTTTCAAAACGTCGTTCTTTTTTTTAACCCACTTAGGGGTGGAATTTTCGAAAATCCCTTCTTAGCGGCACTCGATGTTATCAGAAGTATTTTTACCCCAATTTTCAAGATTTTAGGTTTGGCAGATTTTTTTATGCTGTGATTGATACGAAATCCAGACTTTCTTTTATATATATAGATAAGGATTGAAAATTTCAGCTTTTTGCGCCGAAGACACCGCCAAATCAGGAAAATATGAAGTATCTCGCGAACTACTGAACTTAAAAGAATTTGCTTGGTAGCATTCGATTCAGCATGAAAAATTACACTAAAATGTGTTATCAGTTGAAAAATAACTACAAAAGCCGATTTTTACGGAATTTTTGAAAACTTCGTTCCTTTTTTTAACCCACTTAGGGGTGGAATTTTCGGAAATCCCTTCTTAGCGGCACTCGATGTTATCAGAAGTATTTTTACCCCAATTTTCAAGATTTTAGGTTTGGCAGATTTTTTTGTGCTGTGATTAATACGAAATCCAGACTTTCTTTTATATATATAGATAAGGTTTGAAAATTTCAGGTTTTTGCGCCAAAGACACCGCCAAATCAGGAAAATATGAAGTATCTCGCGAACTACTGAACTTAAAAGAATTTGCTTGGTAGCATTCGATTCAGCATGAAAAAATACACTAAAATGTGTTATCATTTGAAAAATAACTACAAAAGCCGATTTTTACGGATTTTTTCAAATTTTCGTTCCTTTTTTTAACCCACTTAGGGGTGGAATTTTCGAAAATCCTTTCTTAGCGGCACTCGATGTTATCAGAAGTATTTTTACCCCAATTTTCAAGATTTTAGGTTCGGCAGATTTTTTTGTGCTGTGATTAATACGAAAGCCAGACTTTCTTTTATATATATAGATAAGGATTGAAAATTTCAGCTTTTTGCTCCGGAGACACCGCCAAATCAGGAAAATGTGAAGTATCTCGCGAACTACTGAACTTAAAAGAATTTGCCTGGTACAATTCGATTCAGCATGAAAAAATACACTAAAATGTGTTATCAGTTGAAAAATAACTACAAAAGCCGATTTTTACGGAATTTTTCAAAACTTCGTTCCTTTTTTTAACCCACTTAGGGGTGGAATTTTCGAAAATCCCTTCTTAGCGGCACTCGATGTTATCAGAAGTATTTTTACCCCAATTTTCAAGATTTTAGGTTTGGCAGATTTTTTTTGTGCTGTGATTAATACGAAATCCAGACTTTCTTTTATATATATAGATAAGGTTTGAAAATTTCAGGTTTTTGCGCCAAAGACACCGCCAAATCAGGAAAATATGAAGTATCTCGCGAACTACTGAACTTAAAAGAATTTGCTTGGTACCATTCGATTCAGCATGAAAAAATACACTAAAATGTGTTATCAGTTGAAAAATAACTACAAAAGCCGATTTTTACGGAATTTTTCAAAACGTCGTTCTTTTTTTTAACCCACTTAGGGGTGGAATTTTCGAAAATCCCTTCTTAGCGGCACTCGATGTTATCAGAAGTATTTTTACCCCAATTTTCAAGATTTTAGGTTTGGCAGATTTTTTTATGCTGTGATTGATACGAAATCCAGACTTTCTTTTATATATATAGATAAGGATTGAAAATTTCAGCTTTTTGCGCCGAAGACACCGCCAAATCAGGAAAATATGAAGTATCTCGCGAACTACTGAACTTAAAAGAATTTGCTTGGTAGCATTCGATTCAGCATGAAAAATTACACTAAAATGTGTTATCAGTTGAAAAATAACTACAAAAGCCGATTTTTACGGAATTTTTGAAAACTTCGTTCCTTTTTTTAACCCACTTAGGGGTGGAATTTTCGGAAATCCCTTCTTAGCGGCACTCGATGTTATCAGAAGTATTTTTACCCCAATTTTCAAGATTTTAGGTTTGGCAGATTTTTTTGTGCTGTGATTAATACGAAATCCAGACTTTCTTTTATATATATAGATAAGGTTTGAAAATTTCAGGTTTTTGCGCCAAAGACACCGCCAAATCAGGAAAATATGAAGTATCTCGCGAACTACTGAACTTAAAAGAATTTGCTTGGTAGCATTCGATTCAGCATGAAAAAATACACTAAAATGTGTTATCATTTGAAAAATAACTACAAAAGCCGATTTTTACGGATTTTTTCAAATTTTCGTTCCTTTTTTTAACCCACTTAGGGGTGGAATTTTCGAAAATCCCTTCTTAGCGGCACTCGATGTTATCAGAAGTATTTTTACCCCAATTTTCAAGATTTTAGTTTTGGCAGATTTTTTTGTGCTGTGATTAATACGAAATCTAGACTTTCTTTTATATATATAGACTAGGGATGGCCCCGCCCCCCTGCTCGCTATGCTCGCCAACCCCCCGCGTTATCGCTTCGCGATTCCAAATTATTGTCTACCCCTGCTTGCTGCGCTCGCCAATAACCCATGGTATGAATAAGCAGTTGCAGACCTTTCAAATGATGTGCCACACAATTGGTGTTGTAAAGAAATTACAAAATGTGCCCCCTCTGGGGGACAGAGTGGGGGATGACACACAACACATCCATAATATGAATAAGCAGTTGCAGACCTTTCAAATTATGTGTCACTCAACTGGTGTTGTAAAGAAATTAAAAATGTGACCCCCCCCCCCCCTGAGGAGAGCAGTGTGTGGGGGTGACACACAAGACATCCATAATATGAATAAGCAGTTGCAGACCTTTCAAATGTTGTGTAACACGACTGGTGTTGTAAAGAAAATAAAAATGTGTTCCCTCTGTGGAGCAGAATGGGGGATAACACACAAGACATCCATTATATGAATAAGCAGTTGCAAACCTCTCAAATGATGTATCAAACGACTGGTGTTGTAAAGAAATTAAAAATTTGGCGAAATATTACAGTTATCGCCAAGTTGGCGTCACTTTTGACAACTAATTTTGGTCGCCAAATTTGGCGATATATCGCCAAGTTGGCGACAAACTTGGCGATTGTTGGCGATGGTAAACTTTCCTCTCTTTATGGTAACCCATATGGTGATGCATAGACGGAGCCCTTTCCTGATTGGTCTATTCGACTCATGGAAGGAGAGGACAACCCGGATTCGTTAGTTCCGGAAATCTTCCACATCAGCATCATTCCAGGAGTCATTCCTTTTAAGGCTAGTTTTTTTTACTATAGAAGGATAAGGATTGAAAATTTCAGCTTTTTGCGCCGAAGACACCGCCAAAGCAGGAAAATGTGAAGTATCTCGCGAACTACTGAACTTAAAATAATTTGCTTGGTACCATTCGATTCAGCATAAAAAAATACACTAAAATGTGTTATTAGTTGAAAAATAACTACAAAAGCCGATTTTTACGGAATTTTTCAAAACGTCGTTCTTTTTTTTAACCCGCTTAGGGGTGGAATTTTCGAAAATCCCTTCTTAGCGGCACTCGATGTTATCAGAAGTATTTTTACCCCAATTTTCAAGATTTTAGGTTTGGCAGATTTTTTTCTGCTGTGATTAATACGAAATCCAGACTTTCTTTTATATATATAGATTATAGTATATTACTTACAATAATAAAACTGATGTAAATTAAAAGCTTTCATTCTGCCATTGGTAAAGAATCCCTACTATTTACTACTAGTTTCAGAAATTTAATTAAAAAATATGTTGGTTAAATTGAAATGAATAACATTTAATTAATTTTGTGTATTTTGATAAAATTTCTTTTCATTTTTAGCCAATTTAGCCAATTGTTGAAGATCTTTAGACAAACATTGTGTATGATCTTGGCTAAAAAAAAACTGGTGTAATTATTAATTTGGCATATATATTTAATTAAATTTATTTTGGTCCAATGGAATTAATTTATATAAGATTATAAGAAGATATTTATTATATCTTACAAAACTGAAAGTATATAGTAAATTCTTGGTGAAAACAGTTTCTTCCACTTGGAAAAAACCTATTTCTTCCGGCCGGTTTTTTCCATGGTTTTTTTCCTTGGTTTTTTCCACTGCGGAAGAAACTTGCCAATTCTGAGGTATAGAGAATTCATTAAAATTTTTAATTGATTACTAAATCATTAAATGATTTGTAGAATTATTGATTTGTAATTTTTTATGCAAACTGTGTACATGCAAAAAGTATAAAAACATTTAAAATAATCATATTTGAAGTAATCAATCAAAAGTGATTGTTTTGCAAATTTCAATTTTTCACTGTAAATTTTTCAAGTGTTCATTTACCATACTTATAGATTTTAGTTCTTCATTATCAGCCAGTATTTATAAAAAAAACTATTCAACTGCTTTGCGTATTTTAAGGCAACAAATCTCCCAACTACTCAGCTCAGTAAGTGGAAAACGTTTTGACACATTTGCAAATTCCTTTTTTAGTGGAAAAGTATAAAATTAGAACTTCTAACTATGAAAGCGATTTGGAATTGAACTGTGTTTTCAAGTTTTGAATAAATTACCTATTGTGTTATAAGTGATTTTGATCATGTGACAGAAATTTTTTACCCCTTCTTGAGTATTTTTTCTTCTTTCGCGTATAAATTTGTTTCAAAACACCAATGTTGACAATATTGTCTAAAAGATCTATTGCTTTTTTTTTTTTTTTTTTGGAAAAGAAAAAAAAAACAGGAAAAAAGTGATTACATAGTTGGCACTGAACAACAACGGTTGCTAGTTTCAGGCATTTCTGAATAAAAGTAAAATTCAAACTTTTGTCATAAAATTTCCCCTTTTGGATTTGAGAACAGCCTTAAAGCATCTGAAAAGTTCTTTATTTCACAATTTTCTTTTATTCCCCACTTTCAGAATCGCGCTCATAAATTTCAGCATTACTTTCAAGGTGGATAAATGCACAGAAGTCGAATCAAAATTGTGGGTAAATAAATGCTTGTCAGTTGTATCGTATACCTCTGTATCAACATGACTGTCTGTCAGTTTAATAAGTTCACGAAAATCTATATTTTCATTTTTATCTCAGACTACTTCATTATCTGAAATTCAAAAGCCAGTCCTTTTAATCTCATTTTCAAGTGTCCGTTATTCAGAAGTAAATGAATTACACGTCCTGTACGAAGGGACTGGGACCGGAAGTTTCGTCCCTGAAATAGAGGTGTCCTGTGAAACTATGTCCTAGTCGACTATGATCCCAAAATTGGGATTCTGACTGGCTGTCAGTTGGGGGGGGGGGGATTCTGTTTTTAAACATTTTTACCTTTTGTATACTGAGGAAGCGAGCCCTGGTGCTCATGAAATGTATACGTCTGTAGCATGTTTTTATTTATTGTGTGTTAAACGTTGATTTTATTATTGTAATCTTCCACACAAGGTTTTAGCTATGAGTAAAATATATACTGTTCACATGTGCCTTCTTTCCCCAGTACCACATGCATATTTTTGTTTCCAGGATAAGATGGAAGAAAATGATACCACTGCATTAATTTATCATCTATTGTATGAAAAGTAATAAATTTTTTGTGGAAAAATTATTAAACTTAGATAGTAACTTTACGTAAAAATCTAAAAGGTGTCTTTTGGCATCTCTTGGTAGAAATAATATTGATAATTATCAACAAAATTACTTAAAAATAATTTTTGTTTAATGTTTGACTTCAAATACTTGAGTTTAGCGTAGTTTCTAAATGTAATGTCATTTAAACCAAGCAAACTGTTCTTTTTTTTTCCAACCCTGATATACACAGTCCAGTCATATTAATTGGACTACCTTCACCATTCAACGTCAACGTGAAATAACTAATTACAGAAAACTGGTGGTAGCACATTGCAGTCGAGCATATATAAAATGTGTTTGAGGGATTTGAAAACATTACCATCTTTGGAGTAATGAAGAATTGGGGAAATTTATCTTAGACATACAATTATTGGTTTTCGGGCCAATGGTGGAAGCATCTCCTAAATGGCTAATTTTATAAATTGTTTGTATGACGCCGTAATAAAAGTATATTGTGCATAGAAAAATGGCACTATTGAAAGACGACGTGCCAAATGGGGTACACCACGGGTCCATGCATAACAGAGATGAACGACGGCTGCAGAGATGCATTCGAGCAAATAGACATGCAACTGTTGAGCAACTCACTGCCCTATTGACCAAAGGCTACCAACATTGTCTTTCTAATGACGATTCAGCAAACATTGCTCTGTATGGGCCTCCGCAGCAAACACTTGGTTAATGCACCTATTCTGACTGCTGTTCATTAGTGATGAAATCTGGAATTTGCATACCACAATTGGATATCCACTAAGTGACGACAAGTGGCTATATGAATGCTGGTGTATATGGTACAAAATGTCTGAAAGCAAACATCGTTCAACTATTACCGGAAGATTCCAAGCTGGAGGATGGTCTGGGGATTGTTTTTGTGGTGTTCCTGGGTGCAACCATTATTGTGGAAGGAAGAATGGATCAACACAAGTATGCATCATCTTTGTTGACCATGTCCACTTCCAATTGCAAATTATTTTTCCTCAGAATTCCTCAGTTTTTCCTCATTTATCAGCAGGATAATGCAAGATGTCATACAGCTCGCATTGTATGTGTGTGGTTTGAAGAACATCAGTATGAGCTTACCATACTCTCTTGGCCAACAAACTCCCCTTGCTTAAACCTAATCGAGAATCTATGAGACCGCTTCAATCAGGTTGTTCATGCCATGAATCCTCAGCCATGTAATCTAGCACAGCTGGCCATAGTACTGGAATCATCATGGCTCAACACCACTGTGAACAGTTTCAAGAACCAATTGACTTTCTTCCTCTATGTCTCGCAGTGGTCCTTACTGCGAAAAGTGGTTATTTTGGCTTTTGACAAGTGGTCACATTCGTATGACTGGATTGTGTATTATCTGAAGGTTGATACTGTAATTTTCTATTTGATATTTTTGTCAATATATTTATATTTATTTTTCTTTTATAGGTTTTCTGAGTAACATATTTACTCCTGTCTATTTTGACTCAATTACTACTTTTTGATCCTAATTGTCCGTTGATTTTATTTGTGCAAATAAAAAAAATAGATATCTCCATCTTTAAAGTATTCATGTTTTGTCTTTCTACATTAATATGGTTATGAACTTTCCTGAAATATCTAATTGCTTATTAAATACAAGAATTTTTAAAACAGATAAAATAACATCTCAAAATTAAATTTATTTAACTATTTTAATTTCATTTTTGCAAATGAACTTTAAATAATTATTCAAAACTGTTAAGAAAATATTTTTAGAAGAGAGTTTCTTGCAAATAGTCACTCTCTTGAGGGTTTCTAATAAATGGAAGATCAGACAATATTTGAAACCAAAAATGAACAAAAGACTCAATCAAATAATTTATGTCAAGAAAGTTTACAGAAACACAAGATGTTAGGTCAGCATTCCAAAACTCACATTGTAGAAAAATCTTATGTTTGTCAGGAATGTAAGAAATCATTTTCAAGGGAAAAATATTTGAATAATCATATTAAAGGTCACAGTCAAGAAAAAGATTATGCATGCACTATCTGCCATAAAACATTTTTGTGGAAATTTAGTTTAAAACGGCATATGAGAGTACATGCAAATGAAAGACCATATGTGTGTGATATATGCCAAAGTTCATATGCGTATGCATCAATTCTGAAAGAGCATCGTTTAATCCATTCTGAAGAAAAATGTTTTGTGTGTGAAGAATGTCAAAAATCATTTGCATGCAAAGCACACCTAAATAAACATCTTCAAACACACACGGGAGCAAAACTATTTGCGTGTGAACTGTGTCAAAAATCATTTTTAACCTTGTCAGCTTTAAAAATACATCTTCGAGTCCATACTGGAGAGAAACCGTATGTCTGCGACGTATGTGAAAAATCATTTTCTTTAAAAGACTCTTTAAAAGAACATTTTCGAGTTCACTCGGGGGAGAGACCATATGTGTGCAGTTTCTGCCAAAAGTCGTTTACATTAAAAGCCTCTTTCAAAAATCACCTTCGAATTCACACTGGAGAGAAACCATATGTGTGTAATATTTGTCAAAAGTCCTTTTCATTAAAAAGAAGTTTGAAAGATCATACTCGAATACACACAAGAGAGAGACCATTTGTATGTGATGTTTGTCAAAAGTCATTTTCCCTAAACAAAACTTTGAGAGAGCATGCTCGAACTCACACTGGCGAGAAACCATATGTGTGTGATATATGTCAAAAATCATTTGCATATAAAAGAAGTTTAAGATTTCATCATCATAGTCACAATAAAAAGCAATGATCTGTGCATTAGTGTTCATTCTAGGCCATTTTTGAAGGGTGCAGCACCCTGCCCTTTTTGAAATTTATAAAATGCACTCTGTCCTTTTTAAAAGTAGTAAAATGCACCATTAAATTTATCCAGAGATTTTTAATAAAAATTTTCTTTATTCCATAATATTTTTAAATTTGTGTGCCAAAAAATGATAGAATTTTCTCATTTTTTTAGGAAAAAGAGCATAAAATTATTCAAACATGCTTTAATTGTATTTTTTTTTATCGTAAAGTCATTTGAAATTAATGTTACTTGATTTATCATACTTAAAAATGACATATTTTCCTGGTTTTTTTCCGTTTTTTCTTTTTTAAAAGCAAATTTTTTTTTTTTTTTTTTTTTTTTTTTTTTTTTTTTTTTTTTTTTTGCAAGAGGACCCTTTTTTGTTGCAGTAGTGCCCGTTTTAGTGAATAGCACCATGCCCTTTTTCTTTCTAGAGTGAACACTATGTGCGTCAAGCCAAAAACCAGTTTCATGAATAACTTCTTTGAGCAGCTATATTTCTTATTCATGGTAGAAAGACACCATGACTGTATGACCCATAATTAAGGCAGGGATGAAAATCTATTGCAAATTCTTAATTGTCTTCTTTAATTTCTTTATTATGACTTTTAAATGTGTTCTTAATTATATAAATACTTACCAACTATAGTCTTTGTCTGATCCTTCCATCTGTTTGAATAAAACAGTGCAAAAATTACCCAAATGTAGGATTTGAAATTTGTGTAATTATTGCAGAATTTTGTTGAGTTATTTCATATGTTATTAAAATTGAATCAAAACTTTTTAAAAATATTACTGACAATTTTTCCAAGTCTATTAAATTCTATCATACATAATACATTAATTCAATGATATTTCATGATAGGTAATGATTCTAGGTTCCCATGGGGATTACATCTGATTTAAGATAATCCTGTTATTTCCGTATTATGGTATTTAATTTATATAATCCTAATAAATTTTGTATTCATGAATTTTCGCATAACAATGCAAGAACTTTGCAGCAAGATCTGAATATTTATAAAACTATTTTTAGTATGAGCGCATCACATTTGCTACACTTGGCTTACAATTTATGACTCGTTTAATCTTTTTGCTCTCTCTTTCTCCCTCTCCCACCCCGTGTTGAAGCTTTTCTAGCAATCTTTTGATTTTTGTAGTGACTTATGTTTACTCAAATTCATATAGCTTGGGACCAGAGGTTGTGCAGATTTTAGAGTTTGCTTATTGCTGGTTATCGTTTTAGTTTCATTTTTTAAACTGTAATTTGAATGTAATAATGCATACAAAACTATAATGAATGCTTGAATACAGTTGACTTCCTCAAATCTTGCACAGCTTGAGATCAGAGGTTGTGCAGATTTCTGGTCATTGCTTTGTTTACATATTTTAAACAGTAATTTTAATGTAATTAATAATGTAATCGAAACTATAATGAATGTTTACAATGTAATAAAACATTAAAATAAATCATAAACTAAAATAATAAAAATTTAAATAAATTTTTAAATTATTTAAATTTTAAAAGCAAATTTCAAGTTAATAATTAATAATGTATGATAAATATTCATTATAAAGATGAAATGTATTTTCCCTAAATTATTTATATAAAAGTCATAAAATAAGGAGTTTTATTTCTGTTTTAGCCAGACTTAATAGCCAAAAAAGCCTGATTAATACATAAATATATTTGGTAAGAAGATTGTGATTACTAGTGATATAAGCAATATCTTGAACTTTTTCAGAAATAAATTTATTCTTCCTTCATGAAAAATCACGAATTCAGTAATATTAACAAAAATTACAAATTAAAATAAATATAAATTTGATATAAATCTAAAAAAAGACAAATTTTGTCCGTATATCTGAACTGAATGTTTCATTGTTTTTATGTGTGGAATTTAGAGAGTTGCGGATTTTGGGGTTGCGAATTTCAGGGAGTATACTGTATGCTAAAGTATTAAAAATGTAAAGTAATAAACTAAAACGATAAAAATAAAATATTTTGAAAAAAATTAAATTATTAGAATTAAAGCTTAAGTAAATAATTACTAATGTATAAATAAATATGAATTTTATAGATCTGAAATAAATTGTTCTTAAATTATTCAATGAAACTTTCTCATAAACCTATTAATTCACATCAGAATCATAAAATAAGGAAGTTTTATTTTGCGGTTTAGCTAGTCTTATTAACCAAAAAAGCTTGATTAATACATACCGTATGTACTCGTGTATAAGTCTTAGAAGTTTAAAATGGAATTCGACTTATACATGAATTTGCGAAAAAAAGATTTTTTTCCGCACAGATAATTTTCAAATGGGCTCTTAAATAATCAGATGTAGGTCTAGGTTATATTACATATATATATATATATATATATAGACTATATATATATAGGTCTATCATATATAGGCCTATATATGGTATGTATTAATCACGCTATTCTGGTTAATAATAGGTCTAGCTAAAGCTCTATTTTCTATTATACGAATGTGTATGAAAAAATAAAATAAATAAAAGTATTAAGTACTGATATTATTTATGAGGTTTTTTCCCCCCCTCCGGATCTCGATAATTTTTTTTTTAAACATTCTGATCCCACGTAAAATTACTTTCCGACCCCTGCCTTAAATTTTGGTTTAACTATATTTTTTAAAGTTCTTTTCGCTTCATTTTTCTGAGATTAAACTAATCAAAGTAATCTTTTATAAAATATTGGTGTCTAAATTTAAGGGACCGTATTTGCCTAAAATCAATTTTCAGCAGCCACCATTTCAGCGTCCAAAAATCCGTAATTTTTGAAATACCATTTCAGATGATGTATCGGAAGGATTGAAATTTTAATATCGTCATCGCAGCCTTAAAGAAATATCGATATATAACGATATTACGGTATATCGCTCAGACTTAACATCCAGCCAAATCATCGTCATTTAATGCGTAAACGCAAAATGTCATGCAATTACTTAAATTATCTTAAAATGAACAAAAGTAGCAGAATATGCATTTTAAAAAAAGCCTATTTTTTGACTAGGACTGTATTTTTATTTACATTTCTTGTGTGTAAAGCATATCAGTATAACATATAACGTTTAATTTTCCAATTCATGTTTTTAAATGTTTTTTTTTCTGGTTTTATTTTAGGTTTTTCAAAGAGTAAAGGGTAAAGTAAAAGGAATGTTATTCATTTTGTTATTTTTTTTAAAACTTACTCAATTATCATTCTTAAAGCCAAAGAAAAACAATTTTCAAAAGTACATCTTTAAATCATTGATGTCTTTGTAATCTCGACATTTATATGTATAAGAATTCATGAACCAAATTGAATTTGCAGAAACATTTGTATGAAAATAAACTAATGCCTCGAAAGTGGACGTATGTGATTATTTAAAACCGATTATCTTTCTTTTAGCGGAAAGCTAAAGTAATCTACTTGATAGGCTCAAATAGACGCACAATTTATAATAAAGACTGTTTACTACGAATCTAAAATAGGTTTTAAAGAAATATTTAAACAGTAATATATATTTTAACTAAATATTTATTTTCTTTTACGTGTAATTTTTATCGATAAAAAAGATAAATAAATGGAAGATCATCAATCGGCTTTTCAAGTGAAAAGGGGAGAAAAAATACATGGGTATGATGTATGTCGAGTGAGTTTGTCAAAAAAAGCTAATTTGGATGGACTTTCCGAAATTCGAAAAACAGAGAAATCTTACGTTTGCCTGTGCAAAGAATCATTCTCAAAAAGTTCTGATTTAACTAGACATATTAAACTTCATAGTGTGAAAGAAACTCAGTTTCATACCAATGAAAAGCCACACATATGTGGGAACTGTCAAAAATCATTTTCAAAAATCTCTGAGTTGGAACATCATATTCGAATTCTCACTGGTGACAAACCCTATGTGTGCAATGTATGTCAAAAGTCATTTTCGTGGTCTAGCGCTTTAAAGGATCATCTTCGAATTCACACTGGTGAGAAACCCTTTGTGTGCGATGTATGTCAAACTTCATTTTCCCATAGAAACACTTTAGTCAATCATTCACGAACTCACACTGGAGAGAAACCATTTATGTGCGATGTATGTAAAAAGTCATATTCAAAGAGAAGCAGTTTAAAAAGTCATCTTCAAACTCATTCTCAAACTGACTCTGGACCATTTGTGTGCAGTGTATGTCAAAAGCCATTTTCATCAAAAATATCTTTAAATCTTCACCTTCGAATTCACACGAGAGAAAAACCATTAGTGTGAGACATTTGTCAAAATTCATTTAAAATCTTTTTTTTAAACAACATCTTGGAATGCATACTGCAAAAATCAGTTAGTGCGAAAGGATCAAAATATCATCGTCGATTCTACTCTGGGGAGTAGATTAGTAGTAGTTATTAGTAGTTAGACCATTTGCATGCAACGTATATAAAAAATCATTTCCATTGAAAACAACTCTAAAAGATCATCTTCGAAGCATGCGATGTAGGTCGAAAAGCATTTACAAACAGGAACATTTTAAAAATTCATCTTCCAACTCAGTCTGGAGAGAAACCATTCGTGTGTGACATTTATCAAAAATTATTTCCAAGAAGATACAATTTAGAATATAAAATTCAAAACTACTCTGAATAGCATTTGTTTGCGATGTATATAAAAAATCATTTTCAATGAGAAGCAGTTTAAATAATTATCTTCAAACCCTTTCTCAATCATTCGTTTGCGGTGTTTGTGAAAAGTTATTTTCATCAAGATGTTTTAATATTCACTTTCAAACTCTCACCGGAGAGAAACCGGTTGTGTGCGATTTATGTCAAAAACCATTTGTATATAGACGTAGCGAAAAATTCATCTTTTTATGTTTTAGTATTTTTGTGAAATCATTTCACTCTGTTTTGTATTATTTAATGTGTTGAAAAATGTGACCAAAGATTTCTAATAAAGCACTTAAAATAGGTATAAATATTGTAATTTATTTTTCACCATTTATATTTTGCTGTACCAGATAAACGGTTGCACATTTTAAGCTTTCAAAAGTATTTTTCTTTTAAAGCACTTAAAATTTATGCTTTGAGAAAATTAATAAATGAAGATAAGATATACCATATACCGCGTATTAGTAGAGGAATTTCTGACAATTTTCGCAAGAAATTGGGGAGTAGGGTCAGGGGCGTGCGAAGAGAAAACTGCGCCCGGGGGTTTGAATTTGGCGCCCCCCACTCCCAACTTTTCCTTGTGATAGGCCAAAAAATGACGTTGCTAGTATAAATTTGGCGCCCCTAAGTTTTCGCACCCGGGGTGACCACCCCCTTCGCCTCCCCCTCCTTTCGCACGGCGCTTATGGGGGTTCACTTACACGTAAATCAGTTAAACAAATGGGTAAGTGTAATCGCAGATTGCACTGAACTTTCCGTTTAAGCTGCCTCATATTTTAGGATATAATTATCTTATAGATAAAAGTTAAGTAAATTTTAAATGAATTTTCAATCATTACTTAAAACAATATATATTTTTTTAAATTTTATATTATATTTTACACTGTCAGGCACCCTAAGTTGACGCGTATTAAACGGAAAGTTCAGTGTCAATCACCAGCGACTGACGTGGTGCTTAACGTGTTAAATGTAAACTTAAATTTGTCATTGATAAAAATTAAATTTACAATGATTAAATGAGATAGATGTCATTTTTCATGAAATTTTAGTCTTGACTTTAGTCATAAAGTTTGTTTGAAAGGAAAGTATAACTGCTCTCTTTTAATATAAATCAGCAGAAAATTTACCACTGCATCTAAACAAATAAAGCACTTACCTGTAACGCATAGCTATAAGATATGGTCGTAGTGCACAATCGAAATATTAAATAAAATATGAAAGTTACTTAATTAAAATAAGTTTGACTAAACGTTGAAAAGGTTTGATAGAATGTGACGTCAGATGTAGCCTTTTTTACTTTTTCCTAAATTGTTTTCTTGTAATTGAAATGTTTTAATTAAAAAATCAAGACAGTACGTCATATTACCACAGTTATAATTAAAGTTTTTATTTTATCTATGAAAAATATATGTGCATTTTCTGTTTAGAATGACGTCAGTTTTGAAAATGAAAAAATATAGATCAATCGAATCTGAACTTTTTTTGGCTTGTAAAAAGAAAACACCCGTGATATCATTTTAAAAAAGTTATTATACTGCTTTTAGGGTGTGTCAACACGAAAGACTTGATTGAATTGAAAAATTTAAATGAAAGGTACTCCTATAATGCTAAACTATGGAAGGTGGTTTAAAAATAAAATAAAAAAAATATGATTTTTTTTTATGTTGACAGGGTGCTTTTCCATTTTTTGAAACGTATGTAAAGTAGTTTCATTCAAATCGGTCAAAAAGTCGAAAATCATGCAGTCAGAGAATGGCTTTTTTAATATATATAGATATGATCAGGGATGTAGTGGAGGGTATACGGGGGTATACGCAGTATACTCGCTGGATTTTTTTAAGGAACACATATACCCTTTGTTTCTCAAAAAAGTTATAGTATGTACATTCTAGGGTATACTCTCTGCCTTGAGCGTATACCCTCTGCTTAAGGCGTATACCCTTTGTTTGTTTTACGACTACACCACTGGATATGACGTAATAACTTTTTTTTTAATTCGTCTAACTTTTTATTTCATTTTTCACATGAAAATCTTCCGTTTGAAAATTGTTGAAATCGAAATTGTTGTAATAAGAATTTTATTGAGAATTTTTAATTTTTGACAACCGCTAAAACGAAAAATGTTTAAATTTATTGGAACTTGCTGAAATGGGTGGCTTTCTATTAATTAAAAATTGATCATAAATTATTTCGATTCTGGATTACTTTATTTGACTCGACCGCGTTTTTTACACATGTACGTCACATTTCACAATTCTGGCTTCCAAACTGTGGTTTTGTATAGAATTACAGACAGATAGACAAATTTTTATTTTTATATATTAGATAATACAATGAAACCTCCAAATAAGGGGCACTCTGAATAAGGGACACCTCTATTTAAGGGACAAAAGTTCCGGTCCCAGTCCCTTGGTATAGGATATGTAATGTATTTACCTCTGAATAAGGGACTCTTGAAAATGAAATTAAGGGGACTGGTTTTTGCATTTCAGATAATGAAGTAATCAATGATGAAAATGAAGATGCAGATTTTTGTGAACTTATCAAACAAACACTTACATTTATCTTTTTCCCCCAACTGAACATTTAGTTTTCGAGCAGGACAGCGCTCCATATCACTAAACTCGAATTGTGCTGGAGTTGTTCCGGGAACATATCACTACATTTCAGTTAAAGTCCTGGCCGCTTTATACCTATACAACACATTTGGGGTGTCATGAAAAGGCAGCTTAGAGCTAAAAAACAACCGTGCTGCAATATCCCACTTTACGTGATTACTGCTTAAACATCTGATACAATGTACCTCTAGACATCTATCAAGGACTTGTGGTATCCATGCCACGACAGGTTGAATCTGTCTTGGGAACCAAATGTGGCCAAAGCATCATTAGATAGACGGTCAAAATGTTTTGGCTCTTCAGTGTTGTAATCGATTCAAAATTTTGAAATAGTTAATTCTCTATTTGTTTTGTAACGTAACGTAATGTATATAGCTTTTGGGTACATTTAACCCTTTGCGGCGCAGGACAAATTCATTGCTTAAGTGTTGAAATTAATGACTGACACCGGAATTTGAAAACAACTTTATCTGTAATTAAGAAAACACTATGTTTCACGCATTCAATAAACCGTAATTTTTTTCAACAAAATTCCGGTGCGAATGTGGCGTTTGGGAATTAAAATTAAGTGGTATACCTATGAAACCACCGAGCCGCAAGGGGCTAAACTTCACTTTTAATGATTGGTTATTTTTATGTCCTTCTAAATGATTAATTGAAAAAAAAAGTTAAATATCCGAATAAGAGATATCTCTATTTAAGGGTGGAAAGTTCGGTCTCGTGCGTGTTTCATATTCAGAGGTTTCACCGTAATAATAATAACCTGAAGGTTAATTCCATGCGCAGATTTATCACATATGTAATAAAGAATAAGTATAAAAAATTTGTCTATCTGAAATGCAAAAAAAGCTTAAAATATATGATAATATTTCCATCCTAACATCTTAGGTGTCTGTCTTTCTATCATATAGCAGGTCAAAAGTGCTCCACATCTTGTTATGGTCTCCATCCCACCCGCAGGCTGTTCCGGGGGGGCAAACACCGCAGCGGGTGTCTCAACAAACATCTTACCATCTCATTTTTCTCACCTATTCTCTCTCACAGGGGGGGGGGGGTCTGTGCCCCAGCGGTTTAAACTAGTCATGTTAATTTTTTATTACGGCTAAATTATGTAATTTTTTTAAAGTCCTTATATAGGAGACCGGGGGGGGGGAGAAACTATGTTCTATAGACACTTTTTCCATGTCTGAGCAGTCCCTTTTAGGCATTGAAAACGGAAAAGTGAAGAAAATATGAACATAGAGAAAAGGCTGTTTAAAGTTTCCATTGCGGGGAATTGCTCTGGGTATATTAACAAAATTTAAAATATCTCGCTATATAAATACTATATGGGTAAAAAATAAGTTATCAAAATATTTACAATTAAACAGACTTTCAGTTTAAAAAAAAACAAAAATGTCATTGTTATGTCGAAAGTAACATGACATGACATATTATTATTAATTCCTTTTTTAATTAAATTCTCCAGTTTAAAATTGAATTTATCCTTCACAATTATAAATGTAATCAAAACTCTCTTTCCTTTCTAAAAAGAATTATTTCTTCCCTAGTACGCGTTAAATTCCAGTTACTATGTTTTCTCATGCTCAGCCGAGGACGTTAATAAAATAAATCAAAAACAAATAATTTCTCATCCTAAAATCATTATCTGTGCGAGCATACTTTCATTTGATCAAAGAATAGATAAAAACATATTCTTAAACCATATGGTCCTGTTGCAGTAGTAACTTATGCACTTAGTATTCATTCTCAGATTAATAGTCAATACAAGTATCTTTTCAGGTGAAAATATTATGCTCTGTTCATTGGCTCCAACTTTTGAAAAATATTGGGTGGGCTCAAAAAATTTTTGAACAAATACATAGATATTGGGTGGGTTCAATTAATAATAAGTAGATGGAGATATCAAATTATTGGGTGGGCTCGCGCCCCATGGGCCCATATAAGTTGGCGCCACTGTCTCTGTTTATATTAAAAATTGGCGTCTGACATCTGTGTTTTGCTTTTAGAGATATCTTTCCCAGTAATGAGTTTTGGCATGCACATTTGTCCGTTGGTATATTTATGGTGATTGCTATGGTTACCACCGGAAGGTTGGAAATATTTCGCAGTTCAGAATGGCAGTGCCTTGAGCGGTTACCATAGCGATCACAGACGAAAAATTGTTTACGTTTCGATTAGCTTGTTGTTCTATGATAAATAGAGTCAGAATTTGCGTTCATACTTCTGAAGAATAAAATAGAATTAAGTTAAAACATCTACGTGTTATTTTATGATGACCAATGGGACATATTAAACGCCAATTTAACGATCCGGTTGGCGCGTTTTGAATTTAAACTCTCATTAAGTGCTGTAGTTGTTGCGTTATAATAGCAAAAGGGTACCAAATTTGGCTCGACACATTTTGGCAATCGGATTTGACGGTTATTAATGATTCTATCTCTGACCGCTCTGCTGTTAAGATGTAAATCACGTATCTTGTTTTTACCGGGGGTCACTCCACGAGAGTGTACTACTCTCTTCTCATTAATAAATACCTCGTACATATTGCATCTCATTTATTGAGTCTTCCTTACCTGAGGTTTGACATATACGGAAAGTAATTTTAGTTATCACGGCTGATCTATGACTTAAACAACTGTTGATCTTTAATTAACTTTTTTTTTAAGTATAAACGAAAAACCTTCTTTACAGTTATTTTTTATCAACTTTGAGGTAAATTGTCCTCTTAAACGTCTTCGAAAATTGACAAATAAATCAAACTAGATATATTCAATTTTTTTTTCAAAGTATTTTATACTTTTCTATTAGCCGGGCGCCAATGTTATATATATCTATGTACATATGTACACTCAAGAGCCGAAACATTATTACCACCCTCACGTTTTGCAGTGAACTCGGCTAGATGGTGTGAAAGGCACATAATCTGATGGGAAGGGTATTTAAATGCTGGTAGGAAGTCTCAGGAATAATTTTTGCTCTTATATATGTCTGTTTGTGGGAGTAAAGGCTGCTGATCTAAGCTACTTTGGTAGAGGGCAAATTTCAATCATCTGACGAGTCAGAACGTGTAACATCGAAATACCATGTCTCATTGGTTGTTCGGGACCTACCGTTACTTGTAAAAAGTAGATGAATGCTGGTGAAACCATCAGTGAAAGCCATCGCTTTGGACGCCCAGGTGGTATCAAGTAAAAAGAATGTCGCAGACTCCCCATTATAGTAAAGCAAAATCGGTCCAGAGACTGGCTCAATTTTCATCCCAAGACAATGCAGGTCAAAGTGGAATTATTTGAAGCATACAGTTTAGCTGATAATGTTGAATATGAGACTACGGGGTTAACGTCTCACTCAAGTGCCCCTATTGTCCAAGCATCATCGTCAAATACTCCTATACCAGGCCCGGAAGAAAGATTATAACTGGACTGTGAGACGTAGGGTGGGAGTTGCCTCGTCGGACGAAACATCCGACAACTTTAACAAGTCGATGGCCGTGTTTGGGTAAGCCGTCTTCTATGCGAACTGTTACTCTGCTTGATGACACAGCAGGTTTTACACAGGCCAGTTGTGGCGATTTTAATTTTTGGAGGACGTCCTCACAGTCCACCCAGAGACTGTGGTGATATAGAACAGACGATGAACGTCACAGACTATCTAAATATTATTGCGAATCCTTTGCACCTTTACATGGTATCTAACTTCCGAAATGTAAATAGTCTTCATGCAAGACAACTATCTATATCACATGACTCGAATTATGCTCGAGTAATATTCCAGGAACAAAATACTAAATTCCAATTTAAGTCCAGATCGCCTAACTGGACGGATCTTAATCTAGTGTTCATTCTAGGCCATTATTGAAGGGTGCAGCACTCTGCCCTTTTTCAAATTTGCAAAATGCACCCTGCCCTTTTTAAAAGTAGCAAAATGCACCACTGGTTTTACCCAGAGATTTTTAATAAATATTTATTTTATTTCGTAGTATTTCTAAATTTGTGTGTCCAAAAATGATAGAATTTTTTCATTTCTTTAAGGAAAAGAACATCAAACTATTCAATAATGGTTTAATTTAATTATATTTTTAATTTTTATATCATAAAATCATTCAAAATTAATATTATTTGATTTATCTTACTTAAAAAGTATGTATTCTCCCGCTTTCTTTTTTTTCCTTCTAAAGGCAATAATAAACTTTTTCTTGCAAAAGTGCCCTTTTCTACTACAGTAGTGCCCTCTTTAGCGAATAGCACCATGCCCTTTTTATTTCTAGAGTGAACACTATCTTAATCTCACAGAGCAACTTTCGAGAGTCATTCAGCGGCAGCCCAGATCTCAAAAACAGCCATTTTGGTATATCCTGGATATGCATGACCGCTGCTTGAACAGTTAATACAATTTATTTTCGGTCATCTACCATGAACTTGTATTTGCTGCTGTTTTTCAGATCAAAGGTGGACCAACAATTTATTAAGTAGGTGGTCATAATGTTTTGGCTCTTGAGTGTATATATCATTGGCGCAAGGCTAACCGAAATTTACCAAAAAATTTTATTTACGTTTCTCATGTATATAGCATTCAGTATAACAAAAATTAGTTTGATTTTTTATATCATGTTTTTAAATATTTATTTTCTGTTTTTTTTTTCTTTTTAGGTATTTCCGTGAGTAAAGAGAAAAGTAAAAGAAACATTCATTGATTACCTTTTGTTAAGTTCACCCAATGATCATCTTTTAAGCCAATGAAAAAGAAGTTTGAATAGTATATCTTTAAATGATTGATGTCTTTGTATTTCCACATATATTTTGTATAGAAATTTGTGAAATATGTTTAAAAGCAAACTCGAATTACAGAAACATTAATACGCAGATGAACTAATAACTCGGAACAGGACATATTTGATTATTTAAAACCATTTTTTTCCTTTTAAGTGGAAAGCGGAAGTGATCTATTTGAAAGGCTCAAATGAACGAACAATTTGTATTGAAGACTGATTACTTACTAGGAGTCTAAAACAAGTTAAAAACTGTTTAAACCCCAAATGTATATTTAGACAAAATATACATTTCTTTTACATGTGATAAAGTTTTAGTACAATTTTTAACTGATAATAATAATAATATATGGAATATCAATCGGTTTTTCAAATCAAAAGGGAAGAAAAAGTACATGGATTTGATCTATGTCGAATGAGTTTATCAAAAAAAGTTATTTTAGATGGATTGTCCGAAATTCAAAAAACAGAGAAATCTTACATTTGTCTATGCAAAGAATCTTTCCCCAAAAATTCTGATTTAACCAGACATATTAAACTTCATAGTGTGAAAGAAACCAAAGGAACTCATTTATGTAATACTTGTAAAAAAACATTTTCGGAAAAGACATATTTGGAACGTCATATGAAAATTCATACAGATGAAAGACCACACGTGTGTGAGAAGTGTGAAAAATCATTTTCACTACGTAGCAATTTGAAGGAACATCTTCGAATTCACACTGGTGAGAAACCCTTTGTGTGCGATGTATGTCAAACTGCGTTTTCCCATAGAAACACTTTAGTCAATCATTCACGAACCCACACTGGAGAGAAACCATTTGTGTGTGATGTATGCAAAAAGTCATATTCACGTAGATCCATTTTAGAAGATCATATTCGAAAGCACTGTAAAGAGAAACCGTTTGTGTGTGTTGTATGTCAAAAGTCATTTTCAATGAGAGGCAGTTTTAGAAAGCATCTTCGAACTCATTCTGGTTCATTTGCATGCGATATATGTCAAAAAATATTTTCAATGAGGGACACTTTAAAAACTCATCTTCGAACTCACACGGGAGAGAAACCATTTGTGTGTGATGTATGTCAAAAGTCATTTTCAACAAGAAGCAATTTAAGAACACACATTCGAAACCACCCTAAAGTGAAACCATTTGTCTGTGATGTATGTCAAAAGTCATTTTCAATATTAAGAAATTTTAAAAGACACTTACAAAAACACACTGAATAAAAACCTTTTGTTTGTGATGTATGTCAAAAGTCATTTTCACGTAGATACATTTTAGAAGACCATATTCGAAAGCACAAGAAAGAGAAACCGTTTGTGTGTGATGTATGTCAAAAATCATTTTCAATGAGAAGCAGTTTTAGAAATCATCTCCGATCTCATTCTGGATCCTTTGCATGCGATGTATGTCAAAAAATATTTTATTTAAAGAACATTTTAAAAACTCATCTTCGAATTTATACTGGAGAGAAATCATTTGTGTGTGATGTATGTCAAAAGTCATTTTCAACAAGAAGCAATTTAAGAAAACACATTAGAAACCACCCTAAAGAGAACCATTTGTTTGTGATGTATATCAAAAGTCATTTTTAATAAGAAGCAATTTAAAAAAACACATTCGAAATTACTTTAAATAAAAACCATTTGTTTGTGATGTATGTCTAAAGTTATTTTCAATCAGAACCAGTTTAAATAATTATCTTCAAACTTACTATTAATCATTTTAATGCAGTGTATATCAAAAGTCATTTTTATCAAGTTATTTGAATGTTATCTTCCAAATCCACACTTGTGAGAAACCGTTTGCATGCGATGTATTGTCAAATCATTTCCATTGAGAAGCATTTATAAGGATCATTTACGAATTCATTCTTGATAGAAACCATTTGTGTCTCGTGTATGTTAAAAGTTAGAGGAAAATTATATAAATATGTATCTTCGGGCGTGTTCAATGCAACTTACCAAATAACCAATGTTACCAACCCATTGTAGGGCAGTACGAAAGCGAATTGTAGTACCAATGAAAACTATCCTGTTGAATTGTAGCTGACGTCACAATTCGTCTTGATTTTCATTTAGTGCTTGTCTACAAACGGTCGTAACATTGGTTACTTTGGTAAGTGACTGGTAAGTTGTGCTGAACATGCCCTTCGTATCCATACTGGCAGGTAAATCAACTGTGCGTGGTAAATAACAGAAATAGTTTTTACTGAAAAGAAAAGAAAATCTAATTTATCATCTTCGAATCTTTTCTGTGAGAAAATCCAACGTATGCGTGTGTTACCTGTCATTTTTTCTTTTCTTTTTATAAACTGGATATTTATATCCAATCCACATTCCTGAAAAGATGCTTGTATAGGGCCATTCCATTGTCACGTGCGGGACAATCAGACACCATAATTCCAGCAAAATTGTGTTATAGGGCTTAAGATTTTTCAGAAATAGGAATAAGCATATTTTTATAAGCTTATATTTGGTATAACAATATTTGAGGCAGGGACAGAATTTTCCTAAATGGTTTTCTGATTTAGTTATTAATTAATTTGCATTTGTCACGTGCAGGACATCTGAAGTCAACCACTTGTAATTTGCTGCATGATCCAGACAACATTTCTGCTCAATTAATTTTGCAATTTCAAAACAAAAAATATGTATTAGGAGCTAAAGGTCTAATGTTCATGAAATAAACATCATTTTTTGAAAAATAAATTTTTAAACTGCCAAAAAAATAATAACGTATAGTGTCACGTGCGGGACATGGTTGTCACGTGTGGGACATTTGCAAATGTCATTCAAGTAACCTTTTCAAAAAGACAAAAAATAAAGAAATGCAAAAAAGAAAATACATGTTATACATTTTACAACACAAAAATATTTATTTTAACTTTATTTTTGGTACAAAATAAATGTTCAAACTGACATTTTCAAACATAAAACAAAGTAAATGCATAAACAAAATTCAAAAATTTTCAAAAAATTTGAAACAACCTCTATTATTAGCTACACTGGGAGTTGATATCTTTTTTACCACATCTTTAAATGAATACAGAATTTTATCTGGATACTGTAGCCACTTGTAGAATTTACCACTCTTTGTCATGACAGACACTTCAACACTATCATGATTGGTGCTTGTAATTTCACCAGGATAATTAATGCCATCATATTTTACAACTACCCATTCACCTGTCTTAAAAGAAGCTGCAGTTTCTGAAGACATGTTTAATATAATTGCTTTTGGAGGATTCATAGCATTATTAGAAAAAGAAAACTTTTTATTTGCATATTTGATAACATGGAAAGATTGAATTCCTGGAATGCTTTCAACATTTTCCCATATTTTTTTCTCCCAAAATAAGACTTATTTCTTCTTCAGAGACATGGATCACTGTTGTTGCTTTGATAATTTTTTTTGCAGCATCAACAAAGTCAGCTGCACATTGTACAGTTGTACTTCTGCTCATCACTTGTTGACGGACAAGACGCTTGGCATTTCCACCAACACCGTCAACTACACCTTTCCCATGAGAGGTGGCAAAATATTTCCACGAGAAAGGCTTGTTGTATTTTTCTGATAGCATTTGAACTACCTTTACCATGAATTTATTTTTGAATTCTGATGTGGGACCGTCACTCCATATAATTTCTTCATTCACAAAGGAACTGTCAAAAGAATAAAGTCTATCATACAATATAGATAGCAGAGGATAGACCAAATTTTTATCCTTAGTCTGTACATCTGTACATTAAAGGAAGATATTGCAACAGCCATTTAAAAAGGTTGCTGCTGTGAACGATGTGACACTTGCTCTTGACCATAAAGCGTTTTGAATCTCATCTTGGTAGTCACAAGAAAACGACATTACATATATAAAAAAAACTATAAATTAAGCAGCTGAATTCTTACTGGAAAACAATATGTTCTGAAAATAAAAATAACCATCAAATTGATCGAATTGTATTACAATAAATTCAGAAATAAAAAAGATTAACATCACAAAAAAGGAACTACCATCAAAATTTTTTTTAAAAAATCTTAATTTCGTTTTAATCTCATAGAATATGTTCTTAAGACAAAATAATCATTAAACAGTTAAAACTATGCTACAATAAATCTCTATTTAAGATTCCGAAATCAAAAGTAATTGCCCGGCTCATAAGGTGTCACGTGCAGGACAATTTTGTTTTTATATTTTTCTCTAAATAAAAATTTGGCCCAAATTTTTAACTAGCATAGAATAAATGTACTATACTAATCTGCTTTAGAAATGCCAATTAAACAAAATAGATGCATTTCTTTTTTCTCCTAACGGAAAAATTTCATCTTTTGTGTCACGTGTGGGACACAGAAACAAAGATTTTTTTATGTGCTTTAAAATTTATTAGAAATTATCTTAGATTTTTAAGTTTACTGAAATATAAACAATGAATGTTAGACTTATCTAAAATGTTGATTTCAAAAGTTTCACTGCATTTTCTTTATTAAAAATACTCACTCGAAATGCATTATGAAACTCAATATACTTGCTTCAACATGGACGTCATCTTCAAACTGTCGTGTTGCCAATCAACAAAAGATAAAGTTTAAATTCTTACTCAAAACATAAAATTTGACATATTGCCATTCAAGAAATACCAAACTTATTTATTTATATAAATTTTTAAAATTGACTATCAATTTACCTTTTTTCATGGAATGGCCCTATACGAGTTATGTCAAAACATATTTCAGATAAAAATATACTTAGGAACCTACACGAGTCACTGAAAAAGATCCGGATGATAATGTCTATGTATAATGTATATAGTCTATGGGGGCGTTCTTTTCAAATATCTCGATCAAATTTTAATATTTTTACATGATTTTTTTTTCCTTTTTTGCATACGATAGTTGAGGACGATCTACAACCGGGCTGGTTTTTACTTTTTCGATTTTGCTTGCATATTTTTTATATTATGAAAGTTTCAATTTCAGAACCGGTTTAAACCGGTTTTGAAAATTAAAGTAATTAAAAAAAACTGAAACCAAAATTGAAAAAGTAAAAACTAGGCCGGTTGTGAAACGTCCTGTCTTCAGCTACCCTGTGCAAAAAAATATCATGTAAAAATATTAACATTTATGTCAAATTAATGGGACTTATTATGTATGAGATTTTAAAAAAGATCCCCATTTTTCCTTGTGAAGTAGGAGTGCGCGCTATACACAAGTAAATATGGTATGTGACTTTAAAAAAAATCCTTGCAGAAATATAGGTAAGAAACTTAATGAAATGACAGTGGTTTTTTTAAAGTATGTATTGACAGTGACATAAGACTAAAATTAACAAGTTTCAACCCTAGTAGAACTAATCTGTTTATTATTAAACAATGTTATAAATCGTTCTGATTTTCAAAATTTATTTTTTTAATCGTGCAATTATTAATAAGTTTATTTTTGAATCTTAATAGAGGGTGATGCTTTATTATCATGCCACTTTATCTTTCTTGTTTCACTTAAGGAGTTACCACTAAACTGTGGGTTTTCTCGACCCATAATAGTTCTGAGAGATCCTTTCCATCTGTCTCTGCCGGCCTCACCAGTGGTCGAGAGGTTCTGACCTCTCAACTGGTAGACGACAGGTGCTGGGTTCGAACCCAATCGTGGCCGTCGGTCTAATCGTTTGGAGATTTCCGTGGTTTTCTTCGAACCTTGGATTTCCTAGCGTGAATACAAATTAGGTTCCCTTAGTTCCGGAGGGCACCGCACCCTCTTAAGGGCCTATATCCCTCGTGTAGATAATCGGCCGTCATAAAATAAAAAAAACCATCTATCTCTCCTAAGAGTAATCTCACAAGTTAAATTGTATTTTCTTTGTCTTTCGAATAGAACTTTCCCGAGTCATCCTGGGTCTTCCCCTCTTACGTGTGCCTTCCGGACTCCATTAAAAAAAATTAAGAAGCCTATCTCTATTTTTCTGCGAATACGTCCATATCATCTGATTTGAGCTTGTAGTACTTTGACTTTATTAACATCTTCTTTGACTTGCATCATTTCACGCATTCTTGACTTTTTAGTTTTTTTTCCTGCTTAGAATTTTTCGCAGATATTCGCCAAAAGTTCATTTCAGTAAAAAGGAGTTTTCTATTTATTTATTTTAAACAGAGATTTGTTTATTTTATTTTATTTATTTATTTTGTCTGTGCGCTGTGCATTAAAATGCTTATCCCAAAACCATTATAAATTAAATGCTTAATTTTAAGGAGAATATTACTACTTTACAGATCAGGATTTAACATTGGTATTGCTTTCCTGTCTTTCTCAATTCTCCTTTCAACATCTGTTTGGCTTTATCCATCTTCATGATTGACATATCCAAAGTATTTGAATTTCTCTCCAGTTTTAAGATTATTGTCTTTCAATAAAATATCAACACTTGGCAACGCTGCTACACCCTCCTACGATTAAGACATAGACTTCTCATATAAGTGGATTCATAAATAGCAATCTTTTCTTGAAGCATTCTCCCCACCATCACGTGATGGTGGGGAGAATGCGCGTCAAACTGGTTTCTCCCACCAGTCACCAAGACCTTTTTTGACTGCGTTATGTTTCTTTTATTATGAGAACGAAAGCAGAAAATTGCAAAAAAGGGATCACAAAAAAAAAAAAAAAAAAAAAAAAAAAAAAGGTACCCTTTTGGTGAGGAAAATCTCGCCAAATCTCGGAGGCCATTGCTTCAAGAATCCCCGAAGAGAACAAAGGTATCCGTTATCTAGTTATTCCTGATCTAAGGATTAAGACAGCTTTGAAAGGACACAGTTTTGACGGCAATTACACAAGCCAAACCGCCATGACGATTGCTGTGAACGAAGTTCCTTACCGCTTGACAAAATGTGTAGATGCTCTAGGGATGTACTTTGAAGATATCTAAGCGTTTGTAACCATATTTTAAAAAATTCCCTTTTTTGTGACAACACTTGCATTACTTTTGAACACACCTGTACATCGAGAATACTATTTGAGTAACCAATTCTACTAGTCATGAATATAAAAAATAACAGAATAGATTATATGTGTATTATATTTTAACACAATCAACTGATTGGTAAATTTATTATACGAATTGAATATTTCTAACTGAGCGAAAAATTGCCCAGGCCGGGAATCAAACCCAGATACTTGGCTTAAAATCCAATGTTTTACCTGTTAAGCTAACTGGGCGATAGCCGGCTGGGATTTTTCGCTCAAATAACCTTATTGGTCATAATATCTGATCAGTCATTTAGACAGCTTGGCAGAATAAACCGCGGGTAATGGAACTTTTCCTGTTTTTAATCTTCTTACCTTTCACAAAAAAAGGTTACACTTTTAATATTAAACAGGCTAGACGAATAGTTTCAATCATTTTCATTTGCCTATTTATCCATTCTGTATTCTTGGTTTTCATAAGAATGCATGGATATTTAAAGACTCGGAATTTTTGTACTCTTTTTCTATTAAAAAATTATGTGACAAATTTTAAAAGCACAAAAAATGGATTACGATTTTCCGAAATTATACCTTAGATTGCTGAATATGATGAATTTCAATTGTATGTTTTATTTCAAATTCAGTGTGATTTGTTTAAGTGTTTTTATTTAATTTTTGATACTAGGTAACTCTTTAACTTAAATCATAGCTGCCAACATATTACTCTTTTTTTGGGCAGGAAAAATTTTACCATTTAAATCGTCATAATCTACCGATTAAATAAGTCAAAAATTTCTATTAAATTTTTCCGGGCCAAAAAATCGGAATAGTTGGTAGCTATGACTTAAATAAATGTTACTAAAGTAAAAAGAACTTAAAACACTATAAAATTTAGAAATGTGTAAAACTTTTCAAAAGCACCTGGTCTTCCTTCTTAACTGATCCGCTCAACAAGCGAAAAACGCTTTGACACATTTACAAATTCATTTTTTAACAGAAAGTTATAAAATTTTAATGCCTGACTATGAAAGCGATTTCGGATTGAACTTATTTTTCCATTTTATGATAATTAAATTACTTATCGAGTTATAAGCTATTTCGATGACGCAATCACCCGTTTTTCGCCTCCTTTTCGACCGGTTTTTCTGCTTTCGTCGGGGAATATGCTCAAAAGTGTCAACTTTGAAGGCTTGTTATGAAAAATCTATTGTGTTTTTTAAAAAACAAAAGAATGAGTGCAATTAGACAGTTTCTGAATAACAACACCTGCTATTTTCATGCATTTCCGAACAAAAATAAATAAATGCATGTGTCACAAAGTTGCCCTTTTTGATTTAAGAACACCCTTAAGGGAGTGGGACATGCTCAAGAAACAGTCAATAGAAAAATAAAACGCATCCGCTTAACGCGCAAGATCTTGATCCAATCAGAATAACAAAAAACAGAAGGAAAATTATGAAGCAAGTTGTTAAAACCCTCAAAGAATACAAATATTATAATATATTAATGTGCAAATAAATAAGTAATAAAGTAAATTAATAAAATAAAAAATTATAAAATAAATAAAAAATATTCAAAAAATTAAAAAAAAAAACAATAATAATAATTAAAAAAAATTAGGAAATACGAAATACCAAACTAACATTAATTTATTTTTAAAATATTTTTTTTCTATTTACTATTTTATTTTTAACCCCTTTTATTTATTATTTATTTATGTATTTTATTTTTTTATTTGTGTATACATTTTACACATTCGAATCTTCGGTTTTGTTTTTATTCCATTTGCTTCGTAATTTCCTTCTATTTCGTGTTTTCCTGATTGGGTCACACTCTTGTGTGATTGGCTAATCATCATTAACATTCAAGCCAGCGAAACACTTTCATCCATCTATCTCGACAGCCCCCCCCCCTACTGTCTCAACGCTGCATTTCTACACTCACATTTTCTGTACGAAATCTACTTATTTAGGTCCTTTCTACCTGCCTTCATTTTTGGCATAAAATTTTGAAACAGACCGTTTAGAAGTGTCTGTTAGTAGCATTAGCATAATAATGGAGAATATTCCATCTACGTTTTGATCACGTGATCAAGGCAAAAACTTCTAGTGTAAAGAAAGGAAAACTCCTGACGCAATGTAAATCCCCACCAGCCAATACAACAATTCATAGGGAAAGCAGTAGTAGCTTCCCTTTTTACCAGTTAGAGGTTCTTCGGGTAAACTACCGGTACGACGGGTATTTTTTCAGCCTCGAACGCAAATTTGGAATATCCTCCATAGAAAATAATTTTATTTTAATCATTTTCAGCTTTTGTGACTTGTGTGTGAACAGCATTTCCAACGACTACAATCCTACACAATTTTTAATGAATTTTCCAATTAATTTTCGGCAATGAAATTACGCTTAAAATTATTGAACATTTAATATGTGATTTATTACTTGCTAATTAAGCGTAGAAACCAACATGGTGAAAAATGTCCAAGCCGGGGATTGAACCTGGAACCCTTAAAGTGCTGTTACACGTGTCGTGCTGCAGGCGTCAAATCGCAGGCGTCTCCATGTTATCCTATGGGACCTGGGGAGTCGCTTGGTTAGCGCGCGATTCTCTTGTGTCGGAGCGTCTTTGACGACTGGAACGAAGCGAGTCGTCAGTAAGAGCCATGGAGCTAAGAAGTTATATGGGGGAGACATATGTGACGTCACTTGAAGCTTTTCCTACCCCCCCCCCCCCCGTTACAACGCCGCGGCCGCCATATTTGACCTGGGTAAGCTGCCTTTTCCCGTCTGCTACCGATCGTCGTACTGAGGAAGCTCCTCGCGGCGCAAGCCAACTACGGTAAAAGTCAAACATGGCGGATATGAAAGAGGGGGAAAAAACTGGTTTTTCGGCGTCAGGTCTCACCATGATGCTAGATTGATATGTCTCCTCCATATACCTTCTTAGCTCCATGGTAAGAGCCAAATGCTTGGAAATCCAAATGATGGTAAAGACTCTTCTCGAACAGCCAATGAAACGCTATGAAAATGAAAAAACGCAGGCGATTTTTGTCGCTTGCAATTTTTACGTGTAAAAGCACTTTTAGAATAGCGCTCCAAAATGCTCAATCATTTAAGCTACAAGGAAGGTGCCCAGCTTGGCATATTCACTCCTATATGTTGCTAGGGCTGCACTGCAGCACGAGATGGAATAGTCTTCATGAGCACACAATCCTGAGGCTTAACATGAGACACAACACACCCAGCATCGGTGAATACTGTGCTGGTGTGAGGTATATCGGTGAATTGTATTCACCAATGCTGGGTTTGTTTGTACCTCATGACTGTGTGCTCATGAAGACTATTCCATCTCGTGCTGCAGTGCAGTTTTCCAACATATGAGAGTGAAATATGCCAAGCTGGGCATCGTCCTCATAGCTTAAATGATAGAGCGCTATTCCAAGGATCCCGGATTCGATCCCTGGCTTGGACATTTTCTACCATGTTGGTTTCTTTGCTTGGTTTGCAAATGATAGATCATGTATTAAATATTCGACTACAATCCTTATCCTTCCCAAAAATAGCTTTGATAACATAAATATATATATTTATTTTTTCACACAAAATCCAAATATTTATGAAAGCATCTCGTGATTTGATTTAAGTCTACGAGAGTGCATTAACCGACAGATTTTTCGCTCATTCGACCCGCAAAAACTCTGTGGTGGATGTGATCATGTAATTGACCTATTAGTGCTTATATTTTCACTAATTTTTGTAGTTTGAAATACAATAGTTATTAATATCTGAATTTGTCATTTATAATGAAAAATAAATAGAGCAAGATCCCAGGGCCCCCAGACGTTACTTATTTTCTCACAAGTAAAATGTACTGGATAAAGTAGTGTTAGTGCGTGCTATGATCGTAGTGATACCTGCTAGATTGGACCGACGGCCAATTTACAGGTACCAGGAACCAAAGGTAGGTAAAAACACTACGAACTTTTCTTATTTTCTCAGTCCTGGTTTTTATATATGATGCTCAGAGAACTATTTTAATACTTTATGTAAGCTGCCAGACCAATTGCATGGGCCAAACATCTTCCCAGACACACAAAAGAAGCGCGTTCAGCTCAACTTACCGAAGTAATCCATTTTAAGATGATAAAGCAAATAAACTGAATAAAGAATACTGATTTAAAAAAAATCATCTGAATTTAATCAATGTTTTTTATTGAATGTCAGTTATGAATTGGTAATATTTAAAGGGGAATTAATTTGAAATATTACAACATTTTGAATTACTTGAATAAATATTCTAATATTTTGTTTTTTCAAAATATTTTTTTAAAATAATCTTTTAAAAATGATATTAATATTAAGATAACAAATAAGTTTAATCGACAATAAGTTCTTAATAAAAATATCGTTTGCATTTTTGCATTAGAAGATATTACATTACCAAACGATATTTTCAAATTGTAAAAGAAAAGTAATTATTCTAATATTTTGAATATGAACTGTATATGTGTGATCGTATTGGTATTCAGTATACAGTAGAAGATCTTTATAACGCAATTCCATATAACGCAATTCTCCATATAACGCACAACCTTTCAGATGTAAACAATGAATTTTGCCATGAAGGAGCACCTGAATTTTAAGGCCGTAAAAAACTGCTACTATCTGAAAACTAAATTTAATGCATTAGTACAATTTTACCTCCTTAATTTAGAACTTTTAAAGGAAAAAAATTATTATTACAATAAATGTTTTTGAAAATGAGCAATATAATGAATAAATTGGGTCCAGGTGTATCTGGACCATTTTTAAAACGTATATTTAACAAAATGTTGAATGATCGCAATAATAGGAAAAATTTATAATCTGGATAAGGAATGCAGTATAAAGGTAAATCTAATATATTTTGATGTGTTTCAGACATATTTGTCTATATTTATGAGGTAAATTTGATGGCACGTGATATGTGACCCATATAATGCAAAATTCTATATAACGCACAACCTTGCGTTTTTAGGTTTGCGTTATATAGATCTTCTACTGTATATTATTCCATCCTGTCTATTCAGTGCAGCTGTGATTTCAGTTATAACGCGTTTCAGTAAACTAAAAATGTGTGCGGTGTTTTAAAAAATATCATGGCAGAAATATTTTATGAAGCTATGTTATAAAACTATCTAATTATCACGCTCGCGCTCGTTCTCATAGCGACACTTTATGTGAGTCTGGGAAGATGCTTGGCCCATGCAATTGGTCTGGCAGCTTACATAAAGTATTGAAATAGTTCCCTGAGCATCATATATAAAAATCAAGACTGAGAAAATAAGAAAAGTTCGTAGTGTTTTTATCTACCTTTGGTACCTGGTACCTGTAAATTGGCCGTCGGTCCAAGTTAGCAGGTATCACTACGCTAATAACACGTACTAACACTACTTTATCCTATACATTTTACTTGTGAGAAAATAAGTAACGTCTGGGGGCTGTGGGATCTTGGACTAAAACACAAACTAACATTTTTACATAAAACGTGGAATAAAATCTGAAAAGGAAAGACTGGGATACGCATCGATTATATTCAAACCCTCAATATTAAAATTTGTCTGCAAATCTTAAAACCCACTTCATATTTTCTGATCTCCTTTGCGCGCAGATTACCCGATCACTGTTCTGTTCGTTTAGTCATTGGTTCAAGCAAATTTTGTAGCCTCTACACTCTAAAAAATAAATGTGTAAATTAGCTAATTTTACTCGAATATATGTGTAAATTTCTAAAATTACACACCTGTCGTAAAATTTATACATTTTCTTCTGAAATTTACCTGTTTATATGTGTATTTAGGATGTGAAAGTAAGTGTGTAATTTTTTATCAGTTGAAAAACTCAAACAAGTGTGTAAATGTCTAGAAATGCTTGGATTTACACTTATTCATGTGTTAGTCTAATTTAAACTTAATTATAAGTACACACATAAGTGAGTAATTTTTTACAAATGCATACTTGTCATAAAATTTACACATTTTGAACAAAAAATTACCTTTTTTTATGTGTACCTAGCATGTGAAATCAAATGTGCAATTTGTTATCGCTTGATTAACTCATACAGATGTGTAAATGTAGAAAAGTACTTGCATTTACACGAATGAAAGTGTTAATCATAATTAAGGATCAACTGAATCAACGATTTTTAAGATCAAAACAGAAACTGAAACCGAATTTTGGTACTCATCCTATTTTCGGCCGAAAACGAAAACGATAAAAAAATTTTTAAGTGATTAATACATTCAAAATGATACAAAATTAGGTCCGTTCGTAATTATGTATGTATGTAAGACCGATTGTCGTTGTCCAGTCCATTCATTCGTCTGTCTGTCCGTCTGTTCGCATATAATAGAGCAAAAACTATCCAACCGAATCGTCTGAAATTTAAAATATAAAATTGTTCCATAATTTTGTCGAGTTTTTCAAATTTTATGAAAATCGGATGTATAGTTTGATTACAGGGATAATCAAAAGTATTACGTTACATTACTGTCAATGAGAAAAAAATGTTTCAAGTTCATTTTAATGGTGTTACAGCATTCCAAACAGGAAAAAATATATATACATTTACCGAAGCGTATTAAAATATACATTCGGTGCAATATATGGTGAAAAAACATTTATTATTCATTTACAGAACTACACAAAAGAATTCCGTCACATAATGATATATGGGAAAACATTGTTTTCTGCGTATTTCAATCATGTTAAATTATTTCGTATATAATTAAGTTGATATACGTTGCTCAGTTTTATTGCAAATTACTTCTTTAATAATAGAAAGCGCTAACAGTATTTACAGGCACTCACAAAAGATTTCGGATACTATACTGCACAAGAACTACTCTACGTTACAGATTTTTGCTAGAAGTGCACTTTTAGTTGTGATATGAGTTTTTAAGTGTAACCATATTTTTGCATATTACTTTGTGTATATAAATGCTGTAAATCATATACAGGGTAACACAAAAGAATCTGTAAGAGTTACAGAGTAAAAATGAAAATAGCAGTGGTTTTCGAATCAGTTACGCATTTTCACGGTATCCCATGATAAGTAATGATTCTAGGTTTGCGATCTTGATTGCGTCCTATTTAAGAAGAGGTCCTATTATTTTCGTGTTACTGAATTGGAGATATATAATCGTATCAAATTTTATATTCATGCATTTTAGCATAAGAATTTAACAGCTAATGTATTAAGCTCAGAATATTAATAAAATTAATTGTAGTACGAACGCAGCTCATTTGCCACGTTTGACGCGCAATTTCCAATTTGTTAATGATGCTACACGCTTTCGAATATAATACAATCTATATGTATCTAAGAAGTGTATGATAAAATATACGTTCTGCACAATCGGTGGTGCAAAAAATATTCATTATTAATTTCCAGGGCCACACACAAGTATTCCATTACATAATATTATAGGGGAGATACCGTTCGGGGCGCGTTATAATACGATTAAACTATTTCACATTTTATGTACGTTGTTGAGGTTTATTATAAGTTACTTCCTGTATAATACAAAGCAGGGATGTAGTGGAGGGTATACGCGGGTACATGCCGTATACCCTTTGGATTTTTTTAAGGAACTCGGTATACCCTCTGTTTCTCAAAAGAGCTACAGTGTATACACTCTAGGGTATACCCTCTGTTTTATGCATATACCCTTTGCTTTTTTTACGACTACACCGCTGACAGAAAGCAGATAGTATTTACAGGGACACACCGAAGATTTCGGCCACTATATTGTATCCGAAATACTGTATCCATTACACCAAAAACTGAATATTTTTAGAACTTTGTCATAGCACGAACGCATCTCATTTGCTACGTTTAAAATGCAATTTCCAGCTTGTTATAAATTAATTATTGACATATAGAATCACATTTCTAACACACAAATATATATATATGCATGTGTATGTTCAAAGGTTCAAATAAAATGAAAACGTATTCCATGTATTAGTTCTTGAGATAGAGTGCCAACAAAATTTATATCACATAGAGACAGACAGAGTCACAGACATACAAACAAACATTTTATAAAAACATTTTTAACCTTATAAAATGTGTAAAATCCATTAAAAACAAGAATTCGAAAATTTTCACGAATCTAGTATTTTTTTCTTGCAAAAATAGAAGAGTGTAAAAATGTTTCAGGTTCAGGTATATATTAGGGTGGATCGATTGTCTATGGCGAAAAAAAAATTACCATTAATCAAAATCTACCTATGCGGAAAAGATGTTCTATTGTATGGAGATTAAGGGAAAAATAATAAAAAAAATTAATTTTAAAATTTAATACTGCCACAAAAGGGTTGAAATTTCGAAAAAATTTCAAAAAAGACCGAATTTTGGTTAGGTTATTTTTGTCAAAAACTAATTACTTAATTATTTTTTTTAATCCAACAATGCGGAAAAGATGTTATATTGTATAAAGGTTAAGTAAAAAACAATAATAAGTAATAAATTCAAAATTTAATACTGCCACAAAAAAGTTGAAAATTCAATAAAATATTGAAAAAACGGGTAAAGATCTAAATTTGGTTAGATTTAATTTTGACGCAAAATAAACATTTTAATATCAATCAAAACCTACCTTTGCGTAAGAAATATTATATTGCATGGATATTAAGTAAAAATAAATAAATAAATAAATAAATAAAACTAATTTCGAAATTTAATACTCCTGCAAGTAATTTAAAGTTTCGAAAAACTGGCAGTTCCAGTTTTTTCAGTTAGAATTTTTCTGCTTGTGTATTGTGTAGCTTAGTGTACCTTGAATATTACTGTACCATGGCGTTGTTAAAAAAAATAATAAAAAAAGAGAGAGATATGAATTACACCCTATTTGGGTCTAGCTTTGATATGCCAGTAAATATGTTCCCTAATACAAAAAGTTATAAAATTTACATATTGGTATTTAAAGGATAACCGAAGAAAGGAATCGGTCAACATCTATTTATTTCCTGCCAGTGAGAAGGAGTTGCTAATAAGTAAGGAGTGACCTGTAAATGAGATTCAAACACAATAATTTACCACTGCAGCATTCTAAGAAAAATTAGTTTAACGACAAATATTGCGCTCTTCTTAATTCCTGTAAAACAAAATAAAATACTGAAAGCTACTACAGCCTTTTGGACCATTTCCGAAAATACTGCCTATTTTTTTCAGTTTAATAGATTTTAATATGAATATGAATATTGAGTGTAGACTAAACCGACGTATTGAGAACAAACTCACTTTTCTACATCATCAGCTATCATTGAAAAGCCAAAATGCTGCCGAGCTAGGTGTCACATCATCAGAATATTGGACAGTTTGGGCACTTCCGACCAAGCAGGTGCTGCCATCGTGTCTGGTGCACTTCAAGACGTGGGCATTACCTCACAAAACTATGAGTCGAATGCTACTGACAGAAAAAAATCGGCATGACAAAACAAACCAAAGACCACTCCATCGTTTTAGTCATTCTCTTTAGTCATTTGTAAAAGATTATGATCATGGCCATTTTCTTTAAACTTTTATGGGTGTAAAGACTGACTGCATCACTAGAAAACAACAGAAGAAAAATCATAATAGAAGCAGACTTGAGCGTGAAAAAAGAACTGGGTTCCGAATACATCGGCCACATATTTATAAATTCCGGGAGAGTACCAAACAATTTGAAAACACGACGTACATTTTTTGTCATGTGTTAACAATAATATACATGTAACAAAGTTGGCTGCTATCGGTTGTGACGTAATATCTGTTAACATAGATGTTAAAGGATGTGTTATTAGAAATATGGGACTGATCTTCAAGCGTCCACTACAATGTTTTTTGTGCTAGTTACATACCAAAGAAGTTCCACTATGTCATCTTTTTGCAGCGTGGATGGAACCGCGGCTGGGCACAAATGTTTCACTGGTGAAATAGAAAGATTATTCGCAGCATGTTAGAAGCTCTTTGTATTTTCATTTATGTCAGTATATGAATTCTAAAAACGCGCGAGTGAAATCAAACGGTCTGCTGTAATCCTAATCATTACATAAAAACTATCTATATTTTCCATTTACCAGCTTTTTGACCTTTTGCGACGGATTTCATAGATTTAATTAAATTGGAAAATGTGTCGAACCTCCACTAACTGGCGGTTTTAGTAACGACATGATTTCAGAAGCAATATGTAAATCCAGCAATCATTTCAGTGGCAATAACATCTACTATCAGTAATATCTATTCGCGCAACTCTCATTCTACAAAACTAATAATCAAAAGAGTCACGGAAGTATTTCTGCTGCGTATGGACCATACATAAGAGACAGTTTTATAAAAATTGAATTGAATTACAAAATCTCATGTCGATTTTCAATACCGAACGTCATTATCGCCAATTGAAATGTTGACAATTTTTCTTGATTTAATACTAATGAAGCTGTTAAATAAGAAACTAAAGTTTTTATCTTGTAATCAATTAAATATCCCCTAATTGTAATAAATGTTAAAAATGTCTAAAATTCATATTTTATTTTACAAAACAAAAGTTGATTTTTTACCGTAAAACGTTCAAATACATAAATTTGAGTCACATTGCGGTAGATTTAAATTTTGAAATTAATTTTTTTAATTATTTTTCTCATACTCAGCATATAATATAACATCTTTTAAGCATAGGTAGGTTTTGGATAACTTTTTAAACTATTATTTTGAATAAAAAATAATCTAGCCAAAATTAGGTCTTTTTTCACTTTTTTTCGAAATTCAACCTCATTGTGGCAGTATTAAAATTTAAAATTAATTTTTTTAATTATTTTTCCCTTAATCTCCATCCAAGAGAACATTTCCGCATAGGTAGGTTTTGACACAGTGAAAAAAAATTTTTCGATCCACCCTAGTATATATGTCAGTTTATCTTTTACGGTGATTTTTTGTCAACGATCAGCTGTCGTTAACAAAACACACTTCTGCGACATTTATACTTCTGTGGTTTCAAAAAGGAAAAAAAAAATATTAAGCCTGCTGTTCTGAACGAACAGGTGATAAACTTCAAAGTTTAGTAATGTAAGCATTTTTTGCTTTATAATTTTTGCATGCGCATATGCCATGTGCAATAGGGAAAACTCGCAGACGATTTTTTAATTAAAGACAGTATAGTTTATTTGTTGATCTTTGGAATACACAGAGAACGAGAACATTTTGTTTGTAAAAATAGCCGTTTATGTACGTATAGTCCGTCTAAGTTTAAAAATTTAAGCAAAAAATATTACAAGAGTATCGCAAAATTCTGTGTTTCATACAAAATACGTCCAACAAAGTTTACAAATGCTGTTGGTATGTGTAAAATAGATTCATGCCACTGCTTTTGTAATTAATATTGGACTATTTGTTTTCTACAAATGATTCTATGGATGACCATAAAAAAATGAAGAAATATGTCGATGGAAAATAGGTATGAAAAATATTTTTTCTGTTTGCTTTTCTTTAAATTACAATGATTTTGTTGAAATAAATAAAATTCTATGAATAATTCATATGTTTGAAGGAATGAGTCTGAAATGTCATAATTATATTGTCTATTTATTTTTTTTTAAATTCTAGAAGCTTTTATTATTTTATTTTGTGAATGATTTTAATGAAAGGAATTTCAAAATATCTATACGATACACACTATCAGAAAATATATGATTAACCCACGAAAAAAGAAATAAAAGATAAACAGTGCACAAAAATTACAATAATGCATACAACCACAGTTAAAATTCATTAGCTTTTATTCGATATATTTTTTAAATGTTTCGAGATTTTTACGAATTTAGATCTAATAAAACAAGTTTACAAACCAATTTCTAAATTTTATCGCATTCATTTGGATTTTACTTAGGGTGTTAACTATTTTAAAAAGTGGATTTAAGCTAGCGATTAAATCATTATTTTAATCAACAATTTGAAATAAAAATCAATTATTTCAATCAAAATTGATTTAAATCTAATTGTTCTAAATGACACAAACGTATTAAAATCTAAGATTAATGTAATTTGGAAAGTGTATTAAAATTAATGTAATTTGGAATACTGTATACAGTACACCAAAATCTGATAAAAAAGCTTTAAATAATTGTTTCTAATCTTAATTTCTGAGTCCTGTGAAACATTAAATACAATAACTTTGTTAAGGCATAAAAGATATTTCATTTAAATATTATATTTAAATCTAAATCTAATATAATTTGTGATGTCATAATTTCCTTTAAGTAATTAAATTGTTTATTCTTTTATATGAAATAAGCATTTAAAGTATGCTAAATTTCGGCTATATATATATATATATATATATATATTAGTATGCACATACATTGTGTAAGGTATGATTTATGCTATTAACAGTAATTTTTGTTAGTACAAATGCAAAACGAGCTACCAATAATATTTGTTAGTTATGTTGGTTATGCCATATTGAAATTACTTATTTGCTGTTTTTATTAATTCTGTTGATTACTGTTTCATTTTGGCTATTTGTTAAGGCTGCAACACTTTGCCCCTTTTGAAATTAACAAAATGCACCCTACCTTTTAAAAAATAGTGAAATATAGCCAGATCTTTTTTGAAATAAATCCCTCCATACCGCAGTACTTCTAAATATGTGCACCCAAGACTTAACAAAAATTATAGAACTTTATTTCTTGGAAAAAAGCAGGATATTATTAAAACATGTTATTTAATTGTATTTTTCAATTCGTGATTTATAGAAATATTGAAAATTAATGATTTTTATATTTATCATACTAAAAAATTATGTACTTATTTTTATTGCTACTAAGCACATTAATAATATATTTTCTTATGTAATAGTGTCTTTTTTTTAGAACAAGCATTCTGTCCTTTTTCTTTTTAGAATAAATATTAAATACTGAATTATTGTTTACTAATTTAAGCATTACAATATGCATTATATATCTAATTAAAGATTGTAATCAATTTAAAATTAAATGCAGCAACTGATAAATTTAATAAATGTAAAATCATTATTTTTTAATATAGTTTTACATAATTATTGCAACATATTAATGTATATAACTTTATAGTATTATATTAATTAATGAAATTACTAATTTACAGTTTTTATAATTTTTGTAGTTACTAAATAATAATTAAATTTTATTGATTAAAGTGCAAAAACATAGATTATGTTAGTAAATAAAGGTCTAATTTTTTAGAAACCTAGAATCTATTAATCTTAGAAACCTAGGCTAAACCTACATCTATTCAATATTTCAATGCTAGAGAAAAAAAAAAATCCGATTCAAATAAAAAGAAATATGATTTAAATACAAAAATTCGATCTTTATTATTATTGCTTTTTAAATGCTTTAAAAATTTTTTTACACCCTATTTTTACGGAATTTTAAACTAATTTTTGTTGGCCGATCCAACGGGGGAACTGTCTGGTAGGCGGAGTGTTAAAATAAGTTTTGTTATTTATAACTATCCTCCATTCTTGTAAATAAAATATTAATGATAATATACCAAAGTGTGATTTTATTTTATGTATGGTCTGCAATTTTATACTTCATTCACATAAAAAAAAGTTATTAACTGTGTATTCCTACTTTGTTTTTAGCTGTGTCTGGTAAAAATAAGTACGGTTATATGGATTTCTAACGGACAATTATATGGAAAAAAATTTATCACATTTCATTTAAAGCCACTATAGTAAATTCTTATAAATCCGCTTGTATTATTTTATGACGATATCAGAGTGATATTGGCCTTGGCAACATAGATTCTTGGAAAATTGTGCAAAAACTTTCATATAAGACCTGAAAAATGAGCTTTGTTTTCAAAAATGATAATCATAGATAGCAAGAGTTATTACAGTGAAACCTCCAAATAAGGGACACTCCGAATAAGGGACACCTCTATTTAAGGGACAAAAATTCCGGTCCCAGTCCCTTGATATAGGGAGTGTAATGTATTTACCTCTAAATAAGGGACACTCGATTTAAGGGACACTTGAAAGTGAGATTAATCATTTTTGACTTGGGCGTTTCTTGCACAAATTTTACTGCGTTAACACATCTTTAAAAAAAAGTTTCCTTCAAGTACATAATCTCAAAGAAAGCTCTAATTAAAGAAAGATAATTTTATTTTTCTTTGTTACTGATGCCAAAAAGAAATTCTGTAAAGAGATATGCAATCCAGTCACATTGAACATACTAGCGCAAAGGATTAAAGGAATTTTTTTTATGCATTTCAGATAATAAAGTACACTGTGATGAAAATACAGAACTTTGCAAATTTATCAGACACGCAATAACGTTGATAAAGTGGTATAGAACACAATTAATGAGCATTTATTTACTCACAATTCCGATAAAGACATCGAAGAATATTTATATCTATTGAAAGTTATGCTGAAAATTTTGAGGATGGCACTGAAAATTAAGAAGAAAGGAAAATTGTGAAATAAACAATTTTACAGATGCTTTAAAATACGCAAAACAGTTGAATACTTTTTTCGTAAATACTGCTTTGATAAACAATCACTTTTTTTAATTGTTGGTTTCACGTACGATTCTTTTAAATGTTATCGTACTTTTTCATGTACACAAATATTTATGCAAAAAATACAAATCAATAATACTATGAATCACTTAATGATTTAGTAATTCATTGAAATTTTGAATTAATTCTTTATTGTTTTTGTGCTAAATTAATACAATTTATGACCTTCGGATACATTTAAACTTCAACTTTAATAATTTGTTATTTTTTATATCATTCTGAATGAAAAAAAAATTCCAAGAACTCCGAATAAGGGACACCTCTATTTAAGGGACGAAAGTTCCGGTCCCGTGGGTGTCCCTTATTTGGAGGTTTCACTGTATTTTTAAATGTACAATTTTATAAATAAAAATGTAATTTTCGCAATGAATGATTAAAATTATTTTTTAATAACTAAATTTTTTAAAGTTTGAATTTTGCTTCAGTCAGATCATAATGTAAAGTGAATTACACCTTTGTATCTACGTGTTACATAATTGCGATGTACACTAAAGTCAAAATGAACAGCGAGCATTAAGGGTGCATTCGAAAACATTTTTTTCACCTTCAACAGTTCGAAATTTTCTGATACAATTTCAGACTCACTTTTAGAAGTAAAAACACGAAACTTGCTGATGTGATTTTTAAAGAGATCTATAAGATGTTGTGTGATTTTATTTTTTGTTAAATTCATTAGAATTAGATTTATAAACTATTATTTCCCCAGTATGACTCTTTTTTTCGTTCCCAGATCTCCCGCTTCGGAAAATTCGGTTTAAAACGTTGACTTTAACAGCATTTTTTTGCAATATTTTCTGCATTTATCAAAAAATTGAAAAGCACGGGACCTAATATACTTTCTAAATAAGAGAATTTGCCAGTTTGATGTGCTTGAGAGAAAAAACGAATTTAAAAATAAATCAGAAAAAAGGCAATTTGTATTGAAATACACCCTTAATCGGGGGTCTTATTTATTACTGCTATCATCCATCATAGCATTTTTGCTACATATGTTCTTAGAATTCTCAACATACGACGATACTGAGTTTGATCACTTGAGCAGTTTTAGATCATTATTGCTAAAATGAATTTTGAATTTTGATAGCCCAGAACAGATTTTTTTTCAAAGGTAAGTTCATTTATTTTACAATTTAACACTTGAAAATTATAATATGGATGAGAAGTGTGTTATTTTCTGCTTATTACAAATTTGGAAAAAATAATTTATTATTTTTGTGTTTTAAATCATTTCTTCATGTTTAAAATCACATATTGTAACATAAGAGTAAATATTTGCAGTTTTAACATTATATAGCATTTAAAATAATTATTCGGTTTAAATACTATCGATTTCAGCGTGTTTATAATATATTTTGCTATAAAACTTCGAGTTTTCATTATTTTACATGCTATACATTTCTTATTTCATTTTCTACCGATGACAAAAGACAGCTTTTATTTCAATTCATGGTTTTTCGTTTGTGATTTTAAATTGAAGATTTTTTATAAGCGTATTGCATTCAAAAACTACAAGAAAAATAAATAAAAACTCTTAAAAAAATGTCATTTGATATCAGAAGAAATAGTTTTTTTAACCTAGTCCGAAAAATTCAAATGTTTACACCAAATCCAATTACAGACACAGAAGCAATTATAACATTTTTTCAGATTGATTTTTATAAAATTAAAACGCGTCCCAAACAATGCTTCCTTCTTTACCATAATGTAATGTAATATTTTAGTATGGCCCTGTAAATTAATAAAAACTATTCTCTGTACTACAGATTATATAGAATTTATATTTTAGTATATACTTCATAGATGCAAGTCAATTTTATTATGTTCGAAAACGTGTAACATTATTAAAAGGCACTTGAAACTATTTTTATACATGGGCCGTTATGCAAGGGAACGCTTTTGACTGTCTCTATAATTGAATTATGCATCTCATTTTCATAAAAATTGAAATGACTTGATAAAATTATGCAAGAGTTATGTATTTTAAATTTCAAACAATTCGGATAAGTAGTTTTTGCCTTGTTATATGCGAACGGACAGATAGACAGACGGACGGATTGAATGACAACTATAGTTATTACGTATTTACATAATTACGATCGCGTACTTAGAAACAAGTCAAGCATACGAATTTGTTCTTCATGTAATTTTGTTTTGCTATTTTAAAAACTTTTTCGCAGTTTACACATCAAAGAATAAGGTAAATCTTTGTACACAAAAACCTATGTATTTTAAATATTACACAAAAATGTGTTTTTCATGTTACATAGACATATGTGTAGAAACAGAATATTACACAAAAATCTGTGCATTCCGTACATAACACAAAAACATGTGTATTTTGCATATTACATAACATTGTAGGTATTTTCCTATTGCACAAAAATATATGTAAAAAAAGAGTATTACACATATGTATGTGTAAAAATAGTGCTCAGAAATATGTGTATTTCAGTGCAATTCACACATTAAAGTGTGTATTTCAAGAGTTATCAGATAAATTTTACACATTTGGACTTATCATCAAATTACACATTAAAATGTGTATTCTGAAATTTACACATTTGGCGCAATTTACACACAAATTTACACACATAGACATGTCGTTTTTGTATCATCGATTTACACATTTTTGTGTGTAAATTTACACATTTTTTTTTTAGAGTGTACTCAAGCGTATTCAATGGGCGTGTTCAAGTGACACCATTTTTGCGCGCGCGCGCTCAGAAGATTCTGCATAGAGTAGATATTATCAAAGAAGGGAATTTTAAAGTTATTCAATTATTGTATTATTTTTATGGTTCAAAGTTAGTAAATACAAATACTATATCCCTATACTCTTCCAAAACATGATTTTCCTAACTGAAATACATACCTGTGGTCACGCAAACAAAATCTAAAATAGTCCGGAAAAGTGTCACGTGACCTATTTCATCTAATTAAGCCCGATCAGCATTTAAAATATGACCACCAACCCTACTCAAAGCTAGCGCACGCGACGCCAAAAAAAAAAAAAAAAAAAAAAAAAAAAAAAAACTGCTGGGTGATTTGATTACGTGAGTGTGCGTTTTGTGCTTAACTGTTATTGGTTGGGCTTTGTTTGGGAGGTTGACTGATACAATTTAGTAATTGGTGATTTAAATTTTTAATAATTTTCTTTTTATTTATTTAAAAATGATTTATCAGTTGCTTTATATTTTTCGTTTTAAATAGAATGCTGTTGATAAACCAAGGTTGAGATATCCACATATTACAAGATTGATTTCTAATCTACAATACTGGATGGATTTCAATGGAATTTGCACTGTTAGTTATACAATTTTTCAGAAAAAGTTTAAGTGTATATACAGGGTGTTTTTAAATTCATGGTACAAACTTTAAGGGGTGATAGTACACATCAAGACAAACAATATTAAATGGAAAACTGAGGGTCCATAACGTCTTCCGAAGGAAATAGGCGCCATTAAAGTTTAGGGTCCAAAAATTCAAATGATTATAAAGAACAGAAAATTGGTCGATTCGTTTGCGGTTTTCACTAAAACTATTCTTTATGTCAGTATTGTCTTGAAAATAAATTATAAAGATAAATTTCAAAAAATGCCAAAAGAGGGCGCTTTAGAGTTTAGAGTAACGAACAACTATTTTTTACTCTTATTTTTTGCATCTCATTAAATTTTTTTAGAAGCTTAGAAATAAACTTAAATTTTGAGCTCAAAATCTAAATCGTTGGGAGTTGTTAAGTAGCGCAAACTGAACTGTAGGGGGAGGTTCAAATTTCAAATGATTATAAAAAACGGAAAAATTGGTCAATTGATTTGCGATTTTCACTAAAATTATTCTTTATGTCAGTATTATCGTGAAAAGAAATTATAAAGATAAAATTCAAAAAATGCCGATAGAGGGCGCTTTAGACTTTGGAGTAACGTACAACTATTTTTTACCGTTATTTTTTGCATCTCATAAATTTTTTTTAGAAGCTTAGACATAAACTTAAATTTTGAGATGAAAATCTGAATCGTTGGGAGTGGTTAAGTAGTGCAAACTGAACTGTGTTCAAGGGGGTGGGGAGGTTCAAATTTCAAATGATTATAAAAAACGGAAAAGTTGGTCGATTCGTTTGCCGTTTTCGATAAAACTATTCTTTATGTCAATATCTTCTTGAAAATAAATTTTAAAGATTAATTTCAAAAAATACCGTTAGAGGACGCCTTAAACTTTAGAGTAACCAACAACTATTTTTAACCGTTATTTTTTGTATCTAATTAAATGTTTGCAAATGCTTAGATTTAAATTTTGAGCTCGAATTCTAAATCGATGGGAGGTGTTAAGAAGCGCAAACTGAACTGTGTTCAGGAGTTAAAATGTTACCCTCCCCACTCCTCGAACACATTTCAATTTTCCGCTGCTTAATTACTCACAACGATACAGATTTTGAGCTCAAAATTTAAGTTTGAACTTTTACAAGCATTTAATTAGATAAAAAAAAATAACGGTTAAAAATAGTTGTTGGTTACTCTAAAGTTTAAGGCGCCCTCTAACGGTATGCTTTGAAATTAATCTTTAAAATTTATTTTCAAGGAAATAGTGACATAAAGAATAGTTTTAGCAAAGACGGCAAACGAATCGACCAATTTTTCCGTTTTTTATAATCATTTGAAATTTGAACCTCCCCACCCCCATTGAACACAGTTCAGTTTGCGCTACTTAACCACTCCCAACGATTCAGATTTTCATCACAAAATTTACGTTTATGTCTAAGCTTCTAAAAAATTTATGAGATGCAAAAAATAACGGTAAAAAATAGATGTACGTTACTCCAAAGTCTAAAGCGCCCTCTATCGGCATTTTTTGATTTGTATCTTTATAATTTATATTCAAGATAACACTGACATAAAGAATAATTTTAGTGAAAATCGCAAATCAATTGACTAATTTTTCTGTTTTTTATAATCATTTGGAATTTGAACCTCCCCCAACAGTTCATTTAGGGCTGCTTAACCACTCCCAACGACTTAGATTTTGAGCTCAAAATTTAAGTTTATGTCTAAGCTTCAAAAAAAATTAATGGGATGCAAAAAATAACGGTAAAAAATAGCTGTCCATTACTCCAAAGTCTAAAGCGCCCTCTATCGGCATTTTTTGAAATTTATTTTTATAATTTATTTTCAAGACAATACTGACACGAAAACCGCAAACGAATCGACCAATTTTTCAGTTTTTTATAATCATTTGCATTTTTGGACCCTAAACTTTAATGGCGCATATCTCCTTCGGAAGACGCTTGGGACCCTTAGTTTCCCATTTAATATTGTTTGTCTTGATGTCTACTATCACCCCTTAAAGTTTGTACCATGAATTTAGAAACACCCTGTATATATGTATATATATATTTCTTATTTAATAATTGTATATTTTAATATTCCAATAGCCAGTAACTCGCTGGCGCGGGAAAATCTTTCACTGATTCTTTGTTATAAAAAGTAAATCAGCTTCTGATAAAAACCCACTTCTACAGTGCGGCATTAACTATCATCACATCTTCACGTAAGCGGCAGCGAACGTGTTAAAAAATATGTGTGCAGGTATTTTTAGTTTAAAAAATGTATATCTTTTTCATTTTGTTTTTATAATATTTTCCATTTTGATTTTAACACAGTAAAATATCCACGCATGCATTATATTTGCATCCTAATCTCGATAAAAACTTACTTCTAAAATAAAAAAAAATAAAATAAAAAACATCCAGAAATTATTTTACACGTATACAGATATTTCGTAGAATATTTTTTTCATTTGCTTAATATATATATAAATCATTTTGGAACGATATTTAGAATATTAAAAGGGTTCAAATATAAACCTTTCTCCGCAAAATATCTCATTTCCTCGTATTTATATAAGTATTTTATTATTATAATAGAAATGCACGTCCTTCTGTATTATTAATATAAAATTCATCTTTATAAAAATGTCTCATTTTTTAATAAAAAGCAGCCAATAATAATAAAAAGAAAAATCATAAACCGACTTTTGGCCGCGAAGGATTCGAACCCATATCGTCTGATTTCAAACTCAATGCTCTAACTATTCGGCCATCGAGCTCACCTTCACTTGCAACAGATTATCTTTATAAATAGCACATAATTAATCAAATCCGTGTTCTGTTCTCCACTTGTTACACGCTAGGGCTCCTATAACTCAGGCTGAATCATCAGGCATCTTGTTTCCCAGTTACCGTTTGTTTCCCATTGATTCCTATGAGGCCGAGAAACGTTTAAATGACTTTAAGGCTACAAAATCGTTAAAAATGGACAATTGTTTAGCAGAAAATTATTCTGACCTGTTCAGGAATGGGTTTAGAGTATTTAAATGCCATATAAATGAAAAAAGGGGAATAATTTGTGTATAAATACTTAAAAGAATAGATCTGGATTGGAGTACTTCGCCAAATATCGCGCCAATCTAATTGCTTGTATACAACCATGGAGCTAAGAAAAGGGGAGACGTATCAGGAGTAGACATATCAATCTAACATTGTGGTGAGCACTGACGCCGAAAGACGAGTTCTCCCCCCCCCCCTCCCGCGTCCGCCATGTTTGACTTTTACACTAGTTGACTTGTGCCGCGGGAAGAAATTCGGAGGTAGCAAATATCGCACAGCAGCTTACCCAGGTCAAATATGGAGGAAGCAGGGGGGGGGGGTAGGAACGGTTACAAGTGACGTCATATATGTCGTCTTCATATATCTTTTTAGCTCCATGTATACAACAAACCGGTTCTTCGAAGCTGATGTCGTGTTTTATACCAGACGGGTGAGAAAAGAAAAGAAAAGACAAGAATTCCCCTTTCCCTCATTTATGCAACTTTCGCCTTATTCATTTATTTATTTTTATTTTTATTTATTTATTTTTAGAGTGTGAGGTATTGATTTAAATGGTTGGATTCATTTAATATTTAAGAAGTAAAGAATAGAGATATTTTAAATCGAAATTGAAAAAGATATTACATTTGCGGCATAAGAAAAGGAGGGGGGGGGAGACATAGTTAAAGAAGAAGCCAAAAGTTCAGAGGCAGGTGGGATTTTATAATTATAAATTTATTGTTAAAAAAATAACAAAAATATTAGAAAAAATCATGAGTTTTAAAGATTTTAAATTTTGTAAGATAAAAATGAGGGATATGGCATATTTTATTATTTATTTATTTATTTATTATTATTATTTATTTATTATTTTTATTTATTATTATTATTTTTATTTATTTATTTATTCTTTTAGCGTGGGGTTGGGGGTGTTTGACTTAACAATTTATTATTTATCAACAATTACAATATAATTCCAAATAGAATAGAAAAATAAAAATGAAAAAGTATTGTTTAATTGTTTTATATTTTGAATTCTCAGTTTGGGGGAGGGGATGAAAACGGTAATTTCAAAAGGTGGAGATTTAAATAATTGATTATTTATTGTCGCAATAAAGTAATGAATAAGCAGGAAAGTTTTAAAAAAGGTTTTACAAATCTTAAGCATTTGATTGAAACATAAAATAAAGAATAGAGATATTTTTAATCGAAAGTGAAAAAGATATTATATTTTTGCGGAGGAAAAGGAGGGGGGGGGGGGGAGGAGAGTTAAAAAGGAAAAAGCCGAAAATTCACAGAGGTGGGATTTTATGATTATAAATTTATTGTTTAGAAAAATATCAAAAGCATTAGAAAAAATTATAAATGTAAAAGATTTATAATTTTTAAGCTAAAAATGGAGGAAGTGTCATGTTTTATTATTATTATTATTTTATTTATTTATTTATTTGACGTAAGGGAGGGGCATTTGATTTAACAATACATTATTTATCTACAATTACTATAAAATTCCAAATAGTACAGAAAAAAATGAAACAGTATTGTTTAATTATTTTATATTTTGAATGCTTTGTTTCGGGGAGGGGGCGAAATCGGTAATTTCGAAAGGTGGAGATTTAAATAATTGATTATTTGTTGTTACAATAAAGTAATAAACAGTGGCGTAGCTACATATTCAGCGCCCTGGAGCAAGACAAATTTTTGCGCCCTTTTGTCACCCAAAAAAATTCTACGTAATTTTGTTTTGAAGTTTAAAATTTATCTACTATTACTAGGAATTTATAATTCGATTTAAAATTATACTTTTATTTGAAAGTCAAAGTATTTTGATAACGTATGAAAAACAAATAATCTACATGCTAATAAAAGAAAGTTACATACTGCATGCATTCGTGTCTGTCTGTTCGCTGTAGCTAGCAAAATTTACGATACGTATGAGGCTCAAAACTAATGTAAGAATAATTGAAGACTTCTTCTGATGCACTTGAATTTTAGAAATTTAAATTGCTAACTGCGGAGTTAAGAACCTCAAATTAAAAGATTGGAAAAGTATTCGTAATTCAACAAAAGACTAGATTTTCATCAAACCGCAGAAAAGTTATTCGAAAACTCGAAAAGAGGGGGAGGATTTGATAGAATTACACTGCTGTTAGGCCCATATATGTTACTGGCCCTTTTTAAAAATTGCTGTATCTTAAATTCTACCGGGCCTAAAAACTAAAAAAAATGCACAACTAAACGGGAAAAAATCGGAAATTTCCTATATTCTTAAATAAAGTTGAAAAACTCAATTATAAAATCTCCTTATTTCCGTTCAAAGAAACAGAAACATCTTTCATAGTTAGAGCATGTGTTTCAAAGATAGACAACTGTCGACAGTGGATAGTAACGTTTATGGACAATTAATAATTTTTTATTAAATATTGAATTCATAAATTTAATATTTTACGCATCCAGATGTAGAATTTTTCACTGATTTCAGGTATGAAAATTGTTTCACGGTCGCTCAATTTCAAATTTAGATATTAATTAGTATTTTAAGAACTGAATGATTTCTTTCAAACTCTCATTTTAAAAGCCAGGCTCTTGAAACCACAATATTTATACTAGAGTCCTTTAGAAAACCGTCAAAAATTTTAAAATATATTATTTAGTGATTTTAAAGCTATGAATCTAGCCCTATCTTTATGGAAGCTTATCGTAAGGCTTTGTTTTATTTATTTATTTACTAAGGAAGAAAAATGCTTACTTGAAACGCGAATTCATTAAAATTAAGAAAATTGACGAACTGATCAATTTGAAACTTTCATATAATTTATAACGCATAGTAAAATTTCTAAAGTAGGGAGCCTCAAATTTCAAGGGGGCGATAAATATTTAAAATTGTACCGTTTTCTACCGTTTTAGATGCAATTTTTTGACGGAACCCTGGGATAGTTAGTACTCATTTAATATAAAAATTTCAAAAATGTATTTAACACTATTTTCGAATAGTAATTTCAACAATTATCTTAAATTCATGCTAAAGTCCGCCATCCTCTTGACTAACTGTTGAACCTATATCTTTTAATATCGACACCATTTTTGATCCAATCCATAGCCGGATTAAGGGGGGGGCTAAGGGGGCTGCAGCCCCGGGCCCCAACCAGTCAGGGGCCCTCAGCAGAGGCTTAAGTTGTACCAAAGTTTCGTTTAAAACAATTACAGGGGTGTAAGAGCTGCGCGAAATCGCCGTTTTTATTTCAACTTAACTTGAATTGCCATTTGACATCATTGCTGTCTGTATCTCCGAAAATTTCCAGGTTAAACAAAAGTGGCGATGAAAACAAAACGAAAAGGGTCGCGTAAAAAAGTGCGAATTTCGTCAAAAAAAGAACGGATTTAATCAAGATCTCGGAAAAGCGCAATTTCCTCCAAAAAGCCGTGGAAAAAAACGTTAATTTCGTCAAAAGGTCGCGGATAAAGCGCGAATTTTGTAAAAAGGTCACGAAAATAGCACGAATTTTGTCGAAAGGTCGCGGAAAAAACGCGAATTTCGACAGAGGACAGTGGAAAAACGCGAATTTCGTCAAAGGGTCGTGAAAAATGGAAATTTTGCGAAAGAATAACGAAAAAAAAACATGAATTTTGTCAAAGTGTGGCAGGAAAAGAGAGAATTTCTTGAAAAGTTCTCGGGAAAAAGCGAAAATTTTGTCAAAGGATCATCGAAAAAACGTAAAATTTGACAAAGAACCTCGGAAAATTGCGAATTTCTTCACAGGTTCGCCAAAAAAACGTAAACTTTGAAAAAGAATGGCGAAAAAACGTAAATTTTGTCAAAGTGCAGCAGAAAAGTGAGAATTTTTTGAAAAGTTCGTGGGAAAAAAGTGAATTTTGACAAAAAACCGCTAAAAAACGCGAATTTCGTCAAAGGATTGTCAAAAAATGCGAATTTTGAGAAAGAACCGCGAAAAGAAAACGCGAATTTTGCCAAAAAGTGGCAGAAAAAGCGCAAATTTCATTAAAAAATTGCGAGAAAAGCGCAAATTTAGTCAAAAGAGCCAAAAGTGTCGCTGCCGAAAATAAGCGAATTTCGACAAAGAACTGAGAAAAAGCGCGAGTTTCGTCAAAAAATTGACGATAAAACGCGAATTTCTTGAAAAGATCACGGGAAAAGCACAAATTTAGTCAAAAGATCGCGGAAAAGAGAGAAGTTTGTCAAAGAGACGCGGAAAAAGTGTAAATTTCTACCGAGGATCGCTTGAAAAAAAACACGAATTTCATCAAAGAATCGCTGAAAAAACATGAATTTTGGCAGAGAATCGCTGAAAAAACGTAAATTTAGTCAAAGAGTGGCAGGAAAAACGCAAATTTCGGAAAAAGATCACAGGAAAAGCGCAAATTTTGTCAAAAGGTCGCGGAAAAAAGGCGAATTTAAAAACACCATTAAAGGTAACAAAGAAAAAAAAAATGATTAACATTATACATATTCAAAATCTAAGATTTGTATTTTAGGATTAAAAAAAAAGTGTGTGTATTTGAGGAGGGGGTGGCATTCAGTATCGTGGTAGGAGGCTTAAGATTTCCAATAGCGTAAAAGGGGCCCAAAATTCCCAGTAGCCCCGGGCCCCAGAGGTGCTTAATCCGGCCCTGATCCAATCAAAATCTTATTTTTTTTATTTGTAACATGATATTTGGTTCAAAATAGTGCGTTATCTTTTTTTAGAAGGTTATCGGTTTTTATGAAAATAGAAATTTATAATTAAAATCAATAAATTGTTATAAAATTATTTAATTGTATAATATGGAATACCCCCAATGTTTGATATTCTTCGTTTTCTTCATACGTGTATGCATATGTAATCACGATTCAAGAAACAATGTGTGGAGTATATTCAAAATGAAGCTTGTGGGTCATTCCACATGAATTCAACCAATGGGTGTTGCATCATAGTCACAGATTTTTTTTTTAATTTTATCATAGATAGACATAGTAGTGAAACCCTCAAATCTGAAATTTAAAAGTAATTTTCACAATATTGGCCGAGATATGGCCATTTGAAAACTGGCCATTTTTACGAAATGGTGGCCATCTTGGAATTGTATCACTGTCTAAATATGGCCATAACTTGACAACTAATGGCTCAAATTTTATATATCTGGTACCAATTTGAAGCTATTTGTACAAAGAATGAATATTTCACATCAAAACAATAATAAATTTTCATTTTTTTACTTTTTATTATGTGCAAAGTGAAAATTTCACCGCAAAAAAGGGCAGATTGTAATGGCTCATAAAAAAAATGAATCATCATGAATTTTTCTGAAACTTGGTAAAAACGTTGCTCCATCTGTGTGCTTTAAATAAAAAAAAAATTGGAAAGGTAAAATTTGTTGTTTTAAAATAAATGGTTTTTTACACATAAGGTGTCATTAACCAAATAATGATATTTTTAGAATCTGTAAGCATTCCTGATTCAAAAAATAATGGTTAAAATAAAATTTTCTAACATCTAAATTAATGTAAAAGTATAATCAAAACCTCATTTGTACTAATTTTGTAGAAATCTGCCCCCAGCCCCCCCCCCCCCAAAAAAAAAAAAAAATTAGACAATTCAAAAAATTTTACACTGAAAAAGATAAGAAAATAATTAAGGAATATAATGTATAATTATAAAATACCTATAAATGCAGTGCATATATATATGATAATTTACTTCACATATAGGGGCGAGTGGGGTGGAATGGGACAGTAGGTTTTTCTCTTTAAGTATCATTCTAAATATTTCATCAATCACACATTAGGTGAAGTAATGGTACCCCAATCTTCAGTTGAAAAAAGTAGCTGATTTACATAAGCTTGCAATTATATAAAGAAAAAGATTATTTCAAAAATGAAAAGTAAATTTAGTTCATATACTTTTTACGCTTTCTGTATAATGATTTGATTATGCATAGATGTAACAGTTTCTCTATATATGGAACATTATACTGTAAAATTAGAGAGGTAAAATTTGTTGTTTTAAAAATGGTTTTCTACATATAAGATGTCATTGACCCAAATAATGATTATTTTAAAATCTGTAAGTATTCTTAATTTAAGAAATATTGGTTAAAATGAAATTTTCTAGCATCTAAATTAAAGTATTGTGTTTATATTATATAATTCAATAAAGAAATATCAATTTGCAGTTATTTACACTAAATATTTATTTTTACAGTACTTTTTATTTCATTTCATTCAAAATTTTTGTAACTTTTGTCTGCAAATAACCAAGTTTCCTCTTTGAGCTACGCCTATTCATTTTTATTGGCGATAACTCTAACATTTCACAGCTTTTGTTTAATTGTTCCATTACTACTGTGGGTTCACTAAATTCTGGATCAGAGATGCTTTTCATGTCAACAATAGAAATCATCTTATTTATTGATGAATAGCAGGAAGTACATAATTTTTTTCCTGGAATGAGGATGTCTGGATTTGTCATAGACATATCTAAAGAAATTGTTTTCAGTGATTTTGCTCTGTTACTATTTGGATGTTTATTAAATGGATCACAACACTGTCTCTGATTTAAACTATAAAATTTTAGAAATTTATCCTTGTGAACCTTGCATATATTCGCATGCAAAAAACTTTTTTCATCTGGGATTATATAATGTAACCTTTTTTTAAATAAATGTAAATCCCGTGGGGATAATTGAAGAACAGAAATAACATCAGTACTCAGAGAAACATTGAGTTTTTTACATACAAAACACTCCATCTCCACTGTATAATAAGTACAAAATAATTATTGTATGTCTAAATACACTTCATTGAAAACTTTAGAAGTGGTATATGGTATTTAAAAGGAATTACTCAAGTTTCTTGGACATTATGATGCAAGATTACATCATACTTTAATTATAGCCAATTAAGAAGCAGATGAAGTAAAGCAGCAATCTTTTCTTTAAATTGCATCAGCTCATATAGAACATGATGCAAGATAGCATCATACTTTGATTATAGCCAATTAAGAAGCAGATGAAGGTACAGTAGCAATCTTTTCTTTAAATTGCATCAGCTTATATAGAACATGATGCAATATTACATCAGCTTATAGAAACATAATGAAATTTTTACATCATGTTTTGAATTCAAAATTTAAAATTTTGAATTCATGTTTTGATTCTTGAAATAATCTTTTTCTTTATATAATTGCAAGCTTGTGTAAATTAGCTACTTTTTTCAACTGAAGATTGGGGTACCATTACTTCATCTAATATGTGATTGATGAAATATTTAGAATGATACATAAAGAGAAAAACCTACTGTCCCATTCTACCCCACTTGCCCCTATATGTGAAGTAAATCACCATATGTATGCATTGCATTTATAGGTATTTTATAATTATACATTATATTTTTTAATTATTATCTTATCTTTTTCAGTGTAAAATTTTTTGAATTGTCCAATTTTTTTTTTTGGGGGGGGGGGTGGGGGGGAGGGGGGCTGGAGGCAGATTTCTACAAAATTAGTACAAATGAGGTTTTGATTATACTTTTACATTAATTTAGATGTTAGAAAATTTTATTTTAACCATTATTTTTTGAATCAGGAATGCTCACAGATTCTAAAAATATCATTATTTGGTTAATGACACCTTATCTGTAAAAAACCATTTATTTTAAAACAACAAATTTTACCTTTCCAATTTTTTTTTATTTAAAGCACACAGATGGAGCAACGTTTTTACCAAGTTTCAGAAAAATTCATGACGATTCATTTTTTATGAGCCATTACAATCTGCCCTTTTTTGGGGTGAAATTTTCACTTTGCACATAATAAAAAGTAAAAAAATAAAAATTTATTATTGTTTTGATGTGAAATATTCATTCTTTATACAAATAGCTTCAAATTGGTACCAGATATATAAACTTTGAGCCATTAGTTGTCAAGTTATGGCCATATTTAGACAGTGATACAATTCCAAGATGGCCGCCATTTTGTAAAAATGGCCAGTTTTCAAATGGCCATATCTCGGCCAATATTGTGAAAATTACTTTTAAATCTCAGATTTGAGGGTTTCAGTACTATGTCTGTCTATGATAAAAATTAAAAAAAAATCTGTGACTATGATGCAACAAGTTTTCCTTAAATTGGTTGATTTCACGTGGAATGACCCTTGTGTATACTAATAATTAAAAGAAAAAGAGAAATAATGTTGTTCACTTGCTTTGTTAATAAGAATTTTTATATACTCCCCTCCCCTTTTCCGTTCGGGGCAAGTGCAAGAAGACTTTATTACTATTGAATGCATCATGTAACAAAAAACTATAATAAAATACTATAACTATACAAGTAATTATTTCTTTAAAGTGTTATTTGAGGTAAAGCAATATTTTATTGACTTTCCTTCGTTTAAATTAATAAAGTATGCAAAAAATAAATGTTACCAGTTTTGTATATCACTTAAAAAAAAAAAAAAAGAAAAAACTCAATAAAAAAAAAAAAAGAAAAAAAAAAAAAAGAAAAAAAAAAAAAACGTACTTTGATAACGATATGTTAGCATTACCAGGGCGGAAGGGTTCGAGGGATGATAACGTTTGATATCGAAAGGGGCTAGGGGGCTCAAAAATTACTAAAACGTTGATAACGTTATAGTTGAACTTCCCTAATCTGCATAATAAACTTCAAAAACATTTTAAAGACGCACCAGTAGGATTATTCTTTGGAAATAGTGGTGGCCAATAAAGTGACGATGAGAACCTAGCAAAAAAGTTTTGATTACTTTAAAATTTGAAAATCTTCAGCTTTTGTCTACATAGTTAAAAGTTCATAAAAAAATGAGGCGTACTGAAACGATGTTAGAGAAGTTACTTAAGACTGTAATATGGCACGAATAAAAATTTAAACACTTTGCGAATAAAAGTTTTTAATTGTTGTTTTTAACTGTATAAAAACATGTTTAAAATCGAAATAGTTGAAATTAAAAACAAGCTAAAATGTCACTGGATATTCTGATTATGACAAGAATTCATCTATATTATCTGATTAATAAGGAAAAAAGTATGCAAATATTTTTAAAAATTTTTATTTCACTTTTTCCAATTTTGCGCCCTTAGGATTCGTGCGCCTGGAGCAGTTTGCTCCAATTGCTCCACGGTAGCTACGCCCCTGGTAATAAAAGGGCAATATATTAAATAAAAAAAGTTTTACAAATCTTAAGCATTTGATTGAATCTTTTAGGGATTAAGGGGGAAGGGGGACGAGTTAAGATGAAATTAAAAGAAACCGGAAACACGGAAGGATTTCATTCTTCCTTTTTAAATTATTTCATTTTTTAAATTTTTAATTAGAAATTATTTTACGTGCGATTAATTCGTTAAAACGGTGTCCTTAATTTACTAACTTATAGCAAAGAATATTAGAATTTGAAGCTTTTTTATTAAAAAAAATATTAATCATAATTTCACTGTGAAAATAAAAAAGAATAAAATCAGTCTAATGTATGTGAATATATATTTATACTCACATTAAATCAAATTTAGAATTAGTTCCATTTATATTTTCTTTCTTAAATAAGCATGTAAAACATATCAGTAAAAATAAATTGATGGAAATAATTTTTTAATTCTAATATAGCATTATACAAAAGCATACTTACATGTTATTATTTTACCCTTTTATATACAACAAATTTAAATGCCTTATATTTTCTCGTGAGAGAGATTGAGAAATTAAAATTATTCGCCTCGCCACCTATGCGATAAGACGCCAAATCAGGCAACGTTAGTAATGAACGGATATCCCTTCTGCGATAAATACCCACTTCATCTCCCTGGATCCCGAGCTCGTGCGTTCAGCAGCTGAACACTCCCATTGTTCATTCACAGTTTCACAGTGATTCACGATTAGCTTTGAACGACTTGTGAATGATTAATTCTATTGAATCAAATTCAAAACCCCTTTGTTTTTAATTTGTTTTGTTGCGAGTATGTATTTACAAATTAAAAGTAATCTTTTATCACTTCGTTAATTAAAAACAGGTATATATTTTTTCGAAAAATGTTTACATTCTGTTTTTATTTTTACATAGTTGTAGTGCTATCCATATTTGTAATTTTGCTGTATTTTAATGAATGTGATTTATAATGTAAAATAATATAAAATATATAATGTTTATAATGTAAAATGAAATTTTTAAATTGCTATTAGAGGATTATATTAAAATGAAATTTTTGTAAAAACTGTTTAATAATCAGTTACTTCTTTCACTCTGCTCAGAAAAATTGTACTATTTCTTGTCCCAATGCTTATAGAAATTTGAAACACTTGCATTATATTTTGTTTTCTTCAAATTGTTTTAAAATACTACTATTATAGTTTTTATCAGTGTTTCCTAAGCTTTTATTTAATAGAGGTGGGGAAGAATTAGAAACTTTTTTACAAAAATAAGAAAATCAACTTTGTTTGACGTATAAACAAAAACTTAAATTTATGGAATACAAAAGGAAATACTTTTAACTGTCCTTGAACAATATAGAATCTTAATATTCAGAAACAGTTATAAAATTAAAGAAATTGTACGTATCAAAATGTGTCCCATAGCTCCCCACTAACAGGGAAGTATTGGGCAGCTATAAAACAAAATTTGATAAGGTACAAATAGTCTGACAGTTTCATATGCAGTCTAACGAAGATCATTGATTCATAATGTCAGTGTCACAATATCGAATTATAGTATCTTCATCACTGGTAGGAAAATTCAGGATTGTGATCCCAGATGACATAAAAAAAAATCATCAGTTAAATTTATTTACATTTAAAGTAAATGATTTATTAGTGCTATTATTATGAGTGCTTAATAATTATATTCTTAAAATATTTGCTTTTTAACTATGTAAAAGAAAGAAATGGGATTTTCCCGATATTCTTTTTGCTACTATGTTCTATTCTTCCTTTTGCTGCCATATTCCCATTTCTCCTTCTTTTATGTTAAACTTCTTTTATAAATAACAATGCTGCTTTTAGGCTTATTTTATATTATGGATAATATACAGTACAATGCAGTTGACTCCCTAAAATCCGCAATTCCTTAAAAAGCGCACATAAGGAGCTGTGCATGTATAATGTTATCAACTTTTTGGAAATTTTGGCCCCCCCCCCCCCTACGATATCAAAAGTTATCACTCCTCAAACCCTTCCCCCTTCTCTTCAATGATATCAATTTCAATGGCTAAAAACTATTTTTTTTTTTTTTTTTTTTTTTTTTTTTACAATTTTTAAATTTTTGTTCTATTTTTTCGCTATTAATAGATATTATTATACATTTATTTTTAGCCAATTTTAAGTTTCAAATGATGAGAATAAGTTAATAGAATATTATAATATATAGAAAAATTATATATCAAATCAGAATGAAAACATATAATTGCATATGTAACAAATTTTTGTTACATAATAAGACATTAGTATGAATACATGGAATACCCTTTAGAAGATAGAAATTTTACATAAAATTCCCTTACATACATGAGGGTATTTTTACAATATAGAACAATAAATAAGTTCCAATTTTAAGTTTTGGATATTTTTATGTTTAGAATATTTAGTTTATTTACAAAGGAAATATTTCTGAGTTTTTCAGTTTATAGATTTAAATTAAAAAAAAATAGTTCAGATTTAATAACTTATAATAATGATAGCTGTTTAAAATTTATCTTACTTTTGCAAAAGGGCCTGATTTTCTTTTCTTTCAAAAATACTCAATTCTTCTAGTTTTTTCTGAAATATTTTTTCTAAATTTGGATTCTTTTTACATTCATTCCAAAGCATACTTGTTTCTTTTTTGCATGCTTATTTTGTACAATATGGATTGCTTCAAAACATTTATGAAGCTCCCTCCAAAAACTTTTTATTTTTATCCATGATGAACCATATCATGACAGAAAAACAGAAACTTGTGACTTTCGAAAATGTCAAAATGGAACAACACAAAATTCATCCGATTAATTCCACATGTTTGCAGTTTCCATATTGCTTTCTTGCATCTGCCTCCAGTAAAGGACAAAAGTAAAGTATAGATTTTAACAACATATCAGATGGATAAAATTATTTATCTTTCTTTATTAGTAAAATAAATAAGTATCATTTCAAACAAACTTTGCACCTGCTTTCTTCAATGTGCATTATATGTGTGCATTATACGAGGGCTATCCAGAAAGTAGATTACGTTTTGGAATAAAAAATAAACAAAGAATAGGAAACAAATTTTATTATATACAGATGAAAGCCACACTCAAATACTACTTTTTTACATAGTCACCATTCAAATTAAGGCATTTATCGTAGCGATGTACGAGCTTGGAAATTCCTTCGTCGAAAAATTTGCCGCCTGCGCCTTCAACCACTTCGTTACCTGTTCTTGCAGCTGTGCGTCGTCATCAAAACGCTACATAGCCAGCCACTTCTTCATTGCTGGGAATAGGTGGAAGTCGCTCGGTGCCAGGTCGGGACTGTACAACAGATGAGGAAACAACTCCCACTTAAAAGATTCAAGAACGAGTGACATTTGCCGTGTGGGGCCGGCTGTTGTCGTGAATCAACAAGATCTTAGAGCTCAACATTCCTCAGCGCTTGTTTTGAATTGCTCTTCTGAATTTTTGGAGAGTTTGGCAATACCTTTGAGAGTTTATTGTAGTGCCTCTTTCCAGGAAGTCCACCAAAAGCTGCAAGAAGAGGTAACGAAGTGGTTGAAGACGCAGGCGGCCAAATTTTTCGACGAAGGAATTTCCAAGCTCGTACATCGCTACGATAAATGCCTTAATTTGAATGGTAACTATGTAGAAAAGTAGTATTTGAGTGTGGCTTTCATCTGTATATAATAAAATTTGTTTCCTATACTTTGTTTATTTTTTATTCCAAAACGTAATCTACTTTCTGGATAGCCCTCGTATTAAGTTTACATTTTTATAAAAAGTAGATAAAAAAAAGTAAAAATTAAGTGTTTTAACTTATAAAAAATTGGATTAAAAATGTTAACAATATCAAAAGACAACCCCCCCTCTCCCACCAACGACATCTTTTGATATCAAATGCAGAACGCCCCCCCCCCCTTCTAAATGATAACATTGTATTTGTATAGCCCCTAATTTACAGATGTAAACAATGAAACTTTTAGTTCAGATGTATGAACAAAATTTGACTTTTTTAATTTTATATCAATTCCATTATATATTTTAATTTGTAATTTTTATTAATATTACTGAATTCATCTTTTTTCATGAAGGAAGAATGATTCTTGAAAAAATTCAAGATATTGCTGATATCACTAGTAATCACAATCTTCTTACAAAATATATTTATGTATTAATCAAGCTTTTTTGGTTATTAAGTCTAGATAAACCTGAAATAAAACTTCCTTATTTTGTGATTTGACGTAAATTAGTAATGTACCTTTATAAGGCAAGTTTCATTAGCTTAGGAAAAGTATGTTTCATTTTTTATTATAAATATTTAAACATACATTATCGATTTTGAATATGACTTAACGATTATTAATGCTTTTAGTGTTTTAATCATTTTAAAAATTAACTACATTTTTATTATTTTAGCTTAATTATTTATTTTAATATTTTATTATATTGTAAGCATTCATTTTAATTTCAAATATATTATTAATTACACTTAAATTACTGTTTAAAAAATGTAAACAAAACAATGAACAGATATCCACAAAATTCTAAAATCCACACAAACCCTGGTTCCAAGCTGTGCGGATTTCAGGGAGTCTACTGTACTCCATAGATAGAGGAACTATTACATCTATGCATAAACAAGTAATTAATATACAGAGAGCATGAAAAATATATGAAAATAATTTACTTTTAATCAGGGCTGGCAAGTTTTTGCCAGTTAGTGGCAAAAACTGGTTGAAACTAAGAAGTAATACTAATAAGAACTTTAATCTGCAATGATTCATAAATCACACATGTATTTAATGTATAAAAAAATTAGTTAAAAAATAAGTTAGCATGAAAGCTAACACTGCATTAAATGGGATTTGAACCTTGCTTTAGTGAGTTTAAATGATATTTCCAATAAAGCTAAGTAAATTTTCTGAGGAGCTGCAATAGAACAATCATGGTTTTTACTTTATGTTTTATCCAAATTATTATTTGTTATTTGTCATGAATAAAATGTATAAGCAATTGAATACTACTAAAAAAGTATCATATTATGTCTTGAAATGAATTTATGCCAGTTTCTGCCAGTTAAAAACATTTTCTACCACTTGTTTCTGCCGGCAAAAACCCAGCCCTGCTTTTAATTCTTAAAATATTCTTTTTTAAACATATAGTTCCAAACTTATGCAGATCAGCTGCTTTTTTTCCCACTGAAGATTGAGCTATCATTGCTTCATTTAATGTATATAGTTAATGAAATGTTTAGAAAGATACATAAGGAAAAAAAACCTATTGTCCCATTCCATCCCACTCTTTCCTAATCTTTGAAGGATTACATTTATTAAATATGTCCTCTGTTTTTGTTTGGTGGTACGCTTCTGAACAGAACAATAACGATCGACTTCCGATAAAAAGAACTTCTATTGCACATTTAGTGTAACAAACTTCGTAGGTAGAAAATTTGAATGTAATGTTTATTCTGTTATTCTTGTTTCTTCTGTCTATATAAAAATTAATCACTTACATATACACTATATGGCCCTTAATGACTAGACCCTTTCAATTTTAGACATTGTCCATACATCTAAACTGAAAGTTTCATTGCTTACATCTGTTATTTATGTGTGGATTTTACAGAGTTGCGGATTTAAGGATGTTTATTGCATTTGCCTGTTTACATGTGGGCTAAGTAAATAAATTTCTAAGAATCGCATACATTTAGAAAAAACATTACTTTCTGACTTGTATGTATTCCTCCTTACCAAATTACGTATATGGCAGATTGTTTCAAATCTGTTGTGCAGATTTTAAAATTTTGCGTATTTTTAGTCACTGTTTTGTTTACATAATTTAAAAAGTAATTTGAACATAGTTAGGCATTAGAAAACATAATAAATGCTTACAATAAAGCAAATTATTAAAATAATTAGGTAAAATAATTTGTCAATCCAATAATTAACAATTACATGAAGTAACTATGTAAAATAATAAAAAATTAGACTTAAAATCAGAATGAAGTTTTTTTCATAATATCGTTTTGGATTATTGTTAAACTAATATGTTTTTGTTTCCTGTTCATTTTTCATTAGAAATACTATAATCAACTATATTAGGCAGAATTATGTGTGAAATCACAAAAATAAATAAATAAATAGATAGACAGACACAAATTGATTGATTGATTGAAGGTTAAAACAAAAACATACACAAAAAATGTAAGCATAAGCTAGACAATTTCAAAATTATAATTTCATGTATTGTGTGAAAGTGCTGTTGCACCATATTTTTTAACTTAAATAATTATATAAAACCTACACCACTATCATTAAATAACAAAATTTTATGTCATGCTTGTCCAGTTTTAATAAACTAAAAAGCTTGATTTATTTGAAAATGTTTTAGAAAAGATATCTCGATCAATATTCAGCAACCTCTTTATTTTATTTATTTATTTTGGAAATTACTTCATATTTTATTTATAAAAAAGCCTGAGTTCAGCCATATTAACCAGAGTCAATATTAAAATGTGTACTTAATACAGTAGACTCTCTAAAATCTGCAAACACCTTAAGTCCACACATTGTCACAATATAAACAATGAAACTTTCAGTTCAAGTTTTTTTTTTTTTTTTTTTTTTTGGTTCTATTGGTTATATTGTCGACCAATTTTGCCAAATTATACAAATCGCCAAGCCAAATTATACATATTAACATAATTTTTATTTTAAATAACCAAAAATATAAATAATTAGTAGAATATTAATAAAAATACAAATAAGAAGTCAAAATAAAAATCAATGACATTTTAAGCATTCATATTTTATTTAATATCATTGAATGTGACATCCACGGTCATCCATTATTGGCTTTAATCTTAAAATTTGGTGATAGCATTTTGCTCAACAAAATAACCAAATAGCACCTTTTTTTTTTTTTTTTTTTTTTTGTGCATATTTTAATTCAGTAGACTCTAAAATCTGCACATAATTTACGGATGTAAACAATGAAGCATTCGGTAAGATATAGGGGCAAAATTTGACTTTTATATTAATTCCATATATTTTTTAATTTGTAATTTTTGTTAATGTTGCTGAATTAATGTTTTTTTTTTTTTTTTTTCACGAAGATAAAATAATTTTATTTCTGAAAAAATTCAAGATATTGCTGATATCACTGGTAATCACAATCTTTTTACCAAATATATTTATGTATTGATCAATTTTTTTTTGGTCTTTAAGTCTGGCTAAATCTGAAATAAAAACTTATTATTTTGTGATTTTGATGTGAATTAGAAATGCATCCTTATTAGGCAAGTTTCACTGAATAATTTAGGAAAAATGCATTTCTTCTTTTTATGAATATTTGATCATACATTATTGATTATTAACTTGACCTTAGCATTTAATATTTCCATTATTAAAAAAATTATCTAAATTTTTATTATTTTAGTTTATTACTTATTTTTATATTTTGTTATATTATAAGCATTCATTATAGTTTTGATTGCATTATTAATTACATTCAAATTACTGTTTAAAAAATTTAAATAAAGCAATGACCAAGAATCCACAAAATTTTAAAATCAGCACAACCTCTGGTCCTAAGCTGTGCGGATTTGCTGGAGTCACCGTAATGTAATTCCTGATAATCTGATTGAATTCGTACTTTTCCATGAAAGAAGTATTAAATTAATTTCTGAAAAAATTAAGATTGTGCTGATATTGTTGGTAATCCTAATATTTTACTTAAATATATTTATGTATTAATCAAGATTTTTTGGTTATTATGACTGGCTAAACCTGAAATAGAACTTTCTTACTTTATCATTTTGCTGTGAATTAATAGGGTAGTTTTAAGAGGACAATTTCATGGAGTAATTCAAGATAAAATGTATATCATCTTTATTATGCACATCTAATTATACATTAATTATTTACTTGTCCTTTACTTTTAGTTATTTAATAATTTTTATTATTTCAGTTTATTATTTTAATTATTAAATTTAAATATATTGCAAGCATTTATTATAATTTTAATTGAATTCAAATTATAGTTTAAAAAATGTAAGCAATGCAGTGACCAGAAATCTACAAAATTCTTAAATCAGCACAACTTCTGGCAGGGATGTAGTGGAGGGTATACAGAGGTATACACCGTGTATCTTCTGGATTTTTTAAAGAAGAGTACCATATACCCTCTGTTTCTCGAGAAAACTATAGTATACACACTTTAGGGTTTACCCTCTGCCTTGAGCATATACCCTACCTTAGAGCGTATATCCTCTGTTATTTTTACAACTACACCCCTGACCTCTGGTCCCAAACTCTGCAGATTTGAGAGTCTGCTGCATTGAAAAAATAAAAATTGAAACATATGGAAATGAATGTAAGAAAAGTAAACAAATAATTCGATTACAGTTTACACATATAAATATTGTGTATGACTTACAGTTTAATGAATTTTTACTATAGATAAGTTAATTTACCTCAAAAAAAAAAAAAAGTAATGTAATTTTTTTTGATAATTAATCAGCTGTAATAGTAAAAAAAAGCATTCAATACACAGTCTAAAGTTTGGACACCCAGTGTTCGGAATTGTTTAAACTTCAGATTTTCCAACAGCAGTATTTGAGAAAGGATAGAAAAACAATATTGTTGAAAAAAAAAAGAAAAAGGTCTAGAGTCTAGAGAAAAGAGGCTTTATTACTGAATCTTTCAGGGTTGCAAAAAAGCCAGCCAAAATTAAAAGAAGCCGGGCCGGTGGCTTTTATTGGTTTTAACCAGCTTTTCTTGATCAAAATTGGCCTTTTTTTCCATAATTGGCTTTTATACAGTGAAGCATTTTAATTATAAGCTACACATTTTTAAGTGTCTTTTAACTGGTTTTAATGATGCTTAATTTACTTTGAGTTTAATAAATGTATTTATTAAAATGAAAAATTGGGATTTTAATTATGATCCATTATGAGAAATTGGGTTATAACCCAAATTTTCAATAATGAAGACATTAATACTAGAGTAACACATTGATGGAGTTGCTGGTGGTTTATAGTCAGAATTGCAAATATATCTGCTAAATTATAAAATGGCCATACCAAGTGCTTTTTCTGATTTACATTGAAATTAATCCCAAGTTTGTTTTTCCATTTTTACTGCTTTATAAAATTAAAGAGGACAATGGTTACTTAGTTACATGTTATTACTTAACTAATTTTAAATGTTATTAAAATGTCATGTTTTATTGTCAATAAACATTTAAAATCATACATATAAAAAAACACCATTTCTCACTATTGAAAATAGTATTATGAATTATGCATATTTCATAATATATTTCACAATTTATTTCAGTATTCTCAATTAGCATATGTATGAATATTTTCACACAAGAGGATATATATGCAATTTTAAATAACAAAGAGCTATTCAAAATTTTAAGTCGACAAATTTTATTAGAACATTTTTTGTTGTTTAATTTTATATAATTATGTATTAAACTCTCCTCAATACTGAACCCTTCCTAATTTCTCTTTCAATATTGTTCATCTGTGACTTAATCTTTACATATTGACCTGAAAGAATGTTTCCATGAATGCTTTGATGTGTTACATTTTGTCATAATTCAATTAAATATAATTCTTAAGAATAAGTAGAACTCTATGAAATATAGAAGTTTATATATTTGAGTATATTTTCTTTTTGCCAAGATTTATACATTTTTTCAGACATAATGCCTTCACAATTGACTTCTAGCGGTTATAAAAGACTTATTTATTTGAAAAATTAACTAGAAATTTGTAACTTTTATTAGTAGTAAATGATTAAAAATGTATTAAAAATAAATCAATTCAAATTTAATATGGATTCAATACAAATCAATACTTTAAAAATAAAAGCCGGCTTTTTTCAATTTTAGCCGGATTTTTTTAAGTGGATAAAACCAAAAAAAGCCAGCCGGCTTTTTTTGGCCTGGCTAAAAGCCAGCAACCCTGCCAGTGGCTTTTATTAGTTTTAACTGGCTTTTTTTGGCCAAAATTGGCCTTTTTTTGGCTTTTATACAGTGATGCATTTTAATTATAAGCTACACATTTTTAAGTGTCTTTTAACTAGTTTTAATGATGTTTAATTTACTTTGAGTTTAATAAAGTTATTTATTAAAAGGAAAAATTGGGATTTTAATTATGATTCATTATGAGAAATCGGGTTATAACCGAAATTTTCAATAATGAAGACATTAATAAAGAATAACACATTGATGGAGTTGCTAGTGGTTTATAGTCAGAATTGCAAATATGTCAGCTAAATTATAAAATGGTCATACTAAGTGCTTTTTCTGATTTACATTGGCCTTTAATCCCACCCTTGTTTTTCCATTTTTACTGCTTTATAAAATTAAAGAGGACAATGGTTACTTAGTTACATTTAACTAAGTAACCATTGTCCTCTTTGGTAAGTTCTATGTTTTATTAGATATTGTTCCTCTATGTTCCTCTATTATATGTTCCTCTATGTTTTATTACTTAACTAATTTTAAGAGTTATTAAAATGTCATTCCCTATAAACATTTAAAATCATACATAAAAAACACCATTTCTCACTATTGAAAATAATATTATGAATTATGCATATTTCATAATATATTATATTTCACAATTTATTTCAGTATTCTCAATTAGCATATGCATGAATGTATTCATGCAAGAGGGCATACTTTTAATACTTTTAGCATATGCGCACTTTTAAATAACAAAGAGTTATTTAAAATTTTAATTCAACAAATTTTATTAGAATATTTTTTGTTGTTGTTTAATTTCATATAATTATGTATTAAACTCTCCACAAATACTGAATCCTTCCTATTTTCTCTTTCAACATTGTTCATTCTATGACTTAATCTTTACATATTGACATGTAAGAATGTTTCCATGAGTGCTTTGATGTGTTACATTTTGTCATACCGTAAAATCCCGTTAATCCGCCCTTCCCGATCAAACGCCCCCTCTCCACTTTATAAAGAATTTGAAATTTTCAAAAAATCCCGAGAAAGCGCCCTCCCTCCCGATTCTCAAAGGCGATTGAGAGTGGGATGAATCATTTTGAAATAAATGAATCATGAATCTTTGATGAAATGTGCGTTTTCTCAAGATTTTTTAATTGATTTCATGCTTGTTTTGGCTTTTTTTTACTAATTTCTCCTTTTTTTCTGTGTTTTTTCGACAGAATTTACGTTTAAAAACAAAAAAAAACCCCAAATTTTTTCAAGTATAAAAATTCATGATTCATTCAACGATTCATTCATTTCATCATGATTCATTCCTGAAAATTTTGTTGAACGATCGCAGAAAAATCCCATGTAAGCGCCCCCTCTAACTATTATATGATTTTTCTTTTCGTTTGGGGGGGGGGGCGGTTTAACAGTATTTTATGGTAATTCAATTAAATATAATTCTTAAGAATGTGTAATATAAGTAGAATTATAAAATATGGAAGTTTAAAACACATTTTTTGAGTATATTTTCTTTTTTCAAGATTTATATATATTTTCAGACATAATGCCTTCACAGTTGACTTCTAGTGATTATAAAGACTTATTTATTTGAAAAATTAAATAGAAATTTATAACTTTTTTAGTAGTAAATAATTAAAAATGTATTAAAAATAAATCAATCCAAATTTAGTATGGATTCGAAAAAAATTAACTCTCTTTAAAAATAAAAGCCGGTTCTTTTACAGTGAATAAAACCAAAAAAAAAAAGCCAGCCAAAAGCCAGCAATCCTGACATAGACTTAAGGCTTTTGCTGATTTTATGGTTGCAGATTTAAAATAATCTACTGTATTTATTGATCTCACATTCTTTCATACATGTGAAACAATTTTACTTAAATATGGAATGCACCATTCAGTACTTTTATGCTAAACAAACACTAGTTATTTCCTCAACAAATATGTGTAAACAACTAAATTATTAATAATAAAAGCAGTAACTTGATAATATATATAAAAAAATATATAAAAAAAAATATAAATTTTTTCTTCTATCCAGATTTTTTTTCAATTATATACATATATATTTAAATATTTTAATATAGTTTCATATTTGACAAATGATAAACACTATGTAATTTAATGCTTAAATTTTCAGCCTGCATTAATCTCTACATTTTATAACAATTTTGGAATTTAAATTGTTCTGTAATTTTAATAAACTTTTGTATATTATTCTAAAAGTTGTAGGTACTTCTAGGTTAGTCCGTCGACCAGTTTCGCCAAATTATACAAATCGCCAAACTAATAGCCAAATTATACATGTTGACATAATTTTTATTTTAAATAACAAAAAAACAAATAATTAGTAGAATATTAATTAAATATTAATAAAAAATCGAAATGAAAATCACTTAATGACATTTTAAACATGTGAATCGCATTTAATGTCATTGAATGTGACATTCATGATCATCCATTATTGGCATTTAATCTTATAGTTTGGCGATAATTTTTTGGTTGATGGGATAACCTAGAAGTACCAAAATGTATTTACAACTATCACCCTGTTCATAAACATGTACAGTAAAACCTTTAAATTGTAGATACATTGGGATGTTTCTATTATTCGGAGATAATAGTGTACAAATATGTGGTGTGGGGATTGAAAAAGCATTTACTAGGATATAGAATTTTTTCTATTCCAGACTATCTATTATAAATGTTTTACAGTGGTTGCATTTTTAAGGGTGATTCTCTCCAAATAGGCCTAAATAATAGTCAGGAGGGAGTGACTGTGCAAGAGTGATGAATTTTAACAAAATGTCCATTTACTTTTTTGCCATTATCTGAATTGAGATTAGGCTTGGTGGGCCTTAACTATATCTAAATACTTACAAATCAGTAACAATAATTTTTTTAAACTATTTACCTGCATTCAGTAGAGGCTGATGAGGGAGTGATGAGGAAGGCTTAGCAACATATCACTCCCTCATCAGCCTCTGAATGCAGGTAAATATTAAACAATTTTAATTATTACTGATTTATAAGCATTTTGATATCGTTAAGGCCCACCAAGTCTAATCTCAATTCAGATAATGGTCAAAAAAGTAAACGGGTATTTTGTTAAAATTCATCACTCCTTCACAGTCACTCCTTAACTCTTATTTTGGCCTATTTGGAGAGAATCACCCTTAAATAAAGTTGGAAGTCTGTCCAAACTTTTTAAACTAAATTCAGTTTTCAAAACAATTGTGAATGTTCTTTTTTTTTTTTTCCTATGTCATGATTTCATGAATTTGAAGTTATTTTTACAGTTAAGCTGCTGTTTGAAATTTTTAACAGTCCTGTTTTTACTGAACAAATACTTATAAATGTAATAAAAATGGGTATTTCAGGGATCTGTTTAGAAAGAAATTTGGTTCTTAAAAGGACTTTTCACAAAATTTTTCATTTCTAAACAGGACCCTTCACAAAAATTTTTATCTCAAAACAGGAGCCTTCACAAAAGTTTTCACGTTAAAAACAGACCCTTCACAAAAGTTTCCCATGACTAATCTGAACACTCCACAAATTTAATTATTTAAAAGTAAAATTTGTCCTGTCATTTTCACATGATGCATAAAGAAAAATGTATAATATATATATATATATATATATATATATATATATATATATATATATATATATATATATAACCATTAATTGTATTACAATATATGAACCATTGAATTTAATAACTTATACTACATTCAACATAGAGGAAAATATAATACAACATATTAATACATAAATATATTTGGCAAAAAGATTGTGATTACCTGTGATATCATTAATATCTTGAATTTTATCAAAAATAAATTTCTTCTTCCTTCATGAAACAGCCTGAATTCAGTAATGTAATATTTTAAAAATGTATAAACAAGAATTGAATTTGAAGAATTTATATTGAAGAATTTAAATTGAATATAATGATCATCTCAGATTCACAGAAATATTACTAGATTTTTGTAAATGTAAAAAGCTTTTCAAAATTTCAAAAAACAGGATCCTGAAAAAAAAAAAAAAAGTATGAATAGACCCCTATTTTTTTATTTTATATTTTGTAATTAGTACTCTTTACTGTATTTCCTTGAAACTAATTGCAAAATACTCCAGGATCAATTGGGTAATTTCTGATCACCAACTTTCAGGGATAATTCTTAGTCACAGTACTTTCCAATGTTTGAAAATCTCCTTGCTAAAGTAATGATAATTAAAAAATATATAGAGAGAGATACTCTAAATTATCTTCTTTAGAACTTGTCATTTAATTATACAAATACAATAAGTTCTCTCAAATCTGCACAGCTTAGGACCAGGAATTGTGCATATTATAGAATTTTGCTTATTTCTGGTCATTGCTTTGTTTACTTTTTTTAAACAGTAAATTGAATGTAATTAATAATGCAAACAAAATTATAATAGATGCTTACAATATAGTAAAATATTAAAATAATTAAGTAATAAATTAAAATAATAAAAAAATAAATATTTTTTAAAATGACTAAAATATTAAAACCAAAAGTCAAGTAAATAATCAATAGTGTATAAGTACACATTGATCATAAAGATGAGAGGCTATTTTCCTAAATTATTCAATGAAACTTACCTTAAAAGTGTCCCCACTAATTCACATCAAAATCATAAGATAAGAAAGTTTTATTTCAGGTTTAGCCAGACTTAATAATGAAAAAAGCTTGATTAATGCACAAATACATTTGGCAAAAAGATTATGATTACTAGTAATCTCAGCAATATTTTGAATTTTTTCTAAAATAAATTTATTTTTCCTTCATGAAGCAGCCTGAATTTAGTAATATTAATGGAAATTACAAATTAATATGTCTATAGAGATTATGTAAAAATAAGAACGTAAAATTTTGCCTTTACATCTGAATTGAAAGTTGTTAAATATTTAACTTAACCTTTGCTGTAAATATTTTAATCATTTTAAAAATTATCTATTTTTTATTATTTTAGTTTGTTACTTATTTTAATATTTTATTATATTTTAGTATTCATTATGGTTTCGATTACATTACTAATTACATTCTAATTACTTTTTAAAAAATATAAACAAAGCAATGACCAGAAATTCGCACAATCTCTGGTCCCAAGTTGTGTGGATTTAAGGGAGTCTACTGTATAACAATAAAGGATTAAATGATGAGAAAGATATTGACCAGGAATTACCCCAGTGACCAAGATTTACTCCCATATACATGGGGCAGTATCTGATCATCTTCTAAAAATTATTTAAAATAGTATAAGAAATTTCAAGATCATTTTTTAATAGCAAATCAATAATGTATAATTAAATATTCATTATAGAGATGAAATTTACATATGTATGTGTATGTATATAGGTATGTAAATGTATTAAATTATTCAATGAAATTTGCCTCATAAATGTATATTACTAATTCACATCAAATTCATAAAATAAGGAAGCTTTATTCCAAGTTTAGCCAAAATTAACAAAAAAGCTTGATTAATACATAAATGTATTTGGTAAGAAGATTTTGATTACCAATGATATCAGCAATACCTTGATTTTTTTTTTTTTTTTTTTTTTTTTTTTTTTTCAGAAATTAGCTTATTCTTCCTTCATGAAAAAAACTAAATTCAGTAATATTAACAAATTTTAAAGTATATTATATGGAACTGATATAAAACTAAAAAAGAGTCAAATTTTGTCCCTATATCTGAATTGAATGTTTCATTGTTTACATTAATAAACTATGTGAGGATTTTAGCGAGTTAAGGATTTTATGGTTGCAGATTTGAGGGAGTCTACTGTATTTAGTGATTTTAACAATCGGCAAACCTTTTGGGCTTTAACTATAAAGTTAACTGTAACCGCATTGTTCACTACATTTTAGTTAATTGGAGTTTTTAATAAAGTAGAGCCATTCAGGCTAATTTCTAGTCGCTGAGTTTCTTGGTCAGTTTGGTTTCATTATCAAAATAACAATTTATCAAACTGTAAAAAATCCTGAAAGATACTTTGAACCCATTGCTTTGAAATGTATGCCTTAATTATTAATTTGGTTGAAATTTAATACAGTAGACTCTCAAATCCGCACAGCATGAGACCGGAGGTTGAGCGGATTTTTAAATTTGCAGATTTCTGCTCATTGCTTTTTTACATTTTTAAAATAATAATTTGAATGTAATTAATAATGCAATCAGACCTATAATGAATGTTTAAAATGTAATAAAATAATGAAATAATAAACTAAAGTAGGGGTGCACAACCTTTTCAAGTGAAGGGCCACTTACAAATATGTCTGGGTGGTCGAGGGCCACATCAATAACAAGGAGATAATTCGATTTAAAGGAGGTTATCTGTGGCCTGCTATAATCGGATTAAAAAAATATGATTTCAGAGGGGGGTGATGGGGGGGGGTAAGGATGTTACTCCTTTAAGTTTGCTTACCCAGTCGAAATCCAATTCACATGGTTAAGATATATCAGCAGATTTTAGTTTATACATAACAGATGTAGCAAGGATTATTTTCAAGATGTAAAAATATTCCTTGACTTTTTTCAGGAGAGTAAGTTTTGTTTTATTAGAAGTGCTTTAAAAAAGCATAATTTGGTGGTACCGAAAAAAATGTGAACTTTATGAACAAAAGAGAGAGAAGGAGCTGATCAACAAGAATTTTCGTGCCTGATCAACAAAATTCCCGATTTTCTGTGCCTGATCAATGAAATTTATAATTCTTCCACGCCTGGTTGACCACAAAATTTGCCAGACAAAATAGACAAAATTTGCAATTTCTATGAAGCTGATCGAGAAAATTTGCATCATTTCCTCGCCAGATCAACAAAATTTGCAATTCTTATGAAATCGATCGAGAAAATGCAAGATTTTTCTGCACCTGATCAACAAAATTCTCTATTTTTGCAAAGCTGATTGATTGACGAAATTAGTGATTTTTCCATACATGATCAACGAAATTCGCGATTTTTTTCCCCGCACCTGATCGATGAGATTCGCGATTTTTCCGCACCAGAACAACGAAATTTGCGATTTTTATGAGCTTGATCAACAAAATTCGCGATTATTACTAAACAAATTACGAAATTCTCCATTTTTCTTCACATGATCAGCGAATTTCGCGATTTTTTCAATCCTAATCGGCGAAATTTGCGATTGTTTCGAAACTGATCGGCGAAATTCGTGATTTTTCCGCACATGACCGACAAAATTCACTCTGTTTCTGAAGCCGATCGACGAAATTAGCTATTTTTCTGTGCCTGATCGACAAAATTTAGCTATTTTTCAGAAACTGGCCGAACAAATTCGCGATTTTTACGAAGCCAATCGACGGAATTCGCGATTTTTACGAAACCGGTCGATGAAATTCACGATTTTTCTTCGCATGATCGACGAAATTTGCTATTTTTCAGAAACTGGTCGAACAAATTCGCGATTTTTACGAAGCCAATCGACGGAATTCGCGATTTTTACGAAACCGGTCGATGAAATTCACGATTTTTCTTCGCATGATCGACAAAATTTGCTATTTTTCAGAAACTGGTCGAACAAATTCGCGATTTTTACGAAGCCAATTGTCGGAATTCGCGATTTTTACGAAACCGATCGATGAAATTCACGATTTTTCTTCGCATGATCGACAAAATTCGCAATTTTCCCGAGTCTGATCGACAAAATTCGCAATTTTTACGAGGCCGATCGAAAAAATTCAGGACATTTCCGCTCCTGATCAACAAAATTCGAAAAGTTTACGAAGCTGATCGAGAAAATTTTCGATTTTTCCTCGCCTGATTAACAGAATTCGTTCTTTACAAAGCCGATCAATGATATTCGCGATTTTTCAAAGCTGATTGACGAAATTCGAATTTTTTTTTCTCCCATGAGCAATGAAATTCACATTTTTTCTGAGTCTAATCAACTATATTCGTGAATGTCTCGCGCCTGTGCTTGACCGACGAAATTCGGAATTTTTACGCAGACGATTGACGAAATTCCCAATTTTTTCGTTCCAGATCGGCGAAATTCCTGATTTTTCCGAACCTGAATGACGAAATTGATGATATTTACAAAGCTATTCGACGAAATTAGCGATTTTTCTCGCTTGATCGACAAAATTCGCGATTTTCCACACCGATCCAGGAAATTCCCGATTTTATTAGTTGCATGATCGACTTAATTAGCGATTTTTCCTCTCCCGATAGAGGAAATTTGGGATTTTATTAGAACCTAATCAGCGTAATCAGCAATTTTTAAGCGTGTGATCAACAAAATTCGCAGTATTCCCGTTTCCGATCAACGAAATTTGCAATTTTTTGGAATCCGAACTATAACACTCGTGATTTTTTAGCGTCCGATCGATCACTTTTTCACCCTTAATTCACGAAATAAGCATTTTCCGCGCCAGATCAATGAAGTTCGGGATTTTTTACCTAACTGACGAAATCTGCATTTTTTTACGCGGTAAGATGAAACTTACGAATTTTTTTCTATGGGTAAATTGATGAAATTCACGATTGTTTCGCAGCCGATTAATGAAATTTTCATTTTTTCCTCGCATCATCGATAAATTCGCGATTTTTTCGTTCCTTATCAACGAAATTTGCAATTTTTTTCGTCCGTGCCCGATCAACGATATTTGTTTTTTTTTTTTCTTGCGATAAACCGAAAAATAATGCTTTTTTTTTTTTTTTTTTTTTTTTTTTTTTTTTGCAACCGATGAGTTTAATTTGCATTTTTCTCGAGCATCATCTACAGAATTGACAATTTTTTTTTTTTTTTTTTTTTTTTTTTTTTTGCTTGATTAACGAAATGTGCGATTTTTTGCGTAAGACGGACAAAATTCACGGTTTTCTATACTTGATCGACAAAACTCACTTTCTGTGCCTGATCAGGGAAATTTGCTATTTTCTCCTAACTTCATGGACAAAATTCGGATTTTTCAATATCTGATGAGTGAAACTTGCGATTTTTGCAAGCCTCATCGACAAAATTCGCTTTTTTCTGCACTTAATCAATGAAATTCGCGATTTTTCGGTGCCGATTAATGAAATTTGCGATTCTTAAATGGCGAAATTTTATATTTTCCCGCAGAAAATTGACGAAATGTACAATTTTTTTCCTGTCATATCTGCACAAAATTTGCAATTTTTTACAGTTCTAAATTGACAGAACTCGCGGGCCACATGTTAACCTATCGCGGGCCACAGGTTGTGCATCCCTAAACTAAAGTAATAAAAATTTAGATAATTTTTAAAATGATTGAAATATTAAAAACAAAGGTAACTTAATAATCAATAATGTATGATTAAATATTCATTAGAAAGATATGGGTCAATCCATTTCAAGTGGTCCAGCACTGGTCGCTCGACCATTTTTAAAAAATCTGAAATTTTTTGTACAACAACCCTAACATGATGAAAGTTCAAAATGACCGTTATTTTAATTTTACTATTTTTTGTTTGTGCATGACTGCCATCTTTGTTTCATCGTGTGCAGCGATTTTCTCAGATACTAGGATACACAAAATTGTAAATAACTCGTCTTTTATTTTACCAATTGAAACGGAGTTTGCAGCATTTTGTTCAAAATAAAATAGGCTAAATGTATGGTAGTAGAATAATTTTGGAAAATAAATTTTTACAGGTGAAATTTTAGCACAAAATTTAAGATTTTTTCCAAAATCTATCCGTTTGCAAGAGGAAATTTTTTATGCAAGGAAAACTGTCAACCTTACACAATTTTTTCTGCAAATAGGTCAAAAGTCCGTGTACTCATACACCAAGTCCCAGATCTGGGAGTTAATTTCTCTTTGCGAAAAAAATTCCGAAATTCTTCAAAAATTTCAAAAATCGCACTTTTTAGGCTTTGATATCTCTGGTGGGGCACGAGATAAAAATTTGAAATTCTGGCCTTTGATAGTATTCTGTAGTAGTGTTATGTACAAAAAATTTCAAGAAGGAGATTTGACTACAAGCTGAGATATGACATGGAAAATATGTGAAAAATAATATTGTCAAACTATTGTAACCTATTATGTAATTGTTCCACAAGACTGTCACACTTACACAATTTTTTCTACAAATAGGTCAAAAGTCCGTGTACTCATACACCAAGTCCCAGATCTGGAAGTTGATTTCTCTTTGCGAAAAAAATTCCGAAATTCGTCAAAAATTTCAAAAATCGCACTTTTTAGGCTTTGATATCTCTGGTGGAGCACGAGATAAAATCTGAAATTCTGACCTTTAGTAGTATTGTGCAGGGGTGATTCTCGTCCGAAAATTCCGAAATTTCCGAAAATTTAAGACATCCTCTTCCGAAAATTTGAAATTGGGTTATCAGTTCTGCATAGTTGTCAACTTGTACGGTTTTGCGCGCGGAAAAAACAATTGTGTAGAAATGCAAATTTCGTGATAGGATCGCCGAAATAGCATACATTTCGTCAATATTTCGTTAAAAAACGACGATTTCGTCAACGCTTTTTAAACGAACTTTGTCTAAAGATCGATGAAAAACGCGAATTTCCCGTGCGGATCGCGAGAAAAACGGCAATTTCACCAAATATCGCAGACAAAACGCTGATTTCTTCTGAAGACGGCGGGAAAACGCAGATTTCGTCGAAAGGTTGCGGATATAACGCCGATTTCGTTAAAAGATCGCAGGGAAAAAACGCCGTTTTCGATAAAAGATCGCTTAAAAATATTTTGTCAAAAGAATATTTGAAAAAATACGCCCATTTCATCAAAAGATCGCGGGAATAAAACGCCGTTTTCGAGAAAAAATCGCGTTAAAAAGCAAATTTTGCCTAAAGATCGTCGAAAAAACACCGATTTCGTTTAAAAAAAAACCTGGGAAAACGCCGATTTCGTCAAAAGATCGCGGAAAAACCGCCGATTTTGGCAAAAGATCGCAATACATCGCCGATTTCGCTAAAATATTGCTGATTTCGTCTGAAGATAGCGGGAAAACGCCGATTTTGTCCGAAGATCGCTAAATGGGGGAGGGCCCCCCCACTGGAGGGGAGGGCCACTCACGACAACTCCCCCCCCCCCCCCCCCGCCGATTTCCGAAAATGCGATGCGAATTTCCGAAAAAAAAATTTCATTCAGAATCACCCCTGGTATTGTGTAGTAGTGTTATGTACAAAAAATTTTAAGAAGGAGATTTGACTACAAGCTGAGATATGACATGGACAATATGTGAAAACAATACTGCCAAACTATTGTAATCTTCTATGTCATTGTTCGTACCTCTAAAAATTTAAATTAATTATTTATGGTACAAAGTTAAATGTTAATTGCAAATATCTTCTTCAAATGCGTCTGTGTGATTTAAACAATTCAGAATGTATGCTAAGCCAATACACTATTTGTCCAGAGGAACAAACCTACTACAAATGCTTTTGCAACAATTTTACTCGGTACACATTTCAGGAAAAGTAAATTTCAGACAATGGGTTGCAACTGATCGAGTTGACATGGTTTCAATTAGGGATGCACCGAATATTCGGTATCTATTCGGTATTCGGCTTATTCGGCCATGTTACCGAATATTCGGTTAGGCCGAATATTAAACTATTCGGCTTGGCCGAATATGAAACTATTCGGCCTTCCGAATATTCGGTATGGCCGAATATCAAAGTATTCGGCCGAATCCAATACTTAATAAAACCTTTTAAAAAGAAATTCACTATTTCTACTTTTAACTGTCAATTTTTTAATTTATATTTAAAATAATTAGAAACAAAATCATTTTTAAATAAAATGGAATGTTTTTACATTATTTGCTGCTTGTAAAGTATAACATAAGAAAATTAACCATGAGAAAGATTAAAATGGTAATTTATTAGGATTCTCCTTAAGAATAAATTATGTGCCGATACAAGTTTCTAAATTTTGTTTAGTAAATAATCTGTTTCTTGCTTTTCCCCCAAATAAAAGTCCTTTAAAAGAAAAAACAAAACTTTTGAGATTAGTAATAGCTATCAAGGCAGACAATTTTTGTTCATGAAACCATAATCATAATCAACTTATTGAGTCATAAGTACATGGTATTTCATCTCACTCTAGGTCAAAACTTGTGTGTTCGTTTATTACATTAACAATAAATAAGATAACATATTTTCAACTTGCATGCTTTGATTTCTATAAAATATGATGATGGGAAGGGTGGAAAATACAACCATTCATAAGAAAAGAACTTTGAGCCAAACATACCTTTATTCAGAATTAAGTTGAAAGTATTTTTACTTTATATTGAAAAAAAAATCTGCCTTGAGTTATTTAAAAAGGACAATTATCAGACTGTAAAATTTTTCTTCGTCCATTTTTTCATTATTTGATTTTAAAATGTTTGTTTTGAGTTGTAGAAAATTTTATTAATTAGTTTCATCAGATTTTTTTCAATACTAAATGCTCTTACAAAAAGCTCTTGTTTATCAAAATGTAACTTTCTTTTATTAAATATTATGTAAAACTGTTTTAAAAAGTAACATTTCAATACCTTTAAATTTTGAAATATAAAAAGTATTTGGAAAGCCGAATATTCGGTATTCGGCCGAATAGTTAACTATTTGGCTGGCCGAATATTCGGTATTCGGCCCAACAATTATTATTCGGCTAGCCGAATATTCGGTATTCGGTTCACCTGTTGGCCGAATATTCGGCATTCGGTATTCGGCCAAAATCACTATTCGGTGCATCCCTAGTTTCAATTATTAAATCTAGAGAATTTCATTCAAGTTAACAAGGGATGACAAGACTTGGGTGCTTACAAATAAAATTTTGAGAAAGAACAGTCATATGGACTGACAACAGTAACTGGTCGAACTCATAACATCTCTTGTAAATAGTGTTAAGCTCTTTGTTGAGCATATATAGTATTTTTGTAAATTAAACCTTTATTATTAAACTGTTTTCAAAAAACGATATTTTCTGTGTAAATATTGTAATAAATGAGACTAATCTCATTTCTCCTAATGTACTCATAATAGCATTTCTTAACATTTTTTAATCACCGTATCTCAGCTTATTGTCAAATCTCCTTCTTGAAATTTTTTGTAGATAACACTACAACACAATACTATCAAAGGTCAAAATTTCAGATTTTTATCTCGTGCTTCACCAGAGATATCAAATCCTAAAAAGTGCGATTTTTGAAATTTTTGACGAATTTCGGAATTTTTTTCTCAAAGAGAAATCAACTCCCAGATCTGGGACTTGGTGTATGAGTACACGCACTTTTGACCTATTTGTAGAAAAAAATTGTGTAAGGTTGACAGTCTTGTTGAACAAATACATAGTAGGTTAGAATAGTTTGGCAGTATTGTTTTCACATATTCTCCATGTCATATATCCGCTTGTAGTCAAATCTCCTTCTTGAAATTTTTTGTACATAACACTACTACACAATACTATCAAAGGCCAGAATTTCAAATTTTTATCTCGTGCCCCACCAGAGATATCAAAGCCTAAAAAGTGCAATTTTTGAAATTTTTGAAGAATTTCGGAATTTTTTTCGCAAAGGGAAATTAACTCCCAGATCTGGGATTTGGTGTATGAGTACACACACTTTTGACCTATTTGTAGAAAAAATTGTGTAAGGTTGACAGTTTTCCTTGCATAAAAAAATTCCTCTTGCAAATGGATAGATTTTCGAAAAAAATCTTAAATTTTGTGCTAAAATTTCACCTGTAACAATTTATTTTTCAAAATTATTCTACCACTGTACATTTAGCCTATTTCATTCTGAACAAAATGCTGCAAACCCCATTTCAATTGGTAAAATAAAAGACGAGATATTTACAATTTTGTGTATCCTAGTATCTGAGAAAATGGCTGAACACAATGAAACAAAGATGGCCGCCATGCACAAACAAAAAATAGTAAAATTAAATAACGGTCATTTTGAACTAACGTCGTGTTAGGGTTGTTCTACAAAAAATTTCAGATTTTTTTAAAATGGTCGAGCGACCAAAATAATATTTTCTGGACTACTTGAAATGGATTGACCCTATGTATTTTCTCCAAATTATTCAATAAAACTTGCCTCATAAAGCTTCATTACTAATTCACATCGAAATAATTAAATAAAGAAGTTTTATTTCAGGTTTAGCCAGATTGAATAATAAAAAAAGCTTGATTAACGCATAAATGCATTTGGCAAAAAAGATTGTGATTACCAGTGATATCAACAATATCTTGAATTTTTTCAGAAATAAATTTATACTCCCTTCATGTAGAAAACATGATTTCAATAATATTAACAAAAATTACAAATTAAAATGTATATTTTGAATTGGGGGAAAAAAAAAAGGCAAATTTTGTCTTTATATGTGAACTGAATGTTTCATTGTTTATATCCATAAATTATATGCGGATTTTAGAGAGTTGCGGATTTGATAGAGAGTCTACTGTATTAAAAAAAAAATACAGATTCAAAACTGATTCAAATTTCTGCAAAATGATATTAACCTTGATTTTTACTCATTTTACAAAGATATGTGTCATTCTCAAAATTTTAATTATTCTGTTTTATTTCAACTAAGACACCAATCTTTAATAAAGATTATAAAATTTCCCTCTACTATATTAAATACTTTTATAAAATCAAGTTTAACTAAGCCCATATTTATGAGGTAATTTTTGGTCAGTATTTAATAATATATTTTTACAGTATTTATGCTAATCTATAATGACTGTGCACCCTAAAAACTATTGTCTTACTTTTTTACTTACCCATCATACATAGTATAGGGTAAGTCTTGCAATCGTTTTGAAAATCGAAAATTTTTTTTTGACGGATTTACACGTTTCAGATACCGTAGATTCCGAAAAACATATCTTTTTGAAATTTTTTTTTGCCGTCCGTCTGTTAGTCTGTCTGTCAACGCTCTATCTCCCGAACAAATTGAGATAAAGACTTGAAATTTTGTATGTACTTAGTATGTAAGAATGGGACGAAGTCTATTTAATATCAGTAACCTCGATTATACGGAACTATTTTTTTCGGACTCTCGAAAAATTCATTCTGATGAAAGGTATATAAAAATTTTGAATTTTTTTATTTTAAAGAATGGATGTAAAAGGCAATAAAACAACACAAATTTTGCATAAAGAACGAATTCGATCGAATTATTAGTTGTCGAGATATGTGTAATCCTGTTTTCCGCATTCTTTGATTTTTCATGACCCTGTATTTCAATCAAATTTCAATTCAAAGATATATTTTAATTGGAAATGAGACGCTTCATCCGACGCAGTAAATTGTTAGTTAATATGATTATTATTTTTAGAGTTATAAGGATGTTTCTTTTACGCAATCCGGTATTACTTGAGTATTTTGGCGTTTTATATAACTAGTACACCGAACCCGGGGTTTCCGGGTCACAAAGTAAAGGTGAAAAACTTTTTTTAAATTTAAAATTGGAAAGTCTAATAAATTTTTTCTGCGTAATAGGCTTTTTAAACTGCTAACACATTCCAAATACCAATTTTATATGAAACGTATTATTTACGTAATCATATACAGCTTTAAAAATTATCGGTACTTCCGTATTAGCGGGGCCGTAGCTAAGGGGGCGCTATGAGCTGCTCAGCCCCCCCCCCTAAAATAGTTTGAGCCCCCCCTGGAAAAGATTCCAAGATCACTCAATGAATTTCTGTTCCGAAAATTCAAATGAAATATTGTTTATAAATCTAATTCAGTTTTGAGACCTTTTCACAGTTTTGCAGAGTTACTAAATTGTATCTAAAATAAGTGTTTCAATACTCCCTCATCCTATTTGTACATATGTAGCTAACATGATGGGCTATTTTGCACAAGTTATACACTCAAAACGTCATCATCGTATACTTTTCTAAGCATAAAATAAAGTTATTTTAACAGTTTAATATGAAACACAGTACCTACAATATGAATATGCACTAATTTATCTTTCTGCATCAGAGAGAGAGAAAAAAAACTATGAGCCCCCCCCCCCTCCCCCTACATTCTCTTGAGCCCTCATTATTGTTCACTACGGCCCTGCGTATTAGACGCAAGATAGCAGTTATTAGCCAAAGATTTCGCCAAAGAATAAAATTGCATTCTCAGTTTTTAAAAACAACTAAGAAAATATGACACCCGGATATTCTTTAAAATACATTTTTGTAAAGGTTAATTGATGTATCTTTTGTAAAGTAAGTTTACAACGAACTAAAAGTCACTAAATTCATAGATAAAAACGAAATAAAACCAACAACATTCACCGGGTTTTATAGCCAACCATATATTGACATAACAGATTTTTAATTACTATTTTTTTTCAGTTGCTATGAAAAAATGACAACTAAAATATACAGTGATCTGTTATTTTCCATGGAGAAAAGAGATAGATGGAGTTGCAGTATGCGATTAAAACGGTTTGATGGGCGTTATTCTTCCAATATAAGTCTCTCATTCGGCCCAAACAAAACAATCACATGGAACAGAGACCGAATTTTTTAACATTATTTTTTTCTATAAATGAAAAAGATCTGAATAAATTTTAGTATTATAAAATAGCATTTCATTGTATTATAAATTAAAATTGCATCGCTAAAAGTTTTTCTTTTTGTGAAAGCACGCCGTTGTATTTGATGCAATGCAGCGAATTTTAGAGTTACATTTTTGGCGTCGCCTCCAGCCACTAAACTGCATCTCTATTTTTTTTCTTTTTTACTCTATGGCTATTTTTTCTCTTTTTCCCACATAAATGTGATACTCAAGTTGCCACCAATAGAGAAATCGAACCAAAAACTACAAACAAATTAATATCTCAAAAACAAATTGAGATACAGTTTTCTAACAAACGGCATTTAAAAGTGCATTTTTTTCTCTAAACGATGGTATAAAGATTGAAAACGTGCAATGTCTAGAAGTTTAAAAATTTACAATAGCGAAAATTGCAAAGCCGAAATTTCATCGGAAAGTGTTGCCATTCAAAACATGACGTATGCGTTGCGCACAGATACGTTTGGCCTTTATTATATAGATTTGTCGAATTTGGCTCATCAGCAATTCATTAATAAAGCATGACTATGTATATTAAAACTATTTAAATTTGCGTTTAAATTTTATTTTGGAATTGCAGTGCATTTTATAAATATTTTACACATCTTTTATTTTCATATTTTATATTATGCATATCCATGATGGGTAAGTATTACGGTGGCCCGCAACGACTAGTTTATAAATAAGCTTAAGTGTAAAACAGCTTCCTTAACTGTAATTATAAAGGAGGAAAACAGTAAGTGCGCAGAGAATAAAACACACTTTGTGACTGAATAAATAAGTAGAAATATTATTTCATCGCAAAATGCCTAAATGTTGCATAAAAATATAGAGGAACCTAATTATCATGCTGTGTATTATAATAAAGATCTGCATTGAATTTCGCATAAAATTTCTTGGAAAAAGAGCCAGAAACTTCAGTTGGCCTCAATGAAATAAAATCGAAAACACAAACGTTCAGATATGTATATTTTATGGACCAATAAATTTGCAAGGTATTAATTAATCCATTCATTAGCGATAAAGAAGAAATCAATACAGTCAACTCTGTTAAATCCGCTCATGTATTATCCGCATTACATGTTGGGATGCAAACAATGAAAATTGTCATTAAGAGTTAAATACATAAAGTTTAAATTTGGTATTTTTTTTCAGTTATCTATTTTTCATTGAATAAAATTTTAAATATAAATTGGTTTTAAATTTTTAAATTTCCTCGAGTAAAAAAATTTAACCTCGGATTTAATTTTAATCTCTCTAAGAAATATATATATATATATATATATATATTATTTTTAGAAAAAAAAATCTTATTTTAAATTGTTGCCATTTTTTAAGGGGTTAGGGTTGTCAGAATTTTCAAAAAATTGATTTTTTTTATTTTTGCATTTTCTTAAAGCATAATATCTTTAAAATATAGTCTAAAATTTTGGTCAATGCGACAAATACTTTTCGAGTTATTCGGCAATTAACAAAGAGTTCTCGGACTCTCGAGAACGCTCCAGAGCAGGTATCTAGCAAAAAGTCTGCGTGCTCGGCTACTGATGTTTTCGAGAGGATATCAAGCCGATTTAGGGAGATCTGAATAATGGCAATTTACTTTCAAGATATGTGGGTGAATTCAATCAAAATAATAATGAGAGCTTCAATCACCTGGTGTAGAAAATATGCCCCAAAACCATAAATACAAATTCTACTATCGTACAAATTGCTGCATATTTAGCTACTGGTATATTAATGAAGATATGCATCATTATTGATAATAGCGGATATACTGGGAATTAATTCTGGGCATAATTCTCATCGGTATGACAAAAAATTGGATGCTGCATCTGTGAAGTTGGCAGATAAGCGCGCTAACGATAACACTCCAGAAAGTAGAATGCGAGACAGTAAATCGATATTTTGGAAGCTTCTACAACGGCTGAAGAACTATTATACGGCCCAAAAATAGAAGACTCGCTATAAGCATGGCCAACTAGATCTATACGGCCCATTTATTTAAGATTAATGTATGAACTCTCACGCCAGAGGACTCTGATAGCTTGCCCAAGTTATTCTGACCAATTGTGCAAACCCTGAACCAAAACAATGACCATGTGCACAGAACAGAAATCAGCTCATACAATGCTAATTTCGGCGGGATTTGCGCCACGTGGTCCAATGAAATGATTCAGGATTTGAAGCTGAATCCAGCTTCACTTTTTCGGCGGTTTCAGCGAAATGCGCTGGCCGTTATATATTTAGTTGGCAATGGTATAAGTAATTAAAGAATTCGTATTACTCTATATAAATCGAGTGTAAAACTTTAAATGCGTTTTTGTCGAAACTATGTTTTTTGAATTGGTGACCACTGTAACTCGAAAACGGTTCTGTAGATTTCAATGAAATTTACACAGCTTTTGAAAAAACTAGTACCTGATCAAAGGATTTATTTCTTTAATAAAAACTTTTATTAACAATTAACTGTTGGTGTTCTTTCGAAAATCTGTAAATAAGTTTCCCGAGGCCGCCATTTTGTTGATTTTTTCTTTTCTTAAAAAAAAAAAAAAAAAAAAAAAAAAAAAAAAAAAAAGCTTCGATTAGGCACTAGATTATCTATTAAAATAACTAATTATTCTTGTCCGATTGAATTTTGGTCAATCTCCAAGGATTTTTGATGGTCACCGCAAAGCACTTATTATGGAACATGGTCCAATACAGACATCGATAACTTTTGTAATTACAGCGCTATTTTTTTTTTTTTTTTAATTTTCGTAAAATCGAGTCAAAACACATCGTAATTATGTCATATTATTATTTTCATTTAGTAAATTGATTTACTGACAGTAAATAAATAAATAAAAATTAAAAAAATAATAATTTTTATTTTTTCATAGCTGCGACTATATTCCTAAACCCTTAAAACAGTACAAAGTATAATGTTTTGTTACGATTTAAAATTTATTTGCATGTGAGGATTAAAAAGGGAAATAAAAAACCTTTAAAATTAGAATTAAATGATTTCATGCTAAAAACAGTAAAAGATTGAAAATTGAAAGATTGAATGGTTTTTTTTAGCTCACAGGCTATCAAAGCCTGAGAGCTTATGTCCTCGCCCGTTCTGTATGTATGTACGTGCGTATGTTCGTACGTAACGCAATAACTCATGATAAAAATATCCGATTTACATGAAATTTTGGATATAGGCTTATTATGATAAGAAGCTTTCCTGATTAGTTTTAAGCAGGGTTGGGGTTTTGGACGCCCAAAACCGGTTTTGGACAGGACACGTGGGTTTTACTGTCCAAAACTGTACTAAAGTGTCCAAAACTGTATTAAAGTGTACAAAACTGTACTAAAGTGTCCAAAACCTAAAAAAAAAAATACATATTTCCACACTTATTAAACATATGAATAAATATCTCACAATATATTTTACTTAAATTTCATTTTGATTTAATCTAATTCTTGTGAAGATTCTATTTCTTGAGTTAAATAGTATTGTTACAATAATATTGTTATATAATATAGTGTCATAATAATAGTCAATATCTAAATATCTCATAATCAAACTAAATCAATTATTTTTATTTATAGTATTTATTTCTTAACATGCACATATTGTCAGCAGTGAGCTGATTTAATCAGTATGCTGAACGTGACTTTTTATTTAACAGTTATTTTCAGTAATAACTCTTGGGAATTTCAATAACAGAATCGGAATGCATTCTTCATAAAACTATTAGCACTTCAATTAACTACTATTATTTAAGTGAATAACATTAAAATTATCACATATAATTAAATTTAGTATCGTTTTTATGCAATTACATTGTTACATAGGGTAATTATGTTGTTAATATTTTTGTATTGTAATCATTTTGCCAATTGCACAAACTTTAAGCATTGTTCTAAAAATTACAATTTTACTATAAAATACAGTTTTGGACAGTTTAAGACAGTTTTGGACAGCAGGGTTTTGGACAGTACGGTTTAAACCATGGATTTTACCGTGGTTTAAACCATTGTGTCCAAAACCTTGCCAACCCTGGTTTTAAGAGTTCATTCGATAAGTATAAGAAGAGGAACGGGGGCTATTGCCCCTCCCCTTAATTTATATAAATGGGGTTTTCATGCAGAATTAGTAGATTTCGTTCAAATCTTAGATGTATGATCATTCTAATGAGGTGCCTCCGAGATTAGTATTGGGTGTTCATTGTATAAGTTTAAAGAGGGGAATAGGGGGGGGGGGTAATCCTCCCGTCTTAATTTAGGTTTTTCACGCAAAATTTACCGATTTGTTTCAAATTTTGTTTATAGGTTTAATCTGAAAAGGTGCTTTTCTGATTTGTTTTTGGAATTCACTAGATAAGTATAAAGGGAGGATAGGGGAAACTACCCCTCATAATTCATGTAAATGGTTTTTCATGCAGAATCAACCGATTTGTTCCAATTTTTGGATACAGGTTCATAGTAATAAGAAGCTTCGCTTATTTGTTGTGGTGTTCTTTTATTAATTATAAAGGGGGGTACGGGTGATTACCTCCCCCTTAAGTTAGCTAAATAGAGTTTTATAAAGAGTTATCCGATTTGCTTTAAATTTTGGATGTAGGTTCTTTCTGATTAGTTGAATTTCTGAACAGTTTTGGAGGTTTAATGTTTAATTAGACAGGAGGAAATGGGGGACAACGTTTTTTAAATTACATAAATGGGTTTTTATGCAGAATAATTCGACTTTCTTCGAATTTTGGATACAGGTTTATTATATGATAAGGCGTATCCCTGATTAGTTTTGGGGCTTCATTGATTAAGTATAAAGAAAGGAAATAGGTAAGGGGTACTTACTTCCTTTTTTCGAAAGGCATTATTATATAAGGCTGTAATATACAATTAGTCTGCATAGCCTGTGAGCTGTATGCCATCAGTTTAACTGGGCATCATTCTTTTTATTGTTTTGTACTCTCTCTGGTAGATGTCTCTACTTCACCACCCTGTTGTTCTTGCTGCTTTCTTCTCATTGGTTGCTTTTCTTTTGGCAGGATCGTTCCCGTAACGGGTTTATATGCCTGCGTTTCTCTGTCTTTTTGCTCAGCTTTGCTTTTTCTAGCTCGCTGAGTCTTGCACTTATGAAGAATCTCGATAGTAGGTTCGGATTGGCTTTTTGCTACTTTTTCATGTATTTGTGCTTTTCTAATTGTTGGTTTTCCATCGTTATATACAAAATAGCATCCCTCTTGCCCCCGTTCAAAAATTAGCATCATTCTTGCTTCTCATTAAAAAAGTGCTCTTTCTCCTTTTTAACACTTTCCAAAAAGTTGAAAAGTGTTTATGCATTCAGTTTGTCTGTCCGCACTCTAACTCCCGTAAATAAACTCGTATTGCTATGAAATTTTTAGATGTTATTCGTATTTACCCTAGCACGAACCCTATTGAAAATGAAGTTTCTACCATGATTAGTTTATTTACATGTATAATCAAAAGTTTTCCGATACATTACGACCTATGGTAAAAAATCCTTTCAAATGAATTTTAAAGGTGTTACACCCGGTCAAACATATTCAAATGTATATGGATTATCAAAATGCACTGAAGTATGCATTGTGTAAAATATGCAGTGAAAATAATAATTATTCATTTACAGGGAAACTCAAAAGAAATCCATTACACAATACTAAAGAGGGGAATTGTTTGCGACATATTTTAACTATGTTAAACGATTTCAAGTATCATAAAATTTATATACACAGCTGAAAATCAATATTTCACGCATAATATGAAGTGCGTAGCATTTACAGGGACGCACAAAATACTTCAAATCGTATATTCTATCTGAAGTACTGTACATTATCGATGATAGCTGATGGATAGATAAATGCATTTTCAATTTTGATATTCACTTTTAAGTTTTACTAAATGTCTGCATATAGCCCAGTAAATTTAGGGTTTGGTAGCTAAGTAATTTATAATGAGCTGAAAATTTCAGAATTAGCTCCTTATGCCGAGTAAAAAACAACCTTAAAAGTCTCAGAAGTTCTCATGTGTGCTTCTATCCAAAATGGCCGATCAAAGATGGCCGCTAAGACCTTTTTGCATCGTCCAATGTTTTTTCCATTTCAAAATCATATATCAATATTTTTTTACGTCTGAAAATTCTGTGACCTCTACTTACATCTGTTTTAATGTATACATAAGGCTTGACTAAAGCAAGGGCACACGGGGTATGTGCTCCGAGCCCCCATACCAGAAACAGCCTCAAAAACTAAATTAGGGTTTGGTAGCTAAGTAATTCATAAAGAGCTGAAAATTTCAGAATTAGCTCCTTATGACGAGTAAAAAACAACCTTAAAAGTCTCAAAAGTTCTCATGTGTGCTTCTATCCAAAATAGCCGATCAAAGATGGCCGCTAAGACCTTTTTGCATCGTCCAATGTTTTTTTTTTTTCATTTCTAAATCATATATCAATATTTTTTTACTTCTGAAAAATTCTGTGACATCTACTTACATCTGTTTTAATGTAAACATAAGGCTTGACTAAAGCAAGGGCACACGGACTATGTGCCCCGAGCCCCCATGCCAGAAACAGCCTCAAAAACTAAATAAAAAAATTAGAAAAATAAAAATAAAATTCCTAAAAAAATCTCTCTATTGAGGCTTTTTAATGGTCTTCTAAAAGAACGTTAAGGTGTAGGGGTGCCACAAAGAGATACCTGCCCAGGCCTCAGTCGATTAGTCAAGCCCTGTACCTAGTTTTTATCAAAATAAAAGCTACAAATGAGTTGTACATTCATTTATTTGTCATCAAATTAATAAAATTTCATTGGCCATTAGCCTGTTTTGCCGTACTTAAGAAACTATTGGCAAGTCATCTGTATGTTTGTAATCCTACTTGTGAGAATTATTTTTGAAATTTTGTTTTAAAAAATGACAGGTATTCCATTTTTCTATATAGAAATGGAACTGTGGAGGACTGTGTAAAAAAAGACAGAAAGTTAGAACAAGTTTAAATAATTTATTACAAGACACAAAAATTTAAATCCAAAGTAAAAATACAATAAAAAATGCTTGTAATAAATAAGCTAATAATGTTATGTTAAATAAACTTAAAACAAAAGTACCAGAATGTCACTCATTCAATCGCTATCATCGTCTTCACATCCGTTAATTGGACGAACTGAATTTGTGCATGTTTCTCCTAAGCATGAGGAACAAAACTTAGAACAATGGAGAGCTGCCTTCTTGCACTGACATCTTTCATCACAGTCCCTTGTTGCAGTTATTTTGCAATCACAAGAGATAAGCTGCAAAAGATCTTCGGGCGCTGCGGGAAGTGCTGAAGGTAATGGGTTTAATCTGCCTTCCTCCATGACCCATCCCCATTCAGTAGGATCTAGGTTATTTCCCAGCCACTGTCGAACTTGAAGATAAACCCGAAGAGAATGCTGCGAAGTTGCTGCACTTGTTGGTGGAAGAACGGCAATGTTAAATTTTGATGAAAGATTTTTGGTTACTTCTTTATTGTAACGGATATATCGCAGCTCATCTAGGGAGTCAACTTTCTCTCCCCATAAAGACTCTTCATGAATATCTCCCCAATTTCAATAACCTTTTGGGGTTTAAGTTTAGGACTGTTGAATAAGGAAGTCAATGAAAGCAGTTCATGGTTTTTCTTTATCAATTTAAAAGCTGAAGATTTCCCTTTTTAAAAATTGCTGATGTGGTATCACATCCAGTTGCTGCAAGTAGGAAGAGAATGGAATCCTTCATGGGGCCAAGGGATTTTTGAATTTTAAGTATGTTGTAGCATTTTTGTTCGTGAGGTCGTAGAAAGAAGAGTGTTTTTCCTGGGTTACCTCGTGCGATGAGAATGGTCAGCAGATCTGTGTCAGAACCAACTACTGTGACTAATCTAGAATTGGTCATACTTGAATTAATTGCTGTTGTGCAGATTAGTGCATCAGCATCATCATCCGCCTGTAGGGCAGCTATTCCTTCCGCCTGGAAGTAGCCCATGACCATTCGAATAAGCCTAGCCTTGTTCTCTGAGTTCCGTAGAAAAGCAGCTTGTTTGGTTGTGGCCACCATGTTTTCGTCAAAAGCAATAGTACCAGACATTTTCGACACCAATCTTCTTTGCCTCTCTACACTTTTAGTTGATAAGGCACAAGTGTACCCATCAAAAATAACTGTTTCACATGGAGAAAAGTGTTTCTGGAAAAATCTAACATATTTGAGGCAAATATCTCTGTAGGTGTCGGATTCATTCCAAACTAATGCATGCAAAACAAATCCTCCATCTACAATAAACGAGCAAATTGACGGAGGTTCAACACAAGGCTCAATTGTTTCAATGATAGCAGCTAAAGTTGATTTAACAGTCTTCCTCATTGAAACTTAATCAAAGAGGGAGGGAGGTTGAGGAGCCAATTCGTATTTGAGATAATCTCTGTATGGAGCACGTGCGTAGGAAATTCCTTCATTCACTATCTTTTATTCTAATTCTCATCTGCATTTTTTGATTAAAAAATGACTGTGTGTGAAAATATACATGAAAACTTCAAAGGAAAAAACGAGTTTTATTTTTTTAAAGTAATTTCAGTTTAAATAAATTGAATTACCGTACATTTATAATTAGGGGAGTGAGAAGAGAAAAATGCGCCCTGTCCAAAGTTGCTATTTAGCGCCCCTCACCCCCAACTTTTTCATCTGATAGGCTAAAAAATGACATTGGTAGTATAAATTTGGCGCCCTCTAAATTTCCGTGCCCGCGGCGACTGCCTCCTCCCCCCCTCCCCTTCGCACGGCGCTGTTTATAATTTCTTTATTTTATAAACCTTAGCTCATATTCCAATTAGCATACTAGCTGACTGCATTGGTTTCCTGTAGAAGCGAAAAATATTCACTTTTGACTTAAATATGCAGAAAAACATCCAACAAGGCGCAATTATTTGGCGACCACAGTTGATCCGCCATTTTGGATAGAAGCCGACATCGAATTTTTTGAGACTTTTCAGAATCCATTCTATACATATCCAGGAGCTAATCCTGAAAATTTTAGCTCATTATAAATTTCTTAGCTATCGACCCCTTTTTTGGTCTAAATTTATTGGGCTAATATATATGGTGTGTATAAATGCTATAGTTGATATAGAAGGTTATACAAAAGAGCTTGCAAACTTTACTGAATATGAAGGTAATTTACTTAAAGGTTGTTCTTAAATAAGTGGTGCATTTTTACCATGAACTGCATTTAGTTTACTAAGAAATGTTTGTAGAATATAAATAAAATGATATACAGGATCACGCAAAGAATTATCTACTCTCACCCATGGATGATAATTTCTGGAAATGTGACTAAAGTAGTTTTAAAAATGTTTTTGTTTGAACTAAATTTTAACAAAATACTGGTGTGTAATAAAGGTACTAGATAAACTACATGGCTGAACAAAAGTATTGAAGCATTTTTCCTTATATTAGTAGAAATTGCTGGAAGAGAAATTTCAACTTGTTAGGCTTTTTCTTGCTAAATTAAACTTCCGCAATATATATTCAATAAATATAAAAACTTTGTTCACTCTGTCCGTTGTGACACGTGTTTGGACCAGCTGAAGACGAGCGGTAATTTTGCAGCTCGAAACGCGTCCTGTATAATTTTTCTTTTATGGTGATTTAACAAAGTTTTTATATTTATTGAATATATATTTATTGCCAGTTTTTTCGGTGTTTCTCAATATTCCGCAATATATTGTATATATATCAACCGGCAGATCAAATACAGGTCTGTTAAAAAATATCGAAATACATATTTGGCTATAGACAGTAACATCTTATTTATCTAAATAACGAAGTTTTGTTGAAGATTTCAGGAAGTGTTGGAAAGTGTTTCATAGTCTATGCTTAACTTATGATTTATCTTATTTGTTATATTAAAAAAATTGCTTGCATCAATTGCTCGCTCAAATATGCTTGCATAGCTCTATGTTTTCTTAAAAATCAAAAGAATAAAATTAAAATTTAAGAAAAAAAGTGACTTCGGGAATCTGGAAAGGGGCCTTTAGAATCCCCCAAAAATACCTTAAAGAATACGAAACCTGCACTTTAGAATTTAAAAAAGTGTCATTTTTCGCTGGCATACCTGTCTTTTTAAATACCTAGAGGACCGGGAGGCGGCAGCACAGACAATCTCCTCATCGAGTTCGCGCATAAAAATTTAGGATTAGTTAATTCTCGATTCTCATATTAAAATGCAATCGGTCAGCCAAGTCATATATTGGTGGAAAACACCTAAAAATCCGAGTTTAGCGGTTGATACATAGGTTTATCATGTTTTCCTGCTCCCAATCCTCCATGTTTTCATGTTTTTGGGCTAAGAAAGCATAATGGTGAACCAACGAGTTGACCGCTAAAATAGGGTTTTTAGGTGCTTACCACCAATATATGACTTGGCTGACTGACTGCATTTTGACATGCGAATCGAGATTTAACTGATTCCAGATTTCTGCCTCCCGGTCTGTAGGAGAAACTCTATGTTTACATTTCTTACTTGTATATATACCGTATATACTCGCGTATAAGTCGACCCCCTAACTTATGTTGTTAAAAATAAGAAAAAATTCAAAACCCGCGTATAAGTCGACCCTCCTCCAAAAGGGAAAACCAGTTGACTTTCCCCGTAAAGGAACGATTCGTCGGATTCGTTCATACTCCAAAAAGGAGCGATTCCTAGGACTCGTTCTGAAATGAAACGACTCTGAAAAGAATCGCTCCCTCGGAATCGTCCGAAAGAGATCGACTCTTCTGAATCGTACCGAAATGAAACGACTCCGAAAAGGAACGATTCATCGAAATCATTCTAAAATGTATCGTCTGCTTAATGTCATAAATCGCAATCGGAGAATGGCGAAGAAAAATCGGATTCATTCCGTTTTTTCTTGGACTCGTTCCATTTTTCTCAAATTTGCTCCGTTTTCTCGGATTTGTTCCTTTTTTTTCTTGATACGTTCCTTTTTTATTGGATAGGTTTCATTTTTCTCAGATTCGGCCTTTTATCGGAACGACTTCGAATGACTCGTTCCTTTCGATGAACGATTCTTTAAAATGGACGATTTTGCCCATCTCCATTTTTTAGTATTGGAAATGTGTTCTTGACATAAATCATACACTTTTTTTTTGTTTTTTGCAGCAGGGTAGGGTAGATTGTTTTTTTAAAAAATAAACTAAAAGTGATCTTATATACAGAATCGTCGAGGTTGAAACTGTTTTGGAATTTATGATCTACGAACAATGAGTTGCTGCAGCACGATTCTGTAGCAAACTATTTTCCAAAATTTTATTTATAGTTTTTTTTATTTAGGTCTCGCGTATAAGTTGACCCCCCTACTTTGAAGTTCTTTTTTCGTCTAAAATTTCTCGACTTATACGCGAGTATATACGGTATGTCTGTATCAATACTGTAATTTCCTGTCTGATATTTTTGTCGAAATATTTATATTTCTTTTTCTTTTTATTTTTAGGATTTACACCTGTTTACTTTTGATTCATTTGCGAAATTTTGATAAAAGTTGTTCGTTAATCATTTTTTAAGAAAAAAAAATATTATCCCTACACCCTTAAAATATTCTTGGTTTGTCTTTCTGCGTTTACATGCTTATGAGACATTCTCGGGTGCATTTAACTACAAGGACATTCGCAAGAACATCAAAAAATATCTCAAAACTGAATTTATTTTGTCATTTAAATCTGAATTGTGTTCCTTCCATCGGTAATTGTTTCAAAGTTGTGTGGTCTAAACTTTAAATTGTTTGAAAATTGAAAAATTTGTGCCATCAAAAATACACAATTTTTTTTAAAGAAAATATTTGCTAGAAATAAAATAAACTCAATAATCATGCAAATCTCTTAAAAAATATTCATACGCGACGGCATTTCTCTTGAATTAAAAACTTGAAATATAACCAATGGAAGATCAAGCGATATTTCAACAACAAAATGAAGAAAAAACGCGTGAAAACGAAGTAAGTCAAGAAATACTCCCGAAAGACTTGATATTAGAAGAACATTTCGAAGCTCGTACTTCAAAAAAATCATTCTCAAATGAATCTTTATTGATTACACATATGGAAACTCCTTTTGGAGAAAAAACTCATACATGTGATACTTGTCAAAAATCCTTCTCAAATATTTCAGATTTAAAATCTCATCTCCAAATTCAAGAAGAATTCTCTGAAGAAGAACGTTTCGAATGCGGAGCATGTCACAAATCATTTTCGTCCGAACAATATCTAAAGGTACACAGTCGAATCCATACGGGAGAGAAATTGCAGGTGTGTGGTATATGTCAAAAGTCATTTACAACGAACGCAACTTTAAAAGCTCATCTCCAAACCCACATAAAATCGTATGTATGTGAAAAGTGTCAACAATCATTTACAAACATGCAAGGTTTGAGAAGACATCAGCGAATTCAGTGTACAAAGAAATCTTTTGTATGCGATGTATGCAAAAAGTCATTTTCATACGAATGTTATTTAAAAAAACATCTTCGAGTCCACACGATGATGACGAAGAAGAAACCGTATGCGTGCGTTGCTTGTGAAAAGTCATTTGAATTCTGTGCATCTTTAAAGATACATGTTCGAACCCACACGGGTGAGAAACCGTATGTCTGCGATGTTTGTCAAAAATCATTTTCATTAAAAAATAATTTGATGGTTCATACTCGAACCCACACTGGTGAGAAACCATATGTGTGCAAAGTATGTCAAAAGGCATTTTCAATGAATAACAGTTTAAAAATTCATCTTCGAAATCATACTGGAGAGAAACCGTATGTGTGTGAAGTGTGTCAAAAACCCTTTATAGTTTTAACAGCATTAAAAAAACATCTTCGAACACATTCTGCAGAAGATTGATTGTTTTGTGCATTAATATATGTCAAAAGTCATTTTCAATGAGCAATCATTTGAAAATTTATCTTCGAATCCATATGGGAGAGAAACCGTATATGTATGAAGTGCCTTAAAATTCTTTTAGAGCTGTACAGTGCGCGAAAAAAGTATAAGGACAACATTTAATTGCATGAAAATATGCTTTATTTTCATTTCACCTAAATGAAATTTTTATACATCTTACTTCTGCTACATAATTTTGTGATAACATTTATACCCGATAAAAAACATAATACAGCTTCAAAATACTGATTTTACAAAATTTAACATTAAAGGAAATACGGAAAAAATTATAAGGACATGTTCCAAAATACTTTGAAAATATTTCAATAATCAAGAAAATTACCTTTTTTTTCAATCACTTGAATAAGCCGAGAGGTCAGAGATCCTGACAGATCTTTTAAAATGTCCACAGATATTTTTTCCCAAGCGTCTTTGATAGCGACGACAAGATCTTGTTTACATTGATACTGTGTGCCATTTTTATAAACTTCTCGGGCTAGAAGTCCCCATAAGTTTTCGATTGGATTAAGATCGGGACTTCTCGCCGGCCAATCAAGTAACTTTACAGAATTAGCTTCAAACCAAAGTTTTGTGCTCTTAGAAACGTGTATCGAAGCATTATCTTGCTGAAAAATATAGTCCCCTGAAGTAATTAGTGGCGCTTCAGGTAACAAATTTTCTCCTAACATATCAACATACCTGTCCGAATTCATTTTATGATTGATAAATACAATTGGAGTGGTTCCATTTGCCGCAAAACCGCCCCATACCATAACTGAGCCACCACCAAATTGACGCCTGGAAAACACTTCCTTGGTCTTTCGCAAATCATACCAAAAATAACGAAAACCATCAGGTCCATCAAGATTGAACTTTTTTTCGTCCGAAAAAACTACATCAGCCCACTTTTGACCAAGAGAAATGTATTTTTTGGCAAAGTCAACTCTTCTTTTCTTATGATGATTTGTAAGAGGGGGACGTGACACTAATTTCCCATAAGAAACTTGAGGATGTTTACTCAAAACATTTTGAACAGTCCTCGTTGAGCATGGTAAACTCAAATATTGTCTAACTTCATTTGCGGTTTCTTTTTTCTCGCAAGCTCTTCTTACAATCATTCTTTTTTGTCGACGAGAGAGAATGTCGGGTCTCCCAGTTCGCTTTTTCATACCATACATCCCAGGATTTTTTAGAAAATTATAAACTACCGTTTTAGATCTCTTGATTCTTTTTGAAATTTCCCATCCACTTAATCCACATTCTCGAAAAGCAACAATTTTTCCTTTTTCAGAGTCAGAAAGTTGAGTTCCTTTGGGCATCGTTACAAATTTACACTGAAAGTCGCCGAGTAGGAAATTTTTTTCGCAAAGGAATCTTTTAACTCGGAAATGTCATTTGTTGCTTTCAAATATGCAAATTTTTAAATAATTACTGGAGAAAAAGCAATGTCCTTATACTTTTTTCCGTTTTCATTTTAGTTCAAAAATCAAAATTTAAATTTTAAAAGATTTAAAATGGAAAATTTTAATTACTTTACGCATGAAATATTTTAGTTTTACATCTATTTTTGCTGCAAAAATTTGCATACGATTCTGATAACAAGGCTTCTAGATTTGGCGATTTTTCGCGTGTCCTTATAATTTTTTCGCGCACTGTATCAGCATTAAAAAAACATTTTCGAATACATTCTGCAAAAGATTGATTGTTTTGTGTATGAGTAATCATTTAAAAATTTATCTTCGAATCCGTACTGGAGAGAAATTGTGTGTGTATGAAGTGTGTCAAAAACTCTTTAGAGATATATCCACATTAAAAAAAAGCATCTTTGATTGCATTCTGCGAAAGATTGATAGTTTTGTGTATTATATATATCAAAAATAATTTTCAATGAGCAATCATTTAAAAATTTATCTTCGAATCCATATTGGAGAGAAACCGCATATGTATGAAGTGTGTCAAAACCCATTTAGAGCTGTATCAGCATTAAAAAAACACATCTTTGAACACATTCTGCAAAAATTGATTGTTTTGTGCATTAATATATGTCAAAAGTCATTTTCAATGAGCAATTATTTAAAAAATTTATCTTTGGATCCGTACTGGAGAGAAATCTTATATGTATGAAGTGTGTCAAACAGTGTTCTCGTTGTTGCTCGCCATTGCGCCAAATTGTGACTAAATTCTTCATTTGGCGAGTAAGCAAGCGATTAGATTCGCCAAATTAATAGTGCTCAGTTTTTGTTTTTTCTTTCTTCTCTTACATGTTTCTTCATACATATGCATACATAAATATTTTCAATACATATATATTTTTAATATATTTGTAGCGGATAGTTGAAATTAGATTAATAACAATCGATGTCGCAGTTATAAAAAAAGCGTACATTAAAGGATTAAAGATATATATATATATTTTGTGCTACACGGCGAATCTATTTTGCTAATATTTTTTTCATTTGGCGAATGTTTTTTATTTTTAATTAGCCAAATTACTAACGTTGGTCAAATGTCAGCTAGAATACTGGTGTCAAAACCCATTTAGAGCTGTATCAGCATTAAAAAAAAAAAAAAAAAAAAAAAAAAAAAAAAATCTTTGAATGCATTCTGAAAAGGGTTGATTCTTTTGTGCGTTTATATATGTCTAAAATCATTTTATTTAAGCTACTTTTTAGTTTTTAGAAGATAATCTTGGAGTCCTCTGTGTGTTAATGTATGTCAAAAGTCATTTTGTTTAATATACTTTTTAATTTTTAGAAGATCTTGGAATCCTCCCAGACTAGCCGCCATGATATGTGTAATGTCTGTCAAAGGTTCTTTTCATAAAGAAAAAAAAATCGGAACGTTCATATTGGATCACATAAGAAAAACCGTCCGCGTGCTATGCATGTAAAAAATAAAAATGCACATAGAAGAAGTTTAAAACTTCGTCACTTGGAAGAACAGTGAAGAAAAATTATTTGTTTGATACTCATGCCAAGAATCAATTACATGCATAAGTATTTTGAACAACTATTTCCTATCCATTATGGAAAGTCGCCATATGTTGTATGACACATGTCAAAAGTCACGATAAAAATCTGTTGCTAATCTGTTTAAAACTTCGTCACTAGGAAGAACTGTGAAGAAAAGTCATTTGTTTGGGACTCATGCCAGGAGCCAATTACATGCATAACTACTTTGAACAGCTATTTCCTATCCATTATGGAAAGTGACTGTGCTGCATGACTCGTCTCAAAACAAAACGATAAAAATCTGCCGCTAATCTGTTTAAAACCTCGTCGCTAGGAAGAAAGTGAAGAAAAATTATTTGTTTGGGACTCATGCCAGGAATCAGTTAGTCATGAAACAACTATTTCCTATTCATTACGGAAAGTCACATGTATGTATGAAACATTTCAAAAGCAAAGATTAAAATCTGCTTCTAATCTGCGATTTTCTTTTTACAATTTTTTTCACTTTTTTGACTTCCAGCGATATTTTTTCAATATAAATATATGGTGGCTAATTTAATATTCTAAACACACTCATCAGCATACAAATGTATAATATCAATATCAAAATTTTATATCCATTCAAAATCTATCCGCTTTTGAAATTCGTCTGTAAAGCCATCTTTAGGGGTTTTGATCTTCACTCTCGGCTGGCAAAATAAAAGAGAAATTTCCAACGGCCGGCAAGAGCCTACAGTACTGAGTGAAAAAGACCCGTATGATAATGTTAAGTCTATGGGGGGGGATTCTTTTCAAATATCTCGTTCAGATTTTAATATTTTTACATATTTTTTTTTGTTTAGGATAGCTGAGGACGATCTATAACTGGGCTAGTTTTTACTTTTTCAATTTTGGTTTTAGATTAAAAAAAAAATACTTTAATTTTCGAAACCGGTTTGATCCGGTTCTGAAATTGAATCTATCATAATATAAAACAAGTTGTAAAATTGCACGTGAAGCGCAGCAAATGAGGTGCGTTCGTACGATAACGAAGTTTTAAAAGTATCACTCTCATATATTAATCTCATAAAATTGTAAATAATTACAATTAAAATGCGCACCAAATAATGTTCTCCCTATACCATTATGCAATGTAGTACCACAGTTTCCCCCAGATTTAAAAAGGGGCAGGGCGCTACTGTTCTGAAAAGGGCACTTTTTACATTCTTCAGGGCACTTTTTTGATTTTTAAGGGCACTTTTATAGAGTTTAATCTAGAATCTAGCGGTTAAAAAAAATCGCGCGAAAACATAAATTTCGTCAAAGAATCGAGAAAAATATCCAAAAATTTCATCAAAAAATTGAAAAAAAGAAAATTTGGTTAAAAGATCGTGAAAAAACGGCAAATATTGTTAAAAGATCGCGAAAAAAGGCCGATTTTGTTAAAAGATCGCAAAAAACAGCAGATTTTGTTAAAAGATCGCGAAAAAATGGCAAATTTTATTAAAAGACCACAAAAATGGCAAATTTCGTCAAAATATAGCGAAAAACCGCCAATATTTTGTCGAGTTTAAACACGAAAAAACGCTAATTCCGATAAAACAAAACAAAAAAAATTTCACTTCCGCTATTAACTTTTTTTGGAGCCCCTTTGACGAAATTTGCATTTTTCGTGATCTTTTGACGAAATCTGCCGCTTTTTAGGGTATTTTGACGATTTTTTTTGCCAGAATTTGCCGTTTTTCGTGAATCTTTTCTCAGAATTTTCCGTTTTATTGCGGTTTTTCGACGAAATATGCCTTTTTTGTAAATCTTTCGCCGAAATCTGCCATTTTATCGCGATTTTTTGACGAAAGTTGCCGTTTTTCGTGATCTGTTTGTTAAATTTGCCGTTTTTCGCAAATCGTTGGACAAATATTTCCGTTTTATCGTGATTTTTGAACAAAATGTGACGTTTTTTCACATTTTTTAAAAAGAAATCTGCTGTTTTTTCGGAATTTTGTGATTAAAATTAGACATTTTTTGCGAATCTTGCCGGAAATTAGTCGTTATTTCGCGGTTTTTAATGAAATTTCCAGATTCTTTGACGAAATTACGCGTCCCGTGGGACGCGTAAGAGCTATTTTTTTGCGTTCCGTCGCCGATTTTTTGCTTAATTTACGCGTATAGCGCGTCCGCATCATCGCTAAAGATCTGTGTTTTTTCTAATGTGGGGCAAGAAGGGCGCTACTTTTTTGAATGAGCGACAAGAGGGGCGCTAGTTTTTGGATGAGGGGCAAGAGAGGCGCTAGTTTTCAAACCAAAGGGCAGGAGGGGCGGCGCGCCCCCCCGAAACCCTCTAGGAGAAACTTTGGTAGTACTTTTGTGTAGCCTTGTAAATCAGTAACAAATATTGTTTGCACCACAGATTATACAAAATGTATATTATAATATGTACTTTATAGATACATATCAATTTTATTACATTCGAATGAGTGTAACACCATTAAAATGCATTTGAAACATTTTTCCCCATTAACCGTAATATAATGGAACACTTTTGATTGTCCCTGTAGTTGAACTATGCATCTGATTTTGATAAAATTTGAAATGACTTGACAAAATTATGTAATAATTATATATTTTAAATTTCAAACGATACAGTTGGGTAGTTTTTGCTTTGTTATATGCGGACGGACAGACGGACGGACTGAGCGACAACAATAGGTGCTACGTATTTACATAATTACGAACGCACCTGAAAAGTAACCAAAATCGAAAAAGTAAAAACTAGCCTGGTTATAGATCGTCCTCAACTATCCTTTGCGAAAAAATCATGTAGAAATATTAAAATTTGAGCGATATATTTGAAAGGAACGCCTTCATAGACTTAACATTACCATCCGGGTCTTTTTCACTCAGTAGTGAGGATTCTTAAAGACTTCTTTAATGGGCCAGCCCGGACCATGTCAACCGAATACACAAATTCGACCCGATGATAAAATTAAACAGCTTCAAACTAAACCAATAAACTACAAGCAGTTTTCAAAAAGCGTGACTTAGGCGATGATAAATATATTGCGCGAGCCGATGCTAGGTTGACAACATCAGTACAGTAATATAATATGTCCAGTGTAGAGATCGACATTAGCAGTTGCTTCTTGTCTGAACTAGGGCTTTATTTCATCAGACTTGATCCGGGGCAGAACATGGCTTACATTTTCCTTCTATACACTGGACCTATATGACAGGCCGGTACATATGCTGTACTGTCTTCTACGGCTTGCGAACGTAAAGATATCTAAAACATACAGAAATCTATAACTCAAATTTCCCCAAAATATGTATGTATGTGGTATTCTTAAAAATAATCAATTTCATGTTAAGAAAAATCTTTTTATTTATTTATTTATTTTTTATTGAAAATGTGTTGCGTTTGGTTTCATTGATTGTTGCCCGGGCCGGGCCTGATTTTTTCCCCATTAGTTTTAGCCCAGGTCGATGCGGGTTTTTGTTCGGATCAGGCCCAGTTCTGGAAATTTCGGCTCTTGTAGACCTCTATTCGACAGACTTTTTCGTGGTTGAAAAACAATGAAAACAATCATGAGTTTTATTCTGTGATTTTTTAAGTCGAAAAAGAACAATGAAAACATAACTGGATGTCACAAATATTTTTGCCACATGAACGATTGTAGAGTGCTCGCAATTTCAAAAAATTAACTCTAAAGTTAAAAGAATGAATCTATAGCTTAAAATTATATTATAGCATCCTATGTACATCATGTACCATTTTTTTTGTGTGTGCATGTATTGATATACTTTTTATAATGGTTCGAGTATAAAATAAACTTGTGAGTTTTTACTGTACACTGGCTCTGTTTTATGTGTTTTTTCTTATACCAGAACATTTTTACTATATACTGACTTTGTTTTATATGTTGTTTCTTTTATTAGGATAGTTTTTTAATTCGACGAGTTATTTTCTTAAACAATCCACATTTATTACAATTTAGTATTTTTCTGTCAGTTTATTTGCAATTTTATAAGGAAATGTTTAAATACTATTTTTTAAAGAAAATTTGCTATTTAAGGAAAAAAAATAGAAATAACAAATAAAGTTAGTTTGTTTTAGGTTTAAAAATTATCGTGAAAACTTTGCAGATTTCTTTTTCTTTTTTCCGGGAGTTTCTTCCACAGTTAAAATTCCTGTATAATTTTTCTGGTTAGTGGAATATTCCTGCTACATCTTATAAAATATTAAAATTAATTTTACATTTCTACATCAGCGGTTCCCAAACTTTATTGGTATGCGACCCACCTTTAAGTTAAAAAATTTTCACGACCCACCTAATATAAGGGTGTAAATCTGTATGGAACTTGTTGTATTACCTGTTTAAGCTATCGACCATCTTATCTACGAAAAAGGAAAACTTTAAGTAATGTACAAAACATATAATATCAACAAAAACAAGAAATAATAATCCCAATGTGAGGAAATGGCATAAAATTAAAATAACACACAAACTACAAAGATAAATAAAAACACGTTTAATTATTATCAAAAGAGTACATTTTAGCCAGCGAAATTTCTGACACTTTTATTTACTGATGAGGGCATTTATATCAGTTAAAACTGATTAATTTTAATATTAAGTCACTTTCTACATGCAGTTTGTTTCTGTACTTTGTTTTTACAAAAGCAAAAAAGTAAAAAAAAAAAAAAAAAAGCATGTTCACACATTCTGTCGTGTAGAGAACTTCATCAAGAAATTCAGACTTAATTTAGATGTGTGTGGATATTTCGCTGATATATTTATCAAGGTGAAATTTGATTATTTTACTTTGAAATAGTATTTGCTGTTAAAATTATGTTTTTTAAACAGAGAAATAAAAGTTATATTTTTGTGACAAATCTTGATTGTTCCACGGCCCACCAAAACACTCGCCACGACCCACCATTGGGTCGCGACCCATAGTTTGGGAACCGTTGTTCTTCATTAATGTAAAAGGAAAGACGGTGGAAGTGCTTTTTCACAAATGACTAATGACTAAAAGACCTTATTCAAAAATTTAAATTGATTTTTGAAGCAGGAACTGAGGAATTTTCTGAGATTACTATTTAGAAATAGTGTAAATAATATTACTTATAAGTTAATTTTAAGACTGCAAGATATAACAATGTTCATACTGGGCAGGTTTCGGGTTCTATAACTTCTTTCAAATATTGCATTTGTAAATTTAAAATTTATGCATATTGTATAACACTCAATACAAAGATATAACTTTCGTAAAACCCGTCAAATTTAAACGAAGATATTAAATATTATTTCTGTAATTTAATTGAAACAAAAATTGAACATGTCAATTCATATAAAACTACAGATTTAAGAGCTACCGAGAGAATTGGAGCTATATATATATATTTTAATACTTCATTTACACTTTTTAAGTACTGCATTTAAACTTTTCAAAATCAGAAGGATTTGGGGAATAGTTGTATTAGATAAAAGTTTTTACCAAATGGGAAGAAAATAAAACATTATAGAATGATTCAAGCATATGCGATTCAATTGCAAATGCAAAATTACTAAAAATTGATTGATACATAAATTGATGTTAAATCATTGTTGTTTCAAAACTAATTTTATAAAGCCATTTATTTTACATATCATTCCTGTGCATTATGTCAATACAGTAGACTCTTTCAAATCTCCAACCCTAAAAAATCCGCACATAATTTATGGATTTAAACAATAAAACATTCAGTTCAAGTATAGGGACAAAATTTGATTTTTTTTTTTAGTTTTATAACAATTCCATATTTGTTTTAATTTGAAATTTTTTTTTAATATTATTAAATTCATGCTTTTTCAAGAAGGAAGAAGGAATTTATTTCTGAAAAAAAATCAAGATATCACTGGTAATCCCAATCTTACCAAATATATTCATGTATTAAACAACCTTTATTTGGTTATTACGTCTGGCTAAACCTGGAATAAAACTTCCTTATTTTATGATTTTGATGTGAATTAGTAATTTACCTTTAAGAGGCAAGTTTCAGTGAATAATTAAGGAAAAAAAAATCTTTATAATGAATAGTATTTAATCATACATTACTAGTTATTAACTTGACCTTTGCTTTTAACACTTTAATCATTTTAAAAATTGCCTAATTTTTTTTTATTTATTTTTTAGTTTATTATTTATTTTCATATTTTATTATATTGTAAGGATTTATATTTTCGATTCCATTATTAATTACATTCAAATTACTGTTTAAAAAATGTAAACAAAACGATGACCAGAAATCCGCAAAATTCTAAAATCTACACAACCTCTGGTCCCAAGCTGTGCGGATTTGAGGGCGTTTACTGTACTATATTTTAGCGTTTGATACTTTTGCTAAAATATTTATCCTTATTTCTATTTTTTAGGTTTTCGGAATAGCATATTAACTCCTGTTCATTTTGATTTGATCGCTATCTTTTGATTGGTGTTGTCCTTCCACATTGTTTGTGCCAAAAAGGAAAAATGTTCGATTCCTACATCTTTGAAATATCCCTGTTTCATCTTTATGTTTATGACTTTTGTCAGGATCGCTTTAAGTGCTAATTTATTACAAGAGCATCTAGAAACAGATGAAATAATATCTCGAAGCTAAATTTATTAGGCCAATTTTAATTCATATGTCTTCAAGTGGAAAGATAAATTGTGGCAATTGAAAGGTTCATATCTAAAATGGACATGTTACTTTTAGAAAAATGATTTATGAAGCTTTTCCTACCAGCAATATAAAAAAAAGAAATTTTAGAAAGTTAATAAAACCTCTTAAAAAATGTTTCAATATGAGACAGCTTTTCGTCCCTTAAATATTTTGTAATAAATGGATGAATAGGAAGGAAATAAAATAATATCTCGAAGCTAAATTTATTAGGCTAATTTTAATTCCTATGTTTTCCTGTGGAAAGATAAATTGTGGCAATTGAAAAGTTCATATGTCAAACAGTCATGTTTCTTTATGAAAATTGTGATTATTTATTAAGATTTTTCTACTAGAAAATTTTTTTTAGAAAGTCAGTCAAACTTCTTAATATGTTTTCATACGAGACAGCAATTCGTTGCCATTAATAACTCTAAATATTTTGCTGTAAATGGATGATTTAGAAACAGATAAAATAGTATCTTGAAACTAAATTTACTTGGCCAAATTTAATTCACGTGCCTTCCAGTGGAAAGCTAAATTGATGCTGTTGAAAGGTTCATATATGAAATAGATATGTTACTTTTAGAAAAGTGTGATTATTTTTTAAGCTTTCTCTACTAAAAATATGAAGAAACTTTAGAAAGTTGTTCAGACCTCTTGACCTCTTTCCATATGAGACAGCATTTCGTTGCGATTAATAACTCTAAATATTTTGTAATAAATGGATGAATTGGAAAGAAATAAAATATCTCGAAGCTTAATTTATTAGGCCAATTTTAACTCATGTGCCTTCCAGCTTTAAATTGATGCAATTGAAAAGTTCATATGTCAAACAGTCATGTTTCTTTTAGAAAATTGTGATTATTTATCAAGATTTTTCTACTAGAATTTTTTTTTTTAGAAAGTCAGTCAAACTTCTTAAGAAATATGTTTTCATACAAGACAGCAATTCGTTGCGATTAATAACTCTAAATATTTTGCGATAAATGGATTATTTAGAAACAGATAAAATAGTATCTTAAAGCTAAATTTACATGGCCAAATTTAATTTATGTGCCTTCCAGTGGAAAGCTAAATTGATGCAGTTGAAAGGTTCATATATGAAATAGACATGTTACTTTTGAAAAAGTGTGATTATTTATTAAGCTTTTTCTATTAGAAATATTAATAAACTTTAGAAAGTTAATCAAACTTCACAAGAAGTATGTTTTCATATGAGACCAGATTTTATTGCGATTAATAACTTTAGATATTTTGTAATAAATGGATGATTTAGAAACAAATAAATTAATATCTCAAGCTAAATTTGTTTGACCAATTTTAATTCAAGTGCCTTCCAGTGGAAAGCTGAATTGATGCAGTTGGTTCATATGTAAAATAATTGAACCATCAGTTATTGAATTGTTCATATGCGAAATAGACATGTTGCTTTTTGAAAAGTGTGATTATTTATTAAGCTTTTTCTACTGAAAATATAAATAAACTTTAGAAAGTTAGTCAAACTTCTTAAGAAATATGTTATCACATGAGACAACATATTGTTGTGATTAGTAACTCTGAATATTTTGTAATGGATGATCAGTCGGTATTTGAAAAGGGAAACGAAGAAATAATGCATGCAAATAATGTGAAACAAGAAAATTTACCGAAAAACGAGATATCAGATGAACATTTAGAAACTTACGCTGCTAAAAATTCTTATATTTGTCAGACATGTCAAAAATCATTCTCAAAAAAATATTATTTAACCAGGCATATGCGAACCCATGCTGAAGAAGAAACTCATACGTGTGATGCTTGTCAAAAATCGTTTTTATGGAAAAGTTCTTTAATTCAGCATATTAAACTTCATAGTGAAGAAAACGCTTATACTTGCAGTACCTGCGAAAAAACTTTTTTGTATAAGGGTAATTTCAAGCGGCATATAAGAACACATAAAAATGAACGGCCATATGTGTGTGAGAAATGCGATAAATCATATACAGATGTATCAAGTTTAAGAAGACATCTTGAAATACATTCTGAAGAAAAGCGATTTAAGTGCGAAACGTGTCAAAAGGTATTTACTTGCAAATTCGATTTAAAACAACATCGCCAATCCCACACGGGAGCGAAACCATTTATTTGCAGTGTTTGTCAAAAAACATTTGCATTTGCTAGCCATTTGAAAGATCATCTTCGCACTCACACTGGTGAGAAACCATATGAATGTGATGTGTGTCAAAAGTCATTTTCGGCGAAAAGAGCTTTGATATGTCATGTTCGAATCCATATTTCAGAAAAACCATATGTTTGTGATGTTTGTCAAAAGTCATTTTCACTAAAACACACTTTGAAAAATCATCTTCGAATCCATACGGGAGAGAAGCCATATGTGTGCGATATTTGTCAAAAGTCATTTTCAATAAGAAAAATTCTGAGTGTTCATATTCGAACACACACTGGAGAGAAACCTTATGTGTGCAATATATGTCAGAAGACCTTTTCACATAAACAAGGTTTAAAAAGACATTCTAATGTCCACAAATAATTTGACTCTCATTTTCAGGCATTTAATACGTCGTTTTTGAATCTACAAGGTGTCCCAAAAGTAATGAGACAAACTTTAAGGGGAAGTAGGGAACATCACACGGATTCAGAATTGCATAGCAACCCATGGTCGGAAACGTCATGGGAAGGTAGTATGACAAGTACAAAGGACGAAGAGACACAAGACTGAGATCGTCTGAACTAATTTATTGGTCAACAATATTACATTTACTGTGGTAGATGACATGTGAAAATGTTACAAAAGATGATCAAAGTTTCCACCATTCCTAGCGATGCATGCGTTACACCGTCAAACCATGGATTGGCGGACTCGTTCAAATACACCTGGATTTTGTTGGATACCCGCAGTAGCATAGATGAGTCTTGCAACCAGATCCATTTCAGATTCCACAGACGTTACGTACACAGCGTTTTTCAGTGCACCCCAAAGAAAGAAATCGATGTTGCTTAAATCAGGAGAGCTAAAAATTCCCGAATCTGAGAAAGCTGTTTTTCTCCAATGCTCTCGTGAACAACACAAGATACCGACAACGAAGACGTTTCCGAACATGGGTTGCTATGCAATTCTGAATCCTTGTGGTGTCCCCTACCTCCCCTTTAAGTTTGTCCCATTACTTCTGGGACACCCTGTATACTGGCAAATAACCATACGTGTGTGATGTCTATCAAAAGTCATCTTTTTTAAAAATAAAAAATAGTATTAAGCTTTCATATTCGAACATTCCACCATAGGAAAGCAGTTGTATGTTTGCGATGTCTGTAAAAAGACATTTTTCATTAAAGGATTTTTTAAATAAATTATTTTCGAATCTGAAATAATAAAATAAAAAAAACGTATATCGCTCACCTGCAAGAAAAGTGAAACATGCCGCAAAAAATTCATTTCGCGTTTTATTCCACTAATAGCTCTTTCATAGGCGTGTCTTGCTACACAAAAAGTTCCACATTTGTAGTTATACGGAAAATCACATTATTATGCTATTTTCCCATTCGTGACCATTCGAGGGATGGATTGTGTGGGTAGGCAAATTTATCCAACCCTCTAAACCACATCATGTGCAGGGTTCTCGATGATGCTCGCCATTGCGCCAAACTGCGACAAAATGCACCATTTGGCGAGTAAAAGAACAATCAGACGCATCAAATTGAAATGGTTCATTTTCTGTTCTTTTTTTAAGTGTGTATATGTATGCGAATATAGTGAAGATTCTTATCCATGTTGCTGAAGGATTGGATGTAATTATATTGGATCAAATATTGGCCAGTCACACCTTTTCTATCGAGTCGAAATCTCGTAGCAATTTTTAGCGTATGTTTTCACAACGATAAATCAATGATAGCTGTTTTAAATTTTATTTAGACTGCCATCAGAATGTACGACACATTTAGGACTAGAAAACATAGAATTTACTCATTTATAATAGTTCCTGTAGCAGATACTCGAATTTCTATTTTATAATCAATTATTAAAAAAAAAAAACCGGTTATTTTAGAATATTTGGAGAGGCATACAATAAGGAGTTAAAGATACGTTTTTCAGAGCTTCACGCCGAATCTCTTTTGCTAGGATTTCTTTTCATTTGGCGACTTTTTTTATTTCTTATTCGCCAAATTGGTAATGTTTCTTAAAAGCCAGCGAGAATATGTCTTCTTCTTAAGGGTTATGTCACTTTTATGTACTTTTTACTCCTGTATGTAGAATAAAATGATATAATTTAATGCCACAGAAAAATCATGCAAATTTTCTTTTGCCTCTCGTGTAAAATTTACTTTTATGGTGATGTGTCACTATTCTTGCGAGTGAGCGATATGTGCCAAAAGTAATTTTCATCACAAAACTCTTTAGGGTCATTCCATGAGGTTTTGTAACGTAAGTTACCAAGATTATAACTGCGAAATTGTTGTCCACCGTTATTTTCAAAAAGTTTTCTTGGCTTTATTCAATTAATGAGCTATCCACGATAAAATAAGTCTCATTTTTCAAAACGAAAATATTGGTAGAAAAAATCATAGCTGGTAACTTACGTTATAGGCATGCATGGAATTACCCATTAAGCAATAATCTTCCAGACCAAACGGGAAAGAAACCACATGTATGTAATGTCTGCCACAAGTCATTTTCATTAAAAAATACCGAGTGTTCATATTTAAACACACAAAACATTGAAGAGAAACCCTATTATCAATTAAATGATACATCTCAAAAGTATCAGTCAATTTACAAAAATATTACAATTCAAAAAAAAAAAAAAAAAAAAAAACTTGACACTTGCAATTTTAGACGTTTTAATAAATATATAGAAATATACACAAGGAATTATTCTGAAACTCTAAGTATGTAAACAAAATACTACAGATTAGAGGTCTGCACGGGCCGGGCCTCGGCCCGTGCAGACCTCTGGTCCTCCCGGCCCGGCCCGCGGGCCGGGCTCGGGCCGATTTCCAATAACGGCATTCGGGCCGGGCCGGGCTTGGGCCTTACTTCTGAAGACTCGGGCCGGGCTGGGCTCAGGACTTAATTTTTTTGCTGGAGTATCGGGCCGGGCCTAACTTTTTTTTCCTTTGCGAAGCCGAGACTGATTCCATTCTTCCTAGTTTTCATGGACCAAAATAATCAGTTCCTATTGAATCTTCCTATATGAAAATCCTTTTCTCGACTTTTTATAAATCAGTAATATTTGTCTTTGTCCAAAAATTTCTGCAAAGAAAGCATATACTTTTAAGCCGTTATTACTCTACAATTAAACATTAGAATTTATTCCTTTTAAAGAATCGTAGATTACTAGGCGTTTTAAAATAGAATTAAACACACACACACACACACAAAAAAAAATGATTATGACGGAATTTATTAAACATTTACATCTGTTAAGAAGGGAATGCATTTTTTTTTTTGTTCCAAAGCGATTTCGTCTTTGGAAATTTTACCATGTACCGCTTTTTCGATTTTTTGTCTCCATTACAGGGAATATGGATTAATAATACTAGTGATAACTGAAACATTTACATACGACAAACAAAGATCCATTTAAAAGCATAAATATCGCAGCCTACGGCACTTCTGCATAAATGGAGATTATAAACATGGAAAAAAAAAAAGACTAATATAATTTTTTTTTGGTCAGAACTCTTCCATAAGATTAAAAATCAATGTTCTGTAGAAATTCTCTAGAGCCGGGCCGGGTTCGGGCCGAAATTTAAAAATTTTTCCGGACCGGGCCGAGCTCGGGCCGAAATTTTAACTTTCGGGCCGGGCCGGGTCGGGCCATTATTTTTTTTGTTCGGGCCGGGCCGGGTCGGGCCAATATTTCTTTCGTACGGGCCGGGCCGGGCCCGGGCCGAATTTTTAACTTTCGGGCCGGGCCGGGTCGGGCCAATATTTCTTTCGTACGGGCCGGGCCGGGCCCGGGCCTGGAAATTTCGGCCCGTGCAGACCTCTACTACAGATTATATATTTTCGCGAAATTTTTTCCCCGAAATTCCATAGAAGACCATCAACAAATTAAAAAAGAACGAATATCTTTTGGATAACTCTGTCAAAACTAATGTAGCAAAAGCATTCAAACTGCAGATTATTATTAAGTGGCTTAATGTTATACAATATGTTAATTTTTATGAAGATAGCATGTATACTAATAGAGAAATTAAGGTTTTTATAAACACTGTCCCAAATTTTGCCTATTTTTGCGTATAAATTGCAGCGTTCTGAAAAAAAAAAAAAAAAAATAATGTTCTTTTCAGAAAATATGACAAACAACATCGTACATAATATCCCGTAATAAGAATTAAAAAAGAAAAAATAATTGTATGAAAAATGAACAGGTTTATTAAATGATGTTTCACTGCACATGCGTGAATACAATCAAAATATAACTTGCTTAACTTGTTAGCTTAATGCATAGAGCAACTTTTGTAAAGTCTGAAAAACATACATTGAAAATTCTGAAAATTATCGTCGATAGAATAAGCTCAAAATCCGTTACTCCCAAAAATGAAGCAAAAAGATGACGATTGTATCCATATTCCATTGATTAGTGTCAATATAGCAGTACACAATATTGCACGTACTACTACATTTGGATACAATCCCTGATTTTTCTGCTTCCTTTTGGAAACCACGGATTTTGAGCTTATTCTATCGCTGATAATTTTCAGAAATTTCAAGCTATGGTTTTGAAACTTTTGATGCTCTTTACATTTAGCTAACACATTATATTTTGATTTCGTTCACACATGCGCAGAAAAATCGTTTAGTGAATCTGTTTAATTTTCATACAATTATTATTTGTCTTTAATTCTGATTCTGACAAAAAGTATTTTAAAAAAATGTATTTTAAATTTCAAATGATTTGATTGGGTAGTTTCTGTGTTATATGCGGACCGACGGACAGACTGAATTACGACTGTAGGCCCTACGAAAAGGCAACAATAAGTTCTGGCCAATGATTTTGGTTTTTAAAAAGATGGAAACTTATTTTTTTCAGTAAGGGTTTTACAAATTTTATGTGCGTGTTTGTAATTATGACAATACGTAGCACCTTTTGTCGTCATTCAGTCCGTCTGTCTCTCCACCTGTCCGCATAAAACAGCACAAATAGTATACTCTAATAGTAATAGTAAATAGTACACTCAACTGAATCGTTTGAAATTTAAAATACACTGCTCAAAACAATTAAAGGATATTTGAAGTTTTATATAAAATAAAGATATAAACGAATTTTTTTTTTGCCGAAAATAGAAGAAGAGAATCACAAATGCAAATTTTTCTGGTTTTCAAACTGTGGAGTATGCAAATTTTGAGTTCGACGTCAAAAATGTCGCTTCAGCGGCAGCGAATGAAATTTGACTTTCAACTGGATAAAAGAGAATGAAGACAAGGATGATCGGCATTCAGTGATTGCTTTGTTTCGATGAGTACGATGTCTCAGCGAAGTCATTTGACAGATTCAGAAGCTTGGAGAATTGTTGGCAGGTTAGAAGGGGGCCAAACTCAAGCCGAAGTAGCGCAAGCCATTGGAGTGTCACAAAGTGTCATTTCCAGAATCTGGAACCGTTTTTTGTTGAGTGGATGTGCAGGCCGAAGACAAGGGCAAGGTCGTAGACGGGCAACAACGCCCAATGAAGATCGGTATTTAGCGTTAACAGCTCGGAGACACCGAAACATGAACGCTACTCTTCTCCAACAACACCTTCGCTCGGCTACAGGCACCACGATTTCAACTCAGACTGTCCGAAACCGGCTCCATGCTGTAGGTCTGTATGCTCGCCGACCGATGGTATGTGTTAGATTAACACCAAGGCATCGTCGCGACCGCAGGGAGTGGGCAACCGAGCATGTCAACTGGAGGAGAAATGAATGGAGCAATATTCTGTTTTCTGACGAGTCCTGTTTTTCTGTGCATCCGGATAATAGGCGTATTTTCATCTGGAGGGACCGTGGCAATAGGAATAATCCTGCGTTTGTGCACGAAAGTGTCAGATTTGGCGGTGGAGGAGTGTTGGTGTATGGTGGCATCTCCATTGACGGGCGCACTGACCTCTACATCATTCGAGATGGAGCTCTGACTGGTCGCCGATATAGGGATGAGATCTTCAGACCTATTGTAGTCCCTTACGCTGCAGCAATCGGAGATAACTTCATTTTAATGAACGATAACTGCAGGCCGCATCGTGCATACCTGGTGGAGAATTTCCTTTTCGAGGAAGGAATCGTTCGAATGGAATGGCCAAACATGAATCCAGTCGAGCACGTTTGGGACTCTCTAGGAAGACGAGTTTCTGGCTGCCAACAACCCCCACAAACTCTCCAAGAACTGGAAAGAGCTCTTCTGGAAGAGTGGGGCAGAATACCCCAACTCGTCATTAATAGCCTCATTGAGTCCATGCCTCAAAGGTGTTCAATGTTGCTGGCCGCCCGTGGAAACCATACTCCCTACTGAAAATGATTTTCTTTGAAGAAAACACCTTTTCTTATTCTTTTTTTCTCATATGCACAAATTGTGTTTTTTTCCTTTTGTACACAAATGCGCAATAAAATGCATTTTTTTCTGCCAAACATGTGTAATTTATTCTCATTACTATGTCTGTCGACCATGTATCAATCAGCTAAAAAGTTTCCCAGATACAAAATCCACCTAAAACTGCAATATCCTTTAATTGTTTTGATCAGTGTATATAATTGTTACATAGTGTTGTCGATTCATTTCAAATTTTATGAAAATCGATTGCATAGACCAATAACAGGGGCAACCAAGTATTCCGTTATATTACGGTCAATGGGAGTAAGTAGTTTCAAGTGCATTTTAATGACGTTTCACTCTTTCGAACGTAATAAATTTTGTTACGCATCTGAGAAGTATATACCAAAATGTACATTCTGTATAATCTGTGGAGCAAAGAATATTCGTTATTAATTTACAGTGCCACACAACAGCATTCCATTATATAATGGTATAGGGGGGAATATATTGTTTAAGCAGTGTTTTAATTATGTTAGACTATTTCTTATTTTATGAAATTGATATAAATTGCTAAGCTTTATCATAAGTTACTTCCTGTATAATAGAAAGAAGATAGTATTTACAGACACATAAAACTTTCGGGGATATTATACTGTAACCGAAGTACTGTATACTAGTGCACCATGATCTGAATATTTTTAAAACTTCGTTTAAGTACGAACGCTCCTCATTTGCTACATTTAACGTGCAATTTCCGTCTTGTATAAAATTTGTTTTCATGTTCTCTACAGCATACAGCTTTTGATAATCCGAGCATTCTAATTTGTGTATGACCTTCGAATTTCGTGCACATGTTATTTAAGACATGGGAAAACGAATGATGCGAAAAAATTAGTTTCAGAAACCACCGCCCTAGTAGCATGCATGGTCACACTGACGTCACTGTGAGTCACTTTGGTCACATCACATCTGTGACCAAAATGCCACCACTCAGTGACGTCACATTGTGACAAATGTGACTTTCTTAAAAATCTTGAGAAATTTATAAATATCCTTCAAAACATGTTATTTACTTTAAAAAACATGTTTTTGGCAATTTAAATATCGTCACTTTTGTCACAGTTTCGTCACAATGTTAATGTCAAATTAGTCGCAAATGACACATTTTTCGCAAATATGTCACATTGTGACCACTTTGTGAAACGTCACATAAGAGCTCTAAAACGGCCATAAAGACTTCACATCGACGTCACGTGACGTCACATCGACAATAGATGGTCACAAAGTCACAATGTGACTTCACAACGACGTTGCAGTGACGTCACCATGCTTTACGGGCGGTAGATGGCGCTGAACATTGGGTCATGTGCTGAAAAGATGCATCAATTCAGACTTTATCTGTACGCATCAATTTTTTTCAAATGACAAGGGCTTTATCTACGCACGTAATGATGCTCAATATGTTTAATATGGTTTCCTTCATAAAAATGTCAAATCTGCATTTCCCCTATTCATAAACCTTATTTCTGATTCCCCCAACTCACCACCATCACAGGACTAGGTTAGTCTAAAAAAAAAAAAATCCGGGTTTTTATCAACCCTGTATATTTTTTTCCACACAAAAACAATAGCGTACTACGCGATATGCATACACTGTTAAAAATCTGCTGCATTTTGCTGCAACGCACTCCCCTGCTTGTATAGAAAACGGTTACTTGGCCGTGAAATGGCGCTTTCTCATTGGTTGGAATAGAGATATTATATACAAGTGGTGGAGGGCGTTGCAGCAAAATGCAGCAGATTTTTAACAGTGTACGAAGGCATGGTTAAGAAGTTCCTCAATAGTAAACTAGTCAGATGAGGCAATTCCAAAACTTTCTTCTATTTTATGCATGTTAATGTTTTCTGAAAAATGCAGCATAGCAGTGCCACCGGTTAGGTGGTTTAAATCTATAGTCAACAACAACTTTTGTCAACTTATAAGTGAAACTAAAGTTAGATGAAAATCTGTGCATTAGTTTGAGACAGTGCTATTGCAAAATCTTAAATAAAATCTGAGAGCCACCAGTTGGGTGATGTACACCAAAAACTAATCAGAATATTTTTTTTAATTCTGAGGTTATTTATTATCAGGTAAGAGGAAATGGGACACATTGAGACGTTTTTTTCTACGAATTTTTTTGGTATGCAGAAAGTAAAAATTTCAAGATATTTTTCCATGTGGTGTCAGCAAAACTTACATTGTGTGTTATTAAAATGTAATCTTTGTTTTGTATAATATTTTTGCATGTAATTAAAAAAAAATCTAAAAAAGTCATTTGTATCAATGTGCCCCATCCCCGAGGCAGACTGATACGTTTGAGAAAAATGGAGACAAAATAACACCAATGCATATTTTTCATAGAAAAGGAGTTAGCAAACCATTGTATATTTATTTATAGAAATTCAAATCACCCACAATTTATTTGTAACCAGTATTAAAGCAATCAAAATTAAATGTATAATGACTTGATGTTCTGGCTGTTCCTTGTCTGATTGTTGGCTGTGGTAACTTTGTGATACCTGACACTTCAACCCCAGCATTATTTTCTTTCTTTGGAAAGATGAAAAAATTACAGTTTTCTGTTTTTAAATAGGTTTATAAACAGAAAATAAAGGATAATTATACTAAAAATTCTATTTATAATATAATTATCCTTTGCTGTTCTGCAGCATGTTTCTCTTGTTTAACAATTCTTATGTCGAAAATACTTTTTTCTTTGGAGAACCGATATAAATTCGATTTGTTAGTTCTACAAGCACTAGCTATTGGGTAAGTTCGTAGTCTTCTGTTTGCAAAAGTACTATAAAATGTTCGAATATAAAACATCGGAGTTATTTCATTTCAATGAAAACTAATATTAGAATTTTATGGCGGGAAAAGGTTGGATTAAGGAGTGGATGGTAAGAACAATAATGAAAGGTTATGAAAAAATGAACTAGAAAATGATTTAGGCTGTCTGTAGCTATCACTGGGCTAATCGATACGTATCAGTGAGCCCAGTTCAGCCACTTTGAATAACATGAATCATAAAACCAACACTTCATAATTTACCTAACAATGAAGAATGAAGAACTGATAAAGAGTAGCTTTACTTACCAGCGAGAGTATTCTTTCTAGTTGAAAATACTGGAACAGTTGTATAACACCATTACAATTGTACAACTCAAATTTATTTTTGACTTACAAAAACAATAAATCACCTGTCCCATTTCATCAAATTATTGAATCATACCAAGACGTTCTATATGTAGTTGTGTAAACTAGCATCATCTTTTGAAGCTGTTGTGAAACTTTTTGCAATGTCCTTGTTAGCAGTAGAGGATTGTGTCAATGTGCCCCAGTTCCCCCTACTAACTGAATCTGAAATTTGATGAAAATATCTGTGTAATAGTTCTTGAGATACATTTATTACGAAATCATGAAAAATGCAGCATACAGCGCCATCTGTTGGGCGATTTATACCAAAAACTAAACAACACTAATCTATATCTGGGACTAACTGAATCAGAAGATTTAGAAAATTTAGCTGTAGAGGGAATGTATCAATGTGCCCCAGTTTCCCCTACTAACTGAATCTGTAATTTGATGAAAATCTGTGCAATAGTTCTTGAGATACAGTTATTACGAAATCATGAAAATGCAGCATAGCAGAGCCATCTGTAGGGCGATTTATACTAAACTAATAAAAAAAAAACTACTAAACTAATTTATAAAAACTAAACACACACTAATCTATATCTGGGACTAACTGGATCAGAAGATTTAGAAAATTTTGTACGTTAATTCTTGAGATAGGACTATTGCGATAATCATGAATAATGCATCGTGGGCAACCCCACCTGTTGTGTGATTTGCACCAAAACGTAATCATCACCATGTTATATCAAGTACTAACTGAATCTAAAATTTGTGAAAATCCATGTTCTTGTTCTTGAGGTATGGCTCTTGTGGAAATTGTGAATAATGCAGCATAGCAGCGCCACATGTTGAGCCATACACACCGAAAACTAATCAGGTCTAGCTTATATAAAAGTTGAACAGAATCTAAAGTTTTGTGAAATTCCGTGTATTAAGTTAAATGAGATAAAACGCCCACAAAATTTTTGTCACATATACACTAACAGGCTCACTGACAGACGTTTTGTAAAAAAATGTTTTTCATGTTCTCTAATCCCTAACGAAATCTTGAAAAACTATTGCATATCAATGCCACCTGTTTGGCTATTTACACCAAAGCATAAACAGCATTTATATTTATCAAGGTTTAGTAGATTACGATATTTGATAAAATTCTGTGCATTAGTTCTTGAGGTATAATTAACGCAAAAATACGGAAAATTAAAGCATAGCAGCGTTTTCTGTTGGGCGATTTACACCAAAACTTAATCAGCATCTATGCACGTAAAAGTTTAACAGATTATGAAGTTTGATGAAATTCGGTGCATTAGTTCACGAGCTATAGCTATCATGGACATCGGGAAAAATGCGGTTTAGCAGCAGCAGCGCTATCTGTTGGGTGATTTAGAACAAAAATGAATCAGCATCAACTTATATCAAGATATAGCTGAATCAAAAATTTTATTAAACTCCGTGTGTTAGTATATATGCATAACTCTTTTGAAAAACACTTTTAACCCCTTGAGGGATGGTGGGATATATTTTATCCCATCTATGATTAATGATGATTTGCATCAGAAAAATTTTATAAAATTTTACTTTTCGAACTTTTATAGAAAAATGTCATGAAATTGCTTTTTCCTTATTTTGAAGTATTTTTTTTAAAATTTGCGATATGAGTTCAGAACTATACAGTGCAATTGTTTGCCCCTTAAAGGGTTAAACTATTGTCATTCATACTCAGTAACCTTTACGAATTCTTTTGGTAGCCTTGCATATGTTCTACAAAATTTCTACACAAAATCTAATATTCCGAAACTTTGTTAAACTTAAAAACTCATATCACAGTTAAAAATGTTCACTTCAAGAATTATCGCTAATAATATAGTATTTCGGGAGGAGTACAGTGCCCAAATTCTTTTGTGCGTCAGGCAATTTCCTCTATACGGAAAGTAACTTGCAGGAAATATCAGCAATGTATATAATTTCATTATATGCCAAATAATTTAACACAATTAAAATAAGCCGCAAACAATGTTTTCTTTTATTTATAATATACACTATATTGCCATTGATTATGGGACACTTGCGATTTTAGACATTTTACTAAATATCTAGAAAAATACATGAGGAATCATCTCGAAACTCTTAGTGTATAAATAGAATAGTATACGTCATACATCTCCGTGAAGATTTTTTACCGAAACGCCATAGGGGACCGTCAACAAATTAAAAAAGAATGAATATCTTTTGAATAACCCTGTCAAAACTAATGTAGCAAAAGCGCTCAAACTCTAAATTATGATTGAATGCCTTATTGTAATACACTGTGTTCATTTTTATGCAAATAGCATGCACACTCGCAGAGTAATTAAGGTTTTTATAAAAATGGTCCCAAGTTTTTCCATTATAATTTTCAGAGTTCTTAATATAAAATAATATTTTTTTCAGAAAATATGACAAACAACATTGCACACAGTACCCTGTAATCAGAATTAAAAAATAATGAAAATTGTAAACAAAATGAGTTGGTTTACTATATAATTTTTTACTGCGCATGCGTCAAAGATATCAAAATTTCATTTGCATATTATGTTAGCTAAATGTATAGAGCAACTTTTGTAAAAGTCTCAAAATCATAGCTTGAAAATTCTGAAAGTAATCGTCTATAGAAAAAGGACAAAATCCGTTGTTTCCAAAATGAACCAAAAAAATGAGGGATTTTATCCAAATGCATTAGTACATCCCATATTGTGTATTCTATATTGACACTAATCAATGAATATATGGATACAACCCCTCTTGTTTTTGCTTCATTTTGAGAATAACGGATTTTCGACTTATTCAATTGGCGATTATTGTCAGAATTTTCAAGTTATGATTTTGTGACTTTCACAAAAGTTGCTCTATACATTTAGCTAACATAATATGCAAATAAAATTTTGATATCGCTGACGCATGCGCAGTAAAAAATTATTTAGTAAACCAACTCATTTTTTATACAATTTTCATTATTTTTTAATTCTGATTACAGGGTACTGTGTGCAATGTTGTTTGTCATATTTTCTGAAAAAAATAATATTTTATATTAAGAACTCTGAAAATTATAAGGAAAAAACTTGTAAAAATTTGGGATCATTTTTATAAAAACCTTAATTACTCTGCGAGTATGCATGCTATTTGCATAAAAATGAACAAGGCTTATTACAATAAGGCATTCAATCACAATCTAGAGTTTCAGCGCTTTTGCTACATTAGTTTTGACAGGGTTATTCAAAAGATATTCATTCTTTTTTAATTTGTTGACGGTCCCCTTTGGAGTTTCGGGAAAAAATCTTCACGGAGATGTATGACTTATACTATTATATTTATACACTAAGAGTTTCGAGATGATTCCTCATGTATTTTTCTACATATTTAGTAAAATGTCTAAAATCGCAAGTGTCCCATAATCAATGGCAATATAGTGTATTATGTAGCGGGATTCTTTTGTATGGCGCTATAAATGAATAGTAAATATTCTTTGCACCCCATACAGAATGAATATATTTTAGTAAGTTTATAAATGCATATCAATGTCATTATATCCCGAAAGGATGTAACATCGTTAAAATGCGCTGGAAACTACACTGCTCAAAACAATTAAAGGATATTGCAGTTTTAGGTGGATTTTGTATCTGGGAAACTTTTTAGCTGATTGATACATGGTCAACAGACATAGTAGGTTATATGAGAATAAATTACACATGTTTGGCAGAAAAAAATGCATTTTATTGCGCATTTGTGTACAAAAGGAAAAAAACACAATTTGTGCATATGAGAAAAAAAAAGAATAAGAAAAGGTGTTTTCTTCTAAGAAAATCATTTTCAGTAGGGGGTATGGTTTCCACGGGCGGCCAGCAACGTTCAACACCTTTGAGGCATGGACTCAATGAGGCTATTAATGACGAGTTGGGGTATTCTGCCCCACTCTTCCAGAAGAGCTCTTTCCAGTTCTTGGAGAGTTTGTGGGGGTTGTTGGCGGCCAGAAACTCGTCTTCCTAGAGCGTCCCAAACGTGCTCGATTGGATTCATGTCTGGAGAACAAGCTGGCCATTCCATTCGAATGATTCCTTCCTCGAAAAGGAAATCCTCCACGAGGTTTGCACGATGTGGCCTGCAGTTATCGTCCATTAAAACGAAGTTATCTCCGATTGCTGCAGCGTAAGGGACTACAATAGGTCTGAGGATCTCATCCCTATATCGGCGACCAGTCAGAGCTCCATCTCAAATGATGTAGAGGTCAGTGCGCCCGTCAATGGAGATGCCACCATACACCAACACTCCTCCACCGCCAAACCTGACACTTTCGTGCACGAACGCAGGATTATTCCTACTGCCACGGTCCCTCCAGATGAAAATACGCCTATTATCCGGATGCACAGAAAAACGTTGCTCGTCAGAAAACAGAATATTGCTCCATTCATTTCTCCTCCAGTTGACATGCTCGGTTGCCCACTCTCTGCAGTCGCGACGATGCCTTGATGTTAATCTAACACATACCATCGGTCGGCGAGCATACAGACCTACAGCATGGAGCCGGTTTCGGACAGTCTGAGTTGAAATCGTGGTGCCTGTAGCCGAGCGAAGGTGTTGTTGGAGAAGAGTAGCGTTCATGTTTCGGTGTCTCCGAGCTGTTAACGCTAAATACCGATCTTCATTGGGCGTTGTTGCCCGTCTACGACCTTGCCCTGGTCTTCGGCCTACATATCCACTCTCCAAAAAACGGTTCCAGATCCTGGAAGTGACACTTTGTGACACTCCAATGGCTTGCTCTACCTCGGCTTGAGTTTGGCCCCCTTCTAACCTGCCAACAATTCTCCAAGCTTCTGAATCTGTCAAATGACTTCGCTGAGACATCGTACTCATCGAAACAAAGCAATCACTGAATGCCGATCATCCTTGTCTTCATTCTCTTTTATCCAGTTGAAAGTCAAATTTCATTCGCTGCCGCTGAAGCGACGTTTTTGACGTCGAACTCAAAATTTGCATACTCCACAGTTTGAAAACCAGATAAATTTGCATTTGTGATTCTCTTCTTCTATTTTCGGCAAAAAAAATTTCGTTTATATCTTTATTTTATATAAAACTTCAAATATCCTTTAATTGTTTTGAGCAGTGTACTTATTTCCCGTTGGCCGTAATATAAGGGATACATTTGGCTGTCCCTGTAACTTGAACTACATATCCGATTTTCATGAAATTTGAAATGACTCAGTAAAATTCTGCAAAAATTATATATTTGAATTTTTAAACTATTTGACTGGGTAGTTTTTGCGCTGTTATATGAGAATTTACAGACAGACGGACGGACCAGACGACGACTATAAGTACTACGTATTTATATAATTACGAACGTACTCTAAAAACAGAATAAGATGCTGTACACAATACTTATAACACTCACAATATGGAAACAGATGAATTCTTGAAACTTTTTACAAATACAAAAATGAAAAAAACACTTCGAACTGCTTAATATTAGTATGTTGCTGTTAAGAATTTATTATTCCTTTGGAAAATAGTGAGTTACACATGATTTTTACTCCCAGCACCATTTTACTACTTACAACAGGTATGAAACCATGGAGCCAGCTGTTCTGAGTTTCTGTTTTAGCATGGCCAACAAGATACATAACGGCCTGCGCATTTCACTAAAAACTGACGAAAAAGGGAAGCTGGATTGAGCTTCAAACCCTGAACCGTTTCATTGGACCACGTAGCGCAAACCCTGCCCAAATTATACAATTTGACTCATTTCGCCAAATTATACATATTGACACAATTTTTATTTTAAATGACGAAAGAACAAATAAATTAGTAAAACATTAATAAAAATACAAATAAAAAGTCGAAATAAAAATCACTTGATGATGTTTTTAACACGTATTTCGTGTCTAATATCATTGAATATGACTTTCACGGTCAACCATTATTGGCATGTAATCTTGTAATTTGCCGATAGTCTTTGGGTCGACGGGATAACTAAGTAGTACCTCTGATTTCTGTTCTGTGCACATGGTCATTATCTAGGTTCAGGGTTTGCACGATTGGTCAGAATAACTTGGGCAGGGTATCAGAGTCCTTTGGCGGGAGGCTTCACAGATTAATATAAGATAGATGGGCTGTATAGATCTAGTTGGCCATGGTTTTAGTAAACTTACGGGAAAGATTATTTGATGCTGTTTCCTGGTGGCAGGCTCTTGAAACGAAATAAACAATTCTCTAACATAAAGCTTAAAAGTTTCTTCTCTCTATGCCCTCTCAAACTTAAGATGAAAAATCGTTGTTTTTTTTTTTAAATCAATGTGGAAAATTATGCTTACTTTGCTTATACAAACCAAAAGGCAAGCATATGGTTAATTATTATGCTATCTGAATAAAAATTTGCATAAAACAATATTAATTAAACGTTTATTTGGTTTAAATTGAAATTCCTGGCCAAATCATTGTGATAACTGAGTGTACTGTGTTTATTTTCGTGTTTTATTATATTTAGCGCCACCAACAAACAGGACTCTTATAACTGGAATTTGAATGTGCCCCTGATGGCTTACTTTTTCCCATTTTGTTGTTAAACATAATTAATTTTACCTTAAGCCTGTTAAACTTAAATATTTAACTTGAAAGCCCAGTGAAATAAGAGATTTGCATAAACATTACTGTTGTCCGTACAGTAACTCTTTAGGGGAAAGCAATTGTGTTTGTGTAATGTCGTATTCCCATCGGAAATTTGAAAAAAAAAAAAAAACATTTCAAAATAAGGAAAAGCAATTTGGCACAGATGTCATATACGCACCACATTTGCGCGTGCTTTTTTCTCCCGCCAATTTGGCGAAAATTTTGTTTTTGAATATAAGTTACAAATTACATGCGCGATTTTTTATTGAATATAAAAATAAAATAACGTGAAAAAATAAAAGAGATTCTAATATTTTAAGAAAGAAATTAATAAAAGTAAATAAACTATAGTTTGATATAAATCATTATTAATATAGTATATAATAAAAATAATTTAAAGAATTAAAATAAAAAAATAACAGTAAATAAACACGAATTTCATAAAAAAGGATACAATAAATAAACAATTATAAATAATGAACTTAATAAGTAATAAAACAGTAAATATAATTATCACAATAAATCGTAATTAGTAATACTTATAGCCATATTGAATGCATGCAGTTGTATCATTTAACCAGCACATTTTACTGAAATCTTCAACTTTTCCCATTTTATTTTCCTAAAAATTGTTATAAACTTGTATTTTTGACAAATACGTTCTTAGTTGTTATAAACTTATTAAACGGATCTTCTCCTTGGCACAGATGTGCAATGCCAAATTGGCGGGAGAGAAAATCACGCGCAAATGTGGTGCGTATATGCCATCTGTGCCAGCAATTTTTTAATCAATTTTTTTTATTATTTTTTAAAAGTACACTGTTAAAAATCTTGTTTTAGTTCGAACTAAATTTTTATGCTTAACAGCTGCCACTGTACGATAGTGAAATCTTGAACCAATATTTGGAGCTCCTGTTGAAGCATAGTTCTAATAGTTGGAACGAGGTTAAAATAGGAGGCTCCAAATGTTGGTACGAGATTCCACCATTCTATAAGTGCTATTACACGTGTCGTGCTGCAGGCGTCAAATTGCAGGCGTCTCCATGTTATCCTATGGGACCCGGAGAGTCGCTTGGTTAGCGCGCGATTCCCTTGTGTCGGAGCGTCTTTGACGCCTGGAACGAAGCCAGTCGCCAGTAAGAGCCAATCAAATGCTTGGAAATCCAAATGATGGTAAAGACTCTTCTCGAACAGCCAGTGAAATGCTAAGAAAACGAAAAAACGCAGGCGATTTTTGTCGCTTGCGATTTTTACGTGTAATAGCACTTTAAGGTGGCGGTTACTGAGCACTAAAATTTGGTTCAAACTAGAGCAAATTTTTTAAAAATGTAAAATTTAATTAAAAGTTTATAGTGCCAATCTTACTTAAAATTAGATGCGATATAATACATATCACTGCTCTTAAAGGGATTCGGTGTCTGGAAGATTCACGATAAAGTAAACGCTATGGCTACGACAAGATCAGAGTCAACAAAATTTCAGCAACAAACAAGACTCAACTAATTGAGCGATTAATTTGTGTATGGGATAATAGTAATGAAATGTAACGACTTATTCAGAAGGGATCTTATGCACGCGACCTGAGCTTGAGGTTTAAAATTCGTCTGCTGGAGGTATTTGCAAGCGGTATTTAGCATAGCAGCCTATGGGAGAGTGAGTTATTAATACTTGTTTGTTAAAAATCGCTCAAAAAATTCTTTTTTGTATCAGCATATATTTAATATATTGCAATCTAAAGTCAAAATGTCGTTTTGTGTGCTAGATAATTATCTAAATTTGCATTTTTTCCTTAAAATATGTGCACTTAACCTGGGTTAAAGCTAAAGTCGTCTGCTAGCGGCGTGTGCGCCCGCGCATACGGACATTCTGACGGTGCAGTGGTTAGAATAACAGATCAACATACCTCCAACTCTGATGTCTGACGTCACGTGCATAAGGTCCTGTACTAGAGCTTCTATAACTATATAGCAGCCTCTAATATAGTAGCTTTATCCTGTACGTGCAAGGATGTCAAGACATATAAAGGCAGTCATAGCTGAAAAGGTGGACATATGAAGTACTAAAAAGCCACGAGTAGACATCTATATGTCTACATTTTAAGTAACGCATCTATATTAATCCAATATTAAATGTAAAACAACAAACTAACTTCTAAACTGATTTATGTGTTTATTTTCTTGTTACCATAATAATTTGACCCGTACTGTAATTAAAGTTTACTAATTAAATTTATTTAATTAGAAATAAGTTGTTATAAATAAAAAGCTATAATAATAATAATAAATAATTTAATCAGCATTATTAGTACTGATAAATTTCTCTTTTTTATGGGAATACATATTGTTTGGAATCAAGAATGCTATTTGGGTGGAGGCTGGGGGGCCTGATTCCCTCTGAAGGAATGTGACATTTAATAGTGCAAGAGCCGACAGCATAAAAACCTAAGATATCAAGCACAAGAAAAAATTTTTATTTTATGAAAGAGTAGTAATAGAGGAATCTATTGATCCATGTCTGACGGAAGCAAAGTGGTGCATAAGCCAAAAATTGATAGTACTAGTGGTTGACTCGTAGGTTTAGCATTGTGTTTTTCTGCACTCAGTTTTCCATGTTTTCATACTTTTGAATGTAAGACAAACACAATCCTAAACCTAAGTAGTCAACCACTCGTGGTGTTAATTTTTGGCTTATGCACCACATCGCTTCCGGCAGACATGGATCATTAGATTCCCCTAATTACTACTCTTCCATAAAATAAAGGAATTTTTCTTGTGCTCGATGACTTAGGGTTTTGTGCGGCCGGCTCTTGGACTATGAGAATGTAGTCGACATAAGTCAGTCTTAAAAACACAAAATGCGCAAAAATATGTCAAATTTTGCTAAAATAGGAATTTTTGGTATTGAAAAAACACTTTAAGTCGAGAAATTATCAATTTTATCCGACCTATCAACATTCTGAAAAATTTAATTAATTATAAACAATTACTGTGAGAATAAAGTCGTATTAATTACTCCTTGGATTTACAGAAAAATATCAAAATTATTGTTTTCTAGCTCCCGCCTCTGAAAAAGAAAAAAAAAAAAAAAAAAAGAGCTCCCATCCTCGCTAAAACTTATTTGAAATGGTGCCCCAGTTTGAAACTTAATCCTTAAATTGACTGTCTGTACCTATGGGCAGACTTATTAATTTTCATACGAAATAAAATATAAAAGACCGGAAGGTGGTAGCACAAACCATCACCTTATCGAGTTGACAGTCCAAGAGCCGACCGCACAAAACCCTAAGTCATCGAGCACAAGAAAAAGTCCTTTATTTTAAGGTAGAGTAGTAATAGGAGAATCCAATCATCCATGTCCGCCGGAAGCGAAGTGGTGCATTAGCCAAGAGTTGACACCACTAATGGTTGACTCGTAGACTTAGCATTATGTTTTCCTGCACCCAGTTTTCCATGTTTTCATACTTTTAATTGTACGGCAAACACAATATTAAATGTACGAGTGAACCACTAGTGGTATCAATTTTTGGTTTATGCACAACATCGCTTTAGGCAGATATGGATTATTAAATTCCTCTATTACTACTGTTCCTTAAAATAAAGGAATTTTTCTTGTGTTCGATGACTTAGGGTTTTGTGCGGTAGGCTCTTGGACTATGAAATCTGAAGTTTCAGGATTAGGTAAAATTCGATTCGTGTATTGAAATACAATTGGTCTGCTAAATCATATCTTGTTGAAAAACTCCTGCAAACCCGATTTAAGTGGTTGACTGATAGATTTACCATTTATGCTTTCCTACTTCTAGTTCTCATGTTTTTATACTTTTAGATGCAGAAAAAGAAAATACAGTTATAGACCAGCCGATCAAACCCTAAAATCGGGTCTGCAGATAGTTTCCGTCAAGATATGACTTGACAGACCAATTGCATTTTAATATGGTTATTGAGTTCTGTCTAATTATAAAATTTCAGCCGTCAATTCGAAAAGAAGATGGTCTCTCTACCGTTCTATAAGTAATTCGTCAATAAAACAAAATGATTTCTTATAATACAAATTTCATCTGATTAAAAATTGTATAAGATATACAATACATACTTTGTTGTACTTTTTATAATGACTTTTGCAGGGCTCGCACCGTTCCTAAAATTTTCACACTTTGCTACGAGTTTTTTAAATCAAGATTCTTCATCGAAAGTTTCTTTAACATCTGCAATAGAACTACATAATAAATATTACCGTTTTAAAATTCTGGTAGGGAAGTATGAAAATTTTAGGAACGGTGCGAACCCTGGACTTTTGTCACTGATCGGTAGATTTGTTATTGAGAGTTCCTGTACCTAAAACTATGAAAATTTGAAGGATTGGGCCAGGAAAACACAATGGTAAATCTATCAATCAACACCTAAAATCGGGTTTGCAGGTGCTTTTCTCTAATATATGACTTGACAGACCAGTTGCATTTTAACCCCTTCGCTAATGAGTATTAACCAAAAATCATTGATTATTATTGAATTATTTATTTTTCACATTGACTTTAGAGCATGAGTCTTAATCTGTGTGGATTATTTTGTATCTTAGATTTCGAAGAATATCATTCTAAAATTGAAGTTTCAACTAAGCTTAGGAAATTATTTCAATTATATTTAGTAGACCGGGAGGCGGCAGCACAGACAATCTCCTCAACGAATTCACGTCTTAAATTCCAGAATTACTTAGAACGACTTACATATCAAAATGCAATCGGTTTGCCAATTCATATCTTGGTGAAAAACACCAGAAAACCCGATTTTAGTGGTTGATTCATAGGTTTATCTTATATTTTCCTACAGCCAAAAATATGAAAACACGGAGAACTGGGAGCAGGAAAACACAATGATAAACCCATGAGTTCACCACTAAAATTAGTTTTACAAGTGTTTTCCATCGAGATATAACTTGGCAGACCGATTGCTTTATAGTTTGCGAATCCAATTTTAACTAATTCTGCATTTTAGCCGTGAACTTGAGGTGATTGTCTGTGCTGCCGACTTCTGGTATGTAGTCCAAGAGCCGACAGCATAAAAACCTAAGATATCGAGCACAAGAAAAAGAACTTTATTTTATAGAAGTGTAGTAATAGGGGAATCTAATGATCCATGTCTGCCGGAAATGAATTGGTGTATAAGCCAAAAATTAATACCATTAGTGGCTCACTTGTGGGTTTATCATTGGGTTTTCCTGCTTCCGGTTTTCCATGTTTTCATACATTTGATTGTACGGCAAACACAATGTTAAACCTTAAGAGCAAGCCACTAGTGGTATTAATTTTTGGCTTATTACTTCAGCCACATACTACATTAGCCACTTTACTTCCGGCAGACATGGATCATTAAATTCCTCTTTTTTTACTCTTCCATAAAACAAAGGTTTTTTTTCTTGTGCTCGTTAACATAGGTTTTTGTGCTGTCGGCTCTTGGACTAATAGGACATTGGCAGTGAAGAGGTTAATATGTGATTCACATTTTAGCTAATTTCACTAGCGTAGCTATGTTTTTTGGCGCCCGGGGCTAGCAAGAAATTTTGCGCCCCCACCCCAATAGATATATAACAATTTCTCTCAGTTTGGCGCCCTTAGGCCTCGGCGCCCAGGGCGGACGCCCCCCCTTGCCCCCCCCTTAGCTACGCCACTGGCTAATTTTAAACTTTTAACTGTTAACTCGATGAGGTAATGGTGTGTAGCTCCTCCCGATCTGTTATAGTCTCATACGTTCTCGAAAAGAGAACTTTAGAGTATGGAGAATCAGCAGATGCAAAAGCATTTAATATTTATTTTTATTTTAAATATTTATATCGAGAAATATTGATGATCATAAGTGTTGAAATTTTCTTTTTTCATGTATTTAATTTCTTTTCTTTCTTTCTAGGTTTTTGGAAAAGTACGGAAGAAGATTAAAAGAAGTGTTATTCATTTGTTGCTTCTTGTGAAAGTTACCTCATGATCACCATTTATGCCATAGAAAAACAATTTTAGATTCTCCATCTTTAGAAAATTGATCTCTTTGTTTGTATACAGGATAGTTGCAATCAGCTGATATACTTTTTATTCGCCAGTCATAACTTCCTGGTTGATTCTCTCTCTTTCTAGGTTTTTGGAAAAATACGGAAGAAGATTGAAAGAAGTGTTTTTCATTTGTTGCTTCTTGTGAAAGTTACCTGATGATCACCATTTATGCCATAGAAAAACAATTTTAGATTCTCCATCTTTAGAAAATTGATCTCTTTGTTTGGATACAGGAGTAGTTGCAATCAGCTGATATACTTTTTATTCACTAATCATAACTCCCTGGTTGATCACCAGCCGTGCTCATATTCCTCTTAACCACTAATCACAACTGACCTTCAATGGTTGATCTTCAAACAAACCATACAAAAATTAAAATCATGATATTTAATTTTTAAAATCAGGTATCTTACGGACTATCATAAATTAAAGGCTTTTTACACCATTAAAATCTTTCATTTTGGATCCATGTAATTTTATTAATCTGGATTTAAATTCAGTTTTATTCTTCATTAGTTAAAGTGAAATTAGCTTAGATTTCATTAACATGTGCATGGGAGTTTTAAACCATGCTTTCCGAACAAGGTGTGTGAAAGATTTAAGGACACGTGGTGCTAGGGGCTGCACATATATAATGTTATCAACATTGGGAATTTTGGACCCCCTTCCCCCTATCCGATATCAAACGTTATCATTCCTCGACACCCCCTCCACCTAGAGATTTTTTACTTACCCATCATACGTAGTACAGGGTAAGTCTTGCAATCGTTTTGAAAATCGAAATTTTTTTTGACGGATTTACACGTTTCAGATACTGGAGATTCCGAAAAACATATTTTTAGAAAAAAAAAAAAAAATGCCGTCCGTCCGCCTGTGTGTCGGTCTGTGTGTCTGTCTGTCTGTGTAACCGCTCTATCTCCCGAATAAATTGAGATAGAGACTTGAAATTTTGTATGTGCTTAGTATGTAAGAATGGAACGAAGCCTATTTAATATCAGTAACCTCGATTATCCGGAACTATTTTTTTCGGACTCTCGAAAAGTTCGTTCTGATGAAAGGTATATAAAAATTTTCGATTTTTTAAATTTTAATTAATGGTCGTAAAAGGCAATAAAATAACAAAAATTTTGCATCAAAAACGAAGTCGATCGGATTATTAGTTGCCGAGATATGTGTAATCCTGTTTTCCACATTCTTAAATTTTTTATGACCCTGTATTTCATTTAAATTTCAATTCACAGATATATTTTAATTGGAAATAAAATGCTTAATCCTACACAGTAAATTTTTAGTTAATATGATTATTATTTTTTGAGTTATAAGGATGTTTCTTTTACGCAGTCCGGTACTACTCGAGTATTTTGGCGTTTTATATAATTTGTCGAAATTGGCTCATCAGCAATTCATTCATGGAGCATTATTATGTATGTTAAAATTATTTATTTATGCGTTTAATTTTATTTTGGAATTGCCATAGATAGTTTCCACGCGTTTTATTTTCAGATTTTATATTATGATGGGTAAGTACAGTCGAGCCTCTATATAACGAAATCCATCGTTCCAGTAAAAAATTCGTTATATAGAGAAATTCGATGTATAGAGTATGATGTTAAAAATAGTATTTAATGTGTAAATTTTGAACAAATATTATTTTTGATCTTTTTAATTAAGAATTTGAAATGTTTAAAAGTATATATTAACCTAACATTTTATTTCTTACTTATTTAAGAAGTTTCAAAAAAGAGAAAAGACATTTATTTGAAAGCTTAATGAAAATCAGATAAGGAAGACTTACATAAATTTCAGAGGAAGAAATCTGTAATTTTTTGTTGTTTTAATTTTAAAATTACAATTGTTACGCTCTCAAAAAAAATTCTCAAATTTTAGCAAGGAATGAAAAATTGTAGTTGATATTTTCCTCCATTTGAAGGTCTCTCTTATGTGCTCTCATTGATTCCTCTCTTATATGTGTAACAATTCAATTGACTGTGTTTTGAGAAGTATGTTGAAAGGTGTGTGGGAGGTGGGATGAACTTGTTAGATTTAAAGAATAAGGAGAGAAGTAATATTTATAAAAAAAAAACCCTCTCCACTGAACGATAAATCAAAAATAAGTGATGGAAAATTGATTCCATATGATTTCGAAGCTTTTTTAAAACTGAATAAATTAAGGTCAATTTATGAAAAAATTCGTTATATGGAGATAGATATTTCGCTATATAGAGTCTGTTTTTAATGTAATCATGCGAAAAGGGGACCGTTCTTACTAAAAATTCGTTATATGGAGGAATTCGATGTATGGAGTTTCGTTATATAGAGGTTCGACTGTATTACGGTGGCCCCCCAACAACTAGTTACTATATCATTGGCCAGACCTCCCCTTCCTCCCTAAAATGGTAACTTTATATTTGGACAGCCCCCTAGGTCAATTGTTCAGTCATTAGTTAAAGTCAGCTTAAAGGAGATTGACAAATAGCAAGGGTTATCTTAAACACATGGTACTGTCCAATATTTTATGGAAAAATGGGATTCTTCAAATATGTGTGGCAGAGGTAAAAACATACGCTAAATTCGGAATAAGAGCGTCTGTTTAAAACAAAAATCAAAATGAATAAAAGCTGGGCGTCAAATTTGAGGACTAGATATAATTTTGGGGTCGCCAAATCCAATAATTTAGTTGCATTTGAATAGTAACGACCGCTAATTTCTAATCCTGGTTATAGAAAGGTTTGTAATCCTAAAAAGTTTTTTACTTTTAACGCAAAAAGGTGCGTCTAAACAAGTGACAGTTTTGAAAAAGTAGAAAAGTAGAATTTATCAAGAACAAGGCAGGTAAGGCGAGCAGAATCATTAAATCGAAGTCCGTTACCAAATGTCAAGTCTGTTACCGCACGGTTTTTTAATGATTATCATTTTTTTCACCATTCTGCTTTTATTTTTTATTCAACTAAGAAACAAATATGCAATTTCCTTAAAATTTAATAATTTACAAGAATATATAATGTAATTATTGGAAAAAGTTCTTGCATGATTTATATGTGATCAAAATCTTGTGGCTAAAACTGTCTCTCATTTCAATTTAATTTAAGTATTATTAATAAATATCATGTTTTGAAATTTAGGGACATATGTCACTTCAAAGTAAGTTGATTTTAGGAAATTTAATAAATTTAAAGCTGAGTATTTTTAGTAATTTTGTATGGTAACGGACTTGACAATTTGCCTTACAAGCCAACTTTAAATAGAATTTATACCTTATATTATTGGGCAAAGTGCACAACCATTTTTTTTTTCATGTACCCTAAACATTTACTTTAACACCTGTCTCCATTTTTAAAAGAAATTATTAAGTTTTAAATATAAAAATAAAATTCTGAAATGTAAGCGAATTGTGAAAATGGCCCAAATGCTGTATGGATTAGTTATGAATTAATAGCAGATATGTTTGTGATATATAAAACTCAATGAAATTTGACAATCAAAGTACAATACAAGCAAGTGCATTGTACAAAAACAATGTATTCGCAGACATGATTATTGAAGGAATTTTTAATCGAACAATTCCTTCTCATTTTGCAATCAGTGTTGAATGCAGCAGGTGGCCCCGGGGGGGGGACAGTCTCCCTTTCCGGAGCAATGAAATGTGCCCCCCGGAAAATTTGAGATTTTGGGTTTTCAATGGTCAAAAAGTGCAGGCCCTCCCGGAACTCGATAATGTCACCCCCGTAGAAAAGTTTCCGAATTCAGCATTGTTTTGCAAATCAATCATTTGAATTAAATTTTTCAGTTATAAATAACCGATTTCTGACAAGAAATTTTGAGTCCTTTTTTTTCTTCTGCCTTTAAGCAAAAAAAAAATCTTTTCGATTACATAATTTTTAAATAAGATGATCAACTTCAAATTTCACATGCTCGGGAACCAAAACTAATTTTAAAATGTCTAACTTTGTAAAGTAATCTTATTTAAACTACAGTTTCTGTATGAAATTTTAGCTAGTGCTGCCATCTATGTTTTAGTAGATTAAACGATTATTCAAGAATCAAAATACATAATGCGAAAATAAATAAAGATTATATATTTGAATCAGTTAATATGTATCAATTAATATGCGTTATATGTTTTAGATAAAAAAAAAAAAAAAAAAAAAAAAAAAAAAAAAAAAAACATTTACATTTGAAATAACATTTAAAAAACACTTACAGATCAGTATCCTGAAAGATTCGCCACTGAAAAAAAAAAGATCATCTATTTAAAAAGAAAAAAAACGTATCAGAGTTAATCCCATTTTTCTACCCCTTTTTTTACTGTATTAAATTTAATTAAAGATTTTTATTTTGATGCATCGAAATAAACTTGTAGATAATTTAGGATTCATTTTAACATTAATTTCTATCCAAAGCCGTTCAAAGAAAGAAAGAAAGAAAGAAAAAAAAAAAAAAAAAAAAAAAAAAAAAAAACTCGATTTCACTTATTGTTTGAGAAGTTCTGTTTTCGAAGCTGGTATATGGTAGATGCTGGATTCGAACCCAATCGTCCCCGTCTGCCTAATCGTTCGAAATTTTTATGACTTTCTTCAGACTTTGGAACACCTTGCCTAAATACAGGTTAGGATCACTTGAAAAAACCCTTGGACAGAGGGTACTTCCCTAGGTTCTATATCTCTCGTGCAGACAATTGGTTGTCATAAATAACACCAAAAAGACCGCAGGTCCCAATGATTATTCTAGCAAGGGCCCTCAATATTAGTATGGCACAATAAAACATGCTTAGGCAGAAATGCAACCGATTATTGAAAATTTTCTTTTTAATTTCGTTGTTTTCATTATAAAAAGTATTATTGTGTTATATTTTTGTTAAAGCTAGACCATAATCCCCCCCCCCCCCCCGTTTATAGCAGACTTTCGTAATAAACAGGCTTTACTCTATTAGAAAATGAAATCCCTGCTTTGCACTTTTTAAAAAATCTATATCGATTTACAATTTTGTTATTTTTCTTTACAGTATGACAATTTATAATACATTCATATCACTTTTCACCTAAAGATCTTAAGTAAAATTTTAAAATATTGAAAATATAATTAGATTTTAATTGAATTCATCATTTAATTTTAAATGGAAAAGGTTAAGTTATGAAAGGAATAAAAGAAAAGTTTTAATTTATGACTTTATGACCCAGCTTTCGACCTGATTCTCGTTCACCCATCTGAAATTGCTTACGTCATTAAAACAGGCCTCACCAGTGGCCGAGAGGTTTTGACCTCCAAAGTGGTAGACGGTAGGTGCTCGGTTAGATACGAATCGCGGCCGTCGGCCTAATCGTTCGGAGTTTTCCGTGGTTTTCTTCGAACCATGGATTTTCTCGCGTAAATACGGGTTAGGTTCCCTTAGAAAGACCCCCACAGAGGCACCCCGCCTCTTAAGGGCCTATATCCCTCGTGCAGGCCGTTAAGGCCGTCATAAAATAAACCATTAAAACCGTTGGTTGTGTTTATGACGACCAATTATCAGCACGAAGTATATAGGCCTTAAAGGGAGGGGAGCCCTCCGTGGGGTTCCCTGTCTAAGGGAGCCCAACCCGTATTTACGCATGGAAATCCAAGGTTCGAAGAAAACCACGGAAAACTCCGAACGATTAAGTCGACGGGTGCGATTGAGTCGTCATTAAAACAGAATCGCCATTCCAAAACTTGCTTGATATTAAATGAAATTTCGAAAATTTTAAATCATACACAGGGGTGTAAATCTCGAGTCCGGCCCGTAATAACGTCCTAGGAAATTCTGACATTAAAATTTTGTTATTTTTTAGTCATTTTAGCTAAAAATTTGATGTAAAAAAGCACAAGTCTATGTATCTGGTATTAAAATAAATAAATGAAATAGGATTGAAGCAGGGTTTTTTAGAAAAGCTGCGTGCTTGTAATTTATGCCTGTTAATGCCCCCCCCCCCCCCCCCCGCCCTTCTTCTGAACTGGTGTGTTTCCATGAAAATTCGAAGCGATTATATTGAACTTTAAGTAATAATTTCGATACAATCGCTTTGAACTATAACAGTGAAAAGCAACTATAAAATTATCCCTTTCAGAAAAAAATAATAATTCTATAGCTGAATTTGCAACGATCGATTGCAACTATAATTTACGAACAAATTCATTTGAAAATAAATTGATTCTCTTCTTTCCATACATTATAAAAGGTAAATTTTACTTAGAAATTATACAGTGAAACCTCCAAATAAGGGACACTGCGAATAGGGGCACCTCTGTTTAAGAGACGAAAGTTCCGGTCCCAGTTCTTTTGGTATAGGACGTGTAATGTATTTACCTCTGAATAAGGGACATTCGATTTAAGGGACACTTGAAAAATGAGATTAAAGTAGTTGGTTTTTGCATTTCAGATAAGTTAGTAGTCTAAGATGAAAATGAAAATACAGATTTTTATGAACTTATCAAACACACAGACAATCACACATGTTAAAAGAGAGATATATGACACAATCCATGCTTATTTATTTACCCGCAATCAGTGTGTTTATTCCTATCTAAAGTAATGCTGAAAATTGTAAGGATCACTATGAAAGTAAAGAAGAAATGAAAATTGTGAATTAAAGAGCTTCACAGATGCTTTAAAATATGTAAAGCTGGATACTTTTTTCGTAAAAACTGCTAATAATGAAGGACTAAAATTTTGAAATAAGGTAAATGAGCACTTGAAAGGTTTGTGGTGAAAAATTGAAATCTACAAAAAATCACTTTTGATTCATTAATTCAAGTAAGATTCTTTTAAATGTTACTGCACTTTTTGCATGTATGCAATGTTTATGTAAAAAATTCAAATCAATAATTCTATAAATCTTTCAATGAAGTAATCGATCGAAAATTTAAATTAATTCATTCTCTATTCTTGCTGTGCCTGATTAACATAATTATAGCCTTCGGGTACATTTAAACTTCACCTTTAATGTTATGTTATTTTTTATGTCTATCTGAAAGATTAATTTTTAAATAAAGGAAAAACCCCGAATAAGGGATTTAAGGGACAAAAGCTCCGCTCCCATGGGTGTCTCTTATTCGGAGGTTTCACTGTAGTACGAATTCGGCCGTTGTAAATTATATGGTATAAATAAAATACTACTTTACTATGATTCTTAGTTGAAAAAATAAAAATGAAAAACTGAATTGTAGAAACTAGGAGGTGATTCATTTTCAATTAGTCTAGTTAATAAATTATTGCTAAAAAAAATTGTCAAAAATTACTTATGGTGCTGCCATCTGGGATCTTATAAATAAGCAGTTATTGCAGAAGCAAACTACGTTTTTGCGAAAATGGTTCAGAGTTGTTTATTTTAGTTAATATCACAAACATTTTCTTTTGAATAACATTTAAAGAAGTAAGATAGACATATATATTCACGAAATAATTACCATTAAAAAAGATTCTAGCATTTAAAAAATACATACAGAGAGAGCAGGGAAAAATACCCATTTCTTTTCTGTTCTTTTTTAAAATTTTAACCAGAAATTTAATTTTTAACACACGGAATTATATTTAAAAAAATCAATTAATCGTTCATTTTAACATTATTTCGGCAGAAAATTAGCAGCTTATAAGGCTTTTAATATTATTTTCATCATTTTGTTATATCATAATGACCAATGTATTTGATTGTAATTTAAAAAAGTAGTTGGATTTGTCAATCCCAAAACTTTCTTCTACCTCATGCATGTTAATGCTCATATACCAAGAGTGGACCGCACAAAACCCTATGTCAGCGAGCACAAGAAAAAATCCTTTATATTATGAAAGAGTAGTGATAGGGGTTTCTGATGATTCATGTCTGCCTGAAGTGAATTGGTGCATAAGCCAAAAATGAATACCATTAGAGGCTCACCCGTAGGTCTATCATTGTGTTTGTCGTACAATCAAAAGTATGAAAACTCGGAAAACTGGGTGCAGGAAAACATAATGCTAAGTCTACGAGTCAACCACTCGTGGTATTCATTTTTGGCTTATGCATCACTTCACTTCAGGCAGACATAAATCATCAGATTCCCCCATCACTACTCTTTCGGGGACGCATCATACTGCACGGGGGGAGGGTCGATAGGGGAGTACCGGACTGTCAGACGGGGTGCGAAGTAGCTGTCACTTTTGGATTAAACCGGATTAGCGTATTGGCGTGAATTTGTAAGGAGTATCCGGGCATCCATTTTGTAGCCTGGTGGAATTATAGAATTTTAAAGAGCTCTTCAAGAAAACAAAATGTGACTGTAGTGTTTCTCTCTTTTTAGCGTTAATAAATTGCAAATCACAAGTAACACACACACACACACACACACACACACACACACACACACACACACACACACACACACACATATATATATATATATATATATATATATATATATATATATGTGGCAGAGAGGGGATGTGGGTATCTGTTAAACTAAATGCTCCATATTTTAATGTTTATCATAAATATAAGGTGCTGATAATTTGAAAAGTTTCTAGGAATACAATTTAACAGACATATTGAAAAAATGGGATATATGGGTAGAAGGTAAAAATGATTAAAACCATAAACTAGTCCCTGCGAGTTAATTCACAAGTATTGTTAAACAGTCATCTTTTATTGCATTTTCAAAGAATTATTTTCATTTTATTCCTCTGTCGAAGATTACCAAACGATTTTACGCCTTCCAAGCCATTAAGAGGCTACTTCAGTCAAGCGAAAAGACCCATTCGCTAATGCTAATCCTATAAAAAATTTTTTATAAAGATATCTGGGTTACATTTCGATGTTTAACTTTTTTTTTCACTGGATAGATGAGATCGATCTGTACAAAGGATGTTTTTACTTTTTTGTTTTTGTTTACAGATGTTTTTAATGAGTATACTTTAATTTACTTAAATGATATTTTATTTGAATGAGCATACTTTGATTTTCGAAACCAGTTTCAAATATTAAAGCATTCTCAAAAAAAAAAAAAAAAAAAAAAAAAAAAAAACAGCACTCGAAATTGAAGAAGTAAAAAAATGTCTTGTACAGGCCAATTTTTGCTATACATTGCAAAATTATATAAAAATATTGAAATGTAACCGAGATACTTTTGCACATTTTTCTCATTTAGCATTAGTAAACGAATCTGTTTGGATTCGTGACTAAAAGATTTCGTCCTTAAAAGAAACTAGCATACCAAATTTTTAAAAATTCCTGCCAGCTTGGCCTACAGGCGCAGATTGATTTTGAAGTTAAGTGCTCATTTCAACAATAAAAAATAAAATATGATAGAGGTAAACCGAGTTTTAATAAGTTTATTTGGCCGCTTTTAAAGAATTTTTCTTTTGTTTTATTTTATTTTATTTTATTTATTTTTTGTCAGAGCTGGTTTTATTAGAATCATCTTATGCGTAATTCGGCTCAAAATCCTCAGTTTGACAGCATATTTTGAAATATATTCTGGATTTATCCAACCATCGACCAATACGCATTTGAGAACAAATTCGAAATAAAAATGAGTTAGAAATTAGGCAATTTGTTATTTGAATACATTCTATATTCTTCAATCATGATCGCTTCCAGAAATTCTGTTCAAAACGCCCACTTTGGCAGCATATTTTGAAATATTCTTCAGTTCTTGTAAGTCACAGCAACTTTGGATTTGAATATCTCTGTCAGACATTTAGCTATAAAGATCAAAATTTTTTTGATCAATTCAGGAACGTATAGGAATAATTTCCTATAATACGGGAATTTTGTCTTACGGGCCCGCATAATAATTTAAAATCAAATAGACCCCCCCCCCCCCAAAAAAAAATGGAGCTGCAATTAATGTCATCACATTTTGCCGCCTTTTTTATGAAACTTTGTTGCTGGAAGTAAGTGCCTAGAGGCGATATTAAAGAAGCTAGCCTGTTTTGCTAATTACGACTCACCCTCTCTCTATATTTATATGCATACATACATATAGATAGATAGATTAATGAAGTTTTCTACTGATTGAAGTTTGGGGGTCTAGGGGTCATAATCAGTGTAGATTTGCAAAAAAAAAAAAAAAAAAAAAAAAAAAAAAAAAAAAAAAATGCAGAATTTGTAACATAAGAACGATCGCAATAGGTAGTATTCTATACAAAATCTACCTTCTTAATTAACCTTCTTAATAATTTTCGTTTTCACCCATAATCATTTAATTTTAATTTATTTTTTCCAGAAAGAAAACAGGAAAATAAAAACAAGTTTTCTGTTCAACATTTAAAAAATTAAGGAAATTTTAAATATCTAATTACAGTATATACAGGGTGAGTCATAAATATCGAAACAATAGGCTATCTCCTTAAATATTGCCCCTAGACTCATGTTTCCAGCTGCAAAAAATTATCAAAAAAGGTGAATTTTTTGATAAGTTGCAACTCCATGGGGGGTCTATTTGAAAAAAATACGAAAATTAATTTTTTATACGTATTCCCCTGTATGGCAAAATTCCCAATTAGGAAATTAAAAAAAAAAATCTCCCTATCTAAAAATTTCACAGAGATATTAAAATCCAAAATTCTCAAAAATTCGTGAATTCGTTTTCAGGCATGAAAACGAAGGGTTTTTAATTCATTTTGAAAGCAAGTGTGGGATCATCCATAAATTATTCGTTATTAAATGTATCGGACTGTAGAGGTCTGCACGGGCCCGGGCCGGCGGAATAATTCTAAAATTTCTTACGGGCCGGGCCGATAAAAAAATTTAACGGGCCTACCGGCCCGTTATAACGAGAATAATTATAAGTGTACGTCATGAGCCGATATTAGTTTGACAACATCAATACAGAAATATAACTTGTACATTGTAGAGATCGGCATAAGTCAGTTACTTTGTCTGACTCGAGCTGAATATTTTTTAAGATTACTCGTGCTGGGCCGAGATGAGGCTTGCATTGTTTTTTTACATATTGTCGAGCTGAGCTGGAACCAGACTAAATTGCTCCCAAGGTGTGTAGGAACTTACGTTAACGCAACCTTTGGAAATATATTTTTCATGGTTCTTAAATTCACTTTTCAACAAAGGGAAAGTCTGACACATTTTCTGACTAATTTTCAACTGTAAAGATATAAAATCGAAAACCTGGCTATTGAAGAGATAATTGGTAAATCTGATACTTGTATTTACTTGTTGAGATATAAGAGATTCTTGCACGTGATTGCATCTCCCTTCCCACGCTGACGATTCCGAAATATCGAATCAAAATGCTAACTTTGACAATATTTAAATTGCTTGTATCAAAAAAAGATAACGCCGTTCGATTACGTAGTTTCTGAATAAAAACACCAGCTAATCTTATTCATTTCAGAAAAGAAATGAATTCAGAAATGCGTCAGAAAGTAGCTCTTTGGATTTGATAAAATGATATATGATAAATGATCTTTAATAAAATGATGTAGAAATATTATTATAAATCTACTCTTTATTATATAGCTTCAAAGGCTATGTTTTTAACTTTCTTTCTTTCTTTCTTTCTTTTTTCTTTTTTTTTTTTTTTTTTTTTTATTCTTAACTATATTAATTTTTAATAAATCTTTATTTGAATGTTGAAAGTCCAAGAATCTAAGTAATCATTAATGTTGCTATTGTGTATTTTGTGTAAAATATACTGTAAAATCATACTATAAGTATGTATGCAGTATTCTTTAAAAAATTTTATTTGTATGATAAAAATTTGAATTTTTTCTAAATAGTGGAAAATTTGTCGGCTGGGCGAGGCTCCGGCCAAACTTTTGAGTTTTACACCGAGCAAAGCCGAGACTTGGAAATTTCGGCCCGTACAGAACTCTAGTTTAAGCATGCGTGTTTCATATGTATATATATGTCATAATGCATACCTACGTGTAATTATAAATATGTAAATATTTGGTGTTTTGATATCGATATATCAGAAGAGAATAATTCTAACTTAATAAATGCTGCAATAATATAAATTTGTTTAATTTGCCAAAAATAAAATAAATAATATACTTATATATCTATATCTATCTATCTATGTATATATATGCGCATATATAACACTTCGCTCTATTAGTATTAAAAATTCATACTTGAAAAATAAATTCAATAATAATTCAGTAATTTTCTGTAATATTTTTTATAAGTACATTATTATCACTATAATTTTTCTTTAAGGAGGTTTAAAAAAATATATTTTTCCCCACCTATACTTTATCCCCACTATCAAAAAAAATGGATAACGCCATTCGATTACATAGTTTCTCAATAAAAACACTTGCTAATCTTATGAGTTAAAAAAAAAAAAAAGTATCAGGAAGTAGAGCCTTAAGATTTGGAATCTATAATAAAATGATCTAGAAATATTTTCAAAAATCTACTTTTATTGTACATCTACAAAAATTGCAATGTTTTTAACTTTCTTTTTTTCTTTCATTCTAAACCATATTAATACCAAAAATGAAAAACACTATTCGATTTCAAATTCCCGAAAGAAATTTATTTCGACTCGACCCGGTGTCAAAATTAAAAGTTCAGCCCGAGCCTGGCTCGGTCTCTTCATAGTTTCTCAGTTCACGGCCTGTACAAATAGAAGGAAAACAGTGCGGGTGAGGCCCAATGTGGACCGACTCAATTTCGACAAAAAATTCAGGCTTAAATTAAAATACAGTTGAGATTCCTTTAAAGAATATTGTTGTGTGTATACATATATATAGACATCATTCAAGATTATATGATGTGGATTAGTTTTCTTGGCTTTTAATTATTTTTTCTCTGTCCTTGATTTTTACGAAGCAAACCTTCTAAAAGATAAATTATGCCATCAAAAAGCAATGTATTTTATAGTTATAACTTCAAATAGATGTATATACCTATATATATATATATAACCATTAATATTATTACAATATATGAACATGAACCATTGAATTTAATAAATTATAGTACATTAAACATGGAAGTAAAATATGAATATGAATACAAATGGGATTTGTATTCATAAGTATTTATCAGCATCAAATTAGTATAAGTTAGAAATAATAATAATAATAATAATAATAATAATAATAATAATAATAATAATAATAATAATATGTTTCAGGAAATAAAAAATATATTTTGAATATATGATTTTTTTTAAATAAGTTACTTCCTTTTAAAATTTATATTTTAAAAATTAATATTAAAAAAGTCCTGTAAACTATATTTTTCATTAAATAAATGAAAAAGTTTTGAAATTCGAAAAATATTGTTTAGAGTTCAGTTTTAAACTACCCCACTTAAAATAATAATAATAATAATAATAATAATAATAATAATAATTTAAATTTTTATAAAAATTTTATGAGAAATTTTGGGATGTGATTTTGATTGCAAATTGTATTTTTAACCACCACAGACGAGGGAAAGAAATAAAATTCTAACTCAATAAATATATTTTTTAAAGATTTCCTGGAACTGTTTAAAGTAACATTATATCTTGAATAACTCACTTTTCAATTTGTGTCTAAAAATTTTTCATTCCTGTAGTAAATTTAGAAGGGAAATATGATTCAGGACGGAGCTATTTGTTTTACTGTCACAAGGACAAGTCCATTACAATGAAGAAAAGAAATATATTAATAATAATTTAATTAAAGCAATATATTAATAATTATTATATAATAATATAATTATTATATTTATTACATATTATAATACTTAATAATTTAATTAAACATATTTGATAAATTTCTCATCTTAAAAGAGACTTAGAAAAATTTCGCGTATAGTAATTTCCGTAAAAACTTTGCAAAAGTGTTTGATTGTAGCAAAAAAAAAAAAAAAAAAAAGTTAAAAATATTTAAAAAATAATAATAATAAAATAAAAAAAAAAAAAACATTACATACGCATTTTTTTTTTTTGATTGGATTTTTTTTTTTCCAAGAACTTTTTAAACAAACACTATAAATTATTGATTTCTAGGAAATTTTTCAAAAGAAGAAAAAATTAACCTTTTTGGCTTGTTGGATTGGATACAGTGATAGTGAAAAAGGATTATTAGCCACCGGGTAGGTATTTATTTTTGGAATATATAGCTGAGTATTTGCAAAAGACTATATTAAATAAGTATCCAAGAATTGGCTATTTTCATATTTTATCGTAAAAAATTCTTAATATCGAAAAAATTCTTGACAGCTTAAGTTGCAATGCTTCCAATACTATAGTATCTTTCACTTTGATTACAGAAAAATACCCCTTTTTTCTCCTACTGAATGAATGTCACTATCTTTTAGAATCAACATCATGCGTAAACCCTTAGGAAAATAATAGTGAAAAATGAACTCATGGTGAAAAACTATTATCTCAAAAATCTATGAGATGTTACAGGAATAAAATATAATAAGTTTCTATGGAAAATTGTGGCAATTACTGAAAAAGCTTAGCTGCCTTATAAGTTAAATTTTTTTTTTTTTTTTTTTTTTTTTTTTTTTAAATAATGTGTTTTAACTTTTTGAATGTCCCTGTAAATAAAGTAATCATGCTAGAAACTTCATTTTCAAAAGGAATCGTTCTAGGTTATACATAAGTAATTTCCTAAAATTTCATGGCAATCCGAGTATATTTACTGGGGTTAGAGTGCGGACAGACGGCCAGACAATAACCGAAAGCATAAACACGTTAAACTTTGCAGGAAAGTTTTAAAAACCTACTTTTTCTTCTTCCAGGCATCAAAATGGCTGTTGAAATAGGTCCTCTCTAGGCAAACCTACTATTTAAAAGAACGATTAATCTTTCTTCCTCTAATCCTCTTCCTGCGTGGTGGGGAAAATTTGATGAATGGTTTTCTTATTGTTTAAGAATAAAGCCCGTGCCCAGCGTTGCAGAATCACTCTTTCATAATATAAAGGATTTTTTCTGGTGCTCGATGACTTAGGGTTTTGTGCGGTCGGCTCTTGGACTATCAAGGATGTAGCGGAAGGCATACGGGGGCATACGCCTTATACCATCTGGATTTATTGAAGGAACACTGTATACCCCGTGTTTCTAAAAAAAAGCTATAGTACAGGGTGTCCAGCAAATAACACCCTGATTTCAAAATTAAATTTCTCAAAAACGAAGATCTAGAAAATAATGCGGTAAACGGTTTGTTTATTAGGTAAGTTGTAAAAATCTTATATAGAAGTTTGGAACGGTGAATATTTTAAAAAGATTGTGTTCTAATTAAAACAATGCCTGATTTGACATTTTTCTTGTTTTAGTTTTTTTTGCAGATAACAAAATTTTTGGTGTACAGTGCCATATTTTAACAATTTTTGGAAAAAAAGTTTCGAAATTTCAAAAATTAAGTTAAAAAAATCGTTAAATATGGCACTGTACACTGAAAAACTCATTCTCTACAAACAATCTAAAACAAGAAAAATGTCAACTCCAGTATTCGTTGCAATCAGAACACAGTCTTTTCAAAATATTCACTGCTTGAAACTTTTGTATAACATTTTTACAGCTTACCTAATAAACAAACCGTTTATCGCATAATTTTACCGATCTTAGTTTTTGAGAAATTTAATTTTGAAATCAGGGTGTTATTTGCTGGCCACCCTGTATATGTACTCTAAGGTATAGCTTTAGCCTTGAGCGTATATCCTCTGTTTTTTTTAATGACTACACCATTGTAATAATACTTCCTGAAAAATGTAGTATATCAGCGCCACTGCTTAGGTGACTAAAGTATTACACCAAAATCTAATCACCAACAACTTATATCAAAAGATTGAATAATATAAATAAAGACAGACTTGAATACATTTTTTAAAAATAAATAAAATTTATATACAAAAAATTAAAACACATTTAAAAATACAAAAGTAAACGTTTCACCAAGCTACACGCTAGGCCTCGTCAGTACAAATAATAATTCGCATAATTTTTTTTTTCCAAGCATTTTCGTCGTTCCAAGAACAAGCTCGCACTCTGATTGGTTGTTGCTCTCGGCACTGTTTTCATGTAACTTGGCGATAATCATACTTGGCGTAGCGATAGATGCTTCCGTCGTGTTTGATTTCCTTCCGAACCGAGTACAAAGTAACTTTTCTCTTGCAGCGTTGGATTGGATGGAACGTGTCTTACTGAAAGCTGTACTTTTAAAAAGTTTTTACACACAAGAACACAAGACCACGAGGATAAGAATGAAGGAAGAGGAAGAATAAAAATGAGTAGGTTAGGTTTTAGGTTTACTCGTTCACTTACGAGCGAAGTATTTTTCGCCAAGTATGGTTATCGACAAATTACGTGAAAACAGTGCCGAGAGCAGCAACCAATCAGAGTGCGAGCTTGGGCTTGGAACGACGAAGGTGCTTGGAAAAAAAAATCTCGCTAATAATTCAATGCATAACAAACATTGGAACAAATCTTGACAGTTACAGTTACAGTTATTATTTTTTTTAAAAAGATAATATTCATTCGGGTCAGCACGAGACTCATTCAGAGTTGGCGATCGCAAACAAGTGAACCAACCTTCCAAGACTAATCTCCGGTGATAACTGCTGCAACCTGATTTTAAGATACTGGCCTTCGCAAACTGCGGGATGTGTTTTGTTTGAATGCAATGATGGACAATTTTTGAATTTAAATTACCGCTTTTTAGAGCACTAATATGTTCCCGCAGGCGAATTTCTAAAGATCTGCCTGTTTCACCAGTGTATACATTTACAATTTCCACAGGGAATGACATAAGCAACACCGTGTAATTTAATCCGGGTATTTATTATTCACTCCGGATCAGTCTTTTAATAGTTTTTTTAATTTAGACGTTAAATGTATGTGTATTGCAATTTTATATCAACTTTTAACTTAATCTGAAGTTTGATGAAAATCTTGCATTAGTTTTTGAGATAGAGCTAATGAGGCAATAGCAAAAAAATTTGCATTGCAGAGATATATGTTGGGTGATTTACACCAAAAACTAATTAGGAGTGATTTATACCACGGATTAACTGAATATGAAGCTTAATGAAAATTCATTTATTAGCTCTTGAGATAGAACTATTGCAGAAATCGTGAAAAAAGTAGTATAACAGTGCCACCTTTTGGATGATTTACACCAAAAGCTAAACAGAAATAATTAACATCAAGGACTAAATCTGACGTTTGATGAAGATTCGTGCATTAGTTCTTGAGACAGAGCTATTGCAATAAACGTGAATAATGCAGACAAGCTGCGCCGCCTACTGGGCTATTTTCACCAAAAAGTAAAAAGCACCAAATTATGTCAAAGACTAATTGAATCTCAAGTATGCAGAAAACTGTGTATTAAAGCTAGAAACAATGTCGTTCTATTGCGGAAATCTTACAAAATGTAGTTTAGCAGCGCTATCTCTCAGGCGATTTACACTGAAAAATAATTAGCACTAGTTTATATCAAGGTTTAAATGAATCTAAAGTTTTTTGAAATTCCCTACATTAGTTCTTGACAGGGATGGGAACTGCAAAAAAGCAAAAAGACTGAAAATACGCGTGAACAAAAAATTGCACCACATTTTGATCACACGCGCGAATGAAAAATTGCACCACAAGGGGGTACTTTTTGTTTAAGGAATAGGTGTCAACAGAAGTTACATTCACTGAGAAAGATTTGGAACAATCAAAAAAAGATTGTGAAGCAGGAAAATCTGTTTTTGGAGCAGCAAAAAGAATAATTTGGAAATGGGAAAGTTAGTTTTTGGAACAGAAAAATTCTATCCAGCAGGCATTAACTTTCTTTTTTTGCCCCTTTGACGAAAATTGCGTTTTAAATCGATTTTTCGACAAAATTTGCCGTTTTTTCGGGATCTTTTGGCGAAATTTGCCGTTTTTTCGCGATCTTTTGACGAAATGTGCCGGTTTTTCGCGATCTTTTGAAGAAATGTGCCGGTTTTTCGCGATCTTTTGTCAAAAGTTACCGTTTTAACACGATTTTTTGATGAAAATTTTAGTTTTTCGCAAATCTTTTGACAAAATTTGCCGTTTTATCGCGATTTTTGGACGAAATTTGTCGTTTGTTCGCGATTTTTGGACGAAATCTGCCTTTTTTTTGGGATTTTCGGAACAAAATTAGAAACTTTTTCGCGAATCTTTTGACGAAATTTGCGGGAAATTATTCGTTATTTCACGATTTTTTTTAGTGAAATTTCCTTTTTTGCGATTCGTTGACGAAATGTACCTTTTTTCTCGATCTTTTGACGAAATGTTATGTTTTTTCGCAATCTTTTAAAGAAAATTACCGTTTTTTTAATAAAATTTACCGTTTTTCGCGAATGTTTCGACAAAATTTTCCGTTTTATCACGATATTTGGACAAAACTTATTGTCATTTTTTTCGAGGAAATGAGACTTTTTTTCGGGATTTTGTAACAAAATTAGCCATTTTTTCGCGAATTTTTTGACGAAATTTGCCGGAAATTATTCTTTATTTCGCCATTTTTTTAACGAAATTCCTTTTTTGCGATTCTTTGACGAAAATTACGCGTCCCGCGGGACTCGTAGGCTCCATTTTTTAGCGTCCCGTCGCCGATCTTTTGTGTATTTTACGCGCTATAGCGCGTCCGCGGCATCTTTGTTGCATGATTCTGAAATCCGCGGAAAAAGCGGAATTTTTGGGGTGAAAAATCTGAAACTTATCAAAATAACAAAAAATCGGAAATCCGCGGAATTTCTTAAAATAACAAAAAAGCGGAAAATTCCCATCCCTGTTCTTGAAAAAATAGAGCTCTCACTAATTTTTTGTCAGATACAGATTTACAGAGTGATAGACAGATATTTTCTAACCATCGAATCGAGTTCAGAACATTCTAAAATATAAAAATCCATTGATTATCGGAGGTTGAAATTTTTGCTAATCCAATACTTTTTGTAAAGATAGAAGAAAGCAACAAGTTTATGAAAAAATTAAGAAATCAAAACTTAGTGAGTAATTGAATTTAATATTTAACGCTTTATCTACCGACGGTACTTATAAGTACCATTAAAATTACTTATTGTAAAATTCTTTTAATTCGTCAGTTAGTTGTAATACTGTTTAGAATGAGTTACAGATACATTACTTTATTTTGTTCCAAAAGCATTATTGGTTACACAAAACAAACATTTTTTTAAAAGGATGGGTTCTTTTGCCTTTGTATCTTTCCAGCTATCTTGGCGCAAAGGAAGAGGGATGCGGATTTTTCGATTCGGAAATATTTCTATAGTTATATTGTAAGAACATCATAATTGTACTTTTTATAATTCTACAAAATACAAAGAAAACAATTAAAAAAAAAAAAATGAGTCGGGTAATAAACATTGCACGAAATCCCTGTAAATTCAAATTTACTTAATCCTTTCTAAATCCTTCAATCCTTCTAAAATCCTTCAAATATTTATTAAATGATTATGTAAATCTTTTAATTTAGTTTAAACAATTTACGTAAAATGCTTTAGAATGTAAAATTTTCATGATTTCATAATTCGGTAGATAAAGGGTTAATGTCAAATCACAAGTATGTTAAGAATTAAAGAAAAACTAATTACAAAATAAATTTTTAAAGGGATTCAAAATGTAGAAGAGATTTTTTTTTATGATTTTGGAATTTCACGGTAAGAAAATTTTAATGATAAAAATAAATGTTTGTACCGTATCTTTAAATTTCAAACAAATCAAATAGTGCAAACGTATTTGTTAAAAAATAAATTTTGAATGAGCTTTAAAAAATAGAAGAAATTGTGGTGAAAATAGCATCAAAAGCTGGCGATAAGTAACAATTAAAATAATAAAACTTTGTAAAAAATCATCGTAAAATCAAAAAAGAACACAGGACGCGTTTTCAGTTGGAAATTTTAAATTTGTCATCAGCCGAAGTAAAGACGTGTTCTTAAGGGGAAAAGGCCACAAAAAACTTTTTTTAATTGATTGATTTATTAATAGAAAATATTTAATGAATTGAAAATAATATTAAAAATCTTTTCAAGTTGTTAAATAAAATTAGATTTTTTTCCTCACTCAACCCCCCCCTTTCCTCGCCAACCTCAAAATAAAAGAAATGTAAAGATATGCAATTCATATGATACATATGTTGTCCACTGATTATTGTGACTTAATAAAATTTCATGCTTGTATCTTATTTATATCATAAATTTTAGTGTTTCTAAATCGTCAGACATCTGTAAAAAGTTACTTATCGCTTTCTCATTTAATATTAGCCCACACGATAGCATTTGGGGACAAAATAAACTTTTTAAATTGCAGTGATATGAATAAAGTATGCCACCTAATGTTTCGTAGCCATGGCAACCGTCTTTTTTAATTTGGTAAAATACGATTGATAAAAAGTTGTTTACTGAAGTTAGAACTATTTGAAGATATTTATTGGACTAATGATGGTTATTGCTAAAGATAGAAGTGGAAGTAGGATTGTGTAAGGTTGGGTAAACGTTTTTATTCAAAGAAATATTTGAAGCGTCTTGATAAATACGAATTTCTATTACAAATTGAAAGAAATTATTTTAACTACAATTCTATGCTTTATTTTGCCACTTATTTAAAGAAATTATTACGGAAAAGAAAAATAAATATTGTACATAAAATATAATTAATATATAGTATATAACATTATAATATTGTATATAAAAATAAATACAGTAACCTTAATTAAAAATAAAGTTGTGGAATAAAATTATCTTCCCCTCCGATCCGCCCCCTCTAAATAAAATAGATATAATGATATGTAATTAAAATGTTGTCACTCATTTAGTTTTATAATAAAAATTCCTGCTTGAGCTTTATTTAAAAAAAAAAAGTGTTACAGTTTCCAAGTTATTCGACTTTTAAATACATCTGTAAAAAGTTATAAATCGCTTTTTTATTAACTATTAGCCTACAAGATTGTATTTGGAGATAAACTAAACTTTTAAACTTACAATGGTATGAAGAAAGTATGCCACTTAATGTTTCGTAGCCGTGGAAACCGCTCTTTTTAATTTGGTCTCATATAATTGTTCAAAAGTTGTTTACTCAAGTAAGAATTATTTTAAGATATTTATTAGACTCATGATGATTATAGCTAAAAATAGAAGTAGAAATAGGTTTTTTTAAGGTTGAGTAAATATTTTTATTAAAAGAAATACCTGAAGAAAAATTTAATTTCGTTTCGATAATTGGATAAGATGAATTTATATTACTAGCTGAAAGAGTTCATTTTAATTATAATTCCACATTCTATTTTGCTACCTATTTAAAGGAATTGTTACAAAAAAAAAGAATGTTTTCATAATTTATTATTTTTGACGACAATATTATGTTATACTAGAGGACCCGACAGACGCTGTCCTGTCACCGATTCTAGAAAATCAAATAAATACATAATCATAATAATACTCATGATAATTACAACGCTCTTAATTTAACTTCTTATTACAATTATGTAAGGAAATTATTTTTTACTTTGCAGTAGTTTTTGAAGTCGGTACAATTTTTTATATAAAAGTTTATTTTTCTATTTTTTAGTTAAAAGTTACCGATTTTCTGAAGTCGGTTAATTAAAATGGTAATACGGGAAAAATTATTGCAAACCATACACGTATGTAATGAGTGAGGTTAGTAGAGGAGGAATGAGAGTTCAGCGGCAGGTGGTGTGTGGTGGGTGGTGTGTGGTGGAAGTGGAACCACCACCACCTCACAGAGAGAGGAGGTCCTCCACCACCACCTGAATGAGAAGCTTATCTGATGGAGAGTGTATCATACTGTAGTAGGATGACGGGGAGGGCTTAAAATTGAGGGGGCTTAAATTTTTAGGGTTTGAAACTTATGAGATTATACTATAGTAGAGGGGTGGATGTTTGGAGTCTGTTAGAGTATGATGAGATTTTTAGAGAGAGAGAGAGGGGAGGGCTTATTTTTTAGGAGGGGCTTAAAATTGAGGGGGGGCTTAAATTTTTTAGGGAGTTTAAATTAAAGTAGAGATTGAAATCAACTTAGAGTAAGAAAGATATTTCAAAATGGGTGAAGGATGTTTTGACTCTGTTACAGTATGATGAGATTTTATGAAAGGGGGGGGGGGAGGGCTTAATTTTTAGGGGGGCTTATTTTTCTGAAAGACTTAAATATTTTTTAATGATTGGAATCAACTTAGAGTAGGAAGGAAATTTGAACATATCAAAAAATATGTTATAGTATGATGAGATTTTAGGAAGGAGGAGGGCCTAATTTTTAGCGGGGCTTAATTTTTTTATTTCGGATCTGAAACTTATAATATCATACTATAGGAAAGGGGTAACATCCTCATTTTCCAACCCCCCCCCCCGGAAGATTTCTATTTGGGTGTTGCCCTCTGTTGAATCGAATTTTTGTTGGAAATTAATAATTTTAAAAAATTGTGTCTGATCAATTAAGCATTGCCCATCACGCCTGTGAGATAATTGAGCATTGCGATAAGGAGGAAGGTGAGTCTGATCAATTAAACATTAATCATAATTGTCCATTGCTCATCCCGCCAGTGGCCGCAGAACCGGTCTTCTTCTTCTTTCGTTGGAAATTAATAATTTTTTAAAAATTGAGTTTTCCAAAAGGCTTTAGTGGGATTCGAACCTGTAAAAGAATTTCTTGACTTGATAATTTGTTGTGGATTAATCTAATCAAGCCAAGAAGTTCTGGTTTTAAGTCGAAAAATTGTTTAAAGGTCGGTAAAATCATACTTTAGCAGTGGGAATTCACCTCCACCCCTTCCTTCATACTTTGTTTTAATATCCGTTGCTCTTGCGGTCGTGGAACAGGATTGAATAAGTTTTTATTAGAGTAGAAAACTGAATAATAATTTGAACTTTTTTTGAATATTATTATTATTAGATAAAATTATTTCAAGATTAAATAGGAAGTTAACCTTCTGTAATGACTCTGAATGTCTCATATTACAATCGAATCATCCCTAACTTAAAATAGTATGTTATCAACACGTATTCACTGTCTTGCACAAACATCCGATAACGAAACAATTTTAACAGGAACTAGCTGATACATGAAAAATATCAACTTATTTTATCTAACTTTCACTTATTTACAAATGATGCGAATTGAAACGAGGGGTTTTCTGAAATAATAAAAAAAACATATTTTTGCAAAGGCTATGGGTCCCCCAACATATATTAAAAAATTAATATGTGTTGTAAAATATGAATTTTAGATTTTAACTTTACTTTACCTAAACCTTGATTATTCATACACATTGATTTTTCGATATATAGTTCTAATAAACGGTTAATCGCCATGCATTTATTTTAGTAAGTTTGTTGTATTCACATAAAAAGTGTTTTTACAAGTTATCATCTGTTAGTCGATAACAACAAATTTAAGCAATGTATTACTTTAGTATAGTTTTATCACTGTGCTGAAAATAAGTGATTCTTTTTCCGTTAATTTTCACATGATAAACACCAGATAACATCGAGCCTTTCTTATCAAATACCATTATATTATCAGATCACTTTGTAAACCAATCCTATTATTTTTTAAAAAACAGTAGAGAATTTAACAGATTTTTGTGAATCAGTAGAAATTTATCACACTGTTTATTGTTTTTTTTTTTTTTTTTTTTTGTCATATGAAGATATTAAGCGCTGTTCTTTAAGTGAGTGCTGTACAAGAAATTTCTTATTTCATGAATATGGAATCGGATTTACCCAGTCAAGAGGTGCAAGTTTCGAATAGTGAAAGATCACCCTCTTCATTAACCCAATCATCCTTTTCTTGTAATCAATGTCAAAAATGCTTCTCTACAAAGATTGCGTTAACCAGACATCAAAGATCCCACTTGGATAAAAAGCCCTTTAAATGTGAAACTTTCATTCAAAGTACTGATTTAAAACGACATAGTGTTACTCATTCCAAGACACCCACTTTATATAAATGTGATCAATGTGCAATGGAATTTTATAGAAAGTATTCGTTAAGAATTCACAAGAGATTTCATAAGACATATAAATGCAATGAATGTTCAATAGAACTCTCTAAAAAATATTTGTTAAAAATTCACACGAGATCTCATAAGAAGTTTCATGTTTGTGAAAAATGTTCTAACTCGTTTCTATCAAAGTCTGCTTTAACTAAACATAAAAAAAGTCATCGTCAAAAGGAATATAAATGTAAACACTGTACTGTTATATTTTACTCTGATATCGATTTTTTATTTCACAAAAAAGTTCATTACAGGAATTTCGAATGCAAACACTGTAACAAAACATTTAATGTTGACACCAAGTTTATTCAACATTTGATTAAAATGCATAAGTGAAAAAATGCAAACTTTGTCAAATCATGTGAACTGGTTGATTTTCTGTACAGTTTATAATTTTTTTGTATTTTTATCATTATCGAGAATGATGAATAAATAATGTGTAAATGAAAAAAAGCTTTTGTCTTGTATTTTTGTTATAACAATTTATGAATTTTAATAATTATTTCACGAGATTTACTTAAATTTTAACATTTAGAAAAAAGGTTCTTATCAATTAAAATTAGAGTTCACTTTAATTTATTAATTTTTCATTTTAAAATACTGAATTTGTATTTATATTGAATTAATTTTAAAATACTTTTAATATATTAGAATTATTTACCAAGTTTAATTTGTATTAACAATTGTTATTTACATAATCATGATGGATATTACCTAGTGTTGTCACAAAAATTTTCAAAAAGAACGAAACTGTTAACAATAAGTATTATTCATTACTTAGATTAAAACTTTTACCTAGTGTTGCCACAAAAATTTTCAAAGATAGAGAAACTGATAACATTATTTATCAAAAGCTTACTTAAATTAAAACCTTGTGTTGCCACAAAATTCTTCAAAAATAGTAAAACCACTAACATAATTTATAAACTACCACTTATGTACAAAGACTGTTTTTTTAGATTATTAAAAAATGGTTGACTAAAACTTATAGCATTACTAATTTGTTAATGTTTAACTGTAACCGACGCTGATTTTTTAACATATATTAGGATATGTGTTGTTTTTAAGCATTCAGTTTGCAACTGATTTCCGTTTGAACTTCATCAGCGGCTATCCTTATTTTTTGAAAATGGATTCTGTAGTAAATTTGATAAAAAGACCTCTCGACGAAGTAGTTCCTTCTTCAAAGTATCAATGTTTAGAAGAATGTAATGAACCTATTTATGTGAATGAATTAAACTTGCCGAGATTAGAAGTTCCCAATACATTGAACACTAACAATGAGACAATATCATGTGATTATCCACTGAATGTGAAATCTGAGATTAATACGAATATTTTTAACTTAATTTCCCAAGACGAATATTTTCAAGAACCCGCTACTAGATGTGAAGAGACTGTGTTCCAAGCAATCAACCTTTCCCAAGCAAGTGATGAAAGCCAATCCACCACTCCACGAACTAAAAGGGGCAAATCCTGTAATCGTGTTATATTTCGAGAAGAACTCAGTGATTGTATCTTCTTAATTTTAAAACTGTATAACAGACAATTTTATATACATATTCAAGAGTTTAAACGCAGTGGGCTTACTAATGAAGAAATTGTAACGAAAAATGCAATTTTTATGGATGTTAACAGTTGGTACGAATTTTGCAATAAAATTTTTCCATTTAATTTGAAGTATAAAAGTTCCTCGTTTGTTGCTAATAACATGATATTAGTGTTAAATTTTAATAATTCTATCATGCGAATTAAACATTTAAAGAATTATTCTCACATTGACTTGAACGAGTATCAGTTAGAAAAGTTAAAAATAAAAGCCTTTGATCTGAATAAAGAACTTCTTCAGCATATATATGTAAAGCATTTACCAAACTTAATAAGACAGAAATGTACCGTTAGTCACACATCTTTAGAAAATGAACGCATGTGCCAACATAAACTTATAACGTGTATTGAAAATAGTATGTCGAGTATATTGAAGCGCATTTTTGAATGCAATGGATGTATTTTTAAGCACGAATCTGTAATCTTTCATCCCTGTTTGATATTAAATAATCGACAAAAATTTGAACAAATAGGAGAAATGTTATTAACTCTAATAGATTTCGACTTTGTTATTTCCTCGTTTTTAAACGAAGTAGATTGTATTAGTGAAAACTTCTTTTCTAATATTAATGTAGAAACCATTCAAAACGAATTGTTTAAAATAATGAAATAAAATGTTTTACTATTCTCTTTAATATGTGTGTTTAATTATTTTCAAAATGTATGTTTATTTCATTTAGCTTTTTCAAAACATTTATAAATTGTTTCAATTTGTATATGTATAAAAAAAGAAACACTTCATTATTAATAAAAAATATATTAACTATCTTAAATAATAATAATAATCTTAATTATTTTAATTCATTCTTTTCAAAAATTAGAAAGTTAAAAAGTTAATAAAAATTAATAAGTTAAAAAAAAACTTTATACAAAAATTAATATTAATAGAAATTTTTTTCAAATGTTTAAAATATATTTTGAAAATTTTAAAATGTATTACAACTTATCAAAATTGAGTTTACTGATTTATATGAGTATGTATATTATTTTCACTCTATTATATTACTGTAACATTACAACAGATTCATAGTTAATGACATATAAACATTAGGATGTATATAAAAGCAATAGATTAATATACTCTCTTGTTTTATTAAAAATAAAATGACTTCATAAAAATGTTAAAAAAATAAAAAGTTTATGAAAAGTTTAAAAAATAATTCATTAGATAAAAAAAGAAAAAATAAATCACAAATTAAAAAATATATTTCATAAGTTTACAAAAAAAAAAAAAAAAAAAAAAAAAGTAACATAAAAAGTTTTATCGAAAAAAAAAAGTAACATAAAAAGTTTTAACAAAAAAAAAAGTAACATAAAAAATTTTAACAAAAAAAAAAAAAAAAAAAAAGTAACATAAAAAGTTTTAACAAAAAAAAAGTATTATAAAAAGTGTTATAAAAAGTTTTAACAGAAAAAAAAACTTTACACAAAAAATAATATCAATAGAATTTTTTTCAAATGTTTATAATATATATATTTTGCAAAAGTTAAAATGAGTTTTCTGATTTATGTATATTATTTTCACTCTATTATCTTACTCTAACATTGCAATTCATTCAGAGTTAAACATATAAACATTAGGATGTGTATAAAAGCAATGCATTAATATACTATCTTGTTATTAAAAGATAAAATAATTTCATAAAAATATTTTCAAAATTAAAAAAATGTTTCATAAGTTTACAAAAAATAAAAACTTTACGAAAAAGTTTAAAAAATAATTCATAAGATTAAAAAAAATATTTCATAAATTAATAAAATATATTTCATAAGTTAAAAAAAAAAATCATAAGTTAAAAGTTATTTCAACAGTTCTTTAATAATTAAAAAAAAAACTTTATAGAAAAAATAATATCAATAGAAATTAAATGTTTAAAATTTATTTCACAAAAGTTAAAATGTATTACATCTTATCAAAAATGAGTTTACTGATTTATGTATGCATGTACATTATTTTCACTGTATTATCTTACTGCAACATACATTTATAGTTAACATACATTTATAGTTTAACACATATAAACATTAGGATGTGTTTAAAAGCAACGCATTAATATACTATCTTGTTTTATTAAAAGATAAAATAACTTCATAAAAATCTTTTCAAAATAAAAAAAAGTTTCATAAGTTTACAAAAAATAAAACTTTGTGAAAAAGTTTAAAAAAATATTTCATAACATTAAAAAAAATATTTCATAAATTAAAAAAATGTATCTATGTATATTTCACAAGTTTAAAAAAAAATTAAATGTTTAAAAAATGATTTACAAGTTTAAAAAAAAAAAATTACAACTTATCAAAAAATGAGTTTACCGATTTACTGAATTATGTGTATATGTTATTTACATCATATTATCTTACTACCAACATAACAGAACGTTCTTAGTTAAACACTTATAAACATCAGCAAATGTATAAAAGCAGTTGATACTTTCCTGTTTTTATTAAAAGTCATACTAACTTTATAAAAATGTTTTCAAATAATAATAATGAAAAAAGCTGTTAAGTTATTAGATTCTCCTCTTTAATTGCATCTCATTGATAAGTTTTAATCAACCATCCAACCATGCAACTGTTTTCACAATCAACTATTATGTGAGTTAGGATTTCATTGGTAAATTTAAATCAACCAACCAACCAACATTTTACGTAACCAACTATTTATTTTCCCTAGCAATCAGCTATTTATTTACCCTACTAACCAAAAAGCTTTTATCGACACATGAACAAAATTTTAAGATGCAAGACTCGTCCTTTTTAATCGAAAAAACAATGACTTATATTATATATTTTTTTCTTACTTAAATGAAACCTTCGCATGTGCATGATAAAACTTGGAAAAATTAATTTAATACACAAATTTAAAGTTAACAGACAAGGTCTTCACACTTCTTTTAGAATTGTACTAACATTTTACCAAATATCTTTAGAACTCAACAAGGTTTTAAATAATTATTTTAATAAAAATTGTCATTTGTAAGTAACATTATTGAACTAACTTGGAAAAATTAACTTGGCAAAACAGGTTTTCGCTGTTCCAACTTAGTAATATTCATAAGTTTATATGTTAATCAACCTGTTTGGTTATGTCCCAGCATGGCTTTATAAAATATATCTTAAAAAAACCTTTAATATTAATGTTTAAAAATATGCAGTTAGTCTTTTATAGATAATTATTTTCACTTCTTTTATTTAAAAACATTTTTAAATAAAATTAATACAGTTGCCAATTTATCTGTGCGTTATGAAATGTGTATGCAAAACTTTTAATTATAATTTTCACATTTTTAGTATTTCAAATTATTGTTTTCAAGGTGTACTAAATTTTGGAAAAATATTTAATTTTCATGCATAATTAAAATAAAATAGTTTAATAATAAAGACACATTTAACATTCTATACTCACCGTCGCAAAAGCACGTCCAACGCAGTCAAATGTTTGGGAAGAAATGAAAAATTCAAAGTCCTTATCAGAAAATGTTATCAGATAACTGTATCAAAAGATCTGTGACGTCAAAGAACATGTATCATCAACTGATCACGTGATGTCTACCACGTGACTAATGCTTTGTTTCCTAGATTGGTTCTTATAAACATTCAATTATTAAATAATCTAATCATTCTATTAATTATTAATTAATTAATTCTTTGTTAAAATGTTTAACAAAACATGATATCACAGATATTAGTTACAATCAGCATTTGTTTTAAACTAGTGACTAGTGCTTTGTTTTCTAGATTGGTTCTTATAAACATTCATTTATTAAATAATTTAATCGTTCTAATAATTATTAATTAATTAGTTAATTAGTTTAATTAATTCTTTGTTAAAATGTTTAACAAAACATGATATCACAGATATTAGTTACAATCAGCATTTGTTTTAAACTAGGGAATTTTCATATCCTGTATTTTAAGATACCTAGCACTAGTCACGTGGTAGACATCACGTGATCAGTTGATGATACATGTTCTTTGACGTCACAGATCTTTTGATACAGTTATCTGATAACATTTTCTGATAAGGACTTTGAATTTTTCATTTCTTCCCAAACATTTGACTGCGTTGGACGTGCTTTTGCGACGGTGAGTATAGAATGTTAAATGTGTCTTTATTATTAAACTATTTTATTTTAATTATGCATGAAAATTAAATATTTTTCCAAAATTTAGTACACCTTGAAAACAATAATTTGAAATACTAAAAATGTGAAAATTATAATTAAAAGTTTTGCATACACATTTCATAACGCACAGATAAATTGGCAACTGGATTAATTTTATTTAAAAATGTTTTTAAATAAAAGAAGTGAAAATAATTATCTATAAAAGACTAACTGCATATTTTTAAACATTAATATTAAAGGTTTTTTTAAGATATATTTTATAAAGCCATGCTGGGACATAACCAAACAGGTTGATTAACATATAAACTTATGAATATTACTAAGTTGGAACAGCGAAAACCTGTTTTGCCAAGTTAATTTTTCCAAGTTAGTTCAATAATGTTACTTACAAATGACAATTTTTATTAAAATAATTATTTAAAACCTTGTTGAGTTCTAAAGATATTTGGTAAAATGTTAGTACAATTCTAAAAGAAGTGTGAAGACCTTGTCTGTTAACTTTAAATTTGTGTATTAAATTAATTTTTCCAAGTTTTATCATGCACATGCGAAGGTTTCATTTAAGTAAGAAAAGAATATATAATATAAGTCATTGTTTTTTCGATTAAAAAGGACGAGTCTTGCATCTTAAAATTTTGTTCATGTGTCGATAAAAGCTTTTTGGTTAGTAGGGTAAATAAATAGCTGATTGCTAGGGAAAATAAATAGTTGGTTACGTAAAATGTTGGTTGGTTGGTTGATTTAAATTTACCAATGAAATCCTAACTCACATAATAGTTGATTGTGAAAACAGTTGCATGGTTGGATGGTTGATTAAAACTTATCAATGAGATGCAATTAAAGAGGAGAATCTAATAACTTAACAGCTTTTTTCATTATTATTATTTGAAAACATTTTTATAAAGTTAGTATGACTTTTAATAAAAACAGGAAAGTATCAACTGCTTTTATACATTTGCTGATGTTTATAAGTGTTTAACTAAGAACGTTCTGTTATGTTGGTAGTAAGATAATATGATGTAAATAACATATACACATAATTCAGTAAATCGGTAAACTCATTTTTTGATAAGTTGTAATTTTTTTTTTTAAACTTGTAAATCATTTTTTAAACATTTAATTTTTTTTTAAACTTGTGAAATATACATAGATACATTTTTTTAATTTATGAAATATTTTTTTTAATGTTATGAAATATTTTTTTAAACTTTTTCACAAAGTTTTATTTTTTGTAAACTTATGAAACTTTTTTTTATTTTGAAAAGATTTTTATGAAGTTATTTTATCTTTTAATAAAACAAGATAGTATATTAATGCGTTGCTTTTAAACACATCCTAATGTTTATATGTGTTAAACTATAAATGTATGTTAACTATAAATGTATGTTGCAGTAAGATAATACAGTGAAAATAATGTACATGCATACATAAATCAGTAAACTCATTTTTGATAAGATGTAATACATTTTAACTTTTGTGAAATAAATTTTAAACATTTAATTTCTATTGATATTATTTTTTCTATAAAGTTTTTTTTTTTAATTATTAAAGAACTGTTGAAATAACTTTTAACTTATGATTTTTTTTTTAACTTATGAAATATATTTTATTAATTTATGAAATATTTTTTTTAATCTTATGAATTATTTTTTAAACTTTTTCGTAAAGTTTTTATTTTTTGTAAACTTATGAAACATTTTTTTAATTTTGAAAATATTTTTATGAAATTATTTTATCTTTTAATAACAAGATAGTATATTAATGCATTGCTTTTATACACATCCTAATGTTTATATGTTTAACTCTGAATGAATTGCAATGTTAGAGTAAGATAATAGAGTGAAAATAATATACATAAATCAGAAAACTCATTTTAACTTTTGCAAAATATATATATTATAAACATTTGAAAAAAATTCTATTGATATTATTTTTTGTGTAAAGTTTTTTTTTCTGTTAAAACTTTTTATAACACTTTTTATAATACTTTTTTTTTGTTAAAACTTTTTATGTTACTTTTTTTTTTTTTTTTTTGTTAAAATTTTTTATGTTACTTTTTTTTTTGTTAAAACTTTTTATGTTACTTTTTTTTTTCGATAAAACTTTTTATGTTACTTTTTTTTTTTTTTTTTTTTTTTTTGTAAACTTATGAAATATATTTTTTAATTTGTGATTTATTTTTTCTTTTTTTATCTAATGAATTATTTTTTAAACTTTTCATAAACTTTTTATTTTTTTAACATTTTTATGAAGTCATTTTATTTTTAATAAAACAAGAGAGTATATTAATCTATTGCTTTTATATACATCCTAATGTTTATATGTCATTAACTATGAATCTGTTGTAATGTTACAGTAATATAATAGAGTGAAAATAATATACATACTCATATAAATCAGTAAACTCAATTTTGATAAGTTGTAATACATTTTAAAATTTTCAAAATATATTTTAAACATTTGAAAAAAATTTCTATTAATATTAATTTTTGTATAAAGTTTTTTTTAACTTATTAATTTTTATTAACTTTTTAACTTTCTAATTTTTGAAAAGAATGAATTAAAATAATTAAGATTATTATTATTATTTAAGATAGTTAATATATTTTTTATTAATAATGAAGTGTTTCTTTTTTTATACATATACAAATTGAAACAATTTATAAATGTTTTGAAAAAGCTAAATGAAATAAACATACATTTTGAAAATAATTAAACACACATATTAAAGAGAATAGTAAAACATTTTATTTCATTATTTTAAACAATTCGTTTTGAATGGTTTCTACATTAATATTAGAAAAGAAGTTTTCACTAATACAATCTACTTCGTTTAAAAACGAGGAAATAACAAAGTCGAAATCTATTAGAGTTAATAACATTTCTCCTATTTGTTCAAATTTTTGTCGATTATTTAATATCAAACAGGGATGAAAGATTACAGATTCGTGCTTAAAAATACATCCATTGCATTCAAAAATGCGCTTCAATATACTCGACATACTATTTTCAATACACGTTATAAGTTTATGTTGGCACATGCGTTCATTTTCTAAAGATGTGTGACTAACGGTACATTTCTGTCTTATTAAGTTTGGTAAATGCTTTACATATATATGCTGAAGAAGTTCTTTATTCAGATCAAAGGCTTTTATTTTTAACTTTTCTAACTGATACTCGTTCAAGTCAATGTGAGAATAATTCTTTAAATGTTTAATTCGCATGATAGAATTATTAAAATTTAACACTAATATCATGTTATTAGCAACAAACGAGGAACTTTTATACTTCAAATTAAATGGAAAAATTTTATTGCAAAATTCGTACCAACTGTTAACATCCATAAAAATTGCATTTTTCGTTACAATTTCTTCATTAGTAAGCCCACTGCGTTTAAACTCTTGAATATGTATATAAAATTGTCTGTTATACAGTTTTAAAATTAAGAAGATACAATCACTGAGTTCTTCTCGAAATATAACACGATTACAGGATTTGCCCCTTTTAGTTCGTGGAGTGGTGGATTGGCTTTCATCACTTGCTTGGGAAAGGTTGATTGCTTGGAACACAGTCTCTTCACATCTAGTAGCGGGTTCTTGAAAATATTCGTCTTGGGAAATTAAGTTAAAAATATTCGTATTAATCTCAGATTTCACATTCAGTGGATAATCACATGATATTGTCTCATTGTTAGTGTTCAATGTATTGGGAACTTCTAATCTCGGCAAGTTTAATTCATTCACATAAATAGGTTCATTACATTCTTCTAAACATTGATACTTTGAAGAAGGAACTACTTCGTCGAGAGGTCTTTTTATCAAATTTACTACAGAATCCATTTTCAAAAAATAAGGATAGCCGCTGATGAAGTTCAAACGGAAATCAGTTGCAAACTGAATGCTTAAAAACAACACATATCCTAATATATGTTAAAAAATCAGCGTCGGTTACAGTTAAACATTAACAAATTAGTAATGCTATAAGTTTTAGTCAACCATTTTTTAATAATCTAAAAAAACAGTCTTTGTACATAAGTGGTAGTTTATAAATTATGTTAGTGGTTTTACTATTTTTGAAGAATTTTGTGGCAACACAAGGTTTTAATTTAAGTAAGCTTTTGATAAATAATGTTATCAGTTTCTCTATCTTTGAAAATTTTTGTGGCAACACTAGGTAAAAGTTTTAATCTAAGTAATGAATAATACTTATTGTTAACAGTTTCGTTCTTTTTGAAAATTTTTGTGACAACACTAGGTAATATCCATCATGATTATGTAAATAACAATTGTTAATACAAATTAAACTTGGTAAATAATTCTAATATATTAAAAGTATTTTAAAATTAATTCAATATAAATACAAATTCAGTATTTTAAAATGAAAAATTAATAAATTAAAGTGAACTCTAATTTTAATTGATAAGAACCTTTTTTCTAAATGTTAAAATTTAAGTAAATCTCGTGAAATAATTATTAAAATTCATAAATTGTTATAACAAAAATACAAGACAAAAGCTTTTTTTCATTTACACATTATTTATTCATCATTCTCGATAATGATAAAAATACAAAAAAATTATAAACTGTACAGAAAATCAACCAGTTCACATGATTTGACAAAGTTTGCATTTTTTCACTTATGCATTTTAATCAAATGTTGAATAAACTTGGTGTCAACATTAAATGTTTTGTTACAGTGTTTGCATTCGAAATTCCTGTAATGAACTTTTTTGTGAAATAAAAAATCGATATCAGAGTAAAATATAACAGTACAGTGTTTACATTTATATTCCTTTCGACGATGACTTTTTTTATGTTTAGTTAAAGCAGACTTTGATAGAAACGAGTTAGAACATTTTTCACAAACATGAAACTTCTTATGAGATCTCGTGTGAATTTTTAACAAATATTTTTTAGAGAGTTCTATTGAACATTCATTGCATTTATATGTCTTATGAAATCTCTTGTGAATTCTTAACGAATACTTTCTATAAAATTCCATTGCACATTGATCACATTTATATAAAGTGGGTGTCTTGGAATGAGTAACACTATGTCGTTTTAAATCAGTACTTTGAATGAAAGTTTCACATTTAAAGGGCTTTTTATCCAAGTGGGATCTTTGATGTCTGGTTAACGCAATCTTTGTAGAGAAGCATTTTTGACATTGATTACAAGAAAAGGATGATTGGGTTAATGAAGAGGGTGATCTTTCACTATTCGAAACTTGCACCTCTTGACTGGGTAAATCCGATTCCATATTCATGAAATAAGAAATTTCTTGTACAGCACTCACTTAAAGAACAGCGCTTAATATCTTCATATGACAAAAAAAAAAAAAAAAAAAAAAAAAAAAAAAAAAAAAACAATAAACAGTGTGATAAATTTCTACTGATTCACAAAAATCTGTTAAATTCTCTACTGTTTTTTAAAAAATAATAGGATTGGTTTACAAAGTGATCTGATAATATAATGGTATTTGATAAGAAAGGCTCGATGTTATCTGGTGTTTATCATGTGAAAATTAACGGAAAAAGAATCACTTATTTTCAGCACAGTGATAAAACTATACTAAAGTAATACATTGCTTAAATTTGTCGTTATCGACTAACAGATGATAACTTGTAAAAACACTTTTTATGTGAATACAACAAACTTACTAAAATAAATGCATGGCGATTAACCGTTTATTAGAACTATATATCGAAAAATCAATGTGTATGAATAATCAAGGTTTAGGTAAAGTAAAGTTAAAATCTAAAATTCATATTTTACAACACATATTAATTTTTTAATATATGTTGGGGGACCCATAGCCTTTGCAAAAATATGTTTTTTTTATTATTTCAGAAAACCCCTCGTTTCAATTCGCATCATTTGTAAATAAGTGAAAGTTAGATAAAATAAGTTGATATTTTTCATGTATCAGCTAGTTCCTGTTAAAATTGTTTCGTTATCGGATGTTTGTGCAAGACAGTGAATACGTGTTGATAACATACTATTTTAAGTTAGGGATGATTCGATTGTAATATGAGACATTCAGAGTCATTACAGAAGGTTAACTTCCTATTTAATCTTGAAATAATTTTATCTAATAATAATAATATTCAAAAAAAGTTCAAATTATTATTCAGTTTTCTACTCTAATAAAAACTTATTCAATCCTGTTCCACGACCGCAAGAGCAACGGATATTAAAACAAAGTATGAAGGAAGGGGTGGAGGTGAATTCCCACTGCTAAAGTATGATTTTACCGACCTTTAAACAATTTTTCGACTTAAAACCAGAACTTCTTGGCTTGATTAGATTAATCCACAACAAATTATCAAGTCAAGAAATTCTTTTACAGGTTCGAATCCCACTAAAGCCTTTTGGAAAATTCAATTTTTAAAAAATTATTAATTTCCAACGAAAGAAGAAGAAGACCGGTTCTGCGGCCACTGGCGGGATGAGCAATGGACAATTATGATTAATGTTTAATTGATCAGACTCACCTTCCTCCTTATCGCAATGCTCAATTATCTCACAGGCGTGATGGGCAATGCTTAATTGATCAGACACAATTTTTTAAAATTATTAATTTCCAACAAAAATTCGATTCAACAGAGGGCAACACCCAAATAGAAATCTTCCGGGGGGGGGGGGTTGGAAAATGAGGATGTTACCCCTTTCCTATAGTATGATATTATAAGTTTCAGATCCGAAATAAAAAAATTAAGCCCCGCTAAAAATTAGGCCCTCCTCCTTCCTAAAATCTCATCATACTATAACATATTTTTTGATATGTTCAAATTTCCTTCCTACTCTAAGTTGATTCCAATCATTAAAAAATATTTAAGTCTTTCAGAAAAATAAGCCCCCCTAAAAATTAAGCCCTCCCCCCCCCCCTTTCATAAAATATCATCATACTGTAACAGAGTCAAAACATCCTTCACCCATTTTGAAATATCTTTCTTACTCTAAGTTGATTTCAATCTCTACTTTAATTTAAACTCCCTAAAAAATTTAAGCCCCCCCTCAATTTTAAGCCCCTCCTAAAAAATAAGCCCTCCCCTCTCTCTCTCTCTAAAAATCTCATCATACTCTAACAGACTCCAAACATCCACCCCTCTACTATAGTATAATCTCATAAGTTTCAAACCCTAAAAATTTAAGCCCCCTCAATTTTAAGCCCTCCCCGTCATCCTACTACAGTATGATACACTCTCCATCAGATAAGCTTCTCATTCAGGTGGTGGTGGAGGACCTCCTCTCTCTGTGAGGTGGTGGTGGTTCCACTTCCACCACACACCACCCACCACACACCACCTGCCGCTGAACTCTCATTCCTCCTCTACTGAGGTTCGAACACGCGATCGCTTTCTTCAAGAACCAGAGCTTAAATCTAGCGCCTTATAACGCTTGGCCATTCCGTCCGCACTCTATTCAGCGAGCTTATTCAACGCTTTTAATTAGAAAAAAAAATAACTAGCTATTAGTTTTTGCCTTATTACTAAAAAAGTACTGAATCAATTTCGATGAAATGTGAATCTAAACCATTCTCGAATCCACTGGAATACACACACAAAATTTCATTAAAAATCGGTCTAGTCATTTATTAGGGGTTTAGTGACAAACACGCACAGAAGATTTATATATATAAAGATTATTTTGAACTTTGCAGTAGTTTTTGAAGTCGGTTCAATTTTTGATAGAAAAGTTTATTTTTCTCTTTTTAGTTAAAAGTTAACGATTTTTTGAAGTTAGAAAAAAATTATTGCAAATTATACACGTATGTCAGGAGTGTCGTTTGAACACACGATCTCTTTCTTTAAGAACCAAAGCTCTAAGCTGGCGCATTAGACCGCTTGGCCATTCCGTTCGCACTGTATTCAGCAAACTTATTCAACACTTTTAATTAGCAAACAATCACTAACTATCAGTTTTTTCTAATTACTAAAAAAGTACTTAATCAATTTCGATGAAATGTGAATCTAAACCATTCTCGAATCCACTGGAACACACTCATAAAATTTCATTGAAATCGGTCCAGTCGTTTAGGAGGAGTTCAGTGACAAACACACGCACAGAGGATTTATATATATAGACAGACAGTATTCCTTTGACTAACAATTTGTAAAATGGCAATTTTTATAGCTTCGAGCCGTAAGGAAAAATAGAATACATTTCTTTATGGATTATCACCTGGAAATAAAAGCAAAAATACTGTTATTCTTTTAAGTCTAACCGAAAATTTCTCTTATCTACTTCTCTAAGTACAAAAAGTAGTATTCGTATTGCGTCATTATTGGTAAAAGGAGCGATATTTATAGCCTCGAACCGAATAAAAGAATTCCGTCTATAACTTTGAATGAAAATAATTCTAAAAGTCTTTTCATGTTGTTGAATAAAATTAGCTGCCTATCTCTGATCCCACCACGCCATCTTATACAAATAAAAGACTAGTCGTTGGGGGCCACCGTAATACTTACCCTACATAGATATGCATAATATAATATATGAAAATAAAACATACGGAAACTATTTATACAATGCATTGCAATTCCAGAACAAAACTTAAACGTATGTTTAAATATTTTTAATATACATAACAATGCTCTATTAATAAATTGCTGATAAACCAATTTTGACATAAAATGCCAAACTACTCAAGTAAATACCGAATTGCGTAAAAGAAGCATTCTTATAACTCCAAAAATAATAATCATATTAACTAACAATTTACTGCTTCGGATAACGCGTCTCATTTCCAATTAAAATGCATCTCTGAATTGAAATTTGAATAAAATATAGGGTAATGAAAAATCGAAGAATGTTGAAAACAGGATTATAAATATCTCGGCAACTAATAATTCGATCGACTTTGTTCTTTATGCACAATTTGTGTTATTTTATTGCCTTTTACGTCCACTCTTAAAATATATATATATATATATATATATATATATATATATATATATATATATATATATATACAGGGTGATTCAGCTCGTCGGTGACAAACTTTAAGGATCGATAGAGCACACCTAGACGAACATTTTTGAATAGGGAATGTAGGGGCCCTGACGCGATGGTAAGGCGCTAGGCGCTTTCGAAAATTTGGGTGCCGAAATTCGAAACGTCATAAAAACTAGGGAAATGGTTAGATTTTCTTGCTTGTTGCGTCGAAATGATTCTGTTTGTTTAGACTTTCTTCAGTACCAATTTGATAAGCGTATCTCTTAAAACATGGATAGGGGGCGCTGCAGACTTTGGAGAGCTAGACAACAACTTTAAGCCCGTTATTTTGATAATTTAACACATGCTCGCCAAAGTTTATACTCTAACTTAAAGTTTGAACCCAAAAGTAGAGCCCTGCAAAAAGCGTAAGAGCCGGAATAAAATGTCAAAGTACAGGGTGGTCGAAACTCGAAGGCTCCTAAGAGATAAACAAACAGATTTCTTGACTTATGGCATGCATTTTCATGATTCTGTTTGCTGGGGCTCTCTGAAACTCAGTTGAACGGTACAAAAAGAAACATCGATAGGGGGCGCTTTGGGCAAAAAACATAATTCGTTGACATTTCGGACGCTAACTGGAAACGGGGCGCTACGATCAGTTAGAAACAAAACAAGAGAGTAATTTACTTATCATAAGAAGCTATTAAAACTGCAGTTTTTTTTTTTTTTAACAAACATAGCTGGTTTCAATCATGCACAATGCGCGCAATAAAATTTACATAAGGTGCTTTTTGCTGATTTATGCAAAAGATATCGTACCATATCGATATGCAAAAGATACGTAATGCGTAGACGACAACGCGAGATGACGTAGTTGTATGCGCAGACACGTCTTTTGAACGTGCGGTACCTACTTAAGCTTCGGGTTACTTGTCTGCAGATCGGTAGTAGGATGGAACGGTACACAAACTCTGAATTGGCTGACATGCATTTGGCGTATGGCGCTGCTGGTTGTAATGGACGAGCCGCTCAGCGGTTGTACGCCGAGCGTTACCCCAACAGGCAAATCCCCTGCCATGCCTTCTTCGCTCGAGTACACCAGAGGTTGTCCACAACGGGATCTTTCGACGGAGGCAGGCCTGAACGGGAGCGATCAGTGAGCACCCCCGACAACGAAGAGGCTGTGCTTAACCTGGTTGAGGACAACCCAGGTCTTAGCACGAGAGATATCGCCAGACATGTTGGCATTTCGCAAGCAACTGCGTGGCGCATCTTACGTTCCCGGAATCTGCACCCCTACCACATCCAGCGGGTGCAGTTGCTCAGAGAGCAGGATTTTGGCCCTCGAGTGGAATTCTCAAGATGGTACTTGGCGATGAGATCCAGGGATCCCCGTTTTGTAAACAGCATTTTGTTTACGGACGAGTCCACCTTCAGCCGGGAGGGAATGTGGAACGCCCACAACAGTCATGTGTGGTGTGATGAAAATCCACATGAAACCAGAAGCCGAGCAGCCCAGGAGCGTTTCTCAGTAAATGTGTGGGCCGGCATTCTGGGGGATTGCCTCATTGGCCCTTATTTGTTACCTGAACGGCTGACAGGTGGAAATTACCTGATTTTCCTGGATCAAGTGCTGCCGCAGCTTCTGGAGGAGGTGCACGTACCCGAAGGTTCGCGTCGCCAGATGTGGTTCCAGAACGATGGAGCTCCGGCCCATTACACGAACGACGTGCGTCTCCATCTAAACGCAAGGTATGGCCAGCGGTGGATCGGGCGTGGGGGTCCAGTTCACTGGCCTGCCCGATCACCAGACCTCACCTGCTTGGATTTCTTCCTTTGGGGTTACCTGAAGGCCGAGGTATACCATACACCTGTCAGCAGTGCTGAAGAACTTATGGCGCGCATTGTGGCAGCTGCAGGGCAGATCAGAGATATTCCTGGCATTGTTGGAAACACACACTCCTCAATGCGACGGAGGTGCCTTTTACGTCCACTCTTAAAATATATATATATATATATATATATATATATATATATATATATACAGGGTGATTCAGCTCGTCGGTGACAAACTTTAAGGATCGATAGAGCACACCTAGACGAACATTTTTGAATAGGGAATGTAGGGGCCCTGACGCGATGGTAAGGCGCTAGGCGCTTTCGAAAATTTGGGTGCCGAAATTCGAAACGTCATAAAAACTAGGGAAATGGTTAGATTTTCTTGCTTGTTGCGTCGAAATGATTCTGTTTGTTTAGACTTTCTTCAGTACCAATTTGATAAGCGTATCTCTTAAAACATGGATAGGGGGCGCTGCAGACTTTGGAGAGCTAGACAACAACTTTAAGCCCGTTATTTTGATAATTTAACACATGCTCGCCAAAGTTTATACTCTAACTTAAAGTTTGAACCCAAAAGTAGAGCCCTGCAAAAAGCGTAAGAGCCGGAATAAAATGTCAAAGTACAGGGTGGTCGAAACTCGAAGGCTCCTAAGAGATAAACAAACAGATTTCTTGACTTATGGCATGCATTTTCATGATTCTGTTTGCTGGGGCTCTCTGAAACTCAGTTGAACGGTACAAAAAGAAACATCGATAGGGGGCGCTTTGGGCAAAAAACATAATTCGTTGACATTTCGGACGCTAACTGGAAACGGGGCGCTACGATCAGTTAGAAACAAAACAAGAGAGTAATTTACTTATCATAAGAAGCTATTAAAACTGCAGTCTTGGGCAGACTGCAGATGGCCCAAGGTCGAAATTTCGAGCATCTTCTGTAGTGTTATTTTTTGTAAATAAATTTCCAGTATCATTGATGTTTTTGGTCTAAATTTATTCAGAAGTGTTGAGCAGAGGTAGAAAATGTGTTTTCATTATTACTAACTGATCGTAGCGTCCCGTTTCCAGTTAGCGTCCGAAATGTCAACGAATTATGTTTTTTGCCCAAAGCGCCCCCTATCGATGTTTCTTTTTGTACCGTTCAACTGAGTTTCAGAGAGCCCCAGCAAACAGAATCATGAAAATGCATGCCATAAGTCAAGAAATCTGTTTGTTTATCTCTTAGGAGCCTTCGAGTTTCGACCACCCTGTACTTTGACATTTTATTCCGGCTCTTACGCTTTTTGCAGGGCTCTACTTTTGGGTTCAAACTTTAAGTTAGAGTATAAACTTTGGCGAGCATGTGTTAAATTATCAAAATAACGGGCTTAAAGTTGTTGTCTAGCTCTCCAAAGTCTGCAGCGCCCCCTATCCATGTTTTAAGAGATACGCTTATCAAATTGGTACTGAAGAAAGTCTAAACAAACAGAATCATTTCGACGGAACAAGCAAGAAAATCTAACCATTTCCCTAGTTTTTATGACGTTTCGAATTTCGGCACCCAAATTTTCGAAAGCGCCTAGCGCCTTACCATCGCGTCAGGGACCCTACATTCCCTATTCAAAAATGTTCGTCTAGGTGTGCTCTATCGATCCTTAAAGTTTGTCACCGACGAGCTGAATCACCCTGTATATATATATATACCTACGAATTTTTCGAGAGTCCGAAAAAATCTTTCCGGATAATCGAAGTTACTGATATTGAATAGGCTTCGTCCCATTCTCACATACTAAGTACATACAAAATTTCAAGTCTCTATCTCAATTTGTTTGTGAGATTGTTTTTCGGAATCTCCACTATCTGAAACGTGTAAATCAGTCAAGAAAAATTATTTTTCGATTTTCAAAACGATTGCAAGACTTACCCTATACCACGTATGATAAGTAAGTAAAAATGTAATGAGATGCATTTCAAATGATACAAAGGATATTGCCCCTTATTTAGTTTTAAAATGAAATTTCATATTTGGGATTTATTCAGATAATACAGTTGTGACGGTATATTCGTGCTGGGTGTCATTTGTCACGTTATATGCAGACATACTCATTAATTTAGATTAAAACAACACAGTTTATTAAAATGATAAGGGCTAAAGGAAAGTGGAGCCAGTCTATAATTTCACTCACTGAGAACACTATGAAAAGCTAAATCATACTCACAGGCGTCGGTCTAGCTCAGCCGGGGCACCGTCTAGCACTTGACACTATTTCCTGGCTGATCTACTAAACAAATCTTAATTTCACAGCCCGTGGCTGTGTATATTTCTTTATTTCTCAAATAATCAAAACGGAACGATTCTAAACTTTCTTACCAGGGCAGAATCTTCAATCCACTGTCTGAACTCCTTTTCGCTTTACTGGAGGCCGTAGCTATTCTCTAATCGTCAGCACCTTACTAAACAATTATCAACTTCGTTGTCTAATGGCGGAATACACACAGAGGCTGCTGGCTGCTACCAGAAACACAGACGCTGGCTGCTGGCTAAGGCCAGAAACACACAGACACTGGCTGCTGGCTGAGGCCAGAAACACACAGACGCTGGCTGCTGGCTAAGGCCAGAAAACACACAGACGCTGGCTGCTGGCTAAGGCCAGAAACACACAGACGCTGGCTGCTGGCTAAGGCCAGAAACACACCCCACAAACTCACACCCAAGCTTTTATACGCGACAAACTGAGATACTTCTCATTAACATAATACTAATAACCGCGAGCTAACTGCGGAATTCGAAAGAGCACACACACTCTAGAAAGTTAAAGTAAAAGAGAGGATAGATGTCACTTTTACGCCTACAAAATGTTAAATTATTGACGTCACGATCTCAGAAACACTAGAGTGCCTTTATGACTAAAGGTCACTCCCTCACAACCCCCCCTCGAACTCCGCAGAGAAAAAGGGCTGGGCTAAATGCATGCCCAGAACTTTTTCTTGTTATAAATTTAGAGCCGTAATAAAACACAGTGATGGGTGAAATTTAACGCCGAAACATAACTTTTAAAATATTAACTTTAACCCATCACAACCCAAAAAAAACTCAGTTTGTCGCAAATAATCACATATTCAATCCAATCATTCTTCTATCTTACAAATAACCTCCGTAAAACTTCCAAAAACTCGTAAAACTTTCAAAACTAATTACTTCTTCTCTCAAAACAACCCACTCCACTGGGAGTGCTAAAATTTCTCAAAACACTAACCTTCCGAAATTTTCCTCAATATTGCAATGCAACTATAACTTTACCCAAAAATTTCTCCATAACTTTTAATATACTAGAATTCGCACCAAGTCCAAAAAACCCAATGCGCAAAAACTTTCCTCATCCAAATTCCGACTTCATCTAAAATTACATTTACTTCATACTAAACTAACTCTGCTACTACGTAATACCTACATCCCCATTAGCCAATGAACTAACTCCCAAACTTCTTCAGACTTAACTCCACTTGAACAATAATTGGGGCACATACGTACAGCGGCATATCGCTGTGCTTATGCAACAATCAAAAAATATCAAAAATTTACAAAATGACGTCATCAATCTCTTCATCTGTATTAACTAAAAGAAAAATAGCAGAATCAATACATAACCAAAAAGTATACTTCCCTGCAAGAAAATCACATTAACATTCAATTTTAATACAATACAATTTCAAATTCAAATGCAGCTTAAAACTTCGCAACTTGCGGAAACCATTCCCAACTAAAGTACAAAACGCAACTCATAAAACACGAACGATAAGAAGAAAGTTAATTCATTAAATGTTAGTATCAGAGATAGAAACGCGTGTCAAGGACTTCTTGACCGCAAAACACGTGCGCGCCTGAACCGCGGCGCGTGTACAAAATAACCCAAATTACTATCTGTACTTTCTGAAAATTGAAACATACATTAACATACATTTTATAACACATGAACAATATAACAATATAATAACATTTTAACAAATAACATAACAATTTAACAATAGATCCAGAATTTTTAAAAGCAGTTAAGACCAAGATTTCCAACATACATAAAACTAACAATTTTGCAAACAAATTTTGAACACAATTAAGCACTAAACGTGAGTCCGTCAAAAAATTCCAAAAATGGCCAAAAGTACAAAACAGTCTCTCTGCTTTCTATTCCTTCACATTGCTACCACATATATGCACTCTAATAGAAATTTAATAAAGAACATTATCACCCAATCATAGAGACGATTCGCTGCTGGCAGGCTTCATACTGCAAGATGGCTTTCTCCTCCTGTCCCAGAAGGCTTGTACGAAGGATCTCTCGTCATCAGAACTGTACGGTGACGCCACAGTTGACTGTCGTGCCTGCAGCCTGGTTCTGAATGGATGCCGTGGAATACTCGTAGGTTCCACTCGACGACTCTGCTCTGGCCGGTTCGCTGGGTTCACTCCATGGCGAGGTTCACACTGTTGTTGCCGGTAATCTGAGAGTTGCCTCCTCTTTCTAGACGCACCCGAAGTTACCGAAGATCCTAGGCCACGTTTCTTTCCGGACCTATGTAGTTTCTTGTTAGGCAAAGATTCGGCATTTAAAGTTCGCTTAACAGTTTTACGAGTGTCCAAACGAAATCTTTTCTGGGGATTAATCACTGAAGACGGTGAACTATTAGTTAATTTATGCTTGTGAGGTTGTTGTCTAATAGATGGAGGAACTGGACAATTTATAACTTTTTGTCTTTTATGGCACACAGAGTCCGATGTATTTGACACAGTTCTCTTATTTTTATTATACTTTGCTCTCGGATTGTTAGGCTTTCGGCTTTCAATAACAGTTTTTGGAGCTGTTTGACCAAATTTTCTTCTTGAACATTGATGAAAAGAATTAGACGAAGAAGTGCTGGACTCGGGACACTCATTGGATCGGGAATTTCGCGAAACACCACTCGACATATGAGAACCTTCACTACCATTTTCTCTAAACTTATACACTCTAACCTGATCCAGATTAACAGTCATTCTTTCACCATTGACATCAACAACCAAATTATTATTTCGAACTTCCAAAACCTCGAACGGACCTACAAACTTCGGACCAAACTTAGCTACTCTCTTTTGACGACTTGAACTTAACCAATGCTTTTCTACTAACACAAAATCTCCAACTTTCACTTCTAACTCCCTTCTACGCATATTATAATACTGAGCTTGCTTTTCTTGCGCTTTTCCCATTTGAACCTGAGCTTCCTTAACCAACCTCTCAATATCCTGACACATGTACTGACTTTCCGCATCTGACACCATAACTAACCTTTGGAATGGAGTAATAACTTTTCTACCCAAAAACAATTCAGCAGGCGTTTTCCCCGTTGACTCGTGAACTGCCGTACGAAGTGCGTACGCAAAATGCTGAAGAAACTGGTCCCAATTTGCATGATGAGAACCAACATATGATTGAATTAATGTACGATTTACACGTTCAGCCATATTAGACTGAGGAAGTTCCCTACCGTCCTCAGTCTCCAACTTTTCACAAAAAGATTTAAAAATATTAGATATAAAATCATAACGAAATGGTTTACTAGCAACTAGTGCGTCAAAACCAATATGAACTTCATTCGTTAAACTCGGTTTATCTGAAAAAACTTTACCAAAATCGACTAAAGACTTATTAAACTCCACCTTCTTAACCTCACTTAAACTAGATTCCTCCAAATTAACTGACACTGAAACAGGCTCTTTCTTACTCACATTCTCATCATTATTCACGATTAACGACTTTTTAAAGAAATCCAAACTAATTCCTCTATCCTTCATATAATCCACACCAACTATACAATGCACTGTTAATCCATCTAACACACAAAACTCCCAACATGTCTTAACCGAACGAATTTCAACTTCCAATTCTACTGAACCTTTATTATCGCAAGCTACTCCCTGTGCTGACTGAACCACAAGACTTGACCTTTTCAACCTCTTATACGAAAAATATTTCTGATAACAATCAAAAGAAATGAACGACTTATCTGCCCCTGTATCGAAGACACTTTTAACGACAATACCATCTAACACAATTAACACTTCAGGTAACTCAACCGGATTAATAGTAATTTTATTCAAATTCACCGAAGACTTTTCCGACCTCTGAACACATCTCTTTTGCGTTGACCTATTTTCAACATTCTCATCCGAAGTTAATCTCCTTACTTGCGAAGAAACATTCCTGTCCCGTACTCCCCCACTACGATCATAACCACTATTCTGTCTATTTCCATGCATATTTCTCTCACCACTTCTAAAATTATTAGCACCACCACCATTCCTATTACCATTACTCGTATTCGACATATTACGACCAAATCCATCACTTCTATTACGCACATTACTATCCGGAAATCGCTGTCCCCCTCTCACAAAATTACGTTCCCCCTCATTTCTCAAATTACTATCCGTGACAGGTCTCTGCCGAGGGTTACGCAAATCCCGTTGATCCGAGCTATGCCGAGACTCATACTTCGATAATATCTGGTGCATTTCTGCAAAATTCTTCGGTGCTCTAACTTCAATAAAGTCCTGTATATTTGGATTAAAAAGAGGAAAAACAATGTCCAACAATTCCTCAAATGTAATATCTAAATCTAATTTATTTTTTAGTTCCAGCTTACGAAGATAAAATTTTGACGCCGACTCATATATATTCTGCTTATTACAATAGAACTCTTTTCTCAAAATACTTTTATCTTTAACGGGAGGAAATGCCTTCTTTAACTCAATTACAGTTTGTTCAAATCTTTTCGCTTCCTCAGTAATCAAAAACTTTCCTATATTTTCTAACCACAAAAGTGCTTCGCCCTTTAACGAGCATTTGAGCACTACGTATCTACTTTTTTCAGGTATATTATTGAACAAAATATAATCATTTAATTTAACTAAAAATTCACTAATATCACCCTCACCGGTGAAATACACTCGTGGCACAATCTCAAAATGTCCGATGTTTCGTTGGGCGCCATTTGTGACGGTATATTCGTGCTGGGTGTCATTTGTCACGTTATATGCAGACATACTCATTAATTTAGATTAAAACAACACAGTTTATTAAAATGATAAGGGCTAAAGGAAAGTGGAGCCAGTCTATAATTTCACTCACTGAGAACACTATGAAAAGCTAAATCATACTCACAGGCGTCGGTCTAGCTCAGCCGGGGCACCGTCTAGCACTTGACACTATTTCCTGGCTGATCTACTAAACAAATCTTAATTTCACAGCCCGTGGCTGTGTATATTTCTTTATTTCTCAAATAATCAAAACGGAACGATTCTAAACTTTCTTACCAGGGCAGAATCTTTAATCCACTGTCTGAACTCCTTTTCGCTTTACTGGAGGCCGTAGCTATTCTCTAATCGTCAGCACCTTACTAAACAATTATCAACTTCGTTGTCTAATGGCGGAATACACACAGAGGCTGCTGGCTGCTACCAGAAACACAGACGCTGGCTGCTGGCTAAGGCCAGAAACACACAGACACTGGCTGCTGGCTGAGGCCAGAAACACACAGACGCTGGCTGCTGGCTAAGGCCAGAAAACACACAGACGCTGGCTGCTGGCTAAGGCCAGAAACACACAGACGCTGGCTGCTGGCTAAGGCCAGAAACACACCCCACAAACTCACACCCAAGCTTTTATACGCGACAAACTGAGATACTTCTCATTAACATAATACTAATAACCGCGAGCTAACTGCGGAATTCGAAAGAGCACACACACTCTAGAAAGTTAAAGTAAAAGAGAGGATAGATGTCACTTTTACGCCTACAAAATGTTAAACTATTGACGTCACGATCTCAGAAACACTAGAGTGCCTTTATGACTAAAGGTCACTCCCTCACACAGTCACCGCAAAAAAATCTTGACACTTACGATTTTAGACGTTTTGTTAAATATCTAGAAATATACATAAGGAATTATTCTGAAACTCCAGGTGTGTAAACAAAATAGTACACCTCATATATTTTCGCGAAGAGTTTCCCCTGAAATCCAACAGGGGACCGTCAACAAATTGAAAAAGAAAGAAGATCTTTTGGAACACCCTGTCAAAATTAATGAAGCAAAAGAGTTCAAACTGCAGATTATTATTAAGTAGCTTATTGTACTGAGCTGTGTTCATTTTTATGAATATAGCATGTAAACTCGTAGAGAAATTAAGGTTTTTATAGAAACGGTCCCAAAATTTTCCAAGTGTTTTGCATATAACTTACAGAGTTCTTCATAAAACACAATGTTCTTCACAGAAAATATGACAATCAACATTGTACATAACATCCTGTAATCAGAATTAAAAAATAATAAAAATTGTATGACAGATGAACAGGTTTACTAAATAATTTTTTACAACGCATGCGTCAACGCTATTAAAATTTCATTTGCATATTCTCTTACAAGGGTACCACCAAACATGGTGCTCACAGATTTTGATGAATTCAAAGTATATTGCAGGGGTCATACCATTAATTATTCGGCTGAAAGGGTTCTTTCAAATGCGCCTTAGTTTTTGAGAAATTGGGGGTCAAAGTTCAGCGTATATTTTAAATACTTATTAGTAAAGCTGTTTGTCAACAGATTCGTGGCTCCGCGGTAACGTGCGAGATTCCAGGCCCGGAGGTGGCGGGTTCAACTCCAAGTTGGAGCTTTTTTTTTTCTTCTTTATATGTTTCGTATATGTTAAATTTTTTAAGCAGAATTTGAAATTCTACAGCTTTCAACTTATTAATATTTTCTTATGGGGATAGTTTACTTTTTTTTTCTTATTTATAGAAATATGGTTCAAATGATAAACTAATTACACTTCAAAATTCATAAAATAAATAAAAATAAATAAAAATGCATATATAATTAAAATTTTCAAAAGTATAAAAATTTTGAATATTTTAAAATCCCTTCTACTTTAAATATTAATAATTTTGCTCAATTACATTTATATATATTGCTAAGTAAAAAAAAAAAAAAAAAAACATAACTTTGTAAATTCATTTAATTCACATTCTTCATTCAATATCCGTTCATCTGCCTCAATAAATTGTCGATTATCTCATATTTCTAATATTGAATTATGAAATTCTTCAGCTATAGCAATAGAAGAAAAGGAAATATCATCCGGTTGGGAATTTGTAAGCAGATTATCATTTCGTAACAACATCTCGCAATATTTTAATGCATTCGTAATTTCGCCTTTTTGTTCCTTTTCCAAACGAAAGTTTTCTGTACTAGTGCTGCTTCCTTCTATTACAGTATTTTTAGCATTCAACCCATTTTTAGCATTCGACACAAATCTACCAATTGCATACTCAATTTTCATACCATAATTTTAGCTATACATATACATACCAATATTTCAAATATTTTATTTGTCTGCAAAAGAAACAAAATGACAACAGCAAAAATAATTTCCATTTTTGCTTGATTTTACCGAGAAAATAAAAGCAGACGAATAAAATAAATATATATCATTTTATGTATCGTAAATTCTAATTTCATTAGCAGACGACTTTTCCAATCTAGTTGATTTTTTTATTAAACGTTAGAGATAAATGTATTTAAAGATCAGTAAAAATTTGGATAATATTTTAGCACTACTGAATTAATATTTTATTACACTTTCGAAGGTATGCATTATTGAATTAACGAATCCTATAAATGTTTGAGAAATTGCACCTGAAAATTATTTTGTATAATTTATAGAAAAAAGGATAAATTTTCATTTAAAATATTCCACAAAAAAGCGATAGAAAAAAGAAAAATTATTATTTCAGAATTGTGCTTAGAAAAGAAATTACATAATAATTAAAAATAAAAGGTTAAAGGCATAAATTCGTTATGCAGTTTTGTCAATAAAAATATTAGTTTAAAAATTGCAGATAAAAAGAAATTTTAATGAAATGCATTCGAAAATATAAATTTACTTTATTAAGAAAATATCAAAAAGTCCAAAGCTGTAGAATTCCCAATTGTGCTTAAAATATGTAACATATAAAAAGTATATAAGAAAGAAAAAATAAAAAGCGCCACCTTGGATATTTTTTTTTTTTTTTTTTTTTTTTACTTTGCAATATATATAAATGTAATTGAGCAAAATTATTAATATTTAAAGTAGAAGGGATTTTAAAACATTCAAAATTTTTATACTTTTGAAAATTATAATTGTATATGCATTTTTTATTTGTTTTTATTTATTTTATGAATTTTGAAATGTAATTAGTTTATCATTTGAACCATATTTTTTTAAATAAGAAAAAAAAATGAAAAAAGTAAACTATCCCCATAAGAAAATATTAATAAGTTGAAAGCTGTAGAATTTCCAATTCTGTTTAAAAAATTTAACATATACGAAACATATAAAGAAGAAGAAAAAAATGCTCCAACTTGGAGTTGAACCCGCCACCTCCAGGTCTGGAAACTCGTACGTTACCGCGGAGCCAAGAAGCTGTTGACCAAGGGCTTTACTAATAAGTACTTAAAATATACGCTGAACTTTGACCCCCAATTTCTCAAAAACTAAGGCCCATTTGAAAGAACCCTTTCAGCCGAATAATTAATGGTATGACCCCTACAATATACTTTGAATTCATCAAAATCTGTGAGCACCATGTTTAATGGTGCCCTTGTTAGTTAAATGTATAGAGCAACTTTTCTGAAAGTCTCAAAAACACATAGCTTAAAAATCCTGAAAATTATCGTCGATAGAATGAGATCAAAATCCGTTATTTCCTAAAAAAAGCAAAAAGATGAGTTGCTGAAACCATATTCCATTGATTAGTGCCTACACAACGTTACACATACAACTATATTTGAATAAAACTCCGAATTTTTTTGCTTCCACTTGGAAATAACGAACTTTGAGTTGATTCTATAGACGATCATTTTCAAAATGTTCAAGCTATGTTTTTGAAACTTTTACAGAAGTTGCTCTATACATTTAGCTAACATAATATGCAAATGAAATTTTGATATAGTTAACGCATGCGCAATAAAAAATTATTTACCAAACCTATTCATTTTTCATACAATTTTTATTATTTTAAAATTTTGATCACAGGGTATTGTGTAAAATGTTGATTGTCATATTTTAAGAAAAGAACATTATTTTAAATTTAGAACTCTGCAAATTATAAGCAAAAAACTTGGAAAAATTTAGGACTGTTTTTGTAAAAACCTTAATTCCTCAACGAGTATACATGCTATCCTTATAAAAATAAACACAGTATATTACAAGAAGCCATTTATTCATAATGTCTAGTTTGAACGCTTTTGCTACATTAATTTTAACAGGGTTATTCAAAAGATCTTCGTTCTTTTTCAATTTGTTGACGGTTCCCTGTTGGATTTCGGGAAAAACTCTTTACGAAAATATATGACGCGTACTATTTTGTTTACACACCTGGAGTTTCAGAATAATTCCTTATGCATATTTCTAGATATTTAACAAAACGTCTAAAATCGTAAGTGTCAAGATTTTTTTTTGCGATTACTGTATATTTTTCAGTTTCCAAATCGTCCGACACTTGAATGCATTTGTAAAAAGTTACTTATCGCTTTCTCATTTAATTTTAGCCCGCAAGATTGCATTTGAGGATAAAATAAACTTTCTAAATTACAGTGATATGAAGAAATAATGCCATGTAATGTTTCGTTGCCATAGCAACCGTCTTTTTTAATTTTGCAAAATACGATTGATCAAAATTTGTTTACTCAAGTTAGAACTATTTGAAGAAATTTATTGGACTCATGATGGTTATTGCTAAAGACAGAAGTATAAATAGGAATTTGTAAGATTGGGTAAACGTTTTTATTAAAAGAAATACATTTGAAGCATTTGGATAAATCGACAAATTTATACCATTTGTTAAAAGAGTTAATTTTAACTGAAATTCTATGATTAATTTTGCTACCTATTTAAAGGAATTATTAGGAATAAACTTTTCTACCAAAAATTGAACCGACTTCAAAAACTACTACAAAGTGAAAAATAATTTTTTTACATAACAGTAATAAGAAATTAAATTAAGAGCATAGTATTTACCATGCGTATTATTATATTTATGTACATTAATTTGATTTTTTGGAGTCGGTGCCAGCCAAGCCAATTTCAAAAATTAAATGCAAATCCTAAAAGAATAAAGGCTTGGCTGGCACCGACTCCAAAAAATCAAATTAATGTACATAAATATAATAATACGCATGGTAAATACTATGCTCTTAATTTAAATTCTTATTATTGTTATGTAAAAAAATTATTTTTCACTTTGTAGTAGTTTTTGAAGTCGGTTCAATTTTTGGTAGAAAAGTTTATTTTTTTCTTTTTAGTTAAAAGTTAACGATTTTTTGAAGTCAGTTAATAAAAATTATAATACGGAAAAAATATTGTAAATTATCCATGGATGTAAATTTTGCCAGGAGTGGGGTTCGAACGCACGCTCTTTTTCCGGCACCAGAGCTTAAATCTGGCTCCTTAAACCGCTGGGTCATCCTGACTGCGCTCCAATCGGCGAATTTATTCAAAGTCCATGTTATTTTTTAGTTGCGAAAAATCACCAATTTTATTAAAATTTGCCTAATTACTAAAAAGTACTGAACCAATTTTAATGAAATGGAAGTGCTACCAATTCGAGAGTAGCCTCTTTTATTTAACACAAAAACCAAATTAATCGGTTGCATAGTTTCAGAGTAATCGGTGAACATATATAGAAAAAAAATACATACGCGTCGAATTGATAACTTCCTCTTCCTTTTCTGAAGCCGGTTAATAATAAAAATTGTAATACGGAAAAAAAGTTGTAAATTTTACATGGATGTAAATTATGTCGGAAGTTGGGTTCGAACCCATGCTCTCTTTCGAGAAACCGAGCTTCAATCTGACGCCTTAGACCGCTCGGCCATGCTGTCTACACGGCATTGAACGAACGTATTAAACACTTTTAATTAGCAAAAAATCACTAATTTTATTAATTTTTACCTAATTACTAAAAAAGTACTGAACCAATTTCGATGAAACGGAAGTGGTACCAATTCGAGAGCATCGTCTTTCATTTAAAACAAAAATAACAGAAATTGGTTGAATAGTTTCGGAGTAATCGGTGAACATACATAAAAAAAAAAAAAATGCATACGCGTCGAATTGATAACCTCCTCTCCTTTTTGGAAGTCGGTTAAAAAGAAAACATATATTCACCTGCTCCGTTCAACAAGCCCAAAACGTTTTGACACATTTACAAATTCATTTTTTATCAAAAAGTTATAAAATTGGAATGTCTGACTATAGAAGCGATTTCGAATCGAACTGAATTTTTCATTTTATGATAATTAAATTACCTATCCAGTTCTAAGCTATTTCGATCACACAATCACCCGTTTTTCTTCTGCCTTTCGACCGGTTTTTCTGCTTTCGTCGAGAAATGTGCTCAAAAACGTAATCTTTGAAGGTTTGTTATGAAAGATCTATTGTGTTTTTTAAAAAATAAAAAAATGAGTGCAATTAGACAGTTTCTGAATAACAATCTCTGCTGTTTTCATGCATTTCCGAACAAAAATAAAGCATGTGTCAAAAACTTGCCAATTGAAATTTATTTTTAAAATCTTTTCAAGTTATTGAATGCTTTCTCTCTGATCTGTCTCCCCAAAATAAAAGAGATGTAATGAAATATAATTCAAATAATATAAAGTGTGTTGCCACTCATTTAGTTTTATAACAAAAAATCATGTTTGGGCTTTATTTACATTATAAATTTTACAGTTTCAAAATCGTCCGACTTTTGTACATCTGTAAAAAGTTGTATATCGTTTTCTTATTTAATATTAGTCCGCAAGATTTCATTTGATAATAAAATAAACTTTTTAAATTACATCGATATCAAGAAAGTATGCCACCTAATGTTTCGTAACCATGACAACCGCCTTTTTTAATTTGACAAATTACAATTGATCAAAAGTTGTTTACTGAAGTTAGAACTATTTGAAGATATTTATTGGACTCATGATGGTTATTGCTAAAGATAGAAGTGGAAATAGGATTGTGTAAGGTTGGGTATACGTTTTTATTAAAAGAAGTATTTGAAGCGTTCGGAAAAACAGATGAATTTTTAATGCTAGTTGAAAAAGTTAATTTTAATTACAATTCAACATTTCCTTTTGCTACCTATTTAAAGAAATTATTGGGAAAAGAAATATATATACATTGTTTCCACAGTAACCTTAATTGAAAATAATTCTAAAAATATTTTCAAGATTTTGAATAAAATTAGCTTTTTCTCCTGTCTGCCCCCTCCAAATAAAAGAGATGTAAAGAGATCAAAGCAGTATTCAAATCAAGCGTCCCAAGACCTATGGTAGAAGTGTCCGCAAGATTAAAGGCGATGTTAAGGTCTACGCCTCCTAGCGGCAGGGGTGCACAACAAGAGGATTATTAAGTAGATTGCAGTTTCTATTGTGTGAATGGCAACGGAACTGTTTTGTTTCAATAAAATGTTACTTAACACGGAGTACGAAGCAGGAGGGGAAAGTAGTTTTAAAATTTTGCCATGCGGATTTTTTTACGATAGACGGCGGAACCTCTGCTAGCAGGCTGTCGATCAATGCTTCTGCAATGCTTTTCAATGGGAAAAACGGTCAATTAAAAAAAAAAAAAAACGAAAAATCTGAATTTTTAGAAAGTTGTAGAAATGAAAATCTGGTTAAATGAAGTTTTCTTCACAACATACATATTTTTTTATAGGTATTTGGCGCTTCATTTTCGTTTTTAAGCCATTTAAAATACGTGATCATTCTGACAAAAATCAAAGGGCAGGCCATTTAAAAACATTGAATATCGCAGATTAAAATGACTGTTGGAAGTTAGTTGAATATCGCAAAGAAATAGACTTATCATTTTTAGAAATTAAGTATTAATCAAATATTTTGGAGTAAATTTTAATTTCGCGTATAGTTTTTATAACCTTAGACCATTTTAATAATCCATAACTTTGGATATTTATGCAATTAATGCATGTAGAATTAAAGCTAATTTTTATTTTAATTATTTGGAGCAACTGCTTATTCATATTATGGATGTCTTGTGTGTCACCCCCACTCTGCACCCCCAGGAGAGGGCACATTTTAAATTTCTTTACAACACCAGTCGTGGGACAGATCATTTCACAGGTCTGCAACTGCTTATTCATATTATGGATGTCTTGTGTTTACCCCCCACTCTGCCCCCCCAGTGGGGGGGGGCATTTTTAATTTCTTTAGAACACCAGTCGTGTGACACATCATTTCAAAGGTCTGCAACTGCTTACTAATATTATGGATGTCTTGTGTGTCACCCCCACTCTGCCCCCCCCAGGGGGGCACATTTTTAATTTCTTTACAACACCAGTCGTGTGACACATCATTTCAAAGGTCTGCAATTGCTTATTCATATTATGGATGTCTTGTGTGTCACCCCCCACTCTGCCTCCCCAGGGGGGCACATTTTTAATTTCTTTACAACACCAGTCGTGTGACACATCATTTCAAAGGTCTGCAACTGCTTATTCATATTATGCATGTCTTGTGTGTCACCCCCAGGGGGACACATTTAAGCTATTATATAGCTTTTATCGCGGGCTTTGAGCGCGGCATCCGTATCTAGAAATTCCGTAATAAAGAAAAAAACCCTAACATTCCGACTAACGTCGTTTCATTTCGGCAGACTTCTCATTTATTCAATAAAAGAAAAAAATTGTTTTCTTATCGGTCATCCCGCTCAAAAAGTGTAACTTGAAATAATATCAAAGAAAAAGAAAAAACTTGAATTAATATAAAAAAAACTGCATAAATAAAAAATAAATATATAATTATAATTGCATAAGTTGATAAAAATGCTATGCAATAGCTTTACCGCGGCAGTCCCCGAGTGCCACACTTTTTTTTTTTTTATTAAAATCTGTGCATTAGTTTTTGGAATACAGCTGTTGCATAAATCTTAAAAAATGCAATATAGCAGCGATACATATTAGGCAATTTGCACCAAAAACTAATCATCAACAATTTATATCCGGGACTACCTAAATATAAAGTTTCATTAAAATCCGTACGTAGTTCTTGAGATACAGCTGTTGCGTAAACCGTAAAAAATGCAGCATAACAGCGAGTGTCACCTGTTGAGTGATTTACACCAAAAACTGATCAGCATCAATTTATACCAGGGACTACCTAAAACTAAATTTTTATTGGAATCCGTGCGCTAGTTCTTGAGATTCAGCTGTTGCGTAAATCATAAAAAATGAAACATAGCACTGACACCTGTTGAGCGATTTACGCCAAAAACTAATCAGCAATAATTTATATCAGGGTCTTACCTAAATATCAGTTTTTATTAAATTCTATGAATTTTTTCTTGAGATAGGGAACCCACAAAATGTCTGTCACAGACAGATATTTTATAAAAGCATGTTTTGTGGAATCTCTGACCCCTAAAAAGTGTAAAATCCGTCGAAAACCAGAATTCGAAAATTTATACGAATCCAATACTTTCTTCTTGTAGAGATAGAAGGAAAAAATAATTGGTGCTGGTAGAAAAAAATTGATGCTGCTCCCTCAATCTCCTAGGACGGGGCGATCCCCCCCCCCGTTGCCTTTCACATGGGCCTGAATGTCCGGATGGAAAAGATGGGGATTTAAAAGCAAAAATTCCTGAATGAGCTAAGAACAATATTGATTAATAGATTTATTTTTACTGCACAGTCACAAATAAAAGATAGAAGCAAAGTTAAAAAAAAATATATAAATACGTGTGGCACTTCCGGAACTACCGCGGTAAAGCTATTGCATGGTATTTTTTATCAACTTATGCAACTATAATTATTTATTTATTTTTTATTTATGCAGTTTTTTTATATTAATTCAAGTTTTTTCTTTTTCTTTGATATTAATTTACTATTATTTATACTTTATAATATTTATTTTACTATTATTATCCTTATTTAATATTACACTTTTTGAGCGTGATGACCGATAAGAAAACAATTTTTTTTCTATTAATGAATAAATGAGAAGTCTACCGAAGTGCCGAAATGAAATGAAGTTAACCGGAGTGTTAGGGTTTTTTTCTCATTGCGGAATTTCTAGATTCGGTCGCCGCGCTCAAAGCCCGCGATGAAAGCTTTGCAACAGCTTAAATGTGCCCCCTTTGGGGGGATGTAACACAAGACATGCATAATATGAATAAACAGTTGCAGACCTTTCAAATGATGTGTCACACGACTGGTGTTGTAAAGAAATTAAAATTGTGCCCGCCCTGGGGGGGGCAGAGTGGGGAGGGGAGTGACACACAAGACATCCATAATATGAATAAGCAGTTGCAGCCCTTTGAAATGATGTGTCACACGACTGGTGTTGTAAAGAAATTAAAATTGTGCCCGCCCTGGGGGGGCAGAGTGGGGAGGGGGGGGGTGACACACAAGACATCCATAATATGAATAAGCAGTTGCAGCCCTTTGAAATGATGTGTCACACGACTGGTGTTGTAAAGAAATTAAACATGTGCCCCCCCTGGAGGGGGCAGAGTCAGGGGTGACACACAAGACATCCATAATATGAATAAGCAGTTGCAGACCTTTCAAATGATGTGTCACACGACTGGTGCTGTAAAGAAACTAAAAATGTGCCCCCCCCCCCCTGAGAGGCAGAGTAGGGGGAGTGACACACAAGACATCCATAATATGAATAAGTAGTTGCTATAAATAATTAAAATAAAAATTAGCTTTAATTCTACATGCATTAATTGCATAAATATCCAAAGTTATGGATTATTAAAATGGTCTAAGGTTATAAAAACTATACGCGAAATTAAAATTTACTCCAAAATATTTGATTAATACTTAATTTCTAAAAATCATAAGTCTGTTTCTTTGCGATATTCAACTAATTTACAACAGTCATTTTAATCCGCGATATTCCATGTTTTTAAATGGCCTGCCCTTTGATTTTTGTCAGAATGATCTCGTATTTTAAAGGGCTTAAAAACGAAAATGAAGCGCCAAATACCTATAAAAAAAAAATATGTATGTTGTGAAGAAAACTACAATTAACCAGATTTTCAGTTTTACAACCTTCTAAAAATTCAGATTTTTCGTAAAAAAAAAAATTTAAAAATGACTATTTTTTCCATTGAAAAGCATTGCATTAGCTAAAAAACCAGCCTACTACCAATCACAGCCCCCTCATTATTTACCAAAATTTCACTTTGTATTTTCGAAGAGTCATGCGCATTAAGTTTCCCCTCCTGTGTCTTACTCCGTGTTACTTAAAAATATTGTGTAGAATAAATTTTAGGTTTGAAATATTGTAAATAAATATAGAATAAATAAGTGTAGCACGATTAAATATTAACTTAAAATATACTAAGATGAAATATCATTTAACTATGCGATACAAATATCGCTGACTTAAATATGTTCGATTTTAATTATGTTTTTAATGTAATGTAAGATGACTCATTAAATTTAGTAAGTAATATAAAGGCAGAATTTTGTAGTAGTGTCATATTTTTCTAAATTCTTGATGAGGTAAGTTATACAAAATGGTATACATCGTTGTATTTCCTATGATAATATAATGTTTATCAATGTTTAGAATATGTATAAAATTTAATACTAAATAAAATATTCAACTTTAGCTCCTTTTTTTTTTTCATTTACCGATTGCAGACGATAAAAATCCAATGTTTTCTTGGTCGCATCGACTTTTATTATTTAACTTGCAAATATTTCATTCTTTTAATTTAAAACCTATTTCATTATACGTATATTCGGAATAACTTTAATTTTAAATGCATGTATTAAATGTTGTTTTGTTAAACAAAGAAATATTGTAATTTATTTATTTAAATATTTTGCGATTCTAGACAATAATTTTTTTTAAATCGTAGATTAGACTCTCTCTCTCTCTTTTTCCCCCTTTCTTTTTATCAGAAAAAGCAATTTCGAGAATTCATATTAAAAATTAAATCATAATTTTTAAGCTATTCTCTCAGTCATGACAAATTAATCCCGTCTACCAGATTTATTTGCAAAATATTTGTTACAGATTTTTTTGATTAAAAATATGTGTATTTAAAAAAAGTCGTATTGTCATTTTAATTTTAGGGTAAAAATCAATATTTTTCGTACCATTGTATGGTACTTATTTGTACTAATTAGTACTTTTTTCTCCTGAAATTAAAATGATATTATGACTATATTTTTTAAATGTACATGATTTTATCAAAACAAACTGTAACAAAAATATTTTGCAATAAATTTGGTAGACTTGATTAATCTGTCATGATTGAGTAAAAATTCAGAAAATGTGCACAAGAGATGCGGAGATAATGGACATCGGCGCATGTATGACGTCATACTAAAAACCCGCGCATTCATTAGCACCCCTGCCACCAGTTGGCGCAACTATGTTAATTTACGACAGATTCCAACATTGTCTTGGAACGCTTGATATATATGCAGTTTTGAAAGAGATACAATTGAAATGATACAAAATGTTGCCAGTTATTTAGTTTTACAACAAAATTTCCTGCCTGGGCTTTATTTATATCATAAATTTTACAATTTCAAAATCGTCCGACATTTGAACATATCTGCAAAAATATATATACGATTTCTAATTTAATATTAGTCCACAAGTTTGCATTTGGGAATAAAATAAGCTTTTTAATTTACAATGATATGAAGAGAATCTGCCACCTAATGTTTTGTAGCCATGACAACCGCTTTTTTTAATTTGGCAAAATACAATTGATCAAAAGTTGTTTACTCAAATTAGAACTTTAAAAAAAAAATGGACTCATGATGGATGTTACTAAATATAGAAGTGGAAGTAAGATTGTGTAAGGTTGGGTAAACGTTTTTATTAAATGAAATATTTGAAGCGGTTAGACAAATAGATGAATTTATGTTACTAGTTAAAAGACTTCATTTTAATTACAATTCTTTATCTAATTTTGTTACATATTTAATGGAATTATTACGACAAAGAAAAATAAATATTGTTTCCACAATAACTTTAAATTAAAAATAATTCTAAAAATCTTTTCAAGTTGTGGAATAACATTAGCTTTCTTTCCGGTTGGTCCCCTCTAAATAAAAGATATGTAATGAGATGCAAATCAAATGATACAAAGTGTGTTGCCAATCATTTAGTTTTATTATGAAAATTCATACTTTGCCTTTATTTACATCATAAATGTTACAGTTTCCAAATTGTCTGACATTTTAATACATCTGTAAAATGTTATATATCGCTTTCTTATTTATTATTAGCCCACACGATTGCATTTGATGATAAAATAATTTTTTTTAATTGCAGTGATATATGAAGAAAGTATGCTACCAAAAGTTTCGTAGCCATGGCAACCGCCTTTTTTAATTTGGTAAAATACAATTGATAGAAAGTTTTTTACTGAAGTTAGAACTATTTGAAGATATTTATTGGACTCATGATGGTTATTGCTAAAGATAGAAATTGAAATAGGATTTTGTAAGATTGAATAAACATTTTTTATTGAAAGAAATATTTGAAGCATTTGCATAAATACTCGAATTTATATTAATAGTTGAAAGAGTTATTTTTAATTGCAATTCTACATTTACATTTGCTACCTATTTAAAGGGATTATTACAAAAAAGAAAAAATATATTAGTTCCACAATATCCTTAATTCAAAATATTCAAAAAATCTTTCAAGTTGTGAAAAAAATTAGCTTTCTCTCCGATCTGTCCCCACCAAATAAAAAAGATGTAATGAGATACAATACAAACGATACAAAGTGTGCTGCCACTCATTTAGTTTTATAATAGAAATTTATGTTTAGGTTTTATTTACATAGTAAATTTTACAGTTTCCAAATCATCCAACATTTGAATACATCTGTAAAAAGTTATATATCGTTTTCTTATGTAATATTAGTCCACAAGATTGCATTTGGTGATAAAATAAACTTTTTTAATTCCAATAATATGAAGAATGTTTTTTCGTGCTAATGTTTTTCGACCTAATGTTTTTTAGCCATGGAAACCGCCTTTTCCATTTTGATCAAATACAATTGATCAAAAGTTGTTTACTCAAGTTAGAACTATTTGAAGATACTTATTGGACTTATGATGGTTATTGCTAAAGATAAAAGTAGAAATAGGATTGTGTAATGCTGGGTAAACATTTTTATTAAAAGAAATATTTGAACAAAAATTTAATCCATTTGCATAAATAAATGAATTTATATTATTAGTTGAAAGAATCAATTTTAATTGCGATTCCACATTCTGTTTCGCTAACCTATTTAAAGAAATTATTCCGAAAAAGATAAAAAAAAGTTTCCATAACCTATTATTCCTGACGACAATATTATGTATATTGACGGACAGTGCTGACACTATAGGGTAGGATTGTGTAATGTTGAGTAAACATTTTTATTAAAAGAAATATTTGAAGCGTTTGTAAAAATAGTTGAATTTATATTACTACAATCGAATAACGAACCGTTATAACGAACTTCAAGGGACGGAAAATTTGTTCACTATATCCGAATCGTTTAAAAAAATCTTTGAGTTCTCAAAATGTGTATATCATTAACTGTTACCTGTATATTCAATAATGATGTATTAAGAAAAATACATAAAATCTATTAAATATGATCCTTTGTCAATTAAATTGATTAAAATCGGTTACGTTAAACTGACACAATGCTAAAAAAATTAACTAAATAAAATATGCTTTTTAAAAAAAATACTAACCGACTTCCAAAAAAAAAAAAAAAAAAAAAAAAAATACCAAGTTTGGCGACAACTTGGCACTAACGCATATGAATGCATAGTTTTAATATGGTTATGACTTGTAAACGTTGCAACAATGAAAGATGATTTGCGACAAATCATTATTTTTTTTATCAAATCCACATTTTGTTATTTTAAAAACTTTCTAGTCACCAGAATTTGATGAAATTAAAAGATCTAGTATCGGTGTAAAAGTTATAGCCTGAAATTTTATTTGTTTATTGTACACACCTATCTGACTTGTGTGATCGACATGAAAGCCCGCTATTACCTGAAAATTGAACGCTTCTAATTGGATGACTGCTTCAAAAAGAGTTGGAATTTTCATGTTTTTATTTTTAAAAAGTTCTAATCTCAAGTATTTGATAAAATTGAAATGGGACCATGTGGGCATCTTACACTTTCAAACAAAAAAGGAATTATTAAAATCGGTTCATATTTACGAAAGTTATGAGTGAACAACAAATACATACAGGTCGAAATCATAACCTCCTCCTTGAAGTCGGTTAAAAATGAAGACAAATAGAAATGCAGTATAGCATCAATTATCCGAACAAGTCTCGACCGATACTAATTTGGATAAATCTGAAGACAATTTAAAGGATGTTCACTACTATACTAAAACCTTTACACTTTATCCAAGCTTAAGATTGCCAATACCAGTTATTGCTGGCATGTTCAAAAATTGCTTTATTTTTATTTTTATTTTTATTTTTATTTTTATTTGTTTGTTTGTTTACATTTTTATCATTTAAATTTTCTTTTTTTTATCATCTTCTGAACTCCTGAGATTACAATTTTTAGCAGAAAATTTTTTCATTGTTGCTTGCGTCAAAGAAGACGATCTTTTCAATGCTGCCATATCTCGAATTATTCTTAAATATGTTCGTTGAATACCTTATTCTTAAATACGTTACTAAATAGCCGTGATAGGAGTGATGGGAAATGACTGACTGGTGGACGCAGTCACACATGCAGAAAGGGTACCATAAACAAAAAACAATGCAATTCTTCCAAACCTTTAATAAAAAGACTTAATTTGCACCATATTTCACTAGTCGCCATGCATTCTCTTTCAAAATTAGAGTCGGAATTTTGTTTTCACAAAATCGCAGAAATAAATAAATAAATAAAATCATATTCGTAAAAATAATGCTCGTGATATTCGATTCTTAAGATTTCGGAGGTTCGCTAATAAAAGGATAAATTAGCATTAAATACAATAGAAAAACGGCGGGGCCAAAATTTTCGTTCGTTACATCCGTTAATTCGTTACATACGTGGTTTGCTATAACGGGGTTCAACTGTAGTTGAAAGAGTTAATTTTAATTACAAACCAATATTTCATTTTGCTACCTATTTAAAGAAATTATTTAGAAAAAGAAAATAAAATAGATTGTTCTGTGGGAAAACAATGTAACCTTGATTGAAAATAATTCTAAAAGTTTTTGTCAAGTTGTTGAATAAAATCAACTTTCCCTCCAGTCTGTCCCTTTTAATTAAAAGAGATGTAATGAGATGGAATTCAAATGATACAATGTTCGTTGCCATTTATTTAGTTTTAGAATGAAAACTCATGCTTGGGTTTTATTTACATCATAAATTTTACAGTTTCCAAATCATCTGACATTTCAATGCATCTGTAAAATATTATATTATATCGCTTTCTTATTTAATATTAGCCTATACGATTGCATTTTGCGATAAAATAAACTTTTAAAATTATAATGAAATGAAGAAAGTACGCTAACTAATGTTTTGTAGCCATGACAACCGCCTTTTTTAATTTGGTAAAATACAATTGATTAAAAATTGTTTACTCAAGTTAGAACTATTTGAAGATATTTATTGGACTCATGATAGTTATTGTTAAAAATAGAAATGGAAATAGGATTGTGTAAAGTTGGGTAAATGTTTTTATTAAAAGAAAAATTTGAAAAGTTTGGAAAAATAGATAAATTTATATTATTAGTTCAAAGAGTAAACTTTATTTACAATTCAACATTTTGAATTGTATGAAATTCAAAATGTACATTGATGGTTATTGCTAAATGTGTAATTTCTAGCTATATGAAGGAATTATTACGAAAAAGAAAAAAAAATATTGTTTCCATAGTTACCTTAATTAAAAATGATTCTAAAAGTCTTTTCAAATTGTTAAATAAAATTAGCTTTCTCTATGATCTTTCTTCAAATAAAAGAGATGTAAAGAAATGTAATTCAAATGATACAAAGTGTGTTGACAATCATTTAGTTTTATAGTGAAACTTCATCCTTGGGCTTTATTTACATCATAAATTTTACAGTTTCCAAATGTTTGACATTTGGATACATCTGTAAAGAGTTATATATCGCTTTTTTATTTAATATTAGCCCATACGATTGCATTTTGTGATGAAATGAACTTTTTAAATTACAATGATATGAAGAAAGTATGCCTCCTAATGTTTCGTAGCCATGGCAACTGTGTTTTCTAATTTGGTAAAATACAATTGATCAAAAGTTGTTTACTGAAGTTAGAACTATTTGAAGAAATATATTGGACTCATGATGGTTATTTCTAAAGATAGAAGTGGAAATAGGATTGTGTAAGGTTGGGTAAACGTCTTCATTAAAATAAATATTTGATGCGTTTGGAAACATAGATAAATTTATATTACTTATTTGAAAGAGTTAATTTTAATTACAATTCAATTGTGTATTTATAAATCATTTTGAAAAAAGCATATAATTTAACCTTTAACCCTTTGCGGCACAGGGAAAATTCATTGCTTAAGTATTGGAATTAATGACTGACATCGGAAATTGAAAGCAACTTTATTTGTAAATAAGAAAAAGCTATATTTTACGAATTCAACAGACTGTAAATTTTTTTACCGAAATTCCTGTGCCATTATGTGGTTTAGGAATTAAAATTAAGTGGTTTTATAGATATACCACCGCGCCGCAAGAGGTTAATTTCTTCGATCCGTGGGTCTCCATTCATGGAACTCTGTTTTTTTACTTATAAAAACTAAAATGTCTGATTTTTTTTCTTTTTTTTTTTTTTACATTTTTACACCATTTTTTAGTAGCTGAATGTCTTTTGCGTTGAAATCTAACGAATAAATGCCTGCATCTAAGCTGAATTCCACATAAAATGAAGATTATCTTCATCTGAGTTTGAAAAATGCCTAAAAATGAGTAAAAGACAAGTGTGGTCAAGAAAGTGGTAAATTTTCATTGGTTTTTATCTTGAATCTTTTACAATATATATATATATATATATATATATATATATATATATATATATATATATTTGTGTGATCATTTAATTGTTTAAATCCCTTAAATTTGCTATTGTGTCAATTTAGCTTAATGTTTATTAAATTGATGCTTTAAAATGTTTTGTAGTTTTAGATGTAGTTTACATTTCATAGCTGCTAACTTTTACGCTTTCTTCCTACCACAAAAATTGTATAGTAAATATTGTCTTATTTAATCTTCGAAATTTCATGACAAAACAAAGTAAAAATCTCTATACACCTTAAGTGGTAACAAAAAAGCGTAGAAGTTGGCAGCTCTGATACATTTGAACCCAAATTACTAAACGCCTAAAGAATCAATTTCAGAAAAGAAATTTTTTCTGTTATTTTCAATGTCACTTTGTTTGGAAAAAACTAATGAATGGGCATTTGTATTATTATTTTAGCTTCGAAACTGAAGAGGTTAAAGTGGTAAAGACTACAGTTCATTAAATTAATAAGTTTTTACCGCTTTCGGATTTATTACACATACAAAGGTAATATTTAATCAACAGACTCGAATTATATACTCATCAGTAGGATGATTAATATCATCCTACTATATTGCATTTGGGAAAAACAGACAAACAAATGAACAAAACAAAATAAAAAAAATAAAAAACAAAACAAAAATAAAAGAAACATAGAAAAGGTACCTGCCTTATTATCAGAGATTATTTGTTCGCTGGAAGTAGCTAAGACAAATAAATGAATTTTAATGTTTGTTTTGAATGATGTATTTTTAATACCAATTTCGCTTGGTGAGCACAAACTTTGTTAAAAAAAAAAAAAAAATCGTAGCATCCAATAGTTTTGTCTTTCTATGATTTTTCCCTATGAGCAAATGAAATATCCCTTTTTTGTCGCCTCTTCCGAAAGAGAAACGGGATGTTTCATTTTCTCTTAGGGAAAAAATGTGATGATGGACATAGTTTTTTCTTATAAATTTTGTCATTTTTTTACTAAAAAATATCACGAGACCCCACTTCTTTTTCTTTTCCATGTTTTTGTACCTATGTTCAACTATTGCGTGACATATTTTTTTTCATCCAACTATGGCGCTTTTTTGAAATAAATTACTTTAAATATTGCAGATTTGGGAAATTTTGAATATGTAACAGGTTATAGCTACTAACAGCAACAATATCTCCTTGCAGTACTATTTTATTTAGCTTGTCCTAGTAGTGCACTTATATATTCTATAAGAAAAACTTTGGGGTATTATAGCTTAAATAAGATATTAAGAGCGGAAAATTGACAAAAACTGCATTTTGACTGTACTTTGTACGAATTTGTACTTTGACTGAACAATGTAAAATAACAATGTCCCATGGAAACAAATAAATTTTAATAAGCAGGTATTGTTATACTATAAGTTTATGCTAAAAGAATTTTGGGATGTTGTTGCTTGCCAGGGATATACCACTCCAAACATATTGGGATTTCATTTTTCATAAAAATGGTATTCACAAACGTGAACTTTGATATTTTCTATAGGGAAGAGAAATTTTTTTCAGGGCTTCAAAATTGCAGATTAAGCATTAAATATGATTTATTTCAACATAAAAAATATATGAAGGCAATTAAAAAATAAAACTATCAAAACATCACTTTTTTGTCTGAATTTCAAAATAAGGGCTCTTGAAGTAGCGACTAATATTTTCTACATACATAATCTAGCAGAGCCTTTAAAAATGTTCATTAACAAAAGAAAAAAAAAACCTAAGTTTATATTTTATGTTTTTTTTATTGTATTACTTTTTAAATCTTCATTACTCACTTACAGGGGGAAAAATGTAGTATTTGGGTACAAATCACATAATAAGCCTGTAACTAACATGTTTTCGCCTTTATATATTTTCTTAGTATAGCGGAAAAAATGCAAGTGGCACGCATATATATTTTTTCTTTTCTTTAGTGGCACTCTTCCCAAAAAGATTGGCCACCCCTGAGCTATAGCTATAAGTATGCAAAATTTCAAGTCTCTAACTTATACAATTTACAAGAACGAACTCTGAGAAATAAACAGAGGAATGAGGTTAATAGAGTTTACTCAGATGAACAAAACCCTAAAAATTAATGCCAACCTGGTCCGATTCGATATACGACTATAGAAGGAAAAGGCCTCGCAAAATTTCTCGCACCCGGCTTCGCCTTCGCTAGGGACGGCTCTAGTTTGAAACCATAACTTTTAGATGCGTTGATCTTAAAGTTTATGAAAACAGTTCTTTATCATAAAATATGCCTCCAGTAAATCGAAATAAGGTACCCTGGGGTAATAACGCCACGTTAAGGTTCTACCAATTTTCTCGGCTCAGTTTTAGATTGTATTTTTCAAACAAGTATATGATTTGATACATCAACTCATTGACTATCTATATAGAAAATAATAATTTAACAGATAAGTATTCATAAAATGTAATGGCGTGATTTCTTGACCATTGCTATTTGGCGCTATTACCCACCTATATGATTAATAACGCCATGCAAACAAAACTATGAAATAAGATGGAATAATTGCATGTAGATTGCCCAATTCTAAAAATACAAATTCTACAAACTTAGAAATTGACAAATTGCATTCTAAGCTATTGAAAATGTTCAATTTTTTGTGAAAGGGTAAGAAAAATAAAGGTGTGGTGTGTGTGTGTGGGGGGGCGAGGATGAGGCAAAAGAATATCAGACCGTGAGCTGCTTTTTGCAAAAAAGACCGCTTAAACAGAATTATTAGAAACATTGCACAGTTTTAACTGTGTTTATTTGAATCAGTATTTAGGATGTAGCTCGGCCACTGTAGGGAATCAACCGGGGTATTAATGCCAAGGATTGGCGTTATTACCCCGTTATAGTTATTGTGCTGTACATTTTAAATTACAAATTATCTCGAGAAGATATCCAAAATCTTCAACAACATTTTGAAAGTCCATGAAATGTACTACAAATTTATGTAATTAACAAAGTATTTCCGGATAAAAAAAATAGTCTTCACATCAAAAAACGTATCTCGCAAATTTTAGATCAAGCGTTAATTCTAGTTGCTTGTAAAAACAATAAGACCTAAAAATGAAATAAATTAACGTGAAACTGTTTTTTGCGATTTATATGACTCAAAACTCTTCTGCGCAGAAATTATGGGTGTCATTTACCAGATTATTTCATAATTATGCATAATATTAGCACTTGGCGTTGTTACCCCGCCTGGCGTTATTACACCAGACCATCTTAAATACAATTCCGGTTTTAAATGTGAAGTAAGAGTGTTTTCAAAAGAAAATAGTAATCGCACTGCAGCTAAAATGTTCGGAGTTAATGAAGGTTCTGTTCGTGAATCAAAGTAGAATGAAGCTGCGATTCTAAATATGTCAAAACAAAAGTGTGTACTGTACACAGTCATTACGAAGTGGCCTATTTTAGAGGACAATGTTGTTGAATGAATATAAGAAAATCGCCAAAATGGACTAATAATAACGAGGAATAATATTCGTTTATTTGCCTTACAATGGGGCAAAAGAGAATCCAAAGAAAATGAAAACTTTAAAGCAACAACGAGTTAGTGCGATAGATTTATGAACCGCAGAAATTATGTTCTTCGCCAAAAGACGAAAGTTACCCAAAAACTTCCAAAAGACTTGAAACAAAAACTGTTTAGTTTCTAGAAATTTGTGATTCATAAACGAAAGAAAAAAACCCTATGATTTGTCTCAAATTGGGAATATGGACGAAATGCCTGTATTGTCCGTCATGATAGGAAACAGAAGTGTAGAAACAAAATGAATAAAAACTGTTCCGTTTAAAACTACGGGACACGAAAAGTCCCACTTCACAGTGGTTCTTTTTTGCTTTGCAAAAAAAAAAAAAAAAAAAAAAAAAAAAAAAAGTACTAAATTAAAACCAATGGTAATTTTCAAACGAAAAACAAAGCCAACAGGTAATTTTCCAAATGGAGTTTTCTGCATGTCCATCAGAAAGGCTGGATGGACGAAAATGGGTTAAAGTTATGGATACTTAATGTCTGATGGGAAAAGCGTCCAAGAGCTTAAAAAAACACAGCTTTTAATTTGGGATATGTTTAGACGTCATAGAACACCCGGAATGAAAAAAAAAGAATAAAAGAATCCAATACAGATTTGGCAGTAATTCCAAGTTGATTGATTTCGTTAGTTCAACCACCAGATGTTTCAATAAACAAACTTTTCAAAGAAAGTTTAAGGCGGCAATGGAACACATGGATGTTAGAAGGAGAAAAATCCATTACAAAAGGAGGAAATATGAGGCATGCGACTTTATCGCAAATACACTGGTGTGCAAAATTTAAGGACGAAGGGATTTTCAAGCGATAACTTTCACGAGAATATTCAACAGGAAGTAATATAATTCGAATAATTACTATCCCTGCATAACAGCTAGTCAGTATAACATCTCATTCAGGTCACACATGGTCAAAAGAGTCACAGTCACTACGACGAAACAAACAATAGGAAATTCCATGCGTCTCTTTTATGAGTCTCAAATGACTACTATAAGTTACTCCACTGTCAGGTCACTGCGATTGCTGCTTTGTGACGAGTCACCAGGTGACTTTACAGTGTCGTTTTATTGAGCCTCTGATGTGATTGTCATTTGGAGGCTCAATTTCAAAGTCATTGTGAATGTTGCATTATTATAAATAACCAAATAATGACACATTAAAATCACATGGGGACTTTCTGTCTCAAGACTTTGTCAAATGGTAACAGAGACCCTACTGTGAAGTAACCACTGTGAAAAGTGGTGAAAACTCACCATGTGACTTTAATGGGACATTGTTTGGTGATTTATCATAATACAACATTCACAATGACTTTCAAATTGAGCCTCTAAATGATAGTCACTCGAGAGTCTCAATAAAACGACACTGTAAAGTCACCTGGTGACTCGTCACAAAACAGTAGTCGCAGTGACCCGACAGTGGAGTCACATATAGTAGTCATTTGAGACTCATAAAAGAGATGTATGAAATTTCCTATTTTTTTGTTTCACCGTAGTGACTGTGAATCTTGTGACCATGTGTGACCTGAATGAGAGGTTATATGGACTAGCTGTTATGCAGGGATAGTAGTTATTCAAATTATGTTACTTCCTTTTGAATATTCGCGTGAAAATTATCGCTTGAAAATCCCTTAAAAATTGGCATTTTGGGACTCCGTCCTTAAATTTTGCACACCAGTGTATGTGAATGGATTATAGAAATCAAACCGAAAATAATTGTCAAATTACTTAAAAAATGTGGAATTGCCACTGCACTAAACGATACTGAAGATGATTATTTATGGCTAGATGAAAACGACACTGCTGATAAAATACATGAAAGTGAGATTGGGGAAGAAAATGGCATTCACAAATGTATAAATGTGGCGATTACAATGAATTTGTCATGTGATCTGATAAGTCAGGTTAAGTGTTTTAGAAAATATATGCTGTAAGTTTATTTGTTTATGTAAATATACAGGGTGATTCAAAAAAGATGGCAAAATTTTTAATGGGTAATAGTATACATCAAGACAAACAATATTAAATAGAAACCAAGGGTCCCAAGCGTTTTCCAAAGGAGATAGCCGCCATTAAAGTTTAGGGATCAAAATTTCAAATAAACATAAAAAACGGAAAAATCGGTCGATTGATTTGCGGTTTTCACTAAAATTATTCTTTATGTTAGTATTTTCCTGAAAATAAATTATAAAAATAAATTCCGAAAAATGTCGATAGAGGGCGCTTTAGACTTTGGAGTAACGAACAACTGTTTTTTGCCGTTATTTTTTGCATTGCATTAAATGGTTTCGCAAGCTTGGACTTAAACTTAAATTGTGAGCTCAAAATCTGAATAGTTGGGAGTGGTTAAGTAGCTCAAGCTGAACTGTGTTCAGAGGGTTTAAATTTCAAATGATTATAAAAAACGGAAAAATTGGTCGATTGATTTGCGGTTTTCACTAAAACTATTCTTTATGTCGGTATTTTATTGAAAATAATTAATAAAGCTAAATTAAAAAAATTGCGATACAGGGCGTTTTAGACTTTGGAGTTACGAAAAACTATTTTTTACCGTTATTATTTGCATCTCGTTAAATTTTTTTCGAAGCTTAGACGTAAACTTAAATTTTGCGCAAAAAATCTGAATCATTGGGAGTGGTTAAGTAGCGCAAGCTGAACTGTGTTCAATGGGGGTGGGGAGTTTCAAATTTCAAATGATTATAAAAAACGGAAAAACTGGTCGATTTGTTTTCGGTTTTCACTAAAACTATTCTTTATGTCACGGTTTCCTTAAAAATAAATTTTAAAGATAATTTTTTTTTAAAATTTCGTTTGAGGGTGCCCTTAACTTTAGAGTAACCAAAAACTATTTTTAAACGTTATTTTTTGCATCTAATTAAATGCTTGCAAAAGCTTAGACTTAAATTTTGAGCTCAAATTCGAATCGTTGGGAGGAGTTAAGAAGCGCAAACTGAGCTGTGTTCAGGAGTTGAAATGTTACCCTCACCACCCCTCGAACATAGCTCAATTTTGCGCTACATAATTACTCACAATGATTCATATTTTGAGCTCAAAAGTTAACTGTAAGCTTTTACAAGCATTTATTAGATACAAAAAATACCAGTTAAAAATAGTTGTTGTTTACACTAAAGTTTTAGGCGTCCTCTAACGGGATTTTTTGAAATTTATCTTTAAAATTTCTTTTCAAGGAAATACTGGCATAAAGAATAGTTTTGGCGAAAACCGTAAACGAATCTACCATTTTTTCCGTTTTTTATGATAACTTGAAATTTGAACCTCCCCACCCCCATTGAACACAGTTCAGTTTGCTCTACTTAACCACTCCCAACGACTCAAATTTTTTGCGCAAAAATTAAGTTTATGTCTAAGCTTCTAAAAAAAATTAACGAGATGCAAATAATAACGGTAAAAAATAATTTTTCCTTACTCCAAAGTCTAAAGCGACCTCTATCGTCATTTTTTGAAATTTAGCTTTATAATTTATTTTTAATAAAATACCGACATAAAGAATAGATTTTGTGAAAACCGCAAATCAATCGACCAATTTTTCCGTTTTTTATAATCATATGAAATTTGGACCTCTGAACACAGATTAGTTTGTGCTACTTAACCACTCCCAACTATTCAGATTTTGAGTTCAAAATTTAAGTTTAAGTTTAAGCCTGCGAAACCATTTAATGAGATGCAAAAAATAATGGCAAAAAACAGTTGTTTGTTACTCCAAAGTCTAAAGCGCCCTCTATCGACATTTTTCGGAATTTATTTTTATAATTTATTTTCAAGAAAATACCAACATAAAGAATAATTTTAGTGAAAACCGCAAATCAATCGACCGATTTTTCCGTTTTTTATGTTTATTTGAAATTTTGGTCCTTAAACTTTCATGGCGGCTATCTCCTTTGGAAAACGCTTGGGACCCTTGGTTTCTGTTTCATATTGTTTGCCTTGATGTATACTATTACCCCTTAAAATTTTTCTCATCTTTTTTGAATCACCCTGTATAAATGCATTTGTATAACTCTAAAAATTTGGAATGTTTTATTCTTATGATTTTACTTGAACCATTTTATATTCGGCGTATAACACGCACACGGAAAAATGCCCTCATAGCATGCATAGTCACAGTGACGTCATTCTGACGTCACTGTGAGTCACTTTGGTCACATCACATCTGTGACGAAAATGCCACCACTCAGTGACGTCACATTGTGACTAAGATGTGACTTTCTAAAAAACTTTTCACAGTTCGTCACAATGTTAATGTCAAAGTAGTCACAAATGACACACTTTTCACAAATTGGTCACATTGTGACGTCACAAAGTGGTCACAATGTGACGTCACAAAAAAGGTCTAAAACGGCCATAACGACTTCACATTTTAGTCACTGTGACTTCACATCGACGTCACGTGACGTCACATCGACAATCGATGGTCACAAAGTCACAATGTGACTTCACAACGACGTTGTAGTGACGTCACCATGTCTTACGGGTGAAATGATTTTCCAGAATTAAAAGTGCGTATTATACGCCGGGATATACGGTATTTTTTAATTAAATATTTACGGAATAGAATTCTGTTTTTAAATTTCCATTATTATTACTGATAACTATAGTTATGTTTGTTCAAATTTATTATCTTTAGCTATTTTATAACATGGCAAATTTTCTAAATTTATACATTCATTGAATATTTTTTCCTGTTATTATGTTGTATGCACATATTATTTAATTGGTAATACTTACAAAATAAAATAGTATTTTCAAATTTCCATTGTTATTACAGATATCTGTGGTTATGATTGTTCAAATTATCTCTAACTAATGTATTTAGAAAAGTAGAGACCAAACGAATCGTCACTATAGCAACCGTCATGTTTCATTAGTAAGACTGTTTCTTATCATAAGATGTTTACGGCAGGAAATGATGTCATTTGAAGATACTATATACACAGAAGTCATGATGATGATTATTGCATTAGATGGGAATAATAATATAATAACTCAAAATGAGATTTTAGGAAGAAAATGTTCAGAAAGTTTCGAAGTATAAATTCGTTTTTTTGTATATCAAAATACACTGCACAAAACAATTAAAGGATATTGCAGTTTTAGGGGGATTTTGTATCTGGGAAACTTTTTAGCTGATTGATACATGATCGACAGACATAGTAGGTTATATGAGAATAAATTACACATGTTTGACAGAAAAAAGAATGCATTTTATTGCGCATTTGTGTACAAAAGGAAAAAAAAACACAATTTGTGCATATGAGAAAAAAAGAATAAGAAAAGGTGTTTTATTCAAAGAAAATAATTTTCAGTAGGGGGTATGGTTTCCACGGGCGGCCAGCAACGTTGAACACCTTTGAGGCACACAGAGCCGTCCTTAGGGGTGTGCGAGGTGTGCGGGCGCACAGGGCCTCGCGCTTAGAAAGGCCTCGGGCTGGGATAAAAAAACAATTAAAAAAATGAATTTTTAAATATCTAAACATTTTATTTTTAAATTTCTGTAAGTTATTTATTTCATGATTAAATTTAGATATTTAAAAATGGTTATTTATAAAATATAAAACTTTTATCAATCAAAACTTAAGTGCGGATATTCAAAAGCAAAAAATATTCCTTATAGTCGTTTAGTTTCCATAGTGAACATGCTGCGGCATTGTTACAGAGTATTTGGAATAAAATTTTCCAATTCTATTCCACATATTCATCGGAGTCCGAGAAAATGTAAGGAGAGGGGCTCATTTCTCTCTGAAAAATGCATACACAAACACATTTTAAGCACTATGTTTCTTATTAAATGGTTTGTAATAACTTCATTTTGTACTTAGAAAAAAATAGAATGCAGAATGAAAAATACAAGCGTACAGTTAGTGCAAAATTATACATCCTCTTAGCTTCATATATGCAAAAAGGATGTGCAAAGTGCAAGTGAAACACTAATTTATACTTTTTGTAGAGATGCTGCTATTTAGTACTTCTGCAAAACATGAGCCTCAAAACTAAATTCGATTTTTTTTAACAGAATTTCATTTAGATTTTTGGAACAGAAATTCCTTTAATGACTTTAAAATCTTTTCCAGAGAAGGCTCAAAATGTTTTAGGATGGAGGGCTGTGCCCCTCACCCTTTTGCACCCCTCTAGTTACGGCCCTGATTCAATATTGAGACACTAGAAGAAAAAGGCCTCGCAAAAGTTTTTGCACCCGGCCTCGCCTTTGCTAGGGACGGCTCTGGAGGCATGGACTCAATGAGGCTATTAATGACGAGTTGGGGTATTCTGCCCCACTCATCCAGAAGAGCTCTTTCCAGTTCTTGGAGAGTTTATGGGGGTTGTTGGCGGCCGGAAACCCGTCTTCCTAGAGCGTCCCAAACGTGCTCGATTGGATTCATGTTTGGAGAACACGCTGGCCATTCCATTCGAACGATTCCTTCCTCGAAAAGGAAATCCTCCACCTGGTTTGCACGATGTGGCCTGCAGTTATCGTCCATTAAAATGAAGTTATCTCCAATTGGTGCAGAGTAAGGGACTACAATAGGTCTGAAAATCTCATTCCTATATCGGGGACCATTCAGAGCTCCATCTCGAATGATGTAGAGGTCAGTGTGTCCGTCAATGGAGATGCCACTATACACCAACACTCCTCCACCGCCAAATCTGACACTTTCGTGCACGAACGCAGGGTTATTCCTACTGCCACGGTCCCTCCAGATGAAAATACGCCTATTATCCGGATGCACAGAAAAACGGGACTCGTCAGAAAACAGAATATTGCTCCATTCATTTCTCCTCCAGCTGACATGCTCGGTTGCCCACTCCCTGCGGTCGCGACGATGCCTTGATGTTAATCTAACACATACCATCGGTCGGCGAGCATACAGACCTACAGCATGGAGCCGGTTTCGGACAGTCTGAGTTGAAATCGTGGTGCCTTTAGCCGAGCGAAGGTGTTGTTGGAGAAGAGTAGCGTTCATGTTTCGGTGTCTCCGAGCTGTTAACGCTAAATACCGATCTTCATTGGGCGTTGTTGCCCGTCTACGACCTTGCCCTGGTCTTCGGCCTGCAGGTCCACTCTCCAAAAAACGGTTCCAGATCCTGGAAATGACACTTTGTGACACTCCAATGGCTTGCGCTACTTCGGCTTGAGTTTGGCCCCCTTCTAACCTACCAAGAATTCTTCAAGCTTCTGAATCTGTCAAATGACTTCGCTGAGACATCGTACTCATCTAAACAAAGCAATCACTGAATGCCGATCATCCTTGTCTTCATTCTCTTTTATCCAGTTGAAAGTCAAATTTCATTCGCTGCCGCTGAAGCGACGTTTTTGACGTCGAACTCAAAATTTGCATACCCCACAGTTTGAAAATCAGAAAAATTTGCATTTGTGATTCTCTTCTTCTATTTTCGGGAAAAAAAATTTCGTTTATATCTTTATTTTATATAAAACTTCAAATATCCTTTAATTGTTTTGAGCAGTGTATTTATTAGCAACTATTAACGGGTAAGTTCTTTATATGATTATTTAAGGGGGCTCAGGGCTTGAAAACTTTTCAAAAAATCAAATTTTTTATGATCTAGTTTAATTATTCAATTCTGAACTCAGTGCAAAAAACCGCATAAAAATATTTGCATTTTTAACGGAGTTATAAGCATTTATATATCAATACTTTCAAAGCCGCACCCATATAATTTCAACTTTAAGTCGCGTTTTCTCAAAACTTGATTTTTGACGTCTAACCGAAAGATAAAAAAAAAACTATTTGATGGAATGGCTTAATTTTTTTGCATGCATATAACATCATTATCTATAGAATGAATTAATATATTATACATAGTTTAATATTTTGAGTATTTTTAATGAAAAAAAAGTTGTGTTTTTTGGGGGTTTTTTAAATTTTCAAATTTGAGAGTTTTTTTAGTAATGTTTTTTTTTGAGTGATAGATATATCTCATTCTATAGAGTAAAGTTTTCGGATCCTTTTAAAGTAAAAATTAGGTTCTTATGTCAATTCAACGTTAAGATATCTTGCGGGTGGTAATGTAACGCATAATTTTTTTTCGAAAATTGTGTTACATAAATTTTGCTCTATTTTTTATTGTTACATTGAAGTACTCCACTTTATATTTTATAAAACCTAGAAACATACCTTTAAAACACCAGAAAGTTTAAATTAATTACATTGAATACGTCTGTTTTCATATGGATTCGAAGCGAGAGCTCTGTTTACATGTTTTTCCCTATCGATCAAGCCCTGAGCCTGAGCCCCCTTAAAGATGTTCTTAAATCAAAAAGGGCAAATTTGTGACACTGCTTTAATTTATTTTTGTTCGGAAATGCATGAAAATAGCAAGTGTTCAGAAACTGCCTAATTGCACTCAATGTTCAGTTTTTTTAGAAACACAATAGATTTTTCATAACAAGCCTTCATAGTTGACACTTTTGAGCACATTTCCTGACGAAAGCAGAAAAACCAGTCGAAGAGCAGGAGGAAAACGGGTGATCTCGTGATCGAAATAGCATAGAACTGGATAGGTCATTTATTTATCATAAAATGGAAAAATAAGTTCGTTTCGAAATCGCTTGCATAGTCAGGCATTCCAATTTTATATATTTCTGTTAAAAAATGAATTTGTAAATGTGTCAAAACGTTTTTCGCTTGTTGAGCGGAGCAGTTAAGAACACCCTTAACACTTTTAGGTGCGTTTGTAAAAGAACGGAAGGTGGCAGCACAATCACCTCATCGAGTTCATGGATGAAATTCTAGGATTAATTAGCTTGATCCGCATATTAAAACGCAATCGGTCTGCCAACTCATATCTTAATGGAAAACACCTAAAAATCCGATTTTAGAGTTTGACTTTTTGGTTTACCATTCTATTTTCCTGCTCCCAATCCTTCATGTTTTTATATATTTCGGTGCAGGAAAACACAACGGTAAACCTACGAGTCAACCACTAAAATAGGATTTTTAGGTGTTTTCCACTAAGATATGACTTGGCAGACCGATTGCTTCTTAATATGTCAATCGATATTTAATTAATCCTAGATTTTCAACCGTGAATTTGATGAGGTGATTGTCTGTGCTGCCGCCTCCCGTTCTACATCAACCAATATCGACCGACATTCAAACGCAATTAAATATATCTATTTCAGATTTGTATTTTGGGGCATTTTCACAAAATTTGCAAGTGATGCAGATATGCATCACAGACCGGGAGGCGACCGCACATACAATCACATCATCGAGTTTACGGATAAAACTCTAGAAGTTAATCCCTATTCGCATATTAAAATGCAATCAGTCTGCCATGTTATATCTTGCTGGTTAAAAAAACCTGAAAACCCAATTTTAGCGGTTGATTCGTAGGTTCCTTATTGCGCTTTCCTGCACCCAGAAGTATGAAAGCATGGAGGAATGGTAGTAGGAAAACATAATGGTAATCCTCTGAGTCAACCTCTAATATCAGGTTTTTACATGTTTTCTATCAAGATATGACTTGGCAGACCGATTGAGTTTTAATATGCGAATCAAGATTTATCTAATCCTAGAATTTTATCCATGAACTCGATGAGGTGATTGTCTGTGCTGCCGCCTCCCTGTCTATCATTATGCAATTACTTGACTCATGAAATTGTCGTCTGGTCCGTCTGTCTATCTGTATATAGCAGCACAAAAACTACTCAACTGAATGATTTGAAAATTGGTATTTATAGTATAATCGTTTCAGAATTTTATCGAGTCAATTCATATTTTAAGAACATCGAATCAAAAGTTAAAGATATTAATAAGTATTTTTTTTTCATTGTATTAAGGGTGTTCTTAAATCAAATAGGGCAACTTTGTGAAATATGCTTTAATTTATTTTTGTATGGAAATGCATGAAACTATAGTGATGGGCGATAACGAGAAGTTTTTCTCGATTTTCTCGATTGTATGAACATCTCGATAACTTTCGATTGTGTAAAATTTTTCTCGATGACTCCAGTTTGCAATTGCTTTTATACCATACAGGATTCAATTTTATCAAGAGTCTACTACAGGTGAATGAGTCGGTGTTAATAAAGACACGACGGATTCACTCGCTAGTGAGCCCCTCCTTTCATTGGTGTATCCAATTTATACGCAATCTTTTAATATGAAATCTCGAACTGGGTCATCATTGTATATGGCATCATATACCAAACGCGGTGTGCACGCACAACAAAATCTTGTAAACAAAGAAAAAGAAAAAAAAATTCGAATTGAACGAACAACCGAACGTAAGCTCGAATCGAACGTTAAATTTTGAAAACTGCCCTCTTAAAGGTAACGTAGTGGGGGGGGGGGGGGATATATAACATCGGGTGCATAAGATCAGTAAGTGGTCACATTCCAAACTACAACTTCCTTATTTTCTAAATTCCATGTATATTATAAATATTATTTATTGCAAAATCCGAAAAAAAAAAAAAAAAAAAAAAAAAAACATTTTGGAACTGCCGACAGAAGTTAAAACTTGAACAATTACGTGTGTATTTTTTTAATCGTCAGGAAATATTTTATTGTGCAGAAAATACAAGGACCAAGTAACCGTGGTAAAATAACGCCTACACGCGAGAGGAGGCCAGAGTCTCAGCAGTGGTGAACAATATTTATATGATGCAGATGTCATACACGCACCACATTGGCACGATGTTTTCCAGATGCCGATTTAGCGAAAACTTCGAAGAATTTTGAGAAATTTAAATTTCAACCCCTTATGGGTCCGTAACGTGACCCAGAATGACGGGAGAAACTTTTTTATGCTAAATTGGTAATGTATGAAGCATAAGCTTTCAATAAACATATTACATCAAAAAATGAAAAATGCCCCCCCTGGCCCCCTCCCCCCTCAAAAAAACCCCGGTGTTATGGGGAAAACCGTAAAACTGCAAAAAGAGCGGCGACGAAAAGTTAGCTATGCTATAGTTTTTCTCGCTGCTGTAGCTCGCATACAAAGTTATAGCCTTTTAAAAATTGAAATGAAGTGAAGAAATGAGCAAAATTATGTTGGTGAATAACCAACAGGGGGGGGGGGGGGTCAATACCCCCGCTTGTGCCATATAGCTTAAACTTTTAAGTTAAAATTGGTAGAGAAAAAAATGAGCAATATTTTAAAGTGTATGTTGGGGGGGGGGGGGCGGGTCAAGCCCCTCACCTTTGGAAGAGGTCCTCAAAGAGGGAACTTTAAAACAATGTGCCTAGGTTACAGTAACAATGTGGCTAGTTCAATGGTTTTTTTCCATCTCAAAAAAATTTCCATTACGCCTAAGGACGTTTTCAATTAAAAAATTTGATCTAAAATGATAAAAACACAAAAAGCTTCGAAAAATGCCGACCCCTCCCCCCTCCCGCCCTGGGAACCAAATTCGGAAGGGGGGGGGGGTAAGAAAGCATCATAATATGAAAGAGTAATTCGAGATCTTCAAGATGATATACAACATGACTGGCTTAAAAAGTGAAAATTGTCCCTTTCCCCCTGACCCCCGTCAGTCCAACCCTTTCGCCCCCAATTTCCTGCAGCAGACATTTAAATTTTTTTACGATTGATAAATAATTACCGAATGATTCGATGAAAAAAAACCACACTTAAATTGATAAGTATTGTAGAAATCGCTACTGTTTAAAACATATGTTCGTCCCCTCTCCAACCCTCTCTTTGATTTTTTTTTTTTTTTAAATAAACAATATTTATTGGGGGGTACCACGTACGTGACAGCATGGTAAGACTAAAATACCAGAAACTTTGAAAATTAGGTCTTCATTTCACAAGTCATATTCTCATGCTTCTTTCTGTACTTCGTTTTTCGATAAAACTTTCATTTCACAAAGCTTCATCGACAAAACGCCTCGATAAAGCTCGTCATCTCTATTCTCAGCGAGAACGAAAATCATCCTTATCGAAAAAGGCATTCATCAGCAAACCACAAGATTCTCGGAGTGCCGCTTTTATCAAGGTTAAATTTCATCTGGAAGTCCTTCGATAAACCTATTTCAATCGAGGTTAATTTTCATCGCGATGAAATGATTTTCTCGTTATGCCTGACTTTATCACAATGAAATTTGTTGAAATGAGAGGCATATTCGAAAGCTCTTTTAATCATTCTTTCATATTATGAATCTTTCTACTTTTCGAGATGAATTTTAAGGGGCGGGAGGAGGGGAGGGGAAAGGGGGAGCGATGAGGGGGCGAATTTTTTAAATCTTAGCTATTTCGACAATAAATGTTATTTTTGGTGTGGATTTTTTTATGGAACTCTCCGGTAAATATTATTTATTAAATATAAAGATTTTAAAGTGCGGGCTGCATCATTTTTAGGTGTAGTCTAGGAAAAATAAGTGAACCCACGGGTGACATGTAAATTTCAAACTTTTTTTTTTTTAAACCCGTCATGTTATATGTACATCATCGGAATGTTTTGGCACCTCATTTTACGAATCTTTCTCCGCCTGGAGTTGAATTTCAGGAGGAAGGTGGGGGGAGGGGGAGAAACCGATAAGAGGGTGAATTTTTTAAATCGTGTCTATTTCGGCAATAAATATAATTTTAGATGTGGAGGTTTCTTTTATGGAACTCTTTTATGGTAAATATAACTTATTAAATATAAAGATTTTAAAGTGGGGGGGGGGGGTACTTCATTTTTAGGTATGTTCTGGGAAAAATGAGTGAACCAACAGGTGACATGTAAATTTCAACCTCTTTTTTGGACCCGTCATGTTATATATATATCATCGGAATTTTTTCGAACCTCTATTTCTACGAATATTTCTCCTCCTGGAGTTGAATTTCAGGAGGGGGAGGGGAAGCGATAAAAAGGTGATTTTTTTTTTTTTTTTTTTTTTTTTTTTTTAAATTTTAGCTATTTCGACAATGAATATCATTTTAGATGTGGTTTTCAGAGGAGCGCTCCGGTAAATATTATTTCATAAATACAAAAGTTTAAAATGGAGACTGCGTGATTTCCTGGTGCATTCTGGGAAGAAAAAGTAACATTACGGCCACGGGTGAGGAGTAAATTTCAAACTTTTTTTGGATCCGTTATGTGATATGTCATAGGAAAGGTTTCGGAATACTCTTTCATATTATGGACCTTTCTCTTCCTGCAGTTTAATTTCAGGACGGGGGGGGGGGGCGACGGGGAGGGAATTTTTTTAATCGTAGCTATTTCGAGTATAACTATCATTTTAGAAGTGGTTTCTTGATGGAACCTTCTAATAAAAATTACTAATTATAAACATTTTAAAGTAGGGAATGCGTGATTTCCGGGTGTATTCTGTTAAGAAAAAATAAACCTGCGGGTGAGGAGTAAATTCCAAACTTTTTTTGGACCCTTCATGTGATTGATTTTTGGAATGTTTTTCGAATCACTCTTTCACATTATGAACGTTTCTCCTCCTGGGGTTGAATTTCCGCAGGGGGGAGGGGAGCGATGAGGGTGAATTTTTTAAATCGTAGCTATTTTGAAAATAAATTTCATTTTAAATGTGATTTTTTGATGGAGCCCTTTGGTAAAAATATTTTATTAAATATAAACATTTAAAAGCGAGGCTGCGTGATTTCCGGATGTATTCAGGGTAGAAAAAAAAATAGTGGAATAGTGAGGAGTAAATATGAAGCTTTTTATGGACCGGTCATATGATAAATCAACGGAAGTTTTCAAACCACTCTTTCATATTATGAATCTTTCTTCTCTTTTCCTCAATTTGGCCTCCTTACAGAAGCGCTTTTCAAACTTTTTTGAAATCATTTCGTTTTTGCGAATTCAGATCTGATTTTTTTTATAGAGACTTCCAATATATAATTTATAATTTATGAAAAATTCACAAACTGTGAGGACAGGCTGTATTCCGGGTGTTGCAATAGTTGGAATTCTAAGGGTAGTGTTTTTATATCTTTTGTTGATTCCTCTTTCGTGATATATCATTAGAAAGCTCTGTAATTACCATTTTATTTTATATACCTCCCGCGCTCATCCCGCCCCACTTTGCCCCCGCGGGAAACTCTTGAATAAATTTAACCGACACCCATCATGCCAAGTATTGTTGGAAAGCCTAATGACCATTTACTTATATTATGCATTTTCATTGCTCCTGCACTACTTTGCCACCCCCCCCCCCCGAGTGGTCCGTTTAATGAATTTCAATAGAGAGTCTTCTAATAATGGGAGAATTGTAGATCGCATCTCAGTATATGTACAAAAATCAATAAAAGATTTTGATCACTTTTAATATCCTTTTAGTTCATGTTCTTTCACTAGGAGTGCTTTTGATTATTTTATCTTTGGCCATTTTGCTACTCGCGACTTTACAACTTATTGAAACCAAGGAACGCCGTTACATGACTTTTCTACTATTGCGGCTCCATTATAACATCCTTTTGGTTGTTGTATTTTAAATTCATTTGTTTTCAGTTTCCATATATTTATTAAATTATGCTTTTTAAACATGTAATAACAAAGATTTTAATAATCGATTGTAAAAACATCTCGATTGTAGATTCTCGAAATTAATCGATGAATTTATCGAATGCGATTTTTTACGATTACGATTTTTATCGATTAGGAAATTTTCGAGAATCGCCCATCACTATGAAACTAGCAGGGGTTGTTATTCAGAAACTGTCTAATCGCACTTAATTTTCTGTTTTTTAAAAAACACAATAGATCTTTCATAACAAGCCTTCAAAGTTGACATTTTTGAGCACATATCCCGACGAAAGGAGAAAAACCGGTCGAAAAGCAGGAGAAAAACTGGTGATCACGTGATCGAAATAGCTTAGAACTGGATAAATAGTTTAATTATCATAAAATGGAAAATTAAGTTCGATTTGAAATCGCTTCCATAGTTAGGCGTTTCAGATTTATACCTTTCCGTTAAAAAGTGAATTTGTAAATGTGCCAAAACGTTTTGCGCTTGTTGAGCGGAGCAGTTGAGAACACCCTTAAATCATTTCATACATAATTAATTCAATGCTATCCCTTGATAGGTATATGATTCTAGAAATTGAATATTTCCAACTGAGCGAAAAATTATCCAGGCCGGGAATCGAACCCAGATCTTTGTTTTCAAATCCCGGCCTAGGCAATTTTTCACTCAATTGGAAATATTCTATTCATATTATAAATTTACCAATCAGTTTGATTGTGTTAAAATAATAGTATATCTACGCATGCTATATTCATTAAATGAATTTCTTTTACCTGCGGGTTATTCTGTCGAGCTGTCTGAATGACAAACAAATGTTATGAACAATAAGGTTATCTGAGCGAAAAATGTCCACCGGTTGTCACCCAGTTAGCTTAAACGGTAAAGCATTGGCTTTGTAAACCAAGAAGATGGGTTTGATTCCCGTCCTGGGCAATTTTTCGTTCAGTTGGAAATATTCAATTCGCATGATAAATTTACCAATCAGTTTCATTGTGTTAAAATAATAGTATATGATTCCAGTTTGCCATAGTGATTACGTGCTATTTCAGATGAAGTCATATTATTTCCGTATTACTGAATTTAATATAAATAATCGAAATAAATTTTGTATTTATGCTTCTTTGCATATAAGCGCAATAACTTTTGCACCCAAATCTGAATATTTACAAAACTACAGTACTGGCCAAAATTATTATGGTACCAGTAGTATTTAGACATACATTAACCTAGAATTTAATTTATTTTATTGCATTTAATATTGGATGAACGTATCTGCATTACTTACAATGAGCATATTTATAGATATGAAGAGATAAAAACTTCTTAAATACTCCATAAAAAATTTAAATTCTCTAGACCTTTTAAAAGAACCGAGTCTTTCTTCGTCAGAATAGAAAAACCTTTTCAGCACTACCATATAATTAACTTTGTGCATTAAAACCCTCCTGACTCCGGCTCTCTTATACAAATTTTATTTGGCCAGCACCACTTTTTAAAAAGAAATTTCCTTTAAGTACACAATTTCAAAAATGCTCTGATTAAATAAAGCAAATTTTATTTTCCTTTATTACTGATGACAGAAACGAATTTTGCTAGGAAAGATGATGTCTCCGCAGTGAAGACAACGAAGTGCCAAGCGTTAATTATGTATATACATATTAAGATATATGTGTGTGTATAACTATAGATATATACATGTATTTTTTAATTGGGCTTTCATATATGTGTGCATTTTCATTTTATTATATACTATTTTTAATTTTCTTTTTTTTCCCCTTTCCTTTTGCTTCGTCCTTTCCTTTCTTCACTCTGTCCGATGTCAGTTTTGATTATATTCTTCCATGATTGGCTGTTGCTTTCTGCTTTCCTATTGGCTCTTCCTTCAACTTGTTCTCTTTCCCGCATTTTCATTTCAGTCATGCCGCTGCTTTCACAGTAGAGGCACGTCTTCTTTTCGCCTGAGGAAGAAAGACTCAGTTCTTTTGAAAAACCTAGCGAATTTAAGCATTTTTATGGTGTGTTTAAGAAGTTTTTATAGCTTCATATTAATTCACCCCACTCTTTATTTTTAATACTTCGTACGTCCATCTTCCGTAGCATATAAATTTATACGTCTTGGCAACTTTTCTTTTGAACCAGTCGTTCCATTTTATCACTATGATAGCATACACGAATTAATTGCTCAATTAGTTGAACCTTGTTTGTTGCTACAATTTTGTTGATTCGAAGACCAAAGTCTAGCAAAATTGCAGCAACAAATAACGTTCAACTTTATTGAGTGATTTAATTCTTTCATTCAGCGCAGTAATGAATCTGAACGACTGATTCAGAAGAAGGGATGCCAAGTATAGTTGCAGATTCCCAAAATTTTTAAGTAGCCAATGGCTCCTAAACATAAATATTCCAGTCGCCTCCAAAGCTTAATTTCTAAGAAAAATTAAAAAACAACGCGATACAACGCAGAAACAATGCGAATTTCATTAAAAGATCACAGAAGAAAAGTTAATTTCATCAAAGGATCGCAAAAAACGACGTAACATTCATCAAAGATTTGCCGAAAAACGCGATTTTCGTCAAGTGATCACGGAAAAAACGAGATTTTTATTAGAAAATCTAGAAAAAACGTGATATTTTTGGCAGAGGATTGCAGAAAAACGCAATTGTCGTCAAATGATTATTAATTTAACTTCAACTTAGAACCTTCAGCTTCTCATCATTAAAGATAAAAAAAATAATAATATAGTCTGGCCTACCTTGGTTGATACATAAGATATCCGAAAGCAAGGTATCCTACTTGTCATGCGTTTTGTGTATCCATTATGTATATCCGTAATTGGAAAAATCACAACACAAGAAAATAAATCCAAGAACACTGATGAAAACTGATGATAAAATCCATATGATGGAATAACTATATATTATGAAAAATTAAACAGTTACATTTAAAATTGCAGAAAAAATATTTAGCTTTTAAGCTTAGAGAGAAAACTAGAAGATTAACAAAGAAATGTACTTGTACTTTCATGTTACATCGATTGCATCATTAAGATGAAATACGTAATTACTGGGGAAAAAACAGTTATTATTATGGAGAGAAAAACACGATTACATATTGAAAATGAAAGTCTCTTGTTTAAATAAAATAACATTTATGATTATAGTTTCAGAAAATCATTATATGTCTGTCAATGACTGCGGAAAAAAACCCCTGCAAGATTAGCCAAAGGATGTTAACTCAGACTCCGAAAACTAGTCGCCAGATCCAAAAATTTAATCGCCACGTAGCGATTGAACCTGAAGCTGCACGTATAATGCCAAGATATATAAAAGAAGTTGCACTTGTTAAAGATGGATCTACTAAATACTAAAAGCCACGAATGGAAATCTATAAGCCTGTTCGTTGTAAGTAATGCATCTATGTTCAACTAATATTAAATGTAATACAATACACTAACTTCTACACTGATTTACGTGAAAAATTTCCTGTTATCGTAATAATTAGGCCAGTACTTTAGTGGTAGTTCGTGCACACCTCATTTGCCACGTTTGACGTGCTATTTTTTACTTGTTTAGACCAATAATTGGACTCACAAGTAATTGAGAAATTCTGCTCTCAAAGTTACTAAGCAAGAGGGGTTGGATTCAAATCCAAGTAACACAGGTAGGTCTAATTATTCGGAGATTTTAATTATTTGGAAAATGTTTGTTGTCCTCGGTAGAGAATTGGGAAATCTGAAGTATATCTGAATCTTTTTATTTGTTGAATTCCGCAACTTATTTGTTTTCTTATTGGTCCATGCTTAATGTCTAGAAATGGAATACTTCTGTTTTTTATTTTATTCGTTTTCTGATTGGTCCAAGTTTATTGTCCAAAAACAGAATATTTCAGTTGCCACAATCACAAAAATGTAATAAAAATTAAAACTTAAAATAATAATTTGAAAATAAATTGTGATAAAGTTTTCAAACAAATTTCATTTTAAAGTGCATTTTTTTTCTCTACACAACAGTGTAAAAATTTAAAATATGCGACGTTTAGAAGTTTAAAAATTTGCAGTTCCGAAAATTGTAAAACAGAAAATTCATTTAAAATTTATTTATTATGGGTCCAGGAATATTTATGTTAATCCATGTCGTACGTAGTATGAGGCATTCAGAAATCAGCCTGGTTAGCTCCATCCAATAAAAGAGCACATTTTAAACAGTTAAAATTGCATATCAATAAACTACTGTTTTTTTTAAATCATTGGTCTAGGAATATTATTGTTTAATGCATGGTGTACGTAATATATGACTCGTTATGATCATTCTAAAAATGATGTTTATTATTATTATTAATTTAAATATAGAATTTATTTATGAGTCTTTAAAATTTTTGAAAAATATCATTTCCTAAAGAGTCGTTTTAATTTGTTAAATTACATTTAAAAAGAAAATTAATGTATAATTGTATTAATGTATGTATATATGTAATGTATAATGTATAATTGTATTAATAAATGTATAATAAATGTAAATTATATGTAAGAGACAATCTGCTAAACTTTTAAGCAGCATCATTAATATACATCAAGTCAGTATTTGTTTAGAAAATTTTGAGATTTCAGGAAAAGTTTTATTGTAAAGTAGTGAACTTCTTGTAATAAAATATATTCTTATCTTCTTTTCAATTATGAGTTGCATTCGCTTCTGAAATATTGATTTTAAGAATCGAAAATCAATGGAACATTTCAGAATTTTTAGGAATGTTCCTTAAAACTCTTCAAAACCGACATAGGACAAAATTTCACTATGAGAAAAAATACTTCAGTTTTGATCTTTATAATTGAACTATAATTTTGACATGTTCCAAAAAGCTTTAGCAAATTTTATCTTTAAATTCCTTCCCTGGAACTCTTCGACGCAAGTTTTATGCAAATGATCAGAAAGCCGGGTAATAAAAATTACTTATAAAAAAAATGTTTTGAAGCAGGAAAAGGAAAATTTGCAATAAATACTAAGTGAATATTTTTGTACTTCATTTTTTCTTTAAAATAAGCAAAATTTAAACTAGTTCGTACAGTTTATTTTAAAAATGAAGCTAGTTCATATTATTTCAAGTACAATTAATTTTTATAATATAGCGGCGTAGTTTTAAAAAGACCAAACATGCGAAAAAAGTTTGAAAGATAATAAGTCAAGAATTTATAATGTTCCTTGTAATGGCTGTGATTTATTTTATATTGGTCAAACTAAAAGAAATCTCTAAATCCGCTTAAAAGAACACTCTCGTTATGTTATTAATCAAGAAATTTCTAAATCTTCTGTCGCCAAGCTCTCTTGGGATTCCGGCCATTATTGTTTCAATTTTTAAACTGCTAAAATTATCTTTAATGCCAATGGTACCTTTGAATTAGATTTTCTTAAAAATTTAGCCATTTATCTGAATTGTGAAGATATTGTTAATGATAAATCTGATTCTTAAACGCTCTCCGTAGCCTGGAAAAAACTTTTTAGCATTGCCCCTTATAATTAGCTTTTTAGTATTAATTATGTCTATACTTTTTGGATATATATATATATATATATATATATATATATGTATGTGTGTGTGTGTGTGTGTGTGTGTGTGTGTGTGTGTGGTTTATAACTATATACATATAATTTTTCATTTATTTATTTATTTATTTTATTTTATTGATTAATTTTTTATTCAGTCCTTTTATTTGTGAATATTCATTTTTATTATAAAATGTCTTTTTTCCCTTGGTACGATTTTGATTTTTCCTTCCTATTTTTCACTGCATCCATCGAACGTTTTGACTATACTCTTCTGTGATTAGCTATTGCCTTCCACTTTCCTATTGGCTGTTCTATTAGCTTGCTCCTTTTCCCGCCTTTTCATTTCAGTCGTGCCGTTACATTTATAATAAACGCACATCGTCTTTGCGCCTGACGAAGAAAGCCCTAGTTCTTTCGAAAGGCTTTGCGCATTTTAGTTTACTTTATGTTGTTTTAAAGAAGTTTTACCCTTTCGAATGTTTGAAAGCTTTCTGACCCAAGATAGAAAGGAAGAAATAAAGACACTCCCAGAACTATTCTTATCAAAGCATGGACACTTTAATGACAGTAGTGTTTTATTAAAAAATTAGAATGTTTCAGAAAGGGGAAATTCATCTCTACGGAATATGATCGGCAATGACTGTGCATTTGTTTCTTTCAATATTATGGTTTCAATGTTTCATTCATTCAATATTTTTGGCTTATGCACCACTTCACTTCCGGCAGACATGGATCATTAGATTCCCCTATTACCACTCTTCCATAAAATAAACGAATTTTTCTTGTGCTCGATAACATAGGTTGTTGTGTTGTCGGCTCTTGGACTAATATACCTTTGTTGTAAAATTCCTTAACCTCTTCGGTCCCTGGGTCCGCCATCGGCGACCTCTATTCTTTTACTTATGGAAAACTATAATGTCTGAATTTTTTACATATCTGGGTCATTCCGAAAACAAAGCACCCTTTGGTGTCCCGACACTTTGTATTGTTATATTTTCTAAAATTTTGTTTCAAAATTAAATTTAAATATTGGAAAATATATTTTAAAGATATTTTTCTTTAATGCAATTTTTAAATTTGAGGTAAAATCCATTTATTGTTATTCAAATAACTTTCTTAATAATTGTGTCCTGTAAAAAGCCATGTCCCAAGAACAATTTTTGATTTTCAAACCCTATTTGTTTTACTATATGTATCGTTTAAGTTATCTTTCAGGATGTTTTTTTATGTCTTTGTAGTCTTTATATTATCCCTATATACTTTAAATATTTTTTGTAAATACTTTTTTTTTTACATTTTATAAAAAAAATTCATGTGTCCCTTAATTTTTGTCCCCTGTGTTACCGCCACCTTTTTCTTAATATTAAAATAAGAATTTGCAACCTAAATGTTGTTAACAGTAGTCATCATGTACTTTTAGAGTTAGTATTCATCCTAGGTAGTCATTTTCCTCATTTGTTAAATTTGAAGAATATTATCGAAGTAAAGGCGATTTTTGAAGGTGGGTGTGTTTTTTGTGTGTCCCCTGTGTTACTATTGATTTACTTTGATTAATTATTAATTTTCTAGTTTATTGGCATTTAAATTGTAAGTCTTAATAAAAAGAAAATATTCCATCTATCTTTACATTGTTTCTATGAAAATTGTAATACATGGGTGATAATTTATTTCATTTTGTCTCCTGTGTTACTAGTCCCCCGTGTTACCATGGTATTGGTAACCATGTTGTTAAGGGACAAAAAACCCAAGTTTAAAAATGAAATGCAACAGAATATCATGTTTTTTAATGCATTTGCTGGTCTATATCAGAAATACATTTTTAATTAATACATAAGTACACTTTTAAGATTGTTAATTTTTTATGTTTAATTAGAATGTCTCCTTTGTTACTTTATTGTCCCAAGCGTTACTGACATTTCTTTTATCAGAACAAAAGAAAAAAACTTTCTTATGAACCAGTTTTATAATATGCACTGGCTAATATGCATAAAAAAGTTTTACTATAATTTTATTATATTAGAGTAATTTTTATCAAGTTATATAAAGTTTTATACAGGAAGAATACAAAAAAGGGTAACACAGGGGACATAATATGCCTATAATCCTGAAAAAATATACACATAAACAAAACTATATGGCACTGAAAAAGAACATTTATATCAAAGTGTTAATACTGTAAAAGCAATTCTCTATTTTAATAAGAAAAAATGAGAAGAATATTTAAAATATAGTAACACAGGTGACATCTTTCAGACAATGTGTCTGTATTTCTAAACGTAGTGATAAATATTTTTTAAAAAGTGTGCTGCTGATATTCAATTTCTACTCTTGAATATGTATACAACCCTCTCAAAGATATTTTTATTTAATTTTAAATGAAAAAATTTTTGAAAAAAAATTTCTCAAAAGGGACCTTTATTTTTGGAATGACCCATCTACATCACTTCCTAACAGCTGAATATTTTTTGCATTGAGAGCAAACGAATAAATGTCTGCATCTAAGCTGAATCTCTCATAAAGTATAAATGTTATTTTGATCTGAGTTTGCAAAATACCTAAAAATGTCCAAAAGACAGTGTGACCAAAAAAGTGATACATTTTCGCAAGTATTCAACTTAAACCTTCTTTAATATAATTTTTTTTTGAGGATTCGTAGATTATTTACTTGTTTAAAACTCTTAAATATGTGATTGCGTTAATTTACGCTAATGTATATTAAATTAGTGTTTTAAGGGGGTTTTTAGTTTTAGATCCATATTTTTGAACCTAAATTACTAACCGCCTAAAGAACCAATTCCAGAAAAGATATTTTTTCTGTCCTTTACAATGTTATTTTGTTTGGAAAAAAAATTAAATATGTATTTGTATTATTACACCAAAAAGAAAAAAAATCTGTAACCTTAGTAATCTATATTTGCCGAAATAGGTTATGCTTCCTAAAATTTTATATGTACACTGTACAAAAAATGATGTCAATCTACAAAACTTGTAAGCAAAGCTAGAGACATCTGTTACTTTACAAAGGAATCTACTGAAATTTTGGTAATTTTACTAAAAGTTTATCTGTAATCCTCGTTACCGTTACTAAAAATGTTCTGGAAATTCCGATTTTCTAAAAAATTTCTTGGTAACTTAATTTTTTTTTGATTCAAAGTGCAAATCTGTATGTGTTACATGAATTTTTATTGTGCCATTGCATAAAAATTTCTTGGAATACAATTCTACTAGAAAATTTTTTTGTAATTTTCCAAAATTTTTTGAATATATTTTAGTTTTGGAATTAAAGGGGTTAAAATATTTTATTTAATATTAAAATCATTAATACACATTCAGTCAAATAATATATTGCTAATACAAAACAACTCCGAATAGTGTATTTTGTTAGTTTTAATGTTTCCTAAGAAATTAATTATAAGCTTTTTCTTCTTAAATTGAGTGGTTAATTAAAAAAAACTCTCTTTGATTTTAATTATTTACTAACTTAATCCATTTCGTAGAAATCTCTCCCTTCGGAAAACGATGTTGTCAGTTAACCGCCTTTGTGTTGAAATTTCTCCACTAAAAGTAGTATAGCACCTAATGGAAAAAACTAATAGAATTTTATCAAACTTTTTTCTGTTTAAAATTAAAAACTCATGAAAAGTCTTTAGCAACTGATTAATAAAATTCAGTGTAAATGATTTTAGTTCCTGTACATCAAAATACATTGCAGTTTGATGTTAATAGTATATACCCTAATAGCATGCATGGTCACAGTGACGTCACAGTGACGTCACTGTGAGTCACTTTGGTCACATCACATCTGTGACCAAAATGCCGCCACTCAGTGACGTCACATTGTGACTGAGATGTGACTTTCTTAAAAATCTTTAGAAATTTATAAATATCCTTTAAAACATGTATTTACTTTAAAAAACATGTTTCTGGCAATTTAAATATTGTCGCTTTTGTCACAGTTTCGTCACAATGTTAATGTCAAATTAGTCACAAATGACACATTTTTCACAAATTTGTCACATTGCGACCACTTTGTGAAACGTCACAGAAGAGCTCTAAAACGGCCATAACGACTTCACATTTTAGTCACTGTGACTTCACAACGACGTCACGTGACGTCACATCGACAATCGATGGTCACAAAGTGACTTCACAACGACGTTGCAGTGACATCACCATGCTTTACGGGTATCTTATACCATAATACCAGCAAAAATTGTGTGTGTGTGTGTAAATTTTATCTTAAAAACGGCTCTAACGATTTTCACAAAATTTTGTATTTTACCCTTTTCATCACGAGATGACCATCACCACATGTTCGAGAGAATTCGATTAGTGGGTCATTTTGGGTCATAATGGGTCAGGGTGAAGCATTGTTCTCGCTGAAATTTTATCAACGTTAGAAATTTGGAAAATTAAAAATTAAAAACAGTCGCCAAATGAAAAAAGTATTAGCAAAATAGATCTACCGTGTAGCACATACACACAAAAAAATCTTTAATTTTTTAATGTATTCCTTTTTTTAAATGAGGACCCCAGAAGCCAAGGGGTATAAGTGACAAAATTGAAAAAAAAATAAGCTAAATATACAGACGATCTAAAAATATGCTTTTTTCATTTCAGGTAAAGAAATATAAGTGATTTTCTTATTATTTGCTAAATTTTAGAGGCAAACCACTTTTTTCAAAAAACAAACAATATTGATTAATCATACATTTAAAGAAAATTGTATTTTATTTTTTAACAATTATTGAAATAAGAGTTCAAAGACCAGAATGCAACAAGCAAAAATTTCCTATTTCAACTCACTCAATTGTTATTGATGTTCCAATTAAACATCAATTATCTTTAAACTCAATTTACTCCAAATCGAAATTTTGTCACTTGTACCCCTTGGCTTCTGATGTCGTCAAAAGTATTCTATAACCTAAGTTTTTATAACTGCGACAACGATTGTATTAATCTAACTTCAACTATCCGCTACAAATATATTAAAAATATGTATATATGTGTATGTATGAAAGAAGAGTAAGAAAAGAAAGAAAAAACAAAAATTGAGCACTAGTAATCTGGTGAATCTCATCGCTTGTTTACTCGCCAAATGAAGAATTTAGTCGCAATTTGGCGCAATGGTGAGCGACAGCCAGAACCCTGGGGTCAAGCCAATTATTACTAAAAAAGGTTCAATCGATTATAACGAAATTTTTTATCAAAACGTTTTTTGGCACAAGAAAATTATTGGACAAGGTCACATGTTCGAGAAATTTCGATTAGTGGTTCATTACGGGTCAAACCAATTTTATTAAAAAAACAGCTCTAATAATTTTGACCAAATTTTGTGTTTTATCGTTTTGAATTACGAGAAGACCATTGAGTTAAGTCACATGTTAAAGTCTTTCGATTAGGGGGTCATTTTTGAGCCATCGTGGATTAAGCTATTTTTATTTAGAAAATGACTCAAACGATTTTGACTAAATTTGGTATTCTGTTGTTTTCGAGCATATTAATACTATTGGACTAAGTCGCATGTTCAAGAATATTGAATTGCGAGTCATTTTGGATACCAATGGGTCAGAGTCAAGTCGATACTATCTAGAAAAAGACTCAAACGATTTTGACAAAATTTCATATTATACCGTTTCCGGACATGACAAGATCATTTTGCAAGGCTACATATTTGAGAAATTTTCATAAGTGGGTCCTTTTTCGGTCACTGTGGGTCAAGTTAATTTTGGAAGTCAAGTTAATAATACAAAAAACTCGAACGGTTTAATTAAATTTTGTATTCTATCGTTTTCAATATCGAGAAGACCATTGAATTACCTCGCATATTCGACAAAAGTCGATTAAGGCCTCACAATAGTCACTGAAAAAGACCCGGATAATAATGTAAAGTCTGTGAGAGCGTTCTTTTTAAATATCTCGCTCAAATTTTATTAATGTTACAGGATTTTCTTTTACATAAGATAGCTGAGGACAATCTACAACCGGCCTAGTTTTTACTTTTTCGATTTTGCTTATATATGTTTTATATTATGATAGTTTCAATTTAAGAACCGTTTAAAACCGGTTTTGAAAGTTAAAGTAATTAAAAAAATCTGAAGCCAAAACTGAAAAAGTAAAAACGATGCCGGTTGTGGATCGTCCTCAGCTATCTTGTGCAAAAAAAATCATGTAAAAATACTAAAATTTGAGCAAGATATTTGAAAAGAACGCCCCCATAGACTCTACATTATAGTCCGGGTCTTTTTCTGTGACTAGTGTTGCGCCTTAATGGGTAATTTGGACCATTATAAATCCAGGTCAAACTAATTATATCCAAAAAATGGCTCAAATGATTAAAAAACTAGTTGGATGTGTCAATCCCGAAACTTTCTTCTATCTCATAAGTACATTTTAATATTAAAAAAAAAAAAAAAAAAAAAAAAAAAAAAACGTGGTGACCTCAAAGTTACCCACTATCGAATTTCCTCGAACATTTGAGAATCTGGTATCCAAAAAACCTAAAACGCAAAATTTAATTAATATTCTGAGAAAATGAGCTTAGTAGTGCCTCGTGTTGGGTAATTTATGCTAAAACCTAATAAGCATCTATTGATGTCAAGACCTAACAGAATCTGAAATTTGATGGAATTTTGTTCATTAGTTCTTGAGATATAGTTATAACAAAAAAATTGCAAAACGTAGCACAGCAACACCATATCTTGGACAATTTATGCCAAAACGTAAAAAAGCGTCTAATTATGTTATGGTGTAAAAGAATCTGAAGTTTGATAAAATTCTGTGCATTAGTTCTGGAGATATAGCTAGTTAAAAAAAAAACCGTGTAAAATATAGCACAGCAGCACCATCAGTTGAAGGATTTATAACAAAACGTAATCATCGTGTAATTATATGTCATTTTGTAACAAAATCAGAAGTTGAATGAAATTCTGTGCTTTGGTTGTTGAGATATAGCTATCGGAAAAATCGTGCAAAATGATGCATAGCTGCACCACCTGTTACAAGGTTTATACCAAAATGTAATTAGCGTCTAATTATGTTATATATTCTAGCGTAAAAGAAACTAAAATTTGATGAAGTTCTCTGCATTAGTTCTTGAGCTATAGCTATCGCAAAAATCGTGCAAAATGTAGCATAGCAGCGCCACCTATAGGGCAGTTCACACCAAAACCTTATCAGTGGCTATGTATCTCAAGGTATCGCGGAATCTGAAGTTTGGTGAAATTCTGTGCATTAGTTCTTGAGATACAGCTATCATGAAAATCATGAAAAATGTGGCATAGCAGCGCCACCTGCTGGCCAATTTACACCAAAACTTAATCAGCATCTATGTATATCAAGGGGTCACAGAATCTGAAGTTTGGTGAAATTCTGTGCATTAGTTCTTGAGATACAGCAATCTTGAAAATCATGAAAAACATAGTATAGCAGCGCCACCTGCAGGCCAATTTTCACCAAAAACCAATAGGCACTAATTCATATCAAGGTCTAACTGAATATAAAATTTTATTAAATTTCGAGCATTAGTTCTTGAGATAGAGCGCCCACAAATTTTTTGTCACATACAGACAGACAGACTCACAGACAGACACACAGACTCACAGACAGACGGACAGACTCACAGACAGACATTTTCTAAAAATAGTCAAAACGTGTTCAGGACCTTCTAAAACGTATAAATCCGTCGAAAACCGGAAGTCGAAAATTTTCATGAATCCAATCTTTCTTCTTGTAAAGATAGAAGAAAATAAAAAATTGTAATTTACCGATTTGAGCACAAGAAGATCGTTGGGATAGATAATATGTTCCAGAAATTTAGATTATTGGTAATTTTCGGGTCACTACAGGTTAAGCTAATTTAGAAAACGGATTTATCGAACCTATTAAATCCTACTGCATGTCACATGCCGTCACAGTTTTCACCACCCAAATTATGTTTGTTGTAAAACTCTTTAAAATAGCTTCCTTAGTGTTACAATTATAAATGCACATTTAATCAAATAATTTATTGCTAACTGAAAATATGTACTAAAATGAATACAGATTACTAAATGATACACTTATAAAAAAGTTATTTTTAAAATACACGAGAAGATAATTGAGTTAAGTCGCATGTTAAATTTTTTCGATTAAGGGGTCATTTTTGAGCCATCCTGGGTTACGCTATTTTTATTTAGAAAATGACTCTAACGATTTTGACAAAATTTTGCATTTCGTTGTTTTTGGGCATGAGAATACTATTAATACTATAATATATTTGTGCTCAAATAAAAAATTATTAACATTTCATTCGCTTCTGCGAACGTCGTCAAGGTACAATAGAAAGATGTTAAATGGAATTTAAAGTTTCAAAATATAAACACATACGTCCGCGGGCATAGTTGAGGTGAAAGTGCGTAAACCTGCTTTTTAATTAATTACAGCATATTATGCCAGATTTTATGAATGGAATATGTTAAATGAACGTTACAAGCTCGTGGCCCGAGCTTAATGATCGTAATGGATTAATCCATTATGATAAAATCATCCATCTATTGTATCCTGACGACGTTCGCAGAAGCGAATGAAACGTTGATAAATTTTTAAGTGTATTTTAAATATATTCTTTTTATAAATAAAAACAAAGAAGAAGAATTATAGAAATAATAGGATAATTTAGATAATAAATAATAAATAGAATAATAAATAGAATAATAAATAATTTAGAAAAAGAATTATAATATTTTTTTATTTATTTACTGTATTTATTTTAGTACATATTTTTAGTATAATTTATGGTACAATTGTCCAATTCATAATTATTATTGCTAACTATTACTAAACAACTTCGAAGCATGTATCATTCTTCTGATCCAATAAAAATCCAATGTTCCTTAAAAAGAATTAATTATGATTTTTTTTCTTCTGAAATTAAGTGAATTTAAAAAGGCACTCTTTGAATTTAACTGGTAACCGCAATTTAATCAATTTCGTAAGAAATTTCTCTCAACGGAGAACGCTGTTGTCAGTTGACCCTCTGTTGTAATTTCCTGATCGAAAAGAAGGATGTACCTAATGGAAGAAAAACTAATGGAAATTTAACAAACTTTTTTTTATTTAAAATGAAAAACAAATAAAAAGAGTGCAGGAAAATGTTAAAAAAATTGGATGTAGAAGATTTTATTTATAATTTCTTCTCAAAAAACCATATTAATTCAAGTAATTAAAATCATGCGTTAATCATAGATTATGAAACACTTAATATCAATTACCAATTTAATCCATTTCGTAGAATTTTCAACCAACGGAGAACGCTGTTGTTAGTTATCCGCCGTTGTGTTGTAATTTCTCTAAAAAAATAGTAATAATAATAAAAATGAATAAAAAGACAAAGAAATTTAGTGTTATAGTAGATATGCTCGTTAAAGATTTGTATTTGTATTTTTGTCTTTTGAAAATGTTCAACAACAACTGGCTCCCTGAACTTAACAAGAAATTAGAAAATGGCTCGAATCGTTTGAAGATCCCTTCTGCAGGTGGCTTGTTATTACTCTTTGAATTTAACCACGAACCAATTTAATAACCATTAAAAAATTGTAACTTTTGAGTTATAAGTTTTAATAACATCCAGTTCGTTAAATTTAAGAAATTAAAAACGATCCATACTTAATCCATTAATTTATTGCTAACTAATATTAACCCTTCGGACTCCGGTGCCTCTTACACAAATTTTATTCGATTAGCACCACTTTTTTAATAGAACTTTCCTTGAAATAGACAATTTCAAAAATTCTCTGATTAAATAACTAAAATTTTATTTTCCTTTAATACGGCGAAAAAAAAAGGAAAGAAAGATGATGCTTTTGCACTTTTGCAGTAAGAGACAACGGAGTGGCAAGGGTTAAACAACTTCCAAACACATATTTTTTTATAAATCCATTGTTCCGATAAAAGTTTATTATAATTTTTTCTTCTTAAATTAAAAACGGTTAATAATAATAATAATAATAATAAAATAAACTATTTTAATTTAACTGCTAACAGCAATTTAATCCCTTTCGTAGAAATTTCTCTCAACGAAGAACGCTGTTGTCAGTTGACCTTCTGTTGTACTTTCCTCATCGAAAGAAAGATGTACATCTAATGGAAGAAGAACCAATGGAATTTTACCAAAATTTTTATTTAAATTTTAAAACAAATAAAAAGAGTATAGGAAATAACTAAAAAAATTGGATGTAGAAGATTTTATTTTTAATTTCTTCTCAAAAAACCATATTAATTCAAATAATTAAAATCATATGTTAATCATAGATTATGAAACACTTAATACCAACTACCAATTTAATCCATTTCGTAGAAATTTCTCCCAATGGAGAACGCTGTTGTTAGTTATCCGCCATTGTGTTGTAATTTCTCTAAGCAATAATAATAATAATAATAATAATAATAATAATAATAATAATAATAATAATAAATAAAAAGGCAAAGCAATTAAGTGTTATGGTAGATATGCTTGTTAAGGATTTTGTACTTTTGTACTTTGAATTTAACCACGAAACAATTTAATAACCATTAAATAATTGTAATTTTTGTGTTAAAAGTTTTAATAGCAGCCAGTTCGTTAAATTTAACAAGAAATTAAAAAAGGACTATACTTAATCAATTAATTTATTCCTAACTAATATTAAATAACTTCGAAACACATATTTTTTTATAAATCTATTGTTCCGAAAAAAGTTTATTACAAATTTTTTCTTCTTAAATTAAAAACGGTTAATAATAATAATAAAATACACTCTTTGAAATTAACTACTAACCGCAATTTAATCCATTTTGTAAGAAATTTCTTTCATCGGAGAACGCTTTTGTCAATTGACCTTCTGTTGTAATTTCCTAAAGGAAAGAAGGGTGTACCTAATGAAAGGAAAATTAATGGAATTTTACCAAGCATTTTTTATTTAAATTTAAAAACAAATAAAAACAGTATAGGAAAATACTAAACAAAATTGGATGTAGATTTTATTTATAATTTCTTCTCAAAAAACCATATTAATTCAAGTAATTAAAATCATGCGTTAATCATAGATTATGAAACACTTAATCATAGATTATGAATACCAATTACCAATTTAATCCATTTCGTAGAAATTTCTCCCAATGGAGAACGCTGTTGTTAGTTATCCGCCATTGTGTTGTAATTTCTCTAAAAAAAAAAAAAAAAAAAAAAATAATAATAATAATAAAAATAAATAAATAAAAAGACAAATTAAGTTAGTGTTCTAGTAGATATGCTTGTTAAAGATTTTGTATTTTTGTCTTTTGAAAATGTTCATCAACACCTGGCTCCCTGAACTCAACAAGAAATTAGAAAATGGCTCCAATCGTTTGAAGATCCCTTCTGCAGGTGACATGTCATTACTCTTTGAATTTAACCACGAACCAATTTAATAACCATTAAAAAATTATAATTTTTGAGTTAAAAGTTTTAATAACAACCGGTTCGTTAAATCTAACAAGAAATTAAAAAAGGTCCATACTTAAACAATTAATTTATTGCTAACTAATATTAACCCGTCGGATTCCGCTGCCTCTCGCACAAATTTTATTCGATTAGCACAACTTTTTAAAAAGAACTTTCCTTGAAGTAGACAATTTCAAAAATTCTCTGATTAAAAAAGGAAAATCTTATTTTCCTTTAATACTGGTGCAAAAAAAAAAAAAAAAAAAAAAAAAAAAAAAAAAAAAAATGGAAAGAAAGATGATGTTTCCGCAGCGGAGACAACGGAATGGCAAGGGTTAAACAACTTCCAAACACATATTTTTTTTATAAATCTATTGTTCCGATAAAAGTTTATTACAATTTTTTTTCTTTTTAAATTAAAAATGGTTAATAATAATAATAATAAACTATTTTAATTTACTGCTAAACGCAATTTAATCGCTTTCGTATAAATTTCTCTCAACGGAGAACGCTGTTGTCAGTTGACCTTCTGTTGTAATTTCCTCATCGAAATAAGAATGTACCTAATGGAAGAAGAACTAATGGAATTTTACCAAACTTTTTTTTATTTAAATTTAAAAACAAATAAAAAGAGTATAGGGAAATACTAAAAGAATTGGATGTAGAAGATTTTACTATCAATTTCTTCACTAAAAACCGCATTAATTCAAGTAATTAAAATCATGCGTTAATCATAGATTATAAAACACTTAATACCAATTACCGATTTAAAAAATTTCGTAGAAATGTCTTCCAACGGAGAACGCTGTTGTTAATTCTCTAAACGAAAAAAAAAAAAAAAATAAATAAAAAATAAATAAATAAATAAATAAATAAATAAATAAGAAATAAATAAAAAATAAAAATAAAAAATAAAATAAAATAAAATAAAAGTAAATAAATAAAAAGACAAAGCAATTAAGTGTTATAGTAGATAAACTTGTTAAAGATTTGTACTTTTGCCTTTTGAAAATGTTTTCCAATACCTGGCACCCTGAACTTAACAAGAAATTAGAAAATGGTTCGAATCGTTTGAACCCTTCTGCAGGTGACATGTCATTACTCTTTGAATTTAACGACGAGCCAATTTATATTCCATTAAAAAATTGTAATTTTTGAGTTAAAAGTTTTAATAACAACCGGTTCGTTAAATTTAACAAGAAATTAAAAAAGGTCCATACTTAAACAATTACTTTATTGCTAACTAATATTAAACAACTTCGAAACACATATTTTTTATAAATCTAATCAGTGTTGAATTCAGATACTTTTTTCCGGGAGGGACTTCTGTGACTCCGGGAGGACATTTAGGAGTTCCAGGGGGGGGGGGGGGATTGCCCTTTTTGACAATTGAAAGCCCAAAATCTCAAATTTTCCGGGGGGAGGGGATCCTCTCCCGGGCCACCTCCTGGATTCAATACGGAATCTTATGTTTCGAAAAAAGTTGATTACAATTTTTTCTTCTTAAATTAAAAACGGTTAATAATAATAATAATAAAATAAACTATTTCAATTTAACTACTAACCGCAATTTAATCCATTTCGTAAGAAATTTCTCTCAATGGAGAACGCTGTTGTCAGTTGACCTTCAGTTGTAATTTCCTTATCGAAAGACGGATGTACTTAATGGAAGAAAAGCTAATGGAATTTTACCAAACTTTTTTTTATTTAAATTTAAAAATAAATAAAAAGAGTATAGAAAAATACTAAAAAAATTGGATGAAGGAAATTTTATTTTTAATTTCTTCACATAAAAGTACATTCATACAAGTAAGAAAAAGTCATGCGTTAATCATAGATTATGAAACACTTTCCAACACTTCCTGAAATCTTTAACAAAACTTCGTTATTTAGGGAAATAGGGTATTACTGTCTGTAGCAAAATATGTATTTCAATATTTTTTAGCAACATTGTATTTGATCTATCGGTTGATGTATAAATTATATAGTAGGGAAATTTAGTTTAGCATAAAAACGCACAAAAAATTGAAATTTCTCTTTCAGCAATTTGTAAAAAATGATGGAAGCATACTTGAATGCATTTGTTCAGCCTTGTGATTTACCTAGTACCTGTATTACACGCCTGTATTTAGCTAAAATTTAGTTCAAACAAAACTAAACCAGCCTCAAAATTAATTAAATTACATTTGCAGAAATTATCATCCATAAGCAACAATGTATTCCATTCTTTCAATGAGCCTGTATATTATTTTATATATATTCTATACAAACATTTCTAAGTAAACTGAATGAAGTTCAGCGTAAAAATGCAGAACTTACTTTTAAAACCACCTTTAAGTAAATTACGCTTATACTCCGTAATCTTTATGAACTGTTTTATGTTACTCTGTATATCAACTATAGCATTTATACAGGCAATATAACATGCATACATTTAGGGAAATTAAAAATACATATCGTAATTAAAAATGCATTTCCATCCATCCATCAGCAATCATCGATAGTATACAGTATTTCGGATAGAATATACTATTTGAGATCTTTTGTGTGTCCCTGTAAATACTATACACTTCATATTATGTGTGAAACAACTCATATTAAACCTCGACAACGTATATCAATTTTATTATGCATGAAATAGTTTAATATAATTAAAATATGTCGCAAACGATTCCCCCGTTACCATAATGTAATTGAATTATTTTGTGTAGCCCTATAAATAAGAAATAACTATTGTTCTCACCGCATACTTTACAGATGGCATATTTTAGTGCACTTCGTAAATGCATATCAATTTGAATACATTTGAGAGTGTGTAATACCTTTAAAATTCATTTGAATTTTTTTTATCCTGTAGGCCATGATGTAACGACAAAATTTTGACAGTCCCTGTAAATAAATTAATCATGCTAGAAGCTTCATTTGAAATAGGGTTCGTACTAAGGTAGACGTCAATAACTTCCAAATATTTCATGGCAATCCGATTTTATTTACGAGAATTAGAGCGCGGCCATACGACCAGACAAACCGAAATCTTAAACAATTTTCAACTTTTTTGGAATATATTAAAAAATCTCTCTATATACATATTACGCTAACACATGTCACACAAAATCACGATTATTTGTTAGTTGTTTAATGGAAATATCCAAATGAAACAAATCTTATGGGTTACAATGCAAAAGTCCTTTGGTAAAATTTATGCTGTGGTAAATTGGATTTATTTATTTTTGTTCCTTCGCTGCAATTATGGAGCTTCAAAATATTATTTTGATTTTTTTCAGTTCTTTTTACTTAAAAAAAATAAATAGAAGTAATGTATTTTAAACTTTTCAGTTTCAAATTAAAGTTATGTATTATAAATAAAATGAGTGAAAGGATTGTATTATTATATTTTAAATAATTAATGAAATACGAAAAAATGCCACGGGTACAATATTTAGTGATTTATTATCTGCGCCTGGATAGCATAAAAATACTGTAATAATACTTACGTAAATACTTACGTAATGTAGCGTGACATGTGACAAGAGGGAGAGGAGAGGGGATGTGGGGAAGTATTACACTTTGTTACATGGGGGGGGGGAGAGGGGGTCTATATTGAAAAAAGTGTGACATCTTTTATGGACAACCCAATAATTTATCTCTAACTACTTCTAAACAACTCGAATCATATATTTTTTGGATCGAATATTCCCTAAAAAAGTTAATTATAAACTTTTACTTCTTAAATTGAGTGGTTAATAAAAAAGACTCTCTTTGAATTTAACTATTAACAAACTTAATGCATTTCGTAAAAATTTTTCCCAACGGAGAACTCTAATGTCAGTTATCCGCCTTTGTGTTGTAATTTATTCTCCTGATGAAAAATGCGCTTAATGGACGAAAAAGTAATGTAATTTTACTGAACTTTTATCCATTTAAAGCTAAAAACAGATGAAATCAGTTTAGAAAATTGAAAAATGCCACGGGTACAATATTTAGGGATTTATTATCTGCGCCTGGATAGCATAAAAATACTGTAATAATACTTACGTAAATACTTACGTAATGTAGCGTGACATGTGACAAGAGGGAGAGGAGAGGGGATGTGGGGAAGTATTACACTTTGTTACATGGGGGGGGAGAGGGGGTCTATATTGAAAAAAGTGTGACATCTTTTATGGACAACCCAATAATTTATCTCTAACTATTTCTAAACAACTCGAATCATATATTTTTTGGATCGAATATTCCCTAAAAAAGTTAATTATAAACTTTTTCTTCTTAAATTGAGTGGTTAATAAAAAAGACTCTCTTTGAATTTAACTATTAACAAACTTAATGCATTTCGTAAAAAATTTTCCCAACGGAGAACTCTATTGTCAGTTATCCGCCTTTGTGTTGTAATTTATTCTCCTGATGAAAAATGCGCTTAATGGACGAAAAAGTAATGTAATTTTACTGAACTTTTATCCATTTAAAGCTAAAAACAGATGAAATCAGTTTAGAAAATTGAAAAATGCCACGGGTACAATATTTAGGGATTTATTATCTGCGCCTGGATAGCATAAAGATACTGTAATAATACTTACGTAAATACTTACGTAATGTAGCGTGACATGTGACAAGAGGGAGAGGAGAGGGGATGTGGGGAAGTATTACACTTTGTTACATGGGGGGGAGAGGGGGTCTATATTGAAAAAAGTGTGACATCTTTTATGGACAACCCAATAATTTATCTCTAACTATTTCTAAACAACTCGAATCATATATTTTTTGGATCGAATATTCCCTAAAAAAGTTAATTATAAACTTTTTCTTCTTAAATTGAGTGGTTAATAAAAAAGACTCTCTTTGAATTTAACTATTAACAAACTTAATGCATTTCGTAAAAAATTTTCCCAACGGAGAACTCTATTGTCAGTTATCCGCCTTTGTGTTGTAATTTATTCTCCTGATGAAAAATGCGCTTAATGGACGAAAAAGTAATGTAATTTTACTGAACTTTTATCCATTTAAAGCTAAAAACAGATGAAATCAGTTTAGAAAATTGAAAAATGCCACGGGTACAATATTTAGGGATTTATTATCTGCGCCTGGATAGCATAAAAATACTGTAATAATACTTACGTAAATACTTACGTAATGTAGCGTGACATGTGACAAGAGGGAGAGGAGAGGGGATGTGGGGAAGTATTACACTTTGTTACATGGGGGGGGGGAGAGGGGGTCTATATTGAAAAAAGTGTGACATCTTTTATGGACAATCCAATAATTTATCTCTAACTATTTCTAAACAACTCGAATCATATATTTTTTGGATCGAATATTCCCTAAAAAAGTTAATTATAAACTTTTTCTTCTTAAATTGAGTGGTTAATAAAAAAGACTCTCTTTGAATTTAACTATTAACAAACTTAATGCATTTCGTAAAAAATTTTCCCAACGGAGAACTCTATTGTCAGTTATCCGCCTTTGTGTTGTAATTTATTCTCCTGATGAAAAATGCGCTTAATGGACGAAAAAGTAATGTAATTTTACTGAACTTTTATCCATTTAAAGCTAAAAACAGATGAAATCAGTTTAGAAAATTGAAAAATGCCACGGGTACAATATTTAGGGATTTATTATCTGCGCCTGGATAGCATAAAAATACTGTAATAATACTTACGTAAATACTTACGTAATGTAGCGTGACATGTGACAAGAGGGAGAGGAGAGGGGATGTGGGGAAGTATTACACTTTGTTACATGGGGGGGGGAGAGGGGGTCTATATTGAAAAAAGTGTGACATCTTTTATGGACAATCCAATAATTTATCTCTAACTATTTCTAAACAACTCGAATCATATATTTTTTGGATCGAATATTCCCTAAAAAAGTTAATTATAAACTTTTTCTTCTTAAATTGAGTGGTTTATAAAAAAGACTCTCTTTGAATTTAACTATTAACAAACTTAATGCATTTCGTAAAAATTTTTCCCAACGGAGAACTCTAATGTCAGTTATCCGCCTTTGTGTTGTAATTTATTCTCCTGATGAAAAATGCGCTTAATGGACGAAAAAGTAATGTAATTTTACTAAACTTTTATCCATTTAAAGCTAAAAACAGAGGAAATCAGTTTAGAAAACTGAAAAATGCCACGGGTACAATATTTAGGGATTTATTATCTGCGCCTGGATAGCATAAAAATACTGTAATAATACTTACGTAAATACTTACGTAATTACTTACGTAATGTAGCGTGACATGTGACAAGAGGGAGGGGAGAGGGGATATGGGGAAGTATTACACTTTGTTACATAGGGGGGGGGGGAGAGGGGATCAATATTGAAAAAAGTGTGACATCATTTATGGGCATCCCCTAATTTATTTCTAACTATTTCTAAACAACACGAATCATATATTTTTGGATCTAATATTCCCTAAAAAAGTTAATTATAAACTTTTTCTTCTTAAATTGAGAGGTTAATAAAAAAGACTCTCTTTGAATTTAACTATTAACAAACTTAATGCATTTCGTAAAAAAATTTACCAACGGAGAACTCTATTGTCAGTTATCCGCCTTTGTGTTGTAATTTCTCCTCCTGATGAAAAATGCGCTTAATGGAAGAAAAAGTAATGTAATTTTACTGAACTTTTATCCATTTAAAGCTAAAAACAGATGAAATCAGTTTAGAAAATTATTAATTGTAAATCTTTTATTTACAACTAGCGGCCTTCGCCCGCTACGCTGGTCGGTTTATCTAAAGAAATCTTGAAGAAGAAGTTAGATAAGGTTCAGACATACATTAAAAAAAAAAAAAAAGCAAGTCGATCATTTAAAAAACGTTGGGAAATATCAAATATTTACTGTAATTTTTTAAGAAAAACAAAGTTTCGAAAAAAAAAATTAAATCGAAAAAAAATTACACTGACATATTAATGCAAGGAAATTTTCCCAGAGAGAAAATTCGCCTTGAATACAATATTTCAAATTCTTTTAATTGCTTATAGGCGTTAATGCCAACATAGTGAAAAAAAATTCCATGCTGGGAATCGAACCCGGGCCATCAGTATGGCGCACTGACGTTCTACCGACTAAACCACATGGAACGACAGCCAGCTTGAAACTTTCTCATACTTAAGTAGACTGGCGAAAACATAACGATAGCGCGTTTTAAAATCGCACAGTGACATCTATTGGATTTTATATGTACTAAAAAACGTTATGTACTAAAAAACGTGAGCAGCGCACCTAATAGTTTCTTTTGTTTCTTTTTGTTACTTTTTTGTCTGTTGTCCGATTTTGATGAAACAAAGCCTATACACTGCCCGGGAGTGTGCATTCTTCATTAGTGAAAACCGCATAAAAATCCATTCAGTAGTTACGAAGATAACCTCGAACAAACAGACAGACAGACAGACAGACAGACAAAAAATTCAAAAAAATTTTTTTTGTGTTTCATTGGTTTTCTTTTATCGCCCTGACTCCATTTTTGTCAATTATCTTCAATGTACAGACACACCGGGTCCTACTGTTTTATTATATGTATAGATTAATAATTTTCTAAACTGATTTCATTTTTTTCTTTTATTTATTAATTGTAAATAAAAGATTTACAATTAATAATTTTCTAAACTGATTTCATCTGTTTTTAGCTTTAGATGGATAAAAGTTCAGTAAAATTACATATATAAAAAAACAGTAAGTTAGTGTTACAGTAGATTTTGCCTTTAAGAAATTATAATTTCATCAATTAATTTTTATAAACGTTTCAAACACATCGCAAAATAATAATAATAAAAAAAAACAAGTCGTTGGGGCCCACAATAATATTTACCAATCAGGGATATGCATACTATAAAATATGAAAATAAAACCTGTGTAAACCATTTATAAAATAAATCGCAATTGAAAAAAAATGTATATTTAAATAATTTTAACACATAGTAATGCTCGATTAATGAATTGCTGATGAACCAATTTTGACAAATTATATAAAATACTAAACTACTCAAGTAGTACTGAATTGCGTAAAAGGAACTTCCTTATAGCTCCAAAAATAATAATCATATTAACTTACATTCATATTTACTGCGTTGCATCAAGCGTCACATATCCAATTAAAATATATCTTTGAATTGAAATTTGAATGAAATACAGGAACATGAAAAATCGAAGTGTGTGGAAAATAGGATTACAAATATCTCGGCAACTAATTGTGTGGAAAATAGGATTACAAATATCTCGGCAACTAATTGTCCGATCGACTTCGTTCTTCATGCAAAATTTGTGTTATTTTATTGCCTTTACATCTATCCCTTAAAATAAAATAAAAAAAAGAAAATTTTCACTTACCTTTTATCAGAACGAATATTTCAAACATTCGAAAAAAAAAGATAGTTTCGGACAATCTAGGTAACTGATATTAAATAGGCTTCTTCCCAGTATTACAAATTAAGTCCATACCAAATTTCGAGTCTCTATCTCACTTTATTCGGGAGAGAGAACGTTTACAGACAGACGGACGGCATTTTTTTAATCTAAAAATATGTTTTTCAGAATTTCCAGTATTTAAAACGTGTAAATTCATCATTTTTTTTGATTTTCAAAACGATTGTAAGATTTACCTTATGCTACGTATGATTGCGTAAGTAATAATTAATCATGTTTTAATCCAATGTGGTTACATTTCTTGGTATTTCTAATTAATCTGATGCAAACATTTTAAATAAGAAAACTTCTACTTACAAGGAAGGTCTCCATACGGGCATACTCCGAAAAATCTGAAAAAATTACACAATGTTCTTGTCATTAGGATATATACGTTTATAAAAAAGATTTCGGCGGAATCTCCATATTCTGTCCGTAAAAAAATAATAAAAATTTCGTTATTTGGCGATTTATCATCGGTTGGCAATAAAAAACAAATATTTTTTTTTTTTTTTTTTTTTTTAAATGTTAAATGCATTTTAAAGGAAAAAGTTTCATGTTCAACGTGTTTAGATAAATTAAATATCTTTTGTTTTATCAGCTTTAGTTTGTTTTAAATATAATTTTGTTATATTGATATATATTTATACTCAAACTTAACCATCAAAATTTGAGATTTAAAACGAAATTCAAATTTAAATTCATTAAAATTGTTTCAAAGTCCAGTTGAGCATTGTCAATTCGATTTTGTTGCTATGAAACATCTGGCTTTTATTTTTGAATACGCTTAAATGTATGAAAATAATTTTACTGAATAAGAATGTTTTATGTAGAAAAATATTTTTTCCAGAATTAAATTAAATAAGTACAGCAACAAATAATATATATACATGCAATTTAATATACATATATGTATATAATATATTAAACTCGCTGATTGTTTACGTTTAAATTCATTAATGTTTAAATTCATTTATACGGATTCTAAAAATCCAAAAGCTTTCAATTGGCTTAAAATCGTTTGCTTTTGGCGGAGAAAAGTGCTGCTCGCCAAATCGAGTGACACTTTCGTCTTTTCACGCCAAATATTCGAAAATATTTTAATTTTTTACATGTTTTCTAATGCAATTCCGCCGCTAATTTTCACTGATCCTTTATTGCATACATGAGTAAGTTTAATATTTTTTCCAAAAAAATCTGAGTATGCCCAGTAGCCCTTCTTTGTTAGTATTTAATTCGATAACTTTCAAGAATGCTTCAATTTTAAAAATAAGGGCAAATATATGCGCTGTTTCTTATTATGATAATATATGATTAATCAAAATTAATCAAAAGCAATATAGAAACAATAATTAATTACCTGAATTTTGATTTTGAAGTACCTTCCACATATTTCACAAGGGTTGGAAATAAAGTTTTGGTTGTTGCAATTTTGATTTAACTCATAAAATTTACATCTGTTTAAAATTGCTTATACTTTCGGTTTGTCTGTCCATCTGTCCACGTTCTAACTCCCGTAAATATGCTCGGATTTTCATGCAATTGGTAAAGCTTATTTAGGGTCACCAAAGTGTATTTAGTATTGCATATGAAGTATATACGAAAATAGGTTCATATACAGGCCATTCAAAAGAGATCGATTAGATTATGATACATGGGAAAAATTGTTTGGAGAATATTTTAATGACATTCCGATATTCTAAACGTATTGAAACGGATATAAATCACCTATTTTCACTACGATTACGTTAAAACAGAGAGCTCATTTTTTATTAATTTACACACATTTTATTAAGGCACACACAAATAAAATCGGTTACAGTATTTTCTTTGGGTAATAATTGATGGAGAGTACGTTTTAAAATTATGATATAATTAGTTTGATAATCAAAATATTTAACTTAGGATTTCGATGCGAAAAATATAGCTAGTGACTTTGTGAGGGAGTGACCTTTGTAATAAAGGCACTCTAACATTTTTGAGATCGTGACGTCAATGATTTAACATGTGTAAGCGTGAAAGCGACATCTATCCTCTCTTTTACTTTAACTTTCTAGAGCGTGTTTGTCTCTTTCGGATTCTACAGTTTTGTCGCGGTTAGAAGTAATATGTAAATTTGTAGTATCGCAGTTTGCAGCATATAAAAGCTTGGAGTTTGAGTGTGTGGGGAGTGTCTAGGCGGCCTTGGCCGACTAAGTGTGTCTAACGGCATTCGCCAGCTAGTAGTGAATCTAGAGCAAGCAATATCAAGTATTAGCGAGCCTCCAGTGAGTTTACAAGGAGTTTTGGAATTCGATTCGAGAAGTTGGCCGGTGGTAAGAAGTTAATAGTAATTAGGTTGATTATTTCAAAGTTAATAAAGAATATATATACAGCCACGGGCTGTCTAATAAGATTTTATCTAGCAGCTTAGCTGAAGTTTAGAGGAGAAGTAATCTGAAGTGCCCCGATTGAGTTAGTGCCGGAGCTGTGAGTATGAGTTTAACCTTTTAGTACTGTTATCAGTTGTTAAAATTACAGAACTGCTCCACGTCCCTTGAGCCCTAATCGTTTTAAATAAACTGTTTTTATCTTATGTTCTGAGTGATGTCTGCATTCAACACCCAGCACGAGCACCCAACCGTTACAAATGGCGCCCAACGTGAGTTAACCGTTACAAATGGCGCCCAACGTGAGTCAACCGTTACAACTTTATAGTGATTTTTACGGATAAATATCAACATTTCAACACGAAAATCACGTAAGACGAATAAAAATTAAACATTTGCATTTTGGCGAATCTGACTGTTCCTTTATTCGCCAAATGAAGCATTTTGTACGATTTGGCACAATGGTGAGCGGCAGCGAGAATCTTGAGTATGATTTAAAAAACGTTAAAATGATGGTTTATGGGGCCGTCTAAGATGTGCGGAAGAATATAATTTGAATAAAAAATATTTCGCTCATTTTATTGAAACATTTGAACTTCTAATAATTGAAACATATTAATGGAGTGAAATAGTCAGATTTGTAAGTAATCATACATTAATCGAAATGACATATACATTATGCAGCACTTTAATAATCGAGTATCGAACTTTAATGTGGATACAGCCCCAAAAGCAAGCATATTTTAAAATAATTAATTTCTCTGAAACTAATCATACGAATTTTATGATGTATTTAGTCAAATTGAAATGCGTAGCATAGTGCCAAAATCGGGTGGCTTCAATGAAAAATGAATTAAACAAAGTTTGGATATTTATATAGAGGGAATACTAATCAAATTTTATATACATAAATTAAAAGTAGATTTTATTTCTAACCGTTTGGCACCATTAACTTGCCTACATAATAATTTGTTGCTGAGGTAATAGAGGGTGTTTTTCCTTTTTTCTCTCTACTGTACGTATAAATGCGAATGTATGCAAATATATTATATATATATATATATATATATATATATATATATATATAAACAAGATTTTTTTAAAGTAGTTTAATTTTTCAAATCCAATAATTTCATCTTATTCAATCTTAGTTATCTTTTACTTAATTGTAAATAGATGTAACAGATAGTTTAAATTTCATCACGTTTGAAATTTGATGATACGTTTAATGAATATCCACTTATGAATCCGTATGTTTGACAATAATTTCATAAAAATGTTGAAAGATTTAAGTCAGTAGAAAGTGAATGTTTAATATGACATTTGGAGAGTAGTGCAAAGCTATTGTTGATCCAAACAAACTTTGTATACTACCTCTGACGATAAAGTTCGGTGAATGAATTCAGAACGACCGATCTGGCAACACTAGGGAAGCAAAACGCTGCACCTGCATAGAGGCAAGTATTGACCATCCTCCCCCACCGTTGTTCAGTTGAGCGTCGTTTATCTTCTGTGTAAGAAATGTTTTACTAAGTGCTTGTTCAGTGTGTTGGTTCTTAACTGAGAACAAGAAAATGAACGAACAAAAGATCAGTTTAAAGTTTGGTTTTAAGCTTTGCAAGACACCGAAAGAAATTCATGAGGGATGGTGAAAACTGAACATCTACCATACCCGCCAAATCTCAATCCTCCAAACTTCTTCCTAATTTCACGACTCAAACTCCCTTTGAAAGAGATTTGATCATATTGCTGACATCCAACGAAACGTGACGAAGCTTTTGATCTTCATCCCAAAAGAAGACTTCTTGCGAATTTCCCAGGACATGTATAGCAGATCGAAGCGGTGCATAGTTATAAGAAATGACTATTTTGAAGGATGGTATGGTAACTTTCGTTAATATTTCATCTACATTAATGCTACAGGAATATTTACCGAACTTTATTGTCAGAGGTAGTACATCAATTAGTGTATTTATAGAACAGCGTCGCTAGCTTTTTAGACTCACGGAGTACTTAAATAAAAAAAATTTAATTTTGTGAACCACTTATAAGAACTTTATTTATACAATAAAAATAAGAAAACGTCAATTTTAATACCATGAAATGCACCAATTTAATGCAAAAAAATTATAAATTGGTAAATCGTAACAAAGTCGGAAATTCTTATCTAATCAATAGCTGACCCGCCAGGCGTTGGTTGGGTCTGTAATAATATTACCTAAAATCAATGGTGAATGATTTCGTATGTTTAAATAAAAATATTTCCAAATAATCGTAATCCCGGAGGCCACTGATCTCGGCAACGTGCACTCTCGAATTTATATGAGTTTATATTTTTAAATGAAAATCCATCCAATCAAACCTAGATTTTGACTCCGCTGCATTCGGCAGCGTGGACCGATATTACCATGCACGCTCCGAATGTTTTAATCGCACATTTTTAAACGAAAGACCGGCCTAGTCCAGATCCTTGATAATATCTTTAAATATACCTAAAATAAGTATTCTGTGAAATTATATATTTAATTTTTTAGCACTAAAAACGTAAAAACGGATTCATAGTGAAAAGATTGAAAAAAAAGTAAAGGTAGCATAACTCGGTAAGTTTTGTCGTACATAAATGGAAATTTTACTGTTTAATCTTTTAGAACATGGATAAAGTTTTTTAAAGCATAAATCATAAGACACAAGGACCTTATGAAAAATTTCAATTTTATTTTTATTTAAAAAATATTAATTTCAATACAGATTTTTGTATGTTGAAACACAACATTTTTTTTTTAAATTGAACTATATACCCCTGACAATTTAAGAATTATCTATTTTACAATGATAAGAAGAAACACAGCGAACTATTTTTGGTGTTGCTTGCACCTCGCATCGAGACTTGATGCATTTTGTAGCCCTATATTAGAAAGTTTGAGAACCGTTAAAAATTCTCTCTTAAAATAATATTTTATGCACTTTTTGTACTTTAATTTTTTTATTGTTGCATTTTCATTTTTTTATTTCACGCCAAGAGTGAGTTAAGTCGCTAAGTATGTTGCTATGAGGTTTTGCGTTTGAGTTCGCTTGGGACTACTATAATCCGCTAGGATTGTCGAAATCTCTACTTTTGAAAATACACCAGCTTTTCCCTTTTGAAATATGTGAATATGATTTCGTAATTTTTCGAAACCAAATTCATAGGTTTTTGGCTAAATTTGTAAGCTTTTTTTCAATATTTCATATTTATTATTAATTAATTATATTCTTAAATGCTTTTCTTAAAAGAAAAAAAAAACTATCTTAATAATATTCCTATAAGTGGTTTCGAAAATACCATTTTCAGAATGTTATACTGCTACAAAATAAAAAATATATAACTTTAAAAGAAAATTCTTTTCGATTCTCAAACTTTCTAATATAGGACTTTAAAATGCACCTAGCAACAATGCTAGGTCCGAACAACATCAAAAATTGTTTCCTTGGCAGTATATCCTATATAATCAACGCTATACACCAGCGGTTCCCAAACTTTTTTGGTACACGACCCATCTTTCAATGAAAAAAAATTTCGCGACCCACGTTTCAGTTAAACAAAAATTTCGCGACCCTCCCAAGATAAAGTTACGTATCAGTATAGCAATTCTTGTACGATCTTTGTACGCTCGGCTATCCTATCGTACAAAAAGCGCAAATTTTCGTACGGAAGATACCAACAAAACAAGATTATCAACAAAAACAAGAATCGGTAATATTAATGTGTTTAAGTAAATAGTGATTAAAACAATGCACAGACTACAAAGATAGTGAAAATACGTTTAATTATTATGAAAGTATAACTTTATAATCAATTAGATTTCTGGGACTGCTGTTTACGAATGTGGCTACATATATTAACATGCAGTTTGTTTCAGTACTTGTTTTTCAAAAGCAGCAAAGTAGAAATAGCATGTTCTCATAAGCACGAAATATTGAATTTAATCAAGGACATCAAAGCTCATTTAAATATTTCTGGATATTCTGTTCGTATATTAATGTAGAAGGAAATTAAGGATTTTCCATTGAAATATTATTTCCTGTTGAAATGGTCGTTTCTTTTTAAACAGATGATATAAAAGATATATTTTGATGATAAACTTCCATTGTTCCGCGACCCACCAAAACAACTGCCGCGGCCCATAGATTGGGAACCACTGCTATACCCTATTCAATTGGTTTAATTTACATATTCCAGTATTTATTACCGCACTCTTAATTACCTCTCAGTTCGTCGTAAACAGATATGACAGATTTATTCAAGACTTAATTACATTTGTCATGTGGTGTTAGACAGAAGTTAAATGAGTATGCTTTATTTAATTCTAAATGTTGAATATCAAGTTGTGGATCCGTGTACTTTACACGTAATTCCATTTTTGAGTTGAAAGATCTGAACCAGTGGTTAAGTTTAATAGATGTACACCTTCATTACTGATGTACACATTATTAATCACGAGGTAGAACCCGTCGAAATTTGACGAAAGAAAATCTTTAAGAAAGAACTGTTTCATTGATTTATCATAAATCTGCAAAATTAGTTACAGTAAAAAATACATCCTATATTAGTCACTCTAACTCTTAAAAAATGTTATTTTAAGTTAAAATTAACAAAGTACTAAAAAACTCAATTATCCAATTTATTAAAAGAAATAAAACTAAAATTCCCCGGAATTTTATAACAGACGACATTTTAAAAATAGTATACGCATTTTAATTTCTATTTTTTTCCTTTCAATTTTAAGAGAAAATGGAGTGATTCTGTTGCCACAATTACAAATTTGTACTAAAAACTATAAAAAAATTAATATCTTAAAAATAAATTGAGCTACAGCTTTCAAACAAATTGTATTTAAAAGTACTTTTTTTTTTGTCTATACGACGACGGTGTAAAAATTAAAAATGTGCGATGTTTAGGAGTGTAAAATTTGCAGTAGCAAAAATTGCAAACTCGAAATTGAATGGGGAAGTGTTGCCATTAGCAAAATTACGTATGCGTTACGCACAGATACATTTGGCCTTTATAATAAAGATAGGGAAATTTGAATTTTAGACATTTTGTTGAAAATACTTATTCGATTCTTATGAAACTTCAGGATTATAAAGAATATGTTTGGCCTCAAATTTATCAACGTCGATTTGATAAGGTTAATTAAGGGGTCAACAAAAAGTTAAAGAAAACCTGATAGTTAGAAGCCACCTTAATACTTACCCATCACGGATATGCATACTATAAAATATGATAATAAAATATGTGAATAGTATTTATAAAATGCATTGAAACTCCAAAATAAAATTTAAATGTATACTTAAATATTTTAATACATAGTAATGCGCTATCACGGAATTATAGGTACTACTTCATTATCCCGTCGATCCATTTTGAGAAATTATGTAAATCGCGAAACTATTCGTAAATTATACAAACTGGCATACTTTTCATTTTAAATAGAAAAAAACCCCCAAATAAATTTGTAAAAGATTATTAATATTAAGAATAAAGCGAATTAAAAATCATTTGATGACGTATCAAGCATATGTAACGTGTATAATGTCAAGTGAATGTGACTTTCACGGTAAGCCATTATTAGCATTTTATCTTACAGTTAGGCGATAGTTTTTAGATCGACGGGGTTATCAATTAGTACCGAATTACGTATAAAAGCATCCTTATAACTTCAAAAATGGTAATAATATTAACAGTTTACTACGTTGGATTAGCGTCTCATTTTCAATTAATATATATCTTTGAATTGAAATTTGGATGAAATACAGGGTCATGAAAAAACGAAGAATGTGGAAAATATGATTACAAATATTTCACTAACAAAGTATCCAGTGTATTTCATTCTTTATGCAAAATTTATGTTTTTTATTATCTTTTACATTCATTTGTTCGGGAGATAGTGTGTTTACAGACACTCAGACAGACGGACGGCAATGTTTTTTTTCTAAAGATAAGTTTTTCGGAATCTCCAGTATCTGAAACGTGTAAATCCGTCAAAAAGTTCTATTTTCAAAACGATTGCAAAACTTACTCTATTCTACATATGATGGGTAAGTAATAATGATTTTTGGGATCATCTTGTAAATTAAAATGTACGAAATGATTTATCGCAACAGAATACAATTTTGTAGATACTGTACATAATATGTTTAAAGACGTGTGCAAGAATAGCACTTATATTACTTATACACTTATAAGGATATACCGGATTTTTTAAAAAGATAAGAAAATCATACATGTTGTTAGTTCATATCATGCAAAGTTTTCAACCAAATTTAACGCTCGTTTAAAAAAAATTGAAACTAGTAGGAAACTGCATTTCAAACGTAGCAAATGACGTTTGTACTATAACAAAGTTTTTAAAATGTACAATACTTCGGATACAAGAATCTTTTGTGTGTCCCTGTAAATACTATATGTTTTCTTTTATACAGGAAATAACTTGTAATATCCTCAGCAACGTATATCAATCTCATAAAATGTTAAATAGTTAATTACAATTAAAACGCGCACCAAAAAATTTTGTCCTTATACTATTATGTAACGGAATACTTTAGTGTCGCCTTGTAAATGAATAACAAAAGTTCTTTGCATCACAAATTGTGCAAAATGTATATTATAATATGTACTTCATATATGCATATCAATTTTATTATGTTCCAATGAGTAAAACCATTAAAATGCATTTGAAATGTTTTCCCCATTGACCGTAATGTAACGGAATACTTTTGTAATTGATCTATGCATCCGATTTTCATAAAATTTGAAATGATTCAACAAAATTATGTAATAATTATATGTTTTAAATTTCAAACGATTCGATTGGGTAGATTTTGCGTTGTTATATGCAGACAGACGGACGGACTGAACGACACTTATAGGTGCTACGTATTTACCATAATTACGAACACACCTAAAAACGTGGGAGATGAGAGGTAAATATTTTTTACTGGAAACTAGATGGCTACCAAATTTTATAAAACTCTATATATATGTATGCATACGTAAATACATTTTCTTTTCCTTAATTCCAATTCGTTATTAGGATAGTTTAATACATACATCCTTAATTTTCTATCCCTTAATTTACAATTACCTTTCACTTAATCGTAAACAGATATGATATGGCAGATATATAATTGAAATTTAATCATATATATATAATTTCGTGCCCCATAGAAATTATATGATTAAACGCTGTGTTTAATTCCATACAATCCGTATCACGTTATGAATCCGATTACTTCCTATTAGAGTTGAAAGATCTCAGCAGTAGTTTAGTATATCAATGTATGCAATATGACACTTGCTTTTCGATGTGCTCTGCTAATATCTATATGTACTAATTACGATGATGAATATTATTATTATTTTTTTTTTTTTACAAGAAGAAAGTACTGGATTCGTGAAAAATTTTGACTTCCGGTTTTCGATGGTTTGTTTGTATTGTTTGTATTTATGTCGGCCGATTATCTACGCTATGGGATATAGGCCCTATGGGGGGGGGATGCCCTCCGTGGGGGTCTTTTTAAGGGAACCCAACCCGTATTTACGCAAAGTTCGAAGAAAACCACGGAAAACTCCGAACAGTTAGACCGACGGTCGCGATTGGGTGTTTTCGATGGATTTATGCGTTTTAGAAGGTTCTGAACATGATTTGATGTTTTTTCGAAAATGACTGTCTGTGAGTCTATTTGTCATTGCGTCATTCTGTATGAGACAATGTTACTATAACTCAAGAACTAATACATGGAATTTCACAAAACTTCAGATTCAAATAGACTAAACTGATATAAACTGCCGCTGATTAGTTTTTTGTGTATATCGCTCATTAAGTGGCGCTGCTATACTGCATTATTCACAATTTCCATAAAAGTTGTACCCAAAGAGTCAATGCACATATTTTCATAAAACTTAAGATTGAGTTAGTCCTTGATCTAGCTTGGTGCTGATAATATTTTGGCGTACATCACTCAACAGGTGGCGTTGCTATGCTGCATTATTCATGAATATTGCAATAGCTCTATCTCAAGAACTACATTATAAAAAAAATTCTGTAATCCTATAAATGAAAAATTACCGAAATCTGTATGTTTACTAACTTTTATTTGAACACTGCACAAGAAAAGATGCAAGTCTACAAACTTAATTTTTGTAAAGCTACAGAAATCTGCAACTTTACATATGAATCTATTAAATTATAATTATCTTACTAAAATTTTAATTGTAACTTTAGTTGCAATTACATAATATATTCTAGGCATCCCAAGCTTCCTAAAAAATTCTTAGAAACGTTACAAATTTTTGGATTTTTAGTGCAAAAGTGTATCTGTTACATAAATATTTGTGGTAGCCGTTACATAGAAAATTTTTGGAATCCCAATTTCCTAGAAAACATTTAGTAACTTTAAGTTTTTTTACAGTGTACTACACAATTTTTCACCAAACTTCAGGTTCAATTAATACTTGACATAGTATAGTGTTGTTTAGTTTTTGGTGTAAATCGCCCCACAGATGATCGCTGGTATGCTGCATTTTTTACGTTTTCAATATAGTTGTATTTCAAGAGCTAACGCATGGATTTTTCACAAACTTCAGTTTCAGTTACTACACTGTAAAAAAAAATCTGCAAAGGTACTAAACCATTTCTAGGAAACTGGGATTCCAAGAACTTTTCATGTAACGATAACAGGAAAAATTCATGTAATCGATTCTGAAACTTGAATTTTTGCTGTTACCGTTACAGGAAAAGTTCTTGGAATCCCAGTTTCCTAGAAATGGTTTAGTACCTTTGCAGATTTTTTTTTACAGTGTACCAGATAAAAATTGATCCTGATTTCATTTCGAGTACATCGCCTAACAGATAGCGTTGTTATAAAAAACTTTTCTAAAATTATTGCAATAGCTCTATCTCAGAGACTAATGCATGGATTTTCACCAAACTGTGGAATCAGTTAGAAGTTGACCTAAAATGTTGCTGATTAAATTTTGATGTAAATCACCTAAATGGCACAGCTGCTATTCTGCATTTTCCTAGAATTATTTACGTAATTGCCTGTACGTAATATATGTCTTTATTATTACATAAGCCACGTTTTCATTCTAATTAGATCAATGGGAAACATTCAGACATTTTGCTTTGGGCAATGGATCTTCGAATTTTATTTATTTTACTTTATTTTAGTTTTTACAGATTTTTTTTTTCTAGACTGAATGTAACTGAATAATTGATCTAATTTAATTTACTGAAGAGCGAGTTACATGCGATTAAGAATTGGTTTCCTTTTGTGTGTAGGAATTAGTACAGTATTGAAAATATCATGAAAAATTGATTCTGAATTTAAAGATTATCATTTTTCTAACAAATGAGAACGTTTTATAAAAGCTTATGAAGCGTTCTGATTGGTCATGAAACAATTAGACATTAAAAACAAAGGTAATTTTTTACCACTACATATATATATATGTGGGATATTGAGTGATTAACTTATGATTTAAGCAAAACAAATATTCTTGATAAGATAAAAAAGGTTTAATAGACATAAAATATATACGTAGCATTCAAAAATAACAGTAGAACTGAATAAAAATAAGCATAAATAAGCTTCTCTGAGCTTTGGATTAAAAATCCATCAAACTTGCCATCGCTGAAATCTATAGAACACCTCGTTCTTTCCACGCATCATCACACGAGTCTCATTTTGGATATCACGTTCATTAAATCATTGAGTTTATTATCTTTTATTGCTGAATACTTTATTTTTTAATCCCACATATATATATATAAAGAAGGTCCTTAAAAATGAACTTTTAAAATTTGTATAGGGCACCTCTTTATTTTGTACTATGTATAAAAAAAGATCTCCGCCAAAATTTTAGAATTTTAAAACAAATTTTAAGGGTCGCTACCAAGGTTTGAATATTTAAAAAATTAGAAAATTAGACATATTTTTAGTCTAATTTTTTAAGTTATTAATACATATCCATAGTCATCGGGAAATTTAGTCATAGTATGACATTAAACTGTATAAACTGTCGAATGCTTCAATTTTTTTTCTCCAAAATTCATGCTGAGTTTTTAAAATTTTCAGCGATTTTTAAATATATTCGAGTTTTTATGCGTTTTTTAATGGCCCAGAGCAATGTCGAAGGGTCATTTAATTTAGCATAAAATAGTGCTTAAATCAATTTAAGAATCAATAAAAATGAGAAATGAATAATAATTCAGCTTTAATTTTAATAAATGATGATGTAATAAATCAATTCCTTCAGACATATTTGAAGGAGAAGCAATCTCAAGTGATAATGAAACTTGTTCGAATCAGAAAGAAGTAGTTTCATGTGTTACTGTGATCCACCCTTTAAAAAAGAGGTAGAATGAATATTTAGGAAAATATCGTTGCTGCAAGCCTTGATGCAGCAAAGTTAAGTGATAGAAAGGCTTGATATATTGTTGAAGTGATATATTGTTTTGACTACAGCACTTAAACGTGTGGGTTGTGATCCTGCTAATTATAATGTTAACAAATCGTCTATTCGACGTCTTAGAATCAAAAGCCGAACAATCAGAACCGAAAATTTAAAAAAAAAAGAGTTTTCGGCAAGTGTTCCGTTGACTGTTAACTGGGATGGCAAAATTTTAGAAGACATTTCAGGATCTGAAACTGTTGATAGATTACCAATTACTACTTCTGGTAAAAATATTGACCAATTACTTGCAGTTCCAAAACTTCAGTCAAGAACAGGTGAAGCAATATCTATTGCTGTTAACAAAACATTGGAGTTATGCAGAATTACAGAGCAAGTAAAATCTATGTGTTTTGATACAACCTATGTAATTTCCGGGTTATCAGTTGTAGTTTGTGTTTATTTGGTACAGAAAATAAAGAAAGAAATGCTTTGGCAGACTTGCCGTCATCACATCCTGGAGATTATGATGGAGGCAGTTCTTGTTAAGTCACTCGGAGTTCCATGCTGACCAGACATGCTCTTATTTAAACGATTTAAAATTTCGAGGAATTCTATTGATCATGACATATTTCAGACTTCCATAACTGATAATTTTATCAATGAAAAAACAACAGAAAATGCATCAGAAATCTCAGAGTTTGCACAAAATCAACTTAATGTTTTTCAACCAAGGGACGATTACAAAGAACTGTTAGAGCTTGCCATCATTTTCATAGGAGAAGTACCCAAAAGAGGTGTTCACTTTAGAGCACCTAGTGGCTTGCATAGAGCATGGTGAATAGCAAAAGCCATATACTCGCTCATGATTTATTTATTTAGAGATCAGTTGAAATTCTCTAAGCACAAAGAATCAGGAGTTCGTCAAGTTTGCTCGTTTGTGGAAAAATTCTACATTCACAGTTGGTATCAGGCACGTTCTGCTTGTTCTGTGCCTAAAAAGGATTTATTGCTTCTTAAAAACTTGAAAGAGTACGAAAATGTAAATTAAGACATTTCTTTGTGTGCTATGAAGAAATTCCTAGGACATTTGTGGTACTTGTCAAAAGAACTAGTTGTTTTGCATTTTTGGATTACGATGTCTCATTTAAAATAAAAATAAAAATGGTGAGTGCTTTGAAACATGTGAAACCATTGAAACGTGCACGGATTGATCCTGATGACACCATCAAAAAGAAGTTGCAAGATTTTGCAACAAGGAACACTGTGATGTTTTTTTTAAATTATGGAATTACCTTGAGACTTTTTTGAAACAGATGTGACTAATTGGAATAAAAATGAATCTTATAAAACTTATAAGGCTTCTGAGGCTTTAATCAAAGTTATTAAAGATGTAGCCGAACGTGTAGTAGCACGTATTGAGGAATACAATAAACTTCATACAAAAGGATGAAGAACAAAAACAGCCCTTATTGTTGTTAGTACTGGTAGCAAACTGCTTGCAGTTTCAAAGCAAATATCCAGACTCTAAAAAATCATCATTAATGTCTTAAAAAAGGTAAATGCAAGGATTTTATAATAATGATAGCTTTTTTATCCTCTTTAAATGTATGTAACAATGTAATTGCTCTAGAATTTACTAAAATATTTAATAAAAATTTGTTTACGTGTTATTAAGAATAATTGTATGTTTTCCTTCAATATTTTTGAATAAGTCTAAACTTTAAATAGTGATAGCGACCTCTAAAATCATGCTAAAAAATTTTTAAAAAATTCTGTAACTTTCTTTTAATGAGTAGAGCAAAATGGCAGGGTGCCCCGGTATAAATCGTGAAAGTTTTTTTACCAACTTTTAAGGACCACCCTAAATATATATATATATATATGTATATGTATATATATATATGTATATATATATATATATATATTTGCAATTACGATTAGTTAAAAAGAATCATTTTCCAAATGTTCATTGTAATTTGTTAAATTAAAATTTTTTTAACCTATCAGGAAGCGGGTTAAAAATCGATTACAATATTTAATTTTTACATTCAAAAACCAGTAAGATGTAATAAAAGAGTGAGTGTAATTAGATTCTTTAATCTTATAACACTATACATATGCAACATAAAAAAATCACCGATATCCCGAGTGGTGATTCGTACTTAGTAAACAACAGAAAAAAAAATTATATTTAGATATCACGTCCCAAAACATATAAATAACGGTAATCTTACTTTATTGATTTTCCGCTACACTAAGTTGAAGGTAATTATAAAATTATGTCATTGATGTGTACAAAAGTCATCAAAACATTTGCTTTATTAATAAATCTACAAAATGTCGCGTGTTTGTGTTAATTCTCCTAGCTTATTCTGTTATGTGTGTGGTCAATTTACTCCTAAAAGTGAAAAATAGCCAATTTCGCCTCTTTTTGAGAAGTGTTATGAGGCTTATTTTAAAATTGCCATTAAAAATCAAGACGAATCATGGGTGCCGAAAGTGTGTTGTTTAAAATGTTATGAATATTTGATGGGTTGGTACAAGGGCAGTGGCGTAGCTACACTTTTTGGCGCCCGGGGCCGAAAGATGTTTTGCGCGCCCCCCTCCCCCCCAAAAAAAATGCTCATTTGAAAAATAACCACATTATTTTCCTTAAGGCGAAAAAAAAGTATTTTGGGCTTGTACAGAGAAGACACTTGTTCACACTTCCTTGTTTTTTAAAGTTTCAACTTATTTTACTCAAACACGCCAAACTAAAATGCGTGGAACCCGATAAAGGAAAATTTCTAGTATTCATCAATACTGAATTTGTATGGAATTTTCAAAAATTTACTGAAACATTCACGGATATGACTATTGTTTAAACGCATCGGAATAGCAACATTAAAAATAAATTTTCAAAAATCACCTTTGCTAAAAATCCTTAAATCCGTTCGATTATGAACAAAAATCTTTTGTAAACATATACTGGTCTATATGCCTATATGCATTTACTATATATAAAAAACTTTCGTTTCAAAATGGGAGCCACCTTAGAACTTCAAATTGCTATATCCCTTTTTTTCCGATAGAGGGGAAAGCAAAAACTGTTCTTGAATCCTTCTATCTTTAACATTTATGCAAGAAATAAATTAAACATTTTTTTCTTTTTGTATATTTCTAATTACTAGTTTGGAATTTTTAAGAGGTCACCACTTTGGATGGTGAATCAAGATGTCCTACAAATTTGGTCGAAATTTTAACCCCTTGGGGACGAGCGACCACTATATATGCCGGTACCGATTATACTCAGATCCCGCGAGACTACCATTCATGCCGGCGCTGTTTGTACTCACATCCCGCGAGACTGCCATTCATGCCATTCATGCCGATCAAACGGAACGTTTTGTTTTTCACAGTTTAGCATATAAAAAATTTATCCTAATTCTATTTGAATGTATATTAAGAAAGAAGACTTCTCCTTCAAACTAGGAAAGCTAATGAAAACTTTTTTTTTTTAATCCACGCGAATTTAATTTTTTTTTGAAATACTACAATGGGAAAAAGATTATTTTTTCATCACGTCTTTGTGTTTCATAAATCTTTTTACGCGTCTAGTAAAACTTTTTTTTCTTTATTAGAAAAAATTCTACTGAACTTGAGAGGGAAAATTTTGCGGTTAAAGAATACGATCATTAGAAAGCATATAATTCACTTAGGTAAGCATATTAGTAAGCATATGCACGTTTACGAATGACAACATGAACATCTGATTCATGGCTTTATTTTTCGCGCTTTTATCTCGATCAGAAATACTATTTAGTTGCAAAAATCGACGTCATCAAGATTTCGTGTTTTCTTTCTTTTAGAAGGAAAGATTTATCTTTTTTTTATCTTTTTATTTTATTTCAGAAGTGCTTAGCTGTTAAAAAAAATAAAAAGAAGAAAGAAAGAAAAGTGTTACATACTGATTGTGAGAGCTGATACTCTGATAATATATTCTCAGCGCCACTAAATTAAGAATATTTTTCTGCTTTCCTCTTTTGATTTTACTTTTCACGCTTGTTTAAATTAATTCGTTTTAAATTAATAATATATATTTACTCGATATCTTTTATTAAATTCTGACTATTTTAAAGACTATGCGCATACATTAGCATGCATATTTTGAATTAAAAATCCGTTTTAGCTGTTATAATTGAATATATTCCATGCATTATTTGATGTTCAGTTATATATATTTTTTCAATTTCAAAAATACTTTCAACATTAATGGCATTTTTATCAGTATATTTAAAATTACTATTTAATTTCATTCACTATTAATTATTTTTAATTTCATAACTTTATTTATAGTTTTAAATATTTAATACATAAGATATAACTAAAGATATTTTAACATCAATAAATTCTTTGATGAATGTATTTTAATTTATTATTCAAGTTAACTCATTATTATTAAACAATCCTTATCTATCAAATTACTTATGTTATGCTATATGTGATATATTAAAATAAAATGGCTAAAAACAACTTTTGTTTAATATATCACTTGTAGCATAACATAAGTAATTTGATATTTTAAAGTGATGATTCATATTATAAATAATTTAATTTAATATTTCATTTTATAATATATTACTATATATATCTATATCTAGCTATAATGAACAAATTCAGCGAAATGCATATTTTATTTTAAAGTATAGTTTTATTAACTTTTCATTTATTACTATGCAATACTTTTTATTTGATAAATATTTTATGATTTATTATATTTTTATATATAATTTTTGAATTTTCAGAACTGCTTTTAAAGAAACATTTCAAATTTGTTTTTTATGTATGTTTCTATAATAAGCAATAAACACTAACATGCAGAAGTTTTCACACGTTTTTTTTAATTAGTCTTATTTGTTAATAAAACAGCTTCATTAAAACGCTTATTTTGTTTAAGAAATGTCTTAAAAATTATTTATAAACAAAACTATTGCTGTTTTAACAAAAATATTTTTTAAATTAGGAAAATATTTCGTTTGTTGCTATATTAAACTTACATAAGTGATCTGTGATCATACTGTACTATTTTGAGGGCTAAATAATTTGTTAAAATGTTTATTACGTATATTTAAAAAGTCATTTTTATATAAAAATATCGTTGAAAATAACTCATTTTTTGTGTGAATATACATAGTAACAACCTACTCAATGCATGTAAATTTCAAAAAGTTACATGGAAAAATGAATTTTTTACAATTTTTTAAAGAACACATTACACGAGTTAGGCAAAATCCTTCGGCTCTGAAGATGAAATCGAATTTCCCCGCTCCGTCCTCAGATGCGCGCTTCGAAATGCGCGCGCCGTCGCGAACGGGTTAATAAACCCTTTACACATGCTTGCTCAATCAGATCCAAATCGGTTAATAAATACGAGCACAGTCGCATGATATTGATCAGGTTTTTATACAGAGATATATACCGGGGATCAAAATGATAGGAACGTTCATTTATTTGCCTAAATAAAAAAATATAATTATTACAATCCTGATATAAAGCATATAAATTTATTGTTTAATGCTAAATACACAATATAAATATAAAGAAAACATTGTAAAACAGTTGTTATAAATATAATATAATGCATTGCAGTTTTACTCGATATTCACGGAGGAGCAAAATGATAGGAATGAAACAGATTTTACTAAGTTATAGAAATATTACATTTCAACAGGGCTTCTTTTGTGCTTAATAATTTCAATGTAACATTTTAGCATAGAGTTTACTTAGTTTAAAATTTGTTGAGTAGACAAAACATATCATATCCTCGAAATTTCAGATTTTAATTCTGCTTTCGAGTTATACTGCACGATTTGGCCATCTTTCATTATAAAATGTGCTCTATAATAGCCCAATCATTGTTCATGTTATTTAGATTTGGACCACTGGCTGGCAATTTAAGTTTGAGAATCTTCTTTATCTTCAAACCACTTTTTTGTTCTTTTTCTAAGTGAATTTAGACACTCACTATCTTGTTGAAAATTTCGTAAAAATCGATAATATTTTCTCTCAGGTTCAACAATTGGCATTCTAAAATAAGCTTACCTACCGAAGAAAAAGTAACCTAAACAATTAGGGAGCTTCCACCTAACCGACACGTGGAAAATGTGTCTTATTCATGTTAAAGGTTATGCAAACATGGATGAATACATTCTGGAATATCAAAATTAAACTTCTTTTCAGCATTAAAGATAGAAATATAAACTAATTTGTTTGCTGCTTAAGGTGTCTCTCTGCAAACAAAAAGTGTTTTTTTTTCTGCCATAAATGTACATAATACATCCCGGGAATTTTTCGGATCTTGACCATATGTTAATCAAGACCTAATTAACCCTTTCCGGCACACTATGCCCGGTCTAGGATACCAAATTTTAATTCGAAACTTGCAAACGACACTAATAATATTTTAGTAAAACATTGCTTTTACAATAAAAGATTAAATTAGGAGTTTCAAAATATCTAAGAAATTCGTTTGTGAATTCCGGTGTCAGTCTATAATTTCTTATTTTACTAACAGATTTTACCGTGCCGGAAAGGGTTAAACAATCAAAATAAATGTTCCTCCCAAATTGATAACATCTGCCCTTTCTGGAAAACACGGCGAACATATTAGAAAGAATCATGAAATTTTTTCCCATTTGAGGTGCCTGCACAACGTAAGACCATATAGGTTCCGAAATTGATGTAAATGGCTCGCGAAACATCCAATCGAATTCGCGGACATGATTGTAAAATGCAGAGACGAAATACATAAATAGAGTCCCCAAAGAGGTTCCCGAGTCAAATTCATTTGTCCCATTATTCTCCCAGTTATTCCTTTCTTAAATAGATGTCGTTTTCTCTAATGCATATGCGCTAGATTTAAGTATATATCAAATAAATTTAACTTCAAAAAAAAAAAAAAAAAAAAAAAAAGAAAGGTTAATATCCATTTTAACTGGTCATACGAGAAAGCCAGAAAAGTCCTAATTTGTTTTTTAACGATTTAAGAAGGGGAAATTCGGGGATAATCCGCCCACATTTCATTATTTGGCTGTTGTCAATACCAATTTATAATCCAAAAGCCGACCGCACAAAACCCTAAGTCATCGAGCACAAGAAAAAGTCCTTTATTTTATTGAAGAGTAGTCATGGGGGAATCTAGTGATCCATGTCTGCCGGAAGCGAAGGGCTGCATAAGCCAAAAATTGATAGCATTAGTGGTTTACTCGTAGGTTTAGTATTGTGTTTGACGTACAATAAAAAGTATGAAAACAGCGAAAACTAGGTGCAGGAAAACACTATGCTAAATCTACGAATCAACCACTAGTGGTATTAATTTTTGGCTTATGCACCACTTCGCTTCCGGTAGACAAGGATCATTAGATTCCGCTATTACTACTCTTCCATAAAATAAAGGATTTTTTTCTTGTGCTCCATGACTTAGGGTTTTGTGCGGTCGGCTCTTGTACTATTAATGGGAAAACGGAATTTCAAACAAAGAATGAATAAAATCTTTACTAATTTTTCCAGCCAAATCTATCTTGCATTGGTTTACAGATGTCTATATTACGCGAAAATATTTATATGGAATGAAGAACGCAAAAATGAGCATAAAAACCGATTTATGAGCGTGTTTGTGTGATGGAAAAAATAGAAATATCTAGCGCACGTGCAGGTCTGAAAAATTGCGTGAGAGAAGTCCAAGCAGGTTCTCATGCACATGAAGCTCAGATTTCTATATATATATATATATATATATATATATATATATATATATAAAGCCATTCCGCCTGCTGAAGAGTGATGGCTTTTATTCTGCGGGTGACTTTTTATATTGTTTAATATTGTTATTTTAATATTTACTGTTTTTTAAAATGTTTATACATTATGCACCTGGTGCTTAGTGAATATTTTCATGAAATTTAAATTATATATATATATATATATATATATATAATTAGTCCCAAATATGCATTAAAAACTAATCAAAATTGCATTTTTTTTCTTTTTTTACACAAAATTGTAAAATTGCCTATGCATCTGAACCTGATTCCACAGACAAAATGAGAGAAATTACGAATTTTCACTAATCAATAAAAATTAAGAAATTATTAAACGTTGCCTAATGCTAAAAACATAATTTAAAAGCATTTTGCCAATTTTATCGAAGATTATTAGTGTGTTTTGTGGCAAGAGTTTTGCGATATGAGTTAAGAAAAAGTTCGTCTAAAAATTTTCTTCTGATTATATATATTTAAAAGTATGTCTTCCAAAATATAGATTTCTTTTAACACAATTATCAAACATTCAAGGAGCATTCTTTTCTTCGGAATCTATGGACCAGATTTCAAAATAAATTGATTCATTCAATTTTGCTTACTCGTTGAAGTTGTTAGCTTTACCTTCCAGTGCAGATGGCGCATTCTTATACCAGGTTCTATGTATTCAATTTCAACTGAGTTGTGCTCATTTCACTTGGTTTTCAATTGTCTTACAGTTTTTAATTCTATCTTCTACCATCAGGGAGCATTTTTATCTGTTGTTTCATTAAGCTGATTTCTGCGGAATTTTTTTTTTCAACTCATCTTACGATTCACTTCTGCGTAGCATGCCTGCTATATAGGGGACGCAGTCAGCAGAGATCCCTGCCGGAAGTTCCTTTTGAAATAAATTTGAATGGAGATTTTTAGTGCTTAGCACTCACGGTCTACGTTGCTGAAGACAATGACAAGGGGACCCTATCCCAAAAGCTCATTTTGAGATATTCTTACGCACACACATTTATTTATTATGAATAGAAGTTTTAAACTTTCGCTGTTCGTTTGGAAAAATAGACAAATGAGAGCTAGTATACAAATAAAAAAAGTTTTTTTTAATACCATAAATGTCATTTGAAGTCTCAAACAAGCCTTTTTATTTATAAAATTAAGACTAAACAATTGAAAACTCCATCAGCGATTGACAGCTATGGATCGCTACATCCCCCCCGCAACCTTCACTGAATTTCTTCAAAACATTCACACACACGAAAAAAAAGTCAATAATTCTTATTTACAGTAGAACTCCGCAAATTCGGACCCCGTTAATCCGGATCTCCGGATAATCCGGATTGGTTTAGTCTTCTTTTTTTTTTCAAATTTGAGAAACGATTGGCTAATTTCCATAACATTAACTTGCTTCATCGTCGTATTCTGAATTTAAAAAAAACCTTTTTCTGAAATCATTTTGGAAGAATTAAGCAAAGTAAACATTTTTACTGTCTGTAAATATTCAATAAGTTTAATATAAAGGTGATTTTCTGTAAGTATGTTTTATTTTATTTCATTTTTTTCTAATTCTCCGGATAATCCGGATTTTCGATAATCCGGATTGGGTCTGGTCCCAGTTAATCCGAATTATCGGGGTTCTACTGTACTACCAAAATTTGTGAAATAATTATGGTTTAAAACTCCTTTCAATTATGCGCCCTCTATTTCATCATTTTGCACCATAGTTTAAGTACATAAGTATTTTAAGTACCAAGTGTGATCCCTTTAAACATTTACAGAAGCTTTATTTCTTCTTCATCATTTGGATATTACAAAATATCTTACAAAAGAAAACATTCACACACATACAAAAAAAAAAAAAATGAAATTTTTTATTTATTGTCAAAATATATGAAATAATTTCGGTTTAAACCTCCTCTCAATTTGGCGCTCTCCTATTTAATCTTTTTACACCAGGTACATAAGTATCTTTGTGACGAAATATGTTAGGCCACCACTTAATACCTTTACAAAAGCTTTTTCTTTTTTCATTATTTAGATTAAACAAAATATGTCACTATGGAAAACATTCACACGCAGGCACAGCACACACAAATCAACAATTCTTATTTATTGACATAATATGTGATATAATTTAGATTTAAACCTCTCAATTTGGCGCCCCCATTTAATCTTTTTGCGCCTCAGTTCAGGCACATAGTTATCTTTGTAGAGCCTTCCCGAGAAACATTTGCAGAAGCTTTTTTTTTCGTTATTTGGATGGTACAAAATACCTTACTAAAGAAAACATTCACGCACACACACACTCACAAAAATCAAATTCTTATTTATTGTTAACGTATGTTAAATAATTTTGCTTTAAATCTTTCTGATTTTGGCGCCCCTTCGCCTCGGCGCCCGGGGCGGCCACCCCTCTTGCCCCCCTTAGCTACGCCACTGACAGCCCCTTATATTTTTGCTTCCTTTTGAAACAACAGATTTCGAGCTTATTCGATCGCGATAATTTTCCTTTTTTTAAACGTATGTTTTTGAAACTTTCACAAAAGCTTCTCTATACATTTAACTAATCCATTACGCACATCATATTTGATTGCATCCGCGCATGCGCAGGAAAACACTATCTAGTAAACCTGCTCATTTTTCATCCAGTTTACATTACTTTTCAATTCTGATTGCAAGGTTTTATGTACAATGTTGTTTTCACAGTTTGTGAAAAGAAAATTTTTTTATAGTGTCAAATTTCCAAATTATAAGCAGAAAACTTGCCAAATTTCGGGAATATTTTTATGAAAACTTTGATTTTTCTATTTTTATAATCATGAAAATGAACACAGTTTATCGCAACAAGCTTTTTAACTATGTTCTACTGTTGGAATGCTTTTGCTTCGTTCGTTTTTACAGGGGTCCAAAAGGTATTCGCTCTTTTTCATTTTGGTAACGGTTCCCTATGGACTTTCGGCAAAAACTCTTCTTGTAAATACATGACTTATACTATTATCTTTACTGACCTGTGATTTCAGGATCATTTCTCGTGTAATTTTCTTGATATTTAACAAAATGTCTAAAATGTGATCGGTCATCGTTGGTCATATAGTGCATTCATACGAGTTAAGAAGAGTTCTACGGCTCTCCTTGTCACAAAGTCTAATAGTCGCACACCATCTTTAAAAACCTTTAGTTCTCATCCAACATAATGCTTCTTAACCCTTTCGGCACAGACAAATTCTGTTCCTAAAATGAGAAATTTTTGACTGATACCGGAATTTATAAACTACTTTTTTAGAAATTAAGAACTTAATTAAAGCTTCCATTCTAAAAGCAAACTCTTATTAAAATATACTTGGTGCTGCTTGCAAGATTGGATTTTAAATTAGATGTGCCGGGGAAAGGGTTAAATGTTTGCATAACTGCAAATTGCTGTACAACAATTTGTTTTCCTTGCATTGAAATTCTGTTAGAAAAGTGAAAAAGTCTTAGTAAGTCATTAAAACACTCAGACATGCGATGTTCCATCACTTATCTAGCAGAAAGCGTAATCTCTTTGTCTCTTGGAAAAATAATTTTTAAAAATTTTTAATTGTGTTGGTATAAACTCATTGTCTGTTTCAACATCTGAAGGCTCAGAGTTTTCTGTACATATTCTGTATACAATCAATATTCAGACAAATATTGAATGAACAGATGGTTTCTCAAATTAAAGACACTCTAATGTTTCAATCTTCTATTAGTCTCTCAAGAGAGCGTTCATGATTTTTTTGGGGGGAATTCTTTACCTTTTAAACCCATATACATCTTACAATTGCTTCTTTAATCTTGAAGAAAATCAGAATCTTTTTTAATTTTTATTAGTTTTACAATAGCTTCATGACCAATATTTAAGAGAGAGTCCCATAAATCTAACTTCCCCTAAGAAAAATACATTTGTTTTTCTTCAACAAAAGCTAGTGAAAATGAATGTTTTCTAGTTTTGTTAATTACGCACGTATTTTTGTTTTGTTTTGTTGTTTTTTGTTTTGTAGGAATTGCAGCTTTTCTGCGCTGTCTACATTAATTCTTAATTGTCAAAAGACTAATATATTGAACCGATTTTAATTCTTTCAACTGCTATCGAAAGCACTGAAGGATTTGTGCCGTCATTCTTAAACGTTTCAATCTAGTCAATTATTCTACTGATCTTACACCAATCAGAATCTAGTCGGATGCGGCAATCCCAAAACTTTCTTCTATCTACAGGGGCGTAGATAGAAGTGAACAATAGGGGGGGGGCAAGATAATGAAGGGGGGGGGGGTCATAATATTATTTTCTCTCTTTCTCTATGACACAGAAACATAAATGAGTGCATATTCACATTGTAGGTACTATGATTCTTATTAAACAAATTTAATAGCTTCATTTTATGCTAAGAAAAGCATATAATGGTGAAAATTTTGAGTGTATAACTGGTGCAAAATTAACCATCATGTTAGCTTCATATGAACAAATAAGATGAGGGAGTGTTGAAACACTTATTTTAGATACAATTTAGTGATTTCTCGAAACTGTCAGAGGGTCTCACAACTAAATTAGATTTTTGAACAGAATTTTATTTGAATTTTTGAAACAGCAATTCATTTAGTGGCCTTGGAATCTTTTCCGGAGGGGGGGGGGGTCAAAATATTTTAGGGGGGAAGGGTGAGTCGCCCTTAGTGCCCTCTTGGCTACGGCTCTGATCTGATACATTTAATATAAAAAATTTATCACAGTTCCAAAATTAAATGGCAATCTAGGCCCATCATAGGGATTCTAATGATATGAAATTCCGTGCATTAGTTCTTGAGTTATGACTATCGCTAAAATCACGTAAATCATGCAAAATGCAGCATTGCAGCCCTCCTTGTTAAGTCATTTATACCGAAACCTAATTTGCAACAACTTACGTCAACATGTAACTAAATCTAAAGTTTGATGAAAATCCGGGCATTAGTTTTAGAAGCATACGTATTGAGAAAATCGTGAAAAAATCAGTATAACTGTGTCATCTGTTTTGAAATTCACACTAAAATGTAAACAACACCAAACCATCTAAAGGACTAACTGAATCTGAAAATTTTGTGAAAATCCACGCTTTAATTCTAGAGATAGAATTATTTTAAAAACACAAGCGCCATCTGTTGAGACATTTACATCAAAATTAGGAAAATGTCAATTCTGTCAAGGACTGATTCTGAAGTTTGATAAAAATTCATGTATTAGTTCTGAAGATTGTGCTATCGTGCGGCAATAGTGAAAAATGCTGCACAGCAGGCTCGGACCGGCCCGCCGGCCCATCGGCCCGAGGGCCGGTGCGCCCTCATCCAAGAAAAAATATGCGCCCTTAAGTATCTAAGCCGCTACAGTTTTTTTTCCCTCGTTGTACACATGCATTCAGACCAGGGTTTGAAAAAACCCGGGTTTTTTTTTTTGAAAAAGCCCAACCCACTGGGCCTAGTAGTCTAAAACCCGGGTTTTTTTCGGGTTTTATTAATTTTTTTAGAGAACTCTTCAAACTTCTAATTTTCATATGCATAACACCTAATTTTTTCATTTATTAGTGAAACAAGGGTATAATTTTGCATTAAGTATGGATTAACAATAAAAATAAATATATAAAAAGGAAAAAAAAATATATTAAAAGAAATTATTTTGTGTCTCATGGGACTAGATTACTGTAAGAATGATGTTACGCCAAGTACGACCGAATTTCTTTATATAAATCTTACACAAGTTAAATAGACTAATAATTTATACCATTTCTTTAATCAGAAATCAGTTTAAAGCAACAACATTATATTTATTTTTGTGTTTAAAGAAAAAATGGATTTTTCTTTTTTTTATCGAAAAAAAATAGTTTCAGTCTTTATGATAACTGCACATACTTATAGAAAATTAATTTACAATTACTTGTTTTAAAAATTGACATTGGGAGAATTGAGACTTTTTTTTCCTTGGAAAGAGAGGGGGTGTTAACTTTACAAGTGGTTTACTGATATTATGAAATATATTGCCTTATGTAATTTAAAGTTGAAATTTTGAAAAAACCCATATGGGTTTTTTGAAAATTTTGGCAAAATTTTCTATATTTATATTACAACAGTATTAAATGTTAAATTAGATTGTCATAGAAGTCAGTGTCAATGACATTTTGTAAATTTAGATCACAAATGGAAATACACGCTTTTCTGCTTATTAAGCTCCTAAATGATTATGCATGTCATTCCAAATCAGATCAAATGTAGAAAAGTATTGTTCGATTGAAATAAAAATAGTTTGTGCTGAATGCAAATAAAATTGACAAAATCTTTTACTTAGGAAAGTTATTTCTAAGAAAACTTATCTCTTTCACTTTTTTTTGTTATAATCTCTCATTGTGCTGAAAATTACTGTAACAATTTCATTAAACATTGAAAAAAGATAATAAATAGAATGATTAATCTTAAAAGCTATAACAATGTAAGCAATCAGGATGGGGTTTAAGTTTCAAATGCTATCTTCAGGTATATATTAAAATTTAAAGCAGTTGGATGCATTTTAAAATACAGGGATGAAAATCTTCAAGCTAATTTACTATGTTTTCTTTTGGTCATTTTGTCAATGCTTAGAAATTCCTTTAAATCTGGTTCTTTTGAAATATATTTAAATTAGCATTTATCTTTGCATTCTCATACCTTAGATTAAATAATGATACAGTTGTGAAAAAACGAAAAAATTTGAAAAAAAACCCACAAATGGGTTTTTTCAAGTGGGCCCGCCCGTAAAAACCCGGGTGGGTTTTTTCGGGCTGGGTCCACTTGGGCGAGCCCTAATTCAGACTAGTGTATCAATTTTCGAGAATTGGTTTAGAGAATAACTCTCAGTCAACATACTGACAGCACAAGAGAGGAATTTTTTATCATTGCAAAAATATTAAAAACACATCGAAACAATTTTAGGATCGGAAACTTAAAGTAGGCATCTTATTTTTGCATACATTTGAAAGAGAAAATATGCACCCAGGGAAAACTTTAGTAGGTACTGCAGGCGTCCTGGGCTGGATTTTTATCATAGCCTCTCTGAATGATATCTTTCAGATTTTAAACACATATTTTGCACATTTTCAGTCCTTTAATTTTTAGTGCCTTGACATAGTACCTTCCCCCATTTAAAGCCGGACCTGAATTCATTTATAATTAAAACCGTGTTTTATGATTAAAAAAAACACCGTTTTAGTGTTTTTTAAACTGTGTTAAACAGAGTTTTAAAACAAGTTTCTTTTCGAGGAATGCAAACTTGATGACACTTCTTCATTATAATCCTGTAAGTTGTGAAAGTCATAGTTTTTATTATTGGCAAAGTATACAAAATCTTCGCTTTATTTTAAGACAATTTTTCTATGATTTAATAACGATTAAAAAACTCTAGTATGTATTTTAATTTTTTTAAGTTCAATTTAATCAAGGTAATAATCCATTATTAAATAAAGCGATTATTATTTTGACGAATTATGATATGTTTTTAAAATAATAAAAATAAAATAAAATAAAATAAATAAATAAAACGCTAGTGTCAGATTTTTTTAATTTCCAGGAATAAAATGGAGGCATTTCTCTAACTATGGTAGGAATTTTACAAATCGTGGGAAAAGAGTGCTAAGAAACGTAAATTTAGTAAATTATTTTAATGATTTTAGATTAATAAAGCAAAAGTTTTGGTTCAATTTTTTGATAAAAAGCTTTTAACAATGCATACAAATTCAGCATTTTAAAAGTAGTTTTTTACGAATACAAAATGCCTCTTCCTATGAAATATCACACTCACAAAAGTAATTTCTATCATATTGTAACAGAAATTGAATTTATCTAATTTTTTGGGTTCCGTAATCAAAAAGTAAAGGAATAAACATAAGATTACGCTTATGTCTGTCACAATCTTTTTACTCGCAAACTATGGAACATGGAAAGTTCAAATAGGCTGAAGAAATAAAAAGAAAGCTACTGACCCATATATTTATATATTAACCATTCACAAACATATTTGGAAAAAATGTAGGACTAAACAAGTTACTTCAGAAAAATATCTTTCCTTTGTACATTGTGTGAAATTTTTCTAACGCCGAACTTAAAAAAATACATTTATTTTTTTGTTTAGGTATTATATTTTCAGATATATCGTCAAAAATATAATGCAAAAAAGTCCTCACATCTATTATTGAAGCTACTGAAATTAAAATTATAAAAAAATAGGGGTACTTAGACGTTAATTTAAGTCTTACAGGAGAACGACATCGATAACCCTAAGTTACATAGTTTTTGGAAAAGGTGCATTTTTCTATTGTAAATAAATTTCGATTTGTGGGTATTCAGCAAAAATATTGAAGAATGCTGGAAGTAAAAAAAGGATTGTTAATAATGATTTAAAAAAAATGTCGGTAATTAGCCAAGATACATATGACACGGATGGTTTGAACTTATATAAAGACAGGCGTGGAGTACTCTATGCGCTATTGTCTTTTAAAGCCTAGATAACAACTTTTAATAATAAATTTGTGTAATGCAATGCCAAGTCATTAATTCATATATTTATTGTACGGAACTTTCTGTACGCGAGTAATACTAGTTCTTAACCAGTTATTAATTGACTGAAAACTAATTCTTATTACCTAAAAAAAAGTTTGAAGACCTTGGTAGAAGCGCAGCAACTCTATTTAGTGCCTAGTGCAAAAAACTTATTAGTGGTTCTGCTAACTTCACCAAGTGGAACAAAAGTGAATACTACTTACAATTTCTGCTAAAAATAATCATAGAAAAATCTCTAGAACCAATAGACTGGATATAATGTCTACTATTGTTAAGTTTCTGTAGTCATCTGCATTTTAAAAAAAATGTACCAACTGAATTTTCAAACAGTAACAACCATTTTTGACATCTCACTTGAGTTTCTTCGATCCAAATAGCCCTGAAAATAGCATCGTTTATCCGTATTATCCTAAATATTGATAGCGTTAGAAGAATGTAAATTTGAGGATGCTAAAGTTAAACTCATGTGAAAAACATTAATTTCTATCGTTATAAAAAGTTATCTGATTGATTATTTATTAATGTATTAAATAGATACATTAAATAGTTCCAAACATATTACAGACATTTTCACTACTCAAAAACTTTTTTTATGGTTAAAACTATCGATAAATTAATGTTAAAAATATTAATTATGACCTACATTAATTTTTAATTCATCAAGCCACAGTCGTTGAAAATGTCAATGTATAAGTTTACAGCTCATTTGAATAACTATTTTTCGAGATACAGAGAAATTTTGCTTTGCCATAACTTAATGGGGCAGTCTTTTATCAAAAGAACTACAAAAAAGAAAATCGCAGAAATCTACCAAAAATAACCCTGTAGGATTATCTGTAATGTAATGTAAGTTTCTTATAAGTTTAAAATTATTGTATGATTTTATTGGTGATTATTCGAGTTTTTTTTCGATACTTTTTCTTCAAATATCTTCTTTCTATTTTTCGAAATTTTTGGATAAACTTCTAACACTGTTTGTTTTATAATTGTATTAAGCTTTAAGAAAATTATTTAAACTTTAACTCTTCCTTATAAAGCACAGATTCAAATGGAGTATCAATAATGGATGTTATCATTTGAAAAACGAATGCTCGTTCATTTGCTAATATATAGACAATCCCAAAAGCAAAATTTACAAATAATATTTAATAGTCGATGTTATTACCAATTAATTCGTATGTCTTTTTTAAACGGTCATTCTCAGGAGAATTGGGAGAAAGTTATCACTTTTTCCCATCTAATTTTTATAAAAAATTGCTTCAAATTTTTTCCGAAAGGCTGGAAGTTCACTTTTTAGACACTGTCTAACACCAGTCACCACATGAGATGACTTCCGTACGAATTAACCTAATGACTTTTTTAAAACTGATTCTTACAGTTGCCAAAACGATGGAAAAAAAGTGACAGTACAAAATAATTATGTGCTGGAATGCGTTTATATATATGCAGAACAAATTGCTTAAGTGAACCAATATAATTTTCTTATCTTTTTGTACATCTTTATTAGGGATGGGGCGAATATTCGGTCACCATTCGGTATTCGGCTCTTTTGCCGAATATTCGGTTGGTCGAATATTGAAGGCTTGTTGACCGAATACTTCGGCCGAATACCTGTAGTCGAATATTTAGAGATATCTTGCCAAATAAATTTAGGATTTAAAGAATTTCATTTCTTATAACTTTTTTTTTCTCTAATGCAAATTTTCTACTTCATTCATGAAGTCCTTCTCATTCTTACTTACAAATTATACAGTTATTCAGATATTAAAAAATATACAGCCTTTCTGTATTTTCTATAAAAGTTTGTGATATTTTAGAAATTGCTGCCCAAGTTCATAGCCGGATTAAGGGGGGGGGGCTTAAGGGGGTTGCAGCCCCGGGCCACAACCAGTCAGGGCCCCTCAGCAGAGGTTTAAGTTGTACCAAAGTTTCGTTTAAAACAATTACAGGGGTGTGAAAAATGCACGAAATCGCCGTTTTTCGCAACTTAACTTGAATTGCTATTTGACGTCATTGCTGTCTGTATCTCTGAAAATTTCCAGGTTTAACAAAAGTGGCGATGGAAATGAAACGAAAAGGGTCGCGTAAAGGTCAACGTAAAACGAAAAGATCGAATAAAAAAGCGCGAATTTCGTCAAAAAAGTACGAATTTAATCAAGATCGTGGTAAAGCGCAATTTTTTTCAAAAGGCCGTGGAAAAAGCGTTAATTTCATCAAAAGGTCGCAGAAAAAGCGCGAATTTTGTAAAAAGGTTACGAAAATAGCGCGAATTTTGTCGAACGGTCTCGGAAAGAATGCGAATTTCATCAAAGGATGGCGAAAAAAAACATAATTTTGACAAAGAATCGTAAAAAAACGCAAATTTCATCAAAGGGAGGAAGGAAAAACGCGATTTTCTTTAAAAGATCGCAGAAAAAGCGCAAATATAGTCAAGAGTTCGCGGAAAAAAACGAAATTTGTCAAAGCATCGGGGAAAAAACGTGAATTTCGACAGAGGATCGCGGAAAAACGCGAATTTCTTCAGAGGGTCGTGAAAAAAACGAAGACTTTGACAAAGAACCACGAATTTCGTCAAAGAATGGCAGAAAAAAGCGAATTGCTTGGTAAGTTCCCGGGAAAAGCGCAAATTTAGTCAAAAGATCGAGGAAAAAAGCGGATTTTGTCAAAGAATGGCGAAGAAAACGTAAATTTTGACAAAGAACCTCGGAAAATCGAGAATTTCATCAAAGGTTCTCCAAAAAACGCAAACTTTGAGAAAGAATCGCGAAAAAAAACCGTGAATTTTTTTAAGATGTGGCAGAAAAAGTGAAAATTTCTTAAAAAATTAGAGGGAAAAAACGCAAATTTAGTCAAAAGATCGTGCAAAAAGAGCAAATTTTGATAAAGAACCACTAAAAAGCGTAAATTTCGTCAAAGGATCGCCGAAAAAATGCGAATATTGTCAAAAAAGCGGTGGCAGAAAAAGCGCGAATTTCAAAAAAAGTTTGCGATAAAAACGCAAATTCAGTCAAAAGAGCCAATTTAAGTGTCACCGCCGTAAAAATGCGAATCTTGAGAAAAAAGCGCGAATTTCGTTAAAAATTGCCGACAAAACACGAATTTCGCCAAAGGATGGCAGAAAAAGCGCTAATTTCTTGAAAAAGATTGCGGGAAAAGCCCAAATTTAATCAAAAGATCGCGGAAAAGAGCGAATTTTTTCAAAGAGACGTTACAAAAATGCAAATTTCTACAGAAGATCGCTTGAAAAAACGCGAATTCTTCAAAGAATCGTTAAAAAAACACAAATTTTGGCAGATAATCGCAGAAAAACTGCGAATTTCGTCAAAGGGTGGCAGGAAAAACGCGAATTTCGGAAAAAGATCACAGGAAAAGCGCAAATTTTGACAAACGGTCGCGGAAAAAAAGGCGAATTTAAGAACACCATTAAAGATAACAAAAAAATTTGATTAACATTATACATATTCAATATCTAAGATTTGTATTTTAGGATTAAAAAAACAAAACAAAGGTGTGTGTGTATTTGAGGAGGGGATGATATTCAGTATCGTGGTAGGAGGCTCAAGGTTTCCAATAGCGTAAAGGGAAGCCCCAGAATTCCCAGTAGCCCCGAGCCCCAGAAATGCTTAATCCGGCTCTGCCCAGGTTGGAGATTTAATTGTACGGGAAATGTCTTCATTAGAGAATGATATATTACAATTCAAGATATAAAAACACTTAGAAAGAAAAACACTAAAAAGAACTAGATAAAAAGAAAAACACTGCATTATTCTTAAACACTCGAATAATTATTAATGTCTACAAATTGCATGCACATATAAAAAAGGCTCTTATGAAATTCATAACTTATTTTCTATAAAGTAAGAAATGAAAAAAAATCATTCACTAGGTGTATTTAAGAAGATTCATTTTCAAAATTGAATATCAAATATCACTATTTAAAACACAACGGTACATCTGAAAACAGAACTGGTGTCAAACTAGATACGCATTAGATGACACAACTTGCTTTATGAAGGTAGTTTTATAAATATTTAAACATAAATTTTAAATACTGAACAAAATAAATTTTTTTATTCTACCGTTTACACTTTTAAATAACTATTTGCATAATTACTAACTTAAGTATGTAACATTATTATGTATATATTTTTAATTTTCATTTTCCTTATCCTTCATTCATGTTATCAATTTCTGTTAATCCTTTTTTAAATGCTTGTTGAGTAAGCGGAATATTGAAGTTGAATATTGTATGCGCCAATTTGAATGTCGGAAATTTAGTTAACATATGCATTCTACTTTAAGCATAACCTTGCTTTAACATAATTTGTAATTTAAAGCTTGGCAATTGATTTCAGAACAGCCTCGTTCTTTCGAATTTGCTTATCATTAGGAACACAGACTCTAAATGATCAAATTTACTTTATTAAAGATTATTTCAGAAAATATCTTTTTGTGATTTCTGAGAGAGAGAGATTAAGAATATTATTGATTTTGGATGCAAGAAAGGGTAAAAGTTAAAAGTATCATTTGATTAGTAAAAGTGAAGTACATCCTTCATATTTTAATGGAAATATCTTCCCATTCTGACTTACTGAAAATCGGTTTGATGTACATTAGAATAAAAGAATATAATGCAACTTCAAAATTTTTTGTGTTAAAATAAATTTTTCAAATTTAAAAATACATTTAAAAGCACATTTACGAATAATAATTATTAATGAACTCCTATTTTTTAAATTATATATAATCAAAATTTATTTTCTTTATTGGAAAAAAAGTTGGTATTCGGCATGAAATTTGGCCGAATATTCGGTATTCGGCTATTCGGCCAAATCACTATTCGTCTCGGAACTTTTAGGATGCTCCAATAATATTTTTTAGAATTGAATTCAGACACTTTTCTCCGGGAGGGACTTCAGTGGTTCCGGGGGGAAATTGTAGTTTTTGATCATTGAAAGCGCAAAATTTCAATTTTTCCGGGAGGGGGACATTTCATTGCTCCGGGGGGAATGTTCTCCTTGAATTAAACACTGATATTTCTGTTCCGAATTGTAGTATTCAGAAAGGTTTAATAACTAGTGGATGTCCTAAAAAGGACTGACAGACTTTAAAATTCAGTAACACTCAAATGGTTAGAGCTATTTTCTTGCAGTATTCTCCTTATGTATATATCATACATATGTATTATCTCATATATATCATCTTATCTAACATAAGGAAAATTTTCTAATTAAATTCTCGATTTAATTTTTAAAAGCAGCGATAGATGTTTCTGCTAGAGTTGCAAAGGCTGAAAAAAAACCCGGGATTATTTCCGGGAATAAACCGGGTTTTTTTGGGAAGAAAATTTTGAAAATTTCCGGGAGTTTTTAGAACGTTTTAAACATTGAAATATTTAATTTATTATTTAATATTTTTGTAATGATTTCAATTGTTTTATTCTTAACTGTAATTGCAAGAACAACTCAACTCTTCTTCTGAGCGAGCCAAGCGAAGATAATCAACATCAGAGCACGTTTTCTCATCTTTTCTCTGATTCCGTCCTGATTCTGTCCAATTTTATATTGAAAAGACAAGGCATCAAATATAATAAATCTGTCATAACAGCTATTTGTGTATTATGAAACTTACTGATTGAGTGCATAAAAATATTTACAATAAGAAACGGAAACAAAACCAGCAGAGTTTAAGTGAAAATTAAATAGATTAAAATATTAATAAGTTAGAAAGGGAAATGACAGATTTATTTATAAATGTAAACATCACCCTTGTTCTCAGATTCAATGTAAACAGAAAAATAAAATAAAGAATATACGATGGATATGTCAGGTAACAGAAATTAAACAATTTTAATTTTTAAGAGAATAATTGAAATCTTTATTAATTCAATCACCATTGTTGTAAAGCTGTTGAATTTTAAGAATTTAAAAAGTTGCAAGTTGTTAATTAATAAGTCTTGTTTAATTAATAAAAAATCCATTTAAATTTCTCAGAACAATGAGCAATGATGTCTTAAAATGAAAATTTCAAGTTGAAAAATGACTGGTTTTGTTTACTTTCAAAATTTCTTCAAAATTTCCAATATTCCCCAAAATCCCGGGTTTATTCCCGTCTCTCAAAAACGGTGGGTTTTTTGCAACTCTAGATGCTGCAAACATTAGGCGCTAAAACGAGCCCGATTTTCGTTCACTCTTTTCTCACAGTAACTGGTGCTAAATAAGTACTAGTTTAAATATAGGAGCTGCTCCATAAAAACAAAATCGCACTGGCGATCATTGACAACCACTCGATATATTTAACCTTCTTTTTCATTTACACCAAGAGAAAACAAACAAAAAAAATTGGTCCCCGATTTAGCGTTTATTGGTTGTAGCGACATGTACTACTGCTATTTTAAATTAAAATCAAGAATGGCAGCAAAAACTCCTGACATTTTACATAGCCCACAAGCATCCTCATTCCAAAGCTTGAAGGGTTGTTCAGGTATGAAGCATTATTATGGGAAAAACAAGTAAGAAAAATGATGCGTTAAGCATAGATTATGAAGCACTTTCCAACACTTGATGAAATCTTTAACAAAATATCGCTATTTAGGGAAATAAGGGTATATAGCCAAATATGTATTCCAATACTTTTGAACAGCCCTGTATTTGATCTGTCAGTGGATACATATATTATATAATGGGAAAATTTAGTTTAGCAAGAAAAAAGCTTAATTTTTTTTGAGCAATTTGTACTAATATATGGGAAACATACTTGAAAACTTTTGTTCAGCCCTGTAGTTTACCTTGTACTTTTATATAACGTCAGTAAGAAGCTAAAATTCATTTTAACCTAAAACACTCTTAAAACAACTTAAATCACATTGCTATAAATTATCATTCATAGATGTCCATGAACACAATTTTTTGCGTGGCCCTGTATATTATTTTATCTACATTCTACAGACATTTATTTGTAAATTGAATGCAGCTCAGCGTAAAAATGCATAGCTTATTAAAGAACCACCTTTAAAAAAAATTACGCTCATACTCAGTAACGTTGGCAAGCTCTTTTGGGTAGCCCTGTATATTAACTATTACATTTATGCACACCCTTATAATGTACAAAGATTTAATGAAATTTAAATGCGTATATCATAATTAAATTGTATTACATCCATCCATCAGCCATCATCGGAAACATATACAGTCCGCCGGAAGGAATATAGTATTCAGGGCCGTAGCTAAGGGGGCGCTATGGGCGACTCTGCCCCCTAAAATATTTTGAGCATGCCCTGGAAAAGATTCCAAGGCCACTCAATGAATTTCTGTTCCGAAAATTCAAATGAAATTCTGTTCAAAAATCTAATTTAGTTTTGAGACTCTTTTACAGTTTTGCAGAATTACTAAATTGTATTTAAAATAAGTGTTTCAATACTTCCTCATCCTATTTGTACATATGGAGCTAACATGATATTTAATTTTGCGCTAGTTATAGGAACATCCTCTATAGTCAACTACCTCCTGACTATAGGGGGTGTTGGTTATACTCAAAATTTTCATCGTCATATTCTTTTTTTAGCATAAAATGAAGTTATTACAACATTTAATAAGAAACATAGTGCCTACAATGTGAATATGTACTCATTTATCTTTTTGCGTCAGCAAGAAACAAAAAATATTACGAGTCCCTGCCCTACATTCTCCTAAGCCCTCCTACTGTTCACTTCTAGCTACGGCCCTGACTATTTGAAATCTTTTGTGTGTCCCTGTAAATGCAATGTACTTCATATTATGCAAGACAGTATCACGAGTATAATTTATATTAAGCCTCAGTGATATATATCAATTTTGTTATACATAAAACCATTTAATATATTTAAAAAATGTTGCACACTATTCCCCACCCCTTTACTATTATCCAATGGAATTCTTTTGTGTGCCCCTGTAAATGAATAATAGCTATATTTTCACCGCATATTTTAGTGCACCTCTTAAATGCATTTAAATGTTAACATGTTTGACAGGGTGTAACATCTTTAAAATGCCTTTGAAACAATTTTTCCCCATAGGACATAATGTAATGGAAAATATTTGACTCTCTCTGTAAATAAACTAATCATGGTACAAACTTCATTTTCAATAGGGTTCGTGCTACGGTAATAACACACAAAAATTTCAGAGCAATCCGAATATATTTACGAAAGTTAGAGCGCGGACAGACGGACAGACAAACCAAATGCATAAGCACTTTTCAAAAAATGCAAAAGCACTTTTCAAACTTTTGAAAAGTGTTATAAACGTTAAAATTCATTTGAAATGATCTTCCCCTTAGACGGTAATGTTATGGAAAACTTTTGACTGCCCCTGTCAACAAATTAATCATGGTAAAAGCTTCTTTTTCAATAGGGTTCGTGCTAGGATTAACCTAAATAACGTCCAAAAACTTCATGGCAATCCGAGTATATTTACGAGAGTTAGAGCGCGGACAGACGGCCAGACAAACCGAATGCATAAGCACTTTTCAACTTTGTGGGAAAGTGCTAGCGAATACGGACAGCTTGATGCAACAATGTTAAAACTGTGAAACGGGGAAAAAATCAAAAAATCCCTACCCGGTTTCGGCGAGTTGTTTTCGTGGTATTGATGGTACTTTTCCCTGTATTTTACATTTTATTGTGTGTTTATACTTTATTTTTCTCAAATTTCTCTTAATATTATAATGTAAGATGTTAAAATTCCAGCGCATTTCTATGTCAGAAATACTTTTTTACCTTATTTAAAAATTCGCATAATATTTATGCCTTATAAATATTAGAAAGAATATTTCAAAATTTTACTGCGGATTTTCCTACAAATTTACATCGATTTTAATAGTTTGATTCCTGCGTTAGTAACCGAGGCACCAGCCAATTTTGTCTATTTTAGAAATTTCTTTAATGCGACTCCGTGCCTCCAGAGATGCTTCTTTGAATTTTAGTGTCGTTAGTGACCGCAGCTTTCACGAGTTGCGTTTTTCCGTTGTTTAAATGGGCGTGCAGCACTCATACGTATGTTAATGACCGTGGTATTGACGAGTTTCGTGCACTTTAGAGATTTCTATATAGTAAGTTTCGTGTGCCAATGATTTTTTTTTTTACTTTTTTCTATCTTCAGTAGAAGAAAGTATTGTAATCGAAATTATTTTCGACTTCCGATTTTCGACGGATTTACACGTTTTAGGGTTCAGAGATCCCCAAAAACATGTTTTTACAAAATGTCTGTCTGTCCGTATGTGTCTGTGTGCATGTCAAACCGTATGTCTACCATCAAAAAATGTATGAAGTTATGCATAGCATTAAACCAAATTTTTCGTGAATGTTTTTGGCTGTGGCAAGCAGGCCCTCCTCCAATTTTGAAATATTCCGCAGGAAGAGAGCGCTGCAATAGCGATTTTTATGCCATTTTCAATATTGCACCATACCATCTAAAAGTGTATGAAGTTAGGCCTAGAACTTAACTAAAATTTTTGTGTATGATTATTTTTTGGTATGGCAAGTTGGTCCTCCCTGAATTTGGAAAAAAAATCTGCCTATCATTCTATTGTCCATCGGCTCGTGCAGAGACGGAATTTTTTTTTACTCCGATTAATTGACTGAAGCAGAAATTTAAGATGAAAATCAAAGTTGATATGGCATTGAATTAAAATTATTAAAGCATTAAAATGAGTAACTATTTTTTTTAATATTAAAATGTACGTATGAAATAGAAGAAAGTTTTGGGATTGGCACATCCAACTAGTTTTTTTCTTTTTTTTGTCTGCTTGTAATAGGCGCGCAGCGCTTAAAAATCATCGTTGGAATTGTTCACGTCGTTAATTGTCAGCCGAAAATTCCGTGTTGTGATCGGAGAAATTTTTTAAGTTTCTGAAAACTCAATTGGCGTTCAAGGGTGCTTGGCGCCAAAATGTCAAAAATCCAGTGTCTCGGTTGGTTTAGGATTAGTATGTCGTTGCTACATGGAGAGTATGTATTATAATTATTAATATTCTAATATTAATAATATATTTAAATTAATAATAATAATAATCAGTTTCATGATGATCATAACGAGTCATATATTACGTATACCATGCATTAAACATTATGTATTCCTAGAACCTATGATAAATAAAATATGCTTTAAAAAAAATACTAACCGACTTCAAAAAAAAAATCAAACTTGGCGACAACTTGACGCTTACGCATATGAATGCATAGTTTTAATATGCTTATGAGTTGAAAACGGTTGCAATGAAAGATGATTTGCGACAATTATTATTATTATTATTATTATTATTATTGTTATTATTATTATTATTATTTTTATTATTATTATTATTATTATTATTATTATTATTATTATTATTACCACATTTTTTTATTTAAAAAAAAATCTAATCATCAGACTTTAATGAAATTAAAATGGGACCACATGGGTATCTTATATTTTCAAACAAAAGAAGAATTTTCAAAATCGATTCATATTATAAACAATTTATGAGTGAACAAGAAATACATACAGGTCGAAATCATAACCTCCTCCTAGAAGTCGGTTAAAAAGACTATAATATGCTCTCATTGTACATTTATATAAAATAGGAATTAAAATCATCATTAAAAATAATATTGAAGAAATAATATTTTTACTATAGCCTTTGTTTTAGATTATAAGTGTATAAGATCACTTTAATATCAATACCAAGAAAACAATGTCGAAACCGGGTAGGGATTTTTTGATTTTTTCCCCGTTTCGCTATGCAGTCTAAGTTTTAACAATGTTGCACCAAGCCGCCCCTATCCGCTATTGGAAAAAAATTCGGTTCTCTTTAATATTTAGAATTTAATGTATTTCTCACGAAGATCAGCAATCAATGATATCATGGCAACAAACAATGATTGTTAAATGTATTTTGTTTTTATAAAAAAACAATGTTTCAATTTTTAACAATACCATGCATCACAGAATACATAATTATTTTTACATTGTTCATTTTCTCAACAATGGCTATCAAACATTTATGAAACAATGAAAAAATGACAATCGTCACTGCGATAAAAGTAGTCTCTCATAACGTTGATTTTTTTGTGAGCTTAAAAATTTTTTTGTAATATTCAAATATTTCACAAAGCGATACTTTCTTAAAGGTTATTTTTTTATTTCAACATTTATATCAAAGTGTACACCCAATTATTATCACGAAAAGAAAAAAAAAATGTCACGTCAAAGATTGACGATGGCCGTCATCAAGTACCTACAAGACCGAAATTACAGGTACGTGAGATTCCTTGGAGCAGGTGGATACGCCGACATAATTTCTGTCATCAGTCCGAGTGGCAGAGAAGTAGCTGTAAAGATTCTGCAAAGGGAAGACGTTTGGCCTATAGAAGACAAATACTGGCCTAGGCTACGACACCCGCATTTACTGGAGGTGTTCGAAGTCATGAAAATCAAGGAATTAAAGGTGAAATTATACATCACTCCTGTTCTACCCCGTACGTTAGATGAGATAGTCGAGAGCAAAGATTTCAGGAGGGATCCAAAAAGCTACGAAAGATTGAAGAAATGGGCCTTCCAAATCCTGCTAGCGATGGAGTTTCTTCACCATAAGGGAATGGCACATTTTGACATCAAATCGGACAATGTGCTCATCGATAGCAACGATGACGCAGTGTTAGCCGACTTTACGGGACTCAATTTCACCAAGGATCCTGTTGAGAGGTATAGCGATAACGAAGTTGTTTTGTTTAAATCATTCTATTCATCACTTTCTAATTTTAGAATAAATTTTCAAAGAAATACTTTCTTTGCGAAATTAGCGTTTTATCAGCCAATCTCCGTTTTTTTTTCTTTTTCTCAAGTAACATTTTAGTTGTTCCGAAACGCAGGTTTTACTTACTAAATGAAATCAAATTAGTACCATGTTGAAGCAAGAACAGTTTAATTAAATGCGTCTTCTGTTTTAAAGTATCGTTATTTCATCATAAAGATTAGCAGCTGTGAGTTGATAATTAAGGCAATTTATATAAAATCTTAGTTAATATTGGAAAAAAATAATTAAATTATATTTAATGGCATTAAGTGTTTGAATCATATTTAAGAACGTTTACTTTTGCGAATTAAATGTATCAAATATTGGTGTCAATATGTTTTTTCTAAGATTATAGTCTGTATAGGCATGGTATGTACAAAAATGTATTTCAACTCTAAAAAGGAAACATCGCTAAAAAGTATTTTATTAACTAGAAAAAAATGCATTGAGTAGATTGTGATTGAATGAATGTGAAATATTGCATTTCATCTTATGGTTTTATTTAAATAAATGTTTAATAAAAGTATTTAGAAGAATTTATAATAAGTTGTTTTTCGTCACCTGAGGACACATTCGAAACTGGATTTTCCCTCAAAATCAAATCGCACATGATCAAGAATTGTTTCTAATGAAAAACTTTTGTGAATATTTTCCCGCTTTAGAGACATTTTTAACATGCATGCTTTTAATTTTAACGCTTAATAATAAATGTTAAAAAATAGATTAAATGCAAAAACATAAATTAATTTTTCTGAAAAAATAAAAATTTATTTAAGTACATGTTCCCGACAAAGAGCTACTAAGTTTATATATCAATAAATTATATTGCAGATGATAAAGTTTCAGAATATACGTACATCTGTATCTGAAATATCAAAAAATGTATATTTTCTGTTAAAATCTTCTTCTTCTACTTCTTCTTCTTCTTCCTTTTTTTTTAAAGGAAACAGTGAACTTTTTCTGTGAATTCGAAAAATGTTTCAAAGAAATTATTCTGAAAAAAAAAAGCTATTAATTATACTTTTAGGTGCATTCTTATTTATATATGTAAGTCGCATATGGAGTCGTAACCCTAGTCCAACCGTCTGTCCTCATATAATGGCGCAAAGATCATGCAATTGAATGGTCTGATATTTGATTTATATAATCGCTGCAGAATGTTGTCGAGACAAATTTTGTGAAAATCGAATCAAAACTGAAAAAAATATCAACAAAAATTTTCGATATTTTATTAAATTCTATTATACGTAATGAATTCAATGATATTTTTACCATGATAGGTAATGATTCTAGGCGCCATGGTGATTATGTTTGATTTAAAAAGCTATTATTTTCGTATTGCTGAATTTAATATAGATAATCTTAAAAAAATTTGTATTAATACATTTTTAAATAATAATGCAACAGCTATATTTAGCAAGATCTATCTATGTATATGTAACTAATTTAAATACGAACGTACTTCATTTGCCGCTTTTGGTGTACAACTTTCGTCTTGTTTAATTAAAAGGCATTTTATAATAAATAAACAAACTAGCTTAAATCTGCAGTTTCACTCTAAATTAGCGTTTTAATAGACTTCATTACTGATTCCAAAATTCCAAAACAGATGCACCGAATTGTTGTTGTAGTGCGTATCTACCATCGTCCCTGACACATGGGGAAATTTTTGAAAACAAATTGAAGGAATGGAATCAATTAAAAAAGATGTGTTTACTGCCATAAGTGTATTGTGAGAAAAAATCATTTAAACTGTATTACTGAATTACCTTACTTCTATTGAAGAAGTATCAAAGCACATGTTCTGGTATACAAAAAAAAAATATATAGGTTTTTTTGATATATTTTTCTTTTTTAAATTTCAAAGCCCACAGTCTAAAACTTTGTACCCCATTTCAAAAACACATATCTTATTAATTTTATTTCAGTAAGGAATAATGATGTTAAATTTCCTACATTTTCTTTTGTAGATTAGTATCACCAGATGAGTTCCAACCCCCTGAATGTTTCGATCCCGATGGAAAGAAGAACGTACGTGGCGAGTGTTTCGATGTGTGGGCCTATGGACTCATGGTGCTGAATCTCATGACTGGGCATTACTTTGCGAAGAAGGCTGCGTCCAGAACAGGTTTTACAGACTGGTCTACTCAGTTGTTGCCCATATTGGAAAAATCTTTGAAGGTAAGATACGATTTTTATTACACTTGTACGAATAAGTAAATTTAATGCTTGATGCGAAAAGTGTAAGGATAACGAGCAAAAGGTTCCAAACAGTCTGAAGTTGGTGTGTGCAAAATACTTCACTTGCAATCCTCCACACACTTTGTATTAAGAACTCACTTAAAAAAAGGGCAGGTCACGAAAAAATAAATGAATTACACACATGATTGAAGGTATAGAAAGGGCCCTTTTACAGTCCGTTAGATTATTGTTTGAAGAAAAACACCTAAAATTTACAGATATTTTAATTAAACAAATAAGATTTTAGGCAACGGAAATTGATATATGGAAGTTTACAGATCATTTTATCAAAATTATGACTATGTCATTTACTTCATTAATCATCCGAGCTCTTTCTTCACATTTATATTCTTTAATTGATATACTGTCAAAAGTGGTATAAATGCATGACACAAGACACAATTTAAGACTGATAATCAGTATACTAGGATACCTCTAATTAATATTAATATTAATTTCAAGATTTATTTACAATATACGTAGGCATTTACAATTAAACAGAATAATTCCGCCCATGGCAGGGATATAACAGATCCTGTAGTATGTTAAGTTACACTTTGAGACATTTTATCTACGGACTAGCTCATATTATTATGAACACACTATTCGTATTTCTCTTGACAGCAGACATCAAGACGTCTCAAAACTACGTTAGCATTAGGCCTTTCCGAAGTCTCGGTACATACATGGACTTCACTTTTCTATGAAAACGCTCTGCATCCATAGCACTACGGATCCCGTTCTTCTCAAAATCACAACTGTCTCTCTTACAATTTCTTAGACTTCTCCCTTCAAACTTTTCTCTATATTGCGAACAGCAACTTAACGTGTTGCTGTTAACCACTTTCTTTCTTTTAAACGAACAATCCGGTCCTTACCTGCTGGTTATCCCTAGTTCAACGGGTTTGATATGTTCTTGGGGCGAATAGAGGCAACAAACCTAACAAATGCTTATATTGTATTGGCACTACCTACTGCTTAGTTGTTCTTTACATGCACCGGGTGCCATTAGTGTACATAGTGTTGTTGACAATATCCTGTGACAGGCCTCACAAAAGAGTATCTTTTTATCGTGAACAGATATTTCTTAAATATAATTTCATATTTTTCACTTATTCTAAAAGCATGCATAAAAAAGTGTATTGTAATTCAAGCTTGTAGATAATGATATACAGATAAATACAATACATGAAGAAAATAAAATTAATTAAACCGAAATTTTTATTAAGCTTACATCTCTTTATAGTCAGGAACCAGATAAATCCCATTTGGTGAATTAGTTCTTCGACAATATTTGTATAAAAACATTTCTCTAAATTGTAATTTGGTTAAATTGGGTAAAATTTTGAATGCGTACTAGTACTTGAGATTTTAATCCCTTTGCGACGAGCATATTTTACAGAAATTTTAATATTTTATCATCGTTTGTTCAAAATGTGTATAGATATGTTTGTATAATTGAATTACAAAGATGCGCACATATAAATATAAGTAAATAGGGGAAATTTACCATTAAAATAACTGGTGGTAATAATAAAATATTACGAACGTCTTATGCGTCAGGTATACGTAATGTACGTTAATCTATTAAAGTTAAACAAAATCTAATTACAAAAGATTGATAAAATTAAATTAATTGCTTAAAATTAAAATAAAAAATAATCGGCTCAAAATATGTTTTTAAAATAAATCTAACATTCTAAATTTTAAGATCATGTATTCAGAATCAGTTATATTTCAGTGATAATTCATGTATTAAATTACTTTATTTTATAAGAACAGTTTAGCTCAAATTTGGTTGAAAAATCGTTTTTCTTTTTTTTTTTTATTGGAAAGCTTGTAGTCCAAGAGTCGACAGCACAAAACCGTAAGGTATCGGGCACAAGAAGAAACCTTTATTTAATGGAACAGTAGTAAAAGGGGAATCTAATGATCCATGTGTGCCAGAAGTGAAGTGGTGCATAAGCCAAAAATGAGCACCACTAGTGGTTGACACGTAGGCTTAGCATTGTGTTTTTTTGCACCCTGATTTCCATGTTTTCATACTTTTAATCGTAAAACAAACACAATGCTAAAATCATGACTCAACCATTAGTGGTATTAATATTTGGCTTATGCACCACTTCACTTCCGGCACACATGGATCATTAGATTCCCCTTTTACTACTGCTACATAAACAGTGGTCGCAGCGTCTCTAAATTTTTCGCACTTTCCTACCACAATTTTATAACTACAATATCTATTGTAGAATTTCATTGTAGATGTTAAAGGAATCTGAGGCGAAGATTTTTGATTTAAAATACTGGTATATAAGTGCGAAAATTTTAGGGACGGTGCGACCCCTGCATAAAGTAGAGGGTTTTTTCTTGTGCTCCATAACATGCTGTCGGCTGTGGGACTGTTGTTTAAATGGAAATATTCTGAGTCTTCGTTTTTACGTATGCGGCATTTGTATCGTGATATTTTTTAAATTTTGTTAATATAATCAGCCCGGTTACTCATACAAATTAAAATTTTACATGGCTTTTCTACATGTTTATATTTTCTTCACTTTCCTGTTTTAAAAGGCTATGGCTTTCTTTGTGATTGATATACAGATTTAAACTTTTTTTTGTGCAAGATCTTTATTATATATGTGATAAATCTGCGCGTGGAATTAGTCTTTAGGTTTTTTAATATCGAAAAGAAATTAAAGTACACGGATAAGTTTTAGATTTTATCCTTTTTCATTACATATAAAATATTATAATAAAAATACTATAGTAAAAATATTATAGTAAAAAATATTAAATGTAATATTAGGTGTATCTAAAAATCCATCTGAAATTTTGTGTAATATATACATTTAAAAATCTTTTAAAAAAGGGGTAAAAAATATCAGTATTTAAAACAATAATAGTTATTTAAAAAAAAAAGGAATTTTCTATTTTTTTTTTTTTAATTTTAACTATGTAGTTTTTTTCACTTTTAAGTGAAAATTGAAATGCAATGAATTTACCTTTTGTATCCTATTCTTTTTAGCACTTTCCAACAAAGTTGAAAAATGCTTATGCATTCGGTTTGTCTGTCCGTCTGTCCGTTTGGCCGTCTGTCCGGATGGTCCTCTGCCCGCGCTCTAACTCCCGTAAATATACTCGGATTGCTGTGAAATTTGTATGCGTTATTGAGGTTTACCCTAGCACGAACCCTATTGAAAATGAAGTATCTACCATGATTAGTTTATCTACAGAGAGAATCAAAAGTTTCCCATTACATTACGGCCTATGGGGAAAAATCGTTAATATACTCGGATCGCCATGAAATTTTAGGATGTTATTGACGTTTACCCTAGCACAAGTACTATTAAAAATGAAGTTTCTACCATCATTAGTTTATCAACAGGGCGAAACAAAAGTTTCCCATTACGTTACGGCCTATGAGGAAAAATCGTTAATATACTCGGATTGCCATGAAATTTTAGGACGTTATTGAGGTTTAACCTAGCACGAACTCTACTGAAAATGAAGTATCTACCATGATTAGTTTATCTACAGAGAGAATCAAAAGTTTCCCATTACATTACGGCCTATGGGGAAAAATCGTTAATGTACTCGGATTGCCATGAAATTTTAGGACGTTATTGAGGTTTACCCTAGCACGAACCCTACTGAAAATGAAGTATCTACCATGATTAGTTTATCTACAGAGAGAATAAAAAGTTTCCCATTACATAATAGATAATGGTAAAAGGAGGAATTGTGTGTGACATATTTTAAATATATTAAGCTTTTTCATGTATAATAAAATTTATATATGTCACTGAAGCTTAATGTAAATTATACGCTACTGTCTAGCATAATATGAAGTACATAGCATTTACAGGGCCATACAAAAGATTTCAAATAGTATATTCTTTCCGAAGTACAGTTTATGTGCCCGATGATGGCTGATGGAGGGATGAAATGCATTTTAATTATGATATTCGCGTTTATATTTCGCTAAATATATGCACATTATATGGTGTGTATAAATGTTATAGTTGATATACAGGGCTACCCAAAAGAGCTCACCAACATTACTGAATATGAGCGTAAATTATTTAAGCGTGGTTCTTTAATAAGCTATGCATTTTTACGTGAGCTGCATTCAATTTACTGAGAAATGTTTGCAGAATATAGATAAAGGGATATACAGGGCCACGCAAGGTTGGTTGGTTGGTTGGTTGTATAGGGTTTAATGGCGCAAAATCCCTTTAGGGACATGCTGCGCCAAACAAAGACATAAATATAAAAAAACATGGGGTTAAACAAACGAAATAGAAAAGGCTATCTGGATGGGGTATCCCATCCAGATATAGTCGAAAAACTGTAAAAAAACATTTAAAAAATTAAAGACATGTATATTGTAAAGGTGCTAGTATCAAGAAAGGCATCTGGATGGGGTTTCCATCCAGATTGCCAAAAAAGGAATGTCAAAGTTAAAGTTTAAAGAGGTCCTAAATCATAAAATAAAAGCCTGCATGTTTTAAAAAAGCAAAGAGTGCCCCATGAGGTGTTTCCCCAATGAGGTTTGTCAATAGAGGTGATGAAGTTTTAAAATAGAGTCTATAAAGGTGCCGGAGACCCGGACAGTCTGTCAAAATATGATGAATGGTAAGATAATCAAAATGACAGTGTGGACAAATGGGTGCATCCTCCCTTAATAAAAGATGTTTATGAGTCATCCTAGAGTGTCCAATTCTCAGACGAGTCAGAAGAACATCTGTTTTTCTTGGATAGTTCGGAGGCCAGGTCAAGATAATTGGTTTGATATAATGTAGTTTATTATTGATTTCTAAATTCCAACTTTCTTGCCAGTTATTATGAATAAAGTGATTTATAATTAGTTTAGTGTCCGAGAATGGTACTTTATGGTGTAAAGGGTTAAGAGCAAGCCTTGCCGCCTCATCTGCTTTTTCATTACCAGGAATACCCATGTGTCCAGGTATCCAGCAAAATAAAATATTATAACCTCGTCTAGTCAATTTAATATAAAAATCCAGGATGGCAGTGACATAAGCATGTCTTTTAAAAGATTTAAGTGCGTCAATAGAACTATTTGAGTCAGTATATATGATGAAGGATGTGTTACGATGATTAGATATGTGTACCATGGCTCTCTCTATTGCGATTAATTCAGCTGTAAATATAGAAACAGAAGGATGAAGCTGATAACTTAAAGAAATATTATTACAGAAAACGCCACAGCCAACACCATTTCCACTCTTTGAGCCATCTGTATAAATGTCGATAAAATTTTTATAATCTGCACGGTGTGAAGCAAATAATTGTTGAAAAGCAGCAGCAGGTAAATTCTTTTTATCATAATTTTTAAAAGGATGAAGGGTTTTAATATCAGGTGGGTGCCAAGGAGGATAAATATGCAGTGGACAAGTACTCACCTCAATGTTACTCAGAGGGCTATTGTTGGTTATGCTTCTCATTCTGACACCAAAAGGTGGGATGCAAGATGGGCGATGCTGGTAATGAATATAATTGTCAGTATTTAAAATTAGAGTATGAAGTGGATGGCTGGGATGTGAAAGGATACGGTAAAACAAATCTAACGAAAGTTTTTCACGAATATGGTAGAGTGAAGGTTCGTTACAATCAACATCTAAGCTTAAAACTGGTGATGTGCGAAATGCACCAGAGCAAACACGAAGTGCGCTATGGTGTACCGTGTCAAGTTTCTTAAGAACAGACTTCCGTGCAGAGCCATAGACCTGGCAGGCATAGTCAGTTTTTGAACGGATGACAGCGCGATAGATCTTAATAAGAGAGGTACGGTCTGCTCCCCAAGAAGTATTAGAAAGTACCTTAATTAAATTTAGAGTTTTTTCACATTTTGTCCGTAATTGTAAAACATGAGGTAAAAATTTAAGTTTACTGTCAAAATAGAGGCCTAGATAGCGGACGTTGTCAACAACAGGAATTTGTGTTGATCCAATAAAAATTTCAGGGTCTGGATGCAGATCCCTACGTCTACAAAAGTGCACACAAGAAGTTTTGTCATCAGAGATAACAAAACCATTTTTATTAGTCCAATTAAAAATATTTCTAATAGCAATTTGCAACTGTCTTTCGATAAAACGCATATCCTCTCCCATACACATAATCCGGAAGTCGTCAACATATAAATCTCCCTTCACAGAAGGGGGGAGTTGACTGAGAATACCATTTATTTTAATAGCAAAGAGGGTGACACTCAGGACACTGCCCTGGGGAACACCCTCTTCTTGTTCATAAAACCTAGATAAAATACCACCAATTCGGACTTGAAATAGACGAATAGCAAGAAAGTTTTTAATAAAAATAGGGAGATTCCCTCGAAAGTCCAGATTAAAAAGGTCGCGGAGGATGCCATAGCGCCATGTTCTATCATAGGCTTTCGCCATGTCGAAAAATACAGAGACCAAATGTCTGCGTTTAAGAAAAGCTGTCCGAATGTAGTGTTCAAGATGAATTAAATTATCGGTAGTAGACCTACCACGTCGAAATCCACTTTGAAAAGCGGCAAGGCAATTGTTCGTTTCTAATACATGCATGAGGCGGCAATTGACCATCTTTTCAAGAAGTTTGCAAAGGCAGCTAGAAAGGGCTATAGGCCTGTAATTATTGGGATTAGTTGTATCTTTCCCTGGTTTAGGGAAAGGTATAATTATAGCTCTGCACCAAGCATTTGGAAAACTCTGCTCAATCCATATCCTGTTAAAAAAGGATAGGAGATTATTGAGAGAGAAAGAAGAAAGGTGCTTGAGCATAGTATAAGTAATCCCATCATGGCCTGGGGCAGATAAACGACTTTCCTTTAAACATTTTAACAACTCTGAAATAATAAATGGTTCATTATAAGCATGTGAGTGATGAGAATTAAAATTAAGCCTTGTTCTTTCAGTTTGTCTTTTATAAGTTAAAAAAGGTTCCGAGTAAGAGTCAGAGCTTGATATAGATGCTAGGGTATTTCCTATTGTGTCAGCGATGTTCTTAGGTGAAGCAATGGTTTGTCCATTTTGTTTTAAAATAGAGATATGATTTTCAGAGTACAGGCCCATGCATTTTTTTACTTTATTCCAGAGTTCTTTACTGGATGTGTTAGAGTTAATGCTTGAGATGTAGTTGATCCAAGATTCACGTTGGCTTTTACGCCGAACTTTTCTAGCTTCTGCCTTTGCTTTTTTATATGCAATATAGTTAGCATCATTTGGATACCTCCGAAATTTGCCCCATGCTTTCTGTTGCTCTTTTTTCGCCTTTTGACATTCACTGTTCCACCATGGTTTCCTATGTCTTGAATTAGAGGAAGTTTTAGGTATAGTAATATCTGCAGCATTGATAATACATTGAGTGATATTATCAAGTGCATCGTCTATGTTACCTGTGGTCATATCACTTGTAATTTTGGCGAGGTTGGTGAAAGTTGGCCAATTGGCTCTGTCATATATATAACGTTTAGCACACATATTAGAATCCCTGTCAGGAGTAGTCTGTGAGATAAAGATTGGAAAATGGTCACTGCCGTGGAGATCATTGGAAACCCAGAAGTTCCAATATGGATAAATAGATGGGGAGCAGATGGTAAGGTCTATTGCATGAAATGTGCGTGAAGGTTCATGAAAGTAAGTATGGTCTCCATTATTGAGTAGGCATAAGCCATTGTCAGATATTAATTTCTCTATCATATCGCCACGTTGGTTAGAGTTATTATTACCCCACAGTTGACTGTGGGCATTAAAGTCTCCCACAATGATGAAAGGAGTGGGGAGTTGAAGAAGGAGACTATCAAGATTTGTTGCCTGAATAGAAGTGTTTGGTGGTAGATAAATAGAGCAGATGGTAATAAGTCTGTTTATATGGACTCTGATTGCAACTGCTTGTAAGTTGGTATTTAAGTTGATTTGTGAATGGGGTAAATTACGAGAAATAAAGAGAGCCACTCCACCAGTGGCCCTGTCACTACCTGTAAAGTCTTTTCTGTAAGTTGCATAGTTGCGTAATTTCGCTTTGTCAATGGGTCTTAGATGGGTTTCCTGGAGAGCTAGGCATAGTGGTTGATGGTCAGAAAGGATATTACGGATTTCGTCACGTTTATTGTGATAACCACGGCAGTTCCACGAGATGATATTAGACATGAAAGGAATGTTAGATATGTATATCTATGTCATTTGTTTCGGAGGTAGTAGACATGCTACTATCTCCATCGTCCAATACTTCATCCCTTTCAGGATGAAGTTTTAAGGCATCATCATCCATATGTGTTTCGTCTTTTTGATTCTGTTGCTTAAGAGTATCATTTCTAGATGTCTTATTTTTTTTCTTTTTGGGTGGATTTTCAATTGGTGCAGCTGATTTAATACGTAGGGTATGTTTTTCAATATCAGATCTGATGTTTGACTTTAGAGGTGTTGTTTTAGCTATGTTTTGAGCACATATTTTATTAAGTGGGGGTTTAGGAGTAAGTGAATTAGGATATAAGGATTGAGAGGAATTAGAAGAGGAACTTTGTGACAATTTGGGAGGAATAGAATTCATTGACTTTGAAGGCATAGATTGTGTAGAAGTAGTAGTCTTACCAGATTTATTATCCAAGGTATCTTTTTGCTTTGGTTTGAAATTTATTTCTGCAGGGAAATCTGTTTGAGTTGTAATAGTTTGATGGGTTTTACGGTTTGTTTTAGATAGAGCAGTGGCATATGAGACACCAACTATGGGTGTTCTGGATTCAACTATTTTTCTAGCTTCAGGGTAAGATATATTTTCTTTTGTACGTATTGTTTGGATTTCTTTTTCTTTTTTCCACATTTCACAGATTTTTGAGTATGATGGATGATCTCCTTTACAATTTACACAGTGAGCGGTAGCACTACAATTGTCACTTTCATGATCAACCGTACCGCACCGACCACAGGTCAATTTGCCACGACAAGAAATTTTGGAATGTCCAAAACGTTGACATTTAAAGCAACGTATAGGGTTCGGGATGTATGGTCTAATGGAACATGATAAGTATCCAGCCCTTATGGATTTGGGTAAGTTAGGTGAGCCAAAAGTAAGTATAATATGCTTTGTAGGTATTTGTATTTTATTGGTTGGTGTTTGTTCATCATTACGGAAAATTTTTATTCGTTTAACTGCTATAACATTTTGATCCTTTAAGTTTTCTAGTATTTCATCTTCATTAACATGTAGGAGGTCCGATTCAGAGATTACTCCGCGAGAAGTATTAAGAGTTCTATGTGGAGAAACAGAGACAGGTATATTTGCAAAATGTGTGCATTTTTTTAAGTTTGCCGCTTGTTGGCTATTGCTAACTTCCACAAAAAGTTCACCAGATCGCAGTTTTTTTATATTTTTTGGCTCACCAACCAATCCTTGGATAGATTTATGTATTAGGAAGGGAGAGGTATGGTCAAATTTCCCCTCTATACGTTTAACAACAAAAAATCTTTCAGATATATTCACAGAATGTGTTTGGGAACTATCAACTATAGCAGATTCAACTCTGTCAGCCCATGAGGCGGTTGTTAATGCCGAACTCAAAAAATCATTTTTTTCTATATTAACTTGTGGGGCCTCCACATCGCATGTTTTATTTCCTAAATTTGTAGCCATATTTGAGAGATAAATATATAAAACGCCAGGCATCGGGCCTGGTCACCGACCCTTCTTCTTACCCTTACTTTAGGCGCAGGTCTCAAAAGGATGAAAACTATTCCCAACAAACTTCCACGTTTTTCGAACATTGGATTAAACTCGATAGCATCTCCGAAGCTCCGGTTCTTTTCCAAGGAAAATGGGTAGCCGTAGGTAAGCCTTTACAGCTCTGTCCAACCTACAGCCGGCCCTTACGTCGAAAGGATCCAGTCTTCTGGTAGCATATAGCCCCTCCTAACAACCACCATGCAAGCATGGCGTCCCCCGTACTCAGAACCAGAGATCAGAGATGCCCTGCACCCTGGGACTCGAGATCTTCCTAAAAAGGAGGAAACGAGTCGATGAGGTTTTAAAAAAAAACCTCAACACCCAGAGTGTCTCACGTGAATATAAAAAACCACTATTGTATATAAAAAAGTAATTACGGAGGGAGCTTAAAAAAACCTGGTATATTTTTGTCTTTTTGAAAAAATTTTTTTTTTTTGGGTTTTTTTTTTTTTTTTCAAACGAGAGAACGAAAACAATGTGAGTAAAAACAGAGAACTATGTAAACAAACAAGTTAGTGAAAACGACAAAGAACTATGTGAACAAAAAGTTAGTAAAAAAACCAAACAATAACACAGAGGGATAACAAACTGAAAAGAGAAGATTAAAAAGTGTGAAACAAAGAGAAAAGGATAGACAACTAAAAAAGAGAAGAAAAAAGGAAAGGAGAAAGATCGCTCGGGTACCCGGGGTCGCGAAACCCGTAAATACCTAAAGAAGGTATTCCCCTGGGGGAGGCCACGCAAGGAATTCGATACATGGACGCCTATGAATGATGATTTATGAGAATGTGATTTCAGTTGTTTTAAAAGTGTTTTAGTTTACAATAAATTTTAGCTTAATGCTGACGTGTAATAAGGTACAATGTAAACTACAGGGCTGAACAAAAGTATTCAAGTATGTTTCGATCTAATAGTATGAATTGCTGAAAAAGAAATTTCAAGCTACTGGGTATTTTCTTGCTAAGCTAAATTTTCCCATTATATGAACTGACATATGAAATACAGGGCTGTTCTAATGTACTGAATGCATATGAATGCATATGAATGCATATTTAGGTATATTTGGCTATACATTATTATTTCCCTAAATAACAAAGTTTTGTTAAAGATTTCATTAAGTGTTGGAAAGTGCTTTATAATCTATGCTTAACGCATGATTTTTCTTACTTGTTACATAAATAAAATTGTTCAAATAGTAAACTGTCCCTTTGAAATGTGGAGAAATTTGCATCTGAATTTAGATTTTTAGTCAGTTTGCATATAAAACCGTTTTCTTAGTTTCGATGCATGAAAATAAGAAGATGCTTGATACCTTAAAAGAAAGGGAAAATTATTTATATATCTTTCAAATTCGAATTCAAGAAAACTTAAAGTTTACTGAATTTTAAATGATTTTTTCGACCTCTTTTCTGTATGTCAAATATTTAAAATGTCTTTTTCCTCTATAATATTCGAATAATAATAATAATAATCTTAAATTTCACTAATTTCTTGTATGGTTACAGAAAGCAAAATTCGAGAAACTTGTCAAAAAATCGTTCCCGAAGTCCAAGTTGTCTTCGAGCGACGTGAGTCTAGTGCGCCACTTCATCCAGTTCATACTCAAGGTAAATCCAGAGAACAGACCTAGTGCATCGAGAATGAAATGCCACCTGTTAATGAAGTCCATTTCGAATCCTTTTATGAAAGAGTCATTGCACAGGACGCCACAGGAAAAGAATCCGTTCAAGAGGTCACATAGCGAGCAAGATCTCAAGGGTCGTGGAGACGCTTCTTCGAGTATGGAAGGGCTGAATTATTCGTCTAAACCATCTCATGTTAAAGGTATGTATTCATTATTTCTGTTATCTAATTCCTGGTTTTTTTTTACTCCAGAGTTTTGTTCATCTCGTGAAACACTTATAGTCTTGTTTCTCTGTTTGTCACAGCGCTTGTATTCGGAAATTATTCAAGTCACAGAAATGATTTTTTTTACGTAGAGTCAAATATCCCCTGTTATACAGAAACTACAAAAAAAAAAAAAAAAAAAAAAAAAAAATGCAAAATATTATGCTCTTTTAATAAAGTAAATTAATGTAGTGACTTTTCACCATTTTATGCAATTTTTAAACACAATCTTAATTTCATCCGTTTTTCCGTGATCTCTGTAGTCCTGTGGTAGAGTATATTATTTCCAACCAAAAGGTCCCGGGTTCGAAGCAGGAAGTTGAAATTTAAATTTTTTTGCATTTAACTGTCCGATGGAAATAAATAGAAGAAAATTCTATTTTTTAAGCTTTTTATGGTTTTTTTTAGAATTTTAATAAATTTTAACATCTGTTTTAGGTTAGGCAGGCTATATAACACAGAAACAGCAGCAGACAATCGTTAAAATAACCATACACCTTGCAATAGATTTCTCCGAATTTCTGAGCGTCCACTCCTGCGTGTGCCCACCAACTGTTAGGCAGGCGTTAATGGTACTCACCATACTTATAATTATGCGTATGGACCATTGTTGTGTTGTCTCATGGCCTCGGTAAACCGTGATATCCAACGTCTAGCAGTCTGTTCAATGTGACTTCAGATTTCTCTAGCTGTCTTCTGCCTGCTTCTTTTTTCTCGAAGACAGCATTGGTGTCATCCGCTGTTGCTGGGGGTCATCTGTGTTCACCGCAGGACGCTCGTTCCGCTTTTCTCTTTTTTGAAGTACTCTTTAGGCTCAAGATACGATGCTATCGAGCGGTCACGAGCTTTTCTTTCATATTTTCAGAATTATTATGCCATATTTCAACTTATTTTCAAGTTTCGACTATTTTTATATTTCGTTCACAACACCAGTATTTTTCTAATATAAATTTTAAAGTATATTTTTTTTTGCAGGCGTTGTCAAAGTGTCTGTTAAAAAATTCTGTTTAAAGAAAGTAATGCCAGTTAGAATTAAAGAATAGTCGCCTGTGGCAACCCTGTTCTTTCCAACCTCCCAACGATATGACTTTTGGTAAAATCATTCAGATGACATCACTTGCATTGGCAGTTTGCCATATGACACAGTAACAAAAACAGACATTCATCAAAATCCCCATACACCTTGCAACAGATTTCTCCAAATTGCTGAGCATCCAGTCCTGTCTGTGCTTTATATCCTTCCAACTTGCTCCTCTTGCATCATAAATCGTTTATGCTCATGCATGGGGCCTTGGTTAATTCCCAATTTTTTTTTAGTTTGTTTTTAGTATTTTACCTGTTGGCTTGTACCTCTTTAATGCTAATTTTTGTGTTCGTCATTAAATTTTGCACACTGGTTATTATATATATCTGATCCATTGTCATGCTGAAACTCTTGTATTTCAGTACCTATTTAAATATGACTTCTTATGTACATAGAACATACACATGTGCCAACCAAATTCGTTGGCCATCTTCATCCGCAATCTTGTTTTAAAAAGACGACATTTAAATTATTTAAAAACATTAAAAATAGAAATTGAAAAAAAAAAATCTTTCATAATTGTTTGACCTCGATATAAGAAGTCAGGAGCTTATTTGTTTTGATTTTATCTTAAATAATGGCTGAGATATAGTAGTTGGAATTTCTAATGTTAATGGCATTTTGAAACGATTTAATTTTTTGACTGCGGCAGTAGTCGTATATACCAATCGATTTCGATATGAAGGAGCACCTGCACAGAAATTACTAAACACTACAACAAGTTCACTAGTTAGCTTTATCCATCATCTGTTTTAAAATGGCCAGTACTTCGAGATATCAAAATCCCTGTCAGCTGGGCCTATAGGCGGAGGTAGATTTCAAAGAGTGCTCATTTCAACAAAAAAAAAAAAAAAAAAAAAAAAAAAAAAAAAAAAAAAAAAATGATTAGAGATATACCCAGTTTAATAACTTGATTTGGCCGTTTATAAAAAAAAATTTAATTTCATTTTTCTGCAAAAACTGGTTTTATCAGAATCATCTTAAAAAAAATTCAGCTCAAATGCCCATTTTGACAACATATTTTGAAATAGATTCTGAATTTATTAAAAAATCGACCAAAACAGTACATTATACAGTTCCTAAATAACAAAAAACTGTCAGTTGAATGCATTTGAGAAAAAAATTGAATTTAAAAATGAGTCATAAAATAACCGGTTTGTTGTTTGAATACATCCTTAATTCTTTAATCGTAATTGCTTCGAAAAATTTTGTGCGAAATACTCACTTTGACAGCATTTTTAAAAGTATATTCTATCTTTATCAAAAAACTGGCCAATGCGTCACAGTATATAGTTCCTAAATAAGAGGATCTGTAAATTGGATGCGTTTGAGAGCGAAAATGGATTTTAAAACGAGTCATAAAAAACGCAGTTTGCTATGTGAAAACTTCCTTAAATTTTCAAATCACGAAGACTTCGGGAAATTCTGTTCAAAATACCCTTTTTGGTAGTCTTTTTCAAAATATATTCTGTCTTTATCAAAAAACCGATCAATGCATCACATTATATAGTTCCTAAATAAGAGGATCTGTAAATTGGATGCATTTGAGAGCAAAAAGTGATTTAAAAACGAGTCAGAAAAAAACGCAATTTCTTATTTGAACACTTCTTTAAATTTCAGTCACGATGATTTCAGAAAATTCTGTTCAAAATATCCTTTTTGGTAGCCTTTTTTGAAATATATTCCGTTTTTATCAAAAAACTGACCAATGCATCACATTATATAGTTCCTAAATAAGAGGATCTGTAAATTGGATGCGTTTGAGAACAAAAATGGATTTAAAAACAAGTCAGAAAAAAACGCAATTTCTTATTTGAATACTTCCTTCAATTTTCAGTCCCGATGACTTTCGGAAATTCTGTTCAAAATACCCTTTTTGGTACCCTTTTTTGAAATATATTCTGTCTTTATCAGAAAATTGACCAATGCGTGCGTCACTTTATACAGTTTCTAAATAAGAGGATCTACCATTTGGATGCGTTTAAAATCAAAAATGAATTTAAAAATGAGTCAGAATATAAGCAGTTTGGATTTGAGGTTATTTCTCCAACTCTTATTTTTGTTTAATTTCTTTTTGCTATACGAATTGGTCCTATGAAAAACTTGTCAATATAAAAGTTGTAGATATTTTTGAGAAGATGTAAAATAAATTTATTCAGATTTGATATCTTAAAAATTGACGGAGTTATGGATTTTTCTCTTCTTTCAGCGCCCTTTTTCTTTACGTTTTTAATTTGTTTCGTCAGTAAAAGTTGGTCCTACCAAAAACTTGTAAATACAAAAGTTTTAGATAATTTTATGAACATTTACAAAAAATTTAGTTGGACTTGATATCTTGAAAATTGACGAAGTTATGAATTTTTTTCTCTCAAAATCCCTGTTTTTTTCGCCCCTTGAGCCCATTTCTAAATTTATCAGAAATCTGCCATGCATATACTTTTGGCCCATTTTTAAGAAGTAATATAAACTTTAATCCGATTCGATATCTACTTTAATTAAGAAGTTATGGCGTTTTTTCGGTTTTCACAAAAACGCCCCCTATTCCGACCCCCTTGGTCCGATTTTGCCCATTAACGAACTTAGCCAAGATTTTATCCCCTTTGATTTTATGTACCAGTTTGGTGGAGATTGGTGAAGAATTATAGAAGTTATCGTGTCCATAAAAAAGTGAGATATATATATATATAGATAAATAGATATATATATAAACTGGTGCGATTGCAATAGGTAGTATTTCTTACGAAATCTACCTAACAAACTTGGCGACCGAATATGAATCATTTAAAAACAACAACAACAAAAACAGCTTAGATAAAGTTGACTAATTTCGCGAAACTTTAATTCATCTCTATTATTGTCAAAAACTAGTATTGATTTTTCTATAATTGGAATTTACTGAATTTGAGCTTCATATGTTTGAATAACAGAAGCTAGCTTTTTTATAAATAAGGAATTTGGAAGCTAGCAATTTTTTGGGGGGCACTTTTGGGCACTGGTCTGGAAGACTTTTATGTTTATACTCACAATAAATCTAACAGACATTCGTTGTGTATACCCCTAATTACTAGAATGAAATGCATTTATACTAAAGATTATTCTATTATTAGTCATGTAAGATTGGTCTTCAGTCTTTTACAGACACTTGGGTCAACTATTCCTGAATCCAGGGTTGAATTCAGACATTTTTGTCCGGGGGGAACATTTTAGAGTATTAAATATTTCTTTCAGTTTTATTTATTATTTAGAGTTTTAAATATTTATTTCAGTTACGTTGCACGAATCACAGTACGTTGAGCAAAAGTATAAAAATTGTTCAGCGAATTAGAGTAAGGTTAAATAAATAGAATTATTCACCATTGTTATTGATTTTAGCGCCATATACAGGGTATTTGAATAGCTAATTTTCTCATTTAGCTTTCATTTATTCAGTTAAAATGTAATAGAAATATATTAAAAATATTTTGTTTTTTTAGGTACTTCCAGAAGGAAAAATCTCAAGCAATGGTTCATGAAAAAAATGGACAGAATCTTCTAGTATGAAAATATAAATGCCGATTTTGACTAAACCCTATTGTGACAAAAGCAGTAATCGAAAACCGTGATATTGACTGCCAAATACCCGGTGACAATGACATATTCATATCTTCTGAAGAAATACTTATTGAAATTTACATCTATTTTGTTATCATCTAACCTATGTTGTGTGTCATGCAGCTCAGAAACTGTTACTGAAGCTTATATTGGATTTTTGATGTTCATTGTAAATCATCTGACTTTTAAAATAAAAATCTGTCTAATAAAATGGTAACTGTGACTCCGTTTTGATTATTTTATTTTAATGCTAATATATATTGTGTATGAATAGTCTGCCTCAGGAACTTAAGCACTCTGCAAATCTGGTTTAAAATAATTGAAGAAGAATATGTTTTGCGCTAATTCGCAATAAATACTCGATATTTAATCAAAATAAAAAAAAGTAAGCCATTTTAGTTGGTTAAAATAAGAAAATATGATTTATTTTTATTTAATTTTTCTTTTTTCTTGGAGAAAGACTACCTCAAAAGTTTAAGATATTATTTTTATTTAGAAACACGGGATTAGCCATATGTAATGACGTCGTATGACAAAATATTGCACTTTTATAAAACTACAAAAGCATTTCCTCTTGTTTTGAAACTGCCGAAGGGTGAAAAACTCACAAAATGTGAGATTTTGAAAGTTTTTAAATTGAAATCACAAAATAAAACTGTTTTAGGCATTTCAAAAGTTTTAAATGGATCAAAGTGAGGTATGTATCAAGTACTTTCTAGAAATGATAATTTTAAGCGGAAATCAAGATATAGACGACCATGTATGACGAATGTTTAGACTGATCGAAGAATATGGAGATTGATACTCGTATCTAGATAAAATATGTCCATACTGCAAATTGAAAATAACCTTAGTGTACAAGTGTCCAAAGACACTGTACATAGACGTATTAAAGAGTATGATTATATCATACTAAAGAAAATAGCTCACAAACCGTTTCTCAAATTACATTCCAATAGTAGCGTAGCTATGTTTTTTCAGCCGGGGCCAGCAAGAAATTTTGCGCCCCCACCCCTATATAGATATATAACAATTTCTCTCAATTTGGCACCCCTAGGCCTCAGCGCCCGGGGCGGATGCCCCCCTTAGCTACGCCACTGTACAAGGGTAATATTAAATAGATGCTTTTTGGTGCACCAATGCAGTGGTGTGAACCCAAAAATCACGTAGACGACTGTTACTTTCTGTTTATCAACTGTAAAAAGTTTCTCTCTCTCTCTCTAAAAAAAAAAAAAAAAAAAAAAAAAAAAAATCAAATATTTGTTGAAGAATTTTGTCATCAGTGTCAATGCCGCTACAAGATTCTCCAGACATTCCAGTACCGAAAATTTTTTGTAGTTAATCAAGTTTATCGAGATCTATTGAAGAAAAAGACGAAGAAGACCCTTCTAGTAGTGGAGAGATATTTATTGATGAAAACTAGTCGTTGGGAGTTACCGTAATATACTTACCCATCATGGATATGCAAAATACAAAATATGAAAAAAAAACATGTGTAAACAATTTATAAAATGCATCGCAATTCCAAAATAAAACATAAACGTATATTTAAATATTTTTAACACATAGTAATGCTCTATAATGGAATTGCTGATGAACAAATTTTGACAAGTTATATAAAACGCCAAATTACTCAAGTACTAATGAATTGCCTAAAAGAAACATCCTTATAACTCCAAAAATAATAATTATATTAACTAACAGTTCACTGTATCGGATTAAGCGTCTTATATCCAATTAAAATATATATTTCAATTGAAATTTGAATGAAATACAAGGTCATGAAAAATCGTTGATTGTAGAAAACACGAATACAAATACTTCGACAACGAATTATTCGATCGACTTCATTCTTTATACAAAATTTATGATTTTTATTGCTTTTTATATTCACTCCTTAAAATAAAAATTTTTTAAATAAAATTTTTATATACCTTTCATCAGAACGAATAATTCGAGTGTCCGAAAAAAATAGTTCCGGATAATCGAGGTTATTGATATTAAACAGGCTTTTTTCCATTTCTACATACTACGTACATAGCAAATTTCAAATCTCTATCTCAATTTGTTCGGGAGATAGAACGTTTACAGACACACATACAGACAGGTGACATTTTTTTTCTTCTAAAAATATGTTTTTTGGAATCTCCAGTATCTGATATGTGTCAATCCATCAGAATTTTTTTTTTCGATTTTCAAAACGATTGCAAGACTTACCCTATACATACTAGGTATGTAAAAATACAGATTCTGGATGCGTATAAAAAACTAGGATGTAATATATTGTTGAAAATCCATTTTTTATACTCCTATTTGAGTTTCTTTCCGTATAATAGTTGAGTTTATTGAGTTTATGTTGAGTTTATGTTTTTATATGAGTTATTTGAGTTAATTGAGTTTATTCTTGAGTTTATGTCCGGTAAATGATGAATACGGTGAAAGATTTCATCAATAAATTGCAGAATACGAGAAGCGTTATCAGGGTAGATGGGAGCCAGCCATGCTTGCAGACTACTATTGGAGAATCCAGAGGGATACTGCTACTACTGATTATAAGAGGAAATCCAATCGTTTAACAGAAATGTTTTTGTTTTTTTAAATGTAGAATAACAATTTATGTCACTACTTCATATAATTTTAAGCAAAATCAAGAAACGCGTTTCACTACTAAACTTGACGTGATAGAAGAATATTATTTCAATATTTCACATAGTTTAAGGTGGCAAATCATAATTACATACTGTGAACCCAATGATTTTTTTCTTTGTTTCATAGTGTAATTTAATGAACTAAGGCAGAAAATCTGAAACCAGTTTATTTCTTACCTACATCCTCTATTTGCATGCATTTATAACAAGAAATGTTATTTATTTTTACCTGTGGGTTTCTCCATCTTATCCATTTTATCTTCTTAGATCAGCGAAGCTGGTAATTGAATTCCTTTTCTAATTTTCTTATTTTTATCTCAGGTATTTTTGTTTCGTATCTTATATGCGCCATCTAATGGCCAAACTATTAATATTTTGTGATGAACTCCTCACGGTTACATTATACGCAGAATTAAGGGGAAACAAATCCTACTGACAGTTGTAACTTCAGTTCAAATTAATGCAATAAAACACAAATAAGAAAAATTACGTTATCGCATAGGTTATGAAACACTTTCCATGACTTCAATAATAATGCGGATTCACAATTTTAAAAAGTCCATACGTTTGAGAAATTTTCGTCTGAATTAGGAAAGTGCTCGAATTGTTTTGTGCATTCCTGTATATGATAAAAAGGTTGGAATATTCGCATCTAGAAATTTCCACCAATAGACAGAAAAGCGCTAAAGTAATTTTGTATAGGGGAAGATGGGGATACTTGAGCCATTTTTTGAATTTTAATTTTTTTAAATTTTTTATAATTTCTTATAATAAAATAAAATAATGAAAATGAAAATTTGATATTTTTTCTTCAACTGAAAACCACTTTCAATTAATTTTGAACTATTTTTCTATGTATAAAAAATGTTTATTTTTTGTTTTACATGGTGGCTCAAGTATCCCCATGGGAGGGATACTTGAGCCATGATGAAGGGATACTTGAGCCACTACGGAAAAATACCTACAAAAGTAATTTTTTTCGCTTTATTTTTGCACAAACATTTTACAGAATGATAAATTATGAAACATAAAGTCCTTCCAAACCAATTGAGAAAACAAAGTTAGTAATACGATGATTTTTTGTCGTTAGAACTGGTTGTCAAATGATAATTTCAACTTGAGTTATAACGACGATAGAAACACCCTCAGTTCAGAGCCATTTAAATTTGGAATCTGCTATTCTTCGGGCAAATTTCATTTTCAAAATATTAAGTGCTTATCCAACAAATATTTTTAGTTTTCTTTCTGGCATATTTTATTAGTAACCAACTATCAATAGAAGGTTTTCTTTTCACATCATCACCATCATTGGCAGAATTTTCCTCTAATGATAATGTCGAACTCATGCTTTTAATTTAGTAGCTGTCGGAATTTAAGCCAGATGTATCATTCTACCATTTCAAACACTTTTTTGATTTCACAGGAAAAGATTTTGTCTTCCTCTTTGGCTCCATGCAGGTAAATTTGAACTGGGATTTTTGTTGCTTTTCTTGTTTTTTGTGCGCTCTTTTTACCAATTTTTCTTCAATTTTCTTAGTTAAAAAAAAAATTACAGCAAAGAGGTTACGATTTCAATATAAGATATTAATCTTAATGTGTTATATTAAAAAATAAATATTTTAATATGTTGGACCTAACTAATTAAAGTATTAGAGATTATAGCCTCTAAAACAGCTTTAAAAAGTTATTTTAATTTAATAAAAGTTAAATTGAAAACTATGTTTACATTTATCTAGACAGGCTATTTTGCTAGTCAAAATGAAAATTAAAATGGATATTTTCATTTAAAAAATATACATTTTTAAACATTTTTAAGTCGTTATTTTTTTAAGAAAAATAAAATAAAATGAAAAATTATTCTCTCTTTTATCCAGAAAAAATCTATTAGTGAATATAAGGAAGGAGTTTTATTTTTTGTTTGTTTCTCCTATGTTTAATTTCTGGTGGGGAGGGTTGAGACATGGCTCAAATATCCCCACTCTCACTGGCTCAAGTATCCCCACTACCACTAGTTTTGTTTCCCAGAGTTTTACTAAATAAAGCATGCAGCTATTAGAACTATTTTAGATTCAAAATACAATTGAAATTATACTTATTAAATTTATGTATATAGTTGCAACTTTAAACAAAACTTTGATTACAAAAAAAACAAAAAAACCATGTACCCAAAAATTTACTTCAGATAGGGAAAAGACAACTATTGATCACTATACTTTCAAAATGGTACCAAGATGTGTGATTTCTTTTTTACATGTTCAGAACTATAAATGTGTTAACATATTGGTAGTTTTAGAAAGAAAAATTAACCAACTGTAGAGATAATAGGGGTGGCTCAAGCATCCCCACTCTCCCCTACTCTTCTGTAATATTCACTATTTTTTTTTCTCGCCTTGTAGAAAGCGTAAGCAAGTGAATTATAAAAAAAATATATCATTGTTATCCTGTTTCTTTTTAAACATAGGACATCAAGAAAGAAAAAAAAGACATTATTTAACTATCTACTTAGGATATCTAAGTTGATTTCTCAACCAATAATCAGGAAAAATTAAACCATTAATTGATTGAAACTTTAAAAATATATATATTTCTCCTCATTTAAAAAAATTATTTTCTACTTTTAGGCTTTAAAATGTTTCACTGTTGCAGTTTTACAGCTGTTTGGCCTATTTTGGCTAGCGCTTACTGACGCATAATTAACCCCTTAACTGTTACAATATTTTTGATAGTATGAATTAAATATAGGGGCTAAACACCATTTTTACTATATTAAAATATTTTCCTTACTTAATTCAAAAAATATCTGACAATCAATAAAGATAAATTTACAGTTACAAATTAACCTCTTCCACGACGGGAGCCTTTTACGATGTTTTTAAAGTTTTGTCGCCGGATTTTAAAAACATAAATTTGTGCCTTATTAAATCGAGAAAATGCTCCGATTAAATAAGGCAAGTTTTATATTAAATTTTTTCTGGTGGGGATAAACAAGGATTCTTAAGCCTTTTTGCGGCACGTATATGTGTCGCTCGTCCCCAAGGAGTTGATGGTATCAAAAAGCTTTTATATTGAAACAAGCAAAATATTCTGGCCCAAATCCAGTTTGGGTTACACAGTTAAAAGATTAACCCCTTGGGGACTAACAATTGGTATACGTGCCAGAATCTTTAATTATTCTCATCAGTTATTTTTCATTGTAAAGTGTACCTGATTTAATTAGAGCATTTTTGCGATTTCGGTTAGAGAATATTTTCTACTTTGGATAACCGGTGATAAAAGATTAAAAATCAAGCAAAGTGCTTTCATCGCGAAAGAGTTAAATTCATTGTTGTTTGAATTCGCACACAATTGTACGCATTACAGGGAATATTTGAAGATCCATCGTGTGATGGGCTAAAGGAAAATGCTTTGAAATTAATGAATTTATAGTTATCAAAAATCACTGTAAAAAAACGGAGGATTTTACGGAAGTATTAATGGTAATCTGAACGCCAGTACAATTTACTGTTTTTTAACGGAAAAATTTCCGTAAATTCGTGAAAAAACTCAAAAAAAAAAAAAAAAACTCAAAAAAAAAAAAAAAAAAAAAAAAAAAAAAAAAAAAAAAAACGGAATATTTTTCTGAAGTTACGGAAATTTTTATGTTAAAAAACAGTATATTCTACTAGAATCTAGATTACCAGTAATACTTCCGTAAAATCGTCCGTTTTTTTACAGTGTTTACTATTAAAAAATTGTAATCTCGACGGAAACACTCTTATGAATGTAATTTTTATAATTCTAACATAATAAGAAGTGGGTTAAAAATCAATCATAAAATGCCATCTTTGCATAGAAAAAATTATTTTCAGTGTTTTAGCCTTTAAAATGTTTCATTCATGCAGGTTTTCAGCCATTCAGCATGTTTTGGCTTAAAATTAATGTATTAATTTACAATTAAGTAAAAAAATAATCAAATATTGTATTCTTATCGGAAATACATTTCTGAACACACACACACACACATATATATTATAAAGGCCAAACGCATCTGTGCGTAACACATACGTCATGTTGCGAATGGTAACCTTTCTCATGCAATTCGGTTTTGCAATTTCGCTACTGCAAATTTTATATTTCTAATCATCGCACATTTTCAATTTTTGCACCATAATATAGAGAAAAAAATGCTCTTTTAAATTTACTTGAAAGCTGTATCTTAATTTATTCTTGACATATTAATTTTTTTATACTTTTTAGTACCAATTTTGAAATTGTGGCAACAGAAATCCATCATTTTCTCTTCAAATTATAAAACTTGAAATGTGCACGTGTAAATTTTGAGAAGATAAAAATTATGACGGGATTAGAGCTCACGTGAAGTTCTAAAATCGTTCGATTTGAAATACTCGTTTTTTTTATTCGCATTTATACCAAACGAGGTGGAGCCCGTAGAAATTGGACGAAAGAAAATCGTTAAAATCGTTAATCATTTATTTATAATAAATCTACAAAATTAGTTACAGTAAAAAATACAATTTATATTGGTCCGTCTAACTCTCAGGCAAATATTATTTTAAGCGAAAATTAACAAAATACTGAAAAACTTAATTGTCCAAATTATTAAACGAAATAAAACCGAAATTCAACGGATTTTATAACAGACGCATTATAATTTCTATTTTTTTTTTCTATTTTAAGAGAAAATGGAGTGATTTTGTTGCCACAATTAGAAAATTCGTACTAAAAATTATAAAAAAAATTAATATATCAAAAATAAAATGAGATACAGCTTTGAAACAAATTGCATTTAAAAGTAAATTTTTTCTCTATACATCGGAGTAAAAAATTAAAATGTAGGATGTTTAGAAGTGTACAATTTGCAGTACCGAAAATTGCAAATCCGAAATTGCATGGGAAAGTGTTGCGCATTTTAATTTCTTTCTTTTTTTCTTTTTTTTTTTTCAATTTTAAGAGAAAATGGTGTGATTCTGTTGCCACAATTTCAAAATTGGTGCTAAAAACTATAAAAAGATTAATATCTCAAAAATAAATTGAGATACAACTTTTAAAAAAATTGCATTTAAAAGTGCATTTTTCTCTCTATACAACAGTGTAAAAATTTAAAATGCGCGATGTTTAGAAGTGTAAAATTTGCAGTAGCGAAAATTGCAAAACCGAAATTCCAAGGGAAAGTGTCGCCATTCGCAAAATGACGCATGCGTTACGTACAGATACGTTTGGCCTTTATAATATAGATATACGAGCATCAATTGATAACTTCATCACAATAACTGATCTTTATTATATTTTGTTGATTACATGTGCGATTAAAATTCAATCTATATATATAAAAGGAATTCTGAGGATAATTGAGGCACAGATAGGCTCTCATCCTCTATACCTTTTATTTATAGAGATTTTACACAGCTTAGGTAAACGCAGAAGAAATATAAAACAGATAATGTATTTATCACAAAAAATCGTCTGCTAAGAAAATCTTTTTTCATTTTGAACTCTATAAATAAAAGGAATAAAGCAGAAGAAATATAAAACAGATAATGTATTTATCACAAAAAATCGTCTGCTAAGAAAATCTTTTTTCATTTTGAACTTCTATAAATAAAAGGACAGATAGGCTCTCAAACAGTGAATCGTCGAATATAATTGAAGAACAAATGGAAGAACAAATGGAAGAACAAATGGAAGAACAAATGGAAGAACAAATGGAAGAACAGATGGAAGAACAGAAAGAAGAACAGATGGAAGAACAAATGGAAGACCTCTTCATTAACAATAAAAAAAGATATGCAAACGAAACCCCAGAACACCGAGAAGAAAGACTGGCGAAGAAAAGAGAGCAGAATAGAAAAAGAAGAGAAAATGAGACTGAAGAAAAGAGAAGAGAAAGATTAAGTAAGCAAAGATTAATAAATCGAAAGATTCTCAGCGATGAGACTGAAGAAAAGAGAAGAGAAAGATTAAGTAAGCAAAGATTAATAAATCGAAAGATTCTCAGCGAAGAATCAGAAGAAAAGCGTCGAGAGCGATTGTCCAGAAATGATGAGTATAAGAAAAGAAAATTATATGAAGAGAACGAAGAACAGAGACTTCACAGATTGAATGAAAAGAAATGTTATGATTACAACAGAAAATACATCGTCGTTGGATCTTGTTACAACAGAGCCTTCTTGCTATTTTTTGATGAACCCGGGCAACGCCGGGCAGAACAGCTAGTTTTAATAATTTCGACAACTGAGTTGTATAGAAATATTATTTTTTTTTTCTTAATTTTAGCTTTAAATAATATTTGTTTAAGAGTTAGACTGACCATTGTAAGATGCATTTTTTACTTTAGCTAATTTTGTAGATTTATTATAAAACAAGGAAATAGTACTTTCTTAAACATTTTCTTTCGTCGAAATTCGACGAGTTTCAGTATAATTCTAGAGCATCAGGAAGTGGGTAATAATCGATTACAAAATTCCAGCTTTACAAACTAAAAATTATCTTACACTCCTTTGCTTCTAAACGTTTCACTGTTGGCAGCCAACCGGCATATTTTAATTGTAATTAACGTAGTAAATTTATATTTAAGCTCTAAAAATATTAAAATATTTTATTCTCATCGGAAAAGCACTTTTTTTCAAATTTCTAGCTTATAAGAATCTGTGTTAAAAATGAATTACAAAATCTCATTTTATATATAAAAACAGGTTATATATAATAAATAAGTACAATAATTGTCTTTGTTATAATAATTCAATGAACCAATAAGGAAAACCCGAATCCCATTTGTTTCTCGAATTCATCCTCTAATTGCATGTATTTACTTTTAGAACGAGAAATATTATTTTTTGTTAAAGATGTGGGTTTCTCCAACTTATCCACTTTATCTATGAGATCAACGAAGCTAGTAATGTAATTCCTTTTCTAATTTCCTTATTTTTTATCTTAGGTATTTTTATCTTAGGTATTTTTGCTTCGTTACCTTATATCTGACATCTAATGACAAAATATTAATAGTTTGCGGTAGATGTGTTATTCACAGTTACATTATACGTAGAGCTACAGGGGAAAATATCCGAAAGACGGTTATAGCTTCAGTTCCAAAGAATGAAACAAAAAAATAAGAAAGGAAAAATAATGCTTCAAGTATACATCATAAAACACTTTCCAATACATACAGAATAGTACACTGGAACTTCACTATTTAACACCAGACCGGTCATTTTGATCGTTGCTATATAAATATATTTCAGTTCAAATCAGAAATTTCATTATGAAATAAGTTTAAAAGACAAATAAAAAAGAAAACCGTTAAATTAGAAAGTTAAACTGTTTTAAATCGAAATTCTGGTGTGATTTTTCTTTCTTTTTTATAAAACTGTAGTAAAATTTCCCGCCCTTTCAAGTGCTAACCTTTGACAATAAAAGTTCGGTGAATAGTCCTGTAACATTAATGCTGATGAAATATTAACGAAAGTTACCATACCATCCTACGAAATAGTCATCTCCCATAACTATGTACCGCTGAGATCTGTTATGCATGTCCTGGGAAATTCGCAGGAAGTCTTCTTTTGGGATGGAGTTCGTTACGTTTCGTTGGATGTCATCAATAGGGTCAAATCTCTTTCAAAGAGAGTTTGAGTCGTGAAAATAGGAAGGAATCTGGAGGATTCAGATCTGGCGAGCATGGTGGACGTTCAGTTTGCACCACCCCCAATGAATTTCTTTCGGTGTCTTGCATAAGCTTAAAACCAAACTTTAAACTGATATTTTGTTCGTCCATTTTCCCGTTCTCAGTTAAGAACCAACACACTGAACAAGCGCTTAGTAAATCACGTCTTACACAGAACATAAACGACACTCAGCTGATCAATGGTGGGGGAAGATGGCCATCACTTGCCTCTATGCAGGTGCAGCGTTTTGTTCCGCCAGTGTTGCCAGATCGGTCGTTCTGAATTCATTCATCGAACTTTATTGTCAAAGGTAGTATTTTAATAATTACAGTCTATGGACAAAAAAAAAAAAAAAATTCAAATTATATATATATATATATATATACATATATATATATAATGATAATAATTATAATAATATAAAACTTGTAAAATTGTATTTCTGGCATCAGTTTAACATTATACGAACACATTTACTTGCCCCTGAAAGGATTAAAAGCGTAGTAAAACTAATTCTTCCCAAGTATTTTAAAATAATTAAACACTAGAAGAAAAGGGAACAGGCGATTTTGTGATTCAAATCTTGAATTTCATGATTTTTTTTAAATTAAACTACAGAACAACAATCCGTTGATTGAACTTTCAGTTCGTTAAACTTGTTGAGTCCGGTGTAGTTATTCTTTTAAACTTACTTCAGTGATTGATTTCATCTACTTCTAAATTGAATTCAATTTGCTTTTGTTGAAACTTAATCAGGAAGGTACAAATGATATATAAATAGTACTGATTTGTTAAGATTTTTTAGGAAAAATAAGTTTGTTTAAGAATGCAGAGTGTGTTTTAGACTAAATCATTAAAACAGATAAATGTTGGATAATAGATTTTTTAAATTGGTATTTTGCCAAATATTAGGAGGAATTCTGTGGATGGTAAACTTTATGTGAAATTTAACCCATTCAGGGGCAAACACTTTCTTTGATAAAACGTTGAAATGAATGATGGACACCGGAATTTACAAGCAAATTAAAATAGAAATGACCAAGTACATAGTAAACGGAAAATTTTTGTATCAAAATTGTGGTGCTATTTGACCATTTGGTATTTAATCAAAAAAAGTTTTCCTAAACATACCACCGATCTTAAAAAGGTTAATCAAACCGCTGTCAATCTTTATGATTTTTGAAAGCTACTAATTCTGAACAACGATCTTTTTTTTATTTGATTGCAAATTTCTGTCATTAAATAAAGCGAGTATGTTTATTCGGTTCAAAATTAAAATTTGTTTAACCCCTTGGGGACGAGCGACACGTATACGTGTCGCTAAAAGGCTTAAGAATCCTTCTTTATCCCCACCACTAAAACTTTACTGTAAAATTTGCCTTATTTTATCGGAGCGTTTTCTTGATTTGATAAGACACAAATTTCTGTTTTTAAAAACCGGTGACAAAACATTGAAAAATTCGTAAAAAGTCCTCCGTCGCGAAGGGGTTAAAGAGACACAGTACCTTTCAAACTATGCCTTCAATTTTAAATAGTACTGTAATATAAGTGATGGCACAATACTTAATATTAAAAATTAAATAAAAAAATGCAGAACAATTTATTTTACTAAAATTTAAATTTTAAAAGAAAAATCTAATTTTTTAAAAACCTCTACTACTTTTTAAATATGAATATTTTTGCTTTGATTTTTTCTCCAGATTCATTAGACTATGCTATATAAAACTGTGCATGGAATTTTAGATGTATGGGATTTTATATTTAATACAACTTTTTTTTTCTCATGTGTATTAAAAAATTTAGAAAATTCAACAAACTCTCAATTTAAGTATTTATAAAAAAATGACTATTAACTCGAATGTTAAATCCATACACAGATATGTTAAATATACCATGAACAACAAGTAAAAAAAAATCAAACTTGTATCTCAGTTAGCAAAAATGACTCAGTATTTTCGAACAAGTAAGTTACAAAAATGCAAACAGGGAGAAACATCAGTGTAAAGTTTTCATTCGTATGCGAAATTGCACTGGATCTATTAACACAATTTACAGTATCTCACGATATATAATAGTCGTATGGATAAAAATGAGTTGTTAAAATATTCGCAATTAAAGAAGTTTTCAGTTAACCTTTTTAGGTACAAGGTGAAGCAACTGCTTTAAAATTGTTTAAATAATTAACTGGCACCGTAATTTACAAAAAAAAAAAAATATATTTGAAATTATCAAAAGATCTTTTTCTCTACATTATGCGATCCAAAGTATACTAAAAAATTACTGGTGCCATTTGGAAATTTGTTCATTAAAATTAACTGTTTGCAGACTGCAAACAGCGCCCCTGAAAGGATTAATATTAAAAAAGAAAATTGATGTTTTGACCAATTATAAGGTACTGTGTCCCCTTAACCGAGTAGGCTATGTTTCAGAATGAATCATTAAAATAGCGTTCTGAGCAATGTCCCAGTTGAAGACTTCCTGACGGACATAAGCCTGGGAGGGAGACCTGGGAGGGAGAATCGTTGGAAACGGTATTATTTTGAAGGCATTAATGCAGGAGGAGGCTATTTTGTAGAATATTAAGTATCTGTAAAATTATCTTCAAATAATCGAATTTTATTGAATCAGCGTAATTATTATTTTGGAGAGTACCTGTAAATAGCTATTAAAAAAGATTTTTTTATTTGTAAATAAATTTTGCCGAAAATTCTGGTGTCAGTTCAGCACTAAAAAAACACACTTACTTGCAACTTAAAGGATTTAAAATATAGTGAAATTAATTATGATGTAATTTTAAATTATTTAACAGTAAAAGAAAATGGAGAGATGAGTTTGTAATCCAAAACTTAAACTTTACGATTTGTTTAGAATTAAACTACAGAACAACAATCCGTTGATTGAATTTTCACTTCATTAAACTTGTTGAACCCGGTATGTTCATTCCTTTAAACTTACTTTAATTACTGATTTCATTTAGTACTACCAAACTGAATTCATTTTGTTTTTGCTGAAACTTAATCAGGGAAGTACAAAGGATATTCAAATAATACTGATTTCTTTTCTTAGGGAAAATTTTTTTTAAGAATTTAAAGTATGTTTTAAACAAAATCATTAAAGAAGATAAGTGTTGTATTATAGATTTTTTAAACTGTTATTTTGTGACATATTAGTAAGATTTCCGCGGATTGTAAACTTCTTAAGAATTTAACCTTTTTACGGGTAAAGTACTTCCATTGCTAAAACGTTGAAATGAATGATTGACATCGGAATTTGCAAACAACTGTTTTAGTAAATACGAAAATTAAAATTTCGCATGCTTATAGTCCAAGAGCCCACCGCACAAAACCCTAAGTCATCGAGCACAAGAAAAATTCCTTTATTTTATAGAAGAATAGTAATAAAGGAATCTAATGCTCTATGTCTGCCGGAAGCGAAGAGGTGCTAAAGCCAAAAATCAATACCACTAGTGGTTTATTCCTAGGCTTAACATTATGTTTTCCTGTACCCAGTTTTCCATGTTTTCATACTTTTGGTTGTACGGCAAACACAATGCTAATCTTACGAATCTACCACTAGTGGTATTCATTTTTTGCTTATGCACCACTTCGCTTGCGGCAGACATGGATGATTGGATTCCTCTATTACTACTCTTCCATAAAATAAAGGAATTTTTCTTGTGCCTGATGACTTAGGATTTTATTCGGTCGGCTCTTGGATTATTAGCATACAGAAAATTTTTGTAACAAAATTGTGGTGCCATCAGACCATTTGTTATTAAAAGTAAGTGGTTTCATAAACATAACACCGCTCTTAAAAAGGTTAATAACATCGCTATCAATTCCAATGATTTTTGAGAGCTACTATTTCGGAATAATGACCTTCATTTTTTTTAAAAATTGCAGATTTCTGTTATTAAATAAAGCGAATATGTTTATTCGGTTCAAAAAATAAAGTTTGCTTAACCCTTTATGGCATGAGCAAAATCTGTTAGTAAAATGAGAAATTATCGACTAACACAGGAATTCACAAATGAATATTTTAGTTATTTTGAATTCATTAAATTAAGCTTTTATTGTAAAAACAAAATTTTACTAAAATATCATTACTGCCGTTTGCAAGTTTGGAATTAAAGTTAGGTATTTTAGACCGGGCACAGTGTGCCGGAAAGGGTCAGGAGAGTAGACTATGTTTTACACAAAATCCTTAAAACAGCGTTCTGAACAGTATTCCAGTTGAAGACTTCCTCGCCGATATAAATGGATGAGAGAGTCGTTGTAAACGATATTTTTTTTTGGGAGTATCAACGTATGAGGAGGCAGTTTTGTAGAATATTAAGTATCTGTAAAATTATCTTCAAAGAAGGAATTTATTCAATCAGCGTAATTATTCTTTTGGACAGAACCTGTAAATAGCTTTAAAATAAGATCTTATTTTTAAATAAAACTTGCTGAAAATTTTGGTGTCAATTCAGTATTACAGAAACAAATTCACTTGCAGCTTAAAGGATTAAAAATATAGTGAAATTAACTTTTCCGGAGTGTTTTAAGTAATTAAACACTAAAAAGGGGAACGAACAGATGAATATATGATTCAAAATGTAAACTTCGCGATTTTTTTAAGCTACAGAACAACATTCCCTTGATTGAACTGTCACATGTTAAATTTGTTGAGCACGGTGTAGTTATTCTGTTAAACTTACCCCAGTGATTGATTTCACCTACTGTTAAATTAAACTCAATTTTCTTCTGCTGAAACTTAATCAGGGTAATACAACGGATATTTAAGTAGTGCTGATTTGTTTTTTTTAGGAAAAATGAAATGTTTAAGAATTCACATATGTTTTAGACTAAATCATTAAAACAGATAAATGTTGGATTATAAATTTCTTTTTTTAAATTGGTATTTTCCTAAATATTAGGAGAAATTCCGCGGATGTTAAAGTTTTTGTGGAATTTAACCCTTTCAGGGGCAAAACTCTTCCTTTACTGAATCGTTGAATTGAATAGACATAGGAATTCGCAAGCAAATTTATTTGTAAATAAGAAAGAAGAGTGTATGTATTTATTGCTTATAATGTTATAATGAGGTTTTAATACATAAAAGTTGCCAAACTTAATAATAATAATATAAAAAAATAGTTTAGAAATTTGATGACTAATGTGCTCGATGGAATTACTTTTCTAACAAAATTTTGTACAAGCGCCCAGGAGAAAACGGAATTTGTTTTAATTTGGAGAGTCTCTGAATGGAGGTAAAATTAGAAATGAATTTATGGAAATAAATTTTCTTCCATAAAGAAATGGTCGTTCAAGGAAGTGGTCGCTTAATGGAGGTTGTCGCTCAGGGTGGTTTCACTGTAGCTTATTTGATATAAATTTTTATTTTATAAAACTCATAGGTGACAACTTGACTTTAATCTTCCGTAATACGTGCCTTAATTTGACCCTGTTTTAATAAAATTCGAACCAGAATTTTTTCAAAATAATAAAATTAAGTATATTCAACTTCGAAACCTGAGCCAGGAATTAATACCACGTTTTTCTAAGATATTTTCTTTTTCTATCATTTTTATGTTAGTTAATTCTAGTTACGTAGTTTTATACTGCAGTTAGACTTTTTCCTCCCAACGGTTCACTAATTGAAAGACATTCATCTACAGACTGGGCGTACAGTTGAAGACAACTCGGAACCCCGTCAAAATGATTACACTGTTAAGCGGAACGTGGAATAAATAAATAAAGATACATGAAATATTTTTTTTTTTTTGGTTCAGAATGAGGTTAAATTGGAACAAACTATTCCAGATATTACGGAAGATTTGTTGCAATTTGGCAGCTATGAAAACTTAATCCTTAAATACATGAATTATTCTTTTAGAATTGTATTTGTTATTCGTATATTAAAGATTAGACACCAGAGATTTAAAAATAAATTTTTAATTTATTTAAAAGCATATATTATAAAAATTTTAAACGATTAATGCAGTGAAACTTCCAAATAATGGACACCCATAGGACCAGAACTTTCGTCCCGTAAACAGAGGTGCCCATTATTCAGAGTTTTGATTGTTATTTTTAATTAACTGTTCAGAGGTATATAAAAATAACAAATCATTAAAGGTGAAATTTGAATGTACCCGAAGTGTATACAGGGTGTCCCAAAAGGTCGTTTACAGACTTAACATGCTGGTCTGTCATATCATGATGAACAATATTAAATAGGAAACTAAGGGTCCCAAACGTCTTCCAAAGGAGATATGCGCCATTAAAGTTTAGGGTCCAAAAATTCAAATGATTATAAAAAACAGAAAAATCGGTCGATTCGTTTGCGGTTTTCACTAAAACTATTCTTTATGTCAGTATTTTCTTGAAAATAAATTATAAAGAGAAATTTAAAAAAAATGTCGATAGAGGGCGCTTTAGACTTTGGAGTAACGATAAACTAGTTTTTACCATTATTTTTTGCCTCTCATTAAATTTTTTTAGAAGCTTAGACATAAACTTAAATTTTGAGCTCAATATCTAAATCGTTGGAAGTGGTTAAGTAGCGCAAACTGAATTGCGGAGGAAGGTTCAAATTTCAAATGATTATAAAAAACGGAAAATTGGTCAATTGATTTGCGATTTTCACTAAAATTATTCTTTATGTCAGTATTATCTTGAAAATAATTTATAAAGATAAAATTCAAAAAATGCCGATAGAGGGCGCTTTAGACTTTGGAGTAACGTACAACTATTTTTTTTCCGTTATTTCTTGCATCTCATAAAACTTTTTTAGAAGCTTAGACATAAACTTAAATTTTGAGATAAAAATCTGAATCGTTGGGAGTGGTTAAGTAGCGCAAACTGAACTGTGTTCAATGGGGGTGGGAAGGTTCAAATTTCAAATGATTATAAAAAAAACGTAAAAATTGGTCGGTTTTCGCTAAAACTATTCTTTATATCAATATTTTCTTGAAAATAAATTTTACAGATATCTTTCAAAAAATTCCGTCAGAGGGAGCCTTAAACTTTATAGTAACCAACAACTATTTTTAACCGTTATTTTTTGTATCTAATAAAAGGCTTGTAAAAGTTCAAACTTCGTTCGAGGAGTAGGGAAGGTAACATTTCAACTCCTGAACACAGTTCAGTTTGTGCTTGTTAACCCCTCCTATCGATTTAGAATTTGAGCACAAAATTTAAGTCTAAACTTTTGCAAGCATTTAATTAGATTAAAAAAAAAAAAAAAAAAAAAAAAGGTTAAAAATAATTGTTGGTAATTCTAAAGTTTAAGGCGTCCTCTAACGGATTTTTTAAAATTTATCTTTAAAATTTATTTTCAAGGAAATATTGACATAAAGAATAATTTTAGCGAAAACTGACCAATTTTTTCGTTTTTTATAGTCATTTGAAATTTGAACCTCCCCACCCCCATTGAACACGGTTCAGTTTGCGCTACTTTACCACTCCCAAAGATTCAGATTTTCATCTCGAAATTTAAGTTTATGTCTAAGCTTCTAAAAAAAAATTATGAGATGCAAAAAATAACGGAAAAAAATAGTTGTACGTTACTCCAAAGTCTAAAGCGCCATCTATCGGCATTTTTTGACTTTTATCTTTATAAATTATTTTCAAGATAATACTGACATAAAGAATAATTTTAGTGAAAATCGCAAATCAATTGACCAATTTTTCCGTTTTTTATAATCATTTGAAATTTGAACCCTCCCCCCCCCCCGCAATTCAGTTTGTGCTACTTAACCACTTCAAACGATTTAGATTTTGAACTCAAAATTTAAATTTATGTCTAAGCTTCTAAAAAAAATTAATGAGATGCAAAAAATAATGGTAAAAACTAGTTTATCGTTACTCCAAAGTCTAAAGCGCCCTCTATCAACATTTTTTGAAACTTATCTTTATAATTTATTTTCAAGAAAATACTGGCATAAAGAATAGTTTTAGTGAAAACCGCAAACGAATCAACCAATTTTTCTGTTTTTTATAATCATTTGAATTTTTGGACCCTAAACTTTAATGGCGTATATCTCCTTTGGAAGACGTTTGGGACCCTTAGTTTCCGATTTAATATTGTTTATCATGCTATGACAGACCAGCATGTTAAGTTTGTAAACAACCTTTTGGTGACACCCTGTAGATTACGTTAATCAGGCACAAAACGAACAGAGAATTAATAAATTAAAATTTTTAGTTGATTACTAAATCATTAAATTATTATAGAATTATTGGTTTTTATTTTATATGCAAATTCTGTACATGCAAAAAGTATAAAAACATTAAAAAATTTTTACTTGAAATAACCAATCAAAAGTAATTGTTTTGCATATTTCAATATTTTACTACAAACCTTTCAAGTGCTCATTTACCATACTTATAAATTTTAGTTCTTTATTATTAGCAGTATTTACAAATTAAGTATTCAACTGCTTTGCGTATTTAAAGGAAACAAATCTATCAACTGCTGTGCTCAGCTAGTGGAAAAAGTTTTGACACATTTATAAATTCATTTTTAAACTGAAAGGTATAACATTGGAATTCCTGACTGTGGTAGCGATTTGGAATCTAACTTTGTTTTCGATATTTTGATAAATACATTACATGTTGAGTTACAGGCGATATTGATACTCAAATACGTTTTTCACCCTTTCTGAATATTTATTCTTCTTTCGCATGAAAATTCGGTTTAAAACAACCAATTTGACAATATTGTCTGGAAAACCTATTGCGGTTGCGCGCGCGCAAAGAAGTTTGATTACATAGTTTCTGAACAACAACGCCTGCTAGTCTTAAACATTTCCGAATAAAAATGATTTAAAACTTATGTCATAGAAGTTGCCCTTTCGAATTTGAGAACAGTCTAAAAGCATCTGTAAAGTTCTTTATTTCAAACTTTTCTTTTATTCTCAACTGTCAGAATCATCCTCACAAATTTCATCATTACTTCCAATGAAGATAAATGCACTGATATCAAATCAGAATTATGGATGAATAAGCACTCGTCAATTGTGTCATATGCTTCTGTATCGAACTGACTGTCTGCCTGTTTCATAAGCTCACAAAAACTATATTTTCATTTTGATCACGAACTATTTCTTTACCTGAAATGCAAAAACTGGTCACTTTGATTTCATTTTCAACTGTCCCTTAAACAGAGTGTCCCTTATTTAGAGTTAAATACATTACGTATCCTGTACCAAGGTACACGTAATTTGTCCACTAAATAGAGGTGTCCCTTATTCCGAGGTTTCACTGTATTTCTACATAAATATAGTGGTTGCTAAGAGTTAAATAAAAAATGATTCAGACATGCATCACAATGCATTTACAAAGTTAATTCTTCCGAACTGTTTTAAAATAATTAAACACTAAAAGAAAAAGAAGCAGGTGACTTTGCTATGCAAAACTTAAATTTGACGATTTAAAAAAAATTAAACTTCAGAAGAACATTCCTTGACTGAACATTTAATTCATTAAACTAGTTGAGCCCGGCGTAGCCCGGCTTTCAAACTTTGGTGATGGATTTCGTTTACTACTAAATTGAATTCAATTCGCTTTTGCTGAAATTTAATCAGGAAAGTACAAAGGATATTTAAATAATATTGATTTGTTTTCTTAGGGAAAAAAGTTTGATTAAGAATGTAAAACATGTTTCAAATCAAATCATTAAAACAGACAAATGTTGGTTTATAGTTTTTTACTTTTTAATTGGTATTTTCAAACATTATCAAGGATTCTGCGAGTGGTAAATCCTTTTGTGTAATTTACTTCCGTAGCTATCAAACTTTGAGATTTATTATTATTATTATTGCTATCTTCGTTTTATTTGATTACGGATTTCTGTCACTAAATAAAGCGAATGTTTTCATTCGTCAGTGGTAGTAACTTTTAATAAGTGTAGGGAATCATAAATGCGATAAATCTGTTATTCCTAAATTTCGAACGCATGAATTGCATATAAAAATTATATAAATAGGTCTAACATTGTTTTTTTCATATTGTATTACTTTTTCGCACATTTGCTTTAACCTCTTGAGGGGTGGTGGAAGGATTAAGAAACCACTTAATTTTAATTCCTAAAGGCTACATTGAAAACAGAATTTTGGTAAAAAAAAAGTTTCAGTTTATTAATTCGTGAAATATAGCTTCGTTTTATTTACAAATGAAGTTTTTAATTTCTGGTATCATTCATTAATTTCAACATTAAAGCAATGTAAGTGTTATGTTTCGTAAAGGGTTAAATTTTTACATAGAAATATTGCTCTAAATACACTTATTGTAATTAAAATCAATAGATCTCGACAAACGCCATGCACAAACAAGTAAATTACCATGCAATCAGTCTAACAAGGAAGGTCTCTATACTGGGCATACTCAGAATTTTTTGAAAAAAAAAATACAGATTAAACTACTCATGTATGTAATAAAGGATCAGTCAAATTTAGCGGCGGAATTACAAAAGAAACTCGGTAAAAAAAAAATACTTTCGAGTATTTGACGCGAAAAGACGAAAGCACCACGCGATTTGGCGAGTAGCATTTTCCTTCGCCAAAAGCAAACGATTTTAATGCACCTGAAAATTTCTCATCAATTAAATTTTAGAATAAGAGCAAATAGTATTTAATGAATTTAAATTTGAACAATGAGACAGTTTGACACATAGATGTATTTTGTATTGCATATTTATGTTGCTTTTGCTGCAGTTATTTAATTTAATCACTTTAAAAATAATGTCTTATATAAAAAATACTTTCATATTGAAAAGTATTTTTTCATATATTTAAGCGTATGACAAAATAAAGGTCAGATGAAGAATGCTGCAGTAATGAATTTCAATATTGGAGACGTTTTTGTTTCCATAGCAACAAAATTGAATAGACAGAATTCAATTAGATTGGAGTTAGTTTTGAGATTGAAACAATTTTAATTAATTTAAATTTTGTTTTAATTCATAAAATTTTACAGTTAATTTTCATTCTCAATACATTATGACAAAAATATAGTTAAAATATTGTTAAAACTAACTTAAGCTGACAAAACTAACGTTATATAAATAAAAATTTCTTTAAACAAGTTCAACACGAAACATTTCTATCTTAAAAAGAATTTGACATAAAAAAAGTATTTTTTGAAATTTTATTTTGTCGCCAACCGATGATAAATCGCCAAATAAATGAAATGTTCATTATTTTTTTACGAACGTTCTATCGGGGTTCCGCCAAAAAATTTTTTACAAACATATATATCCACATGAGAAGAACATTCTGTAATTTTTTCAGAATTTTCTGAGTATGTCTGTATGGAGACCTTCCTTGTAAGTCGTGAGTTATAATGATATAAAAAAGTGATAATGTCGGTTTTGGCAATTTACCGTTGTGCGTTCTCTCGACTCGTCTATGACGAAACGCAATGTCCTGGACAACTAGCTGATTTTATATATTAAAACATGACACCGCACTTCCGTCTCTAAAGCTAATATACAGATAGTTCCAAAAGTACTGATCCATTTCTATGAAAACACTAATCTATAGATTTCTCTCACAGGATTTGAAGAAGTTTTCTCCTTAGAAGAAAGAATAACCAACACTTCCTGGTAACTGGGTGATAAAACACATGAAGTGGCACGTCAACTGTATATGGACTACTAAATACTGTATATAGAATACTAAAATGTGGAAAAACAGCCACTAATATTTCAAGAGCCTAAAACCTAAGGTATAAAACACAAGAAAAGAGCCTTTATTTTATGGAAGAGTAGTAATAAGGGAATCTAATGATCCATGTCTGCGGGAAGTGAAGTGGTGCATAAGCCAAAAATTAATACCACTAGTGGTTTACTCGTAGGTTTAACATCGTGTTTGCCGTACAATCAAAGTTTCGAAATATTTGTAAGAGAACACAATGATAAACCAACTAATAAATCACTGGTAATCAGTGTTCTCGCTGTTGCTCGCCATTGCGTCGAATTGCGACTAAATTCTTCATTTGCCAAGTAAACAAGCGATTAGATTCGCCAAATTGCTAATGGTAAATTTTTGCTTTTTCTTTCTTTTCTTTTCCTTAACATATGCATACATACATATTTTTAATATATTTGTAGCCGATAGTTGAAATTAGATTAATAACAATCGTTGTCGCAGTTATAAAAACTTAGGTTATTTTAGAAGATATTGAAAAAAGGGGAACATTAAAGGACTAAAGATATTTTTTTAGTGCTACATGACAAATTTATTTTGCTAATACTTTTTTCATTTGGCGAATGTTTTTTATTTTTAATTAGCCAAATTACTAACGTTAGTCAAATGTCAGCGAGAACACTACTGGTAATATTAATTTTTAGCATACGCACCACTTCACTTCCGGTAGACATAGATCATTAAATTCGATTATTACCATTCTTCCATAAATTAAAAGTTTTTTTTTGGTGCCCGATACCTTATGTTTTTGTGCTGTCAGCGCTTGCACTATAACAAGGGCGATTATTAAGCTACTTGTGAACAAATTCAGGCGAAGCGGTAGCGTGGCGGATAAAAAACTTCGAGCATTCGTGAGGCTGTTGAAAGGAGCACATGTTCACAAGTAGCCTGATATTGGCTCTTGTTGGTGGCTATTTTCCGTATTTTCGATGGTAGAGCTGAAGCACTTTTTTAGCTCACAGGCTATCATAGCCTGAGAGCTTATGTGCCCACCTGTTCTGTATGTACGTACGTTCGTTGATTCGTGCGTAACGCGATAACTCATGTTAAAAATATCCCATCCACTTGAAATTTTGTATATAGGTATATACTGATAAGGGGCTTCCCTGATTAGTTTTTGGAGTTCATTCGATATGTATAAGAGGGGAAACGAGAGGCTCAAGCCCCTCCCCTTAATTGATATAAATGGGTTTTCATGCAGAAATATTAGGTTTTGTTCAAAATTTACATAGAGGATCATTCTGATGAAGCGCTTCCGTGCTTGGTATTAGGTGCTCATTGGTTAAATAGAAACAGGGGAAATGAGGGTTCTAATGCCCCTCCCCTTAATTTATATAAATGGGTTTTGCATGCAGAATTGTCAGATTTCGTTCATATCTCGGAGTAGTTTTGGGAATTTAATGGTTAAGTATAAAGAGGGGGATAACTCCTCTTAAATTACATAAATGGCTTTTTATTAAGAATTTTCCGATTTCCTCTGAATTTTGAATATGGATTTTTTTATGTGATAAAGCATGTCCCTGATCACTTTAGAGGGTTCAATGATTAAGTATAAAAAGAGGAAAGGGGGGAGCTGTCCCCCTTCCTTAAATTTTTTTGTGCGGAATTAACCCTTGAAAATATAAGGCTGTACTGTACAATTAGTATGCGTAGCCTGTGAGCTCAATGCCATCAGTTTAACTGGGCATCATTCTTTTTATTATATGTTTTATCACCCAGTTTCCAGGAAACGATGGTTATTCTTTCTTCTAATGAGAACAGTTCTTCAAAGACCTGTGAAAGAAGTCATTAGATTAATGTTTTCACAAACATAAACCGTTATTTTTGGAACACCCTGTATGAGAAGTTATTAAATCAAAACTATATAAACGGTTTCATTCCGATCCACGATTTTGTATCGCAAATATATGTTTCAAGGTGATTATAACTCTTTCGCTTCGAACGACATACATATCGGTGGTGATGACATAGTGGTCACCCATAATGGTGAATTAACCCTCTCACTGACAAGCCAGTCTATAGACGTTTCTTAAGATCCAGGTTTCACTGCAATGCAAGCAATAATTAAAATGATATAACTCGGTTGATTTAATGGATTTTTATTACATTGTGCAATGATTAACACACTCAAGGATAACATTCATATTCGTAAAGAAGATTTTTCTATGATTTTGAAAGAATCATATTTTTTTAGCAATTAAAACAAAATGCTGAGAAAACAACATTAAAATTTTGCCCTTTTGCAAGACTGTCAGAGGGTTAATAATAGCACATACGAAGAACTTGAGTCATGAAAGACAATGACATAAAAGAATGGTATTTTTTATGCTCTTTCGCATTGAAAAAAATCCTAAAATGAAAAAAACCGGAAATTCTATAGAAACAATGTAGTAAATATAAAAACTAAAAGGCAAATTGAGTCGCTGCTTTAATCTCTGCATTACTTGTGTGATTTAATCGAGAAATTTAAGTGTCTGTATTAGACACTTAGACAATCCGTAATAATATAGCATAGCATTGTAGGCAACGGACGTTGTTCAATGACTTCGTCGGCATGATTCGTAGGGGACTTGAAATTACCAGACTAGGAAATTCTTCGATACCAACATTTTGTTATAGAAAATCTTTATTTGAATAAGGCGCAACTTTGCTCGTTTAAACTAGACTTATTTTTCTATAAAAAAAAATACTGATATTTCATCTTCAAAACAACGGTACTCGTACGAGCACTGGAAATCGAATATTAATTTGCCACATTCGAAGAGCAGACAACTCCTACAGAGTTTATATTCGAACTGACAGCTTGAGTTTCTTAGATAAAAGCAGCTTCAGAACAGGCATAGCTCGTGTAATATTTTCTTGAATCTTCATAGAGTTATATAAAAATACATTATATGTAATATAAGAAAAAAAAAAGAAAAAGAAATATTTGGCAATTAAGGTCTTATTAACACACATTTGTTACAAGAAACATGATTTATGGTTTGTATAATAAATAAAAAGAATATTGCCCTGTTAAACTGATGGCATTGAGCTCACAGGCTACGCATACTAATTGTACATTACAGCCTTATATTTTCAAGAGTTAATTCCGTTCGAAAAAAAAAATAAGAAGGGGAAACAGCTTTCCCCTTTTTTATACTTAATCATTGAACCTCCTAAACTATCAAGGACATGCTTTATAATATAAAAGATCTATATCCAAAATTCGGAGCAAATCGGATAATTCTTAATAATAAACCATTTATCATTTATATAATTTAAGAGGAGATCTCCCCCTCTTTTATACTTAACCATTAAACTTCCAAAACTATTCGGAGATTTGAACGAAATCTGACAATTCTGCTTGCAAAAACCCATTTATATAAATTAAGGGGAGGGGCATTAGAACCCCCTTTTCCCCTGTTTATACTTATTCAATGAACACCTAATAACAGTCACGGAATCGCCTCATCAGAATGATCCTATATCAAAATTTTGAACGAAAACTTAATTCTGCATGAAAAACCCATTTATATCAATTAAGGGGAGGGGCATAAGCCCCCCGTTCCCCCTCTTACACATATCGAATGAACTCCAAAAACTAATCAGGGAAGTGCCTTGTCAGGATATGCCTATATACAAAATTTCAAGTGGATATTTTTTATCATGAGTTATCACGTTACGCACGAACGAACATACATACAGAATGGGCGGGCACATAACCCGTAAGACATGGTGACGTCACTACAACGTCGTTGTGAAGTCACATTGTGACTTTGTGACCATCGATTGTCGATGTGACGTCACGTGACGTCGATGTGAAGTCACAGTGACTAAAATGTGAAGTCGTTATGGCCGTTTTAGACCTTTTTTGTGACGTCACATTGTGACCACTTTGTGACGTCACAATGTGACCAATTTGTGAAAAGTGTGTCATTTGTGACTACTTTGACATTAACATTGTGACGAACTGTGAAAAGTTTTTTAGAAAGTCACATCTTAGTCACAATGTGACGTCACTGAGTGGTGGCATTTTCGTCACAGATGTGATGTGACCAAAGTGACTCACAGTGACGTCAGAATGACGTCACTGTGACTATGCATGCTATGAGGGAAGCTCTCAGGCTATGATAGCCTGTGAGCTAAAAATGAATTTGAATGCGTAAGATTTAAGTTTCTGGAGATACCCAGAATCCATTTACATCAGCGGTTATGGTCACGGGGCGTACGCTACACAAATGGAAAATTTGACTTTTTAGATTAACAATTCCAAATTTATTACTCAGTCATTTATTGTCAGATTTTTTTTGTCCCTCTTTTAAAAAAATGCAGTAAACTAAAAACTAGTCGTTGGGGGCCACCGTAATGCTTATCCATCAAGGTTATGCATAATATATAATATGAAAATAAAACATGTATAAACTATGTACAAAATGCATTGCAATTCCAAAACAAAATTTAAACGTATATTTAAATGTTGTTAATATGTATAGCAATGCTCTATTAATAACTACTCAAGTAGTTCCGATTTGCATAAAAGAGACATCCTTGTAACTCCAAAAATAATAATCATATTAACTAACAGTTTACTGCATCAGATTGAACGTCTCATTTCCTATTAAAATATAGCTTTGAATTGAAATTTGAATGAAATACAGGATTATGAAAAATCGAAGGATATGGAAAACAAGATTAAAAACATCTTGGCAACTAATAATCCGATTAACTTCGTTCTTTACGCAAAATTTGTGTTATTTTATTGCTTTTTTTATTTCCATTCCTTAAAATAAAAATAAAAAAATCGAAAGTTTTTACGTACGTTTCATCAGAACGAATTTTTTGAGAGTCCGAAAAAAATACTTCAGGATAATTGAGATTACTGATATTCAATAGGCTTCGTCCTATTCTTACTTACTAAGTACATACAAAATTTCAAGTCTGTATCTCAATTTGTTCGGGAGATAGAGCTGTTTACAGACACACAGACGGACGGCAAGTTTTGTTTTCTAAAAATATGTTTTTCGGAACTTCCAGTATCTGAATCATAGAAATCTGTCAAAAATTGTTTTTCTATTTCAAAACGATTGCAAACTTCCCTCTATACTATGTATGATGGCTAAGTAATAAATAAAGTACAAGCAAAGTTTGAAAAATATTTTTTTCCTGAATTTATATGAAAAAAGTTTTAAAAAAAGTTAAAAAAGCTAGTATAAAATCAATACCATAATAATTATACGAATCTGGATATTTTTTTTCTGGTATTAAAATTTTTATAAATTTTGTGTTTGTTATAGCATTTTACAATTCTTTGTAACGTTTTCGGTTATTTATTGAATAAGCTTTCTACTTCTAAAATATTTAATCTAAAAAATGCATGAAATATCTAAACGAGGTACTACCAACTTTATAAAATTCATAAATCTTAAATAGCACTAGAAAAGGAAATGGGTAGATAGTAAATATATGTATGACTTTAGTGCAGGTTTCCAACGCAGTAAATAAACTTACATGGTGCATGGCGTATACGTCTTAAATTTCAAAATAAGAAATTTCCGGATAACATGGTGACACATACATTTTAAATTTTAAAATCAGGTAATACAAGGAAGAAACGATTCTGGGGAAGAGAAAAGAGAGAAAATTTGTTTCGATGCGGAATAATGGCGACTTAAAATTGGTAAAGCTGAGAATCTTCACGTGTTTCTTAAGTTCCGCAGAAAGAAAATTTGGTGTTCAAAGCTTTTCCATCTACTATTAATATATATATATAAAAATATAAATGCGAATGTTATAAATTTTAATGTCAAATGAAAATCTCTCTTTAAGATAGTTTGTGGAAGATAAAAATTTAGTCACTATAACTTTTTTTTAACCATTTAACTTATCCTTTTTTTCAGATACAATAAACTGAAAATATAGGAAAGATACCACTTTTTTAAGGTACAGTATTTGTAATATTTAGTGTAAACATTTTTGGCATTTAATACTATGACAGTGTTATTAAAACAGTTATTGGCGTCAAAACGCTTTAAATGATGGATCAAACAAAATCATCTGATATTAATAATATTTATTTGATTTCAATTTTCTTTCTTTTTTTTTAACACTTTTTAACTAAGTTTAAAAGTATTTAGGAAATCGGTTTGTCTGGCCGTCTGTCCGCGCAGTAAATATGCTCGGATTGCCCTGAAATTATTGGGTGTTATTTACGCTTGTCCTTGCACGAACCCTATTGCAAATAAAGTTTCTAGCATGATTAGTTTATTTACAGGGACAATTAGAAGTTTTCCGTTACATTACGGCCTATGGGAAAAAATCGTTTCAAAGGAATTTTAAAAAGGTTACATACTCAGGGCTCCCAAATGGTCTGCCAACTGAACATCAATATTTTCTTAGAAAGATTTTCGTTTTATATTTTTCTTGCAAAGTGCGCAGAAACCACCTTCGGAGGTTAGTTTTAGCACAAATACTGTAGAAACCTACTATGAAATTTTCTGTTAAAAAATATTGATGTTCAGTTTGCGGATAATTTGGGAGCCCTGCACCCTTTCAAACATATTAAAATTTATACTCATTTACGAATTGCATTAAAATATGCATTCTGTAAAATATGAGGTGAAAAGAATAGTTATTATTCATTTACAGGGCCACATAAAACAATTCCATTACACAATAGTAAAGAGGAGATTGTTTACAACATATTTTAATTATATTAAACTATTTCATGTATAATAAAATTTACATAAATCGCTGAAGCTTAATATAATTTATTTCGCGTATAATACGAAGTGCACAGCATTTACAAAGACACACAAAAGATTTCAAATAGTATTTTTATCTAAAGTATTGTATATTATCGATGAAGAATTATGGATGGATGATACGCCTTTTAAACATGATGTATGCTTTTAAGCTTACTAAATTTACACATATTATGTGGTATGTATAAATGCTACAGTTGATATACATGTCTACACAAAAAAGCTCGTAAAGGTTACTGAATATTAGCGTAATTTACTTAAAGTCTGTTTTTAAATAGGTTATGTATTTTTATGCTGATCTATATTCAGATTACTAAAAAATATTTGTAGAATATAGATATAATGAAATAACAGGGCCACGCAAATAATTGGATACATGATCACCTACGGATGATAATTTCTGGATATGTGACTTCAGTAGTCTTAAGAGTGTTTTAATTTGAACTAAATTTTAGCTAAATACTGGCGTATAATAAAGATATTAAGTAAACTACAGTGTTAAACTAAAGTATACAAGTGTGTTTCCACCTATTATTATAAATTGCTGAAAGGGAAATTTCATACTCTTTTTTAATATTTCGAAATTTCATACTAAACTAAATTTTTCTACCATATAATACGTATATCAGCCGAAAGATCAAATACAGGGCTATTCAAAAGTATTAAAATACACATTAGGCTATTGACAGTAACACTTTATTACCCTAAATACGAAATTTTGTTAAAGATTTCTGAAAATGTTCGATAATGTTTCATAATTTATGCTTAACGCATGGTTTTTCTTACTTGTTAAAAATAATTGCAATTTATTAATGATTCAGCATTTTTAATTTCGCTTAAACAAGTTTTTTCGTTTTTTGAAATTTAAAATTTTATATATATTCTCTCTATTTTTTTTTTAAATTTCAAATTTTCAAAAAAAAAAAAAAAAAAAAAAAAAAAAAATTGGAATTTTGGATTTTATTTAAATAATTTGATATGAACATTTCTAATTTCATTAAAGTACTAACTTCCTTTTATAATTATTTTAAAATTAAATTTGTTGGTGCTACGATGTATGTAAGAATTTAATAATTATAAATTAACAATTTTGGTTTATTAATTAAAGGATAAGTTGTTTTGAAAGAAATATTAAACGAAATTCTCTGTGAGATCTGCGATCACACTTACCCAGTTTGAGTTTGAGTGAACAATGCTTTGAGGTCTATAGCTACAAATGGTTGTTACCTCGAATGATCCATAAACCACAGAAACAAATACAGAACACTTTTTAATATTACAAGAAATCCAGTGCATACATTTTTTAATACACATCACAGGGACAACACCCGCACACCCATGCCGCTTGCTGGACTCGAACCAGGGTCCAGCGGTGCTGGAGGAGCTCACGCTACCGACACACTTACCCACTTGTTAAATAATAAGAGACATAATTCACTGAATAAGTGAGGGCATACACTGTTAAAAATGTGTACCATTTGCTGCAGCGGCACTCCACTGCTTTTATAGAATATCTTTATTCTGACCAATGAGAATGCTCCATTGGTCATGTCCATAATACAGTCAAGCAACCGTTTTCTATAAAAGCGTTGGAGTGACACTGCAGCAAATGGTACAGATTTTTAACAGTGTAGGGATGTTACAGATGCTTTGGTGGGGCTCGGTCAATAACAGGTTGGAAGCCACTGCTTTAGCTGACCGAAAAGTGGAGTTTTTCTATAGTTCCAAAAGTAATGACAGAAATGAGTTGCATAGACGCATTTTCAAATTACTTATTTTTGAGAAAATTAATATAGATAAATTATTTTTAATTATAAATTTATGGTTAATTCTTAGAATTAAAAATATATTTTCGTGTCGAAAAAAGATACCTGGAATATGCTGTCATCTATTCATTTTTTTGTTCTTGTTAAAGAAAAAAAAGAAAAATGAATAAATAAATCATGGAATGTTTTTTAGGGGGTAAAACTAGTCTGAACGGTTTCTATTTTATTTTATTTTATTTTTTTGAATTTTAAAATGCTCACTATTCACACGGAATAAAAACGCACCATAGACGTTTATGGTGCAATCTTATTCGTCAGAAAATAGATAGTATTTAAAAACGCAGATAATATTTTACGATAATTTAAACAATGTAGGCGAATTGTGGCAGAAACGAAACTTAAACTATTTAATTATAGCTGACGCCACAGTTGGTCTTGATTATCATTTCATAGAGCATATTCAGCGCAACTTACCGAAGGGACAAATGTTATCGACCGATTGTAGGACAGTATGAAATAAAAGTCAAGGCGAATTGTGACGTCAGTTAAAATTCAATAGTATAGTTTTTGTTGGTGCCAAAATTCGCCTGCACTGTTTAAAATATCGTGAAATATTACTTTTGCTTTTAAAGACTACATATTTTTTGACTAATATGAAGGCTCCATAACCGTTTATGGTGCGTTTTCATTGGATAGAAAATAGATAGTCTTTAAAAACAGAGGTAACATTTCACGATATTTTTAACAGTGGGGCCAACGAAAACTATCCTGTTGAACTGTAGCTAACGTCACAATTCGCCTTGATTTTCATTTCGTACTGCCCTAAAATCTGTCGGTAAAATTGGTCACTTCAATAAGTGACTGGTAAGTTGTGCTAAACATGCCCATACTATCGGTGGGTAACTCTGGGCGTGTTCAGCGCAACTTACCAAAGTAACCAATGTTACCGACCGATTGTGAGGCAGTACGAAAGCGAAATGTGGCACCAATGAAAACTATCCTGTTGAATTGTAGCTGACGTCACAATTTGCCTTGATTTTCATTTCGTACTGCCCTACAATCGGTAAGTGACTGGTAAGTTACCGGTAAGTTTTGCTGAACACGCCCAATCTCATTGAAACTGTTGTTGTACAAAATTCTGCTGACAAATCAATTGTTATTGTGGTATTTCAGTACTTTAGCAAAGATATTCTAGAACGAAATTTATTTATTTGAACGAATATTATGAAACTCTTCTGGAATTTTTCAAAAGCAGTTTGTCTTGACAAATATTTAAATGGCAATATCAATACTAAATGTTGTTGATAATACCAAGGGCGTGTTCAGCAATGTCACCAGTAAGAAACCGGTAAGATTGGTTAGTGACCAATGCGTGCAGTGCTGTAACCGGTAAGCAACCAACGTCGTTCAGCACAAGTGACCAATGTGACCGGTAAGTGACCGAACTAACCGGGGAAAAATCTTGGTTAGTTGGGTCACGTGATCGGTTACATGTTATTTAGTTAAAAATAAATGGCAACTTCAAATCAACAGGCGGTTGATTCGGTTTCGTTTTCTGCTGTTCGATGTCAAAATGGAATATAGATGGCGCTACATGACATAACTAACCAGTGCGTCCAGAGAATCAGTCAATTGGTTAGCTACCGGTTACTTACCATTCCGGTAAGTTACCGGTTACATTGGTCACTTTGGTAAGTTCGCTGAACACGCCCCAAATAAAGTGCAAAATTGTCTTTTACGTTCTTTAGTATCTTTTATGTTAATAATTTGATGACAACTTTAATATTTTAGAGTTTTATTAATTCAAAAGTAAGCATAAAAATTTTAACTCTTCTCTCGTTTGCAAGTGGGAGTTATAATGCATATTAAATTTTGTTATTGTAATCTGACTTTAACTAAACCCTAATTCATATCAATTACTTCAAAAATTTGTACTGCTTTTATTTATAGAAAAATAGTGTGTTTTATTTTAACATTCAAGGAATATTGTAAGTTTTTGTGTCGAAATTTTTGATTTTTTTCTTAAGAGCTTACGTTAATCTCGCGGAAAAACTGGAACGTTAATGTTAAACCAATGGGAGAAATTTTTAGATTTCTCGCTTATATTTGAATATATTTAATTACTGCTTTTGCATGAGATAACTGAGATCGATATCTAATACTCTTGTATGTTTGTACTTTTTTCGATTTTTGTAGTAGTTTCATTTTTAGGATCTATTCCAAAAATGAAAGTACGTTTTTAAATAAAGGGAAAAAAACTAAATAAAATCGAGAAAAGTTCAAACGTACAGCAATATATATAGACTCCTGTAGCCTATGCAAAAAAAAAAAAAAAAGGGGGGGGGGTAGAAATTTGTAGATAACGCTCACATAGAATTAAGCGTTTTTTTCTCGTGACTAGTATGGGCTCTTAAGTAATTTTTTTTATGTTGAAGTGTTAATCTTGAATAAAACATAAAAGTTTGACATCATGCATATTATGTAAGAAAGGTTTCTACCTTTTCTATATTTAGCGTTTCGTACGTACAAAGTAAAAACAGAACCATTATGAGATCACGCCTGTATCTGTCAGTCAGTCATTTTACACACTTTTTTTTTCATATTACAATTATTAAGATCAAAGTCTAAATCAGTTTTGCAAAAATAAAATTTGTTTCCAATTTTTTTGCGTATTAAACATAACGCAGCTCGACGAATGCAATACTGTTGGAAAAAAAGAATAATCAAACTACTGTTTCTCAAAAAAGACTAGTTATTGAGAACTATTAGATGGATATCCTTCATTTTCTCAAAGAAAAGTTATTGCTTTTGTTGAAGTTTATTTCAGTGGAAAGTATAATAAATATTTCAAGCTCATTAAAAAAAATAATAAAAGCTAAAAATACACTAGATTTGTGTTTTAGCATACTTACTTTTATAGCTGTCCCACATCTCCCTGTTAGTTGGGAGGTATGGGACACAATTTGAAATTTTTCAATTTCTTTAATTATAAAATTGTTTCTGAAAATCATATGTCTATATTGTTCAATGACATTCAAAAATGTTTAATTTTGTATTCTGTAAATCGAAGTTTTTGTTTTTGGGACAAACAAGTTAATTTTCTTATTTTTGTAAAACCTATCCTATTCCTCCCCACTCTGCCCTACTAGTTAGCGATAGAATGGCACCAGGATTTTTCATACTGACATTTTCTATCATTTGCAGACATTAACTGGATATGGTGTGCCGCTGCTTTAACTGATATTTCTATATGCACTGTCATGCATTTTTTATTAATATACTTTTGATTTAACATGTTAAATTTTAGATATTTTAGTTTAAAAAATCAAACTTTTAGTTATTTTTTAGTGAAGTGTCGTCTTTTAATAACTTTGGTGCAGAAGTTTTTAAAGAGACTTTATTGAATCAAATACTTAGTAAAGTTGTGCGTACGCGCACAGCCTTTTATATTGAATGCGTTATTTATCTATATTGCTCATTATCCCTTTTAAACAAATGGCATTTATTTAAATTCGAACTCCAAAAAGATTATAAAATATTTTGATTGTTTTTGATTTTTACTGTGCTATCTATAATGCTCATAATGCATTTTACACCAATTTCATCCCTATAAAGCAAAACAATCCTAAAATATTTTGGTTCTCTTTTTAGGATTGTATTTTTTAGGGTTATATTACGAAATCCTATTTATCCCATTTTTCTGTTTGTGTACCACAGAGTTCGTTCTCAGATGTTGCATAAGTTAGACTTGATTTTGCATACTTATAGCTGGATACTTCCGATCATAGGACAAAAATAATGTATATAAAAGTTATGTTTTTAAAATAAATGAATTTATTTTAAAACATTATTTTTCAATGACATTTGTTCATTTTAAGCGATTTAGGTATTAAAACAGAATCTTGTTCGCGCAGTCTAGATACCTCCATGGTAGAGTATTTGCCTTCTAATCAGAAGGTCCCTGGTTAAGTTCGGCGACTGAATTAGAAATTTTTTCTTCTTGTGGGGGGTGGGGATTAAGATCATGAACTGTTGTAAGATATTTTATTTTTATAATTCTTTTTGAGAAATTGTGAAATTCTTAATTGATTACATTTCATTGTCCGATTGAATTAATTAAAAGAACAATCGTATTTTTTGTCATTTTTAAGAATTTCGGTTTTTAACTCAAATTAAATTCTGTAATTAAATATGCTTTTCAAATATTCAAACATACGAGAATACAATTGTCTTAAAAACAAATCCTGAATATTTTTAATTTAAATAAAAATATTTTCCAATTTTAAAATTTCAAAATTAAATTTAATGGGGCTGCCATGCATGTTCTTACTGAAAATGTTAATGATTATAAATTAACTATTTAGCTGAGAATAGTTATTTGAAAATACTATTAAACGAAATTCTGTGCTATCTTTGATCACACTTGCCCACTTATTTTACAAGGTCATCAAAAAAGGTGTCCCTGATTTAAAGAATAAATTGCAGGAGAAATATACAATCAATTGGTTAGAAACCAACGATGGAGCTTGCGACGTTTGGTGGCTGCAATGATCTGGACATGAATGCATACGCTGACGCCCCTTCTCGAGGCCATTTTACTTATCAGCCATTATTCAAGAACCAACAACACAAAATCCTACGGTATCAAGCATAAGAAAAAAAAATATTAATGGAAGAATAGTAATAAGTTAATCTAATGATCCATGTCTGCTGGAAGTAAAGTGGTGCATAAGCCAAAAAATAATACGAGTGGTTTACTCGTAAGTTTATCATTGTTTTTCCTACAATCATTTCATACCTTTAATTGTAGGACAAACACAATGATAAATCTACGAGTCAACCACTGGGAATGTTAATTTTTGGCTTATGCACAACTTCACTTCCGGCAGATATGGATCATTAGATTCCTCTATTTTAACTCTTCCATAAAATAGTTTTTCTGTGCTGTCGGCTCTTGGACTATCAGTTTACGGCAATTATGATGAGTGTACAGCAGAAAGCACAGTGAGTATTCAGGGTGTATTTAGATTCAAACTGCTTATTTTCCGATTTATTTTTGCATTCACTTTTGTTCTCAAACTCATCAAACTCGCAGATTCTCTTATTTAGAAACTACACAAGATGCCGTGACCATCGATTCTTTGATAAATGCAGAAAATATTGCAAAAAAGCAATCAAAAACTGCATTGAACAGATTTTTCCGAATCGGGAGATTTGGAAACGAAAAAAAGTGTCATAACTGAAAAGACAATTGTTCATAAATCAAATTCTAATGAATGGAGCGTAACATGACATCACACGGCATCTTGTACGTCTCTTCAAAAATCCCCTCAGCAAGTTTCATGTTTCTAATTTTAAAAATGTGTCTGAAATTGTATCTGAAAATTTCGAGCTGTTGAAGGTGGGAAAGCGTTTATTCGAATACACCCTTAAGTGCCGAGTTTAAATCTGTCATTTTGGTAAAAGTCTTTAAACGTACGTATGGAAAAGGTTCACCTACAAACGAAATCATTATTCATTGGTTTAACTAGTTCAAAAATCCCCTTCAACTATCGTTTAGATATTTACAGAGCCACAGAGGGAGATAATATAGATGTTTTTTGAGTAATGTAAAGTACAGTAGAACTCCGCTAATGCGGACCCCGTTATTCCGGATCGGTCTGGTAGATTTTTTACCGAGTTTTAGAAGCAATCGACGAATTTTCATAACATAAATTTATTTCATTCTCGTTTTTCTAATAAAATTATTTTCTGAAATCTTTTCAAGAGAATACTTTGTTTTCTTATTTAAACTCTTTCATATTATCTAACATGGGAGCAGCTATATATCCTTTAAGTGTGGAAATTTCATTTTTCATAGTTTAATATTTAATCCATTTAGAAATTTCATCAAAAGCTCACTGCACAATGAAGTTTTACTTAGAGCATTGTAAGTAAGAAAATAGTCCATAGATTGCAAGAAAATAGTCCATATAGATCCATAAACAGTCCACACTGACTAATAAGAATTGCTTTCTGATCTTTGTCAGTCAGTCCGTAGCTCTCTCAAAACTGTTTGTCTTTGTGACAAAACGCTTCTTCAAACCACTTGCGATAAAATTGAAATAGAAAGGGGAATAAACAAGAATGCAAAAGAAATTACATCTGAAGATTTTGTTAGCATGTTAAAAACAAATTGATGGTTCCTCAGATGTTGATAGCAGTGGCATTAGAAATTGGTTGGAAGCTGAAAATAATGTAGCTTATACCTCACTAATATATGACGAAATAATCGCTTTGTGCGCACCTAATGAAGATGACAGAGACAAAAATATCATTATCAATGATGATCAACCAAAAGTTAGTAAAGTTACATGCTTAGTGGTAACAAGCAACCATAATGAAGCAACATCCCATTCAGAGCAATTAATTTATTTTAAATATGTGGTGACAGCAACCAAAGACCTACTTATGCTCAAATGGATTTGTGACCATGAGGCCCGCAAAACTGTCACAGCAGAAGTTAAAAAAACTTTGTAGTTACAAAGTAATCATTTTTACTATTTGTAAATATTGAATATGTTTAACATAAAGGTTATTTTCTGCAAGTACAGGGTGTCCAGCAAATAACACCCTGATTTCAAAATTAAATTTTTCAAAAACAAAGATCAATAGAATTATGCAGTAAACGGTTTGTTTATCAGGTAAGCTGTAAAAATCTTATACAAAAATTTCGAAAGGTAAATATTTTGAAAAGATTGTGTTCTGATTGCAAAGAATGCTTTGATTCGACTTTTTTCTTGCTTTAGATTGCTGCCAGAGAATGTGTTTTTCGGCTTAAAGTACCTAATTTCATAGTATTTTGAAATCAAATTTTTGAAATTTCGAAATTCTAAAAATTTACTTCGAAAAACCTTTAAAATATTGCACTGTAAGCTGAAAAATTATTTCTCTGCAGGCAATCTAAAACAAGAAAAATGTCAAATCAAAGCATTCTATGCAATCAGAACGCAATTTTTCAAAATATTCTATGTTTGAAATTTCTGTATAAGATTTTTACAGCTTACCTAATGAAAAAAACCGTTTACCGCATATTACTATTGATCTTTGTTTATGAGAAATTTAATTTTGAAATCAGGGTGTTATTTGCTGAACACCCTGTATATTTTTTTTATTTCATTTGTTTTCATTCTCCGTATAATCCGTATTTTCGATAACCCGGATTGGGACTGGTCCCAATTAATCCGAATTAGCGGGGTTTTACTGTAAGATTTTTCCAATCTAACAGCGTAAAAATAGTTTATCCCTATAAATGGGACAGGGCCATTTTCAAATTTCGCTTACATATGCTGTCCCAGAGTAAAAAGAAGAAAATTCAAACATAAAAATTCAAAGTTTGATTTGAGCTATGCAATAGCTAAAGAAAATTATATTGAACATTTCTAACATAAAAAATTTAAAAAAATCAAATTTTTTTTAGATATAAATCTTTAAAATTTAGATTCAGGCAAAAATGCCTGTCCCATTCCAAGTTTTGTGTTTTTAACTGTTTTTTAATTTGAGCTAACTTTTTTAAATAAAAAGATTTAATTATTTTAAATGTGAACTGTTAGTGTTCTATATTAATTAAAAAAATTATTACAAAAGATATTTTCTTTAAGAAATTAGCAGAAATCTTTTGTCCCTCACTTTTTGTCAAGTCCGTTACCTTGTAATTATTTTAGTCAAAACAGGTATCGAATGCTGCCTAAAGTTAGCAGCAAATATTCCGCGATATAGTTAAACTAGTCATGCAACTACTACTTGCACTTTTTTTACTCTTCAATTGTGAAGCAATGTAATTTGTGGCAAGAATAAGCTTTTATAAGGTTGGTATTTTTTTCACTGTCAAGTCTGTTACCGTAAATTTTAATATTAAAATAATTTTTGCAGTTTTGTAATTAAATATTGTTACTAAATAGTTTCAGAAGGTATGTGTATTATTATCCATGTTAGAAATCATACAAGCTAGTTCATTTCTAATAGTTTTATTTGAAATGTCAAGTCCGTTACTTGTCAAGTCTGTTACCATATTTGTAAGCGATGAAATGTAAGCTGCTAAGTAAGTTTACTGAATAGTTTTAGAAAGTATGTAAATTATTATCTAAGTTAGAAAATATACAAACTAGTTTATTTTAATACTTTTTTTTTAGTTTTATTTGAAATGTCAAATCCGTTACTTGTCAAGTCCGTTACCATGAAATGTAAGCGAATGGTGAAAATGGTTCGGGCACAAAATCTTAAAATTTTCAAAATATCTACTTTCTTTTTTTCAATTTTAACTGAAAACTTTTTTAATCTATTCTAATATTATAAAGAGGAAAGATTTGATTGTTTGTTTGAATTGAATAGGCTCCGAAACTACTTGACGGATTTGAAAAATTCTTTCGCCGTCTGAAAGCTACACTATTTCCGGTGAACATGGGCTATATTATATATATATAAAAAATAGGAATTCTTACTAAAATGCCAGTAATGTAACCCAAGATGTAGAAAAATGACCTTAAAAAATCCTTACATCGCGTGCGTGGCGAATACTATTGATTATAATCTACTAGAGATAGGAAATATGGTTATTTTTGGTTAACAGGTTGCATCATTCCACAGTAGCGCTGGTAACAGGTTCCAACATCCTGTTATTTTTGTAACAGGATACAATAAACAATTTATAAACAATTGCTAAATATGCTCCCAAACGGACAACACATGGGATATGGGCCCTAAGGGGGTGCCCTCCGTGGGGGGGAGGGGGGGTCTTTCTAAGGGAACCCAACCCGTATTTAGGCAAGGAAATCCAAAGTTCGAAGAAAACCACGGAAAAATCCGAATGATTGGGCTGACGACCGCGATCGGGTTTTGTTCTAATCCAGCGCCTGTCGTCTACCAGTTTTAAGGGCAGAATCTCTCAGCCACTGGTGGGGCAACAACATTTAAGAAAATATCTATAGGTAAATATATTTTTGAATATAAAATAATGTATCCTATAGGGAATACAAAAAACAGGAAAATTAGAAAGTACAAGAAAACATATTAAGAAAACTTTCTTTAACATACAGAGGAAAACGAATTTTTCAAAAATCCATTTTCCGTATACCGCGTTTTCTCAATCAGCACTGTTGATGATTTAAAATCTGAGATGAAATGCATTACTGAATTTTCGTATAGCAAGTCAACGCGTGCTGCCACTACTAGAGCGGCTGCAAAACATAAAACAAATATTAACTGATAGGACAAAGAAACTTATGAGATAGGACAGATGGTAGAGAATGAAATTTTTTCCAGACTCAGTTTTTTTTACTAGTTTCTTAATAGCAGATATGTATAGTATGCAAGATCAATTGTACGCTATTATGAAAGCAAAAAAGAGGGTGCTACAAAAAATTAACTACCATTTACTTCCTATTAATAAGGTAAGAATGTTGCGCAAAATAAAATATTCTAATACTTTGAACTCATCTAAATTTTATCCTACTATTTTTATGTCTTTCAGAAAGCTGTAAACCTAATATATTGTACTGTATTTTATATTTTGTAAATATTAAAATTTTATCTAAACATTCCAGATTCAATTTATAAGAAATTTAATTGCATTTACTTAGTATAAAAATGATTAAATTGAAAATAATTTTTTAATAATTTTTCTCAATTATTTTAATATTTGAAATATGAGTTGTATTAAAATGGTTCCAAAGTTCACTAGCTCATACTTTTTTATATGGATCCATACATAAATAAAAAATAAGACTTATTTCCACAAAATTTTCATCCCCCCCCCCCCTAAAAAAAGTGACATTTTTGGAGTGCCGACAGAAGTGAAAACTTGGACAATTACGTTTTTATTTTTTGAATTGTCAGGACATATTTTTTTGTAATCACCAGGAAACATTTTATAGTGCAAGAAATATTTTTAAATAATGTGTTTTTTTTTTATTCATTATTATAAAGTACTACTACAAAAATTACATTAGAATTTTCATTTAATGCGCAATTGTGCATGAAAAATAATGCATATTGTTTTACATAAAAAAATTGCAATAAAAAGATTGAATAATATTTATATGGCGCAGATGTCATACACACATCACGTTGGCACAATTTTTTTCTGATACCGATTTGGCAAAAAACTCGAAGTTTGAGAAATTTAAATTTCAACCCATTATGGGTCCGTAACGTGACCCAGAATAACGGGAGAAAATTTTTTATGCTAGATTTGTAATGTATGAAGCATAAGATTTCGATAGACATATTACATCAAAAAATGAGAAACGCTCCCCCCTGCCCCCACTCCCAAAAAATGGTTCTATAGGGGAAGACCGGAAAATTGAAACAGCAAAAAGAATGGCGAGTAAAAGTTAGCTATGCTAGAATTTTTTCTCCGCTTTAGCTCCCATAGAAGCAAAGTTATAGCCTTTTAAAGATTGAAATGAAGTGAAGAAATGAGCAAAATTAGGTGAGTCACCGAAAGGGGGGGGTGTCATGTTAAAAATGGTAGAGAACTAAATAAGCAAAATTTAAAGGTGTATGTTTGGGGGGTGACCCCCCCCCCCCAGAAGAGCCCTTTAGAAATCAAATCCAAAAATCTCAAATTCAGTCTTTCTGATATTTAATAAAAAAGAGACGAAATCATTTTTTATTTATCCTTTCTTCAACAACTGCAAATAAAAACCAAACAGGAAACGAAACTTTAAATCTAAAGTCGTTAACGATAACAAAATTATCCTCAGATAATGTGTATTACTCAGCACTTTTGAAGGTTGTCGAATAATTTGTAACAAAACGTTTGAAAATAAACAACAGTTACGAAGCGATAAAATGTTCTTTTGTAATGTAAAAAACTACATTTATAGAAAAACGGGTGGAAAATCTAACAGAAAAGAACTACATAACTGAACTGAATTGAAAAACTGGTGAAAAATCTAAGTTATCGAATTAGCGAACATTAAGGAATTATTTATTCTGTGGTTGCATAGGCGTAACCAGCCTTTTGAACGGGTGGGTGCCCAGAATTTTTAACCTGAACTTGCTGGATGCAAACAGTATCTTATTTTATATAGTAAAACCTTCTAAAACAGAAGCCTATAAAACAGTTTTAAATTCCGTTTTAGACAGGTTTTTATCTTAGAGTGTATAATTGTGAGATTTTTTAATAAGGGTTTTTAACGGTGTTTTAATAAGGGGGGGGGACGCAAATTTTTTAAATAATTGTGAATGGGTCTGCGCAAGCAAGGGGGGGGGGAGCTGTCCGGGCAGTACTTGCTGGATACAAACAATATCTTATTTTATATAGTAAAACCTTCTAAAACGGAGGCCTATAAAACAATTTTAAATTCCGTTTTAGACAGGTTTATCTTAGAGTGTATAATTGTGAGATTTTTTAATAAGGGTTTTTAAGGATGTTTTAATATGGGGGGGACGCATTTTTTTTAAATATTTGTGAATAGGTCTGCGCAAGCAGGGAGGGGGGGGGGGCTGTCCGGGCACCCAGCCCGGGCATTCAACATTGTTCAAAAACCGTCTCAAAAGAAACGATTAACGTTTCAATAACTGTTTTTAATGAATATTATTCTTTTTTAGAGGTACAAAAAATGAAATCTTGATTAAAACAAGTGAAGGAAGATGCTGTCATTAAGAACCATGTGTTATTTATTTAATAGGGACTTTTCAGTAACATATTAATGCAATATTAGGTTCTAGCGTAGTAATACTGTTATTCATCCTAATACGATAAATAATGCCCATCCCTATAATCTACATACATAAAACAAAGTAGGGTTCTTTACACCATTTATAACTCGAGAACGGATGAATCGATTTTTATGAAATTTTGTATGAAGGTATCTGAGACCTTAGATTAACATACAGGCTACTTTTTACCCGACTACCTAAAAGGAGGGTAAGGTTTTAGTAGTTGAATTTAATGGGATGAAGTGGTAGTAACAATTTGCGGTGTCAGTAGAGGCACGAGACTGGGCGACTTGTTCTACCCGTAGCAAAGCGAGGGCGGGCTGCTAGTTGTGAATATTTTGACACCTCAGTTTTACCTATACGACAATTATATCGCGAGATAGTGTACATTTTGTTACTAGATCCATAGAAGTGAAGACTTTAAACTGGCTTTTCTTGATGTTCATATTTTTATAACTTGTTCGATAAATACTGCGGCTTTTTTGCTAATTTAGATGGAGGTTTGAATTTCCCCCCCTTTTCTTCATGGTGTATTTCATATTTTTATGCATGGATTTAGCATTGAAGTTCATAGTTAATTTTTTTAAATATTTAAATTGAGTTTGTTGAATTTTCTTCATTTTTCAATATACACGAAAGAAAAAAATCATTTAATGTAAAATCCTATGCATCTAAAAACCCATGTTTAGTTTTATGCAGTATATTCCAATGAATGGGGAGGGGAGAATTGAACCAGAAATATTCTTATTTATAAAAGTATTAGGGATTTAAAAAATATATTCTTTTAAATAATTTAAATTGTAGTAAAATAGGCTATTTTTTACAAGTTTTTAAAAATTTTATTTAAATTTTAGTATTGAGTATTGTCTATGTCACTACATATTATTACAATATTATTCAAAATTGGAGAGATGGTTTCAAAGGTAATGAGGTAATGTCTCCCCTTAAGGCATTAATTATAATTTGAAATTAGGGACACTCTTTTAATGATCCTGTATTTATTTCATTTTTTATCGTCAATGTCGAGTCAACTTTAATACTAATGGTTATTTTCTTTCTACAGTGCAAAAAGATGCTAAAACATTTTGGCTCCTTTTCATATTTATTGCCTTATTTACGTCAAGTGTCCTGCTTTATATGATCTCTTTGTACTTCAAAAGACTAACCACAAACAGCGAAGAGAAACATAATTATTCATCTCAAGCTCAGCTGACTGTAAAATGGGCTTATGTATGCTGGTATATCAGTATTTTCTTCTTTGTGACTTTCTTGATCTGTGTGTGCCGCCGAAAACCTGCAGAAAAGAAAAAAAGCGACAAGAAAAAAAGCGATCGATCAAAAGCACATAAAAAGTGAAAATTCTATAATCTGCTGAAAAGGCGCAAGTGCTTATGTGCTTTTAGTAATTTTATTCATCAGGAAACAAATAGTTTGCATATAGCTATAGAATATATGTATAACATGTACAAAGAAAAATGCTGTTTTAGTTTTTAATCTTAACTTTGTTTTTGTATTTGATCGATATTTTGCACATTTCCCGATAGGTTAGAATTATGTAAGTTGTGTACTCAAGTGTATTCCACGAAAATAAATCATTTTAATATTTTTAATACTTGATTCTATTTTAATAAGCTTTAAGGCATTTTATCAGTAGCGAATCAGGAGGAGTAACGACTCCACACGCTGTGCATACGTTGAAGGACGAAATCCATGCTAGTTTTCAACAAGGCCACCTTGTCATAACAGGCCTTGCAATCAGGAGAAAATCTATGGGTGAAAATGTCCAGATAGTTGCCAACTTATTATATGACTTTTTCTCGTAAGTAATGTCACCTGGTGTACTACTGGTAATACTCCATAAACAAATTCATAAGAAAAAATGGAAAATATTTCGGTTTCTCACATTAGATGGCGCTAACAAAGGAAGAATCATGTGGTTTCTGACCATCTGTACTGTGAACAAAGAAAACTTGGTGATTGCGAGGCCTGTTATTATGATAAGGTGGTTTTGGTTTTCAATGTCTTGAAAGCGGTGATATCGTTGATTTAATTTTAAAATGGTATCTTAAGCTGCTCCAGAAAGGGAGCCGGTCGTTGAAACAGATCGCGCATGCGTATTTGTGCTTTCGTTTGTCGTCAGCTCGAAAATCAAAACAAAGGGAATGATTAATGTGATGTCAATCGGTCTTTTTTTGGGGGACGACAATTTTTATCAATCATTTTCGAACCACAATTGAAAAAAATATGTATAATTGAAATTTACAAAAAATATAAATCGAATGTACATTTTCCCGCGTATAAGGAATTTTTTTAACTATGAAATTTTGCATGTTTAAATATGTAATGAAAATAAAAATTAACAAATATTTATAGCTATAAGGCAAGATCTTCTTTTGTTGTTATTTAAAATTACTTATAGTTATTTATACCTTCAAGTTGTTTCTAATCTACTATTTTTAATAAAGAAATAAATTTCCGTTCTGAAAAATAAGTGCGAGCGGGATTTGAAATCGCATAGAAATATCTGAAATTCTGCATGCCGCAGAGATACTGGCAAACGATTTGGGAAATTTATACGATTATAAATTGTAGCGCTGTTTTGCTGCTGCAGTCAACTCTTTCGATTTCGACTCTCAGATTTTTTTGACATTTAAGGGATCCATTATTTTGACATTTTTAATAGTATTTCTGACATAGCCGATTTCCACACTGTAGATACCAGTTTTGATAAACTGTTAAAATCTCATGCATTTTACTGCATATGGATTCCACCGCTTGTATAGTAAATGGTTACTTCAATGCATTATGGAGCATTCTCTTTGGTCTTAATATACAAACGACGGAGTGCGTATACAGAAAAATGCAGCAGGCTTTTAACAGTGTAGTCAAGTTCTAGAATGTAGGTTTGTCATGGGGCGTGTTCAGCGCAACTTACCAAAGTGACCAATGTAACCGGTAACATACCGGAGTGGTATGTAACCGGTAGCTAACCAATTACAGATTCTCTAGACGCAATGGTTAGTTTTGTCACGTAGCGCCATCTGTAGAAATAGTAGATTGCCAATTTGATTTAAACAAACTTTCATGTTACCAATCACGTGACCCAACTAACCGGGACTTTTCCTAGGTTAGTTCGGTTCCTTACCGGTCACATTGGTAACTACCTCTGAACGACATCGGTTGCGTACCGGTTAGCAGACTGAACGCTTTGGTAACTAACCAATCTTACGGGTTACTTGTTGGTGACATTGCTGAACACGCCCATAGTTTGGATAAAGGCGTATGTTGCCACCACTGAGTTCCACAATAGCAATTCACTGTTAATTCACTAATTCATGCTTGGTTACACTAAATGCAATGATTAATCAGAAACGTTCATTTTTGCAAACATTTTGCTGCTTGCAAAAATGCAGGCATCTAATTAGTCAATTTCATTTCACTAACAGTGAAAAATATTCCTGGATCCCGGCCAATGGATCGTTATTGTATAAACTTATTTCGAGAAAAGCGAGACATCTACCTGATTCCGCGTCTAATTGCATGACTTTCGTGAATTTTCACATTCAGCGTGTTCAGCGCAACTGATCGAAGTGATCAATATTACCGACCTATTGTAGGGCAGTATGAAATGAAAATCAAGGCGAAATGTGACGTCTGCTACAGTTCAACAGGATAGTTTTCATTGGTGTCATAATTTGCGTAATCTGTTTAAAATATTGTTGAATTTGTTTTTAAAGATTATCTATTTTCTGACCAATAAGAAAGCTCCAAAACCGACTATGGCGCGTTTTCATTGGTAAGAAAATATATAGTTTTTAAAAACAAATGTAATTTTTCACGATATTTTAAACAGTTTACGCGAATTTCGGCACCAACGAGAACTATCCTGTTGAACTGTAGCTGACTTCACAATTCGCCTTGATTTTCATTTCATACTGCCCTACAATCGGTCGGTAAGATTGGCCACTTTAAGCATGTTCAACGCAAATTACCAGTCACTTACCGAAGTGACCAATGTTACTCACCGATTGTAGGGCTGTACGAAATGAAAATAAAGGCGAATTGTGACGTCAGCTGAAATTCAACAGGATTGTTTTCATTGGTCCTACAATTCCTTTTCGTACTGCCCTACAAACGGTCGGTAACATTGGCTACTTCAGTGTGTTCAGCACAACTTACCAGTCACTTACCGATTGTAGACAAGTATGAAACGAAAATCAAGGCGAAGTGTGACGTCAACTATTATTCAACAGGATAGTTTTCATTGGTGCCACAATTCGCTTTCGTACTGCCCTACAATCGGTCGGTAACATTGGTTACTTTGGTAAGTTGCGCTGCATATGCCCTGTACAAATGCTTTCCAAGGGCGTGTTCAGCGAACTTACCAAAGTGACCAATATAACCGGTAACTTACCGGAATGGTAAGTAACCGGTAGCTAACCAATTGACTGATCCTCTGGACGCACTGGTTAGTTATGTCATTTAGCGCCATCTATATTCCATTGCTGTAATTATTGTTTTATTTACAAACTATTTCGAATTAACTAACTTCGAATTCTGATAAAAAGTTAATTAAATCCAATTGATTTTTTTAAATCATCATAGTTTAAAACATTCACCTTTTATATAAACATTTTATTTATATTTTAGATCATGGTTTGTTTATTGATCAACATACATCTGACTTGTGTGCTCGACATGAAGCCTGCTTATAAGCCATCGTCAATATACAGGGACGAGATAGCACACAAGGAAATATTACAACACACGAGAAGTACAACCAGGAGCTCCGCACAAAGTGTGTGTGCAATGGAGCCAGTGGGATTCGAACCCACAACCTCACGATTAGCGGCGTGATGCCTTAACCACTCAGCCACGGAGGCCCAGATCATGGTCTATATTTTAATTTAATTTTTTGCAATAGAGCTCGTGTTTTTTTTTTGTTATTTATATCTCATTGTCGCGTGTCATTTAGTGACCGGGAACTTATTTGAGGGTTCCGAAACATGTCAATGTATTTTATTTTTATTATAACACCTTTCTTAAGTAAAATTAAAATTTTCATTAAAATGACTTCGAATTAATTAATTTTTCGGTAACATGTAACCGATCACGTGACCCAACTAACCAAGGGCGTGTTCAGCGAACTTACCAAAGTGACCAATGTAACCGGTAACTTACCGGAGTGGTATGTAACCGGTAGCTAACCAATTACAGATTCTCTGGACGCACTGGTTAGTTTTGTGACGTAGCGCCATCTGTAGAAATAGTAGATTGCCAATTTGATTTAAACAAACTTTCGTGTTACCAATCACGCGACCCAACTAACCGGGACTTTTCCTCGGTTAGTTCGGTTCCTTACCGGTCACATTGGTAACTACTTCTGAACGACATCGGCTGCGTACCGGTTAGCAGATTGAACGCTTTGGTAACTAACCAATCTTACCGGTTACTTACCGGTGACATTGCTGAACACGCCCCAAGATTTTTCCCCCCCGGTTAGTTCGGTCACTTACCGGTCACATCGGTCACTTGTGCTGAACGACGTTGGTTGCTTACCGGTTACAGCATTGAACGCATTGGTAACTAACCAATCTTACCGGTTACTTACCGGTGACATTGCTGAACACGCCCTTAGTTTGTCTCTTTAAATTGCAAATTGGCAATATTATTGCCGAATGAAGTCCAGTGATATGAATTAAAACGCAATGCTAAGTCTGTAAAAATTTTCATTTTACTTTTTATAGACAGTCGACGATAATTTTAATATTAAATTACATTTTTAATATTACTGTTTGTTTATATACCTTTTCTTAAATTAAAAAGTAAGTATAATTATTTTAGCTCTTTGCTTGTTAGTTATGTGCTGATTATTACAAATATTGCGGGTTTTTTTTAAGATTCTTTCTGTTTAAGTAAAATAAATCTTCATCGCGTGGGTAAAAAGGATTTAAGAAAATTGTTTTTTCAATTTTTGAAACCAATGTTTGAGATTCTTTCCTAAACATAGAATTTAAGGGCAATAATATTTGTAAAAATTTGTGGAAAAACATCCGAGAGCTACTGAAGCGATATCAATTAATATACATAATTTTCGGTGCAATAATTTGCACTATACTTTGATTGTTTTAGTTTTTGGGGAAATAATTTCTTTTCAATAATGTTAAACTTATCCTCTCCCTCCCTGACCATAGAATTTTCTTAGTAACTATTGCAGGTTTTATTTCTTGCCAAATAATTAGAGTATAGTTAAACTATTGCCAAAACTCTTAAAATTACTGAAATCCCCAAAGTTGTTGCCGAGAAAGACTTATTTTAGAAATTTCCGCTGACCGCATCGCGCATTGTATATTTATATGGTTATAATATTATTCTTGAATTTTATTTGTACCACTCTTTCAAAAGAGTCTTCCTAACATATTTCTAGAACTGCGCGAAACTGCACAAAACATCACGTTATCGAGTTCACTGCTGAAATACTTAAATGAAACTAGTCTGCAAGTCATACCTTGGTTATTAAAACTACTTGTCGACCCAATTATATTTGTATGTTCCTATTTAGTTTCTTGCTGTATATAGCAAATTATAATGAAAACTGCTCTGTCAATACGGCATGAATGATATAAAAGAATGCCCGATTTCATTAAATTATATTAGGATGATCTGCTGACACTTAAATGGAGTCTGTAGATAGTTTCCAACAGATTTGAATTTGCAAACCAATTTAATTTTATTGTACTGAGAGGAATATATAACTATGGAATTTCAGCCGCGAACTCTATGAAGTGGTTTGAGCAGTTGCCACCTAGCCTTTAGGAGAAAAATCAAGGATAAAGATTGATTTGAAACAGTGGTAATAAAATAGTTTCTTGTAGTACTTCTGATATGAAAATACTGTTAATTTTTATCCTTTTCAAATCTCGTGGTTTATGTATTTTTTTATAATTTCAGTTATGGATTTATATTAACAAATAATATCTAAGAAAGATTTGAATAACAATTTTTTTCTATTTTTTTGTGCATGAAACATAGAAGGCCAATAATGAACCCCCTTCAGGAATTTCTTTAAAAAATTTTTATTAGTAAATATTATATTCCAGCTTTTTTCATATTCTATTAATCTGTCAACAACATTTAACTGATCCCATAGTTGCATTTCCCAATAGAAATAAAAATTTAAATAATAAAAATACGCCAAAGCACTTAAAAGCCCAGTAATGGACACCCTATGTTCCAGTAATGAACTAGGGTGGTTTTGTTGACTCATCTTATTGAGTCAAAAAAAAGCTGTTTTAAATTGTATTTGGGTCCAGAACTTGATAAAAGTATGCTAATAAAAATATATTAACTTGTTATTTTTATTGAATGATTAAAAAAAAAATTAATTAAAAAATATATAATAACCACATGGAATTAAAAGCGGCTATTTATAAAGAGATTGCCTTTAAATTCTAAGTAAAATTTAAGGATTAAATTTGATTATTTAGCTTTTTAATTAAATCAAAATATTTTATGCACTACCGAAATTACTTTTAGTATTGATCACTTGGGGTGTCCGTTACTGGAAAATCACAAATTAAGCTTTCAGTAATGGACACTCCTCCTAAAATCTGAAAAATAAAATTTTGAAAATGGCTATGGATATATTAAATTTAATGTTTTATAGTACTAACCAAACAAAAATATTCAATTTTTACGGAAAAAAATGGAAAAAATAAACACGAAGTAAAGTCAGCTCTTACCATGTTCATTAAGATTTTCAATGATAAACTGTGAAACTGTTTTCTGCTTCCTAATTGCTTTGATCAAAAGTGTAAAAAAATATTCCAGCTTATAAGGCATGCAAGGGGAAATTCAGAAAAAATAATAAAAGCTTAATTCTTATTTTTTTTATAAACGAAAAAGATAAAAGGCGGCTCATTACTGGCACATTTGACCTACACGGGGACTCAAAGTGAATTTTTGAGTTTTTTAGGAATTTATTTTACACATTTACATTACTAAAACATTGGAAGACATAAAATATATATTCGAATTAAACAAAATAGCATTTTGTTTTTTATATCGCATTTTTAGCGAGATACATTGTATATAATAAAAATGGCTTGCAGCAGAAATGTACAAAAATGTAAACGTGACTAATTTTAATGTGCATTACGATAACATTTGTGGAGGCCATTAATAATAAAAATATATTAAATGTACATTTAATGTTTTGAAATGTTTTTGCAATGTAAAATTAGTAAATAAAATAAATCCTAAGAAATTGCCAAGGTATGTAATTTTAGTTTTCGAGTATCATGAAATTTTATAGATTCGCTGTTCAACCGTTAACACTTTAACTATACATCCATGAATAAAATTAAAGTACACAAACCATTGGGTCTGAGGAGGATAATAGCCCGTTAAAGTTTAATACACGAATAATATTTAATGAATAGTGTTTTTAAGTGAGCCGGTTTTTAGGAACTCTGATTTTTCCCGCGTAATCACTGCGCGGGATACAGAAGTCCCGATTTTTTATAGTACATTCTTGTCATGTTACATTTTAGACTGCTTTTAGTGCAACTTAAGAGTGAAACCTATGAGAACATCTAAAATCATATTTCACACTATTGTACAACATTTTTGATATTGATCATATTGTAGAATTCTTATGTAATAAGAAAATAACCTCAAGAAATGAAAAAAAGCCGTATAACTTGTTTAAATATGTAAAGTTTGAAGACCTTTTTAATCCTCATTTAACGGAGAGGGTGATCACTAAATTACTCCCCTCCTTGGATCTGCTATTGAAGGGTGTGGTTATTTATATTTAAAAAAGTGTTAAAATATCTTGTAATTATATAATACTAATTTTGTACTAATGGTTAATTTTCTTTTCCTACAGTGCAAAACGTAGTAATATTTTTGATCTTTTTTGTATCTATTGCCTTATTTGGATCATCAATTTTGCTTTTTATTCATGCAAGAGACTATTATGGCTTGGGAGGCGGAGTAGCTGCAGAGGGCCAAGAAAAACCCAGCTATAATACTGAAGCTGTGTTGACATTTATCTGGGCTGCAATATGCATGTACTTTAGTGCTTTATTCTTCATGGCGTTTGTGTATTATACTTGCTATCAAAGACCTGCACAGATCAAGAAAAGTGAAACTGCAAGTGGGGATGGTTCAAAAGAAAAATAATCGTAATAAATATTGACTGAAGACCTCGCCGTCGCCAAATGCTATTGCTCTTTTAATAATTTTATTTGTTAGAAAATCTTAAATGTGTCATTTACTGTAATCAAATGTGTATCGCGCAATAAGAAAATGAGATAAAATTTTAAGGATGTTATCATTCTTTTTCTACTCTCCAGTGTTTAAAATATTGTGTTGCAGTTTCGAAGCGTTTTGGCCTGGGGTTTTGACGAGAGTGGTTTGGTTTATAACTTGATTCCATTTTAAGCTATGGCCACAAATATTGTTTAGCAATTTTATTAATAATTTGATAGTTATTTTAAAATGAAATACAAAATAGTAATTTGAGATTTTAAAAAAATCGTATAATAAAAAATTAAGAAAATGCATTCATTCAGAAATATAGATATCGTATATCCTATTAAAAAAATATTAAACTGTTAGCGAGAAATTTGTAAATAACGCTGTCATAGAATTAACATTTTCTACAAAGTTTCTTTTTGTGACTGGTGTAGGCTTTTAAAGACTATAAAGATAAGTTTATTTTAAACGTTAAACGCAATACCACTTATTTACAAGTTCAATAAATCGCTTTCGAATGATTTTTATTTATGAATAATGATCCGATGGAATTTTGATCCTTTACATTTTTTCTAAATATACTTGTGAATGTTTAATAATCCTGTAAATATGTGCCTCAATAGTCTTCATTACTTGCCCTAATTTAAACTTTCCACGTTGCATAGTTGCCACGTTGCACGACTAAAGTTTTCTTACAATGATACTAATCTTCTCTAATCGAAGAACTTTCTGCGACTAAATAATGCGAAATCTAGAATACGAAATTTCTGGTAATAAGCTTGCACGACTCTGTTTGCCATATTTTGCATGTGGAAATATACATAAAAAATATATTTTAACTTTTCTATCTAAAATATTTAATTAGACAGACTAAAAATGCTACAAAGCACGTTTTTATAAAATTCAAAGGCTTATAAAATTCTGCATCTTTTTAAAAATTAATAAAGTTAAATTCTAATTTGACTAACTGCCATTTGTCGAATTTAGATTCCACCCGTTTGCCATAGACAAGTTGGAATAACAGAAAATTACTTTCATGGTATAAATAGTTTAGAGGTCATTTCCTGCGAAATCTGATACGCTTCCTCTTTTTGAATTTAAAGGTGGCAAAATGCTAATTTTTGGAATTTTCCAAAATTTAAAGGCTTGCAATTCAGAAGTGACAAAAGCCTTCTCCCCCCCCCCCCCTGGGCATATTTGAAATTGTTAACACACACGGATATTGACTTTCTTTAATTTTCTGAGCTGTTTCAAAGTCTTATTTAAATTTTATTATATTTTAACTATTGTTGGGAAAAAAACAAAGCCGCATGATATATTGAAAAACAAGTGTCATTACTTCAGATATTTTTGAATTTATCGCTATTAGTTTAATAATATTTAAAGATTTTATCAACGTTAGAATTTAAGACATGGAAAATGTCAGCTTGAGTAGTTCTAATTAAAGATTTTAAAGATAGAAATTGTTTGCAAACATATTTAAACTTTTTTTAATTTTTCATTTACTTTCTTCAACTGCGAAAACATTGAAAAAACTTGAATGTTTCGGCTATTTTAAATGGGGGGAAAAAAACCCTGTGGAATTGTCCAGTTTGTAAAAAGCATCTGCAAGATCAAGAATCATTAAGATGTTAAAGGTAAATAAAAAAATGAACTACCTATAATTCCAATAAATAACAATATTTAATTATTTTGGATCTAAATACATAATTCAAGTATCGCCTTTTATGTATTCTTATATAACGGTAGTTTCCAATTCCCTGATTTGTAGTGTTTCTTAATCTTGATTATAGATCTTTAGGTTCCAGCACAGACGATCATCTCAATGTTCTGACTGAAATTCCAGAATTAAAAATAGATTCGCATGTTAAAACGCAGTCCAGCTGCCAAGTCATACCTTGGTGGAAAAATACAGATGGAGGACTGGGAGCATGAAAACGCAATGGTAAACCTAAGATGGGTTTTAGGTGTTTTCCACCGAACTATGACTTGGCAGACAGATTGCGTTTTAATATGCGAAGAGGGTTTAAACTAATTCCGAAGTTTCACTCGTCGAACTTGAAGTGGTTATGTACTTACGCCTCTTCCCGGTTCCACAGACTCCTTTTTGCGTTTGTGCTTTCGAGATTAATCTCCCTCCCCGGATTGATGACTGAAATTACTCGTATACTTAGAATATTTGATAGAGAATATATCAACTAAAATACTAATCACATTGCATTTTTAATTTTTTCCGTTTATTTGCACAATATCTCTCGCATTTTAGATAAGTTTAAAAGAAATTACATTTGAACGCGATATCTTAGCTGAGTCCTTGAGAATGTGATGCGGACATTTCAGCAAGGTTACAGCGTAGATTACTAGGCAGGATATTTATTACTAACCTTTCACCAATAAATTTTAATAGAAATTGCTAAATTATTTAAACGTCGCATGTATCCAAAATTGTTCCGAAAAAAGCAAAAATTTCTTTATTAATGGCAGAAGTTTGATCTCTTGGTGATCGGGCCCTCCTTTTGGGGATCGCGGACCACATTTTAAGAACTATTGAATGTATAGTATAAGTTCCTAAAAGAACTCTGTGGTTTTGAAGAATTTTAATTCAATCGTAAAGTTAGATTAATACTATATGTATACTATGCATTAAAATTAAATTTATAAAGATTTTTACTATTTAAGTAGATTTAAATGTTTGTCCCGTTTGTATTCAACCTCTTCCCATGTCTTATCAACATGTCTTGGAGAGATGATAGCTACGATACTATTTTCGTTTTCCTGAAATGGTTTACATCTTGAATTTTCTCAGCGTAAACAAGTTTCTTGACGTGTCTCCTGTAAAAAGTGTGAAAATTCCGCTGTATAATGGTAACAGGTCCAGCTTCTATGAACCCGAAAAGAAACTGAGCCTTTTCTTGTGGCGTCGCCATCTTAGTACATTAAATATAAAGATTACATGATACATAACTTAATACAAATTACATAATACATAGAATGATGGAATGGGCGTACTAGTACCTCTTTCCTGCGCTATTCCTTAAGGGAGCGATGAATAATGGTTAAGTCCATTCCAAATGCCAGTGGGATGGGTGGAAGAGCAGGGGAAACTTTTTCCGCAAACCACGTGATATTTGTGTCGTCATTGTTTACATTCAGATTTACTACTTTAATTTTGGCATTAAGAGCGATATATGCAAGATTTTAGGAAATTGCATATCGCTCTTGCATAACGCCGAAATCAGAGTAGTAAATCTGAAAGTAAACAACACAAATATTACGTGGTTTGCGCAGCAAGTTTTTCGGCCTTCCGATCTGCATTTAGAATGGTCTTCATCTCTAGCCTACGCTCTCATAAGGAATAGCAAAAGAACGACGCTAGTCAGCTATATTATTTCAAGGTCAATGACGCGCCCCGCTACTTAGAATTGGAAAACAAAACTAGTGTGTATGAAAATTGAACTACTTATTTTTTCAAAATTAGCTGACCAGACCTAAATACCGTTAACTCGATCTGATTTAAAACTCCGGAGTTTTGTGAATGCTGCATTTCAGAATACTTAAGTTGCTGAATTTTAACGATTAATTTGTTCTAAAAGATAAATTATGCAATTTTTGTGCTATTTAACACATTATAATATAATTTAAATTTCTTCACTGTATTGTGATTTTATCTTTTCTATTTTCAGTGCTAAACGGAAGAATTATCTTTCAAATGGGAGTAATTATAGCGGCTGTATTTTTAGGCTTGGGCTTATACATGGTTTTATATGCAGCAAAACCTTATGAAGAACTATATGAAAAAGTTACGGACGAGGAACAGAAAGGGAAGTTTCTACGAGAAGGTAGATCACTACGGATATATGGGATTGCGTTTTTCGTTGTAAGTGCCGTCGTCCTTGTCATCACTAGTTTCATTCCAATTGGCTGGTTTCGTTCATGGCGACAAAAGAAGAGAGATCAGTTGAATAAACGTTTACGTCGTCGGCAAATTCGTGTGATTAGTTATGATCCTCCAGATGTGGAATATATTACTGATGATAGCGCAGAAAATAAGCAGAGGTTTTAACCAATTTTAGTTGGCTTTTTATCTCGGCTTTTATCATTGGTCAGACAGTTAATTTTGATCAAAATAATGAATTTTTAACTTTGATGTTTATAAAAACACTTTGTATGAAAGTTTTTAACATTGTCCGATCATATCTGTGCAGTTAATTTTTAATAAAGAGGTGTAAATCTCATTTTAATCAATTTTCCGGCACAATGGCTGCTTATTAAAATGTTTTGCACTAATATTTTATGATAAACGAATCATAAATGAAAAAAAAATAGCTTTGTAAGTTAACGAAATATAAAACGATGCTAAAACATATTACGAATTTTAAGAACAATGGGCAAAAGAATTGTTTTCGTATATTGATAAAACAACAGAATAAATGTATGACTTGCAGGAATTCTTTCGGATGAATTAATGGGAACAAAAAATTTAATTATTCAAGTGCTCCCATCGTTGTAAGTTTCATTCCGACAGACTGATTCAGTTCTTGGCGACAAAAGAAAATAGATTACTTTAATAAACGTTTACGTCGCCGGCAAATTCGTGTCATCAGTTATGATTCTCCAGATGTGGAATATGTCGCTGATGAAAACGTTGAAAATGAACACAAGTTTTAAACAATTTGAACTTGACATTTATCTTGACTTTCGTTATTGACCAGCCAGTTGACTTGATAAAAACGACTGCTTTTTGAAACTTCGATATTATTAAAGATCTTTTTTTAACACTGTTCGATTTTATCTGTACAGTTAATTTTTAATAAGAGTTGTAAATCGATCATTTTAATCTATTTTCTAGCGTAATGGCTGTTTATTAAAATATATGCTTCGTATTAATATTTTAAGATAAACAGGCCACGAATGGAAAATATCTTTGTAAGTGGTTACTTTAGAACACACAATAAAAGGATTAATATGAGACATCTTTTCATTATAACATGCGCTACACACAGACCATAAAACGAGAATTAAATGTGTTACTGGGTTCTATATTCAAAATTTAGGTTCAAAGCTGTATAAAGTCGGGTGGCACCGATGATTTACTCAAAGAACTTTTAAGTGATAAGTAGTTTAAGCTATAACTGCATTACACCATGAACTGCTTCGCTCATTACCTGGCTGGAACCATTCTCTTCTGAACGTTGGATGTTATATTTTATAAAATTTAAAACTTTATATCTCGATGAAGAAGGAAAATAATTTATGCGTCTAAAAACACGTTCCAATATGCCTTTTCTATTGCTACTTATTTAGATTTTTTTTTCATCATTACACTATTGAGGTAGTTATCTGGTCAGGACTCCCCCTCCCCCCATAATATTCATTGAGAGAAGAAATTTTCTGCACGTGTCTGTCGGAACCTCCTCGGCGATTTTATACAATCGCCGACTTTTTTGAGGCTCCATTATATGAATTGGGCAGACGTTTTTGCTTTGTAAATTAACAAGAGCATTCAGAACTTCTCTTGACGTTTCAGCTTGTTGATTAGCCACCTGTGTCTGATCAGGCTGTTATCTTTGGTTCTCTCGAGCAAGACTTGCATTGTCCTCATCTTGTACGACCTCTAATAGTCCAAGAGCCGACCGCACAAAACTTTAAGTCATCGAGCACAAGACAAATTCCTTTATTTTATAGAAGAGTAGTAATAAGAGATTCTAATGATCCGCGTCTGCCGCAAGCGAAGTGGTGCACAAGCCATAAATTAATACCACAAGTGGTTGACTCGTAGACTTAGCATTGCGTTTGCCGTACAGTAAAAAATAAACAGGAAAACATAATTCTAAGTCTGAGTCAACCACTAGTGGTATTAACTTTTGGCTTAAGCTCCACTTCGCTTCCGGCAGACATGGATCATTAGATTCTCTAATACTACTTTTCCATAAAATAAAGGAATTTTTCTAGTGCTCGATGACTTAGGGTTTTGTGCGGTCGGCTCTTGGACTATAACAAATGTCCCCATGAATCGCACATTAGATTGTGGCCTCATCAACCTATATCTGCCATGCGGGTGCCTTCATCGACTTCGTAGAATTTTATCGGCTTGACTAATGCATTTCGTTATGTTAATTTCATATTGCTGACAATATCGTTCCCTACATGAAAAGTTTGCCACAGGAAAACTGGCAGCCTTCATTAATCCCCTTACATTAAAAGTGAATAACCAGATAACTTTCAAAACACGGCAATCTCTCCATCGAAATGTTCTTGAGCCAATGGTATCACGGCTCTTAATATCTTCAGTTAATTTAGGTTCCGACGTGTATACATGTTTAAGAAAAAATATTTAATTGCAATATAAAGGATGATATTTAAAGTGTAGCATATGTTCTTAAACACCTGACGCATCCTGTATATATATATATAAAAAATGTAAAAACAGTCTGTTTATTTTATGGAAAAAGAATAAAGGTTCACATTCGTGTTTGCCTTATCTGAAGAGTTTAACACGTTGACTCCACAGTGATTGACAATCAACTTTCCGTTTAGGCCGCGTCAGTCATCGACAGTGAAAATACGATATAAAATTTAAAAAAAATGTTATTTTAAGTAATTATTAAGAAAGTATAATCTTGTAATAAATAAAAGTTAAGTAAATTTTAAATAAAATTTCAGTAATTACTTAAAACAACATATATATTTAGTTTTATATCTTATTTTAGATAGTCAGTCACCGGTGACCGACTCGGCCTAAACGGAAAATTCAGTGTCAGCCCCCGGTGACTGACGTGGTACTCAATGTGTCAAATATATCTATATGTTCATTTATTGTAATAATTTCTTTATGAAAACATGCACTAAAATAAAGACAGATTACTAAATGGTACACTTATAGAAAGAATATATTTTCAATACACTTAATTCATCAACGTTTCGTTTGCTTCTGCGAACGTCGTCAGGATACAATAGATTAACATCTTTAACATCTTTCTATCGTATCTTGACGACGTTGGCAGAAGAAAACGAAACATTGATGAATTTTTAAGTGTATTTTAAATATATTCTTTTTATAAGTGTACCATATAAAAATCTGTCTTTGAGTACATATTTTTAGTATAATTTATGGTGCAATTGTCCAATTCATAGTTAATTTCTATGTGTATATGCACGGATCCGAATTTTATAATCTTATAAACTTTTTTAAAATTTGAAATACTAATATTTTTTTTAATCAATATTTTTATCATAAAATTTTCTTTCGTGTTAATACCAGAAAGCACATAAGATAAAATAAAGTAAAATGCCACTTGATACATTAAGTCGAAAAATCCATAGCAGCAATAAATCCTAGACGGACTTAAATACCTTCTTAAGGAATAACGTTTTACTTATGTATCTCTCCAATTCCCAAGACATACTCTTTCAGGATTGAAATAGATTTTTTTTTCAGGTTTCTATTATCTTTTGGTTCAATTCTTAGATTTAATCTTGATCATTTTCTGCGGTGATTAAAAAAGATGACTATTCCCACGGTTAATCGCAAGGTGTTAAAAAAACACTAAAAGATCAAAATTGAAAAGTAATTCGTAAAAAAGTGCTAATAATGGAAAAAAATTGTATACATTTTTTTTATTTTTTATTTATTTTTTTCTATCTTCACAAGAATAAAGTATTGGATTCGTTAACATTTTCGACAAATTTATATGTTGCAGAAGATGAACACGATATGACTCTTTAAAAAAAATGTAACAAAAATTTTGCCGTCGTTCTATTTCAGGAAATAATCCACAGGATACTCTTAAAACGAAAGAGTGGATTTCGCTTCTCAGGAAAGAGCTGCAATTTATTGAATAATGAATGAGTTGAATTTTAAATGCTTTATTCATCTTGATTTAGATTGCTTATTTGAGTAACTCATCTTGATTTAAATTGTTTAAAAACAACTCACTCACTTGAGTTGTTTCAACTCTTTATGAGATGCTGCTGCCTTTCAGAACGTGAGATGAGTGAATTTCCGCTCAACTTGAGTTATTTTTTGCTGACATTTTAAGAGTACGTAATCTGGCGAATAGGGACCGGTCACTTGCAATTTTTGATATTTTGTTATTGCGATTTTAGATGTTTATTATTTTTATCTATCTTAACAAAAAAAGTATTTAATTAGTAAAAAGTTTCAACTTACGGTTTTCGACGGATTTATACGTTTTTTGATTACGATTTGACTATTTTTAGAAAATGTCTACACGTGACAAAAATCTTGTGAGAGTTCTATTTCAAGAGCTAAAGAAGAAATATAATTTTAATTTCCGTTAGACCTTGGATCAAAGCGATGCTGTTTAGATTTTAGCGTAAATCATCCAACATGTGGCGCTACTGTGATGCATTTTCACTATTTATGGTATATCTTTGTCTCAAGAGCTGATAAGCAGATTTTCATCACTCTTCAGATTCACGCACGTTGACATAAGTAGTTGATGTTAAAATTTTTGTGTAAATCGCGCAATAGTTGACGTTGCTGTGCTACATTCTTCAGGATTTCCGCAGTAGTCGACCTCAAGAACTACTTTACAGATTTTTAACTTCAGCTAAACGTTGACATAATCTCTTGCTGATTACGTTTTAGTGTGTTTACGTTTAATTCTGTGGCTGATTCATTGTATACTTTTAAAAAGAGGGACAGTAAAGAATCTAAAATCCAGGGATAGTTTTTAAAAATAACAACAGTTAAGGGTGTATTCGAAAAAACGTTTTTCCACCTTCAACAGCTCGAAATTTTCCTATACAATTTCAGGCATATTTTAAAAATTATAAACATGAAACTTGCTGAGGTGATTTTTGAAGAGGTGCCGTGTGATGTCATTTTGCACTCGTTTCACTAGAATTCGATTTATGAACAATTATCTTCTTAGTATGACCCTTTTTTCGTTCACTGATCTCCCGCTTCGAAAAAATCTGTACAAAATGTCGTTTTTGATTGCTTTTTTTTGCAATACTTTCTGCATTTATCAAAGAATCGAGAATCACGGCACTTTGTGTACTTTCTGAATAAGACAATTTGCCGGTTTGATGCATTTGAGAGCAAAAATGAATTTAAAAATAAATCGGAAAATAAGCAGTTCGAATTGAAATACACCCTTAAATATGCACAGGTTATTTTTTTAAATGTATAATTTAAAAGAATAGTTCCAGTTTTTCGAAAAAATTACATCGAATTACTTTTATTGAAACAATTTTATACAGACAGATTCTAACTTATCCCTTAGCTCTCCACATCATTTAGAGCATCCTCGCGTCATTTTACAAATATTATTCAAATTTTCATTGGTCAGTACACCTTTTTTTTTTTTTTTTAAAATAATTCAAGTACACAATTCCAAAAATGTTTACATTAAACGAGGCAAATTTGATTTTCCTTTATTACTGGAGCTAAAACAAGTTTTACAAGGATAGAGGATGTCGCCTCAGCGGCGGCAACGGAGTGCAAAGGGTTAAAATCAGCATAAGGGAGACGGGACGGTAAGCAATTTTGTGGTATATTTGGACCACAACATCTTCCAAAACTTATTTATCTCGTTACTATCTATATTATAAAAGCCAAACGTATCTGTGCGTAACGCATACGTCATTTTGCACATGGCAACACTTTCAAATTTTAAATGAATTTCGGTATTGCGATTTTCGCTACTAAAAGTTTTTAAACTTCTTAATGTCACACATTTTCCATTTTTACACCATCGTGTAGAAAAAAATATACTTTTAAATGAAATTTGTTTGAAAGCTGTATCTTAATTTGTTTTTGAAATATTAATTTTTTTGTAGCTTTTAATACCTCTTTTCTAATCGTGGCAACAGGAGTACTTCATTTTTATTTAAAGCAAAAGAAAAAAAAAGGAAACAGTGAGTGTTCTATCTTTATGTTGCCATTTTCTCATTAGAAGGGAAAAAATAGAAATTTAAATATCTTCTATTATAAAACCCGGTGAATTTTGACTTCATGACAAAATTTGATTTACACGTAAAAGAATATCAACAGTTTAATATCTATTTCAGCTAATAGCATTGAGTCTTCAAGTTTTGAATCAAAATTATCAAATTAAAATGCAAATTTTTTTAAAGTGTGAATACAGATGTGTGATTATTTCTACATTTGTAAATTTTGATATGGTGAAAATGATGCCGGGTTTAGATTTCACGGGAAAAAAAATTCTATGATTGAGTCAAAGTTGAATAAATTTTGCTTTTTATCATTTCGAAATACTAGCATAAGAACCTTAATTGATAACTTTATCATAACATATCTTTGTTATTTTTTTGCTGCTTACATATACAATTACAGTTTAATTTTAACAATTTCTACAACTGCGGTTTATAGAAATAGTATTTTGTTAATTTGACGATAAGTATCGTTTGTTTAAGAGTTAGACGTATAAAATGCATTTTTTACTATAACTAATTTTGTAGGTTTATTATAAGTTAATGAAACAGTTCGTACTTAAACATTTTCTTTTGTCAAAATTTGACGGGTTCTACCTTGTATTTTTAAAGTCCTTCAGTGGATTTTTTCTTCCAATATAATAAATTAAAGAAAAAACAAAGAATATGTACTGAATAAAAATTATAATTCAGGGACATAATAGTTAAAATTATGTGAGCATATTTTTCATATGTCGCTATCCTTGTGTAAAGTGTGTTTATGTATGTATAATGCATTAAAAATTCTTTCAAATTTATTTACAAAACATTGATATACAGGGTGATTCAAAATAACGTGAACAAATTGATATGGCAAATCAAGCATACGACAAAGATAAAAAAAAACACATAGGAACATAGGGTCGCAAACTACTTATTGCGTCACAAATACAGGGTGTTTCATTCTATCTACACCCGGTTTGAAAGTAATAATTTTGAGGAAAATAAAAATATTGTAATGAAAATGCAACGATATGTACCTTATTTTGTGTGAAATGTGATAACGTTAAGAAAAGATCTCGAAAAACATAAAGCTCAAGCAATCGACGATACCGTATAAACTGATTATCATAGTCCAAAATGTGAGGGGCCAAGTGCATATTGCTGGTGCGTATAATGCAAACTTCTACCACTTTTGGTTGGTGTTATCACATTTAAAACAAAGGTGAGAATGTCTGTTAAATGTTTTATTATAATATACTTCAGTTTTCTGAGATTTATTACCGTCAACTCAAATTGCATTATGATGAAACACCCTGTATCTGCGACTCAATAAGTGGTTTGCGGCCCTATGTTCCTATGTGATTTTTTATCCTTGTCGTATGACTGATTTGTCATATCAATTTGTCCAAGTTATTTTGAATCACCCTATATATTCAGGAAAGATACTTATAGTGAAAAAAAAGTAAATATAATACCAAGAAGTAAAAAGAATATTGAAAAAAAAAAAATCGCCCAGACATATTTATTTACAAAAACATGGCGTAAGTAAATTCTGTAGCCTTTTAAATGTTATGAAATTTTTAGTTGTGTATTTCTATTTTCCCAATTATACTCTTTCAGGATTATGAGACAGAATTGCTTCAGATTTCTGGATTTTCTAGCTTAAAACTTGGATTTCTTGTTACCGTATTTCTTCTTTTTCAAAGATTGAAAAAAAGGAGAATTGAAGATTTTTACTTGATTAATTTCGAAATATTAAACAACAGATTCGAAATGTAAAATATTTCACTAAAAATGGAATAAAAGATAAAATCTATCATAATTTTATTTCTAAAATATTACCCGAGTTTATGAAAAAAAATCGGAATAAATAAAAAACTAAATATCAGTCGCATCCGTAAAAATAAATTAAGATTTAGCATATTTTTTAATGGTGATTTAAATTTGAAATACTCATTGTAAATAGTATCTTAAATTTATTGCTCATCTTTCTTAAATCTCCTGAAAGAAATAAAATATGCGTTTTAAAGATAATCGAAGTTGAGAAATACTCCATTGTTGAAATTTCATTCTTAAAAATGGTTAATGCGATTATATTTTACGCTACCTGTGTAGTAATTCGTTATTACATTTGTATTAAATATTTTAATTGTTTACTTTTCGAAAATGTCTACCTACCCCATCAAAGCGCCATACTTGGTCATGTGGCCGGTTTCGATTGAAAATATTTAGATTCGGATCAAGAATATTTTTCACAAAATGAGAAAAAAAAATATTATAAAGCGCAGAAATAAATCGAATAAAACCAAAAAATTTTAAATACAAATTCTCGTTTGGGATGATTTTAAAACTTGAGCAAAATCCCAACTATGTTCCTTAGTAACCCTTTGCGGCGCACTACTCTTTATTTAATCACTTAACTGATTCTTTTTTTTTTTTACGTACAATAAAATGAAAATATAGCAGAAAGACTATTTAAATATTATGAATATTTTAGCTAAAAATAGTCTAACCATTTCTGCCATTAAATACTATGCAATTGTGTTTTGATAAATTTAGTGGTGACAAAAAGCTTATGTGATGTATCTGGCAAACTTTTCTTGCCCGGTTAACCAGGACAAATCAGTTAAGTGGTTAAAGTTAAAATTTAGATTTAAAAAAATGTCGGCAATCTATTTAGGTCTAGAGGAGTACACAACTAAAATTTTAAGAGCCCTCCCTACTGACTGAAAAAGACTCGGATGATAATGTTAAGTCTATGGGGGCGTTCTTTTCAAATATCTCGCTAGAATTTTAATATTTTTACATGATATTTTTACATAAAATAGCTGAGGACGATCTACAACCGTACTTGTTTTTACTTTTTAGATCAAAGGCTATCATAGCCTGAGAGCTTATGGGCCCGCCCATTCTATATGTATGTATGTACGTGTGTTCGTTCGTGAATGCGTAACTCGATAACTCATGATAAAAATATCCGATCCACTTGAAATTTTGTATATAGGTACATTCTGATAAGGCGCATCCCTGATTAGTTTTTGGAGTTCATTCGATATGTATAAAAGGGAGAATGTGGGACTCATGCCCCTATCCTTAACTGATATAAATGGGTTTTTCATGCAGAATTACCAGTTTTCGTTCAAAATTTAGATGTAGGATCATTCGGATAAGGCGCCTCCGTGATTGGTGTTAAGTGTTCATTGGATAAGTATAAACAGGGGGAACGGGGCTTCTAATGCCCCTCCACTTAATTTATATAAATGGGTTTTTCATGCAGAATTATCAGATTTCGTTCAAATCTCTGAATAGTTTTGGAAGTTTAATGATTAAGTATAAAAGAAGAAGGTAACTCCTCTTAAATTATATAAATGAGTTTTTATTAAGAATTTTCCTATTTGCTTTGAACTTTGTATATAGATTTTTTATATGATAAAGCATGTCCCTGATTAGTTTAGGGTGTTCAATGATTAAGTATAGAAAGGGGAAAGGGAGGAGCTGTCTCCTCTCATTAATTTTTTTTCGAACGAAATTAACCCTTGAAAATATAAGGCTGTAATGCACAATTAGTATACGTAGCCTGTGAGCTCAATGCCATCAGTTTAACTGGGCGATATTTTTAAATAATTCTTTTTATTTATTTTTCATTTCAGATTTAAAAAAAAAGCTTTAACTTTCGAAACTGGTTAGAACCAGTTCTGAAGTTGAAACTATTGTAATATAAAAAATATATAACCAAAATCGAAAAAGTAAAAACTAGCACGGTCATCATCCTCAGCTATCCAATAAAAGAAAAACAAGTTGGAAATTGCACGTGAAGCGTAGCAAATGAGGTACGTTCGTACGATAACGAAATTTTAAAAATAAGACTCTCGCATATGAATCTCATAAAATTGTAAATAGATATTTACAATTAAAATGCTCATCAAACAATGTTCTCCCTATACCATTATGTAACGGAATACTTTTGTGTGATCTTGTAAATCAATAACAAATATTCTTTGCACAACAGATTATGTAAAATCTATATTATAATATGTACTTTATGATGACATATCAATATTATTATGTTAGAATAAGTGTAATATCATTAAAATGCATTTGAAACTTTTTTCCATTGACCGTAATGTAACGGAGTACTTTTGATTGTCCCTGTAATTGATCTATCCATCCGATTCTCATAAAATTTGAAATGACTCGACAAAACTATGTAATAATTATTTATTTTAAATTTCAAAAGATTCAGTTGGGTAGCTTTTGCGTTGTTATATGCGGACAGACAGAGACAGACGGACGGACTGAACGATTACTATAGGTGCTACGTATTTACATAATTACGAACGCACCTAAAAAAGAATGTAAAAAAATTAATTTGAGCGAAGTATTTGAAAAGAACGCTCCCATAGACTTAATATCCGAATATTTGTCAGTCAGTAGTGTGTGTTCTTAAGATTGGACTTTTTGTTTTCACTCTGTGGGTGTTTCATGAGCGGAACTAGTGTGAAAAGTGCGGCTAAATGGGAATTGCCGTGAAGCACGAAATTGAGTCAATGTTTTTGCATCTGAATGGAAAAATACTGTTATAATAAATAAATGTTAATAAATATTTACATTTCTATACACAAAAATCCTACATACAAAGTATTTTTTTATTTTTTAGCTATATTTTTAAAAACAAGTCATACCCTTTTGGTAAAAATACAAACATTGCAGATTTTGTGTGGCTTCATTTTTTTTTGCTACGGAATGCACATATTCTGCGCAAATCTTTAACGGGCATCTGTTCCGATGTTAATATAAGACATACAATTAAAACAAATAAAATAACTTCAAGGGCATATAAGCATCCATTTTGGTGCCTGGATAAAGAGGAAGTGGATTTTTTAGTTTATGTAACAGTGTACTTATAAGTTCAATAAATAAGCGTCACTTAATCTAATGTATTAGTATTACGCAGGCTTCTCCAACAAAAAAGGACATATTCTGTACTTTTTCTGAGAATTTTTTTTCCTATACTTTTTCTTTATAAAAAAAACTAAAGTAATTAATTAAGTGAAATCTATTTTTGTGTGGTAACCAATTTTATTCTTTATAATGAACACTCGGAATATAATTATCCACATATTTAGCTTTAGGTCAATAATGGTTTGCGAAAACAGTCAGCTGGAAAATCTAAAATAATACTTTAATCAGTGTAAATACGGGAGGTTTACGTATGGTGATATATTGAAAGAATCTTAATTAGAAATATGCACATCATATGGACATTTTTTGGTCTTAAGTATTTTAGAGAAAGATTCTATTTTGTTTTTTAAAATCGGTAAACATTTTCGATGGTGAATTATACAAAGCCATTTTAAATAACAAGTGATTAAGTGGGATCGCAGATCGCACGGAGGGTTGTTTAATATTTCTTTCAAAACAACTTATCCTTTAATCAATAAATTCAAATTGTTAATTTATAATTATTAATACTTACATCGATGGTAGCACCAATAATTTAATTTTAAAACAATTATAAAATGAAGTTATTTATTTTTATCAAATTAAAAATGTTCAAATCAAATTATTTAAATTAAATCCAAAATTCCAAATTTTTTTTTTAAAAATTCCGTAAAAAAAATAATTTAGCGGAGATATAAATAAAATTTTAAATTTCTAAAAATGAAAGAAAAAAAATGTTTAAACGAAAATTACAGTGCTGAATCATTAATAAACCGCAATAATTTTTAAAATAGGAAGAAAATTGAATTCTAAAAATACTATGAATGTAAGTGATCCGAAAAAACTCTTAAATTAGCAAAAAATTGAAATTTCTTTCAATTAAATCCAACTTAATATGAAAATTTCAAATTTGAACACCAGTTCTCGATCTTACGACCTTATGTTTACCAGCGAAGCACTTGGCTTCCACGCCATGATGCTATACCCGAGACGTTGAAATTAAGGTTCTATTTTACAGTTAAATCACAAAAACGAACAGATGACATTGATCAAATTGATTCAATTAAATTAATAGACTTTTTCAAAATTTTATGTTTTGTGTGATACGAGGTATTCAATTGCAAGTGCACAAAATTCGAAGTCGCTGACTTATACCGTTTTTGTGTATGGACTCTAACAGACAGAATAGAGACGAATAGGTTTCGTCAGATGAACGAAACCCTAAAAAAGAAATTTGAAAAGTAATCTAAAAAGATGTATGACTGCAAATTATACATTTCAAATGATAATAAAGAAAATGACAAAAATATTAGACTAAAAGAAACATAAATAAATTAACTATAATCTGTTTTGAGACAAGTGAATTGCTTTAGAGGGTTTAAGTCCCATATCCTGTGCTGGAAATTTTCCCGAGTTAAATTGGGCGATAAATGTTTAGATGCGATTGTTACGATCTTTTGGTATTTGGTCGGATGATGTGGTAAATTTATAAAAATTATATATACTATAAATAAAAATAATAAATTATATAATATGAATAATGTAATGTAAATATAATATAATAATACAGTGAGTGATCAGTTAACAAACTTAAACCGTTCCAAGAAAAAAAAATAAAAAATAAATGCTAGCAAACTGAATTATTCATTGATGGATCATAGATTTAGGATAGATCTGCATGGAAATTCAATTAATTCGTTCTTAAATGCTCAATAGTACATAAAAATAACATTAATTCTTCCCTTTATAATAAATTTTAATATTCGTACTTATTTAGTGCTAGTCTCACATGGCGGCCAATATGGTCAGACTCGTGTAATGCTAAGCATTTAATTATATTTCTTTTATTCATAATTTATTTGTTCAATCCTTCGCCAAAACGGAAGATTCCGATGGAAAAATGAAAAACTTGTACATTTATATTAGGCGGACACAGGAGGATAAATCGCCAAACATTGTTACCATTGCATTTTTCGAATTTCGTTACTTTCACTTAAAATATAATACTTTTACTGATTTTATTTAAAATACACAATTTTAATTTTAAACTGAAACATTTAAAATTCATGAACTTTTCTTCTTTCTTAAGATGAAAGAAAAAGAAAGAAAGAAAAGAAAAGAAAAATAATAAATGCTACCATAAACCATGAGATTTAATTTCACCATAAACGCATTGTCTTAATTTACCGATTTACCACTCGAAAAAATGCTGACTTAAAAAATGCTATTAGTGAGATTCATTCAGCTATTATACAAATACCAAGAATTCTTCGCAATCGTGACAATTTTTATGTAGTTTTATTTTAAAAAATAATTTTGATTGAAAATGGCCGCTTTGCATATGAGAAATGTAATTGTTTATTATAGTCTCATGACTTGAACAATTATAATATCAAGGAAATGATGGCAATGGAAAAATATTTCGTGACTTTTCACCTGCGCTAAGTACCAATATGGTTTCCTGATATATTGGGTTGGGGAAAAACTAATTTCGCTTTTTTCCAACAGATATCTTTAAAGTCGCATATCTCGAATAATACTTACACAAATAAGCCATACTATACAGCATTTGAAAGGTAATAGTCTCTAGAATATTCTGGATATAAAGGTAGCGTCATTTGTTTATACAGTCAAAAGTTATTGCGTTTTAAAATTAGAGATTCCAGAAGATCATTTTCATCATATTTTAGTTTTTTACTTCCAAATAGAGCAAAATGCGGCGCAGGCTCATCGAAAATTGTGTGGCGCTTATGATGATCAGTACTTAAGTAAACGCCAAAGTCATAATCGGTTTGCTCGTTTTCGTTCCAAAAATTTCGATGTTAAAGATGAACGTTTCCCTGGCCGTTCAATACTTGAAAAAGTCGATGAAATTTAAAAACAAAATCGAGGTAGACTGACATATTTCTACCCACAACATTGCTACAGAACTAAACGTCAACCATAACCCACTTTTGAACCATTTACATAAAACTGGATACCAAAAGAAACTCGATTCTTGGGTTCCCCATGAACTTACAGTGAGAAATTTAATGGACAGAGTTTCCATTTGTGAATTGCTGCTGAAACGGAATAAAATCGAGCCATTTTTGAAACAAATGATTACGGGTGATGAAAAGTGAATCACGTACGACAACAATGTGCTAAAAAATTGTGGTCGAAGCTTCATAAACGGTGGCAAAGCCCGGATTGACGCCAAAGAAGATGATGCTGAGTGTTTGGTTGGATTGGAAAGTAATTGCCCATCATGGGCTGCTCGAACCAGGCCAAACCATTAATTCAACTATCTACTGTGAACAACTAATGCGTCTGAAGCAGACAATTAAAAAAATCCGGTCAAAATTGATCAATAGGAAAGGCGTTGTCTTACATCACGACAGCTCTAAATCACACATCTTTAGTCACTCGGCAAAAACTGAGAAAGCTTGGCTGGGAGGTTTTGATGCACCCACCGTATATTCCGGACCTAGATCCGAACGATTACCATTTGTTCCGCCCTCTGGCGAACTTTCTTAATGGTATTAAACTGGCTTCAAAAGAGGCTTGTGAAAATCACCTTGCTCAGTTTTTTGCCCATAACTTTCAGAAATTCTACAGTGACGGAATTATGGTTTTACCAGAAAATGGCAAAAGTTCATCGAACAAAACGGCACATATATTATTGATTAGTTGTTTAATTTATGTAAATAAATTCAGTTTAAAAAATGCGAAAAAAAGCGAAATTACTTTTTCCCCAACCCAATATTAAAACCAAAGTGGTCAATCCGGAATTGTTGAAGGTAGTTACATGACTTAGGATTTTATTATAGCATATCTGCCAACTTCTATGGATTTTTTTATCTTGTTTTATCGTTGTAAATTGTTAGATTTTGGCGATTGTTTTAGCTGAAATTTTCGGTTAAATTTTAGTGGTAGGAAAAATCCGTTCAAATTGGCAAATGTCTTATAGAGATAAACAAACCACATTTTGATGGCTTTGTTTGCGTAGTTGCATATTTAAATAAATAAGTAAATGACATACTTTTTCCAAAAAAGTTTTAGGATTTCATTCATTGACTGCATTTTCGTATAAAATTTTCCCTTTGACCTTTAAAAAAATCCTTAGTTCTTTAAAAGATTATGTTTATTTCAGATCCCGATGTAGTTCACGTGGAGCTTACAGTCAGTGAATAATTTGCAAGCTAAATTTCAGTTAAACTAAATAATTTGGAAATAAAAATGTTTCTTTGAAAAGGAACACAAAATATAAAAGTTAATAATTATGATCTGTCCATTTTAATTTTGGGGGCTTAAAATGTAGGAGTCGAAACGCTGGTAGCCTATGAATGAACTGGATAATAGGTATATAACTGTTAAAATATTTTGTAAGTCGGCAATAGATTAAATTAAATATATAGCTCGGAAAACCTGAGCCACAGAATTGCTTCTACTTGTTTTATGAGGCATACATTAACCGAACATGTGTTCTTTATCCGCATATGAAAACCTTTCCCGAAAGCATTTGTTAACAGATGTGTTCATAAACCGATCACTCAAAGGATATATATGATATGCATACACAGTGTTGAATTCAGACACTTTTCTCCGGGAGAGACTTCTGTGGCACAGGGGGTACATTATGAAGCTCAAGGGGAAAATTGCAATTTTTCAGCATTGAAAAACCAAAATCTCAAAATTTCCGGGGCGGGGGCAGACACTTCATTGCTCCGGGGGGGGATGACCCCCGGGCCATCCCTTAGATTTAACACTGTGCATACATGCAGTAAATCTGAATTGCATTTGAACTTCAACACCGATTGCACATCAAGCATTCAATATTTTCGTAGATTCTTGATATCTTCTCGTGCTTCTTACTGTTGTATTGTGGCACATAAAGAGTGTAAACATTAAAACATTCAATCGAATGCATCGTAATTTTATTCAGTTATGCTTGAACTCATTTAACCCGGGAAAACTCGCTAGTGAGAATTTCTCTCACGATGCCCAATTGCTTTTCTTTTACTTTACATTTACTTAACATCAAATTTTTTGTTTGGCTTAGTACTTTTATTCACAAAAGAGGTAAAGTAATCGAAATTTACATTTTGAAATTTTATTATACTGAAAAATGTTTTAAATAGATATCTTTAAAAAGGTACAATGGAGAAAGAAAATCTCACGCAGCGAGTTCTCCCGGGTTAAGATGAACTCCGACACCTTGCCGGTCGTTAATGCAGGTTGTGAAGAGGTCACATAGGTAATGAAATGAATTCGATTACCGGTTTCTCCATGAAGAAAGCGTCTTCTTAGCTTTTAACCTTATTAATACATCAGCTAAAACAGTTCCCAACCTTAAAGCTAAAGTTCAGGTCTTGCTGTGACAAATCATAGTGGATATTGAAAGAAATTTAGAATGAAGAAAACTATTGCCACAGAGAACTTCCAGACAGCGTAAGATGTTAGCAAGTCGCAAATCGCAAAGATTCTTAATTTCCTTCGAATGCTGCTGCTTTTTGATCAAACTCTCAATAATATAAATCGTGACGTCGCACGTGTCTGATTGGTAAGGAACAATAACGTCAAGCGTGAAGGCCCATTGAGAATAATTCTGAGAAGAGTTTTGTCAAATGTGCGAAATGAGCTAAAAATATGAGGAGTAAAAAATATCTCAGGGCCCCAAAAATCTCGGAATAAAATAAAGAAAAGAAATGGCTCTTTTATAAACATTCGAATTCACAGTAAATAATAGAAATTGGTCAAAATTGATGAGGCAATTTAGGAATATACTAAAAAAAAAATTATATTTAAGTAAATTGAGTAAAATAATAAATATTTTAAGAAAAATTTACTAGAACTAATGATAGATATTATTGAATAATAGGATATTAGTGAATATACCTGTAATTTAGCCTAATAATAATTTTAAAAATATCGCGAAGGAAAAGTTAATAACATAACATATATATTCTACACACATATGTATGCGTAACCATCGTTATATTGAGTTGCATTACCTGCGGTTTATTCTGACGAGCTGTCTAAATGAGAGACCATATGTTATGGCCAATAAGATTATCTGAGCGAAAAGTCCCAGCTGGCTGGCGCCCAGTTAGCTTAACAGGTAAAGTATTTTGGCCTTGCAAGCCAAGAATCTGGGTTCGATTCCAGGCCTGGGCAATTTTTCGCTCAGTTGGAAATATTCAATTCGTATATACAGGGTGTCCCTCTCAACGGTGGCCAATGGCTAATTTCTAAACCGTTGGTCATAGACATATAGTTCCAATTGCAAAAATGCTTTAAAAAGGGCAAAGAATTATTTTTTAAGCGATTTAGGTCAAAAAAATGTTTTACTAAAAAATTACGAAAATTAAATTTTTATACGGTTCCCCGGTCCTATCAGTGATATTTAGAAAATTTTTACCACTACTCTAACAAGTAAGGCAAAAAAGTCCCATTCCTCTGCGATCAAAATTTACCGAGTTATAGTTGTTCAAAGTTGAAGCATATTTTTTGCTGCAAAATAGGGGTCAGTCACAAATTTACTGGAAATAAAAATAAACATCAGATAGAAAATTTAACTTTAAACATTAGAGTAAAAAAATGTTTACAATGTTGTTTCTGAATTTATGTTGACATTTACGTGTTAAAGTAAAATATGCAATTTGTGCTAAAAATATAAGTAAAAAAATAACAGATATTTTGTTAAATTAAACTATGAAAAGCAACAGTCGCAAATCGTTACAAAATGATGCATATTTAAAGCTCTATTAGATTACTCAACCTAATAGAATTTGATGTAGTCCTATAAAATAAATAAATGGAACGCACCTAAAATCGTATTAATATTACATTGTCATCGGGTTTAAATAAGTATGGGAATTGAACTTCAATCAGATATTTGGAAGTGAGTTAAAATTTGAATATAAGTTTTGAACTAGGAAAATTTTACATACGAAAACTATGAATACTATAAAAGCTTATCAAAATAACATACCTTTTAAAAATAAAATCACGAAAAGAATCAGCTTCATTTGCTTACAAAATAAAACATACGAAAAATACAATTTAGGATATGAATTTCAAAACTCGACTTTTTGCTTTTTGATTTCTCTATCAGTCTATACAAACCTCCACTATTGTAACAATGCAATCTCAAAATTTATAATAAAAACCAATAGATGCATTTAAAGTTTTTTCGCTATTTCCCAAAATTAGATTTTTTCGATAAAAAGAATTTTGAAAATCATGTCTTCAGTTATTTTAATAACCAATCTAGAAGTTAATTAATTATAATTAACACTACCGTAAAACTTATACGGTGACAGCGCCTTCAGTTAAATCACTCATTTAAAACATTTTGTAATTGGAACTATATGTCTGTGACAAAGAGTTTAGGAAGTAGCCTTTGAACAGCGTTGGAAATCGACTCCCTTTATAATACTTTAAGCACTTAGTGTACGATCCCTTAATGCTCAGTTGAACTCATCCGTTTCCAGCTATAGAAAAGTGATTTAAGTCATGAAATTTAAAGTTTCATATCTCGGTCAATTTTAATGTTACATGAATGGGACCTTTTCTGTATTACTTGCTAGAGTGTTGAAAACATTTTACTAAATATCACTTATAGGACCGGGGGACCGTATAAAAATTTAATTTTCGTAATTTTTTAGTAAAACATTTTTTTGACCAAAATCGTTCTAAAAACAATTCTTTGCCTTTTTTAAAGCATTTTTGCAATTGGAACTATATGTCTATGACCAACGGTTTAGAAATTAGCCATCGGCCACCGTTGAGAGGGGACACCCTGTATATTCTATCTTGTATTCTATAACAATATGAAAATGTATAATTATATATATTATAAAAATAACTATAATAGTATAATTAAAATAAAAACTTGCTAAAATGATCAGATGGCACCATTTTGCATTTTTTTTTGGGGGGGGGGGGGGGGGAGGGAGGACAGTGCCAGTTGACACAGAATACGACACTTTTCTTCTTTACAAAATATCTTACCCATAAAAAACGTTTAGCGAAAAACAAAATTATGAAAAACACATTTTTCTTTCTACCGTATGAATAAATGTAAATTACTCAGATTAATCTTGAGTAGAATTAAATATATTCCTTAGAATTATTCTGTTATATGTACAGTTCCTTTTTTTTCGGAAATAATCTGTAAGGATTATGGCTTAACCTTCTTTTTCGTTTGGCGAATCTTCTGGCCAAAAGCTTGGATTTGAATTTGGGATTTTCTTAGATAACAGAGAAAAAAAAAACATTAAGATGAGGATTCCGATGATTAATAGCAAAGAATTAAGCAACAGACAGATTCGAGTTTGATTGAGTTAAACTGAAAGGAATTATTTGGGGTTTAGTTGATCACATTAATACGAAAATTTAAATTATTATTCAGAATATTATTGCATAGAAATAATTAGATTCATTCAAACTGCTGTTTGGTTCTTTTTCAATATCTTTGGCTGATATATGTCTGGAATAAAACGTGATGATGTATGTTTCCAAATGGTGAATTAAACTTATGACTACTAATGGTGAATAGAGACTTAATGTATACAGTTCGACTGTGTTTGTCGTTTAAAAGTACTTGTACACTTTGAAAGTGGGAAAGTAGAAACAGAAATAAAAAAAATCTATGAATAACTTGGGATTTGGATATTCTATGGCGAGAGGCATGCAGTTTGTAGATTAATATTCAGCATAATACAAGATTCTGTATGACATAAAAATAGTTCAAAATCCCGAGACTAGAGGCATTATTGCAGATAATTCTATGGAATAATTCCACATTTCTCATATAGCATAAAAATGGGATGCAAAAAAATGTACATACAGAATTATCTAATGTTTCTGTATCCAAATATTGCGTTGTGTGAGAAATATTGAATTATTCCATAGAATTATTGGCCGTCGTGCCTTTTATTGGTCAGATTTTGAAATTTTTTTTGGGGGGATCATAGAAAATCTTGTACCACGTTGAATATTTATTGGCAAACCGCAAAACCGCACGTCTCTTTGACCCATAGATTTTTTTTTAATTCCGTTTTATTTTTGCACCGAACTTTGAAAGACCGGACACATAAATTTTGGGTTTCTTTTTAAAAATTACTATCATTTGATTGCTATTTCTTTTTTGTGTAGTATGATTTGTCTTATATTCACTGTAATCTGTTACTAAATAAGGTCGATGTTACTACAGTAGACAGTAGACTCCCTTAAATCCGCAACCCTAAAATTCACAACTCTCTAAACTCTGCACGTAATTTACGGATGTAAGCAATGAAACATTTAGTTCAGATATAGGGACAAAATGTGACTTTTATCAACTGCATATGTATTTTAATTTGTAATTTTTGTTAATATTACTGAATTCATGTCTTTTAATAAAATAAGAATAAATTTATTTCTGAAAAATATTGCTAATATCACTATTAATCACAATCTTCGTATCAAATATATTTATGTATTATTCATGCTTTTTTGGTTATTAAGTTTGGCTAAACTTGAAATAAAACTTCCTTATTTCATGATTTTTATATGAATTACTTATGTACCTGTATGAAGCAAGTTTCATTGAACAATTTAGGAAAAATACATTTCATCTTTTATAATGAATATTTAATCATTCATTATTGCTTATTAACTTGACCTTTGCTTTTAATATTTTAATCATTTTATCTAACATTTTATTATTTTAGTTTATTACATATTTTAATATTTTATTATAATGTAAGCATTTATTATAGTTTCGATTGCATTATTAATTACATTCAAATTACTGTTTAAAAAATGTAAACAAAGCAATGACCAGAAATCCACAAAATTCTAAAATCCGCACAACCTCTGGTCCTATGCTGTGCAGATTTGTGGGAGTTTAATGTGTTTTTAAAAAGTTATAACATTCCAGAAATCTGTTTTATATTGGTTTGCACAAACCAATTCTTTTACCTCCGTATTTTGAAATCTGATAAAAAGTTAGCAATGTGATGAATCATAAGATATTTGAAATAAGACATAAGTAAAATTTACATTAGTATATGAAAGTTGAAAGTAAAAACATAATGTTGACATACATAAAGAACTATTCAAATTTCATGTAACTTTAAATATTAACTGAAAGATTCCTTTGAATAAAATCTAATAATGTTTTAGAAAATATTTTCATATTTGATAAATATTTGAATACTTTCAAAGTCAGTTCTTCGGAAAATGGAATGCTTAAGAATGTTTATCTAAAAGATTATATATCTAAAGGACATTTAAGAATCTGAATACATAAAAGTGTTAATAAAATGGAATTTGTTTTTACATATTCCGTTAAAATATTTTTCAGAGTTCCGTTGAAATGTGTTTCAAAAGTTTTCAGAATAATAGAACACTTTATATATTTGTAAGTTAATAATATATAGGTGCTTCATAAATCTTTAGAATGAAATGTTTGTGTCATATGTTTTGAAAATAATTATAATGTGGGAGCTTTTATGAACAAAATAATATAACTTAGAAAACAGTAATCTATGTCATACAAATGAAATTGGACGTTGAAAGACTCTTTATATATGCTTCAGAAACTATTATAAAATGGTTTATGCGAGAGCTCTTTTGACTCTTGTTTTCGAACAAAACTCTAACATATATCAAGCTCCTGTTATTCCAAGTACTTTGTTTACTACCTTAAGTATTTGTTTAGAAGAATACACCCATTATATTAATAATGATAAATAAACAAATAATATACGTATATTTCGCATATTTTATGACTTCTTCTTTCAAGTTCAGTTAATATCATATCTATAGTATTCTGTACCATTATTTTGTTTGATGTTCGACTAATTTTAGTTTTGTTTATATAGTAACAATGATAGTGTTATATTTAGATATTAGATATTCTATATATAAATCATATGCATACTATCTTAATAGTAAAGATTTTTATCAAGTAACAAGAGAGTTATTTGAGAATATTAGTTATTAAGAGAACTTTATAGCATTCTTTTGATTTTTAAAGTATTGCATATACAGTACTCTCTTAAAACGAAAAAGCTGAAATAACTCAAGTTGAGCTGAAATCCACTCTTTTCCCATGTTGAAAGGAACCTTCTCAAGAAGAGCTGAAACAACTCAAGTGAATGAGTTGTTTTTAATCAACTCATGATTGAGTGATCTCTATTTTACTCATACTTGAGTGAAATCAAATCAATAAAGGTTAAATCCAGTAGTACTTGAGTGATTTGTAATCAAGTCATACTTGAGTGAAATGAAGTCATTTATGACTGAATCTCGTAGCACTTGAGCGATTTGTAACCAAATCATACTTGAGTGAAATGAAGTCTTTAGGATTAAATCGAGTAGTACTTGAGTTAGCTGCAGCCAACTCGTATTTGAGTGAAGTGAAATAATTTAAGGCAAATCCAGTAGCACTTGAGTGATTTGTTATCAATTCAAGTTTTAGTGAAATGTTGTCATTTTTGATTTAATCCAGTAGCACTTAAGCGATTTGTAACCAATTCATACATGAATGAAATCAACTCATTTAAGAGTTAATCCAAAACTCCTTGAATTTGTAGAATTGAATAAATTCACTCTTAAGAAAAGCAAAATTGCTTAAAATTACAAAAATCTTCAAGTGATTTCTAAATCGTCTAAATAAAATCACATCATTTAAAACTAAATTCAGTAATCCTCGATTAATTTTTATCAATGAAATTCAATATAACATGGAATTATTGCCACATTTTCAAGTGTTGGATTTAAATTTCTGTTTATTGACATTACAAGGGTATATATATATATATATAGAGAGAGAGAGATTGGAAAACTGTAACATGGATTCTCCAATATTTCTTCCAAGTCTTTAATTAACAAGACTTAAAACATTCTAATTTACATGACTGAAAGTTCTCTAATGAATCATAAAAACATTTTTTTTTCTTTCTAAATCAATGAAACTGTTCCCTATGTCAATTTAGGGGAAAAGGTAATTGAATCGTTATACAAAATTAAATAGAGCTTACATGAATTTTTTATTATTCTGTCAAATCAGAAATTTTTAACATCAGTATTTTCTTTTGTTAAATTTAAAAGTACATATATTCATTAAATTAAAAATACTGGTGATCTCAAAATTGCAAATTTGAAAACACTTATTCATGCAAACTGCCTAAATTTGCATAACTGTACAACAGCACCCGAACAACATTAAACAGAATATCAGCTTCTGATGCTGTGGTGCTAATGGGATTTTTCCTTTCTTTTCTTGGGCAATTTCAAGTTTACATATTTTCCAATGATACTTATAGCTTCAGATATGCTTATATACAATTTTAATTTTTTCATTAGCTTCTGATTTAATTGTAAATAACAATTATTTTTTTATTAAAAATTTACGATTTCAATTAAATAAACCAATCCCAGGCATCTTACTAAAAAAATATTGAAAAAATAAACTTGATATCAGCCCAACTCAACTTCAGCACCACAATGTCAGAAGCTGATTTTAGAGAGCTGATTTGTCAGAAGCTGAGCCCTTAAGAGTTTAGATAATCCTATGCAGAAGTTATTTTCAAATATCTTGTTTGGATTTTAAAATGTTTACCTTTTTTGGGGGGGGATGGGGGTGGCATAGAATATTTGAGGATGATCTGTAAGTGGGTTAGTTTTTACTTTTGCAATTTTGGTTAGTTTTTTTTAAAAATATTAATAGGAGTTTCAGAACCAGTTTTGAAAAAGAAAGTATTAAAAAACATAAAACCTAAATTTAAAAAAGTATTCCCCCCCCCCCCCCCCCCCACACACACACACATGGACAGTGCAGGGTTTAAATAAATGAAATTGAAAATATTTTAAATGGATAAACATCAACCCATGATACCTTGTTGTAATTATTCCTCAGTTTAAATCTCAATAAAAATCTTATATTTCTTAAACTGACTAAAATTTAAAAAAATATTTTAATTGTTTAGTTTGAAATCTGAAATGGCTTTGAAATCTTAGATAAAATAATTGTTACCCATAGCATTTATATAAGCACATTGCAATTGCGAAATGTGGAGGAATGCCATTAAAAAACTTGTATAGCTAAAATTTTGATTATGGACAATTATTTTATTGTATGAAGAACCTTCCACTAAATATTGTAGTACAAAAGTTAAATACAGAAATAACTGAGAAATGGATTTATAGACCATGTGCAATTATTCTTTATATCATTTAAAACATTTGTTAAAACTTGAATTTGTATTCAAGAATAACTTATTTCTTCTTAATTTTTGCTTTTATTCAGTGTTTCTTAAATCAACTAACTTTTAAATAAATATAAAAGCATAAGACTGCAGCATTTTATGTCAAAAGTTAGAGCCAAATGTGCAATTTAGAATGTTGCAAGAAAGAAAAAAAACTAATTTTATTTAACAACAAAAACATTTTATTTAGCAAGAACAAAATAAACCTAACATTAATTGATAACAATTCTTTCCAACATCAGATAAACAAGTTTCAATAACATCTTTCACAGGACCTTTATAAATATAACAGTCCATTTGCATTAAACATTAAATACATAAAGAGCATATTGTAATTCGTCCACTGGTTTGTCCAACTTTTAAAATCTTAGGCAAAATAGACACTTTCTTGAAGATCCTTGAGATTAAATAAGATTGTTGAATTTGACTCCTCACAGTAGAATTTTACTCCTCCATGAAATCACCATCTTCCTGTGTTAAAAGAAAATATTGAAATTAAGTTAAATAGCAGGTGAATTCCATGAAAATGCGACATGGACATCATTTTTTAAATTTGAACTAAATTAGTATTTTTTTGTTCCAATTGATAGAAAATAAGTCAAATTTTATGAAAATAACAAGATATAATAAGATAAATGTAAAAATAAATTTTTATAGTTAATTATTACCAAGACTAACTTTGAAATCAAAAATCTGCTATTTTTATCTCTAGTTTAATGTCTCTTGAAGCATTTAAATATCACATAGATTTTTGAAACAAATATATCTTTTTAAAAAATGACTAACAGTATGTTTAAAAACACCAAAGTTTTTACCTGAAATATTTTAATTATTTTGATATTGCCCCGAAACTTTATATTAGTCTTCATGTCATGTCTGTCACAGAAAATGTCGATTTTTTTATTTTCAAGAAAATCTACTTGATAAAAATTATTAACACTTTATTTTCTCTTTTTATATGTCAAAAGGAACAGCTCATAAAAAAATTGAAAGATAAATTTAAAATCTGAGTGAAATATAAAGCATTACATTTTGTCATGTCTGTCACATTTGTCATGTCTGTCACGCTAGTCTTGTCTGTCACAATTAGTTTTTCAAGCAACTTTAACTTAATCTCTTTCCTAGAAAGTTATTTTTGTAATTTTTAGGTGCGTTCGTAATTATGTAAATGCGTAGCACCTATTGTTGTCGCTCAGTCCGTCTGTCCGTCCGTCCGTCTGTCTGTCTGTCCGTCCGCATATAACAACGCAAAAACTGTCCAACCGAATCGTTTGAAATTTAAAATTTATAATTATTACATAATTTTGTTGAGTCATTTCAAATTTTATGAAAATCAGATGGATAGATCAATTACAGGGACACTCAAAAGTATTTCATTACATTACGTCAATGGGAAAAAAAAGTTTCAAATGCATTTTAATCGTTTAAAATTTAAAACGTTTAATTATTACATAATTTTGTCGAGTCATTTCAAATGTTATGAAAATCGGATGCATAGATCAGTTACAGGGGCAATCAAAAGTATTCCGTTACATTACGATCAATGGTGAAAAATGTTTCAAATGCATTTTAATGGTGTTACACTCATTTGAACATAATATAATTGACATGAATCTATGATGTATGTACTAAAATCTACATTGTACAATCTGGGATGCAGAGAATATTTATTATTAAATTACATAGGGCCACACAAATGTATTCCACTAAATAATGTTATACGGGGAAACATTGTTCGGGGCGTGTTTTAATTATATTAACCTACTTCACATTTTATGAATAAGATATACATTAATGAAGTATGATAAAAATTACTCCCTGCATATTTACAGGAACACAAAGATTTCGACCACTATACTGTATCCAAAGTACGCTCTACTATATCAGCAAGATCTGAATATTTTAAAACTTATAGTACGAACGCACCATTTGCTACGCTTCACGTGCAATTTCCAACTTGTTTAACTTAGTATTGATGCCAATAATATTTCTTTATAACTCAACTCAACAAAATGCTTAAATTTAGAATGCATGTCATAGTTACCAGATAATTATGTCGATACCAATTTCTTTGTTTCAGATATATTATCTGTCACAATTATTTTTTCAAACAGTTTTGCTTTAATCTTGTGATTTGAAAGTTGTTATTATCTAACTTGGAATTGATGGCTATGGTATTTCTTCATGTGAAACGTACACAATTTAAAGTTTTCTACTATTTAAAAGAAAATCTGCCAAAAAATTTCTGGTACAAATTCATTTCAGTGAAAACTTCCAAGGGATTTTATAAATTTTAATTTTTTTTTTTTGAGATTTTTTTAACATAATATACCGTTATATCATATTCTAATCTCCAAGTTGTGATAAAATTAAAGAAAGTAATATTTAAGAAAAAAATACTTAAATTCAGAGAAAATTGTACACGTGTCATGTCTGTCACAAAACTTTGTCATGTCTGTCACGCTGATAAATATTTTTTAATATTTTTCTATTTGCAAATTTTTCAATATTTTTCTTTCTGCTTCACATATCCAAGTCTTATTTTGTTTCCTAAAAAATTCTGGACTTGGTATGCATACCAATTAAGAGCAAATGATGATAATATGTGTCTAGTCAAAATCTATGTCTAAATTTTGTCATGTCTGTCACGGCAGGTTTTAACCCTCAATTAAATTAAGTTTTTCCTTGAATTAAAATTTTAGTGTTTTTTTATAGCATAAGGCCTATATTTACATCACCCCATGCATTTTTTTAACTATCAATTAATATTTAGTACTTAAAGATGAACAAAAAAGTTCTCTCAGTCATGTCTGTCACAAAATGGAATTCACCATCAATAAATATAATGTTAAGGAATGATTATGAACATATTAAAATATTTTGCAGCTTTCAGATTAAATGTTTTATAAAATTTCCCATACATAGTCTAAACAAAAAATGAACCATACACTAAAAATTTTAGCTTTATAAATATTACACTACTGAAAATTCGGCCAATCATGAATAAAATGGAAATAGACTAAATAAATCCTGTGCGATTACACTTATTTGCTTGTTTAAATCATGGTGTTACTTCTGATACAATCTTAAAATAAATCACCATTTTAAAAACAAATTTAAAATGAAAGTTCTTAAAGCAACATTTGTTGAAAATTCACCTTTGTTGCTACTTTCAAAATGTATCAGCGCTGGCAAATACCCAACCAATCCAGGTTTTTGTGGATTTTTAGTTGTTTTTCTATATATTTGCATATTTATATAATACAAGATAGAACCTACAACAATTAGACCAGGGTTGGCACGGTTTAAACCAATTGGTTTTAACTATGGTTTAGTTTAACCAACTGGTTTTTTTTCTTAAAAAAAAAAAAAAAAAAAAAAAAAAAAAAAGTTTTTTTTCAGAAGAAATCTAATGACATTTTCTCTTTTTCTTAATTTATGTATGTCAGATTATTGAATATAAATAACTTCTATTTTTAACACTTTATATCAGTAATAAGCATTGGATGTAGCAGGTTTAGATCATTTTTTGGGTATAGGATTAAAATCAGTCTGCATTGGTGAATATATTTATTTCTCTTTAGAAAAAGCTTCGAACATGTGAATTGATCTAATATAAAATAGATTAAAAATATTCAATATTTAATAGAAAATATCTTAATTTTTTGAAAACTGCAGATTATTTAACGCAATAATATAACACAATCCATAAGATTTCAAGCTGTAAAAGAAATCCCCAATCTTAATTGGGGAGGTTATCTTAAGCATTAAAATCAAAATACAAAGTCGAATAAGAGAGTTTTCAATGATTGGATGCTACTTATAGCATTTTAATAATAGTGATTCCCCCCCCCCCCCTGTTAGTTATCTGCTGAATCTATGACAAAAATGTTGACTTCAAATTGTCATTCAAGAAACAAAATCTCAAGAAGTATTTGAAATTTATTATTTGGATAGCTATGGAGAAGAATATTTTATTTATCAGACTACTTTCAAATGTTTACTATTAGTAATTAAAAGATTGGTTATAAAGATTTTCAGAGTAACAATGCTTCACTGTATACAGCACTTTATTCTTAGAACATAAGACAGTTTGCTAATACTGTTTAAATTAAATTTTAATTTCTTTTATTTTTTACATAAATTCATTGTAAATATTTAATTTAAATCATTTTAAAATGAAGTTACAGTTTATAATCCAATGTCCATTTTTATCAATAAATATGCATGTATATGTAATAAGAAGGGATGTTAAAAAACCCCGGTTTAAACCAAAAAAAAAAACTTTTTTGGTTTTTTATGAAAAAAAAGACAGATTTTTTTTTCCCCAGGCATATTTGTAAGTGGCCCTTTTCTTGAAAAGATTGTGCACCCCTAGTTTAAACCAACTGTTTTTTTTCTTCAAAAATTTTTCTTTTTTAATAAAAACATAATGACATTCTCTCTTTTTATATTAAATTAAATGTTTCAAATTATTGGATATAAATAATTTCTATTTTTAACACTATTCCTGTGTTTGTATTGATAGGTTTAAAATTGTGCTGATGAACATACCTATTGCTCTAAAGAAAAAGCTTAAACATGTGAATTTATCAAACTTAAAATAGATTAAAAACATTTGATAATATTTAGTATAAAATATTTTTTAAAAAGGCAAATTATTTAAGTAATCTGTCATAATATGCATGGTGATTCTGAAGAGAGACACATAACTCATTGATCTTTAAGATTTTAGTCAAGCTGTAAAAGAAATTCTTCTTGATTAGGGAAATTACCCGGGTGTCATCCTCTAAAGGGTGACACCAAATCTTTATTTGCAAATAAAAAATACAATTTTATAAGATTTTGGAGACTAATTAGGAAATAAAATGAGATTTTTAACTCACGATGCAATACAGCTAGTTTTCTTTTCTTTGCTGAAGTGGAGTTTTATACAGAATGGTGTGTCTAAATAAGATATGCACCAGGGAACAAAAACCCACCTATTCAACGAGTGGGTAACAAAAGCAAACTTTAAAAGAAAGAATTTTCTTCTACGTATAGACACGGCATTGACTTATGCAGACTATGGGTCGAGTGATGATTCACTTCTGCGGTTTTTTTATGCAGGACAAAAGGTAAATAAGGAATGGTAAGGTTATTTTTTATAAGAATGTAGAATTGAGATTGAAAAAATATGACAGATTGGAACAGAGGAGGAGGGGGGGGGGGCTTGACACCTTTTACATCTGTCCTGGGATGTCACCCATCCTAGCTACACCACTGCACATCCACTTCATCTCTGACAAGTAAATAAATTTTCCTGCCTGAGAAAACCGTACCAAACACAAACCATAAAATATTACTTGAAAAGATAATTATAAGAAAATATTGCATTAATCCTTACTATCTGTTAAATAAATGATCGGAAATAAAAAAACACAATTTTTTAGTTTTAGTTTACATACTGCATACTTTTTTTATAAAATAGTAATTTTCCATTTCATTATGCCAAAATTTTTGTATAACTGCAAAGGAAGTTTGATTTATTTTACATTCTAGTAGGAGTGTGTGTGTGAAGAGGGGGGGGGGGGGCGGTTAAAAGTATTTTATAGAATTTTATGTAGCTAGCTACTGATGACTATTTCTGACCAGTAAACTCTCATGCGTACTGGTCTTTGGGACCAGTAATTTTTTTAAAAATCAATTCTACCACTGGGCTATGCATAAAAAATGTTAAGGGAAAGGGAAAGCAATGATATTACAAGGTATTTTCTAAAGAGAAAGAGGATTTGCTTTTTGGTATCGTTGCATAATATTTAGGAAATACTTGCATTTACTAGTATAGAAAGACAAACTTTTGTCCACTGTTTTCGTTTTATTTATAAATTCTCATTTAAAGCTACCTGGGAAGCAGGCACAAGAAAACTATTATTTCTGCATGCATTATGTAACAACTTATAAATATTAAGCAGATTATTATAATACAGACCATGTATGCAATAATTTTGTCCAATAACAGTATGAAACATTGCCAAACAAAACAGTAACACAAGTTCAACATTAAGAATGAAAAAAAAAATCTTAGAAATGTGTACAAAAACTGCATATTATGCCATATATGTAGCCTCTATATATAAATATATATGTAATCCGGAGCACGTTTTTACCAAGACACTGCAAATAAGAAGTAAATACAATGTTTTGATAAATTTCTATGAATAAAGATATAATAATTACAAAACTTTAATACAAGGCAATTAAATAACGAGATATTTACATTGCATTAACAATTTTTATTCTGATTAAATATACTAATTTATTTTACTAACCCTAGATAGATAACCATATTTCACTATACACTAAATCGATTACGTCGATTCGACGTAGGTTATCTTTAAGGGGTTAAGGCACGAAAGTTTTGTAGCAGCACTGTAACACCATTTATTAATATAGAAATGCATTAAACAAATCCTCAATATTACCGCGTGACACGACATTTTAATTTCAAGGTATGATACTGTTATGAATTTTAGTCTGTTAAAAAGAGAAGGGAAATTTATTAAAAGAAAGCATAATTAAAATAAAATACTTATATAAAACTTACTTACTTCGTAAAAAAGGCATTTTCAGCAAATTGTTTTGCGAACGGCGGACGCGGAATCTCCATCTTATCTTGCAAGGTCACGTGACGAGTCAGCGGCGAAAATCAGCGCGGGAGAAGAGCTGTTTCATTATTGAGTTGAGTCGTTTAGTTTTAAAGCTGTATGAGTGGATTGGAAAGAGAAAAAATCAAACCAAGATGACTGAATCGGTTAAAAATCAACTCATTCACGATCCAATAAATTAGAACTCTTTCTTGAGCAGCCAAATCCACTCTTTCGTTTTAAGAGAGTAGTCTCCCGTTTAACAGGCCTAAACGGGATCGAAGGCTGGTCGGTTAAAAGAAAATCCGGTTAAACAAGAAAAGTAAAGAAAAACTAAATAAGTATATGTGTAATTTAATCAAACGCGCACGGTGCATTTTTTTTTTTTAATTTCTGTAGTTGTAAAAAAGTACACATTTTTAATATTTTGTGAAATGCATTTTACTTGTAATTAATTGAATCGAAAGAAAAATGATCACTAATGACAAATAATGTAAATTATTTAACCTAAATTAAATTGTTGAAAATCGCATCACGCGTCTTTATAAGAAGTTGAAATTGTCCTACATTATGTAAATTTAAGTTAATCAAACTAGTAGCTTTCGTCTATTAAAGGTAATATACACAACATTTGGCAGTATGATCTCTCCATCTCTTTAACGTCACAAATTTAACCGAGGAAGCTGTTAGCTGCTGCTGATCATAGCGTAGCGTTAACTCTAATAATTTTATCCTTTGCATGTAAAATATTTAAGCAACGTCAAATTCAACTGGATCATCATCAGAATCATCTTCGTGTTGAACAATATCGGTTACAGTTCTAATTGTATACTCGTCAAATAATGTTTCATGCTAGAGATCTTTATCGGACTAAAAACACTCTTATACATCTCCTATAAAGTTCTGATCGCATTCATCAAGCTTTTTAAATACACTGCTCAAAAAATTAAAGGATATTGCAGTTTTAGGTGGATTTTGTATCTGGGAAGCTTTTTAGCTGATTGATACATGGTCGACAGACATAGTAGGTTATATGAGAATAAATTACACATGTTTGGCAGAAAAAAATGCATTTTATTGCGCATTTGTGTACAAAAGGAAAAAAACACAATTTGTGCATATGAGAAAAAAAGAATAAGAAAAGGTGTTTTCTTCAAAGAAAATCATTTTCAGTAGGGGGTATGGTTTCCACGGGCGGCCAGCAACGTTGAACACCTTTGAGGCATGGACTCAACGAGGCTATTAATGACGAGTTGGGGTATACTGCCCCACTCTTCCAGAAGAGCTCTTTCCAGTTCTTGGAGAGTTTGTGGGCGTTGTTGGCGGCCAGAAACTCGTCTTCCTAGAGCGTCCCAAACGTGCTCGATTGGATTCATGTCTGGAGAACACGCTGGCCATTCCATTCGAACGATTCCTTCCTCGAAAAGGAAATCCTCCACCAGGTTTGCACGATGTGGCCTGCAGTTATCGTCCATTAAAATGAAGTTATCCCCGATTGCTGCAGCGTAAGGAACTACAATAGGTCTGAGGATCTCATCCCTATATCGGCGACCAGTCAGAGCTCCATCTCGAATGATGTAGAGGTCAGTGCGCCCGTCAATGGAGATGCCACCATACACCAACACTCCTCCACCGCCAAATCTGACACTTTCGTGCACGAACGCAGGATTATTCCTACTGCCACGGTCCCTCCAGATGAAAATACGCCTATTATCCAGATGCACAGAAAAACGGGACTCGTCAGAAAACAGAATATTGCTCCATTCATTTCTCCTCCAGTTGACATGCTCGGTTGCCCACTCCCTGCGATCGCGACGATGCCTTGATGTTAATCTAACACATACTATCGGTCGGAGAGCATACAGACATACAGCATGGAGCCAGTTTCGGACAGCCTGAGTTGAAATCGTGGTGCCTGTAGCCGAGCGAAGGCGTTCATGTTTCGGTGTCTCCGAGCTGTTAACGCTAAATAACGATCTTCATTGGGCGTTGTTGCCCGTCTACGACCTTGCCCTGGTCTTCGGCCTGCACATCCACTCTCCAAAAAACGGTTCCAGATCCTGGAAATGACACTTTGTGACACTCCAATGGCTTGCACTACTTCGGGTTGAGTTTGGCCCCCTTCTAACATACCAACAATTCTCTAAGCTTCTGAATCTGTCAAATGACTTCGCTGGGACATCGTACTCATCGAAACAAAGCAATCACTGAATGCCGATCATCCTTGTCTTCATTCTCTTTTATCCAGTTGAAAGTCAAATTTCATTCGCTGCCGCTGAAGCGACGTTTTTGACGTCGAACTCAAAATTTGCATACTCCACAGTTTGAAAACCAGAAAAATTTGTATTTGTGATTCTCTTCTTCTATTTTCGGCAAAAAAAATTTCGTTTATATCTTTATTTTATATAAAACTTCAAATATCCTTTAATTGTTTTGAGCAGTGTATTTGTATAAAACAACTTGCTAGGCATTATAGCGTTCCAGAGGAAGGGCGGGGGAATCGCACTTTCGACCATTAAAAACACTATGTCACGTATCTCCCTGTGGGCAGGGTTCGCACACTCCTTATATTTTTTAAGGACTCTTGCACCACTATAAATTATAAGAAAATTTATATTTAATTTTAAGAAACAGAATTTCGGGCCAATTTTCATTACCTCATCTCGGCTCAATAATGCGATCTCCATACTCGTGTAACCTTAATCCATTGAATTACAGTTTGTGGTCGATTTTAGAGGCAAGAACTTGTCCAAAACCTCGCAACAGTTTGGAATCTCTGAAGCGTTTGTTTATTCGGGAATGGAAACTAATCACTCTGGCAGAGTTGCGACAAATTGCTAAAAATTTCATTCAGCATTTGCGTCTTTACATCAAAGTAAAAGAAGGACACTTTGAGGAAAAGTGTTTTTTATTATTTTCCTAATTTATTGTTAATAAATAAAATGTTTGTTTGTGCTAAAGTTTATGTGTTTTCTTTATTTGGGTCTAATTAAACCAGCATGTTACTTCTGGTCACCATGTATAACCTTTGGAAATCAAACGACAACTATCAGATATTCTTAGCAAAACCTAAAAAAATATTTACTGTTAAAATTGCTCACATGTGATTTAATATGAAGTGAAAACTAACATATTCGAACAATAAAATGACATAAACTCGAAATTTAGAGGTAGCAAGTAATAATCCACAGAATTGTTACGGTAAAATTAGAAAACATCAATTTAGGTAAATTCACTAATAAATTCTTTTTTATAGAAACAATAAATTTATCCAGTAATTCATAAATGAAACACCAATATAAGATAATAATGGAAATTTGAAAAAAAAGTGACAGGTGGGTATCTAATAGTCGGTCAGCAGGACACTCCAAATCGTAAAAGATGCATTCCATATTACAGACCGGAAAATTTAAGATAAGGTAGATATAATGTATTGCAATAATAAAAAATAAGAAACAAAACAAAAAAAAAACCAGAGAAACGTAAAATATATTTACTCACACACTAATAATCCATTTGGAGGCACATTAAATGTGCAAGAATTCAAGAATTAAGGTGGCTGTTAGTCTCAATAACTCAAAAATATTAAAAATAAAGTACTCCATAACTCCCCCTTTTCATTAAAAAATAGCAATTAACCAATTGAAATTAAATTGAACTCTCTAATGTAAACAGATGGCACAGTAAGCAAACATGATAGAATTCATGAAAAAATTAATTCTAGTAACATAAGATATATTTCATCGATCCTCGATAAATAAATGCCTCATAGCTATAATTCCAACTTTTTTATTACATGATCATCGTTCACAATAATGGAGCAAGCACTCTAGAAAAAAGGCGTTAGGATGAATTTAATTCGGTTTAATTTAGATTTAATTCGAACTGACTTTTTTCTTCCAATGTCGCAGTTACGTTTCAGCAGTCATTGAAAAAAAATTCTTTGAACCAGGACAAAAAAGATTTATAGTGCTTATGAATACAAATATCTGCATTATAACAAATGCATCTAATTAATGACACAGAAAGCCGGACTGAGAAAATGGAAAAAAGTGTGATTTACTTTTGGCGGGAAGAATGTTACAGAAAAGGCAGATAGAAAAATATTCGAAGGACTATTTAAAGGGAAGAATTTTGAAAAGGAATTTTAACCCCTTCGAATGTAAGCCTATTAAGAAATTTTTAATCTTTTGTCAAATACAAAAATTTTTGCCTTATTGAATCGAGAAAATGCTCTGATTAATAAGGCAAATTTTACAATAAAATTTTATCGGCGAGAATAAACAAGGATTCTGAACAATTTATGAGACACGTATACCGCTCTCTCGTTCCTAAGGGGTTAAGAGCAAAGCCTGTACTAACACATTAACAAAATAAAAATAACTCGTAAATCTGCAGATCAAGAGCCTCAACGTCAGCTTTTCACATCTTTTTTTTAAAACACACTTAGCGTAATATTCAACTTCCTGGAAACTGTAATTTAAAATTTTCGAATTACGTAATTATTTATAAGAATAAAATAAGAATAAGAAATTTGAAGCCATCAAAAGCCGTTAAATTAAAGATTTAGTTATGTTAGGATATTCTGAAAAATTCATGATCTATTATTTTTGTTTTTTTATTATACCACAGTAGATTTCTTCAGGGGGGCGAAGCCCCCCTGAACCCCCCCGTAGTCTCATTAAATTTAAATTTGTAACTTTCTATCAATCTGCTAAAGGTTATCGTATATCTTGTATTTCTTTCTACATTTTGATTTATAAGAATAAGTGCCAGTTTTAATAAGCATTTTTCATTATCCTCATACTTCTAGATACCTGCCCACCAAAAACACCTAAATCTGATGTATGGAACTTTTGAAAGTGTAAACTCAGTAATCTAAGGTTTTACAATTTTGTTTACGAAAAAAAGAAGTTTTGATTGCATTTTGTGGCAGCTATCGAGGACTGACAGATAGACAGAATAACAGACTGAGAGATGGAAAACAATAAATTTTGAGTCGCCAAAATAAGCCTTCACTGAAGTTTCGGCAATGACGTCTTTATTCATGAGTTATTTCTGTCCATGTGTCTTGTATTTTTAACGACAACTATAAAATACCGATTTATTTCAATTATGACGTCAAATTTTACCAATTGAAACATTTGTTAAAAATATAATTATTTTTTATTTCTTTTATTTCTAATTATGCCCCAATTTTTGTCAGAAAAATTCTTATTGACGAAACAAATTTCCGTGTTTAATATTTAACAAAGTACTATTTTTATTTTTATTTTAATTCTGACGTCATATTTATTTTTTCTTAGTTTAATTTTTCGAATAGAAATTGCTCAATTGAAACTTATTGCCGTTGAAAAATTATTCCAGATTTTTATTTTTTGGCAACAATAAAGGAAATTTGTTAAATTTTATCTAAAAAATCGCTCTTGATTCTGTATGAAAAAGAAGGAAATATTGAATTATTAAGGAAAATATTTGAATAAAACTAATAAAAAATAGCCTATATTCTTTTCTGGGCTATGTTATATTTATCCGCAAAGATACAAAGACATTAATTAATTCATCAGTTTTGACGTTGACTTATTTAAATTTTCGTACACGCTTTCAAATTTATAGCATTAAAATATAATAAGGATTAGGATGAATGGTTGCTCAGCAACCATTAAGAGAAAATAAAGAAAATGAAATAAATACATTTTAAATAAGTAAATCTCTAAAACAAATTAGTTTATATTATTGGAACACATTTATAAAAAAATCTCCAAAATTTACAGTAATAACTTTAAAAATCTCTTAAATGCATAAACGAAGTTTCAAAACAATACGAATAATTTAACTGGTAAATTTCAGTGTCCATTTATCATTGAATTCCATAAATGAAATGTGTCATTTTCTCTCAAGGAAAAAAAATTGAAAATCATTGGATTTGCCATAGAAAAGCATTATTGCGCAAAATAAAATATTCTATATTTACCGAACGAATGAATAAAATCTAACAAAAAACTATACAGCTTAATCCCAGTGCCTCACTAACATACCCACTTAATTTCAAGTCAATCGGATGTTATTTGCGTTAGTTATCGCGGAACAGACTGACTGACAGACAGACAGACAGAAACCAAAAAATTTCGTGTCTCCAAAGTAAGCCTTCACTGACGTTTCGGCAAATATGCCTAGCTTATTAAAAAGAGACTGAATTTAATGATATTTGAAAATAAAAATAGTTAAATTATATGAGGAGTCTTAGAATATTCTAAGTTAAGCTAATAATTAAAATACCTCATATGTACATACGCACACACACATACCGGGTGTCCAGTAAATAACTGACCCATTTTGAACTTAAATAACAAATAAACGGTTTTAGATGATAATGCGCGATTTGCGGTATTGTTATTAGAAAATCAATAAATTTTTAAACATGTACTTTGTTAATATAGTTCAAATTTCGAAAAAAAATATCGCGCTGGCGGTAACAAGCTGTTTGAATACAGACATGACTCTAATTTTCATAAATATGAGATTTTCGGCTGAATCTGAATCTATATGTTGAATCGACTCTCGAATCAGCTTCAGAAATAGGGTACGTTGGTTGGAAAGTGATTTAAAATAATATTTGTGATTGAACCATCTGTATTATATTTCCCCTCCTCAGTCTTGAGACTGAGATATTATTTTAAATATTATTATATTACATTAACAAAGTGCATATTTTAAAATTTATTTATATTCTAATAACAATACAGCAAACCGCGCATTTTAATCTCAAACAGTTTTTTTGTTATTTACATTCAAAATAAGTCAGTCATTTACTGGACACCCGGTATATATATATGTGAATTCTGATGTTGTTTACGGTATGTTGTGAAATTAAACTTTCATTAAAATACAGCTTCGAATTCCTTTTTATAAGACTACCCTTCGTTTTTAGATTTTTTTACACATTTTCTTGACATCTACTAAGAAAATAATTTTTATTGCTCCTAAGCATTTAAATACAAAACTAAAATTTAATTTTAAACATCTGCTATCCGATATGTTTTTATTATTAAGGATTTTAAGTAAAATGAATTGAAATATGATACACGGAGAGAAGGATCTACTGTTTCGAGTCATTACAAACATTTTTGATAATCATTATTTTTTCCAAATATAGATCATTAGATTTAGTTAAGTGACTTTGTTATAACCATTAAAAAATGAATTTTCGATAAAAATTTATCGACAATGTTTTACAAAAATCTCTCCTGTCATTTAAGGACATCCAATAGAAAAAAAATGTCTTCTGCACTGTTATATTATTAGAAGTTAAATAAAAATATAGTTATCTCCTTTAAAATGGGAAAGAAATTCTTATGAACCCTTCTTAAGAGAGCGATTGTTTATAAATCTTTGGAATTTATTTCTTCAATTCTTTTTGCTAAGAATGTCTTAAAAATTAAATATCTAATGCATATTCTCATTGAATACAGGATGTTTCATTTTCAATAAGATAAACTTGCAGAATATGTAAAGGGCACGGAGAAGACCCAGAACACAGGGTCAAAAATGCCGTAGTTGAGAGCTATTGTTCAAAGAAGCAGAGAAAAAGGACATATACAGGAACACATTAATGGAACAAAAAACTTTTTTGAAAGTTTGTATCGTAGTAGGCAGTGTTGAATTCAGGCACTTTTCTCCGGGAGGGATTTCAGTAGCTCCGGGGGACATCATATCGGAAGGCGAATCATCAGGGGGTTGCCCGGGGGGGGAATGTTCCCCCCCCGGGCCTCCCTCTGAATTCAACAATGATAGCAGGTGTTACAACTGATAGTCGTCAAACAGGCTTGACAGCAGCCCCCTGTTCCTTCAATTGAAAGCCTCGTCACTCCAACACGCCTAGCTGTCAGGAGAATACGCGACACGCCAGGTATCTTCCAGCATCATATAAGGAATCCCATGGGGCGTCGCAGTCAAAACCTATCTGATGCCTTCTGGTCGTAATTCCGAACAACTTCTGTACTTTTCAACTTTTCAATAAAATGTCTTCTGTCCCATTAATGTGTTGCTATTTCTGTTCTTTTTCTCTGCTTTTTTGCAGCATAGCTCTGGGTTTCCAGTTTGGATCTACTTTCAATTTAAAACTTCGAATTCCCATCAGAAATTCTGAAACAAAATTTTTTACTTTAGGTAATCGCAAAACGTCTGTCATTAACTTAAGAAAAGCAAAGCCATATAGAATTTCTGGTGTAAACGTAAAATTTCAGATTTAAACGATTTAAAAAAGAGGCCAAATCTGGCAACCCAGGTATAGCTCGCAACTACGGCCGATCCTTTTCGATCCTGTGTTGCTATGCGATTTTCAGCCTTTTCTGAGAAATAAATTTATACGTGAGTAAAATACCGGTTATCTATAATATAAAGGCCAAACGTATGCGTACCTAACTCATATGTCATTCTGCGAATGACAATAGTTAGAAATTTTAACTAAAATTTCAGTTTTATAATTTTTGGTACAGCAAATTTTAAAACTTCTAAACATTGCAGAATTTCAATTTTTACACCATCGCATAGGAAAAAAAAAATGTACTTTTAAATGCAATTTGTTTGAAATCTGTCTCTCAATTTGTTTTTGAGTTATTTATTTTTTGTAGCTTTTAATACTTATTTTTGTTATCGTGGCAACAGAAGTATTCCATTTCTATTTAAAATAATGGGAAAATAGTCATGGAGGAAAGAGATAGATGCAGATGGAGTATGCTATAAAAATGGTTTGCAATATGATGTGCGTTATCACTCACATTAAAATGCCTCATGAAATGAAACGTCTTAGTTCGCCAAACAACACTTATGCACTCTTTTGAGATATTGTAAGATTAAGTTTTTGTTCAATGAATGTTAAAGTTAATTACGTTTCATAAAGCGGATAAGTGTTTTCATCATTTTCTACCATTTCTTTGATACAATTCTAATATACCGTGGTTACTTTATAACGCAGGTGTGAAACATGTCTCCCAAACAACCGCGTTTTATCGGCTAGGATATTATATAAGTGAGAAAGCAAAATAGTTTTCGGAGAAAATGCAATGGTGGTAATTACTCTTATTAAAGTATATTGCATCATTATTAATTTTAACAATATTGCTTATCAATTGCTGATATTAATGCTCACCAAATCATTTTTTAAAATAAGAATTAATGAATATATAAATAAATAAGTTGTGCATTCAGAATTTAAATACTACAGTTTCATTAATAGAGTTAAGAATAAAATGAGGAAACATCTAATTTTTCAGTTTCAAGTGAATTAGCTGGGCAGGTTATCACAAGATGGCAGCTGATTTTTTTCTTTTAGTTCGCTGGTGAAAACTTTCACAGGTAAACTTGAATAAAAAATTTCGTCCTATTTCAAAATATGAATTAATGAATATATGAATGAATAAATTATGCAATAATAATTTAAATACTACAGTTTCATTAATGGAATTAAGAATAAAAAAGGAAGAAACATTTAGTTTTTCAATTGCAAGTGAAGTAGCTCGAGAGGTTATCACAAGATGACAGTTGATTTTTTTTAATTCGCCGGTAAAAACTTCCACCGGTAAACTTGAATAGAAAATTTCGTCCTATTTTAGATCATGAATGGATAGAAAAGTTTTCACAGAATTACTGTAAAAAATTACTATTTCTTTTTATTGATGTCAGTTTGCCAAGGTATTACAAACTTTTCAATGACACTGACAGGAAGATGTCTTGATTTTCACAATGTAGTGGAACTACTAACGGCGAAGTGAACTCCCACCAGAAAAGATGAATACAGTTTCTGCTGTTATTTTTTATCGATATTTTCAATTAGAGAGGCGTTTAAATAAAGAGAAATATTCTACATACATTTACTGTTGGAAGTTTATCTCGTTTGTAATGAATCCTTGCGAAAGCGGTTACAGTTGAAGTTTCACTATTTTAAAATCCTTAACCTACAACTACGGGCATAGGCCGTGTACGAAGATCGGCCCGAACATAGATATGGGGATAGCGCGTAGTACGATGATATCGGGTCACGCTCGATCAGCGTATTACACAAGTTGTACAAATGGCTCAAGGGCTGAGCGAACTTGATTACGTTTTCGGCCAAAAATTCTCGAACGTAAATCGTAGGTTAAGACGTCACACTACTGACTGAAAAGGACCCGGATGATAATGTAAAGTCTATGGGGGCGTTCTTTTTAAATATCTCGCTCAAATTTTAATATTTTTACGTGATTTTTATTATTATTATTATTATTATTATTATTATTATTATTATTATTATTATTATTTTGCATAAGATAGCTGAGGACGATCCACAACAGGCCTAGTTTTTATTTTTTCGATTTTGATTTCAGATTTAAAAAAAAAAATACTTTAACTTTCAGAATTGGTTTGATCCGGTTTTGAAACTGAAACTATCCAAATATAAAAAGAATATATCCAGAATTTAAAAAAAGTAAAAACTGGTCCGGTTGTGGTTCGTTCTCAGCTATCCTATGAAAAAAAAAATCACGTCAAAATATAAAAATTTGAGCAAGATATTTGAAAAGAACACCCCCACAGACTTTACATTATCATCCGGGTCTTTTTCAATCACTAGTGTGGGCTCTTAAGGGATTAAGGATGTGTCAGTTCCTCTTTCTTAATAGTTCCATTTCTTAATAATATAAATTAGGATATTTCCTTTAATTATACAATATAATTTAAATATGAAAAGTAAGTCTACATTATCCATTTGCTACGGATTATATATTGAATCCTTAAATATAGATTTAAGTAACATGTCTGTATATTTAATAAAGTTAAAAGAGAATAGCGCTTGTGTCATTAGCTTTTGGTTCATCAAAAAAAGTCCCGATAATCATTATTTTTACTTTGAGCAATATATCTCTTGCTATAAATTAATTTCTTTAAGTGACTTCTAAGCATTACAAAAAATGAGATTTTTGAAAAAATTAATGAGGGTTATTTTTTACAAAAGTCTTCTGCGCCACATTGCGACATTAGAAAGACACATTAAAAAAAATCTGTTCTGAGTACTATTATATAAGTATAAAAGAAAATAGGTTTTCGAAAAAAAATCGATAGCGGTAGTTTTTTTTTTTTTTTTTTTTTTTGGTAACTAAAATCTATTTTACTGTCTTCTAATATCAGAATGAAAATATCAATTTGTTACCTTTTCGGTTGCATCTTTAAAAGTATAGTAATAAAGAAAAAGGATTTTCATCCCTTTAGTTGGAAAAGAAAAATACTTTTAAACAATTATAATTTCTATTATATACCTTTCATCAGAACGAATATTTTGAGAGCCCGAGAAAAATAGCACCGGATAATTGAGGTTTATGATATTCTGTAGACTTCTTTCTATTATTACATACTGAGTACACAACAAATTTCAAGGTTTTATATCAATTTATTCAGGAGATAGAGCGTTTACAGACAGACAGACGGACGGAAGTTTTTTTTTCTAAAAATGTTTTTTCGGAATCTTCAATATTTGAAACGTCTAAATCCATCAATATAGATATATATATATTTCGATTTTGAAAACCATTGCAAGACTTGTTAAAAAAGAATAATTATATCATTACCCTGTGGTTCGTCGAAAAAAGTCCCCATAATCATTTTTTTTTTTTTTTTTTTACTTTGAGCAATATATCTCTTGCTATAACTTAATTTCTTTAAGTGACTTCTAAGCATTAAAGAAAATGAGATTTTTAAAAAAATTAATGAGGGTTATTTTTTACAAAAGTCTTTTGCGTCACATTGCGGCATTAGGAAGACACATTAAAATAATGTGTTCTGAGTACTATTATATAAGTATGAAAGAAAATGGAATTTTTGAATAAAAATCGATAGCGGTACTTAAAAAAAAAAATTAAACTAAAATCTGTTCTGTCATATTCTGAAATTAGAAAGGAAATAGCAAAATATTTCACCTTTTCTATTGCATCCTTAAAAGTATAGTAATTAAAAAAAAAAGGATTTAGATGGAAAAGAAAATGTTCTTAAACATTTATAATTTCTATCTTCTACATTATAAAGGCCAAACGCATCTGGGCGTAGCGCGTACTTCTTTTTTGCGAATGACATCACTTTGAAATTTCAAATGAAATTTTGGTTTTGCAATTTTAATTACTGTAAATTTTTATACTTTCAAGCATCTCACATTTTCCTTTTTTATACCATCGTGTAACGAAAAAAATGTGCTTTTAAATGCAATTTGTTTGAAAACTGTCTCTTAATTTATTTTTGAGACATTAATTTTTTTGTAGTTTTTAATATCGTTTTTCTAATCATCGCAACAAAAGTTCTCCATTTTTATTAAAAATAAAGGGAAAAAGCAGATTACTCTACATTTTCGTTGCCGTTTTCTCATAAAAAGCAAAAAAAAAAACCCGAAATAGCACCGAAAGTATGTGCTATATCAGGAATATCGTCTGTTATAAAACCCAGTTAATTTTGGTTTTATTTTGTTTTTATTTATAAATTAAATGGGGGGGGCACTTTTTTATAAATTTAACAAAACTTTCTCTTTACAAAAATGTATTTTAAAGAATAGTTATGTGAATTATTTTTACCGCTTTTACTTTATTCTTGTCAAATAGCTAAATAAAGGAAAAATTCACTTCGTGTGTAAAATCATTTTCAGGATTTTGAAGAAATATAAATGAATGATATGGAGCCATTATAAACAAACAAATGAAGTCATATGAATCATTAAGTACTCAATTTGCTTCTTGAATAACGGTATTTTTTTTTTTTTTTTGCTGGTTTTGTATATTATTCCGCTATAATGACGTCATATGTATACTTTTCCCTAGATACTGTTAAACAGGAATTCTTAAGAGTTAGACTAAAATGTGCATTTTATAAAAGGTGCATTTTTTACTGTAACTAAATATGTAGGTTTATTATAAGTCAATGAGATAGTTCCTCCTTATATATTTTCTTTTGTCGAAATTCAACGGGTTCTACCTTCTTTAAATAATAATAATAATAATAAGGAAAAATAATTTAAAAAGATTGATTTTCATTGGAATATAAGTTGCTTGACAATATTTGAAAATTTTGATTTTATTATAATTCCTTTATCAAAATATCTATTTAAGAATTTAAATAAATATGTGTTTTATATCTAAATAGAAAATTGAGATTTAACTTCAATTTAAATTTCCTTCACTTTAAATAAAATATTGGATGACAATTATAGAGTTCAATATTCAAACAGATAACCAGTTTTTTGATGAGAATGACACCTATGCTATGTCCTTCAGGGTCAATAAAGCAGAACTTAAGCCATTATTTGATACCGAAGTTTAATGATGAATAATAAGTAAAAAATCACAATTTCTTTCAAAATTCATTATTTTTTAGCAATCAACTTTCCTTACTATTTTTCTTGAACCTGAATTAAAATATTCCCAATAAGTGTATTAATTATTTTTAAATATCAAAACTAAAAACTACTGCATCCACCTGTCAGTGTCAAGGAATCTCATAACCACGGAGGAAAACTTACACTAGTAAATTTTAATAAAAAATATGGTTTTTGAACGCTCTATTCGTGCAAAAGTTCTTTTTTCCATACATAGCAAAAAATTCAAATTGTTTTTATTGGTGGAAGTTTACCTTGCGTAAATCAGCACTTGATCGAATGTAAACTACAACAATCACCATTTTGTGAATACCTCCTTTGTTATTTCACTTGAAGTGTGTAGACATTACACTATTTTTCTTCCCTTCTTTATTCATAGAGGCCCCACCAGTGGCCGAGAGGTACGGACCTCTCAACTGGTAGACGGCAGGTGCTGGGTTCGAACCCAATCGCGGCTGTCGGCCTAACCGTTCGGAGTTTTCGTGGTTTTCTTCGAACCTTGCGTAAATACGGGTTAGGTCCCCTTAGAAAGACCCCCACGAAGGGCACTCCTCCCTGGTCCTATATCCCTAGCGTAGATAATCGGACGACAAAAATAATCCAATCCAATCCAATCTTTATTCATAGCTCCATTGTCCTAGTCGTGAGAGTATGACTGACGAATGGTCTTGAACAAAAGTACAGTAAAACCCCGATAATTCGGATTAATTGGGACTGGACCCAATCCGGATTACCGAAAATACGGATTATCCGGAGAATTAGAAAAAAATGAAATAAAATATAACACACTTACAGAAAATCACATTTATGTTAAACTTATTGAATATTTACAGACAATAATAATGTTTACTTTGCTTAATTCTGCCGAAAAGATGTCAGAAAAAGTTTTTTTAAAATTCAGAATACGACGATGAAACAAGTTAATGTTACGGTAACTAGCCAATCGCTTCTCAAACTTGAAAAAAAAAAAAGACCAAACCGATCCGGATTATCCGGATTAACGGGGTCCGAATTAGCGGGGTTCTACTGTAATATTAAATTATCTATATCTATTTAAACAAGGAAAAAATTATGATTATTCTAGTAACAGAGTATGGATTCGAATACATATTGCAGAACTTTTTAACTGACAAATAATTTACCGATAGAGCAATAGTTTTTAACCGACTAACCAATTCTGGATGTATAACTTTTTCTCACTTTTAACCCTTTCGCGACGGTGCCTTTTACGAAATTTTTAATGTTCTGTTACCAGTTTTAAAAAACAGAAATTTATTTTTTATTAAATCGAGAAAATGCACTCATTAAATAAGATAATTTTTTCAGTAAAATTTTAATGGTGGGGATAAACGAGGATTTTAAAGCCTTTTGGCAGCACGCAATCGTGTCGCTCGTCCCCAAGGGGTTAATAACATCGCTTCTGCAGATAAGAGCATATACCTTGATAATTCAACACAAAAATCAATTCTTAGTAAACGGAAAGAGAGAAATTATTAAAGATAAATAAATTTTTTAATTTTTCCGGTGTTGGATATTGCATTTTATATTTTAAAATTTTTGTGTATCTATTTTCACACTAAATTCAGAATGCTTCTCATTAATTAGACGTTCTTTTAGCAATATTTTCGAAATGGATTTGAATTCAAATTGATAACCAGAACGGTAGCACAATGATGCAAAAACAAATTGTTAATACTAATATTTATATCACTGTATTTCATTATTATTATTAATATTATTATTAATATTGTTATTTATAATATTTTACAGCATTGTGTTATATTTTTTCTATTCCATGCTAATTCATTAATTTATTCATTTAGAGTAATAATACTCATGGACAAAATAATTGATCATAATATTCGAATGAATCATGAGGACATGTGTAAAATCATAGTTTCAAAATTTTGTATATATTTTTAATCAATTATAATCAGAAATTTTGTATGAAAAATCGAAACAAAAAAGCATAATTGCCAGGCTTCGTAAAAATTTTTAATCAATAACACTATACAACGTAAAAAAATCACCGATATCCCGAGTCACCACTATTCATATTAGGTATATTTAATAAACAGCAAAAACAAATTTAAATTTAGATATCACGTTCCAAAACACAGTAACGGTAATTTAACTTTATTTACTTTCCACTACACTTACTAGGGAACGTTCCCAGATGTAAGTCGTGGATTTGGAGGAGTGTGGTATCAAAATTAAGATCGCGTCATGTACGTTAAAAAGTGGAATGGAATTACCCGTCTGAATCCAACCGTTTTCGAGATATCAGCACTTGAAGTGTGAATGAATGAATAAAAAATTGACAGGCAGGTATATAAATTGTTCGCAAGATGAAAGTTTCTTTGCATTGATTTTAATCCTCCTGCCAATACCTTTTCTCGAGCTTCGAGCAAAATCCTTTACACCCACATATTGTCGGTTATTTCCTCTCTTTTTGACATGCACTTCGCATTCTACGAAGTTTTCGCGTATGGCTGCTTTCGGAGCGTTTTTACACCTATTGTTGTTATTTCCAGCACCTTGTTTTATTCTCCTACCACTACTGACTATAATAGGAAAGCCAATGGTTAAAAAAAATTGCTTTTTTAATGTAAAATAACAATTTATGTCTCTACTTCGTATAATTTTAAGTCAAATCAATAAATATGTTTCCCTACTAAACTAGACGTGATAGAACAATTTTATTTCAATTTCACATAGGTTTAAGGTGGAAAATCATAATTACATACTATGAATCCGGTGAATTTTTTTTTATTTTGTTGCACAGTGTAATCTTCAGCAATTTTGAAGATATAAAAGAAATTTTGCATTTTTATGTGGCTATTAGGTAAATTGTAATTAAAAAAAAAAATATTTTTTGAAACGAAATATCTGGCAAAAACTGAATCTTAGAAAATACTTCAGCTAAAGTAATATTAAATTATCAATACCTATTTAAACAAGAATAAAATAATAATTCGAGAACAAAGGTTGGGCGATATGATATTGTATGTCCGAATGATTCATTTGAATAGCAAAATCATTCATTCTGTTTGATTCTGTTTCTGTTGTCATTCTTAAAATGAAACGCTAACACCCATTTAGTAGTTTTAGTTTGCAAAAAAATTGCAATAGCATTGGTTTGCAAATTTGCAGAGTTGCAGCAAGATCGCCATGACAAAACTAAAACTTTATAACAAGATTGCAGCAAACTCTGACGTTAATAAATTTTGAACGTGCTGTTAACTTCTTGCTGTATAAACTTTACTGTAAAATAAAGGCAAACAAGTAGAAAACTTTGTTCTGTCAAAACTTAAGTACTGGAAATTCTTTGCAAGCTAGTAAAAAATATAGTTTTGTCTTGTCAAAATTACAACTAACTTATTGCAAAGTAGTGTTGATGTTACACAACTTTGCTTGCTGCTGTCATACTATAAGTTCCCCTTGAGGTCTACTGATGCATACGAAATATCAGAAAGTGCATAAATTGCACGGCTGCAGCAAATGACAATTTTTGTATTCTGCTCGAACCAATATTTTTCCAATATAAATTTTTAAATATATTTCTCTTGCAAATTTTGTCAAAGTGTCTATCAAGCATTTCTTTATACGGAAAGTGTTTGCCAACCGAATAAAAGTTGCGTAAGGGGATGTAGTCTCGAAAGTTCTCTATTCTCTCAACAGATCGGTTTTTGCTTTCGTCACTTAACTAAACCGCGACGGGAGCCTTTTACAAAATTTTTAATGCTTTGTTACCAGTTTTAAAAAATAGAAATTTGTGCTTTATTAAATCGAAGAAATGCTCTCATTAAATAAGGCAAATTTTACAGTACAATTTTATTGGTTGGGATAAACACGGTTTCTTAAATCTTTTACGGCACATATACGTGTTGCTCATCCCCAAGGGATTAAAGAAATCACTCGAAAAAGAGATTTTTTGTGAATAATTAAAAATAATGTAAAATAATTTAGTTCGGAGAGGGTCAAAGTAAGAGGTTGCAAGTAAACTATAAAAATAGTCGCCAACTTCAGCGCTGTGGATCATATCAAAAGTGCATTTTTAGGTGTCATCGTAAGTATGTAAATACGTTAGCACCTGTAGTCATCGTTCAATCGGTCTGTCTGTTTTTCTATCTGTCCATCCGCATATAACAGAGCAGAAACTACCCATCCGAATCGTTTGAAATTTAAAACGTAGAGCTATCGCATAATTTTGTTGTGTCATTTCAAATTTTATGAAATCGGATGGATAGTTGAATTACAGGGACAATCAAAATATTCCAGTACATTACGACCAATGGGGAAAAATAATTTCAAGTGCATTTTAATGATTTAACATTCTTTCGAACATAATTAAAATCAATAAGAATACATGAACTATGTACTAAAATATATATTCTGTACAATCTGTGGTGCAAAGAATATTTGTAATTAATTTACAGGACCACACAAAAGTATCCCATTGCATAATGATTTAGGGGGAAACACTGTTTGGGGCGCATTTTAATTATATTGAACAATTTCACATTTTATAAAATTGATATACTTTGCTGAGGTTTATTACAAGTTATTTCCGGTATAATAGAATGCAGATTGTATTTACAGGGACACACAAATGATTTCGGATATAATAGCATATCCGCAGTACTGTATACTATTAAACCAAGATCTGAATATTTTCAAAACTTTTTTACAGCACTAACGCATCTCATTTGCTACGCCTGACGTGCAATTTTCAACTTATTCACTCTCAAGATGCAAAAGTGTTAATAAAATGAAATTAATTTTTGGTATTTTTGGATGAATTATTTCTGGGGAAAATTTTTCATATCTACATCGAATTTCATATGTTTAATTCTTAATGTATGAATACTTCATAAATCCTTTAAATTCAATGTTTGTGTCATACGTTTACAAAGTATAATAATGATAAAGCTTTTATGAGCATTGAAATATAAATTACAAAACAGGGATTTTTATCATCAGATATTATGTCTTTAATAAATCTGGTCTTTAAATACACTTGTTCACGCTACAGGAAACATTATAAAATGATTTATATAACAGCTCCTTTGGCTTTTGTTACTGAGTAAGTTCCTCTAACTATCATATAATTAAAAAAAAAATACTAGTTGAAGTTTCTTTGAGTATTTTGTTTACTTTTGTAGGCATTTCCAGGGAAAAAGGAATCTATTATCTAATCTACTTTGAAGTAAAACAGTTAGCTTTTTACGATTCATACTTATGTTTTACAGTTGAAGTAAGGTAAAATACTGCTTTCTGTTTTATGATTTTATTAACTTCATAAATCTTTTACATGTAATGTTTGTTTCATACGCATAGCTCCCGACTCTTCTGATTTTTTAGCCCAGAAAAATCTAATAGAAAATTTTGACTAACCCTTCAATGACAAACTCCCTCCTTATGAGGTGGGATCATTCCATTTTCTTAGCAGGTAGGGAAAAGTAGAGTAGTCATTTGAAATGGTGGCTACATCTATCAATTTCAAATTAAAATTCAATAGCGGAACATTGAAGATATCATTTTTGTTTTATGTTTTTTTTATTATTTGGTTATTAAATAAATTAAGAATAAATTTTTTTTAAATTCAAATCTTACTAATTTTATCTAGTTTAGCTGCAGTGGTAGTGTCTCCTTGCTAAAATTATATAACTACAGATATGCAATTGGAGCAGGATTCAGCAAATTTTTTTCTTTTTTGGCGAAAAATAAAAGAAAGTAACGTATCTAAAGCAGATTACTAAATTTTTTTCGTATTCAATTTCATAATTCTTTAACTTTAAACTATCTTAAAATTGCGTCATTTATGCCTCCCCTCCCCCCCCCCCCAAATGTTGATAAATTAATAATTGGCCAATTTTATTTTCGAGCTTTTAAATTGTTTTGATTTCATTCCTTTCGTACCGCCACGCCGCGATCACTCCCTGCCTTTCCCCACCTGCTAAAAAAAGTGGAATGATCCCATTTCATACGGAAGGAGTTTGTCATTGAAGGGCTAGTAAATTTTTGCGTATTTAAGCAGTACATTACGGCGATTTGAAATGATAAAATTTACTATAAAAATTTTCCGGGTCAAAAAAGCGGAAGATGTTGGCAGCTACGCATATGTTTACAAAGCAATAATAATAATGATGAAGCTTTTATGACCACTAAAACATATAAATAACAAAACAAGAATTTGTCTTTAATAAAACTGGACACTCAAATCGATGTTGCCAAGTAAATTTCTCTCTGGCTATTGTATTTTTAAAACGGTACTTATCTGATGTTATTTGAAGTTATTTATTTACTGCCGCATTTCTACTGAACTATAAATCTAAATCCTTAATAATGAAATATTATCTTTGATAAACGTACACTACAGAAATTAGTATAAAATGATTTATATAAGAGCTCTTTTAGCTTTTGTTGCCAAGTAAATTTTTCTCTGACTATTGTATTTTTAAAAAGATGCTTACCTGATGTTATTTGAAGTATTTTATTTACTGCTGAATTTCTACTGAACAATAAATCTAAATCCTTAATAATGAAACATTATATTTTACAACCATTTAAATGCAAGTATGTTCATTTAAGTATGAGAGAATTTTGAAGATCGTGATAGATGTGCTGCATTTTTAAAAGTTATCGTCTGCATTATGTCAAACTATACAACATGAAAACAGTGTTGCCAATAGGCTATTCTTTTTTAATTTAGATTTCTTGGTTAGCAATTTTTTTCTGAAATGTTAAAATTCGCTTTGTTTTCCCGTTAATTAATATGTCAACAAATAAGGGGAATTTTACTATTTGAAAAGAGTAGTACCAATCAAGAAAACAAAACTTTAAAAAAAAAAGTAGCTCATTGGCAACACTGTTTTCATATTGAATAGTTTGACATGGTACTGACGATATATTACCTCTGACAATATAGTTCGATGAATGAATTCAGAACAAGCGATCTTGCAACACTGGGGAAACAAAACGCTGCACCTGCATAGAGGCAAGTGTAGACCATCTTCCATCACCGTTGTTCAGTTGAGTGTCGTTTATGCTCTATGTAAGACGTGCTTTACTAAGTACTTGTTCAGTGTGTTGGTTCTTAACTGAGAACAGGAAAATGAACGAATAAAAGGTCAGTTTAAAGTTTGGTTTTAAGCTTTGCAAGATACCGAAAGAAATTCATGAGGGATGGTGCAAATTGAACACTTACCATACTCGTTAGATCTCAGTCCTTCAGACTTCTTCCTATTTTCACGACTCAAACTCTATTTGAAAGAAATTTGAACATATTGCTGACAACCAACGAAACGTGACGATGCTTTTGAACTTTATCCCAAAAGAAGACTTCTTGCGAATTTCCCAGGACATGTATAGCAGATCTCAGCGGTGCATAGTTATGGGAGATGACTATTTTGAAGGATGGTTAGGTAACTTTCCTTAGTAATTCATGTACATTAATGCTACAGGACTATTCACCGAACTTTATTGTCAGAAGTAGTATTTAAAATGTATTCTGAAAGAAACGATAAACTTCAAAATGAAAGGTATCCGTATATTTATTCATCAATTTTTCTGTCTGTTTACCTATCAATTTGTTTATTCGCTTGCGAGCGAGTAATAATGTTATTTTAATATTGTATTCTCAAAGGAATAACCGAAAAATTTTATTTTAAAATAAAACAAGTTGGAAATGTCACGTGAAGCGTAGCAAATGAAGTGCGTTCGTACGATAACGAAGTTTTAAAAATTTCACTCTCATATATCAATCTCATAAAATTGTAAATAATTACAATTAAAATGCGCACCAAGCAATGTTCTCCGTATACCATTAAGCAATGGAATACTTTTATGTGGTCTCGTAAATCAATAAAAAATATTTTTTGCACCATAGATTATGCAAAATGTATATTATAATATGTTCTTTATAGATGCATATCAATTTTATTACGTTCGAATGAGTGTAACACCATTAAAATGCATTTCCCCCCATTGACCACACATTTACCCCCATTGACCGTAATGTAACGGAATATTTTGATTGTCCCTGTAATTGATCTATACATCCGATTTGCATAAAATCTGAAATGACAAGATAAAATAATTCAATAATTATATATTTTAAATATTGAACGATTAAAATGCATTTGAAACTTTTTTCTCCATTGACCGTAATGTAACGGAATCCTTTTGATTGGCCATGTAATTGATCTATGCATCCGATTTTCATAAAATTTGAAATGACTCTACATAATTATGTAATAATTATGTATTTTAAATTTCAAACGATTCAGTTGGGTAGTTTTTGCGTTGTTATATGCGGACAGACAGACAGACAGACGGACGGACTGAACAACAACAATAGGTGCTACGTATTTACATAATTACGAACGCACCTAATAAAAAAAATTAAAATATTAACCTTTTTTTATTTTTGCACCAAAATTAAAAATATAAAATTTCGTTGAAAGTTTGTGGTGCTAATCCATTTTAAATTAAGAAGACTAAAATATATCCTACCACCCCTCATGGGTTTATCGTCGTTGTTTTTTAAATTTAATAACGCTTTACAAAATATTTTTTTATTTTTTAACTATTTATTCATTGTTCAAATCCCCCCTTTTAAAACATTGATTTCATGATATTTATCTAACGGATTAAAGATAAAAATATATTTTACATTCTTAAGATACAGAATTAAAATGAAATTAGTTTCTACTGATATATTTTAGTCGAAATGTTTTCGCCGGAAACACTTTAGAATAATAATAAACTTTACATTTTTACTGCTTAATAACATATAAAACATTGTTAAATATTTAGATTTAATGTTTGTATTATACGTTTACAAAGTAATAATAGTGAAGATTTTATGAATATTGAAATATGAATTACAAAACAAGCATTTATGTCTTTAATAAAACTGGTTTCTGAAAAACACTTGTGCATGCTACAGAAAACGATGTGTACGATACAAGAGCTCTTTAGGCTTTTGTTGCCCTTTTGTTGCCGACTAAGTTTCTTTCTGACTATTGCATTTTTAAAAAACATACCTACCTGATGTTATTTGAAGTGTTTTATTTACTGCCGCATTTCTACGAAAAATAAATGTAATTCCTTAACAATGAAGTATTATTTTTTGTAACCGTTCTAAATGCAAGTACGTTCACTTAAGTATAAGCGAATTTTGAAATTATGGTAGATATTCTGTATTTTTGCAGATAACGTTTGCACTATATCAAACTATTCAAACTGTGTTGCCAGTGGGCTCCTTTTTTAAAAAAAGAATTCAGATATCTTGATTTGCACCATTTTCCTAAAATGGTAAAATTCGTCTGGTTTTCCCGTTAATTAAAATATCAATAAATAATGCTAAATAAGCCAAATTTTACTGTTTCAAAAAAGTGGTGCCAATCAAAATATCTGTATTTAGCAAAAGTTTCTCTCTGGCAACACTGTTTTCATATTGAATAGTTTGAAATGGTACTGATGATATAGTAAAATGTATTTTGAAAGAAACGACGAATTTTGAATAAGTAAGTTATCTATATCTTTATTAATCGGTTTTTCTCTTTGTTTACATATCAATTTGTTTATCGTCGCTGTCGTTTAAATTTAATAACGCTTTATAATATATTTTTGTATTTTCTATTTAAATATTGTTCAAATCAACCCTTTAAAAGATTGATTTTATGATATTTATGTAATGAATTACACATAAAAATATTTTTTACATGCTTGAGATGCGTTAATAAAATGGAATTAGTTTTTAGACTTTAATCGAAATGTTTTCTCAATTTTTTTTTTAGAATTATAGCAAGATTTATATTTTTACTACTAAATAGTATATAAAACATTTTTAAATATTTATATTTATCACATGTATAATATGTTAAGAAAGCAGTAATAATAAACTTGTTTTGAAAATTGAAACATACATTACAAAACAGACATTTATGTCTATAACCCAGTCCGTGATTTGCTCGAACATTATACTGGCAACGTGTTTTTGCAAATCATGATTTGTCCGTATAACGTATGAGCATCCATATTCTAATCATAATTTACTACTCTCACCAGTAAATTTCTATTGTGAATTTTGCAACATTTATTTTGAGCATTTTTTTGATTCAATTTCACAAAAATTTCTATTATGAAAAAACGCTGACGAAAGATTAAAAATTCTGTAAAAGACATGATAAAAATAGGTATTATTTAAAAGTTTTTTCAAAAATATTTACGAGTTAAGTAGTTAATAAAACTGGACTTTTACATACACTTGTATACATTACCGAAAACGATATAAATTAATTTATATAAGAGCTCTTTTGGCTTATGTTACTGACAAGGCAGGTCTCCATTCTGGGCATACTCAGAATTTTACGAAAAAAAAATAATTGAATTACATATGTATTTAATAAAGGATCAGTCAAAATTAGCGGCGGAATCACAGAAGAATATGTGTAAAAAAAATAAAATATTTTCAAATATTTGACATGAAAAGACGAAAGAGTCACTCGATTTGGCGAGCAGCCCTTTTCCTCGCCAAAAGCAAACGATTATAATGCAACTCAAAACTATTTGATATTTAGAATGCGTGTAAATAGTATTTAATGAATTTAAACATAAACAATGAGAGACTTTAATATATTATATACATAAATATACATATTGTATTACATATATATATTAATTGTTGAAATAGTTATTTAATTAATCAATGGAAAAAATGTTTTCATAGATTTAAAAAAAAAAATATCTTCATATATTTAAGCGTATTAAAAAAAATAAAAGCCAGTGGTTTCCATAGCAACAAAATCTAATCGACACTTCTCAATTGGACTTTGAGCTTGAAACAAATTTAATTAATTTAATTTATGAATTTCGTTTTAAATCTCAAATTTTGATGATTTAATTTGAATATAAATACATGTAAATATCGATATAGCAAAATTATACTTAAAACAAACTAAAACTGACAAAATTAAAATTATTTAAATTAAATTTATCAAAACAAGTTCAACATGACGCTTTTTTTTCTTAAAGCGTATTTGACATAAAGTATTTTTTCAATTTACATTTCAACGTCAATCGGCGATAAATCGCCAAATAACGAAATTTTCATTATTTTTTTACGGTTACTGAATGGAAGTTCCGCCGAAATTTTTTTTTATAAACGTACATATCCACACGAGAAGAACATTCTGTAATTTTTTCAGATTTTTCGGGGTATGCCCGTATGGAGACCTTCCTTGTGAGTAAGTTTCTCTATCATATAATTAAAAAAATACCAGTGTAGGTTTTTTGGAGTATTTTGTTTAAATTTCTAGGCATTTCCACACAAAAAAATCTATTACCTTGCTAAGCAAATATAATTTTATACTGTTATCCTAAGTACAGTTATATTAAGTTTTTGAAAATTTAAGTGGAAGCTTTGCTGAGAATTTTAACTCATATCGAAATGTATTGTGAAAGAAATCGTAAATTACCAGTAATAATTTATACATTTATACATCAGCCATTCTTCTGTTTACATATCATTTACATATGGCTTGTACTGTCGTTTAAATTTAATAATGTTTTACCAAATTTATTTGTATTTGTAGGCAGGGCGTGCGAAGAGAAAACTGCGCCCGGAAAGTTTCAATTTGGCGCCCCTCCCACTAACTTTTTCTTGTGACAGGCCAAAAAGGACGTTAGTAGTATAACTTTGGCGCCCCCTAAACTTCCGCGCGCGGGGCGACAGCCCTTCTCCCCTTTCGCATGGTGCTGTTTGTAGGGTTCCGTACTTAAAAAGTAAAAACAGATCCATTATAAGATCACTCCTGTGTCTGTCAGTCACAGTTATTTTACTCGTTTACTATGCAACGTGGAAAATTCAAATTGGAGGATGTAATAAAGACTATTGACCCATATAATTACAGATTTCTACACATTCACAAACATATTTAGGCAAAATGTAGAGGGACTTATTAAATTACTTGAAAAAAAATACATTCATTATATACCGTATTTGGTATTGCATGAAAGATTTCGTAACGCTGAACACAAAAATACATTTCTTTTAATTTTAGGTATTATAGAGAGTATTTTCAGTGATATCGTTGAAAGCATAAAACAAATATATGTCGCACCTCCTCCCATCTAATTCCGAATCTACTGAAACTAAAATTATGACAAAGTCAGAGGTAGTAGATATTAGTTTTTTTTGCAGGTAAACTATAGCGATTGCTATAGACGGCATAGTTTATGAGAAAAACGCATTTTTCTGTTGCACCCAAATTTTTATTGGTGAGCATTCCACAAAAAGGTATTGAGGAGCACTGGATATACCTATCTTAAACTATAAAATCATTCTTGTTAATGTTTTTCGAAAAAAATCGTCAGTGAATATCTGAGATATTAACTCTTAAAGAAACGAGCGGTTTAGACATACATAATAAAAGGAGCGGAATATGCCGTGTGCCACCAACTTTTAAAGAGTAGATAATAATTTTAAAAGATATATTTATGTAAAACAATGCACAATAGTAGTATAAAAGCAATAAACTTTAAATATTTTAAAACAGACTAATTTAATTAGAATCGATCACATAAATTCTAAGGGATTCGTTATTAGTTTGCATTGAGTAGATCTCTGAATACGTTTTATCCCACCACCCGTCAAGGCGTTAATACGTCCACTGACACTGATGCACTAGTAGACCGGCAGTTTTGCCAATGGGCTACTTTTTTTTAGATTAGACCACTTTTCTGATATAATAAAATTACCCTTTTTTACCGTTAATTAATATATCAAGGTTAAGTAAGGCGAATTTTATTTGCGACGGCGGCGCCGGCTAGACCGCCATGTTCAAATGGAGTCAGAGTTGAAATGTATCACTAAAACACTTTTGTTTTAACTATAATTGACCAAGGGGGGAAGTGAAGCTAGATTCGAAAATTTAGAATGACTTCACACTGACAGCATATAACTACTATAAAGAAGGACGATTCTACTCACAATCTCCTTCAAATGCTTCTACAGCATTTTTCTTTGCCTTCAGCAAAACATGAGGAACTCTTCAAGTTATTTCCAGAATGATAGTCCGTGGCTGTTCAGGATCTCTTTATTTAACATAGAAAATCAAAAAATACTTCTAAAATGTCTTACCACGGTTCTCTTTACTCTTCCTTTGAGCTTCGCATCAATGCCAACAAGAAATCGAATTCTTAACTACCTCCAAAGCGGCTCCAAAACTGCAGCATTAAGGGGGCTCAGGGGTTGAAAACTTTAAAAAAATCGATTTTTTATGATCTAGTTTGATTATTCAATTAATTCTTAACTCAATGCAAAAAAACGCATAAAAATATTAGCATTTTTAACGGAGTTATAAGCATTTATGTATCAATACTTACATAGCCGCATCCATACAATTTCAACTTTAAGTCGTGTTTTCTCAAAACTTGATTTTTGACGACGAACACCAAGATTTAAAAAAAAAAAAAAACTATTTGATGGAATGGCTTAATTTTTTTTTTTTTTTTTTTGCATGCATATAACATCATAATCTAGATTATGAATTAAGGATATAACTATCACTTAATAAAAACAGCATTAAAAAATCTCTCAAAGTTGAAAATTTAAAAAAGCCCTAAAAAATACAACTTTTTTTCCATTAAAAATAATCAAAATATTAAACTATCTAAAATATATTAATTCATTCTATAGATAATGATGTTATATGCATGCAAAAAAAAAAAAAAAAAAAAAAAAAAAAAAAAAGCCATTTTATCAAATAGTTTTTTTTTTAATCTTGGTGTTAGTCATCAAAAATCAAGTTTTGAGAAAACGCGAATCAAAGTTGAAATTATATGGATGCGGCTATGAAAGTGTTGATACATAAATGCTTATAACTCCATTAAAAATGCAAATATTTTTATGCGGTTTTTTGCATTGAGTTAAAAATTAAATGAATAATCAAATTAGATCATAAAACGATTTTTTGAAAAGTTTTCAACCCCTGAGCCCCCTTAACACAAATTGGTCTAAATCACCCAAGGGTGGAACGCGAAAACAATTTCTGCTGCGCAAAACGCACTCACAACTTTTATCAGACTGAAGAGATTGGACTAGAAATTTGCATAAAACTCGTGAACCACAGCTAATTGTACACCCGAAGCGCCATACATGCTGCGGAAAGTTAAAGTTGCATAAAGTACAGATATCGGTTTTGCGCCACAAAATGTTAGATGAATGACATCACTAACTCCCTCAAAACACAAGAATGCCTTTATTAGAAAGTGACTCTCCCTCACATACTATTTCAAACAAGTTGGAAATTGTACGTGAAGCGTATCAAATAAGGTGCTTTCGAACGATAACGAAATTTTTAAAATATCACTCTCATAAAATTTTAAATAGTTAATTACAATTAAAATGCGCAACAAACAATCTTCTCCATATACCATTATAGAATGGAATGCTTTTGCATGGACTTGTAAATGAATAACAAATGCTCTTTGCACTACAGATTATGCAAAATGTATATTAATAATATGTACTTTATAGATGCATATCAATTTTACTATGTTCGAACGAGTTTAACACTATTAAAATACATTTGAAACATTTTTCCCCACTGACCGTAATGTAGCGGAATACTTTTCGTTGTCCCTGTAATTGATCTATGCATCCGATTTCATAAAATTTGAAATGACTCGACAAAATTATATAATAAATATCTATTTTAAATTTCAAACGATTAAATACGCTTTTGAAACATTTTCCCCATTGACCGTAATGTGACGGAATACTTTTGATTGTCCCTGTAATTGATCTATGCATGCGATTTTCATGAAATTTGAAATGACTCGACAAAATTACGTAATAATTATACATTTTAAATTTCAAACAATTCGGTTGGGTAATTTTTGCGTTTTTATATGCCGACGAACGGACTGAACGACAACTATAGGTGCTACGTATTTACATGATTACGAACGCACCTAAAAAGTTGTGCTAATCAAGATAGCTGAATTTTTTTTTAAAAAGTAGCCCACTTCCATACTGCCGACCAGCACCTCTTCGTATACCTACGATATTCTGGAGTGTCGAATGTCTAGAGCACCACTCAAGATGCTCAGAATCTTTCATTATTCTCACCAGATTTTTTGTAAAGTTTGTCTTATTCAATCGCACCATTTTCGCGATTCAATTTGAGAAAATTTTCTGTTTAAAAATAAAAAAACAGTGGTAAACGATTAAAAATTATGCAAAAGACTCTCATCACGAAGGGGCTAAAACGCTGTTTTGTAATCCGGCTTCTAGGATGGAATTTTCCTTTTTAGTTGTAGCGAATGCGTTAAAAGATTGATTTTGTGATATTTATCTGAAGAATTATACATATCACTCATACATATACATATATTTACACTCTAAAGAAATGCTAATAAAACGGAATTCATTTTATAATTTTGTCGAAATAATTTCACAGAAAATGTTTTAGAATACAGTAGAACCTTAGTTATCCGAATCCCGGTTATTCGAAAATCGGCTTAACCGAAAGACCTTGAAATTTCACGAAGTCCATTTTGAATGTGAAAATTTTTTATGTCAACATTATTTTTAACGATGTAAATGACTTTTTTTTAACACATTTTGATTTACGATTGCTATTTTATTTGTAAGTTTTTGATCAAAACAATTCTGGATCATTTTTAACACATTGGAGAATTATGGTAGTGCTAGGTTATCCCGTCGACCAAAAAATATCGCCAAATTTTAAGATTAAATGCCAGTAATGGATGATCGTGAATATCACATTCAATGACATTAAATACGATTCACGTGTTTAAAATGTCATTAACTGATTTTTCTTTCGACTTTTTATTTGTATTTTTATTAATATTCTACTAATTATTTGTTTTTTCGTTATTTAAAATAAAAATTATGTCATTATGTATAATTTGGCTATTAGTTTGGCGATTTGTATAATTTGGCGAAATTGGTCGATGGGATAACAGAGAAGTACCAGAATTATTTTAATAGATATTAGCTTTAAAAATTAGAAGCAAAATAAGTAAAAATCAAATCTTTGAAAAATATTATTGGACACTGGTAGAAATAGTGTTAAAAAGCATGTTGTTTGTGAAATAAACAAAGTCAACTTACTTATTTGGTATATTGCGTAATTTCGGGCACTTTATTAGATAGCCATATGTGACACTTCATTTTTTTTTTACAAAATATGTTGTGATTTTCTTTTGTTTTTCAACTTCAAGATGCTTTGATTGACAGAACCACAACATTTTAATTACAACTATGCTCTAAATTACGACCACAGCTTTTCATCAAATATGTTTTCACCATAAGCCTTCCGGTTATTCGAAAATTCCTATGGAATCCCGGTTTACCGAAAATGCTTTGGTCCCATACTTTTCGGATAACCGGGGTTTTACTGTAATAGCAAACTTTATAACTTTACTGTTTAATAATGTATAAATACTTCATAAACCTTTAGCTATAATGCTTGTTTCATACATTTACAAAGCAATAATACTGAAGCTTTTATGAGCCCTGAAATATAAATTACAAAACTGTCATGCCTTTAATGAAAGAGTCTGAAATACACTTTATATACGCTACAGATAACGTTATAAAATGATTTATATAATAGCTCTTTTGGCTTTTGTTTCTGAGTAAATTTCTCTCTAATAATTGTATTTTTACAAACATTACTAAATGATGTTAACTGAAGTATATTGTTTAGTGCCGTAGTTATTTCTACAGAAAAATAAATGTATTATCTTACAATGAAATATTACCTTTTATTACTGTCGTAAAAGCAATTATTTCCATTGAAGTGTTTGGAAACTTTAAGATTGTGGAAGATATATTAAATATATCTACTTGTATTAAATTGTATTTTCAAACAAATCGTGAATTTTAATGTAAATTTTTGTATCCTACCAGTGGAGCCGTGTTTAGAATTCTCATTTTGCTTTCTGATCCCTGTCCGTTATTCTCTTCCTCATTCCCAGATATCCCCAGTCTGTAATTTAACCTTTTATCAGGCCATAGTAATATACTTACAACTTAATTTTTGTTAAAAATTGATTGATATGCACCGAAATTTTCAGCGAGTTAATCTATGTCTATATTAATTCTATGGGTGCGGCACTTTTTATTTTGAATTAAATTTGTTTTTAGATTCTGGTAGCAGTGAATATTTTCATCATTTTAGCCAAAGAATTAACTTGCCCAACAAAGGGTTAACTGTAATTGCAAACAAACAAACAAAGTGAAATTTCTTTAACACGTTTACACCGACATGCATGACCGCATGTCGCACTCGACTGCCGCATCTCGCGGATTCAGATTTCTTCATTGGCGGCATTTTTTTGAGGTAGTAAAATTAGTTTAATTTAATGAAGCATTTATCAAGATGAAAACAAGGGTAATTTTACTCTTTCAGAAAAGTGGTGCAAATCAAGAAATCTGAATTCAAAAAAGTAACCCACTGGTAACACTGGCGCCGCCTCACAGAATAAAAACACAAATATCGGCGCCGGTGGGAACACGTTAAACGAGATTTTTATAAACAAGTTGGAAATTGCACGTTAAGCGTAGCAAATGAGGTGCGTTCGTACGATAACGAAGATTTAAAAATATTCTGATCTTGCTGTTATAGTAGACAGTAGTTCAGGTATATTACAGTGGTCGACAACTTTTTGGCGCTCCTGTAAATGTACAGTAAGAAACTTTTATTACACATCAGCAATGTATATATAGTCATAAAATGTGAAATAGTTTTATATAACGTGAAATTGTTTAATATAATTTAACGCACGACCCATTCAATATTTTCCCGTATAGCATTATGTGTAGTGGAATACTTTTGTGTGGCCCTATAATATAATAATAAATATTCTTTGCATCACAGATTGTACAGAATGTATATTTTAATATATATATATATATATATATATATATATATATATACTTCATAAGTTCATGTATTCCACTATATTCGAATGAGTGTAACACCATTAACATTTAACACTTTACCCCATTGACCTTAATGTAACGGAATACTTTTGATTGTCCCTGTAATTGATCTATGCATCCGATTTTCATAAAACTTGAAATGACTCGACAAAATTATGTAATAATTATATATTTTAAATTTCAAACGAGTAAAAGGCATTTGAACCTTTTTTCCCATTGATCGTAATGCAAAGGAATACTTTTAGTTGTCCCTGTAATTGATCTATGGATCCGATTTTCATAAAATTTGAAATGGCTCTACAAGATTATGTGATAATTATATATTTTAAATTTCAAACGATTCGGTTGGGCAGTTTTTGTGTTGTTATATTCGGACGGACGGACTGAATGACAGCTATAGGTGGTACGTATTTACATAATTTCGAACGCACCTAAAAATGCTAGATATGATCAAAATCTTCCATCCAATGACATCTCATTCATGATTTAACATGACATATTAGGGGAGAGGGGACAATTGAATGGGACAATTTTTACATTTTTACTAATAACTTAAGCTGTATACAGTTGTTAATTTAAAAAATATTGCTTAAAGAATACTTCAGCATTTAGCAACTTATTGACATGCTAATTTCAACAAGCATTTGTTTTTAAAAATTTAAATTTTTTTTTTAATATGCATGCATACTGTCCCATTTATCCCCATGGTGGGGATGAATAGGACAACTTTGGGATGAATGGGACAAGTAAAAAAAATTATTCTAAACATATTTTATTTGAAAACTGAGTGATACATTTTATTTTACTACATATTGACTGAAGCTAATATCAAATGACAACAGTCCTTTGGTTCTGGCAGTTCGCAGAAGTCTAGGCTTTTGTAGTTTCATAACAATATCCTCCAGATTAACGAAATAAATTTCTGGTGGATTGGTATAGTAAAATAAGGAATAATTTTCCTTTTTTTCTCAAGAATTGTACTTGCAGGTTGTCATTATTATTCTTTAAAACCCTAGCAACGTAATGATAAATATTTTTTCCACATATTTTTGTTAGGAGAAAGTCGTCTTCTATTATGTTATCCAAGCTGCAAATTTGGTAGTCCATATCACTTGAAATTATGTTCAAATCAGTTTCATCTTCATCATGAAGTTATAAATTGTCAGATTCATCACTACTGTCCATAACTTTTACTAAAAATATATCTTGAAGTCAGGCAATTCATTTTTCTTGGTTTCTGTTTTTTTACAATTTTCTTTTCCAAATATTGTTTTTCTGGTGTATCGGTTAGAACTCGACATTGGCTTCGTTTTCTCCTCTTAACATCTGGTTTCTAGATAATGACAAAACATAATTTTATTTATTATGGAATAGCCCTGGGGATGAATGGGGCAGTCCCATTCATCCCCACAAACACTGTCCTATTCATCCCCATAGTCACATGGTTATATAAAACAGTGACTAGGCTTAGTAAGTACTGTCAATATTGTTCATTTGCATCATAAGTATAACAAGAGATTACATCATTTTAACATAAAAAATAAGGTTTTGAGAAGGTAACCTATCAATTAAATACTAAAAAGATTAAACAGAAAAACTTACTTTGGTTCTTGAAAAATACACTTTGTACATTTTTGCTAATCTTCTGTTATGGATATTGCTTTGAAACTATGCCTGTTGAATGACCTCAGTACTGCCATCAGTCAGGTAACTTATCAAATTATTTATGTTTGGGGGACATATATAAATTTCTGTTGTCCCATTCATCCCCTGTCCCATTCATCCCCACTCTCCCCTACAAAAATAAAGCCAGATAAAAAAATCTTGTCTATTAAGCCAATCTCTCAATGATCAAATGTTTTAGTTTATTATTTCCTGATATAAATAGAAGAGGCTGACGTGAGTTTCAATTACTTATAGATCATGTGGAGTGGTGGCGCCATTACCAAAGCTCTATCATTGGGCATTGGTACACTAGCTTACATTAAAACGACGTGAAGAGAGGATCAGCACCTGAGTTTCTTTACTTTCCTGTAACAAAAAAGGTATCCTGTAACAAAATACCGACAATACTAAAGTATCAATTTTTAGAAAAACTGCATTAAGGTTAAATTATAACATTACAGCAAATGCTTTGTACACAAGATATTTTTAACTATAACTTCTGATCTAATTCGCATTTTTATAAAATTCATTTTGCAGTGGATTTATAACTTTTGGAGGTATCCTTTCTGAAATTTGGGAAAAATCATTTTTTTAATCGTCAATGGGATCTGCGCTTTTAAGTTAATAGCAGTGTCAAGCTTATTCAAATATTAGCTTTTAATCTATATAAAATACGACAATGATCTTTCAACAAGCTCTGTATTTGTGAAAAGCAACAATTTTTTTATATCCTTATCATTGAGTTTTTTCTTCACTGCTTCTTTACTGCTATCTAAAAATCAATAATAAGTCTTTTGTTGAAAGAAACTGTAAAGTAGTATAAATCAAAGTTTGATCAATTTATCTGTTTCAGCTATTGATATATTTTCGGTTGGTTGCAGTAACAAATCGTAAATAGGCTTAAAATCCAATTATTTTCACAAATCCGTTTCGTAAAATGTTATGTGAACAACACTTTAAGTCCTGATGAGTGAGCCATTATACTAGATTTTACTTCTGATAATTTTAGCTCGTTTTCTGATAACAAACTATAAAGTGTTTCAAAAATTTCTGTCTCGTGCTTTTTGATGCATGATTCCTAAAAATCTATTTTTTTCATATGATAGAATTTATTTTGTTAGATAGTACTTTAAAAATGGTTATGGAACTGTTACATAATTCTAAATTAAGTTTATTCATTTCTGAAAAAATATGAGATAAGTACCGTAAAATGGGGTGAATCGGAACACTTTTCAACTTTAACGTTAAAAAAAGCAACAATTTATTTTTTTATTTTTCTACTGGAAACTTTGGTCTTGTTTTGTTCTTTACTTTTTAAGCAAAAACGAAACATTTTTACTGTTTATATATATATTATTTTCTTTTTTAATGGTATTCCGATTCACCCCGCTGATAGGGGTGAATCGGAACAAATGTTATAATCTTTGTTTATTCGGATTCAAACTTTATTAGTGTTAATAAAAAACAGGTAATAATGATAAGGGAGGAATAGAAACACACAGTTACTGTGAAACCAAGCCTTTATTTTATATAAAAATAAAGATATGCCTTTTAAAAATTAGAAAACAACTTTGAAATAAAGAAAAATTAAAATTTATTTTAAGAAAATATATTTGAATTGCAGAAGTAGAATTTAATACAAATTCAGTTCAGTTCTGTGTTATCCTTTACTAGTAGTCATTGGGTAAGTGAATCTATTGAGTAGCCCCAATCGCTGCATGTATTAATACGATCTACTAATACGCCCTCCTCTCCAGCCCTTAGTACTATTTGCATCCCTCTCTTTTTTAATTGGTTTTTCATTTTGAGATGTTTGTGCAATATTGTGGATGTCAGAGAATAAGTCTGTGCAGTTTTTCTAACTTATTTGCTATTTTTAAATTCTTTTTTTGAGTGTTCCATGTCTGTTGGATTATGGCGTTGATTTATTTGTTTAACCAAGTAATTTCTTGGCACCATTAAACTCTTCAAGTAATTAGAACAAACAAAATATTGTTACAATACATATTCATACATATGTTTTCATATATTACATGAAACTATTACTGTATAGAAAAATAAACCATAAGAGAAAACGTGTTCCGATTCACCCCGTGAATCTTAAACCTCTAATATTATAAGGCATTTTTCATTTTTTCATTATGTAGTTTAGAAATAAGTAGAATTTAATACAGAATATCGTTTACAGGTCTGGCATTGATTAAAAACTCCTCCCTTAGGTTTAGAATAAGAAAAATACTGTAGTTGCATAAAAAGTTTTGAAGATGTTGAAAAAAAAATGAGGTTTTTGAGCATCCTCTTGAAGTTTTTTATATACCCCAGTAGTGGTGCAACGTGTCAAAACTGAATTTCCCAACTCTTAATGTTATTATCTTCTTATAAAAATTGGCAACTAAAAATTTCATCACATATATTTATAATGAATTTATTTGTATGACGGGGAAGTTTCGTTCCTATTCACCCCATTTTACGGTATGCAAACATTTGAAGTCATTCTTTTTGATGAAATTTAGAATGCTCAAAAATATGACTTAAATCCTTTCACCATCAAACCATTTCTCCTCCAGAAATTTCAAATATTTAACTTACACCACAATTTACAAGCAACTTTATTCAAAAATAATTAAAAACTGTCTCTTACGTACATATGTGTCTCGTTATACTACGTACATTTTAACATGGTCCAGATTGTTTTTTACGCGTTTAAGGCAAACACTAGGCACAGAAAAAGACCCGGATGATAATGTAAAGTCTATGGGGCATTTTTTTCGAATATCCCGCTCAAATTTTAATATTTTTACATGATTTTTTTGCATAGAATAGCTGAGGACGATCTACAACTGGCTTAGTTTTTACTTTTTCGATTTTGCTTATATATATAGTTTTTTATATTATGATAGTTTCAGTTTAAACCGGTGTTGAAAGTTAAAGTAACTTTTAAAAAAAATCTTAAACCAAAACTGAAAAAGTAAAAACTAGGCTGGTTGTGGATCATCCTCAGCTATCCTATGCAAAAAAATCATGTAAAAATATTAAAATTTGAGCAAGATATTTGAAAAGAACGCTCCCATAGACTTAGCATTATCATCGGGGTCTTTTTCTGTGCCTAGTGTGGGGCCTTAACCCCTAACGGCGCGGTGGCATACATAAGAAAAAAACTTGATTTTAACTCTCAAACGCCATATTGGTACCAGAATTCAGGTTAAAACAATTTCTGTTTATTGAATACGTGAAACATAGCTTTTTCTTATTCATAAAGTTGCTTTTGAATTCCGGTGCCAGTCATTAATTTCAACCAGGGTTCTCGCTGTCGCTAGCCATTGCACCAAATTGCGATTATATTTTTCATTTGGCGAGTAAACAAATGAATAGATTCGCCAAATTGCTAGTGCTCAATAAAGATAATATTGGATTTGCTTTTTTTTTTCTTTTTCGTTTTTCATACATATGCATTTTTACATATTTTTAATATATTTGTAGCAGATAGTTGAAATTAAATTATAACAATCGTTGTCGCAGTTATAAAAACTTAGGTTATTTTAGAATATATTGAAAAATGGGGGGTACATTAAATGATTAAATATTTTTTTGTCGTTGTTGTTTTGAGCTACACGGCGAATCTATTTTGCTAATACTTTTTCCATTTGGCGAATGATTTTTATTTTTAATTAGCCAAATTACAACGTTGGTTAAATGTCAGCGAGAACACTGATTTCAACACTTAAGCAATGAATTTGCTCTGCGCCGCAAAGGGTTAAATTACATTTAAAATTTTCAGTTAATTTCACTGCCACTAGCATCCGCATTTAAATATGATTTTTCAATGGCTCCCTAATGCTTTGTAATAGAAATTACCTCGACACTGGACGTTACGTTGCAACGCAACTAAGAAGTCTATCAATATATTCACTTAGGCCTTTAGGTCACGTAAATTATGTAATGAAAATTACACAAAATTTTACTGGTGTTATTTGGAATTTTGGGCATTGAAATTAACCATGTGCAGACTGCAAACGGTGCCTCTAAAAGGTACAAAAAAAAAAAAAAAAAAAAAAAAAAAAAAAAAAAAAAAAACTTGAACGTGATGCCTAAATTCAAATAATCTTTTAAGTGCTTTTCTTGGTGAAAATCACTGTATCCCTGCGTTTAAAAACAATGAAGTATGGACGCTGTCCGTCTTTTAGCTCAAATATTTGAATAGCGAGCAGTTTTCTGAATTGACCTTGATAAATTTAACACGTTGAGTTCCAAGGTGAATGACACTGAACTTTCTGTTTATTCCGCAGTGACTGACAGTTAAAATATGAAATTATATAAATAAAAAAAATTCAATATTTTCTTTAAAGAAAAATATTTTAGTTTTATAACACATTAACCCTTTGCGGCGCAGGACAAATTCATTGCTTAAGTGTTGAAGTTATTGACAGACCGGAATTTGAAAACAACTTTATTTGTAAATAAGAAAATGCGATATTTCACTCATTCAATAAACCGTAATTTTTTTAAACAAAATTCCGGTGCCAATGTGGCGTTTGGGAATTAAAATTAAGCGGTATATCTATGAAACCACCGCGCCGCAAGGGGTTAAACTGTCAGTCACCGGTGACTGTGGCTGCCATAAACAGAAAGTTCAGTGTCCGTTGCTGGTGTCTCAAATCGCACTCAATGTGTTAATAACTTTCACAGATTGGTGGAGAATTTTCTGCAGTAAATTTGGCAGAAATTTGGTCGCTAAATTTCATTTGTGTTTACAGCAATGGACGGTAACTATAATAAAATATGATTCTAACCTCTTTTCACTCACTTTTAAGTGCAACATGCATAGTGTTTAATAATTTTTATAACCAACCATTTCAGTCAAATGTTCATTTTATAAAAGGTAATGTTAGTAAAAACAAGGTACTTTGATATGCTACTCTTACTCTGCAAAAAATTATGATGTTTTGGAGTCATAAATGTTACCTTTTCTAAGTAAATGTCTAATTTAATAAATCAAATAATAATAGTAATTATGATAATAATTAGCTTAGTAATGATAATAATTAGCTTGTTAAAACAATTACTGAAAAGGAAGATTTTTATGTAATTTTTATTGCTTATTATGTAAAATTCATGGTTCTCGGTATATCATTAAAGAATTATTATGATTGTTAAATATGTGATGAATAACTAAAAAGAAAAACTGAAATTTACTTTAATTTCATATCTTTTATTCTAAAATGTACCTTAACAAAGAAATTTGAAGAAAAAGACATTATTTTAAGATACATTTTTATTTATTTTAAAGTTATATAAACAAGTTAGATACTTATTTTAATTAAAACACTGAAGAGAATAACATGTATGCAATTACCCTCAGGATTAATAAAAAAAAAATCTCTGTTACTCACTACTTCACTTTGAACAATATATTTTAGCTAGTTATTAAACTAATTAGATTTCTTGAAATGATTTTCTTCTAAGCACTAAAGAAGATGATTTCCAGAGAAACGTTAATGATAATTTATTTCATAAATCCCTTGAAGACATTCAAAAGACAAATTACATAGTGTGTTTTCTGAACTATTACATCGTTAAAAATTTAGTTTTCTTTTTAAAAGTTTCCCTTTTCTAATCCAAGGTTTTTCCTTTTTTTTTTTTTTTTTAATGGCATAAGTTTGAAACAGTTGAGAAGATGATGTTGCAAGTATTTGTTTTTCAAAATTAATGTGCCGAATACATTTTTTTTTTAATTTGAGATAATTGGAACATTTTTTATCCAACATTCAATCTTAAGTTGAATTGATCTTTGGCAAATGGTTAAGAAGTTATGCTGAAATATTGAAAAGTAATTGAAATATTTCTTATTGAATATTATTTAAGTTTTATTTATTTATTTATTTTTATAACATAATAATTATTAAAATGCATTTTTCAACTTAGTCATATTTCATCTCATATAACGTATAAAAGTTTTATCTCATACAACATTTAGTAAATACTCCGAAATCAAAATTGCTTTCCAGTAATAATAAAAAAAACTGTGAGTGTATAAGATTAAACATGCGATAGGTTTATCAAATTAACAGGAAGTCTTATTGAATTTGCTCCAATATTTTGGGATAGAAATCATTTTAAATATTTTCACCAGATGGTGCATTTTTATAACGCTGCTTTGGTGTATTTTGTTTTTGAGGAATCTATCTAGATATTAACGATGCAACTTTAACAAAAATATTCTACATGTCAAATAATAAATAAATAGAATGATAAGATAAAATTTTTCGAATATTTTCTGAAAAATATTGTATAAAATATAAATATAGATATAACTAAATGCCAAATATGAGACGATATAATTTTATTTATTTATTTATTTTTATAATGCAATAATTAATGAAATATACATTCCATCTTAGAAATATTACATATTAAATATCACATAAAGCATAAAATTTTTTCCTCGTCAAACTTTTCGCAGGAGTTCGGAAATCAATATCAAGTTCCAGTGAAGAAAAAAATAAATTTTACATGGGTTTATCAAATTAAAAGGATTTATTTATTTATTTATTTATTTATTTATTTATTTATTTTTTTACAGTTGCTCCAATATTTTGTTACAAAAATTAATATTTTAACCAGATGGTACATTTTTTATATAATACAATAATTAATGAAATAAACATTTTATCTTGGACATGTCACATAAAATGTCACATAAAATTTAAGTTTTCCTCCACAAACATTTTGCAAAAACTTGGAAATCAAAATCATGTTCCACTGTATCAATAAAAACATGTTCATAAGAAGAATCTTATGAGAAGTTTATCAAATTAATAGAAAGTTTTGTTAAACTTTTTCCGATATTTTGGGATGAAAATTATAGGTATTTTTTCCAGATGTTACTTTCTGGTAATGCTGCTTTGATGTTTACTTATTATCAAGAATACATTTAGATATTTTGTTATACACGGAGCCACTTTACAAAAATAATCATATGTCAAATTATCAACAAATAGCATGCTAGGTTGAAAATTTTTTAATACATTCTAAAAAGTATCGCATAAAATAAAACATAGTAAGAATATGTTATTCTTACTCTATTTCACTCTGTCAACCCCCTAATGCCCTTGGTTGCATAGTTGCACAGACGAAATTATGCAACAATTATATAGTTTAAATTTTAAACGATTCAGTTACTACCAACAGTGTTTCGAATTTATTTTATTTTTTAATTCTGATATTCCAAATTCACACCAAAAAATTTAAAATATGATAATTCACTTTATTTAAAAATTGATATTCCGTGTTTAAATAAGGTTAAATTTAATATAAATTTTTTTTTCTGGTGGGAATTCAGATACTCAAAATTACGGAATTTCTAGAACGTATTCTATCCCGAGAATTAGAGCGTCAGAGGCATAGATGGCAACGTTTCCTAATTATTCCCAAGTTCTGTCCAAGGTGCGACACTATTACATGAAATGAAATAAAAAATAGAGCATGCGTAATAAAAAAAGCCCAATTTCCCGTTCCTATTTTTTTCAGTTCACAATTTCAGTGAAAACAGTCAAAGCAGTAATAACAGAGAGCTATGTTATTAGTGTTTTGAAAGCGTTTTGGTTTCGTCTATTTTAATGCAATTTCGATTAGAATTTTTATACAAATGGAACTAATGCTTCATTAGATGTTGTGTTGACATTTCATTCTCACTGAAAAACAAAAAAAATGTTTCCTACTATTACTGTTTTGAATATGTGCATATTACTTAGACGTTCGATCTCGGTTTAACTAGGGGAATGTATGGAATGTCTCTAGTAGGTTTTCACTTACTCAATTTGCTTATATATTTTACTATTGATATAAACATACAACAAAAAAAGAAAATGACGAACAAGGCGACCGTAAAATAGGGTGAATCGGAACACTTTTAAAATTTAACGTTAAAAAAAACCAACAACTGATTTTTTAATTTTTCTAATAGAAACTTCGGTCTTGTTTCGTTCTTTACTTTTTAAGCAAAAACGAAACATTTTTACTGTTTATATAAATATTATTTATTTTTTTAATGGTGTTCCGATTCACCCTGCAGATAGGGGTGAATCGGAAAAAAATGTTATAGTCTTTATATATACCGATTCAAACTTTAATAGGGTTAATAAAAACATGTAATAATGATAAAAAAGGATTAGGAACACGTAATTACTGTGAAACCAAGCCTTTATTTTATATACAAGTAAAGATATGCCTTTTTAAAAATTAGAAAACAACTTTGCAATCAAGAAAAATTAAAATTTATTATAAGAAATTATATTTGAATTGCAGAAGTAGAATTTAATACAAATTTAGCCATGTTCTGTGTTATCCTTAACTAGTAGTCATTGGGTAAGTAAATCTATTGAGAAGCACTAAACGCTGCATCTATTAATACGATCCATTAATACGCCTTCATCCTCAGCTCTTAGTGTTGTTTGCATCCCTCTCTTTTTTAATTGGTTTTTCATTTTGAGATGTTTGTGTAATTTTGTGGATGTCAGAAAATAATTCTGCGCAATTTTTATAACTAATTTGCTATTTTTAAATTCTTTTATTGTGTGTTCCAAGTCTGTTGGATTAGGCGTTGACTTTTTTGTTTAACCAAGTAATTTCTTGGCACCTTTAAACTCTTCAAGTAATTTGAACAAATAAAATATTGTTACAATACATATTCATACATATGTTTTCATATATAACATGAAACTATTATTATATAGAAAAATTAACCATGAGAGAAAACATGTTCCGATTCACCCCGTAAATCTTAAACCTCTGATGTTACAAGCCATTTTTCATTTTTTCATTATGTAGTTTAGAAATAAGTAGAATTTAATGCAGCATGTCTTTTAAAGAATAATTAATTAAAAATCCCCTCTCTTAGGTTTAGAATGCGAAAAATACTGTAGTTACATACAAAGTTTTGAAGACGTTCAAAAAATGAGGTTTTTGGGGATCCTCTTGAAGTTTTTTTTATATACCCCAGTAGTGGTGCCAACATGTCAAAACAACATTTCCCAACTCTTAATGTTATTATCTTCATATAAAAAAATTGGCAGCTGAAAATATCATTACATATATTTATAATGAATTTATTTGTATGACCGGGAAGTTTCGTTCCCATTCACCCCGCTGTTCTTATTCACCCCATTTTACGGGACTTCAAATGCGTACTTTTTTCTCAAGTTTAACAAACAGTATTTATGTTATGTTCTATATTTAAGTGCATCTGTATTTTCTCCCAAAATTTATGTACTTTACATTGTTTTTTTTGCATTAGATTTGAGATCATTTTTGGTGGTACGTGGAGGTATGATCTTTTATTTAGTGATATGTCGGTCTAAAAGTTTGGGAACCCATGCCCTATAAGGTATATTTTAGATTTAATTAAAAAAATTATATAAAAATTCCGGTTGAAAACATATTCTTCTTGGATCAGACTCCGGAATAATTAAGAAATATTCAGGGTTCGCACTGTTCCTAAAATTTTCGTACTTTCCTCCCACAATTTTTAAACGATAATATTTACTGTATGCATCTATTGTAGATGTTAAACGGAACTTCCATGAAGATTTGTTTTTTAAAATATTGGTAGCAACGTGTGAAAATTTATGGAACGGTGCAAGCCCTGGATATTGTCTATCGTTAAAGGAAGGGGAATAGTGGGCGATGAAAAATATTAGTACCCTTTGAAATACTGGTTTTATTCACTTATAAATTTTAACACAGATTATAAAATGATTTATAGTGTGGCCTAATGCAGTATCAGTGGTCAAGAGAAATCCCGAGATATTTTCAAAGTATAGTCTAAACAACTTCTGGTAATTCGCAAAGAGACTGGATTCGATACAAGAACAAACCAATAATCAGCAGAAAGTTTTTTCGATTGTTTCAAATATCAGTAACTACAATAAAATATGATTTCAACATTTTATTACCTACTTTCAAATGTAACATACATACTGTTTATTAATTTCTATCGTTAACCATTTCAGCCAAACGTTCATTTTATAAAAGGTTAGTGTTGAAAAAATGTGTACTTTGACATACTATTCTTGCTCTACAAAAAAATAATGTTTTTGGAGTCATAAATGTTGCCTTTTCTAAATAAATGTCTAACTAAGTAAATCAAATAATAGTAGTAATGATAATGATAATAATTAACTTATTAAAACAATTACTGAAAAGGAACACTTTTTATGTAATATTTACTGCTTTTTATCTAAAATTCACGATCTCCAATACATTATTAAAGAATTATCATTATTCAGTATGTAATGAATGTCTAAAAAAAATACAAGCTGCAATTTATTTTAATTTGTAATCTTTCATCTTGAAATGTACTTCAAGATAAAATTTGAAGTAAAGGGCATTACTTTCAATTACATATTTATTCCTTGGAAAATTTATAAAGAAAATTAGGTACTCATTTAAATTAAACATGTATGCAATTAACCGCAGAATTATTTTTAAAAACACTGTTACTCAATACTTCAATTTGTACAATATATTTTGGCTAGTTATTACTCTAATTAGATTTCTTTAAATTATTTTCTTCTAAGAATTCAAGATAATGAGTTTTCAGGAAAACTTTAATGATGGTAATTTATTACATAAATCCCTTTTAGCATATTATCACAATCAAATGACAAATTACACAGTGTGTTTTGTGCACTATTACACCATTAAAAATTTAGTTTTCTTTTTAAAACTTTCCCTTTTCTAATCCAAGGTTTTTTTTTTAATGACATAAGTTTGAAACAGTTGAGAAGATGATGTTGCAAGTATTTCTTTTCCAGAATTAATATGCCGAATACATTTTTTTTTAATTTCAGATAACTGGAAGATTTTTCTTAACATTCAATCTTAAGTTGAATTTATCTTTGACAAATAGTTAAGAAATTATGCTAAAATATTGAAAAGTAATTATAATATTTCTTATTGAATATTATTTAAGTTTTATTTATTTATTTATTTTTATAACAAAATAATTATTAAAATGGATTTTTCAACTTAGACATACAGTAAAACCCCGATAATTCGGATTAATTGGGACCGGACCCAATCCGGAATTTCGAAAATCCGGATTATCCAGAGAATTGGAAAAAAAATGAAATAAAATATAACATACTAACAGAAAATCCCCTTTATGTTAAACTTATTGAATATTTGCAGACAGTAATAGTGTTTGCTTTGCTTAATTTTTCCGAAAACATGTCAGAAAAAGTTTTTTTATTTAGAATACGACGATGAAACAAGTTAATGTTATGGAAATTAGCCAATCGCTTCTCAAACTTGAAAAAAAACCAAAACGATCCGAATTATCCGGATTATCGGGGTCCGAATTAGCGGGGTTCTACTGTATTTCATCTCAGAGGTTTTTCCTCATCCAACTGTTCACGAGTACACCGAAATCAAAATTGTGCTCAATCAATAAAAAATATCTGGTGAGTGTATAAGAATAATTATGCGATAGATTTATCAAACTAGTCGTTGGGGGCCACCGTAATACTTACCCATCATGGATATGTATATGAAAATAAAAGATGTGAAAACTATTTATACAATGCATTGCAATTCCGAAACAAAATTTAAAAATTGTTAATATACATAGCAATGCTATATTAAAGAACTGCTGATGTACCGATTTCGACAAATTATATAAAACGCCAAACTACTCAAGTAGTACCGAACTGCGTAAAAGAAACATCCTTATAACTCCAAAAATAATAACTCTATTAACTAACTATTGACTGCGTCGGATTAAGCGTCTCATTTCCAATTAAAATATACTTCTGAATTGAAATTTGAATGAAATACAGGATCGTGAAAAACAAGATTGCAAATATCTCGGCAACTAATAATCCGATCGACTTCGTTCTATATGCAAAATGTGTGTTATTTTATTGCCTCTTACGTCCATTCCTTAGAACAAAAAAATTCGAAAATTTTTATATACCTTTCATCGGAACGAATTTTTCGAGAGTCCGAAAAAAATAGTTCCGGATAATCGAGGTTGCTGATATCAAATAGGGTTCGTCCCATTCTTACATACTGACTACATACAAAATTTCAAATCTCTATCTCAATTTGTTCGGGAGATAGAGCGTTTACAGACAGAGAGACAGACAGACAGACGGACGGCACAATTTTTTTTCTAAAAATATGTTTTTCGGAATCTCCACTATCTAAAACGTGTAAATCCGTCAAAAAATTTTTCGATTTTCAAAACGATTGCAAGACTTACCCTATACTACGTATGATGGGTAAGTGATAAACAGAAAGTCTTTTTAAACTTGCACCAATTTCTTGGGATGAAAAGTATAAGTATTTTCTACAGATGGTGCATTTTTATTACGCTGATTTGATGTTCACTTATTTTGGAGAATCTAGATATTCCCTAATAAACGTTGTAACTTTAACAAAAATATTCTACTTGTCAACTAATAAATAAATAGAATGCTAAGATGAAATTTTTCGAATATTTTCTGAAAAGTATTGTATAAAATTTAAATATAGATATAACTAAATGCCACATATGAGAAGATATTATTTATTTATTTTTATAATGCAATAATTATGGAAAAACACATTCCATCTAAGAAATATTAAATTTTATATGTCGCATAAAATTTAAAAGTTTTTGCTCGTCAAACATTCCACAAGAGTTCGGAAATCAAAATCATGTTCCAGTGAATAAAAATAAAATCTTAAGAGGGGTTTATCAAATTGAAAGAATGTTTTTATACAGTTGCTCTAATATTTTGTTACAAAAATAAATATTTTAACCAGATGGTACATTTTTTATTTAATACAATAATTAATGAAATAGACATTCTATTTTGGACATATTGCTTGCCAAATAAAGTTTAAAAGTTCTTCCTCCTCAAACATTTTCTAAAAACTTGGAAATCAAAATCATGTTCCACTGTATCAATAAAAACATGTTCATAAGCAGAATCTTATGAGAAGTTTATCAAATTAATAGAAAGTTTTATTAAACTTTTTCCCGATATCTTCGGATGAAAATTATAGATATTTCCTCCAGATATTTCCTTTACTTTCTTGTAATGATGTTTTGATGTTTACTTATTATCAAGAATATATCTAGATATTTCCTTTTACAAGGAGCAATTTTACTAAAATAATCATATATAAAATAATCAGCAAATAGAATGCTGGGATGAAAAATTTCCAATACTTTCCGAAGAATATTGCATAAAATATAATATAGAATAACTAAATGCAGTGTTATCTAGTATCCACTTTTTTGCACGCCACTATTACCTTAGAGAAAATGTTGTTCTTTTTGTTTTGTATACAATCAAAACTTAAAAATTAGGTTCAAAATATTCTATAATTCAAAATACTTTATGCTTGGATTTTCTTTTAATAAATTTTATTACATACACAGAATAATAGTATGACTGGGAAGTATGAAGAAATATTGAATTCAAAGTATTTACATCAGGCATGTCAAACTCAATTACCTCCGCGGGCCAAATTAAGCACTGTATACGAAGCCGAGGGCCAGATTACCAAAAGTACTAAACAGGTTTTTTTCATTACTATCGCACAAAATGAAATCTGTACATTGAAAATACAACTTTGTTTCAAAAAAGTATATGCATAAAATTGTAAAACTATTTATTGAAAAAATTAAAAATACTCCCCAGAAAAATTAAAAAAATATTTATATATTAAAAGACGTAATTTTAACACGCCCAAGTATTTAATATTATGGAAAAATAAAAATAGCAAAAGTTTCATACAAGTGTGTTCTACTTTATGGTAATGAAAAATTCGTTAAATAAAAACATGCTTAAACATGTTAAGAATTTAAATTGCAATCAAATTATACAATTATTTGCAATATAAACTTGAGAAAGAACACAATTTTTATAATAAGGTATGTTCACTGTATCGAGTATAGAAATAATTTCCAGACGTTCGTCGATTATTTTTAAATACAAATCATGTCTAGCAATAAAAACAGCTAACAGAATGGAATTTCATGCATCTGTATTTTCAAGAATTACAAAGTGATAGGTTAAATAGTGATACTTAACCCTTTCCGGCACACTACTCTTTAAAGTTGGAATTTAAAGAAAAAAAATTAGGCAATCTATTTAGGTCTAGAGGAGTACACAGGTATAATTTTGGAAAGATTGCACAAGCCATTTTAATTATACAGCTGTTGCCGAAGTGGTAATTCCGCATAAGTACACCATTAATAAGCGCAGTGAGAAGAGCATTGCTGTGAAGCGCGTATTAGAGTAAAATATTTTACCTTTTATTTAAAACAGTAGAATTTGATCTCTGTGGTACTGCGATCTAGAACTCATAAGAAAGATTTAAAGTAGCCATTAGAGTACTTTTTGAAATATTCACGTTTAGTTTTTATGTCTCTAAACAGGGGGAACTGTAGGTGTTGCCGACCCGGCCACACTGCGGAAGAAAGGGTTAAATTATAGATTTCATGAACATTTGTAACAATGGCACCTACACATTTTCAAATTTATTTAACTATTTATTCCTAACTTGACATCATTTATTCAACTTAGTAGATTACGTTACTATATTTACTACTTTGTACGTTATTTTACTGCTATTGTTGATTTACATGACATTTAAAATAATGTGCAGTATTTGTTAGGTACTAAAAATGTATCCGAAAGTTATTTAAATACTGTGCTAAAAGTTTAAAAAAAATCAAAATAATAAATAGCTTTGAAAGTGATAATGGCATGATTTCTCGTGTAAACTAAAAATCTTACTCTGTTTTTATTATTTGGTTGTATATTTAATAGAACACGAGCATTTGGGATGTAAACCCATAAATCGATTGCATTATATAGGTTAGCAAACGAGTCATTATTAATGAGACCTATGCAATATTTTTCTTGATGACGAAGATGTACACCACAGATTAACAAGAGTCAATTTATGATATTTTTATATTCAAATAAAAATTTTATTTGTATGTTTGATATGTAGAAACTTTGTCGAAGTTTGCTAAGAATTTACTCACAAATATCTAAAAGGAATCATAAATATTAATAAATACTTCTATAAGATAATTTATTAAATTTGAAAGTGAATTAAAAAAAATACAGTGTAGCCACGAAGCTTATTAAAAAATATATATATCTCTAATAAAAAAGAAAAAGAAAAGGAAAAACGATTAGATTCAATTGCACACAATCAAAAGCGGTACATTTTTAGTACTTCCCAAATACTGCGCATTATTTTGTAATGTCATTTAAATAAGAAATAGCAGTGAAATAACATATTAGTTTCACTATAAAATACATAACAAACTATTTTAGGTTTTTATAAATATTGAAATTTTCAGATTCAAGATTCACTCTTTTTACCTTTTTGTTGGTTATTTTTGCATATCGAATTTCTTGGAGTAGAAATTTAAAAATGAGTTGGAGTTGACCATTTACATATAATTTCTGATTTTTGCAACTTCTATGCTAGGGCAGTGTTGCTGATTTGTGTAATCTTTTTTCATCCAAATGAGTTACCACTATATTTTACTAGTATTCTTCTCTTTATTTAATCATGGAATTTTTGTTATTAAATGCAGCGAAGAATAATATTATGAAATAGTGACAGATAGATTGAATAAATACATTCAAACTTGGCAACTTTGGAACGTTTGCAAACTTGTAACGTTTACAATTGTGTTTGTGAAAAGTGTATTTACTACATGAAAGAAAAACAAAATCAAACATAGAGCAAATTCCAAAGGCTTAGCGGGTCATACTGAAGATGCTGGCGGGCCAATTGTGGCCCGCGGGCCACATGTTTGACATGCCTGATTTACATATATACAAAATATAAATTCATTTTACCTTGGATCATCGTACTAAAACCGAAAAAGATGATCTTATATAAATTTCTCTGTGCCGATCTTGAAAAATTCTACTAATGCTTTTGCAGAAAATAATAGAATTCTTCAAAAATACTTAAAACACACGACAATCAAAAAATATACAAACATTCTCTCAAAAAAATTCGATTTTTCTTCCATCAAAAAATTTATGCCAACTTTTTCCCCCTAAACTTTTACTTCATCTCGTAAGATAAAAAAGCAAGAAAAAGAAAAGCAATTAAAAAACAGCTTTGCTGCCATAGCAACGAGTCGCGTTTCATAAATAAATTAAACATCACAGTAGCAAACTTGCAAAAATCTGTGAAATAAAATGAGGTATTAATTTGTCAATTCCTAACACTTTTAACCCTTTCCGGCGCAGAGTAATTCTATTTGTAATATGATAAAATGATGGACTGACACCAGAATTTACAAATGAATGAAATGGAAAATAAACTTACATTTTCGTACTTAATAAGATAAAAAAAATAATTAAGTATTTTTGGTGTCAATACGCTTAAAAATTGCTTTCTTTTTTTGTTCGCTACAGGATTAAATAATGAAATTATTCAAATTACATAAAACATCTTTTGTATTAAAATATGTGTGTGCAAAATTCCAAATATTTGGCATCTCTGCAAACTGACAAACATCAGCAGACAATATTTTATTCTAAAATAAAAAAATGTGAATACTTTTTATCATTTTTCAATATATGTGAAAATTGTTTATGAACTCAGTTTGTTTGTCTATCTGTCTGTCCGACGCTATCAAGTGTTGTAACATGTGATAATGTACATACCCAGATATCCATGCAATTGATGTACGTTGTTGATGTTTACTCTATCAGGTTTGGTATTGAAAATGAAGAGTGTAGAAATGAAGTGCACAACATTTATAGTTCATTTAGAAACACATTCTGTTCCGAATTATGGAAGAATTTTGTAATATTTCGGTCTATGAGGATGATTGTTTGCAGTGTATTTTGATGATTTTACGCTATATCAAAGACATTTAATTTTATATATATTATTGAAATACAGTATAAGATGCTTAATACAGAATAGGGTGTGCATAGGATTCACATTCAGTTACAGAGACACATAAAAAAAAAATTCAGTTGTAAGGGTACAACAAAATTCACACAAGAAGTAATTTTAATAAAAATCACAGATTTATAATTAAAATTTGTAATTTTAATAACGATTCATAAAATGTAGCAGCACATGCGCATCCTTTTGTTGAAATTTTTATTGGCGTTTTGCATAAAAGTGGTTGAATTTCATTGATAGTGTGCACAGTGTAAAATTTTGCGGGAAGAATCTAGTGGGTCAAAATTCAATTTATGAAAGTTACCAATGTTAAAGTAATAAAGTTGATCTTACTGGAGATAAAATGATTATGTATTATGAAAAAATGTATCTTTACATATTTTATCGTACTATTTACGTCATTGTTATTCCATTATCATAATACAATAAAAAGATGTTTTCTCATTTTCATACATTGACATTTGCTTAGTGTTATATTATTCAGTGCATATTTTTAAAAATATAGTAAAATTTCTTTTCAACATTATGTTTTCTTTTATTAAAATATATAATTAATCACATACTGCTATAGATACCAATGTTATCATAAAGTGAATCACCGTCATTGATTGTCGTTTGCTTTTCTTTTATTTGTAAGAAAATATGAATATTTAACCTTCAGGGTGAATTGCAGTCACTCTATCGTTTTACCAAGATTTTAATGTCCTGATTTACAATGCTAGCAGATATATTTATTTTATAGCCACATATAATGCAAAATTACATAAAATCCCTACCTGGAGAAGAAATTTAAATAGTTGCAAATAGTTGTAACTGAAATTGATTATTTTATATCTATATGCATACGTAATTCTATAAAAAATTATATTACAATGCACCGGCGTGTACAGAATTTTTGGCAGATTTTTAAAATTTATGATATGCTATTAAATTTTCTAAAATTTTTTATATTCACTTAAAAAATTATTAAATAACTGCTGTAACTACAAAAGACAAAGTATCTGTATTGTTGTAAAGACTCCATGCTATCATAAAAAATATGTACAAAATATAAGTTGATTTTCAGCCAAAAATATCAATGGTACTTACAGCTACATCGATGGCCATTCTAAAAAGGTCAAAAGAAAATTTGGGTTTTGAGCCATTTTTCATAGTCTTGTTGTTGAATTAGGCTGCTGTCACTTTACCTTTTTTTCCCTCCAATGTGATAGGTGTTATTGGAAATATTTAAAAGTTAGATTACTGCAAGTCGATTTTTGGACTTTTTTCGCGCTAGATTTGCAAAATCGCACACTGTGCGGCGCTCAACGTCCTACTTAATCCTTTGCGGCGCAGGGAAAACTCATTGCTTAAGTGTTGAAATTAATGACTGACACCGGAATTCGCAAACAACTTTATTTGTAAATAAGAAAAAACTATATTTCGGGCATTCAATAAACTGTAATTTTTTTAACAAAAATTCCGGTGCCAATCTAGCGTTTGGGAAATAAAATTAAGACGCCACACTATTGATTGAAAAAGACCCGGATGATAATGTAAAGTCAATGAAGGCATTTTTTTCAAATATCTCGCTCAAATATTAATATTTTCATGTGATTTTTTTTCGCATAGACTTGCTGAGGACGATCTAGTTTTTACTTTTTCGATCCTAGTTTTTACTTTTTCGATTTTGGTATCAGATTAAAAAAAAAATACTTTAACTTTCAGAACTGGTTTGAACCGGTTATGAAACTGAAACTATCCTAATATAAACAGAATATAACCAAATTAAAAACTAGGCCGGTTGTGGATCATCCTCAGCTATCCTATGCAAAAAAATCCCGTCAAAATATTAAAATTTAAGCGAGATATTTGAAAAGAACGCCCCCATAGACTTTACCTTACCATCCGGGTCTTTTTCAATCAGTAGTGTGGGCGCTTAAATGGTTTCATAGATGTACCACCGCGCAAAGGATTAAAGGCATTGGTGGTCGTAGACTTGTTGGCATGATTTAAAAATACTTCAATTAAAAAATCTAATTGGGTGTGATCGCATGATGTTGCCAGCAATTCTGCGAAATTCCAAATCCGAAGCGACCGATAGTATCAGTAGCAGACATCGAAATACTCAATGCCAGACGACACGAATTGTGAGGCCGTCACTAATTGGCCCATTTTTCACTAGTGTTCGAATTCAAGCCTGAAAATTTTGAATACCAATTTTCTTTTATTTGTGGAATATCTATCATCTTATAAAACAACAATAACTTTTAAATTTACTGATTAGAATTTGAAATCCCCCAGTACAAAATCGCTACATGCGGCAACACTGTGACATTTCGCATCTGGCTGAATTTTTATTTAGAAATTCCAAATTCTCACCAGTAAGTTTAAATAATCATTACTGTTTTATACGGTGATATATATTCCACAAATAAACTAAAATAAAATTGCTGTTCAAAAATATCCGATTTGAACTCCAAAACTAGTGAGAAGTCGGTCGATTAGTGATGATGTTACTATTCGTGTCTTTTTGCCTTGAGTGCGTAATTTTTTTTTCAACCACCTTCGTCGTTCCAAGGCCAAGCTCGCACTGTGATTGTTTGTTGCTCTCGGCACTGTTTTCACGTAACTTGGCGATAATCATACCTTGGCGTAGCGATAGACGCTTCCGTCGAGTTTGATTTCCTTCCGAACCGAGTACGAAGTAAACCGAGTACAAAGTAAAAAGTTGTGTGTAAAAACTTTTAAAGAGTACAGCTTTCAGTAAGACACGTTCCATTCAATCCAATGCTGCAAGAGAAAAGTTACTTTGTACTCGGTTCGGAAGGAAATCAAACTCCTCGACGGAAGCATCTATCGACACGCCATGTATGATTATCGCCAAGTTACATAAAAACAGTGCCGAGAGCAACAACCAATCAGAGTGCGAGCTTGGGCTTGGAACGACGAAGGTGGTTGGAAAAAAAATTACGCGCCTTGAGTATTTTGATGGAAGCGTATGAGTAGGTGTTGTTGACAAAGTTCAAGAGAATTAACCATCTAACTGATCAATATTTTTGAAAAAAAAAAAAAAAAGAAAACTTTATGCCTATTTTTTTCATGTCTTTTACAGAATTTTAAATCTTTTATCACCGGTTTTTCAAAACAGAAATTTTTGCCTAATTGAATCAGAAAAATACTCAGATTAAATAATGCAAAATTTAAAATAAAGACTGGTTAGAGTAATAAATCATGATTGGCATAAACACATTACTCATATGACATACGGACAAATGAGGAAAGCGGTTAACGTGAAGATCGGAAGATTGAATGCGGAGGTTAATTCGGAGGTTGAGTCGTGAAGTGCATATTTCACAGCGTACTAGCTAGAGAGTTTTGAGAAAGAAGCTGAAAATGATTTCATACAAAGTGCAACATCTGGCGGACTTGATAGGTCAAAGCCCCTTTGGGTTTTGGGTCGAATTGCAGCCTCATTTTTAAAACAGCAATGTCACCTATATATTATTTTACAAAGGATTCAGCTTCATTTCACGCGAGAGGCTGGATAAACAAACAATGTTTTTTTTTTATTGAGAAATTGAAATTTTGAGATTTCTAGTTCAACTTTTCCAAGACTCAAAAGTAAACGCGACCTGATCTATGTCCAAAAAGATTATGTATGGACCATTCTCTTTTCACGAAAAATCTGCCACCAGAACTCTTTTTCTGAATGTGTCAAATTTTTGGTTCATGCCTAAGGACAGATGTCACAGGTGATTATATTCTGTCAGCACTCGTGTTTTCCTAATATAAATTTTGAATAAATTTTATTGCAAATGTTCTCAAAGTATGATATGAATTTCTGTTAGAAGAAATTGGTCCTAGTTAGATTTAAACAATAATCGCTTATAGCAGCCTTGTGCCTCAGTCACAGAATGATGGGGGACATCTTTATTCACCAATTGGATGTCGCAATGCCACACTGATCGGGTGACGTACGAAACGTGACGATCCGTGCATACGATTCGTGACGTACGAAATTACCACGATCAATATCTTCCCTATTGGTAGATTGGACGAAGAGTCAACTGACTACAACATGCATGCTACAAATTTGAAACACACAAAAATAAATGCATTTTTGAACACTTTTTGTCACCAAATTAACAACACATTGTAAACTCCACACATTTTAGAGTACTATAAAACAACACATGTAAAACATATTCAAAACACTTTCTACATGTTCCTTTAAAATTACACAATTTAAAAAAGAAAACCAGCGGCAGTTTGCTTGATATAAGAAAATGTAAAATATTACTGAGTGAGTTAACTGACTGATTTTTTCCAATAAATATCAATACCTGCATTTCTGGAAAAATATGTAATTTTTTATCAATACACATTGCATTATCTTTCTCCTGGTATAACACATTCATGAAAACAGTCTAAAACGATTTTAGTTAGAGGTCTTAATTATTATGCTCAATTAGTGTTCTTAAAGAGTTTCACGAATTTGCAGTGCAACGGAATGACGAAGAATTCTTAGCGCGGGTTAGGGTTGACGAATAATTCTAAGTCCACCGTGCTTTCGCTTGTCTTCTCTATTCTGACTCTCTAGCGGAAGCCATCAAGAAAGGAAAAAATATCAAACGGATGACACCTAACAATTTTACTACCAAAATTACACAGAATAAAGACATGAAAAAGTGGGAAGGATAGTTTTTGAGGTTCTGGAACGATCTGGCGACCCATCGAGTTTCGAGCTTATATGGATGAGATTTCCGATTTTTTGAACACCAGTAAAATTTTAGAGAAAATGCTATATTATTTAATCGGAACATTTTTGCGATTTAACAGACCAACATTTTCTCTAAGATTATACTGGTGTACAGAAAAGCGGAAATCTCATCCCTGAGCTTAATATTCGTCCATCCAGAAGCCCTGTTTTCACATCAAATGAATTATTTTTTGGAGTAAGCAAACGATAAAATATGTAATCCCCTTTTCCTATTGATGTAAAGAATTTAAACAGCGTATAACATCCATAATCCCTCTCCTTTCTTCTGATACCCTAACTCGCATTTGGACAGAAATGATTTACCATTTCGATGTGTTTCGTGAGGCTAATATAAAACACCTCTGACTGTCTCTAATAAAGTACTCTCTTAAGCTTCTGTTACAGGTAACATAAATTTCCTTACATTGTTATTGTTATGTACTACCTGGAAATTGTTCACTTACTAACATATAGCTCTTAATTTTCATCTTGTTTGAACCTAGAATTTTACTTTTATGTAAGTCAAAGATTACAACTAAAATATTCTGGTAATTACAAATACAAATTATCCGCACTACACATGGAATGTATGATTGACACCTGTCTCGAAGAAGTTAAAATGATAATACTAAAAAAATATTCCTGTAACTCTTTAGAATTGTTATTTTGACCGACTTAAAATTTTTATTTATTGTTATCTTATTTTTAAAGGAGGTCATGAAATAAAGAGAAAATAAACAATTTCATATTTTTTATATTGCTATGAAAACATTTAAAATGAAAAAATATCTTTCAGTAAATCCATATTTCATCTGATTCTATGTATTATTTTTGTCCATTTTTTCTTTGAGTGTTTTTGTGGTGACTCTCGTTTTTTCTTAATACTTCTAAGTCATCTTTAGTAAGATCTAAAAGAAGAGCATTTTGTTTCTGCAAATGGAGACATTTCTGAAGGAATTGGATTTTGTTTGTATAATATAAAGAAGCTTTAAAAGGAATATTGGAAAAGACAGATGTCATCTACAGATAAATTAGGTTTGCCAATGTTTATATGTAACATAGTTTGTAAAGAAAATATCTTAAATGACAGTTTGCACAATTTTCCCTTAATTTCTATGTTAATTTAATTGAATTTCTACATTTAATACAGGGCTCCCAAATGGTCCGCGAACTGAACATCAGTATTTTTTAACAGAAAATTTCATAATACGTTTGAGCTAGAATCAACTTCCAAACGTGGTTTCTTGACAATTTGAAAGAAAAATCTAAAAAGAAAATTTCTCTAAAAAAATTCTGATGTTCAGTTCGCGGACCATTTGGGAGCCCTGTTAATACATATTTTTTTATTTTACTTACCTCCTAACAAAAAAGTAAAACACACGGAGTTTCTAAAATTTCGAATTTCGAATTTTGATAGACTTGCACGTTTTGTAATCTACTGAATTAGTGGTATACCATTAGGGATCATTAGAGATTTTACTAACTGTATTATTGTATGTATTTTAAGCTGGCGAAATATGCGGATTTACATGCGTAGTTGTTAAAATAAGCCAGTGGTTAAATGTATACTATTTTTGTTAGAGAAAACTGTACTATGACGGAAAATTCAAAATTTATTATTAGCCGCATTTTCAATAATCTTCATTCTTATGTGTCGTTAGACAAGCACGAGACATAAATTAAGAAGAAAATCTAAAATGAAATCCGAACAATCCGTAATTTGGAAAGTAATTTGAAAATTTTTTGTATATTTCAATTTTTATTCAAAATTTCGAATTCAAAAAAAGTTCTTAACGAGTTAACCATTATGCAAAATTCCAAATTTATAGTTATTCAAGATCCCCTGTTAATTATATAATAAAAGCTTAGAACGGTTTTTGTTACTATGCACTTTTTTAATTTCGAAAATTTTAATAATTGTTCCGCAAGTGAATTTACGACTCTAAAATAACGATCAAATTTAAAATATTTAGCTACAATAATTTCAGATAAATCATGGTTTAAAATATTTTTAGAACGTTTTCTATTTATTTTTTCTCACTGACTTAAAAAAAAGTTTCAGGCTAGTTTATTTTTTAAGATGTATTGAATTAGGTCGAAATAAACGGTTTCATATTTTTTATATTTTCCGCGAAGAAAACATTTCGAATGAAAAAATATCTTTCACTAAATCCCTAATCACATTTATGGTGATTTTTGAGTTTTACTTTTGCACATTTCCTCCTAGAGCGTCTTTATGGAGACACTTACTCTGAGATTTTTTTAAATTTTTATAAATCTGCTTTAGTAGGATCTAAACAACATGCTTTTTATTCCTTCAACTGCAGACGTTTATGAAGATATTAGATTTTGTTGTAAAAGTATGGAGAAGCTTTAAAGGAATATTGTAGAAGACAGATGTCATCTACGGATAAATTAGGTTTTACAAAGTTTATATGTAACCCCCTGACCGCCGAGCAATATAGCAAAAATGTAATGTTGTTTTCTCCTTAATTTATTTAAAATGTTTATAAAAGAGGGGTTTTCTAATATGGAATAATTTTTTTGTTACGTATATACTTATAAGCATTGAAAGTGTCAATCATAACTTAATTTCTTAAAACTGGATTATATTTGTAGAATTATATTAATTTAAATAAAGCTTCAATTGCAGTGAAACCTGCAACCTAGTGAACGGATATATCCGGTCGTGGCAGTGGGAAGGTAGTTTGGAAGAAAAATATTTAAACTATTAGTTAGTACTGCATTTTTAATTTATACATTATAAATTGAATATATGAAACATTTTATGTTTTTACTGTTTTGTATACAAATCAGAAAAATCTTTGTTGTTACTGAAAAATTCACGATTTTTAATGAACTTGTCCGTTTTATTATGTACTGAATCAGTGGTGCGCAGTCCGGGACCACTGGTTCATTTTAATAATAGTATTATTATGTTCTAAACTAGCAAAGCATGTGGCTTTACACGTGTACTTTTTAAAATAAGCCAGTGGTTAGCTGTATGCTATTTTTTGTCAGAGAAAATTATACTATTACGGAAAATACGAAATTTAATATTACAACAGCTTTCTGAATAATCTTCATTCTTATATATCGTCAGGCAAACACGAGACTTAAATTCAGGAGAAAATCTAAAATTTATTCCGAACAAATCGTAATTTAGAAACTATTTTGAAGATTTTCTTCTATTTCAATTTTCATTCGAAATTTCGAATTGAAAAAAAAAAGGTTCTTAACGAGTTAATCACTATGCCAAATTTTAAGTTTATGGTTATTCAAGATCCCCTATTAATTATGTAAGAAAAGTTTAGAAAGGTTTCTGTTCCTGTGCATTTTTAATAACTGTTCTGTGAGTGCATTAACGACTCTAAAATAACGGTCAACTTTCAAATATTTAGCTTCAACAATTTCACATAAATCATGGTTTTCTATGCTTTTAGAACGTTTTCTATCTATTTCTCTCAACAACATAAAACAAATATTTCAGACTATTTTTTTATTATATGTTATCAAATTGGGTTGAAATAAACAATTTCATATTTATTATACTTGCAGTACAGAAAACATTTCGAATGAAAAAAAATATCTTTTAGTAAATCCATAATCATATTTCTTGTGATTCTGAGTTTTATTTTTGCACATTTCTTCTTTGAGCGTCTTTTATGGAGACACTTACTCTGAGATTTTTTTAAATTCTTCTAAATCATCTTTAGTAGGATCTAAACAACATGCTTTTTGTTTCTTCGAATGCAGACGTTTTTGAAAGAATTAGATTTTGCCATAAAATATAGCGAAGCTTTAAAGAAATGTTGAAAAAAAAAAAAAAAAAAAAAAAAAAAAACAGATTTTTTATGTTTCACAAAGTTTATGTGGAGGGTAATTTGCAAGAAAAATAATTTAATAGTAAGTATTGCATTTTCAATTTATACATTATAAATTGAATATCTGCAAAATTTAATAGATTTTTTTTACTTTTTTGTACACAAACAAGGAAAATGTACGGGATTGCTGAAAAACTCGAATTTCGATTTTTGGTCGACTTACAAATTTTGTAACATACTGAATTAGTGGTTTACCTTTAGAGACAACTTGATCACATTATTAACGATATTATTGTATTTTCTACTGGCAGAATACGCGGTTTTACATGCGTAGTTGTTAAAATAAGCCAGTAGTTAGGTGTATGCTATAAAAATTCAAAGATCATTACCAACTAAGCTACATTTTGAGTAATCTTCATTCTTATGCGTCATTTGGCAAACACGAGATTTAAATTGAGGAGAAAATCTAAAATGAATTCCGATCAAATCGTAAGTTGTAGAGTATTTTGAAGACTTTCTGCTTTTTTCAATTTTTATTCGAATTTTTAAATACTACAACTAATTAAACGTTCTTAGCGAGCAAACTACTATAACAAATTCCAATATTCTAGTTGAACAAGCTCCCATATGAACTATATAGCAGAAGTTTAGGATAGTTTTTGTTACTATGCATTTTTAAAATTCGAAGTTTTCAAAAACTGTTCTGCAATTCCATTTGCGACTCTGAACTAACGATCAAATTTAATTTTTTTTTTACCTCTAGCAACTTCAGTTAAGTCATAGTTTAAAATGTTTTTAGAACGATTTTCATATATTACTTTCACTGATTAAAAAAATATATTTCAGGGTATTTTATTTTTAAAAGATGCTGTCAAATTGGGTTGAGATAAACAATTTCGGGTAAACTGAGTTTTAACCCACTTCTTGGCGACGTGTTTTCTACCGCGCGATAACTACGGCGCGCCTTGCTTACGTTTACTTTTAGCTATCGCTCTTCTCGACAACCCTCGGAGCAAAAAAGCGATTTTTCTCTCCTTCGTTTGCCGGAGCTTGCGCATGCTCTGTTCGTTCTTTCTTTTTTGGCTTTCTTATTGGACAAGAAAGGAGAAACATTTAAAAGTTTGAAGTCCCGCGCCTTGAAATTAATTAAATTTCTTGTGTCTCATTAGAGGCCGTTGGATTTCGAAGAGTAACATCGAGTGAGTAAACTTTTTTGGGGAGAATATACGAGGGATTTTTTTAATTAGAAACCTTTGTTTTGTATTTAAAAGGAAGTATTTTCTACATTTCTATTGTTTTTTAAATGTAGAGGCCCTGCTTTGTAGTTGAAAGTAAGTGTTTTAGGCCTTGCTTTAGTATTTTAGATGTTTTGAATCTTAATGTTATTTAGTTTTATATTAAATATAAAAGGAAAACATTATTTGACTTCAAAGCTTAGTATGTTTCTTTAGAAAATCCATTATTAATTTCTTTTTTATTTAAAAAAAGGCTGGTTTGTTTTTAAAAGAAGGTATGAACACAATTTCTTTGCTTCTTGAACGGAATTGTTTTGATGTTATACATGTTTTAAGGAAATTTATAGCCGGGGGGGGGGTTCAGGAGGGAGGGGGCGGAGCCCCTTGAGAAAGAATTTTTTTCATTTAAAAGCTTTGTATTGCGTAGTGGCTCCTGGACTTAAATCCCGCTCCGGGAGACAAAACGCAAAAGCACGCCAACGTGGCGATATTTTGGAAGCGCGCCAAGAAGGGGGTTAAAACTCAGTCGCGCCACAATTTCATATTTTTTATACGTGCTGTGAAAAAAACATTTCGAAAGAATAAATATCTTTTTGCAAATCTATAATCATATTTCTTGTGATTCTATGTTTTATTTTTGTCCATTTCTCGTTTTTATCGAGACATTCTACTCAGAGATTTTTTTAAATGCTTCTAAATCATCTTTAGTATTATCTAAACAAAGAGATTTTTGTTTCTTCAAATACAGAAATTTCTGAAAGAATTTGATTTATTTATTTATTTATTTTTTTGTAAAATATACAGAGGCTTTAACCCTTTCGAGACGGCATTCCTTATAAAAATTTTATTTGGGCAGCACCACTTTTTTTAAACTGTTCCTTTTACTTCTTACCAGTAGCGGGTCGTTAGGGAGTGCTGCATCAAATTTTTTACACCACTAAAATTTAACAGAATCTTTTATATTATCTATTCGACAATTTTTGTTGATTAAACTCACTGTTGCCAGATTGGGGGTTTTGTCCCCATTTGGGAGAATTTTGATCCTCCAGGGGAATTTTTTGGGGACTATGAAAATTTTGGGGGAAAAAAATGGGGAACTTTCAGACATTTTCCAATGCTGGATCTGCCTCGAATTCGATATTGATTTGGAAAACGAAAATAAAGTACACAAATAACATGAATAAATAACGTTACACAATTAACGTACACATACACAAATAACGTTATTCTCATGGTCGCGCTCACTGTTCTACATGTATTACACAGATTCATTACAATCTGCCTCGGATTATACCCCACCTGAATTTTAAGAAAAATACGTGAAGCTCATTTTTCTGTCATAGTGGAAAAGCTCAAAAATACATTTACAATACATCACAAGCTCAAAAATACATTTCATTTAATAGTATAGATTTATAACAAAAATAAAATCAATTTTATGTATTTTTTTGTTATTGTTTCATGATGATTAATTTTTGTTTCATGGAGTGAGTAGAGATATTGCATTTGAAGACTTACAATGTTTTTTTATGTTATTTTATATTATTTATTTATTTATTTTATTTTTTGTAAATGGGGAATTTTTTCAAAAAAAAATGCTTGATTTGGGGAAAAAACTGAGTTTAAATTTGTTAAAAAAATTTACAACGGAAAATTAAAAATTGAAACCTTTTTCTTTTTGAGAAGTTGTGTTTGGGACTTTTTCTGTAAAAAGTCCTGATTTGGGGAAAATTTCAGAAATTTTGGGGAAATTGGCTTTCGACAATCTCGAAACACTGCAACTAAACTGGAACCATTATACAATTTTAGCGGTGAGAAAAAAATTGGTGCAGAACCCCCTGACGAGCCGCTACTGCTTCTTGCATTCCAAAAAATGCTCTAATGAGAAAAGAAAAAAATTACATTACTTTATTACTGGTGCCAAAAACAAATTTCACATGCACCTTTCGACAATGCATATATGCATCACCCATCCCTGAAGGGTTAAAGGAATATTGGAAAAGACAGATATCATCTAGAGATTATTTATGTTTGACAAAGTTTATATAAAGGGCAGTTTGCAAGAAAAAGAATTTAATAGTTAGTATTGAATTTTTAATTTATACATTATATATTGAATATCTGCAAAATTTAACAGGTTTTTTTTTTTAATTTTATTATACACAAACATAGCTGCCAACTTTTACGCATTTTTGCTACCTCTAAAATTGTACAGAGATTTTCCATTTGTTTAATCACAAGATTACGACGATTAAATAAGACAATATTTACTGTAAAATTTTTGTGGTAGGAAAAATGCGTAAAAGTTGGCAGCTATGCACAAATAAGAAAAATATATGAGACTGTTGAAAAATTCGACTTAAGAAAGTTTAACTTGGCAATTTTTGATGGACTTGTACGTAATCCATAGTTCTTATAATGTACTGAATAAGTCGTAGACAGGGACCTCTGGTTCATTTTACTACTAGAATTATTATGCGGTTTTTTTTATGTAGTTCTTAAAACAAGCCAGTGGGTAGTTGTACCGTAAAATGGAGTGAATAGGAACAGCGGGGTGAATAGGAACGAAACTTCCCGGTCATACAAATAAATTCATTATAAATATATGTGTTGATATTTTTAGTTGCCAGTTTTTTTATAACAAGGTAAGAACATTAAGAGCTGGGAAAATGAGTTTTGACATGTTTGCACAACTACTGGGGTATATAGAAAAACTTCAAGGGGATCCTGAAAAACCTCATTTTTTCAACGTCTTCAAAACGTTGTATGTAACTATCGTATTTTTCGTATTCTAAACCTAAGAGAGGGGATTTTTAATTAATGATAGACCTGTAAACGATATTTTGTATTAAATTCCTCTTATTTCTAAACTACATAATGAAAAAATGAAAAATGGCTTGTAACATCAGAGGTTTAAGATTTACGGGGTGAATCGGAACACATTTCCTCTCATGGTTTATTTTTCTATACAGTAATAGTTTCATGTAATATATGAAAAAATATGTATGAATATGTATTGTAACAGTATTTTGTTTTCTGGTGCCAAGAAATTACTTGGTTAAACAAAAAAGTCAACACCTAATCCAACAGACATGAAATACACAATAAAAGAATTTATAAATAGCAAATTAGTTAGAAAAAACTGCACAGAATTATTCTCTAACATCCACAACATTACACAAACATCTCAAAATGGAAAACCAATTAAAAAATAGAGGGATGCAAACAGTACTAAGGGTTGGAGATGAGGGCGTATTAGTAGATTGTATTAATAATGTAGCGTTTGGGTGTACTCAATAGATTCACTTACCCAATGAAAACTAGTAAAGGATAACACAGATCAGGGCTAAATTTGTATTAAATTCTACTTCTGCAATTCGAATATAATTTCTTAAAATATATTTTAATTTTTCTTGATTTAAAAGTTGTTTTCTAATTTTTAAAAAGGCATATCTAAAATAAAGGCTTGGTTTCACCGTAACTACGTGTTCCTATTCCTCCTTTATCCTTATTATCTGCTTTTATTAACACTATTAAAGTTTGAATCGGAATAAATAAAGATTATAGCATTTGTTCCGATTCACCCCTATTTGCGGGGTCATTCGGAACACCATTAAAAAAATAAGTAATATATATATATAAACAGTAAAAATGTTTCGTTTTTGCTTAAAAAGTAAACAACAAAACAAGACCAAAGTTTCTAGTAAAAAAAAAAAAAAAAAAAAAAAAAAAAACAGTTGTTGCTTTTTTTAACGTTAAAGTTGAAAAGTGTTCCGATTCACCATATTTTTTATTAAATAAAATCATACTATTATAGAAAATTTAAAATTTATTTTCAAATAAGCTGCATTTTGAGTAACCTTCCTTCTTGTGCATTATTAGGCAAGCATGAGATTTAAATTAAGGAGAAAATCTAAATTTAATTCCTGATAAACATTAATTTGGAATGTATTTTGAAGTTTTTCTGCGGAATTTAAACTTTTTTCGAAATTTTGAGTAAAAGAAAATATTCTTTGCGAGCTAACGACTACACGAAATTCCAAGCTTCTATAAATAATAAAAGAAAATATTTATCTAGATTTAACACTAGAAATTAAAATTTTTTCAATTAAAATAACTAATACACTAACAAATAAATATTTTGAAGTACTAACAACTAAAATTTTTTAGCTTTATTGTGAAGAGCATAGGTAGCGTTAGATCGGTTGGCTGTATGTATGACAGCCAATTATCAACACACGGAATACAGGAACTAAAGGAGGAGGGAGTGACTTCCAAGGAGGGTCATTCTGAGAAATTCCAGGGTTAGAAGAAAACCATGGAAAACTTGAAATAATTAGACCGACGGGTGTGATTGGCAGTACCTCCAGCTTCAAGAGAATAAACTGCTAGTGGATAGTGGTGCAGATATTGTTTTGCTAATTGAAAAATGACCACAGGAGAAACTAAATTTAATTCCTGATAAACAGTAATTTGGAATGTATTTTAAAGTTTTTCTGCGGAATTTAAACTTTTTTCGAAATTTTGAGTAAAAGAAAATATTCTTTGGGAGCTAACGACTACACGAAATTCCAAGCTTCTAGTGATACAAACTCCTAGATGAACTGTATGTATATCGCGGTTTTTGTTCCTGTAAATTTTCGAATTTCGAAATATTTAAAAATTGCTCTGCGAGTGCATTGACGGCTCTAAAATAACGGTTCTGTCAAATTTCAAGTTTTTGTTTTTCAACAATTTCAGATAAATAACAGTTTACAATGTTTTTAGATTGTTTTCTATACATTTCTCTAACTGATTTATATATATATATACAGTCGACTCTCGTTAATTTGAAATCGGATAATTCGAATCTTCGCTTAATTCGAACTAAACATAAAGTCCCGAAATTTTCAGTGGCAGAATAACGTTAAACTTTTTCATTAGTCCGAACTCATTTTCTCTTGACATCGTTTAATTCGAACTAACGAGAATTCCGATTTTTCATTCTTCCTTTCTTTCTCACGGATTTCAGATGATTTGACTAACTTTCTTTCTTTGATTTTTGTGAAAACTGTTCCAAACGAGTATACATATAATCCCATGCATTTGATATCCACTTTCTAAGTGCCCCGTCTGTCTATCAGTGACTCTTCAGATTTTTCTTTCATTGTGCTTGTTTCTAATATTATAATTAGTTTATGTATTTATGCATTCTAATTTAATATTAAACCTTATTCTTATGACAACAGACATAATAAAAAAAAAAAAAACACTATAATATTAATTCCTCTGTAATAGTACCATATTAAGCATGTTCTCATTACATACTTTCCAAAATTCGAACTCCAGATAATTCGAACATTTATTGTGGTCCCGACGAGTTAGAATTAACGAGAGTCGACTGTACATATATATATATATATGGCAGTTTTTTTTAAATCTATCAACTTAACCCTTTATCCACCGAATTATGAATTCATGAAAATTTTGCATTCTAAAGCATTTTACGTAAATTGTTTAAACTAAATTAAAAGATTTACATAATCATTTAATAAATTTTTGAAGGATTTTAGAAGGATTAATTAAATTTGAATTTACAGGGGTTTAGTGCAATATTTATAACTCCACTCAAATCTATTATTTTAATTGTTTTCTTAGCATTTAAGTAGAATTATAAAATGTACAAATATGATGTTTTTAGAATATAAATATAGAAATATTTCCGCATTGAAAAATCCCCATCCCACTCCCTCAGCGCCAAAAAAGCTGAAAAGATACAAAAGCAAAAGAAATCATCCTTTTAAAAATATTTTTGTTTTGTGTAACCAATAATGCTTTTGGAACAAGATAAAGTTTGATATCTGTAACTCATTCTAAACAGTATTACAACTAACTGACGTATTAAAAGAATTTTATAAGAAGTAATTTTAATGGTGCTTATAAATACCGTCGGTAGATAAAGAGTTAAGTTGAAATAAACAATTTCATATTTCTTATACATGCATTGAAGTAAACATTTCGAAAGTAAAAACTATCTTTAAGTAAATCTATAATCATATTTCTTGTGATTCTGCGTTTTGTTTTTGCCTATTTCTTCTTTGAGTGTCTTTATGGAGGTACTCCGCTTTGAGATTTTTTTTAAACGCTTCTAAATCATCTTTAGTATGATCTAAGCAAAGAGCTTTTTGTTTCTTCAAATGCAGACGTTTTTGAAGAAATTAGAATTTGCCATAAAATACAGAGAGGCTTTAGAGTAATATTGGAAAAGACAGATGCCATCTACAGATTATTTTTGTTTGACAAAGTTTATGTGGAAGGTAATTTACAAGAAAAATAAGTTAATAGTTAGTATTGCATTTGCAATTTATACATTATAAATTGAATGTCTGCAAAATTTAATAGTTTTTTTTACTTTTTTGTACACAAATAAGAAAAATGTACGGGCGTTGCTGAAAAAGTCGAATTTTGAATTTTGATGGACAAGTTTTGCAATGTACTGAATTAATGATTTACTGTTAGAGACCACTAAATTACATTACTAATGATATTATTGTATTTCTACTAGCAAAATACGCGGTTTTGCATGCGTCGTTGTTAATATAAACCAGTAGTTAAGTGCATGCTATAAAAATTCAGAGATTATTAAAGATTATTCAAAGATTATTCAAAGATTAAACCAACTAAGTTGCATTTTGAGTAATCTTCATTCTTATGCGTCATTAGGCAAGCATGAGACTTAAATTATCGACGATTAAATAAGACAATATTTACTGCTAGCTAGGTTTCCCGGTGATTCACGGGTTCGTCAAAAAACAGCAAGAATTGCGAAAAAACTTTGAAAATTATAGTAAAAAACTCGTAAATTAAAAAAATTGCTGCACGAATTTCCTCTAAATTTCTACGAAAATAGAAGGGATAGAAAGTTGAAACTGGATTATTTTACTAATGTTGAAAAGTTTCATAAAATCGCGAAAACATAAAAAATCACATAAAAATATAAAACATAATTCGAAAATTGTGTTTTGAAATTCGAATAAACTTTGATGAAAAGAAGGCTGAATTTACTACATTCGGTCAAAAATTGAATGTCTAAAAAATAGCATCGGACCGTGAAGAAACGTAAACATCTCATTGAAAATGGCAAAAATTACAAAAATCACGTAACTCAAAAATTTTCCTATTTCGATAAATGTTCTGGATTTAGTTAGTTTGATAAAATGGGAAGCCGTGAAATGTAAAAAAAAAAAAAAAAAAAAAAAAAAAAACTGTTAGAAAATCGCAACAAAAACCTTTAATATAGCAAAACATGTACAGGAGAAAATTTATTATATTAGCATAAAAGTTTAAAACTCTTTATCGTATCTGAAAAAATTACCGTAAACTCAAACAAACAAACAAACAAACAAAAAAAAGGGCTAAAAAATTGCATTAAAAATCACTGCAGATCAAAATATAGATTTGAATTACTATATTAGACTAAAAGTTTGAAATCAAATTATTTATTAATTCTTTGTAAGGATAAAAAAAAAAAATTGTACTTATCGCATTGAAAAGTTCATAAAAAACCGCATTGAAAACTGCACTAAAATCGCGAGTTATTTGAAAAATCGCAGCAATCAGAATTTTCTCAAATGGATAAATTATTCTAGTAGAAAATCAGTACTACTTGATTATGCGGTCGTCCAAGAAACTATTGTCAAACTATAAGATTAAATGCCAAGAATGAATGATCGTAAATGTTACATTCAAATGACATTAAACACGTTACACGGGTTTGTTACGCCATCAAATGATTTTTACTTCGTTGTTTTATTTGTATTTTTATTCATGTTTTTCTAATTGATTTGTCCTTTTATTTAACATAAAAATTACATCTATTTGAATAATTTGACAATTTATATAATTTGGCAAAATTGGTCGTTGGGATAATCGAGTAGAAGATGGAAATCTTTTATGGATGATAAAAAAAATCGACGCGGTACGCGAAAAATCTTGAAAAATAGCGTTGAAAATCTCTAAAAGTAGATTAAAAGTTTGAAATCAATTTTTGTTCTGAATATGAAAAAATCACCGTACAACTCGAAAAAAGGTTAAAATCCCATTGAAAAATGCATTAAAAATCACTAATATTAAAATATCGCAGGGGTCAAAATTTATTCTAATAGGGTAAAACATTGTAATTGGAAATATTTCATGAATGACAAAAAATTGAAATCAAACGCAAAAATCTCGAAAAATCGCTAAAAATTGCATAAAAATTGTTGAGATTCACAAATCTAAGCAGACTAAATTTAGTACATTTGACTAGACACCGACACAAACTTCTCTCTGTGTTATTATAGAATAAAATTTTTATGGCAGAAAAATTACATTGTTGAATAAAAAAGTTACAAAAATACATAGTTGCGCATAAGTTGGCAGCTATGTATGCCTAATTTCAAGCTTCAAGTTATACAAGCTCCTACACTATATAACAGAAATTTAGAATGGTTTTTGTTCTTGTGTACTTAATTTCGAAATTTTAAAAAACTGTTCTGCAAGTGCATTTCCGACACGAAAATAACGGTCATGTCAAATTTCAAATCTTTACTTTCAACAATTTCAAATAAATCAAAGTTAAGAATCTTTTTTTTAACGTTTTTTAAGCATTTCTCCGGCTGATTTAAAAAAAAAAATACTTAACGCTGTTTTATTTTTAAAAGATGCTATCGAACTGGGTTGAAATAAATAATTCCATATTTACTATACGAGAAACGTAGAAAAACATTTTGTACTAAAAATATCTTTTAGTAAATCTATATTCGTATTTCTTGTGATTCTCTAAATTATTTTTGTCCATTTCTTCTTTGAGCGTCTTTATGGAGACACTTTACTTTCAGATTTTTTTAAATACTTCTAAATTATCTTTAGTATGATCTAAACAAAGAGCTTTTTGCGTCTTCAAATGCAGACGTTTTTGAAGAAATTATGTTTTGCTGTAAAATATAGAAAGGCTTTAAAGAGATATTGAAAAAAGCAAATGTCAACTACAGATTATTTATGTTTGTCAACGTTCATATGCGTTAGCGTAATTTAAATAACTGGTTTTAGGGAAAATATTTTAAATGACAGTCAATATCTTTTTTTCAATCTGTAAGTTGTATAAATGAAATGTATACGATACTTAATAAATTTCTTTTTAATTTCTTACACACACTTAATAAGAAAGTCTAAAATTTGACTTCGGATTGTTAATGGACTTGAATTTCCTGAATGTAATTTTCTTGATTTTCCTCCATCTTGAATTTCCTGAATATAATTTGCTTTTAAACTACTGATGTGTCTATATATACAGGGTGTTGCCGAATTTGTCCGACAAATTTATATGTGCGATACTACGCATTCAGAGGAAGAAAAGGTGCCATATAAGATGAGAATGCAAACCACTTATTTAATCAAAAATACAGGGTGTTTCAATCTTACTGTATTTGCGTTGACGGTAATAATTTTTCAACACATTGCAATGATAATGATTAGATATGGACCTTGGTTTATGTGAAATGTTATATCACAAAAAGTTCTAGTAAAACGGGATGTCAACCAATTGATGGTACCATATGAATGGATAATAACGGTCCAAAATGTGGAGCGTGCATATTGCTGGCGCGAATAATAGAAATTTCTACTACTTTTTTTTAATTATCCCATTTACAACAAAGATGAGAATGTGTGTTAATAGTTTTGTTATAAAATTAATTATTAAATTATTACTTATTTAAATTATTTATTATAATATTAATTAATTTATATTTATTATTCATAACTTATTATTAAATTTAATTATTTATTACTAAATGCTTTATTACTTCACTTATAAAAAACAATTACTATCAACTCAAATTCTGTTCTTGTAAAACAGTCTGTATTTTTGATTAAATATGTGGTTTGCGACAGAACGTTTCACGGTAATATTTCATCCTTTTGATGCCTACGATCGCACCACTGAATTTGTCGGCTACATCCTGTAAAGCATCTGTTTCTCATTTATATATCTGTTACACTTATTTCCTGAATACTGTAAATCAAAAATAATGCATGTTTTTTTCCTTTTAATTTTTTATCTAGTTATAGAGTGGTTTTCTACTACTCGCCCACAGGCTGAATAGATATTTACTTATCTTTATTTAATCTTTAAATTTCTGTCATTAAATTAGGAAAATAAACAAAACTTTTCTTTATTTTCGGGCTTGATGCAAGTAACTTTTGTTTATGCTTTTAGTGGTTCGACGGCAGAGACACATAGATAGTGATTAACTGACAGTAGAGAAATATGTATCACAAAATCCTTTTCCTGTTTCACGCTGTTGCTAAACTAAATTGATGTTGAAATAGTAGCTATAGAAATGGAAGAATGTAAATAACATGGTGCGATTGAATATGTAAAGACAATTTAATTGCAATGGCGGATCTAAGGGGGGGTGATGGGGCGATCGCCCCCCCCCCCCTTGGGACCATAAAGGTTTTCAAACCAACATGAGAGACGATCTTCATCTAATGGGACTTAGGCTGAAACCCAAGGTCGGCGCGGCGCGGCGCGGCCCGGGACGGGCCGCGCCTATTCATGATTCAGGTAATGGTGGATCTAAGGTGGGGGGGGGGATGGCGAAGGGGTGCCGCCCACCCTAGGATCGAGTTGGGTCAGGTCTACTAACTTTTAGAGCCAGGCCGTGTTCTTTATTTTTCTGCCGCTTTGAGTCGCGCCTGACTTGTTTTTCTTCCGTGTCGAGTCCGGCCTGGTGTCATTCTTCCTAAATATCTGTATTAGAGATGAGATACTGCTCGGTCTCGGACTAATTTTTTCTGAAACCTATGAATTTTATTTATTAATGAATAGAAAATATTAAAAGAACTTTTCCCCCCTTAAACATTACTTATTTCTTTTCAAATCACTAATTGAGCATTTTGATTAGAATGAAAATTAAGCAGAAATTATGTTTTTTTTTTTTTCTATTTCAGCATTAGAATGCGATTTTAAAAGTAAATTATTAGTCATTTCTCAAAACCTATTTTAGCCATTTCCGTCGACGTTCTGGCGCCATCAAAAACGCTGGAATGTTGAATTTGTCTTTAGTTTGATATTTGTTTGTAGCAGAGGTTAGTTTGCAATAGAGTTGTTTATTACTATTATTATTTAGACGTTTAATACGAAGAGGATATTTTCTTCCAGTTTTAGTTGCGGTTGGCACATAATTTAGATTTCTATTGTACACAGCGTACCAGTTCATAATCGCTTTTCATATGGAAATAATTTTAGTGATTGTTGCTTTTTTTGTGAATTCTGCTGATGCTGAAGTTGTGCTCCGGAATTTACGAAGTCACTTTTGGTCGTAAGTAAATTTTATTTCCATATTATTCTGATAAAAAGCAATTGAGCAGTGTTTCCTCTTTTCCTATAAAAGCATCGGAATTTAAAATTTTTAACTTAATATAATTGTCTGTTATGATGTAGAGGTCTGCACGGGCCCGGGCCTGGCCCGTGGCCCGTACCCGGCCCGGCCCGCGGGCCGGGCCGGCGGAATCGTTTCGAATTTTCTCACGGGCCGGGCCGGGCCGGCAGATTTATAATAGTTTTTTCAACGGGCCGGGCCGGGCCGGGCCGACAAACAACATAAACGGGCCGGGCCGGCAAAAAAATTGAACGGGCCAGACGGGCCGGGCCGGGCCGGGCCGGGCTGATAAAAAAAATTTTCGGGCCTGCCGGCCCGTTCTGAAGATTTATGCAGAAACGATAAAATATGAGCTATTTTCAACGAAAATGGTTTTAACGAGAATAAGTATAAATGTGGCCAGCCACTAGTTTGACAGCATCAATATAAAAATTGCACAGTGTATCGTCATCGGAGAATTACATTATGTGTAACCCGTTTTAATATTTTTTTAGCTGATTCATGCCGATCCGAGATCACGCTTCCACTATTTTTCTACATATAGACTGGCCGGACCGGTACTAGACTTAATTATTGGCAGAAAACTTTATTTGTAAAATTATTAACAGCGATAAAGAACTTACGTTAGCTTAGTCTTCGGATATATACTTCTTGATGATTTTTAAACTAATTTCTCAATAATGCGAAAGTTTGACACATTTTCTGATTAATTTTAAATTGTAAAAGTATAAAAGTGATAAGCCTAACTATTGAAGGGATTTGGAATCGAATAGCGTTTTTCACATTTGGTAAATAAAATACTTGTATAACCTTGTTGAGTTATAATAGTTTCTCAAATGATTCAGGTTTTTCTCCATTCCCTTGCTACTGCTTCCGGAAATTCTATTCAAAACGCTAATTATCACAGTATTTTATTTGTTTGCAGTATTCTTAAATTGCTTGTATCCAAAAATGGATAACGCCATTCGATTATATAGTTTCTGAATAAAGATATCTGCTAATCTTATGCGTTTCTGAGAAAAAAAAATGAATTTAGAAATGTATCAGAAAGGAGCTTCTTTGAATTTAAGAAAGAATTTAGATTTGAAATCTATAATAAAATGATATAGAAATATATTTATAAATCTTCTTTTATTAAATAGCTTAAAAATTAACCATGTTTTTAGCTTTCTTTCTTTTTTCTTTTATTCTAAGCCATATTAATTTTTTAATGAATCTTTATTCGAATGTTGAAAGCCTAAGAATTTAAGTAATCATTAATGTTGTTAATGTGTATTTGCTGTAAAATATACTGTAAAATCATTCCATAGATATGTATGCAGTATTCTTTAAAGGAATCTTAGTTATATGATAAAAATCTGATTTTTTTAGAAATCGTAGAAATTGTAACGGGCCAAAACGGGCCGGGCCGGGCCGGGCCTGTTTTCGCTGATTTTTGTACGGGCCGGGCCGGGCCTAAAATATAAAAATGTAAACGGGCCGGGCCGGGCCCGGGCCGAACTTTTGAGTTTTACAACGGGCCGGGCCGGGCCGGGCCTGGAAATTCCGGCCCGTGCAGACCTCTATATGATAGGTCACGCCTATCCCAAAAGATTGTTATAAGGAATGAAATGGTTATAGTTTACAATGTACACATTTTTTTTAGAAAATTGCTAAATGTTGTTCAATTCGACAAATAATCGACAGTAATTTCTACAAGTTTCATGCATTTATTCATGAAACACACTTCATTAACATGTCCATAATATTTTCTTATTAACCCTTTCCGGCACATTGTGCCCGGTCCGGGATACCTAATTTAAATTCCAAACTTGCAAACGGCATCAATAATATTTTAGTAACATTTTGCTTTTACATAAAAAGCTTAAATTAAGGAATTCAAAATATCTAAAAAAAATCGTTTGTGAATTCCGGTGTCAATCGATAATTTCTCATTTTAATTCAGATTTTGCCCGTGCCGGAAAGGGTTAAAGGAGACAAAATATGAGAATTTGTTTTCTGTATAAAGTAGGGATGCAACGGATATTGATTTTGCCGGATACCGGATATCCGGTATCCGATTTGCCTGCTGGATTCGGATATCCGGCCGGATATCCGATCGGATATCCGGTACTAAATATGTTTTTAGTTATGGTGAATGTTTGTTTATTTCTTTATGCAATGCCATCTCAAATAATAAATTGCAAACGTGTTTCACACACCATTACAACTTTTAAACGTATTGGAATATAATTTACAGAAACTATATATCTTTGACTATCAGAGCTTGAAATTCAGGTTTTCCCAGGCAGAGAGAGTTTTCCTCATAACATTTGTAAATGCAGGGTAGTTAAACTACATGAGAAGGAAGAAATAAAAAAAAAAAAACATTTTTTACATGCCATTTAAATATTTAATTTATACCAGCATGACAAAATTCCATTGAAATAATTTAAATCAACAACTCAAGATAATTATCCAAAATATCTATTTTAATTAAAACAAACGAAAAGAATCAAGCCTTATATATATCATATCTATTTTTCAATTTTCACTCAGTGTTATGGACAATTAATAATTGAGTTGCTAAATGAATATTTTAATTTAGATTTTGTTCGATTTTGTATGGTTTAGAACCTTTTGTAAGTTTACACTTTTTTATTTTTATTTTTATTTTTTTTAAATTTTGTAAAATCTGATGGGCATTCATTTTTAATTTACTTGCAAGAATAATGTATTTAGATGATTGTATTGTCAATATCCTGCAGTGATTGTGTACCACTTAGTGGAATTATCGTCAATACTGTAATTTCTGACATTTTAGCTAATTGAATTATGTTCTTCTATGCAATGGAATTTTAAACCCATATGAAATTCTGAAAAGGACATAATCAGTAGGTTTCCTCTATTCCATGAGAAATGATTTATTAAAAAAGGTCATGTCCTAATTTCTGTGAACTATGCACATAAACTATTTATTGTTTCTAAATGTGTTTCCTTAAAGTTTGCCATTTTTTTTCAATCATTTGGAAAGCAGTTGATGTTATCGGTTGAAAATGGACCTTGTGGTGTCTGCATTTTATTTTGTTTATTATTGGTCCAGGAAATCTGTGACATATGTAGTATGTGACTCTTATTACATGAGTCATGTTTTGATCATCATAAAAATATAATGTTTTTACTGATTTTCATTAACTCAATGGGAAACATTTAAACATCTTGCTTTGGACAATGGATGTCCTCATTTTATTCATTTTTTTTTATTTTTTTTTTACAAAATTCTTTAAATTTAGAAGAATTTTTATTTGAATAGGAAATCAAAATGTCATTTTTAATAAAGAAGCAAATAAAAAGTTACAAAATGGGCAGACGCAAATTATCAGATATGGAAAAAAAAAAAAAATCCAAACAGAAACATCGTATGAAAGATCATCTTTTAAATGAAAAAAGAAGTATGATTATCAAGCCCATTGATTACAAAATGTGCGGTGATTTCAAAAAATGAAAAAAATCTAATACTAAACCATTAATTGTAAAAAAAAAAAAAAACATTTTTTTTTCCAATGTGCAACACAAGATCTAATCTCATTTTGTTTAGTGCTGATTCCAGGCTAATTAGATAGAGCTCAGACTCTAGTGACCATTACTGCTCTTTTAGAAATTTCTTGTTTCGGCAAAAGAGACAAAATAAATTAGAAAAAGAAATTCACAAAATACGGAAATCGGCCATAGAAAAAATATCTCTGATTTTGTCCACCATGGCAAAAATAAATTTTTAAAAATAGTCAAACGGTCTGAAAAAGTTTGAAGTTTGAGGGAACTTGGACAGTGGGAAAATATAGCGAAATTCATCAGTCAGCTAAAATATTGTGAAATTTGTTAGCCTGTCACAAGCAAATATCATGAAAATCATCAGCAGGTAACAGAGAAAAAACACAAATTTTTCAGCTAGACACAGGAAAATAATTATTAATTTCAGCAGAATGTTACTAAAACAAAAAGGGAAATTTTCCAATCAGTCGCAGAATAAAATAGCTAAATTTGTCATTCAGTTGAGAGAAAAAAATTGTGAAATTTGCCAATCGGTCTCGAGAAAAAAGTTGCAAAAGTTTGCGAGGCGAGCAAGAGAGAAAATTGTGAGAAAAATTGCAAAGTTTTTCAATCATATGCAACAAACCAATCATTTTGTATAATTGACGTAAGAGAAAACTGTGAGATTTGCCAATTGATAGCGAAAAATATCACAAAAATAGTCAGTCAGTCCTGAGATTTGATCGCCATTTAACAAAAGAAAAAAAAAAAAAAAAATTAAAAAATTGATTTTTTTTTTTTTTTTTTTTTGAAACAGGAATGTCTTGGCCATAAGATATTTTAAGGCATGAATCCAGCCATCCCATGCCAAAGTTCAAGCCCTGTATGTGTATATTAATAATATTGAATAAAAAATGTACTTCAAACATTTAAATATTCTGCTTATTTGTCAATGAAATGCTGATAATGGCTAATAATTACAATGAAATGCTGATAATTGCTAATAATTTGTACAATGAAATGCAGATAATTTATAGAACAAATTTTACACATTTATCAATATGTTTATTTTATAATTGTAAAGTAATTTCACAAAGAAATACATAGATTCCATTTATAATGTAAACATAAAAAAGCTTACGAATATACCAATGGTTGAAGAGTCATTTCCAAATATAGGTTTATTTAATGATTTTTTTCATGTTTTAATTATTTAATACTGTTTTACCTTACGCTACATTTAATTTTACTTTAAGTTAAATCACTTTCAAATTTATAAGCAAAAAAAAAAAAAAAAAAAAAAAAAAAAAAAAAAAAAAAAAAAACTTTTAATTTTAAATATTTATAATGAAATCATGAAAATAACTAGTTGGATGCACCAATCCCAAAACTCTTCTATTCCATATATCTGAATGTTTCAAAAAATATTTACAAATACAGTCGAGTCTCTATAAACGAAATCCATCGTTCAGTCAAAAAATTCGTTGAATAGAAAACGGCAAAAAATTTTGTACTTTATAAGAAAGCGTTATGCTTATCCCAAAGGAGTTTTTATGCAGATGCAGTAGAAGATAACACCAGCATAGATGACGTTTAGTAACAATAATTCATTCAAATGATCTCTCACAACAAAAACTGTTCCAAGTCGCCACAAATAACAAATATAAACTCTAAACTCTAAAATTAATGAGAGTTAGTTTAGGTAGATGAAAACTTGCTGAAAAAAACAACCTTTTCTGCAATTGCCCCCTCACCCCTTCCTTATTGCTGACTTACTATCCAAACCAAGAAATAAACACCCTTTTCAAGACGACAATGGAATAGTTCTATCTTTTAGGATGCTTTGTGATTATTTCAAATCGTTCCAATAGCAAGCAAATGTTTCACTCTTTTCCAAGAACGCAAGCTCACCTTGGCTAAAACAAAATCAAGTATAACCATGCAAAAATGTTTTTTTTGGGGGGGGGGGAGGAGGGGGGGTTGAATGCCTTTTTTTGGACATAAGGAATAAGGTAGAGGATGCTATGTAGCTATGACTTATAAACGAGAAATCAATGAAAAAAATTTACTCTACAAATAATTTGAAGCGTTTTCAGAACATATAGAAGAAAATTTTTGAAAAAATTCGTTAAATGGAGATATATATTTCCCTATATATAGATTATTTTTAATGTAATCATGAAAAAAATTGACCGTTCCTACAAAAAATTCGTTAAATAGAGAAATTCGCTGGATAGAGTTTCGTTGTAGAGAGAGTCAACTGTATTAATACTACTTCAATATTGTTAGTTCAGTACTATACCAACTTTTATTTTCATCTAGAATTTTTGCTGCAGTCAGTTAATTAGATTAAGAATGAGTTAATCTCGATCATGATATTTATTAAAATCAATATTCTTTTCTGTTCTGCTATATATCAGTTGTTTGCGAATAGCCAGTTTTAGAAAGATACGAAGTTTGCATCGCTGCACGAACCACCAATTCTCTGTAAGGATTATGAAAAATCAAAATAATTTTACAAAAATCATTATTACAGTACCATCTTTAGGCAAACTATTTTCAAATTGAACGAAGACCAGACAGTCATTCCTAGAAATGTATCCAAAGAAATTTGGTTCAATTCTATGCATAACTTCATACAGTATGTGATGGTAGAACAATGAAAATGGCACAAAAATTGCGATTACAGCACCGCGTTACAGCGAAATGTTTCCATATTGAAGAAGAACCTGCTGGTTACAGTCAAAAATATGCACAAAATATTTGGATCATTCTATGCATAACTTCATACACTTTTTAGGTGCGTTCGTAATTATGTAAATACGTAGCACCTATTGTTGTCGCTCAGTCCGTCCGTCCGTCTGTCTGTCTGTCCGTCTGTCTGTCTGTCTGTCCGTCTGTCTGTCTGTCTGTCCGTCCGCATATAACAACGCAAAAACTACCCAACCGAATCGTTTGAAATTTAAAACACATAATTATTACATAATTTTGTCGAGTCATTTCAAATTTTATGAAAATCGGATGGATAGATCAATTACAGGGACAATCAAAAGGATTCCGTTACATTACGGTCAATGGGGAAAAAAGTTTCAAATGCATTTTAATCGTTTGAAATTTAAAACGTATGTTTATTATATAATTTTGTCGTGTCATTTCAAATTTTATGAAAATCGTATGGATAGATCAATTACAGGGACAATCAAAAGGATTCCGTTACATTATGGTCAATAGAGAAAAAAGTTTCAAATGCATTTTAATCGTTTGAAACTTAAAACGCATATTTATTACATAATTTTGTCGAGTCATTTCAAATGTTATGAAAATCGGATACATTGATCAATTACAAGGACAATCAAAAGTATTCCGTTACATTACGGTCAATGGGGGAAAAAGTTTCAAATGCATTTTAATGGTGTTACACTCATTTGAATATAACAGAATTGACATGAATCTATGAAATATGTACTAAAAATATATTTTGTACAATCTGTGATGCAAAGAATATTTATTATTAAATTACAGGGCCACACAAATGTATTCCACTAAATAATGTTATACGGGGAATCATTGTTTAGGGAGTGTTTTAATTATATTAAACTATTTCACATTTTATGAATAAGATATACGTTAATGAAGTACAATAAAAATTTCTCCCTGCATATTTACAGGAACACAAAGATTTCGACCACTATACTGTATCCAAAGTACGCTCTACTATATCCGCAAGATCTGAATATTTTAAAACTTCGTTATCAACGAACGCACCTCATTTGCTACGCTTTACGTGCAGTTTCCAACTTGTTTTATAGTATGATGGCGACACTGGGACAGACAGATGTTTTGAATAAACATGTTTTTGGGGATATTTGATTCCTAAAACACACAAATTCGTCAAAAAAAAATTGATTACAATAATTTCTTCTTTGAAAGATAGACGAAATTAAAAATAGGTTTGTTTAGTTGTGTAACTTAAAAACCAATTAACCCATTGTTTAAATTAAAAGAAAGAAAGAAAATTAGTAAAATCACAGTTTAATAAACAACTTCAAATTTTATGAAGATAGAAAACCAACGTTTAGAAATGCATGTAAGGTAGCAAACAGCCGTTTTGAATCTATTACCATTCGCTCCCGTAATAGGTATATAAGACTGTGCTTCCCTGTCGCTTTGCTCAGCTTAGCTTTTTCTAGCACGCTGAGTCTTATACTGATGAAGAATCTTGATAGTAGATTCGAAACGGCTGTTTTCTATTCTTTTCATTCATTATTTGTGCATTTCTCAATGTTGGTTTTTTATCTATATACATTTTTGCACAAAAGCTTTATTTGCTATTTTGACTTCAAATTTTGTTTTACAATCTGAAAGTAGATACAATTTTCTAAAAGATGTAAAGGTAAATTCTTAAGTTTGTTACAGAGTTTAAATATAAATAGTTGGAAAGCTGGCAATTCTTTAAACTTTTGAGAATTACCTTTTATTCATCGATAGGGAACTTATAATAATATGTCATCTTTTGCATTATAAACAAAAGTTTTTCCCATTGTTTGGGATTAAACGATTACTGTTATTAATATGTATATGGTTTGTTGCATTCTGCCGGATATCCGATAGAGAAGTCGGATATCCGGTGATTGTGATTCGGATATCCGATGATATTTCGGATATTGAAAAATCAGCCGGATATGCCGGATATCGGATATTGGCCGGATATCCGTTGCATCCCTAGTATAAAGTACATTTTTATTTTATCTTTTCTTTTGATAATATTAAATTTAAATTTTCGTTTAAGAGTAACTTTTCTATGTAAAATGTAGTTTAAAAATCATAATTTTTTTTGGAACATTAAAAAAAATATAATTACATTCTATTCTTCTATTCTTCTTTCTATTCTTCTATTCTTCTACTGTATATTTTCGTTATCGGGTACGGGCTCTGATGAAGCAAAATGTTTCGAGTTTGGGCGGGCTCGGATTTAAAATGGTCGAGCTCAAGTGGGACCTAATTTTGAAATAAGAGCCCGAATTCATGTCTTGTCTGTACTGATCAAAATTTCCAGGTCAGGGCTCGGCCCTGAGTAAAAGTTAAACGTTTGTTCCGTGTCCGACCCAGCCTGTACGATAAACATTATTGGCCCGACCGTGATTCGTGCAATCAGCGTTGAATTCAGAATACTTTTCTCCTGGAGGGACGTCTGTGATTTCGGGGGGGGGGGATACAATAGAATCTCGGGGAGAAATTACTTTTTTACCATTGAAAATGCAATTTTTGGGGAGGGAGATATTTGATAACTTCGGGGGAGGGGGGACGACACTGTGTGCAATTCTTCACTTCGAGCCCAATTTGAGCTGTCATTTTACTTATTTGTTATTTATGTTGTACATTTATTTAGCAAAATTTTAAGAAATACATTTTTAAAAAATTACTTTAGTTCGTATTGTAGAGCTTTTCTACCTATGATTTATATTATAAGTAGAAGTTAACCCGACCCACAGTAAAAAAGAAGTCAACCGGACCCAAATACAACCCACAGAAAAAAGTATAAAATAAGCCGACCAGCAGGGGGAAAAAAAAATAATAATCCGAACAGCAGCAAAATATAGTAGTCAACCGGTCTCAAACACAACAATTAGCAAAAAAGTAGAAGTTAATCTGACCTATTGCAAAAAGTAGAAGTCAAATGGAAATAAATGCGAACCAAAGAAAAAGTATAGTTACAGCACGGTGCGAAAGGGTGGGGGCGAAGGGGGCGGTCGCCTCGGGTCCGGCAATTTAAAGGACATCAAATTTATACTACCAATATCATTTTTGGCCTGTCACAAGAAAAGTCGTTTTTTTTTGGGGGGGGGGGGGATAAACTGAAACTTTGCCCCTGCGCAGTTTTCTGTTCGTTCGCCCCTGAACACGACCAGCAGCAAAAAAGGGAAATCAACTGGACCCCAAATCCGACCCGCAGAAAATATGGAAGTTAACCGGACCCAAACCCGACCCGCAATGAAAATATTAGCCCCGACCTACGCATAAGATTCGAGTCTCCCAATTTTTGAAATTGCCCCCCCCCCATTGAGGACTCTCCAGATCCGCCTTTGATTAATTGTTCAGCAAAGCAGACAAGAATCTCGATTGTATTGGTACAAACACATGCACAATGAGCAGAAATTGAGCATTCGCAATTTGGCAACTCTGATACTTCTTTTTCTCGCCAAATGGAGCATTTTGTCGCAATTTGGCGTAATGGCGAGCGGAAGCGAGAACCCTGTCTAAAGAGATCGACAACTCTTATCGTCTGTATCCACAGAAAAAGAGATGTTTGAAAGAAAGCGAAAGATCTACTGTTTTTGACAGCAGCTTTTGAAACTTACAATGTTATTGTAGCTATTTATTTGTCTGTAACATCTATCATCATGTGTCTCGTTTACTTAGTTTTAATGAGAAATATAAAGGATTAGATGTCAATTAGCCTAAGTAGAAAATCATCAAAACCGCCGCTAACTTTATCACTTGGTTTATGGGCTTGCTTTAAAATAGCTCTACTTGCAGCGTGAAAGTTTGACCGCAACTCAGTAAGAAGGTACTATATAGCTACTATAGCTACTATAAAATATACACAGTGTCTACTCTTGATGATGCCCAATGGTTAATTCCTAAACCGTTAGGAATAGCCATATAGTTCCACTTGAAAAAAAATGTTGTAAATGCGCAAAAGAAGTATTCTTAAAGTGATTTGATTCAATAGATGCTTTTTTAGATAAATGTGAAATTTAAATTTTTATACAGTCTCTCAGTTCTATAAATTACATATAGTAAGACACTAAGAAGTAAGTCAAAAATAGTTCCACTCTTCTGTGATTAAAATACAATGACTGAGTAAAAGCTGTTTAAAGTTGAAACAACCTTTTTGCTTCAAAATAGTGGTCATTCCCAAATTTACAAGAAATGTAAATGATCGTGAAACATAAAAATAATAATAGTTGAAAGTAAAATCAAAAATACAATATAAATTTAAAATCTATTTTCATTCTTACATACTAAAAAAAAAAAATAAAAAATATGCCTTCAGCAAAAAATATATATATATACAGTAAAACCCCAATAATTCGGATTAATAGAGACCGGACCCAATCCAGATTATCCGGAGAATTAGAAAAAAAATGAAATAAAATAAAATATACTAACAGGAAATCATCTTTATGTGAAACTTATTGAATATTTACAGACAGTGAAATTGTTTGCTTAATTCTTCCGAAAAGATTTCAGAAAGAGTTTTTTTATTCAGAATATGACGATGAAACAAGTATATGTTATGGAAATTAGCCAATCGTTTCTCAAACTTGAAAAAAAATTTATCAAACCGATCCGGATTATGCGGAGATCCGGATTAACGGGGTCCGAATTAGCGGGGTTCTATTGTATATATATTGATAAATGAAAGAATGAAAGCAACAGTCGCTTCACAGTTCCTTACAAAGTGATACACATTTAAAATTGTTATTAGATTATATAATCCAAAATTTAATTAATAAATGTTAAAATTATCTTGAAATTTGATCAAAATGAGTTCTTTTGGATGCAATGCTTAAATATAAATCGCGTAATAAATCCCTTTTCTGCTTTAAACACTTTGTGTATGATCCTAGCAGCATGGTCCAAGAGGCGTCTGTTCGAATGCAGAAAACTGAAATAATCCACGCAATTCAAAGTTTAATAACGCGGTAAATTTTAATGATAGACGATTTGAACTCTTTTGTTTTTACTTGTTAGTAGTGTAGGAGAAACATTTTTCTAAATATCACTTACAGGACCGAGGGACGCTATAAAATTTTAAATTTTGTAACTTTAAAGAAAAGTTTTCATTGATAGAAGCAAAAATTTTAAAATATTTTTTTGCTTAATTTAAAACAATTTTTTTCCATCATTAAAAACTATATGTCTATGAACAACAACCTAGAAATTACTCATTGAACACTATTAAGACGTAAAACTAGTCACAGAAAAATACCCGGATGATAATGTTAAGTCTATGGGGACGTTCTTTTCAAATATCTCGCTCAAATTTTAATATTTTTACAGGATTTTTTTTGCGTAGGGTAGCTGAAGAGGATTTACAACCGGGCTAGATTTTACTTTTTCGATTTTGGTTATATATTTTTTTATATTATGATAGTTTCAATTTCAGAACCTGTTCTAACCGGTTTCAAAAGTTAAAGTAATTAAAAAAATCTGGAACCAAAATTAAAAAGTAGAGACTAGCCCTGTTGTAGATTATTCTCCTCTATCGTATGCAAAAAATCTTGTAAAAATATTAAAATTTAAGCGAGATATTTGAAAAAAAAACGCTCTTATAGAGTGAACTCGCCGTATAATTAGTACATGGGATTTAGATTATCACATATTAATGTTTCTGGTTTAGTGCGAAAAATCACAAAAGCAACAGACGCAGTTCTTTACAAAGTGAAACAAAATTAAAAGTGTTATTAGATTATCTAATACAAAATTTTATTAATAAATGTGAAAAATATCTTAAAATTTGCTCGTAAGGACTCCTTTTGAATGCAATGCATAAATTTAAATCGCGGAACAAATCCTTCTAATAGTTTAAGCACTTTGTGTACGATCCCTGGAAGCATGGTGCAAGTCACCTGTGCTCAGATGCAGAAAATTGAAATATTACATGTAATTCAAAGTTTTATAACACGGTTAATTTCAATGTTTGACGAATAAAGCTTTTTTCTCTTTACTTGTAAGTGTAACAGAAAGTTTTTACTAAATATCACTTATAAGAGTGAGGGACTAACTAAAATTTTAAAATTTTCACCGCCAACGTGAACTTTTTCTTGCTCCACTCATAGTTTCATAGTTAAACAATATTACATATGACTTTTCAAAGTCGAAATGGAGTTGTAAACTATTAACATGAAACAATGAAACAAGTTGCGTTGTTTTACAGTGCATTTTTTTTTATTTTTTAAATATTTTTAAAATTTTGGAACAAAGTAGATTATGTTGGGGCTTCTTTGTTCTATTCACATAGATTCGTATAAAATGAATACAGTTCATGTGTAAATTCACATGTAAATGAATACATTTTTGTTGAAAACTCCTTGCAATATCATTTACTAGTGACACGCTGCAAACTCGATAAACATTTTTTTTCTTTTAACAGTTAAACACAATAAACCATTTCTTAACATTAAAGAAACGCGAAACAGTTTTCCTCACGTTGTTGTCCTCAACAACATAAACAAATACAATTAATGTAACTTAATGCGTGGGTTACAGGTTACCTGATGGTAATTTTTTATACTTACCTTATTTGTAGCTTTTATCCAGATTAATTTACTATAAAAAGTTTGGAGAATAAAAATCTACACACGAAAGCAGTTGTTTACGAACACATCTAGTGTTACCACTAAAAAGAATTAGTTACCTCAAGCTATTCAAATACTCTATACTGGGGTATAAAATATTTTTCAAGAACAAAAATTCCGAATTGCCTTGTATTGTTCGTTAAATACAAAAAATAATTTTTTTATGGGATAGACAAAATAACCCGGCAAGAACTTTGTGAAATGATTTTATTTATCTAAACGACTTTAAAAATAATATTTTATTTCATTAAAAACATTTTTTGTCATCGGAAATACATGAATAAAAACTTAGAAACTACCCACTGAACACCGTTAACACCTTAACTGATTTGCCCGTACGCCGTTCAGGCACGACGAATTTGCTTAATTCATCACTTAAAGCTTTTTGACACCACTATTTAAAAAAAAAAATAATTTCATACTTTTGAAAGGCGGAAACGTTTAGACTAAATGTTACGAATATTTTATTTCAATAATAGTGGTGTGAATCCGTTATTTTCAATTTATTGAACGGAAAAGAAATAACCAATTAAGGGTTAAGTGGGCAAGCTTTGTATTTCAGATCATTAGTTAGTATATGGGATTGCGATTTTTAAATATTTATTAATGTAACATTATTTCCGATAGAAAAAGAATTACATGCTAATATTTCTAATTTAGTGATGATAAACCGCAGATGAGACTCGTTTATATTTTATTTCGTTTTGATGGATGATGAAGAATTGCGCTATTGAAGTAAACCTTTGATCTTCTCACTTCATCTTGTTACGATCGAAGTTCAAAGGAATCGATCAAATTCTGACACTTTATCATAGAGAAATTTGTTTTTTTTACAATGTTGCTTTGATGTGGACACAATATTTAATTCAAATCTTGTATTTAAGCTATAATTAAGTTGTACAGTAAAGTTAAAATATTAGTTATTGTACTCAAAATCAAGTCGGAAATTGTATGTTAAATAACATAAAGCAAATAACAAACAGTACGTTAATGGTAAATAACGTACTTATAATTACAGTAACTGTCTAAGTGTAGTTTTAGACATATTCAAATCTTAGTGAAATATGTGTTGTGCTCAAGCAAAATTGCATGATTACGAAATTTATTGTTAAGATTATATATTTTTAATTTATTGAAACTGAAATAATATGACTACATTTTAAATAGGACATAATCAACATATTAACCCAGAAACATAATCTATAATGGGATATCATCGAATTAATTACGTGTGATACACTTTTGAAACAAAAGAGTGGATTTGGCTTCTCAGGAAGAAGCTGTAATTTATTGGATAATGTATAACGTAGCTATACATTAATGCCTTAAATATTCTATTTTTCATTCCCTTTCCAAATTTAACATTTTATTGTGAGCACAAAAAGCCGTTTCAATATAAATCATTTCTGTTTTATTTTATTAAATATAATGATGCTAGAGATTTATTATCAGTTATATTCAATTGATAATTAAAAGATACAGAATAACGTAATGCATTTAAAAATCATTTTCAATTATATATTTTTCTTTTTGTTTATTTGCAGATATTCTGTCTATAATTTAAGTTAATGATTGATTTATGTTTTATGATTATATGCGGTGATCTATTTATAACACTTAAATTACTTGGATAAATGGAATAGCAAATGTAATTTTCTAAAATAATGTAAACAGTCATCTTTATTTTGTAATCTGTACGAAGTCGACCTTTACAGGGTTATCAGGGTTCGTACGGTCCTGGAATTTTAAGATCAGTAAAATCTTTGGTACCAGTATTTTCTTATAGAAAATCTATGTTTAAACAAGACGAAATTTCGCACTTTTGAACTATTTTTTTTTTCTATGAAGAATGGCTGGTATTTCACATGGAAATTAACGGTGTCTGTACGATGGTTATAATATTAAAAATGCAGATTAATTTGGCGAATTGCACACCTTCTGATAGGCCATGTAAAATTAAATAATCTCACTGACTTTTCATACAACGGTTATTTTAGCTTTGTTTTGTTTGGCATTTTTCTGAACTCGCCATGGCCTGGGTATGATATTTTTGCCATATAGAGGAATTGCTGTTTGTCTTCATTTCTGTTTTAGACTTCGGCTCTGGTAACAAGTACTAAAATTACGGGGCCATCCCATCCCTTGCGGGAGTTATGTTATTTCTCTGTATTTTTCAAGATTTCCTTTCAATTTAAATTAAAGTTTATATGCAAAGAATTTTCTTCGTGTTATTTCCCATAGTTTGTGTCAGTTCCTATATGGATTACGATTCCTTTGGTTATGTGGAACAACAATCATGCAATGGCGCTATTCATCACGTTTTCCATCCTGACTAACTTCATATAGTGGATGAGTTGTTTTTTAAACATTTCAGTCGTCTTGATTTAAATTACTTTTTTATAAATTACTCATCTTGATTAAAATTCCTTAAAAACAACTCGCTCACTCGAGTTGTTTCAACTCTTAAGGAGAAGCTGATTTTCAAATCATAAGATGAGTGGATTTCAACTGTAGGATTTAATAAAATTATCACCATGGCAATCTAGAGTCATTACCTATTGTGGGATAGCAATGAATTGATTATATATGATAGGATTTATTAGAATAATCATCTTGGCAACCTAGAGTCATTACCTGTTGTAGGATTTCCTGGAATTCATTATGTATGATGGGATTTAAAAGAATTAAAAAAAAACTTCTATTAATATATTTTTAAGTTTTTTTGATTCGATTTTCATAATCAAATGAGTCGGATAAATTCTAAAGCGATTGTATATATTAAATTTCAAACGATTCTGTTGGGTAGTTTTTGCGCTACTATATGCGAACAGATGGACAGATAGACGAAAGGACCAAGCTATTGTTGCTATGTATGTATATAATTGCAAATGTACCCAAAATCTCGTATCAATATTTCTAGTTTAGATAGTATAAACCGGAAATGGGACTCATTTTTATTTATTTTCTTTTGATGGATGATGAAGAATTATGCCACTGACATAAACCTTTGATCTTCTCACTTCATCTTGTTATAGCCAAAGTTCAAATAAATCGGTCAAACTATGACATTTTCTAAAAGAAAAACTGTTTTTTTTTTCAGTTTTTTTTTGATGTGGGCTCAGTATTTATTTCATACATTAATTTTAAGCTGTAATTAAGTTCTAAAAAAATTAAAATTAAATTGTACCCTACTAGTAAATCCGGCGGTTTTGCTAGCGTAATTGAGAAGGCATGTTTGCATGTTTAATTTTTTTTCGAAGAAAAATTTATTTTTATGAGTAATTGAAAAATTACCATTTAAGCCATTAGTTGAATAAACTTTATTATTACACTACATTAGGCAGAAATGAGACTTAATAAGAAGGACTAAGTCTTATTCTAAATAAATGACAATTTAGAAAATATATTGGAAATTTTCATGTTAAATTTTTTTTTGTTTATTTCAGCGTTCATTTGAAGTTTTTAATTTTTCAGAAACCATCTACTTAGTATGCATTCCAAAGCTTCTTGTCTAATCGTCTATTATCTCTCTAAAGAGCAGTGCCAACAACATAAAATGCCTGTGTTGAGACAAGGACTGTCATCATTAATTTGCCAACGTTAATTTTGAAATCAGTTTGGTATTTCTTAATATTTCATAGAAACATAATTTAGAAAGTTCTTAAAGGTTTTTATAATGTTCGTTATTCTTAGCCATCCCCAAGTGGTATCAGCATCAGCATAAAGTATAGCCTGTGTTCGACCAGAGTTTGTGGTCGACCATTGATTCACAACTGTTATTTTTAAAATTGGTTTATTACATATCGTGCGATTGTACAGAAATCGTAATTTAGGTATTTTTAAGAACGTTTTTCGTTATTTCTCTTCGCTTCGAATTTTTAAATCTCGAGTTAACTTTCGACTGTTCTTAGAGGAAATTTAATTTTATAAGTAGTTACCATGCCATTTTTAAAGCTTCTAGCCTCTTTAGTAGCACAGAAATCGCAATTTAGACTATCTTTTGCTTCTGTATTCTTCTGGTGCTAGTGGCAACGATATAAAATATGGCTAATGTTTGAACAGGCTCTATCACCAACCAATTTTCAACCAGTGTTTTTTAAATCTATTTCGCATTTCATAAGACTGCATAAAAATTGTACTTTAGGATGTTTTTAGAACGCTTGTCATTCATTTCATTATTTCAAATTTGGAATTATTTTTCAATGGTTCTTAGGAAGCATTTATATCTTTTAAGTAATTAAACATGCCAAACTAAAAAAATATTAGACTCCTCCGTTGTACAAAAAAAAAAAAAAAAAAAAAAAAAAAAAAAAACCCGCAAGTTAGAACATTTTTTGCTTTTCCTACACCCTAGGAAGTAGTACAACATAAAATGTAGCCCATATTTAAGCAGGGATTGTCACATCAATTAGCAACCTTTATTTCTGAAATTGATTCGACATGTTCTGCAATTGATAAAAATTGGAATTTAGACATTAGGATTGATAGAATTCGGAATTTAGGAACATTCGACATGTTCTGCAATTGATAGAAATCGGAATTTAGAACATTTTCAAAACGCTTTTCATTTTTTTTACCCTTTTTAATGTTTCGATTTTTTTCGACACTGTTCTTGGAGAACATTTACCTGTTGCAAGTAATTACCATGCCAATTTGAAATTTCTAGTCCCTCTAGTATCACAAAAATCACAATTTAGAATGTTTTTTGCTCCATAAACTTTTGCTCCATAAACTAGTTGTGACAACGACATGAAGTAGAGTATATGTTGGAGCAAGGGCTGTGGTCGTCAATTTCCCACCATTATTTTTGACATTGGTTTGATAATTCATGATACTGCATAGAAATAACAGTTTAGAATATTTTTTAGAAAACTTTTCGCGCATTTTAAACTGTTTTTGAATTTCGAAATATTTACGAAATGGTTTTAGAGATCATGTATATCTAATAAGGAACTGTCATGCCAAATTTCACGTCTCTGGGCCCTCCAGTTAAACAAAAATTGCATTTTTAGAGCGTTTTTTTCTGCTCGTTATTATCTTTGTGGTAGTGGCACCGACATAAGATTGGGAGTATATGTTTGACTAGGGATTAACATCATTATTTTGGTACCACTGCGTTTGAAATCAGTTCGGTAGTACCAGAGATTCTGACATGAAACCCAATTCTCTGAATTACACTATCTGTGATGTAGAATCACATATAGTTTTCTTAAATTATAAATTTTTCTAAATTACAGTTAAAACTAACCTTTAATTATATAGCTATTTTATCTTAATGTTTATTTTCGATCCCACAATAACTTTCCTTCAAAAGAAAAGAAAGAAAAACATCTAGCATCTGCTTATTATTGATAAACGGCTGTCAGATAAAGAGAATTCATTAACATGTGTATTTCATCCTTGCTAGAAATAAATAAAAAAAGAATAAAGATCTACTTTGCTTGCGGTCAATAAAATATCACTTTTCTCTCTTCTTAATATTGAGTCTAACTTACTCGTTGCATAATACTCTTTTCATGTATATGCGGCATAGTTTGTCTTTTACAAATTTTCCCAAAACAGAGCTCTAACGTATGATTTGGCGCGAATTCTTTTTGGCTGATTATTTTAGGATTGCTATTCCTGGGAATCCTGCCATTAAATTCAAAATCCTTTTAATTGTTTAAGGCGTAACAGACAATTTTGCGTAGATGATATAATTCTTTTTTCATATGCTCTTTGTCGCCAATTGTGTGGTACCAATGTGGGAATTATAGAATGAGGAATTCAATTGTCTCGTCTTCGCCTCACGAAGTGAGTCATATAAAGACCGTCTCTTAAAAAGATGCTCTCAGGCACCATCCCAAACTATTTCTGTAGGAAATGGTTTAAATTTATAATTCTACTTCAAGTAAATAAATTTCTTAAAAAGAATTTATTTTCTTACAATTGATCAGTCTTTTAGCGAATGTATTTTTAAAAATGAACCTGGACAATATACTTTAAAGTATAGAACTATATTATACTATCCTTGGACCCCATTCCGCTATTTGCTTTAGATGGTTAAGTATTTATCTTAAATGAAGTCCAGTTATCGGATTCACCATTTATGGCGCAGGACACTTTGCTAAAATGTTCGAATGACAGAATGCACCGGAATTTATGTACAAATATATTTAAAAATAAGATAAACGGAAAATATTTATACCAGAATTATGGTGCATTTGGGAATAAAATTAGGTGTTCCATACAATGGAACACTAAAACACAATGGGTTAAGGGGGTAGTAGAACCTGTGAGATTCTGTGATATACAGCTGATGTAAACGTCCTTTTTTTCGTTAACTCTTGAAACGATTTCAGTATTTTTTCGAGGATTTGCAATTATGTAAATATATAGCACCTATAGTTGTTGTTCAATCCATCCATCCGTTTGGCTATAATATCTCAAAAACTTCCAACTGTATCTTTTGAAATTTATTTATAGTTTTGTCAATTGATTTCAATTTTTTTTGAAATCGGATAGATAGTTTAATCACAGGGACAATCAAATATATTCCATTACATTATGGCCAACAAGAAATAATAGCTTCAAATGCATTTTAATGATGCTACACTCTTTCACATAGTAAAATTGATGTGCATCTATGAAGTATGTGCTGAAATATACATTCTGTGCCATCTGTAGTACAAAGAATAATTTACAAGGCCACACAAAAGTATTCCATTCCATTATAGCATAGGGAGAAATGTTGTTTGGGTCGCGATTTGAGTACATTGAACTCTTTCATATTTTATGAAATTGCTGATGTTTAAAACAAGTTACTTCCCGTATACTAGAAAGCAGATAGTATTTACAGGGACACACAAAAGATTTCGGATACTATACTGTGTCCGAAATACTGTACACTATTACTCCAGTAGCTGAATACTTTAAAAAGTCCCTATAGTACGAACGCACTTCATTTGCTACATTTGACATGCCTAGATGTTTTAAAATAGTTTGTTTCCTAAATGTTTTAAAATAGTTTGTTTTCAGTAGTTAAACTATAAGTTAATAATGAGCAAGAAATAAAACTCAAAAATGCGATACATATATATTAACAAATCCATTGATTATTAGTACAAATTCAGTATTTTTACTGAATTTGTTTTTCAGCGAAGAAAGTGTTTCGTAATTGTATTAAAAAATAGACAATATGGATTTAATAATATCCTTGACAGATAAGAGGGTTCAAAGTCATTGTTTACATGCAGAGCAAAGTTGTTAGTTTCTCATATGAGGTATGGATTTCGGACTATAAATATTTTTGCACTGTAAAAGTTACTTCCTTATTTTTTGTTAGTACAATTTTGAAAATTTTGGAAATTTTGCTTCTTCACAGTGTAATAATAAAAGTTAAAGTAACAGGTTTAAGTGGGGTCGATACTCTTTGAACTTTTTCTAATTTAAGCATTTTAAGGCATAATATAGAACATAATGAAAGAAAATGATTCTATCAAGAAATTGTTTAGTTTCCTTAACAAAATTTAAAAAATGTATTTTTTTTGAAAATTTTAAGAAGTTTTAAAAACGCATCTTTTTGTACAATTTTGAACAATTTGAGCTATTTTCTTTTAAAATTATTTGTAGAAGTATGCTGCATAATTTAAAATATTGGATTTTTCATGCACTATTAAAAAAAAATTCTGAAATTCACGGATAATTTTTTTTTTTTTTTTTGGATTTCACAGAAAAAGCACCCTTTTACAGCAAAAGGGCATTTTCCATTAAAAATCGAAAATTTTCATCATATTTCCTGAAAATAACGAAACGGAAGAAGATGGAAAGAAACAACAAAGATACTCCGTTATCTATAGCACATTTATTTTCAACGTCTATAAAACTAACATAATGTTGCACAGAAATGAAAAATCGGTACTACCTGGTTATACCGTCGACAAAAATCTATTGCCAGACCATAAGATTAAATGCCAATAATGAATGATCGTGAATGTCATATTCAATGACATTAAATACGATTCACGTAATTGAAATGTCATTGATTTTTTATTTCGACTTTTTATTTGTATTTTCATTAATATTCTACTAATTATTTGTTTTTTCGTTTTTTAAAACAAAAATTGTGTCATTATGTATAATTTGGCTGTTAGTTTGGCGATTTGTATAGTTTGGCAAAATTGGTGGACGGGATAACCAAGTAGTAACGAAAAATCTTAATAAAAGAATCCTGTATTTTTTGTTATATTTGTATCGTGCTGCTGAATTGCAACTGTACTGATACCGAGAATTTTCTAAGCAACAAATTAACCAGAACATATTCTAATCATTCACTGAGCAAAGAAATTTTCCTTATAAATTATATAAAGCTATTATTATTATTCATTAACCATAAGAAAATCACAATAATAAATTATCTTTAATAATTAAAACTTGCAAGAATTGTAACAGTATCGATAAAAATACAATCTATCTTATAAAAATATAAACAGACTTTAGAATTCAGTATACCTATTTAGGATCAGGTGCATTCGAAGACATTATGGTGCTATAGCTAGAGCAATGGACTTCCACACCAAAGGTTGCCAATTCGAATCATCGCGACGACGTTACTTTTTTCCTAAGTCAATAAATATTGGAGTTTCCTAATTGTTCGAAGGATTTTAGAGAAAAAAGCATCTCGTCCCCATCGTAAAACTCTTATCTGTCCATTATCTTGGTGTTTCATTATTTTAAGTTATAAAATAAATAAATAATAAAATAAAATAAAATAAGTGCCGTGTTTTTCAAAATTGGTCAGATAGAAAACTTAATCAGTTCAATTTCAAAATTCACAGAGTACTTTTTCATTTAAAAATTCGTTCAGAACAACCAAATTGAAAATATGTATAATTGATTTCTCACCCAATTAAATACAAAAAAAAAATAATAATAATAATAATAATAATAATAATAAAATAAAAAAAATAAAAAAAAATAAATCTTCATTTTAAAATTTTAATCTCCACAAAAATTTGGTAGATTCTATGCAAAATAGATTTCAAAAATTTCAAAATTGATCATTTCTCTTCCACAAATAATTCACGCCTTATTCAAACAGTTCATTAAGCCAAAAAAATTCCAGTAATCAATTGTATTAATCAAGCCATTTTCTAATTATACATTAACGACAGAAAAATTCTAATAATAATTAATCTTATTAATTGCAACTTTGATGAGTTATAGTAGTATCGATAAATTTACCCTCTATCTTATAAAAATATCAGCACACCACGATCAGCTTCATCACCCATTATCGGCATTTAAAATGATTTACAGACGCATCTCCAGTAGCTAAGTAAGAAGAACCCTAGATTCTCACACTGTAGGCAGTGAGTTCTGTCCCCATCAAAAAAAAAAAAAAAAAAAAAAAAAAATCGATACAAATCTCCTGCGTTTGTAAGTGTAAGTGTTTCCGAGGCTCTCCAAGGATGGCGCCACCAATGTTTTTTTCACATTCTATACACAATTCAGTTCGGCTTCTTCAAACGGAGTTTTTCTTTCTTTTATTTCCCAAAACGGAAAATCTACTAATGGAATGGAAAAAATCCTACAACTTTGCTGCCACTAGTTTTACCGTGAATTCACAAGTTCATTTTTAACAGTGTAAATTAATTAATTTGGGAAAATAAAAGTAAAATGTGCAAATTTGTGAAAAATTACAGTAAAAATTGAATTTATTTTACATATTCATGCGTAAAAAAAGATCCGATCCTTAGTTTTATTAAATAGTCCATAAAAACCAACCCTAAAACATTCGAGTCAATTAAAAACTGTATATAAATGTTTTATTACTTTGAACAAACCTATTCGTCGAAAAAATAAAAACTGAGAAAAATCACTTTTAAGTGAAGTGTATTGTGGCATTTATAGGGACAGAGATCTAATAAAATTGTTTTAAACTGTATTTATGTTATCGGATCTTTACGAGATTTCATAAAGGTGTATTAGAGATAATAAAGTACAATTTAAGCAAAAAAATTAGTAAAGTGATATTTTTCGTCATTTTTCGCCAAATGAAGGGTACCGAGTCCCGTCCCCTAAAAATAATAATAAAAAAATAGCATCATCTGTCAAAAATACTCTCAAATTAATGTTTAGATCCTTTCACGAAGTCACTTTCATGAGAAAAACGTTCGTAAAATGTGAAAATCGTACTCGCAATGTACGGAATTTTTTTAGTACTTATACAGTTTCGCAAACAAAAATTCTAGGGTTTGTAAGATTAATGTTACTAAATAAAAACTGATTTTTTAGAAGAAAACAATCAAAATACAACTAGTTATAAAAACAATTAAATGAAATAAATATTGAAATCTTTTGCGATGTTCGTAATGTTTTTGATTCCTTCACGAAGTTACTTTCTTGTCGCACTAAGTCATCTTTGAACTTCTGATTTTTCTTTGATCTTAGCAAAGCACACACTTGGTATTCGTGTTACAATCTTTAACTTACTTTCAAATATAGGTTGTTAGGTATCCGTCAAATATAATTGAATAATAATTAGATGTACAAAATGACAGCCAAATCTTTTACACATAATATTTTAAACAATAAAAAAAAATGGCAGCAGCTGCCGCTACTGATCACGCCAGTAGGGCGAAAATGTGTTCTATTTCTGAAATTTCTTTAATACAAAGAAAAAAAATCAGTAAAAACGTGAAGTTGAGTTGTCAAAAACGTTCTGAAAGAGAGCTTTCTATCTCAAATTTAATAATACATCATCAATGGCGTCAATCAGACGATGCTTTTATGAAGATGTGAAAAATGTGTTACTACCAGAAGAAACTACTTACCTTGCTGAATTCATTGTTGTCACGTGTCTCGCATTCTATAGGATTCAGCCATAATTTTTTTTTAAAAATCTTTGTTTAAATTGTTTACAAAATGATATTTTAGTGATAGATAATACATCTAGACATGAATTTAAATTATTGTACATAATTCCAAATCTAGAGGTATGATAGTTTTCTCATAAAGTATACACCATACGAAACAATCACAAGAACATACAGGTTGTGGAACAGTGTTAGGATTCGGTTCTTTGCCCTACTAATTACTTTTCAAATACTGTTTATGTATCTATATCTATCTATCTATCTATCTATCTATATATATATATTTATCCATCGTCGTAGATAAACATTTGACTGTGTATCAAGATATATGAATGCAAGTGGACTATTTTTAGCTCACAGGCTATCAAAACCTGATAACTTATGTACTCGCCTGTTCTGTATGTATGTATGTACGTGCATACGTACGTACTGTGATATCTGATGATACAAATATCCCATTTACCGTAATACCGATTTAAAGTAATTATCACCTTATCATAAGAAGTCTGGATATAGACTTATTATGATAAGGTGATAAGATTACTGTTTAGTTTTGAGAGTTTTTTCGATAAGTATAAAAAGGCGAATGGTAGCTAATACCTCTCCCTTTTTTTATGCAGAAATACCAGATTTCGTACAAATCTTAGTTATAGGATCATTCTGATGAGGCGCCTCCTTGATTAGTTTTGAGAGTTCATTTGATAAGTATAAGAAGGGCAACGATGGCTAATGCCCCTCCCCCTTTTTTATTCTGTTTCTACCACTCTTCGAAACGCTTGAACTCGTTGAAATCACTGGCATATATTTATATGAAAAAAAGAGAAATTGAAGACAAAGGAAGCGAAATCTTTAAAGGGAAATCTAATACAAAGAAATTTCTTTGTAAGTTGTGGTACGATTAAATAAAAAAATTGTCGCCAGTCAGGATCCATTATCAAAGTGTTTAACCTTAAATCTATAATGTAACTCAAGAGTTCATGTTCTATTTTTTTTTTCATTTAGCGCTTTCTGCTGATCTTTTGACATACTACTATGTGTTATTTACGTGTAATAAGATGCACTTAAGTTCTTAAAGACTGTTTTTGATCTGATCTGTTATTAAGGGGAGATTATGAGATCCTTTGTTAACATTCATCAAATGTGGTTGGATGGCATTTTCCTCTGCCTTTATAAGGTAATAATTATAAATTCGGCAAACCATTAAAATGATTTTAAAAATAGCATACTATTGAATAGTTGTTATTGTGCAGTGTAAATAATTTAAAATAAATATATAATTTAAAATCATCCTTTTTTTAGCCATATTTGTTACGTAACTTAGGAAAGGCAGTATGACATTATTATCCAACAGATGCACAAGTAATTTTTTCTCTATATTTCCAATGGATAATTAATCTCTTGGGGACGAACGACCGATATACGCGCGGCATACGGTGCTCAGAATACTTGGTCAATCTTAGCAATAAATTTTTACTGTTAATTTTGCTTTATTTAATCCGACAATTTTCGCAATTCAGTTAAGCAAAAAATCTTTGCTTTTAAAAAAAAGATAGTAAAAAATTAAAATTCTGCAAAAAAAAAAAAAAAAAAAAAAATAAAAATGCACATCCCGAAGGGGTTAACAAAAATAGACTCAAACATGTTTTCGGGACAAAAAAAAAAAAAAAAAAAAAAAAAAAAAAAAAAAAAAAAAACATGCATTAAAGTAGTGCTTCACATCCTTTTTGCCAAAAGTTTGCAAACACAATATTTGAAAGGTAGCGTTTGATTTATTCAATAGCAAAGATTCTCTGTCATTTAATAAAGACAATTTATTTTATATGATAATAATGGTTAACTAGATGGCCCGCGGGAAACCAGTCGTGTATATTAAACGTTACTCCTATATTAAAGGGTTAAGTGAATGGAATTCTGATTGCGAAAAAAATAATTAACCCTTCGTATCACCGTATTGCGGATCTCCAACATACTCAAAAGTCAATAGAATTTACACTGTAAGTTTTAAAACACAATTTTATTTGTTATTCTTGTGTCTAAACACATTAGTTAATAGAGATTGATCATTAAAATGCTCAACAGACGATGATATTGGGTTAATTTGTCATACCAAAATTTTGTTTATCATTTGAGAAACTTCAGGTCGATATTGCAAAAATTTACTTTATAAATTTTTGTCAAATTAAAAAGACAGAATAATTCTAAAAGTAGTTACTTTTTAAAAGCCATTTTTAATTATTAAATTTTGTATTATTAATTATTTGTATTATTGTTTTTGTTATTATTTGTATTTTGTATTATTTAATTGTTAAATTTTTAAAATTTTGTATTAGAAAATATACAATATTTGTGAGAAGTATGTCAATTTCTGATTTCTGTATATGTGAACCTTTTAGTCAATAATTAATTTATAAGTTCTACCTTCTAATTTTTTTAATTATGTTTTACATGCTTAAAATGATGTATTTTATCATATGCGTCAATATTTTTCTAATCGGAGTGGATGAGCTACAAAGTGTTAAAAACAAATGATGTAACTTCTATAGAAATCGTATAAGAATAATTAAAGAAATTATTAAATGAATGTGTTAAAATGTTATTAACATTTACGATTTCACAATTTTGGCTATTAATGTCTTACATTTTAACAAAAAGAAGGTATAGTATTACATGTAGTATTTATATGTAATGAGTATCCAACCTAGACGATGTCGAATTTACATCTGATGTTTGATGGATGATGCAGAAGTATGCCAATGAAATAGCACTTTGATCTTTCTTTTTCATGTCGTCATGGTGAAAGCCAAATCGATCAAATAGTAATATAACGAGAAAACTTTTTTAAGGCTATTTGATGACAACACAATATTCATTTCATAGTCGCAATTTTAGTTTTATTTCCGAATAATGTATACGCATCTTATAAATTTTAATTAACTGCCGAATTAAAAGATAAATAAAAGTTAATAATTTATTTTTAATGGGCGTTTTTTAGAAATAAATATCTTGATAAAAGTAAAATAATACATTCAGTCAGGGTAACTTGCACTAAATCAGGGTAACTTTTCTCCACTTTTACGATAATCTGACCTATTGTGCGATGTTGGAATCTTCGCGAATTATTTACAATGAGCTGCTAAAATCACACTAGTTTAATTATCAATGTTTGAGACTAAAACTTCGTCATTTACTCAAGTGATGTAGCAGATTTGATCTTTTTTTTCTCTTGGCCTAAAGTTGATCCCTGATAGATTAAAGTTACTTGAATGTATCTATTTCGAGGGATTGCTATTACAAGGTACTTCGCATACGTATAATTGAAGCTTCTAACTTATAGTCGTAATATTTTCGAAAATTCATTAATTTTTTTTTCTTATTAAGTTTTTACAGTATTTGAATCTGACATGTTAATCCTGTAATAGAAATCGAATTCTTGAACAGGGTGGAAAGTGAATATATGACAGGGAAAAACATAGGCAAAAAAGAGGAAATACCGGTATTTCCTTACAGAAAATAATAGAAATAATACAAAGGAATTGAAAAAGGCGAATTACCCTTTAAAAAATACTGGTATTTAAAACCTTTTTTAATTTTTTTCCTGATTACTTACTACCTTGTAGAAGCTTTTAGCATGAGAATAAAAAACAACAAATCATTTTTTCAAGTAGTTCTCGAGTTATGCTTTAAACACTATCTGCACTGCAATCTACTTTGCAATAATTACCAGTTTATTTAACAATAAAAATTCTAAACTTTAAACCTTAATAGCGCTTAAACAACTTCATCGAATTTCTTTCCGTTTTGTATTCTAAGATACAAGTTACTAAATAAAGTGAAAATATGAAATCAAAAATTAGACATTATTAAACATCAACGATTTAACACGTATTAAACATTTCCGAACTTCGTACAATTCCAGTACAAAAACGATCCACTAGCGCTTCACATCCTTTTCTTTTCACATATCCCCTTTTTAGGTGTGTTCGTAATTATGCAAATACGTAGCACCTATTGTTGTCGTTCAGTACGTCCGTCTGTCCGTCCGCATATAACAACGCAAAAACTACCCAACCGAATCGTTTGAAATAGAAAATACATAATTATTACATAATTTTGTCGAGTAATTTCAAGTTTTATGAAAATCGAATGCATAGATCAATTACAGGGGCAATCAAAGTATTCCGTTACATTACGGTCAATGGGAAAAAAAGTTTCAAATGCATTCTAATCGTTTCAAATTTAAAATACATAATTATTACCTAATTTTGTCGAGTTATTTCAAATTTTATCAAAATCGGATGCGTAGTTCAATTACAGGGGTAATCAAGATTATTCCGTTACATTACGGTCAATGAAGGGGAAATGTTTTAAATGCATTTTAATGGTGTTACACTCATTCGAACATAATAAAATGCATATGTATCTATAAAGTACATATTATATATACATCTTGCACAATCTGTGGTGCAAAGAACATTTCTTATTGATTTACAAGGCCACACAAAAGTATTCCATTACATAATGGTACAGGGAGAAGATTATTTGGTGCGCATTTTAACAGTAATTAACTATTTACAATTTTATGAGATTGATATATGAGAGTGATATTTTAAAACTTTGTTATCATATGAACGCACCTTATTTGCTACGCTTTATGTGCAATTTGCAACTTGTTAGGCTTTTAACAGGGTTCGTACGCTTCAAGGATCTTTTGCCAGAATCTTTGTAAAATAATATTTGCCTTATTTAATGAAAAGAATCTATTTTTTAGATATAGCAATCAGTAATTAAAGAATTTTCGAATGCAAAACCCCCTAAAATCCCAGGAATCCTCTGATGTGCACGAACCCTGTCTAATTACCGTCATACGTAATTAGACAGGGTAAGACTTTCAATCGTTTTGAAAAACGAAAATATTTTTTGATGGATTTACACATTTCAGATACTGGATATGCCTAAAACCATATTTTTATATTTTTTTTTTGCCGTCTGTTCGTCTGTCTGTAAACGTTCTACCTCCCAACAAATTGAGATAGACTTAAAATTTTATATGTACTTAGTATGTAAGAATGGGACGAAACCTATTTAGTAACAGTAACCTCGACTATCCGGTTCTTATCAAATTATATTTGTAAGAATTTAAATCCAATCTGAAATCTACCCAAGTCAATTTAATTTTCCATCGAACCTCAGTTAAAATAATATATCTCATTTTAACTGAGATTCAAGGGAAATTTCAAGGTATCGACGGTTTTTACTTAATGATGTAAGTAAAATTCTATTAAAAATGACCGAAAGCTCGTAAAAGTCTGATATTATTTTGAAAAATACCATTTAAAAAAGAGTGAAAAAAGGAAGTAGATAAAATAGCCATATCTAAATACTCTAGGGGCTCTAAAGTTTAATATTTTAATCCTACCTTAAATGAAAATCAATAAGTAAGATTATTTTCTTGATTTTTGTGATCGTTAAAATACGATTTTTGTTGAACATTTTTTTGATTAAGAATAATTTTTAAAAAATGGTAAAGACAGGATGAGAATTAAAACTTTTAAATATACGAAAAAATAAAGAACGGCTCAATGTATTTTTATATTTCCAGTAGAATTTTAGAAAAGAAATAAATGTAGGAAAGAATACTTAAGCATTTTTTAGTGTTGTCCCTTTAAAACGAGAGTCACGTATATGTAACGCATAAAGTACTCAGAATTCTTAATTATTCCTATTACATAGCTGCCAACTTTCAACTAATCTTCCGTAATACCCGGATTAGTTCCAGGTTAACGTCATTTCAAACCAAAAAATATATATCATGAATCTTTATTTATCTAATTTTAGGATTGTTACTGGAACTTATTTAATTTCATTTCTTTGAAAAAATTCTGGTTCAAAACTCATTAAACCAGGGTCAAATTAACGCATGTATTACGGATAATCGATGTCAGGTTGCACCTATGCTACTAGTAATTTTTTATTGTAAATTTTACCTTATTCAATCGGAACATTCTCCCGGTTCAGTTAGGCCAAAGCATATTGATTGAAAAACCGGTGAAAGAATTCTGCCAAAAAATGTTCCTTTGTGAAGGGGTTTGGATAAAGAATTTTTAAAGATAACTTCTATTACAGAAATTTATTGCAAAATTACATGATTTTGGAGTCTTTGAAAATGCTTTTTTATTGAATATTTGATAAAAATAATTTAATCACATTTATTCTCGATATACATAACAAGACTGCTCAGTTTTCTGAACATTGACAGTAAACAGATAACTGCAGTATACCCAATTGTGTATACAGGAATGAGAGTGTTCCGACCCAAATGACCGATTACTACCAATAAATTTTTAAAGTATAGTTTGGTTTATAACTTCTCAGAAATTCTGTCATTAAATAATGCCAGAAATTTTAATAAAATTTAGTAGTAGCAATCGGTCATTTTCGTCGGAGCGCTCTCATCCCGGTGTATAGCTGCCAACTTTTCAAGATTTTTAACTCTATTCGAATATAGTATTTTATTAAGTAAAAGAAGTTAATAATTACTAACGAGTAATATAAGTATGTGAATCAGCACCTACCAAAGGCTAGATAGCTGTGTAGAATTTTGATGATGTTTTGGGACGACCAGATGAAATATTCTTCAGCCGATTGTATGAAAACAGCCGTACAGAATCTCTTATTTCTCGTTTTTCTCTTATCTTTTCTGTAGATAAAACTGAAATAGATAAATATCGTAAGATAACTCAAGTCTCCTATGAGATCACAATTTATAACATCAAACATATAGTTTCTGTTAAGCCAAAAAGGACTAATTTCTAATTTATATCAAGAAACAAATAGAAATTTAGAAGCACTTGATGCAACTATAAACGTATTCCATGAAAAAGGTAATTAAAAAATTTTTACTCTCACGGACATTGTTGAAGATGGATTTACCTTAGAAATTGATTAAAAACATAAGGTTAAAAGTAATGTTCATATACAACTTTAAAAAAAAACATCTACATTAATAAAATTACTAAAACAACTAATATTTTCTAAAATTATGAGACGTTCCAAAAATTTGGAATAAATAAATCCAAAACAATAATGATAGCCAGAGTTCTTAATTGCGCTCAAAAAATCATCCGAAATTTCAAATTTATACTGGAAATTTCGAAAAAACAATTTTCTCTTTAAATGGTCGATAAATATGTCTCATTATATAAAGCATAAAATAATATGTTTTATTTCTGGCATCACTTCGAAATTTATGAATAAAAATGGCGGCTAAATTGGCAACACTGATGATCCCTGCAATTGCCAACATCATTGATTTTACTAACAAACTACCGCAGGGTGAAAAGTTTAAATTCCTGGATAAAATTTCTTTCAATTACATAAAATATTTCCCGCTGCCCTCTGTAAAAAAAATTTCTAGACAAAATTATCTTCACAGGGCTCGAAGCGCTCCTAAAATTTTCGCAGTTTGTACCATTATTTTGCAACACTATTCTTTAATTTACAAATATAATACCGATATTAAAGAAATCTGTTACAGAGATGCATCCTTTGAGACAGTGGTAAGAAATGTATAAAAAATTAGGAAACGGCGAGTCCTGTCTTCATCAAAATAAGGACTGATTCCTAGAAGTCCGCACAAAATTTTCTTGTCTGGAAAGCTATGAAAAAACGAGATAACGAACACAAATAGCCAGTGTAATGTAACTTTAATAACCACATCAATCTGTAAAACAGTTATTGCGTTTAAATTAAACCGTTTTGTCGGACATAATCGGTTTTACGTTTGGCGGTACTTGCTGGATGTTCTATAAAATTTAGGTTCATAATTTTGAAGTAATACTTGATTCGATGGATCAATTTCTGAATGTTTTCTGTTTTACCTTATTTAACGTTGGATAAGATGGGGATACTTGAGCCATTTTTTAAATTTTAATTTTTTTAAATTTTTATAATTTCTTAGAACAAAATAAAATATTGAAAATGAAAATTTGATATTTTTTCTTCAATTGAAAACCACTTTCAATTAATTTTGAACTATTTTTCTATGTCTAATAAATTTTTACTTTTTCTTTTACATCGTGGCTCAAGTATCCCCATGGAGGGGATACTTGAGCCAGATGTCACATTCGTACCAGTATTTTGCAAAGAAAAAAACCGATTTACAATATACGCGAAAAAATGCATTAAACCTTTTTCAAATAAATCTGCTCGAATTTTCTGGTGTCGTTGTGACATTTCAGAATTAAAATTATGTGGTAGAAAATTCTACCAGCAGAGCTCAAAGGGTTAATCATCATACTTTCAAAATGGTACCAAGGGATGTGATTTATTTTTTACATGTTCAGAACTATAAATATGTTACCATGTTGCCAGTTTTAGAAAGAAAAATTGACCAACTGTAGAGATAATAGGGGTGGCTCAAATATCCCCTATGCTCAAGTATCCCCACTCTCCCCTACACTTTGCACTTAACTGTTTGGGGACGAGCGACACGTATACTTGCCGCAAAAAGGCTTAAGAATCCTCGTTTATCTCCGCCACCAGTAGAATTTTACTGTAAAACTTACCTTATTGAATCGTAGCATTCTTCCCATTTAATAAAGCAAAAATTTCTTTTTTTTTTTTTTTGAATCGGGTGACAAAACATTAAAAATTTCGTAAAATGCTCTCGTCGCAAAGAGACTAACCCTTTATCTATCACAATATGAATTCATGAAAATTGTACATTCTAAAGCATTTTACGCAAATTCTTTAAACTAGATTAAAAGATTTACATACTGTATTTACTCGTGTATAAGGCGCACTTTTTTTCCAAAAAATTAGGGCAAAACTCTTAGGTACGCCTTATACACGGAATAATTTTTTACTGTTGGATACAGTCGAACGATACACATATGAAACAAGAAAGTATTCAAAGAAGATATTAAAACTCGGAAAATTTTACTTAATTGAAGTATTACTGCATATTTATTTCATTCCTTGCAGTTTTTTATACAACAGAGCTAATGACATTATCTAAATGCTAATTAGCATTTCTCTTTACCGCCACTCATTCCTATTTCCCGTCATTCTCTTACAACCGAAGTCTAAAAATGCATTTTCGTCTTGTTTTCTGGTCTGGTGTAATGTTTGTTTCGACTTTTTTTTTTTTTTTACTGAAATTCATTTGGCCATTTTTCATTAGCGTATCAAATTTATGGTGCGCCTTATATACGAGATTTTAAGAAATCGCCATTTTTACTTGTAAAGTAGGGGTGCGCCTTATACACGCGTGCGCCCTATACACGAGTAAATACGGTAATTATTTAACATTTGAAGGATTTTAGAAGGATATTTAGAAGGATTAATTAAATTTTAATTTACAGAGATTTTGTGCATTTTTTATAACCCCACCCAAATCTTTTATTCTTAATTATTTTCTAAGTATTTTGTAGAATTATAAAATGTACAAGTATGAGGTTCTTACCCTATAAATATAGAAATGTTTCCGCATTGAAAAATCCCCATCCCCCTCCCTCAGCGCCAAGAAAGCTGAAAAGATGCAAAGGCAAAAGAAATCGCCCTTTAAAAAATATTTTTGTTTTGTGTAACCAATAATGCTTTTGACAAGATAAAGTAATGTATTTGTAACTCATTCTAAACAGTATTACAACTAATTGACGCATTAAAAGAATTTTATAATAAGTTATTTTAATGGTACTTATAAGTACAGTCGGTAGATAAAGGGTTAAGGTACGCTCCAAACAACTCGGTCGAATTTTGGGATCGTTAGGCGGGTTGACGAACTTTTCTACAAAAGGCATGTTTTGCCAGCGGAAGTGGTTGAGTACAATTTTGTAGCAATAACTGCTGACAAAGTTTGGTTTATAGACGTAATCACCACAGTTCTGATTTCTACGGATGTAGGGGTGGAGACGACGGCGAATGCATTTTATTCAAATGTCGTTATTCCTTGACAGCGAACACACTCTTTCGGATGTATAGACCAGGGATGCTCAATCTTTTAGATCATCATACCAGTAATAATCACACTCAAAGCTAATACAGAAAAACCTGTGTAAATGGAATATGTCTAATGACAAATGTTTCTTCAATCTTTTGCGCTTCCATCTGAGCAGATTTTGCTGTATTTAACACTAAAACCGCCATTAGGGGTCAAAATGACCCCTGCCAGAAGGATAATAGTCGATTGGAACCAGCATTTTCTTCATAAGATATGCTAAATATATGCAGTAAAAAAAAAAAAATTGCCTAATTAAATAAGTTAAATAGTTTAAAAATAAAATTCTGGTGCGAAACACTTTTTATAAAATTTTACTAAAATACCCGGCTGTTTTAGTGTTAACTGCATGATTTCATTCATAATTTGGTGTTTATACTGACTGCTTTGTGTTAGCATTCGAATAAGATGTAGTTTTGTGTTTTGGTAGGGAAAAAAATTACAATACCAATAGAAGAATACACCTAAGAGAATTTAATAACTATCCACATAAAAAATTCACTTACTTTCTGAAAATAAACTGCTTATTGAAATTGCAAGACGGAAGCTCGTTTGATAATATACACACATAAAATATAATAAATGAATGAAACTTTTTTTTTTTGTTCAGGGGGAATGAAAGGTCAACTCAACATCTACCGAGCGATTAGTAGTCATTTTCATTTCACGTACGAGTATCGGGTTTCAAATACCAGTAAACAGATCCTCATGTACTGGCACACGTACCATATAGTTTGAGAACCCCTGGTATAGACGACTGATGCCTTTTGGACCCATCGCAATCAAACGAGGATCTGAACTTCGAATTTAGCTTTAGTATCGAATTTGATGATAAGTTGTGTTATGTAGACGTCAGATGTGTAGTAGCTAACATTATCGTTAAAAGTGAAGTGAATGAGCTTGACTCGTCAACCAAGATGAATCCTCAATAATATAGGTGCAGATTTCTGAAATTTTTAAGGAGTCAGTCGCTCTTAAATCCAAATATTTGAGTAGGCACCGGGGATTAATTTCTAAAAAAAATTAAGAAACAACGCAAAACAATGGAGAAACAACGCGAATTTCGTTAAAAATCGCAGAAAGAAAGCTAATTTAATCTAATGCCGCAACTTTCGTCAAAGAATCGCTGAAAAACGCGATTATAACGATGAAGTCTCGTCAGAGGATTGCTGGAAAATGCAATTTTCGTCAAAGGATTGAGATAAATGCAAAATTCGCGCTGGCGACCGTGAATCTGGGCCTATACTCAATCAGAGAATTTTTGAATAAGAGATCAGCATTTGCTTTTTTGTTCATTTTGATGAGATTTTTTGTTGCGATATTTGATGTTAAGCTTCTTGGTAATTGTCTTATGTAAGTAACCGGGTGAAAAAATTTATTCGCCAGCCAAAAAATGGATTAATACTCGATCGTTTGTCAAACAATTGTTTAATATACTGTAACTTTGGCTTGATGAGTTTTTGGGCTTTTGTATCTGGTCCAGGCTATGCTTCAGCCATAAGTCCCTTCTAGTAAAATTGTAGAACATCGTATATTTCTTGTTTGGTGGTATTTTAAGGAAAAGTATCGATAATCAAGGTGCAAAAATCTACGCGACAGATGGTAGTCTCTCTCCACTAAAACTTAAGTTTTCTTCTCTTAAAATTTGATAGCGATTTTCCAAGCTATTTACGCGAAAATTAGACGAAAAAAAAATAAATTTAGTGGTGAGAGAATGCAAGCCAGTGACTAGATTTTTGCACTTCTGATGAATATTCCTTCTTTAAACTTGTATACGCGCGTACACAGACACTCCTCATTCTAATGCATTCTAGAAAAACACAAATTCTAAAACCTTTAACGGCACTCAGTAAATTTGTTTGGTATAATTAACTCACACCAGAATTAATAAACAAATTTATTAGTAAAAATCGAATTTTCTCATTTTAAGGCATATTATAAAAAGAAATTTTAATTTAATAGCCTTGGTGCCAGTGAAATTAAAATTAGATGTCTTTTTTTTATTAACACCACGCCGGACAGGGTTAAAGAATTCTGAGATAACTGGCGCGCCTTTTATACGATAACGTAATACTTCATGCGCAAGTTTCACCTAAATCGCATTCCCTTTTTTTGCATAACTACAGAGTTTTTGCGGATGATTAGGGAACACTCTTTAATATAGAACACGATGTTGTACCAGACAGAGAAATCCCAATTAAAGTTGTTATACTTGTAAAAAGATTTTTCTAATCCTCCAATACAGAACATATATCTAAAACATATCCTTAGCTGCTGAGGATTTAATATGATCAAAATTTAATAATGAAAAGACGAAGGAATGAGAGATTACTACCGCTCTTCCACGTAGAATTATCTAAAAATTAAACCTTTGCCCAAATTTTTAATGTTACCGTAATTTCGTGTAGATAAGCCGCAGCTCAAACAATTCATTTTCGACCCAGAAAATTCATTTAGTAATTTAAGATAAATTTATACTGCGATACAAAATGTTACATTAGATTTTGGAAAATTTCCGGGTCGAAACAGAATTGATTGAGCTGCGGCTTATCTACACGAAATTACGGTAGATCTCTTTTTAATCCCTTGGGGACGAGCGACAAGTATATATACCGCAAAAAGGCTTAAGAATTCTTGCTTATCCCCCCCACTACAATTTTGAAGTAAAATTTGACATATGTACTCGGAGAATTTTCACACACAAATTTCTGTTTTTAAAATCCTGTGATGCAGCATTAAAAATTTCGTAAAAGGCTCCAGTCACGAATGTGTTAAAATCCTTATTGAAAATGAATTGAAAAGGAAAAGCAATTTTGCGACCCCCCCCCCCCCCCCCCCACACACACACACTCAAGTTAGAAATGTAAAATTTAATAAAATTTTCTAGTGTAAATCTTTATTGAAAAGAGATAGAATATAATACACTGTCCCTCAGAGGGTTAAGGCTAAAAGTGGATATAAAAGTGCCATGTGAATGTAATTGTCCTGGATAACATACTTGCACGTATGTTCATTAGAGATGAGACAATCTGAGCCTGACCCCGAGAATGAAGCCGATGTGGACTCTACTTTTATTCTAGTCTTCAGGCACGCACAAGCGATGACTTATTCATTCTGAAACCGGAAAATTTTATATATTTAAATGTGGAAAGAACCTTTTTTCCACTTAAAATTACGTAATCCTTTTCAAAGGCTTTTTAATGTTATTTTGATTAAAATGACGGGGAACGGAAATCGTGTTTTCTGTTTTTCAGTATTTGGCTGCCGTTTCAAATCAAAATGTGTGGTAATTGCAGATTTATGTATACGACATTTCCGGCGACGACGTTCTATTTATATGGTACTAAACAAAACGAGCTCCAATAATGAATTTACTTTCAGTTGAATTTTTGTTTGTGACTGAAGATATTTTATTCGAATAGTTAATTTATTTTATTTTTTTTAGTTAGTTATCTAACGCGAAGAGAGTAATATTATCTTCTATTCTTAGTAGACGAAAATTAGCTGGAGGTTTGTAAATTATTTAATCATCTGTTGTGTACAAGTCTTATGAAGAACAACTATAGTCGTTCTATAAGACTACAATCTACTATAGTCGCTCTTCATATGAAAATAAATTTAGTAATTATCTATTTGTCATCATGAACTCTGTTCATGCTGAGGACGCTGTACATCTTCAATGTCACTTTCCTCGTAAGTAAATATAATTATCATGTTCTGGTAATAAAACAATCAATGTTTCCTCTTTTCCCATAAAAGCACTGGACATTTGAGGTAACAGTGTCAGTGTCTCAATTGGCATATTAAAATACAACTAGTCTGCTAAATAATTACTTGGTGGAAACCATCTGCACACTGATCGGTAAGTTTACCATTATCATACATGCCAACCTCCGGCTTTTTAAAAATCAAACAATTCTCTTTCAAACCAGAAATTTATTTAATTAACGTATTTAAATAATTTTCAGACGACTAACTCATTCAATTCCAAACATTTCTAATTAAACTGTTTTCCTGGTTCAATGTAGTATTCTTTAATTTTAAAAAGCCGTAGGTTGGCAACTCTGCTATGCATTCCTTCACCCAAAGGTATCAAAATATGGAGGACTTGAAACAGGAAAATACAACGTTAAATCCATCAATTAATCACTAGAATCGTGTTTGCAGGTGTTTTCTCTAAAGATGTGAACTGTCAGGCTAGTTGCATTTTAATGTGTGAATCTCATTTTAACTAATCCTGGAAAAACAGTCATCAACTCGATCAGATGATGGCCTATGCAGCCATTTACCATCTACATAAAGTATAATCAATCATCCAATATATTAAAAAATGAAAAAGATGAAATGCTTTACCTTCCAATATTCAAGTTTTTGAGTTTTTAATTTTTTTTTTTCAAATTTATTTTTTAAATAAAAAAGGGTAAAAAATCTATTTGGAAATTCTACTTTTTATATAAAAAAAATTCGGTGTTCCAAAACAGTCGGTACTGACATTTTCAAATCGCAAATTTTTGTTATTAAATAAAGTATTTCAATTCGAAAATAGCGATAAATAAAACACTTGTCTGATGCTTGTCTGTTTTTTGTAGAATTTTTTTTTAAGTAGTACTATTTTTGAAAAATGATTTTGGATTTATTTAACCACTGAAATTTTAATGGTAAATCTGTCAAATAGAGCTATTGGAATAACAAGAGCTATCATATCTATCATCAAATAGAGCTATCATACAAAAGCTCATGATTAGACTGGTATATATATATATTATACGATGGCTGGACACTTTCGACTACTTGCATATAAACGTGAGTTTCATGAAAGGCACAAAGAATTTAAATAAGAAATTTCATTGTTTATAAAAATGCAAAGAAAGTATATATTTATACATAAATCTCGCACCAGATAAAATAACAAGGAAAACTGGAAAGTAAAAAGAAACAACGTTATCAGATGACGATGAAATAAACACGTGAAATAATCAAGCAAGTAAGCCGATTGTTACAATCGGCTTTAGTAAATTTTAAGAAAAGAATTCGAAATAAATTTTATAAGCAGGTAAAAAAGAATGACTGTTTAACATTTTCGAGGGCGGTGACTAGCGAGTCTAGCCGGCTCATCTTAATTCCAAAACTGACAAATGGAACAAAGTATATTTTAATAGCATTTTGTTTTTGCAACGAAAGTGCAAAATGGTGGGAACATACATCAAAGAGAAAATAGAGGTAATTTAATAAAATATATAATATATTATGGTATTTCCATGAGCACATGTCGTGTAAGTTACAAACTACGATTTCGGATACCAGTATTTAAGAACGAAAAAAATGTGCCTTTTTTAATCAGAGGTATTTATTTCATTAATTGAATAAGACCATGCAAACCTTTCGAAAATAACGGTGGCTAACAACTTAACAGTTACTAATAATGTGACTTACACGACACATTATTAGTAATGTTTCGTGTAATTGAGAAATTGTACTTAATAGGGTAGTTCCATGAGCACTTGTCGTGTAAGTAACATTATTAGTAACTGTTAAGTTGTTGGCCACCGTTATTTTCGAAAGGTTTGCATGGCCTTATTCTATTAATGAAATCCTTTGATAAATAAAGTCACATTATTTTCGTTCCAAAATACTGCTATCCGAAATCGTAGTTTGTGACTTACACGACATGTGCTCAGGGAAATACCTATTATTAATAGATAATATATTATATATTAATAAAGTTTAATAAAGAGAGATAAAAAAGTAATTTTGAATTTGTTGAAGTGACAATACACGTTATATCTTCCAAATTTCATATTTTTTACTCTGCTTTTGAGTCATACTGCACGATATGATAATCTTTTCTTATATATTGTGCCTTATAATACCCCAAACGTTGTTCATGGAATTTAGGTTTGGAATAATGGCTGGCCAATCAAGTTTGAGAATTTTATTTATCTTCAAACCACTTTTTGTGTCCTTTTTATGAGTAAATTTAGGCATTTTCTTGTTCAAAACTTCGTAAAAATCAGTAATTTTTTTCATTCGGGTTCCACAAATGGCATCCTAACATGCGTATAAAGATATGTCTATTTTATTTATTCAACAGGAAAAGCAATTATAAGTTTACCTACCGAAGAAAAAATAGCGCAAACTACTTGGGGCTTTCACATAATTGACAAATGGGAAATATATCTATTTCAATTCGAAGGCCGTGTAAATATCAATGAATACCATAGTGAATACCATAGAATACCATAGAATACCATACAATATTGAGATTCTTTTTCTTTTCAATTCTGAAGATAATTTTAGACCAATTCGTTTGTTGCTTCAGGTGTTTCTCTGTAACCATAAAGTAGGTTTTTTTATTGCCAGATAGTAAATGCAAATATCGAAATGGTTTTACATTTTAAAGAACTCCTGACATTTTTATTGTTCTTTGTACGGTCGATATTGATGCAGGTACCTTTGTCTTTTCCAAATTTTTTTGCTGTTATTATTTTACATGGAACCGTGTGAATAATTAAACTGTTTGATCGTTTTGAAAGAATTTTCGGCCATCCTGTAAAGCTTCTAGCAACATAAATAATTGGATTTTCTAGGAAATTCAAGAATTCTGGAATGTCAGTCTTTAAAAGTTTAATTTCATCAGAAATTCTTTAAAATTACATTCCAATATTGTTTGTTATATAACCTAAAATTTGTCCTCTTTCGAAGACACAAAACATTTTACTTCAACCTGTAATCTATTTGTTTTGAGAGCTAAACGAATATGCCCAGAATCTCTTTTAAATTCATTTTTAAATGATATGCGAAAATATACGCCAATCATGTTCCGCGGTTTTAGAAATATCTACAGTGTTCTTATCATTTTGCTCATGCGTAAATTTAGCAAAATATATATTTTAAAAAAAGATTACAAACATGTACAAATTTTTGTAGCCGTTTACTTTAATAATAATTGGAATATCATGCACTTAATTTTAATAGAAAAAGACATGCAATTGCTTAGAAAACGGGAGTTAATTTTTTTGTTTTTGCATCGGTCCTATCATTTTGCACCCCGCTATATATGCGATTGAATCTAGTCTCAAAAAATTCATTAATGATTTGTTAATTTAATAAATGATGGTCCAAATTTTATATGTATGCTAATTGTATCATGTCTTGATGATACATGATTTGTAATATTTTTCATTGGTTATCTATATATGTATTTAGTGCACTAGATTACCGTATTTACTCGTGTATAGGGCTCACGCGTGTATAAGGCGCACCCCTACTTTACAAGTAAAAATGGCGATTTCTTAAAATCTCGTATATAAGGCGCACCATAAATTTGATACGCTAATGAAGAATGACCAAATAAATTTCAGTAAAAAAAAAAAAAAAAAAAAAAAAAAAAAAAAAAAAAAAAAAAGTCGAAAGAAACATTACACCAGACCAGAAAACAAGACGAAAATGCATTTTTAGACTTCGGATTGAAAGAGAATGACGGGAAAAAGAATGAGTGACGGTAAAGAGAATTGTTAATTAGCGTTTAAATAATGTCATTAGCTCTGTTGAATAAAAACTGCTAGGAATGAAATAAATATGCCGTAATACTTCAATTAAGTAATATTTCTCGAGTTTTAGTATCTTCTTTGAATAATTTCTTGTTTGATATGTATATCATTCGACTGCATCCAACAGTAAAAAATTATTTCGTGTATAAGGCGCACCTAGGAGTTTTGCACTAATTTTTTGGAAAAAAAGTGCACCTTACACACGAGTAAATACGGTATTTTAAAGTTCAAAATAAAATGTGAATCGTTTTTTATATTCAGTTTCTATGTATTTGACTAACACACAATGGAAATAAATGAGCTGTAAAATAAATCAATGAAGTGAAAAATCACGCAGAAAGTACTTAATTTGCCGAGAAAAGAAGTTTGTTTGAAAGTTAGTCGAACTGAATTATCGATACTTCTGTCAAGTAAAGTTTGTCTTTTATTGTTTTGGCCGAAAACTTTGATGTTTTATTTTACTGAAATCTATGATAATTTATCTAAAAAGAACAAGTAGTTATATAAAAAATCACAATATCCACAAATAACACAAATAGTTTCAACAAATATCTAAAAGGAGTTAAATAAAAAACGAATAAATAAAAGAAAAAAAAAAGAAAAAAGAAAAAATTAATAAAGAAAGAAAAATAAATAAATAAATAAATAAATAAAGGTTGTAATAAACTATTAACTCTTTCTGGCACGAGAGAATTCTGTTAGTAAAATGAGGAATATCATCGACTCTCATAGGAAGTTGCAAACGCCTTTTTAGAAATTAAGAATGCCTTAATTTAAGCTTTCTTTATAAAAGCAAAATTTTATTAAATATATTACTGGTGCCTTTTGCAAGTTTGGAATTAAAATTAGGTATCCCAGGGAGGGGACATAGCACAGGATGTTGCTGAACAAATTCAGACGATTGATAACAGCATAGTTGCCAAACTCCTAAATATTTAATACCAATATTATTAAGCAGAAATATTTTCTTCATAAAGTCATACGATTTCTGCATTTAAATGAAGTAAAAATTTTTGTAATAATTTACTGTTTATCAAAAAAATCGAATGTTTGAAACTATGCAATCGGTACCAAGAGGATGAAAAATTATAATAGACCATGGAGCCTCAAACCTCGTATTTAAATAAAAATACCAGGCGTCCTACCCTAATTCAAGTTGAGTTGACGACGATAATTTTCAGAAAACTGAAGCATATTATAATAAAACTTTTAACAAACATGGCTACTTTTATTATGATTATTATAATAACAAAAAAGTGGTAGAAGTTTGCCTTATGCGCGCAGTAGTATTCATTTGACGCTCTACATTTTGGACTGTGATTACCAAATTCATACATTATCGTGCTGCTTGTGCATACTGTTTTTCCAAAACATTTCGTGATTTTATTACATTACACAGTCGGGATGCAGTGGAGGGTACACGATGGTATACGCCGTATACCTTTTGGATTTTTTAAAGGAACACCGTATACCCTCTGTTTTTCAAGAAAGCGATAACATACACACGTTTGGATATATATTCTGCCTTGAGCTTATATCCTCTCTTCAAACTGTATATCTTCTGTTATTTTTACGACTACACCCCTGATTACACACAAAACAATATACATATGGTTATATTTTCATTGCAATATTTTAATCTCAAAATTATTCTGTCTAATTTATGTCTGTCTCAAAGTTATGACCGTCAAGCCAAGTACAGTTAGGATGAAACACCCTGTATTTGTGACAAAATTGGTTTGCGACTCCATGTTTTATTGAAAAAGTTTCATCCTCTTGATGCTTACTATCAGCCCTCTGAATTCATCTGTCGAATTCGACAGCATCTTATATAATGCAAAGATTTCATACGGTATTATTGTGGGATGATGATGATTTTCATTTGATAGCGTTTCAAATGATTACATTATGGATTCCTAACCCGTAAGGCATGGTAACGTCACATCGACGTCGTTGTGAAGTCACATTGTGACTTTGTGACCATCGATTGCCGATGTGACGTCACGTGACGTCGATGTGAAGTCACAGTGACTAAAATGTGAAGTCGTTATGGCCGTTTTAGAGCTCTTTTGTGACGTTTCACAAAGTGGTCACAATGTGACAAATTTGTGAAACATGTTCCATTTGTGACTAATTTGACATTAACATTGTGACGAAACTGTGACAAAAGCAACGATGTTTAAATTGCCAGAAACATGTTTTTTAAAATAAATAACATGTTTTGAAGACATTTTTATAATTTTCTAAAGATTTTTAAAAAAGTCACATCTCAGTCACAATGTGACGTCATTGAGTGGTGGCATTTTGGTCACAGATGTGATGTGACCAAAGTGACTCACAGTGACGTCACTGTGACTATGCATGCTATGAGGGAAATGATAGAGTCACTGTCCTTGACACATTTGACATTGAACTCCATTATGAAAAATTTCAATAAAAAATAATGGTTACCAGTGATAATAATTTTTATTGGAGAAAGTTTACTTCGGCGGTGATAGTTCTGCCACATTATGACAAACAAGACAATCTTCTGTCTGCGTCAGTGAAAACATTATAATACCACGACACTCTAACACCAGTGAAATAGAAATTTTTTATCATACTACCTCTGTCAATAAAGTTCGGTGAATGAATTCAAAACAACTGATCTGGCAACACTGGGGAAACAAGACGCTGCACTGCATAGAGGCAATTGTAGACCATCTTCTCCCACCATTGTTCAGTTGAGCGTCGATTATGTTCTGTGTAACACGTGCTTTACTAAGTGCTTGTTCAGTGTGTTGGTTCTTAACTGAGAACAGAAAAATGAACGAATAAAAGATCAGTTTAAAGTTTGGTTTTAAGCTTTGCAAGACACCGAAAGAAATTCATGAGGTTTGGTGCAAATTGAACACCTACCATATGCGCCAGATCTCAATCCTCCAGACTTTTTCATATTTTCACGACTCAAACTCTCTTTGGTAGAGTTTTGACCATATTGCTGACATCCAACGAAACGTGACGAAGCTTTTGAATTTCATCCCAAAAGAAGACTTCTTGCGAATTTCCCGGGACATGTATAACAGATCTCAGCGGTGCATAGTTATAGGAGATGACTATTTTGAAGGATGGTATGGTAACTATCGTTAATATTTCATCTACATTAATGCTACAGGACGATTCACCGAACTTTATTGTCAGAGGTAGTATTTGTGAGAGAAATTTCCCTTCAATAAGGCTCTTAAATTAGACAAAATTTTCTATTCAAGTTTATTGGTGGAAGTTTTCAACGGCGGCGATCAGAATCTGGTGATCTGAATAAACCAAACTGACGTCATCTTGTGATAACTTCCTCATTAATTTTAGTCCCTGTTAGATAAAAGATTATATGTCTCTCCCTCTTTATCCATAACTCCACTGAATAAAACGTTAGGTCGTTTTGAAAGTCGTGTCCGTTTGAGAAAATCAACTCGCACTGGAAAATCAGCTCTATAACGTACTAAAGATTAAATATCAGAAACATATAGGTTTGATTTGGTTTATTTGATCTCGGCCAATTATCTACACTAGGGATATAGGCCCTGGGAGAAGTGCCCTTCGTGGGAGTCTTTCTAAGGGAATCTAACCCGTATTTACGCAAGGTTCGAAGAAAACCACGAAAACTCCGAACGATGAGGCCAACGACCGCGATTGGGTTCGAACCCAGTACCTGCCGTCTACCAGTGAGAGTTCTGGAAACATATCGGAAAATCTAATACAGAAGACTACCTCAAATCCGCAACTATCTAAAATCCACACATTATTTACGGATGTAAACAATAAAACTTTCAGTTCAGATATAATGACAAAATTCGATTTTTTTAAAGTTTTATATCAACTCCATATGTATTTTAATTAGTAATTTTCGTTAATATTACTGAATCCATGTTTTTTTTTTCATTAGGGACAAATGAATTTATTTCTCAAAAAATTCAAGACATTGCTAAAATTGCTGGTAATCAGAATCTCCTTACCAAATATATATATGTTTTAATCAAGCTTCTTTGGGTATTAAGTCTGGCTAAATCTGAAATAAAACTTTCTTATTTCATGATTTTGATGAGAACTAATAATGTACTTTTATGAGGTAAGTTGCATTGAATATCTTAGGAAAAAATATTTAATCTTTACAATGAATATTTAAACATACATTATTCATTATTAACATGGCTTTTGCTTTTAGGTAGCTTTCATTACAAAAAGTAAAAAGCTACCAATTGCAGCCGTCCGGAGGAAAGCACTTCCGGAAAATTTTGATATATTTTCACCGATCATGACTCCCAGAGCCCAAAACCACCCTCCGTTCAAATGTTGACATATATATATATATATATATACACTATATTGCCATTGATTATTGGACACTTGCGATTTTAGACATTTTACTAAATATCTACAAAAATACATGAGGAATCATCTCGAAACACTCAGTGTATAAATATAATAGTATACGTCATACATCTCCGTGAAGATTTTTTACCGAAACTCCATAGGAGACCGTCAACAAATTAAAAAAGAATGAATATCTTTTGAATAACCCTGTCAAAACTAATGTAGCAAAAGTGCTCAAACTCTAGATTTTGATTAATGCCTTATTGTAATACACTGTGTTCATTTTTATGCAAATAGCATGCATACTCGCAGAGTAATTAAGGTTTTTATAAAAATGGTCTCAAATTTTTCCAAGTTTTTACCTTATAATTTTCAAAATTCTTAATATAAAATAATATTTTTTCAGAAAATATGACAAACGACATTGCACACAGTACCCTGTAATCAGAATTAAAAAATAATAAAAATTGTATGAAAAATGAGTAGGTTTACTAAATAATTTTTTACTGCGCATGCGCCAAAGATATCAAAATTTCCTTTACATATTATGTTAGCTAAATGTATAGAGCAACTTTTGTAAAAGTCTTAAAATTATAGCTTGAAAACTCTGAAAGTAATCGTCTATAGAAAAAGGACAAAATCCGTTGTTTCCAAAATGAAGCAAAAAAATGAGGGATTTTATCCAAATGCATAGTAGTACATCCCGTATTGTGTATTCTATAGTGACACAAATCAAAGAATATATGGATACAACCCGTCTTGTTTTTGCTTCACTTTGAGAATAACGGATTTTCAACTTATTCAATTGACGATTATTTTCAGAATTTTCAAGTTATGATTTTGTGACTTTTACAAAAGTTGCTCTATACATTTAGCTAACATAATATGCAAATGAAATTTTGATATCGTTGACGCATGCGCAGTAAAAAATTATTTAGTAAACCAACTCATTTCGCATACAATTTTCATTATTTTTTAATTCTGATTACAGGGTACTGTGTGCAATGTTGTTTGTCATATTTTCTGAAAAAAAATATTATTTTATATTGAGAACTCTGAAAATTATGAGGAAAAAAACTTGGAAAAATTTGGGACCATTTTTATAAAAACCTCAATTACTCGGCGAGTATGCATGCTATTTGTATAAAAATGACCAAGGCGTATTACAATAAGGCATTCAATCATAATCTAGAGTTTGAGCGCTTTTGCTACATTAGTTTTGACAGGGTTATTCAAAAGATATTCATTTTTTTAAATTTGTTGACGGTCCCCTATGGAGTTTCGGGAAAAAATCTTCACGTAGATGTATGATTTATACTATTATATTTATATACTAAGAGTTTCGAGATGATTCCTCATGTATTTTTCTAGTTATTTAACAAAATGTTTAAAATCGCAAGTGTCCAATAATCAATGGCAATATAGTGTATATATATATATATGTATATATATATCTGATTTTTGTCATGCGATAACTAACGTATTTATGAACCGATTTGAATGAAATTTGGTATGTACATAGTACATACAAATGTCTCAACCGAGTTCGTTGGCCAGCATCATCCGCCATTTTGTTCCAAAATGGCGGCCATTTTAAATTTTTTAAAAAAATTTAAAATTTAAAATTCAATGCAAAAAAAATTAAACGCTAAAAATATTTTTCTTTTACGTGTTAGAACTTAAAACAACGATTCCAGAACATTTTTTATTTTGTCTATATCTTAAAAAATGATTGAGTTATAGCACTTTGAATTTTTCTTATGGCTGACATTTTGAAACGATCTGATTTTTGTCACGTGATAACACGCGTATTTATGAACGGACTTCAATGAAACTTGGTATGTACATAGTACATACAAATGTCACAACCGAGTTCGTTGGCCAGCATCATCCGCCATTGTGTTTCAAAATGGTGGCCATTTTAAATTTTTTAAAAAATTTAAAATTTAAAATTAAATGTGAAAAAATGAAAAGTTGAAAAATATTTTTCTTTTACGTGTTAGAACCTAAAACAACGATTCCAGAACACTTTTTATTTTGTCTATATCTTAACCACTTAACCGTCTGCCCTGAGATAACTCGGGGTTAAAAGCACTGTTTCCCCATACCCATCGCCGGTGAAGTGGTTTGATTGAGTTATAGCACTTTGAATTTTTCGTATGGCTGACATTTTGAAACGATCTGATTTTTGTCACGTGATAACACGCGTATTTATGAATCGATTTGGATGTAACTTGGTGAGTACATAGTATATACTGAGGCCTGAATCGAGTTCGATACTCAGTTCCATTCGCCATCTTATTTCAAAATGGCGGCCATTTAAAAAAATTTATAAATTTTAAAATTTAAAATTAGGTACAAGAAAGTGAGAAATTGAAAAAGATTTTTCTTTTGTGCATTTGACCTTGATACAAAGATTCCATTTTTTGTTTCGTCTGTATCTTAAAAAATGGCTGAGTTATTGCATATATATATTAATCGATTTCAATATGAGTGTGTATGTGCACCTGAATTAAGATTTCGACAGCTCATAATCAGGTTCTACTAATTTGAGCTTAGTATTTTTGAATAATATAACTTAATTAAAAATAAATAAATAAATATATAAGTATATGAAAGCTACCTCTTCCTCCCGGCACTGCCGGAAGGACTATTAATATTTTAATCATTTTAAAAATTATCCAAACTTCTATTATCTTAATTTATTACTTATTTTAATATTTATTATATTGTAAGCATTTATTATAGTTCCGGTTGCGTTATTAATTACATTCAAATTATTGCTTAAAAATACAAACGAAACAATGACCAGAAAACTGCAAAAATCTAAAATCCGCACTAACTCTAGTCCGAAACTGTGCAGATTTGAAGGAGTCCACTGTAATTATATGCTAGAAATTTTCGATATGAATTAGTTTTCCCAAACGAACATGACTTTCTGAACGACACAATATTATATCAGCCAGAAAGTTCTGTTGTACACTACCTGGCCACTGATGATCGTCCACTTGCGATTATAGACGTTTTGTTAAATATCTAGAAAAATACATGAGGAATTATCTTGAAACTCTCAGTGTATAAACATAATAGTACAGGTGATATATTTCCGTGAAGATTTTTTCCCGAAACTTGATAGGGGACCGTCAACAAATTAAAAAATAATGAATATCTTTTGGATAACCCTGTCAAAAAAATGTAACAAAAGAGCTCAAACTATAGATTTTGATTAAATAGCTTATTGTAATAAACTGCGTTCATTTTTATGTCGATAGCATGTATACTCGTTGAGAAATTAAGGTTTTTATAAAAACAGTCCCAAATTTTTCCAAGATTTTTGCTTATAATTTGCAGAGTTTTTAATATAAAATAATATTCTTTTCTGAAATTGTGACAAAGAACATTGCACATAATTCCCTGTAATCAGAATTAAAAAATAATAAAAATTGTATGAATAATGAGTAGGTTTACTAGATAATTTTTCTCTGCGCATGCGTCAACGATATCAAAATTTCATTTGCATATTATGTTAGCTAAATGTATAGAGCAACTTTTGTGAAAGTAGCAAAATCATAGCTTGAAAATTCTGAAAATAATCGTCAATAGAATAAATTGAAAATCCGTTATTCCCAAAATGAAGCGAAAACAAGAGGGGTTGTATCCATATATTTATTGATTAGTGTCAATATAGAATACACAATATGGGACGTACTACTACATTTGGATAAAATTCATCATTTTTTTTTGCTTCATTTTGGCAACAACGGCTTTTCAATTTATTCTATTGACGATTATTTTCAGAATTTTCAAGTTATGATTTTGAGACTTTCACAAAAGTTGCTCTATACATTTAGCTAACATAATATGCAAATAAAATTATGATATCGTTGACGCATGCGCAGTGAAAAATTATTTAGTAAACCTACTCATTTTTCATGCAATTTTTATTATTTTTTAATTCTGATTGCAAGGTATTATGTGCAATGTTGTATGTCACATTTTCAGAAAAGAATATTATTTTATATTAAGAACTGTGCAAATTATAAGCAAAAATTTCAGAAAATTTTGGGATTGTTTTTATAAAAACCTTAATTTCTCTACGAGTATACATGCTGTCGACATAAAAATAAACACAGTTTATTAAAATAAGCCACTTAATCACAATCTACAGTTTGAGCACTTTTGCTAGATTAGTTTTGACAGGGTTATCCAAAAGATATTCATTCTTTATTAATTTGTTGACGGTCCCCTATAAAGTTTCGGGAAAAAATCTTCACGGAAATATATGCCCTGTACTATTATGTTTATATACGAAGAGTTTCAGGATAATTCCTCATGTATTTTTCTAGATATTTAACAAAATGTCTAAAATCATAACTGGACGATCATCAATGACCAGGTAGTGTATGATTACGTCTGAAAAATGAAAGACACAGAAACGAGGTCATTAACCTCTTTAAACATTTGTAAGTCGCTTTGTAACACAAAATTTATGGATAAACGAATTTGCAAAATAGGCGGTGTTGCATATAACTTTCTAAGAAAGGGAGAGAGAGGCGCGATTTTAAATTTAAGTACATAATACAGTAAAACCTTTAAATAACGGACACCTCGGGAGCGCGAAAAATGCCCGCTATTCGGAGATGTCCGTTACTGGGAAAACCTCAGAGATTCAAAAAATGCTAAGAAATGCTTAATACTTCATTGACTTTTATGTGTCACAAAATCTGTATTTTATGAATAATCAAAAAATAAATTATTTTTTAAGCAATAAAACTTAATTAAAATTGTGCATAACTTTATCAACTGTTTATTACATTCTCATGGGGAAAAAAATCGAAGTTATCATAAAACGAAGGGAAGGGAAGTTTTCTTTCTCGGACGTAGGCAGTGTTGAATTGAGACTCCGGGAGGAATTTCTGTGTCTGATACGAAGTGGAGGGGGGAGTCGCTTTTTGACAATTAAAAGCATAAAATCTCAAATCTTACTACGAAATCCCAATGCTCTGGGGGTATTACCTCCCGGGCCATCCTCTGAATTCAACACTAGGTAGGATTTTCCCCAGCACATTCTCTACATTTGTCTTTGTACTCAAAAAAAAAAAAAAAAAATTCTAATAAAAAGATTATTTTTCATCATTTATCGCCAAAATTACTGTCCGCTATTCGGAATGTCCATTATTCAGAGGTTAAACATACAAAAAATACGTTTTGGGAATGGGGATAGAAAAATTGTCCGTTAAATATATGTCTCCGTTATTCGGGAGTGTCCGTTATGGATAATGCAGTATAGCATATTAAGTACTTTAAAATTTTTCTTACTTTAATTTAATATAGTGTTTAATTTAATAGATATATGTGTTACACTTTCTTTTCAAGAATTTTTATGAAAACTTTAAAACATAACTAAATGCATATTTTTCTATTGTCTTACAATTTGATTCAATACCGACATTTTTATTTTACAAGTATCAAAAGTATTTAATTACACTTTTCTCTAAGAAGTCACGAAAATAATTTAATCTCCTTCTTAATTAAACTTGCAAAATATTTGAAAAGATTCTTTGACAAAGTTTTAAATTAACTCATTCATTACATAATTACATCTGCAACTTGAAAGTATCAGAAATGAGGCCAATTAGCCTTTTCAAACATTTGCGAGTCACATTATTATACAAAATTTATGGATAAAAGAGCCTGCAAAGTAGGCACTGTTGTATATAACTTTCTAAGAAAAGGATAAGGAGAAGATATTTTTAATTTAAGTATGTAATAAATGCTATATAACATATTAAGTATTTTAAAAACTATCTTTCTTTATTTTACTATTGTATTTAATTTATTAGATATAAAAGTAAGGACCAGGGGTGGCAGCATCCCTAAAACTTTCGCACTTTTCTACCAGTATTTTAAATCAAAAAGTTTTGTGTCAGATTCGTTTCAAACAGTGTTGCCAGATGATCGACAGTCAAATCCCCCAAAATTTCTAAAATTTTCCCCAAATCAGTACTTTTTTCAAAAAAAGTCCCCAACATAAATTCTGCTCTAAAAAGCAGATTTCCAACTTTAAATTTTCCGCTATAAAAAATGCTTAACTAGTTTAAACTCGAAATTTTTCCCCAAATCAACCATTTTTCTAAAAAATTTCCCCATTTACAAAAAAAAAAAAAAAAAAAAAAAAAAAAAAAAAAAAAAAATGGATTTTTTTAAATATTTTAGATGATTAAAATCTGACATTCTGTGATATTCACCCTTTACTGATTTTCAATGATCTTTATAAAAATGTTTTTTTTTTCTGTAGTATATATCTATATTGACAAAATAAATCTTTATATGAGTTTATGTGTCTGTTTGTGATAATTAAACGTATCTGCCGCAGGTGCTAAATTCAGATGAGGGATAGTCCAAAAGGCAGATCGCGATGCATCTGTGATGCATGTAAAAAGTAACAATGATGAGCATGATCATGAGAATAATGATTGATGTATCTCATTTCTGAATTTCATTTTCGTTTTTCAAATCAAAATTGAATTCAAAACAGATCCTGTGTTATCAGGTAACTAAAAGTAAACTTCGAGGTAAACTTTATGTGAAATAGTGAAAAAAATTCCCCATGTTTTTCCTCAAAAATGTAGATAGTCCCCAAACATTTCCACAAGAGCTATTTGTCCCCAAAAAATTCCCCTGAAGGTTCAAAATTCTCTAAAATGGGGACAAAATCCCCAATCTGGCAATACTGGTTTCAAATCTACAATGAAAGTCTATAATAAATATTTCCATTTTAAAATTGTGGTACGAAAGTGTGAAAATTTTAGGGAAGCTGCGACCCCTGAAGGACCTTTCTTTTCAAGACCTTTTTATGAAAATTATAAAACAAGTACTATATACCCATTTTCCCATTGTCTTGCAATTTGATTCAATACCGACATTTTTATTTAAAAAGTGACGAAAGTGTTTAATAACACTTTTCTCAAAGAAGACAAGAAAATGATTTAATTTCCCCCCTATTCTAACGTATTAAGTATTTGAAAAGATTCTTGATAAAGTTTTAAATTAATTTATTCATTCCATTATTATATCAGAAAAATGAAAGACACAGAAACGAAGTCAATTAGCCTATTGTGTGTCACTTTATTAAACAAAATTTATGGATAAAAGCATTACCAAAATAAACAGTATTGTATATAATTTTCTATGAAAATTAAAAAGAGACGTAGTTTTAAATTTAAGTATCTAATAAATGCTGTATAGCATATTAAGTATCTTTAAAATCTTCTTTCTTTATTTTAATATTGTATTTAATTTATTAGATATAAGTGTGACACTTTCTTTTCAAGAATTTTTATGGAAACTTTAAAACAAGTACTATATACATATTTTTCCATTGTCGTAGAATTTGATTCAATACCGACATTTTTATTTAAAAAGTGACGAAAGTATTTAATAACACTTTTCTCAAAGAAGACACTAAAATGATTAAATTTCCTCCCTATCTAAAAGTGTTAAGTATTTGAGAAGATTCTTTACAAAGTTTTAAATTAACTGATTCATTACATAATTACACCTGAAATTTTTTTTTACATACATACATTACATACATACATTAGATACATATTTTTCCATTGTCTTAGAATTTGATTCAATACCGACATTTTTATTAAAAATGTGACAAATTTTAATCACACTTTTCTAAAAGAAGGCACGAAAATAATTTAATTTCCTCCCTAATTAAACGTGTTAAGTATTTCAAAAGATTCTTTAACAAAGTTTTAAATGAACTCACTCATTACACAATTAGATCTGAAAAATGAGAGTCTGAGAAACGAGGTCAATTAGCCTTTTTAAACGTTTGCTTGTAACTTTATTATACAAAATTTATGAATAAAAGAATTTGCAAAATAGGGGGTCTTAAAATATAACTTTTTGGAAAAAGGAAAAAGACGTGGTTTTAAATTTTAAGTAGGTAATAAACGCTATATAACATATTTTAAAAATTTTCTTTCTTTATTTTAATATTGTATTTAATTTATTAGACATAAATGTGGCACTTTTTTATGAAGAATTTTTATGAAAACTATAAAACTACATAGTACTATATACATATTTTTCCATTTTTTTTCTTTTTTACAATTTGATTCAATACCGACATTTTTATTAAAAAAGTGACAAAAGTGTTTAATCACACTTTTCTAAAAGAAGACACGAAAACTATTTGATTTTCTCACTAATTAAAAGTTTTAAGTATTTGAGATTCTTTACAAAGTTTTAAATTAACTCATTCATTACATAATTACATCTGAAAAATGAAAGACTCAGAAACGAGGTCAATTAGCCTCTTTAAACGTTTGTGTGTCCTTTATTATACAAAATTTATGGATAAAAGAATTGATAAATAGGTGGTGTTAAATATAGCATTTTGGAAAAAGAAAAAAAAGGAAGTGGTTTTAAATGATGTATAGAATGGTATGGTATGGATGTATGGCATGGTATGATATATAGTATGGATGTATTAAATATTTATTATTTTTTCTTTTTTTTTAAAGTATTATTTTATTCAGTCGGACATCTATTTACCACGCTAAAAATTGGTGGTATTGCAGTTGTACCAATTATATTTAATCAGAAACTACGCAAATTGTTCTGGAAATTTTTAATGAAATTTTGTGCCTAAAAAGTTTTATTTTCCAACAAAGTAGAAAACTTTTATAAATCTTGTTTGTTTGTGTATCGTCTGATTGTCTGTTCGTGCTTTAACCCTTTCAGGGGCATTGTACCTCTATTCGTAAAATGCTGAAATCATTGACTGGCACCGAAATTAAAAAATAATTTCATTTCAAAAGAAGTAATATCTTTTCTTCGCATATTTGAAATAATTATTTTTTTCATTTTAAATTTCTGGTGTCAATATGACATTTCGAATTTAAAATTAAATGCGGCCTTTTTTTTTATCCCACCGCCCTATAAGGGGTTAACTCGCGTAAATTTATTCGAATTGACATTCAATTTATATATGCAATTGAAGTTTACTGAGGTATGTTCGGCATTGAAATTAAAATATTTACTATTTACAGTTCACTTACAGGGGCAACCGGAAAGTTGTTACACTGTGGTGTATGGGAAAAAATCATTTGCCGTGTTTTATAATGATGTTGCAATATTTTAAACATTGTAACAAATATAAATCACTGAGGTACAATTCAACATGTTTTCTATAAAAAACAAGTAAGAAAAATCATGCTTTAAGCATAGATTATGTAACACTTTCCAACACTTCCTGAAATCTTTAACAAAACTTTGCTATTTAGGGAAAAAAGATGGTACTTCCATAGCCGAATATGTATTCCAATACTTTTGAACAACCCTGTATTTGATCCGCCGGTTGATATATATATACTGTATAAAGGGGAAAATTTAGTTTACCGAGAAAATGCCTAACTGACTGAAATTTCTCTTTCAGTACTTTATTCTAATATAGATGGAAAATATTTCAATACTTTTGTTCAGCCCTGTAATTTACCTAGTAACTTTATTACACACCAATATTTTGTCAAAATTTAGTTCAAACAAACATACCGTTAAAACTACTTAAATCACATTTCCAGATATTATCATCTATGGGTGACCATGTAGCTAATTCTTTGCGTGATCCTGTAAATCACTTTATCTATATTCTACAAATATTTCGTAGTAAACTGAAAGCAGTTAAACGTAAAAATGCATAACTTACATAAAAACCACCTTTAAATTAATTACTCTCATATTCAATAATTTTTATGAGCTGTTTTGTGTAACCCTGTATATCAATTATAACATTTATGTACACCATATAATTTGCAGATCATTTAGTAAATCTTAAAAGCGCATATCATAATTGAAAATGCATTTCAACCATCCATCAGCTATCATCGATAATATGCAGTAGTTCGAATAAGAATATAAGATTTGAAATATTTTGTGTATCCCAGTAAATGCTATGCACATCATATTATAAGTTAAATATTAAGTCTCAGCAGGGTATATCAATTTTATGATACTTGAAATTGTTTAACATTATCAAAATATGTCACAAACAATTTCATCCTTCTATTATTATGTAATGGAATTCTTTTGAGTAGCCCTGTAAATTAATAATAACTATTATTTAGACCGCATATTTTACAGAATGCGTATATTAGTGCACTTTGCGAATCCATGTAAATTTGAATAAGTCTGACAGGGTGTAACCCTTTTAAAATTTATTTGAAACGATTTTTTCCCATTGGCCGTAATTTATCGGCAAACGTTTGACTATCTCTGTAAATAAACTAATCGTAGTAGAAACTTCATTTTCAATAGGGTTCGTGCCAAGACAACCATCAATAACATAAAAACACTTCATAGCAATCCGAGAATATTTACGATAGTTAGAGCGCGGACAGACGGATAGACAAACCGAATACATAAACACTTTTCAACTTTGTTGGAAAGTGTTGAACAACTTTGTCAGGATCTGATAGCACCTGTGCTAAGGAATGTAATGTCTACTCTTTCTCTATTTGAATATTTTTTATTATATGGTTGTGTACAGAATTTCCAAGGTGACATTCCTTCTTTGTGGAAAGGGGAATTGCCAGATAATCCTTTACAGGTGGGGTGTTAGAGAAAAGAGATAGCTGAGAGGCATATCCACCTGTCAGTGAAGTATGCGGATGGTGAGCAGATTAGCAGCATGTCACTAAGCAAGAAAAGAATGGAATATGTGTCCAATGAGGAGGCTCCAAAGGGGTTTATGTGGGGGAAAGCAGTGATTTGGAGAGGGCAAGTTTGCTTCAGATCATTGATTCGGTACCTAGGTTTCGGACCTAGAGGTTGCGCTGTGTGGAAGAGCGTAAAGTGTGCGTTTTCTGGTGCGCAAAGGACACAGACGTCCTAGTGTTTAGTGCTCTGGGCTAAGAAGTGCAGGCCCAGTATACTTGTGTTGGGAGACTCAAGGTTGAGCTCCAAAAAAGTGAATTTAACGTGTATTGAGTGTGAGGTGGAAAGTGTAATTGGAATAGTACACAACCAATCTTTACGGTATCTAATTTAATGTTGAACCGGATCACCTATATCCGAGTTGTAGTTGTATATATTTGTAAATAGCGTATTTTGTGTGTACATATATTCTTAATAAACTGATAATTCGGTTACTAGCGTAAGTCTTCATTTACACCAATCTCACAGTGGGTGACCGATATCACCTAGTAATATCGGTGGTGGCAGCTATATCTACCACGGACATTCTTCAAAGTTGTGTGGACTGAGGGGAACGTCCGACAAATTGGTGGCAGCGTCGGGATAGAATCGCCTGAAACCAGTGACCAGCGAGCCGTGTTGCAGTCTGTTAATGCCGGAGTATCCAGTGGAATTCTTGTGTGGTCGTGCCATATCGTCGAGTATGTGCTAAAGCATCGTGCCGGATCGTCGATTGTATGCTAAAGTGTCGTGCCGTATCGTCGAATGTGTGTAAAGTGTCGTGCCGTATCGTCGAGTATGTGCTAAAATATCGTGCCGGATCGTCGAGTGGATGCTAAAGTGTCGTGCCGTATAGTCGAGTGTGGACTAAAGTGTTGTGCGTATCTTTATTAGAAAGAACTAAGCTGAACTGTCGTGCCATATTACCGCTACATCGTGGAACTATCTGTGATTAGAAAAGTAATCCAGCAAGGAAAGTATAATGTAAGGTGTTTTGATCATATCTTCCTGCTGACATCTCGAACCAAAATTTGTTGTTGTATAATTAATAGTAATTTCAGTAAATTGTCTACATCATTTAGGTGTTTTATCAATACTCCCTACCTATAAAGTGTTAATAACCATATTGGCTATTGTTTTAAGGAAAGGTCATAATAACTTGAGCTAGTATTGATTGTCTATAATTTTTTTTTTTACTAATTGTGTTAATATAGTTGGAAGGAATAATTAAATTTATTTAAAGTTAAATTATTGTTAAAGTAATATTTAAATGAAGCAACATTTTTTTAAGGTTGAAGAGTGTACAATAACATTTGATTAAATTTTAATTGGCCAGTAGTAGTGAGGAAAAAAAAGGCTCAAAAGAGAGCCATAGTGAGGAAAAATAAAAGTAAAGATTTTCAGTTTTAAGTGTGAGAACCAGTTTTGAATTCGGAAATATTTTAGTGAGGATAATTGTAGAAATTTATATATGCATGTTTTACAATTTTTCTTTATGTGGATTTTTTTATTGACATCAATACTCCTATTCAATTTCAACATATCAGTATTATTTTATAAATTGTATGTTGTTATCTAAGTGTATAAGTTGAAATCTGTATTGCATAGTAAGCAAATCGAATTATTGTTTTACCTTTTTGTTTCATTGGAAGTAAATTGTGTGATATCAATGGTTGAGAAAAAATTAGAGTATTCAGTAAATTAATTAGAAATGAAATGTATTGATTATCTGAAGGGTATTATTTAGTATAATAAGTGGAGAAATATCTGTACTAAGTTAGAAAATTAGGAAATATTAATTGGGTTGGTTTAACTATTCTTGTAGGGTGGTAATAACAATCGGTGAAGGTATGGCTTTCTTACTGAAACTAAAAAAGGTTGATCTTCAGGTGATAGCTGAAGAATTGGGTGTTGAATTCGTGGAAGATGATACCAGAATTCAGCTTAAGAAAAAGATAATGGACAGTTATGAGTATGACGAGGGGGTTATTAAGGAATTATCTGACGCTATTGTTGCAGAACGATTAGAACACGAAAAATTAGAACGTGAAAAGTTAGAAAAACAGGAAAGGTTAGAGCGTGAAGAAAAACAGGAAAAATTAGAACGTGAAAAGTTAGAATAACAGGAAAAATTAGAATGTGAAAAGTTAGAAAAGCAGGAAAAATTAGAGCGTGAAAAGTTAGAAAAACAGGAAAAGTTAGAAATGGAAAAATTAAGAATGGAACATGAATTAGAAATGGAAAGACTAAGGGTTCAAGGATCGGCAAATAATTTTAATGGGTCTAGGGAATCTAATAATGAAAGTAATATAGAAAAATTGATCAAAAGCGTAAAAACTATCTATCAAAGTACCGGAAGGGACTGAGGGATGGAATTAATTTTCAACAGTTTAGAAAGGGCATTCAAAACTAAAAATGTACCGGAAAACCAGCAGGCCGAAATTCTACTAAATATGTTAGGAGATAAGGCGGATAATTTGTTAATTTATACCACTACGGAACAAATGGAGAATTATGAGGAATTAAAGGAGTTAGTTCTAAGGGAACATGAGCCGACACCGAAGGCATGTTTGGAAAATTTTAAGAAGGCTAGGAGAAATCAGAATGAAACTCATGTATTATTTGTATCGCGTTTAATAGCGACGTGGGAAAATTACTGTAAGATTAGAGGTGCTGACTCTTATGAAAAGGTCAACCAGTTAATAGTTACTGATAAATTAGTAAGTACGTTAGATGAGGATACTGCGTCATATATTGGGTTAACTCACCAAGGTAAATGGTTAGAAACTTCTAAAATTGCTAAAGAATGTGACAATTATTTTGATGCTAAACATAAGTCTTACGCCGTTACGTATAAAAGTTTTAAAGGTAAAGATAAGCACGTAAACAATGAAAAAATGAGACCGAGGGAGGATAGCAAATTTAGTGGTAATTGGAGGCAAAATGGGAGTAATGAGACTAATTCTTTTTCGGATAGGAAAATAGATTTTAAGAAGCCTAGTGATGCTTCAGCTCCTAAATGCTTTAAATGTGGTTTGAGAGGTCATTACCAACGTTTTTGTAATAAAGTGAGTAATGAGGGAAATAATGGTAATAAAGGACGAGATCCGAAAGCGGGTGTGCATAAGATTGTGGTAAAAGAAAGCCAAGAGTTACCTAATGGAGCTATTGTGGCGAGAATATCGGCAAAGGCCGAACAGAGAACTAACGTTATTGGTGAGAAATTAAATAAACTCGAGAAAATTGAAGTTAGTGTAAATGGGCAAAAAGCAAAGGGATTGGTTGATTCTGGATGTGAAATTAGTGTTGTTCATAAAGATTTGGTACCGGAAGAGAAATTAAAAGGAGCGGGTAGTATTTATTTACAAGGGTTATTCGGTGAAGCAGTTAAATCGCCGTTGGTTAAACTACCGTTAGCTATTCCGCAGTTCGGACAAACCAATATAATTCATCAGGAAGTACTTAGCGCAGTGACTGATAATATTAATGAGCAAGTAATTTTACATCCTGAAGTGATTAATGAGTTGTCAGGTGTCAACCGTGAGGAGCCATTGCTAGAGGCCCAAGAATTAGAAAGCTCGGAAATTATTATTGATAATTCGAATGAAAAGGAAGGTATGGATAACGATAGTTGTAATGTTTACGCAATAGAAGCGAGTTCGCAAAATGTACAAACTCAGAATACGAAAAAAACGGAAGTGGAGAAAGTTAATAAAGCTATTGTTAGCAATTCCGAGATGTTTAAGGAATCCCAATTAGAATGCAAAGAGTTAGAGAAAGCTTGGGAATTAGCTAAAATGGATAAGGGGGATTATTATATTGTTAATGGTTTATTATATCACAAAGAGAAATTGTTAGGCGAGACTATAGCGCAATTAGTAGTACCCAAAGTAAGGAGAGAAGAAATCTTAAAATTAGCGCATAGTTCGGTATTTGGAGGGCATCATGCAGCTAAGAAAACCTTACAGAGAATCAGGTATTCATTTTATTGGGAGGGGATGGCGAAAGAAACTAAACAATTTTGTGAGTCATGTTTAGAGTGCCAATTGACTAGAGGGATTAAAATAAATGATAGAGCTCCTATTTCCCCAGTGTCACGTCCAGAACTTCCATTTCAGGTAGTTAATGTTGATTTAATTGGGCCTATTGATCCTAAAAGTTCCCAGGGCATCAGTATATACTAACCTTAATTGATCAACATACCAGGTGGGCGGATGCGATCCCTCTAAAAAGTTTAAGTGCTAAAACCGCGTGTGATGCGTTACTTCAAATATTTATGAGGACAGGAATTCCAAATATAATTGCCTGTGATAATGGAACTAATTTCACCGCCGACTTAACGTAAGAATTTGAGAAAAGGTTAGGTGCTAGTCCAAGATTTGCGACCCCACAGTATCCACAGTCTAACGGGCTCGTGGAACGATTTAATCAGACCCTTAAACGTATGTTACATCATACTATTAGAGAAGAAGGAAAAAAGTGGCATGAACAAATACCATTTGTATTATGGGCGTATAGGGAAGTCCCAAATTCTACGACGGGAATCGCACCTTTCCAGTTATTATATGGTAGAGCGCCGGAGGGTCCTTTATCGATTCTCAAGTCATCTTGGGCAGGAGAAAATAAGGGGGCGCAGTTAGATACTACGCCGATTCATGAGTATTTGAATAAACTTAGGGGACGTTTAGAAAGAGCCGCAAATGAGGCAAAATTATCGTCTGAGGTACAACAAAATAGAATGGCTTACCATTATAATTTAAGGTCTAAGGAAAAAACGTTTGAAGTAGGCGATAAGGTAATATTGTTAATCCCCGATTCAACTAATAAGTTATATTCTAGGTGGCAAGGGCCGGCAACCATAGTCGAAAAACGAAACCAGCATTCTTTTATAGTTGAGTTAGCTGACGGGAGTAGGAAGCATGTGCACCAAAATAAAATACGAGAATTTATTGCTAACTGTAATATAGTTAATATTGTTTTCGAGGGTGATGAGGAATTTGGAGAAGTTGGGGAAATTCCTATTTTGAACCGGGATCAGGAAGTAGAACGAGATATAGAGAAGTTCGAAATAAAAGGGTTATCTAACAATCAAGTTAAAGATATAAAGTCTATTTTGAGGGAGAATAAAGAGGTATTTATGGGTCCTGTACGACCAGCTGATGTAGGGGAACATCGTATTGAACTTAAACCGGGGGTGGAAAGGAAAAAGCCAAAGATATATAGTGTACCGGTAGCTTATAAAGAGGAAGTAGATAGGCAGATTCAGGAGTTATTAGAATTAAATCTAATCGAAGTGTCAAATGCTGAAATTAGTCATCCAATTGTTTGTGTGGCGAAAAAAGACGCAACTGTTAGGCTTTGTATAGACTATAGAGCTTTAAATTCGGTAACTCAGGTGCCAACCTTTCCGATGAAAGATTCACAAGAGATCATGTATACCGCAGGGGCGGCTAAGTATTTATCGTCTATTGATTTATTGAGGGGTTATTGGCAGATTAAAATGGTTGAGGAATGTAAACATTTGACAGCTTTTACAACGCATAATGGAACTTACCAGTGGCGTACAATGCCTTTTGGATTATCAGGGGCGGCTGCCACGTTTCAGAAAGATATGAATGAGGTTCTTCAAGGTCATCGGAGGTATGCGGAAGCATATATTGATGATGTCATCATTTTCTCCGACACCTGGGAAGAGCATTGTGAACATGTTAGGGCTGTCATTGAAGAGTTGAAAAAGAGAAATTTTACGATTAGGCTAGACAAATGTAAATTTGGTGAGAAATTGACTAAGTTCTTAGGTCATGTAATTGGAGGTGGAACGCATGCACCTGATGAGGAAAAAATAGGAGCAATAAGGGATCTAAAGAGACCAAAAACCAAAAAGGAAGTTAGATCTGTTTTGGGATTAATGGGATTTTACCGATCTTATATTCCAAATTATGCCGAAATTGCTATACCTTTAACCGAATTGACAAAAGGGAAGGTTAAAAATACTGTACCATGGGATGAAAGGGCAGAAAAAGCATTTAATACTCTTAAAGATGAGTTATGTAAAGTGACGAGTTTGGCTACGCCTATCGTAGGCCGGGAATATCAGCTCCACGCAGATGCTTCCGACCTGGCAGTAGGATGTTGTCTTACTCAAAAAGATGAAAAGGGTCAGTTTAAACCGATAGCTTTTGCCAGTTAGAAATTGTCAGGGGCTCAGCGTGCTTGGCCGAGTATAGAGAAAGAGGCTTGGAGTGTGCTCTTTGGGTTGCGAAAGTTTGAAAAATGGACCTATGGATATCAAATTGAGATCATTACGGATCATAATCCATTAAAATTTCTCACCGAAACAACCCCAAATTCACTAGATGGGCTCTTGCCTTGCAACGCTGGAACCTGAGTATTTTTCATCATCCAGGAGCTCAACATTTAAATGCTGACGCAATTTCTAGGCTATATAGAAAGAGCTAGAAAGAACAACCAGTTGTTAGCCCATCAACATCAACGACCCAATAGTGGACAAACTTAAAGGGATGTCGTCACACATTTAATTTTTTTTTGTGTGGGTGTGTAAATATTTTTTATTTTTTCGTTTATAATATTGTATTAACATGTGTATTGTTTATGTAATAATAATATTAGTAAAGGTTCAGTAGAGATGTCGGTAGATAGTGTTCAGACACCTGGAAATACCTATGTAATAAGCATAATGAAGAAATCTGTAAAGAGACTATTGAACTCTTTTGCGATATTACTATATGTTTGAGGAAAATTAGCCCCTAAAAGGCATATTTTCCGCTAAGGTGGGGGATGTCAGGATCTGATAGCACCTGTGCTAAGAAATGTAATGCCTACTCTTTCTCTATTTGAATATTTTTTATTGTATGGTTGTGTACAGTATTTCCAAGGTGACATTCCTTCTTTGTGGAAAGGGGAATTGCCAGATAATCCTTTACAGGTGGGGTGTTAGAGAAAAGAGATAGCTGAGAGGCATGTCCACCTGTCAGTGAAGTATGCGGATGGTGAGCAGATTAGCAGCATGTCACTAAGCAAGAAAAGAATGGAATATGTGTCCAATGAGGAGGCTCCAAAGGGGTTTATGTGGGGGAAAGCAGTAATTTGGAGAGGGCAAGTTTGCCTCAGATCATTGATTCGGTACCTAGGTTTCGGACCTAGAGGTTGCGCTGTGTGGAAGAGCGTAAAATGTGCGTTTTCTGGTGCGCAAAGGACACAGACGTCCTAGTGTTTAGTGCTCTGGGCTAAGAAGTGCAGGCCCAGTATACTTGTGTTGGGAGACTCAAGGTTGAGCTCCAAAAAAGTGAATTTAACGTGTATTGAGTGTGAGGTGGAAAGTTTAATTGGAATAGTACACAACGGTATCTAATTTAATGTTGAACCGGATCACCTATCCGAGTTGTAGTTGTATATATTTGTAAATAGCGTATTTTGTGTGTACATATATTCTTAATAAACTGATAATTCGGTTACTAGCGTAAGTCTTCATTTACACCAATCTCACAGTGGGTGACCGATATCACCTAGTAATATCGGTGGTGGCAGCTATATCTACCACGGACATTCTTCAAAGTTGTGTGGACTGAGGGGAACGTCCGACAAACTTTGTTGGAATGTGTTGAAAAAAGATGTGCATAACATTCTTTGTTCATTTATAGGGATTTACATAATAATTCAGTTTCATAGTATATGAACAATACGGAAACGGCTGATTTTTTTTTTTTTTTTTTTTTTTTTTTTTTTTTAATTGTGTTATGTGTTTTCTGACAGAACTTCAGTTTAGGCTATTTCCAAGCGAACTTGTTTGTCTGTTACGCAGCTGAAAATCGCTATGCATGTAAGCCACCGTTATTTTCGAAAAGTTTGCTTCGCTTTATTCAATTGGTGAGATACCTTCGATAAAATAAGTCACAATTTTTCGCTCTAAAATACTGGTAATGAGGTCACAGGAGTAATGAGTAAATAGGAGAAAAATTATGTTAAGTAGAGTTTAAAACAGTGCAAATAATTGTCCCATGCAATCGTCCAAACATATCAAATAAATCGTTGGAGGCCACCGTAATACTTACCCATAATGGACATGAATGATACAATATATGAAAATAAAACATGTGCAAACTATTTATAAAATGCAATGCAATTTCGAAACAAAATTTAAACTTTTATTTAAATGTACATAGCAATGCTCCATTAATGAATTGCTGATGAACGAATTTTGACAAACAGAGTTCGCACACTCCTTATATTTTGTAAGGACTCTGGCACCACTATAAATGATAAGAAAATTTATATTTTACTTTTAAGAAACATAATTCGTAACCACTTCCTCGATTTGCAATTTTCACAATATTTTTCCGCAGTAAAATGCATTGAAAATACTGTAAAAATTTAGTGGTAGTGTTGTGCGAACCCTGACAAATTATATAAAACGCCAAACTATTCAAGTAATACCAAATTGCGTAAAAGAAAAATTCGTATAGCTCCAAATATAATAATCCGATTAAATAACATTTTACTGCGTCAGATGAAGCGTCTCATTTCTAATTAAAATATATCTTTGAATTGAAATTTGAATGAAATACAGGGTCATGAAAAATCGAAGAATGTGGAAAACAGGATTACAAATATCTCGGCAACTAAGAATCCGATCAACTTCGTTCTTTATGCAAAAAAATGTGTGTTATTCTATTGCCTTTTACGTCCACGCCTTAAAATAAAAAAATTCGAAAATTTTTATATGCCTTTCATCACAACGAATCTTTCGAGAGTCCGAAATATATGATTCCGGATAATCGAGGTTACTGATATTAAATAGGCTTCGTCCCATTCTTACATACTAAGTACATACAAAATTTCAAGTCTCTATCAATTTGTTCGGGAGATAGAGCGTTTACAGACACACAGACAGATGGACGACAATTTTTTTTTCTAAAAATATGATTTTAGGAATCTATAGTGCATAATAACGGAATAACGTTTAATAATTAAAATGTTATTATTAATTACCGAGTGTCGATCATATTTTTGTAAGATGATTTAAATAATGCTAGCAGGGGGTCCTCTTAATTATTAAATACACAATTTATTCCAAACAAAAATAATGTTATGGGTACTATACATTGTTGTGCTTAAGGAGTGCCAACGTAGCATAAATTCGTCCTGTGTAATTTCAAACTAACTTGAATATGAACATAAAGTTGAATTTTGGAACAAAGCATAATCTAAAAGTGCTTGGAAGCTCTGGTAGAATTCCAAAGACCTACTCCACAGTTATGTATTTGTAGGTATCCCAAGACTTTATAAGAAGTATCTGAGCGAAAAATTTTATTAAAAAATATTTGGTATAAAAAATAAAAAAACTCCCAAAATTAAAAAAATAATAAATCAGATGGCTCTCATTAAAATCATTTGATGATGTGATTTAATAAAATTTAATAAAAATACAAAGTGGAATATTTAGTTTAAAAAATGAAATGCATTTGCGCAGAATATTTCTTGATAAAATTGTATTTCCTGCAACATATTTTCCGATAGGAACCTCACAAGTTTTCAACAAAATTTAGTTGCTGAATTTAAAATGTAAATTTATTCAGAATGTATTTATTGATATAAGTTTGCATCATAAAAATTGATCTCAATTTACTTTGCTAAATTCTGTAAAAGTGTATCTAACTTCAAACTTTATAATATATTCAAACTAATTTGATTTCCGTTGATTTTTCGACTACATGACTTTTTTATTAAGTCTGGAGTAAATCGAAAAATATATTTTTTAAACATCCACAGAAATTCTAATCTAAAATACTTGCTTGTAACATACATACACGCCTTAAAATTCAACTTTAGTTTTTTTTTTTTTACTTTTTAAAGAAAAATATCTAACTAAGGCATAAATTTATCGTATTAGAATATTTATTTGATAAAATGTCCACCTAATATCGGCCATTCGGTCTATATCCAGTGAAAATATTGCGATATGAACCCAAAAAATTTTCATTAAATAGATAAAACGGAACTTTTACATGAATACGTAATTTGCTGATTTCAAATCTTCGGTTCATATTATGCCGACACACAAATTTTCAAGTCATCTGAATAATAGGTTTTTGAGCAATAAACATTCAAAATTTAGTATTTTTAATGTTAAATTAAATTTTCATATTTTTATTAAAATCTCCTGAAATTATACTCTTAATGAGCTATTTTTTTATATAGCAATAATATTAAAATACCCAAACATAAATTGTTTGAATTTGCAACGTTTATATTTTTATGATATGAATTACGAAGTTAATATTCGAAAAAAAATATGAATTGAAATATACAGTTTTTTGATGGAATTAAATTTATTAAATCGTGCTTTATGGAAATCCAAAATTTCAATGTTTTTTTCCAAGTAGTTTTCAAATTATGCATAAAAACAGCAAAATGATGGTTTAACCCCTTGTAAAGAACCTAATTCCTAGGCCTACGGTAGATGGCGCTACTCGTCCTAAGGAATGAAAAGAACTTTCCAAAAAGAACAATTCTTAGTTGAGTGGTGTGTCAGCCCGGTTTTTTGTGTAATGAGATGGCGTAGCATTTTTTCTGTTTTGTTGTGGAATATGTTATATAAAAATGTTATTCAATTTATTGTTATTTTGTGTCGTGATCGTCTACGTGAGTGTTTACGTGTGGAATAAATTTTAAAAAGAGAAGAATGAGTTTTTCCTTGTGTCGACTTCGGCATTTCTTAGTCAACTCTATTTTCTGTTCTGTTACATTCTTAACTGGTTAATTCTTTTCCATTCAATAAATTGAAAATAGCGGATTCACACCACTATTATTTAAATAAAATATTCCTAAATTTTAGTCTAAACATTTCCTGCTTTCAATAGTATGTAAATTTTCTTAAAAATAACAGTGGTGTCAAATAGCTTTAAATGATGCAATAAGCAAATTCGTCTTGCCCGAACCACATTCGGGCAAACCAGTTAAGGGGTTAAGGGGCCGTTTATAGTAAAAGTGACTAAATATGTTGAAACTTCTTATGCTATTCTGTAATCTAGCAGTCGTCAATGATAAGGCGTCTCTCTCGGTCAACAATCGAGTTCCAAAATTTAATTTGGATACAACCCCTAAAATATGCTCGTTTTAAAATAATTAATTTCACATGAACTTATTGTAAGAAATTTGTTTTTGGTTTAACCCTTTCCGGCACACTGTGCCCGGTCTGGGATACCTAATTTTAATTACCAACTTGCAAACGGCACCAGTAATTTTTTACAAAATTTTTGTTTTTACGATAAAAGCTTAAATTAAGGATTTCAAGATATCTAAAAAATTCGCTTGTGAATTCCGTTGTCAGTCGATAATTTCTCATTTTATTACAGATTTTGCCCGTGCCGGAAAGGATTAACTGAAGTGTGTCGAATTCATTTATGCTGCCAAAAAATACAGCTATAATAATAATAATAATAATAATAATAATAATAATAATAATAATAATAATAAAGTTATGGTTCGTTTTAATATGGTTTGTTTGTTAGTGTTTTATGACGGCCAATTATCTACACTTGGGATATAGGCGCTAAAGGGGGGAGGGTGTCCTACGAGGGGGCCTTTCTAAGAGAACGTAACCGGTATTTACGAAGGAAATCCAAGGTTCGAAAAAAAACTTCGGAAAACTCTGAACGGTTAGGCTGACGGCCGCGATTGGGTTCGAACCCAGCACCTGCCATCTACCAGTTTCGGAAACAGAACCTCTCGGCCACAGGTGGGGCTCGTTTTAATATGGAGATTGTTCCCTGTGCAAATTTTATATGCATCTTTAAAATTAGACTTTATTCCCCACTATTCGGTACCAGCAACTTTCTTCTACGATAATCTGTCAAGCTGTTAGTTGGGGATGTTTATTTTTTTTCACGATTCTACATATATATGTGATGGTCATATGTTTTGAAATCATTCCTTTTAAAAATTTTCCTTATTTTAGAAAATGGTATTCTGAAGTGACAAGAGATAGAAGGAAATATATTTTCAAACACAAGAACTTGTTACTCATAATATGAAAGTTTACATTTTTTCTACTTGCTTACTTAATCGCAACTCAATCAACTCATACAACTAAATTTATTAAAACTATTATATATACAAGTTTGCTAATTATTAAAACTAATATCTTTAAGTTCATTTTTTAATTATTTTAAATCTATCATTTTATTTTCGCCGTGTAACGCACACACGTAAAATTTGATCATGTACTTTGTATTAAAAGTGCGCGTCATATGCCCTATTTTACGGTACATTGAAACTAATTTGTTCGTTCTGGCGACAGTCAATCACTTCAACATTTTAGAAACAGAATTATTTTACCCACGAAAAGATTAACAACTATGAAATATAATTATTTTATATGATCCTTTGGATGAAATGCGGTTTACTGTCCTTCGCCAAAGCGACTTTTTTTTGGCGCGATAAATGCTCCAATATGGCAACCCTTGTGTTTTCATTTTCTCCTCTCGCATCTTCAATGTGGCAACCCTAAGGAGTGCTCCGTAGTCTTTGCTTTTTAAACCGTATCCTACCGTTTTCTAAGCCGTTTTCTGATTGGACGTTCCTTTTTGTTACATGTTTTCTTATTGGACGAAAGAAGAGAACTGAGAGAAGGAGCGTTTAAATTTTTGGAAAAACGTTAATGTTGCAATGGATTGCACGTTGAAAAGTAGTCTATTGCAGTGGCGCAGCGCAATTTCTATTATTTGTTTTCTCATCTCGTATATTTTGGAACAAGTACCGATATGGATAAATGCTTGACAGGTGAGAATAAATATTCGATCGTTTATTTTTCTCTTTTTTTTAACCTGTATTTTTGAGCTTTGATTGAATTATGTATGAAAGAGAGGCTGATTGTTTCAAGATATGAATGACTAAAAATAATAGATTGAGTGATGGTTTTGAATGATATCCTAAAGTAGAAGATAAAATTATGAATAAAAAAAGCGGGAGGTTCAGAGGGGCGGCAGCCCCCCTGATTAAAAAAAAAGACCCTCCGAATAAAAAGACTACAACATTGTTTTGCTCCTCTTACTGTTAACAAACATTCCTGTTTAATAATTTGGATAAGTAAAAAATTTGTTTTTTGGTATATTTGATAAAATGTATTTTAAAATATATTAAATGTATCTTTAAAAATGTATTTCGAAAAAATTTGAAATGTTATGTATTTTTTATTTTTACTCAAAAATACAGGTTAAAATAAGAGAAAAATAACTGATCAAATATTTATTCTCACATTTAAAGCATTTATCTAGATAGGTACTTGTTTAAAAATATATGAGAACAGAAAACAAATAATAATTTTGTGTACTCTCTCTCGGAGATGTTGCAGCTCCGGGAGATATTACGCAAAAATGCGCCATTTGGCGATTTTTGAAAATCGCGCCAAGAAGGAGAGCAAACTGCAATCGCACCGATCCGTTTCACAAAAATAATCAAGAATGAAAAAACACACCTAAATCTGTTTTACTGAGTCCATCTTGAGTGATATTAAACATTTTATGGAAGAACAGTTTCAAGTTGTCAAGCAGGATTCTCGTATTTGTTTAATATTCGCATATCTGAAGCTTCTAGAAATCCATTTTTGTTACAAAATCTTTGGTTATAATTTATTTACTGAAAGCAATACATTACTATGCCACTATTCCGAATTAACTGAGACCCAACATTGTTGGGCTTAGCGAAAAGACAGAATAGGTGGATTTCATTAATAATAATCAACGTGTTGGATTGTTAAAGCCGTATATTAAGGGGACAGCGGTTTTGCCTCGGCAAGGAGCAATTATATATATAGGTAAAGACAAACCAAAAATATATTCTTAAAGCTAAAACTGTATTACAAACTATGGTGTAATCGGTTTTAAAATATATGGGATTTAACCCTTTCAAATACACCGGCAAACACGAATCACATAGCGGATCATGTAGGGTATATTTTTTCTTCGCTAGAAGAACTAAATGTCCGTATTTTAACACAATATTTTTACCAAATTTCAATAAACTAGATTTACATTACTTACAAGCATTTTGAAACTTTCGACCGGATAGAATTATTTTTAATAAAATAAAATGTGTGAAAGGTTTTATAAAATCAGTGAAAACCTGAGTGTTCCGTCGCGGTGTCGTTCACTTTCGGTACGCATTGTTTCCAAAAATCAAATTACGTAGAAAATAAAATACTACAGCATATGCTTTCAATTCAATACCTTTTTACAATCTTTCCATTTAAAAATATAAATTCTGGCAAAATGGACTAACAGATTTAAAATGGTACAAATTTGAGTTTCATTTAAAGGTCATTTAGAAAACAAATAACATATTTGAAAACTGAATAACATCGCGAGCTGGGCAACGCCGGGCAGTTCAGTTAGTTATACAATAAAAGTTTAACCATTTGTACTCCGTTATCGCTGCTGCAACAAAGGGTAAGTGGGATTCACCGTTGACACCTATGTGGTGACATAACTTTTCCTTATAAAATTTGTTTAGGCACAAGTAATAAAATGAAATAAAATTTGCCATATATAACGAGAATATTTTTGAAATTGTGCACTTGAAGGAATCCTCTTTTTAAAAAGTGGAGCGAATCGACTAAAATTCAAATAGTTTTGTAAAATGACACTGAGTGCAAAGGGTTAATTACTCAAGAAAATTCTGAGGAACATACTTTTAATTAGTAACTTTTGCACCAGAAAGAGTATTATATGAAATCTTTATGGATTAGAGAAAATAAAAATTTAGTCTGTCTTTCTTGATGAATACATTGCGTATGTTAGGTAATGGAAGTGCTGCTTATGGTCGCTTCCTGGTTAACCTTAACATTGATGCTTAACTCGCGTGGGATGTATGCTACCCATTTATTTTGTATTTCCCACTGCTAACTTTATCCAATAAATTTCGACAGAAAATTTACCTGCTGAAAGTCTTTCGAAGAAAAGTATCTACTTACAGTAAAATCCGACACATAGCGCGAATCTACGATTTTAGAATCTATTTTAATATTTTTAGGTATATTCGCCATGTAAACGCTCACCCGTTCCTTTATAAAGAATCCAGAAAAGTAAACACAACCTACTTACTCCTCAACAAATTATCGTAGAAGAAAGTTATTGGTACCGAACGACTGGAAATAAAGTCTACTTTTAAACGATGTGTATGTTACTGTTAACCCTTTCCGGCGCAGTGTTACCACTCTGGCAACACCTAAATTTAATTCCAAACTTATAAACGGCACCAATAATATTTTAGTAAAATTTTACTTTTACAATGACAGCTTTAGCCAGGGAATTCTTAATTTCTAAAAAAGTCTTTTGTAAATTCCGGTGTCAGTCAAAAATTTCTCATTTTACGAACAGAATTTGTCTGCGCCGGAAAGGGTTAAAGCATATAATTCAGTTATTTCATAAAATACCTAGTTATTTTATGAAATGATTAACCAATTCCGTTAAAATGTGTGAAATTATTGGATTTTATGATTTAATAAGTTATTTTATAGAATAACGATTGCCTAACCCTAAAAGTTTAAAATAAGCAATTTGACATTAAAACAAATCGTAGTATTAAAAATTGTCTGGTGAAAAATAGTAAAAGTCATTCGAAAAATACATTTCCAATTATTAATAGATGATTTGATAAAAAATTTATAAAATTTGAATACATACTACTACTTTTACTTTCTTCTATCTTTACAGATTAAAAGTAACGGATTCGGGGAAATTTTCGAATTCCGATGTTTGACGGATTTACGCGTTTTAGAAGCAAGAGATCCTCAAAAACATGTTTCTATAAAATGTCTGCCTATGAGTTTGTGGTTTTTATGCAGGGGTCAGAGCATATAGGACAAATTTTATTGTTTTTACCTGTATCCTTAATGAACAATCTTCGTGATATACTTCTATCGAACATTTTATAAAAATATTTCTTTAAGATTATTTAAAAAAAGATGCTGGTAAGAGTAATAAAATTTGTCCTATATACTCCGACCCCTGGATTTTTATGAGTCTCTGACTCTGTCTGTTTGTATGTGGCATCAATTTTATATTCTATCTCTATGGGCGCTCTATCTCAAGACTAATGCACGAAATTTAATAAACATTTATTCTCAGGTAGCCCCTGATATAAAATAATTCTGGTTAGTTTTTGGTTAAATCGCTCAAGAGGTAGTGATGCTATGCTGCATTTTTTCACAGCAACTGCTATATCTCAAATACTAATGTACGGATTTATATCAAACTTCTGGCACAGCTATTAATTAACATGAATTGATGCTGTTTACACTTTGGTTTCAATCGCTCGACAGGTGGCACTGCTATTCTGTATTTTTCACAATTTTTGCAATAGTTTTATCTTAACAACTAATACGTGGAATTTAATAAAAGTTTATATTCAGATATTCCCTGATATAAATTGATGCTGATTATTATTTGGTGTAAATTGCTCAACCAGTTCGCACAGCTATGCAGTATTTTTGACGATTTTCGCAATAGATTTATACCTCAAGAGTTGATGCATGGATTTTTATCAAATTTCAGATTCATTAAGTCTGTTTCGAATTAGTTATATTAGTTAAACAGTAAACAAAAATAACAGAAATGTAGTTTTTACATTATTACATCACATTTATTACATCATTACGAACAAAAATTAAGGTATAGACCGGCGTAGATAAAATTTATAGGAAATATCTCAGAGAAAAACTTTTGTGAAAAAGTGTGGTATAAAAAATTTACCGCCCCCACCCCTCCCCAAAAAATAAAATTAGGAGGCTCAAGTTAAAATTATTTTATCCGATGCTTAACAAAAAAAGTGGAGTATTTAATTTAAAACGTCAAATATATTTGCACAGAATAATTATTGATAAAATTTCATTGCCTGCAGCATATTTTCTAATAAAAACCGAATAGACTTCAATAAAGTTTAGTCGCTGAACTTAAAATATAAATTTATTTAAAATGGATACGATGAAATAAGTTTGCTCCGTAAAAAATTGATTTCAACTTACTTTGCTGCATTCCGTAAAAGTATATCTAACTTCAAACTTTATAATGTATTCAAATTAATTTTACTTTATGATGATTCTCCGACCAACACTTTTTCTTATTAAATCTAGAGTTAAATGAAAAATACGTCGGTAAACTTTAAAATAAAAAATTACAAAATTTTTAATCTAAAATACTCGCAACATTCATACACTCTTCAAAGTTCAACACTTTTTTTAAGCTTTTCCGGGAAATATTTAATTAAAAAATAAATTTATTGCATTAGAATATTTGAAATAACCGACTACTTGGTCAATATCGAATGAAAATATTTGGATTTGAATCAGAAATTTTTTGAAAAAATAAATAAAATGTCTAAATGTCTAAAATAAATAAAATGTATAAATGGCTAAATATTTCTGCCTTTCAATAGTATGAAAATTTTCTTAAAGATAATAGTGGTGTCAAAAAGCTTAAAATGGTAAAATAAGCAAATTCGTCGGCGTTCGGGAAAATGAGTTAAGGGGTTAAACATCCTAAATACAATTAAATAAAAAGAATATTGCCCAGCTAAACTGATGGCATTGAGCTCACAGGCTACGCATACTAATTGTACATTACAGACTTATATTTTCAAGGGTTAATTCCGTTCGAAAAAAAAATAAGAAGGGGAAACAGCTCTCCCCTTTCCCCTTTTTTATACTTAATCATTGAACCTCCTAAACTATCAAGAACATGCTTTGTCATATAAAAAATCTACATCCAAAATTCAGAGCAAATCGGATAATTCTTAATAAAAACCCATTTAGCAGTTATATAATTTAAGAGGAGTTATCCCCCTCTTTTATACTTAACCATTAAACTTCCAAAACTATTCAGAGATTTGAACAAAATCTGACAATTCTGCTTGAAAAACCCATTTATAAAAATGAAGGGGAGGGGCATTAGAACCCCCGTTCCCCCTGTTTATACTTATTCAATGAACACCTAATAACAGTCACGGAATCACCTCATCAGAATGATCCTATACCTAAATTTTGAACGAAAACTGTTAATTCTGCATCAAAATCCCATTTATATCAATTAAGGGGAGGGGCATGAGCCCCCCTTCCCCCTGTTTATACTTATTCAATGAACACCTAATAACAGCCACGGTATCGCCTCATCAGAATGATCCTATATCTAAATTTTGAACGAAAACTGTTAATTCTGCATGAAAATCCCGTTTATATCAATTAAGGGGAGGGGCATGAGCCCCCCATCCCCCCTTTTATACATATCGAATGAACTCCAAAAAAATAATCAGGGAAGCGCCTTATGAGGATATACTTATATACAAAATTTCAAGCGGATCCGATATTTTTATCATGAGTTATGGCGTTACGCACGAACGTACGAACGTACATACAGAACGGACGGGCACATAAGCTCTCAGGCTATGATAGCCTGTGAGCTAAAAAATACTCAGTAAGCCAAAGCACAAGATACGTACATGAATATAAATTGAAAACTTGCACCGTCAAGCTATATCTTAGGTCTACACTCATAGAAGCCATCTTAAACAAATCGCATATCTCAGTTTATTTTGCACTAGTCTTTTTTCTTTTTCTTTTTTTCAAGAAATCGTTGTTTACGATATGGAGTTCCATAATTTCCGCATGATTGAAAAAAAAATTGCTGCGCTCGGAAAACTTAATGAATGTTTTTAAATCATCAGCTGCTTGATTCTAATTTGTTTTTTTACTCATCCACATCATCTTCATCAGAGTTTTTGATAACACTCTGAAGGATTGCCTTATCTACCAAAATTTCATCTGTATAGGCTCATTAAAATCTACTTCAACCCCCTCTATATTTTATTTTCAGTTCAGTAGTGTTTCCAAAAGTCGCGACGGACTATCCAACATGCTGGTTCTTAGGATGCCGGATTAGAAGATATTTATTGTACACTGTAAAAATTAAAGCAGCGAATTAACCCTTTAATGATCAAAGCATTTTCATTGCTAAGATGGTGAAATAAATGAATGACACCGGTAATTGTGAACAAATACATTTGTAAATAAGAAAAGGGGATTCCTCACATACATAATAAAATGGATTTTTTTAGATAAAAATTCCGGTGTCAATGTTGATTATCGGAATTAATATTTTGTGGTTTCGTAGAGAAATCAATGAACGTTAAAGGGTTAAAAACTGAAATTTTAACCCTTCACTGCATGATTTTTTCTATTATTAGGAAAAAAAAATGTTTGAAATCTATATATTGGTCTAATAATGAAAAAAATAATTAAATTTTTTTTTTTTCAAATTTTCAACTAAAATTTGATATTTTATGGCGTGTACCCTGTATACGCAATTAGGGTTTTAAAATATTGTATTGCTATATTTTGCAATTGAATGGGCTGAAATTAATTAATTTTACATATCTGCTTAACATTCTGCAATTTGCTTTATATTAATATATTTATATATATGTTACAGGCCAAACCCGATTTTAGGCCAAACTAGTCTATCCTAACGCCCGTCGGATAAACTAGTTTTTCCTAGGCCAAACCGGTCTATCCTAACGCCCATCGGATAAACTAGTTTTTCCTAGGCCAAACCGGTTTATCCTAAAGCCCATCGGATAGACTAGTTTTTCCTAGGCCAAACTAGTCTATCCTAAGGCCCATAGGACAAACTAGTTTTTCCTAGGCCAAACTAGTTTGGCCTAACTTTTATAGGACAAACTACTTTAGCCTGCTGTTTATTGGTCTGAACTAGTTTATCCTAGGCCAATTCTATTTGGCGTGATTTTATTGAATTCAATGACCGCCTCTGCGCCAACATTCTAGTTTCTCCTAGGCTGATCTAGTTTATCCTAGGCCAATGTAATTTTGCGTGTTTTTAGCTCACGGGTGTCAAAGCCAGGGAAATAAAGGGCTCACAGATTCTGTATGTATGTACGTACGCATGCATGTACGTGTGTACGTACGAATGTACATAACGCTATAACACTTGATAGAAATATCCGATTAGCTTCAAATTTTGGATGTAGGTTCCTTCTGATAAGATACTTTTCTGATTAATTCCTGAGTTTTGGACATTCACTGGATTTTAATAAAGGGGGCGAACAGGAGGCTAATGCCCCACCGTTAATTTAGAGAAATGCATTTATAATGCAGAATTAACAGTTTTCATTTAAAATTTTAGATATAAGATTATTCTGACAAGGCACCTTCGGATTAGTTGTAGATATTTATTGTTTAAGTGTAAAAGAAAGGGCAATGTAGGTAACCCCGCTCATAATTTAGATAAATGGTTTTTAACGCAGAATTTACGGATTTGCTTCAAATTTTGGTTATAGGTTCTTTCTGGTAAGGCAATTCCCTGAATAGTTTTGGAGGGTTTAATGGTAAAGTATGAAGAGAAAATGAAGAATTACCCTCTTACCTTAGTAAAAACTAGTTTTTCCTACGGGCATTTAGATAAACAAGTTTGCCGTAAGAAAAACTAGTTTATATAGTTGGCGTTAGGATAAAATAGTTTGGCTTAGGCTAATCTAATGTGGCTCAAAATAGGGTTTGGCCGGTAAAAGACATGTCTTTCACTAGAATAAGTATAAATGTGTGTCAAGAGTGATTGCTTATAACATCAATACAGGAATTTCATATGTCCACCGTAAAGACATAATGCATTTTACATGGTGTTTTTTTTTTTCTGCAGACTCGTGCCAACTGAGATCAGGCTTGCATTTACTATTATTATTATTATTATTGCATATTCAAGCCAAATATTGCATATTCAAGCCCAATCTGAACATAATTTGGAATCGAACAGCGTTTTCCATTTTTTAGAAATTAATTACTTGTCGACATATAAGCTATTCAAGTTTTTCTTTTCCATGAAGTCGTAACCGAAAATTCGATTCAAAACGTAGCTTTAATAGTATTTTCTCAAAGGTACATCGCTTTTATGAAAAAATGGTTAACGCCATTCGATTACATATTTTCTGAGTGAAAATTCCTGTTAATCTTATGCACTTCCGAAAATGAATTAGTTCTTAAATGTGTTAGGACGTAGTTCTTTTGGATTTAAGAAAAGTATTAAGGAATGACAGAGAAACATATTCACAAATTTGCTTTTACTGAACAGATTAGTTATGATGTTTATAACTCTCCTTTTTTTTCTTTTGTTCTAAACTACATTAATTATTTAATGAATCCCTGTTTCAATATTGAAAGGTCTAAGAATCTAAATAATCAATAATACATTGTGTATTTTCCATTCTGTGAACACCTCGTAATTTAAAAATACATTGTAAATTTATGCAATATATATGTATACAGTATTTTTTAAAGGAATCCTAATTGTATGTTAAGTAAAATCTGAATTTTTTGCAAAAATTGAGTAGGGGATTGAGCGGGACTGAGTCTTTTTTCATATATTTTTGTACAGGCAGGGCTCGGGTTGAACTTTTAATTTTTACACCGGGTCACGGAGAAATAACTTTCCTTCGGGAAAGGCGGGGCCCGGAACTCAAAATTTTGGCCCGTGCAAACTTTTGACAGTATTCTAAAACCCTTCGAATAAAATACATTATATAGGGGAGATGACAAAACCACTTTGCGCAAAGTTAGCAATGGAGCAGTCGTCGGGATCAATATTAAAAAGAATATTGCCCAGTTAAACTGATGGCTATGCATTCACAAGCTGTTTACAGTCACTGTGTATTACAGCCTCATTTTTTTAAAGTATAACACCCTCGAAAAACAAAGTAAATTGGATTACTTTTTCCCATTTCCCCCACTTATAGTTAACCACTGAACCCCCAAAACTAATCACAGATACGCTTTATAAAATTAAACAATTATCCAAAATTTGAAGCAAATCAGATAATTCTGCTCAAAAAACCATTCATCTGATTTAAAGAGGGTAATCCCACATTCCTCTCTTTATACTTAATCATTAAACCCTCAAAACAATTCAGGGATTCGCCTTTTAAAGAAAAAATTATATCTATATTCAAAATTTATGGCAAATCGGATAAAACTGCATAAAACCCCATTTATCTAATTTAAGGAAGGCGATAAATCGTCCACTAACACATTATACATAACCATAAGAAAAGACCCAAATTAATTAAAGAAGCACCTGAGCAAATAAATTTTATTGAATTGACAAAGTTTTAAGCAAATTGGATAATTCTGTATTATAACAAATTTATATATTTAAGGAAGGAAATAAATTGTACGTTTCCTCTTTATACTTAACCAAAGAACCACGAAAATTAATCAGTGAAACGTTTTATCAGAATGAACAAATCCAAGATTTGCAGCAAATCGGTTATTTCAGCATGAAAAACCCATTTAACAAAATTAGGCGAAATTCCCCGTTCTTCCCTTTGTTCTTATTCAATTAATCCCCCAAACTAATTAGGGAAACGCCTTATCAGAATGAATCTATTTCTAATATTTGAAGCAAATCAGTAAATTCTTCGTGAAAAAAGAATTTACATAAGTTATGGGGCGTTACCCCTATTCTCTCCTCCCTTATACTTAAACAATTGACACGTCTCAACAGAATACTCCTATATCTAAAATTTGAATAAAATATGCTAATAATCCATGGAAAGCCATTTATAGGGAAGTGGCGAATCAGCCTCTCGTTTCCCCCCTCCCCTTATTCTTCTCCAATGAGCTCCCAAAATTAATCAGAAGAGCTCCGCATAAGAATAAACCTATATTGAAAGTTTGATGCAAAACGAGTATTTCTATCAAGAATTATTGCGTTACGTACTTACGTACATACATAGATACAGAATCCAGCGGGCACATTAGTTCTCAGTCTTTGGTAGCTGATGAGATAAAAACCTGTCAAATTACATTATTTCTATCAAGAGTTATCGCGTAACGTACATACATACATGCGTACATACATACATACAGAAACTGTGAGCCCATTATTTTTTTGGCTTTGACGCCCATGAGCTAAAAACACGCAAAATTACATTGGCCTAGGATAAACTAGATCAGCCTAGGACAAACTAGAATGTTGGCACTGAGGCGGTCATTGAATTAAAAAAAATCACGCCAAATTGAATTGGCCTAGGATAAATTAGATCGGCCTAGGATAAACTAGTTCAGACCAATAAACAACAGGCTAAACTAGTTTGTCCTATAAGAGTTAGGCTAAACTAGTTTGGCCTAGGAAGAACTAGTTTGTCCTATGGGCCTTAGGATAGACTAGTTTGGCCTAGGAAAAACTAGTTTATCCGATGGGCGTTAGGATAGACCGGTTTAGCTTAGGAAAAACTAGTTTATCCGATGGGCGTTAGGATAGACTAGTTTGGCCTAGGAAAAACTAGTTTATCCGATGGGCGTTAGGATAGACTAGTTTGGCCTGTAACATATACAGTAAAAACACTAAAAGTAAATTTGACCTTAAAAGCTTGATCGAATTTTTTTTCATTTCAAAAAAATGCATTAAAATATTTAATTGCTATAAAGGACGTTAAATACTAATAAAAACATTAAAAGATCTTAATAATTTTTACATGTTTCGATTGAATTTACTCAATCATCATCAGAAAAACAAACTACAAATAAACATAAAGATGGAAAATGACAATGATGGAAAATGATTGTCATTTTCCATCTTTGTGTTTATTTGTATTTTCTTTTTTCTGATGATGATTGAGTAAATTCAATCGAAACATGCAAAAATTATTAATATCTTTTATTGTTTTTATTAGTATTTTACGTCTTTTATAGCAATTAAATATTTTAATGTATTTTTTTGAAATGCTTTCAATGGACGTATAAGAAAACTTCTATTTATAATTAATGATTTTTTTTTCTTTCCGAAGAATAAATTCTAATTTTATGTCAAATGTAGCCATCTTACATGGACAAAATAAGCATTATTCCATTCTTTGGACTGTTCTTGATCAATTACAGCGATCATATTGTCCAAATTCATGTCGCATAATTAGAATTATTGTGTTTTTAGATATGTGCCATATATGACCCATGGTGCAGTGACGGGTTAAGGTACAATTTTTTAAATATAGCAGTTGTCCAATGCATACTTGCCAACCTCCGGCTTTTTTAAAATCAAACATTTACATTACTACCAAAAATTTATTTAAATAATGAAATTAAGTAAATTCCAAACAATTAAATCATTTAATGCTAGACAAGTTGAACTAAACAAATTTTGTGGTTAATAGTAGGTTTTCTTAATTTAAAAAAAGCCGGAGGTTGGCAGTTATGCCAATGTAGTCTTCAGGTTACGATTAAATGCACTTCAGAAGTGTGATAACACCAGCGACAGAAACTTATACATCTCCAGATGCTTCCATAAAACCTCTGCAAAATGCGAAATTTTTTTTCCGAGCACCTTCGTTGTTCATAGCTCAAGCTCGCACTCTGATTGGTTGTTGCTCTCGGCACTGTTTTCATGTAACTTGGCGATAATCATACTTGGCGTAGCGATAGATGCTTCCGTCCGTCGAGTTTGATTTCCTTCCGAACCGACAAGGAAGGTCTCCATTGGGGGCACACTCAGAATTTTTTGAAAAAAATACGAATTAAACTACTCATGTAGGTAATAAAGGATCAGTGAAAATTAGCGGCGGAATTACATTATTAGATATGTAAAAAAATAAAATAGTTTGGAATAATTGGCGTGAAAAGCTAAAAGCGACGCGGGATTTGGCGAGCAGTGCATTTCCTCGCCAAAAGCAGGCGATTTTAACGAATCTGAAAATTGATTTTAATTGACTTCACTGTTAAAAATCTGCAGCATTTACTGCAACGTCACTCCACTACTTTTATAGAGTATCTCTCTTCTGACCAATGAGAATGCTCTATAGCACTGTGAATTGACCGTGTCATACACTGTTAAAAATCTGCTGCAGTTTGTTGCAACGCACTCCACCGCTTGTATATAATATCTCTATTCCAACCAATGAGAAAGCTCCATTTCATGGCCAAGTAACCGTTTTCTATACAAGCAAGGGAGTGCGTTGCAACAAAATGCAGCAGATTTTTAACAGTGTATTTTTCAATTTGGAACAATTTTAACCAATTTAAATTGTGTTTTAAATGATAAAATATATTAATTTCATTTTGTTATAAGTACATATAAACGTATATGACAAAATTACACTTAAAGTAAAGTAAAAATGCAAAACTAAAATTACTTAAACTAAATTTATTTAAATAAATTGAACATAGAAATTTTTTCTTTAAAAAGTATTCGAAGCGTAAAAGCGTATTTTTCAAAATTTCGTTTTTTCGCCAACCGGAGATAAATCGCCAAATAAACGAATTTGTTATTATTTTTTTACGGACGTTATAAGGAGGTTCCGCCGAAATTTTTTTTATAAACATATATAACTATATGAGAAGAGCATTCTGTAATTTTTTCAGATTTTTCTGAGTATGCCCGTATGGAGACCTTCCTTGCGAGTACAAAGTAACTTTTCTCTTGCAGCATTGGATTGGATAGAACGTGTCTTACTGAAAGCTGTACTCTTTAAAAGTTTTTACACACAAGAGCACAAGACCACGAGGATAAGAATGAAGGAAGAATAAGAATGAGTGGGTTAGGTTTTAGGTTTACTCGTTCACTTACGAGCGAAGTATTTTTTGCCAAGTATGATTATCGCCAAGTTACGTGAAAACAGTGTCGAGAGCAACAACCAATCAGAGTGCGTGCTTGGGCTTGGAACGAGGAAGGTGCTCGGAAAAAAAATTATGCCTGCCAAATGTGTCTTTCAATTCCAATAAATTAATTTGACCAATGAAGTTATAAATAAAGAGGAGACACGTGGTGTATTGTCTACGATTTGCGAGTGAAGTAATTAAGGAGATTGTCACAAGATGGCGGGTCATTTTTTTATATCGGATCAACAGCTTGTAACTACCCCCTGAGCAAGCTTTCACCAGCAAATTCTGTATAAGACATTCTGCTTTTCAAGTGGCAATTAACAATTATCAATTTTAGTGGCGGCAGTTTGCAAAATATTATAATATTTTTATTTACTTGTACTTAGAAGTGGTTATCTAGGTTGTCACAATTTAACTCCTTAAGCCTCTCCGGCACGGGCAAAATCTGTTATTGAAATGAAGAATTATCGACTGATACTGAAATTCACAACCGATTTTTTTAGACATTTTGAAACCCTAATTTAAGTTTTTATTGTAGAAGCAAAATTTTACTAAAATATTATTGGCGCCGTTTGCAAGCTTGGGTTTAAAATGAGGTATCCAAGACTGGGCACAGAGTGCCAGAGAGGGTTAAGGTTGGTGAAATATATCATATCCCACCTACGATTAATGAAGATATAAACCAGAAAAATGTTATTAAAGTTTGTTTTTCTAATTTTGGTGGGGGGGGAAAAAACGGGTGTGAAATTGCCTTTCCTTAGTTTGAAAGATTTTTTTTTGTTTCAAATTTCCGGGGAGGAATCAAAATTAGACAAACGCAATTGCTTATCCCACAAAGGTTTAAATATACTAATGGAAGTTTGATCAAGCGGAAACCAGCGCATTCAATTGCAGTTGCAACTTCGCTAGTTTAGTGGCATTTTAGTTACTATTCTACTAATAATTTCTACTAATAATTCAATGGTTTGACTTATTTCCTTACATTTTCAAATATCCAGAGGCGGAAAATATTCGCAAAGCTAGCATGGTTTTAAATTTAAGTAATAATGATTATAAACAGCAGTCTTAACGTAATTTAATCGTCATTTCTTAAGGTAAAGATTACTATTCGGAAATAATGATACTTAAAAAATTAGATAACTGTGAGCTTTGCGCTTATTGTTTATCACTGAATTCATCTTCTCAATGTAATTTTTTTTTATATTTTAGACTGCTTAATTACAACAAAACTATTGATTTGTCATCCATTATAAAAGAACTGAATGTTAAATATGTTGATTATTATTGCATTAATATCTCCTGATCAAATAATTTGTTTCTGGGAATATTATTTACTAGCAGCCTCCGCCCGCTACGCTGGTCAGTATCTCTAAAATAATCTTGAATAAAACGAAACATATTTAAATAAACAATCTTAATATCGAATCATATACCCACAATTTTTGTCTGATTTATGTAATCTTACATTGGTCAATTCAAAGTTCATTTTGACGACAAAATACCTCTAAAATGACTAAATAACTGACAAATTACAAAAGTACTAAAGTAATTCAGATTTTTTAGTAGGTTTTTTTTTTTTTATCTTGAATTCCACTTGAATTGCTTCTACCTGAATTTGCTTCTACCTGAATTTGCTTCTGAGGTATGGTGAAACATGTTATTATTTTAGACCATCCGATGAACTTCCTAAAGGAAAGATTTATATATATATAGATAGATATATAAGGATTCAAAATTTCAGGTTTTTGCGCCGAAGACATCGCCAAATTAGGAAAATGTGAAGTATCTCGCACCAAGTACTGGATTTAAAAGAATTTGCTTAGTACCATTCAATTAAGCATGAAAAAATGCACTAAAATATGCACAAAAAATAATAATTAGTAAAATATTAATAAAAAGTCGAAATAAAAATCGTTTAATGACATTTTAAACACGTGAATCGTATTTTATGTCATTGAATGCGACATTCACGATCATCCATCATTAGCATATAATCTGATAGTTTGGCGATAATTTTTTGGTCGACGGGATAACCTAGTAGTACCGTTTTTTTTTTTTTTTTATTAGAATGAATGATAAATTAATTGCAAATATTTTTTCATGATAACGATTTTTCTTTCACATTCAAAATATTTCTTTTTTAGGTACTTCTAGGTTATCCCGTCGATCAGAAATTATCGCCAAACTATAAGATTAAATGCCAATAATGGATGATTGTGAATGTCACATTCAATGACTTTAAATGCGATTCACGTGTTTAAAATGTCATTAAGGGATTTTTATTTCGACTTTTTATTAATATTTTTATTAATATTCTGCTAATTATTTGTTTTTTCGTTATTTAAAATAAAAATTACGTCAACATGTATAATTTGGCTTTTAGTTTGGCGATTTGTATAATTTGGCGAAATTGGTCGACGGGATAACCTAGAAGTACCCCTTTTTAGTGATGGTAAAATAATTGCAGATGAAAAAGATATAATAGTAAGTCTAAAACACGATTTAATGACTGCTTGGCATATGACATGGCGGAGACTCGATAAGTCGCTAATTCTATCAACCTAAATACCTATATAGAGTGTAAACAAACAATTGGTACAATTTGATTATTTCGTCGATCAATTTCGCCAAATTATACAAATGGATATAATTTTTATTTTAAATAACCAAAGAATTAATAAATTACTAAAATATTAATAGAAAAAGAAATAAAATATCGAATTAAAATTAGTTGACGACGTAACAATTTGCAAAATATATTTAATGTCAAAAGAATGTGACATTTACGATCATCCATTATTGATATTTAACCTTATACTTTGGCGACAGTTTTTTGGTCGATGGGAGATCAAGTATTGCCAAATAATGTAATATTGCCAAAAAATGTAAACAAATTATATAAACAATAATATTGCCAATAATATTTAGATGCAGATATCATCTACGGATCACGTTGGCACGATTACAACAAAATTGCGATTTTATGCCTCACGTGGTAATCCAGTAATAGTCGTTTATTTATCAGTAAACTATTTCATTATTTTTCTTTTCTATTTTAAAATCATACAAATTATTTTGTTCCATAATTACTAATTGAATTAATTAATTTATTATTAATATTATACCACATTACATTTTCTTGGCAACGGGAAAGAAAAACGGTTATTTTTTATCGGAAAAATTTTAATTGATTCTGTATGAAAAATAATGAAATTTTGAATTATTAAGAAAAATATTTTATTAAATCAATTAAAAATTAGCCTATGTTCACCGGAAATAGTGTAGCTTTCTAACGGTGAAAGAATTTTTCAAATCCGTCAAGTAGTTTCGGAGCCTATTCAATTCAAACAAACAAACAATCAAATCTTTCCTCTTTATAATATTAGTATAGATTATGTTTACTGAATATTTTTTGTTAATTAAACGGAATATTATCCATTAATTATATTAAATATTCTTTACCAATTATACTGAATATTATTTATTAATTATACTGAATATTCATTGCTTATTGCTCTGAATATTCTTTACTAATTATTCAGGGGTCATTATTACTCATTATTAATTTACTAGGGGTCCAAAATTGAAAATACAAGGGGCCGTAAACTTTATATTGAATAATTTCCATTACAAAATTCTAATTTCTTTTCGAATTAACTTATACATAGTACATGTATGTGTATAAAGTGTTTTATAAAATACCTTCCATAACAAATTAATTTTAGATTTTCAAACACGTGATCACAATCCTTCACTTTATCTATTGTTTTAGATGTATGTTTATTTTACATGTTGAATTTGAATATTATTGAATTTAGCTTGTATATATAATATATAACTAGCAGGTATGACCGAGCTCAGCTCGGTCAAAATTAATTTTGTGTTCAACTCGATATAGTATTTTCTCTGTATCATTCACTCTGTATTATTACTGTAAAACATGTTATTAATAATAGTATTATTACTATTAAAAAAAAAAATCAATGAAAAAACTATGTTTGTATGCAGATGTTCATAAATTTTACTTTATTTTAAAATTTACAACGAAGGAACATCAATCCAAATCACTTTTTTAGCTCGACTCTGATTAGTTTAACTATGCATCTCGAATACTATTAAGAATGTATAAGAAATTTCTTCACATTCTGAATCACAATATTTTTTGTCAGATATAGCCAAATTTTGTCACATTCTTTCGTTTGATGTCAAATACGTGTTTTGATTTCGTAATCTTAATAGTCGATTTTTCGGCCAAATTTAGCCAGTATTTTGTCAAATATCGCCAACTTGTTGGCTTTTGCCATAGTCTCGTGATCCTGACCCTTATTACCCAAATGATCCACTAATCAAATATGATCAAACATGTGACTTAGCTCAATGGTCTTCAGGTAATCAAAAATAGTAGAGTATGAAATGAATCAAAGTCGTTTAAAAGCCATTTCTTAAGTAAAATTAGCTTGACAGCATTCAGCAATGAAGCGATATGACCCACTAATATAATTTTATTTAATATGCAACTCAGCCCAATAGTCTTCTCGTGACAAAAGACGTTTTGTTGCAAAATTTAGGTAAAATTGATTGAGTCGTTGTTATATATATAATTAGAATGACCCGAACCCATTAAGACCTAAAACGACCCACTAATTGAATTTTCACGAGCATGTGTCCTAGCTCAATGGTTTTCTCTTGCCCGAAAACTTTTATAATAGAAAGTGTACTGAAAATGGTGAGAACAATTTTCTAGATAAACTTAGCATGACCCGCAAATGACCTTATATCGAAATCTCTCGAAAATGTGACCTAGCTCATTAATTTTTGCTCGCCGAAAAACTTTAGGTACAAAATTTAGATAAAATCGATTGAGCCAATTTTTAGGTAGTTTGACCTTGACCCATTATGACCCAAAATGACTCATTAATCGAATTTTCTCAAACATCTGACCTAACCCAATGATTTTCTTGTGTCCGAAAACGATAGAATATAAAATTTAGTCAAAATTGCGCCAGACATTGTCTTGATAAAATTAGAATAACCCAAAAGTGAACCACTGATCAAACATTCTCGAACATGTAACCTATCCCAATGATTTACTCGTGCCAAAAATATGCTGTATATAAAATTTCGTTAAAACCGATTCACCCGTTCTTTAGATATAGCTTGACCATGACCCATCATGATCCACAAATGACCCTTATAATCGAAATCTCTCAAACATGTGACTTATCCCATTAGTTTTCTCGTATACAAATATTGTTACACACAAAATTTCGTTAAACTCGATCCTGCCGTCCTTTAAATATAAATAGCTTGACCCAGACCCTTTATGACCCATTAATCGAAATTTCTCGATCATGTGACCTAGCCCAATGATTTTCTCGTGCCAAAAAAATGTTGTATAAAAAATTTCGTTAAAATTGATCCATATGTTCTTTAGATATAGCTTGACATGACCCATTATGACCCATCATGACCCATAAATGACTCTTATAATCGAAATCTCTCAAACATGTGAGATAGCCCATTAGTTTTCTCGTGTCAAAAGACTTTTACATACAAAATTTCATTAAGACTGAGTCTACCGATCTTTAAATATAAATAGCTTGACCCAAACCCTTTATGACCCTTTATGACCCATTAATCGAAATTTCTCGAACATGAGACCTAGCCCAATAATTTTCTCGTGCCAAAAAATGTTGTATACAAAATTTCGTTAAAATCGATCCACCTGTTCTTTAGATATAGCTTGATATGATCCATTATGACCCATCATGACCCACAAATGACCCTTATAGTCGAAATCACTCAAACATGTGATTTAGCCCATTAGTTTTCTCATGTCAAATAACTGTTACATACAAAATTTCGTTATAATCGATCACGCCGTTCATTAAATATTAATAGCTTGACCCAGACCCTTAATGACCCAATATGACCCATTAAAATTTTTTCTCGAACATGTAACCTAGCCCAATGTTTTTCTTGTGCCCGAAAACCATAGAATGCAATTTTTAATCAAAATTGCGGGAGAAAATCTCTAGATAAAAATAGCATGACCCACAATGACCCCAAAAATGACCCACTAACCGAATTTTCTCGAACATGTTACCTAACCCAATGGTCTTCTTGTAATCCAAAGCGATACAATATAAAATTTGGTCAAAATCGTTAGAGCCGTTTTTTAGATAAAAATGGCTTGACCCATAATGACCCAAAAATGACCCACTAATCAAAATTTTTCGAACTTGTGGCCCAGCCCAATAGTTTTCTCGTACCAAAAAACGATTGGGTACAAAATTTCCTTAAAATCGATCCAGCCGTTCTCTAGATATAAATAGCTTTATCCTGACCTATTATGACCCAAAACGACCCAGTAATCGAATTTTCCCGAACATGGGACCTAGCCCAATGGTCTTCTCGTGCCCGAAAATGGTAAAATCCAGATTTTTGCGAAAATCGTTAGAGCCGTTTTTGAGATAAAATTTACCCCCCCACACACACACAATTTTTGCTCGCATTATAGTATAAGATATTAGTAATCTAAACTATTTACAGAGTTGAAAGAAGTATGTTAAAATATTGATATTTTATGTTGGTGCTTACATGCTGATTTCTAACTTTTTATCCAACGTATATTTTTATACTAATACTTTTTACATATTTTTCTTCTGCCACAATGTGAACTTAATTGAGTCACTTTTTGGAATAATATTTGTAGCATTAATGGATTTTCAGGTAAGTCGAATTTAGAAAATCCTTTTCGAAAACAAAAGAGATGGGGCGCGACATAGCATCAAAGCTTAATCAAGAGCTGGATAATATTACCACACGTTTTCAGTCACGTCAAAAATGGCGCCCTTCATTGTCTGCCAAGAGCCAAGGTGCGCCCCTGGTTACTGAAAGGTTGGATTAGCATGTTCTAGCTGTTTCATCAGTCAAGGAAGCTTATTCATAATAGTTAAAAAAAAAAAAATTCTCAAACATTTTGTATTTCGCAATAGGATTTTCTGTTTAAAAATAATCATGGATCTATATATTTTTATTGTAATAAAAAAAAAAATCATAGATAGTGAGGTGATTGGCGCCGGTTGGTTTTGATCTGAGGACTTCGTGATCAGGAAGTGAGTTCGGTAACCGTTGAGCAAAAGGCCAAGCCAGTTACTCGCAGGTAGTAACTCGCTTTATACTGATCGAGATCACGTCCGGGTCACTAATTTTGCGAAGTTGTATTGTGGCTAAATAATATTGACTCATTAATCAGAAGGATTTTTATAAAAAATAAACTTTAATAAATTCACAAACACAACAATAAATATTCGAGAAAACGTCACTGCGAGAAAGAGAGAGTGCTTCGTTAAAAAGTAATTCCAGTAATTGAGTTGCCATTCGTTGAAAGTAAAAAGTTCTCCCACGCGGAGAGAATTACAGCCAAGCTCGAGCTGAGCAGCTACAATAGTATAAGTAGTAGTTGTTGAAAGCATATTTCAAAGGGAAATGATTAAAGTTTGCTACCGAAATTTCAGTTAAAGCAATGTCTGTGGGAATTCCTAGAAGATGTTGTGGAAAATGTGTTTGAACTACTTAAGATATGTAAATATTACAGTGAATGAGATTTAATTTTTTAAAATAGCTTTGAAAACAATATTGCGAATACTTTTAAAAAAGGGGGAAGAATACAAAATTACTTTGGTGGTATCTAGCATATGCTCTTCTTTTTCTTCTATTTCTTGAGCCATATTTTGGAAACTGCTGTCAGATAAATTAATAATTTAAACCCTTAATTGCTACATTTTTTTGACAACATATATTTAAATTGGGGCCTACGTCTTTCATACTAAAATATTAGCCTTACTTAATTGAAAAATATTTGTCAATAATGAAAAAAAATTAGCAAACAAATTAATTACAAATTAGTGGTATCTAACAATACAGTACGGGGTACTCAGTTAACTCTTTGCAGAACAGTCAAATTCATTGCTTAAGATTTGAAATTAATAATTGACACAGGAATTTGAAAACAACTTTATTTGTTAATTTGAAAAAAGCTCTGTACTACGTAATGAATAAACCTTAATTTTTTTAGGAAAATTCTGGTGTCAATGTGGCGTTCGTGAATTAAAATTAAGTGGTTTCACACATGCGCGCCAAGGGGGTAAAAGGTTAAGAAAGATATCGCATATCTACTGTTTTTCCAAACCAAAAGGATCTATATGAAAGACCCTTAAAGCAAGAATAGTATTGAGAATGAACACATATCAATACCTATAAAACTTTTATAAATATATAAATGTTACATGTTAATTTTTGCGGTGTGAAACTTTCAAATAAGCAATTTAATTTCTTAAACATAAATATTAACATATAACTTTTTTAAATAGTAATTTTTCCTCTATACACGAAACACATCTTTTTACAAATTTAATTGTTAATCTATACATACACAAACACACATACACACACATATCTGTAGCATGACATTAATTAAAACTCCTCTACTTGAAATTTAAAGCTTAGATTAAAACTCCCCATCAAAGTCCCTTCGATAACTACAGTGTCTCACAAAAGTGATGGGACACTTGTGCTTTATAAAAAGAAACTGCAATAAAATAAATAAACAAACATGTGCAAAAATTTTTTGGGTGTGTTTCATATTTAAAGTTAGTAACAATTATTACATAACATACATTTTGTCAAAATATTAAAATATTAATTTAGTAAAAATACAATTGTTCAGAACGGAGCAAAAAATGGCTCACATAAGTGATGGGACACTTACTTTTCCATCAAATATTTATCCAACAATTTTACTTTTTAAAAGGTTTTAATATTTTGTTGGATTTCCTTTTACTTTTAAAACATGATTTAATCTTTTTGGGATGGATTCGACTAATTTTTTGTGATTTCTGGAGTGATTTTACCCCATTCTTCTTGAAGCACCGATTTTAGTTGTTGTTTTGAAGAAATGGTGTGTTTGCGAATTCTTGATTCCGATTCTTGCCAAATATTCTCTATGGGATTTAAGTCTGGAGATTGTGGTGGTGTTTTTATTATTTCAGGACAGTTATATAGCAGCCAGAGTCTAACGTTCAGAGCAGTGTGCTTGAGGTCATTGTCCTGGTAGAATTTAAAATCGTTATGAAGGTTCAATTTTCGTGCTGAAGATTTCAAATTTTGCTTTAAAATATCAATATACTTGTACTGATCCACTATACTGTCAATAAAAACAAGATTACCAACTCCAGCGGACGACATACACCCCCATACCATAACTCCTCCTCCACCATGTTTTACTGTTGGTACCAAGTTCTGTTTGCGAAATTCTTCCCTGGGTTTTCTCCACACCAAGATTCTACCGTCAGAACCAAATATATTAAATTTACTCTCATCAGCAAATATAACTTTATTCCAGTAATCAGAATTCTTATTTATGTTGGATTTTGCGAAAGCTAGTCTGAGTTTTCTATTCTTTTCACTTACGAAGAATTTTTTCCTGGCTACACTACCGTGATATCCAGCAGAACGAATTACCCTTTTAATAGTCTCAGAATTAACAATTATTCCATATAATGCTTGTAAATCATCAGCAACTTTTGAAGCACTATTTCTTGGGGTTTTTTTAATATTTCGAACGATAATTCGCTTTATTCCATTGGATAGCTTTGATGGTCGGCCAGGTCTTCTTTTATCCTGAATCATATGATTCTTTTTATATCGTTTAATGATATTGAAAACTGTTGAACGACTCAAGTTAACTGTTTCAGCAGTTTTTCTAATAGATTTTCCAAGTTCAATATGCAAATTAATAACTAATTTTCGAATTTCAAGCGAAGTTTCTTTTTGTTTAGCATTCATGGCTACACAGAGCTAAAAAACACAAAAATTTCAAAACAAACTGGAGAGAAATACTGCAGACGATTTTATAAATTATTGCCAATTGCTTTTAAGTAAAAATAAAACCCCAAAAAATATTTTTATTGCTTATTTCAGACGATTTTTGTTGCATATATAATGGTGTCCCATCACTTATATGAACTATTTTTTGCTCCGTTCTAAACATTTGTATTTTTATTAAATTAATATTTTAATATTTTGACAAAATGTATGTTATGTAATAATCTTTACTAAATTTAAGTATGAAACACACCCACAAAAATGTGTACATGTTTTTTTAATTTATTTGATTAGTTTCCTTTTGTAAAGCACAAGTGTCCCATCACTTATGTGAGACACTATATCTAACGAAATTCTATTAATTTAATCTTACATGTATGCGGGATCTATAGCAGGATCGTAAGACTGATAATATCGAGTTCACCTGCGTTGTTTTATTTGTTTTTCTGATGTGGCTCAAAATCTTTCTACGTAATAATCTACAAATAGTTAAAGATGCTTAAACATGCTCTTTTTACCGTAATTTTTTTTTTTTTAGCTTTATTCAATTTTCTGAAATTTCACTGATTAAAAGAAGATTTTTCCCTAAAACCCATACTTCATAAATTTAAGCATTTTTTTTTTTCAAATTTAAAAATCAAACCTAAGGACAATTATTATCTATATCTTTTAGATTATTCGACTATTTAACATCATTCAATTATAAAATTAACTCTTTTGGAATAGAGTTATGAATAATGAGGAGAAGAATTAAAGTGTAGAATCTATTATTAGAAAGAGAAGTAACTGAGGAGGTTGTCACAAGATGGCGGCTAATTTTTTACATCGATTAATATTTTCAGATTAACCCATTAACGCCCAGCGTCCTCTTTTGAGGACGGTTACAAAAAAAGCAAGAAAGCGGTTTTCCCACCAGTAAAGAGGAAGATAAATATATACCTTCTTTTATGAGACAGAATTCTCGATAAATTTAGATAAAAGTTAATTTGATTTTAAAAGTGGTGGGAAATACAAAATTTAAATTTTAACGAAGAAAATAATTTGGGCGTTAATGGGTTAATTTCGAAGCAGACTTCTACCAGTAAATTTTGAATGGAAAATTCCACCTTTTATAGCAGCTTATCTGCGCAATGTTTCTCTCACAAAATGGCAAAATTGAGACTTTTTTTTTTTTTTTATGGTGAAAGTTAATTTTATTGACACAGAATCGCGGTTGTTTAAATTATCACACTACGGCGGAAACGCAGTGATTGACTACCGCCAAAGTAAACTTTCATTAGTAAAAATAAGTATCTGTTTTGGCCGTAATAATTGAAATTCTGAATTAATAAGGCTTAACGCTTCTGTATTAATAAGGCTGCATTAATAGGAGAAATTTTTTATTCAAACTTACTGGTAGAAGTTATCCCCCCGGCAATATTGAGCCAGCGCGAAATCGATTGTAGTTAAAGATTTTCCATTTAGTGGATATGTCACTTTCTTCTTATTCATAGTTCTGTAATCTCTAGTAAATAAAGAGAATTTCACATTGTTAAAGATTTGACCGATTGCACAGAAATTCAAGTTTGGGATCCATTGTCAGGTGCATTAAGAATTTAAGAGATCTAGATTTTGCGTGATTTAACGGAACTTCTATAGCAACCCCTTGTGCTCTAGCGTTGTTAGCGGATGCATGCCACTAGCTACAATTGTTGCAACATATGGCAGTTTTTTATTTTATTTTATTTTATTTTATTTATTTATTTATTTATTTTGAAAATTTTGAATTTTTACCACAGAAATTTAGTTGGCAATTTTCTCTTGCTCCATTTATGATAATAAAAACATCTCACAAAATGGCAGAAATCTGAGAAGAAAATGCTCCTAACTGGCAACATTGGCTCAATCTTTTCTGAACGATCGACGCATATAAGTGCCGTTTAACACTTTTAGAGCCAAGTTTGTTTTGTCTGCATTTCCGTTGGACCGCGAAAAAAGATTCCCGTTGTACAATCCCAATATTGTCGGTCCCAGTGACTGACGCGGCCTAAACGAATAGTTTAATGTCAGTCATCGGTGACTGATGTGGCATTCAACGTTTTAAGGTACACGAAATATTCGAAATCAATCACTAACATATTTTAGTAGAAAAAATTTCCCTTCACTCATTAAAAAGTATTCTTATAAAAGTTCTATATGTAAAATAAACATTGTTGGATATTAGCAATGTAAACATTTTAAAATACTCAAATTAAATAGTTACAGACAATTATGTAGAAAATTGAAATCATTTCTAATTTAAACATTATTAATAACAGATGTCTTATGTTCAAAGGAAAATTGCTCTAACACAGTGAAACATTGATATCTTGCATACTTGCCAACCTCCCGCTTTTTTTTAAACAATGAAACCTACTTTCTTCCAGAAAATGTATTAAATTAAACGTTTCTTGTTTCGATGTGGTAGTTAATCGAAACCTACATCCTTTCATCTGTTAAATAAATTTTCTGGTTTAAACAATTTTTGTGAATTTAATAAACGCGGGAGGTTGAAAAGCATAATTTTGAAAATAGTATGAAGAATCTTTTAATTAATAATACAGTACTGAACAAATATTTAATATGGTTTCATGAATATAATATGAGTATTATTCTATAGTGCTGTTAATTTATTTTTAAGTACCCCAATGCTTCTGGTTATTTTGTTTTCTGAGTGATAAATCCAAGTGTCCAGGTCTACATTTTTTGCCATTAGATTCAGCATGTAACAGAAAATATTGATTGGTATTGTTTAAATGCCTGTAACTTACACAATTTTTGCAAACTGTATTACTCATTTCCCTATTTTAAGTTATTATTTAAAAAAATTTTAAGGATATTTTCCTTCATTCAGAAAATTCACTTTTACCACTTGACCAAAATCTTAAAGAACATTGTATTTTGTTAATAATTGCTGTAAATAATGAGCATTTTTTAGATGAAAATGTTTTGTGCTAAATACTAAGTATTATTTATCTATTTTATCTTTTCTAATTTCACATTTTAAAATAAATCTTTAGTGTACCAGTGATGTTCATCAGCACATGAAAATTTTTATTCTATATTTGGATGGCGAGAAATCAGGGGAAATCGCAGTCAAAAAAGTTATTAAATACCAGTATCTTGTAAGAGAGAAAATCGTCGTTTTTAAGCTCATTATTTTATTTCAAATATTTTCTTTAAGAAAATACTGGTAATTCCTACTTTTTTACTATGTTTTTCTCTGACCACTCGCCACACTGTAAATGCATGAAAGCATCAGCTAGACTTATTATATCTCATGTTAATTGCCAAAATGAAGTGTTAAAAGTAGAAATTACTTCTATCAATAATTTAAAACACTTTACAATAAATAAATAAATAAATAAATAAATATATTAGATTTGTTCTAAAAACAAACAAAAGGTTTTTTTTGACCCCCCCCCCAAAAAAAAAAACTGGTTTAAACCGTGGTTTAACCAACGGCTAGACCAAAAGAAAACCAAAGAAAAAGAAAGAAAACCGATAAATCGTCAGATTAGATTATCCATAGAATGCAGCATTTCGTCACTAAACTGAAATCTGCTAATATAAAAGATAGACATTCAGTTTATGTAGAACCTAAAATTTATATCATGCCAAACTGCTTGAACTATCTTTTGAATCGGATTGTGACAATAATTATATTTCATTATTTTTTATTATTTTATCATTGGATATGTTACTTTAGAACATAGAAAGTATCCCGTTTGAGGAAATGGCTAAATCATCCCGACTATGGAAAGAAAACGAGAAAACCATGCAAAGAAATCATCAGTCGAAAGCTTAAAAATTCTGTTTCATCTGCAAATTGTCCAAATATTAGTGGAAAATATTTTCTCCATTTTTGCATAAAAATCAATTAGCTTAAAAGATTGGATGCATTTCAGGGAAAATAAAATTCAAAAAAGAATGAATTGATGAGGACATTTCAAAACTTATTTTTCACGTCGAATTTCAATAGTTTCATATCGTATATCTTGTATTTAAAAGACCAGGCTGTTTTTTAACCGACTTCAGGGTTCGCACACATCTACCACTAAAATTTTACAGTATTTCAAATGTATTTCACAGCAGAAAAATATTACAAAAATTGCGAATCGAGGGGGTGGATGCGAATTCTAAATCTTAAAAATTAAATATAAATTTTCTTATCATTAATAGTGGTGCCAGAGTCCTTACAAAATATAAGGAGTGTGCGAACCCTGGACTTCAAAAAAAGAGGAGGAGGTTATGAATTCGACGCACATGTGTTTTTTTATGTATGGTCACCGATTACTCCGAAACTATCCAACTGATTAATTTGGATTTTGTGTTAAATGAAAGAGGTTGCTCTCAAATTGGTACCACTTCCGTTTCATTGAAATTGGCTCAATACTTTATTAGTAATTAGGCAAAAACTAATAAAATTAGTGATTTTTTGCAAATTTAATTGTTGTAACCTTTTTCCCAATCATAAGCATGAAACTATATATATATCTGTGTCAGTGTCAATTATCGCCAAGCTTGACTTCATTTAGTGAAATATCGCCAAATTAAACGACCAAACTATGTCACCGTAAATGAAGCCAATTTGGCAGTAACTAACTTATTTGGCGACGTTGCCATTCAAATTCAATAATGGATCAGTTCCAATCGGTTTCTTCGAATTTGTTAATAGCCAGTCATGTTTGCAATTTTCAAAAGCCAAAGCATTTAGAATGTTCATTTAATGATTTATACATTTATTAAATATGAAACGTTATTTAAAATGTTGAGTAATACAGAAGTAAAATTAAATTAATACAAAACAATAATTTAGCATATGTTTTATAGAACGCATAACATCAGACTATCGGCACATAATATTTACATATACAGCGAACTCTCCCTATTCCGAACATTCATGGGGAAGGTAAAATTTTTTCACATTATAAGGGGTGTTCATTATAGAGGGACATTAGGAAATTCATTACTACAATTACTATGAATTGAGTTTATGGACTCTGGAATACTTAACCTAGTTAGCCATGCCAGTTACCGAGATGAAGATGCTGAATTTAGATTTGGTGGCTGATGCAGTGTCAAACTAATGTCAGTGGGACCTGTATTCTACAATTTCCTTTTTTTAAGTTTTACAAAACATTTAATTACATATACAATACATTACTAGAAAATAAATTAATACATTACTCAAAAATATGAGCAATTATAATCTGTTTTTACCTTGTGTATGCTTGAACAGTGTACATGTTATCTAGTTGTTTAACCTTTTAGGGATAAACGACACGTATACGTGCCGCAAAAAGGCTTAAGAATCCTTGTTTATTCCCACCAGTAAAATTTTACTGAAAAAGTCGCTTTATTAAATCGGAGCATATTCTTGATTTCATAAGTCATAAATTTATGTTATTAAAAACCGGTGACAAAACATTAAAAATTTCTTAAAAGGCTCCGTCGCGAAGGGGTTAAGAAGCGAAAAGGGCTTCTGGGTAATTTTCAGCCATACAGGTCAAAAGGTCTTAAATCCCTTGGCTATAACATTTGAAGGTAATCGTACTTCTGGTTCTGTTTTTTCTCCTCTTCCTCTTCTACGATGTTGTGTTCGCAAACCGTAAGGCTTCCGTCGGCTTCGAGATACGCTCCTAGTTCAATTTCAGTATGAAACTCCTGAAGAAATGACTTCAATGACAGCTGTTGCTTCTTGGTCCTCTATTCTTGATTTCTCATTCTCACAAAGAAATCCATCTTGGTAGAAACATCTTTAGAGGGTGTAGAGGATTTCTTCATTCCACTTTATTCGCAAAATAACTTTCATTGTTGTAACCTTTTCCCAATCATAAGCATGAAACTACATATTTATCTGTGTCAGCGCCTATTGTCACTAAGCTTGGCGCCATTTAATGAAATATCGTCAAATTTGACCACCAAAATATTTTGTTATAAATGAAGCCAATTTGGCTGTAGCTAACTTATTTGGCGACATTTCCATTTAAATTCAATAATGAATCATTTCCAATCGGTTTTGTTAATCGCCAGTCATATTTACAATTTTCAAAGACCAATAGAATTTAGAATGTTAATTTAATGTACATTTTTAAAAAAAATATGAAACGCTATTCATACCCACTTTGTGGCAATCTTTGTCTACACTCGCTACTGACAGACAATATTCGATATATTTCTACCATTTAATTCTTAACGCCATCGCGCTGACACAAAAATGCCTGCTGTCGCAGACGATTTTTTCCACGGTTTGTAAAATATCTTAACTTTTAATGCTACTATCTTTTAAAGTATTCTTCCAATCATTTTATCGCAGAAAAAGATGAAGTGCACTTTAAAATATTAATTGCATTTAAGTTACCATATAAAAGCTTAAATAAAACATATTCGTAGACGGTGCACTGAATATAAGACACATTTACACTAAATTAAAGGTTTTTATGTTCATTTGTTTTCGATTAAAGAAATTACATTTTGTATTTTAATTTCTGAAAATATGTTTTAAATATATTGAAGTGCATCTAATAACGTATAAAAGAAAATATGCATTAAAATATTTATCAAATAATATCAATCGCTAGAAAATTAATAGCCGGCCATAGATTTTCCGTCGCAAAATTTAATCCTTTCGGGTCCAAATTGCTTTTCAGTTTTTAGAAAAATTTACTTTTACGTTAATAACATTAACACTAGCAATCAAAGTAGATTAATTAGTGTTTAACGAATACTCCACTGTCTGAAAGATAGCGAATGTTGTTGTTTTATGACCTATTCAATTATTATTCACATGACAATTGGCTAAAGAAGATTTTTTGGGATATTTAGAAAACATTGTATTCCATTAAGGGGGGGGGGATTTAACCTTTATTACAACTTTCTAAAATACTTTTTGAGCTTTATTACATATGATTCTTTCAGGAAAGTAATTTTTATTTTAAATTTAAAGAGTGAAATATGTATTTAAAATAAAAGAATATCAAACGGCGCAAAAAGAATTAAGTAAATCCTTCTATAGTAAAAAAAAACTAGCTTTAAAAGGAATGATTCTTGGAATGATGCTGATGTGGAAGATTTCCGGAACTAACGAATCCGGGTTGTCCACTCCTTCCATGAGTCGAATAGACCAATCAGGAAAGGACTCCGTATGGGTTACCATCGCCGTATGGGTTACCATAAAGAGAGGAAAGGTTACCATCGCCAACAATCGCCAAGTTTGTCGCCAACTTGGCGATATATCGCCAAATTTGGCGACCAAAATTAGTTGTCAAAAGTGACGCCAACTTAACGATAACTGTAATATTTCGCCAAATTTTTAATTTCTTTACAACACCAGTCGTTTGATACATCATTTGAGAGGTTTGCAACTGCTTATTCATATAATGGATGTCTTGTGTGTTATCCCCCATTCTGCTCCCCAGGGGAGACACATTTTTAATTTCTTTACAACACCAGTCGTGTTACACAAGATTTGAAAGGTCTGCAACTGCTTATTCATATTATGGATGTCTTGTGTGTCCCCCCCACACTCTGCTCTCCCCAGGGGAGGGGTCACATTTTTAATTTCTTTACAACACCAGTCGTGTGACACATCATTTGAAAGGTCTGCAACTGCTTATTCATACCATGGGGTATTGGCGAGCGCAGCAAGCAGGGGTAGCCAATAATTTGGAATCGCGAAGCGATTACGCGGGGGGTTGGCGAGCATAGCGAGCAGGGGGGCGGGGCCCCCCTTGTAATATAAATAATTATTATTATTAAATGCTTAAACATAAATGAAGTCATACAATAAATTCATAGACATATACTAACATTACTACATATGAATGGTAGCGAAAGTATTTCTCGAAACAAAATAATACTCCATTAACCCTTGAAACTCCGTTGTCTCCGCTGCGGAGACATCTTCTTTCCTTCCAAAATTTGTTTTTGGCACCGGTAATAAAGGAAAATAAAAATTTTTTTATAATCAGAGAATTTTTGAAATTGTCTACTTCACTGAAAGTTCTTTTTAAAAAATGGTGCTAATCGAATAAAATTTGTGTAAGAAGCACCGGAGTCCGAAGGGTTAAAAGACAAGTATTATTAGTAGTACACAGATCCGAAAGGGTTAAACAAACACTGTAAAAATAGAATTAAACTTTTGTATGTTAAATAATTCTGAAACTTTAAAAAACACGGTAGTCGAATCCTAAGAGGAAAAATCAATTTTTATTAGTTGAAAAATGCTATGCAAACGTTTCGATAAAATTTGATACTTAATATATACCATTAAATATATTAGACAAGGCAAATATTCCTTTATGATCAGTAATCTAGCATTTGCAACACGTACTTATCACCGTTCCTAACCATCGCATATAGTTTTAATTATGCAATAAACATATTAAGAGATTCTGTTTACATAAAATTATGCAAAATATTAAAGGATCTATCGTATTATAAAATTTACGGCTTCCTGCTGCTTCGAAAATTTTTTTTTGTTTCAATACCATCATAAAATTATGGCGGGTTATTCTAACTACAAATCTAGCAATTTCACATGATCAGTTTAATTAATAAACTTGATATTTGTTATAGAAAGTAATTATATTAAAACATTTCATTCATTTTAATTTAAATATAGTAGACTTAAATCAATCATAATTTATATGGTCTTAACACGTTCGCTGCCAATAACTCCGCCCTCTGTGTTAACTGATTGAGAATTTCACGCAATAGCGCGTGACCGGTATCGACTGTTTTAATGATATTAAATGTATCCTATAATTGGATTATTTCATGTGCGTTTTCTTTTTATTCAAGTGTGTAATTGAGAATTATATCGCAAATTTCATTATAGATAATCTCTGATTCATTCGAATAAACTGATTTTTCTGCCAAAATGTGCAAGGCAATGTGTGTTTGAAAAAAGAAATAACTAAAAGTGTAACATTTCAGCTGCATCAGATTCTGTTATTTAATAAGTAGAGCATAGCTTCAAAATTAACCCTTTGTATCACTGAATTTCATATCTGAAACACAGCTAAAAATGAATGTTACTTACAAGGAATGTCTCCATACGGGCATACTCCGAAAATTCTGAAAAAATTATCCAATGTACTTCTCATTAGGATATATACATTTATTAAAAAATTTTCGGCGGAATCTCCGTACCCTGTCCGTAAAAAAATAATGAAATCTTCGTTCTTTTTGGCGATTTATCATCGGTTGGCGATAAAAAGCAATTAAAAAGTATTTTTTTTTATATCAAATACATTTTACAGGAAAAAACTTTATGTTCAACTTGTTTATATAAATTAAATTTCTTTGTTTCGGTCAGTTTTAGTTTGTTTTAAGCATAATTTCGTTATATCGATATTTATATGCATTTATATTCAAATTTAACCATCAAATTTAGAGATTTAAAACGAAATCCAAATTTAAATTAATTAAAATTTCTTTAAGTCGAGTTAAGCATTGTCAATTTGATTTTGTTGCTATGGAAACTGGCTTTTATATTTGAATACGCTTAAATGTATGAAAATAATTTTACTGAATAAGAATTTTTTATGTATGAAAATATTTTTTCCAGAGGTAAATTAAATAACTACAGCAACAAATAATATATATATGCAATACAATATGCATATATATACATAATATATTAAACTCTCTCATTGTTTACGTTTAAATTCACGAAATACCATTTACACGCATTCTAAAAATCCCAAAGTTTTCAGTTGCTTTAAAATAGTTTGCTTTTGGCGGGGAAAAGTGCTGGTCGCCCAATCGCGTGACACTTTCTTTTTTTCACGCCAAATACTCGAAAGTATTTAATTTTTTTACAAGTTTTTTACTGTAATTCCGCCGCTAACATTGACTGATCCTTTATTACATACATGAGTAGTTTAATTAGAATTTTTTTAAAGAAATTCTAAGTGTTCCCAGTATGGAGACCTTCCTTGTTAGACATCATGCTTTAACACATGTGTGTAAAAATCTAAGCGCCAGCGTAAGATCTATTAAATTTTATTCGTTATTTTTCCTCTACCATATTGTCTAAATTTTTTGTAAGAATTCTAATAAAGTTTAAGTGAAGAAAAACTAATAAAATTTAGTGGTGAGAGACAGCCCGCTGGCTCCTAGATTTTGACACTCCAGCTATACAGCGCAATTTTATTTATTGCTTCTATCTCCCAATGCATCAGTTAATATAAATAGTTCATATAATTCTAAACAAAGGCGTTCATTCTTCACGCCAATATTTTATATAACAGGTTAGCTGTTTTGATCGTTATTGCTAAAATAAACTTCGTAAATTTCATTAAATTAAATAAATTGTGGACATTTAAAAGATTTCAAAGTCATTTAAGAGATATTTTGCAAATGTTATAGTGTATGTTTAAGTTTATGTAAATGTTTAACGCATAATGAGTCACGATAACATGTGTATGTATTCGATTGTGGTAATTTTTTATGAGTGACAGTACTCTCCAAGTTAATTAATACAGCTAAATTAAAAATCCCTTTAAAAATAAATTAAAAACCACAGCAACTTAGTATTTTCAATGAAAACCGAATATAAAGTTGCTAAATTAAAGAAATGTTTTAGGTTTAAATAAAATATTCTATCCATAACGAATCACGATAATATAGAGATATGGTCTCATATGATCATCTGTTATGATTCGATTATGTTTTTTTTTTTTTTTTTTTTTTTTTTTTTTTTTTTTTTTTTATTCACGAGTAACAACATACCTTAGGTACATTAATATAGCTAAATTAAAAACCTGAGAAAACACAACGGTAACGACTTAAATAAAATATTCAATGCATAACGTATGACGATAATATAGACAGGTATTCGATGTAGTCGTATTTTTTTATGGTTGATAACACTCCTTAAATTAATTAAGATACCTTAAAAATCTCTTTTAAAAATAAATTAAAAACCTAAGGAAACCCACAAAGTCGTATTTTCATTGAAATCTGCATATAAAGTTGCTAAATTAAAGGAATGTTTAGGCTTAATTAAAATATTCTATACATAACGAATCGCGATAATAAGGACATATGGTCGCATAAGATCATCTGATTTGATTCGATTATGATCTTTTTTTTTCTCACGAATAACAGCACTCCTTAAGTACATTAATGTAGCTAAATTAAAAACAGGGATGAGAGCGCTCCGACCAAAATGACCGATTGCTACCACTAAATTTCATTAAAATTTCTGGCATTATTTAATGACAGAATTTCTGAGAAGTTATAAACCAAACTATACTTTTAAAATTTATTGGTAGTAATCGGTCATTTGGATCGGAACACTCTATTCTTGTAAAAATCACTTTAAAAATAAATTATAAACCTGAGCAAAACAGTAGTTTCGTTCATGGAAAAACATCGAAAACGGTAACAGCTTAAATAAAATATTCAATGTATTACGAATCACGACAACATAGTCACGTATTCGATTATGATATTTTTTTATGAGTGACAACACTCCGTAAGTTAATTAATAAAGTTAATTTAAAATCTTTTTTAAAAATAAATTAAAAACCTAAGGAAACACAATAACTTTTTATTTTCATTGAAAATTGAATATATATTGCTAAATTAAAGGAATGTTTTAGGCTTAAATAAATTATTCTATACATAACGAATAACGATAATATAGACACATGGTCTCATATGATCATCTGTTATGATTCAATTATGATCTTTTTTTCTACGAGTAACAGCACTCCATAGGTACATTAATATAGCTAAATTTAAAATCCCTTTAAAAATAAATTAAAAAGCTCAGCAAATACAGCAGTTTCGTTAACGGAAAAACAACGAAAACGGTAACAGCTTAAATAAAATATTCAATGTATAACGAATCACGACAACATAGGCACGTATTCGATTATAATACACTCCTTAAATTAATTAAGATACCTTAAAAATCTCTTTTAAAAATAAATTAAAAACCTAAGGAAACCCACAAAGTCGTATTTTCAATGAAAACTGCATATAAAGTTGCTAAATTAAAGGAATGTTTAGGCTTAATTAAAATATTCTATACATAACGAATCGCGATAATAAGGACATATGGTCGCATAAGATCATCTGATTTGATTCGATTAGATCTTTTTTTTCTCACGAGTAACAGCACTCCTTAAGTACATTAATGTAGCTAAATTAAAAATCACTTTAAAAATAAATTAAAAACCTGAGCAAAACAGTAGTTTCGTTCATGGAAAAACATCGAAAACGGTGACAGCTTAAATAAAATATTCAATGTACAGTCACCGCCAAAAAAACCTTGACACTTTCGATTTTTTATGTTTTGTTAAAAATCTAGAAATATACACAAGGAATCATTCTGAAACTACTGGTGTGTAAACAAAATAGTACACGTCATATATTTTGACAAAGATTTTCCCCCGAAATCTAACAGGGGACCGTCAATAAATTGAAAAAGAACGAAGATCTTTTGGATCACCCTGTCAAAACTAATGAAGCAAAACAGTTTAAAATGCAGATAATGATTAAGTGGCTTATTGTAATAAGTTGTGTCGATTTTTATGAATATAACTTGAAAACTCGTAGAGAAATTAAAGTTTTTATAAAAACGGTCCAAAATTTTTCCAAGTTTTTTGCTTATAATTTTCAGAGCTCTTCATAAAACACAATAATCTTTTCAGAAAGTACAAACAACATTGCACATAACACCCTGTAATCAGAATTAAAAAATAATAAAAAATGTATGAAAAATGAACGGGTTTACTAAATAATTTTTTACTGCGCATGTGTCAACGCTTTTAAAATTTCATTTGCATATTATGTTAGATAAATGTATAGAGCAACTTTTGTGAAAGTCTCAAAAACATAGCTTAAAAACTCTAAAAATTACTATCAATAGAATATGGTCAAAATCCGTTATTTCCAAAATAAAGCAAAAAGATAAGGAGTTGTATCCAAATATAGTAGTACGTGCAATACTGTGTAGGTACTAATCAATGGAATATGGATACAGCCCCTCATCTTTTTGCTTCATTTTGGGAATAATGGATTTTGACAATATTCTATTAACGATAATTTTCAGAGTGTTCAAGCTATGTTTTTGAGACTTTTACAAAAGTTGCTCTATACGTTTAACTAACATAATATGCAAATGAAATTTTAATAGAGTTGACGCATGCGCAGTAAAAAATTATTTAGTAAACCTGTTCATTTTTCATACATTTTTTATTATTTTTTAATTCTGATTACAGGGTGTTATGTACAATGTTGTTTGTCATCTTTCCTGAAAAGATTATTGTGTTTTATGAAGAGCTCTGAAAATTATAAGCAAAAAACTTGGAAAAATTTTGGACCTTTTTATAAAAACTTTAATTTCTCTACGAGTTTTCAAGCTATATTCATAAAAATCGACACAACTTATCACAATAAGCCACTTAATCATTATCTGCAGTTTAAACTCTTTTGCTTCATTAGTTTTGACAGGGTGATCCAAAAGATCTTCGTTCTTTTTCAATTTATTGACGGTCCCCTGTTAGATTTCGGGGAAAAATCTTTGTCAAAATATATGACGTGTACTATTTTGTTTACACACCAGGAGTTTCAGAATAATTCCTTGTGTATATTTCTAGATATTTAACAAAACATCAAAAATCGAAAGTGTCAAGATTTTTTTGGCGGTGACTGTATTACGAATCACGACAACATAGTCACGTATTCGATTATGATATTTTTTTAAGAGTGACAACACTCCGTAAGTTAATTAATAAAGTTAATTTAAAATCTTTTTTAAAAATAAATTAAAAACCTCAGGAAACACAATCACTTTTTATTTTCATTGAAAACTGAATATAATATTGCTAAATTAAAGGAATGTTTTAGGCTTAAATGAAATATTCTATACATAACGAATCACGATAATATAGACACATGGCCTCATATGATCATCTGTTATGATTCAATTATGATATTTTTTTCTACGAGTAACAGCACTCCATAGGTACATTAATATAGCTAAATTTAAAATCCCTTTAAAAATAAATTAAAAAGCTCAGCAAATACAGTAGTTTCGTTAACGGAAAAACATCGAAAACGGTAACAGCTTAAATAAAATATTCAATGTATAACGAATCACGACAAAATAGGCACGTATTCGATTATAATAACTTTTTTATGAGTAACAGCACTCCTTACGTACATTAATATAGCTAAATTAAAAATCCCTTTTAAAATATATTACAAACCTGAGCAAAATAGTAATTTTGTAATTTCATCGATAACTGAATATAATGTGTTAAATTAAAGGAATGTTTACGCTTAAATAAAGTATTCAACGTATAACGAATCATAATAACTTCGGCGATTATGATTTTTTTTTTTACAAGTAATAGCACTCATTAAGTACATTAATGTATCTAAATTAAAAATCCCTTTAAAAATAAATTAAAAACCTGAGCAAACGCAGCAATTTTGTAATTTTATTGAAAGCGGAATATAATGTTGCCAAATCAAGGGGTATGTTTAGTATAGATGTCAGTATGTCATAATTATCCCGAAGTCTTAGCCAAAATAAATACATTTTCAAGCGGAAATTTTATTTAATCAAAAATTTCAAAGTGAAATCTAAAATGTACCGTATGGAAATATGAAACATTTCCTTATTTATATTTCCGGTTTCGAATATGCATGTTTTTGATAAGACTCCGGAATAGTAAGGAAATTTTTGGCATCGACGTGTTTATGCTTAATCATTTAATTTATTATTTTTCTTTTACATGAGATAAATTGAAAATATAATAGTAACACCACTTTTTTAAGCTAAAATATTCGTAACATTTATTCTAAACATTTCCGCGAATAAATAGTATGAAATTGTCTTGACTATGACTTGATGGATTAAGCAGAATCTTCTTGCCCGTACAACGTACAAGCAAATCAATTACAGGGTTCGCACACTCCTTATATTTTGTAAGGACTCTGGCACCACTACTAATGATAAGAAAATTTATATTTAATTTTTAAGATTTAGAATTCGCATCCACCCCCTCGATTCGCAATTTTTGTAATATTTTTCTGCTGTGAAATACATTTGAAATACTGTAAAATTTTAGTGGTAGATGCGTGCGAACTCTGAATTAAGTGGTTGAGTAAAAGATACAATGATAACAAATCGCGATAATAAGGGCATATATTCTGTTATGACTATTTTTTTCACAAATAACAACGTTCTTTAACCCTTTAACTGATTTGCCCGTACACCGTTCGGGCAAGACAAATCTGCTTAATTCATCAATTAAAGCTTTTTGGCACCCCTATTTTTTTTTTTTATTATTATTAATTTCACACTACTTAAAGGCGGAAATGTTTAGACTAAATGTTATGAATATTTAATTAAAAAAATTGTGGTGTGAATCCGGTATTTTCAATTTATTAGGAGGAAAAGAAAAACTCTTTAAGCGGTTAAAAACCTAATTATACTGAAATTAAAAAGCCCTGTAAAGATGAATTAAAATCTTGAGAAATGGCAGTAATTTTGTAATATCACTGAAAACTGAATATATTATTGCTAAATCATATCTTCATCATATATCAATCATATAATCATATATTCATATATTCAGGTATGTTTAGCCATGTCATTAAAAAAAGTAACTAAATCCATTTTAAATTAAGAAATATTAAAATATTTTGTTTCTAAAAAAACAATAAAAAAACTAGTCGAATAAAGCAATCCCAAAAATTTCTTCTATTTCTTATACGTTAATATTTCCAGAAAAATAAAACATTGCAGCGTCACCGGTTTTAGTAATTCACACCAAAATCTAATGTGCAACAACTTATTTCTAGTTCTAACTGCATCTGTAATCTTATAAAAATCCGTTAGGAAGAATCATCGCAGATATCGTTATGAAACTGGATAGAAATGCCACCTGTTGAGCGATTTACTCTAAAAACTAAAAAGTATACTAATTTATTTCAGGGGCTAACTGAATTTTAAGTTTGATGAAAATCTATGCATTAGTTCCTGAAATAGAGCTATTGTCATAATCATGAATAACGTGCCGCATATCAGTGCTGTATGTGGAGAGATTTACTCCAAAAACTAAAGAATATTCATTTGTATCAGGGACTAACTGAATCTGAAGTTTGATGAAAATTCGCGCATTATATCCTGAATCAAAGCTATTGCCATAAGCATGAATAATGCCGCATAGCAAAGCCACATGTTGAGAGATTTACTGCAAAAACTAAAGAATACTCATTTGTATCAGGGACTAACTGAATCTCAAGTTTGATGAAAATTTGTAAATTAGCTCATAAGATAGTGCTATTACGATAATCATAAATAATTCCGTTCAGCAGCGCCACCTGTTGAGCAATTTACATCAAAACATAATCAAAAACATATTATATCAAGGATTACGGAATATTAAGTTTTATAAAAATCCGTCCATAAGTTCTTGAGATATAGCTATTGTGGAAATCCTAAAAAAGACACGATAGCTGTGCTACATGTTGGGCGATATACACCAAATCTAACCAGATCCAATTTATATGAAGGTCTAATTATCTACATTTTTGTGAAATTCCATGCATTAGTTCTTGCGATAGAGCGCCCACAAAATTTATGGCACATACAGACATACGGACAGAAAGACAGACAGACATTTTGTAGAAACATGTTTTTGGAATCTCCAACACCTAAAATATCTAAATAAGTCAAAAATCTGAAAATTTTCACGAATCCAATACTTTCTTCTTGTAAAGATAGAAGAAAGTGATAACTTTAGTTTCATGATGTATATATGTTGTCGTTTTATCGCTTAATACGAAAAATAAATGACGAACTAAACTCATCATTTATTGTAAAATGACAGTACACACAAAATATTATTTAGTTCTATAATCTCAGAACAAAAGGTAGTAATCATTAATTATGAATTTTTCGTGTATTTCCATAGAAAACGTGCCTGAAAACTTTTATTCAAATGTCACTTTCCAAATTATATTTCCAAACATCACGAAAAGTGTAATGACAAAATATTTAAACAATAGGATTCTTCGTTACTAGCCTGAAAACTACATAATTAACCAAACGGAATAATTCATAGTTTCACTAAAAGTTATTATTTTCGAAAAGTTGATGTAATTAAATTTGACTTTTAACGAATGAAGTTTATCCTTAAAAGTAAATATTTTTGACACTCTTTGTTTGCTCTGCTTATGAAGGCTTATTAAAAGGGGAAATTTCGACTTTTGCTTGGAGGGTAAATTTTGCTTACGATTGAAGATTGAGGTTGAATTGATTTAAGATTGAATGAAGTGATAATGAGTTGGTTGCTATCTATTTTTAAATATATTTAAATAAGAAACGAGGATTTCGAGAAAAATAATTCTAGTTGTAGATAAAAAAGATAACGACACATTTATGCAGGGTGCATAGTAAAATCCCTTTAGCGTCTTAACTGGTTATTTCTTTTCCTTCCATTAAATTAAAAATAACGGACTCACAGCACTATTATTTAAATAAAGTATTTGTAACATTTAGTCTAAGCATTTATGCCTTTAACATTTAGTTAGTTTGTTCAAACGCCGTTCGGACAAGACGAATTTGCCTATTTCATCATTTGAAGCTCTTTGACACCACTATTATTTTTAAGAAAATTTTCAAACTGTTGAAAGGCGGGAATGTTTAGACTAAATTTTACGAATATTTTATTTAAATAATAGTGGTGCGAGTCCACTATTTTCAATTTATTGAAAGGAGAAGAATTAACCAGTTAAGTGGTTAAATAGTATAACATTATTAAAAAAAATAAAGTGTTGAAAAGCTTTAAATGATGAATTAAGCAAATTCGTTTTGCCCGAACGGTGTACGGCGAAATCAGTTAAGGGGTTAACCTAAAAATAAGGACAAAGAGAGCTACAGCTATGCAAGTAAGGTAACAGTATACAGTCGAACCCCGTTATAGCGAACCCGGTTTATAACGAACTCCCGGATATAACGAACGAAAACTTTTGGTCCCGCCGTTTTCCTATTGCATTTAATGCTTTTTTATCTTTTTATAGAGAACCTCCGGAATCTAAAGAATCGGTTATAACGAACTTTTTTACTAGTCGACCATGATTTTTTTTTTCTCTTTTTTCTTTTCTGCTGATGTGAAAAAAGGTTTTCGACTCTAATTTTATAAGAAAATGCATGCTGGCTGGGTAAAACATGGTGCAAATTAACGATAAGTCTTTTTATTAAAGAGAAGTAAGACCCAGTCACTCCCACCCGTCAGTTATTTTCCACTACTCCTGTCGTAGGAATTCAGTAATGCATTTAAGCTAACTTATTTAACTAATGTATCTAAGAATAATTCGAGATATGGCAACATTGGAAAGAACATCTTTGAAATTAGCAATAATCAAAAGCTGTTTTCCTTAAATTATACTCTCTGGGTGATGACAAGATGATGAAAAAAAGGAAAATTTAAATGATGAAAAAGTAAACAAACAAAACAAAAATAAAACGATTTTTAACGCGCTAATAAATAGTGTTAGTCATCCTAAGACAGCATAAAGTGTAAAGATTTTTGAATAATCAGGATCATTCCTTAAATTGTTTTCTCATTTATCCTAATATTTATCCGAACTAGGGTTGGTCTCGAATGCTTAGATAATCGGCGCTTCACTCAATTTCTATTTGTCTTCCTTTTTAGTTAATTTATTTAGTATAGTGCCAGTTTAATGTAATCAATTTTAGTCTATTTAATTCATTAATGATCATATCTAATAGAATTTACGTTTTTTTCTTAATACATCATTATTGAATACATAGATATCAGGTAATTATATACATATTTTGTAAACTCTAACATTTTTTAACGGTTCGGATATAGCAAACAAAAACTTTGGTTCCTTGAAGTTCGTTATAACGGGGTTCGACTGTAGTAAAATGACTCCGACCTAATACAAACGACAGAAACGTCCACTGGTGGCGAGTTTTGGAAGCTAACCACTTCAAATCGAAAATGAAATGAAATAAATAAAATTTTCAACTAGAAAATTTTAGAGCATTAATTAGTACGATATGTCATTTATTTCTCACGGACAAGCTAAACAAAGATATCCGAAATTGAAGCTCGACGATTCTGCTCTGCATATTCACATTTTGTAGATGTAGCAGTGCGCAGTTGCAAGTTGCGACATTGTACTGTACTGAAACATCGATAAAAAAAATTTCCAATGCATTTAAATTTTTAATTTTAAAGGTTTTACCGCTCGCTTGATACAAAGAGTATAATCTCATAGTACAAAATTTTCGATGGCAAATAATAATTTTAGTACGAATGTGCGAGCATTTATATTTTCAAATTTCTTTTTTTGTGTTTTTTGTGCGATGTTACTGAAACGTATTGATGTAATTACGTATTTATGCAATAAATATTGCGTATTTTTTCATACTTCTGGCTTTTACTTTCAAATGTATACAGAAAATAGAAAGCGTTGATTTCGGATAAACAGATGGATTTTTGGATAAACAGGCTATGATATCTTATTTGAGTGAAGTATAAATATTGTTTCGGACTAATTAAGTGGAAAATTTTCCAACTGGAAATTATGCTTTATGCTTTTCCAATTTTCATTAGCTATCTTCCAAATTTCGCCACTAAGGGCTTAACCGTTGTTTGAATTAGTTCGGTGGTACTCAATTTACTATACCGTTGTCGCCCCAGTGGCGTGATCAGTAACGGCAACTAGTGCCATGCCAAGGGGTCCTGGTTCGAATCCGGGTAAGACATGGATGTTGTTTTATAATGATATATATATATACATGTGTGTGTAATGAATACAAGAAATAAGAATAGTGTTGATTTGTGTTTGTTTCTGTGTGTATTATTATTGATCATTCGAGGCGAAAGCCACAGCTGCTATAGGCCTCAAAGCAATTATCAGTCAAATCTACGTACTATACCGTTGCCTCACTTGCATGAAGCTCTCTCCGTTCGGAAGTATTTTCAGGTTAAAGAGACTTTCCTATGCACCCTGTATATACAATTAAACATATTGCATTTTCATACATTAATTACTGTATAATATTGAAGATCAACAAGCCGATGGAGTGTGTCTACATATTCATTCCAATTCGACAATACAATGTGCAAAATTTCTTGGCAATATTTAGATTAATTACAATATATGTAACCACAAACATAGATTTTCGATAAAGTGGTCCAAAATTCCATCTGTGGTCTAAGTGATTACAGAGCAATCACAAACGACTATTTATGCACTATATAGCCAAAGGTGACCAGCAACTTGCGATTTTAGACATTTTGTTAAATATCTAGAAAAATACAGTAGGAACTATTCTGAAACTCTAAGTGTGTAAACATAAAAGTGCCGATCATACATTTCCGTAAATATTTTTTCCCGAAATTCCACAGGGGGCCGTCAACAAATTGAAAAAGTACGAATATTTTTTGAATAACCCTGTCAAAACTAATGCAGCAAAAACGCTAAAACTGTAGATTATGATAAGTGGCTTGTTCTAATATACTGTGCTTATTTTTATAAAAAACAAAATAAAAATCCTTTAGTTATTCTAAACAAATGTTTTTCTAAATAATGTAAAGTTATAGGACATCGTAAGCAGCACTTCCACGCTTTTAAAAAACGTTTAGAAAACGATTATTTATGTTAAAGAAAGAAAATTAAGAAAAACATTATGAGTTCAGTATATAATCTAAAAATAATTATATTAAAAAACTATCACGAAAGGAAATAAATTGCCTGCATTAATTAAGTCTGTTTGCTCGAACTTTTAGTCAAACGAGTTTTAAAGGAAAACAATTTTAAAGTAAATTATATTAAACAAATTCATTTTATTTAATTTATGTGCTTAAGATGTCTTTGCATTTCTTTGTTCAATTTATAATTATTTGTCCTTCGGTTTTAAATATTTTGACTTTAACTCAGAAAAATGATAAATTGTTTTTTATTTCTAATTACAGTAACTAAAGTAATGAAAGAAATGGTTTTTATTTTATTTTTTCCGTGTATGGCGAATTTTGTACAAATTGATTGGACAGCTGAAAAAGAAAACAAGTTGAAAATTTCACGTGAAGCGTTGCAAATGAGGTGCGTTCTTACGATAATGAAGTTTTAAAAATATCACTCGCATATATCAATCTTATATAATTGTAAATATTTAATTACAATTAAAATGCGCATCAAACAATATTCTCCCTATACCATTAGGTAATGGAATACTTTTGTGTGGAATTGTAAATTAATAACAAATATTCTTTGCACCACAGATTATGCAAAATGTATATTATAATATGTACTTTATAGATGCATATCAATTTTATTATGTTCGAATGAGTGTAACACCATTAAAATGCATTTGAAAAAAAAAAATTCCATTTACCGTAATGCAACGGATTAGTTTTGATTGTTCCTGTAATTGATCTATGCATTCGATTTTCATAAAATTTGAAATGACGCGACAAAATTATGTAATAATTATATATTTTAAATTTCAGACGATTCGGTTAGGCAGTGTTTGCGTTGTTATATGCGGACGGACGGTCTGAACGACGGGAAGCGAAAAACCTCACCTCTCTGTACGATGTTGCCAGAAAATGTTTGGCGGTACTTCTGGATTTGTGAGATGAATACTTTAAGAGGGTTTCCTCGCTTAGGAAGTGTGTAGCAGTCCTGTTTATTTTGATCGCGCGAAGAATGACCAGCAAATAGGAAAGATTTTTTCAGCATATTTACACCGCAATTAATGCTATGAATATATTTTATAGTTCACAAAACTGTAATTTTAAGCGCAAATAATGCTAATAAATATATTTTACAGTTCACAAAACTGTAATTTTCACAGACTTGTTATTTTTGAACTTTGAATAATTGATAAAAAATACGTACACAGAAAGATTTCACAAAGCTGATTACAAATTTTGCATCGGAAATGTAAAATAACAACAAATTTAAACAATAAAAGTGAAAACCAACTCCAATTCTATGTAAATGGATTTATTTTATTGAAAATTAATGAAGTTTAAAAATATTAAGTTACATTGTTTTTTTGACATTCGCTATTTAACGAGCTATGGATTTTATATACTATATATAACTCAATATTTATATGTGTTGATCAATAAAAAAAATCACATTGATTTTTTTATTAAATTTAGAGATTACTTTAATTTTTAGACTCTCCAATTCATTTTGAACTTTTATTATCTTAATTATTAAAAGGCATTTTTGAATAAGATTAAAAAGTCGAAGATTTTACTAATTTCATTGTCTCATTTTTTGAGGGGGGGGGGGAGGGGTTAAAAAGATTAAAATCACGCTTATAATTAACAAGAATTAAATCAATTATTTGGTTCAAGGACTAACTGTAATATAAAGATATTATAATTAAAATATGAATATATTATTGGTATACAGTAAATAAAAGTAACAGTATATTATTAGAGAATAGTTATAAAGATTGTCATTTTCCCATTGCTCAAAAATGTATTTTTGAGCAATATTTTTTCTGTTAAAATCTTGTGAGATTTTAATGTTTAATAATTAAAGTATAGATAGTCATATTATTTTGTTTTGGAGTATTAAATGTCACTTTAAGTGTTCTTACCTTTTTAAAATAATTTAATCATGTTTGCCCCATTTTATCCTTATAATATTTAATATGCAATAATAAAGACATGAATAATTATATTAGATTGTTGTTTTGATGGATGTCAGAGTAGGGGTTAGTATATCCCCATCCCCACCCCTTTATTTTCTTCTAATTATAATTAAATATATTATATTCGGCTTTTGCTTATGAAATAGCTTTAAGGCTATTAAAATATTGATATTTTTTTGAAAAAAATCAGTTGTAATATTTCTAACAGTTATCTTGATATTTTTCTTACTACGAATAACTGGGGACTTTATTTCAAATAAAAATATTTCAGAATCTGAACAGCAACTTTCACAAAAAGTACATAAAACAGTACATATAAAGTACACTATTCTATTCATTTCCATGAATAGAATAGTGCATACTTCTAATTAATTTTTAGTGAATAATTTTTGTTACAGTTCTGATAAGTGATACATGCAAGCGATACTACTTGATTATTCCGTCGACCAAAGAACTATCATCAAATTATATGATTAAATGCCAATAATGGATGATCGTAAATGCCACATTCGCTTGATATTAAACACAGTAATCATGTTTCAAATAATGAAGTGATTTTTAATTCGACTCTTTATTTATAAGGTATTTGTACCCTATATGGACAGGGCTCTCAATATGGACACCCCTAATATTTTTAAAGGTAATACTTTTAATCGAGAGATGGCTTAACATTTTCGCGAAGAAAAGCAGTTGAAAAGATAATTAAGACTTGAAAGTGTAAAAAAGCGCGTTGTTCGCCATTTAGGAGGAAACTTATTGTTTCGAGATGTGCTGATCTTAATTACTTGTAAACTTAAACCCTTATTAGATATGATAAAATTACATTAAATGTTGAAAAGTGGAGTATTTTAGAAAGCTAATAAAACACATTTTCAATTGCTAGTGCATATTTTACTTTAAAATATTTTCCTTTTTAATTTGTTACAAGATTTAGTAAAACTACGCCCGGTTCCCAATATGGACAGCTTATGACCCCATCGACTACAACTGTAAGAAAGAAGAAAATTCAACGTTGCCAAGCAATAAATTGAAAAGGCATCAAGTGGTAAAATCTTTGTTCAACAAGATGCCATTTGAACAATCTCCCAAAAACCTTCCCCCAAAAAACCCTTGCAGAAAAATAAAAAGCCCCCCCCCCCCCAGTAGGATATCTGTTGGCAAAATCGTTGGCTTTTTCAAACATGCGGCTATGCATCACATGTGGCAAATATGTTCAGGAGGATTATGTGGGACTTACTGCCCATGGTGAAAAAGTTTCTATTTGTCCATCCTGTGAGGATTGAGTAATAACAGATGTAAATTCGCAGACAGATGCAATAAAGCTAAACAAAACCAACAATATTATTTCATAATATTTACTAGTAACTAAGGGTCTTTGCATGGGTCTTCGAAGGGTAAAAACCGAGAATGCACTCCCCCCCTTTCCAAAGTGCATGTTCTGAAGATATTTACTGTCCCCCCTCCTCCTCGGAATACTTTGATACACTTTTTTATTCCCTCTCCTCTAAAATCCCTTGGAAAAGTGGCTCTTCCATACACACTGTGTAGAAAGTCAATAAGTCAATAAGGCGAACCTTTTTGTTGCAGCGTGCCAAAAATTATCAAAAAATTATTTTACATGAACCATGACGTGCCAATTAAAAAACAAATTTAGTAGGTGGAAAAATAATGAATTAAAATTACTTATAAATTTTTCTATTAAGTATTAAAAAATATGCGGAATTTACATGTACATATTAAACTATAATAATTATGCAAATAAATATATTTTAGACAATAATAAAAAATGTTAAATCGATGCAATTTAATTTCTATTGTTGCAACTTTATATCAGGTTAATTTAAAAGCAAACTGTACCGGATCTGATAAGTGTTTACAATTTGAGTTTTGGTATCGTTCATTCGAGAAAAAAGTGACTCGAAAGCATAGATAATCAGAACAACTGCTAAAATGACAAGCGCAGTCAACATAGTTTTTTTTTTTTAAATAAATTCAAAATTGCCGTAATTTTAACATCGGAATTTAATAATGTTTATTGGGCAATTCTTGACGATAGTATTCAAATATTGTTTTATTAAAAAAAAAAAAAAAAAAAAAAAAAAAAAAAAAAAAAAGACCAGAATTGGAAAAAGGATTGGAATAAAATTAATTATTCAATTTTCGTTTAATCGAATTTAATAAAGATCAGTCGCGATTTTGTGTAATCTGACTTTATTTTGATTTAAAGCCATAAGCAATGCCGTGCCAAAATTATTTTTTCGTGTGCCAAAAGGGGCACGCGTGCAATAGGTTCGCCATCTCTGCTCTAGGGTATACTCTCTGCCTTGAGCGCATACCCTCTACTAAAGCACACATCTTCTGTTACTTTTACAACTACACCCCTGACTATAACGATATACAAAACAATGCAAAAAAAGCATATAAAAAATGTAAATTCAGACTGAAAAAGTTAATACTCATAACTGTAAATAAGATAATGATAAACAGTAGCAACAAACTCATTTTTCATTTTGCTATTAAGAGGTTTTTTTTTATTATGGCACAACCAATTTCAAAATTTACATAGGCTGTTTGCAAATTTTGTTGATTTTATTATAAGTCACTAAATCACCATAAATCTATTTTTGTAACGTGTGTGACATAAATTTATTCATTTTCAATGCTTTATATCTATAATAATAGTATAAAATTATTTTCGAAATTCAGTATGGCATGAAACTTATGTATGACTAACTGTATCTTAACTTTCAAAATTTCAAAGGTTGTGTGTGCATGGGGGGGGGGGGGGGAGGGAGGCGAGAGGCGAAAATTTTTGTGAGGTCAAACAGAAATAGATATTTTAATGATTGTTTCAAGAAAGTTATATTAGGAGCAGGGTATATCGCTGAAATCAAATAAATATCGCTTAATATAAAATAAATTATCGCTTTTGTTTAAATAGGATGATTATTTGGTCTGGTCAATAAGCAAGGTTTTTAGAAAAATACAAATTTTATTTAAATTAGGAGGGAAAAAAAACGACCTTCAAAACTAAACTACTAACGCAAAAATAAGACTGGAATTCATTATTATAAAAACTAACACAGTAATTAACTATTGCAAATAAAGAACAACTTTAAAAAGAAAAAAAATGTTTATTTCTCATAATTAGCACTTATTATATCGAAATCTCTTTTACAAGTGAAAATTTGGAACAATTCACTGCGTAGCTTCAGCAGAGCATGAATTGCTCATAATGAAACTACTTTCTTACGAAGAAAGTGTAAACAAATCTCATCGAATACTCCAAGCAGACCTACGCACCAGAAGTTGCGCACGAGAAGTTGATTGGCGCTAATCGTGAAGTCCCGCCAAGCATTTTCTCGCCACATCGTACAGAGTGGTGAGATATTTCGCTTCCCCTGAACGACAAGTATATAAACGTATTTACATAATAACGAACGCACCTAAAAAACCCGCCACTTCTGTTATTTATTCCTAGCATGTAAACACAATGCAGTGATATTAACGGATATTATTATGAAAAATGTTTTTATATATAAAGCTTTTTTTTTAAATTTTTGCTTTTATTTCATAGTAATCAAAGTACTGAAATAAATACTGTTCTACTTTTATCTGAAAGTATAGCTTATATGCCTTTCGTAAAATATAGTTTAATATATAACTAGCAAAACCCTTGGCTTTGCTAGAAAATTATTGAAATAATTCAAGTGGTTTATGTTTCATTGGTTTAATTGGAAGAAATTATACTGCTACGGATAGTTCAAAATTTACCAATTAACCCACATTTGGACTAAATGTCATTATTACACTGCTTTAGGCTAACATGGGAGTTAAATTTAATAAGAACTAAATTTAATTCAAAATAAATGGTTATTTAAAATGAATTTGAAAGCTTTATGCTCATTTCATTTTTCATTTAAAGTTTCGAATTTCTCAGAAACCGAACATAGCAGTTTTTTATGTTTTAAATTACAATTACATTTTGAAAGTAACTACCATGCCATATTCCGAGCTTCTTTACCAATTATACAGTGCGTGTCAAAAGTTTAAGCACAATAGCAATTTTAAAATAAAACTTTAAATATTAACTTTATTTCAATGCTTGCCTTGTATATTTTAATAAAATCTATTTCAACACTAGATTCATTGAAATTAACTTTTTAATTTTATTTCAAACCATGGAGTTTAAGAATAGAACAAAAATAACCGTGTCAAAAGTTTAAGCACAAAATCTTTTTTGTGCAAATTTTACAATCTGACGTAAGCGGTTGAGCGCGCAAACAATTTCTGGGTGTATAAGAAGCAGTCAGTTATTGTTTTAGAGTTAGTACACAATACCTAAGTCGAAAAAATTTTCAGAGGAAGGGGGGGGGATAAAAATCTGGAGTATGAGAGCAAAATGTAAGCCTGTTTCTGAAATTGCAAGTGCATTAAAAAGATCAAAACGAGGTATTCATCAAATTTCCGCTCGTGGTAATGATTTCAAACGAAAATTTCGTTCAAAAAGGCCATGTGTGACTAGTTTGCGCGAAGATAGCCGCATCAGAAATTTGGCTTCAACTGGTAATTACTCCCTTTCGCAAATAAAACATGCAGTTGGAGGTCAAATATCGAAAAAAAACTGTTCACAGAAGAGTTTTGGAGTTCAAATACATCAAATACCGTAAAGCGGCTCGATTACCGTGTCTTAAACGACACCATAAAGAAGGTAGATTATAACGAGCATATCTCATATGGTGAAAAGTGGCTGAATGTCACATTCAATGATGAAAAAAATGGAACCTCGATGGCCCTGATGGGTTTAAGTACTATTAGCATGATCTCCGCAAAAAACCTAGAAGTGTATTTAGCCGACAACATAAAGGTGGTTCTATAATTGTATGAGGGATATTTGTTTCAATGGTAAGACATCTCTAACACTCATCAGGGGTCGTGAAAACTCTGAAAACTACCAAGAGACATTTGCCAATCATTTGCTTCCTGTTGGCGAGGTTTTGGGAGGAGAAAAAGGGTTATTTCAACATGATAATGCTTCGATCCATACCGCAAACTCAACTTCGTCGTGGCTTAAGTCGAAAAAAGTGTCTGTTTTGAAATGACCGGCAATTAGTCCTGATTTAAACCCTATAGAAAACATGTGGGGTATTCTTACTCATGCAGTTTATCCAAATGGAAAGTAGTATTCTTCAGTTAAAGATTTGAAAGATGCCATTGAGATTGCTTGGCTTAAAATTGAATCAGAAACAATACAGAACTTCATTTTATCGATGGAAGACCGTATAATTAAAGTAATTCAACAAAAAGGAGTAATAATCAAGTATTAATTTTTTTTATTGTTGTTCTGCTAAAAATTAAAAAAATTACTGTGCTTAAACTTTTTACACACTCATTTTTGTTGTTTTGATAAATTTTATTATTTAAGATGAATTTTTTAGGATAAATCTGTTAACTATCTTTTTAAAACTACAATTTGTAGGTTATGTGAAAAGGAAAGTAACTTCCACTAATTAATAAAATTTCATTTTGAAATTTTCTGTTGTGCTTAAACTTTCGACACGCACTGTATTACAAAAATCACAATTTTAGACTGTTTAGACTGTCCAGCACTCTTTAACCCCTTGGGGACGAGTGACACGTATACGTGCCGCAAAAAGGCTTAAGAATCCTGTTTATCCCCACCAGTAACATTTTACTGAAAAATGTGCCTTGTTTAATCGGAGAAATTTTTCGATTTAATAAGCCACAAAATTTTTGTTTTTAAAACTGGTGACAAAGCATTAAAAATTTCGTAAAATGCTCCCGTCGCGAAGGGGTTAACCATTTGAGCTCTGTTGGGTAAATTTCTTCAAAAATTCCAAATGTTACATTGGCACCAGTATTTTGCAAAGAAAAAAACCGGTTAACGATATACACGAAAAAATGCATTAAAGCTTTTTCGAATAAATTTGGTCGAATTTTTTGGTGCGGTTGTGACATTTCGGAATTAAAATTATGTGGTAAAAAAATTCTACCATCAGAGCTCAAAGGGTTAAGAAGGTCTATAGGCATAAGTTTTGGGTGTATAGTCGAACTCAATAATCAAAATTATACTATTAACTTTTTTTGTAACATATTTATTGATATTTTTTACCCTTTCTGGCGCTGAGTAAATCTGTTTGAATTAATTAACTGCCATCAGATTTAATAAGCGAATTTATTACAAAATTTGAATTTATTTACTTTCAGGTATATTATAAAAGAAAAAATTTAATTAAATATTCTTGTTGCCAATAAAATAAAAATAATGTGTTCTTTTTTAGGGCCACCGCACCGAAAAGGATTAAAGTGAACAATAAATAAATAAATAAATACGTTTTAAGCTCGTAAAGTTAAAGAGAAAAAAAAGGGGGGGAGGGGTGCTGACGTTGATTGAAGGCCAGGTGAACTAAAATAAAAAATTACGGTAAAAAAAAAAAAAAAAACTCCTGACATTACACATAACCCTCCTGCAAAAATTTTTTAAATAGCTGTCACCGTTTGCAAGTTATTGAATTTTAAAATTCATCAGTCATTTTAGGGAAACCCGGTATAGACTCACTGTACCTGCAAGAAGAGTTTTGTTTCTAAAAGCTTATCGGCACCACTAATTTTAAAAAGCAATAATCACTTCATTTAAAAACAGATCGATTTTCGTATTGTTGATAGTAATTCGTAGGAAATTTCCCAGATTTAAGGGGAAAACTGAGATCTCAGGAAAAAAGGACATTTTTGTGGTTTTGTGGGAAATTTCAGACATTTTTGAGAAATTTCGTCCTTAGCTATTTTTTCCCCGAACTACGCCATATTCCTGGGAAAATTATAGTATCGGGCTACAAATGATTAGAAAAAAAACTTTGCATTACCTATGCAGTTATGTTGTAACGTACATTGTAAAATCGCTTTTAGATGCTCAGGAGAGAACACTCGAATAAAGAAATATCCTTTTCCAAGTGGAAATACGAATTATATGACATTTTTAAATTGTTATGTTAAGAGATGTAATTCACCTTTCCAAAAATTGCAGAACTTATTATTAATTAAATACATTATTAAAACTTTTCACTGATATGTGTAATTTCTTATAAGCTTATATAATAATAGAGGATTTCGATTTCTTAATTTTAGAATTTACTTCTAGATATATTTAAATTAGTTAAAAATCAAACATTCCAATATATTGCTAATTGTCGAAAAAATATACTTAGATTTAATAAATTAATTATTTTTGTTTTTTAGACTGTTAGTCCTCGAGTACATACTTTATTTTTTAAGGAAATAAGATAAATCTATCAAAAATTCTTGGTTGTTTACTTTTACTATATATTTCTCTTGAAAAATATATTAATGTTTGAAGATTCGAAAGTTTAAAAGAGGAGGGGGTGGGGCTCTAATATAGGAAATAATATAGTTAGAACTTTCCCCAACAGAGGGCAGCACCAGAAACTTAACGATGCAGAAAAAAATTGACTGATGTGGGAAATTTTGAGAAAAAATCTGGCTGATAAGGTTACCATATCACTGTTTCGTACTTAAGTTCTTCAACTATGATTTTCTATAAAATCATATAAATCATGCAGAATGCAACATAGCACTATTAATTATTGCGTGATATGCACAGAAACCTAATGTGTAAAAACTTATGCCAATGCCTATCTGAGTCTGAATTTGACGAGTATTCGTCCAATAACTCATGAAACAGAGCTATTATGGAAATCATGAAAACTGCAGAATAGAAACGCCACTTATTTAGCTATTTACGCCAAAATGTAGAAAATGTATATTCATGTATAGCAATAACTGAATCTGAAGTTTGATGAAAACCGTGCATTACTTTTGGCGATAGAGCTATTGTGTAAATCGTAAAAAAATATAACATAGAAGCACCATCTGTAGAGACATTTACACCAAAATGTAGAATATATCAAGTCATGTCAAGTACTAATTAAATCTAAAGTCTGAAGAAAATTCTGGTTAAAATTAGTTCCGGAGATTGAGCTACTTCGGAAATCGGGGAAAATGCTCCATAGCAACGCTGTCTGTTGAGTGTTTTACACCAAAAACTATTCAGCACAAACATATGTCAAAAACTAACTAAATGTAAATTTTTATTAAAATCTGTGTTTTGCTCTTGAGATAGAGTGCCCACAAAATTTGTGTCACATACCTACAGACAAACATTTTGTTAAAAGCAGTTTTTCGGGCTCCCCGACCTCTAAAACATTTAAATCCGTCGAAAACCGGAATTGGAAAATTTCCATGAATCCAATTCTTTCTTCTTATAAAGATAGAATAATGTAAAAAAAAAAAAATAATCAAGTATAATCAATCTAAAATTAATGGTCGAAAAATAAAATACCGACCATTAATTTTAGATTGCAAAATTTAAATAGAAACTGTAAATACAGAATAACGCTTACGTTGTGAAATAATCCTAAAACTTTGAAAAATACGGTAGTCTTATCATAAGAGGAAATATAAATGTTTATTACTTCAAAAAAGCCTATGCAAATCTTTCGATATTGTTTAATTTAATTTATGTACCATTAAATGTATTATAGAAGACAAGTATTCGTTTATGATCAGTATTCTAGCGGTAGTAACATATATTTATTAACGCTCCCAACCATCGCATATGGTTTTAAGTGCGTAATAAACATAACAAGAGATTCCGTTTAAATAAAATCCTGTAAAATATTAGATGAGCTACCGTAACATAACTTTTACGGCTTGTGCTGCATCGAAAATTTATTATTAGTTCTAATAACATCATAAATCTATGGCAAATTATTGTAACCATAAATGTATGAAGTTCACATTGTGACTTTAATTGATGCAGTTATTTTTATTATAAAATGTAATTATACTTATAATAAAACATTTCATTGATTTTTTTTTTACAGATTTAATCCAATCTTAATTTAGATGAACCTAACCATATAAGATGTGGTTAATCCTTTATCTACCGACGGTACTTATAACCCTCATAGCATGCATGGTTGACTCACAGTGACGTCATTGTGACGTCACTGTGAGTCAATTTGGTCACATAACATCTGTGACCAAAATGCCACCACTCAGTGACGTCACATTGTGACTGAGACGTGACTTTATTAAAAATTTTTAGAAAATTATAAATATTCTTCAAAATATGTTATTTACTTAAAAAAAACATGTTTCTGGCAATTTAAATATCGTTGCTTTTGTCACAGTTTCGTCACAATGTTAATGTCAAATTAGTCACAAATGACACATTTTCCACAAATTTGTCACATTGTGACCACTTTTGTGAAACGTCACAAAAGAGCTCTAAAACGGCCATAACGACTTCACATTTTAGTCACTGTGACTTCATATCGACGTCATGTGACGTCACATCGACAATCGATTGTCACAAAGTCACAATGTGATTTCACAACGACGTTGCAGTGACGTCACCATGTCTTACGGGAAGTACCCTTAAAATTGCTTATTATAAAATTCCTTTAATACATCAATTAGTTGTATTACTGTTTAGAATGATTTACAGATACATTACTTTAATTTATTTCAAAAGCATTATTGGTTATAGAAAACAAAAATATTTTTAAAAGGATGATTTCTTTTGCCTTTGCATCTTTTGAGTTTTGTTAGCGCTGACGGAGGAGGGGGGGGGAAGGATTTTTCAATGCCGAAATATTTATATATTTATATTGTAAGAGCATTATATTTGTACACTTTATAATTCAACAAAAGACTAAGAAAACAATTTAAAATAAAACATTCCAGTGGAGTTATAAATATTGCACAAAATTCCTGTAAATTCAAATTTAATTAATCCTTCTAAATCCTTCATCTTTATAAAATCCTTCAAAAATTCATTAAATGATTATGTAAATCTTTTAATTTAGTTTAAACAATTTACGTAAAATACTTTAGAATGTAAAATTTTGATGAATTCATATTTCGGTAGATAAAGGGTTAGTTGTTTTTCTGTAATGTTGAATTCATGCCAGAAATTTCGAAAAGTTTTGTTTGCAAATAAGAAAAAGTAATTTTATAACATTGTTATTTTTTCCCCACATAAGTTATAAAAGAAAAATTTAATAAAAATTCTCTGGTGCAAACCTTCATTAAAATTAAATGAGAAATAATGCATTCCACCAAAGGGTTTAAAGGGTTAACAATATTAATTATAGCCTATAATTGGAGTATATTATACACATTTTTTTTCTATCCTAGTGTGTGATTGAGAATTATATTTCATACTGAATTTATAGATTTTTTTTTTTTTTTTTTTACAGTTTCTGATTTATTTTACAAAAATCTACTAAATAGATTTTTCTGCGAAAATATAGATCATAATGTGTGTTTTAAGTGTTTCAAAAAAAAAAAAAAAAAAGAAGGAATTAAAAGCGTATAATTTAGCGATCATTTTAATTTTCTATTCACACCAAGTTTTTAAAGAAATAAATTTTGATGTATGCAGTGAAATCACCTCCGTGCGCAACCATTTTTTCATCGAACGAAATTTATTTCCATAGGTTCAATACAATGACCTACGATACCTAGACACCACAATGGCAACCTTTTCTTAGGCCGACATCTTTGCCTTCCGTCACGTGACGGAGGGCAGATTTAGCTCGCCAAACCGGTTTTTCTTCCGCCGAAACTCATATAGTTATGTCTTGAGTTGACCGCACTTCTGTTTCTCTAAAGAGAGAACGTGAAATCTGAAAGTTGCCAATAAAGCGATTACCGTCAAAAAACAGCAGCTTTTTGCCAAAGATGTTGGATTCGAAACCATGCCGAGAGAACAATGGGATGTGGCGTCTACGTATATTAGAAAGTCAATGGTTCAATATTACTTTTGGGCATTTCCATGCGAATTTGTTAGTCTGTTACACAACTGAAAATCGCTATGCTTGTTGGCCACCGTTATTTTTGAAAAGTTTGCTTCGCCTTATTCAATTGATGATATATCTTCGATAAACTAAGTCACATTTTCTCGTTTTAAAATACAGGTAGCTAAAAATCGTAGTACGTAACAGACAAACAAGTTCGCATGGAAATGCCCTTTTACCTCCATTCAGAGACCATCCCAGTTAAATTCCCACCAAGAACGACCAATTTGTTTGAAGAAAATAAAACAAATTCTGTCTTTCTGGTCGCTTGAAGAAGGTTTTATAATAAAAAATAATTTCCGAGAGCATGTTATTCATTAAAATTTTAAACTCTGTTTGAACGTTTTTTTTCTAGTAACTTTTAAGTATTTAAACCCCTCTGTGCATTTTTCGGCAATTAATTTGATTCTGAAGACAAATTAATAACGGTCAATAAACGTAACTGCCCTATTCTGTTATAAAACTTTAAAAAAAATAGATAAAGTAACGGACTCATCATTATTTGTAGCCGTCAGAAAAAAAAAGAATTCTTAGTGAACTTTGAAAAAACTAGGAAATAAAAGTTATAAAAAATAAAACTGTAAAATCAAAGCAATCGTCAATGTTTTCTCTTTTTTTAATTCTACAGTAATTAACTTATCTAATTAACTTTTCGTTTCCTACTTATTTTTTTATAATTTTTACTTAATCCGGTTTGTCAGTTTGGCCTCAATTTTCAATATAAAAACTCCAAATTCACATTAGAAATTTAGATAGAAGAATTATTACTAGCCTAATCACGAAACGCTTTTATTAAATAAAGCAAACAATACTACATAGAGTTTCAAAGGTGAATATAAAATTTCAGAAATAAAAAAGAGACTGAATTCGTTAACCTTGTTCATAATGTGAAAAATAAATTTGCTTTAATACATCTAAATTGAAATTCTTTAAAAAAGAATAAAAACAAAGACAGTGATTTTGTAATTTTATTGGAAACTAAATGCAATGTTGCTAAATTAACGATATCTTTTGAAAAGATATATTTATGTTTCAGGGGTTCCGGTACACCTTTTTAAATAATTTTTATTTATTGAGTTAAATTTTTTAATTTTTTTGTGATGGTTAACTCAATTTTTTGAAAAAAAAATTATATGATAAAACTTGACGCAATTTTTTTAATTTAAATTTTAAAAGTTATTTAAAAAGACGGGGAAATTTAAAATCGTTATCACTCGAAATAGTATTTGTAGAATATTTTTTTTTCATTTAAATAAACAAAAATATGTAAGTTTTTAAAATATATATATAAACTTTTATAAAAATTAAAAATATTTAAAGTAAAAACTTAACAATAAACCATGCAACTTAAAAAAACGATATTATCTTAAGTAAATATTTTTTCAAATCTGCTGAATCAAAATTAGTGTAAAACATTAGAAAAAGTCATATTCCAAATTTTAAACTTTTACCTTTAATGTTCTTGACTTATAAAACTTTAAACAGGAGACATGATTAAAAAACCCAACATAAAGAAAAACAATTCCCCATGAAGGGGATATATTTTTCCTATGAAGTCATTTTCATGACAATCATTCTTTGAAAGATAGATTTTGAAAACAAACAGAAACGATAATAATATTTCCTGCTCCAATTAAGATAGAAACATAATTTAAAAATTTTTTTAACCAAAACAAGTTGGAAATTGCACGTAAAGCGTATCAAATAAGGTGCGTTTAAAAAGTGAAGTTTTAAAAATATTCAGATCTTGCTGTTATAATTGACAGTACTTCGAAGACAGTATAGTGGTAGAAATCTTTTTTGTGTTCCTGTAAATATACAGGAATAGTAATTATTATTACACCTCAGCAACGCATATCATATTCATAAAATGTGAAACAGTTTAATACAATTAAAACGCGCACCAAACAATGTTCTCCCTATACCATTATGTAATGGAATACTTTTGTGTGGCCTTGCAAATCAATAACAAATGTTCTTTGCACCACAGTGTGTGCAAAATGTATATTATAATATGAACTTCATAGATTCATATCAATTTTATCATGTTCGAATGTGTGTAACATACTATTAAAATGCATTTCAAACTTTTTTCCCCGTTGACCGTAATGAAACGGAATACTTTTGATTATCCCTGGAATTGATCTATGCATCCCATTTTCATAAAATTTGAAATAACTCGACAAAATTATGCAATAATTATATATTTTAAATTTCAAACGATTCGGTTGTGTAGTTTTTGCATTGTTATATGCGGACGGACAGACAGACGTTGTGACGGACAGACGGACGGACTGAATGACAACTATAGGTGCTACGTATTTACATAACGAACGCACCTAAAAAAGGGAAATAAAGAAAAAAATTGTAATGCTGCAAAAGTTTTTTAAAAAATTTGAAGATTTTTGTATTCCGGACCCTTTTAAATAACATTTTCAATGCATAACGAATCAGAATAATATAGACATATATTAGTTTATAATCCCTCTTTTTTAACGAGTAATAGCTGTTCGTGAATTTTCAAAATATTGTTCAAATACACTGCTCAAAACAATTAAAGGATATTGCAGTTTTAGGTGGATTTTGTATGTGGGAAACTTTTTAGCTGATTGATACATGGTCGACAGACATAGTAGGTTATATGAGAATAAATTACACATGTTTGGCAGAAAAAATGCATTTTATTGCGCATTTGTGTACAAAAGGAAAAAAACACAATTTGTGCATATGAGAAAAAAAAAAGAATAAGAAAAGGTGTTTTCTTCAAAGAAAATCATTTTCAGTAGGGGGTATGGTTTCCACGGGCGGCCAGCAACGTTGAACACCTTTGAGGCATGGACTCAATGAGGCTATTAATGACGAGTTGGGGTATTCTGCCCCACTCTTCCAGAAGAGCTCTTTCCAGTTCTTGGAGAGTTTCTGGGGGTTGTTGGCTGCCAGAAACGCGTCTTCCTAGAGCGTCCCAAACGTCCTCGATTGGATTCATGTCTGGAGAACACGCTGGCCGTTCCATTCGAACGATTCCTTCCTCGAAAAGGAAATCCTTCACCAGGTTTGCACGATGTGGCCTGCAGTTATCGTCCATTAAAATGAAGTTATCCCCTATTGTTGCAGCGTAAGGGACTACAATAGGTCTGAGGATCTCATCCCTATATCGGCGACCAGTCAGAGCTCCATCTCGAATGATGTAGAGGTCAGTGCGCCCGTCAATGGAGATGCCACCATACACCAACACTCCTCCACCGCCAAATCTGACACTTTCGTGCACGAATGCAGGATTATTCCTACTGCCACGGTCCCTCCAGATGAAAATACGCCTATTATCCGGATGCACAGAAAAACGGGACTCGTCAGAAAACAGAATATTGCTCCATTCATTTCTCCTCCAGTTGACATGCTCGGTTGCCCACTTCCTGCGGTCGCGACGATGCTTTGATGTTAATCTAACACATACCATCGTTCGGCGAGCATACAGACCTACAGCATGGAGCCGGTTTCGGACAGTCTGATTTGAAATCGTGGTGCCTGTAGCCGAACGAAGGTGTTGGAGAAGAGTAGCGTTCATGTTTCAGTGTCTCCGAGCTGTTAACGCTAAATACCGATCTTCATTGGGCGTTGTTTCCCGTCTACGACCTTGCCTTGGTCTTCGGCCTGCACATCCACTCTCCAAAAAACGGTTCCCGATCCTGGAAATGACACTTTGTGGCACTCCAATGGCTTGCGCTACTTCGGCTTGAGTTTGGCCCCCTTCTAACCTACCAACAATTCTCCAAGCTTCTGAATCTGTCAAATGACTTCGCTGAGACATCGTACTCATCGAAACAAAGCAATCACTGAATGCCGATCATCCTTGTCTTCATTCTCTTTTATCCAGTTGAAAGTCAAATTTCATTCGCTGCCGCTGAAGCGACGTTTTTGACGTCGAACTCAAAATTTGCATACTCCACAGTTTGAAAACCAGAAAAATTTGCATTTGTGATTCTCTTCTTCTATTTTCGGCAAAAAAAAATTTCGTTTATATCTTTATTTTATATAAAACTTCAAATATCCTTTAATTGTTTTGAGCAGTGTATATATGAAATCTGTAAAATTCGGTATGATTTTTTGTCTAAATGTTTTGTTCATCTATCATAAAATTTTGTTTAAATATATTAAAGGTGTTATCAGATGTCAAATGTTTATTCTTTTTTAAATGTAACCATATTTAATTACAATCTACCTTTTAGCTACCGACGGTACTTATAAGTACCATTAAAATTATTTATTAGAAAATTATTTTAATAAGTCAATTAGTTGTAATGCTATATAGAATGAGTTTCAAATACATTACTTTATCTTTTTCCAAAAGCATTATTGGTTACACAAAACAAAAACATTTTTAAAAGGATGATTTATTTTACGTTTGCATCTTTTCAGCTTTCTTGGTACTGAGGGAGGAGGATGAGTATTTTTCAATTCGGAAATATTTTTATATTTATATTGTGAGACCATCATTTTTGTACATTTTATAATTCTAAAAAAATACTAAGAAAACAATTTAAAATAAAAAAAAAATTGAGTGGGGTTATTAATATTGCACAAAATCCCTGTGAATTCAAATTTAATTAATCCTTCTAAATTCTTCAATCCTTCTAAAATATTTCAAAAAATTATTAAATGATTATGCAAATCTTTTAATTCAGTTTAAACAATTTACGTAAAATGCTTTAGAATGTAAAAATTTTCATGAATTCCTAATTCGATAGATAAAGGATTAATACAAGTTTTGTGGTTGTAAAATAAAAAAGAATCAATGAAAAACTAACTTTAATTGCATGATTATTATGCATCGTTATTTTACCTTTTGACACAAAAACACTTATGACGAGTTACACTGCTTGTTTTACTGTAAGAAGCTAATATATATAAGATATATTTTATATGTAAAATTTCAGAACAAAACTGCATATTCATTAATTATGAATTTCATGGGTTCTTCCATATGAAATATCTCTGAAATATTTTATTGAAAAATAACTTTCCATATTATGTTTTCAAAACATCACAATAAAATATAATGACAAAATATTTAAACAATAGAAGTGTTCAGTACTACCTCAAAACTACATTCTAACTAAACGAAATAATTACAGGTTTCAGTAAAGATTATTATTTCCACAGAAAGCATATAATTAAATTCGACATTTAACAAATAAAGTTAGCCCTTAAAAGTAAATATTTCTGACAGTCTTCGTTTAATGTATTTATGAAGACTTATTTAATTGAAGAATTTTGACCTTTACATGGAGGGTAAATTTAGTTGTTTTAAATAATGAATCTTGAATTCATTTCAGAAATAACAGGGCTTGATTAGTTTTGAAGACTTAATTATGAATTAATAAGAAGTCAAGAGCCCAGTTCTGTAGATAAAAAAATTAAATACACACCTATACCAGCGGTGAAAAACTGGCTATTCGTGAACATTTCAAAATATTGTTTAAATATATAAGGAATCTAGAAAATTGCGTATGCCTATAACTCAAATATATCTAAAGATTGTGTTTGTGTTTACATTTAACAAAAATTTTCAAATTATTTTAAAGGTTTTATAAAATTTTCAATGTTTTTTTTTTTATATAACTGTATTTATTTACGATTAAGAACTATATACAAGTTTTGTGGTCGTAAAATAAAAAGAATCAAGGAAAAAGTAACTTTAGTTGTATGACAAGTATACATCGTTATTTTACCTCTTGACACAAAAACACTTATGACGAGATAACTATTTATTTTACTGCAAGAAGCTAATATTGATAAAATATCCTTTATATCTAAAATTTCAGAGTAAAAGGTCATACTCATTGATTATGAATTTCAGGGGTTCTTCCATATGAAACGTATCTGAAAAGTTTTATTCAAAAGTCTCTATTATGTTTTCAAAACATCACAATAAACTGAAATGACAAAATATTTAAACGATGGAATTGTTTAGTACAGCCATCAAAACTACGTTCTAATCACACTAAATTATTCCAGATTTCAGTAAAGATTATTATTTCCACAGAAAGCATATAATTAAATTCGACTTTTAACAAATGAAGTTAGTCCTTAAAAGTTAATATTTCTGACAATTTTTTTAATCTAATGAAGGCTTATTTAATTGAGGAATTTCGCCTTTTACGTGGAGAGTACATTTAGTTGCTTTAAACAATTAATTTCGAATTCATTTTAGAAATAGCATTGATGGATTAGTTTTAACCCCTCAATGGTCGTATTAAATTACGGTTTAAAAATTCAAATTTATTCTTGCCACAACTTTTCACAAAAATATATGAGGACCCCAGAAGCCAAGGGGTATAAGTGAAAAAATTGAGTTAAGTGCACAAGGTATCTGGAAATATGCTTTTTTCATTTCAGGTAAAGAAATATAGGTCATTTTCTGATTATTTGGGGAGTTATAGAGATAAACCACTTTTTTCGTAAAACAAACAATATTGATTAATTATACATTTAAAGAAAATTGTACTCTATCTTTTTAACAGTTATTGAAATGAGAGTTCAAAGATAAGAATGCAACAAGCAGATGTTTCCTATTTCAATTTAGTCAATTGTTATTGATGTTCCAATTTAACATCAATTATCTTTAAACTCAATTTACTCCAAATCGACATTTTGTAACTTGTACCCCTTGGCTTCTGGCCTCCTCATATATATTCATCTTATTTAATGACAAGTAAATTGATACCAGAATAAACGCATTACACCATTTTATAAAACTGGTGGGAATCAAACAAATCTGAATAAAAGCCGTGAAGCTTGCACCCGTGAATGTCTGGGGCGCGACGATTAAGTGGTTAAAGTCTTAATCGTGCTTTGATAAGAAGTCAAAAGTTCAGGAGAGATAATTGTAACTGTCGATTAAAAAATTAAGTACACACCAATACCAGCGGTGAAAAACTGGCGACTCATGAATATGTCAAAATATTGTTTAAATATATAGGAATTCTAGGAAATTACGTATACCTATGATTAAAATATATCTAAATATTGTGTTTATATATTATAAATGTTTTCTAAATATTTCAAAGGTTTTATAAAATCTCCAATGTTATATGTTAATGTAACTATATTTATTTACATTAAAAACTATACAAGTTTTGTAATCGTAAAAAAAAGAATTAATAAAAAAGTGACTTTAGTTAAATAACTAGTACTATGCATCGTTATTTTACCTCCAGACAGGAAAACACTTATATCGAGTTATACAGCTATATTATACTGCACGAAGCTATTACTATTGATAAAATATCATTTATATCTAAAACTTACGAGCAAAAGGTCATATTCTTACTTATGAATTTCTCGGGTTATTCCGTATAAAACGCGCCTTAAGAGTTTTATTCAAGAGTCACTTGCCATATCATGTTTTCAATACTTCCCGAAAACTAAATTCCCGAAAATATTTTAAAGGGTTTATAAAATCTTCATTTTTTTTAAAGTTAATTTTTTAAAGTAACTATATTTATTTACATTTAAAAACTATACAAATTCTGTGGTCTTAAAAAAAACGAATGAATAAAAAAGTAACTTTAGTTAAATAACTAGTATGCATCGTTATTTTACCTCTTGACAGGAAAACACTTATGACGAATTATATTGCTTATTTCACCGCAAGAAGCTATTATAGATAAAATATTTATATTTAAATCTTCAGAGCAAAAGACGATTATTCCGTATGAAACGTGCCTTAAAACTTTTATTCAAAAGTCACTTTCCATATTATGTTTTCTAAACATCACTATAAACTGTAATGACAGAATAATTAAACAATAGAACTATTCTGTACTGCCCTCAAAACTAAATTCTAACCACACGAAATAATTCCAGATTTCAGTAAAAAGTATTATTTCCACATGAAAGTATATAATTAAATTTGACTTTTAACAAATAAAGTTAGTCCTTAAAAGTAAATATTTCTGGCAGTTTTCGTTTAATCTATTTATGAAGGCTTTTTTAATTGAGGAAATTCGTCTTTTACTTGGATAATAAATTTAGTTGCTTAAAAGAATTCATTTTAGAAATAGCATTGCTTGATTAGTTTTAAAGTCTTAATTGTGGTTTGATAAGAAGTCAAGAGTTCAAGAGAGATAATTTTAATTGTCGATTAAAAAATTAGATACACACTTATACCAGCGGTGAAAAACTGGCTATTCGTGCTTATTTCAAAATATTGTTTAAATGTATAGGAATTACGTATATCTAGAAATTACGTATATCTACAATTCAAATATATCTAAGTATTGTGTTTATATATTATAAAAAATTTCTAATTATTTTAAAGGTTTTATAAAATCTTTAATGCTTTTTTTATTTTAATTTTTTTTTAATGTAACTATATTTATATATATTTAAAAACTATATAAGTTTTGTAGTTGTAAAAAAAAAAGAACAAAAAAAGAATCAATAAAAAGGTAACTTTAGTTAAATAATTAGTATACATCGTTATTTTACCACTTGACTGGAAAACACTTATGACGAGATAACTATTTATTTTACTGCAAGAAGCTAATATAGATAAAATATCATTTAAATCTAAAACTTCAGATCAAAAGGTCATACTCATTACTTATGAATTCCTTGGGTTATTCCGTATGAAACGTACTTTAAAAGTTTTATTCAAAAGTCTCTTTCCATATAATGTTTTCAAAACATCCCGAAAACTGTATAATGTCAAAATAATTCAACAATAGAACTGTTCAGTACTGCCCTCAAAACTACGTTCTAACGAAACGAAATAACTCATGATTTACTTAAACATTATTATTTCTACAGAAAGCATATAATTAAGTTAGCCTTTAAAAGTACTTTTTTTGGCAGTCTTCGTTTAATTTGTTTATGAAGGCTTCAAGAATTTTGATATTCACATGTAGAGTAAATTTAGTTGCTTTAAATAATTAATTTCGAATTCATTTTTAAAATAACAGGGCTTGATTGAATTTAAAGACTTAATCATGCATTAATAGGAAGTCAACACCTATCCAGCGGTGAAAAACTGGCGCAGAAGTGGAGCCTATTGACACTGCAAATATTTTAGAGTATTCTTCAATCTAACGCATTAAAGCCAGAATTATTTTTCTCTTTAAAATGAAAACCTTGCATTTGACCCTTATTAAATTAAAGCAGCAATTTTTGTTTAACTTTATCTGAAAGTTTTATCCATAAAAAAAAATGTTTATATTCAAGTTCACTGCATTCCTGATTTACCGATACGTCAATCGGGCCATGTTTTTTTCCCAATCATGATTTGTTTGTACAATGTAGGGACATCCATATTTTAATCATGATTTATTATTCTCACCACTACATTTTTACTGTAAATTTTGGATTATTTAATACGAGAATTTTTCTGATTCAATTCGGCAAAAATTTCTGCTTTGAAAAATCAATGATAAAGGATCAGATATTTGTAAAAGACGTGAAAAAGTAGGCATTATTTGAAAGCTTTTTTTTTTTAATTATTGATCTGTTATGATGTTAAAAGACCTATATTCTCCTATATACAGGGTGTCCCGGAAGTAATGAAACATACTTTAAAGGGAGATAGGGGACATCACAAGGATTCAGAATTGCATAACAACCCATGGTCGGAAACACATTTCTGGCGCGGTAGTGACTACACAAAACACAAGAAAGAGAAGATACGAACAGGGTGAAAAACATGTTTTTTATTCCTAGTGTTGTAAAAATGCCGGAACATCGCTGGAATGTGCTGAATAACTTGTTGCATGCATTATCGCAGTTACTGGGGAAGTTCCGGACATTCTCGCTATTTTCTAGAGAACCTTACATCTTCCATGCACCAGAGATGTGCTTCCATGCATCCTGGGCCTGTGTCGTAATTTCGAACCACTACTTTGATGACGATCTTTGTCTCTTTAATATTCTTTTTTCTTAGTCTTCTATGATGTGTACTAAGGATAATAAAGATGTTTTCTCTTCATATTCGTACCTTGTCTTTTTTGTGTTTGTTGTCACTACCGCGTCAGGAAAGCATTTCCGACCATGGGTTGCTATGCAATTCTGAATCCTTGTGATGTCCCCTACCTCCCCTTAAAGTTTGGCTCATTACTTCCGGGACAACCTGCATATAAGATCCTATATATATATATAAGATCTCAAACTTTTTTTTCTTTTAAATGTAACTAAATTTATTTAGAATTAATAACTATACAAGTTTCGTGGTCGTAAAAAAAACAATTAAAAAATAACTACAGTTACATGGCAAATATACACCTTTGCTTTATCCCTTGACACGAAAACACTTGTGACGACTTATACTGCTTATTTTACTGCAAGAAGCTAATACAGATAAAATATACTTTATATCTAAAATTTCAGAGCAAAAGGTTTTATTAATTATGAATATTTCTCGGTGTTTTCCATATGAAACGTTACTTAAAAGTTATATTCAAAAGTCACTTTCCATACTATGTTTTCAAAACATCACGAAAATTGTCATGACAAAATAATCAAACAATGGAACTGTTCAGTACTATCCTCAAAATTACATTCTAATCAAATTCGAAATAATACATGATTTGGGTAAAGATTATTATCTTCACAGAATTAAATTTGACTTTTAACGAATAAATATGGACTTCGGCTCTCTTTAATTCGAAATCGGATAAATGAAATCTTCGTTTATTTCGAAATAAACATGAAGTACCAAAATTTTCAATGGCAGAATAACGTTACAAAATTTCATTTATTTGAGCTCATTTTCTCTTGACATCGTTTAATATGAACTAACGAGAATTCTGATTTTTTATTTTTTCTTACTTTCTCACGGACGTTAGATCCTTGAAATAGCTTTTTTCCTTTCACTTTTGTCAGATGTCTTCTGAACTAGTATACATATAATCCCATGCAATTGATATTCTCTTTCTTAGTGTCCCGTCTGTCCATCAAAGACACTTCTACCCATTGTGCTTGTTTCTAATCTTTTATTATTCTATTCGCTAATTAATCACTAATTGTTCTTTATTTTTTATGCATTTATATCGCTAAATTAAATATTGAATCATATTATAATCGTAAGAGCTGAAATAAGTTAAAAAAGTACTTTAACAATAACCTTTGTAATAATGCCATTTTAAACATATTTTCTTTTCATACTTCCCATAATTCGAACATTTCTTGTGGTCCCAACGAGTTCGAACTTACGAGAGTTGACTGCATTTTCGATAGTCTTCGTTTAATCTAAAAGCTTTTTTTTTCTATGAAGGTTTACTTAATAGAGGAACATTGACTTTACACGGAGAGTAAATTTAGTGACTTTAAATAATTAAGATGGAATTCATTTTCGAAATAACAGTGCCTGATTAGTTTATAAGTCTAAATTGTGAATTAATAAGAAGTCAAGTGTTCAAGAGAGATAATTATAACTGCATATGAAAAATTTAAGTACACATCTATACCAGCGGTGAAAAACTGGCAATCCCTGAATATTTCAAAATGTTGGTTATATATATAGGAAACCTAGAAAATTACATATACCTATAATTCAAATATATCTAAATATTGTGCTTATATATTATAAAATTTTTCTAAATATTTTAAAGGATTTTATAAAATTTCCAAAGTTTTTATTTTTATATTATTACTTTTTTTTTTAATGTAACTATATTTATTTACATTTAAAAACTATACAAATTTTGGGATCATAAAAAAAAGAAAAAAAAAGAATCAATAAAAAAGTAACTTTAGTTGTATGACAAGTATACATCGTTATTTTACCTCTTGACAGAAAAACACTTATGACGAGTTACACAGCTTATTTTACTGCAAGAAATTATTATAGATAAACCATCATTGATATCTAAAACTTCAGAACAGAAGGTCATATTCATTAATTATGAATTTCTCGGATTATTCCATATACAATACATGACTTAAAAGTTTTATTCAAAAGTCACTTTCCATATTGCGCTTTCAAAACATCACGATAAACTGTTATAACAAAATAATTCAACAATAGAGCTGTTCAGTACTGCCCTCAAAGCCTTCCAAACGAAATAATTCATGATTTCAGTAAACATTATTATTTTCACAAAAAGGCTTAAATTTGACTTTTAACAAATAAAATTAGTCATTAAAAGTAAATATTTTTGACAGTCTTCGGTTAATTTATCTATGAAGGCTTATTTAATTGAAGAATTTTTACCTTTACGTAGAGAGTAAATTTAGTTGCTTTAAATATTTAATTTCGAATTCGTTTTAGAAATAACAGGGCTTGATTAGTTTTAAAGACTTAATCATGAATTAATAAGAAGTCAAGTGTTCAAGAGAGATAAGTATAACTGTAGATTAAAAAGTTAAATACACACCTATACCAACGGGGAAAAACTGCTATTCGTGAATATTTCAAAATATTGTTTAAATATATAAGGTACCTAGGAAATTACGTATGCCTATAACTCAAATATATCTAAATATTGTGTTTATGTTTACATATTATAATTTTTTTCTGATTATTTTAAAAGTTTTATAAATTTTCCATTTTTTAATGTAACTATATGTATTTACACTTAAGAACCAGGCAAGTTTTGTGATCGTAAAAAAAAAAAAAAAAAAAAAAAAAAAAAAAAAAAAAAAAAAAAAGAATCAATAAAAAAGTAATTTTTGTTGCATGACTATAGCATACATTGTTATTTTACCTTTACTCACGAAAACACTTATGACGAGTTACACTGCTCATTTTACTTCAAGAAGCTAATATAGATAAAATATCATTTATATCTATAATTTCAGAGCAAATGTCATATTCATTAATTATGAATTTCTCATGCTCTTCCATATTAAACTTGCCGTGAAAATTTTATTCAAAAGTCACTTTCCATATTGCGTTTTCAAAACATCACGATAAACTGTAATGTCAAAATATTTAAACAATAGAACTGTTAAGTACCTTCAAAACTACGTTCTAACCAAACGACATAATTCATGATTTCAGTAAAGATTATTATTTTCACAAAAAGCATATAATTTAATTCAACTTTTAACAAATAAAGTTAGTCCTTTAAAGTAAATATTTTTGACACTCCACGTTTAATTTATTTATAAAAGCTTATTTAATAAAGGAGTTTTGACCTTTACATTTAAAGTAAATTTAGTTGTTTTGAAAAATTGATTTCGAATTCATTTTCGAAATAACAGGGCTTGATTAGTTTAAAAGACTTAATCATGAATTAATAAGAAGTCAAGAGTTCAAGAGAGATAATTATAACTGTAGATTAAAAAAATAAATACATCAGCAAATTAAATACCAGCGGTGAAAAACTGGCTATTCGAAAATATTTCAAAATACTGTTTAAATATATAAGGAATCTAGAAAATTACGTATATCCATATTCAAATATATCTAAAAATTGTATTTATGTTTACATTCTGTTAAATTTTTCTAACTATTTTAAAGGTTTTATAAAATTTTCATTGTTTTCATTTTTTTAATGTAACTATATGTATTTATATTTAATAACTATGCAAGTTTTGTGTTCGTATAAAAAAAGAGAGAATCAATAAAAAAGTAACTTTAGTTCCATGACTAGAATACATCAGTATTTTACCTTTTGACACGAAATCACTTATGACAAGTTACACTGCTCATTTTACTACAAGAAGCTAATACAGATAAAATATCATTTAAATCTAAAATTTTAGAGCAAAAAGTAATATTCATTAATTATGAATTTCTTGTGCCCTTCCATATCAAACTTGCATTGAAAATTTTATTCAAAAGCCACTTTCCATATGGTATTTTTAAAACATCACGATAAACTGTAATGACAAAATAGTCAAACAATAGAACTGTTCAGTACTACCCTCATAACTATGTTCTAACCAAGCGAAGTAATTCATGATTTCAGTAAAGATTATTCTTTCCACATGAAAGTATATAATTAAATTTGACTTTTAACGAATAAAGTTAGTCCTTAAAATAAATATTTCTGACAGCCTCCATTTAATCTTTTTATGAAGGCTTATTTAATTGAGGAATTATGACTTTTACTTGGAGCGTAAATTTAGTTGCATTAAATAATTAAGATTGAATTAATTTTCGAAATAACAGTGCTTCATTAGTTTTTAAGTCTTTATCATGAATAAATAAGAAGTCAAGCTTTCAAGATATATGTATATTAAGGTCTATTTGATTAATCGGTGATTCTAAATAATAGTCAAGTGATATCCAACTAAACCGGTTAATATGATGAATTTAACAGGATTTATCAAATTAACATGTTATTATTAATAACTATTAATCAAGTTTGGTAAATGCAGACATGCCAACCTCCGGCTTTTTAAAAATGAAACAATTATAGTTCTAACCAGAAATTTATTGAGTCAACGAAATTAAGTAAATTTCATATGACCCTCTGAGTTAATGCTAGACACTTCTATTTAAATAAATTTTCTGGTTCAAAGTACGTTTTCATGATTTAAAAAAAGCCGGAGAATGGCAACTCTGGTAAATGTAATAAATTTCTACTCGTTTAGCTTAAGATTTTTATTTCGTATATGTTTTTTTCTAAATATTCTTTGCCAAAATTATGCATTTCAATGCTGTACAATTTATCCTTTGAATATTTCGGTATTAATTTTTTTTATCCACTAATTCATTCAGTAATTATAAAAATAATTATTTTAAACTTTTTAGTGTTTTGCGTCTTATTAATCGAATACTTCATTTAATTGATTACTGTTGTCTTTTAACAATTATTTTTGTTATTAGATTCAAACTGTTATGATAGTACATATTTTTGAAAAGTATTATTCGTTACTAAGTTTAATTAATCATATTGAGCGAAATTCATTGGAAATTACAAATAATAACCGATAACTTCGATTAATATGCAACATTTATCAAATTTACCAAAATACCGTGGTCATTATTAATTATAACCGGCGAATATTTATAATTACCGAATTTATCAAATTCACCTTAATTTATATTTGTAACTGTAGATGAAAAAATTAAATACACATCTATAATAGCAAAGAAAAATGAAGCAGAGGTGTAGCCTATTGACACTGCAAATGTTTTATAGTATTCTTCAGTTTATCAAAAACTTTGTTATTAAAAAATATGAAAAATGCCAATAAAATTTAGTGGTGTCAATGGGCACCACCTCTTCGTCAGTTTTCCGCCACTGCTATACATCACATGTACAATCGTAGAAAAAAAATACTCCCCCCCCCCCTACTAACTGTGCAAAAAAAAAAAATAAAATAAAATAAAATAAAATAAATAAATAAATAAATAAATAAATCTTAAAAGAAAGTTTCTGGTACAAGTAATTGGAAATAAAATCTACTTTTAAATAATATATATGTTACGCCCAAAACCCCAAAATGTTTAAAAATGACTGGCCAATTTGCGAACTGGCCAGATGCAATTGGCCAATTCGCGAATCCCCAATTCATTACATGTATTTCAGGTTTTGGCCATGACGCTTGGCCACTTCGAGTATTGTCCGGCCAGTTCTAGAATTGGCCAGGCTCCGGGTTTTGGCCGTAACATACATATAAAATTTGGATAAGGGGCCATCTGCATATTAAAACGAACCCTAAAGTTGTTTATTTTTCCAATAGCAATACCCAATGTCGTCAGAAATAAAGGATTCTACATTCTTCATTTTGCCTGAAAATTTTTTTTTATGCAATTCATACTATTAGTTTCTAAGACGTTAATTATCTTAAAACGAGCACATTTTACGGACAGTATCCAAATTGAAGATTGGTACGAAATTGTTGACCGAGGGAGCCCTCTTCTTGATCAAGAATCTTAACCTCTTCAGACCTGAGCATAAAATAACTCTACAGATATATATTTATTGCTTTTGCATAATCGAAATGACACCATAGATGACAGAAAGAGGCATTTTTATAAAACCATTACTTTAGGGGGATGGTAATTCAGGTTTACAAATATGGATATAAAAGTAATAATCCCCTTAAAACATCAGTTTAACATAGGCGTAACTAGAGAATTTTTCTGGGGGGGGGGCCACGGCCCCAGCTATTTGATAATTTTTAAACAATAATTGTAAAAACTATTATTGTTTGGAAAACAACAATAGTGTGACAATGTTGTTTTATAGTAAACTGTTTGATAATTTCCAAACAATAATAGTAATAGTAACTAGTCTGATGTGGCAATTCCAAAACTTTCTTTTTCTGATTTATTTTAAGATTCACTTTTGCTCTCAAACGCACTAAACTGGGAAATTCTCTTATTTAGAAACTATATTAGATCCCATGACTGCGATTTTTTGATAAATGCAGAAAATATTACAAAAACTGCTGTCAAAGTCCGTCTTTTGAACCGAATTTTCCAAAGCGGGAGATCTGGGAACGAAAAAAAGGGGCATGCTGAGAAAATAATTGTCGATAAATCAAATTCTAATGAATTCAGAGAAAAATGAAGGCATTCGGCATCTTATACCATATCTTCAAAAATTATCTCAGCAAGTTTCATGTTTTTACTTTTACAAATGAATCTGAAAATGTATAGGACAATTTTGAGCTGCTGAGAGAGAAAAAACATTTTTTCGAATACACCCTTAATGCGTCAAAGTTTACTACCTCAGTGCCAAAATTAAATGGCAATTTATGATCATTGTAAAGATTTTAAAGACATGAAATTTCTTGCATTAGTTCTTAAAACAAGACTATTGCGGAAATGTGAAAAAATGCAATAAAAATGCGCCACCTGTTGGGCGATTCATACCAAAACATAAACAGCAACAATATTTATCAAGCTATACCTGAATGTGAAGTTTGGTGAAGTTCACTGATTAGTTCTTAAAATAGAGCTATTGCAGGAATTGAGAAAAATTCAGCATTGCAGTGCCACATAATAGGAGATTGACAACAAAACATGAACAAAACTAGTTCATTTCATGGATTTATTGAATCTAAAGTTTGATAAAAATTCGTGCACCTGAGAACCTGAGATAGAGCTATTGCGCAAATCGTGAAAAATGCAACATAGCAGTGCCACCTGTAGAGCAATTTACACCATAATGCAAACAACATCGATTCATGTTGAGAACTAACTGAATCTGAAGTTTAAAGGAAATCCGTGTATTAGTTATGGATATATAGCTGTTGCGAAAATCGTAAAAAATCCACCATAGCAGCGCACCTGTCGAGCGATTTGCACCAAAAACTAATCAGTATCAATCTATATCAAGAACTACCTGATTATAATTTTTAATTAAATTCCGTGCGATAGTTCTTGAGATAAAGCTATTGCAAAAATCGTGAAAAATTTAGCATACCAGCGCCTTCTGTTGAGCGATTTATACAGAAACCAATACAATATCAGTTCATGTTAAGTACTGACTGAATCTGAAGTTTGGTTGATATCCGTGCGTTAGTTCTTCAGATATAGCTGTTGCGTTAATCGTAAAAAAAAGCAGCGTAGAAGCGCCATCTGTTGAGTGATTTGCAACAAAAACTAATCAGTATGAATTTGTATTAGGGACTACCTGAATATAAATTTTTATTACATTCCGTGCATTAGTTCTTGAGATAGAGCGTCCACAAAATTTATGTCACACATAGACAGAGTCAGATTCACATATACACAAACAGACATTTTGTAAAAACTTGTTCTTACTAAAAACTAGGAATCTCTGATCCTTAAAACGGGTAAATCCGTCAAAAACCGGAATTCGAAAATTTTCACGAATCCAATATTTTCTTCCGTAAAGATAAAAAAAAAGTAAAAATAGTTTTGTTAGAACTGATAATACTCAAAGGAAAGCTCACTTGTTAATACATTCCTGAAAACGTATAATCTATCAAAGAAACTAATTGGATGAAACTTTCTTCTGTCTTTAGTTGCTATCAGATTCAAAAAATTTACGAGCAACAAACTTTTCAACCGATTTTAACTCCAACTTTTTCCCCTTTCAAAGACAGAAAAAGATTATAATTATTTGCACAAAGTTGGAGGAATAGCAAGAAAACCAATGCTACTAGTACCAGCCGTTAATATTTATCGCCTATTCGTATCAATCGTTTATATCTGATCCGTTGAAATGCTCGATGTACAATGAAAAGTCTCGGCTAGCAGACATTTTTTTGGAACTGCAGAAAAAAGTTGGGGGACATTGCTGTTTGCTATCACACTGGGTGTTGTGAGGATATTTCGCGAAAAGTTGGAGGAAATCAAGTGTTGGCTTAAAAATCTTTCGAAATGTTGGTGAATCTAATAGTGGCTTTATTCATCAAGTTTTTGATTCAAAATAGTAGCTGGGGGAGATAAAGTTGCTTATAAACAACACAGTCGCAATTTTTTTAAAAGAAATATATAAATTAGTTAATGAGTTATAAGCAATTTTGATCGCATGACAACCATTTTTCCTCCTTTTTGTCGCTACCATGTCGCAAATTCGTTTAAAACCATCCACTGTGAGAATCGTCTTCTGAAAGAATAAAGAACATTTCTCACTTACATAGCTTTTTAATCCTGAATCTAGGAAAAAAAGTTAGAGGGAAAAAATGACATAAACTAAAAAAGCGAAAAAAAAAAAAAAAAAAAAAGTGACACAGGAAAAATGTTACTGGAAAAAAGGGACAAGGAAAAAAAGTTACCGGAAAAAAAGAGTGACAAGGAATTGATTTTGGAGATTTATTGGTTAAGTATGAAAGAGAGGTGGGGGGGAGGCTCTTAATTTAGGTAAATGGGTTTTCATGCTAAATTAACTTTTTTTGGTTTCAATTTTTGGATATACGTTCATACTGAAAAGACGCTTGTTTGATTAGTTTTGGGAATGGACGATTGGGAATGCCCCCCCCCCTCCCTCCGTTCTAAATAAGATGAATGGATTTTTAAGCAGAATTATTCAACGTGTGTCAAATTTTGGATATAGGTTCTTTCTGACAAGGCTTATATATAGTATTGTGGTGTCGTGTGCTCAGTTTCTCTTTATTCAGTTGGTTTATTTGTTAAGTTTATCAATAACACATTTTTAGTTCAAGTTCTTTATTAGAACTATAGATCATTTAATAAAAAAATAAATAGAACGACATTACAACTACATAGGAGCCACACTCCAATATTACATTTCGCTTAGCACATCTAAGCCACATTACATCTATGTACTCTCTAGTAAATTAACAGCACATGTCTCTCTTCCAACTACTTCCTTCCCTCTCTACGCTCAACAATCCCACCCTCAGCTCATTGCCACTAGACAACTAGTTCCTTGAGGTCAATTGCAGCTATTCTTCTCAGTTTTAGAATGAAGATACTTTCACCCTTTTCACAATGGGATTTCGCTATCTATCTTCTGCCCAGAATAAAGTTGTCAGTACGTCGTCGCAGTATATAATGCTCGGAGAATTTTGGGAATTTAATGGTAAAGTATAAAAGAGGAACGAGGGATAACCTCTCTTAAATTAAATAAATGGCTTTTTACGCAGAATTATTTGATTTGCTTAAAAATTTGAATGTAGGTTCATTATGATAAGGGGTATCCCTGAATAGTTATGGGGTTCTTTTGCTAATTAAAAAGTGGAAGGACGGGCGATTATTCCCCCCTTAAATTTGATAAATTGTTTTTATGCACAATTATCCGATATATTTCAAATTTTAGATATAGGTTCTTTCTAATAAAATAAAATCCCTGAATAGTCTTAAGGGTTTGTTTACATATCCTCAATAGCTGTTTGCATTTAAAACTATGGTTTATGTTTCTTCATAGCATTTTTCAGTATCCTATAAATATCCTAACAAAGAAAAAAATATCCTGTTTTCATTAAAATCATTTTTTTTAATTTAAATTTGTTTTTTAATTTTTTAAGCGTTCAAACACTGAAGATCTATCAAGAACTACAGGTTTCTAAACAATTAATTTTCTAATTACTAACATAAGCTATTAATAAAAAACTATTATTATTATTACTACTACAAATTAATGAATTCACTAGTTCATTCGTTCCTGACACATAACATAGTTTATACATTAAAATTTTCTAACATATATTTTTTTAAATGTTTAATATTATACTTTGTGATGTGTAATATGGGACATTTATTAGTAAAAATCCAGTTTTAAATGATAAATATTCGGCGTAAATTAAAATGACAATTACAATAAATGATTTAGCAAATTACTTTTTTCGCAAGTAAAAAATAGATAAATAAATAAATAAACCAGTTTTAAATGTAAAATGAATTGTAATAATTATAAGGAAAAAGGTAAAATGTGTTATGTTTTCTGGCGTAATTGTTTTCAATGATTAAATTAAAAAATAAAGAAAATTTCTTTTTATTTGTTATTTGCGTTCGGTTGCATTCAACTCGCTTTTTAATTTACTTGGGCATTTTTGCGGCAAACCTTTACCGAGAAATCCCCTGATCGTCAAATTTCCTAAGACACTAGCCGCCCGCGATATGTACGGACATCCAAAATTTGAAGCAAATCTGATAATTCTGCGTAAAAAGCCATTTTTTTATTTAAGGGGGATTATCCTCTGTTTCTCCCTCTATACTTAGCTCTTAAATCCTTGAAACTATTCAGAGATTCACCTTATCAGAAAGAATCTATATTTAAAATTTGAAATACATCGGATAATTCTGAATAAAAACCGACTTATCGAATTTGAGGAAGAAGTAATTGCTTGCCCCCTCCTCATTTTAATAAGCATAAGAACCCCCATAACTAATCAGAAATACGTCTTATCATAATAAACCTATGACTAAAATTCGAGGTAAATCGGATAATTCTGCGTAAAAAGGCATTTATTTAACTAAGTGGGATTACCCCCCGTCCCTCCCTCTTTATACTTAGCCATTAAACCCTTAAAACTATTCAGGGATTTACCTTATCAGAAAGAACCTATATTTAAAATTTGAAATACTTCCAATAGTTCTGGATAAAAACCGATTTATCTAATTTGAGAAAGGGGTAATTACCCTTCCCCCTTTATAATAAGCAAAAGAACGCCATAACTAATCAGAGATACATCTTATCATAATGAACCTATGTCCAAAATTCCAAGCAAATCGGATAATTCTGCGTAAAAAAACTATCAATTTAATTTAAAAGAGGCTTTTCCCGTCTCTTTTTTTCTTAACAATTAAACTCCCAAAATTCTTCAGGCATTATAGTATACTGTGCATAATCCTTATCAGAAAGAACCTATATAAAAAAAAAAGACACATTGTATAATTCTGCTTAAAAATCCGCTTATATAATTTAGGTCGGATGGGGTGAGGGGTGGTAATCATATGTCCAAAAATTAAACCAAAGCAGTTAATTCAGCATGAAAAACACATTTACCTAAATTATTAGCCTCCCCCCCCCATCTCCTCTATATACTTAACTAATGAATCCCCAAAATCAATTCCTTGTCACTTTTTTCCGGTAATTTTTTTTTCCGAGTCATTTTTTTTTCCGCTTTTGTAGTTTGTTACTTTTTTCCGGTCACTTTTTTTCCGTTTACCCGCTTACTTATTTCGTGCGTTTTAAAAAAAAAAGAATTAATAAAACAAGTTGGAAATTGCACATGAAGCTTAGCAAATGAGGTGCGTTCGTACGATAACGAAGTTTTAAAAATATTCAGATCTTGCTCTTACAATAGACAGTACTTCGGATATAGTATAGTGGTCAAAATCATTTTTTTTTTTTTTTTGTGCTTTTGTAAATATACATGGACATACAACATTTATTAAACCTCAGCAACGTATACCATATTCATAAAAGTGAAATAGATGAATATAATTAAAACACGCCAACACAGTATTTCGGATACTGTATATTAGCCAAAATCTTTTGTGTGACCCTGTAAATACTATCTGCTTTCTTTTATACAGAAAATAACTTGTAACAGTCTTCAGCAACTAATATCAATCCCATAAAATTTTAAATAGTTTATTACAATTAAAATGCTCACCAAACAATGTTCTCCCTATACCGTTATGTAATGGAATACTTTTGTCTGGCCTTGTAAATCAATATCAAATGTTCTTTGCACCACAGATTATGCAAAATGTATATTATAATATGTACTCATTAGATGCATATCAATTTTATTGTGTTCGAATGAGTGTAACATCATTAAAATGCATTCGAAACTTTTCCCCATTGACCGTAATATAACAGAATACTCTTGATTGTACCTGTAATTAAATTAATCTATCCATCCGATTTTCATAAAATTTGAAATGGCTCGACAAAATTATGTAATAATTATATATTTTAAATTTCAAACGATTAAAATGCATTTGAAACTTCTTTCCCCAGTGACCGTAATGTAATGGAATACTTTTGATTGTCCCTGTATTTGATCTGAATCTAGGAAAAAAGTGACCGGAAAAAAAGTTATCGGAGAAAAAGTGACATAAACAACAAAAGCGGAAAAAAAGTGACGCGGAAAAAAGTTACCGGAAAAAAGTGACAAGGAAAAAAATTAACGGAAAAAAAGTTACCGGAAAAAAAGTGACAAAGAATTGATTTTGGGGATTTATTATTGATTTTGGGGATTCATTGGTTAAGTATGAAAGGGGGATCGGGGGGGGGGTTTCATAGTTTAGGTAAATGGGTTTTTCATGCTGAATTAACTGTTTTGGTTCAATTTTTGGATATACGTTCATCCTGAAAAGACGCTTGCCTGATTAGTTTTTTGAAGGTACGATAACTCCTCCCCCCATCCGTCCTCAATTAGATGAATGGGTTTTTATGCAGAATTGTCCAACGTGTGTCAAATTTGCATATAGATTATTTTCGATAAGGCTTATATATAGTATATAATTCCTGAAGAGATTTAGGAGTTCTAATGGTTAAGTATAGAGGGGGATAACCTTTCTTAAATTAAATTAATAACTTTTTAAGCATAATTATCCGATTTGCTTAGAATTTTGGACATAGATTCATTATGATAAGACGTATCTCTGATTACACTGATAAACAAGGTTTCTGTTTCTAACTAAGTGTGTGGTGACTTTTATATTTTAGGTGGTGCTGTGAAAGAATATGCCATTAAAAAGTTTCCATCACCCACAGATTTTTAAAAAATTCAAAATCTTGAAAATCTGAATTTTGTAGTATTTATTCAACACATATACCTTATGAAATTTATCATTTGGTATTTTAGTAATGACAAACTTTTAAATAAGCACTTGTAAAGCTTAAAATTAATATTTAAAACACTGAAAGTATGCATTGTTTATAAAGTTTCAGAAAAATATAGAAGAATTTTTGTGAAAAGAAATGATATTAATAAGAAATTTCATACTTTATGTAGCAGTAAATGTGTTATCTGTGGCTGCTCTCTTATAGGTCATTGTTCCGAGTTATATTGACAATTTAAAGTAGACATTAAGCCACTTATATCATCACAATAGCATAAATCATCTTTTCTTGAAAAAAATGTCGAATATTTCTTACGTCAATCTCGATAAATAGATATCTTTGTATGGTTTTTCAGGAGATTCCAACCTTTCAATCTTTATCCAAGTAATTCTGAGTTTTTCTTTGATAAATTTAAGTCTCTCACAAAATCATTTAATTCTTTTTGAGTAATTAGGTGTGGTTCTTCATTTATGCCAGGAGAATAGTTCATAACAGATGTAGAAGAATTTTCAGTTTCATCTATTTCTATTTCTACTGCTGCATCGTCATTTATAAAATTCTCTGGAGGCTTCGGTATTTGTAAATCGCCATTATGTAATGCTGGTCACATTGCTGAATCTAAGTTCGGGCACTTAATTTTATGTTTACTAATACTTTAATTTTTGTAATACATTAGTAGCAGTCAGTTTATGATCCTTCGGCATGCGCCATATCATGGGTATAGCAAAGACAGATACTTTTTTTGTACCTTTAATCCACGCCCGGAGGTTTGTAGCACATCATTTACAACAAGAATGAGGTGCCCATTTCTTATCTTGTTCACCTATTTTATATCCAAAGTACATATGATAGGCAGTCTTTATTAATGGCGTGAAAGCGCATCGATGCTTTATCAACGTTAGCTCCCCGCACGTATAGCAAAAAGAATCGGGTTCATTAACGCATCTTCTAAACATGTTTTACATATCGTAGAGGAAAATAGGATAATTATAATCAAAATTTAATTTAAAAGTCTTACAGAACAAAGAAATAGTAGTATACCGTCCCCGAAAGTTTCAACTGTCATTGATTTGCGTTAAAGTCAAATACTGAGGGGCTGGCTAGAGCTGTCTGTTGTAGGTCGCTAACATAAAATTTATTAAGGGGACATCTGTTTCTACTCTCTTTCTGTATCTTATATCGTTGTAATAAGAAAAAGGAATGTTTGTGGGAATCAAATACATGAAATAGAATAATGTAGTGTAATTATAATGCCTATACGATGCCTACATACTCAAAAAGGTATAAATGAAATTTCACAAAATTGGAGGGTGATAGAAAATTTTTACAAACATATTCTTTTTCAGCAGCTTGATATCTATCAGAAACACCCAACGTATGTAGAGAAATAGAAAATTCGTTAAAATTTGTTTATCAGTGTTAGTTATGGGGTTCTTCTGCTTATTATAAAGGGGGGCGAGCAATTATCTCCCCCTTAAACTAGATAAATAGGTTTTTACGCAGACTTATCCCATGTATTTCAAATTTTAAATATAGGTTCTTTCTGATAAGGTGGATCTCTGAATAGTTTTAAGGATTTAATATCTAAGTATAGAAGGGGAATAGAATATAACCCACCTTAAATTAAATTACTTTTTACGCAGAATTATCGGATTTGATTCAAACTTTGGATTATAGATTCATTATGATAAGGCGTATCCCTGATTACATATGGGGTTATTTTGCCAATTAAAAATTGAGGCGGGTGATTACCCCCCCCCCCCCTTAAATTAGATAAATTTTTTTTATGCTCACTTATCCGATATATTTCAATTTTGGATATATGTTCTTTCTCATAAAGTGAATCCCGGAATAATTTTAAAGGTTTAATGGCTAAGTAAACAGTGGGGAAACGGACGATACCCCCTTAAATTAATAAATGGCTTTTTACGCAGAATTATCTGATTTGATTCAATTTTGATTGTGCGTTCATTATGATAAGGCGAAGCCATGACTAATTGTGGGTTATCCCCCGTTCATCGCACTATACTTAGCCATTAAACCCTTAAAACTATTCAGAAATTCACTTTATCAGGAAGAACCTATATCCAAAATTTGAAATACGTTGGATAGTTGTGAAAGAAAAAAAAAACCAATTTATTTTATTTAAAGAGTGGAGGATTAATCGCCCGCTTCCCCTATTTAATTAGCAAAAGAACCCCATAATTAATCAGAGATACGCCTTCTTATAATGAATATACATCCAAAATTTGAAGCAAATCGGATGAATCTGCGTAAAAAGACATTTATTTAATTTAAGGGGGTTTATCCCCCGTTCCCCCTCTGTACATAGCCATTAAACCCTTAAAACTATTCAGGAATTCGCTTTATGAGAAAGATCCTATATCCAAAATTTGAAATACATCGGATAAGTGTGCATAATTTTTTAAAAATCTAATTTAAGGTAATCACCCGCCCTCCTTTTTAATTACCAATAGAACCCCATAACTAATCAGAAATTCGTCTTATCATAATGAACCCATGTCCAAAATTCGAAGCAAATCGGATAATTCTGCATAAAAAGCCATTTATTTAATTTAAGAGGGATCTCCCCCATCTTCCCTTTATACTTAGCCATTAAATCCTTAAAACTATTCCGGAATTCCCCTTACCAGAAAGAATCTATATTTAAAATTGAAATACATGAGATAATTCTGCATAAAAACCTATTTATCTAGTTTGAGGGGGAGATAATTTCTCGTTCCCCCCCCCCTTTATAGTAAGCAGAAGAACCCATAACTAATCTAAGATACGTCTTATCATAATGAACTTATGTCCAAAATTTTAAGCAAATCGGATAATTATGCGTAAAAAGCCATTAATTTAATTTAAGAAAGGTTATCCCCCGTTCCCCCTCTATACTTAACCCTTAAACTCCTAGAATCTCTTCAGGCATTTTATACTATACATAAGCCTTATCGAAAAGATCCTATATGCAAATTTGACACACCTTGGATAATTCTGCGTAAAAACCCATTCATCTAATTGAGAACGGAGGGGGGGGGGGTAATCGTCCCTTCCCAAAACTTATCAGGCAAGCGTCTTTTCAGGATGAACGTATATCCAATAATTGAACCAAAACAATTAATTCAGCATGAAAAACCCAATTACCTAAATTTTGTGTCCCCCCCCCCGATCCCCCTTTCATACTTAACGAATGAATTCCCAAAATCAATAATAAATCCCCAAAATCAATTCCTTGTCACTTTTTTCCGGTAACTTTTTTTCCTTGTCCCTTTTTTTCCGTGTCACTTTTTTCCCGCTTTTGTAGTTTATGTCACTTTTTTTCCGATAACTTTTTTTCCGGTTACTTTTTTTCCGTTTACCATTTGATCTATGCATCGGATTTTAATAATTATGCATTTTAAATTTCGAACGATTCGGTTGGGTAGTTTTTACATTGTTATATGCGGACGGATGGACAGACGGACAAACAGACTGAACGACAACTATAGGTGCTACGTATTTACATAATTACGAACGCATCTAAAAATTCTTTGAAAATAGTCCCTTTGGATTTGAGAACAAACTTAATAAAAGGATAATGTACGAAAACTGTAACGTTTAAGTAAATATCTTTCGAGAAACTTAAATATAAATGAATTATATACTTTTCAAACATACCTGGATTTAGTGAATGCTTGAAGGAATTCGAAGATTTAAAAAAATGATCTCATATATCCATCTTTTTCATAATTTTCTTCTCTGAAGAGGATTTAATATTAGTCATAGCGAAACTCACAATAAAAGAAAAAGAACACCTTAGCACTACAGCCAACTAACAACAGAAGCATGCGAGCATGTGTTTTTGTGTTTTTCCTGGAATTTGAGAGTTCAGCCCCGTTTCCAAAAAAAGAGCAAGAAACAGATGTACCTAATTAAGACCCCCTAATGTTGCAGTATTGAAAAACCTGAGACAGTGACAGGAAATGACCATTTCTTTTAGCCTTCGGCTGATTTCCAATCGTACAAATGAATGCAGTCCTCTTTCAAAAGGAGTGACCGGCTTTCGTTAAAAGCAAAGCTGATACTGTTACCTTGCGCTGTTGGGGGTGATCGATAAGTAAGAAATAATTGTCAAAAAGCGAGAAAAGAGACTAAGTCTGAAAAATATAGACTTAAGACAAATGCAAAAAAAATAGACAGTTTAGCGTTCCACTCTGAGACATGTGTAATCTCTCGAAAAAATAAAATTTTTGCGTTCTAAGATTACCACAAGAGTTTAAAATTCTAGGGGGTGGGGCGTGGGTTGTCTGGGGTGGGCCCGGCCCACCCGGCCCCCCCACTAGTTACGCCTATGCAGTTTAACTATCAGCAATATAAATTTACGCAATAACAAAATTAAGGTCTTTAAACAAGTAAATGATTAGCAAATCCTCAAAATTTTTTTATTGGAAAGCATTTAAATTAAATAATCATGAATATTTCTGACCTTCTTGGCCACAGTATCTCGAAGGTGTTTTCGAAACTCGGATGAAAATAATATTTATTTTATGAGGTAATATTCATCAGTGCTGACATTTATTGGGTCTGTTTTAAAGCAAAAAGCATTCAGCCGCATAGAAGTAAAGTAAAAATGAAAAAAAAATCGAACAGTTTAGTTTTTATGAGGAAAAGAATGAAGGTACACATTTGTGTACCTCAGGTCTGAAGAGGTTCAACGCCTCTCAAGCAGTGTCATTGAAGACTGCTAGATTACAGGATAGCACAAAAATTTCAAAATATTGAGTCACTTCTATAGTAGACGTCAATTTAAAACAATCATTTTGCCGTTTTTTAAGCATAATTTGAAAACTACTTGAAAGATCTTTTCTAAGGTGTTTATGCGTGTGTGTGTGGGGGGGGAGGGCTATAATCGAAATTTTAAATATATTTCTTACATTCAAATTAACCGCTTCCCTGATTTACTAGAACGTGTTTTCGCCAATCATGATTTGCCCGTACCGCGTACGGGCATGCATATTCCAATCGTGATTTTTTGTTATCATCATTAAATTTGTATTCTGAATTCTACATTATTTAATTGAGCATTTTTATGATTCAAGTAGGTAAATATTTCCATTTTGAAAATCCAGTGATATAATATTAAAATTTTTGTGAAAGACAAGAAAAAATAGAAATTATTTCTTGTCTTATACACAAGAAACATTATTTGAAAGATTTTTTTCAAAAATATTGATCATTTAAGTGGTTAAAATAAATTGAAATCTTTTTGTTATCTTAATCAAATGTTGTTCTAAATTATAGTAACATTATTGGAAATCGTAAGCCCTTCAGTAAAACTTCATTGAGAAAACAATAACTTATTCTAAATAGCGAAAAACAATTAGTTTTATTAATAGTTACCAATATAAATTAAGTACATAATCTATAAATAATTCTAAAAAACTTTAATGAACTGAATTACCATTATTAATTAAGCCTATCTTGATCGAATTATACTCAAATGAGTTTTAAACGAAGGCTAGTTTAAAACAAAAAAATGTAAACAAAATCATTTTATTTAATTTATATGTTTGGAAAGTCTTTGAATTTCTTTATTTAACTACTAATTTTTTCCATCCGGATTAAATGATTTCACTTTTACTCACAAAAATGATAAATTGTTTTTCTTTCTAATTACGTAACTAAAAAAATGAAAGAAATACGTTATCTCTTTTTTATTTATTTTTTTTTTCGTATATAGTACATCTTATATTGATTGATTAACTAGCTAAACGAAGAAAATGAAATGTTTACTTTTGTTATTTATTTCTAATTTATGAAACATAGTTTTCTTTATTAATAATTGGACAGATATTTATTTCAAAAACGATTTTTAAAAGTTAATTTTTTTATTTCGTTGAAAAAAATACTGTTGGTTTACTTTTATCCGAACTTGATTTATGTTTTTCTGCTTAATTATTTCTTAAGCGCTTTCCTCATTTGCCTGTACGTCATACAGACAAAGTGTTTTTGCCAATCATGATTTCAATTCCACTAAATCTATGCATATTATATGGTGTGTACAAATGCTATAATTGAAATACAGGGCAACACAAAAGAGCTCACAAAAGTTGCTGAATATGGGCGTAAATTACTTAAAGGTATTTTGAAAAGGTTATGAATTTATACACTGAACTGCATTCTGTTTACTTAGAAATGTTTATCGAATATAGATAAAAGGATATAGAGGGAAACCCAAAGAATTAGATACATGGACGCCTATGAATGATAATGACTGAGAATGTGATTTCAGTAATTTTAAGAATGTTTCAATTTGAAATAAATTTTAGCTAAATACTGGCGTGTGATAAAGATACTAAGTAAACTACAGGGCTGAACAAAATTATTCAAGTATGTTTTCATTTAAGGGTGTATTTCGATTCAAACTGCTTATTTTCCGATTTATTTTTGAATTCATTTTTGCTCTCAAATACACCAAACTTTCAAAATCTCTTATTTGGAAAGTACACAAGGTGCCGTGATTGCCGATTCTTTGATAAAGGCAGAAAATATTGCAAAAAAAGCAATCAAAAACGGCATTTCGAACTGATTTTTCGCAAGCGGGAGTTTTGGGAACGAAAAAAGGGTCATACTGATAAGGTAATTGTTTATAACTCAAATTCTAATGAATTGAACGTAAAAAGACATCACACGGCACCTCATACGTCCATTCAAGAATCCCCTCAGCAAGTTTCATGTTTCTACTTTTCAAAATGTGTCTGAAATTGTATCGGAAAATTTCGGGCTGTTGAAGGTGGAAGCGCGTTTTTACGAATACGCCCTTAATTGCATAAATTCCTGACAGAAAAATTTCCATCAGCTAGGCTTTTTTTTTTTTTTTTTTTTTGCTAAATTAAATTTCAATTTGCTAAATTAAATTTCATTTTCAATTAAATATATTAACCGTCAGGTCAAATAAAGGGCTGTTTAAAAGTATTGGAATACATATTTGTCTATAGACAATAACCGTATTTCTCTAAATAATGAAGTTTTGTTAAAGATTTCTGGAAGTGTTGGAAAATGTTTCATAATCTATGCTTAACGCATGATTTTTTTTTATTTGTTTATTAAGTGATCAAAAAAGCATCATAAGCTGTATTTTCGGAAGTAGTAAATCAGAAGCTGTAGTTTCGTAAGTTTATTATTGATAGCACTGTCATCGGCATTATCGACTAGTAGATATAAGGCATGTTTATGATAATGTGAGTTCTTTATAAGACCTAGAAGACATTTACTTAATACTTGAAGTCATAAACGAAATAAGGTTGTGTGGTAATTCGTAATGGGTTTGAAGTTGGAGTTAAGAAAATAACCTGTGCCTATCCAAAGCACTTATGACCCTTATAAGCAAACTTGCACTTATAAGCGAAGGTAACTCAAATCTTTAAAAACGATAACAGTTTAAATAAATGCATTTTAAAATAAAATACTATCTGATTAAAAAAAACTGACGTTTTAAAAGGTATCCTGAATATTCTTTTGGAAAAAAAAATATATATAAAAGACCAATTTTTGTTTTAACGCATAGATGCTGAATTTTACTTTTTTTTTTGTTTTACCGCTAACACTTGATATTTTCTTTATTAATCTGTTTGTATCTGGGTAGAAGTGCGATCAGATTTTTAAAAAAATTAAAATTTAATAAAGATACAATATTAATTTTTGAATATTTTGTTGTCAATAAAAACTATTCAGAATTCAAAAAGAAGACTATATTTCCTCGGAGTACATACATACTAATACACTATATTGTCACTGATTATGGGACACTTGCGATTTTAGACATTTTACTAAATATCTAGAAAAATACATGAGGAATCATCTCGAAACTCTTAGTGTATAAATATAATAGTATACGTCATACATCTCCGTGAAGATTTTTTACCGAAACTTCATAGGGGACCGTCAACAAATTAAAAAAGAATGAATATCTTTTGAATAACCCTGTCAAAACTAATGTAGCAAAAGCGCTCAAACTCTAGATTATGATTGAATGCTTTATTGTAATACACTGTGTTCATTTTTATGAAAATAGCATGCACACTCGCAGAGTAATTAAGGTTTTTATAAAAATGGTCCCAAATTTTTCCAAGTTTTTTTTCTTATAATTTTCAGAGTTCTTAATATAAAATATTATTTTTTTTCAGAAAATATGACAAACAACATTGCACACAGTACCCTGTAATCAGAACTAAAAAATAATGAAAATTGTATAAAAAATGAATTGGTTTACTAAATAATTTTTTACTGCGCATGCGTCAACGATATCAAAATTTCATTTGCATATTATGTTAGCTAAATGTATAGAGCAACTTTTGTGAAAGTCACAAAATCATAACTTGAAAATTCTGACAATAATCGTCAATTGAATAAGTCGAAAATCCGTTATTCTCAAAATGAAGCAAAAACAAGAGGGGTTGTATACAAAAATGTATTCAAACATTGTATAGAATCCATATATTCATTATATACAGTGACAAATAATTTAGAGCATATTCTGTCGCATGGATGATCTCAAACATTATTTTATTATTAAATTTATTATTGGCCTCATACTTGTCGTCGCGTCTAAAACTTCACTGAAAAGTATAAAGGCAAGCATGTTCTATACATCTTAGAATTTTAAGTGGAATTCGTCAAGAATTTTTGTACATATTCGACAAAATGTATAATGTCGAAAGCGCCCGCTTACTTATCCTTATTTTTAACATAAGTGTAAAAAAGTGAAAATTTTACTCACTGAAAATGAATTAAACACTTAACTGATCAATATTTTTGAATAAAAAACTTCGACAAAATGTATAATGTCGAAAGCGTCCGCTTACTTATCCTTATTTTTAACATAAGTGTAAAAAAGTGAAAATTTTACTCACTGAAAATGAATTAAACACTTAACTATCAATATTTTTGAATAGAAAACTTCGACAAAATGTATAATGTTGAAAGCGTACGCTTACTTATCCTTATTTTTAACATAAGTGTAAAAAAGTGAAAATTTTACTCGCTGAAAATGAATTAAACACTTAAAATTGATCAATATTTTTGAATAAAAAACTTTCAAATGATGCCCAATTTTTTTTGGGTCTTTCATAGATTTTTAAACAAAAAACGGTGACGAATAGTTTTTTGAAACGGTTTTTCAAAACAGAAATTTTTGCATAACTGAATCGGAAAAATGCTCAGATTAAAAAAAATACAAAATTTACAATAAAAATTTACTGGGGAGAATAATAAATCGTGATTTGAAATTATTTTGTCGTATATACATTCAAATCATGATTGCAAGAATATGTAGCCAGTATGACGTACGAGCAAATCAAGGAAGCAGTTAAAACAGGAAATGCCTCTCGAAAAATCAAATTACTCCGCCCCCCCCCCCCCTATGGAGCGTACATGTTTCACATACTTTATTATAGTTAAACATTATCAAGTAAAGATGTGCGCGAAATTGCTAGAACGCATTAACCATTTCGTGGGATGTGGGAAGTGTACATCCTACCGAAATTTAATTGCAAATTGCAACAATGGCATCAAACATTTTAAACAGAATTTTACATTTATAATGTATGCAAAGTAAAAATAAAGCTGTTACTTATTGTGAAAAAAAATTGTTCATACAACATGGTGTCATACAATTATTTCAATATTTTACCAACTGAAATATTTTGTATACGAAAAGGCCCAAGAGTACATTAACGCTTTTTCAGGGCTGCCACTGACGAATATTTTTTAAATTTTATTTGGCGTAACTTTGTCAAAACAAATACGATGGAACCTCCCTGTGCATCCTAATGCATTATTTCCTTCGCGACAGGAGCCTTTTACGAAATTTTTATTGTTTTTTTCAACGGTTTTTAAAAACAGAAATTTGTTACTTATTAAATCGAGAAAATGCTCCCATTAAATAAGGGAATTTTTAAAGTAAAATTTTACTGGTAGGGAAAAACAAGGATTCTTAGGTTTTTTTTGAGGCAGGTGTACGTGTTGCCCTCCCAACGGGTTAAGCAACCAACTAACTAAACGACCATTTTTTCTAAGAACGAATTATTATCATCGACTCCATTCTAATTTTACCTTCTTTCAAAGACCGTCCCAACAGAATTCCCTTTATGAGCGACCTATTTCTTTTAAGAAAGTGAAACAAATTCCATTGCTTCTGGTCGCTTAACCCTTTGAGCTCTGGGGTGTCTCTTTCTGGATCTTCAAAATTCCAAATGTCACATTGGCACCAGTATTTTGCAAAGAAAAAATCCGGTTAACGATAAACACGAAAAAATGCATTAAACCTTTTTCAAAGAAATTTGGTCGAATTTTCTGGTCTCATTGTAACATTTCGTAATTAAAATTATGTGGTAGAAAATTCTACCATCAGAGCTCAAAGGGTTAAAGAAGTTTCTATAAGAAAAATAATTTCAAGGAGGACATTATCGGAATTCGCACAATTTTACCACTAAATTTTAACAATATTTTCAAAGTATCTTACAGCAGAAAAATATTGCAAAATTCCAGAATAAAGGTGGTGGTTGAAAATTATGTTCCTTAAAAATTAAATATAAATTTCTCATCATTAATAGTGGTACCAGTGTCTTTAAAATATATAAGGAGTATGCGAGCCTTGCTTATTCATCAAACATCCAAACTATTTTTTTTAATTATTATTCTGGTATTTTTTTAAATATTTAAATCCCTTTGTAACTTTTTAGGCAATATATTTAATTTTGATGACAAATTAAGAATTACGTTCAACAAAGCGCCCTGCCCCTGACCTATCAGGAAACTCTCAAAGATTTTTTTTGAGATAAAATGACAAAATCGTCATTATTTGTTCAAGGCAAAAAGAAAAAAAAAGAAAGAAAAATGCATTACTTACTGAACTTTGAAATTACTTGGGAAAAAAAAAAACTTATAAAAGATAAAACCGTAAAGTCAAAGTAAACGTCAATCTATTTGTTTTTTAAACTCTGCAGTAATTAGCTAATGCAATTAAATTTTGTTTTGATATTTTATCCTGATGTAAAAAACAAATGTTAGTAACATTGTTACCTTTTCTCAACAATTAAAATCTAGATTTAAGCATGACCTCCAAGAAGGGAAACCTCTCGGAGTGACCAATTTCTATTGGAACAGAACGTGGTGACTTTGGGAGGGTTTTATCATTAATTCATACTTTGGGACAACTTGCAAGAAAAAAGTACTAGAACATTTAAGTTTTAAAAATGTAGGTGCAAATATAATACAAAAATAGTCACCAATGGCAGCCTATTTATTTCTCGGCTTTGTCGTTAGAAGTTTAAAATTAGAAATAATTTCAAACAACTTACGGAAATATATAATTATTTTGAGTAATTAATTCAAATATTTTTAATAATAAATTTAATAATTCGTGTTGCTAAAATTCAGAATGTAGCATGTTTAATTCACAGTAAGAAGCCGTGTATATTTATTGTAAATGTTTAAATTTAATGGTCGATTTAAAAACAATCAATTACTGTATTAAATATTTAATATTTTAAGTTTATCTTTATTAAATACTATTTTGTTTTACCATGTATTTTAGAATAAATATCCGAAACCAAAATAAATAACATCATATAATACTATTCAATTCATTCTTTAAAAAAGTCATATGTTTATGCATTTTCTAATCGTTTTAAATATCTTGCAATTTAATATGCATGCGGAATATTTTGTTTAAACTTAAATTACCAAATGTAATTACATTCCGCGTTTCTGCTCTTATGTAAATATACGTACATCGAGAGTATTTGTATTTCTTAAAAATGTCTGCATAAAAATAATACGGCATTTTTATTTATTGAAGTGTTTTAAATTTGTTCTCTTAGTATAAGCTATTACTGTTTAATATTTTGAAAAACTCATCTACTTGTGCATTTTAAAATATCTTACAATTTAATATACAAGCGGAATATTTTATTTAAATTTAAATTACTAGATGTACTTACATTCCGCGTGTTTGCTCTTGTGTAAATAAACATCGATGTGTATTTGTATTTCTTAAAAATGGCTGCATATAAATAGTACGGTATTTTTTATTTATTGAAGTGTTTTAAATTTGTTCTCTTAATATAACCTATTAATATTTAATATTTTGAATATATGTTGCCACATACGAAGCATTATCTATTATATCACTGAAAACACTTCACATTAAATACATAAGTATATTTTATGAATACATAACAAAATTATTTAGATTATCGAAAAAAAAATATTGAAGATAAATATAAAAAGGCATTTTTGGCTTTTAAAATATTTGGAAAATAATTATTTAATTAATAACTTTGATAAATGAATAGTTGAAACTTTTGCTTTAAAAGCATTTCTTTTTGTCATATCATCTATATTTCATATCGTACATAATTACTTTTAATTAATATTCATCGAAATTATTTACATTGCTTGAAAATCTCGGAACATTTGAATTATTTAAAGTAAAGTTTTCTGTTTTTATTTATTTTTTATTAAATAAGTTCTTTCGATAAATACGTAACATTACCGCAATTTCCTGCGTATAATCCGCGGATCAAACAATTCTTTTTTAGACCCAGAAACTTTATTCAGTAATTGAAAACAAATAATTACGGCGATACTAACAAGTTATATTTCTTTTAAAAAAAATTCTGGGTCGAAAAATAATTGTTTGTTCCACGGATTATACGCAGGAAATTATGCTAATCTTAACAGTATGGACCAGAACAGTCGGTTAGTTTTATATTCAATCGATCCAAAGTTTACTAATAATACTTTGTGCAAATTTCGCTTGAAAATATACTAATATGGCTGATATTACTTTTCAAAGAGTTGTAAGAATAATAATAGGTAATGTTTCTGGGACGCTTTTAATGTTACAAATCCGTAATCAGAAGGTTTAACAGACAAAGTATTTTCATTGCTAAGTTGAAGAAATAAATGAATGACACCGGTAACCGCGAAAAATATATTTCTATATAACAATGATTTTTTTTTACATACATAATAAAGTGGATATTTTAAAATTAAAATTCCGGTGTCGATGTTGCATATCGTAAATAAAATCAGTTTATTATAGTTTCGTAGAGAAACCAAAGAACGTTAAAAGGTTAATCCCTTGCACTCGAAATGTGACTCTACTCCTAGTATTATCATATGTCTTGCGCAAATGAGGGCTCCAAATGTTCAGAATACCACTAATTTCTTACAGTTTATTTCGCTGTATTTAATCACAGATAATTATGCCATTAGATAAAGCGAAGAAAATAATATTGTAAATATTAGTGAACAGAACATTTGGAGTACCAATTTGCACGGCAACATGGCAACGTTAATGTTGTGTTAGTTGTGCTAGTACTCTTCATGGATTATATGCATCCGCAATAACAACATTGTTTGGCCAGTGTACCTCTTAAATTGTATTTAGTTTATGAAAAGTTGCTTGTTTCAAAAATACGTTTGATGCCTGCAACTTAAATTAGCAAATATTAAAATAATAATTAACATCTATAAAGTATTCACTTTACGTCAAATAATTTTCTTAACCCTTTCCGGCACACTGTGCTCGATCTGACCATTCTTAATTTTAATTCCAAACTTGCAAATGACACTAATAATGTTCTAACCCTTTGCGGCGAGCTGGTTTCATAGATATACCACTTAATTTTAATTCCCACACGCTACATTGGCACCAGAATTTTGTTAAAGAAAATTACGGTTTTTTGAATGCGAGAAACATAGCGTTTTCTTATTTACGAATAAAGTTGTTTTCAAATTCCGGTGTCAGTCAGTCATTTATTTCACTACTTTAGCAATGAATTTGCCCTGCTCCGCAAAGGGTTAATAAAATTTTGCCTTGACAGTGAAAGCATAGCATAAGGATTTTTTTTTTAATATGTAAAAAAGTCGTTAGTGAATTCCGGTGTCAGTCGATAATGTCTTGCTAACAAAATTTGTCCGTGTCGGAAAGCGCTAAAGATTTTGGCGTGACAGTTAATTATTTCGGTTCAGAAGTATCACACCAAATTCTTAACAATTTTTTTAAATGAATTACCTTTAGTTAATCATGAAATTTCTGCTATTAAATAAAGATGAAATTATTCTTTGGTATTTTTAGAGTGAATTCAGATCTTCTAATTTACCGCTTCCCTGATATGGCCGTACGTTATATGGGCAATGTGTTTTTTGTCAATCATGATTTGTCCGTACCACGTACAAACGTACATATTCGAATCATGATTTATTATTCTCAACAGGAAATTTTTATTGTAAAATTTTGAATAATTTAATTCTAGCATTTTTTAGATTCAATTAGGTAAAAATTTCTGTTTTAAAAAAACTGGTGAGAAAAGATTTAAAATTCTGTAAAAGACTTGAAAAAGTAGGCATTTGAAATAAAAAAATTATATTGATCAATTTGTTTTGTAAACAATCAAAACTTCATTATTGGGATCAAAAATACTCTAATTATTCTTGAATTTTCTTTTAATAAATTTATTATATACATAGAACAATAGTATGAAGAAATATTGAATTCAAATTATATACATATGTACAAAATATAAATTCCTTTTACCTTGATAATTTCTGATCATCGTACTTAAACTGAAAGATGATCCTATATCCATTTATGCGTGCCTTTTCATAAAAATAGCATAATTCTTCCATAAAACTTAAGACACGCACGACACAAAAAAATATAAACATTCTCTCTAAAAAATTCTTTTTCATTCCATCAAAAATTGATGCCAACTTTTTTTTTATACCTAAACTTTTAACTCATCTCGTAAGATAAAAAATGTAAAAGTAAAGCAAACGAAAAAACAGTTTCGCTGCCATAGTAACGAGTCGCGTAAGAAAAAAAAAAAAAAAAAAAAAAAAAACAAATATCATAGTAGCAAATTAGCAAACGATTTTCTGGGAATAAACTGATATATTAATTTATCAATTCCTAACACAATTGAGTGGTTTAAACAGGATGCCGTGTAAATTTACCTTCGGGTCTGAGGAGGTTATGGTTAGTTTCGATATTAATATTCATACATTTTTTTCGACAATTTGGAGTTCTAAGTATTAAAATAATTAAAGTTATTATTGGCTACGGCACGTTAATGTACATGATTTATGGGATTTTTAACGATTGAAAATTTGTGTATAATCTTTTAATCTTTAAACTATCCATAAGGTTTATTAATTGTTTTCGTAGTGAGAAAAAATCATTTAAATCATAAATATATTTTCATGAAATTTATGTTAGAACTGATATTTACTCTATGTAATATACATTTTATAGCATTGATGTAAAACGTATTCATGACACTTTTGCTGAGCCACACAAATATCATTTTTACTCTTGAAAGGAAAGATTATTATATTAATTGTAATTATCATATTTTAGAGTGTATTTATAAAGAATTAAATCGTGTGTCATAAAAGAAACTTTATAAAAATAACTCTAAATAATACTTTCAATAGTAAATTTAGAATTACTATTATCTTTAGTTAGCTGCTTAGCTAACCATTAAAAAAAAATTACACTTAAATGGAAAAGATGTTGATGAAAAGTATAATTATATAGGTAAATTAACAGTTTAACGACGTACTTACTTTACACATTTTTAGCTCACAGGCTATCATAGCCGGAGAGCTTATGTGCCCGACCGTTCTGTATGTATGTATGTTCGTTCGTACGTGCGTGCGTAACGCGATAACTCATGATAAAAATATCCAATCCACTTGAAATTTCGTATATAGGTATATCCTGATAAGGCGCTTCCCTGATTAGTTTTTTGAGTTCATTCGATATGTATAAGAGGGGGAACGGGGGGCTCATGTCCCTCCCCTTAATTGATATAAATGGGTTTTTCATGCAGAATTAACAGTTTTTGTTCAAAATTTAGATATAGTATCATTCTGATGAGGCGATTCCGTGACTGTTATTAGGTGTTCATTGAATAAGTATAATCAAGGGAAACGGGGGTTCTAATGCCCCTCCCCTTAATTTATATAAATGGGTTTTTCAAGCAGAATTGACAGTTTTCGTTCAGATCTCTGAATAGTTTTGGAAGTATGGTTAAGTATAAAAGAGGGGGATAACTCCTCTTAAATTATATAAATGCTAAATAGGTTTTTATTAAGAATTATCCGATTTGCTCTGAATTTTGGATATAGATTTTTTTATGTGATAAAGCATGTCCTTGATAGTTTAGGAGGTTCAATGATTAAGTATAAATAAAAAAGAGGAAAGGGGAGAGCTGTTTCCCCTTCTTAATTTTTTTTCGAACGGAATTAAGCCTTGAAAATATAAGGCTGTAATGTACAATTAGTATGCGTAGCCTGTGAGCTCAATGCCATCAGTATCAGTTTAACTGGGCAATATTATTTTTATTTAATTTTGTAACACCCTTTTTTGACTTAATTCAAATTCAGAAACATTTTTTTTGTGTAATACAAGCATGTTAATTAATAATTACTGGTAGTGATAATCTCAAGAACTCTGATTTCTTTAAATTAGTATCATGTAGATATGATGCATACACCATACATAAAATCTGCCAATCGAATACTAAGCGTAAGCGCTTATAAAAAATTAGAGGCTGTGGTAGACTGAATTTTTTAAAACGTTCGCCATGTACCTTGAATTTTAATGAAAATAATTTATAAAAGATGACCTCTATGTTTTTTTAGATTAAATAACTCAAATAAAAGTTAGAAAATATGCATATGTTTTTATATACATTTTAAATATTTAACGTCATTTGACGAAATATTTAAAAATCCAGTATTTAAGAATAATAACCACTATTTAAAAATCCACTTATAGCAGCCGGCATGGTTCTGCCAGCATGTAGGTCCAGCCTTCAGGGAGAGCATAGGAAAGAAAGTTGGGCGGAGAATGCTTTGCTTATCCTAGTGGAACCAACTATGGAGGAAAGAGATCGGTGGAGGGCAGTATTCCGTAAAATTTGTTTCTTGAATTTAACTCCCTCGCGACGGGAGCTTTTTGCGAAATTTTTAATGTTTTTTCACCGGTTTTTAAAAACAGAAATTCTCGCCTTATTAAATAGAGAAAATACTCCGATTAAATAAGGCAAATTTTACAGTAAAATTTTACTGGTGGGTATAAATAAGGACCCTTAAGCCTTTTGGTGTACGTATAGGTGTCACTTGTCCCCAAGGGGTTAAAAGCCCTCTTTCGGTCCAAATTTAATAATCACTTGGAACAGAGACCGAATTCTTTGACATTAGTCCATGGATTTTCTTTCTAAATAAAAATAATCTGTATATATTAAAGCACTCTAAAGTAACATTTCATTGTATTATGAATTAAAAACTGTATGCTAATGTTTTCTTTTCTAATGAAACGGATTTTAGTGTTAAATTTTTTGCCGTCACCCCATGCCACTATACTTCATTTTTTTTTCTCTAAGGGAACTAACATAATAGTCAAGTGTTTACAATAGTCACAGGACTTTTATCGCCAAGCGCAACGTATGTTTGAGAAAGGAAAATAAACGAATTTTTGTGACTTTGAATTAAAATGAAAATCTTCTTTTTATAAATTTAAAACACGTTATGTCGCTTTGTTTTACTTCATTTATATTTTTGAACTGGTTCCAGTGGCTTGCTCAAAACCTGTAATATTCTAAGATTTTCTTCTCCTTCATTCATAGCAGAAAATTTTCTTGTTTGATAAGGCGAACCAGACTTAAAAAAATTATAGGTGTTCAGAACAATTGGTCACCAACCCAGGTTACGTCACTGGGTCAGGGTGCATACGGGTCCTGGAATTTCAAAACCAGAAGTATCTCCGGTACCAATATTTTCTTAGAGAAAATTTCTCTTTAAATGAAACGAAATTTCTCGCGTCTGAACTAGATTTATTTTCTGAATAAAAAAATACTTTTGTTTGATGTTGGAAATATGGGAAACTAACAGTTCCCATGTGAACCCTGTGGGTTTACATCATAGTTGCCAACATCTTCCGCTTTTTCCGCCTGGAAAAAAATTATAATAAATTCTACCATTTTAAAAAACCATAATGTGTCGATTAAATAAAATAAAAAAAAATCTAATTAATTTTTCAGGGCCAAAAAATCGGAAAACTTGGAAGCTATGGACATGCATAATGTAGATGTTAAGTATCTTTATGCATACATTTTTACGACCGGCAACAATTTTGAAATTGCCAAACAAATGATACTAAGCCAAATCTGAAAATTTTTACACGAGTAAAACCGGTCATGTTGATGCCGCTTTTTAAGGAAATTCTCTATGAAAAGCAAACTTCACCTCCATCTCTTCTCTATGAAGGGGAGGTGATAGAATCGCATTACGAAATAAATCAACGGAAGGTTTAATTATAACCTGTGAATGCTACTATTAGAAAGTATTTTCTATGCAGTGAACGTCTGTTGATTAACACGTTGAGTGCCATGTCAGTCACCGCTGACTGACATTGAACTTTTCATTTAGAACACGTCATTCACTGATGACTGACGGTGTAAAATATGATATAAAAGTAAAAATGTATAGTTTTTATTAATTACGCAAAATTTACTTAAAAAAAGCTTTTATTCGTTACAAGATTATACTCTCTCAACCCTTTCCGACAAGGGAGGGTGCACTGTGCGTAGCTCGGAATGCCTAATTTTAATTCCAAAACATGCAAACGTCACCAATAGTATTTTAATAAAATTTTGCTTTTTGCAATGAAAGCTTAAATTAGCGGATTCTTAATTTTTAACCCTTTGCGGCGCAGGGCAAATTCATTGCTTAAGTGTTGAAAATAATGACTGACACCGGAATTTAAAACAACTTTATTTGTAAATAAGAAAACGCTATATTTCACGTATCCAATAAACCATAATTTTTTTAAACAAAACTCCGATGCCGATGTGGCGTTTTGGAATTAAAATTAAGTGGTATATCTATGAAACCACGTCGCCGCAAGGGGTTAAAAAAGTAGTTTGTAAATTCCGGTGACAGTCAATAATTTCTCATTTTAATAACAGAATTTGCCCATGCATCTAAATTTACATTCGATTGGAAAACTACAATGGCTCCATAGCAGTAGCCGCTCGTCAGGGAGTGCTGCATCCATTTTTTCACACCACTAAAATTTAACAGAATCTTTCATACTATTTATTCGACAAATTTTGTTGATTAAATAAAACAGAAATAACCATACAATTTTTGTGGTGTGAAAAAATTGATGCAACACCCCCTGACCAGCCGCTACTGCTCCATAGACAACTTTCATAACACTCAATACACGTAAGTAAACAATAATACGTAATACGATTAAAAAATTCGGGGAATGTGGCCATTCTTGATTTCGAAAGCAAGTGCCTAAAGTAAAACCGCCTGAAATGTATCCTCCCAACCCTCCCCTACTTGCCCATGTTAGTCCGTGTCATGTGATTAATTCTACTGTTCCGATGAGAACTGGCAGCAGTAAATTTTTAGTAAAATTTCGATCTCATAGTATATTTGAAAAAGAGCTCATGATTATTTTCAAATAAATTTGTTCTTAAATTGCGGTGTAAATATATTATTTGAACTTTTTTTGAGAAGAAATACCTTGCCCCTGAAAGGGTTAGTCCAATTACACGTGCAGCTGTTATTTTCTGAAGTTAGTTATATTTGCTTCGCGATGTAAGAAAGATGGTTTTTCTTGAACAGCTTGCAGCATTAAATTCTGTCAATGGTTAGGTAAAACACGAATGTAGACTTTGAATGCTAAGAAAGGTGCACGATGAATCTACCATGGTGAGACACAAGGTTTATGAATGGGTATTTTAAAAAGAACCGAAAACCCATCGAAGACGATAAACGCGTTGAACAACCTTCGCTGAAGTCAGACACTGGTATTTTCTGCTCCAGTACATGGATATCAATTCTTAAAACAATTGCTAGTCAAAACTTGCACTAATGTGCTTCCACATCCCCTCTAACAACTGGACATAGCTCCGTGTGACTTTTACCTGTTCCCATCATACAAAAAAAAAAAAAAAAAAAAAAAAAAAAAAAAAAAAAAAACATTTACAGTGGCGGTGTTTTTAGTTATCAGATGCGGTAAAAACAACATCGCCGAAACAACATGCGAAAAATGGCTTCCAGCGATGCTTCTAAAAAGTACACGAACGCTGGCAGAAGTGTATCGTCGCCCAAGGTGATTACTTCGAAGATGGTTATGCTTCAGTGCTGTGATCTATTCAGGCAAATGTCTTACAACTTTCCCCCAAACTGTTGAATCATACTACGTATAATGTACTATGATATTGTTTTAATGAGTTAATCAACAAACCAAAAAACTAATATAAAAACTAGCATTTTTTACAAATCACATTTGAAAGGCACATTGTGCCACTACTTCTCAACATAATCGCCGTACATATTAAAACATTTTTCACAACGTACAGGATTTTGTTAATTCCATCTGCATAAAATTTTGCCGCCTCCTTATTCAACATTGGGTTTTTCCAATTCTATCTCATACGACACTCTCAAAACATAATTTTTTAACAGTCATTTTGATAACATGTCCCAGAGAACAGTGCCTACTACTATTAACAATTTTTATATTCTACTGGCACCATCATTTTTAATCAATATGTTTATAGTATATTTCTCTGGGACATGACATCAAAATGTCTGTTAAAAAAAATTGTATTGAGTGAAAAGTGCGACATAGAATAAAAAAATCCGATTGTTGAAAAGGGCGGCGGCAAAGTTTTATGCAGATGGAATTAAACTGCAGTACGTTATAACTGTTTTCATTTTTACAGCTACCGGGTGTCCCAAAAATGACTGATGGATTTTAAAATTCAATAACTTACAAACGGTGACAGCTATTTAAAATTTTTTTTCAGGATATTGTTATGTATAATGTCAGGAGTTTTTTTTTACCATAATTTTTTATTTTAGTTCGCATTTGAAACAATAGGTGGCGCTGACGGCGATTGAAGGCCAGGTGATCAGTGCTGAGTGAAGCCTCGACCTGGCCTTCAATCGTCGTCAGCGCCACATATTGTTTGAGATGCAAACTAAAATAAAAAATTACGGTAAAAAAACTCCTGCCATTATACATAACCCTCCTGCAAAAAATTTTTAAATAGCTGTCACCGTTTGCAAGTTATTGAATTTTAAAATCCATCAGTCATTTTTGGGACACCCAGTATTATGTTGAGAAGTTGGTGCATAATGTGCCTTTCAAATGTGAGTAATAAAAAATGTTTCCTTTTGTTTTGTTTTTTTTAAACTAATAAACGGCCCTTTCTTAGAAAACATCCCTCATATATATTATATCTACATTTTAATACAGAACCTAACAATATGTATTTTTTAGAAAAATTTATATTAGAAAAATAATGTTGAATGTATTGCATGTTTATTTTTCTCAGTTTATCCATACATTATTATTTGTGTAGGTGAAATATTAAACAGTTTAATGTTCTATCTAAACATGTAGATATAATCTATAACGTTTATAAGTTTTATGTAAATCTATATGAAATAGTTCCAGACAATATCTTGTTATCAATTCGGAAAATTCTAATTTTGAGAAAAGTCAGCTTAATGTACATATCATTAAAAATTGAAACATCCAATATTTTAGTATATTTGTATTAGGTTTCTTTCGAGTCAATAACAAAAAAGCACTTTATGAAAAATATTTTGGAAATATAGTATGAAATTCAATCCATATCTAAAGTGAAATATTTTGAGTAAATGTCAACAAAATTTTTGCATGATATAGATTTAATATAAAATTGGGTACAAGTTCAAAATTGGGTCAAATAAAAGATTATGATGATTTAATATATATATATATATATATACAGGGTGTCCGAAAAGTCTGGAAACGGCTGAATAATTTGAGAAATACGTATGAGATTGAAAAACGTAAATATACGTGTTAAATATTTTTAAATAAGCTACTCAGTGATACATAATTTGACCTTTGCAACCGACCCCTTGGGGGTCAGAGGGGGTCCAACTTTGAAATCTTAAATTGTAACCCCCATTTTTTATTGCAGGTTCGGATTCTACGGACAAAAATACGCAACTTTTGTATTTGATGTTTATTTCAAATCCTCGTTTATCACGGTGTATTCGAGCATATTAAATCGATACATATTTCGGCTTTTCCAACGGGATTTTCCCTAATCGAAACTGATTGGGCAGAATTTTTGACGTCAAATTCCCCGTCTTTTGCAGAAATAGCGTTTCCTGAAAATCACCCGTGGCGATTATTTCAATAGTGCTACAGTGTTAAAAATCTGACCCATTTGCTGCAGCGTCACTCCACAGCTATTATAGAATATCTCTTTTGTGACCAATGAGAGTGCTCCATAACACAGTAAAGTAATCGTTTTCTATAAAAGTGGAGGAGTGACGATGCAGCAAAAGTATCTATTTTTTACAGTGTACTTTACTGTGTTATGGAACATTCTCATTGGTCATGAAACAGATATTCTATAAAAGCTGTGGAGTGACGCTACAGCAAATGGGTCAAATTTTTAACTGTGTGTAGTATTATCGAAGTAATCGGCATGGGTGATTTTCAGGAAACACTATTCTTGCAAAAGACGAGGAATTTGATGTCATAAATTCTCCCCAATTAGTTTCGATTAGGGAAAATCCCGTTGGAAAAGCCGAAAAATGTATCGATTGATGCTCGAATACACCGTGATAAACGAGGATTCGAAATAAACATCAAATACAAAAGTTGCGTATTTTTGTCCGTAGAATCCGAATCTGCAATAAAAAATGGGGGTTATAATTTAAGATTTCAAAGTTGGACCCCCTCTGACCCCCAGGGGGTCGGTTACGAAGGTCAAATTTGGTATCACTGAGTAGCTTATTTAAAAATATTTAACACGTATATTTACGTTTTTCAATCTCATACGTATTTCTCGAGTTATTCGACCGTTTCCAGACTTTTCGGACACCCTGTATATAAATGTATGTATTGTAAAGATATATAATTCATGTACGTATACAGGGTGTCCCAAAAGGTCGTTTACAAACTTAACATGCTGGTCTGTCATATCATGATGAACAATATTAAATCGGAAACTAAGGGTCCCAAACGTCTTCCAAAGGAGATATGCGCCATTAAAGTTTAGGGTCCAAAAATTCAAATGATTATAAAAAACAGAAAAATTGGTCGATTCGTTTGCGGTTTTCACTAAAACTATTCTTTATCTCATTATTTTCTTGAAAATAAATTTTAAGGATAAATTTCAAAAAATGTTGATAGAGGGCGCTTTAGACTTTGGAGTAACGATAAACTAGTTTTTACCATTATTTTTTGCATCTCATTAAATTTTTTTAGAAGCTTAGACATAAACTTAAATTTTGAGCTTAAAATCTAAATCGTTGGAAGTGATTAAGTAGCGCAAACTGAATTGCGGGGGAGGTTCAAATTTCAAATGATTATAAAAAACAAGAAAATTGGTCAATTGATTTGCGATTTTCACTAAAATTATTCTTTATGTCAGTATTATCTTGAAAATAATTTATAAAGATAAAATTCAAAAAATGCCGATAGAGGGCGCTTTAGACTTTGGAGTAGCGTACAACTATTTTTTCCGTTATTCTTTGCATCTCATAATTTTGTTTAGAAGCTTAGACATAAACTTAAATTTTAAGATAAAAGTCTGAAAACCGACCAATTTTTCCGTTTTTTATAATCATTTGAAATTTGAACCTCCCCACCCCCATTGAACACAGTTCAGTTTGCGCTACTTAACCACTCCCAACGATTCAGATTTTTATCTCAAAATTTAAGTTTATGTCTAAGCTTCTAAAAAATTTTTATGAGATGCAAGAATTAACGGAAAAAAATAGTTGTACCTTACTCCAAAGTCTAGAGCACCCTGTATCGGCATTTTTTGAATTTTATCTTTATAAATTATTTTCAAGATAATACTGACGTAAAGAATAAATTTAGTGAAAATCGCAAATCAATTGAGCATTTTTTCCGTTTTTTATAATCATTTGAAATTTGAACCTCCCCCCGCAATTCAGTTTGCGCTACTTAACCACTTTCAAAGATTTAGATTTTGAGCTCAAAATTTAAGTTTATGTCTAAGCTTCTAAAAAATTTAATGAGATGCAAAAAATAATGTTAAAAACTAGTTGTACATTACTCCAAAGTCTAAAGCGCCCTCTATCAAAATTTTTTGAAATTTATCTTTATAATTTATTTTCAAGAAAATACTGACATAAAGAATAGTTTTAGTGAAAACCGCAAACGAATTGACCAATTTTTCTGTTTTTTATAATCATTTGAATTTTTGGACCCTAAACTTTAATGGCGTATATCTCCTTTGGAAGACGTTTGGGACCCTTAGTTTCCTATTTAATATTGTTCATCATGATATGACAGACCAGCATGCTAAGTTTGTAAACGACCTTTTGGGACATCCTGTATAAATATTTTACATGAATTATATTTCTGTATCATATACATATAAGTATACACAAATCTAATAACATATGATATAAATACAAATACTTTAGCAAAAGCTTACATATACATATAATTTCGGGGAAAAATTAGAAACGTTTTATGCAAGAAAAAATACGTAGTTGAAAATAACGATACAGAGAACGCCGTCGTCTATAGATCTCACATGAATCTTTTGAACTTTTTGACAATAGTGTCCTATGCAACAATACAGTAAATGATTCTTGACATGGAAACTAATATCATTCTTCGACATCAAAGATAACCCTAATAGCATGCATGGTCACAGTGACGTCACTGTGAGTCATTTTGGTCCCATCACATATGTGACCAAAATACCACCACTCAGTGACGTCACATTGTGACTGAGATGTGACTTTCTTAAAAATCTTTAGAAATTTATAAATATCCTTCAAACATGTTATTTACTTTAAAAACATGTTTCTGGCAATTTATATATCGTCACTTTTGTCACAGTTTCGTCACAATGTTAATGTCAAATTAGTCACAAATGACACATTTTTCACAAATTTGTCACATTGTGACCACTTTGTGAAACGTCACAAAAAAGATCTAAAACGGCCATAACGACTTCACATTTTAGTCACTGTGACTTCACATCGACGTCACGTGACGTCACATCAACAATCGATGGTCACAAAGTCACAATGTGACTTCACAATGACGTTGCAGTGACGTCACCATGTTTTACGGGAAATATCAAAATCAGGACCCAAAAAGACTCTTTTATGTTTTCCAGTTTTACAAACCGTAAAGAGCTCAGTGGGCGAGTGGCTAGGACGCTATTCTGTTAAGAGCCCACAATAGTCACAGAAAAGACACACTTGTTTCAGATTTTCCTTAAAAAATTATTTTAACTTTCGAAACCGGTTTAAACCGGTTCTGAAACTGAAACTATCGTAATATAAAAAATATATAACCAAAATCGAAAAAGTAAAAACTAGTTCGGTTGTGGATTGCCCTCAGCTATCTTGTGCAAAAGAAATCATGCAAAAATATTAAAATTTGAGCGAGATATTTGAAAAGAACTCTCCCATAGACTTTACATGGTCATCCGGGTCTTTTTGAGTAATTTTTCTGTGACTATTGTGGGCTCTTAATCGCTTGTGATTGCAGGAGAGGTTATGGCTTCCCTATCAGTGACCCTCGTGGATACTATAATTGTAGATTCCAAAATTTTTAACAGTTACTTTCACGGCAATATTAAAAAAACTGGCCTAAAATGACAATTTGATTTAATCACATTATATTGTTAAAAAAATCCCACTAGTATTTTTCTAATATACAGTCCAGCAAATAACACCCTGATTTTAGAATTAAATTTCTCAAAAACAAAGATCGACAGAACTATGCGGTAACCGGTTTGTTTATTAGGTAAGCTGTAAAAATCTTATATAGAAGTTTCGAACGGCGAATCTTTGGAAAAGATTGTGTATGATTGCAAAAAACGCTTTGATTTGACATTTTTCTTGTTTTAGATTGTTTGCGGAGAATGAGTTTTTCGGCTTAAATTGCCATAGTTTGAAGATTTTTGGAATTAAATTTTTAAAATTTCGAAATTCAAGAAATTTAGTTCGAAAAATTGTTTAACTATAGCACTGTAAACCGAAAAACTCTATCTCTGCAAGCAATCTAAAACAAGAAAAATGTCAAATCAGAGCATTCTTTGCAATCAGAACATAATCTTTTTAAAATATTCACCGTTCGAAACTTTTGTATAAGATGTTTACAGCTTACCTAATAAATAAACCCTTTACCGCATAGTTCTGTAGATCTTTGTTTTTGAGAAATTTAATTTTAAAATCAGGGTGTTGTTTGCTGGACACCCTGTAAATACTAAAGTTGATTTCTTTTGAAAATGTTGTTAAAGGATGTGTCATGCATTTCTGTTTTTAAAAAGCGATGCTGTTTAGAAAAAATAGAATTGGGAGAAAATAGAATTTGGGAGCTAGTGGCTCCCAAATCTAAATATTCCAGTCGCCACCAGGACTTGATTTCTAAGAAAAATCAAGAAACAATACGAAACACCAGAAAGACAATGCGATTTTTGTTAAAAGATCGCAGAAAAAAGGTAAATTTATCAAGGTATCGTTAAAATACATGCGATTTTCTTCAGAGAATTGCGAGAAAAAACGAAAAATTCGGCGACTCAGACGACTATCGTAAATTAGCCAACAAGTCAAAAATTTTTAATCGCCAGATGGCGAATGACAGTCATGATTCTGTTCTCTTTGCGGACCTTTAAGTTATAAGTGTTTCCTTTTTCCTTACGTCTATCCCGTCCTTACATCAAGTTTGCCAAAGATGCAAATCGGACAGATGTGCTAAAGCAACAAATAACCATAAATGGTCGTAGCAACGGTCTTAAAATCATTACGGTGACACATCATTTATCTCTTTTCATTTGATTTCCCAATTGCGTGAATTGTACCAGATTTTTTCTTTGCTAATGTAATACAAGAAAAATATTTATATGCTTTTAAATAATTTTTTTAAACAGTTTAGAGGCCACAAATCATTTAAAAAAATTTCCAAGGAAATTACTTTGACCCTCAATATGTTCAAATATTTTATAATAATTCTATATTCTGTTTCCTAAAAACTATATACATACCGGGTGTCCCAAAAATGACTGATGGATTTTAAAATTCAATAACTTGCAAACGATGACACCTATTTAAAAAATTTTTGCAGGAGGATTATGTATAATGTCAGAAGTTTTTTTACCGTAATTTTTTATTTTAGTTCGCATCTCAAACAATAGGTGGCGCTGACGGCGATTGAAGACCAGGTCGACGCTTCACTCAGCACTGATCACCTGGCCTTTAATCGTCGTCAGCGCCACCTATTGTTAGATATGCGAACTAAAATAAAAAATTACGGTTAAAAAAACTCCTGACATTATACATAACCCACCTGCAAAAATTTTTTAAACAGCTGTCACCGTTTGCAAGTTATTGAATTTTAAAATCCATCAGTCATTTTTGGGGCACCCGGTATATATATGTGTGTGTGTGTTTGTGTGTGTAGATGCATAATAACAAGATAAATTATATAACGTGACCTACAATTCTTAAATATATTACAGGGTGACGAGTGGTCAGGAAAGGTAAGAATTTCTTTGTCAAAATACTGGTGTTTGACATGTTTTATGACTGTGTTTTTCCCTGACCACTCTGTATTCTGTATCAGGTTGTGCTCAACATTTTTTACCAAAAATAAGCCAAACAAATTTAATGAAGAATATTCTGTTCTGCAAAACTTCTACATTTCCAGGAGTCTTACAATTCCTTCTTTCCGAAAGTCTTTTGATTTGGTTTCAAAATACTTACCGAGGTCCTTTTTTATGTCATTCAAACAGTTAATTTTTGTTGATGAAGAGAATTTTCGATAGAAAAATAGTAATCGGAAAGAGCAAAAAGAGACTAGGGAGGGTGCGTAAGAACTTTTCAATCGAAAGCAAAAAAAATTGTTTTTCCCAGTCTGATTTTTCCAAAAGATTCTTTTGCAATTCACCGTGCTATATTTTACTTCAATTTGCACCACTTTCTGAAAATAGAAAAATGTTTTACTCATACTTTGAGAATATTTGCAAAAGGAAATACTACAAAACTTGTTTATAAAAATATTGGTGCTAAATAGAATACAAAAAATAGCTGCTATTGGCCGACCTGCCTATGACCTGTTTATAAGTAACTTTGTAGAACACAAAAAAGATCCTTTTTTGAAAAGATTGATTGCCTCGGACGAAAGGTGAATAATTTATAACAACCAGGAGCACAAACAATCGTGATCCACTCAAGATAATTGTCCCATTGCTGTCGCTAAAGCCGGACTCTTACAGAAAAAAGTTTTGGTTTCTGTTTGGCGATACTGGATCTACTACAAGACACTTCCATCTAATCAGACCATCTGTTTTGAAAAATACTGAAAGAAACTGTAAGAACTGAATGTAGCAATAGCCATGAAGCACCCTGAAACAGCAAACAAACGAAGTATTATCTTCCATTATGACGACTCAATTCGACATGTATCTTTGACTATCAGAAATTAACTTCTTGCATTCGTTTGAAACATTCTAACTCATCCCCTTTACTCTTTGGGCATTACTCCACCCGACTACTATTTGTTTCTTTCTCTCAAAAATCTGGTTAACAAAAACAAAGAACTCTTTGAATGACATAAAAAATAATCTCGGTAAGTATTTTGTCACAAAATAAAAAAGGTTTTGGAAAGTAGATGTTATTAGACTACCAGAAAGATAGAAGAGGATTTGTACAAGAGATTGGTACAAGCGTTCTTCAACAAAGTATTTCCTTTATCGAAATTTCCATGGTTTTTTTTATCAAAAAACGGAACAAACTTTTGGAACAACCTATTATGTGTATATAAAATGAATTTTCCAAGAGTATGTACATAAAAGTGCAATATTAATTGCGCATCTTATAACAGACTAAAGAATGATCAAAATTTCGGCAGTTGTGGCTAGACCATGTTAAGTCGCTCGATCCAAATTATTCTTTTAATATTTGGTTGCAATCAAATATTAAAAGGATAATTTAGAGTCGTTTGTTTCGAAATGCTGAAAATGTGCAAATTTTAAATTGCGTCCTAGATCTCTGTTGATTCATTTAATAGTTTTACATGAAATCTTCATTCCAAGATTACATTTATTAAAAAAAAAAAAAAAAAAAAAAAAAAAAAAAAAAAAAAATCAAGTATTGCAAGCGATATTAGGCGTGCACTTCTGAAAAACATAGTTTTTAATAAAATCACTCTAAAATACATATTATCAAAATTTTAAATACCCATTATTCTAATATATTTATATCAGACTTTTTGACAGCTATTTAGAAAATATACTATATATAGGGTGTTCCGAAAATAATCATACACTTCTATGAAATCACTAATCTCTTGATTTCTTTCACAGGTGTTTAAAGAAATATTCTCCGTAAGAGAAAAAAAATAGCAATTGTTTTCTGGAAATTGGGTGATAAAACATATGAGGAGGTGCGTTTGCTGTACCATTGAAAATACAGAAAACAGCCATCAACAAGGACAAATATCAGGCTACTTGGTGATCAGATTCAAACAAACCGGTTGCGTAGCGCAGCGGTTCCCAATCTATAGGTCGCGACCCAGTGGTGGGCTGCGGCAGTTGTTCTGGTGGGTCGCGGAACAATGGAAGTTTGCCATCAAAATATATCATTTATGTCATCTGTTTAAAAAGATATGACAATTTCAACAGGAAATAATATTTCAAGGGGAAATCCTTAATTTCCTTCTAGATTAGTATACAAAGAGTATATCCAGAAATATTTTAATTAACTTTGAGGTTCTTGATGAAATTCAGCATTTCGTGCTTATGAGAACATGCTTTTTCTACTTTGCTGTTTTTGAAAGACAAGACTTGAGACAAACTGTGTGTTAATATATGCTCCTACATTGGTAAACACAAGTACCAGAAATCTCATTGATTATAAAGTTATGTTTTCATAATAATTAAACGTACTTTCCACTATCTTTGTAGTATGTGCATTGTTTTAATCACTATTCACTTACACACATTGAGATTACCAATTCTTGTTTTCGTTGATAATGTATCTTCCGTAAGAAAATTTGCGCTTTTCGTAGCATAGGATAGCCGAGCGAATAGAGACCGTACAAAAATTGCTATGCTGATATACAACTTTATGTTGGGTGGGTCGCGAAAATTTTTTTTAACTGAAAAGTGGGTCGTGAAATTTTTTTTCACTGAATGGTAGGTTGCGTACCAAGAAAGTTTGGGAACCACTGGCGTAGCGGATACCAGAATTCAGGGTTCGCACACTCCTTATATTTGTAAGGACTCTGGCACCACTATTAATGATAAGAAAATTTATATTTAATTTTTAAGATTTAGAATTCGCATCCACCCCTCGATTCGCAATTTTTGTAATATTTTTCTGCTGTGAAATACATTTGAAATACTGTAAAATTTTAGTGGTAGATGTGTGCGAACCCTGGAATTTGTAAACAAATTTATTAGGCAAAGGGAACTTACTCATTTTCAGGTATTCAATAATAAAAAAATTTAATTAAATTTTCTTATCTTGGTGCTAGTAAAATTTAAATTATGTATCCTTTTTTAGAAACACTGTGCATTAACCCATTAATGCCCAGCGTCCTCGTTTGAGGACGGTTACAAAAACAGCAAGAAAGCAGTTTTCCCACCAGTAAAGAGGAAGAAAAATGTATACCTTATTTCACCTGGCAAAATCCTTGATAAATTTAGATAAAAGTTAATTTGCTTTTAAAAGTGATGGGAAATACAAAAGTTAAATTTTAGTGAAGAAAATAATTCGGGCGTTAATGGGTTAAAGAGTTATACGGACTTAAATAATTACTTTGTATAGGAGTAATTAAAATTTTGTAAAAGATGAAATAATCGCTAACTAAATATTGTAGCTAACAAAATAAATGTATAGGCATAAAAAAAAATCTGTAACAACCTGCACAGACCTCACCCCTTCCCCCTCTCAAAAAAAAATTCCCGAAAGATATGTCTATATACCATCAGAATTTTTCAACTGTAATATATATATACTTACCAACAAATGTATTACTACGAGCAAAATCTCAGACACAAAATTAATACCATACATTCTCTAAAAAACTTTTTAAATTAAACAAAGTTATAGCATACTTGCCGACTTGCAACAAATCTTTCGTAAAATATGAATAAATGTAACCCGGGTGCATTTTCAGAAAGAATCACGTTTTGAGCACCAGCCTTTGCGAGTTGGCGAAAGCGAGAACGTTCAGCTAGCTGCATCGCCAAACACACACACACACACACACAAAAAAAAAAAAAAAAAAAAAAAAAAAAAAAAAAAAAAAAAAACTAAGTTCAAATGTGTCATAAAACATATGATTAAAAGAATTATATTTATTACAAGAGAATCTTTACCTACCGTTTTTAATTAACTTCTCAATTTCTTCGAACATAGCGAGTTAAGGAAATAATATTTTTGAATTAAAAAAAAAAACTATGTTTAGATGTTTTGTGAAATTTAAAGCATTTTAATCTGAAAAAGCTCTTTGTTTTAAACTATGTTTTAATCGTAAACAACCGTGAATCACATTTCCTCATATTATAGTCTTTGCTTGATAACTTTTACTGAAAAACAAATGAACAATAAGCGCGATCTCTTTGCAGAAGGAAGGGTTGTTATTCGCCAGGCGTTTGACGTCACATACAAGAAAGGGTGCGTAGCATTGACTTAATCTCCGCGCCAATCGTTGTTTTGGCGATAAGGCGCTCAAAACGTGATTCTTTCTGAAAATGCAACCCGGGTTAACCACATTAAGCAATGTTTAACTCAGATACGTTTCGCCGGGACGAACATTTTTGAATCCCGGGAGGTGGGGGGAATGAACTTTTTCATCATTGAATACACAAAGTCTCAAATTTTCCGGGAGAGTCATTTCATTTGTCAGGGGTGGGTGAGCTTTTTCATCATTGATTACACAGAATCTCAAATTTTCCGGGGGTCATTTCATTTGTCAGGGAGGGGGGGGTCGTAAGTTCTCTCCCCGAGCCAGCCCTAGAATTCACCACTGCTTTCAAACCAGGAAATTTATTTGATGAATCTTTATTTGTGAATCGATGAATCAATGGAAAAAATCCTGGTATATTAATTTTGACTTTTAAAAGTAGATATTTTTTAAATTACATTTTTTTTTAATTTTTACTTTAATTTTTTTTATTTATATGTAAATTCAGATTTTTAAAATTGCTAAATGAAAATCAAAGCTTACATATTTCTGTTTATTCAAGTAAAAAAGTTGAAAGTATACAAATAATATTTTGTGCTACATTTATTATCGATTTTAAATTACACCACATTAAAAAAAAATTTTTTATTTAATTTTTTTCTAAAAAAATTATGAGAAGTTTTGTCATCTGAATTTGTTTACAAATTATATGGTGTAGCATCACAAAAAATTTCAAAATTTTAACTCAGTAAATAAAAATAATTTAAATTTCTGGGACCACTCTCAAAGAAAAAAAAAATTCTCAAAATTACAATGAGAATTTTGCAATCGATTTAAAAATTTACTTTTTTAAGGGGGTCCAAAGCACAAAAATCTTCAAATTTTCAAAAAAAAGTTATTGCATTAAAATTTTCTCTATCTTTTTATGCTTAAAAAGACGTTCAAATCATGTTTCTATCTTAACTATCAGGGGAAATATTAAATTTTTCGTTTCTGTTTTTTATTTATTTATTTATATTTTTTTAAATTTAGCTTTCAAGCAATGGTTGTCATAAAATAACTTCTTGTGAAAATGTGTTTTTCATAATGATATTTTTTTCGCAATTTCTCGAGTTTAAATTGTTATAACTCAAAAACCGTTAAAGGTATGCTTCAAACTTGTAATATATATTTTTAAATTATGATTTTACTTTAATTCTGATCCAGCAATCTAAAAAGTATATATTTACTTTTGGAAATATAATTTTTAAAGTAAAAATTGCATTTTTTTAAATCTTTAATATTTTTAATTTTTTAAAAGTATGATATTTAAAAAAATGCTGAATCAAAATTAAAATTTAGTTTTTTCTATTGATTTAAATGTAAAAAAAAATTGAAATTCCACAAACAATATTTTGAGTTATAACGATTTTAAACTATCCCACTTAATAAATCTTAAATTTAAATAAAGAAAAATATGGGAAGTTTTACCATGTGGTTTTTTTACAAATAATATGGTTAACCATCACAAAAAATTGAAAATGTTCCGGAACCCTTAACTCAAAAAATGTGTACAAAAATGGCTGCCTAAAATAAAGATATCGCTTTCAAATTCTATCTCATATATCAGCGATTGTTTCCAGAGACACTGATCTGGAACAGTAATTAAACAGCAATCCATAATGTGTCACCCGTGATTACTTGAGTAGAAAATATTTTTGGAAGATTGCTAATCAATAATGCCAGAGACGCGGAAAATGCGTTAATAATTGAAGTTAAAGACTGACATTGTGGTTTTACTTTTATATTACGGTTGCAAGGGATAATCATCATCTCCTTGAAAAACTGCAAAACAAGAATAGAAATTAAGAGCTACGAATGATTTATGAAACTCATTCCGGACTGAGATTGGGCCCCACATTTGGCCGAGAGCTTCTGACCTCTCAACTGGTTGGCGGCACGAGCTGGATTCGAACCCAATCGCGGCCGTCGGCCTAACCGATCGGAGTTTTCGTTGTTTTCTTCGAACCTTGCGTAAATACGGGTTAGGTTCCCTTACAAAGTCCCCCACGAAAGGCACTCCTTCCCCTGATACTATATCCCTCGAATAGATAATCGACTAACATAAAATAAACCAAACCACACCAAACCGAAATGAGATTGCCTGATTCAAATTTTTCTTATCAGATAAATTCAAATTATTTTTGGATGATATTTAACCGCTTCTCTGATTTACCCGTACGTAACATTGGCAACGACTTTTTTGTCAATCAGGATTTGCACGCCCGTACATTATAGGGGTAGCGTGTTTTTAACAAAAAAGGGTTTTTGTTATTTTTTATTGATCACTCAAGCATTTAAAAATAAATTGATATTTTAAAGTGATGTTTTTTATATTATATTTAAATTTTGTATTATTTAATCCGACCTTTTTTCTGATTCAGTTAAGTAAAATTTTCTGTTTTGAAAAATCAGTGACTAAAAGATTAAAAATTCTGTAAAAGATATTTAAAAAATAGGCATTATTTGAAAGTCTTAAAAAAATATTGACCAGTTAAGTGGTTAAAAATACGACTCGCAAAATAATGATGAGAATTTAAAAAAATTCGTTTCTTAAACTCAAAAAAATGTGTACAAAAATGTCTGCCTAAAATAAAGACCTTGCCTTCCAAAATCTACCTCATAAATCAGCGATTGTTTCCCGTGACACTGATCTGGAACGGTAATTAAACAGCATTTCATAATGTGTCACCTATGATTACTTGAGTAGAAAATATTTTTGGAAGATTGCTAATCAATAATGCCAGAGACGTGGAAAATGCGTTAATAATTGAAGTTTAAGACTGGTATTGTGGTTTTATTTATTTATTTTTTTTTATTATTACGTTTGCAAGGGATAATATCATCTCCTTGCACAGTTGCAAAGCAAGAAAGAAAATTATGAGCTACGAATGCATTATGAAACTTATTCGAAACTGATTCAAATTTTCCTTATCGGAAGAGTTTAATTCAAATTATTTTTTGTTGATCTTTAACCCATTAGTGCCTAGCGTCCCTTTTTAGGGACGCTTCAAAAGGTGCATTCAGCACTGTTTTTGACACCGGTAAATAAGAAAAGCAATAATTATTTTATATAAATGATGCATTTTCGTGATTTATGAACTAAACTTAAATCTTCTAAAACTAGTGGTGCCAACCAAATAAAATTTACGCAAAAGATGCTGGGCACGAATGGGTTAATAGGACACTGTAAGTTGAAATTGATCAAAATATCGATTTTATTTATTTAATAATTTAACTGAAAGTTTCTTTAATTGTGAATATTTTAACACCAAATTTTTGCCTATATGACAATCGGATCGTGAGATTTTGTAAATTTTATTGATAGATCCAGAACAAAAACCCATACAAATGGAAACTTTAAAATGATTTTTCTCCCTACTCATATTTTTATAACTTGCTTGTTCGAAAGATACTAAGGTCTTTTTTCCTAATTTAGATTGAAGCTAAATTTTTATTTTTTTACTTTTTCGCCATGGTGTATTCAATACTTTTGTACATGGTTTTAACATTCGAATTTGTAGTTAATTAAAAAAATATTTAAATTGAGAGTTTGTTAAATTTTCTTCATTTTTAGAATTATAAAGTGAAAAAGTTGGTTGGTTGAATGGGGTTTTATAGCGCAAGGTCCCCTGTGGGACATGATGCGCCAATAGAAAGTGAAAAAGAAACCCTTTTTAGATCACTTCTGTGCCTATCTGTCCATCTGTCACAGCCATTTTACTCGTAAGATATAAAACATGGAAAGCTCAAATTGGGGGAAGTAATAAAGAATATTAGAAGAGGGGGAGGTTTGTACTTTGTGCTTATATATAACTAAATAAATAAACAACGTTAAAGAGCACAAATATTATAAAATAAAAGATGTTAAAAGCATACAGCTGTTTCGGGACTTCCAAAGTCCCATCATCAGTGCTAAAAAATGTAAAACGTAAAAGAAAGTCACATCATAAAATAAAATAAAATAAACCGTGCATCTGAGCAGCGTGCATCTTAGCGGCGTGCAACCGTGCATCTGAGTTCGCCTTAGCGGCGAGCTCAGATGCACGGTTTATTTTATTTTATTTTGTGATGTGACTTTCTTTTACGTTTTACAATTTTTAGCACTGATGATGGGACTTTGGAAGTCCCGAAACAGCTGTATGCTTTTAACATCTTTTATTTTATAATATTTGTGCTCTTTAACGTTGTTTATTTATTTAGTTAATAAAGAATATTGACCCACATAATTACAGATTATTAAACATTTATTAATATATTTAAAAGGGGGTGGGGGGCTAATAAAGTTTCTTGAAGAACAAAAAATATTTTCTTTGTGTATCGTGTGGAGTATCTTCTGAAAGCTTTCATTATGTTGAACTCAAAAATATATTTCTTTTTATTTTAAGTATTATATTTTCAGAGATATAGTCGAAAATAGGTAGCAAAAAATATGTCCCCACCCATCAAATTTCGAATCTAAAGAAACTAAAATTATGAAAAAATAGAGGTTTAAAACTTTCAGGAAAACTATAACGATTACTCTAGATCTCTTAGTTTAAGAGAAAAGCACGTTTCTCTGTTACACACAAATGTCGATTTCTGGGCACTGAGCAAAGATGATGATGAGGAGGGTTAGAGGTACCTATCGTGGCTGAAGTATAAAAGCATTGTTGATAATGATTTTTGAAAATATTCGTCGGTGAATAGCCGAGATATCAACCCTTAAAGACAGGGACGGTTTGGACGTAAGTAATGAATGGGGTGGCATACCATCGACTTTTTAAAGCTTAGGTAACAAATTTTAATAATATATTTGTGTAATGCAATACCTAGTAACAGTATAAAAGAGAAAATTTTCCTACTGTTACAAACATATTAATTTAATTAGAATTAATCCCATAAATCAGAGTTCGTACGCATTAGGGAAAAATATCCCTTTTGATGCCAGGATTTTTCTTTTAAAGTATTATTTGCCAAGTATTAAAATATTCATTACTTCGGAAATAGTGGCCACTAAGTTAAGAAATTTCTGCTATTAAAATGTTTAACGTTCTTTTTAATTCATTATGCATGCAAACCCTTTATAAATACTATGGGGTTCGCGACTTGTTTACATTCAGTGGGTCTCTCATTACGATTTTTTTGCATTTAAAAGCTTCTGGAAAAACGCGTCATGGACCAAACGGCTGTGCATATTTCCGAGCTTTTTTCAACACATAGCATAAAGCCATCTTCAGTGCCTCCTTTAGCTGTTAAACAAGAGTTTTGTGTTAGCTAATATGGAAAAAGAAAAAATTATTACTACATAGAATTTAGTTTAAATATAATAATATAAATGAAGTTTAAATATGCACTCCTTTTTATTCTCAGTACCGAGTTCAGTTTTTTATAAATAGATAGGAATAAGATTAAAAAAGAGTTATACAAAATAGTAATATTTGACATTATTTATGCTTAATATCTTTTTGAGTTTTAATGGTACATCAATTAATGTTTTTCTAGTATATGCATCTATAACCAACTCTATTTTACATAAGGTTTTTTTTTTAAATACAAAGTCTTGTTATCTTTCAGCAAAGATTTTCTTTTATTATTACAGTTAACTTCTTTGTGACGTTTAATTTATAATCTTTAACCACCAGTTTTTCAAAACAGAAAATTCTCTTTACCTGAATAGCGAAAATGCTCCAATTAAATAAGATAAAAATAACTGGTGGGAATAATGAAGGATTCTGGGAATTTTAAACGCCACGTATATCAGTCGCTCGTTCCCAAAGGATTAATAATACATATGTCTTTTATACGCAACCATGTGAGCGCGAGTAATATTCGCACTTGACCATTTATCTAAAATACACGAGAGAAAAAATAAATCCTATTAAATGTAAAATCCAACACATAAAGAAATTCACGAACAGTTTTATTTAGTATTTTCTAATGAATATGGAAAAAAAATCGAATAAAAAATATCCATACTTAAAAAAAAAAGTAGGGATTTTAAAAAAGTTTTTTTATTTAAATTTTACTAAAACAGGCTGTTCTACAAGATTTTTTTTAAATTTAATTTTTAGTATTAAGTGCTGTTTCACCACATATATTACAATATTATTCAAAATTGAAGAGATGGTTTCAAATGTACTTTGTTCCCTTAAGGAAAATTAAATGCCGTGTAATTAGAGATTGCAATTCTGCGGACAAAGCTTTGCCTTGTAAACTAGAGGTCCTCCGAAAATTCAATTTCGTTTTCGTTTTTTCCCAAAATTTTGGTTTCGTCGAAAATACTTTTTTGGCGAAAATGCTGCAAAGATTAGGTCGGTCCAAAACTCGAACACAAGCATCTGTTTTCCAAAATTCTCGTTTCTTCCTTCGCAAAATTTTAACATTACTCATTGATTTGGGTTGTATCTGCTCAAATGAGACACTTTTTATTTATTGCTAACAACTTCACCTGTTGTATTAATCAGTCATGACTGAATCAAGGCATGTGCAATTTATAAATAATGTGATAAATATATAGTATTGTCAGGTGTCCCGCGTAGGATACCACTAATTTCTTACAGTGTATTTCGTCATTTTTAATCGCAGATAATTCTGCCATTAGATACACTGTTTAAAATTTTGCTCTAGTTTGTATCAAATTTTGGTACTCAGTAGCTACCACCATAAGATGGTGAAATCTCGTATCAACATTTAAAGCTTCTTATTTCAACTTCGCTCCAGCTATTAGAACCATATGCTTCAACAGGAGCTGCAAATATTGGTTCAAAATTTCACCGTCTTTCAGTGGCAGCTATTGGCCACCAAAATTTGGTTCAAACAAGGACAAGATTTTTAACAGTATACGGCAAAAAAAAAAAATAATAATAATAATAATAATAATAATAATAATAATAATAAATAAATAAAAATAATAAATAAAAAATAAAAAAAAATAAAAAAATAAGTTAAAATACTGGCGGTCAGAGAATTTGAACCTCTATTTATGCAACACACATGACAATATTAAATATATTTTTGAAGACGCTTTTAAAGTGCTCATTTAAAACTGCAGACTTGACAATAACAGAAGTTTGTGAGTTGAAATTAGATGAAATTCGTATAATTAGAAAATCATCATGCGCTATCGATGAATTAATTACAACTTATTTTAGATGAAAATACAGAAAAATGGGAAAAATAACTGGGAAATCTTAAGTATATCTGAATCTTTTTTATTGGTTGAATTCTGCAACTTATTTTATTTTATCCGTTTTCTGATTCGTCCATGTTTAATGTCCAAAAATGGAATACATCTGTTGCCACAATGACAAAAAATAATAAAAACTTAATAAAATATTTCAAAAAAATTTCAATAAAAAGTGCATTTTTTTTCCTTACAAAACGGTGTAAAAATTTATGATGCGCGATTTTTGGAAGTTTAAAAATTGCAGTTCCAAAAATTGTAAAACGAAATTTTTATTTAAAATTTGTTCATGATGGGTCCAGAAATATGAATGTTTAATCCATGTCGTACGTAATAGGAGGCTTTCAGAAGTCAGTGTGATAAACTCCATCAAAAAAAATGCACATTTTAAACAGTTAAAGTTCTATATCTATAAGCTATTTTTTTTATCATTGGTTTATGTATATTGAGGGTGTTCTTAAATCAAAAAGGTCAACTTTGTGACACTTGCTTTAATTTATTTTTGTTCGGAAATGCATGAAAATCGCATGTGTTATTATTCAGAAACTGCCTAATTGCACTCAATTTTCTGTTTTTTCTAAAACACAATAGATTTTTTATAACAAGCCTGCAAAATTCACACTTTTGAGCACATTTCTCGACGAAAGCAGAAAAACCGGTCGAAAAGCAGGAGAAAAACGGGTGATCACGTCATCGAAATAGCTTATAACTGGATAGGTAATTTCATTATCATAAAATGGAAAAATAGGTTCGATTCGAAATCGCTTCCATAGTCAGACCTTCCAATTTTATATATTTTTGTTAAAAAATTAATTTGTAAATGTGTCAAAACGTTTTGCGCTTGTTGAGCGCAGCAGTTAAGAACACCCTTAATGTTTAATTCATGGCGTACGTAATATAGGACTCGTTGTGATCATCATAAAAATGATGTTTATTATTATTATTACTATTATTTTAAATATAGAATTTATTTATAAGCTTAAAATATGAGTCTTTCAAAATACACTTTTAAAAAATCGCTGCAAATTGTTAAATTACAAATATGTTTTTTTTATTAGTTTCATTTTCAACTGCAGATAGCTAGATAAAATAAAAATATTGTAACAAAAACTATTGATGTTTGACTACATAACTGATAAATAAATAAAAAAAAGAAAAAAAAAGAATTTCAAATGTTGTCTTCGTTTTTCATGTCTTTTACAGAATTTTTAATCTTTTATCCTCTTGTTTTTCAAAATAGAAATTTTTGTCTAATTGAATCAGAAAAATGCTCGCATTAAATAATACGAAATTTATAATAAAAAATAATGATTTGAATAAGCAAATAATGATTTTCAAAAACACGTTGACCGTATGATGTAGGGGCCAAACAGGGAAGCCGTTAACCACTTTGGGTAAGTGACACGTATACGTGCCGCAAAATGCTTAAGAATCCTTGTTTATACCAATCAGTAAAATTTGCTTTATTTAATCCCTTAACTGGTTGCCCGAACGCCGTTCGGACAAGACGAATTTGCTTATTTCATTATTGAAAGTTTTTGACACCACTATTATTATTTTCTTTTATTTCATACTATTGAAAGTCGCAAAATGGTTAGACTAAGTTTTACGAATATTTTATTTAAATAATAGTGGTGTGAATCCTCTATTTTCTATTTATTGAATGGAAAAGAAATAACCAGTTACGGGGTTAAGAAGAGAAAATTCTAGATTTAATAAAGTACAAATTTCTGCTTTTAAAAACAAGTGTATAAAACATTAACTATTTTGCAAAGGGCCTCTCACCGCGAAAAGTAAGCAAATGCGTCTCTGTAATGATGAATTCACGCAGGAATGTATGACAAATTAAATTTCAAATTAAAGTAGAGTAGTTTTGCAACTTTTTTCCCCTTTCCAAAGTTAAAAATATAATATTTAATTTAATGTTTCTGGTGCGAATTTTGATTAACAGCAGTTGGGATACAATATTTCCCCCCGCCCTTCAAGGGATTAAGACTAATGAAAATTGTAAAAGTGATGGCGCATATTTTAGAGAAAGTAGAGGTAACTTTGGAAATGATAACAGAGGTAGAGAAAACATATTTTGTTTTAATCCTTTCATCAAACAGACCAGAAATAGTTGCCATTTTGCGTGAGAGGACGTGGCGTATCCCAGTCGTGTCTCGAAATAAATCCATCACAGATAATTAATGCAATGAAATCCGATGATTGGTAATGATTCTAGGCTACTATGATGATTATGTCAGGTTTAAAATTGAATCCTATTGTATCGGATATACTGAACATAATATGCATAATCGTAATAAATCTTGTATTCATGCATTTTTGAGCAAGAGTACAACAGCTATTATAGCATAATCTGAATAATTATAAAGCTAATGATCGCACGAATGCACGTCATTTCCCGCTTTTGATATACGATTTTCGAATTGTTGCTAACCTATAAATATTGAATCGAAAACAGAACAACGCATTACCGACAAACAATATGATTAAAAAATGCATTTAAAAAAATGCAGTAATTATTTTTTAAGACCAATTGATCAAGTAATAATAAAACAAGTTGGAAATTTCACATGAAGCGGTGGTACATTCGTACGATAACGAAGTTTTAAAAACATCACTCTCATATATCAATCTCATAAAACTGTAAATAGTTAATTACAATTAAAATGCGCACCAAACAATGTTCCCCCTATACTATTATATAATGGAATACTTTTGTGTGGCTTTGTAAATCAATAACAAATGCTCTTTGCACCACAGAATATGCAAAATGCATTTCATGATATGTACTTTATAGATGCATATCAATTTTATTATGCTGGAATGAGTGTAACAGCAAAACGTTTTCCCTCAATGACCGTAATGTAACGGTATACTTTTCATTGTCCCTGTAATTGATCTATGCACCTCATTTTCATAAAATTTGAAATGACTAAAATTATGTAATAATTATGTATTTTAAATTTCAAGCGATTAAAATGTATTTGAAATTTTTTTCCCTATTGACCGTAATGTAATGGAATACTTTTGATTGTCCCTGTAATTGATCTATGCATTCGATTTTCATAAAATATGAAAAGACTCGACAAAATTATGTAATAATTATGTATTTTAAATTTCAAACGATTCGGTTGGGTAGTTTTTGCGTTGTTATATGCGGACGGACGGACGGACTGAATGACAACTATAGGTACTATGTATTTACATAATTACGAACGCACCTAAAAAGATCGCTTGACAAAAGAATACAAGAATTAAAAATATTTCAATTTTGTGGATCACTATGAATTGCTTTTATGTTCAAAGAACAAAGGTCATTTATCATTTTAAAACAGACTTTAAAACGTGTATTACTCTTTTTTCTTTATCTATAAACACAAGAAATGAGATTTAATCAAAGAATATGATGGAAAAGACTGGAAATGCATTGGATTAAGAAGAAAAAATCGAATTATAAAATCTTCAAAGGAAATGGAAGCCGCTTTGAAATAGAAGAAAATATTTGTTTTCGTAGCGGATATTATTTTAATTTGTTTTCTGACTCCTTTAAGATATATTTAATTGAAACTAAAGGTGATTGTTTTTTTTTTTTTTTTTTTTTTTTTTTTTTATAGGCTTAGACAATTTTCCGAATAGAATATCTCAAAAGTTATGGATAGCTGTAATAATATCAACAAACTGAACCAGTGTAGCTCCAGAACTTTTTAATTTTAAAATTTAATTCATGTTTTTTAATGGATATAACTTCATTACTTTGCTGTTATATCTATATAATAAAGGCCAAATGTATCAGTGCGTAACTCATACGTCATTTTGCGAATGACAAATTATAAATGAAATTTCGGTATTGCAATTTTTGCTACTACAAATTTTTAAACATCTAAATATCGCAAATTTTTAATTTTTACACCATCGTGTAGGGAAAAAAATGTACTTTTAAATGCAATTTGTTTGAATCTGTATCTTAATTTGATTTTGAAATATTAATTTTTTTGTAGTTTTTAATATATTTTTCTAATCGTGGCAACTGGAGTACTCCATTTCTATTAAAAGCAAAGGAAAAAAGGGAAGAAATTGATTATTGTATCTTTATGTTGCCATTTTCTCATTAAAAGGGGAAAATTTTAAATTTAAATATCTTCTGTTATAAAACCCGGTGAATTTTGATTTCATTTACAAAATTTGATTTACACACAAAAGAATATTAACAGTTTAATATCTGTTTCAGCTAATAGCATTGAGACTTCAAGTTCTGAATCAAAATGATCAAATTAAAATACCAATTTTTTCTGAAAAGGTGAAGATACGAAATGTGCATTTGTAAATTTTGATATGATTAAAATGATGCCGGGTTTAGATTTCACGGGAAAAAATTATATGATTGATTCAAAGTTGAATAAATTTTGCTTTTTTTCATTTTGGAATACTAGCATAAGAACCTAAAACGACAACTTTATCATAATAACAGAGCTTTATATTTTTTAAAAGTTTAATTTTAACAATTTCTACAACTGAGTTTTATAGAAATAGTACTTTGTTAATTTAATGTTAAATATTATTTGTTTAAGAGTTAGACTTACCAATATATGGTGCATTATTTATTGTAACTAATTTTGTACGTTTATTATAAATCAATGAAGCAGTTCCTTTTTTAAACCTTTTCTTTCGTCGAAATTCCATGGGTTTTACCTTGTAATCTTAAAAGATTAAAATTGTATAAATTATGTTTTCTGTTTAACTCAGAAAAAGATAAAAACAGGAAGTATAATATTATATCAAAAAAAAAAAAAAAAAAAAAAAAAAAAAAAAAAAAAAAACAATAAAAAATCTTTTAAAATACTTAATTATTATTTCGGCTGTTATTTAACCAATTAATGATTGCATAACATTTATAAAAAAAACATCAAAAAGTGCGTATTAGTTCTTATTTAACCACTTAACTGATCAATGTTTAAAAAAAACAAGTTGGAAATTGTACGTGAAGTGTAGCAAATGAGGTGTGTTCGTACGATAACGGAGTTTCAAAATTATTCAGATCTTGCTATTAAAGTAGACAGTACTTCGGATACAGTATGGTGGCCGAAATCTTTTTTTTGTGTTCCTGTAAATATACAGGAAGTAACTTTTATTACACCTCAGCAACGTATATCATATTCATAAAATGTGAAATAGTTGAATATAATTAAAACATGCCCCAAACAATGTTTCCCCGGATAGCATTATGTAGTGGAATACTTTTGTCTGGACCTGTAATTTAGTTATAAATATCTTTTAATCACAGATTGACAAAGTGTGCATTTTAGTATATATATACTTCATAGGTTCATGTCTATTTTATTATGTTCGAATGAGTGTAGCACCATTAAAATACATCTGAAACTTTTATTCCCATTGACAGTAATTTAACGGAATACTTTTGATTGTCCCTGTAATTGATCTATGCATCCGATTTTCATAAAATTTGAAATGACTCGACAAAATTATGTAATAATTATGTATTTTAAATTTCAAACGATTCGGTTGGGTAGTTTTAGCGTTGTTACACGCGGACAGACAGACAGACAAACGGACAGACGGACGGACTGAACGACAACTATAGGTGCTACGTATTTTCATAATTACGAACGCACCTAAAAAACATTCACATAATGTCTATTCGTTTCATGTATTTACAGAATTTTTAATCTTTTATCACCGGATTATCAAAACAGAAATTTTTTCCTAATTGAATAAGAAAATTGCTCGGAATGAAAAATATAAAAAATTGAAATAAAAAATTATTACTGAGAATAACAAATTATAATTGAAATATGGATGCCCATACGATGTTGCGAACAAATCATGATTGGCAAAAATCCGTTGCTCGAATGAAATACGGGCAAATCAGAGTTTAAGTGGTCTTGTACCTTTTAAACGGGATGAAAATCAACAAAAACATCCAATGTTCGATTCAGTGTATCTTTAAAACTTTTATACATATTAACATGAAAATTTCACCGTTCAATAGAAAAGATTTTGCTTTTTAATAAACTGTCATTAAGCATTTAATAGTCTTTCATATAATATATGCATTACTGAAATTTAAAAACCTCTATTTTTTACTCCGTCGTGCTTTGCGCGCATCCTAACGACCCTATAAATCAATATTTTTGCATATATATTTTTTTCTGTAAAAAAGAATAATGCATTTTTAAAATGAACTACTCTTAAATAAAAATTATTTCATTATCTTTGTAAAAAAATTTCTAAATAAAATAAAATCAAAATTTTACATTTTTTAATAAATAAAATTATTCATAACTAAAAACTTTATCGCTATAAATACATAAAATTAGTTCATTTTAAGCATACTTATGTGCTTATTAACTAAAAAATTTTTCATAACAATTCATACATATGTTCTCAAGATATCATGCGCGCAATGTCTAAAAATGCAGTTTTTCAAAAACCCGTTTCAAACCTTTTAATTTTTGTAGTTACCTTTGATGGAGATGCATCTTATTTTTGCTATAAAGTCAGTTCTAACGGGAATTTTTGTACGCGGTTTGTTTTAAAATATTTATAATGAATTATTTTATAATAATTAATGAAAACTGAAAAATCGAATTTTTGAAGCCTTAAAAGGTACTAGACCCCTTAAAAAAAGGCTAGAGTTAACATTGTAAAACTTAATCGAAATATGAGTAAAAGGAAGAAAATGGCCTTAACCATATAAAGATCTAACGTTCATTTACAGGATTAGATGTATAAGCAACAAAAATTACAGCAATACTATGGAAATCACGTTTAAATCATGATCCCGCTTAGTACACGACTTTTGATCAATTTCTTAACCCCTTGCGGGGCAGTGGTTTCATAGATATACCACTTAATTTTAATTCCCAAATGCCACATTGGCATCGGAATTTCGTTTAAAAAAATTACTGTTTATTGAATGCGTGAAATATAACGTTTTCTTATTTACAAACAAAGTTGTTTTCAAGTTCTGGTGTCAGCCATTAATTTCAACACTTAAGCAATAACTTTGCCCTGCGTCTCAAAGGGTTAAGACATGTCTTAACCTTTTATCGGGTAAATCAATTCTTTGGATAAAAAAGTGAAGTTTCATTTCCACCAGAATCTATAAATAAGTTTATCTGAAAATAAAATGTGCCATTTACGATTGCCCTATAAAGGTTTAACCAAATTTAACTGGAAAGATGTATGTATTTTGATGGACTACTTAGTTAGTTGCGTGGTAACTAGTATTGTAGAAATGATTTTAGCCCGGTGGTTTTGGAGTTGAATTCGGAATTAAATAAGGGAAAACCGGAAATTGTTTTGATCCCTTCAATTTAGGTCTAGAATGCATGTGTTATGTTTTCTCCACAGAGTACAACAGAGCCACAACTCGGCTTGAAAAGAGCGCCCTAAGTAGATCACTTAAAAACTAAACCATCACGTTGGCGATTTTTATCCTCGTGATTTCTGTTTAACTGTAACCTTATTCTGCTTGGCGCTTCTTTCTGAATGCTGATTTGATTATCTTTGCACACGTGCTTATTCTATTTGATCTTAGATTTCCTCGCTTATATTGATTCGTAATTATTACTGTTATTATTCTTGTTATTATTTTACTACAACATTAATTTTAAAATTAAATTGAATTTCGACTGTTTCAGAACAAGTTTAAAATAATTCTTTCATAAATTTCAAAACAAGAAGCAGCAAGCCGTCGCTGTATTTTTTTCTTTTTTCCCTTATCATTTGTCGCCAAGGAAACGATGTTTCGCCGAATTAGCAACCTCTCTTATGTTATGGTCGTAGTTTCAGAGTGGTCCGCTCGTGTCGCTACTGTCTATGCGTAATCCCATGTTAAACAAGTTGCCATTACAATGTATGAAAGTTGATTCTCTGTTCCGTACTCTGTGGTTTTCTCCTTCGTACGAGGTGAGCGGTTAGGAATATGCATAAATTTATAGTAAAAAGACACTTTTTTATTACCATAACATTGTCTCGAAATTACTGACTCTTTTAAAAACACTGTGTGCACAAATATTGTAGTGCTTAAAATTCTCAATAAAATGAATACTTACACTTTATATTTTTGTTGAATATTAATGTCGCAATTCTACTTCAAAGTTTTAGCCATGTGGTCAGTGGGCTGAGTTCAGAATCAATTAGGAGAAAACTCAAAATTGTTTTAATCCTTTCATATTAGATCTAAAATGAATATGCTATGTTTCTACTCGTATTAGCCGAGTGTTAGAACATATTTATAGATGAAAAACACGTTTATTATTTTCTTTACAATGTTTCAAAACAGCTGACTCTGTAAAAAACATTGTCAAAACAAATGTTGTCGAACTTTAAATTTTGAATAAAATGAGCACGTATATTAATATTTTTATTCAAAATTAAAGTAGCAGTTCAGTTTGAAAATTTTGCCTTAACCGCTAATTAAGAGCTTGAAGCTAGGAAAGATCGGATTACCTTAACTATATCACAAAGCACCCTAATAGCATGCATGGTCACAGTGACGTCACAGTGACGTCACTGTGAGTCACTTTCGTCACATCACATCTGTGACCAAAATGCTACCTCTCAGTGACGTCACATTGTGACTGAGAAGTGACTTTCTTAAAAATCTTTAGAAATTTATAAATATCCTTCAAAACATGTTATTTACTTTAAAAAACATGTTTCTGGCAATTTAAATATCCTCGCTTTTGTCACAGTTTCGTCACAATGTTAATGTCAAATTAGTCACAAATGACACATTTTTCACAAATTTGTCACATTGTGACCACTTTGTGAAACGTCACAAACGAGCTCTAAAACGGCCATAACGACTTCACATTTTAGTCACTGTGACTTCACATCGACGTCACGTGATGTCACATTGACAATCGAGGGTCACAAAGTCACAATGTGAATTCACAACAAAGTTGCAGTGACGTCACCATGCTTTACGAGCAGCTACATCAAAAAAAAAAATAATACCAATACATCTTTTGTAGAACTTAAAATTCTCAGTAAAATGATAACCTACTATAATCTTTTTGTTCAAAATTAACCGCTAACCTGATTTGAATGTATGTCCTACGAGCTTTTGCCAATCCCCGTAAGGCATGGTGACGTCGTTGTGAAGTCACATTATGACTTTGTGACCATCGATTGTCGATGTGACGTCACGTGACATCGATGTGAAGTCACAGTGACTAAAATGTGAAGTCGTTATGGCCGTTTTAGAGCTCTTTTGTGACGTCACATTGTGACCACTTTGTGAAGTCACGGTGTGACGAATTAGTGAAAAATGTGTCATTTGTGACTACTTTGACATTAACATTGTGACGCAACTGTGACAAAAGCGACGATATTTAAATTGCCAGAAACATGTTTTTTAAAGTAAATAACATGTTTTGAAGAATATTTGTAATTTTCTAAAAATTATTAATAAAGTCACATCTCAGTCACAATCTGACGTCACTGAATGGTGGCATTTTGGTCACATATGTGATGTGACCAAAGTGATTCACAGTGACGTCATAAAAATCCTATGCAAAAGCAATAAAGCGTGAAATGATGCCCTATCTTATAATGTACCGAGATTATTGTTTAACATCCTGAAAATAAATACTGACCATTTGAGAAAAATGACGTAATAATAATTATTGTACAACAGTTAAATATTTCTTTTTACCATTCATCTCTAGCATAACTAATTCAATCTTCAAGCAACGCAATTAAAAATGAAAAGTGACGAATGAACACAAAGTGGAATAATACAATAAATGGACTGCAATGCTCATCAATTTTAATCCAGAAAACTACTTCTACTTTCAATTATAATAATTATTGTCTCATTCATTTTCAAAACGAAATCACGTATTTGTTTAAATAAGCAAAAGTATTCTCTGAGGAAGATCCTGATTAAGGCTTGAAAGTACTAAGATGTTTTTAAATAATATTAACTATTAACATCTATATTTGATTACTTTAATCGTCATTTAAGTAAACCTTAACATTTAAAAGTTATAAATATACATTTTGTGTTAAAATTGTACATATTTCCTTAGGCTTTTAGTAAGTGGGGGAAAACACAGAATGCTCATTCTAGACCTAAACTGAAGGGATTAAGAAAATTTCTACTTTTCCCCTAATTAATTCCGAGTCCGACCCTCTGACCACGGGGCTAAATATTTGAAGCAGAATTGTGACCGTAATATTCAACAAAAGTATTAAGTGTGGCTACTCATTTTATTCAGAATTTTAAGCTCTACAACATTTTTAGTGGTAACGTTTTTGAAAGAGTTAGTTATTTCAAGATAGTGTTAAGGTATTAAAAAAACCTGTTTTTGGACAAAATATCTGTATATATTTTCTAGTGCTCACCTACTACGAGGAGGAATACTAAGTATATTCATTCTAAACCTAAACTAAATGCAATTAAAAAAGTGCCAGTTTTCTCCTAATAAATTCCGATTTTGGCCTTTTTTTCTCCCTTGCCATTGAACTATTTGTATTGCAAAAATATTAAAGAAGCTTTGACAGCATTTCGTGAATGAAATATAAGTTAATATTAAAAATTTTCTGAATTAAAAATACCACCAGATTTTGTAACGCTGTTTACGACCTGTACAATGTTTATGAGTTTTTTATTCATGTATTTATTATTTTCGTGTGTTTTTTTAATTTATGTTTATGAGTTGAGAAATATGCATTGTCACTGGAAAATTTCTTTTTTTAAGCCTCTAGTGCCCATGATATCATATAGGCTACCATAAATGCCAATTTAGTGGAATCTGACATTACAAATTTATACTAGAAATTTAAAATAGATATATTTGCTACATTTAATAATAGAAATTTCTCCATTACATAAAGTGAAAACTTCTATTGTAACTTTCCGGTGGAAACTCAAATTACCCGAATTACGGAATATCTAGAACGTATTTTACACTCGGACTAATTATGATAGTTATAAATTTCTATATTTAACTTTTAAGGCCATTACATTCGTATATTTCTTACTTTTCTAAAACGTTAAAAATACTATTTTCAAGGAATGATTTTTGGAGATTTCTATGCGCAAAATGTCCATAAATTATTGGCAGCATTTCGTTGCATCTAAAATTTTTAATTAAGAGCCTGACAATATATATATATATATATATATATATTTGGAGAGTGCAATTTAAAGCGTTTCTAAACAACGCAAATGATGAAGCGGCAACTCTATGTGTGTCGCATTATAAAAGCTTTAGAAGTTAGAATTCAAAACGAGCAATTTGTAAAAACTAAGTAATGTGAGTATTTTTATTTCTTGAAACAAATATTGTTTTGAAAAAAAAAATTTATATTAATTCATATCTGATTAAAAATCGTTATTTCATCAATAATCACTTGAATTGTATTTAATTTTGTTTAAATTATTAAAAAAATTGTTTAGTAATACTTTACGAATATTATAATAACAATTTTTTATACTCGTAAAACAAAAGTTGTGAGGTAATGGTACTCCGACAATAAGTTAATGATACCCTGTATTGCGCAAAATACGAACTGAAAGTGATGCAAGTTGGGTACTTTACTTATTGCAATATTCACATTTTTAGGTGTGTTCGTAATTATGTATATACGTAGCACCTATTGTTGTCGTTCAGTCCGTCCGTCTGTCTGTCCGTATGCATATAACAACGCAAAAACTACCCACCCGAATCGTTTGAAATTTAATATATTATTATTACATTATTAAATATATTATTATTACATAATTTTGTCGAGTCATTTCAAAATTTAAGAAAATCGGATGCATAGATCAATTACAGGGACAATCAAAAGGATTCCGTTACATTACGGTCAATGGGGAAAAAAGTTTCAAATGCATTTTAATCGTTTGAAATTTTAAATACATAATTATTACATAATTTTGTCAAAATCGGATGCATAGTTCAAATACAAGGACAATCAAAAGTATTCCGTTACATTACGGTTAATGGGGAAAAATGTTTCAAATGCATTTTAATGGTGTAAAACTCATTCGAACGTAATAAAATTGATATGCATCTATAAAGTAGATATTATAATATACGTTTTGCATAATCTGTGGTACAAACAATATTTGTTATTGATTTACAAGGCCACACAAAAGTATTCCATTACATAATGGTTTAGGGAGAACATTGTTTGGTGCGCATTTTAATTGTAATTATTTACAGTTTTATGAGATTGATATATGAGAGTAATATTTTTAAAACTTCGTTATCGTACGAACGCACCTCATTTGCTACGCTTCACGTGCAATTTCCAACTTGTTTAAGTCTGTCATTTTATGTATCATCAAGTAACAATTATGTATTTTAACCATAACTTATCACTATTTCTGAAAAAAATCTTTCAAGCAATGCCCATTTTTTCATGTCTTTAACAGAATTTTTAATTTTTTATTGCCGGTTTTTCAAAATTGAAATTTGATCAGGAAGATGCTCGGATTAAAGAATGCAAAATGTACAATAAAAATTTACTGGCTAGAATACTAAATGATGAATGGAATATTTTATGTATTATACTCGAATATATATGCCCGTAAAACGTACGGACAAATCATGATTGACATGAACACGTTGCCTGTATGATGCGCGGGTAAATCAGGGAAGCGGCTATAAATTGGTTACAATGAAATAATACAATTTTTTAGCCCTTTAACAGACAAAACATTTTCATTGCTAAGATGTTGGAATAACTGAAGGACGCCGGTAATTGTGAACAAATATATTTGTAAATGAGAAAAAGTGATTTTCCACATACATCCCTCCCGGATTTTATTTTTCATTTCTACCAGAAGAACCAAACCAAGTCAGTTGCACCATAGCCAACTATATACTACCGGCCAAGCCATATCTCGAAAAAGTGAAGCTGCATTCAGCTTCAAACCCTGAACCATTTCATTGGACCACGTGTGAGACCACGTGACGCAAACCCTGCCCAAATTAGCATTGAGTAAGCCGTTTTCTGTTCGGTGCACATAGCTCGGCACATGGTCATTGTTTTGGTTCAAAGTTTGCACAATTGGTCAGAATAACTTGGGCAAGGTATCAGAGTCCTCTGGCGGGAGACTTCATACATTAATCTCAAATAGATGGGCCTGTAGATCTAGTGGGCCATGGTTGCACTATCGGTTTTGCTACCGGGATGTGGGGCATATGTCCCAAGCTCCTTGGCAAAACTTCTCCGTATCGTTGTCGTGTCGTTCACAACGTCGTGTCGTTAAAATGGTCTTTTTTTTAAATTAAAATTCCGGTGTCGTTGTTACATATCTGAATTAAAATTTTATGGTTTCGTAGAGAAACCAATGAACATTAAAGGGTTAAAAAGTAGCCCAACTGCCAACACAGCCTATAAACATTGGTTAAATTTGTCATGTTCTCAAAACACATCTTAAAAATTTCTTGTTTTGAAAAAATGTCGCGAGGTAGCATTAAAAAACATTCGCATGTAATTAAAACTTTGTGATATTTCCACGTATTTAGCAAAATATCTGGTGTACAAATCTCTCGAGTCCCCATAAGCGTAAGAGTCCTAATATTTGATAATTCTATACATATTTTCACAAATCCAGGAACAATATCTTTTAAAAAGTAAGTTTTTATTAATTCGTAATTTTAGAGTAATGGGTTAATACTCTTAAGGGTATAGTGGTATATCTTAAATAATACTAAATTTTAATTCCAAGTTGTGAAGTAGCCCACGTAATTTTTATTTTTATTTATTTATTTATTTATGTACGCAAACAAAATAATTTTTATTTTGAAATCTTCTTGTCCTTAAATTTTGATCGCATTCATTCATCTCAACATATTTATAACCGAATCACAATGCCCTTGAAACAACGGTTAAACCAAGTTATATATATATATATATATACCGGGTGTCCCAAAAATGACTGATGGATTTTAAAATTCAATAACTTGCAAACGGTGACAGCTATTAAAAAAATTTTTGCAGGAGGGCTATGCATAATGTCAGGAGTTTTTTTACCGCAATTCTTGATTTTAGTTCGAATTTCAAACAACAGATGGCGCTGATGGCGGTTGGCGGCCAGTCGACGCCGAGACTTACTTCATTCAGCTTTGACGCAAAAGAAGGAGATTAAGACTATGGAGTACGTCTCATTGCACAATACAGTCTTGCTCTCAGGCCCCGATTCTGGACTCATTCGATATGATTTCAATGGAATGCGTTGTTTCCATGGAAATAACAGATTGTTCGATAGTGGAATACAGCGTTCAGAAGTGGGCATAAATTTCGCAAGCAGTATTTGAGTTTGCAGAAGATTTTCGTTTAGGAAGATTTATTTTCCCGGATTAAATTACTTTTTTATGGCACGATTTAAAGAATATTTTATGTATCATATTTTAAAACTAGATAAAGAGATTTTTTCAATTAGATGATTTTTATTATATTCTTAAGAAATTTTAGATCTGTTAAGAAAATTCGACAGTAGATTTTTATGAATGTTCAAAAAAATCATGAAAACTGTTGATAGTACATTGTTGTGTAAAATAACTACCAAAAACAAATATTATAAGTTGCCTTGTTTAGTCCTTTTCAATAGGATTAGTCTATCGTTGCATTAAAATAGAAAAAATAAATGTGAGCTAATTAAAATTTATTTTCCCGGATTAAATTACTTTTTATGGCATGATTTAAGGGATATTTTAGGCACCGTAATTTAAAACTTTACTATTAAAAATTTGAAACCTTTGCTGCATCGTCACTCCTTCACTTTTATAGAAAGAGATTACTTTACTGTATTATTGAGCATTCTCATTGGTCAAAATAGAGATATTCTATAATAGCAGTGGAGTGACGATGCAGCAAAAGTTTCCAATTTTTAACAGTGTAGGTGAAGATATCTTGCTACAATCTTGCTCTTACACTATAAAAATCTGCTGCATTTTGTTGTATACGCACACCGCTTGTATAGAAACAGTTACTTTATTGTATTATGAAGCGTTGTTATTGGTCGGAAAAGAGATATTATATGCAAGCGGCGGAGTGCGTGTGACGCAAAATGCAGCAGATTTTTAACACTGTGCACTGTAAAAAATTTTACCCTTTTGCTGCATCGTCACTCCCCCGCATTTATAGAATATCTCTCTTTTGACTCATGGGAATGCTCCATGATAGGCTGAAGTAATTGTTTTCTATAAAAACGGTGGAGTGACGATGCAGGATAAAGGTCAAATTTTTTTACAGTGTGGGGCCCGATTCTGAACTCATTCGATATGATTTCAATGGAATGTGTTGTTGTGACGGAAATAACAAATTCTTCTATAGAAAAATACAATATTCAAAATTGAGTATGTATATAACAATCTAAATCGATCTAAAATTTCTTAGAATATAACAAAAATTATCAAATTAAAGAAATCTCTTTATCTAGTTTCAAAATATGATGCATAAAATATTATTTAAATCGTGCCATAAAAAGTAATTTAATACGGGAAAATAAAACTTCCTAAACGAAAATCTTCTGCAAACTCGAATATTGATGGAAAAGACTTTCTCTCCATTAAAAAACTTTTTGTTTCCAAAGCACTCGCCAGATGGAAGCACCATGAAACTCTTGTCCTGAAACCAAGAAAAGAACTCTCTAAAAACTTTCTTTGACGTCACACTTTTTTCTGCGATGCTACTCTCACCCGAAAATGATTCTAAGCTGGTGATGTTTACATTTTCCTAAAACTGTAAAATTCGGAAGCAAAAATTCTCAGCTCCGATAATATTTCTTTTTTAAAAGAACTTTAAAATTTAAACATTAGAATTCTACTTATTTTTGTGTTTACGTAAATTGTGCTGTGAATTTTTTTATTTGTGTGATTAAAGAAGTCATCTTTCCCAAAACGGAAGTGAACAAATTATTTGTTCCATAATACACAGTAATAAAATAATAATATATTATTATTCCAGTAAATTCTACGCAGGCCTAAAGAAGAAGAAAGTCATTATGTCCGAAGAAGATTCCTAGAAAGGTAGGCCTGAACTTATATACTTTATTTTTACTGAAATATCACTTAACCGAAACAGAACTCACGCCCTATAAATACAGCTTGCGAAATTTATGCCCACTTCTTAACGCTGTGTTCCACTATCGAACAGTCTGTTATTTCCATGGAAACAACGCATTCCATTGATATCATATCGAATGAGTTCAGAATCGGACCCCACAGTGTTAAAAATCTGCTGCATTTTGCTTCATAAGCACTCCGCCGCTTGTATATAATATCTCTTTTCCGACCAATAACAATGCTTCATAATACAATCAAGTAACCGTTTCCATACAAGCGGAGTGTGTGTACAACAAAATGCAGCAGATTTTTACAGTGTAAGAGCTAGATATCTTCACCTACACTGTTAAAAAATTGGAAACTTTTGCTGCATCGCACTCCACTGCTATTATAGAATATCCCCTATTTTGACCAATTTCCATAATACAGTGAAGTCATCTCTTTCTAAAAAAGTAGAGGAGTGACGATGCAGCAAAGGTTTCAAATTTTTAAAAGTGTAGTTTTAAAATACGGTGCCTAAAATATTCCTTAAATCATGCCATAAAAAGTAATTTAATCCGGGAAAATAAACTTTAATTAACTCACATTTATTTTTTATTTTTTTATTTTAATGCAACGATAGACTAATACTACTGAAAAGGGCTAAACAAGGCAACTTATGATATTTGTTTTTGGTAGTTATTTTACACAATAATGTACTAGCAACAATTTTCATGATTATTTTTTAAACATTCATAAAAATCTACTGACGAATTTTCTTAAAAGATCTAAAATTTCTTAAGAATATAACAAAAATCATCTAATTGAAAAAATCTCTTTATCTAGTTTTAAAATATGATGCATAAAATAGTCTTTAAATCGTGCCATAAAAAAGTAATTTAATCCGGGAAAATAAAACTTCCTAAATGAAAATCTTCTGCAAACTCAAACACTGCTTGCGAAATTTATGCCCACTTCTGAACGCTGTATTCCACTATCGAACAATCTGTTATTTCCATGGAAACAACGCATTCCATTTAAATCGTATCGAATGAGTCCAGAATCGGGGGCCTGAGAGCAAGACTGTACTGTGAATGAGACGTACTCCATAGCCTTAATCTCCTTCTTTTGCGTCAAAACTGAATGAAGTAAGTCTCGGCGTCGACTGGCCGCCAACCGCCATCAGCGCCATCTGTTGTTTGAAATTCGAACTAAAATCAAGAATTGCGGTAAAAAAACTCCTGACATTATACATAGCCCTCCTGCAAAAAATTTTTTAATAGCTGTCACCGTTTGCAAGTTATTGAATTTTAAAATCCATCAGTCATTTTTGGGACACCCGGTATATATATATATATATATATATATATATATATATATATATATATATATATATATATATATATAAACATACCGTAAATATGCATGCTAAAAATATTTTTTTTTATTTTTTTTAATTAACATGCTAACCATCGATGAAAATTGTTTTAGCATTAAATATGGCAATGCTTAACTGACTATAAAATACTGCCTTTGTTCAAAGGAACTAGTTTAATTCGGTTTTAAAACGTGTAATCCTCATTTTATTTTGCTGTGCAAATAAGAAATGGTAATTATTGAGAATACAATACTTAAAAGACAGGAAATCCATTTGATTTTGCAAAAGAAAAAAGAATTAAATAAACGATAAAAACTTCAAAACAACTTCGAACATTTCATTCTTTTAAATAAAAAAAGTTCTTGGTAGTGATTTATGGGTTTTTAATGTTTAAAATTAATTGGATTCTTATTGCGATTAAATTTTATTTTTGATCTTAAAATTTTTTATTCCCTGTGTAGAAGGACACTAAAGATGCATTCATGGGTTCTAAGTAGTATAAGCTTTTAATACTTGTATTTCCGAACAATAATTTTCACCTTTTTTAATTACAGAAATCTGAGATTAATAACATAGATTTTGAAAATACAGTAAAACTTCCCTCAAGTTATAACATTCCATTCCAATAAAAATTGGTAGCTCTGAGAGGTTGTCTCTTAATAGAGGTCATGTTTACATCTATATTTTAATTATTGAAAAAAAGATAACAATTAATGTTTCTAAAATTAATTTTTCCCGTTAGAAAAAGTTATAAAAATTTAAATATCAAAATAAAAGTTAGCTACATAGGTTAATTACTGCAAGTTTAAACACTTAACTGATTTGCCCGTATGTTGTATGGGCAAGAAGAGTTTGCTTATTCCATCATTTAAAAGTTTTTGACGTCACTATTTTTTTTAAATGCAACTTCATACTACTTAGTGGAAGAAATGTTTAGTCAAAATATTCAAAATAGTTTCAAACGTAAATATTTTTTCCAAATTTGCTAAATCAAAATTGAAGTAAATCAATCAAAATCGACATCTTCTAAGTACTGAGCATTTATCTTTATTGGTTCTTGAGTTATAGCAATTTACATTCCAGAAATTGTGAAAAAAAACCCATCATGAAGGAAAATGCTCACTAGAAGTCACTTCCATGACTAACATTGCTTGGAAGCTGGATTTTAAAAAAGAAACCAAAACGAAATAATCAATATTTCTAATTAAGATAGAAAAATGACTTAAAGGTCATGTTAAGCATAAAAAAAAGACAGATAAATTTTTTATGCAATACAGTTTTTTATTAGAAATTTGAAAATTTTTGAGTCCCGGATACCCTTAATATTTTTCTTGAAATTAAAAGTTTTTGTATTATTAATCCCAAAATTTATAATAGTTTTATGTAATTAAAAATTAGTTGGGGGGGGGGGGGCACAGTGATACTTATCCATCATGGATATGCATACTATAAAATATGAAAATAAAACATGTGTAAACTATTTATAAAATGCATCGCAAGTCCAAAATAAAATTTAAACGTATATTTAAATATTTTTAACAGACATTAATTCTCTATTATAAAATTTCTGATGAACCAATTTCAACAAAATATATAAAACGCAAAACTACTCAAGTAGTACCGAATTGCGTAATAGAAACATCCTTATAACTCTAAAAAGAGTAATTCTATTGATTAACATATTACTGCGAAGGATTAACCTCTTAACCCCTTGATAGGCAAAGCACTTATGTTCCTAAAATGTTCACAAACAGATTTATATGATAGTAAGTAAAAGCTGTTTTTCGCGTACATTCTAAAAAGAAAATCTTAATACTAAAATTCCGGTGCCGATGTGGCATAAGGGAATTAAAATTAAGTGGTATATATAATATACTGGTGCCCTTCAAGGGGTTAACTGGTTATTTCTTTTCCGTTCAATAAATTGAAAATAACGGATTCACACCACTATTATTTAAATAACATAATTGTAACATTAACATATACATAACATAACATATTTGTAACATTAGTCTTAACATTTCCGCCTTTAAATAGTATTAGACTATTTAAAAAAAAAATAGTGGTGTCAAAAAACTTTAAATGATGAATTAAGCAAATTGGTCTTGCCCGAACGGCATACGGGCAAATCAATTGAGGGGTTGAGAGTCTGTTATACAATTAAAATATATCTTTCAATTGAATTTGAATGAAATACAAGAACATGAAAAATCGAAGTGTGTGGTGAATAGGATTACAAATATCTCGATAACCAATTATTAGATCGACTTTGTTCTTCATGCAAATTTTGTGTTATTTTATTGTCTTTTACACCCACCCCTAAAAATTAAAAAAAATCGAAAATTTTTTATGTACCTTTTATCAGGAGGAATATTTCGAGAATCCGAAAAAATAAAGAAATCAGAAAAAATCCTAATATTTCGAGAATCCAGACAATCGAGGTTAATGATATTAAGTAGACTTTTTCAATTATTATATACTAAGCACACACGAAATTTCATGTCTCTATCTCAATTTGTTCCGGAGAGAGAACATTTACAGACACACAGGCAGACGGACGGCAATTTTTTTTTTTTAAATGTGTGTTTCATAATCTTCAGTGTCTGAAACGTGTAAATCCGTCAAAGAATTTTTTTCTACAGGGTGATTCAAAATAACGTGGACAAATTGATATGACAAATCAGACATACGACAAGGATAAAAAATCATATAGGAACATAGGGTCGCAAACTACTTATTGAGTCACAAATACAGGGTGTTTCATTCTATCTACAACCGGTTTGAAAGTAATAATTTCCAGGAAAATAATAACATCGTAATGTAAATGGAACGATATGTATCTAATTTTGTGTGAAATGTCATAACGTTACGAAAAGATATAGAAAAACAGATTGTTCAAGCAATCGATGATAATGTATACACTGATTATATCTCAGTCCAAAGTGTGAGGTGCTAAGTGCGTATTGCTGGTGCGCATAATGCAAACTTCTACCACTTCTAATTGGTGTTATCACATAAGACGAAGGTGAGAATGTCTATTAAATGTTTTATTATAATTTACTTCAGTTTTCTGAAATTTATTACCGTCAACCCAAATTGACTTAGGATGAAACACCCTGTATTTGTGACTCAACAAGGGGTTTGCGGCCCTATGTTCCTATGTATTTTTTTATCCTTGTCGTATGCTTGATTTGTCATATCAATTTGTCCACGTTATTTTGAATCACCCTGTATATAGCTGCCTACATAAAATGCAACACCCTGAAGGAAGCATGCAAGTCATGTGAAATTTACAGCATACGTTTGTGGCGATGAAATATGTCAATCAATAGCATTGCAGCGCAGACGCACATCATGGGGACCGTAGAGTCACTCGCAAGCGCTATATACAGGAATAACAGATTGGTGATTTGAAGTACGGCAATTGTTTTTTTAATGCGTTTTTTTTTCTTGGCGTAAGCTGTTTACCTATACGTCATGGAAGACATCGAATGGCTTTTGACTAAGTTTCTGAATTTGAACGAGGAAGAATAGCAGGCTATATAGATTGCAGATTATCCTTTAGAGAAATCGGTCAATGTATTGGACGAAACCAAACGACTATGATGCGGATCTGTAATCGCAGGATGCAAGAGGCTATTTCCATGCGAAATTGTTTGTCTGTTGCTTACTACGATTTTTGGCTACCAGAATTTTAGAGCGGAGAAATGTGACTTATTTTATCGAAGATATCGCATCAATTGAAGAAAGCGAAGCAAACTTTTCGAAAATAACGGTGGCTAACAAGCATAGCGATTTTCAGACGTGTAACAGACAAACAAGTTTGCTTGGAAATAGCCAAAAGGAAACGACGAACCAACATCGTTTCATCACTGCCTCTGATGGCAGTGATGGGTCGAACAGCCACATCATGAACAATAGTACATGAGATTCAATCTGCTATGAATCATTCGGTGTCCATTTGTACCATTCGACGCAAGTTGCACCATAATCGAATGTCTGCAAAGCGTCCATTGCTCCGTTTACCCTTGCTCCGTTTACCCGTTTACCCTTGACTGCAAACCACAGGTGTTTGCGCGGTGCGAGGAACGCAGACATGGACAACAAAATGGAATGACATTGTATTTTTTGACGAATTTTGCGTCTGTCTGCAACATCACGATGGTCGGATTCGACTTTGGAGACATTTGGGTGAGAGGCTGTTTAACTGTTGCGTTATGCATCGTCACACTGGTCCTGCATCCGGTATCATGGTTTGTGGTGGCATTGGATTTCACTGCTGCACCTCTCTAGTACGCATTGCCGGTACACTGAACAGCCAGCGCTACATCTATTAGGTGTTAGAGCCCGTGGTCCTCCAATAATTTCAGCGCTTGCCATCAGTTATATCCCAGCAAAATAATGCGAGGCCACACGTGTCAAGCAATGTTCAAAAGTTCTTCCATACACATCAGATTGAATTGCTTCCTTTGCTTGCTTGTTCTCCCGATTTATCGCCAATCAAAAACGTGTGGTCCATGCTTGCACAACAACTGGCCTGGAATACACCACCCGCTACTACACCACATCAACTTTGGCTATATTTGAAAACCGCATGGATTGCTGTAGTCCTAGGAGACGTCCGAAGATTCTTTGATTCTTTGCCGAAGTGTGTGGCAGTATTTTCAAAACGATTGCAACCCAAGTAGCCAAACAATATTGGACCAATATTGTCTACATCTTGGAGCAATATCGGCACATTGGCTCAATATTGACATGAAATATTTCTTCAATATTGGGGTTTATTATTTGCATTATTTGCAGCCAATATTATGCCAATATTTGAGTTTCATTGGAAATATTGTCAATAAAACGCGAATATTGGTTAAATATAGGAGTTTAATTGGGAATATTTCCATTGCAACGCCGATACTTGTACAATAATGGGAATTCATTGGAAATATTTCCAATGTAACGCCAACATTTGCACAATATTGGGAATTCATTGGAAATATTTCCAATGAAATGCTAATATATAATCAATATTGGCTTTTTATTAGCAATATTTCCAATAAATGAAATATTGGCGCACCGTTAGGCAAATATTGGTTTGCTACAAGGGAAGAATTACCCAATACTACATTATTGTGTAAGAAAAACGTGAATAACATTATTCTACATTTGTTCTAGATATTTATGCACCTTGTTTGCCGTGTTCTCGCTGTCGCTCGCCATTGCGCCAAATTGCGACTAAATTCTTCATTTGGCGAATAAACAAGTGATTAGATTCGCCAAATTGCTAGTGCTTAATTTTTGCTTTTTCCGTCTTTTCTCTGTCGTTTTTCGTTTTTTTTTTTTTTTTTTTTTTTTTTTTTTTTGTATGTGTGTGTGTTGCTTATCATGTTCAATTGCTCCGTACTGTCAGAATGGAAACTATTTAAAAGTTTTTTAAGCTCTCGTAGCAGAACAATGAATTTAGCAGATGTTTGATAAAAGGCTATTTAATTTTCTACTGACTTTGTCACCTAGCAACCAAGATATACCTAATTATTTCAAAATGTAAAAAGTTTTCTGTGCAAACGACTTTTTGTGATAAATACATTATCTGTTTTATTTCTTCAGCTTTTACCTAAGCTGTGTGAAACAATATTCTTTTTGTTTTTGAGTTTGATTAGAATGTTTTTTAATGAGTTATGTGAGAAAATGTTACGGTTTTTATTGGAGTTGTGTTTTGTGAAATTATTAATGTTCGAAAGAACCTGAGTTGAGTTTACTCATGAGAATAAACTGTTTAAAACCAGATATGAGTAATTAATTTTGAGTTGAGTAAAATATTAATAAAATAAACTTTCGAACAAATTGAATTCTTCATATGGTCCGTCTTATACGGAGAAAAATCAGCGAGTTGTTCTACGTCAATGATTGAAGGATAACTGGTGAATATTTTGTGCTGTTTTGCTATTTCTTCGATGTTAGAACTCATCTTTTAAAGAGCCAAGAGGGGTAAGTGCACCCATTTAATTTTTATTCATTAAAAATGAGTATGAAAGAATTAAAAGCAAAAAAGAAAATTTTCAAAACAAACTTGACAAAATTAAAAGAAAAATTATCGAATACTGAGCTAGAATTAAATGAATTAATTCTCATAAAGGAGAAACGGAATAAATTAGAGAAAAACTTTTCTGAGTTATTTGAGTCTATTTATAAGATAAGTAAAGAAGATGAAATTGAGGATTTTATTAAGGAAAACGAAGAAATTAATGAAATTTTAGAAATAATGGAATTTGAACTTACAAAAAAGTTATCAAAAATGAAAGTGCAAACTGTTAATTTAGAAAACGCCACAAAGGCTGATAATAACATTAAATTGCCAAAGTTAACTCTTCCTGTATTTACGGGTAATTTGCATGAGTGGCTTTCTTTCAAAGATATATTTAAGGCAACTGTACATGAAAATTCTAATTTGTCAGGGGCAATGAAATTACAATATTTGAAGTCTTCATTGAGAGGAGATGCCTTTCGTATAATTCAATCTATTTCAATCGTGGATTCTAATTATGAAGTTGCATGGTCGCTTTTGGAAGAACGGTTTTCAAATTCGAGAGAACAAGTTTACGCGCATTTAAAACGTTTTTTAAATATTCCTGTTATTCAGAATGAGTCCCCAGCAGCATTATTAAATATAATAGATATAACAAATGAATGTATTAGGTCGTTAGAGATTTTAGAACAAAAAGTTGAGGGGTTTTCTACTACTATGTTTGCTTATATTTTGGCTCAAAAATTAGATGTAAATACAAAAATGTGGTGGGAAAGACATCTTAAGAGGGATAATTTACCGAGTTTAACTGAATTGCTAGAATTCTTGAGAGACCACGCGCGTTCACTAAGTGCGTCCAAACAAGTAAATACAAAGCGAAATTTTCAAAACGAAAGCCAAACAAAGCATAGCTTATCAAAGGTAACATCCATGGTTGCGAGTTTAAATGAGAAAAATATGCGCACATGTGTTGTATGTAACCAAGAAAATCACAGTGTTTTTAAATGTCCCAAATTTCAAAAATTTAATGTACAGGAAAGAGTAGATTTTGTGAAAAAAAACAATATGTGCTTTAACTGTCTTTCAGAATTCCACTGCGTCAAAAAATGTAACTCAACATTCTCGTGTTCAAAATGCCATAAACGCCACAATATACTTCTTTGTTTTGATAGGCGTGAGAGAAATTCCAATGCGGTGGGAAACACAAAAAATTATAGTGATAAGGAAGTGCCAAATGCATTGTTAACGAATGAAAGTAAACCAACATTAAATGACGCCATACCATTTGAGTTAAATAACCAAGTTCAAAATTTCACTGGTACTTCAAATGTGAGATCGAATAATGTTAAAACAGTTGTTCTTTCCACTGCTATTGTTTATATGAGAGATAAGTTCGGAAATAAAGTTCCGGTGCGTGCTTTACTGGACAATGGTTCAATGAGCAATTTTTTAACATTGCAGTTAGTTGAAAGATTAGGAATTCGAAAAGAAAAAAGTAATATTTCGGTATCGTGTTTAAGTGGATCTTCTGTAGCGGTAAAAAATAAAACTACTGCCTTGATCAGTAATAATTCGGGAGATTATAGTCGGGAGTTAGATTTCCTTATCATACCAAAGATTTCGCAAATTATGCCCTCGAAATATATTAATATTTCAAAGCTAGGAATTCCAGAGTCTATTATTCTTGCTGATCCTGAATTTAATAGACCAGAGAAAATAGATCTTTTGCTAGGAGCTGAAGTATTTCTAGAATTGATAAAGGTGGGTCGTATAAAGCTACCAAATTCTAAATTAATACTGCAAAATACGGTGTTCGGTTGCATAGTAAGTGGGAGTGTTTACGATTGTAACGATCAAGAACAAATACATTGTGGGTTAATTACTGAAACAGATTTAAATTTCGAAATGAAAAAATTTTGGGAAATTGAAAGAGTAGAAGAAAGTACACCATTGAGAAATACAGAAGAATTAGCATGCGACACCCACTTTATAAACACACATCAGAGAGATATAACGGGCAAATTCATAGTACAAATGCCGTTGAAAAAAGATCCTAGTTCTTTGGGAGAATCAAAGCAATTTGCGGAAAATAGATTAAATTCACTTTGGAATAGGCTAGTCAAAAATCCAAATCTTTTAGAGTTATATTGCGCATTTATGGCAGAGTATAGAGAGTTAGGCCATATGGAGGAAGTAGAGAAAACAGATGAGCCAATACATGCGAATTATCTACCTCATCATGCTGTTTATCGCCCAGATAAAAGTTCTACAAAATTAACAGTTGTCTTTAATGGTTCACATGCAACTTCATCAGGAGAATCCCTAAATTCCATACAGCTGAATGGAGGTGTCATTCAAGATGATTTGTTTAGCATAATACTTAGATTTCGTACACACCACTATGCATTTACAGCAGATGTAAAAATGATGTATCGCATGATACTTATCGATAAAAGTCAACGTGATTTACAGCGCATAGTTTGGAAAGATTCTGTAAATGGTGAGATGAAATATTACAGACTATGTACAGTCACATATGGCACAACTAGTGCCCCTTATTTAGCCATGCGCTGCCTTAAACAGCTTGGTATAGATGGTGAATCTCAATTTCCGTATGCTTCTGGTGTGGTACAATCAGACTTTTACATGGACGATGTCCTGACTGGAGCAGCGGACCTAAAATCGGCTAAGAGACTGCAAATTGAGCTTATTCAACTATTAAATACGTGTGGCATGAACTTACATAAATGGTTTAGTAACCATCCAGAATTAATGGAGCCAGCCTTTAAAAATGAGAATTACACTTTTGAAAATATGAGTGAAACTAAGGCACTAGGACTTTGCTGGAATGCCACTGATGATACTTTTACTTTTAGTGTATCATTCAGTGAGCAAACCAAGGTAACTAAAAGAAGTGTGCTGTCAAATATTGCTCGCATTTTCGACCCCTTGGGTCTACTTGGACCAGTTGTGACGAAAGCAAAAATTTTCCTACAAAGACTGTGGAGACTGCAAATTGATTGGGATGAAAATCTCCCTACAGCTGAGCTTGATGATTGGTTGCAGTTTTTAGAATCATTAAGAGCCATCAATAATATAAGTGCTGTTAGATACATTTTTACAAATAATCCAGTGCAAATTAAAATTTGTGGCTTTTCAGATGCTTCGGAGAAAGCCTACGGTGTGGCATTGTATGCTGTGTCTTCAAATTCTTCAGGAGAGCAAATTTCTCAGTTGCTTTGCAGTAAAAGTCGAGTTGCACCAATCAAAACAATCACTATTCCTCGCTTGGAGCTCTGTGGTGCAGTTTTATTAGCCAAATTGATGAATAAGGTTGCCAAAACCTTAAAAGTTCCTAAAGAATCTGTTTACTATTATTCAGATAGTACTATTGTATTATGTTGGATTCGAAAACAGCCGTGTGACTTAAAAACCTTTGTGTCATCACGTGTGGCTACGATTCAGAATCTTTCTGATATCAGTCATTGGGGACATGTGGCTTCTTCTGATAATCCTGCTGATCTTGTGTCACGAGGTGTAGATCCAGACAAACTTCTCCAGAGTAACTTATGGTGGAAGGGTCCACTATTCCTAACACAACAAACTGAACCTTCTTTAAATACTGTCGAACTTGAGCAAAATGATAAGGATCTATACAGAAGTGAACTTAAAAAGACTTTTTCAGAGACTTCACTTTTAATATCAGACTGTTAATTTTTTATTGACTATTTTTTGCAATTGAGTAATAATTATGCTAAATTAATAAGAATTCTTAGCTATGTTTTCAGGTTCATTCAGAATGTGAAAAAGCCAAAAGAAAGGTATTCAGGTAAGCTAACATCTGCTGAATTGAAGAAGGCTGAGCAGTTTATCATAAAATCTGTTCAAGAAAAAGAGTTCAGTTCTGAATTCACATTGTTATCTAAGGGTAAGGAGTTACCAAAAAATAGTAGATTACTTTCATTAAATCCTTTCTTGGATAAAAATAATTTAATCAGAGTTGGAGGTCGTCTCCAAAATAGCACGGTAAATTATGCCTAAAAACACCCAGTTGTACTGCCCTCTAAACACAAATTAACAGAATTAATTATCGAGTTTTATCACAAAAAATATCTACATATAGGACCACAAAATTTACTTTATTGTGTTCGAAGAGAATTTTGGCCTTTAAACGGTAGGGCTATTTGTAGAAAAATTGTACATAAATGTATTACATGCTTTAGGGCCAAACCTAAATTGTTAGAGCAAATTATGGGCGAGCTCCCAAAAGAAAGAATAAATGTAGACTTTGTTTTTAATTGCACAGGAACTGATTTCTGTGGTCCATTTTTGATTAGATATAGAGGTCAACGTAAAGGCATTTATCATAAAGTTTATGTTTGTATTTTTATTTGTATGGTAACAAAGGCAGTGCATTTGGAATTAGTCAATGATTTAACATCTGAGGCTTTTATTGTAACATTAAAGAGGTTTTTTGCCAGACGAGGCAAACCTCGAAAAATTTTCAGTGATAATGCAGGCAATTTTGTGAAGACTAATGTAGAGCTTAAAAGGGTGCATGAATTGGTAAACAAACCAGACCAGAACCTTACTAATAACTTGATATCTGAAGGTATTGCTTGGGAATTTATTCCCCCTAAAGCTCCAAATTTTGGAGGTTTATGGTAATCAGGAGTCAAGTCCTTCAAGTATCACTTTAACCCGCGAGGACGCGCGCAGGGCCTAAAAGACCCTGAGTGCGTATGGTTTTTACAATTGTAACCACTAATTTTTTAAAAGTGATCTTCAATTTATTTTATCGCAAAATTTGTAAGAATTGTCTCCGTCTTAATAAAGTGACTGTTATAATTAGATTTTATTGGTGGCAAAGTTAAAATCATTCATACCTTGAAAAGCGCGCGTTCTCCCGGGTTAAACGTGTTGTGGGCAACTCTAAATTAACTTATGAAGAAATGTTAACTATAATTGTCCAAATTGAAGGTATCTTAAATTCGCGCCCGCTTACTCCCTTGAGTACAGATATTGATGACTTGGAGGTCTTGACCCCGGGACATTTTCTTATTGGTCGCCCACTTAATGCCATTGCTGAATCTGACCTGAGTAATATTGAAGATAATAGACTAAACTTATGGCAAAAGACCACTAAAATGGTTCAGACCATCTGGAAAAAGTGGAAAAATAGTTATTTAAGTACATTGCAGCAAAGGCATTAGTGGATGATATCAAAAAACAACCTCAAAATAGGAGATATGGTTGTAATAAAGGAAGATGATCTTCCAGTGTCTAAATGGTTATTAGGGAGAATTGTAGAAGTATTTTTTGGTAATGATAATAGAATAAGAGTTGTAAATATAAAAACCCCAGATGGAATATATAAAAGAGCAGTATCCAAAATTGCTGTATTACCTCTTGAAAAGTAATTCAGTTTTTATAAGAAAGTGTACATTATTGTAAAATTTCTTTATTTATTATGTATTATGTAAAATTGTTTAAATATTTGCTTAAATTTAACTTAACTGTGACTCATTTATATTGTATTTAATTGTATTGTTCTTTATATTTTTTACAATGGTTGTAATTGCAGTGTTTTAGTTTGAAACACCCCTCAGAGGTTTCAAGAGGGGCGGTATGTTTGATAAAAGGCTATTTAATTTTCTACTGACTTTGTCACCTAGCAACCAAGATATACCTAATTATTTCAAAATGTAAAAAGTTTTCTGTGCAAACGATTTTTTGTGATAAATACATTATCTGTTTTATTTCTTCAGCTTTTACCTAAGCTGTGTGAAACAATATTCTTTTTGTTTTTGAGTTTGATTAGAATGTTTTTTAATGAGTTATGTGAAAAAATGTTACGGTTTTTATTGGAGTTGTGTTTTGTGAAATTATTAATGTTCGAAAGAACCTGAGTTGAGTTTACTCATGAGAATAAACTGTTTAAAACCAGATATGAGTAATTAATTTTGAGTTGAGTAAAATATTAATAAAATAAACTTTCGAACAAATTGAATTCTTCAGCAGATACCATCGACTTCATCTGTAAAAACGATCTGCAACAACTTGATTTTTCAGATTCATTATGTGTAATATGATAAAATTCTGAATTAACTTAGGAAGTTTTATTTCATAACATTTTAATGAGTTAAATCAGTTTTAGAGTTTTTTCTTGATTACGCAAGCTATTTAGAATGTACACATTTTTATTATATTTGTAACAGATTACTGAATTTAGATTAATAACAATCGCTGTCGCAGTTAAAAAAAACTTAGGTCATTTTAGAACATATTGAAAAAAAAAGGGGGGGATACATTAAAGGACTAAAGATAATTTTTTTAGTGCTACACAGCGAGTCTATTTGGCTAATATTTATTTCATTTGGCGAATGTTTTTTATTTTTAATTAGCCAAATTACTAACATCGGTCAAATGCCAGCGAGAACACTGCTTGTTTATTAAAATACATACTCTCCTTATGGGTTATATATATATTCTGAATACTATATATTTGTCTCTATATTCATAAATATATTGAATATAATAACGGAAATGTATTTCCGAATTTGATAAGCGTTTTAAATGCTTTTAGGAAAGATTAAATGAAGATATGAAAGGCATTGTGTTTGCCTGAAGGAGCGAATACTCATGACTGATGTTTGCACAACTCAGAGTTCATCATAGAAATTCTTCAGTTAAATAACGCATCGATTACTATTCAGAAGTATTGATACTGAAATGTTAAAACTGAAGAAACTTTGAAGCAATAAAAAAGTCAATGTATAAGAGAAATTAAATTTTTTCTTTAACACTAGAATGACGGTGAGGGCCCAATTTGGCCCCAACCAAGAGAATATATTTCGGTTCGAACCGTAATTCTTTTTAAAAATATATTTAAAAGCAACAAAAAAAAAAAAAAAGGGGTTTATTAAATAAATAAAATAGTTTTAAATAAAAATTCTGGTGTTAAATATTTTTTTTTATAAAAAATGTGTAAAAATTCCGGTCTTTCTAGTTTTACATGTATTTATATTCTCTATTATTGCTGGAATAAATGTTTTGGAATGGTTTGTTTGTTGTTTATATAAGTGGTTCAATATGGTGCTCGCACTTTCTTTAATTTCCAAGAAAGAATAGTTCCAAAATTTCAGATAAGAAGTCTTTGTTTAAGATTTTTTTCAGATTAAAAGTCTTTCAGTAGTTCTTGAGTAGTTCTTGAGTTCAGTAGTTCTCTGAATTTATACGATCACAAAAGTTAAAACGTTCTACTCTAAAATTGTACCAGATATCTATGCATTCTCTTTGTTAACTCATTCGTACCCAACACCTATTGCGTAAATTTTATTTGGATGGCACCACTATTTTTAGAGGATTTAAGTTTAGTTCATTAATCACGAAAATGCACCATTTAAATAAAATAATTATTGCGTTTCTTTTTTACCGGTGTCAAAAACAGTGCTGAATGCACCTTTTGAAGCGTCCCTAAAAAGGGACGCTAGGCACTAATGGGTTAAAAATATACCTTCTTATGTGTTAGATATATATTCTGACTATTATATATTTGTCTCTAGAATCATAAATATCTTGAATATAATAACGGAAATGTATTTCCGATTTCGACAAGCGTATTAAATGCTTTTAGGAAAGTTTAAATGAAGAGATGAAGCGACAGGCATTGATTTTGCCTAAAGGAGCAAATACTCATAAATGATATTTACATAACATGGAGTTCATCACAGACATTCTTTTATGATAAAAAGTTAATTAAATCCAATGGATTTTTTAAATCACCAGATTTTAAAACATTCACATTTTATGTAAACATTTTAATAAAGTTTTTTATTTTACTTAAGAAAGGTGTTATAATAAAAATAAATGACATTAACATGTTTCGGAACCGTCAAATAAGTTCCATAATCATAATATAAATAAAAATAAAATTTCAAAATATTTCTCGGTCAATACAAATTACACGCGACAATGTGATATAAATAATAAAAAACACAAAAAACACGCGCTCTATAGTAAAAAATTAAATTAAAATATAGACCATGATCTAAAATATAAATAAAAATAAAATTTCAAAATATTTCACGGTCAATACAAATGACACGCGACAATAAGATATAAATAACAAAAAAAAAAAAAAAAAAAAACACGCGCTCTATTGTAAAAAATTAAATTAAAAATAGACCATGATGTAAAAGAATTTCCAACATGGTTCATCCCATTCAAGCTCTCACGAGGAATTTATTCATTAATTCTAACCATAACTTAGGAATAATAAAAGAAACGGTATCATTGCAAACCATACTTTTATGCGTATAAATTTCAATGGACTCTTTTATAATAGATTTACGACGACAATTTGATATGAAATATAATTTACTTTCACTAAATAATATTTTTATCTTCTCATTTAAATATGTTCTTGATAAGGCAGTGTGAGTACGTCCAAATTTAATATCAGATTCGTGCTCCCCTTTTCTAATTCCAAACTTTCTCCCAGTCATGCCTATGTAATAATTTAAGTCACCATTTTCAGTAATATAAGGTATTTCATAAACTCCAGCAAGATCATCATGTCCTATAGGATCCACTTGCTTATTAAGGAAACACACAAAAGACATTCTTTTATTAAATAACGCGTTGATTACTATTAAAAAGCATTGCTACTGAAATATTAAAACTAAAGAAACCCCGAAGCCAAAAAAAAAAAAAAGTATAAGAAAATCGAAATTTTTCTTTTAATTGTACTATTTTTATTCTGTGTTATTTGAGGATTTTGATTATTTTATTTAAGGATTGTATATTATACAGTGCTCAGCAAAAGTTTAGACAATGATCGATTACGCTTCTATATTCAGAAGTATGTACCGAATTTTCGTAATTCATCTGTCATACATTACTTGTGACTTATAACCTTTATTCACAAACAATAAATGTTGAATTTTACCTTATTACATAAAATATAATGACAAAACAATGGAATTAATGTTGTGGCAAAAGTATGGACAATTTGTATATTTACAGAAAAATAACTACGAATTAAAATCGAATTGCACCCACATTGTTTGCAGTTAGTCCATCAATGTGACTTTTCATCGAAGAATCTAAATGCTGCGTCATTTGGGGGTCTATTTTGTACCAAACACGTTCAACAACAGCTCGAAGCTCATTGAAAGAAAAGTATAGCAAAAATTACATATACATTACGACATATGATGTTACAAAGGTTTTCGATTGGGTACGGATCAGAAGTACACGCCTGTAATATATATCTGTACTTTAAAGTATATTTATCAGGTTCCTTTTAAAATACATTCGCTATTTATAGGCTATGATCGCTTAAGAAAATAAATGCCCTTTAAGAAAATTATTTATTTGCAGTAAACTTATAAATTTTAAAAGTTTCATACAGAAAAGGTAGGGATGGTGCCTGAACGCATTATCAAGAAAACAGTCTTCACATGACTGCATCGTGAAGCGAGAGGGAGGCAATTAATTCCTAACTGAAAAATTCACACATTGGCATCACACAATTGGCGACATTAAGCATATGAAAAATGACTGATATCATCTACGCAAAATTGTCTGTTACGCTTAAACAATAAAAGGATTTTGAATTTAATAGCAGGGCACCCAGAAAACAGCAGTCCTAAAAAAATACGCCAAAAAGGAATCCGACTGCCAATTCGTACGTTAGGAGCATATTTTGAGAAAATGTTCTCAAAAGACATAACAACTATTATGTACATAAAAAAACTCTTATGCAACGAATAAGTTAGACTTAAAATTACGCAGAGAGGAAAATGAAATTTCACTGACCGCAAACATATTCGATCTTTGTTCTTTTTTTATTTGTTTCCAGCAAGGGTGAAATACGCATCTTAATGAATTCTCTTTATCTGACAGCCGTTTTTCAGTAATAAGGTAGATGCTAGATGGTTTTCTTTCTTTACTTTTTAACGGAAAGTTATTGTGGGATCGAAATAAAAAATTAAGATAAAATAGCTGTTTAGTTAGAGATTAGTTTTAACTGTAATTTAGAAAAATGTAAAATTTAAGAATACTATATGTGATTCTACATCACAACGCCGGCCAGTTGAGATCAGTAGTATTTTCAGAACGAAGTTCTTCTTTTGTATGCAATATGAATAGACACATTATCTTGCTAAAATCCATACTTTAGATCAGCTAAAAGTTCCCTAAATGAATAAAAATTAATCTCCAACGTATGTACGCAGTCTTGTGTTGCTTGGCAACCAATGAATAACTCCACAGATACTCGAGCATTAAAGCAAAGTGAGGACCAAATCATTAAAAGATCACCTTTTTGTTGTCGACTGCAGAAAGTCCCAGGCTCTTTACGCAAGTCCTGCCAATAGTATGCCCAACAATTTGGGCCATTCAAATTCCACTTTTTTTCGTTTATGAATATCATAGCGTACCATTTGGGTCCATATGACGTATGTTTTAGAATTCATTGCATTCTCGTCAATTTGTAGCGAGATTTTAAAGCTAATTGTTTTATCATTTTCATGTAAATTGATTTACCTGTTTCTTTAATACATCTACGAATCATGTCCGTCGACACAGAAAGTCCTAACTTACTTTTCATGTGATTAGCTATCATTATTTTTGTGAATGTCAGTTTCTGGATCCTTTTGTCATCTCATTTTCTGGTTACACGAGGTCTTCCTGGTTTATGTTTTGTTTTGAAAAAGTCATCCTTAGACTATATTTCATAGACAGACCACTTTGGACGATTCAATGCTGCTGAAATTTCTACAACAGTCTTCCCTTTCCATTTCAGCTTTCCTACTTCAATTACCTCGTCTAACTGAATATTTTTAGCTCGCGGCATCTTCACTAACTGATGCTATATCGAGGTATAATTAAATACTTCAGGCATGTGACATCATGACTTGGAAATTTGAATTTTCCATGAACAGTTGGCTAAAAATCAAAAAAGTGTCTAAACTTTTGCTATATGCAAATTTTACTTTTTTTAGTTAAATTAAATATTATCTTATATTATAATCATTATTTTTATTCTACATTGTTTAAAATATATTTGGAAATAAGTATAGCCAATTGTAAAACTCACGTGTTCGTATTTTTTATTTAAAGGTGAAAAAACACCAGTGTTTAAACTTTTGCAGAGCACTGTTTATTATATGATATATTATATACATCTATTATTTAAAGATTATTTTAGATTCGCTTGCTTGCCTTTTTAATGATTGGTTCAGTAAGGTGCTCGCACTTTCTATAATTTCCAAGAAGTATAGTCCCACAATTTCATATTAGAATTCCTTGTTTAAGATTTTTTTTTCTTCAGATTAACCCTCTCATTGACAAGCCCGTTTTAATACTAAACTCCAAGTTACACTACAACAGAAGCATTATTTAAAGTAATACAATTATGTTAATTTAGAAAATTTTTAATACCTTGAACAATGATTAATACCCTCTGTGGTGTGAATCATATTTCTAATTAAGTTTCTTCATATAATATTAAAAGATTCATATCTTTTTTTTGCATTTAAAACAAAATGCAGAGAAAACAACGTTACAATTTTACCATTTTTCAAGACTGTCAGAGAATAAAAGTCTTTCAACACTTAATCCCAGAATTTATAACATTTCATAAGATCACAAAAAGTGAAAAATTCTATTTTAAAATTCTACTAAATATCAACGCACCCTGTTTGTCAAGTATATATCCTTTTATGTGTTAAATATATATTCTGCCTGTTATAAATTTGTGAGATTTATAAATACATTGAATATGATAACGGAAATATATTTTCGATTTCGACAAGCGTATTAAATGGAAAGTTTAAATGAAGCGATGAAGCGACAGGCATTGATTTTGCCTAAAGGCACAAATACTTATAGCAGATATCTACAGGACTTGGATTTCAACTCAGTTTGACAAAGATATTTTATTGCACTGTTGGAAATTGAAATAAAATGAAAATGAGGTTTAAATATGACGGTATATTTGTGTATAATACTGTGTTAGACATAAATAAAAGATATGTTATTATCAGTTGGAATGGTTTATTTTATGGATAAAAGGAGAACCAATGTAAAAACTGATAACAATCCATACATAGTAAATTTCTATGTAGTATTAAATATACATAAAGGATGAATTTAAAGTAAAATAATTATATAATAATAAGTAATTTTTGTATCTTATTATACGGTAGATATTTGTATAGAGTCAATCAGAGTACGTTTGAGCGTGAATGGTTTATTTTAAGGTTAAAAGAAGAATCAGTAATAAAGACAGATATCTTTCCATTCATAATAAATTTCTATGTTGTATAAAATATACATAAAGGATCGATTTATAATAAAACTATTAAATTATAATTAGTAATTTTTTCATCTTATTGCACAGTAGATATCTGTACAGTCAAAGAGGGTAAATTTAAGCTGGAATGGTTTATTTACAGGAGAATAAATATAAGGATTTAGAACATTCAATTCATAATAAATTTCATTCATAAATATACAGAAAATATATTTTCCGTTTAAACAAGCGCTTTAAATGCTTTTAAGAAAGTTTAGATGAAGAGATGAAATGACAGGCATTGATTTTGCCCAAAGGAGCGAATACTCATTAACAGATATTTACACGACTCGTTCATTCGGTCACGAAGTGATATTTAATTGTGCTGTTGGATTTTGAAATAAAATGAAAATGTTGTTTAAAAATGACGGTATATATGTGTGTAATATTCTATTAGATATAAATATAGAATATGTTATTATGAGCTGGAATGATTTATTTTATGGTTAAAAGGAGAATCAGTTATAAAGACTGATAACATCCCGTTCATAATAAATTTCTACGTTGTATTAACCCTTTCCGGCGCGGGCAAATTATCTTAGTAAAGTGAGAAATTATCGACTGACACCGGAATTTACAAACGACTTTTTAAGAAATCAAGAATCCCTTAATTTAAGCTTTTATTATAAAAGCAAGATTTTATTAAAATATTATTGGTGCTAATCGCAAGTTTGGTATTAAAATTAGGTGTGTCCAGACCGGCAACACTGCGCCGGAAAGGGTTAAATATACATAAAGGATAGATTTATAATAAAACTATTAAATAAAAATAAGTAATTTTTCTATCTTACTGCACAGTAGATATTTGTACAGTCAAAGAGGGTAACTTTAAGCTGGAATGGTTTATTTAAAGTAGAATAAATATAAGGACTTAGAACAGTGATGCACAACCTTTTTGCCTGAAAATTGTTTCCCACCAGAATATTTGAAAAGAGTCGTTTGTTTTATTTAATAGCAAAGATTTCGTCATAACTATAAGGAAAAAAATTCTGCATAAAAATAGTGGTATCTTTGTGACCCGCGGGCCAAAGGCTGTGCACCGTTGACTTAGAACATTCAATTCATAACAAATTTGGTTCATAAATATACTGAAAATGTATTTCCGGTTTAAACAAGCGCTTTAAATGCTTTTAAGAAAGTTTAGAGGAAGAGATGAAATGACAGGCATTGATTTTGCCCAAAGGAGCGAATACTCATAACAGATATTTACACGACTTGTTCATTCGGTCAGGAAGTGATATTTAATTGTGTTGTTGGAAATGGAAATAAAATGAAAATGTTGTTTAAAAATGACGATATACATGTGTGTAATATTCTGTTAGATATAAATATGGAATATAATTATATGAGCTGGAATGATTTATTTTATGGTTAAAAGGAGAGTCAGTTTTATAGACTGATAACATTCCATTCATAATAAATTTCTACGTTACATTAAATATAAAAAAGGATGGATTTATAAGAAAACTATTAAATAATAAGTATTTTTTTTTTATGTTATTGCGCAGTAGATATTTGTACAGTCAACGAGGGTAACTTTAAGGGTGTATTTCGATTCAAACTGCTTATTTTCCGATTTATTTTTAGATTCATTATTGCTCGCAAATACACCAAACTTTCAAAATCTTTTATTTGGAAAGTACACAAGGTGCCGTGATTGTCGTTTTTTTGATAAATGCAGTAAATAGGAACGAAAAAAGGGTCATACTGATAAGTAATTGTTTATAATTCAAATTCTAATGAATTGAGTGTAAAAAGACATCACACGTTTCTTCAAGAATCCCCTCAGCAAATTTCATGTTTCTACTTTTAAAAATGTGCCTGAAATTGTATCGGACAATTTCGAGCTGTTGAAGGTGGAAAAGCGTTTTTTCGAATACACCCTTAATCTGGACTGGTTTATATTTTGGGTTAAAGGAGAATCAATATAAATAATAATAACATTTCATTCATAATAAATGCCTACTTTGTATTAAATATACATAAAGGATGGATTTATAATAAAACTATTAAAAAAAATAAGTAGTTTTTCTATCTTATTGCACAGTTGACATTTGTACAGTCAACGAGTTTAACTTTAAGCTAGAATGGTTTATATTTTGGGTTAAAGGAGAATCAATACATAGAATAACATTTCATTCATAATAAATTGCATTCATAAACGCATTGAATATAATGACGGAAATGTATTTCTGATTTTGACGAGTGTCTAAATGCTTTTAAGAAAGCTTAGATGATGAGATCAAAGGAGAGGCATTGATTTTGCCTAAAGGAGCGAATACTCATAACCGATATTTACACGACTTGGAGTTCATTCCTGATAGAAATTTAAATAAAATACGATGGCATATATGTGCGTAATATTCCGCAAGACATGAATAATGGATGTGTTATTACCAGCAGGAATGATTTATTTTACGGTTAAAAGGAGAATCAACGAAAGGACTGATAATATTCCATTCATAATAAATTTCTATGCTGCATTAAATATGCGTAAAGAATAAATTTAAAATAAAACAATTATATAATAATAAGTAAGGTGAACTGGTGTAATAACGCCAGGCGGGGTAAAAACGCCAAGTGCTAATATTATGCATAAATATGAAATAATCTGGTAAATGACACCCATGTGCTCTCCGCAGAAGGGTTTTGAGTCATATAAATCGCAAAAAAACAGCTTCAAGTTAATTTGTTTCATTTTTAGGTCTTATTATTTTTACAAGCAGCTAAAATTAACGCTTGATCTAAAATTTGCGAGATACGTTTTGTGATGTGAAGACTATTTTTTTTTTATCCGGAAATACTTTGTTAATTACATAAATTTATAGTACATTTCATGGACTTTCAAAATGTTGTTGAAGATTTTGTATATCTTCTCCAGTTAATTTGTAATTTAAAATGTACCGCGCGATAACTATAACGGGGTAATAACGCCAATCCTTGGCATTAATACCCCGGTTGATTCCCTACAATGGCCGAGCTACATCCTAAATACTGATTCAAATAAACACAGTTAAAACTGTGCAATGTTTCTAATAATTCTATTTAAGCGGTCCTTTTTAAGCAAAAAGAAGCTCACAGTCTGATATTCTTTTGCCTCATCCTCCCCCCACACCACACCTTTATTTTTCTTACACTTTCACAAAAAATTGAACATTTTCAATAGCTTAGAATGCAATTTGTCAATTTCTAAGTTTGTACAGTTTGTATTTTTAGAATTGGGCAATCTATATGCAATTATTCCATCTTATTTCATAGTTTTGTTTGTATGGCGTTATTAAACATATAGGTGGGTAATAACGCCAAATAACATTGGTCAAGAAATCACGCCATTACATTTTATGAATACATATCTATTAAATTATTTTTTTATATAGATAGTCAATGAGTTGCTGTATCAAATCATATATTTTTTGAAAAATACAATCTAAAACTGAGCCGTGAAAATTGGTAGAACCTTAACATGGCGTTATTACCCCAGGGTACCTTAATTCTTGTATTTTATTGTATAGTAGATATTTATATAGTCAACCAGATTAACTTTGCGCATAATCAGGGTACTTTTGTTCCATCTTTACGAAGCTTTGATCCATTCTGCCATGGTAGAATCTTGACGAATTATTTCCAGTGGGCTGCCAAACTCACACTACGGCTGCTATCTATATTTTGAGACGAAAACTTTGCCGTTAAATCAAGTAAAATAGCAGATTTAATCTTTTTTTTCTCTCTTTGCCCAAATTTACGCTGAGGGCAACTTTACCATGACCTGACTGCATTTTTTCATGTATTACGTAATTCGCAAATGTCCATTAATAGTGCACTTACTTGTAATAACGCCTCACCCAGAAATTATTTATTTTATAAGATTATTTTCAAAAATAAAATAATCTACATGGAAACAATATATTATTCGTTCAACAACTTTTCACAATGCACTTCACCTCTAACATTACCTAATGCCATCGAACAATAAATTGTTAAATTCAATTCAGCTTCTTCTGTATAATAACCGAAATAATTCTAAAAAAGTAGAATAGTAAAGAGAAATATATATTTTTATCTTAATCTTATTCTGATACTTATTCAGAACCTTCTTTTTTTCTCCTTCAAATAAAGATTTTCTGTGTATATTTTACGTAATTTAATATTAGATACTAAGTAAAAGTGTTTTAATATAAATGAAATATAAAAAGAAATTGATTTTTTCCGTACTGGATTAAGAAATTGAAAACATCAATTGCTTATAATAAAATATGATGTCATCCCTTCCGCTTCGCAATCTTTTGTTATTTATTAACCTTTTGCTATTATATAACTATTATATACCGCATATAACAGATCTTTTGCAATTATATCCTTACATAGTCAATTCTTTTTCGTTCAATAAATTGAAAATAGTGACTAACACCACTATTATTTAAACAAAATATACGTAAAATTTAGTCTAACCTTTTCCACTTATTTCAATAATATGAAAATTTTCTTAAAAATAATAGTGGTGTCAAAAAGCTTTAAATGATGAAATAAGCAAATTCGTCTAGAACGAATGGCGTTCGGGCAAAACAGTTGAGAGGTTAAGTTGTCATCTTTGTGGATGCGTTCGTAATTATATAAGTAGTTATTAATCAGTAATTAACTATATGATAGTAACTAATTACATTAGTAAATTTGTAGCATCTATAGTCGTCGTTCCGTCCATCCGTCCGTCCGTCTGTCTGTCTCTACGTCCGCATATAACAGAGCAAAAACTACCCAACCGAATCGTTTGAAATTTAAAGTATGTAATTGTTATATAATTTTTTCGAGTCATTTCAAATTTTATAAAAATCCAGAAAATTTTATTGCAAATTTTGCATTATTCGAGCATTTTTTTTAAATCCAAAAATACCAAAATTTCTGTGTTAAAAAACCGGTGAAAAAAAATTAAAAATGTTTGAAAAAAAAGAAAGAAAAGAAAAAAGTAGGCATACTTTGAAAGATTTTCAAAAATATTGATCAGTTAAATGGTTAATAATGTACTTATTTGTGACAACACTTTTCCCCTAAATTGTTTCTTTTATAAGGTTATATTTAAAAAAATCTTCATGAAAACAATATTATAGTGCCTTTTTTATTGTTTCCTGCTCATTTCGTATTTATTTCAGAGGATATTCGATGTCATCAATCTTCCTTTTATTTTTCGTTCTTACATTGTTTTCAATAGCAACACACCGCTAGTTTTGTGGGAGCAGCCATGTTTTTAGATCAAAACATTTGATCGCTTCACTTCACTTCATAGACATCACGATTCATCTAGTTTTCACAAGTTGTGAAATGAGTTTTTTGTAGGTACTAATTTACCAAGTTTATTTTTGATTGATTTAAGTTATAAATGTTTAAATTAAATTATCTAGCTATTTTTAAAAGTAAATTATTAGAGAATCTTATTGTAGGAAAATTTATTTTATGGAAAACACCTGTTTTGCATATGTCAAGAGTTTTTTGTGAATGATTCGTGATTATTTGCCGTGATTGGCTAAAAGATTACAGTGAGCCTTTTAAATACTGTTTACTTTTTAGTAGGAGATGTGTCTCTTGTGTCAATTATGACTTATGTAAGTTTCTTGACTTTAGTTAAGTTCTTCATTTGGAAATTATGTGATATTGAAAGTATAAGAAATGAATTTTGTTAGTGTTCGTTTGAGGCCAAGTATTATAAAGAGTAGAGTTTTTTTTTTCGTGCTAAAGATGACATTGAGTATCTCCTGGATGGATTGTACATATTTTGATTCCTGAACTGCAACTTCTGAAGATCTATAATAAAGATAGCTTCACATGGAAACTTCATGCCTATTTATTGTGAGTATTACATTTTCATTTTCATATACTAAAAACATTCTATTATACTTATCATACTCTACTAATTTACTACCTCTGACAAAAAAATTCGGTGAATGAATTCAGAACGACCGATCTGGCAACACTGGGGAAACAAAACTCTGCACCTGCTTAGAGGCAAGTGTTAACCATCTTCCCTCACCGTTGTTCAGTTGAGCGTCGTTTATGTTCTGCGTAAGACGTGATTTACTAAGTGCTTGTTCAGTGTGTTGGTTCTTAAATGAGAGGAGGAAAATGAACGAGCAAAAGATCAGTTTAAATTTTCGTTTTAAGCTTTTTGTAAGACACCTACAGAAATTCGTGAGGGATGGTGCAAATTGAGCATCCACCATACTCTCCAGATCTCAATCCTCTCGACTTCTTCGTATTTTCACGACTCAAAGTCTCTTTGAAAGAGATTTGACCATATTGCTGACATGCAACGAAACGTGACGAAGCTTTTGAACTCCATCCCAAAAGAAGACTTCTTGCGAATTTCCCAGTACATGTATAGTATATCTCAGTGGTGCATAGTTATGGGAGATGACTATTTCGAAGGATGGTATGGTGACTTTCGTTAATATTTTATCTACATTAATGTTACAGGACTTTTCACCGAACTTTATTGTCAGAGGCAGTATTTAAGAGCCTGTTGGCTGATATTAGAAAAGATAGAATGTACAAATATATTATTCGTTCCACAGTTTTTCAGAATGTACTTTATCTCTAATTTATAATACCTAATGCCATCCAGAAATAAAGTGCTAAATACAATTCAGCTTCTTATGTATAATAAACGAAATAATTCTAAAAAAGTTCAATAGCAAAAAGAAAAATGTATCTTCTGCTTAATCTTATTTTGATATTTATTCAGACCCTCCTTTTTTCTCTTTCAAATAAGGATTTTCTGTGTATATTTCATGTCTTTTTTACTTTTAGGAAGACGGCAATGGAAACATTTTATTCTAATTCAATTTACTATACATTGTAAGTTAGTATCAGATACTAAGTAAAAAGTGTTTTTAATCAAAATAATCTATAAAAAGAAATTGTTTTTTTTTTCCTTACTGGATTAAGAAATCGAAAATATCAGTTGCTTATTACGAAATATGATGTCATCCCTTCCGCTTCGTAATCTTTTATTATTTATTAAGATGTCCCCTTTTTAGATGCGTTCGTAATTATATTAGTAGTATTAATTAGTAATTAATTATATGGTAGTAATTAATTATATTAGTAATTTCGTGGCACCTATAGTCGTCATTCCGTCCATCCGTTCGTCTGTCTGTACGTCCACATATAACACAGCACAAACTACATAACCGAATCATTTGAAATTTGAAATAAATAATTGCTGTATAATTTTGACGAGTCATTTCAAATTTTATAAAAATCCAGTAAATTTTTATTGTAAATTTTCATTATCGGAGCATTTTTCTGATTCTATAAGGCAAAAATTTCTTCGTTGAAAAATCGGTGAGAAAAGATACAGGTTTTTGAAAAAGGCATAAAAAGAGCAGGCGTTATTTGAAAGATTATCAAAAATTGATCAGTTATATGTTACATAATATTGTACCTATTTGTGACAACACTTTAATCCGAAGTGTTTTTTTTTATAAGATTTTATTTAAAAATAAAATTTACGTGGAAATAATATATTATTCGTTCCACAACTTTACGGAATATACTTTATCACACTAGCCCTTCAATGACAAACTCCTTCCCTATGAGGCGGGATCATTGCATTTTTTTAGCACGTGGGAAAAGGTAGAACAGTTAATTGAAATGGTCGCCCCATCTATCAATTTCAAATTCAAATACATTAACGGAACATTGAAGATATCATTTTTGTTTTATGTTTTATTTATTATTTTGTTTTTAAATAAAATAAGAAAAAAATCATTTTTTAAAATTGAAATCGGATTTTTAAAATTCAAGTCTTACTTATTTTATCTAGTTTAGCTACAGTGATAGTGCCTTTTTCTATAATTAAAAAAACTACAGAAATGCAATTGGAGCAGGGTTAGTTTAGCTAAGTTTTGCTTTTTTGGCAAAATATCAAAGTAACGTATCTAAAACAAATTACTAAAAATTTTTCGTATTCGATTTCATAATTCTTTAACTTTAAACTATCTTAAAATTGGTGAAAAATAAAAGAAAGTAACGTATCTAAAGCCATAATTACTGGTTTTTTTTTTTTTTTTTTTTTTTTTTTTTTTTTTTTTTTTTGTATAAGATTTCATAATTTTTTAACTTTAAACTATATTCATATTATGACATTTGTGCTTCCACCCCCCCCTCAAAAAAAAGATAACTTTATTTACGATCTTTCGATTTGTTTTGATTTTATTATGTAAGCAGATACATCCTAAGTAATAATCATTTTGAAGTACTCCTTTATCGGAATACTTCAAAAGAAAAAAAACCTAGACTCTCCATCCCCTTCAGCATTTTTTACTTTTTTCCATCTTTCCAAGAAGGAAGTATTGGATCTTGAAAAAGGTCTTTTGGTCATAAAAATCATCAGACATAGCGCAGGCTTAATCAAAATATCAAAACGAGGCAAATCGAATCCTACTACATTCATTCCCTTCGTACCGCACGTCGCAATCACTCCCTACCTTCCCCACCTGCTAAAAAAATGGAATGATCCTACCTCATAGAGAGGGAGTTTGTCATTGAAGGGCTAGTACTTTATCACTGACGTTGCCTAAAGTCATCCATCAATAAATTGTTAAATTCAATTCAGTTTCTTCTGTATAATTAGCTGAATAATTCTGAAAAAGTTGAATACCAAAGAGAAATACATATCTATACTCAGACCCTCTATTTTTCTCTTTCAAATAAAGATTTTATGCCTTTTTTAGGTGCGTTCGTAATTATGTAAATACGTAGCACCTATTGTTGTCGCTCAGTCCGCCCGTCTGTCTGTCCGTCTGTCTGTCCGCATATAACAACGCAAAAACTACCCAACCGAATCGTTTGAAATTTAAAATACATAATGATTACATAATTTTGTCGAGTCATTTCAAATTTTATGAAAATCGGATGGATAGATCAGTTACAGGGACAATCAAAAGGATTCCGTTACATTACGGTCAAAGGGGAAAAAATTTAAAATGCATTTTAATCGTTTGAAATTTAAAACATATAATTATTACGTAATTTTGTCGAGTCATTTCAAATGTTATGAAAGTCGGATGCATAGATCATATACAGGGACAATCAAAGTTTCCACTACATTATGGTCAATGGGGAAAAAATTTCGAATGCATTTTAATGATGTTACACTCATTCGAACATAATAGAATTGGCATGAATCTATGAAATATATACTAAAATATGCATTCCATACAATCTGTGATGCAGAGAATATTTATTATTAAATTACAGGGCCTCACAAATGTATTCCACTAAATAATGTTATACGGGGAAACATTGTTTGGGGCGTGTTTTAATGATATTAACCTACTTCACATTTTATGAATAAGATATACGTTAATGAAGTATAATAAAAATTACTCCCTGCATATTTACAGGAACACAAAGATTTCGACCACTATACTGTATCCAAAGTACGCTCTACTATATCAGCAAGATCTGAATATTTTAAAACTTATCGTACGAACGCACCTCATTTGCGACGCTTCACGTGCAATTTCCAACTTGTTTTAAGACTAAGGCAGTGCAAACATTTTATTCTAATTCAATTTACTCTATATTGTAAATTTAATTAGAATTAAGGACCTAGACTAAAAACACCTTTTTTTTTATTGTTGTACTTTAAATGAATTAAATGAAAGATATGTATTTTAAATTTATCTGATTAATCATATTTTAAATGTATGTATTTAAAATTTATGTGTTTTACATGAACGTTATTTCATTTTAAATAAAATCAGTACTATGCGTATATTTTCAAAAAAAAAAAATAATACTTGATTATCTATAACCTAATCACGACTAACATAAAGCACCGAAATCGCCCTTTGGCATGCAAAAAGTGAAGCGGTCAGTTTGGAACTGTTGATGACAGTCATATGATTTAAGCTTTCATAATATAGGTAAGTAATTCTTGTATCTATATGTATATGTATTGTATAGTATATTATGTAATTCACAAATTTTCATTACTAGTGCACCTATTTGTGATAAAACTTCACTCAGAAATTATTTGTTTTATAAGATCTATATATTTAAAAGACCTGGCTGTTTTTTTAGTCATCAGCCCTGAATTTTCTACTCAACCAATTTTGATAATTACTTTTTTAAAATGAAAGCTATTTATTTGTAGCTGTGCGCATTTTAGTTATTTTTTAATTTATTTCCATTTTTATATTTTATTTTTAATTTTAAATGCTTTTTACGATATTTCTTCAAAATGGTGGCAACTCAGTTTAGCTTTTCTCTCGATAATAAAAATTTATTTTCCATTATCACTTTCCACCAGTCAGAAGCTTTATTTCATCAGTGAACATGTCCTCGCATTTAAAAGAAAAATTTTAATTGTTTTCGTAAAATTTAACCACAATAAAATGATTGCGCATAATTATGCACTAATTAAGGTAAAAAATATATTTACTGAGAAATAATATTAATAATGTTAATAAAACAACAGAAAATAATTTATGATAAAAATTAATGTCTAAAGCAAAATAAGAAAAATTTCAAATGAGGAAAATGATGTCATTCAGCAACCAGATAAATGGGAATTACAATATTATTACGGATGCCTTTTTCATATTACTAATAACAGTAACTTTTAAAAAACATTTGAAGAGAAAATGACGTCACTATTTCAAACATCGCATTTTTATTCATAACAGGGCTCCCAAGCCCCACCAGTGGCCGCGAGGTTCTGACCTCCAAACTGGTAGACGGTAGGTGCTGGGTTCGAACCCAATCGCGACCGTCGGCCTAACCGTTCGAAGTTTTCCGTGGTTTTCTTCGAACCTTGCGTAAATACGGGTTAGGTTCCCTTAGAAAGACCCCCACGGAGGGCAATCCCCCATAGGGCCTATATCCCATAGCGTAGATAATCGGCCGACAAAAATACACACACACAGGGCTCCCAAATAGTCCGGCAACTGAAAATCAGAATTTTCTTAGAGAAATTTTCTTTTTAGATTTTTCTAGCAAATTGCCGAGAAACCAGCGTTGGAAGTTAATTCTAGCGGAGATTCTGTAGAAACTTATCATGAAATTTTCTGTAAAAAAATATTGATGGTCAGTTCTCGGACTATTTGGGAGCCCTGTCATAACGATATTACATTTCAATATTTCTTTTCATTATGGACACTGAGATTGAGATTTTACTTTCAGATGACTTCAGTTAGTGAAAATAATGTCATTGTAAAAATGAAATTAGTTTTTTTTTTTTTTATAAAACTATTTTTTTGTGAGTGCAAATAAAATAAAATTTCTTGATTTCGCCGGCACTCAGATTACAATTTTAAATGAAGGTGTGCGAATATTTGCATCCAAAATTGTAACTGGCAAACTTGACATTAAGTTTAAAAATATATTTATTATATATTGATTCATTAATGTAATTACTTTTGCTTTTTTTTAAAACCAAATCGATCGGGTCTTTTAAACATTTCATTCGTCGAATTCGACGGGATTCCACTCGTTATATTTAAAAATAATAAAAAAACCTACATGGAAACAATAATTTGTCCAGAATTTATCTCTAAAATTACCCAGTGTCATCCAGCAATAAATTGTTAAATTCAATTCAGCTTCTTCTGTATAATAAGCGAAGTAATTCCGAAAAAGTAGAATAGTAAAGAGAAATATAGATTTTCATCTTAATCTTATTCTGATATTTACTCAGACTCTTCTTTTTAGGTGCGCTCGTAATTATGTAAATACGTACCACCTATAGCTGTCCGTCTGTCCGCCCGCATATAACAACGCAAAAACTACCCAACCAAATCGTTTGAAATTTAAATTATATAATTAACACATAATCATTTCAAATTTTATGAAAATCGGATGCATAAATCAATTACAAGGACAATCAAAAATATTCCGTTACATTACGATCGATGGGGAAAAAAGTTTCAAATGCATTTTAATCGTTTGAAATTTAAAATATATAATTATTACATAATTTTGTCGAGACATTTGAAATTTTATGAAAATTGGATGCATAGATCAATTACAGGGGCAATCAAAAGTATTCCATTACATTACGGTCAATGGGGAAAAATGTTTCAAATGCATTTTAATGGTGTTACACTCATTCGAATATAATAGAATACATGAACCTATGAAGTATGTATATATATACACACATATACTACACACATATATTACTCACACATATATATTACACACATATATTACACATATTTACAATCTGTGATGCAAAGAATATTTATTATTAAATTACAGGGCCACACAAAAGTATTCCACTACATAATGCTATACGGGGAAACATTGTTTGGGAAAAGTGTTAATTATATTAAACTATTTCACATTTTATGAATATCATATACATTGCTGAGGTGTAATAAAAGTTTCTTCCTGTATATTTACAGGAACACAAACAAGATATCGACCACTAATACTACATCTGAAGTACTGTCTATTATAACAGCAAGATCTGAATATTTTTTTTTAAATTCGTTATCGTAAGAACGCACCTCATTTGCTACGCTTCACGTACAATTTTCAACTTGTTTTTCTTTCAAATAAAGATTTTTTGTGTATATTTTATGTCTTTTTACTTTTACGAAAACGTTCGTTCAAACATTTTCTTCTAAATCAGTGTACTATATATTGTTATTTAATATTAGATTCTAAATAAAAATGTTTTTAATAAAAAGGAAATATAAAAGGAAATTGATTTTTTTCCTTGTTGGATTAAGAAATCGAAAACATCTGTTGCTTATAATGAAATATAGTTTTATACCTTCCGCTTCGTAATATTTTGTTATTTATTAAATGTTCCCTTTTTATATGCGTTCTTAATTATAATAGTAGTTATTAATTGGTAATTAATTATATGGTAGCAATAAATTATATTAGTAATTTCGTAGCATTTGTAGTCGTCGTTCCGTCCATCCCGTTGGTCCGTCTGTCTGTACGTCCACATTTAACACAGCAAAAATTATCCAACCGAATCGTTTGAATTTTGAAATATATAATTGCTGTATAATTTTGTCGAGTCATTTCCAATTTTTTAATAAACGAAATAATTCTGAAAAAGTTGAATAGCAAAGAGAAATATGAATCTTTTATCTTAATCTTATTTTGATATTTATTCAGACCCTCCCTTTTTCTCTTTCAAATAAAGATTTTCTGTGTATAGTTTATCTCTTTTTATTTTTAATTCGACGGTTCGCGCAGACATTTTATTCTAATTCAATTTACTATATATTGTAATTTAGTATTCGATACTTTGTAAAAAAATTTTTAATAAAAATAAAATATGAAAGGAAATTGGTTTTTTCTTTGCTGGATTAAAAAATTGAAAACATCAGTTCCCTTAAGGCATGGTGACGTCACTGCGACGTGGTTGTGAAGTCACATTGTGACTGTGACCATCGATTGTCGATGTGACGCCACGTGACGTTAATGTGAAGTCACAGTGACTAGTCACAATGTGACATCACTGAGTGGTGGCATTTTGGTCACAGATGTGATGTGACCAAAGTTACTCACAGTGACATCATTGTGACGTCACTGTGACCATGCATGCTATGAGAGTTGCTTATTATGAAATATAGCGTCATCATTTCCGCTTTGTAATATGTTGTTGTCTATTAATATCTCCCCTTTTTTAATTTTTGAACATACTGTGTAAGTAAAGTATTGTAATCATGACTGGTTAGTGTGTGTGTGATTGCGTATACACGATAACTTCCAAACGGCTCTTACATTTGAGCTAGCATTTGAAGAATATGTTATAGAATACTATTATAGGAATTATGTAGATTTTCATATAAATCGATTACAGTCATTCAGGGTATCTTTGAACCCCTGGTGTGTAACTTTGCACTACGCCCTAATTTTCAATATTTTTGTCTCGAAAAGACTAAATCACTCCAGGTCTAAGCTCTGTTGTCAAGGTTCTAAACTCGGATTTCTATCCCTGAAGAACCCACACTATTGAGTAAAAAATACCCGGATGATAATGTAAAGTCTATGAGGGCGTTCTTTTCAAATATCTCGCTCAAATTTTAATATTTTGATATGATTTTTTTCATAGGATAGCAGAGGACTATCCATAACCGGGCTAATTTTTACTTTTTCGATTTTGGTTATATTCTTTTTATATTAGGACAGCTTCAGTTTCATAACTGGTTCTGAAAGTTAAAGTATTTTATTTAAAAAAAATTAGAAACCAAAATCGAAAAAGTAAGAACTAACCCGGTTGTGAATCGTCCTCAGATATCCCATGCAAAAAAAAATAATGTCAAAATATTAAAATTTGAGCGAGATATTTGAAAAGAACGCCCCCGTAGACTTTACATTATCATCCGGGTCTTTTTTAGTCAGTAGTGTGGCGTCTTAAGTTAAAAATAATAAATTAATTTAAGTTAAAAATAATAAATTTTAATAAATTAGCAACATTTTTTGTGAAGTACTGTTCACAAATTAATTTTCAATGCTCTTTTGAAGTTTTTAGAATCCAATTCAGATTTCATGGTAAGTAACAATATACTCATATATCAGGCATGTTACTATTTAAATGTTGTAAATGTGTTAATATTTTGTGATTATTTATTTATCAATAGCTAATAAAATGTCAAATAAGAAGGCATTACCATTTTAGTTCATTTTCAGGATAACTTTGAACAGACTTAAGGGGGCTCAGGGCTTGATCGATACGGAAAAACATGTAAACAGAGCTCTCGCTTCGAGTCCATATAAAAACAGAAGTATTCAGTGTAATTAATTTAATCTTTCTGATATTTTAAAGGTATGTTTGTAGTCTTATAAAATTATAAAATGAAGTACTTCAATGTAATGTAATAAGAAATACAGCAAAATTTATGTAACACAATTTTCGAAAAAAAAAATGTGTTATATCACCACCCGCAAGATATCGTAACGTTGAATTGACATAAGAACCTAATTTTTGCTTTAATATGATCTGGAAACTTTACTCTATAGTCTATAGAATCAATTAAGGATATAACTATCACTCAAAGAAAACCTTATTAAAAAACTCTCAAATTTGAAAATTTAAAAAACTCCTAAACAATATAACTTTTTTTTCATTAGAAATACTCAAAATATTAAACTATCTAAAATATATTAATTCATTCTATAGATAATGATGTTATATGCATGCAAAAAAGAAATAATAAAATATAAATATAAATAAATAAATAATGAAAAAAAATAAGTCATTCCATCAAATAGTTTTTTTTAAATCTTGGTGTTAGTCGTTAAAAATCAAGTTTTGAGATAACGCGATTCATAGTAAAATTATATGAGTGCGGCTTTGAAAGTGTTGATACATAAATGCTTATAACTCCATTAAAAATGCAAATATTTTTATGCGGTTTTATGCATTGAATTCAAAATTAATTAAATAATCAAACTAGTTCATAAAAAATCAATTTTTTGAATAGTTTTTAAGCCCTGATCCCCCTTAAAGTTATACTGATGTTTATAATTTACTGATCATAGATACCACTGTGAAAAATTCCATATATTTTCACGTATATTTTATGTAAATGCCGAATGTGTGCATTGAATATGACATATAATAAATATTTTCACAAATATGTGTAAAATACATAAAATTCATTTAAAGGCATTATTCGGGGAGGAGCTACTCAAGTTTGACATTTTATACTTTTGACATTTTTTTATTTTTGTTTAAATAATACAGGTACTATCATCAATTTCTATAACAGGTGGCGAGTGATCACGGAAAGCACAGTAAAAAAAAAAAAAAAAAAAAAAAAAAAGGGAAACTACTAGTATTTTCTTAAGGAAAATATTTGAATTAATAAGGTATTAAAATGCGAATTCTTCCTTAATGGCTTAAGGCCCCACAATAGTCACTGAAAATAACCCGGATGGTAATGCAAAGTCTATGAGAGCGGGTTTTTTTTTCAAATATCTCGCTCAAATTTTAATATTTTTGCATGATTTTTTGCATAGGATAGCTGAGAAAGATCTACAACCGGCCTAGTTTTTACTTTTCGATTTTGCTTATATATTTTTTATAGTATGATAGTTTAATTTCAGAACCGGTTTAAACCGGTTTACAATAGTCACACAATAATTTAACATTATTTATTTTCTTTTATGTCCCAAGTTGCAACAATATTCTTCTGGAAAAATCTGAAAAAAAATGACAGAATGTTCTTATCATAGGGATATATATGTTTATAAAAAAAATTTTGGCGGAACGTTGATAGAATTTTCGTAAAAAAATAATGAAATTTACGTTATTTGACAATTTTTCATCCGTTGGTGATGGAATATGATTTCAAAAAAAAAAAAAAAAAAAAAAAAAATATTGGATCGTCCTCAGCTATCCTATGCTAAAATAATCATGTAAAAATATAAAAATTTGAGCCAGATATTTGAAAAGTACGCTCCCTTAGACTTTACGTTATCATCTGGGTCTTTTTTTGTGACTAGTGTTGCGCCTTAACAAAATACTGATGTATAGCAGCATTCTTGACTGTGTTTTTCCTCACCACTCGCCACGCTGGGTAGCTATGTATGCATTATTTACTTAAAACATTGAAAAATGTTTTTCGCTGCATTTTTTGTTTTATATAAACAATAAACATATCTTTTTTATTTTTAAGTATTGGCGGTTCACTTTTTCCACTTAGTCTTATTGTGGGATATTGATATTGGGAAATGTAAATTAGGAGTCTTTATATATCTGAAAATATTTTTTGTGGTTCAAAGTTATCCTAATTATAATTTTTTTTCAATGAAATATTTTAGATTATATTTATCATATGGTGAAAAGTTACCCTAAATGGCTGGGTAACTTTGAACCTTGTGAAAAATTCATTTTTTATTGCTTTTATCTTTATTATTCCTTAATTTTTGATAGTCACACAATAATTTAACACCATTTCTTTTCTTTTATGTCCCAAGTTGCAACAATATTCTTCTGGAAAAATCCGTAAAAATATAAGAATGTTCTTCTCATCGGGATATATATGTTTTTAGAAAAAATTTCGGAGGAACCTTGATAGTGTTCGTAAAAATATAATGGTATTTTCATTATTTGGAAATTATCCATTGATTGGCGACGAAATATGATAGCTTAAAGTATAAAAGTAGGTAGCAGAAAGCCGTTTGAACTGATTATAATTATTTTTAATTATTTTTGAAACGTTGATGGCTGGTTTAGTATGCTGCATCTCTCAGAACTTTCTTAATTATTAACTGTCATTGTGAATGTATGTTTTGTCGATATTTGTCTTGAACATGCATAAATTTGTAAGAGGTGTTAGCGTTTTTCATTTGGGATTATTCACAAATATTTTCGCAAACTTTTTTTTATGCAATGAGTTTTACAGGAATGAGAGATGAAAAATAATAAAAAACATGTAGATAAATAGTATAAATAATAATATATTAGGTAGGTAATAATATAATAATAATAATAGGTAGATAAACAATAAAAATAATAAGATATAGATAAATAAGGAAATTTTAATGAAATAGCGATTGAAATCCTTGTTCAATAAGCGTGAAACAAAAAAAAAATAATGCTATACTTACTCATGAAAAATTATTCGATAGCAGTAAATTATGTCAAAGCTGCACAGAAAAAATACCAAGTGAATACGGAATAATACGGACTTATGATATATTAGAAGTTCCGTAATTAGAAAAATTAATGTGCCATTAACAGATGCTACACCTGGTGTCATATTATATTTTTCAAGGGATATTCTCCTCGATATTTTTACATCAGCTGCATATAGTGACATAAATAATATGAAAATGTCATATTACAGCATTCCAATGAAAATAAAATAAAGGTATTTCTTATTTTTTTTTTATTAATATGCTCTTGCATTATCAATTATTATTAATTTCAAAAAAGTTTATAAAACATTGTTATAAAATAACATAATTATTCCTGCAGCATACGATTTTTATATAATATTTACAATTATTATTATTTCTTTTGCAAGCAGTGATTGCATTTTGTATAAAACTTTTTGTAAAGTTTTTTTTTTTTAATAGCTTAAATTTTTTTTGCCAGTTATCAAAGTAATCTAATAATTATGTAAGTATAAGTTATAAAATTTTAAACATTAATATTCCCGCCTTAAATTCTGTTATCTTTTATTACTTTTAATCAATATAGAAATAATATTATATTATATCTCCAGTTTTTATACTAAATCATCTATTAATAATCTGAAATGAATTTAGGAATGTATTTAACTATTTATCATCTATTAATTTATAGAACAATGATTTGTTTGAATGTCAAATTGCTTATTTTAAACTTTAACTGTTAGGCAATCGTTATTCCAAAAAATAACTAATTAAATCATAGAATCCAATAAATTTACACACTTTAACGGACTCGGTTAGTGATTTCATGAAATAACTAGGTATTTTATGAGATAACTGAATTATACGCTTTAACGGTTACAGATATATATATGTACATATGTATTAAACTCTCTCCTTGCTTATGTTTAAATTCCTTAAATACCATTTACACGTATTCTAAAAATCAAACAAACAATTTTCAGTTGCATTTAGTTTGATTTTGGCGAGGTAAAGTGCTTCTTGGCAAATCACATGACGCGTTTGTCTTTTTATGCCAAATACTTCTGCAGTATTTTATTTTTTTTTTTTTGCAGACATTCTGCTGGAATTCCGCCCAATAAAATTTGACTGATCCTTTATAACATACATAAATAGTTTAATTAGTATTTTATTTTCAAAATATTCTAAGTATGCCCAGTACGGACACATTCCTTATAAGAGTTCGATTTTTTTTTCTTTCAGCGTACTTAAATAATCAATTTCTAGATTGTTCTTCTGATACCGCAGCAGTTTCATTGTTTTGCTCTATAAATATTCTATATATACTCCATTCACGCTGAATTTAATATTAATTTCACGGAGCTTTAGAAAATTTATTAAAACTTTTATATGATAACAGAAACAGTATCAAGATTGACAGTTCTTTTTAAATTTATGGTAAAACAAAATGAGTAATGATATAAGTTCCAAAAGAGTTTGTAAGTTGAGGCACTTAGATTTTTCATTTCTTGTGGAGTTTTGGAAAAGTTATTACATTTTTTTGAAGCAATTTTCATATAATAGCAATTTTGAGTTATTTTAATAATTTTGTTTTCAATAAAATTAAATTACCGTTCAAAAAATTATATATATATATATTTTTAATAAAACTATTTCATTCATAAAATTGATCAAATTAAAATGTTCTATTAAAATTTCTCAAATTTGAAAATGTTTTACGAGTTTAGTAACAGATTTTAGTTTACAAAGTTAATTGAACTTCTGGTAATTTTCATTTGGGATTTTTCTTGTTATTTTAAATTATAGGGATAGATCAAATAAAAAGAGAAAAGTTATTATAATTTGGTTTATTTTTCTATGAGGGTAGTGAAATTTTATGTAGATACAAAGCAGAACAAGACAAACTTTACTGCGGAAATAGACTTGCCCTAGGTCAAGTGTGTGAAATTGCCTTCATGTACCCGCGCGCATTTTTGTGTTATATGTTATTATATGCAAAAAAAAAAAAAAAAAAAAAAAAAAAAATATTAAACGGCTTAGGATTTCTATGGCCACAAAAAAATTATAAAATAGTGTATTTTGTCTTATGTCCCAGCAGTGTGCGGTAGTCGTGCGATATCAGCAGTATTCAAGGCCCGAAACAGGTGCCCCGCAGGAACTTCCTGCATGCACGTCGCAAGACATCACGGATCTGCAAGTCGCACACCATGACACAGTAAAAAGCTTCACCCGCCTCCGGCACTGCTTGTCCGTCCTATATGTTATTAAAGGAAAAATGGCCTAGGTCTAAAACCCTTCGGTCAACAATAAAAAATCATAAAATGTTAAAATAATGACATGTCTCATGATCACAGCAGTAAGCGGTTGTCGTGCAGCAACAGCAGTATCCACGGACCGAAACAGGTGCCCCGCAATAATACTATTGCAAGCACGTCGAAAGACATCTCGGATCTGCAAGCTGCACATTATGACAAATCAAAAAGCTTCATCCGCCCCCGCTTAACTGCTTGTCCGGATTTAATAAACTTTTTATCATAACCCATTTACCTTCCAAGATTCCCTCCCCTAGGACTTGGCTCCCGAAAATTTCAAGTTGACCTAATTGACCGATCGGTCCGAAGAGATTCGGGAGCACCAATCAAGTCCACTGCACCAGAACCGTACAGGTTGACCTCATAGACGCAGAGACTCAAGGGATTCTGGCCGGTCCGACACCGTTCTGAAACGCCCCCCTAATGGGATAACGCCTCTCAGGCTTTCAAGTTGACCTCATTGACGCAGGGACCCACGGGACCCTGTGCGATCCGAAGAGCAATGGGAAGCAACCTACTAGCCCACTTACCCCGAACCGCACACGTTGACCTCATCGAAGCAGAGACTCAAGGGACTCTGTGCGGTCCGAACGTGTTCGGGGGTTTTCTTTTTCGTTTTTTCCCTTGTTTTTTTTCTAGTGATAGTACGCTTCTTTATTAGGTGCATTTGGACTCTGTCCGCACGAGCTACAGGACCCACTCCAATGGGACAGCCCATGGAGCACCTTTTTTTTCTTCCTCGGGTACGGTAGAAAGGAGGGATCTCGTCACCACCAGCAGCGATCGACTGCCTTGAATTTCGGCCGAAAAATTCTCCCTTCTCTGGCACTACTTAGCATTTCGGCCTTTTTAGTTTTGGTTATTTATTTTTCTAAATCTCTCTCAAAATTGTCCCCCCTGTTGTCTGCTAAGGACATGCCACCGTTTCGGCTCAAAAAAATTTAGCTCCAGCCCCATTTCACCTGGCACGGCGAGTGGGAGTGATGTGCGGCGTCAAACTCAGTACATTCACAAAGGCAATAAAGTACTCAGTCCAGCAACCGTTAGACACAATCAGCCGACCTCGGCACTTGTCTGCATAGATCGACCTCACTTTGCCGGCTAAAATTCCATCATGTACGCTAATGGCGCCTGGTGCATGTAAAATCCGTCGTGAGTGCAAAGTCCTCCAAGTTACTTGTGAATTATACCTCTGGAGGTGCCTTGGCAGGTGAAGGTCTCGTCATCTGATGAAGGCTCTAAATTACGAGACCATCTTGCGAAGCCATTTGCAGTTCAAACAACAGGATGTACCATTAATTAACAGGCGAAACAAAGTATGCTCAACGACAAGCAAACACTGCAGAAATGATGGCATGCGAAGCAAAGTTTATTGCCGCTACGTGGCAATTAGGCGGTCGTCCGCCTATCTAACCCGTTAAGCTAATTATCGCCGCATTGGACAGCGCCGATCTATACGAATTGAAATTAAATTCTTTTTAATTTTAAAGAAAGAAAAAAAGTCAAAAATGTATATTAATCAGTTTTATTTTCCCTTTTTTCCAACCAAAAATGTCTTCTACTAATAATTATGAATTTTGAATGAAAATTTTCATTAGTATGTAACTTATAATTTATTAATTAGAATGAGTAAAAAATATTTCTCATTCATTTTAAAGGTGACGTCATTATTTATCTAGCAACAGTAATTACTGATATCCATGTCTCTAGTATTTTTCATGACTACTATAAAATATCTGTGTTACTTCAACTATGACGTCATATTTTTCGAAGTGAAATATTTTGTTAAAAATAAAATTATTTTCCATTTTTTAAATTTCTAATTATGTCACCATTTTTGACAGAAAAATTCGAATACTCCCTTTATTTTTATTTCACTTATGACGTCATATTTATTTTCTTTTAAATTACACTGGTCAACAGCTGTTTTGGTGCCGGGGTATTTTTAGTTGATTTTATATGAATTTGATGTCCTGAATTCAAATATGGCATTAGTTTTTCTCTATCAGCTCAGTTTTTAAAGATAAACAACTTTTTGTGAAATATATGTTTCATTATTTTAAGGTAAATCCATGTATTAAAAAATGTATGTAAAAATAAAATAAATACAGGATTTTTATGTTTTATAATACACAAATGTTAGTTTTTATTATTATGATATACACATATTGAAATAATAATTTTTTAATTATATTGTACAAATATTTTTACTCACAAAAATAGAGAAAAACGTCACTGATCAAACTGATACTCATTGAATGCTTCGGAAGCTTCTTTTCCGTGACATTCTGGAATATATTTTAGAACAGTGTCTTTTTAAACTCAAACTGTAATCTGAAACCCTTTGCATATCTCATCTTTTTTGGTAGCGGTCCTCCATAGTCTTAATATTGTGGTGAAATCTTTCGGGATGTTTATCACTTGTGCCTTCTTTATTTTCAAGAAAATGCTCTAAGTGGCAATGTAAATAGTGCACTTTAATGCTTCTAGTACACCCAAGAGATTTAAAATTATTATGCTTTTCATTTACCAATTCTACATAGATTTCTCCTTTGCATTTGCCCGGAATGTTTTTGTGAACTGTCACAGAAAAAGTCCAGGCTTTTTATTCAGCCTCATTCGTTGAATTTACGAAAGCAGGATCCTTAATCAGTTGTCTTATTTGTTGTCCGTTAAACATTCCTGCTTTAATATCTTCATAACTCAATTCGGGTGTTTTTACCTTATATATGCAAATCATGACCCGTTCTTATGGAGAATTTACACAAACTGCTTCATAGGACAGAGCTTGATATGCAGTGCAGAAAGTATGATTTCCTTTCGCCCAACTAAAGTGTTATAAATGACATTCCTTTCTCCAACATCCATGTTTTCTTTCTTAGGCCTCTCTTTTCTAATCTAGTGGTGTGTTTTATCCCTGCTATCCCAAAAATAGAAAAAACAATAGTATTTTGTGTAACTTCTTTGCTGTCCTAGGACAATCATCTGGAGAATATTTAGGAAGAACCAATTTTTCTAACAGTTTTCTAAATTCATGACAAAATACAAGATTGTTTTTTAAGAGAAGTAGGGTAGTAGACAATTTTGTCTTGTGCGATAAAATGTAAGTTTGGCTCTTTGTTCTAATAAATTTTTGTCTTTTAATCTTGAAACCAACCAGTAATTCAGAAGCTTCTTTTAAAACATTGAAATCTCTTTTGAAATCATTTAAATCAACCTGGTTGAAAAATTTAGGCACTGATGACGTCTCCTTATAATCACTGTTACCTTCACAGCTATCTAAAAGATGATCAGAAGGACAATATTCATCCTCACTAAGCTCTGGTAGCTGATGAAACGTTGGGATCGGTAGTTCCTCTGAGTGAGGAAGTGGGGGTCTTGAAGACACTAAATCAGGATAAGTTTTCTTATTACAATTGTTTCGATTAATTCAAATAGTATTCCAGTGCTAGGTAGAAATAATAGTCATAGAAATGGTTTTGGAGTTCTCTCCAAACCATTGGTAAACCGAATTTGAGACTTATTCTCTTCCGTCAGTTCACTGTCATAAATGCTCTGTACAAGTTTTACAGACCTGTTGCAGTGCGTAGATTTTATCTTCATCACCAAGTCTAACCCCAAAGTATCCAAGATAAGCTCTCTTTACAAAGTCAGTAACATATTTTCTGTGTTCTTTCAACTTTTATTCTCCGCATATGTAGCAAAACTTATCTGGATGATTTATACAACTTTTTCTACTTGAACTTATTTAAATTCCATTCTACAACGCAAACACAACAATCTACAACACTACGAGTTTTACGTTAAATTGATACAAATTCCACCTTAAACACAAATATCATGGAAGTTCAAAAAATTTAGAAAGTCAAAGAAAGCCAGTTTTGTTTCCATGGAGCGAACTCTGAAACTAACCTTATCTCTTGGAGGCTTTTACATTTGGCTTTATGGATGAGCTGCGCGAAATCATAAGGATGCGCAGATCTTCAGTTTTGCTTGCACATTTCTTTTTTTCAAGATCTTGTGGTATTTCAACGTCCTTCTAATCGCCTTGAGCGTCGTTACAGAGCTATGTATCATAAGGTCAGTTTAAGTGTTCAAGGTCACTTTAGTTCTAAAAAATCTTTAGTTCGCTTTGCATATATAAAAAGGTAGAGAAAAACTGATTACATATTTGGAATCAGCGTCCCAAAAATATCCAAAATCAATTGTAAAATCTCAGGCACCAAAAAAAAAAAAAAAAAAATTTTTTTTTGTAGGCCTGTGTTATTTTTATTTTCAATTTTCGTATGAAAGTAGATCAATTGAAAATTTATTGCCGCTGAGAAATTATTATTCCCGATTTTAATTTTCTTGGTCACGAGAAAGGAAATTAATTAAATTTTTTCTAAAAAAAATGCCTATTTATTTAGTATGAAAAAGAATGAAATTTTGAATTATTAAGGAAAATATTTGAATAAATCAATTAAAAATTAGTCTATATTCATTTCCGGGTTTCAACTTATATATATGCAAAGATTCAAAGACATTAATCCATCCGTTTTGAAGCCAATTTAATTTCAACTTTTCGGATACACTTTCACATTTATAATATATATAAGATTAACAACGTGTATTCCAATATTTTGCTCAATTAAGAAATACAAGTACTTCAGTTGAAAATTCCACTTCAGCAATTGTCTCTAACAAGGAGATTGGTATGCGTATACGTATGTGCAGCTCTGTATATGAGGTATAGCAATTATATATAATATGTAATATGCAACAAATTAATTAAATTTAATAGCGCATACCGAATTTTTAAATACTTTCTAGCAATTATTCCGTAAAAACAGTACTGCAACCGATTTTTTTTGTGTGTATCTCTGTAAATTAAAAAAAAAAGTATTAATGCTCTGTTATAATGTAATCTTATGGAAATTCAGTGATTTATATATATTTAAATACATTTGAATAAGCGTAATGTCATTATAATATTCTCGAAACGATTTTCTCCCATACACCATAATGTTATCGATTGCTTTTGTGTGTCCCCGAGAATGAATTAGTAATCGTACATACTTCATATGCAATACCAGACATACTTTGGTGACCCTAAATAAACTTTATCGGTTGCATGAAAATCCGAGTATATTTATGGGAGTTAGAACGAGGACAGACGGACAAGGAAACCGAATGCATAAACATTTTTCAAATTTTTTAGAAAGTGCTAAAAATGTCGAGAGGAGGGATTGTAGATTCATCTTCAGTTATGGAACAGTCATGCAATGGTTATTTCTCCATGTTCTATCATAAATAAAATAAAGTTTTTCTGCTTGTTGAAAGCTAAAATCATTTCTGTCATCACCCCCCCCCCCAAAAAAAAAGGTTAAAAAAAGTAAAAAGAAATAGTGAGTTATACTTGTATTTACTTTAAAAACACAAAATGTTTTTGAAAAAAACTAAACTTTTGTTACAGAATAAAATAACTTTTCATAAAATAGCTCAATTCTTATTCTATGAGGCTTTTGAGAAGATATTTAAAATTTATGTTACAAGAAAATTTAGTTTACAGCTTTTCTTTTTCTTTCTTTAGTTTCTTTCTCATTCACGGTAAAAATAAATCGTTAACAAGATTTCATAAAAAAAGCTTCGTAACTTGGGAATATGTATGTACCTGTTTTATTGATGTTTGGAAAAAGCATTAAAAATGTTTGGAACAATTTTAAATACATTTTCTGAAACATGAAATGGGGAATGCTTTAAGTTTCATTTTTCATAATCTTTTCTAATCTGAAACTTATTAAATCTATTAGATTGATGACGAAATTGATGAAATTTATTTTGTATTTGAAGTGAATCACACACTGAAAGAAATCAGTAAGAGATTTAGGAATCCTATCTTGTGCGCTTTCTGAACACGAACATTTTCAAAAGAACTTTCATGGTACAGCAATGGTTTCTGCATGTTTAATCATGTGTAATTTGTTTCATTTTGTTGAAAATTATACACAATTCTATCACCCTCCCTCCCCCCCCCCAAAAAAAAAGTAAATAAAGCAAACAAAAAACATAGCAATAAAAAAAAAGTTATATTTGCATTTAACTTTAAGAGCCAAAAAGTATTAAAAAAACTAAACTTTTGTTGCAGAATAAAATACACTTTTATAAAATAGCTCAATTTTTATTCTACGAAATTTTTGAGAATAGATTTAAAATTTATTTGACAAGAAAAGTTAGTTTATAGCGTTTCTTTTTCTTTCTTCAATTTCTTTTTCATTCATAGTAATACTAGATCATAACAAGATAACAAGACTTCAAGACAAGGTTCCTAACTTGAGGCTATTTAATAGCCTGCATTGTTGATATAGTGAAAAAGCATTAAAAATGTGTGGAAAAAAAAATTAATTGCAGTTTCTTAAACATGGAATGGAGAATGCTGTAAAAGTTATTTTCATAATCTTGACTAGGCTGAAACTTAATACAAGGTGTTTCAGAAATAACAAGTATATTTGAAAAATCAATAAAAATTAAACGGGCAGCAACAGAAATACAACATTTGTTGCAATATGCTTGGGGCAACAGTAAATTTTCAGACAGACAAACTTTCGAAATCAGATACAATTTTCAACAACAGATGGCGCTACAGGCGATTTGAAAGATATAAAAGAAAATGCAGTCCGTGTTTTCACTGTTTCGTGTGTCGTCTTTCTGCTGTAAGCGTGTGCTGATCGCACATTGCAAGTTTGCTATGAAAAAATTAATTTAATCTTTAGAAGAGAGGATTTTTGACTTGAAAGACCAGGTGTACCGCCACAAACCAGAAACAATTGTGTAACTGAAGCAGTACATCTTTTCTGTATGTTATGCCATCCCGCCTGACACGTTTACAAAGGTGTCTGGCAATTTCGTTCAGAGACAAGGCCATATTATTGCCGCGCATGGTGGATACGTGGAAAATATCGTACTTTAAATTTTTCCAGACTGCAGCGCCATCTGTCCTTGAAAATTGTAACTAATTTCAAAAGTTTGTCTGCATGAAATTTTACTGTTGTCCCAAGCATATTGCAATAAACGGTGTATTTCTACCGCTGCCCGTTTAGTTTTTATTGATTTTTTAATTATACCAGTCATTTTTGAAACACCCTATAAATCTATTAGATTGATACCAAAATTGATAAAATTTATTTTGTATTTCAAGTGAATCGCACACAGAAAGAAATCTGTAATAGATTTAGGAATCTTAATTGCGCACAACACCAATATTTTCAAAGGAACTATCGAGCAGATTTTGCAAGATTTTAAGTAGCAGATTTTTACTTTTTTTTTAATAAATTGAAGTTTAAAAAAAACAAATGAATGAGAGGATTGTAGATTATTCTGCATTTAGGAACAGTGGTACAATGATAGTTTTTCCATGTTTTATCATAAATAAAGTTTTTCTCTTTGTTGAAAGCTATATACAATTCCCCTCTCCCCCCCCCCCAAAAAAAATAAATAAAATAAAGAAAGCAAATAGGATAGCAATAAATAAAATTAATCTATACTTCCTTTTACTTTAAGAACATAAAAAATTTGAAAAAAATATACACTTTTGTTGCAAAATAAAATACATTTTCATAAAATAGCTCAATTTTTATTCTATGAGACTTTTAAGAATCTATTTAAAATTTATTTGACAAGAAAAGTTTGTTTACAGAAACTTCTTTTTCTTTCTTCAGTTTCTTTCTCATTCACGGTAAAACTAAATCTCTAACAAGATAGAAACAAGATTTCAGAAAAAGGTTTCGTAACTTGAGGCTATTTAAGAACCTGCTTTGTTGATATTTTGAAAAAGCATTAAAAATGTGTGGAAGAAATTTTAATTGCATTTTCTTAAACATGAAATGGGAAATGCTTTAAAAGTTATTTTCATAATCTTGATAAAGTTGAAACATTAAATCTATTAGATTGGTGCCAAAATTGATAAAATGTTTTTGTATTTCAAGTTAATCGCACTCAAAATGGAATCTATTATAGATTTAGGAATCTTACTTTCGCGTTTTCTCAACAACAATATTTTCAAAGGAACTAGGGGAGAGTGGTGTACCTTGGACATACGTGTGCCTCGGACCAACGCTATTTCTAGCTTTACTTGTTTATATCATTAAACAAGAATATTTGTATATTAAATACACTCATTGCCATAAAAATTTGCGCACCAAGAAAAAGACGTGTAAATGAAATGAAATTTTACATGCGTAAATAGTACTGTGATACAAATAAGTGATTAGAAAACTAAAGAAAAAGGATCATTTATAGCAGAAAAAAGTACAAATGATTGGTTGGTTGGTTGGTTGGTTGAATGGGGTTTTATGGCGCAAGGTCCCCTGTGGGACATGCTGCGCTAAGAACATGGTAGGAATAAGATAAGGTTAAATTTTAAAATAAAATGTAAAAAGTGAAAGTTGCATTAAAAATCTGTTGTAGATATGAGTTAAGTTGATAAAGGCAATGCGGTGATACATGAAATTAAAAAACAATTAAAACCAGACAAACATATTTAAAATTGTAAAAAGATAAAATTCTAAAACTAGTTAAAATTGTAAAACAGTAAGATAATGACACGATAACCAAATTGGAAAAGTACTACATAAAACCCAAAATACAACTAAAACAAAGACCAATAAAACTAGTTGGATGTGTCAATCCCAAAACTTTCTTCTATCTCATAAGTATATTTTAATATTTAAAAAAAAACAAACATGGTGACCCCAAAGTTACCCACTATCAAATTTCCTCAAACATTTGACCTAGCCTAATGAGATTCTGGTATCCGAAAAGCCTAAAACGCAAAATTTAATTAATATTCTGAGAAAATGAGCTTAGTAGTGCCTCATGTTGGGTAATTTATACTAAAACCTAATAAGCATCTATTGATGTCAAGACCTAACAGAATCTGAAATTTGATGGAATTTCGTCCATTAGTTCTTGAGATATAACAAAAAATTTGCAAAAGTAGCACAGCAACACCATATCTTGGACAATTTACGCCAAAACGTAAAAAAGCGTCTAATTATGTTATGGTGTAAAAGAATCTGAAGTTTGATGAAATTCTGTGCATTAGTTCTTGAGATATAGCTAGTTTAAAAAATAAAAAACGTGTAAAATATAGCACAGCAGCACCATCAGTTGAAGGATTTATAACAAAACGTAATCATCGTGTAATTATGTTATATGTCATTTTGTAACAAAATCTGAAGTTTGATGAAATTCTGTGCGTTGGTTGTTGAGATATAGCTATCGAAAAAGTCGTGCAAAATGCAGCATAGCTGTACCACCTGTTGCAAGGTTGTTACCAAAATGTAATCAGCGTCTAATTATGTTATATATTCTAGTGTAAAAGAAACTGAAATTTGATGAAGTTCTCTGCATTATTTCTTGAGATATAGCTATCGCAAAAACCGTGCAAAATATAGCATAGCAGCGCCACCTATAGGGCAGTTCACACCAAAATCTTATCAGCGGCTATGTATCTCAAGGTATCGCGGGAATCTGAAGTTTGGTGAAATTCTATGCATTCGTTCTTGAGCTATAGCTATCATAAAAATCATGAAAAACGTGGCATAGCAGCGCCACTTGCTGGCCAATTTACACCAAAACTTAATCAGCGTCTATGTATATCAAGGAGTCACAGAATCTGAAGTTTGGTAAAGTTCTGTGCATTAGTTCCTGAGATATAGCAATCTTGAAAATCATGAAAAACGTAGTATAGCAGCGCCACCTGCAGGCCAATTTTCACCAAAAACCAATAGGCACTAATTCATATCAAGGTCTAACTGAATGTAAAATTTTATTAAATTTCGAGCATTAGTCTTGAGATAGATCGCCCACAAATTTTTTGTCACATACAGACAGACAGACTCACAGACAGACACACAGACTCACAGACAGACGGACAGACTCACAGACAGACATTTTCCAAAAGTAGTCAAAACGTGTCCAGGACCTTCTAAAACGTATAAATCCGTCGAAAACCGGAAGTCGAAAATTTTCATGAATCCAATACTTTCTTCTTGTAAGGATAGAAGAAAGTAAAAATTAATTTAACTAGGCACATACTCTTCAAACATAGTGTTTTCCTCGGAATCCGAGCCACTGCCGTAAGACTCGGATTTCATAGCTTCTTGGACATAGTGCTGCAGTTGCCTGGGATCTTTAAAATTTCTTTTGCATGGGCTGAGCGATGAATTTTGCAATCTTTTAACGACAATCTTCCGCCGTGGGGTTGCTGGAGTTGGGATTTTAATGGTTTCTGTTTGTTTTTTAAGTATATGTGATTTCTGTAATGTTTTTGATTTTGTAGCAGTTTGGATCCCAGCCTTGGTCCCTTCTTTCTGAACACCAGTTTTCACTATTTGACTAGAGTTGGGTTTTTTCAAGTTTAATGCAGATGAGTTCGGGTCATTTTTTGGTGAGGTAACGGCCTTAGTTTTATTTAGAGGTTTGGATAATCCCTTAGATTGAGCTTGAGATTTCTGACTTTTAAGTTGAGCAGATTTTTGTGTCTGTGTAGGTGTGCGTAAAATAGTAACAGGTTCTGACGAAGGTAAACAGATATCACGGGATTCTTTGATTGGGGTGTTTATTGATTGTGTTTTGGCTGACTTTTTTTATGACATAGACACGTCAGTCTGGGTGCTAATATGTCTTACAGATTTAGACTGCTGTTTCAATAGGCTTGAATAAGATACGCCGACAGACGGAGTTCTGGCTTCTACAATTTTACGAGCTTCTGGGTAGGAAAGATTTTGCATTATTTTTATAGTTATAATTTCTTTTTCAAGGATCCAGTTTGGGCAAGAGCGAGAGAAAGCTCTATGATACCCTTGCAATTTATGCAGCGTTTTGATTTTTCACATGAATTGCTGTCGTGGTCAACTTCTGCACAGCGTGCACAGGTAAGGGAACCGCGGCAGTTAGTTTTAGTGTGGCCGTATCGCTGACATTTAAAACAACGTACAGGATTAGGAATGTATGGTCTGACAGGACAATTCAGGTAAGCAGCTTTAATTCTTGTAGGTAGAGTAGGGCTACTGAAAGTGAGAATGACATGCTTTGTAGGAAGGACTTGGCCATTCCGACGTATCGTGATACGACGTGCATCTATAATATTTTGGTCTTTTAGGTTTTCTAAGAGTTCATCTTTGGTAGAGAATAAAAGGTCTGGTTCAGAAATAACACCTCGGCTTGTATTTAGAGTTTTACGCACTTGAGCAAAAACAGAAAAAGGGCCTATTGTAGAGCTATTAGAAAGAAGCTGTGATTGTTTAGTTGTAGAAACCTCAACTAGTAAATCTCCAGATTTTAATTTTTTTAGAGTATGACCATTCCCTAAGGCAGACTGGAAAGGTTTAGCTATGAGAAATGGTGACGTTTTACCAAAGGAACTATCAGAGTGGCTATCAGTACGTTTAACGATAAAAAAGCGTGTGAAGGAAGAGTTCTGTACAGTTTGTTGCTCTCCACTGGGGAGAGACATAGAAGAAAATGAAGTTTTCCCATCCATGTTAAAAGTAATAAAATTCAGACCCCGGTCGCACCACCCACTACCGAGCCCAACAAGGGGATGCACATTCGTGCACCAGTGCTAACCAGGGCCCATACGGTCACAAGACAACCCTATGTCAGTCTCCACCCTTAACGATATGACTAGTAGTTGCTCGATCACTTGATCCCTAAAGCCAGTGACAAAAGTCAGCTGACCAGCCGATTGATGCATACGGGACCAATATGCACCTCCCGTCTACCTGAAGCAGAGGCCAAAGCAGTGTGTTGGTTTCCTTCAACTGCCAGGATCCCCTTTTCCAGGGACATGGGTCGCCACGCACGGCCAACACGTGGGTGGTTTACAATTCTCCATGAGTCCATATACAGGATGATATCGGCTCATACAGAATTGCCCTCACCTCCGAAAAGGAAACCACAACGAGAGTGAAACAAAGATGAAAGGAAGACAAGAGGAGTAAGAGTAAATGGAAAAGAGAAAGATCACTCGGGTGCCCCGGGGTTGTGAAGCCCGTGAATATCTAAAGAAGGTATCCCCCTGGGGGGAAAGTACAAATGAACGGAAATTTTAGTACTCTTTTGGACCCCCTCTAGCGCGAATGCACGATGCGATACGAGCGGGCATTGAGGTATACAAGTTCCGTATGATGTCCTGAGACATCTCGTTCCATAGTTTCTGTAAACGCGCCTCGAGTTCAACTAATCTCGTAGGGTGTCCAACTTGCCGTCCCAAATGATCCCAGATATGCTCGATTGGTGACAAATCTGGTGATCGATCAGGCCAGGGAAGGGTGTTAATGTGGCTGAGGCAGGCTTGTGACATCCTTGCTGAGTGTGCCCGAGCATTGTCTTGCTGAAAAATGGCTTCTGGGAGCCCTGCCACTAGTGGCAACACATGTGGCTGAAGGATGTCCTGGACGTACCGTTGAGCTGTCATTGTGCCACAGATCAGTATTAGGGATGATCGTGTATCGTAAGCAATGGCACCCTATGCCATCACACCAGCTGTAGGAGCGATGTGTCACTGTAAAGCGAAAAGAGAATTGAGGCATTCACCACGGGGCCTCCACACACGAACACGATTGTCATTGCTGCTCAAATTGAATCTAGACTCGTCGCTAAAGACGACCTGGTTCTATTCCGCTGCGGTCCGATCCCGTCGTGCGCGGCACAACTCCAAACGGAGGCGTCGGTGGGTGGATGTCATTGGCAGCACACGTAATGGGCGCTGCAATCCCAGATGTTCTTCAGCTAGATGCTTTGCGATGGTTCGGGAAGACTCAGGGGTCCGTAGAGAAGGTGCTGACTGTGTCTGGATAGCAGCCAATGAGGCAATTGGCTCTACACATGCGTTTGATTTGATGTGAGAGTCTCCTTGACGACTGCTCTGTCGAGGGCGTCCCAAGCCTAGTCGCCGTGTAAATGACAACGCTTCAGTTCACTGGTACCAACACCTTCTCACAGTAAAATCAGAACGACCTACTTGACGCGATACTCGCCCAGCTGACCACCCAGCTTCCATCATCCCGATGATTCTTCCTCTCTCCAGCTCTGAGAGCTGCTGATATTGTCTCCAATGGCTGCGTAACAGCATGTCTACCTCAACGTTTGCTTTGCAAAAGAAAATGTACACGCAGACAAGTTCTTCTTACTGTTTTATATCAAAGGAGGATGAAGTTCAACGCCCTCTAGTAGCATTACGCAATGTGCAATCAGGCTGCATTTCTAATCATTTGCATATCTGCCTGATATGTACCTTCATGCCAAGTTTCATCACGATCTCACAATTATTTCTTGGTGCGCAAATTTTTATGGCAATGAGTGTACTTGCCACCAGAGGTCTCATTTAAGTTCTTGGCATTTGTTTAGAAGTTCAACTATAATCGTACAATTTTTAAAAAAGTAAATTCATATTTTAACCCCTTAACGCGCACTGTTGCCGGGTCGGCAACACCTAAAGTTCCCCCTATTTAGAGACACAAAAACTCCGTGAATATTTCAAAAACTTCTCTAATGGCTACTTTAAATCTTTCTTATGAGTTCTAGATGGCAGCACCACAGAGATCAAACTCTACTGTGTTTAAATAATAGGTAAAATGTTTTACTGTAATACGCGCTTCACAGCAATGCTCGTCTCAATGCGCTTATCAATGCTTTACTTATGGGAGGTTACCACTTCGGCAACAGCTGTATAATTAAAATGGTTAGTGCAATCTTTACAAAACAATACCTGTATACTCCTCTAGGCCTAAATAGATTGCCTAATTTTTTTTTCTTTGAATTCCAACTTTAAAGAGCAGTGCGCCGGAAAGGATTAAAAGTAAATTTTCTTAGATATTTCTATGTTATCTTTATACTAAAACATATCAATTTTTTTTAATGAGAATTATGCATAATATGGCAATGCTCTAACTACTATACCATGTGCTTTAAATAAAGTCAAGCCTAACCTTAACATCATAATTGGTAGTTTTGTTTTTAAGTGTCAAATGGTGTACCTTGAATCTAATAAAATTGGTGTACCTTATACTGGTCCAAGGTACAACAGATATTGTCTAATGGATCTGAAAGGCAACTCAAGAAGTTATTTAGAACTAAACATTTAGAACTGGCTTATCTAATTACAATCTTGGCTGAAAATAAAGATAATTATTAATATAAATAAGTTTTAATGTCTTTTCTACTTATAATAAGTGTAAATGTGCTGAAGTTTTATGTCGATTTAGAATTTCTTATTTTTAAAACCTAATAACCAATGAAATATATCAAAAATTGATATATGTAGCTTCTTGATTAATAAATCTTGATTTTATTCACTAAAAACAACTTTTTTTTCATTCTTGGTAATGGGACCAAGGTACACTACTAGTGGGGTACTTCGGTCTTATTTTCATTTTATTTTTAATTCAAAATTTATCATGGAACTTATTTATAAAAAATTTAAGACAAATATATGTAGTGTATAACATTATAAAGTTTTATAAAATCTTTTCTTTTTTTAGTTTTGGCAATTTGTTTTTATATTAAAAACTAGCTGACCCGCCCGGCGTTGCCCGGGTCCGTATTAGCAATATTAAACGAACTTGAAATTTGTATGATTTTATCAATAACTGGAAGCATGCAGAAATGCATTGTCTGAAATACGTCGCAGCTGACTTTGTGAAAAATCAGTTTTAAAAACAACAACTAATATTAAACTCTAAAAATACTTAAAATGAGCAATGAGAAACACGGGAGGGAACATGTATCCAACGATTGCGTTAGTTTCGTGTTAAAGTGTTGATATTTTCTTAGCAGACGATTTTTTGTGATAAATACATTATCTGTTTTATATTTCTTAATGATATTCCTCTGGACCGAGTTGGCGCATTGCCAAGATTTGCTTCCTCTGGACCGAGTTGGCGCATTGCCAAGATTTGCTTTCCCCTGTGCCTCAATTAATTATCCTCGGAATTCCTTTTATTTATAGAGATTAAAAAGTCAAAATAGGTCCGAAATACACCACCTTCTCCTTTCGTAGCAGATTTTGACAAAATTTTAAATAGCAGATTTTTACATTTTTCTTTTTTTTTTTTTTAATAAATTGAAGTTTTGAAAAAACGACTGAATGAGAGTATTGTAGATTATTCTTCATTTATAATCAGTGGTACAATGATAGTTTCTTCATATTTTATCATAAATAAAGTTTTTATCTTTGTTGAAAGTTATAAACAATCCAGCCTTCCCCCCAAAAAAAGAAAGCAAAAGGATAGCAATAAATAAAATTAATCTATACTTCCTTTTACTTTAAGAACATCAAAAAGTTAGAAAAAAAACTAAAATTTTGTTGCAAAATAAAATACATTTTCATAAAATAACTCAATTCTTATTCTATGAGACTTTCGAGAATATATTTAAAATTTATGTGACAAGAAATGTTAGTTTACAGCGTTTCTTTTACTTTCTTCAGTTTCTTTCTCATTCGCGGTAAAAACTGAATCGCTAAACATGATAACGAGATTTCAGAAAAAGGTTTCGTAACTTGGGGCTATTTTGGGTACCAACTTTCTTGATGTTTGGAATAAGCTTAATCACTTAACCGGCGAAGGGTATGGGGAAACAGTGCTTTTACCCCCGACTTATCTCGGGTCAGACGGCGAAGTGGTGAATGTTTGGAACGATTTTAAATTCATTTTCTTAAATATGAAATGGGGAAAGCTTTAACAATTTTATTTTTCATAATCTTGACTAAGCTGAAATTTATTAAATCGATTAGATTGATCACAAAACTGATAAAATTTATTTTGTATTTCAAGTGAATCGCATACCAGAATGAAATAAGTAATACATTTAAGAATCTTACTTTTGCGTTTTCTAAACATCAACATTTTCAAAGAAACTGTCTTGTCAGATTTTTACAAAATTTTAAATAGAAACCTGAAGAAAAGTTTTTTTACTAAATTGAAGTAAATAAAAAAAATGATCAAATAAGAGCATTGTAGATTCATCTTCACTTATGGAAGTGTGGTACGGTGCTGATTTCTCAATGTTTTATCATAAATCAAATAAAATTTTTCTGTTTAGCTAAAGCTATAAACAATTCTATCCCCCCCCCCCCCGCAAAAAAATAAATAAAGCAAACAAAAAAAAAAAAAAAAGGATATCAATAAATAAAATTAAGCTATACTTGTATTTACTTGAAGAACACAAAAATTTTTAACAAAAAAAAATTTTTATTGCAGGAAACTTTTGAGACTGTATTTCAAATTTATGTGACAAGAAAAATTAGTTCACAGCGTTACTTTTATTTTCACCAGTTTCTTTCTTATTCATGATAAAACTAAATCGCTAACAAGATAACTAAATTTCAGAAAAAGGTTTTATAACATCTACTTAAATGCCTGCTTTCTTAATATTTGGAAGAAGCATTAAAATTGTTTGGAAGAAATCTTAAGTATATTTTCTTAAACATGGAAAGGGGATTGTTTGAATTGTTTTATTTTATATATATTTTTTTTCTCTTGCAAGGATTTTTTTAGATTGACAAAATTAAGCTAAAATATTAAAACAAGCAGTTGAATTTTATTTAGCATGAGAAGGAGAAGCTAATCTATAAGTTTGTGTGCCAGTTGTATCACTATTTCCGAATTCTAATATTCACATTTTAACGCATTAACGCAGAAATTCTGTTATTAACTAGTCATTACCGTAATACTAACCCATCATGGATACACATACTATTAAATATCGAAAATGAAACATGTGTTTATGAACTGTTTATAAAATGCATTCCAATTCCAAAATAAATTTGAAAAGTATATTTAAATATTTACTACTTGATCATCCCGTAAACCAATTTCGAGAAATAATATAAATCGCTGCGGGAAAACTATTCGTAAATTACACAAATTGGCATTTTTTTTAAATAACGAAGTAACAAATAAGTCAGTAAAAGATTTATAAAACTTCAAATAAAACGGCGACTTAAAAATCACTTGATAACGTTACAATCACATGTAACGTGTTTCATGTAATGTGAATGTGGCATTTACCATAAGCCATTATTGTCATTTACTATTACAGTTTGGCGATAGTTTTTTTGATCGACGCGCGAAGGGACAATCAAATACTACCACACTCTCAGAAATAAAACTCTCATTTTTGACGATTCAGAAATCCTTGAGCCTTATTTCGTCGTTTTTGACGATCATTTCGTATCAAAATCACGTGACTTTTAACGAAACGTGAACTCTCAAATATTTCACGAAAGTGCTTCCTTAATCATGGCCAGACTTGATGAATTTTAAGGAAACTGTCGTCGTAGCTGTTTATAGAAGGACCCGCTATTGTACCTCCCCAAATCTTGCGATTTTAGCAAGGATATATTTCTTGTTTAAAACCGTACTTTTTAGCGTTTTTCAGAAAATAATGAAATGTAAGCAATTACTCTTGTTACATTAGTTTTTTTTTGGGGGGGGGGATGTTTTATTACTATTTTTATTTATTTATTTGTAAGTTGTATTTCGTTTTGATTTCATTCGAAAAAAAATTTACTTCGTTCTACAAAACCGTTCAAAAAGTAAATTTGATCAATAAAATTTCAAAATTCTAAGATCTATTTTATATTCAATATCTACTTTTTTCACTCAAATTAAAAATATATGCATATTTTTTCTTTCTCCCCTCTATAAACAGCCAGTTGTTAAAATCTTATCCACCTATTTAAAGTCTCGCTTAAAGTAGTAAAATCTCTCCCAATAAGCACTTCATAATTCGTTATTTCTGAGCTACAAACTAACCAGCTAATATTTTAATCATTCCTTAAGCAAACAAATTTCCCCTAGATGTTATTTAATTGAGCCATATTATAATTATTCATTAACCATTAGAAAATCAAAAATAATAAATTCATCTTATTATTTAAAACTTGCAAGATTTATAACAGAATCGATAAAAGTACTATCACAATTATAAAAATTTAAACACACACTATAATCCACTATATGCCTTTATAATCACACTTGACTGAGTAATCTGTGGCGTGAACGTAAGGCGTCCGACTGCCACTCTGTACGTTATGAGTTCGAACCCCACGTGTGACATGTCTTTTTTGCTTCTGTCATTGAATACAGGAGCTTCTAAAAAATTCGATAGATGGCAGCACTAGTCCCTTTTTGACGAAATTTTTTGACGATTTAGTATCGTCAAACAAGTGAGGGAAGTGATTTCATCAATTTGACGAAATATTTGTTCGGAGCATTTCCCAGGAAACGGTTTCGTCAAAAACGAGGAGAATTTCGTGAAATCTCAGTATTCATTTCTGAGTGTGCAAACTGCGTAAAATAAACACCTTTATAACTGCAAAATTAATAATCATATTAACTAAAAGGTTACTAAATTGGATTAAGCGTCTCATATCTAATGAAAATGTATGTTTAAATTGAAATTTGAGTGAAATAAAAGTGTATGAAAATCGAAGAGTGTAAAACATAAGATTACAAATATCTCGACAACTAATTATCCGATTGTCTTTGTTCTTTATACAAAATTTATGGTTATTTATCGTCTTTTACATTCACCTTTAAAATAAAATCAATCAAAAAATTTTATATACTTTTCATCAGAACGATTATTTCGAGAGTCCGAAAAAATAGTTCTGGATAATCGAGGTTACTGATATTCAATAGATATCTTCCCGTTTTACAAACTGAGTACACACCAAATTTCAAGTCTCTATTTCAATTTGTTTGTGAGATTTACAGACACACAGACAGACGAACGGCAAATTACTTTTTTCTGAAAATATGTTTTTCGGAATCTAAAGGGGTCTAAAACGTGAAAATCCGTCAAAAAATTTGTTTTCGCTTTTCAAAACGATTGCAAGACTTACCCTAAACATACGTTTTCATGGGTAACTAAAAAACGTTGGAAATTTACTTTTGGGAAAAAGTGATGTCAATTAATCCCACTTTCATACTAGATCGGGAATCCTGGACTAGAGGGCATATTTTGTTATATACAATGGCAAGAACACAAAAGCATGAAAGCTTGTATTTTCTAATAATTTTTATATTAACGTAGCGGTTCCAAAGCTGGTGCACACGCAGCTTAGTGGCCGTTCTGAGGTTGCGTGAAAGTAATTTCAGTAATTTGCGGAAATAACAAAAATGATTAGGAAAATCACAAAAATGTAAAAAAAAATCAATATAATTAGTATCAGTTTATTATATAGTTATTATAAGAAGATTTCTAATGAACAAAATAATGTTTGTCTTATGGAATTAAATGAAAAAATGTGGGGAGGTGCAGGGCCGTAACTAAGGGGGTGCTATGGGCGGCTCAGCCTCCCCTAGAATATTTTGAGTTTTCCCCTGGAAAAGATTGAGAGGTCACTCAATGAATTTTTTTTCCGAAAGTTCAAATGAAATTCTGTTCAAAAATCTAATTTAGTTTAGAGACCCTTTCACTTTTTTGCAGAATTACTAAATTGCAAGTAAAATAAGTATTTCAACTCTCGCTCATAATATTTCCACATATCAAACTAACATGACGTTTAATATTACACTCATTATACACTCAAATTTTTCATCATCCTTTTTTTTCTTAGCTTAAAATGAATTTATTACAACAGCTTAACCCTTTGCGGCGCAGTGGTTTCATAGATAAACCACTTAATTTTAATTCTCAAACGCCACATTCGCACCGGAATTTTGTTTAAAAAAATCACTGTTAATTGAATGCGTGAAGTATAGCGTTTTCATATTTAGAAATAAAGTAGTTTTCAAATTCCGGTGTCAGTCATTATTTTCAACACTTAAGCAATGAATTAGCCCTGCGCCCCAAAGGGTTAATAAGAAACATATTACTTACAATGCGAATTTGCATTAATTTACCTTTCTGAGTCAGAGAGAAAGAAAAAAATATGAGCCTTCTCCCACCCCTCCTAGATTCTGTTGAGCCCCGTTTATTGTTCATTTCTTGCTACGGGCCTGGGGAGGTGGCCTGTTTTTGAGAAATACGGGTACTCTGATATTTAAAAAAATACTAACATTTTACGGCACAGATAAATTCTGTTCGTAAAATCAAAAATTATTGATTGACACCCGAATTTAGAAACGATTTTTTTTTAGAAATTAAGAACGCCTTGATTTAAACTTGCATTGAAAAAACAAAATTATATTAAAACAGGGTTCGCACAACACTACCACTAAATTTTTACAGTATTTTCAATGCAGAAAAATATTGCGAAAATTGCAAATCGAGGTGGTGGTTACGAATTCTGTTTCTTAAAAGTAAAATATAAATTTTCTTATCATTTATAGTGGTGCCAGAGTCCTTATAAAATATAAGGAGTGTGCGAACCCTGTAAAATATTCTTGATACAGTTTGCAAGTTAGGAATTAAAATTAGGTTTGCCCGGGGGGAGGGGGGGAGTGGTACCACTGTGCCTGAAAGGTTTAACTGCTTACCTGATTTGCCCGCGCGTCGTATGGGCAACCTGTTTTTGCTAGTCATGATTTACCCGTTCCATGTGCGGGCATCCATATTCAACCCAGTAAAATTTTATTGTGAATTTTATAGTATTTAATCCCAGGATTCTTCTGATTGAATTAGGAAAACATTTCTCTTCTGAAAAACTGGTGGCAAAAAATTAAAAATTCTGTAAAACACATGTGAAAAAAATAGGTTTTATTTGATTTTTTTTTTCTTAAAAAATATTGATTAGTTAAGTTTTTAAAGGTGTATGTGGAAAAAAAATTAAGAAATGTGAATTAAAAGGAAAAAGATGGTGTTACAAAATTAATAAATCTTTGTAACTTTCTCTGAAAATTCTTTTTAAAAGGAGTTGTTTTTAAAACTCCGGATGAATTGTTGCAAATGAAGATTTCAACGTTATCTAAAATGATATATAGGGCAATTGCACCATAAAATTTATTAAGTAAGGTTTATAGATTAATTCTTTAGAATGCCCCTGTACAGAAACTTTAAATTATACGTACATGATTTTCAACACCGAACATTCCATTCTGAATATAGATAACATGCATCAATTATATGCTGTTTCGAGTATATTTACTTGAATTAAGGAATACAAAGATAGGCGGACAAAAAGACTGACAAACCAACAAACTGAAGTCATAAACACTTTTCATTTAAGTTGAAAATTGTAAATAAATAGAAAATAAATAAAAATAAAAAATATTCTAAAAAACATCAATATTTATACCAAATGCACTTTTCTATGATGGATAGTAAGAAAATTCAGTGAATGATGCCATTTTGAATAACAGCCGCCATTTTGAATTTCTGAGACTTTATACGATGCCTCCCCCTGTTATATGTTTTTTATTAATGTGAAGTAGGAATTTACTAATAGGTATATTATAATCACGATTTGCAGTTTTATTACCCGGACTATAAACTATTATAACATCTAAACAATAAACCGAAAAACAAGCAACGAGGAGCAATAAATAAAATTAAATTGTATGTATACTTACTTTAAGAATACAAAAAGTGACAATTTTTAAAGATTTAAAAAAAGAAAAAACTTTTGTTACTGAATGATACATTTTCATAAAATAGCTCAATTCTTATTCTATGAGACTTTTGAGAATATATTTAAAATTTATGTCACAAGAAAAGTTAGTTTAAAGCGTTTATTTTTTTTCTTCCGTTTCTTTCTCATTCACGGTAAAACTAAATCACTAACAAGATAACAAGATTTCAGAAAAAGGTTACTTAACATGGGTCTATTTATGTACCTGCTTTCTTTATATTTGGAAGAAGCATTAAAAATATTTGGAACAATTTTAAATACATTTTCTGAAACATGAAATGGGGAATGCTTTAAGTTTTATTTTTCATAATATTGACTAAGCTGAAATTTATTAAATCTATTAGATTGATAACAAAATTGATAAAATTTATTTTGCATTTGAAGTGCATGGATGCCTATTACTACGCCTATTTAAAGACGAATAAACATATTAAAAACAGAAATTTTAGTAGATTATTAACAATATGGTATGTAGTACATAGCATTGAATATATTTGGCATACATTTTACCAAAACTTTTTTGTGGTTCAAATATGTTTATGTGATTTAAATAGGCGTAGAAGTTGACAACTCTAGAAGTGAATCACACACAGAAAGAAATCAGTAATAGATTTAGGAATAATATCTGTGTGTTTTCTGAACAAAAGCACATTTCAAAGGACCTTTCATGATAAAATAATGGTTTCTCCATGTTTAAGGATTTGTAAAGTTTTTCATTTTGTTGAAAACTATAAACAATATATCAACCCCCCCCCCCAAAAAAAAAAAAGTAAAAAAAGCAAGCAAAAAGCATAGCAATAAATAAAATAAAGTTATATTTGCATTTACTTTAAGAGCACAAAAAAACATAAAAAGACTAAACTTTTGTTGCAGAATAAAATACATTTTCAAAAAATAGCTCAATTTTTATTTTACGAAATTTTTGAGAATAGATTTAAAATATATTTGACAAGAAAAGTTAGTTTACAGCGTTTCTTTTACTTTCTTCAGTTTCTTTCTCATTCACGGTAATACTAAATCACTAACAAGATAACAAGATTTCAGAAAAAGGTTTCGTAACTTGAAGCTATTTAAGTACCTATTTTGATGATATTGTGAAAAAGCATTAAAAATGTGCAGAAAAAAATTTAATTGCATTTTCTTAAACATGAAATGGGGAATGCTTTAAAAGTTATTTTCATAATCTTGACTAGCCTGAACCCTAAATAAATCAATTAGATTGATGCAAAAATTGATAAAATTTATTTTGTATTTCAAGTGAATGGCACACAGAGAGAAATCTTTAATAGATTTAGGAAACTTACTTGTGCGTTTTCTCAACAACACTATTTTGAAAGAAATTATCGTAGCAGATTTTGACAAAATTTTAAGTAGCAGATTTGTACTTTTTTTTTTTTTTTTTTGAACAATTTGATGTTTAAAGAAAACGACTGTATAAGAGCATTGTAGATTATTCTTCATTTAGGAACGGTGGTACAATGATAGTGTCCCCATGTTTTATCATAATGAAAGTTTTTCTCTTTGTTGAAAGCTATAAACAATTCCCCCTCCACCCGAAAAAAGAAAGCAATAAATAAAATTAATCTATACTTCCTTTTACTTTAAGAACATAAAAAGTTTGGACAAAACTAAACTTTTGTTGCAAAATAAAATACATTTTCATAAAATAGCTCAATTCTTATTCTATGAGACTTTTGAGAATATATTTAAAATTTATGTCACAAGAAATGTTTACAGCGTTTCTTTTTCTTTCTTCCGTTTCTTTCTCATTCACGGTAAAAACTAAATCGCTAAACATAATAACGAGATTTCAGAAAAAGGTTTTCGTAACTTGGGGCTATTTAAGTACTAACTTTCTTAATGTTTGGAATAAGCTTAAAAATGTTTAGAACGACTCTATAGTGAGTACAATTTAAAAAGCTCATTTTCTACCTTTTTCAAGTGTCCCCGAGTTCTGAAATTTTGCATGAATATTCGAAAATATGTATTTTATCATTTTCTGAGATAAATTTTTTTTTTAAACTTTTGATGATTTTTGGCCGAAAATGGGATACGGGTCGCCCTTAAGCTTTTAGTGTAAAAGCAAAATTTTATTAAAATCTTCTTGGTGCCATTTGCAAGTTAGGAATTAAAAATAGGTATGCCCCCGAGTGGGACCACTGTGCCTGAAAGGCTTAACTGCATCCCTGATTTGCCCGTTCGCATTTTCAGAAAGAATCACGTTTTGAGCACCTAATCGCCAGAACAACGATTGGCGCGGAGATGAAGTCAGTGCTACGCATCCTTTCTTGTTTGTGACGTCAAACACTTAGCGAATAGCAACCCTTCCTTCTACAAAGAGTTCGCGTTTATTGTTCATTTGTTTTTCCGTAAATGTTATCAAGCAAAGTCTATAATATGAGGAAATGTTATTCACCGTTGTTTACGATTAAAACATAGTTTAAAAAAAGAGCTTTTTCAGATTAAAATGCTTTAAATTTCACAGAACATCTAAACATAGTTTTTTTTTCTTTTTTCTCTCAATTCAAAAATATTATTTCCTTAAGCCGCTATGTTCGAAAAAATTGAGAAGTTAATTAAAAACAGTAGTAAAGATTCTCTTGTAATAAATATAATTCTATTAATCATATGTTTTATGACACATTTGAACTTAGTTTATTTTGTGTTTGGCGATGCAGCTAGCTGAACGTTCTCGCTTTCGCCAACTCGCCAAGGCTGGTGCTCAAAACGTGATTCTTTCTGAAAATGCTGCCCGTTCCACGTGCGGGCATCCATATTCCATACAGTAAATTCTTATTGTGAATTTTGCAGTATTTATTCCCATCATTTTTCTTATTCAACTAGGCAAAAATTTCTTTTCTGAAAAATCGGTGACAAAAGATTAAAAATTCTTTAAAACACATGAAAGAAACAGGCATAATTTGAAAGTTTTCTTTAAAAAATATTGATCAGTTAAGTGGTAAAAGTGTATGTGGAAAAAAATTAGGAAGTGCTGCATTAAAGGAAAAGAGATACTATTACAAAATTAATACATCTTTGTTACTTTCTCTGAAAAATATTTTGGAAAGGAATTGTTTTTAAAACGCGGGATGAATTGTTGCGAATAAAGATTTCTATCTAAAATGACATATTTTATTAACATATCTAGGACAGTTGCACCATAAAATATAATAAAAAAGATTTATAGATTAGTTTTTAGAATGTCCCTGTACAGAAACTGTAACTTATATATACATGATTTCAATACTGAACATTCCATTCTGAATACATACTTCTGTAATATGCTGTTCCGAGTACATTTACTTTAGTTAGAGAACGCACAGACAAGCGGACAGACAGACAAACCAACAAATAGAAGTCATAAACACTTTTCATTTAATATATATATATATATATATATATATATATATATAAAACTTTTCTTCTAAAAAATATCAAAATTGATACCAAATTCACTGTTTTATGATGAATTATAAGAAAATTCAGTAGATGATGCCATTTTGAATTCCTACGACTTTACACGAAGCCTACCCCTTTTATACGTTTTGTATTAATATAAAGTAGTTATTAACAAATCGGTATATTCTTATCACGATTTGCAGGTTTTTCACCTAGACTGTAAAATAATCGAACAGCTATAAAATAATCCAAAAACATGCTTTAAGAAGCGATTAAATAAAACAAAACTGTATTTGTATTTACTTTAAGAATACAAAAAGTGGCAATTTTTAAAGACTTAAAAAAGAAAAAAAAATTGTTGCTGAATGATACATTTTTATAAAATAGCTCAATTCTTATTCTATGAGACTTTTGAGAATATATTTAAAATTTATGTTACGAGAAAAGTTAGTTTACAACATTTCTTTTTTTTCTTCCGTTTCTTTCTCATTCACGGTAAAACTAAATCGCTAAACAAGATAACGAGATTACAGAAAAAGTCTTCGTAACTTAGAGCTATTTAAGTACCTGCTTTCCTGATATTTCAAAAATGCATTAAAAATTGTTTGGGAGAAATTTTACGTCCATTATCTTAAACAAAGAATCAAGAATATTTGAATAATTTTATTTTATGTATGCTTTTTAAGATAAAATTAATAACTTGATAAAATTCAACTAAAATATTAAAACAAGCTGTAAAAATTTGTTCGACTAGAGAAGAGGTGACGAATCTGCATATTTGCGGGCCAATTGGACATCTATTTCCGAATTCAAATCTTCGCATTATTGAAACACAAAATTTCTGTTATTAAAAAACACTAAAAGCTACTATTGAAAAAAGTGATGGCAAATACTAGTATTCTCGCGGACACACGGATTTTCCAACCCTGAGCTAGAGAGTATATTCTGTACCATTCATTGACAAGAAACCAAAAACGTAAAAGTTTTTATTTTTAATTCTTTTTATAGTAAAGGAATGGTTCCGAACCTGTGGTACGCGAACCCTGGGGGTACCACCAGATACATCTTTGAAAAATATAGAAGTCAGTTTTTTTTCTCAGCTAATTGTACAGTTATCGTACAACTTCTTGATGCCGAGAGAATAAATTGTTTTAAGCAATTTTATAGGAGGAAGATTGTGAAACGATATTTATGTTTCTTGGAGCACGAAAAAGAATATAGACCAAAAATAGATCTTTTGCAGGCTATTCATTTTTTTTTCAAGGCACAAAGTAACCTCTTCAGGAATTTTTTAGTAAAATGCGGTTTTGAGCGAAAGATTGATGAAAAATTCTCAATTTTTTTTTTTTTTTTTTTTTTGTCGGCCGATTATCTACTCTAGGGATATAGGCCCAGTTGGGAGTGCCCTTCGTGGGAGTTTTTCTAAGGGAATCTAACCCGTATTTAAGCAAGGTTCGAAGAAAACCACGAAAACTCCGAACGGTTAGGCCGACAGCCGCGATTGGGTTCGAACCCAGCATCTGCCGTCTACCAGTTAAGTGGTCAGAACTTCCGCTGGTGGGGTGAAGAATTCTGAAAAGAAGGGAAAGAAAATAATGATGATGACAATAATGCAGATAAAGAGCGGTTGCGTGTAGCAGAAGATGTATCTGGTCTGAAATTTAACGATTATATTTCCATTGATCAAGATGTTGTGACATGTGTTGTGCTAAGCATAGAAAAAATGTGTGGTGATTCATAAAATGAAAATAGTGGCGAAAAAGCAGGTAATATTATTCATGTCGATGAAGCTGAGCCTAAATCAATGCCAAATCTGTGTGAAGTAATTACGGCATTTGAAACTGTATGAACTTTTATGTGTGCACATGGAATTATAGAAAACTATTGCACATCTTGAAAAATTGTTGTTTAATGTGAAAAAATGAGCGAAAAACCGAACATAAAATTACTGATTTTTAAAAATAAGTATCAATTTTCTACAATTTCGATTTATTTATTTTACAGTTTTCTAAGTAACAAATTGGAATTTATTATTATACTGTTATACATTACATGTATCAATAATAGATACAATTTGTGTGTGTGTGTGTGTGCTTTGACGTTAATCTCACATTCATCGTTTCCATGCATTTATCGTTTTTTCCAACATCCATTGAAAAACCACGGATCGAGGTTCTAGTGTGTAGGACAATGGCACTATAAAACATAATGAATATAATTTATAGATTAACACATAAACTTGCCCAATAGTACACATAAACAAGAAATTTTATGTGAACTTGAACAAATAAAATTAACGATAATACATAACATTGACGTCTCGAACTGTTTATGCAATCGTCTTCAAGGCAAATAAGGTGTTGAAATGTAAAAAGTTTTAAGACGAAAGACTTTCTCTCGGGTCTTGATCAATTGCATGAATAGAAAACTGAATTGCGTGTATACCAGAAAATTTTAAAATGAAATATCGTACATCTCGGCGCATAACATGTACTTCTAGCTGTAAAATATAGCTTCATTTTTTTATGTGCACATGTAATGCTCCGAATATAAAATAGTTGATATAAACTCAAAAGAAGAAAACGTTCAAAAATTTTAGAAGTACATTAAAACGTACAGATGTCTCAATATACAAAAAGAAATTTGAATTAGGCTATTGACATGAGTACATGTCATATAAATGACATGGTACAATTTTTGACTACCAGTATTTTAGAAGAAAAAATATCAATTATTTTATCGGTTAAACCTCATCAATTCAATAAGGCCAAGGAAACATATTAAGAGCCCACAATAGTCACAGGAAAAGTACACAAAAAGACCCGGATGACCATGTAAAGTCTATGGGAGCGTTCTTTTCTATTATCTCGTTCAAATTTTAATATTTTGACATGATTTTTTTTGCATAAAATAGTTCAGGACGATCCACAACCGGGCTAGTTTTTACTTTTTCGATTTTGGTTTTAGATTTTTTTTTAAAAATTACTTTAATTTTCAAAACCGGTTTAAACCGGTTTTGAAACTGAAACTATCATAATATAAAAAATACATAACCAAAATCGAAAAAGTGAAAACTAGCCCGGTTGTGGATCGTCCTGAACTATTTTATGCAAAAAAAATCATGTCAAAATATTAAAATTTGAACGAGATATTAGAAAAGAACGCTCCCATAGACTTTACATGGTCATCCGGGTCTTTTTCTGTAATTTTCCTGTGACTATTGTGGGCTCTTAAAGATAACGGTGGCCAAGAGCTTAACAGAAATCAGCTATGTGACTTACACTGCAAAATCTCATGGAACTAACCGTATATTCCGTCACATAACTGTAGGTGCAGTTTCTTAAATTTCAGTCGCCACCAGAGTTTAATTTCTCAGAATAATTATGAAACAGTATGAAATAACAGGGAAATAACGAGTTTTTCGTCAAAAGATCGTTGAAAAGCGTTAGTTTTGTTAAAAAATCGCTGAAAAACACGATTTTCTTCAAAGGATCGCGGAAAAAAAATGCGATTTTGGTTATAGGATCACAAAAAAAAACCGTGCGATTTTCGCCACAGAATTGTAAAAAAAAGTGGGATTTTCATCAGAAGATTGCAAAAAAAAAAAAAAAAAAAACATATTTTTTTTTTAATTGAGCGGGAGAAAAAACGCAAAATTCGCCAATCGATGGCGACTTACAAGCCAAAAATTAGTCGCCAAGTCAAAAAATTTAGTCGCCTTGTGGCGACTAGCGATCGTTAATCTACAACTATACATACAACACGCATAGCTAATTTTAGAGTATATAGCATATTCTGTTGCATAATACGCATCATGTTTTTAAAACGCGCGATGAATTGTTGCGAATAAAAGATTTCAACATTATTTAAAATGATATATTTTATTAGCATATATAGGAAAATTGCACCATAAAATATAATAAATAAGATTTATAGATTAAAACACACAAAATTAGATATAACAATCATAACTAGCCGTATGTTCTGGCGTATAACACGCATAGATAATTTAACAATATATATATTTATTTCCTTCACACACCGCTATATAACACCGCATCAAATTTTCCCCACAAAAACAAACTAGAAATAACAGTTTTGTATACTTCAGTTCAGATAATATTTCTTCTCTTAGCAACGGGCAAACGCGGTCGTTTTCAATCTGCTCAATTCGAATCTTTTGGATTATAACCTTTGGACCTGACTCACAAAAAATCTTGTTTGAGGCAGGTCCTGTCTATTATGCTCTCAAACTTTCTTCCTCTTCATCTGAGTGAAATGATTATATCTGAACCTGATCTGTTATTCTCTACTAAAACTGAACTTCTAGAAAATTTAAAAGACCAAAATGTCGTAGATGTACGCCGTATCACTATCCGTCGCAATGAAGAAATACTACCCACTAAACATATTATTTTAACCTTCAATAGTCCCAATTTACCAGCTAGAATTAAAGCTGGCTATCTAAGTTGTCCAGTTCGACCATACATACCAAACCCTATCAGATGTTTCAAATGCCAGCGTTATGGCCATACTAATACTAATGGCCAATGTCGTGGATCTCTTACCTGCGCACGTTGCGCGGAAGTCGGTCACGACAATAAAACTTGTGAAAATTCCGTACGCTGTGCAAACTGTAAAGGCGATCATACAGCATATTCCCGCAAGTGCCCTAACTGGAACCGTGAAAAGGAAATAATTACTATAAAAGTTACTCAAAATTTGTCTTATCCTGATGCCCGTAAACTAGTTGAAAATAGAACCCCATCTGTCGGAATTACCTACTCTAGCTTACTCAAGAAGCAATCAACAGCCGTAAGACACATAAGTACACAAACTGATTCTCAATTTCCATCCAGTAAATCAACTGTAACACAATCAACCAGTACTCATGTTAAAGAATCGACCAACACCCCATCCTCTGAACCGGTAAAAATTGACATAGAGAAGAAACAACAGAAACCGACTGCTCTATCCAATAAGTCATCTCAACCCCAAACTAAGACAAAACCTGCCATTAATACCAATATTCCACAGAAACCTGATGCTCCCAGAAAACATAATTTAAAAAAACCTCCTATACAAACCGTTAAAAAGAAAACCTCAACTCCAGCTTCTCCACAATGGAAGACTGCTGGAAAGGGGAAGCGAATTTCTGGCATCAGCTCAATCATACGAAATATTAAAGATCCGAAACAGCTCCAGAAGTACGCGGACGAGGCTATGGAATCCGAGCCCTATAGCAATGACTCGGATGTTGACGAAAATACTGTATTTGAAGAATCTGTACCTGATAACTTAGAAAAAACTAAATCTACTCTATCTGCAATACCCCCACCAAAAAAGAACAAAATCTCAAAAAGTCAGACAAATTCACAGAAAAAAGACAAAAAAAATCAAAGAATGGAGGATGACGATGCTATGGATCTTCATCCCGAACCGGATGAAATACTGGACGACGGAGACAGTAGCATGTCTACTGTTTCTGATCAAAATGACATAAATACAAATATTTAACTCTCGTAATTATGAATAATATCATCTCATGGAACTGCCGTGGTTATCTTAATAAACATGACGAAATCCGGGACATTCTCTCTGACCATCAACCACTCTGCTTAGCTCTACAGGAAACTCACCTAAAACCAAATGACAAAGCAAAATTACGCAATTATGCTGCTTACAGGAAAGACTTCACTGGTAGTGATAGGGCCAGTGGAGGCGTGGCTCTCTTCATATCTCGCAATATACCCCATTCCTATATCAGTTTAAATACTAATTTACAAGCAGTTGCTACTCGTGTGCACATTAACCGACTAATAACTATTTGTACTATATACCTACCACCTAATATGTCTATACAGTCAGCACATCTAGATAATCTTATTCTTCAACTCCCATCTCCATTCATCATCGTTGGCGATTTTAATGCTCATAGCCAACTCTGGGGTAATTCTGACAATAATGCACGTGGTGATGTTATAGAAAACCTTATCTCTGACAATGGCTTATGCCTGCTCAATAACGGTGATCATACTTACTTTCATGAACCTACCCGCACCTTTCATGCCATAGATCTCGCTATCTGCTCCCCATCCATTTATCCTTATTGGAACTTCTGGGTTTCTAATGACCTCCACGGCAGTGATCATTTCCCTACTTTTATCTCGCTGACTACTCCTCACATGGATTCTAATAATTGTTTTAAACGCTATGTATATGACAGAGCTGATTGGTCAACATTCACAGACAATGCTAAAATAACAAGTGATATGATAGCGGGTGACATTGACGATGCGCTTGATAATATCACCCAGTGTATTATCAATGCTGCAGATATTAGTATTCCAAAATCACATTCTATACCGCGGCACAGGAAACCATGGTGGAATGATGAATGCCGAAAGGCAAAGAAAAAGCAACAGAAGGCTTGGGGCATTTTCCGACGCTACCCTAATAATAATAACTATCTCGCTTTTAAAAAAGCAAAGGCTCAAGCTAGAAGAGTGCGCCGTCAAAGCCAACGTGAATCTTGGATTCAGTACATCTCCAACATCAGCGCCAGTACATCAAGCAAAGAACTTTGGAAGAAAGTGAAAAACTGTATGGGACTGTATTCAGAAAACCGCATCTCTATCTTATATTACAATGGACAAACAATAGCATCACCCCATAATATTGCTGAAACAATAGCAAATACACTGGCATCTAATTCTAAATCAGACTCGTATCCAGAACCTTTCTTATCATATAAAAGACAAGCAGAATCTACCAACATAAATTTTAAATCTCGCCATTCCTATGAGTATAATCTACCTTTCACAAAACCTGAACTTCTGCGATGTCTGCAAAATAGTCGTTTATCAGCTCCAGGACACGATGGCATCACTTATACCATGCTAAAATATCTTTCTACCACCTCTCTCAATAACCTTCTCACCTTTTACAATAGAATCTGGATTGAACATTCTTTTCCTAAAGCCTGGTGTAAAGCTATTGTCATTCCATTTCCAAAACCAGGTAAAGATCCCAGTGACCCAAACAACTACAGGCCAATCGCACTCTCTAGTAGCCTTTGCAAACTTTTAGAAAAAATGGTTAATTGCCGCCTAGTGCATGTTTTGGAATCTAATAATTCTCTTGCATCATTCCAAAGCGGATTTCGTCGTGGTAGGTCCACTATTGATAACCTCATTCTTTTAGAAACTCATATTCGAAATGCTTTTTTAAAACGCAATCATCTGGTGACTATCTTTTTTGACATGATGAAAGCCTATGATAAAACCTGGAGGTATGGCATACTACGTGATCTTTTTAATCTGAACTTTAGAGGTAACCTACCAATTTTTATTAAGAACTTCCTCGCAGTTCGAATTTTTCAAGTTCGAATTGGGAGGTTTCTTTCAAATTTCTATGTACAAGAAGAGGGTGTACCACAGGGCAGTGTTCTGAGTGTCATCCTCTTTGCTATCAAGATTAATGACATCCTGAACCAGTTGCCACCAAGCGTTCAAGGTACACTATATGTTGATGATTTTAATATTCTATGTAAAGGACAAGATATGCATTTTATCGAGAGACAACTACAAATCGCTATCAACCGTATTATTCAATGGACAAACAAAAATGGCTTTATTATTTCCAAAGACAAAACCTCATGTGTGCATTTCTGTAGACGAAGGGATTTGCATCCAGATCCTGAAATTTTCATCGGAACTTATCAAATTGCTATTGTTGACAATGTTCGCTTTTTGGGCTTAAATTTTGACAAAAAACTCACTTTCTTGCCTCATGTTTTGCAGCTACGAAAAAAATGCGAGCACTCTCTCAATTTAATCAAGGTGCTTTCCAACACATCTTGGGGAGCAGACCGTAGTTCTCTCCTGAAAATTTACCGTTCGATTATCCGCTCTAAAATTGACTATGCCTGCCAGGTCTATGGTTCAGCACGTAATTCCGTTCTTAAAAAAATCGACACTGTGCACCATAGTGCACTTCGCTTTTGCTCTGGTGCTTTTAGAACATCACCGGTTTTAAGCCTTTATGTCGAGTGTAATGAACCAGCACTACACCGTATTCGTGAAAAGCTTTCATTGGATTTGTACTATCGTATTCTCTCTCACCGTGGCCATCCTCTTTGTAATTACATTTTAAATACAGACAACGACACTCTCTATCAACATCGACCATCATGCATTCCTTCATTTGGAGCCAGAATGAGGAACATTATTAACAATAGTCAACTAAGCAATATCAAGGTGAGCTCATGTTCATTGCATGAGTTTCCTCCTTGGAAAACTCTTAATATCACCACACTCCATCCTTTTAAAGACTATGACAAAAAGAACACTGCACCTGTCATATTTCAACAATTATTTGCAGCCCATCGCTCAAAATTCAGGAATTATACCGATATATACACAGATGGATCAAAGAGTAGCAATGTTGTTGGCTGTGGGATTGTCTGTGATAATACCAATTTTAGTTACCGGCTTCACCCTTCAGTTTCTGTGTTTACGGCAGAGTTGATTGCGATAGAGAGAGCCATGTTACACATTTCACACCATCATAACACTTCATTTATCATTTATACGGACTCAAATAGTGCTATTGACGCAATTAAATCATCTAACAAACATCCTTATGTCTCATCCATCCTGAATTTTTATGATAAATTAACAAACCGTGGCTGTAAAATTTTATTTTGCTGGGTACCTGGACACATGGGTATTCCTGGAAATGAAAATGCAGATCAAGCGGCAAAACTTGCTCTTAACCCTTTAGATCATAAGATGCCATTCTCAGACGTTAAACTAATTATAAAACACTTTATCCATCATAACTGGCAAGGTAGTTGGGATACAGAAATTAATAATAAACTGCACCGTATCAAACAAACGATCATTAGCTGGCCTCCAAATTACCCACGGAAAACTGATGTTCTACTGACTCGTCTGAGAATTGGACACACTAGGTTAACTCATAAACATCTTCTATTCCGGGATGATGCACCCATGTGTCCTCATTGTCATTTTGACTGCCTAACCATACATCATCTTTTAACTGACTGTCCGGGCCTCCGGCACTTGTACAGAATATATTTTAACTCATCATCACCTATTTTGACAAACCTCATTGGGGAAATTCCCCATGGGGCACTTTTTGCCTTTTTAAAGCATGCAGGATTTTATTTTGAAATTTGAATTTTTTTCACTACTTTTATTCCTACAACTTGGACCTAGTTATCTGGATCTCTATATAGTTGGATCTTTTAAACTTGCCTAGCTATATCTGGATGGGGTACCCCATCCAGACACCCTGATATTGTTCTTTTTGTCTTTGTCTTGGCGCAGCATGTCCCTCAAGGGATTTTGTGCCACAAAACCCTAAACAACCAACCAACCAACTGAGTGAAATGAAAATCATTGGTAATATTCAAACCAACACCTTATGCTATCTCATAAGGAATATCATTTGTTTGTTAGAAGATTTACTAGCTAGTGGTCCGCCATCGGAATACTCACGGCCAGTGGACATGAAGTGTGACGTCATTAGAAATCGACCGACTTCTCATCAGTGTTGAAATACACACTGGGAAATTTTAAACAGGAAATTTCTTTTATTTTATTTGGGGAATGGCATTTTCTTATAGAGCAATAATAACTATTTAAGCTTACTAGTGAAAACTAGGAATTCGCAATTAAAAATGCAACCAGATGAGGTGTTGCCGCATCTGGCTAATTTTTTTATTGGGTGATTTCGAATTCTCACCAGTATTAATTGCTATTATTGTTTTACAAGATGACAGTTGCTCCAAAAATAAAATTTTAGAAAATGCATTCAAAATTTCCCGGTGTCAGTTTTAATACTAGTGAGAAATAATTATACTAGTTAATTATCAAATATACATATATGTTAAGACAGACATAAACACAATTAAATACAACAACCCAACATGGATTGAAAAATTAGCCGGGGCCAGGAATCGAACCTGGGTCGACAGCGTACCATGCTATTGCTCTTCCATGTCTTCTTTATGTCTGTCTTAATATATATGTACATTTGATAATTAATTAATTAAATTCAGACGTTAATTTCTGTGTTCTTAAATACATATTGCGGATCGATAGATTATCAAAATTATTCATCGTATTTTCCCGTCATCACGTGCCGAGCGGTTGCCGGCTGATGGCGTTCTCCAACATGGTTTATTAGTGAGAAATTACCGAGCTAGGATATCGATCGGGGTAGATTAGATGGAAGAGCAACAGCACGGTACGCTGTCGACCCAGGTTCGATTCCTGGCTCCGGCTAATTTTTCACTCCATGTTGTATTGTTGTATTTAATTGTGTTTATGTCTGTCTTAATATATATGTACATTTGATAATTAATTAATTAAATTCAGATGTTAATTTCTGTGTTCTTAAAAATTATACTAGTGTCGAATAATTTAATACTATTGTCGATAAGTGATGATGTCACACTTCGTGTCCACTGGCCTTGAGTATTTCGATGACAGAAAAGTAGCTAGTAATTATTTAACAAAGAAATAATATTCCTTATCAGATACCATGAAAAGTTTCTTGTTTTTCATTTGAAAATTGCCATTGGTTTCATTTCACCAGTTTCATTTCATCATCAAGACCAGAAGCGGCGGTGCGCAGCAATTTATTCACACCACTACCCCATTGTATGGTAATTTCATTTTTTTAATCAACCAAGTTTGTCGAATAAATATTAAAAAAATAATCTGCTCAACTTTAGTGGTAAGAAAAATCTGATGCAGCACTACCTGACGAGCCCCAACTGGGAAAGACGTTTCAGAGCATAATAGACAGGACCAGTCTCAAACCAGATTTTTTGTGGATCGAGTTATTTATATTCCAAAAGATATGAATTCAGCTGATCGAAAGCGAAGATGTTCGCATGTTGTAAATAAAAGGAACATTACACCATAGCTGCCAAATTTTTACGTATTTTTGCTACCACTAAAATTGTACAGAATTTTTCTATTTGTTTAATCATAAGTTTTCCATGATTAAATAAGACGATATTTACTATAAAATTTTTGTGGTAGGAAAAATGCGCAAAATGATAACAGGGATATGATTACAGGGATTGTATGTTTCAAGAACTTTCAACCTCTTGGGCACGAACGACATGTATACGTATCGCAAAAAAGGCTTAAGAATTCTTGTTTATCCCCACTAGTAAAATTTTACTTTAAAATTTTTTTTTATTTAATAGGAGCATTTTATCGATTTAAGACGACACAAATTTATGTTTTTAAAAACCGGTGGCAAAACATTAAAAATTTCGTAAAAATCTCGCATTGCGAAAGTGTTAACCCTTTGATTACGGGGTTGGGACATATGCCGTCCCAACGACTATTTATGTATTCTGTTTGCACCACTTTTTGAAAACAATTTTCTGCCAGAAACTTACACTAGAATTCTTTCAAGACATTTCTAGCATATGGAAAGTATTTTGTAAATTATGGTGCGAGTGAATAGATAAATAGTCCATAGTACTAGCCCGTAATCTAAAGGTCACGCAGTATTTCTGTAAGTGATATTTGTCTTGTTTAATAAAGAAAAATTCTACTTTCAGATATAGAGATCCGTACTTTACGAAATTCCTGACACTAAAACACCAAAAAGCCCTTGAATAAAATGATGCATACGTACTTTGCATTATCTGAAGTAAAAAGACGGTATTTGTGGTTTTGCTTTTGTGTGGAAAACTTGATGCGTGACATGTAGCAATGTGTACTTGAAATAAAAATGTATATCCCAAATTGCTTGTTTTACACTGGAATATATGACAAGTTGAGATAGATCGAAAGTTCATTTGAAGACCATGAGTATCAGCAGCTATGAAGAGAAACCAATTACATTCAAATAACGCTTAATATTATGATTTATCGTTATTCGTGTTTCTACAAGTTCTTATAAAAACTGTGTACCATTGAACAAATGTATGTGTTTTAACGTATATATCTTGTTTATTATAAATATTTTACTTCGAAAGAAATCCACACATTTCTTATTGATAAGTATAATAAAAATTGATTAGGCATATTAAGTTTGAATATCAGTATTTTTATTCATATATGCGAATATATATATTAATATACTTACGCAATGTCACTGTAAAAGTACAAGGGCACATTCATAATCAATCACCTGCTTTCGACTTATATATGACTTGATTAATTATAACGCATATAAGTCACTCGATAGTGAGGAGAACTCGCATTCTGATAAACGATGTAGGGAAATAAATGATCTAAAAGGGAATGCAGAATATTGCATTACACTTTTTTATCAAATTCGTGGCGTAATATATTTATTGCGTATATCTCATTGAAAGAAAAATTGAAATAAAAGTGCATATCTTTCTCCAGTTTTAGTATTTGTTAGTTATTAGTTGATAAAGTTATCAAAGGTACAAAAACTATAGTTTACACACATAACAGAATATCCAGATGTCCGAGTCATACTCACAAGAAGACCACCAGACATGGTGCTCACAGATTTTGATGATTTCAAAGTATGTTGTAGGGGTCATACCACTAATTATTCTGGTGAAAAGGTTCCTTCAAATGGGCCTTGGTTTTTGAGAAATTGGGGGTCAAAGTTCAGCGTATATTTCAAATATCCATTAGTACAACATCTGAATATCAATTCGTGGCGCCGTGCCAAAGCACGTGTTTATGAATCGAAAGGTTGTGAGTTCGAATCCATCCTCAGCTTCTATTTTTTTTTTTACTTATGTTTATATTTTTTACATGTTACAAATTTTAAGCAGAATTGGAAATTCTACAGCTTTGAACCGTTTGATATTTTCTGAAGAGGACAGTTTACTTTTTCAATATTTTATTATTCATGTTATTTTAAAAAAATATGGCTCAAATGGTGAACTGACTGCAGTTCAGGGTTCAACTAAAAGTACACTTTGCAATAAATAATTAAATAAAATTGCGTATTTAATTAAAATGTTGAAAAAGTATAAGAAAATTTTAATATTTTAAAATTTCTACAATTTTAAATAGTAATATTTTTAGATTGATCAATCACCTTCTTTTTTTTCAAATGTGTATGTTACACAATACTGTGCATGGATTTTTAGATAACGCCCAATCCACGAAAAAACGGACATGAGGATGAAAATTTAAATTTCTTTAAATATGATTGAAATTTTGCATATTAACTGTTAAGTGTGTACTATTTCATATTTTATCAAAAAAGAATTAAATTTTTGTCATTAACATACTTATTTTAATAATTAAAGTGACACTATGACTTTATAAAATAGACTGCGGCAAAAGTCTTTACATTTCATGGTCTCGTACAGCTGAACAAACATTCTGAAAATCTCCAAACTTGGATATATATGATCTGACAGCTATTATTGAGAGTTTTTGTCTGCAGAGAAGTGTTCACTAATCTTCATTACAAAAGGTAAGCATATTTAATTACTCTTAATTATTATGTCACACCCGCAACAAAAAGTTACATTTATATCTCTGCAGAAAAATATTTTTGATTTAAAGTTATGAAACTTTATATTCAAAAATAGTTTATTAAGATACTTTGAATTACAGACACAAAAGAAATTAATTAATATTTTAATTATAATTATTGAGCGTTGCGGGCGTGACATGTCCCTGTTGCGGGTGTGACATTTAATTAAAGTGACACCCGCAACGTCTTTTAAAATTGATTACAAATGCATATTTGAACAAATTATATGTAAATTTATAAAAGAATAATATGCTGGAAAACATGTACTTGGCAGCTTTAACTATACCCTTTGATTTAATAGAGGGAATTCCAGTTAATAAATAAAAATTTGCATCATCTGAGCATGTGACACTGTGTGCAGATGATTTATTCAGTTTGGATTGATAAAATTGTTGCTTTACTGCAAGAAAATAATTTTAATAGTGTTATATGATTAAGAAATTAATTTAAAAGGTAAGATTTTTATAGAAATTAAAAAAAGAAAATTACGAAACAATATTTTAGCAATTTTCTTTAAATTTGTTAATTTTGTTTTGTTTTTTATATACATTTTTTTTAATTTTGTTATTTGATGGCATTTATCTAATATATATATATATAGTTTTTTAAAAAAAGTAAATCAATATTAGGGGAAGATTTTTTTTCTCTTTTAATTCAAATTAAATAAAAAGTAGAAATAAGAATAATTGAAACTGTTAAGATGTTTATTAAGTTAGCATAAAATGTATATAGTCAGTTTGAAATTAACCAAAATTTAACATAATTAACTTTATGTAAGATTAGAAATTTCAAGGGATAACTATTAAAAATTTGTTAAGCTTATATTTTTGGACTGGAAGTGCTATATTTATTCAGTTTACACATTAATTTCTTCTCTTTTGCAGAGAATGAAGAGTACAGGAAGATCACGATATCATTGAAAAAAGATTAAGGAAAACCCTTTTAAATATGAAGCATATCTACAACAAGAGAAGGAAAGAGACAAAGCAAGGAGAGAAAAGAAAAGACTATTTTTAAAAATCATGGTAAAGGATGGCAATCCTTTTGCATTTCATCTCATGTTAAAGGAGTTGTAGATGGGGTTGGTGCAGTTGCCAAGAAAATGGTAACACTAGCAACGCTCTGCAACTATAAATTCAGCTTCAGATTTTGCCATATGTGTAGAAAAAGTCCTAAAAATATAAAAGAACTTTGCTGAATGTGAAATTTCAGAAGTTATTGTGAAAATGCTTCATGAATGCTGGCACTAAGCACAATCGGATCTCAACATTCAATCGACACATCATGTTGTTTTTATTGACGTAGGAACAAGTAATGTAGCAATAACTTCAGAAAGTGATCACAAGAGAATTTGTTTGTTACCATATTTTGTCAAAAATATAATATCCAATGATAAGATTGCAGTTGGAGATTTTGTAGAAATTGTTTTGTTCTCCACATTTAAAAAAAAAAAGTGAAAATTTTGAGGGACAAATAAAACAAATGAATGGGGATATTATAGAATAACAGTATCGGAATAAAAATCAAGAAAATGTGTATATTTGGCTCAGTCGGTTAGATGTATCCATACTTTGACAAGGATATAATATCCAACGATGAATGTGCAGTTGGAGATTTTGTAGAGGTTGTTTTATTCTCGACATTTAAAAAGTGAAATCTTTGATGGACAAATAAGACAAATGGATGGTGACGATATAGAATTAGAATGTTTGAAAAAAATTTAAGAAAACGTGCATATTTGGCCCAGTCTGTCAGAAGCATCCTAGGAAAAAAAAGAGCATTTTTGTAAAAAAAGCTACCACCACCAGAAATCATAAATTCAAGATTGGAAATGAAAATTTTTTTTTTATATTTTCCTCTCTAGATATTATAATTGTAATATTGATTAATTCTTTAATTAAAAAAAATCTCCCTTCAAAATATTTGTGTATGTCATTATTTTATTGGCTGTACAAGTCACACCCGCAACAGGGCGTCACACCCGCAACGAATATTTTGAATATTTTCCACAAAAGCAAGAATTGAGTCAGTAATTTAATTTTTTCATAGAATAATTATTTAAGTATTACTGTCTAATATATAAAAATATCAATTCACTCAGTTGTCATAATTCACAGAGTTTTGCATTTTTGCACTGAAAGATGAAAATGCATGTCCTTTTTATGTCACACCCGCAACAGGCGGAAAATTTTTTTTTAATAAATAAGTGATACATCGGACAATTTTCAGATTTGGATAAATGTATGTGTAAGTGGTCTACATTGAAATTCATACAAATTGAAACCAATGCTCAAAAATTTTTTTGCTGGTGACTAAATTAAGTTGTGTAAATGTCACACCCGCAACTTTGGATTGGGCGATAATGCAATGCTACATTTAATATATATTTTTAATTGATATAAGTTGTACAAAGAGGTGAAATCTGACACATCTTCATACATACTTTTATTAATAACAATTACTATAATAATAACAACGTTAATTCTAATTTCATGCGCATATTCAATACATATATAACAATCAAATTGTACAAAACATTTTAAATATCTGTATCAAATACAAAAAAAGCCTTAACATTTTGAAACATGAAAGCGAAGTAAATTTAAACATAGAGGAAAAAAAAAAAGTTTAAAGTTATCATTTGTGTGGGAATTAACAAAATTTACAACATGTCAAGATATGATTGTCGTATGGATGAAAAAGAGGTAATTAAAATATTCATAATTAAACAGGCTTTCATTTAATGTTTCAAAAGAAAAATCGATTTTTTGATCAATTTTGGGGTAAACCCCCTTAAGAATTAAGTTTACATTTATGAACTTTTAGAGAAAATCAGTATTTTTTACCGAAATTTTTAATGTAAACGCAAATCCGATTTAATTAATGTGAAACTTCATTTTTTAAAACTTCCATAATTATATTCCTTGAATACTTAATTCGTTATAAATATGTTTAAAAATACATTAAAAGATTTAAAAAAAAGTTTAATCAACTTTTGTATAAGTGCAAATATATGATCAATAAAAAGAAATCTTTATATTATGGAGGAAAGGAAAGCAGACGAAAAAAGAAAAAAAATAGTATTTTTATGTATATCGTAAATTTTATTAACAGACGATTTTTGCACTCCAATTGAATTACGGAAGGAGTGTTTTGATTTGCAATAAAAATAAATGTAATCTGTCATTTCTTATTTGTGCAAACGATAAATCTTGTTGAGATTGAACTTGTACTTGTGAGATAAATGTGTTTACAGAAAATAGGAAAATTGAAAATTTGGATTGCTGGTAACAACTTGCATTTTAGCATTACTGTATTAATATTTTATTACTCTTTCGAAGATATACATTTATTGAATTATGTAATCCTATAAACGTTTAAGAAATTTCACGCAAAAATTATTTTGTATTATTTATACAAAAAAGGATAAATTTTCATTTAAAATGCTATAAAATAAAATAAAAAAGCGATAGAAAAAAGAAAAATCATTATTTCAGAATTGTGCATAAAGTAAGAAATATAGATAATATTTTAGAAAAAAAGTTCTAGGCTTAAATTAGTTTTGCTGTGTTATCAAAAGAAATATTAGTTTAAAAACTGCAGAAAAAAAATAAATTTTCATGAAAAAATTCAAAAATGCAATTAATTAATGCAATTAATGCAAAATAGCAATTTCTTTAGTAATAAAAATATTTAAAATTTGTAACGTGTAAAAAATATAAATATAAGTAAAAAAAAATTGAAGCCGAGGATGGATTCGAACTCACAACCTTTCGATTCACAAACACGTGCTTTGGCACGGCGCCACGAACTGACGTTCAGATGTTGTACAATTAGGTATTTGAAATATACGCTGAACTTTGACCCCCAATCTCTCAAAAACCAAGGCCCATTTGAAGGAACCTTTTCACCAGAATAATTAGTGGTATGACCCCTACAACATACTTTGAAGTCATCAAAATCTGTGAGCACCGTGTCTGGTGGTCCCCTTGTCAGTATAACATTTGTTTGCAAAATTTTCTATTGGCATCAGCAATAAATGAAAATAAAATTTGCCTTATTTATTTTGAGAATTTTCACAATTATGTAATTGAAGTTAACCTCTTTTTAAAAAATTGGTATCAATTGAATTAAACTTTGTAATAGCATTTGCACGGGTCTTGGGATTTCATGACCAGGAATATCTTCGGTACCAGTATTTCTTATAGAAAATTTCTGGATAAACAAAACAAAACGATGCGCTTTTGAACCATATTTTTCTATAAACAAATGCTGGTATTTGACCTGGAAAAAAAGGGTATTCGAACGAAACGTGTATAAGAGCTAACGGACTGCAAGGGGTTAATAACCCTGTATTTAATGTGCTATTGAACTTTATATTAAATAGTGCTCATAATATTTAAATATTCATAAAGTTAAATAGTTTACTCTTTTGACTCATGTTTTTACAAATATTTTTTATCACAGTAAGTTCAAATAAAAGTCTTGTGTGATAGTAACGCTTTTTAGTTTATATGTCAACTTAAATATGAATTTCAGTTACATGTATTGTAATTATCAATAGCGTCATCTGTTATTCGTTTTTATTTCTAGGATAGAAATTTTCACTTAAAACTTCCTCTTAATTTTTAAATAAATCTCAAACAGCTCATAATAAAATAGGTCTTTAAAATGAAAAAGATAATATGTTGGACAAGTAGTTAAACGAATTCGTAAATTTGCGTTTTGAAATCTTGCTAAAGACATGTTATGTATCATCTAACAGCATATATTTTTAATACATGTATCATTTATGTACATTATACTTGTGTGTATACACATACATGTTATCACAGTTAGCTATTTTATCAACTAATACTTCCAAACAATAACTTCCGTTTTAAGTTTCTACTGAATTTTTAATTTAAAGATTATTATTTGGAAATATCGGCATTCAAAATTGTAACGAATATTCATCTTTAACGACACTGCATGCATGTGCACGTTGGAAATTGAATAATTATTCTCACTGGTTGATTTTCGGTAGAAAATAAATAGTACAAACATTCTACTGTAATTTCCTGTAGATAACTAGCAGCTCAAACAATTCTGTTTCGACCCAGAAAATTAATTCAGTAATTTAAGACAAATAGTATATACTGTGATACAGAATGTTACGTACTATTTTCTGGGATCGAAACCGAATTGTTTGAGCTGCGGGTTATCTACGGAAAATTACGTTAATTCTCTGGGTAGACATTTCTTAAAACGCAAAGCAAAAATTTTTCATTGCATTACACTAGTTTACAAAATTAAATTTTTTGTCTGTTACTGCGGATTCTGTGTTTGATAATGTTCACTTATGACTTGTTTTTGTCAAATGTAACAGGAAATTTTTTTGAGCAGCTCGACTTAATTTGTTTTTGATTTTTATCATTTAAGCATACATATTAATTGATAATAGGATATTTTACTGTGTTAAGATTAGTTTCTCAAGTTTATGCGTCATGAGTAGTTCAAGAAGACATTGTTTAAACAATTCATATCATTTTTGCAAAAATGCGGAGAATATGTGTTTAACAATTGTAGAAAAATTGTATCAGAGTTGGTGAAAAATATCTATTTTGAGTACTTTGGGATGCTCTTGTATAACAATGAGAAGTCTTGGCCTCCCAATTGTGTTTGTAAATCGTGTGTTTAATATTTAAGCTAAGGATAGAATTTTTCATTGCATTATTTTAGAACTTTGAATGTGTTCTATAAATCGATGCTAGCTATAAAAGCTACTTTCCAATTAAAAACTCATACAATCTTAGTTCTCTGGATAGACTTTTCACTAAACGCTAAGTATAGAATTATTCATTGCATTATTTTAGAGCTTGGAACAGATTCTATAAGCTGATGCTAGCTATGAAAACTATTTTTCAACTGCAAACTCATACTTTCTTAGTTCTCTGGTTAGATTTTTCATAAAACTCTTAACACAGAATTTTTCATTGTATTATTTTAGGGTTTAGAACAAATTCCAAAAATTGATGCAATCTATAAAATCTACTTTCCAATTACAATCTCATGCAATCTTAAAGTCTTCCTGGATAGACTTTTCACAAAATGTTAAGGATAGAATTTTTCATTGCATTATTTTAGAACTTTGAATGTGTTCTATAAATTGATGCTAGCTATAAAAGCTACTTTCCAATTAAAAACTCATACAATCTTAGTTCTCTGGATAGACTTTTCACTAAACGCTAAGTATAGAATTATTCATTGCATTATTTTAGAGCTTGGAACAAATTCTATAAGCTGATGCTAGCTATGAAAACTATTTTTCAACTGCAAACTCATACTTTCTTAGTTCTCTGGTTAGATTTTTCATAAAACTCTTAACACAGAATTTTTCATTGCATTATTTTAGGGTTTAGAACAAATTCCAAAAATTGATGCAATCTATAAAATCTAATTTCCAATTACAATCTCATGCAATCTTAAAGTCTTTCTGGATAGACTTTTCACAAAATGTTAAGGATAGAATTTTTCATTGCATTATTTTAGAACTTTGAATGGGTTCTATAAATTGATGCTAGCTATAAAAGCTACTTTCCAATTAAAAACTCATACAATCTTAGTTCTCTAGATAGACTTTTCATTAAACGCTAAGCACAAAGTTTTTCATTGCTTTATTTTAGAACTTTCAACAGATTCTATAAACAATTTTAGCTGTGAAAGCTGTTTTTCAACTACAAACTCATGCAATCGTACTTCTCTGATTAAGCCTTTCATTAAACGCTAAACAATGAATTTTTCATTTGCATTGTTTTAGAGCTTTGTACATATTCCATAAATTGATTCTAGCAACAAAAGCTACTTTTCAATTAAAAACTCATACAATCTAAGTTCTCTGGATAGACTTTTCATAAAGCACTAGGCATTCATAATGCAATAAGACTTTTCAAATTCAAAATGCTAAACAAAGAAGTTTTCTTTTCATTATTTCAGAGCTTTGAATATACTAAAATTGCCGTAATTTCGCGCGTATACGACGCGGTTCAATTAAGTCTTTTTTCAGACCGGAAATTTTACAGTAAAAAATATGTCAAATAAAGGCTAAGCAAAAGGAAGTCACTTTTTATTTAAATAAATTCTGGAGGAAAATCGACTTATGTGAGGTGCAGCGGACACGAGCAAAATTGCAGTAGTAAATAATTTTCCTATGGGATTCTATAAGTAATAATTTCAAGGACTCACGGGCAACATTTTAAAAATTTTAATTGGCACCACTTTCTAAAAATAGAAATCCCTAATAAACACTTTGACAACATTTGCAAGAGGGGGGGGGGGAGAATTTCAAAATATAAATTAGAAAAATACTGGTGCAAATATAGTATAAAAGTAGTCGCCTGTTGCAACCCTGTAATTTCTGCAGTTCAAATCTTTAATTCGCAGCATTGCATATATGTAAATTACATTATTTCGAATTTAGTATTTTTTTATTCGGATATTTCAGATTCATACCAGAAATTTAAAACAGGAATATATTTTTTCAATAGAAGAAATTCTTCATTTAAATAAAGTGAAATACATCGTTGAACATTTCTGGAGTAAATTCAGATTCTTTGAACTACGGATTTTCTAGAACGTATCCTGCCATTGGAATTAAAAGGTTAAGTGTACCAATAGTCGTCTAGAAAAATAATATAAAAATGTACCTTCCTGTGCGACCACCTCTTTGAACGATCCTTTTTTATGGAACGAAATTAATTCCCATACGCTCTGGGATATCCAATACTAATTTTTCCTCCATTCAGGGACCATCCCATTTGAACTTCCTCCATAACAGACCACCATTTTTTTTTTTTTTTTTTTGAAAAAAATTGAATTAATTCCGTTTTTTTCGAGTCACTTGAAGAAGGTTTTATTTGATAAATGATACCGGAGAACGCATTATTCATCAAACTTCTAAACAAAATTTAGATTTTTTTAAATACTTTTTTACAATTTTGCAATGACAATTTTGTAATTTTGTTTTCGCCCATTTTTTGAAAATGCTTATATTACATGAATATCTCAATATTGTATAAAAATATTCGATTAAAAATATGAATGTAAAGTTTGAGATTTTTATCCATTCTAGTACAGTCAAACCTCGTTAACATTAATTATAAATATAAGTAATTAACATTAATGTTAATTACTTTTAACATGAACTGTTTTCACAGTCCCCTATAAAGACGAATACAAAGAATTGATACTGATAACATGAATTACTGTTAACATGAACAAAATTTTGATTCCCCTTGTGGTACATGTTAACAAAGTTCGACTGTATGCATTAAAAATCTATTAAATAATTAGATTTATATTACTTTAAATATTGCAAGAAAGCCTGGAGTTTAGTGAATGTAATAACACGGGCTTGTCAGTGGGAGGATTAAATTATTATTCAAGTAACTTTTAAGTGTTTAACCCTTTTCGTGTCTTTTTAAGCAATTAATTACACGTTGATGCCAAATTATGACTGACACTCAATAAACTCTCTTGCCAAGTTCTGTCAATAAATTCTAAAAAAAAAAAAAAAAAAAAAAAAAATAGATAAAGTAATGAAATTGTCATTATTCGTTCCGTCCAAAAAAGTTTGCATTCATTTACTAAAATTTGAAATTACCTGGAAAAAAATTACAAAAGATAAAATCTTAAAATCAAAGCAAACGTCAGTGTATTCATTTTTAAAACTCTTCAGCAATTAACTTATGTAATTACGCTTTGTTTTGATACTTACATTTTTATATTTTATCCTAATGTGAAAAATAAATTTTACTAACATCAATTATTAGCTTTTTTTAAACAATTGAAATCTAAATTCTAACATGACCTTCATTAAAAGATCACTTCTTGGAACAACCAATTATTATTGGAAAGAACGTTGTCCCTTTAGGGAGGTTTTACTGAACATGCAAAAATGTTTTTCACAGAATTTACCAAAAACATGTTAAATAACAAAAAATAAATTTCAATTCTCACCAGTAATTTTCTAAACTGTTTTTAAACTAACATTTATAGCTGAAAAATATGGTAGTCCGGTTGAATATCTCCTAATTCAAGTTTTTTGCATAACAGCATACGGTAGGTGAATGGTAATCGATAGTTATCTATACGGTGGTATTTAATATTATACAGTCTAAGCGGGCGCAGGATGGTATAAAATTTAGTTAACGAACGTCAAGTATTATGGGGATGGTGTACCTTTCCAACAATTTTTCTATATTTTAAAATACGGCTCAAATAGTGAATTCACTGCAATGAAATATTCAATTAAAAAAATAGCTAGACATAATAAACAGATACACTTTTAACAAAAATTATTATTATTTTTTTTGCCTTTAAAAAAAAAAAATTCAAATATGTATTCCACAATGTTGTCCATGGACTTATAGAACATAGAATATTGCATTTTATATAATTTCTTTGCTGATACATATAGTGTAAAACGATAAAATCTAACACATCTTTAGATACTTTTTTTTTTTTTTTTTTTTTTTTTTTTTTAAAGGAAATCGTGAAGATTAATTCTATGCTTTGGTTTATCACAGATATAATAAAATAACTGTGCAAAAATGTGCTTTACCATTTTAAAACATGAAAGTGAAGGAAATATAAACACAGAGAAAAAGCTATTTAGTAGGTTGATTGGGTAGTTTTATTTTTGTTATGATTATCTTCACGTGGTACAAAATTCCGAAGGTAAGTGCGCTCCGTATATATTCTAATGGGGGCCTTTCTAAAGAAACCTCAACCGTATTTACGTAAAGATATACAAGGTCCATGGAGAAAAATGTCACGGATACAGAAAATCACGGAGAACTTCGAATGATTAGCCAGACGGGCACGACTTTGGTACGAACCAGCACCTCCCGTCAACCAGTTTTGAGAGCAGAATCTCTCACCCACTGGTGGGATTGAAAAAGTTGTTTGAAGTTTTCATTTGTGTGGCGAAAAGGGCTGGTTGTATTATCAAAACTTTTACTATCTAGCGACATAATTGCCGTATGGGTAAAAATCAGGTGGCAAAATATTCACAAATAAATGGGCTTATAACATTAAAAAAGGAAAATCGATTTTTCAACCAACCTTTAACACGGTAACCTGTTCATTAAATTATTGCCACCAATTTGTGAAAAAGAGATATTCACCTTATTTAATGATAAACAAAATGGTACCAGGATGCAGCCAATTACGCTAGTTTATAAAACTTGTAGGATTCAAACAATTTTGAATAAAAAGGTGGAGCTCGTAGTCCGTGTATAGCACAGAAGAGAGAATTAAGAGGTTAAACCCTTCGCGACGGAATCCTTTTACAAAATTTTTAATGTTTTGTCACCGGTTTTTAACTCTTTCGCGAAGGATGTCTTTTACAATATTTTTAATGTTTTGTCACCTATTGTTAAAAATCAGAAATTTATGCCTTATTAAATCGAGAAAAGGCTCCGATTAATTAAAGCAAATTCTACAATAAAATTTTCCTGGTGAGGATAAATAGGGATTCTTGAGCTTTTTTTGCAGCACGTATACGTGTCGCTCGTCTCCAAGAGGTTAAGGATGATAGTCACTCAGCAGCCGAATTTCCTTCGGTAATGTTAAGTCTATGGACGTTTGATGCATTTTATATTCAAAATATGTCCCCAGGGAATGAATATTTTAACTTCTTTTTTCAGTGTTTTTAAAGAATCTTCTTAAAGAATCTCTCTTTCTTTTCTTAGTTTTTCAAAATATTTCTAAAACCTAAGCATAATTTTACATGAAGTGTTAAAATTTTACCTTCAGTTCGTCAGTTTTTTGAAACATAAAATATAAAATTAAGCATAAATATTAGAAATATTTTGATGATTAAGAAAAAAAGTGCCATCCATTAAGATGAGAACTCTGAAAAAAAAAAAATAGATATTAATTAAAGAGGAGATATTTTGAATATAAGAATGCATCAACGCCCACTACAGGGGAATTCCGACGCTGAGTGACTAGCACCCTTAAGGTGAATTTTCTCTTTAACTGCTTAAGGCTCCACACTAGTTAATAAAAGATACCCGGATGATAATGGTAAGTTTATGTGGGCGTTTTTTCCTAATATCTTGCTCAAATTTTAATATTTTTACATGATTTTTTTTTTTTTTTTTTTTTACACAGAATAGCTGAGGACGATCTACAACCGGGCTATTTTTTGATTTTTCGATCTTGGTTTCGATTTTGGTTTCGGTTTAAAAAAAATATTTTTTAACTTTCGAAACCGGTTAAAACCGGTTCTGAAATTGAAAATATCATAATAAAAACAATATATACTAGAAATACAAAATAAAAACTAGCCCGGTTGTAAATCGTCCTCAGCTATCCTGTGCAAAAAAAAAAAAAAAAAAAAAAAAAAAAATCATTTAAAAATATTAAAATTTGAGCGAGATATTTGAAAAGAACACCCCCATAGATTTAACAATATTATCCCAGTCGTTTTCTATGACTGGTGTTGTGTCTTAAATGTAATGCACAAGGTACGGCATCAGACTGTTCGTAATGTAAATATTCACGAAAAACAACAAATTGTTTCATCGAAGTGCGGTTTAGACTGTATTAAAATGCAAATGTTTCTTTATTTATGAAAATATAATATAACCCTGAGACAAAATACAATTAACTTCTTTCAAGTTATTCACGATATTGGAAAGTGACCTTTATCTTTTAAACATAAAAATGAATATAATTTCGAGATTCAAAGAAGTTTTTATAAAAACAATTTTCTTTTTTACTGCCATCGATATTCGAAAACTATCCGAATTATTTTAGAGTGTATGAATAAATTCAATCACGCAGGAATATCTTTTTTTTTAAAATGCTATTTTCATTCAATTGAACATTGTCAGCGGCGTAAATAATTTTATGCACTTTAGAGCAGTAAAATAACATTAATTTCCTTAGTTCTAACATATTAAATCAACAGGATATTCGGATTTGAGAAAATATTATACAATAAAATTAAGACTCGTCTGCGTGGCTGCTGTAATAAAAAAATAAAAAAAATCATTTTTTTTTTCAATTTTTTTTTTCTTGTTCGGCAATTAATTTTTCATCAATGTCAGGCATGCTTGGAGTCTGGTGGGCAAAGTTTGAATATCTGTTGTAGCTTTATGAGCTCTGTTTCTGTCGTACACCGTTTGTACTCATGATTACCATTAAATTTTCCAAGTAATCACATCTTTTGTGTCATTTCCAATTTTTTACCCCTGCTACCACTTTCTCTTTACATTTCTCATCATGGGCAGCTATATAGTTCTCAGTCTCATATGATGTACCTCACCTCCTCGCAAAGTTTACCGCTGCATTTTTGAGACACCTTGTATATGTATGACACGCTGTAAATACTAACAGCTTGTGTATTGAAAGCGTATAAAAGACTTCTGTTTCTTATTAGGATACTTACTTAGGATTACTTTCTTACTAGGCTTCACAAATTACATTATGTCGTACATTTTGAAAAAAACCTATTCAGTATTTTGACTTGAAATTAAACATAATAAATATATCAATAAGTATAAAAACTTTGTTAAATCACCATAAAAAGTAATAATAAACAGGACGCGTTTCGAGCTGCAAAATTACCGCTCGTCTTCAGCTGATCCAAACACGTGTCACAACGGACAGAGTGGAAAAAAAAAAAAAAAAAAAAAAATCATTTTTTTTTTTTTTTTTTTTTTTTTTTTTTTTTTTTTTTCCACTCTGTCCGTTGTGACACGTGTTTGGATCAGCTGAAGACGAGCGGTAATTTTGCAGCTCGAAACGCGTCCTGTTTATTATTACTTTTTATGGTGATTTAACAAAGTTTTTATACTTATTGATATATATTTATCGCCAGTTTTTTCGGTGTTTCTCATCATAATAAATATAGTTTAAAAAAACTAAAAAACACGCTTTTTAAGTATATCAAACTAAAAAATGAAAAATAATTCATACTATAAGCTAAAAACGAAAATAGATGAAAAATACTATATTACTATAAAATTGTTATTATAGAAATCAATTAATAAGCAATAAATAACATTATCGTGGAAAAAAAAGCGTGGGGTGCTTCTTAAGAACTGATAGATGGAGCATGGTAGATGGAGCACCCCACGCTTTTTTCCACGATAATTTTATTTATTGCTTATTAATTGATTTCTATAATAACAATGATTTTATAGTTATATAGTATTTTTCATCTATTTTCGTTTTCAGTTTATAGTACGAATTATTTTTCATTTTTTAGTTTGATATACTACTTAAAAAGCGTGTTTTTTAGTTTTTTTTAAACTATATTTATTTTTCACTTTTTAGTTTGATTACTTTAAAAGCGTGGTTTTTAGTTTTTTTTTTTAATTTATATTTATTTAAACTATATTTATTTTTTTCAACCTGGTTTTATTTTAAGCGATTTACAGAGTTACTAAATTCCCCGATTGTTCAGATCAGATCGTTTCAAAAGAGTCAGTCATAAGAAAAATTCAAAGTGCTATAACTCAATCATTATTTAAGATATAGACAAAATAAAAAGTCTTCTGGAATTGTTGTTTCAAGTTCTAACACGTAAAAGAAAAATATTTTTCAACTTTTGATTTTTTCGCATTTAATTTTAATTTTAATTTTTTTTTAAAATTTTAAATGGTCGGCATTTTGAAACAAAATGACGGATGATACTGGCCAACGAACTCGGTCGAGACATTTATATGTACTATGTACATACCAAGTTTCATTTAAATCGGTTCATAAATACGCGTGTTATCAAGTAACAAAAATCAGATCGTTTCAATTTGAAAGCCATATGAAAAATTCAAAGTGCTATAACTCACTCATTTTTTAAGATATAGGCAAAATAAAAAGTGCTCTGTAATCCTTATTTTAAGTTCTAACACGTAAAAGAAAAATAATTTTCAATTTTTAATTTTTTCGCATTTAATTTAAAATTTTAAATTTTAAAAAAATTTAAAATGGCCGCCATTTTGAAACAAAATAGCAGATGATGCTGGCCAACGAACTCGGTCTGGACATTTATATGTACTATGTTCATACCAAGTTTCATTTAAATCGGTTCATAAATACGCGTGTTATCAAGTAACAATAAGGAGAGTTACAAACTCACAAACTCACATACAGGTGAAGTTAATAAAAGCGTGGTAAAAATAGATGAAAAATACTATATTACTATAAAATCATTGTTATTATAAGAATCAATTAATAAGCAATAAATAAAATTATCGTGGAAAAAAAGCGTGGGGTGCTACATCTACCATGCTCCATCTATCAGTTCTTAAGAACCACCCCACACTTTTTTTCCACGATAGTTTTATTTATTGCTTATTAATTGATTCTTATAATAACAATGATTTTATAGTAATATAGTATTTTTCATCTATTTCTGTTTTCAGCTTATACACTATCTACCAAAAAGTATTTGTACACTTTCAGTTTTTGACATTTTGTCAAATATTTAAAAATATACTGGTCGGATTCTTCTGGAACTTCAGAAATATAAAGATTATGTTTCACTTTATATTTATTTACATTCATTTGTTAAGCGGGTAATTAGGGGGCCGGCAAAAAAACAAAGAATAATAGAAATATTTGGGATCGCCCTGTACATGAAAATGCACGAAACGACTTATCGCTTTAGAATACAAATATATGAATACAGTAGAATATGTACACTAATTTTTGTGAGAATAGCATGTATATTTATGGCGATAGAGTGATTTTTTTGAAAAATTCAAAAAATTCTGGTATGTTTTTTGTTTATATCATGCTGGGTTTTTGACCAAATTTAATGCAAATTTCAGAAAAATTGGCAAAATGCAGTAGAAAAAATGTAGCGCAATTGGAATATAAATATATTAAATATTTTATGAAATATGAGTAGTTGTATAAAATAATTTTTATCTGCGCATGCGCGAACTAGAAAAACATTTTTTTACATCATTTAATAGTCAATTCTATGGAGTGACTTATAAAAAAAATCCAATCAAATATCGTGAAAATTCAAAAAGATATCATTATTTTAGTGAGATGTTTTTACTCTGCTCTCTAAAAACGGTTGAATCTTAAGGGATTCTCCACAAATTGACATTTTTTAATAACTGACTTTAAAAAAAAACTAGTATTGAATTAATACAATATCTAATACAATATTGCTGCTAATAAGTACTTGACAATTGTGATAGAAAAGAAAAAGAGCTTTATTCGCATTCAGGGCCAAAACTAAGAGAGGGGGGGGGGGAGAAGGGCATGTGCTCCGGGCGCTAGGATGAAAGTGTTCCAAATGTATCTTTCGTTTGGCGATTTTTTTCATGGCTATGTTTAGCATAATATTGTTAAAATTATTCTATCTGGGCTATGCTAAAGCATAAAAAAATCTAATGATGATGGCTTAAGGTCCCTGCCCCTACCCGCGAAGATGCTCACGAGCTAATGCTATTCCTATGGGGATGCATTTTTCTAACTCTTTTGCATTTGGACATTTTTAAATAATATGTTTTGCATTGGATAGCGGAAGTCCTTTTCAAGATCGCTCCGTGATTACTTTTTCAATTTTGGCGTAGATATTTTTATAATGTTTCTTTCACTTCCAAAAGCGGTTCTGAAAGTGAAACTAACTTTATAAAAAATATCTCTGACTCAAATCGAAAAAGTAGTCAAGGAGCGATTTTGAGAGGGACTTCCGCTATCCAATGCAAAAGAAAAAAAAAATTGAAAATTTCAAAATGCGAAAGAGTTATTAGAAAAATGCCTCCCCACAGGAATAGCATTAGCTCAGCAGTGTCTTCGCGGGCAGGGACAAGGGCCTTAAAGATCCTGTTGAAAGTAGAATTTTTTTGATTCGGTTTAAAGTATCAAATTGGAGTATTTTAATAAAGCAGAATACGTTATTTTATATTACATATTTTAAGTTTTAAAATAAGTCGGCTATTAATTAATTGGAGAAATTTTCTTTGTAAATATGTTTTGCGAAGGAGGGGGAAAGGGGTACCTTCAAAATCCACGTTTGCCTCGGGAAAAAAAGACTGGTTTTGGCCCTGTTCACATTTAATAATTTGTAGATCCTCCTCGAGAGGCAATTACAGCTGCGACTCTCCTGGGCATGCTCTCAACTAGTCCTTGTATTACATTTAATGGTATTTTATTCCACTCTGTTTGCACAAGGCAGGTAAGCTCTTTTACTGATTTTGGGCGTGTGTCACCCGCCTTAATTCGACGATCCAACTCGTCCCAGAGGTTCTCTATTGGGTTCAGGTCTCGGCTCTGGGCAGGCCACTCGAGTCGATGCACTCCATTATCAGCATACCAATCCATGCTGGACCTCGCTACATGGCAGCTTGCGTTGTCATCCTGGAAATAACATGGGTCCAATCCATAGTATTGCCACAACGTAGGAAGTACACTGTTGTCCAGTATATTACAGTAGGCATCGGCATTGAGCTTACCATGAATTGGGACCGAGGGTCCTAGCCCGAACCAGGAAAAACAACCCCAGAACATAATTCCCCCTCCGCCAAATTTAACTGTTGGCACAATACATTCTGGTAGGAGGCGTTCTCCAGGCAGACGCCAGACCCAGACCCTACCATCAGAACGGTAGAGGGTGAACCTTGATTCATCACTCCAGAGAACCTGTTTCCATTGCTGTACAGTCCATTGTTGGCGTGTTTTGCACCAACTTAACCGAGCTGCGCGGTTGGACTTGGTGATTAAAGGCTTATGGGCGGCAGCACGGCCATAAAAATTAAGCAGATGAGCTTCCTTATGGATGGTATTCATGGAAACAACACATCCTGAAGCTTGTTGAAATTCTTGGCGTATGTGTAACATTGGTTGGTTGCGGTTCTTCCGAATTTCTCTAGACAGAATCCGTCGGTCTCTATCTCCCAGTTTCGTCGATCTGCCTACTCTGGCCACATTCTGACAATCACCATTCAGCTTCCATTTTCTAATCACATAAGCCACAGTCGTTTTGGGGTAATTAAGCTCGCTAGATATGTCGATTAAAGATCGGCCATTTCGGTGGTACCCGATGATCACACCTTTCTCAGAATCAGACAGCTCTGTTCTTCTTGGCATCATGCATGCGATTGATGTCAGTGTTGTTTTCGACACCACATTTAACAGTGGAGAACTTGACGTATTTCAGGATCGCAGATATCGGCATTTGCATAAGAGCCATTATCAATTATGTATCAATGGGTAGATTTGACACAAATGCTTCGATTTTTTATAATTATTTTTATCCTGAAATAGGTTCGTTCTGGTAATTATCTAAGAAAAGAAGTAAATCACCAGTAAAAAACGTAAATGGAGATTTGGCAATTTGCGCAAAATCTGACGTCATTCAACTGCTTTCAGAGACCAATTGAAAATCAGTTCACTCCTATCCACAATAACTTTCTGAATTTCCACGAAATTCGATCGGATTTTTTTATGGGTAGCTCCATACAGTTGAATATTAAATTATGTAAAATGATAAATTTTATCGTTCACGCATACGCTGATTAAAAAATATTTCATACAAATACTCATATTTTAGAAAACTTTTAATATATTTATATTTCAATAGCACCTTATTCTTTCTACTACATTTTGCGAATTTTTCTGAATGTGGCTTTATATTTGGTTGAAAATATTGCATGACATAGAACATTTTAGAAAATATTTAATATATTTATATTTCAATGAATTTTGGTGAACTCCCCCCCCCCTCCCTTTTCTTCTTTGCAAAGCATCTGCAAAAGTATTTGCAAAGAAAAAATTTCTAATTTATTAATAGCCGACTTATTTTAAAACTTAAAATATGTAATATTGATTAAAGTAGTCTGCTTTGTTTAAAAAAAATGATACCTTAAAATCGTGAAACCGAATCAAAACGAAAAAAAAAAATCTGCTTTATGCGGGATCTTTATGCCATCATCATTAGATTCTTTTATGCTTTGGTATAGGAGAAATGCTTTGAATGGGACGATTTTGACAATATCATGCTAAACATAGACATGGAAAAAATCGCCAAACAAAATGTACATTTGGGACACTTTCATCCTAGCGCCCGGGGCACATGCCCTTTTCCCCCAACCCTCTCTTAGTTTTGGCCCTGAATGTGAATAAAGCTCTTTTTCTTTTCTTTCACAATTGTCAAGTACTTATTAGCAGCAATATTGTATTAGATATTGTATTAATTCAATACTAGTTTTTTTTTTTTAAGTCAGTTATTAAAAAATGTCAATTTGTGGAGAATCCCTTAAGATTCAGCCGTTTTTAGAAAGCAGAGTAAAAACATCTCACTAAAATAATGATATCTTTTTGAATTTTCACGATATTTGATTGGATTTTTTTTTATAAGTCACTCCATAGAATTGACTATTAAATGATTTAAAAAAAATGTTTTTCTAGTTCGCGCATGCGCAGATAAAAATTATTTTATACAACTACTCATATTTCATAAAATATTTAATATATTTATATTCCAATTGCGCTACATTTTTTCTACTGCATTTTGCCAATTTTTCTGAAATTTGCATTAAATTTGGTCAAAAACCCAGCATGATATAAACAAAAAACATACCAGAATTTTTTGAATTTTTCAAAAAAATCGCTCTATCGCCATAAATATACATGCTATTCTCACAAAAATTAGTGTACATATTCTACTGTATTCATATATTTGTATTCTAAAGCGATAAGTTGTTTCGTGCATTTTCATGTACAGGGCGATCCCAAATATTTCTATTATTCTTTGTTTTTTTGCCGGCCCCCTAATTACCCGCTTAACAAATGAATGTAAATAAATATAAAGTGAAACATAGTCTTTATATTTCTGAAGTTCCAGAAGAATCCGACCAGTATATTTTTAAATATTTGACAAAATGTCAAAAACTGAAAGTGTACAAATACTTTTTGGTAGATAGTGTAGTACGAATTATTTTTCACTTTTTAGTTTGATATACTTAAAAAGCGTGTTTTTTAGATTTTTTAAACTATTTTCCACTTTTTAGTTTGATTACTTTAAAAGCGTGGTTTTTAGTTTTTTTAAACTATATTTATTTTTCACTTTTTAGTTTGATTACTTTAAAAGCGTGGTTTTTAGTTTTTTTAAACTATATTTATTTTAAAATTTACAACGAAAGGACATCGATCCAAATCACTTTTTTTGGTTGACTCTGGTTAATTTAACCATGCATCTCGAATCCTATTAAGAATGTATTAAAAAAATTCTTCACATTATGAAAGACAACATTTTTTGCCAGATATAGCCAAATTTGGAGACATTCTTTCATTTAGCACCAAACACGTGTTGTGGCTTTCGTAATCTTAATAGTCAATTTTTCGGCCAAATGTCACCAATATTTTGTGAAATATTGCCAACTTATTGGTTGCTGCCATTTTCTTATGACTCTGACTCGTATTACCCAAAATGACCCACTAATCAAATTTGATCAAACATGTGACTTAGCTCAAAGGTCTCCAGGTAATCAAAAACAGTAGAATATAAAGTTGAATCAAAATCGTTTAAGCCGTTTCTTAGATAAAATTAGCTTGACAGCATTCATCAATAAAGCGAAATTTCCCACTAAAATAATTTTGTTTAACTTGCGACTCTGCCCAAAAGTCTTTTCGTGACAAAAGACGTTTCGTTACAAAATTTAGGTAAAATTGATTGAATCGTTGTTATATATAATTAGAATAACCCTAACCCATTATGACCCAAAATGACCCATTAATCGGATTTTCGCGAGCATGTGTTCTGGTCCAATGCTTTTCTCTGCCCGAGAATATCATAATACAAAATATAGTCAAAATGGTGAGAGACATTTTCTACATAAAATTAGCATGACCCATCAATGACCCACAAATGACCCTTATAATCAAAATCTCTCGAACATGTGATTTAGCCCATTAGTTTCCTCGTGTCTAAAAATTGTTACATACAAAATTTCGTTAAAAACGATCCAGCCGTTCTTTAAATATAAATAGCTTGACCCAGACCCTTTATGACCCATTAATCGAAATTTCTCGAAAGTGTGACCAAGCCCAATAATTTTCTTATGCCAAAAAAATGTTATATACAAAATTTCGTTAAAATCGACCCGCCTGTTCTTTAGATGTAGCTTGACATGATCCATTATGGCCCATCATGACCCACAAATGACCCTCATAGTCGAAATCTCTCAAACATGTGATTTAGCCCATTAGTTTCCTCGTGTCAAAAAACTGTTCATACAAAATTCCGTTATAATCGATTACGCCGTTCTTTAAATATAAATAGCTTAACCCAGACCCTTAATGACCCAATATGACCCATTAAAATTTTTTCTCGAACATGTAACTTAGCCCAATATTTTTCTCGTGCCCGAAAACCATAGAATGCAATTTTTAGTCAAAACTGCGTTAGAAAATCTTTAGATAAAAATAGCATGACCCACAATGACCCCAAAAATGACCCACTAACCGAATTTTCTTGAACATGTTACCTAACCCAATGGTCTTTTTGTAATCCAAAACGATAAAATATAACATTTGGTCAAAATCGTTAGAGCCGTTTTTTAGATAAAAATGGCTTGACCCATAATGACCCAAAAATGACCCACTAATCGAAATTTTTCGAACATGTGACCCAGCCCGATAGTTTTCTTGTGCCAAAAAACTGTTACATACAAAATTTCGTTATAATCGATCACGCCGTTCTTTAAATATAAATAGCTTGACCCAGACCCTTAATGACCTAATATGACCCATTAAAATTTTTTCTCGAACATGTAACCTAGCCCAATATTTTTCTTGTGCTCGAAAACCATAGAATGCAATTTTTAGTCAAAATTGCTTGAGAAAATCTTTAGATAATAAGGAAAATCTTTAGATAATAAGGAGAGTTACAAACCCACAACTCACATACAGGTGAAGTTAATAAAAGCGTGTTAAAAATAAATTATGTTCTATAAATTTGCCCAATTTTTTTTCCAGAATAATCTTTAAAAACATTATTATTTTTATTAACTTATTTTACATGTTTTCCATTAAAACGCACGCATTTTTGCAAATAAAAATGAAACACGTATATTTACAGAAGAAAACATAAATTATGGAGTTAGTAAATATAGTTAGAATTATGATTAACAACTAAATAACTAAAATATTTCTTCATTATTCCGCTAAAATATTGCAAAAACCTTTAGAGACTAAAATTGAAATATTTCCACGTGAAAAATGAAAATTGAATAGCTTAAGGTATTTAAGAAAAGTTGAATATTACGTCATAACTCTTCTATAAATGATTTCTACGTGAAAACCGAAAATAAAACAAATAGCATGGAAGATTTTTCGTTTAATTGTTTCTTTTAAACAAACATTACATCAAATTAGAAACATAATGAACGAAAAGCAAGTGAATATGACGACTTTTTATACTTTAGATCAGGGCTGTCCAACGTGGCGCCCGCGGGCGCCATGGCACCCTTTGAATATTTTATTGGCGCCCTTTTGAAGATCTTCTTTTTAGTAGTAAAAATCAACTAGAAAAGAATTCTTTCTTTAAAATAATTGACATTTGCATCAGAGATATTTTCAAAAACTGCGAAAATGCAATAACCCATCAGGAGGAAGTTTTCTATTTGTAAAAGGTTGCAATGAAGAAATCATACTAGAATTTAAAAATAGTTTTATTTTAAAATAAGGAAAGCTTTTGTTCATGTACTTAATACAAGGAAAATTTTCATTCCTATATTTTTGAGCCAATGTGGTATTTAGGAATTAAAATGAATTTGTCCCAAAATGAACCATAGACCTTGAAAAGTTTAAAAACCAGAAACAAACTTTAAAAATTTAATCATGCATATTTTGATAATTTGTAGTTATTGTTTATAAAATTTAATTACGGTGGTTAAATTTGGAAATAGCCCTTTTTAATATTTAAGAAGTAACAGAAAAATAAATTTTTCTCACTTTTTGTTCTGCCTCTTTGATAACACAAGTTCATAAATGTTCATTTTTTTACTTTTTGCTATTGCCACACAGACCCATTTGGTTGTTTTATAAGAGGAATAAATGAGCTTAATTTTCCTTTCTTGATTTTTGAAACTTAAGGATAGACTTCTCATAGAAAAATGTTAAATTTGAAATTTAATGCATGTAACCCCAGAATCGCAGGGACTTTTTGTCTACCACTAAGACACATGTGCGATAATAATGCTGCATATTTTCAGTCAAGTTAAAAATGGCGCCCTCCACTGACTGCCAAGAGGTGAAATGCGCCCCCGCTTACTGAAAGGTTGGACAGCCCTGCTTTAGATTATTGAAAATAACTGCAGAATTCATACTCGAAACCGTAAAAGAGCATTAATTTATTAAACATATTATTCGAAAGGAAAGTATACATTTTAAAAGGATAATTTATTAAGATTGGTTGGAAATGGCGCATATTTTTTGTGATCATTCCTTTAAATCAGATAAGTTTCACATTTCATTTTATGAAATTTTTTAAATACCCTTTTTTTAATTAAATCATAGCATATTTTTAATGAATTATAGTTTGTAAAAGTTCAATTATTTACATTCAATTAAAAAAGTATTTTTCAGTGTTAAGATTTGAAATACACAATTTATTCTTATTATGCGAAATCATTCACGGAAACGATATTTTCGCATTTAAACAAAATGTGATTTTTGTTTTCTAAGGTGGCATCAAAAGAATTGCAAAAAATAAAATTAATTATTAAATTTGTTACATAAAGTGTTACTCGAATTCAAAGTTCGAAAACTGGCTTTTGGGTGGAACACATTTACTATTAAGAAGCAATTACTATTACTATTATTTTAAATATATTTGCCTGGCTGAATTTACATTTTAAAAATTAAAATGCACCAAAACATAACATAATGTTTTTACTTAATAAAAATACAAAAAAAAAAAAAATACAAAAAAAATATTATTATTTTTGAATATTTATCTTATGAAATCTTCTTCACGAATTCAAACAAAGCATAGCTTTTGTTAGTTTATTAAACTCTGATACATTTTTTATCTTAAAGAACTTTATATTTAGATCAAGTTCGTATGCTATAACCTATATAAGACCGTGCAAACGTCATGCCTTATCCCTCTGAGTAATAGAGCTATATGCTAATACATATGACGACCTCAGAAGCCAAGGGGTACAAGTGACAAAATGTCGATTTGGAGTAAATTGAGTTTAAAGATAATTGATGTTAAATTGGAACATCAATAACAATTGACTAAATTGAAATAGGAAACATCTGCTTGTTGCATTCTAATCTTCGAACTCTCATTTCAATAACTGTTAAAAAAATAGAGTACAATTTTCTTTAAATGTGTAATTAATCAATATTGTTTGTTTTTCGAAAAAAATGGTTTATCTCTATAACTCCCCAAATAATAAGAAAATGACCTATATTTCTTTACCTGAAATGAAAAAAGCATATTTCCAGATACCCGGTGCACTTAACTCAATTTTTTCAATTTTGTCACTTATACCCCTTGGCTTCTGGGGTCCTCATATAAGATGAGCATCTTCGGAAGATTTATTTATTTCTTACCCATCATACATAGTATAAGTCTTGAAATCGTTTTGAAAATAGAAAATAGAAATTTGATGGATTCATGCGTTTCGGCCACTGGAGATTAAAAAAAAAAAAAAACAAAAAAAAAACATGTTTTTAGAAAAATAAATTTGCCGTCTGGCGTCTGCCTATGTGTCTCTCTATGCGTCTGTCTATGTGTCTGTCTGTAAATGCTCTAACTCTCCAGAAAATCTAGATAAAGACTTGAAATTTGGTGTGTTTTTAGTATGTAAGAATGGGAATAAGCCTATTTAATATCAGTAACCTGGTTTATCCGGAACTATTTTTTCGGACTCTTGAAATATTTTTTTTAAGAAACGTATGTAAAAATTTTCGAACATTTTATTTTAAGGATTTAATATAAAAGACAATAAAAAATAAAAATTTTGCATAAAGAATGAAGTCGATCGGGTAATTATTTGCCGAGATATTTTTAATCCTATTTTTCACGTTCTTCGATTTTTCATGACCATATATTTTATTCACATTTCAATTTAAACGTATTTTAATTGGAAATGAGACACTTAATTCAATGCAGTTGTTTTCTAATTAATATAAATAATATTTTTGGAGCTATAAGGATGTTCATTTTATGCAATTCTCTATTACTTGATTATCCCTTTGTTCCTAAAATTATCGACAAACTTTAAACTGTAAGATTAAATGACAATGTTGACTTATCGTAAATGTCGCATTCACTTGATATTAAACACGTTCGTGTGTTTGTTACGTCATTAAGTGATTTTTTATTTCTAAGTTTTATTTGTAATTTGATTAATCTTTTACTAATTTATTTGTTATATTGTTATTTAAAATAAACATCACTCCAGTTTGAACAATTTACTAATAGTTTGGCGATTTATGTTATATGTTGAAATTGGTAGAAGGAATAATCAAGAAGTACTCGCAATTCAATAATAAACCTTTAATATGTCTAAAAATATTTAAATATACAGTAGAAGCCTGAAATAACGCGCTCCAAAATACTGCGAATGCGAATTTAATGCGGGTAAAAGTATTCCTCCGAAGAAAATGATCAATTTTAAGATAAAATTTGCGTTTAAAATTTTAGTGAAACACAATGAGGGACTTGCAGTCTACGGTTAGTGCTATGCATTCGACATCTCTGTTGACGATTTAACCCTTAAATGCATATTGTATCAATTTCGATACCACAAGTGTTCCAGATTTATTAGGGGTTTTATTCACATATTCCGTATTCTCACCAGAAATTTAAAAGAGCAATTTTCACTTTACGTAATAACAGACCATTCGTAATTAAATAAAAAAAAAATACTATTTTGATTTTTCTGGTGTGAATTCTGATTTTTTGAATTGTTCATTTTTTTGGAACGTGTTCTATCCTATGCATTTAACCTCTTCGCGACGGGGGCCTTTTACGAAATTTTTAATGTTTTGTCACCGGTTTTAAAAACTAGAAATTTGATCCTTCATGAATCGAGAAAATGCTCCGATTGAATAAGGTAAATTTTATTGTAAAATTTTACCGGTGGGAATAAACAAGGATCCTTAAGCTTTTTTGTGGCATGTATACGTGTCGCTCGTCCCCAAGGGGTTAAGTGTTAAATGACTGGATAGAAATTGACAATAACGAACCAATTTCAGAGTTCATAACAGATCAGAATATCATAGATGCTGTAACGCCTAAAAATTATAGCGAGATTGATGGTGAAGAAGAAATTGAAAATGATGTGGTAATGAAAGACGACGTTCCACATGTTAGTGAAGTCATTTCATACATAAAGAAGGTAATTTCGTGGATGGAGAGGCAAGACGATTCAGATTGTGTTCATCTACTCCAGGCTGTCCAACGCGGCGCCCTTTGAAGATTTTCTGGGCGCCTTTTTGAAGATTTCCTGTTATTAAATGTATTAGAAGTAAAACTGCCTTATAAAGAATACTTTCTTTCAAATCATTAATTTTTTATCAGACATATTTCTAAAACCTGTGTTTGGTATGCTGTTGGCTTGCCGTTGTACATTAAAAACCAGAGACATACTTTGAAAATTTAATCATGCATACTTTTGCAATCTTTAGTTAAAGTTTAATCTTTCTATAGTGTACTTATGATAGTTAAATTTTGTTAACAGTAGGAAATAGCTCTTTTTAATATTAAGAAGTAATAGAAAGATAAAGTTTTCACCTGCCTTCCTCCCCTTTGAAGATACATGTGCATGAAATCTCAGCTGTTTTCTTTTTACTGTTGTCACTTGGCCCATTGGTTGTTTTATATGAAAAATAAAACGGCTTAAATTTTTTTTTTTTGACTTTTGAAATTTTAGAGTTTTTTTTCCCCTATAATTTTGCTTAAAAAAATAATAAACAGTGCAGAATGATTTCCATCTATGAAAGCATTTTCAGACTGTCCAACTGAAACCACCCACGTTTTTTGGTATTATCATGCTTGACTGTTTTTATACTTTTCATAAAACTAATCCTCACCTTCAAAATAAACCAGACCGCATTTTCACACCCTAAGAGAAACCTAGCAATATGCCTGATTTTCATATTTATTTATTTGGTATTATTGTTATTATAGACGCGATTAAAGTTTCTGGCGCCTTACCCTACAAATATTTTTGATGTAGACTTCTCATTTTTTTAAAAAAACGTATAATTTGAAATTTAATATGTGCAGCTCCAGAACAGTAGGGATCTTGTCTACTGCTGTATGATTCATTTCCATTATGTTAAGACGCGAATGTATACTAATAATATGCGATAGTATTGCCGCACGTTTCCAGTTAAGTATTAGGTGTAGTAAGAAGTTTTAAAGCGTTTTTCAGAGAAATGAATATGCAATTAAGAGCTGAGAATAATATCTTTAATCATCAAAATAATCTCCATCATTATGTAACACCTTTTGTCATCGGTCGGGCAGTTGACGGATGCCAGCAGTGTAGAATATTTCGTCTTTTGACGCGATGATGTCATCAACCCAATTTCACACTTCGTCCACTGTCCGGAAGTGTACAGAAGACAAGGCATTTTGCATCGACCAAAACAAATGATAGTCCGAAGGGGCTAAATCGGGACTATGCGCCAGTTCTTCCAAAACTTCCCAGCCAAGAGTTACTAATGTGTCCTTGACTAGTTTTGCAACATGAGGTCTGGCATTGTCATGGGGGTGCAAATCCTTTCCAGTAAATGAACGTTTTTGAGTGATTTCCTGGTTAAATTGAAACAATTGCTGCTTGTAACGTTCAGCTGTTATACTTATTCCAGGCTCCAACATTTCGCAATAGAGTACACCCTTCATGACCCACCAGATGCAGAGGTGAACTATTTTGCAGTGAATGGATCGTTTTGGCATTGATGTTGCTGCTTCGCTAGGATTCAACCAATATTTTTTGCGTTTCGGATTGTCATAATATATCCCTTTTTCATCTCCCGTCACGATTTTCCGCAAGAAAGATTTTCTCTGTTGCCTTTTTAGCAGATTCATGCACTTGAAGACACGCTCATCCTTGTTTTTCTGGCTCAATGCATGTGGCACCCATCTTCCTGCCTTCTGAATCTTTCTCATTGCCTGTAAATGATTAGAAATCTTTTTTTGGGATACCCTTAATTGTTCGGAAAAATCTTTTTGCGTCTGAGATGCATCTTCATCAAGTAGAGATTGTAAATCCTCATGAATAGCCTTCAGTGGAGCGCCGCTACGTTCTCACACGCTAACATCAAAATCACCGTCTTTAAAACGTCGAAATAAAAATTCGCATGTGCTTTTCGATAGGATTTCCTCTCCAAGAACAGAACATATTGATTGATATGCTTTTGAAGCACTTTTTCCTTGGTGAAATTCATAACGAATGCAGTGACAAATAAATGACTTATCATATGACATCTTTGACCTTCAAAATTTTAACTTTACTTTCACTTTTCTCCCAATTTTTGCGTCGATTTGAAAACGCTGAAATAGTTCTTATCACATGACACAAATGCAGTCTGCTGATTGATGCGTTATTTCGCGTTAAACGCCAGACAAAATTCGCTTTAAAACTTCTTACTACACCTAATAAATAATGGCGCCCTCCATTGAATGTCAATAGCCAAGATGCGTTCCTGGTTACTGAAACGTTGGACAGGCCTGATACTCCATCTTGCAGGCGAAACAATATGCCAAAAGAAATGAATCGCCTCAGTTCGCCAAACAATACTTATGACTTTAATAAAGATAGCGTAAGATTAAGTTTGTATTCGATGAATTATAAAGTTAATTACATTTCATAAAGCGGATAAGTGTTTTCATCATTTAGTGCCATTTGTCTGACATCCTTCCGATATACCGCGATTAAGTTGTAACGCGGATGTGAGGCATGTGTCCCAACAACCGCATTACATCGGGCTTCTACTGTACTTTTAAATCTTATTTTGGAATTGCGATGTATTTTATAAATAGGTTTCACATATTTTATTTTCATATTTTATTTTCATATTTTATATTATGCTTATCCGTGATTAGTAAAAACTACGGTAGCCCCCAACGACTTGTTTATTATTATTATTATTATTACTGTTTCAGCGCTTTTATGATTTCTTCAAATTGAATATCAATACTTCATGATAATATTTGACGAATTATTTAATCACAATAAAATAAAGTGGAAGAACGCTTGAAAAACTAGCCGTTGGGGGCCACCATAATACTTACCCTTTGTGAATATGGATTCTATAAAATATGAAAATAAGACACTTGTAAACTATTTATAAAAAATATTGCAATTCCAAAATAAAATTTAAAAGTATAGTTAAATATTTTTAATGCATAGTAATGCTCTATTACAGAATTGCGGGTACTACTTGATTATTCCATCGAGCCATTTTGAAAAATTATATAAATTACCAAGCTACTCGTAAATTTTACAAATTGGCATAATTTTTATTTTAAATAACGAAAGAACAAATAAATTAGTAAAATATTTATAAAAATACAAATTAATGTCAAATTAAAAATCATTTATGATATACAGACACACGTAAAGCATTTAATGTCAAGTGCATGTGACATTTACATTAAAGCCATTATTGGCCTTTAATCTTACAGTTTGGCGATATTTTTTTGGTTGATCTAATAATAAATAGCATAAGAAACATTCTTATAACTCTAAAAATAATGAACCTGTTAAATAAAAGTTTACTGACTCGGATGAAGTATCTCATTTCCAATCAACTTATATGTTTGAATTAAAATTTGAATAAAATACAGGGCCATCAAAAGTCAAAGTGTGTGAAAAATACGATTATAAATATCTCGACAACTAACTATCCGTTTAATTTAATTTTTTATGCAAAATTGTTTAACAAAAATATTAGAAAATTTTCATATAACTTTCATTATTGGCCTTTAATCTTACAGTTTGGCGATATTTTTTTGGTTGATCTAATAATAAATAGCATAAGAAACATTCTTATAACTCTAAAAATAATGAACCTGTTAAATAAAAGTTTACTGACTCGGATGAAGTATCTCATTTCCAATCAACTTATATGTTTGAATTAAAATTTGAATAAAATACAGGGCCATCAAAAGTCAAAGTGTGTGAAAAATACGATTATAAATATCTCGACAACTAACTATCCGTTTGATTTAATTTTTTATGCAAAATTGTTTAACAAAAATATTAGAAAATTTTCATATAACTTTCATCAAAACGAAGACTTCGAGAGTTCGAAAAAAATAATTCTGGATAATCGAGGTTACTGATATTCAGTAGTCTTTACTCTATTATTACATACTAAAATTAACACCAAATTTTAAGTCTCTATCTCAATTTGCTCGGGAGCTGAAGCGTTTACAAACGACAGACACACACACACACACATACATAAACGGACGGAAATTTCTTTTTCCTAAAAATATGTTTTTCGGAATCTCTAGTGTCTGAAACGTAATGTCGGATTTGAAATCTATAGTGTCTCTAATGTCTGTCCGTCAATTATTTTTTCAATTTTTAAAACGATCGGAACACTTTCCCTATACTCAGTAACGGCTCGTCAGGGAGTTCTGGATCAGATTTTTCTCACCACTAAAATTTAACAGAACCTTTCATTATATTTATTATACAATTTTGTTGAATTAAAAAAAAATTGCAATTGCAATGCAATTTTTGTGGTGTGAAAAATTGATGCAGCGCACCTGATGAGCCGCTACTAACTATACTACATATGATGGGAAAGTAATACATGTAAACTACAGTGGTGGTCACAATTATAAGGAGAAGGCAAAAATTGCCAAATCTTGGTTATGATTGGCGGGAAACTTATGCAAATTTAATGGCTGGAAAAAGAAGATTATTTTTGTATGTTTTTATGGAAAATGTGTGGTAAATTCATATTCATAAAATGCATTATGAATTTATACAGCCAACTGATATGGACAAAATTATAAGAACAACTGTATTTGTGTGTTCTAAAAAGTAAAATTTGCAGGTTTTTTGCTTTGCACATGGAACTTCCAGACGATATAAATGCATAGTAAGCATTTGGGATCGTATTATTCTGTTTTTCAATCATGCCGCAAGGTGCAAAGCTTTTGGAGTTACAGACAGAAAAAATGGATGCATTTCAAAGTTCAGGACTTTTTGTATGATAAATTGCTACAAAGTTTAATAGATCAAAAACGGTTATTTACAATTATCTTTAAAATACCGGTAAATATGGACGGCAAAGACATACAAGCAGGCCATCTTCTGTTTCTGTATGGTAGAAAAGAATGATAATAAAGCGAGCTTGCTCCAAAAAACCGAAAAAAACGTGAATTGAACTTAGAATGCAAGTGCTCGAACTGCTCGACGTGTTTTGCACACACACACACATACAAAAAAAAGAAAAGAAAAAGGTTCGCTAAAGTAAACATGTATCAAGACCGCCTCTTACAAATGTTCGTGAGACTGAGCATGGAGTTTGCCAAAAACTGCAATACTATTAAGGGAAAAGTGGGATTTTGTCTTTTCCGATGAGAAAAAGGTTAATTTGGATAGACTAAATTCTTTTTGCAACTTCTAGTATAATCTTCGTAGAGAAAAAACTATTTTCTCAAAGCACGTATTTGGAAGTGATTCAGTAACGGTCTGGGGAGGTTTCACAACTGGTAAAACTACTCCAATAGTTTTTGTGCAGGGTAGGAGGAATTCTGAGAGTGACATTGTTATATTGGGTGATATTTTTTTACCACAAGCACAGTTAATAGCGATTGGAGGCAATTTTTTACAGCAGGACAATGCCTCGGTTCATGTTTCCCAAACTTCAAACTTGTGGTTTGATGCTAATTTCGTGAAACTACTTGATTGACCGGCCGGAAGTCCTGATCTAAATCCAGTAGATAATCTGTTGGGTATTCTGGCACACAAAATATGCAAAAATGGTATATAATCTCAAAACAAGCAAGAACTCATGTCTTCCATCGAAAAAGATCACTCAAAATTTTCCAAGAACGTTCTAAAGGAATTGTCAAACTCCATGACGTCAAGACTGATAAAAGTGATTGAGAAGAAGCGGGGAGATTATTAATTATCAGTGTGTTTCAGGCAAAAACCTTCACTGTCCTTATAATTTTGTCCAATTTTTACAATGACATATTTTGTTAATTGTGACAAAACATTCATGATTTGCATTTTCCAGTGTTTTTCATTCTACAATGATTTCTAGCATAAAAAAGCGTTCTGTGTATAAATTTCACTTTATTTAACTCAGAAGTAATTTTTTCTGCGGAATTTCCAATTGTTCTTATAATTCTGACCACCACTGTAAATCAAGTAATTATACAAGCGCTGAAAAAGACAGACTGCGACATATTTGTGGGACTGTTACTCAGAGAGTTCTGTCTCATCCATCAAATTATTTGAATTGAAGGAGAAGATGATAACGATGTTCTGCTTCTCGTTTTTTTTTCCCGCAAACTAATGTTCATTGATAAAGAAGAAAACTTTCAGTGATTTATTACCTTAAATATTACCTGTCAAATACAGTTTACATTTATTTTACTTTTGAAAACTTCATTTAAATCTTGTGAGAATAAAAAGATAATTTTATCAACAAAAACATTTTCTTTTGAAGATAACAAATTCAATATACACAATATAGAGTGTGTCTGTGTCTGCAATTAAAAATTTTAATAATTGCGCCATCGAAAAACGAAGAACCGTGCTTTGAAGCATTTTAATTTGTTTGAAAACTGTATAATTTTACTGATATAACACTTTTAACCCTTCTAAGGAGTTCAAGTCCATTTCGATCCAAAAATCATGTTCAAACCTGCTGCTTTCCGCACACCACTATTATTTTACAGAAAGTTTTGTTCTCATAAATTGCTCAAATGTTCCAATTAAACAAAAGAGTACTTTCTGAAGTAAAATTGGAATAATAACTTTAAAGCTCTGTATACAGGGTGTATCTAAACTACTGGGCAAAACTTTAAGGGGTGATAGTACACATCAAGACAAACAATATTAAATGGGAAACTAAGGGTCCCAAACGTCTTCCGAAGGAGGTAGGCGCCATCAAATTTTAGGGTTCAAAATTTGAAATGATTATAAAAAACGGAAAAATTGGTCAATTCGTTTGCGGTTTTCACGAAAACTATTCTTTATGTCAGTATTGTCTTGAAAATAAATTATAAAGATAAATTTCAAAAAATGCCGATAAAGGGCGCTTTAGACTTTGGAGTAACGAATAACTATTTTTTACCGTTATTTTTTGCATCTAATTAAATTTTTTAGAAGTTTAGACATAAACTTAAATTTTGAGCTCAAAATCTGTGGTTAAGTAGTGCAAACTGAACTGTGTTCAATGGGGGTGGGTAGGTTCAAATTTCAAATGATTATAAAAAAACAAAAATTTGTCAATTCATTTGCGGTTTTTACTAAAATTATTCTTTATGTCAATATTGTCTTGAAAATAAATTATAAACATACATTTTAAAAAATGTCGATAGAGGGCGCTTTAGAGTTTGGAGCAACGTACAACTATTTTTTACCGTTATTTTTTGCATCTCATTAAATTTTTTTGAAGCTTAGACATAAAATTAAATTTTGTGCTCAAAATTTGAATCTTTGAGAGTGGTTATGTAGCGCTAACTGAACTGTGTTCAATGGGGGTGGGGAGGTTCAAATTTCAAATTATCATAAAAAACGAAAAAAATGGTTGATTCGTTTACGGTTTTTTGTAAAACTATTCTTTATGTCAGTATTTCCTTAAAAATAAATTTTAAAGATAAATTTCAAAAAATTCCGTTAGAGGGCGCCTTAAACTTTAGAGTAACCAACAACAATTTTTAACTGTTATTTTTTTTATCTAATTAAATGCTTGCAAAAGCTTATACTTAAATTTTGAGCTCAAATTCTGAATCGTTGGGAGGGGTTAAGAAGCGCAAACTGAACTGTGTTCAAGAGTTGAAATGTTACCCTGCCCACCCTACAAACACAGTTCAATTTTTCGCTACTTAATTACTCACTACGATTCAGATTTTGAGCTCAAAATTTAAGTCTAAGCTTTTAAAACATTTATTTAGATAACAAAAAATAACCGTTAAAAGTACTGTGGGTTACTCTAAAGTTTAAGGCGCCCTCTAACGGAATTTTTTGAAATTTATCATTAAAATTTATTTTCAAGGAAATACTGACATAAAGAGTGGTTTTTAGAGAAAACCGCAAAAGAATCGACCAATTTTTCCATTTTTTATAATCATTTGAAATTTGAGCCTCCCATTCCCCATTCAACACAGTTGAGTTTGCGCTACTTAACCACTATCAAGGATTTAGATTTTTAGCTCAAAATTTAAGTTTATGTTTAAGCTTCTAAAAAAATTAATGAGATGCAAAAAATAACGGTAAAAAATAGTTGTACGTTACTCCAAAGTCTAAAGCGCCCTCTATCGACATTTTTTGAAATTTATCTGTATAATTTATTTTTAAGACAATACTGACATAAAGAATAATTTTAGTGAAAACCGCAAATCAATTGACAAATTTTTGTTTTTTTTATAATCATTTGAAATTTGAACCTACTCTCTCCCATTAAACACAGTTCAATTTGCGCTATTTAACTACAGATTTTGAGCTCACAATTTAAGTTTATATCTAAACTTTTAAAAAAATTTAATGAGATGCAAAAAATAACGGTAAAAAATAGTTGTTCGTTACTCCAAAGTCTAAAGCGCCCTCTATCGGTATTTTTTGAAAATTATCTTTTTGATATATTTTTAAGACAATAATGACATAAAGAATAGTTTTCGTGAAAACCGCAAACTAATCGATAAATTTTTCCATATTTTATAATCATTTCAAATTTTGGACCCTAAATTTTGATGGCGCCTATCTCCTTCGGAAGACGTTTGGGACCCTTAGTTTCCCATTTAATATTATTTGTCTGGATCTGTACTATCACCCCTTTAAGTTTTGCCCAGTAGTTTAGATACACCCTGTATATGAAATAATGTACATTCGAAATGAACACCGCATGAAGGTTAAATGAGTGGTAAAAACATAAAAAATATTGTATATATCAAAATTTAAAAAAATAAATAAAAGTTAAATCTTTCATTAAAAAAAAGTGAGGAATTGAAAAATATATAAATTTTACAGAAGGAAAAAACGTTAATCTAGTAATTTGGAAAAATAAGTTTCTTCTCTCTTTTACATTTTTTACCTTGATTTCACTTTTTTCCATTTGAAATATTTATAACTACATTGTAAAAACATAACGAACGACTAAGAAATAAAAATTAAGGAATAAAACTTAAATTTAAACACTTGCATCTCTACTAATCAGCTAAATGTATAACTCTAAACGTGTTCTGAAATCGTCTATCAACAAAATGTCGTCTTATAAACGTTAGATCGTAAAGGTTTTTTATTAAAAGTATTCAACCAAGGTTACTAAAGAAAATCAGACTATCATTTATGATCCGACGGTACTTTAAAATATCATTAAAACAGATTTTCATAAAATTCATCATTTCACAGATTTTAGCAATGCGTTTAGTGTGAGGTATGTACTTTATTTTATCTTGATCCAAAAAAAATTATTAGTAACACAAATTAGAAATATTATCAAAGGATGATTTCTTAATTATGTATTTGCATCATTCCAACATTCTGGATGCTCCAAGGTTTGAGATAGGAAGTTTCAGTTCGGAAATATTTCTATACTAGTGTAAATATACATCCTATGACGGTGGTAAAAAACCATGGTTCTTACTTTAAATTTGAAACAATTGATAAAAATATTGTCTCAAAAAATATTACACAAATGTCTCAGAATCAGCGGTGTTGACACGAAGTTTTATTGTGCCATTGTAGGTAGAAAACCTTTGGCGTGCCCCGTGCAAGTGGGACTTTCAACGGGTCTATAGAAACGTTGATCGCAGCTTTTGGTACAAGAAAATTGTCTTTTTAATGTCCCTTTAATTATTTGAGACATTGAAATAATTCTTAGTTGTAAATGCGTTTGAAAATATTAGATATTCAATTTAGGGTACATTTTTCTTGTCATATAATTCAACAAAATATCACTTAAAATCTAGAAATGTGGAAAAAAAAATGAAAAGAAAAAGATCATTTTGAACAAATTAAAAATGTATATAATGCAATGTACTTGCATGGAAATTCCCTGAGGGGAAAAGTAACAACTTTTCTGATCCAGATGGCATATTCGGTCGCTTGAAATGTCAAATGGAGGATATTCCATCGACGTCATGATCACGTGGTTAAGGCAAAAACTTGTAGCGCGAAGAAGGAAAAGCTCCATCAGACGCAATGTAAATCCCCATCAGCCAATGGAACCGGTAATGGAAAAAGAGTAGCGGCCTTCTTTCTTACCAGTCAGAAGTTCTTTGGGGAAATTACTGATAACCCGTGACTTTTTACAGCCTCGAAAGCAGATTTGTAATATCCTCCATTAAATGCGAAGAGGCGTGGCTGAACAGATCAGTTCGCACCGGAATCGTTACATTGTATTTTATTATATGGGTAATTCCATGAGCACATGTCGTGTAAGTCACACACTACGGTTTTGGATACCAGTATTTTAGAACGGAAAAATTTGACTTATTTTATCAGAGATATTTTATTATTTGAATAAAGCCATGCAAACCTTGCAAAAATAACGGTGGCCAACAATTTAGCAATTACTAGAAATGTGACTTACACGACAAGTGCTCATGGAAATACACATATTTAGGTTTTTATTATAAGAGCATCATGTTTATACATTTCTTAATTCTGCAAAACATTAAAATAAAGATTTTAATTATGTTTTGAGTGGCGTTATGGATATTGCACATAATCCTTGTAAATTCGATATTAATCAACTAATTTTAATTGGCAAAATCTTCTTCAGCTTTCCATTACACATGAAGTAACTTATATTAAATCTCAGCAACGTATATCAATTTCATAAAATATGAAATAGTTAAATGCTATTAAAACGCACCCCAAACAATGTTTTCTCCTATACCATTTTGTAATGGAATACTTTAGTGTGGCCATGTAAATGAATAACAAATATTCTTTGCACCACGTATTGTACAGAATGTATATTTTTGTACATACTTCATAGATGCATATCAATTTTATTAAGTTCTAAACAGTGTAATACTATTAAAATGCACTTGAAACTATTTTTCCTACTGGTAGCAATATAACTAAACAATTTTGTTTGTCTCTGTAATTGAATTATGCATACGATTTTCATAAAATTTGAGATGATTCGACATAATTACGCAACAATTATTCATTTAAGATTTCAAATGATTCGGATGGGTAGTTTTGTTCTGTTATATACGGATAGACGGACAGACTGAACGACAACTATGGGTGCTATGTACTTACATAATTACGAATGCACATAAAAAGTCTAATTTTCTACTAAATATTCTTAATGGCGAATTTTAAAATTTTTCACAAGGCCACAAAGAACGGAATAAAATAATGAAAAAAAAAATGCATTGTATAAGCATATATTTTAATTGATAAATCGGTTGTTTTTCTTGGTGAGTTCAACCAAATGACATCATATTTGAACAATTTCAAAAAACTTATTTCGTTTTCATGTTACGAGGACCAAAATAAAAAGTTAAATTTTAAAAAAAAGTTTGCTTTTTTATTCTTTTTAATGAAGAGTTAATTTTTTTTAACCGTGTGGAAAATAATTAATTCTGTCACCATATATGAAATGTAATGATGCCTGCATTTTATTCGTTTTCTTATGGATGATATTTAATGTCCAGAAATTACATACTTCTGTTGTTACAATGACAAAAAAGTATTAAAAACTGCGAAAAAATTTATAACTCAAACGTAAATTGAGATGCATTTACGTTGAAGTACATTTTCCCTCTATAACAATGTGTAAAAAATAAAAATGTGAGATGTTTAGAAGCTTAAAAATTCGCAATACCAAAAATTGTAAAACTAACATTTCATTTTTTTTTTGTGATTAGTTAAGGAATATTAATGTTTAACCCATGTCGTACGTAATATATAACTCTGTTATTATGTAAGATACTTTTAAATCATCATAAAAGGATATTTACTTTTATTATTATTTTAAAATATAAAATTTATTTTTGCCTAAAATTTTAATCTTTAAAAATATCATTATCCAAATAATATAAATTTTAATATACAATTTAATATGATTATTACCTGCAATTTATTATTTCATCAAATTAATGTTATTTTTTTTTCTTAAACGTATAATAAAACTAGATTTACAAATAAAAAATTTGTGACTTCTTAAAGAAATTAAAATCAGTCTTTTGCAATTTACACATTGGATTGATTTGTCACATAGTAAATATTTATATACTAAGTAATGAAAATACGTTTCTTATATTTGTTTTCCGTATTTTCGAAATTCTAAAAAATAGATATTGAAAAATGTTTAATGTATGTTGGCTTTTTCTTTCTTTTTAAAAATATGCTAAAATTGTTCTTAAAATTAATCATTATTTAAACGGTTGTTTTATTGGGTCATTTGGGAAGTCGTGTCCGTTTGGGAAAATCAGTTCGTACCAGAAAATTCTGCCCATTAATAACTAAATGTTAGACATCGGAAACAACATCTAATAATTAAATGATAGAATTTTTCGATAAAAATTAATTTTCCGAAACGGGCATGACTTTCCATACGACCCAATAATATTGTACTCGAACTGATTTTTTTGTAATTCCAGTATTTCTGTCAAAAATGAAAGCACTATGCCACAAATGGCTCATATTAAACATTAAATTTAGTCTCGTCATTAAATAAGATGAAAAACACTACATAAATTTAATGATGCCAATCGGATATTTGTTGCGTAGCTCTTGCATCCCTGTTTTGAAGAAAACTTTTTGTTGCATATTTTTCTACTTTAGCAACAAAAATGATGTTCAGGATTGTTTTTTACAAAATTTGTCCAAGAAATAAAAAAAATGTTTTCTTTGAAAACAGCTTTGCTCGAAAATCTAAAGAACACGCCTGTTTAATATCAAATACTACTGCGGTAATAATCCTATTAACCCCCTAATGTCTATGGTACCATATGCTATAGCAAATGTTTCCAGTTTTGAGATTTTTTAATTCCTTTATTCAGAAATTATGAAATCAGATCTCCTTATTACAAAATTTTCAGAATATACTGTACCGTACAATTTAGAGAGTTAATTAAATTACTATTTAAAAAAAATGGACTTCGAATTCAGATTTTTGAGTAAAAATTACATTTTGCTGGTAATAGTTTAATCCTGTTAACCTGGTAATCCTGTTTGTACGCATCATCTTTTTTTTCTTGGAGAAATATCTGTATATTGTATAGAAAATTAAATATAGGTAAAACCATCAGTTACCAAACTATGGATCGCGGCCAATTGTTGAATTCCAGAACAATCGAGCTTTCCCACTAAAGTATATATTTTTTATTTCATAAGTTTGAAAGAATTATAATACATTCACGCTGCAATAATCATGCAAGCTATTAGCTAAAATAAAACTTCGATAGAAGACACCGTTTCCTTAAAGAGTCAGTCGACATTATCTTATTACCAATTTGTGTGATATGTCAGTAGTCGCGGAGTCGTTATGGTAACCTTGATAAAATCCTTAATTTCCATTTGCATGAACGTAGGATCAGATTATCCAGAAATACTTAAATCAGCTTTTAGGTCGATGATGGGGTTCAACGCGACTTACTTGTATGAACGTGCTTTTTCTACTTTGCTGTAATTGAAAAACAAGTGCAGAAACAAACTAATTTTAGAAGGGACTTTAGGTTAAAATTAAAATATTAGCCAGTTTAACTCTTATATTGATGTCCTTATGAGTAAACACCAGTGCTAGAAATCACACTGATTATAAAGTTGTGTTCCGATAATAATCAAACATGCACTTATTTAAAATTATCTACATTAGTAGCAAATTTGATTACCTTGCCGTGACACATTGTCAGCGAATCTCCTGCAAGACAAACCATCATCAACTGTCATGTGAAATTAATACAAGACTGTCTTTAACTCGCGAAAGTGGCGAAAGCAAAAAAGCCCACTATTGAGAGAATAGACTGTTTTCAGGACTGCAACCATTACATAAATTTTATTCGGTTGGCACCGCTTTTTATAAACGCTTCACTTTTCATATACAGAAAATTAATGGTACCAATATTAACTTCTGCCTGTTTTATAAACGTCCAAATGTATCTGTGCGGCACGCAAACGTCATTTTGCGAATGGCAACATTTTCCCCTGCAATTTTCGCTACTACAAATTTCACAATTCTAAACATTGCACATTTTAAATTTTTACATCGTTGTGCAGAGAAAAAATTGTAATTTTAAATGCAATTTTTTAAAGCTGTATCTCAATTTATTTTTAAGATATTAATGTTTTTTTATAGTTTTTAGTACCAATTTTGTAATTGTGGCAACAGAATCACTCCATTTTCTCTTAAAATTGGAAAAAAAATATAGAGACTATACTCGTCTGTGATACATCGTCTGTAATCGTGTCAATTTCAAATATATATTTTTTTCATTCGCATTTATACCAAACATAAGAGCCCCCATTGATAACCTCATCATAATAATTGATCTTTATTATAATTTATTAATTACACTAGCAGGCTATGCCCGCTGCGCTGGTCAATATTTCAAAATCAACCGTGGATGAAATGAACTGGTGAATTTAAATTTGTATTTTAAACAATTTAGACCTCCAGCAGCACCTTACTCATTGCTGAAAACGATTTAGACACCATTGTGATATTAAATTATTTTAAACGTTGGACAAAATCCAGCTATTAAGAAGTAACTATTTTAGTTTATTACTAACAGTGCACATTTAGAAGCGAAATGAGACCATTACGGCAACAGGATTTAAAATTTTCCCTTATCTGAAGAAATATTAATTATTACAGTCGTTACCGTGGTACGACTTCTGAAAAAATTCTTCACAACTTTTCATTATGTGAAGCCAAAAACCCAAAGCTACTTCCACCTAAAAGCTTTATATATATATATATACTAAATTTTGTCCGTACGATAAAAGGCACAATTATGCAAGAATCAACTCAAAACTCGTCAAATACATTGAGATGGTTAATATCTTAGTGGGGATTGCAAATGAGCAAAATCGGCAAAGGGGGTGGTAATTGGGAAGGGTTCAAAAATTTGAATACCACCTTAACATGGCTTTGACAAAACCAGCTCTTACAAAACAATGGCAGGATAAAAAATAAACATATTTCGTTACAGCAGTTGCCAACAGAAAAAAAAAACATTAAAATTCTCACTACAACAATTACTTTATTATTGCAAAATTTCCTCCTGAAAAATGAAAAAAATTATTTACTTTTTCGTATTTAAGTATTTTTTCTTTAATATTTTAAGATAAAATTATGTAAATTTGTATAATTTGGCGAACAATTTGGCGAAATTGGTTGAAGTGATAATCAAGTAATAGCTAATTTACACTTTTCATATTTCACAAAAGATTCCTACACAGACATCATATACGCAATAGGTTTAGCACGATTTTCTTGCAACTCCAATGTGGCAAAATCCTCGTTTTAGAATACCAAAGAAATTTATATATATTTTATTATTTTCTATCATTTTAAACAGGAATTAACAGTAAATAAAAAAGTAACTGTAGAACAGAACAACTAATATCATTTCAAAAAAGAAAATGAAAGTAAATAAACAACTTATCAATAGATAAACCGCTATAGCTGGGTTACCATATAAGGCAAATAATGACATTTTCGCGCCAGTGAGATACCTCGATGAGTATATGACCAAATCTGTGATAAAATTTTCATATTTGGAAAAAACTTTAATCGGTATTTATACTGCATTTTCCCTACTTATGTATAGTGAAAAAACTTTGCCACAGATGTCATGTACGCACCACGTTGGCGCAATTATTTTCTGACGCGAAAGAGAAAACTTCGCTTTTAATTACCAATTTCATACATATTTTTTAATTATTTTCTATTATTTAAAAAAATTATAATAAATAAAAAAGTTTAATTAATAGCTATAGAACAAAATGATTTATATTTTAAAAAACAAGATGAAAGTTAATAAATAGTTTATTAATATAAAGAAACAACTATAGTCTGTTTACCATATGAGGCATAAAATCGCCATGTTGTTGCAATCGTGCGAATGTGGTGGGTATATGATATATGCGCCAAAACTTTAAAATGTTGCAATTAAATTATTTTACAGCTTGGATGAGAAAGACATTTATACTAAAATTTAAACATTATACGCATTTTTTTTGCTACAACCGCTATTTATATATTTACATTTAAACATAAAAAATTATCCTAAAAATGCTCTCACACATTTAAAAGAGAGTGAGAGAATTTAGTTATTCCGAACATCGCTCCGGCTTATGCCTTCTTGGCATAAAATCGCATTGTTTGGTGACAAAAGTAAATTCAAACACCCAAATAAACAAATAACATACAATTAACAGATAAAACCATTTTTAAAGTAATTCTACTATTTCCTCCTGTAAGACACATAATGGTAGAATTAGATTTTTAAAAATATTTTTTTAAAAACAGAAAAATGTTATTTACGTTTTATATAATAAAGTATTTATAATGCATTTTTTTATTAACTTGGCGAGAAAGAGAGAAATGGCGAAATAGTGATTGAAGAAATATTGAAGAGGAAATGGTTAATTAAAAAAGACTTGTAAATTTTATTCAGCAGGAATTTTTTATTTCAAAATGTTGAATTTATCAATAGTAATAACGCATAATGGCATAAATTTGCTTTGAATTGCAATTTTTTTCTTTCAGTACTACTTGGTTATATCGTCGACCAATTTCGCCAAATTATACAAATCGCCAAACTATTAGACAGATTATATAGATAAGCATAATTTTAAATTTAGATAATGAAAAAAAAAATAGCAGAGCATATATAAAAGGTAGAAATAAAATGTCGAATTAAAAATCACTTGATGACATATTTAATATTTATATTATGCTTATGTCAAGTGAATGTGACATTGACGACCAGCCATTTTTGACATTTAATCTTGGAATTTGGCGGTAGATTTTTTAATCGATGGGATAACCTTTCCTTCTCCAGTTTCTAAATTTAAAAACTGTACTTTTTCCTGTAAGTGAAATTGGCGAAATGGCGCAAGAAAAATTAAATTAACAATAAATAAATAAAAAAAATTGTAATTTAAGAAATTACCCCAACCATTTGAAAAATGTTTCACTCGATACATTCATCTATCATTTTAAGCTAAATACCAGTTGTTTTATTGTGTATTATCCGTGCCACTGCTATAAATGACTTTATACATGCTGCAATTTGAAGGTACGGTTCGTTTAAGTTATATCACTCTATTGTCGCCAAGCATAAAAGTTGGCGACGAAAGAAACATTTCAAACTATTTAACATTGTTGGTGCAAAAGTAATCATTATTAAAATACAGCTTTGGCATATACTGTTATACTTGTAAGACTTTGGCATATATTGTTTGATTTTACAGAGCAGAATTTTGGTGATGGAGGTTTTAAACCAAAATCGATCGCAGCACATGCATCTGTGAATGGGTCCATCAGACATCGAATCAAAAAAGTTTTTTCCCAGTTTTTCCCAAGCCGATTGCTTTTTAGTTTTCTTTTTAGGTGGTGGAAAATCAAGAGTAATAGCTATAACATTTTCCGGCTTGTTAGAATCACTATTGGCACTCAAATTTTCCTGGTTAGAACCGACCGATAGTAAAACGCCATGGCTAGTGGATTGGTCGCCCTGGCGACATGATGTTTTACAATTAATCGGTTCGGCATTAAATTGCTTCCTTTTTCGTGATCGCCTTTCAACACGTAATTGGTTTTCAGCGGCTCAATAATCTTTTGATTTTATCATTTTCTGCATTGAAAGACGTTTTTGCGCCAAACCAAATACAGTATTACTCAGTTATCCCGTCGACCAATTTCGCCAAATGATACGAATCGCCAAACTAATAAGCAACTTATACATGTTGACTGTGTTTAATATCATTGAATGCGATATTCACGTTCATTCATTTCTTTGGCTTCGGCTTTTTCCGTATCTGTTAATTTCCGTCTACCCATTTTTAAATTTGTTAGTTTTCTCCTTTATTACAATGATTTTAACCATTTTAATTTACTAATCAAATAAAAATTCTTCTAAAAGTAAAGAATTTAATTTAAATTCAAAAAAAACTCTTCTAAAAGTAAAGAAATTAATTTAAATTCAAAAGTGACCACATCATTCAAAAGTGGTAACATCATTCAAAAGTGGTAACATCATCGGGTCCATTCTCCCGAAAACAACAACCATTTTTCAAATGGTTAAAAATTGTAATTTAAGAAATTACCCCAACCATTTGAAAAATGTTTCACTCGATACATTCATCTATCATTTTAAGCTAAATACCAGTTGTTTTATTGTGTATTATCCGTGCCACTGCTATAAATGACTTTATACATGCTGCAATTTGAAGGTACGGTTCGTTTAAGTTATATCACTCTATTGTCGCCAAGCATAAAAGTTGGCGACGAAAGAAACATTTCAAACTATTTAACATTGTTGGTGCAAAAGTAATCATTATTAAAATACAGCTTTGGCATATACTGTTATACTTGTAAGACTTTGGCATATATTGTTTGATTTTACAGAGCAGAATTTTGGTGATGGAGGTTTTAAACCAAAATCGATCGCAGCACATGCATCTGTGAATGGGTCCATCAGACATCGAATCAAAAAAGTTTTTTCCCAGTTTTTCCCAAGCCGATTGCTTTTTAGTTTTCTTTTTAGGTGGTGGAAAATCAAGAGTAATAGCTATAACATTTTCCGGCTTGTTAGAATCACTATTGGCACTCAAATTTTCCTGGTTAGAACCGACCGATAGTAAAACGCCATGGCTAGTGGATTGGTCGCCCTGGCGACATGATGTTTTACAATTAATCGGTTCGGCATTAAATTGCTTCCTTTTTCGTGATCGCCTTTCAACACGTAATTGGTTTTCAGCGGCTCAATAATCTTTTGATTTTATCATTTTCTGCATTGAAAGACGTTTTTGCGCCAAACCAAATACAGTATTACTCAGTTATCCCGTCGACCAATTTCGCCAAATGATACGAATCGCCAAACTAATAAGCAACTTATACATGTTGACTGTGTTTAATATCATTGAATGCGATATTCACGTTCATTCATTTCTTTGGCTTCGGCTTTTTCCGTATCTGTTAATTTCCGTCTACCCATTTTTAAATTTGTTAGTTTTCTCCTTTATTACAATGATTTTAACCATTTTAATTTACTAATCAAATAAAAATTCTTCTAAAAGTAAAGAATTTAATTTAAATTCAAAAAAAACTCTTCTAAAAGTAAAGAAATTAATTTAAATTCAAAAGTGACCACATCATTCAAAAGTGGTAACATCATTCAAAAGTGGTAACATCATCGGGTCCATTCTCCCGAAAACAACAACCATTTTTCAAATGGTTAAAAACATTTGCAATAAGAAATAAAAGAGTTATAATCGTTGATCACATTCTTCAAAATTATGGTAAAAACATTTGAAAAAGTATGACATTATTTTACAATATATATGTGTGGCAAAAATTCATACTAAAGCTAAAATTTAAGTGTTTGATTCAAATTTTTTAAATATTAACTCATATCTATATAATTTACGATTGAATATTAAAAAATACTCCCAAAACTGTCTACACTTGAAAAAAAAACAACATTATTGTGGCCATTAAGAACCTAAGTCAGGCATTAAGTCAGTAGTGAATTTTCGGCTTAAAAACACATTCTTTGGCGATAAAAGCAAAATGAAAATCGCATAGAAACGAATATGTAACTTACAGCTTACAGTGTCTTTTACAATCAGATCTGATTTTTTCTGCTGTAAGTTATATTATACGGAAAATCGATAAAAAAGAGAAAGAAAATAATAAAAAGGGAAATAACTATCTTTCAAAATTCATTTAATAAAATTTTGAAATTCATGTCTAATGCAAGGGATAAGTCGCCAAAAGTTGAACCAATTGTTATATTTCACGTTAATTTATTTTTTAAGCATTCCAAATATTTTTTTCATTTTCAAGATAAATATATTTTTATAATATTACGCCTCATTTAAGCGGTCTTTCTTTATTATTATTAATATTATCTGTTGTTATTTTCTGCTATTATTTGCAAGATATTTGTAATATTTCTAATACATATAGCCATTTTAATTCTTTTAGCAATTATAATTTTCGCCAAAAACAACTACTGGCAACCCTTTTGTCAAAAATAACCGAAAAATACGAAATTTACTACGAAAAATCAGAGTTATCCCTGTAAATTTGAATCATAAACCTTCGGAAAAATATTTCCTATCGAATGATACAATCGGCAAAAAAATCCATCGGGTAGTTTTTGAAAACACTCGTTTGGAAGTTTCAGAATTTCTGCTTTATAATATACTAGCAGGCTGTGCCCGCTGCGCTGGTCCATTTTTCCAAACGAATCTTGATTCAAACAAAATGGTGATTTGAAATTTCTTTTTTAAAGCAGTGTAGACCATCACCTGGAATGTCCTTCCGCAATGCTGAAAACGATACCAATGCCAATGTGTTTTTAAAACATGCAGGATTTTATTTTGAAATATGAATTTTTTTTCTTATGACTTGGACCTTGTTTCTTATGACTTTGAAGTGTTAACGACATTTGGATAGGAACCCTATCCAAATGAGTCTTCTACTGATTTAATTTTACCATTTATATTATGCTGTAATATTTTTTAAAATTTTTAACTTTTTACACTATATCTGGATGGGATACCCCATCCAGATATCCTGATCTTGTTTCTTTTGGATTCTGTTTTTTTCTGTCTTTGTTTTGGCGCAGCATGTCCCTGAAGGGATTTTGTGCCACTAAACCTTATACAACCAACCAACCAACCAATGTCATTGCGATATTGTACTATTGTATGCCTTGGACAAAATTTTTTGTAATTAAGTACCATCTCTCTTATTTGATCATTTATAGTAGAGTTTGATATGAAAATGAGACCGTTGTGACAGCAGGAATCGAAATGTTCTCTACTCATCACATTATTTTGTCAGAAGGAATCGAAATGTTCTCTACTTATCACATTATTTTGTCAGAAAGCATTGCAATGATTATCAAACTCTATTAATTTTCAAATAGCACATTATCATTTGTTAGTTCTTAAACTCCTGAATCTGAACTTGTACTATGTGCAGATCTGGTAGCCTAAATACATTCTCATTACATGTTGCATTACATTTTTTAATAACCGTCCTCTTCTGGCAACTCTACTATACAGTTTTTTATCTACCTTGGTCTGTTCCAGCAAAGTACATAGCAAAAAAAATGTAAAAAAAGAGTGTTTAACTTATACATTTATTAGAACAATGAAGCATAAAAGGTGTGTTTTAAAGCTGCATTATTTGGGTAAAATTAAAATTACATCAGTTTTACTGCCTCTTCTTTTTTTTTTTTTTTTTTTTTTTTTTTTTTTTTTTTTAACCAGTGGCAGGGCTGCCACAGGCGACTATTTTTATATTCCGTTCGCACCACTATTTTTCTAATATAAATTTCAAAATAAATTTTTCTTGCAAGTATTGTCAAAGTGTATGTTAAGGATTTCTGTTTAAAGAAAGTGGTGCCAGTTAGAGTTAAAAAATAGTCGCCTGTAGTAGCCCTGCAGTCGCAAACATGTAGCTGTTAAATCGGGAATAATCTTAATGCTAAATTTTGTAGAAAAATAAACCTTCAGCTTGTAATCAATTCCATTAGGATTTTTGGCGTCAAACATTAGAATTGCTTATAACGATTTGTTACAAATGTATCAGATTTATTTTGTGTTTATTGTCAAAGTGAAGCTTACAATCATCTATTATTGGCATTTAATCTTATACCTTGGCGATAGTTTTTTTTTTTCGACGGGGTAATGAAGTAGTATTTAATAGTTAATTTTTGATAAAATTCTGTTGATAGGGCTTAATGTTAATTAAAACTGCAAGATAAACATCATAAACAAAATTTTATACTGTCAGTATTTAATGTATATTTTTTTCTTAGCCAATTTTAAAGTATTTTTTTAACCTGAATGATTGATAAATTAATTGCAAATATATTTTTTTATTCTATATCATTGATATTACGAATATTTTTCCTGCACATTGCAAATATTGCTTTTTTAGGGATAGTAAAATAACTACAGATGAAAAATACATAATAAGGCTAAAACACAGAATTAACGACAACTTGGCGAATGCCTCTACGGAGACTTGAAAAGTACGCCAGTTCTGTCAACTTAAAGATCCAGATAGAATTTTACTTAATAATAGGTACTACTTTATTATTCCATAGATCAATTTCGCCAAATTATACATATTGCAAAACGATTCACCATTTTATACAAACGAATATAACTTTTATTTTAAATAACCAAAGAATCAATAAATTACGAAAATATTAATAGAAATACAAATAACGTCGAATAAAAAAGTAGTTAATGACGTAACAAACGCATATAACATGTTTAATTTCAAATGAATGTGGCATTTACGATCATCCATTATTGACATTTAATCTTTTATTTTTGCGGCAGTTTTTTGGTCGAAGGGATAATCAAGTAGTACCAAATAATATAAAAAAATATAAATAATAATATAGCCAATAATATTTTGGTCAGGTGTCATGTATGGATCACGTTGGTGCGATTGCAACAAAATTGTGATTTTATGGATTGGTTGTTCTTTATTTACTAATAAATTTTGTTTCTTTACTTTTCTTTATTTTTTTTCTTTCTTTATTGTTTTGTTCTATAATTATTAATTAAACTTCACCTATTTATTATTGTTTCCTTTTTAAAATAATCGAAAATAATTAAAAATAATATAACATATAACTGGTATTTGAAAACGCAGTGTTTGCCAAACTGATGTCAGATTTAAAAAAACGCGCAGAGGTGATGCGTATATAAAAATGGAAAAATGTTTATAATAATGTAAACAAAAGCGTAAACAGATAATCAAAAAATCGCCTTTTCGATTTTTTTTTTTTTTTTTTTAAATAACGCCAAGCAGTCGTTAATTCTGTAGTTGCATCAATAATAAATTTTCTTTTCTTAGTTTGTTTCATAATGAAAAACCATAAATTTAATCATCTCAAATAAAATAATCTGACAAATTTTCTATGATCTCGTTGATGATCTAGAAATCTCCTTAATACATAAACAAAAAGGCAAAGATGTCATATGCGCCGAGTTTGGCGCGATAATTTTTTATGCTAATTTGGCGGGAACATTGTTTTCGAATACCAGTTACATGTGTATATTTAAATTATTTTCTATTATTTAAATAGTAATAAAAATTTATGAAAAAAGTTTAATTAATAAGTATATAACAAAACAATTTATACAATCTATAAAGTAAATAAGCATTTTATTTATAAATAAATATTAATAGTCGGGTTAATATATCTCAGACAAAATAATGCCAATTTAAAGTCTATTAGTTACCTCGGTGATATATAATATCTGTGCCAATAAAACTTTCAATAATATAGTAAATATGCTATTTGGCGGTGCTCAGTTATTGAAAATTAGTCCAATATCATTTTAAATATTGTCTAACACAAAAAAATATGAAGAAAATTGAAGAAGAAATGACGAATTAAAACAAACTTGTAAAATATTTTGGCACAAATGCCTTATGCGCAACACATTTGTGATTTTTCCCCTTTTTTACGCCAATTTGGCGAAAACTTCATTTTAAAATATCAGTTACATATATATTTTTTAATTGTTTTCTATTATTTTAAAAAGGAAATAAAAATAAATAAATAATGTTTTGTTAATAATTATAAAATAAAACAATTTACATCATTTAAAAAAATAAATAAGAGTAAATAGTTTATTAATAAATATACAATAGCCGAGCTACCATATGAACATAAAATCGACGTTTTGTTGCAATCGCGCCAATGTGGTGCATATATGACATGTGTGCCATTTTTTTCAGCAGGCAATTTTTATTTCAAAATGTTGAATTTATTGATAGTAATTACGCAAAATTGCATAAATTTTCTTTAAATTGCATACATTTCCTTGTTCAGTTTGTAAATTTTAAAACTAATTTTCCCTGGAAGAGAATTTTGACAAAATGGCGCAAAAAAAAAAAAAAAAAAAAAAAAAAAAAAATGTTTGTTAATTACAATTTTCAAAATTGCGGTGAAAAACTTTTGAAAAAGAATGACATTATTTTACAATATATATGTGTGTGGCAGAATTTCACACTAAAGCTAAAATTTAAATATTAGATTACAATTTTTAAAATATTAACTTATGTTTATTGAATTTACAATTGAATACTAAAATATACTCGAAAAATCATCTTCTTTTGGAAAAAACAACATTATTGTGACCTAATGTTAGACATATGCATTTTTGGCTTAATTCTTTGCCGACAAAAGTAAAAAAAAGTCTCAAAGAAACAAATATATAACTCACAATTACTTTCATAATTAGATCTGCCTTTTTCTGGAGTAAGTTATATACTACTGAAATTTGATAAAAAAGAGAAAGAAAATAATAGAAAGGAAAATAAATATCGTTCAAAATTCATTTAATCAAATTTTCAAGTTATTTTTTTTTTATTCTAACGCAAGGATAAGTCGCCAAATGTTGCATCAAATGTAATATTTCACGTTAAATTATTTTTTAAGCGTTACAAATATTTCTTTTATTTTTAAGAAAAATATTTTTTTATAATAACATGCCTCATTAAATGGTTTTTCTTTATTATTATTATTTTTATTATTATTATTATTATTATTATCAATAGTTATTTTCTGCTTTTATTTGCAAGATGTTTGTAATATTTCTAACAGATATATCATTTTTAATTTGTTTAGTAATGATAATTTTTGCCAAAAAATAACTACTGGCAACCCTTTCATCAAAAATAACCGAAAAATACGAAATTTAGTACGAAAAATCAGAGTTATCCCTGTATATTTGTATTATAAACCTCTGCAAAAATATTTCCTATCGAATGATATAAACTGCAAAAAGATCCATCGGGTAGTTTTTGAAAACACCCGTTTGGAAGTTTCAGAATTTCTGCTTTATAATATATATGATATGATATGATATGATATGCAATTAAGTTTAATTTTATCATTTGAACAACTGAATTTTATAGAAATAGCATTTTGTCAATTTTAGTTTAAAATAATATTTTATTTGAGTGCTAGACTGACCAATATAAGATGTATTTTTTAATGTAACGAATTTTGTTGATGTATTGCAAATAGATAAAACAGTGCCTTCTTAACCCCTTCGCGACGAGAACCTTTTACGAAATGTTTAATGTATTGTCACCGGTTTTTAAAAACAGAAATTTGTGCCTTATTAAATTTTAAAAAAATGCTGTGATTGCATAAGGCAAATTTTACAGTAAAATTTTGCTGATGGAGATAAACAAGGACTCTTAAGCCTTAAGAACCTTAAGCCTTAAACCTTAAGATTTTTAAGACGGGCGGCACGTATACGTGTCACTCGTCTCCAAGGAGTTAAAGATTTTCTTTCAGCGAATTTCGACGGGTACCACCTCGTTATTTTCTAATGGTGATAAAAATTCTTCAAGCTTTCTCTGACGGTGCGTGCGCATGAATAGGCCAGAAGAGCTGACAGTTATCAACAGAGAGAATCTTATTACAAGGTAACTGCTTTTCTATGACTTTGCAGCAGTTTTGACAAAACAAAACAAAACTATCTAGTTTGCAAAAAGTTTGCAGTACTTTCGTCATGACAGACTTAAATTTTCTTCTTATTTGTTTTTACTTTATTACTTTACTTACTTTAATTTATTTGTTATTTATTTTCAACTTATCTGTTTGCTGATAATTTATAATAAATTTGATGCAGGAAGCGGTTAAATTGTATTACAAATTAGCTGTAAGTTAAAAGTGTGGTTACTTCGACGTTGCCGTTTTCTTGCTGCAGTCTTGTTATAAACTTTCAGTCTTGTCATGCAAAACATGCTTCAACTTTGCAAGTTTGCAAAGAAAGATTCATGTAAATTTTCTGTAAATTAAAATTGCTGTGTGGATATTTTTATTTCGTCATTTTCATGAATTAAAGACAGTTTTGCACCAGATTTAAAAAAAATTAATCATGCAAGTGGTCCGTCATTCATTCACTGTGAATGTGTCAATTCAAATTTATCACGCAAGATAACATCAGAAAAAAAAAATCAAACTTGATTCGAATGTGCATGCAATCTGGAAATAAGTTATTAAAAAAAATCTTACTTTTATAATCTTTTCTAAAGTTCTTCCAAAAAAATTCGAAATTTCCTACAAATTCATGCATTACCTGATAAACGGAAGGAAACTATTTAATAGCAAGTCTCATCCATCAAATTGTTTGAATTCAAAGGAGATGACAAAGGAATTGTGCTCCAGTTTTCTTCCGTAAACTAATATTCAGGAAATAAAATGAGTTTTTTCCTCCGTAGTTTATTATCTAAGGTATTACCTGTCAAATGATGTTTTCATTCACTTTAAATTGGGAGGTTTTATTTAATTCTAATATGTTTAATTTTACTCTTCTTCTAATTCAACCGGTGATAATGGATTAAAAACTCTGTAAAAGACATGAAAAAATATTATTGGAAAAGTTTTTCTTCTTTTTTTTCTATATATTGATCTCTATTCTAAATATTGATCAGTTATGTGGTTAAAGACAAACTTTCATCGTTTTCACAAAAAAAAAAAAAAAAAAAAAAAAAAAAAAAAAAAACCATGTAAGTGGGTGATGGTCTCTATTGTCGGAGATTCAGTGAGAATGTGTCTAGTCAAATTTATAACAGCAAGATAACATCAGAAAAAATCAAACTTTCTGCGAATGTTCATGCTATCTGGAAATAACTTACGTAAAACACCCCAATATTTCTTACTTTTATAATTTTTTCAAAATTTCTTCCAAAGCAAAGACAAATTTCCAATCAGTTTCACAAAAAAAAATACTTATGCAAATGGGTGAATGTTTCTGTTGTCGGAGATTCAGTGAGAATGTGTCTAGTCAAATTTATAACAGCAAGATAACACCAGAAAAAAAAATCAAACTTTCTGCGAACGTGCATGCTATCTGGGAATAAGTTGCAGAAAAAAAATCTCAAATTTTTCTTGCTTTTATAATTTTTCCTTAAGTTCTTCCAAAAGATTTCGAAATTTCCTACAAATTCATGCATCACTTGATAAACGGAAGGAAACTATTTAATAGCAAGTCTCATCCATCAAATAGTTTGAATTCAAGGGAGATGACAAGGGAATTCTGCTCCCGTTTTCTTCCGTAAACTAATGTTCAGGAAATAAAATGAGATTTTTTCCCTCATAGTTTATTATTAAAAATATTACCTGTAAAATGAATTTTATTTTATTTTATTTTAAGAATCTTGAACAATGGAACAATGCGATTAGTTTGATGGACTACCTAGTTGCGTGGCAACTTTACATTCAGTGTAGAGAGGTAAGTTATGTTGCAAAGGCGTTTGGGAGAATAATTGTTTAAATAATGCTTCTAATTCTATGCTTCTTCTAATCCAACCGGTGATAATGGATTAAGATTTCTGTAAAAGACATAAAACAAACTTTATTTGAAAGTTTTAAAAAAATATATTGATCAATTGAATGGTTAACACTAGAACCGCGGAGACCGGTCATTTTGACTTTATCGAATGAATAGGTGTCGATTGAAAACAGAAATTTTATCATAGAATAAGTTACGTATGTTTCGAATTAAAGTAGTTTAAACAAATAAGTTAAATAGTTCAATTAAAAATTCTGGTGAAAGATATTTTTATGAAATTTGAGTAAAATAACAAGCGGTTCTAGTGTTAAAGACAAACTTGCATCAATTTCACAAAAAAACCCATGCAAATGGGTGATGGTATCTATTGCCGGAGATTCAATGTGAATGTGTCTAGTCAAATTTATAACATCAAGATAACAGGAGAAAAAAATCAAACTTCCTGTGAATGTGCATGCTATCTGGGAATAAGATACGAAAAAAAAATTTTTTTTTTCAATTTATACTATTTTCTAGAATTTATCCAAAAGAATTCGGGAGTCCCTACAAATTCATGCATTACTTGGTATACGGAAGGAAGCTATTTAATAGCAAGTCTCATCCATCAAATTGCTTGAATCCCAGAAAAATGACAAGGGAATTGTGCCTCCGTTTTCTTCCGTAAACTAATTTTCAGGAAATAAAAGGGTTTTTTTTCCTCCGTAGTTTATTATCTAAAATATTACCTGTCAAATCATTTATTTCATTCATTTTATTTTAGGAAACTTTATTTAATTCTGATATCAAACGCGACAGTGTTACATTAATAAAAGAGTAAAAATTTACTTTATACGCTTTGCGACGTTGCAGTGACGTCACTGCAATTGCCAGAAACATGTTTTTTAAAGTAAATAACATGTTTTGAAGGATATTTATAAATTTCTAAAGATTTTTAAGAAAGTCACACCTCAGTCACAATGTGACGTCACTGAGTGGTGGCATTTTGGTCACAGATGTGATGTGACCAAAGTGACTCACAGTGACGTCACTGTGACCATGCATGCTATTAGGGTTTCGGACTTCATGTTTAGTTCGAATTAAGCGAAGATTCGATTTATCCGATTTCGAATTAACGAGAGCCGACTGTATGTGAAATTTGCTCAGGGAGAATAAAACCAAAACTAGACAAAATACTTTTTTCTTTTCAGTACCATTACCAAAATCCGTCACCATAAGTAAATTCTACATTCTTTAATTAATTCGTCATGAAATTCGTACGACTAATTTCACAGAAATGTATTATTACTTTTTTCTGTCTTTACAGGAAAGTATAGGATTCTTGAAAAATTTGGAATACTGATTTTTGGCGGATTTACATACTTTAAAGACCAGAGAACCCGAAAAATATGTTTTAGCAAAATGTCTGTCAATGAGTCTGTCTACCTGTATGTAGGACAAATTTTGTGGGCGCTCCATCTCAAGAACTAATGAACGGAATTGAGGGCTCTCAAATAGTCCGCCGAACATCAAAATATTATAAGAAAAATTTTCGTTTTAGAATTTTCTTGCAAATTGCACATAAATCACATTTGGAGGTTAATTTTAACATAAATGCTGTAGAAACCCACAATGAAATTTTCGGTTAAGAAGTATTGGTGTTCAGTTCGCGGACCATTTGGGAGTCCTGGGAATTTAATAAAAATTTAGATTCAATCTGTCCCTGATATAAAATGGCGCTGATTATTTTTTGGTGTAAATCACTTTCCAGGTTGCGCTGCTATGCTGCTTTTTCTCCATTTCCGCAATAACTATATTTAAAAAACTAAAGGGCAAGTTTTCATAAAATTTTAGATTCCGTTAATCCTTGTTATAATGTGGAGCAGATTACTTTTTGGTGAAAATCGCAGAACAGGTGGCGCTACTATATAGCATTATACATGATTATCGCAATATCTCTATCTCAAGAATGAATGCACGGATTCTCATCAAACTTCAAATTCAGTTAGTTCCTGATATAAATTAGTGCCGTTCAGTTTTTGGAGCAAATCCCCCAATAGATGTCTCTTCTAAACAGAATTTTTTTATGATTTCCACAATGGTTTTATCTCAAAACTAGGACGTGGATTTTCATCAAACTTTAGATTCAGTTAAAACTTGATATAAATTGTTGCTGATTAAATTAGATTTTGGTGTAAATCGCATAACTGGTACCGCTGTTATGATTCCTTTTTGAGGAAGTATTAACATGTATTAGATAAAATAAAGATTTAGGATTGCCACATTTGACTTATTTTTTAACATTTTGAGAGGCGGTAGGTTATATTATATCCCATCCTTGATTAATAAAGATTTGCACCAGAAAAATTTAAAAATTTTATTTTTTTCTAACTTTTGTGGGAAAAGGAAGTGGTGTGATACTGCTCTTCCTTATTTGGAAATAAAATTTTATCAAATTTCTATTAGGTATTACACAAACGCATCTGCTTCTTCTCAAAGGGTTAATGTATATATTCATTTAGGTGTATCGGGAAATTGAAGTTATGTACTAGATTGTTAAAATGCTACAAAATGACTAAGTCACTTCTAATAATAAATTATTAAATCTTGTCAATATGACTATTACATTTATTAGCATATGTTTCGACTATTGCCATCATAAATGTTTCTCTAAAACGAGTAAAATAATTTTTAGAAATTATTCTTTTCTGCGTATCATCAGACGCCCATTAACCTCTTCGTTACCGAACAAAAAATATTTTTAAAAAATGGTGGAATAGATTATTCTATTAAATTTGGCTTCAAAAATAAATAACAATAAAATAATTTTAAAAATTGATGCACAGAATATGGTAAAAGGGAGTTCCACATATATGGACTCTAAGACAATTGAGTAAAAATCTCAAAATTTTGAAAAATATTGTAAATATTTTTTAAATGCGAAAAGGAATGTTGTTTTTAATAACAACAAATTTAAGTATTATATTTAGTGCTAAGTGCATAAAATGAATTTAATCTTGAATGTCAAAAATTAAAAAAAAATTGTCATAAACTATTAGAAAAAATTTTTACTTTATTTTTCACTCAGCGTTAAAAATAGATAAAAAGAATTTAAATTTATACATAAACTTTACATTTTATACAGATAACTCTTCTTTTTGATTTACAACCTTCCAAATAACACTCAGGCGATCTTTTGCTGTCTATAAATCTTGTAAACGTCTTACCTTGTCAAGGCGAATTTCTTTATAAAAAGTACATTGAAATTTTCTTCCTTATTTGGAATTCTTTGTTTCAAAACTTGAATTTATTCATGGAATACATACGGTGTGTTATATAATTTCGTACTTCATACTTGATCACAGGTGTAGAAAGATACACCCTATAATTTATTGATGACACATACTTTCATCTTTATCATTTTATTATCTCTTACGCAATGCATCCAGCAATTAGAAATCATTAGATATACAAAGTGATTAAATAGGCCATGTGTTTATTTTGGCTGCGCAATGATAATTTGGTAGGTACTGATAGTCGCCCCAGTGGCGTGATCAGTAGAGGCAGCTGCTGCCACGTCGAGGGGTCCTGGTTCGAATCCGGGTAAGACATGGATGGCGTGTTGTCCCTTTGTAGTTAAATAAATATGTAATGGAAATGCGAATAAAAAGAGTGCTGAGTTGTCGTTGTTTCGGTGTGTGATGGATCATTCGAAGCGAAAGCCATAGCTGCTATAGGCCTCAAAGCAATGTCAAATAAAATCCAAAAATGTACTGCTAAACGATATATAAGTCAGAGAAAAAAAATAAACACTGCCAACTAACTCATAAAATAATTTATCGTTGAAGAAGGTTACTGGTTCCGAACGATTGGAGACAAAGTCTACTTGCTAATAAAGCATATTAAACTTCCTTAGGGGGCCATTTACACATTAAAATAAACTTCATTTTTTTGAATGGCGATATCCAATTTTAACAAGATATTTCAAATGTTTGGTTGAAAATACATCTAGACACAAAATTTCATTTGATTGATACATTTTTGAATTATAAACATTCAAAATTTATGTGCTTCTAATGTTAAATTTCATTTTCATGTTTTTATGACTATCTCCTAAAGTGCAAATTTGTTATGTAGCAATGTTAAAATACAAAAACAAAAATACGTTCAATTCGTAGTTTGAATAATTTTATTATATAAATTATGAATTCTGAAATTAATATTAGAAAAAATTATGAATTGCAATCTACAATTTTTTCGATGGATATAGACTTATTAAAAAGGGGGGGGGAATCAAAAAATCGATTTTTTTATTTTCAGATACTACAACTTATAAGAAATATTTTCGGAAAAATTGAAGTTATTAGCAAAACTTTCCGAGTTATAGACAACTGAGTCTCCGGGCATGCGGTCCCTGTGACCGTCAGTAAGCTATTAAAAGCGATAATTTTGTGTCAGTTTCGCACCTGAAGTTAACCAAAGACGTAGTTTAAGGTATTAAGGATGCGTTGGATCATGCAGAACTGACAGAAGTTGCTTTGTGGAGCTGGAATAGAGATTCTATATAAGTTAAAAAATATTCTACTTTAACCATATACCAAATTTCCTTAAAAAGTTTTTTTAAGTCGATAGTCAAAATTTCTCAAAAATCTTTGAACCGATTTCGCCTAAACTTTGCGTACATTTTTTGCATACTAAATATTGGTTTCTGGACGAAGGGTTTTTTTTTTCAATTATGACTTATTTTTTAATTAAAAAGAGTAATTTTTGACGAAAGTCAAAGTTTAAATCAGAATTTTTTGAATGCACCTTCACCAAAAATTCAAAAATTAATATTTTGTTAATTTCTTACTTCAAATTTACGATAAACGTACGTATTAAAGAAATCCTTTTGTTTTTTTAATTTCAGCCAATCATGAGTTACCCTGACTATCACATGGTAATTTTATTTTGAGGTGACTCTGTTCTCACCGCTATCAGTAGCTAAATTTTCAATATTTTTTTCATAAAAATATAACAGAATTATCTTAGAAGAATGTTTAATAACGTACAATAAGTTTAAAAATATTAATAAATAAAGTACTCTGTCAATAAAAAATTCGCAAAATATGCTTTTTTTAGTATCTCAGACCCTTGTTCACTTTTAAGTCCTGTTTTACATAAATCCGAAATTAGAAACTTTTCTTCCAAATGATTTTCAAATTTTGCTTAAAAAGTCAAAATGATGATTTAAGGGGCCTTCTACAATAGGAGTGACTAAATAGTGTAGAACTTCTTATTCTATAATATAATCTAGCAGTTTTAGTGACTGCTTTAGTGGCATCTAGGATGCTTTGATCAAGAAGGAGGTTTTATCGATTAACAATAGTGTACCGAACTTCAGTTTGGATACAGCCTCTAAAATATGCTTTTTTTAAAGTAATTAATTTCTCGTAAACATATCGTCCGAATTGCAAGAAATTTTCTTTGTTAATTGAAGGAACTAGAGTTCATTTATGTCAGATTTAGCTATTTCTTTTGAAAACAACAAAGCTAGAATTCGTTTAAATATGTAGATTGTCCCCTACCATAGATATGTAGTACCATCCATAGATATATATTGTACCTATTTGTTCCATCTAGCTGACTACTTTTACTCTTTTCTTGTCTTTTGTCGACCATCTCAACCTTGTATAAGTTGCTTCACTTTCAACACATATTGAAACAAAAACAACTGATATGTTATATTTGTATTTTAAATGAAAATCTCATTATTTCGAAGTACCTCATCCCACTCAGCTCTCATTTTTTATGTAGCAAAACTGATTCGATTTAACGTAATAGTTCCTGAAAGAAAGTTCTCTTGCAAAAGATATTCTGCATATTTCAAACTTATAAAAATTCTATGTAAATTATATGGTCAAAAATCAAAAGTATCAAGCACTAGAAAAGACCTTTACTTTATGGTAGAGTAGTAATAGAGAAATCTAATGATCCATGTCTGCCAGAAGAGATGTGGTGCATAAGCAAAAAACTAATATTACTAGTGATTTATTTGTAGGTTTATCATTGTGTTTGCCATAGAATCATGTCATACCTTTAATTGTACAGCAAATACAGTTGCGGCTCGTCAGGGGTTGCTGCATCAAAGTTTTCACACCGCAAAAATAGTATAGTAATTTCAGTTTTAATTAATCATACAAGTTAGTCGGACAAATAATGTAAAAGATTCTGTCAAATTTTAGTAGTAGAAAAAATTCCATGCAGCCCTCCCCGAGGAGATGTTACTGAGCAAACACAATGTTAAACCTACGACTAAACAATTTGTGGCATTAATTTTTGGTTTATGCACCACTTCACTTCCGGCAGACATAGGTCTTTCGATTTTCCTATTACTATTGGGTGTTTCCATGAGCACTTGTCGTGTAAGTCACATTTCCGTTATTTTCGAAAGGTTTGCATGGCCTTATTCAATTAATGAAATATCTCTGAAAAAATAAGTTGCATTTTTCCGTTCTAAAATACTGTTATCCAAAATCGTAGTATGTGATTTACACGACATGTGCTTATGGAATTACCCTATTGTTCCATAAAATAGAGGTTTTTCTTCTTGTGCTCTATACCTTAGTTTTTGTGCTGTCGGCTCTTGGACTGTTAGTTAAAGTCAAAGCTAGCGAGGAATGGAGTTCTTGTGTTAGCAGTTTCATCAATTATATTTTAATAAACAGCCAAATGTAATAAAATTTAATTTAATAATAAAATAATGTCAAATGCAATAATGTTTACTAACATGCCTAAAACTGGAAATTTATTACAAAATTTTGTGCTCCGTGAACCAAAACAATTATTATTAATTTGTTGTCTTCTAATAATGTCGAAGATGTTATGAAGCGTTACTTATTGGCTCAATATAACTTAAAGTGTGACAGTCGGACTTTTGATACAACATTTTATGTGCGGTTGAGAGTTTCAATTCAAATGGTTTTTGATAGACAAATCAGAAAAAATGCCTAGGCTATCTTGCGAAATGCCAAAATTTGAAAAAAATATTAATGATACGAAGAATTATTTTTTATACAAAATAAAAATGCAAGATTTTAGGTAATCGTCAAAAATCTTTTGTTTCTGTAAATGCACAAAGTAATGTCATAATTCATAACAAGAACGTACATTTCTCAAAAACGAAAACCAATAAAAGAAATTTAAACCAGAAAAGTATAAAAGAAATTTTTTTTTAATCTTAATCCAAATTGTTCCATTGATAATTTAATAAAGTTTACATGATGCATGTTTGCTGATCACTTCTATTTTGCGCACCGGCTGCTAAGGAGTACTTGTGAACTTTCACAAATTTCTAAAGTATCGAATACACTCAAAATACAGGGTGAGCATAAATTATTGAGCTCATTTCATAGTTCTATAAAAAATCATTATTGTACTAACTGTTTTATATTTTACTTACAAGCATTTTTCAAACAGCTTTATTTTACACATTCAAAAAGTTGTATACATGAGCTCCATGTACGTCAAATATCGGATCTATATTCAATTTCACACTAAACGTTGTGGAGCATCTCAGACATTATTCCTCAAATAACCTCAGTGAATCCACGTTTTAGTTCACGTAGGTGCCAACTTTTAAGCATTTTACTTACCACAAAAATTTTATAGTAAATATTGTCTTATTTAATCTTCGGGATCTTATGATTAAAGAAATGAAAAATCTCTGTACAATTTTAGTGGTAGCAAAAATGCGTAAAAGTTGGCAGCGATGAGTTCATCAATATCGTGAACATTTCTTGCGCACACCTTGTCTTTGACAAACCCCCAAAGAACTTTTGTAATCATCTTGCGAATAGGTGTTTAACAGATTTAGAATTGTCTCACTAAAACATGAAATTATCCCTCAGTAGAGCGTTAAAAATCATTAATTTAAATATGTCATTAAATAAGGAAAATATGTCTATCTCAAAAAAGTGGTGTAAATAAAACAATATGAATTTTTAAAACAGCGAACAACCAACACTGGGTTAAAGAAAAATAATTTGTATTTCGAAATACTTTTCTAGAATTTTAAGACAAGGAATTCGAAATCCTATTTAAAATTTTTTAATGTATTACGAATGAACGGAAAGCAATTCTGCAATAGTCATTTCTCATCCATCAAATTATTTGAACTTCAGAGAGTTGACAACGTTTTTCGGCGTACTTTTTTTATTTTTTGAACTAATGATTTACAAAGAAAATGAAATTTTTCAATGATTTATTATCCTAAATTTTATCCGAAAAATCAATATTGTTATTCATTTATTCATTTCACTTTAGCAAAGTTACATGCAAATTAATATCACATGACAAAAAAAACGGGTTCATGAGTAACCGTTCTTGATGTCGACAGACGCAAGGATCTAAACATCTTATTTTCCCTTTTTACATTAATTTACTAATTAACTACTCCTAAACATTGCATAATTTTGATTTTCAATTATCGGAATGGGCGATAATATAGTTAGAAATAGGATTTTGCCACTTTTTTTTTATTCGCAACTGCCAAACTGTTAACAGAAATTTCGACAAAAGAAATCTGCAATAATAAATGCAAAAAAAAAGGCATCTACTTATTTTGAAAGTAAATTGTTTCTTAAATTCTGTTGTCAGTCCATCACTTTAGCATTTTAGAATCAGAAATATTTTGCCCATGCAAAAGCTAAAGGAGAAAAAACTAGCATCTAGTCAATGATGGCTAACGAAATTTACCGCTTGCAGACATATGAAGATTTGCATGAAGATAGTCTAAGGCAGATTCTGCAGTACCTAAAGCTCATTTTTTAATTTTTTTTTAATAATTAGCTGAGATTTAATTAAAAACTCATAAAAGAGGCTATTTTTTTTCTTTTTTACAATTTACTGGAGGAGTCTGTTTGCATGCTTATTGCGGTTTTCAAAAAACGTAGAAAGGAGAAATCACATTTTTTTTTTTTTGGGGGGGGGGGGGTGAAAAAGTTGCTATATGCCCGACCGATGAAGTAATACAAAACAGGGTGTATACCTAAATTTAACCCTTTGATTACGGGCTTGGGACATATGTCGTCCCAGAGAATATTACTTTAATCTATTAGCACCACTTTTTGAAAACTATTCTATTTCATAGATATATACCAGAATAATTTTAAAAGAAATCTATCACAAAGAATTTTTTCTAAAAATTTTGGTTTGAATAAATTTAAAAATAGCCATCGTTCTAGCCCGTAATCAAAAGGTTAACCCTTAAATCAGTGTCGCCAGTGGGCTACTTTTTTTAAAATACAAATTTCTTGATTCACACCACGTTTTTGAAACGGCAAAATTCCGTTTGTTTTCGCTTTTATTATTAAGACATTAAATAAGGCGCATTTTACTATTTCTAAAAAGTGATGCCAGTCAAGAATCTGAATTTTAAAAAAGTAGCTGCACTGCCTTAAATGCATATTGTATCATTTTCGATACCATAAGTGTTCCCGATTTATTGGAGGTTTTATTCACGTATTCCGTATTCTCACCAGAAATTTAAAAGAGTAATTTTCACTTTACTAATGACAGAACAATGCGAACAATGTAAGCCTGTTATGGACCTCCTAGTTGAAAGAACAACTTTATATCCAGTATATCATAATGAGCCGTGTTGCATGGGCATGGGGAGCCATAAAAAAATTAAAAAATAATGTATAGAAGTGGCAAGCCACAGTTAAGAAAAATAAAATTAGCTAGCTAAATTAATCAATAAATAAAAAAAAATTAAAAATAAGAAAAGAGAAATTAAGAAAAAAAAAACTTATACTGTTCGTAGTGTTCGAAAAGCAAAGGACGAAAAAGCTACCGAAGGGATGCCCCAATAAAAAAAAAGACTCTTTACAGAGACCATACAATTTTTTTTTCTTATAAGAAAAACAATAAGTTTTAAAGTTAGTTAACACTAACAGACTAACAGAATACTTAATGACAGACCATTCGTAATAAAATCAAGAAAAATTTACTATTTAGATTTTTCTGGTATGAATTCTGATTCTTTGAATTGCACATTTTTTGGATCGCGTTCTATCCTATGCATTTTAGGGTTAATACTTTTGAATCTGAAAAGTCAAAATCAATATGAAAAAAATATTATTGTTAGTCTTTTGAATGTTTTTTAAGCTATTTTCTGTGTCGACCTTTCTTTGTTATGTCGAAGTTTCTCTAAAATTCCATTCCTGAAGTACTGATTAACCCTCTAATGCCCGTGGTAGCGTATATGTAAATTTTGTAGAAACCACGTTTTTTTAGTATTTTGTAAAAATATTGAGCACAGATGTCATATACGCACCACATTTGCACGTGTTTTTTACCGCGCCAATTTGGTGATTTTCTTTTTAAACATAAGTTAAAAATTGCATACAATAACAGCACATGATTATTTATTGCAATATAAAAATAAAATAGCGCGAAAAAATGAAAGAGATTCTAGAATTTAAAAAAAGGAAATAAAAATAAATAAATGATAATTTGATATAAATAATTAATGTTATAGTATACAATTAAAACTTTTTTTAAGAATTAAAATAAAAAATAACAGTAGAGCCATTGCACAGATGTGCAATAGCAAATTGGCGCGGTAAAAAACACGTGCATATGTGGTGCGTATATGACATCTGTGCCCAATATTTAATGTCCTTAGTACATAAGAATGACCTATTTAATATAACTTCTATTATCCGGAACTATTTTTTTCGGACTCTCGAAACATTCATTCAGATAAAAGGTACATAAAAATTTTCGATTTTTTATTTTTATTTTAAGGAAGGAAGGTAAAAGGTAATAAAAGAACAAAAATTATGCATAAAGAAGGAAGTCGATCAGATAATTAGTTGCTGAGACATTTGTAATCCTGTTTTTGACATTCTTAGATTTTTCATGACCCTGTATTTCATTCAAATTTCAATTCAAAGATATATTTTAATTAAAAATAAAACGCTTAATCCGACGAAATAAACTGTTTGTTAAAATGATTATTATTTTTGGAGTTATAAGAATGTTTCTTTTATGCAATTCGATACTACTTGAGTAGTTTGGACGTTTTATATCGAAATAGGTTCATCAGCAATTCATTAATAGAGAATTACTATGTATATTAAAAATATTTAAATATGCACTGAAATTCTGTTTTGGAATTCAATGCATTTTATAAATAGTTTCCACATGTTTTATTTTCATATGTTTTAGTAAGCATATCCATGACTGGTAAGTATTACGATGGCCCCTAATGGCTAATTTAATATAGTACTACTACACAAAAGTAATTTTGCTTTCACAGAATTTGTGCATTATTGAAATTAGAAAAGTCCTGCTTTTATGCCTTAAGTGACTGCGTGCATGATATCTTGAGAATAAATGCATGGATTGTTATTAAATATTATGCAGGTTATTTGATACAGATAATAAGCACATATATATGGATTGTTATGAAATTTGATATAGATAATAAGAACTTGTGCATTTGTAAAGTAAAGTACCTTTAAATATTTGCAGTTATAATATTTTCAATTAAGACCATTCTTATATATTATTAAAATTTAAAACTTTTTTTAAATTGCATTCTTTTTTTGGCCTTAAAGAAATAATTTTGACCAAAGAATAACTCTTTAAATAATATAAGAACAAAAGGTAGCGTTTATGAATGAATCTGGAATAAACACAAAATTTCTAAATAAGAAACGAGGTAAACATACAACCCTGATTCCAAGTATTAATTTCCAGTTTATGGCAATTCAGAGAATACGATAACTGCAATGCTTAGTTTATCTGATATTCACAAAATAAAAAATCTTAAGTATTCAATATCTTTTGCGGGAAATAAAACTTACTTCAGCCTTTTATCTCAAGTTCTTTATTTACGTTCCGATGTTTTTTGGAATAATATGTCTCTTCAAACTATCTTTGTGAAAGGTGTCAATTCAATCCAGGTCTATCATCAGTTATTATCGATTTGTTTGTGAATCAATGAAACACCATTTTATTTATTTCCTATAAGAAAAGAGTGTGAGCTGTATCGCAAGAATATTTCTAGATAGTATTATTCTCTTTGGAAGAATTTTCTTTGTTTTAAGTTTAAGAAATCGTTAAAAGTAAATTTCGAGATTGAGAATAAGTTTTCAGATAATATGTGTTGAGAAGAGCGATTTACATCTGAATTTGCTAGAAATACACATGCTTATACGCCGGATACACTTCTATCAGTGTGTGAATTTCAAACATTTCAATTTACAGTGTATAAGTGTAGGATAGATAAGCACTTATTACATTAAAATCATTAGCGTCTTTCATGTTCGCATATCGTTAGGTCAATATTTATTCAACTCAAGTGAGAAGCCAAAATTAAAATTTATCAAGAACATCTTTTACACCATTTTATTGATACACTACCCAACATAAAAAATGTTTCGGGCTCAAAAATAGCTATTTCAGAAGTATTTTGTCTCGCTAAACACAAAAATCAACATAAAAAGTTGAGATTGTCTCTTGTTTTCGAGGTAGGAACCAACTTGAGAAATCTCACTATGGCTGTTTTATAGGAATTCGAATGTTCGGAAATTGGTACTCTTAATAGCTGTAATTCCCTTCAATTGAATTCTCTGTGTAGAATCCAACCAGAAATCAAGATCACAGAATACAGGATTCGTCACAAGAATCTTCTTCATTTCTTTGAGAAGAAAGAGCATGTTGTTGTTTGCACTGATGTAAATGGTTTCATGAATTCAATGAACATAACTCATGATCCACGGAAATAGAGGTTATTTATAGACGCTTCCAAACTTAGTTTGAAAGCAGTCTTACTACACAGCGCCAACATTATTTCTTCCATTCCCATTGGACATTCCGTTCGAACGCAGGAAACTTACGTGAATGCGAAATTACTTCTCGAGTCAATCAAATATGAGGATCAGAAATGACAGGTTTGTGGTGACTTGAAAATAATTTCTTTACTCCTGGGAATGCAATTAGGGTTTACCAAGTACTGCTGTTTTCTGCGTTTGTGAAACAGTCGAGATAGAAACTTTCACTACATAAAAGACAAATGGCCTTCAAGAAATCTAAATCCCGATGAGAGAAGTGTCCAAAAAGAGCTTCTAGTTAATCCAAAAAACATTCTGCTTCCGCCACTGCACATTAAGCTGGGATTAATGAACTTCGTCAAAGCTTTGAACAAGGATGAAGAGGCTTTCCAGTACCTTAGAACCAAATTTCCAAGAATGAGTGAATCAAAGGTTAAAGAGGAAATCTTTGTGGGGCCTCAAATTTGCACAATAATGAAGGACCCTGCTTTTGATAAAGTTTTGGAAGGGAAAAAGAAAGCAACCTGGAAAGCCTTCAAAAATATGGTATGAGGATTTCTAGGCAACCGAAAAGCCTAGAAGTACCAACAGTTGGTGAAAGAACCGTGACCTTGGATACGAAATGTCTCTGAAACATCATTTCCTCCACTCTCAACTTGATTTTCTCCCTAAAAACTGTGGAGTTGTAAGCTATGAGCACGGTAAAAGGTTTCACAAAGATATCTCTGTAATAGAACGCTGATATCAGGGTCGTTGGGATGAGTCAATGCTGGCCGACCACTATTGAACTGTTACAAGAGATGCTCCGGCGTTGACATACAAGAGGCAATTCAAAAGGAAACGTTTGCAAGAATAGGCTAAAACAACAATTGCTTTCTGAAAAATGAACATTGTTTAATGAAACATGCCTTTTGTATTGTATTTATTACATAGGAATTTTTTTCTTCTTCAATTTGCTTTTAAATCAATGTATGGGATGTTGTGTATCTTTCTCAAGTGGGCTGTATTGTATCTTGAAAACAAGAGCCAATAAAAAATTTTCATTTATATATTCGTTTTTTTTCCAGCCCAAAATTAGTAGGAATTGACTATCTAGAGCCAGGAAACTGACAAAAATATTTTTTTGTTGGCAAGTGAATCAACTAGATAATCATACCACGTAAAAATATGAACTCACAATAAATTAAAAAAAAAAGAAGCTCTTTGTTGATTTTCAGATAATAAACGTCTGTTATAAAGAGATGAATTCTGGACGATATTTACATGAATGAAAGCACTAGTCTATTTTAATATTCATAAAGAGATTGTTTTCACCTCATTTATAGTTAATCATGCTTAGAGATACAATCATGAAAAATCCAGAGGGAATATGTTACAGGCAGATAGCATACCAGACAGTATCCTCTATAGCAACAGAAGGTATGCGGAGTTATCCAAAACGTACTCGTCGCATACAACCGTATACCAGCCACTACATCCCTGTCATGTCACCTCAAAGCAAAGGTTAACAATAAGCTATTTATTACATTTCAAAGAATAGATTAAAAATAAATATAAGCATTAGGTTTGTTTTACGATCATTATCTGACCGCAATGTATAAAAGCCATCTAATAAGTTTATGGAGTATTCAGAAAAAAAGTACATTTAAAAATTACAAATAACTTAATTTTCTTTATTAATCTAGAGCATAAATAAAACCTGCCCGCAAAACAGAATTTAAGATTAAATATCAATCGGAATGGACTTAGAATTCCAGTAGCGAAACTGGCAGTCCTACATCCAAGCGTTAAAGCGTCAATTTATAGAAATTCATAGAATATGATGAATACAATGTTTAATTTATTTAACATATACAAAAGCAAAACAAATCTTAAGTATTTAATATCTTTAAGGGAAAATAAAACTCACTTCAGCCTTTTATCACAAGTTTTTTATTTACGTTCCGGTGTTTTTTGGAATGTTATGCCTCTTCAAACAATCATTGTGAAAGGTGTCAATTCGATCCAGTCCTATTATCTATTACTATCGTTTCTGCTGAGGAACAATGAAGCATTAATTTATTTCTTTTCTACAGAAGAAGAGTGTGAGCTTTATCGCAGTAATATTTTTAGATGATATTATTCTATAAAGGAGAATTCTTTATGCTTCAAGGTTACGAAATCGTAAAGTGTAGATTTCGAAGCCGAGGATAATTTTTTTATAGAATGTGTGTAACAATGCTCCATAAATTATTAAACATTGCTGATAAAGCAAACATTTTGCCAATGCACTGTAAAAAAAAAACTGTGAAGGTACTAAACATTTTCTAGGAAACTGGGATTCCAAGAACTTTTCATGTAACGATAACAGGAAAAATTCATGTAATCGATTCTGAAACTTGACTTTTTGCTGTTACCGTTACAGGAAAAGTTCTTGGAATCCCAGTTTCCAAGAAAAAGTTTAGTACCTTTGCAGATTTTTTTTACAGTGTATAAGTTCTACCACTTTTTAAGGGAATTTGACGCTTTTTATTACAGAAATATATTACGAATTCTATGGTTATGAATGATAGTTACAGATTCTTTGATTTAAATATTCAAAAGAAATGTTCTAATCAAATTTAGTAATTCCTTGGAAACCCCAATATTTTATTTTGCTGGGTACCTGGACATATGGGTATTCCTGGGAACGAAAAAGCTGATGCGGCAGCAAAGGAAGCTATTAATCCATTACAACATAAAACTCCTCTCTCTGACGTTAAATTAATTATAAATTTTTTTATTAAAAATAACTGGCAAAACAGTTGGGACTTTGAATACAACAATAAACTGCATCATGTTAAACCTACAATCATGGCCTGGCCTCCAAACTATCCCAAGAAATCTGATGTTATTCTGACCCGCTTACGTATTGGGCATTCCAGAATTACTCATACACTGTAAAAAAAAATCTGCAAAGGTACTAAACTTTTTCTTGGAAACTGGGATTCCAAGAACTTTTCCTGTAACGGTAACAGCAAAAATTCAAGTTTCAGAATCGATTACATGGATTTTTCCTGTTATCGTTACATGAAAAGTTCTTGGAATCCCAGTTTCCTAGAAAATGTTTAGTACATTCACAGATTTTTTTTACAGTGTAGACATTTGTTACTTCGGGAAGATGCGCCCATATGTCCACACTGTCACTTTCATCAACTGACCATTCATCATGTTTTAACTGACTGTCCGGGCCTCCGGCACTTGTATAGAACCTATTTTCATTCTTCATCACCTATCTTGACAAACCTCATTGGGGAAACACCTCATGGGGCGCTCTTTACTTTCATTAAACATGCAGGACTTTATTTTGACATTTAATGTACTTTTACACTTACTGATGCTGTATTTTCACTGATTTACTTCTGTTGACTAAGTTTGAGTTTTTCTAATGTTGTCTGACTGAATCTGGATGGGATCCCCCATCCAGATAGCTTATTACTTTGTTCATTAACTATTTTTTTTTGCTGTTTGTTTGTAATACACTTTTCTTGGCGCAGCATGTCCCCTACGGGATTTTGTGCCATTAAATCCCATACAACCAACCAACCTTGGAAACCCCTTGGAAATTACTAGGAATGTTTGCCTATTGCTTATAGATAATGTGCATGTGATATCACGCACCGGAAAAGGGATGTACTTCTTAACTTGTGGTTGGCAAAAATAATAATTTTTGGAGAGTTAGTAATTTATAACGTATTATTGCCTGCGTATAATACAAAAAAATGAAATTTATTACATCGACGTAAAAATTATATTTAGTTTAGAATTTTCTAATGCAGTTTAATTCGAATTTTTGCCAACAGCAAGTTGAACTGTCGCGAAAAAAGCCAGTTTGTTTACAAACAAGCACATTATCTATCGGTCAAAAGGAGTGTTTTCTGGTGTCTCGTGTAATTCAAGGTTCCAAATACTCAGGATACAGCTAATTTTATACCACTTATTTCGTCATATTTAATTGCAGTATTTTTGCCGTTAGATAAGACTAAGGAAATTAATTTAAAATACTATTACCACCAACATAAAATACACCATATGTTAGCATGGCTACAACCGCAGCACAAGTTCGAATATTTTTTGTGAGCCGTTGTGTCGTGTTTCGCTCGAAGTATGTGGCTCACAAAATTTATTACACCTTGTGCTGCGGTTGTAACTTTGCCAGGCTGGGTATCATTCTAAGTGGAGATGGCAGAACATCGGTACGCTACACCGATGACTTGGGTTCGATTTCTGGCTTGGATATTTCTTCACTCTTTTGTCTGTGGTGTTTTTAAAGCAATTAAATTTCAAATATTACATAATGCAAGGCGTGAGAAGTTTTCTATTGAAAAATGTCTAAGACTTATATAGATTTATTCTAAATTTGTTTCAAAGTCTATTACAATTTTCTATTTTTAATGCACATAATTGCTTTATTTTTGAATTTTAAATCTTTAAAACGTGATTCATTATTATCGATGTTCTTTCCCAAGGTAAAACGTACTTCATAGATGGCAACTTTTACGCATTTTTGCTACCGCTAAAATTGTACAGAGATTTTCCATTTGCTTAATCATAAGATTTCGGCGATTAAATAGGACAATATTTACTATAAAATTTTTGTGGTAGGAAAAATGCGTAAAAGTTGGCAGCTATGGTATTTAAATAACGTGTATAATATATGCTGAGATACAGCTTTTACCATAGTTTTGTATATCATCTGTCATACAAAAATTATAATAATATAAACGCTATATATTCTTGTAGAAATTTTCTAAGCGTTTAAATCAGGTGTGATGATAAACTGCTGAAGTCATATTCATTATACTGGAGATTTTAAAAAAATTGACCTCAGTATTTCAAAATCAGCAAATAAATCATTCGTTTTATCTTGAGTTACTGATTTTTTTTCTTTTTGCATTTAGCATTTCTGATACTGAAAAGCAGAGAAAAAGAAAGTTTCAGTAAAAAAATGTGTATATTATCCCATATGTCATGAAAAAAGAAGTGAAATTTGAAGTGATACTTGGAATTTAAATCTTTAGAATTGAGAATCGAAGTAAGAGTTATTCGAAAGAAATTTTAGAGTATTCCTTTTATCACTTTGTGAAAGAAGTATTTTTTTTTACTTTTAAATAATTAAGATAGTTATACAGAGTAAATATCTGATGGTTGCATTGAAAAAAGTTCATTTTTTCACACATTGTAATATTCTAAATTTGTTCCAAAGTCTATTCCTATTTTGCGCTTTAAATACGCATAATTATTTTGTTTTTTAATTTTAAATCATTAAAACGTGATTCATTATCATCAATCTTCTAACCCATTATAAACAGTATACAAATGACGACCTCAGAGGCAAGGGGTGCAAGTGACAAAAATTCGATTTGTAGTAAATTGAGTTTAAAGATGATTGACGTTAAATTTGAACATCAATAATAACTGACAGAATTGAAAGAGAAAACTACTGCTGGTTTCATTGTGGTCTTTGAACTCTTATTTCAATAACTGTAAAAAAAGTAGAGTACAATTTTCTTTAAATTAATAATTATTCAATTTTGATTATTATTCGGCAAAAGTGGTTTGTCTCTAGAACGCAGCACATGATTAGAAAATCACTCTTATTTCTTCACCGAAAAAAAAGCATATTTCAGGTCTTTTGTGCACTTAGGTCATCTTTTCCAATTTTATCACCTATCCTCTAGTCTTCTGTGGTTCTCTACTAATATGTATAACATATGTTGAAATACAGCTTTTACAATAACTTTGTATATATTGTCTGTCTTATAAAAATCATGATAACAAAAATGCTATATATTCTTGTAGAAATTTTCTATGCATTTAAGTCAAGCTTCATGATAAATTGCTGAAGTCTAATTCATCATACTACAGGTTAAAAAAAATTGACTTCAGTATTTCAAAAACAGCAAATATAGCATTCGTTTTGTCTTGAGTTAATGGTTTATCAATAATTTAATGCGAGAATAGCTATTCCCATACAATACTTTTCACCATATATATTCATTTTTTGAATTGCCGCATGACTGAGAGCTCGACCTGTGGGTTATTGGAAACCATTACATTATGTTACTTTTCCTATTATTATGGAAATTGATTTAAGACTATATGGAAATAGAACTGAAACGGATATTGGAAAATGGCCGTCTGCATTCTTTCTGAAACATATATGCGTATACTTACAACGAGATTTAAAAATAACGAGAATTAGTTACATGCATAAATTTAGTGTTAGTGTATTTTAAAATATTGAATACGTGATGTATGATAAATTATGCTTATTTATTAATTTATTAGAAAGCGAAGAGTCTTCGTAATTTTATTCTGAAATTTTAACTCGCTTAAAAGACTTGCACGTGTAATAATTAATAGTAAGTTGAAATAAATGAACTCTCTTAAAAAGTCAGCCACAAAATAGCTCAAGCTGAGCTGAAATCCACTCATCTCAATGTTGAAAGGCAGCTTCTCAAAAAAGAGTTGAAATAACTCGAGTTTTAGCCGATTTAAATGAAGTTGAGCTATTTAAATAACCAATTTAGATCAAAAAGATTTAATCGTTTGAAAAACAACTCTTTTATGATCGAAAAAATTACAGCTCTTTCATGAGAAGCGAAATCAGCTCTTTCGTTTTAAGAGTGAAATATAGTTGAAATAAAGTCGAAAATAAAACGGGTGGTTTTTCCGTTTCATCTTAAAGCTTTCGGATTTCATGTACTATTAATAGTAAATGTCTTTTCAATGAGTATTAAGCTGTTTTAACAATTACTTTTGTAACGAACGACATGCAGTAACGGTAATAATGTGCTGATGCGTTTCTTATTATGACTCCATTTATACTTCGGCGTTTAGTAATAATAATGATAATAATAATAATTTGCTTAATTCTCTTGCGTATATTTCACTCTTAAAATTTAAAATATAGATTACTTTCCTGAACTTATTATATAATGAAAAGCCAAAATATATTAAAAAGTTGTAATACTTATCAAACCCTGTAGTAAAACGACACGATTTTGCAAACATCTCCAAAAATTCTTCCTTACCCCATTGTCTTATAATTATGAATTGAATAGTAACCAAACTAACGATGTTCCTTATATATCAGACACTGATATATTAAAATCATAATAACAGAAGCGCTGCATATTCTCGTAGAAATTTTCTATTCGTTTAAGTCAGATTTCGTGATAAACTGCTGAAGTCACATTCATCATACTATAGATTTAAAAGATACCTCAACATTTCAGAAACAGCAAATATTATCATTCGTTTTGTCTTTAGTTATTGGTTTATCAATAATTTAAATTGGAAATAGCTATTTCCATACAATATTTTTTCACGTAACCATACATATTCATTTTTTTATTGTAGAATGACTCATTGCTCGACCCTGGATTATTGGAAATCATTAAATTACATTATGTTGCCTATTTTTATAGCAATTGATTTAAGACAAGTATATGGAAATAGAATAGAAACTGATATTGAAAAGCGGACGTCTGCATTTTTTATGAAATATACATAAGTATACTTACAACGAAATTTGAAGACAATGGGAATGAGTTATATGTATAAATTTATTGTTTGTAATATTTTAAAATATGTAATACTATATGTATGATAAACAATTTTGATTTGATATTTCATGGGAAAGCTGGGAATATTTGTGTATCTATCTCCATCTTTACGAAGCTGTGATCTAATCTGCCATGATAGAATCTTGACAATTTCTTATGAGCACCCAAACTTACTCTAGTACTGCTATATATATTTTGAGATCCAAACTTTGCTGTTAACTCAACAGATGCAGCAGGTTTAATCTTTTTTTCTCTCTCTTGGCACAAAGTTGCGCTGATATGACAAAGTTACCCTGATTGACTACAATTAATTACAACTGTTTAACAATAAATGATTTAATTAGAATTATTTTCGGTTTACCAAACCTGGTCAAACCTTGTTAATCTTGTTCGTATGATATTTTAACTGTCGATTTAACTGTTGATTTTTTTTTCAATTCTATGATGACGTGACTTTCGATGTCAACGGTTCCCGGACTACTATTTTTCTTAATTTTCTTAAAATTTTCTTGTGCGATATATATATATGTATATATATATATATATATATATATATATATATATATGTATATATATATATATATATATATATATATATATATATATATATATATATATATATGTATATATATATATATATATATATATATATATATATATATATATGCTGGAATGTATATAGTGTACCCTAGAATAACTTTTAAGGGGGATTTAAAAAAATAATAAAAAGTGAGTTTTAAGGTTCGTTATTCCCTTTAAAATAACGGCAGTCATAAGCTGATTTCTTAAAAGCAATTTTATGGTCTGTTTATCATAGATTTATTTTTGAGACTTTGAATAAGGTGACGAATAGGTGACGAAAACAGTGGTACGAAAATTCCAGGTATCGTACAAACTCAAAACGTATAAAATGCTCATATGCCACGCTTTTAAATTTTAATAAGTAGGGTATCTTCACTTCAGGTAATGTTTAATTATGGCCATGAGAAATTTCTTAGGAAGATCATAAAAACATAAATTGGACACGCAGCCAGTGAGAAAGAAAATAAAAGAGTTTTGATCCTTTTAGGAGCAAGGTAAATGAATTCGCTAAATGTTTAAATAATTGTATGATTCTAATACACTATATTGCCATTGATTATGGGACACTTGCGATTTTAGACATTTTACTAAATATCTAGAAAAATACATGAGGAATCATCTCGAAACTCTTAGTGTATAAATATAATAGTATACGTCATACATCTCCGTGAAGATTTTTTACCGAAACGCTATAGGGGACCGTCAACAAATTAAAAAAGAATGAATATCTTTTGAATAACCCTGTCAAAACTAATGTAGCAAAAGCGCTCAAACTCTAGATTATGATTGAATGCCTTATTGTAATACACTGTGTTCATTTTTATGCAAATAGCATGCACACTCGCAAAGTAATTAAGGTTTTTATAAAAATGGTCCCAAATTTTTCCAAGTTTTTCCATTATAATTTTCAGAGTTCTTAATAAAAAATAATATTTTTTTCAGAAAATATGACAAACAACATTGCACACAGTACCCTGTAATCAGAATTAAAAAATAATAAAAATTGTATGAAAAATGAGTAGGTTTACTATATAATTTTTTACTGCGCATGCGTCAAAGATATCAAAATTTCATTTGCATATTATGTTAGCTAAATGTATAGAGCAACTTTTGTAAAAGTCTCAAAATCATAGCTTGAAAATTCTGAAAGTAATCGTCTATAGAAAAAGGACAAAATCCGTTGTTTCCAAAATGAAGCAAAAAAATGAGGGATTTTATCCAAATGCAGTAGTATATCCCATATTGTGTATTCTATATTGGCACTAATCAATGAATATATGGATACAACCCCTCTTGTTTTTGTTTCATTTTGAGAATAACGGATTTTCGACTTATTCAATTGACGATTATTGTCAGAATTTTCAAGTTATGATTTTGTGACTTTCACAAAAGTTGCTCTATACATTTAGCTAACATAATATGCAAATGAAATTTTGATATCGTTGACGCATGCGCAGTAAAAAATTATTTAGTAAACTAACTCATTTTTTATACAATTTTCATTATTTTTTAATTCTGATTACAGGGTACTGTGTGCAATGTTGTTTGTCATATTTTCTGAAAAAAATAATATTTTATATTAAGAACTCTGAAAATTATAAGGAAAAAACTTGGAAAAATTTGGGATCATTTTTATAAAAACCTTAATTACTCTGCGAGTATGCATGCTATTTGCATAAAAATGAACAAGGCTTATTACAATAAGGCATTCAATTACAATCTAGAGTTTGAGCTCTTTTGCTACATTAGTTTTGACAGGGTTATTCAAAAGATATTCATTCTTTTTTAATTTGTTGACGGCCCCCTTTGGAGTTTCGGAAAAAAATCTTCACGGAGATGCATGACGTATACTATTATATTTATACACTAAGAGTTTCGAGATGATTCCTCATGTATTTTTCTAGATATTTAGTAAAATGTCTAAAATCGCAAGTGTCCCATAATCAATGGCAATATAGTGTATTTATAAGGACATTTATTAGTCGACCTATAAAAGTATATTTTCGTGATCTTAATAATAGGTAAATTTTAATTCAAAAATTCTGGTGCCAATATGGCAACTAAGACGTAAAAGTTAGTCATGCTGAAACTGCATCAGCGCTCTTCAGGGGATAAAATCTCAACTTTGAACATTTGGTCAAAATGAAATCATAATGAATGCGATATCTGTAAAACATATGGTAAAAAAAAAGAAATTTTAAAAATATTAAAATATATATAACTTAGTCAGTCTAAATTCAAATCAGTCAGTTGGAAGTTTTCATTTTAAATGTCATATTTTTTACTTTATGGACTTAATTCTCTATACAGAATTCTGTCTGTGGTTATTTGTCTCAAATTAAATTAACGTAGAGATCACACATATCTTAAAGTTTTCCTAGGGGTATATTAAGGCTTCGAGTTATTTAAATAAAGATAATTCTTCGAAATAGAATAGTATTAACTGTAAATATTACTGAGAGAAAACCCACGCAATGTCTTTCGAAGAAAATAGCCAAAATAACGGTCCATTACCCCTCAGTTGAATCAACGGTAATAGATGATGTGATTGAATGGAAATGATATCTTTCATATTGATTGTTTGATGAGGCGTAGCATTTCGAAAGACACAAAAGTGTGAATGAAGGATTACAGAAAAAAGAAAGAACAGAATCTGTGTTACTTGTCAAAATATTTTGTACAGATAACAGGATTGACCTCCTGTTTTTATTCAGAAATTCCAAAATTATACTTGAAGTGAGGAACAATACTTTTTGTTTTATTTAATGGCAGACAAATCGTGATTCCATAAATGATTTATTTCTAGTACGAAGGATGAGGCATGCAATAAAAGCTCATTTTTAACCCATTAATGCCCAAATTATTTTCTTCGCTAAAATGTTAATTTTGCATTTCCCACCACTTTTTAAAAAATAGTAAATTTTTTCTAATTTTATCAGGGAAGCTGTTTTGTGAAAGAAAGTATATGTATTATCTTCATCTATCAATTATCTTCATATTTACTGGTGTGAGAAGCGATTTTTTTTTCTCAACTATATCTAGTGATCGAAAAATATGGAACTGAGTATTAATAAAATAACAATTAAAACACCCATAGTGGTCATTTTGACTTGCATTAAATAAATACTTCGATTCAAACCATAAATTTCTTCCTAAAACATATGCACCGACAAGAAGTAAAACGTAGAACTAGACAATTCTAAATAAAAATTCTGGTGTAAAATAATTTTATGTAATTTGATTAGTATTCCCGGTGGTTCTAGTGTTAAAGTTTGCACCATTTAAGATAATTTTCTTGAGTGCCCAGTTAAGACCGAAAAATTCCTTGCAGAAATGTAAAGTTTTGGTGATTTGGCCTATGTCGGCACACAGGCAGTCTGGCACACAAATACTTCCCTAAAGTTGATGGACACAGATTAGTAAGTTGCAAGCTACTTTCTCAAATCTTCATAAGTCATGGGCCTTACCAGCATATCTACACAGATTTGCATTGGTAGAAACACCAGAATGCGAGTATGGATTAATAGGTACGTGCAAACATTACCTCATAGCTTGCCCACTCACACAAACACTCCACCTGGTCAGCATAACACCAAAAAATGAGCAACTTTGGCACAAACAGCTAGCTCAGATTAAACACCTGCAAGCAAAAGGCAAAGCACTGATCAGATGGCTTATAAATATCATAGACAAAATTTCACACTAAATTGTGTCAAAACTAACCAAGCCTCTCTCTCCACCCACGCATCATTATGTGAGCAAAATTAGCAATCTAGTGCAGAGCATAACAAAAATTAAAAAGCAATAATTTGAACCCTCTGTTACTCACTCCCCCCCCCCAAAAAAAAAGGGCATTAAAAGAACTTTACTTTTCTTGAATAAAAGAAAAGTGCACTAAAAGAACTTTACCTTTTTTTAATCAAAAGAAGGCTTTAAAAGAATTTTACTTTTTCTATACTAAAAAAAAGGGCATTATAAGAACTTTACTTTTTCTGAACCAAAAAAAGGCTTTAAAAGAACTGTACTTTTTCTGCTCCAAATAAAAAAAGCACTCTGTGCACAAAAAAATTAGCTATTTGCGCTACAGAAAAGTGGTAGTCTTTTAGAGATGAATTGATGGACTATGAGACCATTCATGAATACAAACGAAGTGATAACAGCCATCATCACAAATTAAATGGATGAACTGATAGCCTTTGAGCTTAATATCACTGAAAGAAACAAAAGCCAACAAATAAAAATGAAAATGCTACTTTATGTAAAAACAGACATCTCTAAAAAGAATAGACGAACTAAAGGCCAACCAACAGGCTCCACCCTATAGCGCACCAAAAAAAACAATATCCCACCAGTGAACTAGTAGAAAATATCAACTAGTTATCAACTATTAGAGAAAATATTACTGGTACTCCCGATTGTGATACAACAACCTATATATGTGACATCAACTACCAAGATATGAGAAAATGAACATAAGACAAATAGGAGTATATGGTCAGCGGTGGCCCAGATGGCATAGCGTCGTGCTTGTAGACGAAAAGACCGTGGGTTTGAGGTTCAACGCAAGCTAGAAGCCCGCCATGTGCGCTAACGGCACCTGATGCATGTAAAATCCGTTCGTGGGCGCAAGGTCTTTCAATTTACCTGAGAAAGAACGAAGAACCTTTTTTTTTCATGCACCCTTTGCTTAAGCTTTTTATTTCGGAGTATCCACATTTCTTATAAACGCACCGCTTTCCCTTCCTACAACCAGCTATATAACGCAAATATGCTTCCTTTTATCATCAGTAATCATCGTATCCCAACTACCTATTAAATCGATTTGTCATTTCTAACATTTTTGCGAGTTTACTAATCATTTTTTATTTGATTTTATTGACCATTTTTGTGTTTTACGCTCTTACAGATATTATTTTCACGTACCCCTGGCAAACCCGCCATGTGCACCCCATCGATACGCGTACACCCGGTTGGGAACCGCTGTCCTATGCCATTATGTAATAAAATAATTTTGTTTCGCCCTATAAATTAATAACCAAAATTCTTTGCACCGCATGTTGTGCAGAATGTATTGTTTAGTATGCTTCATAGGTGCATATCAATTTTATTATGTTCGAAAGAGTGTAACACAATTAAAATGAATGAACTTGTAACTATTTTTCCCAATATCGATAATATAGCGGAAAACTTTTGACTGTCGATGTAATTAACCCTTCGGAGTCCGGTGCCTCTTACACAAATTTTATTTGATTAGCATTACTTTTTTAAATGAACTTTATTTGAAGTAGACAATTTCAAAAAATTCTCTTATTAAAAAGAGAAAATTTTATTTTCCTTCATTACTGGTGCTAAAAACGAATTTTGAAAGGAAAGATGATGCCTCCGCAGCGGAGACAACGGTGTGCCAAGGGTTAAACTATACATCCGATTTGCATGAACTTTGAAATGATTCCACAAAATTATGCAACAATTATACCTTTTAAATTTCAAACGATTCGGTTGTGTAGTTTTTGAGCTGTTAAATGCAAACGGGCATACAGTCGGACGTACGTGCCAGAAACGACTGTAGGTACTACTATTTTATCTAACTAAAAACGCACTTTAGAAAGGTTCCATAGTCTGCATTATAGATCTAGATTTTCTAGATAGCATAGTCTAGATTTTCACAGCAATTCTTGAAGTGGCTCTTACATTTGACGTTAAATTTAAAAGAGTCTATACATTTTATAATACATTATAATAGCTCATTAAAAACTAGTGAAATGCTTTTGAATACACTATTATTTTATCACAAGTAACATATATAAGATTTTAAAGAAGTAGAAAAAGCATTTCTTTTTCCTCTTAAGTCTCATAAATTGTCTGATTTTTTTAAAGAAATATACAACCTCTGACAATAAAGTTCGGTGAATAGTCCTGTAACATTAATGTAGATGAAATATTAACGAAATTTATTATACCATCCTTCGAAATAGTCACCTGACATAAATATGCACCGCTGAGATCTGCTGTACATGTCTTGGGAAATTTGCAAGAAGTCTTCATTTGGGGTGGAGTTCAAAAGCTTCGTCACATTTCGTTGCATGCCATCAATATGGTCAAATCTCTTTCAAAGAGAGTTTGAGTCGTGGAAACAGGAAGACGTCTGGAGTATTGAGACCTGGCGAGTATGGTGGATGTTCAATTTGCACCACCCATCATGAAGTTCTTTCGGTATTTTGCAAAACTTAAAACCAAACATTAAACTGATCTTTTGTTCGTTCATTTTCCTGTTCTCAGTTAAGAACCAACACAAGCAACGAGCACTTTGCAAAATACATCTTACACAGAGCATAAACGACGATCAACTGAAACGACGCTCAACAGTGGGGGAAGATAGTAAACACTTGCCTCTATGCAGGTGCAGCGTTTTGTTTCCCCAGTGTTGCTAGATCGGCCGTTCTGAATTCATTCACTGAATTTTTTTGTCAGAGATAGTATATTTATACATTATGTATGAGTATTTAGAACTGTTTGTATATTTACAAATTTCTTTACGCAGAAAGCCATAATTGGTGTACGTAAAAGTTAAATTGAAATTGGTTTCCAATCTGAGAAGATGCAAAGCCATCCTATACGTCAATTTATTTTAAAGTGAATCAAATCTATTTTCTGTAAAAACATCAAACAACCTCAGAAAGAAATTTTACGGTTAAATTTATTTCATTTTCTGTTATAAATTTAAACAGAAGATTTCTTCTTTATCCCACAGGCTTTAGTAACACACAATTACAGACCTTAAAATTTCAAAGAATTCTCATACAACTTTTTTAAGATTAGAAATTTTTCTATTTAATTTTTAATACCTACATTTGTGGAATGTTTTATTTTTACTTTCTTCTATCTTTACAAGAAGAAAATATTGGTTCGTGCAAATTTTCGATGAATTTACATGTTTTAGGAGTTAGAGAACCCCTTCCAAAAAAACATTTTTTTACAAAATATCTATGTGTCATTCTGTATGATACAAAAATATTGTGGGCGCTCTGTATCAAAAACTAAAGCACTGAATTTTGCCAACTTTGGATTCTGTTAGAGCTTAAATTCAAACTGGAGTTGACTAGTCTTTGGTTTACATCGCCCGACAAATGTCGGTGCTATGCTGCCTTTTGAATATTTCAAATGTAGCTATATCTCAATAACTAATGGACGGATTTTCATAAAACTTCAGATAGTCCTTTATATAATATGGTGCTCATTACGATTTGATCTAAATCGCTTAACAGTTGACACTGCTATGCCGTATTTTTTAACATTTACACAACAGTTATATTTCAATAACTATTGCATGGATTTTCATCAAAATTCATTCCGTTAGTTCTTGACATGATTTGATGTTGTTTACATTTTGGTGTAAATTTCTCAACAGCGTTGCTATGCGTTGCTTTTAACGATTTCCCCGATAGCTTTATTTGAAGAATTAATTCACGTATTTTCATGAAAGTTCAGATTCAGTAAATCCTTGATATGAACTAGTATATCTTTTTATGTTTTGATACCAATAGCCCAACAGGTGAACTACTATGCGAAATTATTCTGATTCCTGAAATAGCTATATCTCAAGATCTAATGGGCGGATTTTCATAAATCTTTACATTCCTTCACATTTCCGAAAACGTCAGAATCCGTTCGTATTTGACATAATATATGCTGATTACTTTATGCTGTAAATCTCCTAACAGGTGACATTGCTTTTCAGCATTATCGCATCATGATTATCGTAGTAGTTCTATCTCAGAAACGAATGCACGAATTTTCATGAAACTTTAGATTCAGTTAGTCTCTGATATAAATTAGTATTCTTTAGATTTAGGAGTAATACGCTCAACAGGTGGCATATCTGTCGAAATGAAATTTCGATTTCTGGTATGATTCTATCTCAAAAACTAACGCAGGGTTTTTTTTTTCCATTCTTCAGATTCAGTTACAACTTGACTTAATTTTTGGTGCAAATCATCTAACCGAAGACGCTGCTATGCTTCATTTTTTTGAAGAATTAACATTTATGAAATCAAATAAAGTTATGGGATTGCAACATCCGAGTAGTTTTCAGGGATTTTCAAGATAAAATTTTGTTTCAATTTAAACCTTTCCGGCGCAGGGTGCTTCCGTTGCGAAAATGTTGAAATGATCGAATGACACCGGAACTTATGAACTGGAAAGAGATGGATTGAGGCCAGAACAGTCTTATAGTTTTCACTCATGTTGGGAGTGATGATGATGATGATTTATTTGAAAATAGAAAAAGCTATTTTTACCAATGGAGTTATGAATGAAGAGGGAGACGCATATAGTGTATTGTCTATCAGTTGCGAGATAAACTAGTCGTTGGGGGCCACCGTAATACTTACCCATCATGGATATGTATATGAAAATAAAACATGTGAAAACTATTTATACAATGCATTGCAATTCATAAACAAAATTTAAATATTATTAATATACATAGTAATGCTTTATTAAAGAACTGCTGATGTACCAATTTCGACAAATTATATAAAACGCCAAACTACTCAAGTAGTACCGAACTGCGTAAAAGAAACATCCTTATGACTCCAAAAATAATAATTCTATTAACTAACAATTAACTGTGTCGGATTAAGCGTCTCATTTCCAATTAAAATATACCTCTGAATTGAAATTTGAATGAAATACAGGGTCATGAAAAATCGAAGAATGTGGAAAACGGGATTACAAATATCTCGGCAACTAATAATCCGATCGACTTCGTTCTATATGCAAAATGTGTGTTATTTTATTGCCTTTTACGTCCATTCCTTAAAACAAAAAAAATCGAAAAATTTTATATACCTTTCATCAGAACGAATTTTTCGAGGGTCCGAAAAAAATAGTTCCGGATAATCGAGGTTGCTGATATTAAATAGGCTTCGTCCTATTCTTACATACTAACTACATACAAAATTTCAAGTATCTATCTCAATTTGTTCGGGAGATAGAGCGTGTACAGACAGACAGACAGACAGACGGACGGCAGATTTTTTTTTTTTCTAAAAATATGTTTTTCGGAATCTCCACTATCTAAAACGTGTAAATCCGTCAAAAAAAATTTTTTTTTCGATTTTCAAAACGATTGCAAGACTTACCCTATACTAGGTATGATGAGTAAGTAAAAACTGAGAAGGATGTCACAAGATGGCGACTGTTTTTTATAAATTAATTCAAAACTGTCATCAGCACATTTGAATAGAAACGTTTATCTTATTTTAGTGCATTATTGATGAGAAATTTCTCTCACAAATATGGGAAAATTTTTGCATAAATCGAAAAATCCGGAACTAAGAATTTTGAATAAATCGGAAAGTCCGGAGCTAAAACGTTCTTTAAATCAAGACTAAATGAGCATGCACAGTAAATATCCATAGGGGGAATTTGTAGCTTCAATCCGCCTGTGTAATAAATTGGTGGTACATTTCAATACTTCAATAATAAATTAGTGGTAGATATAACCAAAACAACACTTTCAGTAGTAAATTTGCAGTAAATATAATAAAGACTTCTAATTAGGGAACATTGTAAATCATCACTTCTGGATTTTGATGAGAGCGCCATAGTTCGAAAGCCGTGTGAATGAAGAAAAGCTATGTATCCAAATCAGAGCGAAATTGTTCGGATAATTATCTGTCGAACTATTGTAATCATATTTTCCACACTCTCTGATTTTTCATGACCTTGTATTTCACTCAAATTTCAATTCAAATATATATTTTAATTGGATATGAAGCGCTTAATCAGACGCAGTAATTTTTTAGTTAATACAATTATTATTTTTGGAGTTATAAGGATGTTTCTTTTACGAACTTCGTATTACTTGAGTAGTGTCGCGTTTTACATAATTTGTCGACATTCGTTCATCAGCAATTCAATAATACAGCTTTACTATCTGTTTAAAATGTTTAAATATACGTTTAAATTTTATTTAGGAATGGCGATACATTTTATAAATGCTTTACATATGTTTTATTTTCATATTTTAAACAATGTATATCCATGATGAGTAAGTATTACGGTGACACCCCCCCCCCCCCCCAACGACTAGTTTATTTTTTAAGCCAGGAGTAACATTATAATATTGTTTCAAACACAAACTTTAATACATTTTTTCTCCATTTTTTTTGAATAATTATCAAAATTTATGCAAATATAATATTTTCCCAATGAAATAAAAAATTATGAATTAAAGGTTTAGAAATTACAGGCCATTTAAATATGCCCTTGCAGCCTTCTGGTAATGCCATAAAAATCTCTAAATAAATCTTTATTGTATTCAAAATCGTACTAAAATATTTTCATTATTCATAAAGCTGTGCACGAAATTCTAGTTCGGCAATGATTGAAAAATACTTTGATTTTCTCTAAACAAGTAGATTTGTTTTTATGTACATTATCATTTAATCGTTTATTCTAATAATTTTGAGACACGTTGCATATCCCCGAGAAATTTTGGTAAAAGCATTTTTTTTTGGGGGGGGGGAATTAAAGAGAAAGAAAAGTATATTCTTTAGAAACATTTTAAACTACGTCAAAAATCAGTTTAACAAACTTTTCGATAAAACTAATTTTATGTACATTATCATTTTTAATCGTTTTTTCTAATAATTTTGAAACACGTTGCATATCCCCGAGGAATTATAATATATCGGATAAGCATTTTGTTTGGGGGGGGGGGGGTGAAGTTAAAGAGAAAGAGAAGTATATTCTTTAAAACTTTTTAAACGTACCACGGAAATCAGTTTAACAATTTTTCGATAGTTTAAGTTACAAATGTGAAACAGAAGATTTTCCGTTTCCCCCAGGGATTTTGCTAATAAAAAATCTCTGTGAATTTATCGTATTCTTTCAATCTTATCTTTTGATATTTTTCACATTTACTGCCTTAATACAAGGTTACAATCAAAACATTTTTGAAGCTCGTGATTATATATAAAAATGAATTTCACTTTGGACATTTAAAATTCGAAAAACTGAATTTTTAAAATTTAAGGGAGGGGGGGGGGGCAGTACTTTTTAAATTTGTCAAAATATCCATCCTTTTTAATTGGTTTAAGATGTAACCACACCTTTTAAAATTTGATGTTTAAATTTTAAAAGCCTATCTTTAACCCATTAACTGATTGATTTTTTACATGCGATAAAATGAAAATCAAGAGACCACCAAGATGTGATTTGGCAGACCGATTGCGTTTTAATATGCCAATCGAGATTTAACTAATCCTAGAGTTACATTGTTGAACTCGATGAGGCGATTGTCCATGCTGGCGCCTCCCGATTTATAAAGGTATGGAAGTTTGGAGGACTGAGAAAAAAGAAAAAAAAACAATGATAAACTTACCAGTCAGCTTCTAAAATAGATTTTGAAGCATTTTAGCAAGATGCAATACTGCAGACTAACTGTCTTTTAATATGCGAATCGAATTTTAAGTAATCCTTGAATTTCAGCCGTTAATTCGATGAGGTGGAAATTTCGTGCAGCGGACACTCAATCTGTTAAATAAAGCACGAATTACTTCTCGCAATTTTTGGTATGACTTCAGATTTCCTTAATAACCCGGTATAACTATATGCAGACGTTTTGGCACTGAACAATGAGAGACGTAATATTGCCTCATACGAAGAGCACAATGTGCGAAATAATTGCAGAAAAAAATATATAAATCACAATACATTAAAAGTTAATTTTTTCTGTAAGAAAGAGATAATAAAATATTTTGTAGATAAAGGAACCTGAAATTTACCCCTACCTGTAATAAAAAATCATGTTGAACATTAATTATTTAAAAGAACCATCTTTTAAAATTAATTTTTTATTTAAAATCTTTTAGTAATAAGAATCATTCTAAAAGGAGCCATGAATAGCCTCAAAGAGCGCAATGGCGCTCGCGGCAGCTCGTTGGACACCCCTGTCTTAAGATTTCAAATATCTCCTGCAAATACAGTTTTAAATTTAAATTATTTTGCATTATTATTGCTTGGTCATTTCAAATATGAAAAATATCAAAATTTACTTCAAATGATACAATTCATTTAATATTTATTTGAATTTCAAAATTCATTGTCAGTGGCGGTGACAGCATTACAGTAGCTGCCAACTTTTACGCATTTTTCTTACCACAAACATTTTATAGTAAATATTGGCTTATTAAATCGTCGAAATCTTAAGATTAAACAAATGGAAAATCTCTGTACAATTTTAGTGGTAGCAAAAATGCGTTAAAGTTGACAGCTGTGGCATTACTTATTTTTTTAAGTACAGAAATTACATTTCATTCTGTAGTTAGCCCATGAAAAAAAGAACCCGTTTCTTCGAATTGAAACAAACACAAAATAAAACACTACAGCAAAAGTTCTTTTCCAGTCTTAAGAAATATATAACAAGAATTCACTATATTCTTTAGAGATACGCAAAATACTACTATAATACAGTTCAACATTTTTACATTAAGACTCACTTTACAATAGAAATACGAAAGAGGAGATTTCCATTTTACCCAAGAGAATTCGGTAACAAAAGCCCTGTGAATTTAATTCATTCTTTCAATCTAATCTCTTGAGATCTTTAAATCCATCCTCTTATAACAAGATTTCTGTTAAGGCGTTTCTAAAACTCGTGTTTAAATGTCAAAACATATTTCAAATTAGTAAATACTGAGTTATTTTTCATTTAAAGAGGTTCGGAATACATTTTAAAATAATTTTTATTTATTGAATCAAAATTTTGATTTTTTTGTGATGTTTAACCGTATTATTTGTAACAAAATCACATGATAAAAACTTCTAAATTTAAACTATTTTGCATTATTATTGTTTGGTCATTTCAAATATGAAAAATATCAAAATTCATTTCAAATGATTCAGTTCATTTAAAATTCAAATTCATTGTCAGCGGCGGTAAAAACATTAGTTACTTTATTTATTTATTTATTTATTTTTATTTTTTTAGAATGTAGAGATAACATTTTATGTTGTGGGGTTGGACTTTTTTTTTTTTTAAAAAAAAAAAAGGTTTTTGCAAATTGAAACAAACACAAAAGCAAAAGTTATTTTCTAGTGTTAAGAAATATATAACAAGATCTCACAATATGCTTTAGAGATACTCAAAATACTACTATAATATAGTTCAACATTTTTACATTAAAACTCACTTTACATTAGAAATGCGAAAGTGATTTCCATTTTACACAAGAGAGTTTGATAACAAAAGCCTGTGAATTTAATTTTTTCTTTCAATCTAATCTCTTGAGGTTTTTAAATCCATGCTCTCATAACAAGATTACTGTTAAGACGTTTCTGAAGCTCGTGTTTTAATGCCAAAATGTATTTCACCGTGGATGTTTCATATTAGAAAATACTGAGTTTATATCATTTAATCCCTTGTGGACGAGCGACACGTATACGTGCCGCAAAAAGGCTTAAGGATCCTTGTTTATCCCCACCAGTAAAATTATACAGTAAAATTTGCCTTGTTTAATGGGAGCATTTTCTCGATTTAAAAAGGAACAATTTTCTGTTTTTTAAAACCGGTGACAAAACATTAAAAATTTCGTGAAAGGCTTCCGTTGCGAAGGGGTTAATGTATAGAGCATTTATTAGCAACCAGAAAAAATATTACAAATTTCATACCTTTCAAGAATTTTCTAACACATTGTAGCAAAAATTTCCTAAAGTAAAACTAGGCTGATTTAAATAATAGATGTTTAACTGTTTTAAAAACTAAAACACACGCTTTTACATCAGGTCGGTCTAAAATTTTATTATTATTATTATTATTATTATTATTTCTTTTTTGCATAGTTACGGTTTTTATAAGTATTTCAATGATTGTCATGTGTCTAGGGTGTCAAGTGACTGTTAATTTTTCAAATTGATATTGATCCGTTTATCCGGAGTTCTTTTATTTTGATACTTTTAAGCGGCGACTTTTTAAATTGTTTAATTGTCATCGGTTCTCAATAAGTATGCAAAGTTTCAATTTAATCTGAAGCCTTAATGTGGGTGAAAATAACGTTCAAAGATTCCGTTACATACATACACGTGAAGCTAATAAAAGCGTGTTGAAAACAATGTGTCATCGGATATAGGGATCGGCGTTTTACAAAAATTCTAGTGTATTTAAAATACCCTGAATTTCTTGATTCGTACGAATACTGTATTATTAACATTAGGACGGCCGGAAATTTCATTTAGTCGTTATAAAAGCATTTTACACCAGAATTTTTACGTAAAATAATTTATCTTATTTATTTTATTATTTCTGTATGGTACATATTTAAGCCTACTTTAGAAATAAATTTCTATTATGAATAAAAAATTATTTTCATTCAGTAGTGATTAAAATGACCGCTTATTGTCATTCTTGAGTTTAAAGATCTTATTTATTCATCGGAAAGATTTGAGATTAGTAAATACATTTTTAATTTTAAAAATCATCTGCTTGCTGAAGTACCATACTCATTACTTTATATTTTAATATGCATACATACGTTGTTACTTAACTCTTAGGTTCTTACTTACAACTATATTCAGTAGATATCAAAGAGCTGCCACAAAACTGTTTTTATATTCTTAACCCCTTATCTGGTTTGCCCGAACTCCGCTTGGTCAAGACAAATTTGCTTATTTCATCATTTAAAGCTTTTTGACACCACTATTATTTTTAAGAAAATTTTCATACTATTGAAATAGGTGGAAATGTTCAGACTAAATTTTATGAATATTTTATTTAAATAATAGTGGTGTGAGTCACTCTTTTCAATTTATTGAATGGAAAAGAATTAACTAGGGTTAATAAATAACAAAAGATTGCGAAGCGGAAGGGACGACACCATATTTTCTTATGAGCAACTGATGTTTTCGATTTCTTAATCCAGTACGGAAAAAATCAATTTCTTTTTATATTTCATTTATATTAAAAACACTTTTACTTAGTATCTAATATTAAATTACGTAAAATATACACAGAGAATCTTTATTTAAAGGAGAAAAAAAGAAGGGTCTGAATAAATATCAGAATAAGATTAAGATAAAAATATATACTCCCTCTGTCCCAAATTAGTTGCGACATTTGAATACTTTTGTACTGATTATTGATATTTATGACTTTATGATTTTGTGTGAACATTTTTCAGAGAGCTATACTATCAATCAACAATATTTACGTACCTAACATTCCCTCCATAATTCTATAAATAATTAATTAATTAATTTAAAAAATCCCGGTTCACACGTTTTAAGCCACGCCCCATTAAGATTCTTTTAACAGCAATCGCATGAAACTGTCTTCAATCTAATCAATCGTGAATTTATTTAAGAGCATTTTATTCAAACTATTACTTCTTTTTACTTTTTAGTATAAATTTAAAATTCTAGTATAATTTTACTGGTGTCGATCTACTAAACTGCATCAGAAATTATTTATGACTCCACCTACTTGAAATGTAGCAACTAATTTGGGACAAACTTTTCAACCTAAATGTCGCAACTAATTTGGGACAGAGGGAGTATTTCTCTTTACAATTCTACTTTTTTAGAATTATTTCGTTTATTATACAGGGCATTATAAAAGGCACAAATGTTTAAACTAAGCTTTACGAATATTTTATTTAAATAATAGTGGTGTGAGTGACTATTTTCAATTTATTGAACAAAAAAGAATTAATCAGTTAAGGGGTTAGAGCACCAATATTTTTGGAAAATAAATTTTTTAGTATATTTTTCTTGCGTATGTTGTCAATGTATGCGGAGAAAAATTTTGTTTTGAGAAAATGAGATAAAATTTCAAAATAGTAGCCAGTGGCAAGCCCTGATATCACTACTGTTTTATAAATATGGCGTCTTCGTTTTTTCTGAGAAAAAAAGGTTTACTAGAATAAGTAAAACTTCTTTGAAATATTTAATGAAATTTTGAAATTTAAGAAAAGTGTATTTTACAAAATATTTGAAAATAAACGAATGTAGGTTTTATACAAAAACTGTCACTACCACAGAATTTTCATAATTTTAGAATTATTTCATTTTCTGTTTGAAACATGAAATAGAAAATTTTCCCAATAGATTTTCTGGAGAATTTTAATGATTCTTTCAACTTTCTCTCTGGAGATTTTTGAGATTCGGAAACTAAAGACATGGTATTTGATTTGAAGATTGCTATCAAAGCGTTTTCTAAATTGGGGATTAGATTTAAACTGAAATTTTACTTTGGATATTTCTGATACCAAAATACGAAATTTCTCGTAATGAAAATGAAACAGGGAAGTGAAAAAATAATTAATGTTTTTGTGATTGAAAAAGAGATTATAAAAATTTGTGATATATATTTTATTTACATATCAGCAAGGCAAAATATAGTTTGTAACCACTTGACTGATTCCTTTTATTTACATTTTAAAAAAATTGAATGCATGGGAAAAATTCTACTTTTTAAGCTAAAATATTCATATTATTTAGTGTACACATTTCTGTCCTTAAATAGCATTAAATTATAATTAAAAAAATAATAATGGTATGAAAAAGCTTTGAGTGATGGGTCAAGCACACTCTTCTTGCCCGTACGGAGTACTGGCATATCAGTTAACTGGTTAAACCTTTTCGGAATAATTGTGTTTCTATAACGTAATAATTTCTGTAACGTATAACTATGCTTGTGTAACATTAAAGTCAAAACAGAATTTTCCCAAAACTATAATCAAAAATGAAAAAAAAATGCGATTTAACTGCCTTCCGTCTACAAGCTATGAAGAGAAATGTTATTTAAAAATTCTGGTACAAATATTGATTAGCGTTAAAGGGACATTAAATATCATGCCGCTTCTCAAGGACTGAATTCAAAGTATATACTATATTGTAAAAATTGTGTTATAAATATTAAAGCATTAAGTAGAATAAAATACAGGGTGCGTCATAAATTCGTGCGAAATTTAAAAATCCATAATAAAAGAAGTAACGCTCGGAAAGAATTTCGGTTTGCGCGAGTATGATCAGACGGTTTTGGGATTTTTTTTTTCTTTTCATGTATAATAAAAATCGATTCCATGAATAACCTATAGAGGGCGCTCACATGCCATATTGGGATGTTTTATGCAAATCAGGAAAACACAAATAAACAATGTAACAAAACACAATAACAAGACATTGAGCATTTATTATAAGGTAGTAAAAGGTGCTTAACATGCAAAACGTTCGCGATGCAATATTTGTGGATTTACCATTCTTGCAGAAAAATTTAACCACCAGCACTCGATCTGGTAACAGGCCTTTATTATCGTATGGGCAAATCGGGACTTTGCCCATGGGCCCCGGACCTTAAGGGGCCCCCAAATCCATACATTTATTTACTTTCTTTTTCCAATTCCAACTCTTCCGTATGTTGAAGCTATTAAATTCATCTTTAATGCAATAGAATGAATTGCTAAAACTATATAAATAAGTTTTGTTCTGTTCTAATAAAAAAGTGTACTTTTATTGATTAAAATACTTAATTTAGAATTGATGGAGCTAAGAATTTTCTTTATTTTTATATACAAGGAGCAAAAATATGTTTATGCATTACACATACACATATGAGTGACCATCAGTCCTATTTGAATAACGTTGTAACTATTCGAAAGGGGTCTCCTAATTTATCTTTGCCCAGGGCCCAATTAGTCATAATCGGGGCCAGTCTGGTAATGATAGCATGCTGCTGATATCGAATGACGAATCCATTTTCAGCTAGGTTCCTAGGCTAGCCTGATTTGCATAAAACGCCTTATTATGACGTATGAGCGTCCTGACGTAGCCCTGTATCGGCTACTTTTGGAATCATTTTTATTACATATGGAAAAAAATTCAAAATCCGTCTGATCATACTCGCGAAACCGAAATTTTTTCGAGCATTAGTTTTTTTTATTATGGATTTTTAAAGTTTGCATGAATTTAGGACGCACAGGGTATATCCTACCGCCCTTCAAATAGTTAAGTCTAAGTATATACACTCTAAAAAAAAATGTGTAAATTTACACACAAAAATGTGTAAATCGATGATACAAAAACGACATGTCTATGTGTGTAAATTTGTGTGTAAATTGCGCCAAATGTGTAAATTTCAGAATACACATTTTAATGTGTAATTTGATGATAAGTCCAAATGTGTAAAAGTTATCTGATAACTCTTGAAATACACACTTTAATGTGTGAATTGCACTGAAATACACATATTTCTGAGCACTATTTTTACACATACATATGTGTAATACTCTTTTTTTACATATATTTTTGTGCAATAGGAAAATACCTACAATGTTGTGTAATATGCAAAATACACATGTTTTTGTGTTATGTACAGAATGCACAGATTTTTGTGTAATATTCTGTTTTTACACATATGTCTATGTAACATGGAAAATACATTTTTGTGTAATATTTAAAATACATAGGTTTTTGTGTACAAAGATTTACCTTATTCTTTGATGTGTAAACTGCGAAAAAGTTTTTAAAATAGCAAAACAAAATCACATGAAGAACAAATTCGTATGCTTGACTTGTTTCTAAGTACGCGATCGTAATTATGTAAATACGTAATAACTATAGTTGTCATTCAATCCGTCCGTCTGTCTATCTGTCCGTTCGCATATAACAACGCAAAAACTACTTAATCCGAATTGTTTGAAATTTAAAATACATAACTCTTGCATAATTTTATCAAGTCATTTCAATTTTTATGAAAATGAGATGCATAATTCAATTATAGAGACAGTCAAAAGCGTTCTCTTGCATAACGGCCCATGTATAAAAATAGTTTCAAGTGCCTTTTAATGATGTTACACGTTTTCGAACATAATAAAATTGACTTGCATCTATGAAGTATATACTACAATATAAATTCTGTATAATCTGTAGTACAGAGAATAGTTTTTATTAATTTACAGGGCCATACTAAAATATTACATTACATTATGGTAAAGAAGGAAACATTGTTTGGGACGCGTTTTAATTTTATAAAAATTTATCTGAAAAAAAGTTATAATTGCTTCTGTGTCTGTAATTGGATTTGGTGTAAACATTTGAATTTTTCGGACTAGGTTAAAAAAACTATTTCTTCTGACATCAAATAACATTTTTTTTAGAGTTTTTATTTATTTTTCTTGTAGTTTTTGAATGCAATACGCTTACAAAAAGTCTTCAATTTAAAAATCACAAACGAAAAACCATGAATTGAAATCTATGAAAAGCTGTCTTTTGTCATCGGTAGAAAATGAAATAAGAAATGTATAGCATGTAAAATAATAAAAACTCGAAGTTTTATAGCAAAATATATTATAAACACGCTGAAATAGATAGTATTTAAACCGAATAATTATTTTAAATGCTATATAATGTTAAAACTGCAAATATTTACTCTTATGTTACAATATGTGATTTTAAACATGAAGAAATGATTTAAAACACAAAAATAATAAATTATTTTTTCCAAATTTGTAATAAGCAGAAAATAACACACTTCTCATCCATATTATAATTTTCAAGTGTTAAATTGTAAAATAAATGAACTTACCTTTGAAAAAAAATCTGTTCTGGGCTATCAAAATTCAAAATTCATTTTAGCAATAATGATCTAAAACTGCTCATGTGATCAAACTCAGTATCGTCGTATGTTGAGAATTTTAAGAACATATGTGGCAAAAATGCTATGATGGATGATAGCAGTAATAAATAAGACCCCCGATTAAGGGTGTATTTCAATACAAATTGCCTTTTTTCTGATTTATTTTTAAATTCGTTTTTTCTCTCAAGCGCATCAAACTGGCAAATTCTCTTATTTAGAAAGTATATTAGGTCCCGTGCTTTTCAATTTTTTGATAAATGCAGAAAATATTGCAAAAAAATGCTGTTAAAGTCAACGTTTTAAACCGAATTTTCCGAAGCGGGAGATCTGGGAACGAAAAAAAGAGTCATACTGGGGAAATAATAGTTTATAAATCTAATTCTAATGAATTTAACAAAAAATAAAATCACACGACATCTTATAGATCTCTTTAAAAGTCACATCAGCAAGTTTCGTGTTTTTACTTTTAAAAGTGAGTCTGAAATTGTATCAGAAAATTTCGAACTGTTGAAGGTGAAAAAAATGTTTTCGAATGCACCCTTAATGCTCGCTGGTCATTTTGACTTTAGTGTACATCGCAGTTATGTAACACGGAGATAAAAAGGTGTAATTCACTTTACATTATGATCTGACTGAAGCAAAATACAAACTTTAAAAAATTTAGTTATTAAAAAATAATTTTAATCATTCATTGCGAAAATTACATTTTTATTTATAAAATTGTACATTTAAAAATAATAACTCTTGCTATCTATGATTATCATTTTTGAAAACAAAGCTCATTTTTCAGGTCTTATATGAAAGTTTTTGCACAATTTTCCAAGAATCTATGTTGCCAGGGCCAATATCACTCTGATATCGTCTTAAAATAATACAAGCGGATTTATAAGAATTTACTATAGTGGCTTTAAATGAAATGTGATAATTTTTTTTCCATATAATTGTCTGTTAGAAATCCATATAACCGTACTTATTTTTACCAGACACAGCTAAAAACAAAGTAGGAATACACAGTTAATAACTTTTTTTTATGTGAATGAAGTATAAAATTGCAGACCATACATAAAATAAAATCACACTTTGGTATATTATCATTAATATTTTATTTACAAGAATGGAGGATAGTTATAAATAACAAAACTTATTTTAACACTCCGCCTACCAGACAGTTCCCCCGTCGGATCAGCCAACAAAAATTAGTTTAAAATTCCGTAAAAATAGGGTGTAAAAAAATCATGATTTAAAAAGCAATAATAATAAAGATCGAATTTTTGTATTTAAATCATATTTCTTTTTATTTGAATCGGATTTTTTTTTTTCCAGCATTGAAATATTGAATAGATGTAGGTTTAGCCTAGGTTTCTAAGATTAATAGATTCTAGGTTTCTAAAAAATTAGACTTTTATTTACTAACATAATCTATGTTTTTGCACTTTAATCAATAAAATTTAATTATTATTTAGTAACTACAAAAATTATAAAAACTGTAAATTAGTAATTTCATTAATTAATATAATACTATAAAGTTATATACATTAATATTTTGCAATAATTATGTAAAACTATATTAAAAAATAATGATTTTACATTTATTAAAATTATCAGTTGCTGCATTTAATTTTAAATTGATTACAATCTTTATTAGGTATATAATGCATATTGTAATGCTTAAATTAATAAACGATAATTCAGTATTTAATATTTATTCTAAAAAGAAAAAGGGCAGAATGCTTGTTCTAAAAAAAAGGCACTATTACATAAGAAAATATATTACTAATGTGCTTAGTAGCAATAAAAATAAGTACATAATTTTTTAGTATGATAAATATAAAAATCATTAATTTTCAATATTTCTATAAATCACGAATTGAAAAATACAATTAAATAACATGTTTTAATAATATCCTGCTTTTTTCCAAGAAATAAAGTTCTATCATTTTTGTTAAGTCTTGGGTGCACATATTTAGAAGTACTGCGGTATGGAGGGATTTATTTCAAAAAAGATCTGGCTATATTTCACTATTTTTTAAAAGGTAGGGTGCATTTTGTTAATTTCAAAAGGGGCAAAGTGTTGCAGCCTTAACAAATAGCCAAAATGAAACAGTAATCAACAGAATTAATAAAAACAGCAAATAAGTAATTTTAATATGGCATAACCAACATAACTAACAAATATTATTGGTAGCTCATTTTGCATTTGTAGTAACAAAGATTACTGCTAATAGCATAAATCATACCTTACACAATGTATGTGCATACTAATATATATATATATAGCCGAAATTTAGCATACTTTAAATGCTTATTTCATATAAAAGAATAAACAATTTAATTACTTAAAGGAAATTATGACATCACAAATTATATTAGATTTAGATTTAAATATAATATTTAAATGAAATATCTTTTATGCCTTAACAAAGTTATTGTATTTAATGTTTCACAGGACTCAGAAATTAAGATTAGAAACAATTATTTAAAGCTTTTTTATCAGATTTTGGTGTACTGTATACAGTATTCCAAATTACATTAATTTTAATACACTTTCCAAATTACATTAATCTTAGATTTTAATACGTTTGTGTCATTTAGAACAATTAGATTTAAATCAATTTTGATTTAAATAATTGATTTTCAAATTGTTGATTAAAATAATGATTTAATCGCTAGCTTAAATCCACTTTTTAAAATAGTTAACACCCTAAGTAAAATCCAAATGAATGCGATAAAATTTAGAAATTGGTTTGTAAACTTGTTTTATTAGATCTAAATTCGTAAAAATCTCGAAACATTTAAAAAATATATCAAATAAAAGCTAATGAATTTTAACTGTGGTTGTATGCATTATTGTAATTTTTGTGCACTGTTTATCTTTTATTTCTTTTTTCGTGGGTTAATCATATATTTTCTGATACTGTGTATCGTATAGATATTTTGAAATTCCTTTCATTAAAATCATTCACAAAATAAAATAATAAAAGCTTCTAGAATTTAAAAAAAAATAAATAGACAATATAATTATGACATTTCAGTCTCATTCCTTCAAACATATGGATTATTCATAGATTTTTATTTATTTCAACAAAATCATTGTAATTTAAAGAAAAGCAAACAGAAAAAATATTTTTCATACCTATTTTCCATCGACATATTTCTTCATTTTTTGATGGTAATCCATTGAATCATTTGTAGAAAACAAATAGTCCAATATTAATTACAAAAGCAGTGGCATGAATCTATTTTACACATACCAACAGCATTTGTAAACTTTGTTGGACGTATTTTGTATGAAACACAGAATTTTGCGATACTCTTGTAATATTTTTTGCTTAAATTTTTAAACTTAGACGGACTATACGTACATAAACGGCTATTTTTACAAACAAAATGTTCTCGTTCTCTGTGTATTCCAAAGATCAACAAATAAACTTTACTGTCTTTAATTAAAAAATCGTCTGCGAGTTTTCCCTATTGCACATGGCATATGCGCATGCAAAAATTATAAAGCAAAAAATGCTTACATTACTAAACTTTCAAGTTTATCACCTGTTCGTTCAAAACAGCACGCTTAATATTTTTTTTTTCCTTTTTGAAACCACAGAAGTATAAGTGTCGCAGAAGTGTGTTTTGTTAACGACAGCTGATCGTTGACAAAAAATCACCGTAAAAGATAAACTGACATATATACCTGAACCTGAAACATTTTTACACTCTTCTATTTTTGCAAGAAAAAAATACTAGATTCGTGAAAATTTTCGAATTCTTGTTTTTAATGGATTTTACACATTTTATAAGGTTAAAAATGTTTTTATAAAATGTTTGTTTGTATGTCTGTGACTCTGTCTCTATGTGATATAAATTTTGTTGGCACTCTATCTCAAGAACTAATACATGGAATACGTTTTAATTTTATTTGAACCTTATACATACACATGCATATATATATATTTGTGTGTTAGAAATGTGATTCTATATGTCAATAATTAATTTATAACAAACTGGAAATTGCATTTTAAACGTAGCAAATGAGATGCGTTCGTGCTATGACAAAGTTCTAAAAATATTCAGTTTTTGCTGTAATGGATACAGTATTTCGGACACAGTATAGTGGCCGAAATCTTCGGTGTGTCCCTGTAAATACTATCTGCTTTCTGTCAGCGGTGTAGTCGTAAAAAAAGCAAAGGGTATATGCATAAAACAGAGGGTATACCCTAGAGTGTATACACTGTAGCTCTTTTGAGAAACAGAGGGTATACCGAGTTCCTTAAAAAAATCCAAAGGGTATACGGCGTGTACCCGCGTATACCCTCCACTACATCCCTGCTTTGTATTATACAGGAAGTAACTTATAATAAACCTCAACAACGTACATAAAATGTGAAATAGTTTAATCGTATTATAACGCGCCCCGAACGGTATCTCCCCTATAATATTATGTAATGGAATACTTGTGTGTGGCCCTGGAAATTAATAATGATTATTCTTTGCACCACCGATTGTGCAGAACGTATATTTTATCATACACTTCTTAGATACATATAGATTGTATTATATTCGAAAGCGTGTAGCATCATTAACAAATTGGAAATTGCGCGTCAAACGTGGCAAATGAGCTGTGTTCGTACTACAATTAATTTTATAAATATTCTGAGCTTAATACATTAGCTGTTAAATTCTTATTCTAAAATGTATGAATATAAAATTTGATACGATTATATATCTCCAATTCAGTAACACGAAAATAATAGGACCTCTTCTTAAATAGGACGCAATCAAGATCGCAAACCTAGAATCATTACTTATCATGGGATACCGTGAAAATGCGTAACTGATTCGAAAACCAGTGCTATTTTCATTTTTACTCTGTAACTCTTACAGATTCTTTTGTGTTACCCTGTATATGATTTACAGCATTTATATACACAAAGTAATATGCAAAAATATGGTTACACTTAAAAACTCATATCACAACTAAAAGTGCACTTCTAGCAAAAATCTGTAACGTAGAGTAGTAGTTCTGGTGCAGTATAGTATCCGAAATCTTTTGTGAGTGCTTGTAAATACTGTTAGCGCTTTCTATTATTAAAGAAGTAACTTGCAATAAAACTGAGCAACGTATATCAACTTAATTATATACGAACTAATTTAACATGATTGAAATACGCAGAAAACAATGTTTTCCCATATATCATTATGTGACGGAATTCTTTTGTGTAGCTCTGTAAATGAATAATAAACGTTTTTTCACCATATATTGCACCGAATGTATATTTTAATACGCTTCGGTAAATGTATATAATTTTTTTCCTGTTTGGAATGCTGTAACACCATTAAAATGAACTTGAAACCTTTTTTTTCTCATTGACGGTAATGTAACGTAATACTTTTGATTATCCCTGTAATCAAACTATACATCCGATTTTCATAAAATTTGAAAAACTCGACAAAATTATGGAACAATTTTATATTTTAAATTTCAAACGATTCGGTTGGATAGTTTTTGCTCTATTATATGCGGACAGACGGACAGACAGACGAATGAATGGACTGAACAACGACAATCGGTCTTACATACATACATAATTACGAACGGACCTAATTTTGTATCATTTTGTATGTATTAATCACTTAAATTTTTTTTTATCGTTTTCGTTTTTGGCCGAAAATAGGATGAGTATCAAAATTCGGTTTCAGTTTCTGTTTTGATCTTAAAAATCGTTGATTCAGTTGATCCTTAATTATGATTAACACTTTCATTCGTGTAAATGCAAGTACTTTTCTACATTTACACATCTGTATGAGTTAATCAAGCGATAACAAATTGCACATTTGATTTCACATGCTAGGTACACATAAAAAAAGGTAATTTTTTGTTCAAAATGTGTAAATTTTATGACAAGTATGCATTTGTAAAAAATTACTCACTTATGTGTGTACTTATAATTAAGTTTAAATTAGACTAACACATAAATAAGTGTAAATCCAAGCATTTCTAGACATTTACACACTTGTTTGAGTTTTTCAACTGATAAAAAATTACACACTTACTTTCACATCCTAAATACACATATAAACAGGTAAATTTCAGAAAAAAATGTGTAAATTTTACGACAGGTGTGTAATTTTAGAAATTTACACATATATTCGGGTAAAATTAGCTAATTTACACATTTATTTTTTAGAGTGTAGTATTATAAAAATTATGAAACAAGTCTGCATTTTGTCATTAAGCGGGATAAACTGTATTTCACCGGTTTTCAAGGAGTCAATTTAAAGCATATATTCTTGATTATATATATTATTTGAAGTATATATTCTGAAGTAAAAAATCCCGAAACAAATATAGATTGGAATTAAATGGGATTATGTATATCCCATCCCTCTTCAAGAGGTTAATGCGAAGCGTGTACTATTATAAAAATTCTGGAACAAATATACAGTCGTCTCTCGTTAATTCGAAACCGGATAAATCGAACCTTCGCTTAATTCGCTTAACTAAACATGAAGTCCCAAAAGTTTTAATGGCCGAATAATGATAATTTTTTTCATTTATTCGAACTTATTTTCTCTTGACTTCGTTTAATTCGAACTAACGCGAATTCCGATTTTTTATTTGTTTTTACTTTTTGACGGACTTCAAATGCTTGAAAAAACTTTTTTCTTTAATTTCTGTCAGAATTGTTCTGAACTATTATAGATATAATCCCATGCATTTGATATCCGCTTTCTTAGTCCATCAATGACACCTCCACCCTTATCTTACATTGAACTTGTTCTTAATCCCTTAACTAGTTTTTTGTATTTATATCTTTTGACTTAATATTAAGTCGTATTCCAATGATAACAGCCAAAAAAAATTTTGAAAATTACTATAACATGAACTCTTTTATAATAGTACATCTTTAAACATGTTTTTCTCTCAGACTTCCATAACTTGAACACTGGATAATTCGAACATTTCTTGTGGTCCCGTCGAGTTCGAATTAACGAAAGCCGACTGTATATTGACATTATGGCTGACATTAATTGGGATAAAATATATCCCACCGCCTTTCAAGTGGCTAATTCGAAATATTTATTATTATAAAAATTCTGAAACAAATTTCGATCGTCATTAAGTGGAATGAAATATGCTTCACCACTCTACAAGGAGTCAGTTTGAAGTAGTATATATTACAATAGAACTTCTGTGAGAAATATTGACTGGAATTAAGTGGGATAAAATATATCCCACCACCCTTCAATGGGTTAATTCGAAGTATTTGCTATTATAAAATTTCTGAAACAAATACAATAGAATCCCGCTAATTCGGACCCCATTAATCCGGATCTTTTTTTTATGTTTGAGAAGTGATTAGCTAATTTCCATAACATTAACTTGTTTTATCGACGTATTCTGAATAAAAAAAAACTTGTTCTCAAACCTTTTCGTAAGAATATTTAAGCTTTCTTTCTTAATCTTTTCTTTCTCTAAACTCTTTTTAGGTGCGTTCGTAATTATGTAAATACGTAGCACCTATAGTTGTCGTTCAGTCCGTCCATCTGTCTGTCTGTCCGCATATAACAACGCAAAAACTGCCCAACCAAATCGTTTGAAATTTAAAACATATAATTATTACATAATTTTGTCGAGTCATTTCAAATTTTATGAAAATCGGATGCATAGATCAGTTACAGGACAATCAAAAGTATTCCGTTACATTATGGTCAATGGGGGAAAAACATCAAATTCATTTTAATCGTTTCAAATTTAAAACATATAATTATTGCGTAATTTTGTCGAGTCATTTCAAATTTTATGAAAATCGGATGCATAGATCAGTTACAGGGACATTCAAAAGTATTCCGTTACATTACGGTCAATAGGAAAAATAGTTTCAAGTACATTTTAATGATGTTAAACTCTTTCGAATATAATAGAATTGACATGAACCTATGAAGTATAGATATATACTAACAAACACATTCTGTACAATCTGCGATGCAAAGAACATTTATTATTAAATTATAGGGCCACACAAAAGAATTCCACTACATAATGCTATACGGGAAAACATTGCTTGGGGTGTGTTTTAATTATATTAAACTATTTCGCATTTTATGAAACTGATATGCGTTTCTAAGGTGTAATGAAATTTACTTCCTGTATATTTACAGGAACACAAAAAAAGATTTCGGCCACTTTACTGTATTCGAAGTACTGTCTACTATAACAGCAAGATCTGAATATTTTTTAAACCTCGTATCGTACGAATGCACCTCATTTGCTATGCTTCACGTGCAATTTCCAGCTTGTTTAAACTACACACAACGAACTATTTATACTCAAGCGGATGCGTGACCGTACGGCTCGCAAAAGGTATAGAAAACTGGCACAGCAGAAAATTACAAACTTTTTTATTACAGAGTAAACAGTTTTACTGTCTGTAAATATTCAATAAATTTAACATAAAGGTGATTTTCTGTAAATATGTTTTATTTTGTTTTATTTTTTCTAATTCTCCGGATAATCCGGATTTTCGATAATACGGATTAAGTCTGGTCCCAATTAATCCGAGTTATCGGGGTTTTACTGTATTGTTTGGTTTTAAGTGAGATAAAATGTTGCACCGCTCATCAAAAGGTCAACTCGAAGAGATAACCTTCGTAATTCAATCTAACGCATAAATGAAATTTATCAATAATGTAGTTTTTAAGTGTAAAAGAGCATTGTTTTCTATCAAAGAAAAATGTTTTTATGACTAAATATCCTCTATCACAGCGAGAAATTTCTATTGTCTTTACACATATATATGCGTAATACAAGGTCACATAAAACTTCGATAAAATTTTAAGTTCTATGTAAACACTATTTAAATGTAACAAATATCTATAAGATTTGTTTCACATTCAGGTAAAATAAAATCTCACAACGTACATTTTTCGTTTCTACAGCCTTTCACGTCTTTAAAAATAAGTGTATTTAATATAAGCAGAAAGGATATAAAAATAGCAAGCGTCAAATATGACATGTATTACTCATACATTTGAAATGTTACTCATATAATTCAAATCTTTATATGTATCAAAAATATCAAAGCCGGAATCTTTCTTGGTGTGAAATCCTCATTTTAAACTCACGATTTGTAGTGAGTTTATATTTGCTGGGAGATGATTTCCAAAAGCTTAATATTTTCTATATATTTCATTTTTTTTATAATTTATTATAATTTTGTCAAAATGCATAGACGAATAAATTAGTGTATCTTTCAAAAACAGAATTTCGATTAAATTTTATCACACGAAAGAAATGATTAGAAGTGTGTTAGAAGTAAATTTATCAGAAAATATTATTTTGCGGGATGCATATTTACAGGCATTTTACTACAAAATAACTGCAATTAACACTTTTTCCGACTGTATTTTTTCCTGACCGCTCGCCACATTGTTATTATATTCTTTGAGTTTGTACAACTATACAATGTTATACTTCAAATATTTTATGTTTTCTTAAGTTTTAAATTTGCAATTTTAATAGTTAATATTCGCTTTGTAGCTAATAGCCATGTTTAAACGTTGTATTTTAAAAGCTCGCTAATGTCCTTGCAAAACGAATCACCCTCATACTGGATGTTAAATTGCCACACATCTAGTATGTCGATTATGTGGCTTACTAGAGGTCTGCACGGGCCGAAATTTCCAGGCCCGGGCCCGGCCCGAACGAAAGAAATATTGGCCCGACCCGGCCCGGCCCGCCCCGAACGAAAAAAATAATGGCCCGACCCGGCCTGGCCCGAAAGTTAAAATTTCGGCCCGAGCTCAGCCAGGTCCGGAAAAAAGTTTAAAATTCGGCCCGAACCCGGCCCGGCTCGAGTGATTTTCTACAGAACATTGATCTTTAATCTTATTAAAGAGTTCTGACCAAAAAAAAAATTATATTAGTCTTTTTTTTTTCCATGTTTATAATCTCCATTTATGCAGAAGTGCCGTAGGCTGCGATATTTATGCTTTTAAATGAATCTTTGTTTGTTGTATGTAAATGTTTCAGTTATCACTAATATTATTAATCCATATTCCCTGTAATGGAGACAAAAAATCGAAAAAGCGGTATATGGTAAAATTTCCAAAGACGAAATCGCTTTGGAACGAAAAAAATGCATTCCCTTCTTAACAGATGTAAATGTTTAATATAATTTTTTCTCCCGTATTATTGTATTCATTTTGCATGGATGAACATTTTAAAAGAAACTTTCAGTTTTCAGTTAAAACAAAAATTCCGTCATAGTGAGGTTTTTTTTTATTTATGTGTGTGTGTTCTATTTTAAAACGCCTAGTAATCTACGATTCTTTAAAAGGAATAAATTCTAATGTTTAATTGTAGAATAATGACGGCTTAAAAATATATGCTTTTTTTGCAGAAATTTTTGGACAAAGCCAAATATTACTGATTTATAAAAAGTCGAGAAAAGGATTTTCATATAGGAAGATTCAATAGGAACTGATTATTTTGGTCCATGAAAACTAGGAAGAATGGAATCAGTCTCGGCTTCGTACGAAAAAAAAAGTTAGGCCCCGCCCGATACTCCAGCAAAAAAATTAAGGCCCGAGCCCAGCCCGGCCCGAAAGGATTAGTGACTAGGCTCGGCCCGAGTCTTCAGAAGTAAGGCCCGAGCCCGGCCCGGCCCGAATGCCATTATTGGAAATCGGCCCGAGACCCGGCCCGTGCAGACCTCTATGGCTTACATTATTGCATTTCCCCATTTACCATTATGATAACAAAATTCACTATTGAAACTTTCAGGGAAAAATTTAGAATTTCTTTATGAATATTTTGAAAATGACGCATAAATGTATCAGCGGCTTGCTTAGCGTTAAACACTTAACTGATCTGCCCGTACTTCCGTCGTGCGGGGAAGAACAGATATCTTGATACATCACTTAAAGTTTTTTGACACCACTATTTTTTTAATAACAATTTCATACTTTTTAATGGCAGAAATGTTTAAAGTAAGCACTATGAATATTTTAGCTTGTAAAAAGTGTTGTTTTCAGCATAATTTCAACTTATTGTTTGTATAACAATTTCATGCTTTTTAATGGCAGAAATGTTTAAAGTAAGCACAATGAATATTTTAGCTTGTAAAAAGTGTTGTTTTTTGCATAATTTCAATTTATTGTATGTATAACAATTTCATACTTTTTAATGGCAGAAATGTTTAAAGTAAGCACTATGAGATAATGTACACATTAGCTTGTAAAAAGTGTTGTTTTTAGCATAATTTCAATTTATTGTATGCACAAAAAATATCAGTTGAGTAATGCTGCTAAATTTTCCGACTTTGTGGCCCAGAAAATATTAATACAAATTTTTGCCTATTTAATCGGCGGACAACGACGATTTGACATGGTAAAATTTACTGATTTTTTTATGCCAAGAAAACTGAAGTTGTTGTCAGCTTTAGTTAACCCCTTCGCGACGAGAGCTTTCAACGAAATTTGTAACGTTTTGTCACCGGTTTTTAAAAACAGAAATTAGCACCTTTTTAAATCCAGGAAATGTTCCGATGAAATACTGCAAATTTTGCAGTACAATTTTATTAGTGGGGATTAACAAGGATTGTTAAACATTTTTGCGGCACATATACATGTCGCTTATCTCCAAGGCCTGAAGTGACTAAAAACAGCTTGGAAAGAAGAATATTTGCTTATCGCAAGATAAATTAGAAACTATACATTAACGTGAAAATACAACAGAAAAATTAGACTTTTTTTAAAACACGAAATTAAACTAATCATAAATCTAAATATATCCTATACAATTTTTATAAAATTAGGGCTGCCACAGGCTACTTTTTTTAAATCTTTTGTTGTTAGTATTTTTAAATGTAAATTTGGAAGAATATTTCTATCGCAAATTTTGCTAAATTGTGTATTACGGATTTTTGTTTTGAGTAAATGTCGAAACTCGCCAGTTATATTTAAGAAATCGTTGCCGGTGGTAACTATGTAAAACGACTAAAAAGGATTTTAAAAATAGTAAAATTAAAAGTGATTTTAACAGAAGTACTGTACATATCAGCAACCATCTTGAAAAGCATCTTAAGATCCTTTCAACGCCAGTAATTTCAAACTGCAATATTTGCTTTTTTTAATTGTAGACATATCTCGATTGTATAAGGTTAATATTTTAGTATAGTAAAAGTAGTGTATTGTTAGTTTATTGTGTTAAAAAAAATACCTCTTAACCCAATGGTTCTCAACGTGGGGTGTACATCCCACCAAGGAGCAATTTCAGATTTGTAACTCATCCATTCGCTGTCAGATTTTTCGAAAAAACAATAAAGTAAAGCATGCAAAGTTAATGCAAAGTTAAAAAAGTAATATTTAAAAAAGTAATCCATTCTCTTTTGGTTGAATTTAAACAAAAAATCCAAATCAAAAGTCTGAATTAAGTTCAACATTTAAATACAATAATTATATAAATTACCTTGGGGGATTTTTTTTTTTTAAATTAAAAAAGTTTTAAAATTTTTCTGATGAATTTTTTATTTTACATTTTTTAAAACTTCTTTCGTTATTTATTAAATGAGTTTTATATTTCTTTTTGCTTTGCTATAAGAAACTTGTTTTTGTAGGAATTTTTGGTATGTAAAACTACTTAAGATAGATCTAAATTTTGTTGTCTTGAATATTGGAATAGTGTAATCTAAAAATATTGGGAAATCTAAACGTGGTACCTAAAAAAAATGTAAATCGCATGAAAGAAAATATGAAACTATTTATGACTCTAAAGCTCCCCGACAACATATTAAATACACTTAATTTTCAGTAAAATTGACTCTGTGTAAGACAGGAAAGCAGAAAAAGATAAAAGTGTTTTGATGGACAATAGTGACAAATTTGACTAAGTTCAGAATCTTGAAATGTTTCTTGTATCCTTTTTTGACCATAGAAGGAATATTTTTTACTAAATTTTAATATGTTATTAAGAATTACAAAATGCATCACTGTTATCAATTTTAATGCTAAATGTACGATCCTCTTGAAGCATTTTGTGAAGATAAAAATGACGGCTACATGTTCCTTTTGATAAATATTCAGGTACTCAAAAAACAGTTCAGGTTTTTTGGCATAATAGTAAAGATGTATAGCTTTATTTATAGAATTATGTTAAAATCACATATAAGACAAAAAATTAATATATTTGATAAGCTATTAAAAAAAAGTCAAATAAATATTTACTGTTAAAACTCTTCCAAACTTCTTTTAGGGATATATACCGCAATTTCCGGCGTATAATCCGCGGATCAAACAATCATTTTCCGACCCAGAAAATTTTCAAAAAGAAATGTAACTGATTAGATCGCCGTAAATATTTGTCTTCAATCGCAAAATAAAATTTCTGAATCCAAAAAGAATTGTTTGATCCACGGATTATTATTATAAATTATGGCAGTTGATTTTTTTTAATAATTAAAGATATATATTATAAAATGCATGTTTAGGAAGGAAAAGGAGAGCAATTTTGATTTTATGGATGCTTCGGCGAAACGTGGCCAAAAATAAGGTTGGGAACTAGTGTTTTTACCACTTGAGGGGCAGTGGTATATTTATGAAACCACTTAATGTTAATTCCATAATGCCACAATGACACCAGACAAGATTAAAGAGTCAAAAATGTTTGCAAGCGTACGCGTTCAGTAATTGATACCGTACGCCCATTAAACCGACTCTGGGCGCAGCAATAGAATATAACTCATTTCCATGAAAGAGGCGGGGTATATCGGGTCACATAACTAGGCCATCACAGTTACTTTACAAGTTGTCCTAGTGGAGCCAAAATTGAGTTTTAAATCTTAATCGCCCAAACCTTTCTGTAAATTTCTATTTTTTTTTTTTGGATCACTGAAGTGTACTAACATGAAATGCTTTTAGTATATGAGAATGTGAGACTCTGGTAACATAAAAAATTTTAGGATTGCCAGGTCTGCAATCGTGAAAGAGTTAAAGTGTCGAACTTGAAAATGATGGACTTCAGTTCAATTCTTAACTGTCGGAAAACAATTGCATAAGTGCCATATAGGTGCACGTAAAATTTTTGGCTTGAAAACTCCTTTCACTTTGTTGTTGTTTTGTAAGAGGAAGGTTATTCCATAAGATTTTCATTTACAATAACATTTGCATTGTGGAGAATCTCACCAAAACATGTGAGTTTTAAACGGAAGATGTTGCCAATTCTGACGGAATGAAGCCCCAATAGTGGCCGAGAGGTTCTGACCTCTCAACTGGTACACGGCAGGTGCTGGGTTCGTACCCGATCGCGGCCGTCGGCCTAACCGTTCGGAGTTTTCATGGTTTTCTTCGAACCTTGCGTAAATAAGGGTTAGGTTCCCTTAGAAATACCCCCACGAAGGACATCCCTTCCCTGGGCCTATATCCCTAGCGTAGATAATCGGCCGACACAAAATAAACCAAACTAAATAAACTGACGGAATGAAATATCAAAAGTTAGTAGCATATACTCTGAATTGGCAATAAGCAAACACTGTTGTTCTAGACTTAATTTTCACGCGTTCAAAACAACATAATACATTAAAATACACCGAAACAATTTTTCTTCGTAAACCGCAATGTATCGTAATTCTTTCGGATAACCCAGTAAACTAACCAAAAATGCTAGACACTTCATTTTGAATACTAAATATGTCATAGCGATACTCAATAACATCTGTTCATTTTGTCCATCTGCCCTTTGGCAATCAGATAATACACTGCTCAAAACAATTAAAGGATATTTGAAGTTTTATGTAAAATAAAGATATAAACGATTTTTTTTTTTTTTTTTTTTTTTTTGCCGAAAATAGAAAAAGAGAATCACAATTGCAAATTTTGAGTTCGACGTCAAAAACGTCGCCTCAGCGGCAGCGAATGAAATTTGACTTTCAACTGTATAAAAAAGAATGAAGACAAGGATGATCGGCATCCAGTGATTGTTTTGTTTCGATGAGTACCATGTCTCAGCGAAGTCATTTGACAGATTCAGAAGCTTGGAGAGTTGTTGGTAGGTTAGAAGGGGTCCAAAATCAAGCCGAAGTAGCGCAAGCCATTGGAGTGTCACAAAGTGTCATTTCCAGGATCTGGAACCGTTTTTTGGAGAGTGGATGTGCAGGCCGAAGACCAGGGCAAGGTCGTAGACGGGCAACAACGCCCAATGAAGATCGGTATTTAACGTTAACAGCTCGGAGACACCAAAACATGAACGCTACTCTTCTCCAACAACACCTTCGCTCGGCTACAGGCACCACGATTTCAACTCAGACTGTCCGAAACCGGCTCCATGCTGTAGGTCTGTATGCTCGCCGACTGATGGTATGTGTTAGATTAACATCAAGGCATCGTCGCGACCACAGTGAGTGGGCAACCGAGCATGTCAACTGGAGGAGAAATGAATGGAGCAATATTCTGTTTTCTGACGATTCCCGTTTTTCTGTGCATCCGGATAATAGGCGTATTTTCATCTGGAGGGACCGTGGCAGTAGGAATAATCCTGCGTTCGTGCACGAAAGTATCAGATTTGGTGGTGGAGGACTGTTGGTGTATGGTGGCATCTCCATTGACGGGCGCACTGACCTCTACATCATTCGAGATGGAGCTCTGACTGGTCGCCGATATAGGGATGAGATCCTCAGACCTATTGTAGTCCCTTACGCTGCAGCAATCGGAGATAACTTCATTTTAATGGACGATAACTGCAGGCCACATCGTGCAAACCTGGTGGAGAATTTCCTTTTCGAGGAAGGAATCGTTCGAATGGAATGGCCAGCGTGTTCTCCAGACATGAATCCAATCGAGCACGTTTGGGACGCTCTACGAAGACGAGTTTCTGGACGCCAACAACCCCCACAAACTCTCCGAAAAGTGGAAAGAGCTCTTCTGGAAGAGTGAGGCAGAATACCCCAACTCGTCATTAATAGTCTCATTGAGTCCATGCCTCAAAGGTGTTCAACGTTGCTGGCCGCCCGTGGAAACCATACCCCCTACTGAAAATGATTTTCTTTGAAGAAAACACCTGTTCTTATTGTTTTTTTCTCATATGCACAAATTGTGTTTTTCTCCTTTTGCACACAAATGCGCAATAAAATGCATTTTTTTCTGCCAAACATGTGTAATTTATACTTATATAACCTACTATGTCTGTCGATTATGTATCAATCAGCTAAAAAGTTTCCCAGATACAAAATCCACCTAAAACTGCAGTATCTTTTAATTGTTTTGAGCAGTGTATTTAGATAGACAGATGGGCAAATAGATAAACGGTAGTAAACTCCTAGTAACATACATATGTTACTAGATACATATATTACTTTCAGTTTCATGGCAATCTGAATAGATTTATGTGATTTACGGTGTAGACAGACTCATTTAATAAACTATTTTTAAACGATATTGAAAAGTGTTAAAAAGCGCGAAAATTGCCTCCCATGAAAAAAGAAAACAATCTGAGTACGTTCGAAATAAAAATGCAGAGATATATTTAGTGTGAAAGTAATGAATAAAAATAAATTTTCATAGTATTTTTGCATAAACAATACTTTATTCCTTTTCAAACTGGTGCTTCATAATTTTCAATCTTAAAACGTATATAGAATGAAATCTAAATCGTTTTTCTTGTAATATTGTATTAAAACAATTTCTGAGTTTAAAAAATATTAAGTACATGAATTCAATTTTTTTAAATTCAAGTCTTTGTTTTTACTGTGAAAAAATCTTTAAGTCTATTGTAAACGTAGACTTAATCTGTCTGTTTGTATCTAGTCTAGATGATATAGCATTACAAAAATGGGATTAAGGAGCTTTTTATATAGACATGGATTTTAGTTTTCTTGTTATACATTATATTGCTTTAAGAAGACATTGCTTAGTTGCCAAGGAAATATTGTGACAGAAATTAATCGATAAATATCTATATTCGATGTTAAATCGATAAGAAGTTATTTAGAATGCATTTGTAATAAATAAAGCAAATAAAATTATAAAATGAATATAGCTCCTAAAAAAAGGAAAGCCGAAAATTCAGTGTGTAAATTTTTGATGCGTTTTTAATTATATGGAAACGTAGTACTTATATTTAAAGATAGAAAACCAACGAATATAAATGCACAAATAAAGTATGAGAAGGTAGCAAATAGCTATTTCGAATCTACTAACGAGATTCTTCATCAGTGCAAAACTCAGCGAGCTAAAAGTAGCAAAACTGAGCAAAGAGACAGAGAGACGCAGGCTTATATACTCGCTATGGGAACAATCCCGCCTAAAGAAAAGCAACCAATGAAAAGAAAGCAGCCAAAACCAACTGAGTGGACAAGTAGCGACATCTATCGGCGAACAAGCAAAACAAAAACTAAAAAGCGAGTAAAAAAAAAAAAGAGTATTAAATTAAAGATTTCCAAATACTTGGAAAATAAGGAGTGCTAGATAAGTCATTGACTAAGGAGTGAGAATTTTTTATGATGTGGTAAGCTTGCCAAAAATCAAGATCAAGAATAGAAGGACATTTATGGATGATGGTGGCTGAAGAAAAGTTAAACTTATGTTGAGAAGACCAACAATGTTGAGCAATAGAGGAACGTTTAAGCTCCTGATTTTTGACATACCTTTTATGTTCCATTAAACGAAATCTGAGAGCACGTTTAGTCTGACCAATATAAGAAAGACCACATTGGCAAGAAATTTGGTAAATACCCCAGTTATCTAAGTGATCAATGGGGTGCTTAAGATTTGAAAAAGCAATTTTATTAACAGGAGAAAAAATAACATTGAAATCGAACCTTTTTAATATTTTAGCAACTTGCTGAACGATTTTGGGGAAAAAAGGCAAAACAACCAAAGCATTGGAGTTCGAATTAAAGTTCTTACTTTCAGTTTGTGTGGATTTTGTCAATTTTCTATGAATAGAATCTATAATATTAGGAGAATAACCACGATCAACAGCAATAGCTTTTAGGTAATTAAGTTCATCACTGAGTAACTGAGGAGTTGAACAAATATTGGAAGCCCGGAAAACAAAAGTTTTAAAAGCCGCAACTTTCTAGTTAGGAGGATGAGAAGAATATCTGTGAGGTGGAAGACTGACCGCAAAAGGTTTGCGAAAGACAGTAGTCTGAAAATTATCTTCATTGCGAATAACAAGAACATCCAGAAAAGGAAGGCAATTTTAAGACTTCAAATAATTTTATTTCAAAGTAATGCATGTACAAATCGCATAAAGTCGGACTAAGAGGATTACCCATAGCCAAACCGTCAATCATACGAAAGATATTTCCGTTAAAAACAAAAGTATTTTGAGATAAGCAAGCACGAGTTAGATGAATAAGATGTAGTAAGATGGAGTAAGATGAATATAATTATATCACTTACATATCTCTCTTGGTAATTCTTTTCCTGATTTTGATTCTATAGACAGAATTTCATGGAATAGAGTCCTCAAAGCTTCTTCGATTCATTGCGCAGTTCTAAAAAGGAAATTTAATACGCTTTGCAATAATTCTTTCGCCAACAACTCTATAAATTTACCTACTGTTAACAAAAATACTGTTCTCAATCTTTCTAGTGTCGCTTTAAGTAATAATCAGCTAAATGCTCTAAAATTAAACAACAATTTCTCTGTTTCTGCCCCTTCTTCGTTACCCCGTCTAATTGCTCCTATTGAAAGAGCGTTTAAGCTTAGCGCTATTTCTCCTTCTCAAAAAGAGTCTATTGGGCATCTCATTGCCAATACTGTTGATTTCAATTCGAATGTTTATAAGCCAAATCTTAATAGTTCAGTTAAACATTGTCTAAAAAGTTTGTCTTCTGATCCGAATTTGATCATAACTAAGGCTGACAAAGGTGGTCAGATTGTCGTTCTTGACAAGTCTTCATATTTAGAAAAATCCCATAAATTAATTAATGATGGTCCCTATGTGGATATCCACAAAGACCCTTCCTCTAATGAAATTGCTACTATCAAATCTGCCATTAAGTCTTCACACATTATTCCTGCTAAATTAAAGAGGTCTCTTATTCCTTCAATCGCTCATTGTGCCAGGTTTTATGCTTTACCTAAGGTCCATAACCCTGACATTCCTTTTAGACCTATTGTTTCCAGTATCGGTACGGCTTCTTATAAACTTGCCAAATATCTTGTTTCCATATTTTCTCCTCTCTCAAGCAGTAATTCTTTCACTGTTAAGAGTTCTTTTGAATTTACTAAGAAACTTCACAGTTTTAAGCCACAAGGCCACTTGATGGTTTCTTTTGGTGTTAAATCATTATTTACCAATGTTCCTGTCGAAGGTGCTTTAGATTGCCTCAAGAAGAGGCTCTGTGAATTTCATTTTTCCTTTTTCGAAATCGAGGAGCTTATTCATCTAACAAGGAAGGTCTCCATTGGGGGCATACTCAGAATTTTTTGAAAAAAAAATACGAATTAAACTACTCATGTGGGTAATAAAGGATCAGTGAAAATTAGCGGCGGAATTTCATTATTAGATATGTAAAAAAATAAAATAGTTTGGAATAATTGGCGTGAAAAGCTGAAAGCTACGCGGGATTTGGCGAGCAGTGCATTTCCTCGCCAAAAGCAGACGATTTTAACGAATCTGAAAATTGATTTTAATTGACTTCACTGTTAAAAATCTGCAGCATTTACTGCAACGTCACTCCACTACTTTTATAAAATATCTCTCTTCTGACCAATGAGAATGCTCCATAGCACCGTGAATTGACCGTGTCATACACTGTTGAAAATCTGCTGCATTTTGTTGCAACGCACTCCACCGCTTGTATATAATATCTCTATTCCAACCAATGAGAAAGCTAAATTTCACGGCCAAGTAACCGTTTTCTATACAAGCAAGGGAGGGCGTTGCAACAAAATGCAGCAGATTTTTAACAGTGTATTTTTCAATTTGGAACAATTTTAATCAATTTAAATTGTGTTTTAAATGATAAAATATATTAATTTATTTTGTTATAAGTACATATAAACGAAAATGACAAAATTACACTTAAAGTAAAGTAAAAATGCAAAACTAAAATTACTTAAACTAAACTTATTTAAATAAATTGAACATAGAAAGTTTTTTCTTTAAAAAGTATTCGAAGCGTAAAAGCGTATTTTTCAAAATTTCGTTTTTTCGCCAACCGGAGATAAATCGCCAAATAAACGAAATTTTTATTATTTTTTTACGGACGTTATAAGGAGGTTCCGCCGAAATGTTTTTTATAAACATATATAACTATATGAGAAGAACATTCTGTAATTTTTTTAGATTTTTCTGAGTATGCCCGTATGGAGACCTTCCTTGTAAGTCGTGCTTGCTTATCTCAAAATACTTTTGTTTTTAACGGAAATATCTTTCGTATGATTGACGGTTTGGCTATGGGTAATCCTCTTAGTCCGACTTTATGCGATTTGTACATGCATTACTTTGAAATAAAATTATTTGAAGTCTTAAAATTTCCGTTCTATGTTCGTTATGTAGATGATATCTATGCTTTAGTTGAAGTGAATTCTTATATAAAACATATTCTCTCTGTCATGAATTCTATTGATTCTTGCATTCAATTTACTTTTGAAACTGAATCGGACAATTGCCTTCCTTTTCTGGATGTTCTTGTTATTCGCAATGAAGATAATTTTCAGACTACTGTCTTTCGCAAACCTTTTGCGGTCAGTCTTCCACCTCACAGATATTCTTCTCATCCTCCTAACCAGAAAGTTGCGGCTTTTAAAACTTTTGTTTTCCGGGCTTCCAATATTTGTTCAACTCCTCAGTTACTCAGTGATGAACTTAATTACCTAAAAGCTATTGCTGTTGATCGTGGTTATTCTCCTAATATTATAGATTCTATTCATAGAAAATTGACAAAATCCACACAAACTGAAAGTAAGAACTTTAATTCGACTCCAATGCTTTGGTTGTTTTGCCTTTTTTCCCCAAAATCATTCAGAAAGTTGCTAAAATTTTAAAAAGGTTCGATTTCAATGTTATTTTTTCTCCTGTTAATAAAATCGCTTTTTCAAATCTTAAGAACCCCATTGATCACTTAGATAACTGGGGTATTTACCAAATTTCTTGCCAATGTGGTCTTTCTTATATTGGTCAGACTAAACGTGCTCTCAGATTTCGTTTAATGGAACATAAAAGGTATGTCAAAAATCAGGAGCTTAAACGTTCCTCTATTGCTCAACATTGTTGGTCTTCTCAACATAAGTTTAACTTTTCTTCAGCCACCATCATCCATAAATGTCCTTCTATTCTTGATCTTGATTTTTGGGAAGCTTACCACATCATAAAAAATTCTCACTTCTTAGTCAATGACTTATCTAGCACTCCTTATTTTCCAAGTATTTGGAAATCTTTAATTTAATACTTTTTTTTTTTACTCGCTTTTTAGTTTTTGTTTTGCTTGTTCGCCGATAGATGTCGCTACTTGTCCACTCAGTTGGTTTTGGCTGCTTTCTTTTCATTGGTTGCTTTTCTTTAGGCGGGATTGTTCCCATAGCGAGTATATAAGCCTGCGTCTCTCTGTCTCTTTGCTCAGTTTTGCTACTTTTAGCTCGCTGAGTTTTGCACTGATGAAGAATCTCGTTAGTAGATTCGAAATAGCTATTTGCTACCTTCTCATACTTTATTTGTGCATTTATATTCGTTGGTTTTATATCTCTAAACATGTGTGCACAAAGGCTTTATTTGCTATTTTAATGTAGTACTTATAGTCGTCGTCTCGTTTGTTCGTCTATCTATCCACTGGCCTAGCCAGGGAGGGGAAGTCGAAATGCTCTGAATGACGACTACCGATGCTACGCATTTATATAGTTACTTAATAACACCAGATCGTCTGAAATTATATTACGGCATGCCATTCTCGCAACGTTGTCTTGTAGTTATAAAAAAGTATAGTAACAATTTATGAAAAAAATATCCATAATCTGAATAGATGCATTGTAAAACAAACTTTAGAAAAATACAGAAATCGTGATGCTATTATTATTTTTTTTTCTCAATTTCATGAGACGAGAATTTTAAAAGATACATCTGGCTATTTCCATGCGAAATTGTTTGTCTGTTGCTTACTACGATTTTTGGCTACCAGAATTTTAGAGCGGAGAAATGTGACTTGTTTTATCGAAGATATCGCATCAATTGAATAAAGCGAAGCAAACTTTTCGAAAATAACGGTGGCTGACAAGCATAGCGATTTTCAGACGTGTAACTGACAAACAAGTTCGCTTGGAAAGAGCCATCTATATAAAGAGGAGAAATTCACTATTAAATTCAATCTACAGTAAACAAGCAATACTTATCAAAACGGGATTTGAACTCATGATCTGAGAGATTCTAAGCTATTAACTTAACCATTCAGCTAAGATTACAAAATCCAAGTTTTCAAATAACGATGTCTATCGTGTTTATGTAAATACACATGTTTCTGTGTAATATTATTTTCTGATACATATATCAGTGAAATATCCAGTTTTAACACGTATAGCAGTGTAAAATTGGTCACTATTAAATTCAATCTACTTTAACTCTCTAAGTGTTTGGAACGTAATATTCCGTTCACTAAGCTCCAGGTTTCACTGCATTATAAGCAATATTTAAAATAATATAATTCTATAGATTTAAAGGGCCGTCCATTAATCATGTGATGTTTTTTTGGCATTTTTAACCCCCCTCCCCCTTGGTGATACATGGTGAGGTTCAAGACTATCCCCCCCCCAACCCTACATCACGTGTATTTTTTAGTACCTACAAAGAATCTTAATTTTTTTAGAATATTTATTATAAAATACAGGTTCAAGTATCATCAAATTTTATTATAGAAAATAAAAAAACTACAATAATAACTTTAAGAGGTAAACAGAAAGGTTGCAAGTTGTTTTGGACTGACATAAAAATAATGAAATGCGAAAATTTTTTTGTAGTAATACATAAACATAATTTAATTTACAATGTCCTCAGACCACGGATTAGCAAGACTTTCTTAAACACCAATAACTGGATAAGCATCTTGCAAGTTATTTGTAGGCACAGTGCTTTGTTGAAGATTAACATTGGTTTCATCTGCTTCATCAAGCCACTGGGCGTCATCATTTTCGCGCACTACGCAGAGAATCTCTCTCGCGGGAACTTCACTTCGTTCGTTGCCTGGCAACGGTGAATCAAGGCCATACTACAAGCCGCTTTCGACTTTGTACGCGTTTGGCGAAAAAATAAATACACGAAACGCCACTTTTCGGTTCAGTATCGCGCGTTTGCCGAAAAAATAAATACTCGTGATATTACTACACCCCCTCCCCCCTTGTGATATTTCGTGATTTTTTTATGGACCCCTCCCCCCCCCCCCGTCTCGAGCCTCGCATGGTTAATGGACGGCCCCTAATGAATTTCCATTGCATTTTAGAATTATTAATACTCTCAAGGATTACATTCATATTTGTAAAGTTTAACAAATATTCATATATATATTTTGATTAAGTTTATATAATATATAAATATAAATATATTATAAATATATTATAAAGTTTAACAATTCATGTTTGTTAGTTTACATAAATATATTATAAAGTTTAACAATTCATATTTGTAAGCTTTATTTATAATGTTGAAAAAATCATATTTCTGAGTATTTAAAATAAAATGCAAAGAAAACAACATAACAATTTTACCCATTTGCAAGACGCTCAGAGGTTTAAATAAGCAACACTTAATCGAAACGGGATTTACACTCACGGCCTGCGAGATCCTAAGCTGTTCAACTTGACCATTCAGCTAAGATTACGCAAGCCAAGTTTTCAAGTATCGCTATTTACCGTGTTTACGTAAATACACATGTTTCTATGTAATATTCTATTCGAACACATATATCTGTGTAATATTCAGTTATTACACCACATATAGCTATGTAAAATTTGTGCATATACGTCTGTGCAATGATCTATTCTCATGCACATATCTGTGCAATATTTTTACAGAAATTTCCATGCAATATATGCAAAATACACACATGTTTATGTAATATTGAAAATTTGTAAATTTCATTAACACACCTATGCAGGTAAATCTTTAAGTGATGTTTGAATCTGTGCTTTAAGCCTCTAAGTATTCAGTACGTAATATTTCGTTCACTAAAATTCAGGTTTCACTGCAATATAAGTAATATTTAAGATAATATATTTCGATAAAGTTAGGGAATTTTCAATGCATTGAAGAATGATTACTGCTGTCAAAGATTACATTCATATTTGTAATTAAGTTTTTTTCTAAATATATAATGTTGAAACAATTATATTTTCTTAGCATTTAAAGTAAAACACCGAGAAAACAACATTACATTTTTATCCTTTTGCAAGACCACCATGCGGCTAATGCATGTGAAAATTGCTTGTTAATTTTCTAAAAGGAGCGGTATTTAATTCTTTAATGGCCAACTCTTTTTTACGATCCTTTTTATTCTTCGGCACCAATAATAATTTCCCAAGTAATAATTTTTGAGCTATTTAACAGCTCAAAACTTGAGTTGAGACAATGAAAAATCTGCGTACAGAAAGTAAAAAAAAAACAGCTTCCACGTAGAATTTATTTAAAATCATTCCTTAACCCGGGAGTACACGCGCCGGGTCTTTTTGACCCGGAGTGCGTATGATTTTTGCAATTGCAACCACTTATCTTTTAAAAATAACCTTCAACTTATTTTATCGCAAAATTTGTAAGGATTGTATCCGCCAAAATAAAATTACGGTTATAATTTGATGTTATTGGTAATGCATTTAAAAAAAATCTTGTTGGAAACATGTTTAACATGGTTTGAATTAACTCACATTTTACGGAAGTTATGTCTAAAGTTGGCAAGTAGTGCTTGTATAAAATGAGTTCATATAACATCAACAATGTAACTGGGACACGGATAGGCGTTTTTACTTCAAGCCGAGGCCGGTGATGAGTTTTTATTGCTGTGACATAATATACATACTTTTTTTTTTTACAGAAATATATAGTTGAAAACTAAATCAAAATTTTGATTGCTTTTTCACTTTGTAAATTTCAATAATTTTAGTAATTTAATATTTAAGTAAATTTTAATAATATTTATTTTCACGTTTTGGTAAGAGCCAAAAATTAAAAATTGCATGTTTTAAAGATAAATAAACAAGCAATGTCTATAAACATAATTATCAATGCCTGCTTTAATTTAATTTTTCTAAATTCTAAATATAAATTTTCAGAAAAATAAGATTTTTTTTATTGATTACTATATTTTATTATCACTAACATTATTACTTATAGAGTACATTTATTAATAAAAACACTAAAAAAAATACGTTTAGATTTTTGTGTTTACCATGAGAATTTTCTTGCGTATCATTAGTGTTCGATAGACCAGAGGATGATGATTTCTTTATGTGAGAATATTCTTTTTAAAGTGTTTTTCGGAAATGATTCATAAAATTAGAAGATTGGAAGTTTATTCTGACGGAATACCTTATAAGTATCACGCAGCTAATGAGATATTTGGGGGCTAAATAAATAGATGAGAATGAAAATACAACAGCACTTGTTGCAAACTTAGTTTTATGCTATTAAACAGTAAGAATAAAACATTTCAAATCTCCATATACAAAAGTCAAAGACCGGTTGATTGACTCACCATCGCCCAGCCCAAACTACTGAACCTAGAAGCGTAATAATTGGGAGAAACATACTTTTTATGACAAAAGTGCCTAAGGAAGGCTTTTGAAAATCTTCTCACCCCCTAAGGACTTTAAGATGGGGATTGAAAATTTTAGAGCATGCATTCATATCTCGGCAGCCATTTTAGATAGAAACGGAAACATTTCAAAAAAAAAATTTAGGGATTTTAGAAATATCTTTCGCTAAGAGGATTAAAGGGGGAGTGGGCGAAATGTTTTGAATAATTTGTCATATCTTAGCCATTTTTAAAATTTTTCAGAAATTCTAATCTTATATATCATAGGAAAATCTTCGGATCACTGTTTCATATTATGGACCTTACTTCCTGTCTTATCCAGAATTCACCTCCTCCCCTAGGGATTCAATATTCTAACTCAGCTCCTAATTACGTTACAGCAAGGTTAATCCCTAATTGAAGGCTTCACCAAAGGTGTAACACCTAACAGACCCTTATTAGGAGTCTATTTTGATATCAGACAGTTAAGGACATTCTTTTTTTCGGAGAGGGAGGGGAAATATATTTTTTACATTTGGCATATTTTTTTTAAGCTTTTGGTCTGTATATTAGTAAGCATCTACTCAATTTTTCTTAACTCTTTTTTTTCATCACTACGGAGCTTTTTTTAATTTTTAATTTGTTCATTACATTCCCAACCAATTTCTCGAAAGTTATGAAAAAAATTACAGAAATAATCTTAACAATTAGCAGCTTCTGTCCCATTTTCAAATAATGAGCGGGTACATATTTCAGAGAAAATCGATTTAAAGATATGAAACCATACAAATTTAAGGTTTTTATTTAATCCTTTCATTCCCAGTGAATCCAAATGGCATGATGACGTTTCTGTTTTTTCTATATTTATTTCGGATATTCCAAATTCATACCAGAAAATTAAAATAGAAATACTTTTATAATTCAATAACAGACATTCAATGTTTAAATAAAGCTAAAATTGTTATTGAGATTTTCTGTTGTAAATTCAGATTCTCTGAATTAATGGAATTTTTAAAACCTGTTCCACCATGGAAGTAAAAGGGCTAAGAATATTATCACAAATCCTAGTAACACTGTACGGATCCGCTAGTATTTTATATTTCAAATATTGCCTTCTAATTTCTTGAGCCGCACTCAATTGTTCTGACATTTTGTCCTGACAGATGCTAAGACTTCTTTATTAATTAACAGTATTAAGGAGAGAAGATCACTCATTTTTCTGTGCAGTACACAGCCTTAAGAAAAATCAAACAAAGCATAATACCAGTATTTATTTCTCATTATTAATTCTGACGTCACTTCCACTATTGATTAATGTGCTTCCTTCCAAGTAATCTTCACTGACAGATAATAAATTGATGTTTAATTACTTTTCCAGATCAGTGGTGTTTGAAATAATAGCTAAAGTTGAGGATGAGTCCATTGTTATAGATAGCAATCTGAGTACCCGCTTTATTTTACTTAAGGAAATAATTGTAAAAAAATGATGTAAAAATGTGAAATTGATTTTCTAATTTTTTTCTATGAAAGACTGTTATTTAAATTTCGTCATTTGATTGTTCTATATCGTTTTAATTTGAAAGAAATGTTTGTATGCTTCTTGTGAAACTTTTGATACTTTAATTACAATGTAAAAAAAAAGTTTTTTGCTTTTGGTTGAAAACAAAATATCGAGCAATATATTATTATGGAAAAAGCCGATGATCAACAAAGAAAAACAGACTATTATAGCAACAGACAATCTCCGTTTTAAGAATATGAAATTTTTTCGTTTTTATTTATATTTTCATTTCTTAAAGCTTTTTTCTGATTATGTTTTCGACATTCAAATTTCTATTAGAATTAAGCATAGATTCCAAGATTTTTTTTAATTACTCTGGAATGTGAATTCAAAATATTGAAATTATTTTATCAAAATATTTAAAGTGAAATTTTACTAGTACCTTATAAAATAAACTGTTTTCCTTATACACATTTTCCGGTTTTAAATATTGTTGTTCTGGGTCAAATTCCGTAAGAATTAGACCTTTCCGGCAGCATATTTCAGATGTGTATATTGCTGGAACGATTACTGTTTCTAAACCAATAGGAGAGCGTCATTATCACGGTCAAGTACACGCCCACACAGTTTGATTGACAGGAACTCGTGGACAATTGACGGTGCTAATTATAACGATAATCTGTTGCGGATGAAAGTGAGCTGACTGGCTGAATGGTTAGAGCGTCGAGCTTGACACCGGAGGATATGGGTTCGAGTCCATCGCGGGCCGAGAGTCCGTTGGTGATTTTTTTTTAATTATTGGAGGCTGTCTTTTATTAATAAATTTTAAAAGACATTTAAAAAAAATATTTCAAACCCTTTTAATATTCTAAATATCGTTCCAAAATGATTTATATATATATTAAACAAATGGGAAAAAAAAGTATTCTGCGAAAATATCCGTATAAGCAAAATTCTTACTTTAATTTTTATTTATTTATTTATTTATTTATTTCAGGATCAGAGGAAGTATAATTTCTAATTGAAGTAAATAAAATTCAGTCATTTTGAAAAAAAAAAATTCTTTCGTACCTTTAATTTTTAATTACCGAGTACAAATTCAAACAATCCGAGTACAAATAAATAATAAACACACACGATCAATTGTCCACGAGTTCCTGTCAATCAAACTGTGTGGGCGTGTACTTGACCGTGATAATGACGGTCTCCTATTGGTTTAGAAACAGTAATCGTCCCAGCAATATACACATCTGAAATATGCTTTCCGGCAAGGGCAAATTCTGTTCGTAAAATGAGAAAATATTGACAAACAACTTTTGTAGAAATTGGTAACGCCGTAATTCAAACTTACATCGTAAAAGCAAATTTTTATTTCAGTATTCATGGTGTGGGTTGTGTGTTGGGAATTAAAATTAAGTGTGCCCCGAGTAGGAACACTAAACCGGAAAGGGTTAAGGGATGTTGGCATCTGTATTTAAGTATAGATGTATAAAATGCAAGTGAAATACAGTAATACATCAACTTATATCAGCTATGCGTTTCAATACTTGCGACGCACGTTTAAACGAGGAAAAAAGGTTAAGGAATAAAATTTCTCCAAAATGTAATGAACATGTTCTGTTGTGTATAGAGAGTTTTTTTTTTTTTTTTTTTTTTTTTTTTTTTTTTTTTTTTGAACGGGTTTACCAATGCAGCATTTAGTCAGTTGTCAACAAACGCAGAACACACCTTACACAGACCTTATGGATAACGAAACATAAATTTAAATGTTACATATATTTCTTTTGATATGTTTACGGCCCCTAACACCTCAAAGAAGTTTAATCTGCGGTCTTCCAGGGCTATTTGATGAATTTTCTCAACAATTTCAGGAATAGTCATTTCCACGGGACATCCAGAGCGGGGTTTACGACTTGTGTTCGTCGGACCCATTTTTAACTCTGGAATGCATGTTTTAACCCTTTGCGGCGCAGTGGTTTCATAGAAATACCACTTAATTTTAATTCCCAAACGCCACATTGGCACCGGAATTATGTTTAAGAAAATTACTGTTTATTGAATGCGTGAAATATAGCGTTTTCTTATTTACAAATAAAGTTGTTTTCAAATTCCGGTGTCAGTCATTATTTTCAACACTTAAAAGCAATGAATTTACCCTGCGCCGCAAAGGGTTAACCATTGAACATGATGGGGCAGTCAGTCAATGTGCTGTTCATTTGCTTCCTGATTTCTTAGAATGTTAAATCTTTAGATAAAAGTTTTATATTTCCACTCTTTTTTTTTTTTTTTTTTTTTTAAATCTGCCATTGTCGTAAAAAAAACTAAAATAGTCTTCATTTAAATGCTATCAATCTAACTGTAACCAAGCTACTGATTTAAGATGGTTTTAATCTAGTCAAGAATAGTACTATGCACTATGCAGTGCTAGTATATAAATGTCCTAGTGGTGGCATTTCTGTATCGGGTCCGGAACTTTTCATCCGACCCTCGTATTTCTAAATGAGTCTTAATCAAAGAATATTCTTTCTCCAGCTAGACGATGTAAATCAGGCTTGACGTAAGCCGAAGGGACTAAGTTGGTACATTACTGTACAAGTAAGCACGCAAGATATGTATAAATGTATGTGTAATAATATAAATATTGAAATCATCTATTTAACCGTGGAGATAATATATTAAATATGAAGCAATAAAGTTGGGGGGTAGTAAATCAAAAGTTTAAAAATTACTAACGACTAAAATATGAATAAAACATGACAATAATAAAGGGCTTTTCGTTTTCTTTTAGGAAAGTTATCTTTTAATTGTCTAAAATCACTGCAAATTCATCTGATAATATTAAATACTCTTAAATTTGTACATTGAAGTAAAATTCCCTGCAACGGTATTTCTATAGAAAATGATTTATGCGTTTCTTAGTGCCATTTTTTCCCCAATAAAATTCGCTTATTTTAATCACGGAAAAGCTGTGATAGGTTAAGTCAAAGATTATTATTCTGACACTGTGCTGTACAAAAATAAGAGCGGATGCCCAATTTTTCATTCTTCTTTTACATATTAAGAGAGAGGTGATTATTTTTCACAGCGCATTATTCATAATCTCTTAAAAATAAATGTTACAAAACCAGTCTTTAATTTCTATTATTTACGCATCGCCTATTTAATTATTGATTAGCAATCTTCCCAAAATTACTCTGTCCTCAAGTAATCCTGTGTGACAAATTATAATAAATTATTGTTTAATTGGTTTTCCAGGCATGTAACACTGTATATAAACGATGATTTATAAGGTAGATTTAGACAGTATGATCGTTATTGAAGACAACCATTTTTGTTCCCATCTATTCTAATTCTAAACTCTAATATCTAATATTTAATATATAATTCTGTATTATTTAGAATTTAATACATTTTTTAGCTTTTCATTTATAAAATTAATATGCATAAATCTTTTAACTTACATTTTTCTAAAAAATTATTATATTGATTTTATAAATAAAAAATCTAAAAAATATATTGAATTCTAAAATTTCACATATTAAGACATAATTTTTTTAATTAAGTTTTTCTAAAAAAAATATCTTCTGAATATAAGATTCTCGTAGCGTAATTTACATCATAAATGCCTAAAAACATACCGGATCACTATTTTTTCGTTGAAAGTGACTCGATTCTAATGCCCTCTGGTGAAAATATATTTTTTGGTCGCGGATTCGCTTGTTGATTTCCACATAATATACTTCTATACAAAGTAGTGTTTTTTATTTGCAAGTCGTTTTTCTAGTGTATCAGTAATTATATTATCAGTATTTTGCAATCCAGAATATACTTTTCTGATATTTTCAATTAATAAATATTTTTTTTCTCAACAAACACGTTTTCAGACACAGATGATTAATTAACAACTTGACATTAGCGTCGAAATTCATATTAATTTGCTACTGTTCCATGAATGAATTCAGGAATTGATATTGTTCCGTCAACTATTTTATTATTTATTATCAGTCTCCACAAATGTAACCGTTATTCAAGTATTTTTGTGTGACAAATTATGAATTGTTGTTTAATTGTTTTTCCATGCCAGTAACAAAGGAAGCAATCTGTGATTTATGAGGTAGATTTTGAAAGAGATGTCTTTAGTGAAAACAACCATTTTTTTCCATTATTTTACACACCAAAAAAAGACAAGAGTTTATAATTTTACAAAAATGTAGCATACCCAGGAATGAAAACATATAATAACCTTTTCCGAAATACTCACAATTTCAAAAAATATTCTTCATTGCTTGCTTCTGAGTGACATCATTTTCGAGCAGTAAATCTCGCCTAATTAAGTCCTAAAAATTCTGTTGTTCGTTAAGACAAAAATTATTATAATAAAAAAGTTGTATTGAAAAATAAGCACCACTATACAACCTATAGTAAAAAAAAAATCCAAAGTTAATTGAATACGCACAGAACAAAGGAAACATTAACCATTTTAGGTGCGTTTGTAATTATTTAAATATGTAGCACCTATAGTTGCCGTTCAGTTCGTCCGTCCGTCTGACAGCATATAACAAAGCAAAAACTACCCAACGGAATCGTTTGATATTAAAAATATATAGTTATTGCATAATTTTGTCGAGTCATTTCAAATTTTATGAAAATCGGATGCATAGATCAATGACAGGGACAATGAAAATTATTATGTTACATTACGGTCAATGGAGAAAAAAGTTTCAAATGCATTTTAATCGTTTGAAATTAAAAATATATAATTATTACATAATTTTGTCGAGTCATTTCAAATTTTATAAAAATCGAATTCATAGATTCCGTTACATTATGGTCAATGGGTTAAAATGTTTCAAATTCAGTTTAATGGTGTTACAGTCACTCGAATATAACAGAATACATGAACCTATGAAGTATATATATATTAAAATATACATTCTGTACAATCTATGATACAAAGAACATTTATTATTAAATTACAGGGCCACACAAAAGTATTCCACTGCATAATGCTATCGTAGAAACATTGTTTGGAGCGTGTGCTAATTATATTAAACTATTTCATATTTTATGAATATGATATACGTTGCTGAGGTGTAATACAAGTTTCTTCAAATATATTTACAGGAACGCAAACAAGATTTCGACCACTATACTATATCCGAAGTACCATCTACTATAACAGCAAGATTTGAATATTTTTAAAACTTCGTTATCATACGAAGTTTACATTTCCAACTTGTTTAGTAATGCACAAAAATGTAATGCATAATTTGTCTTTCTACTTTTACATATTTAGAGAAAAGTGATTATTCTTCTAATATCATATTTTATATTTCCCAAAAAATCTGATATTGTAGCACCAGTCTTTAATTTCTATTATTTGACACATTAACGTCTTCTGCGTTATCGAAAATAACTTGCTTCTCAAGTATTCTCGCGTGACAAATTGAGATTAGCTGTGTAATTGGTTTTCCAGAACGTAACAGTGGGCAAAATTCCTGATGCATGAGATAGATTTTGAAAGCGAGATCGTCATTCAACAGAGAAATTTTGTGCCTCATATTTTTCATTGTAAAAGAAAAAAGACAAAACATAGTTGCATATGTGTACGGATTTTTTTTTCACTAAAATTTAATGAAAAGTTTTCTCTTATTTTAACGCTAAAATTGCTTCAATTTCGGTGATTCAATTGGCTATCTTCCGTAAAATTTTGGTTGTTTCAAAAATCCATACAAGTTGGCAGCTATGGACTATGCATCAGATTTCTCACACCTTTAAAATTTAACAAAATCTTTTATATTACTTATTCGACAAATATTGTTGATTAAAAAACTGAAATTACCGTTCAATTTTAGTGGTGTGAATAAATTGATGCAGTACCCCCCTGACGTGCCGCTGTTGATAGAACCCCAAACGGAAATATATTATAACTATTAACGATTCCAAAAACTTTTCTTTATTTTCAGAAACATCAGAAACGGATATATTTTTTAGATTCACTGAAACACTCATAAAATTCAGCGTTTTTTGAACCAGGGATTTTTGTAAACATTTGCAAGTCGTTTTTTAGCACTTCCCAACAAAGTTGAAAAGTGCTTATGCATTCGGTTTGTCTGTCCGTCTGGCCGCGCTCTAACTCCTGTAATTACACTCGAATCGCCCTGAAATTTTTGTATGTTATTGATATTTGCCCTAGCACGAACCCTATTCAAAATTAACTTTCTACCATGATTATTAATTTATTTCTAGGGAGAGTCAAAAGTTTTCCATTACATTACGGCCTATGGGAAAAATCGTTTCAAAGGCATTTTAAAGATGTTACACCCTGTGGAACATATTAAAATTTATACTCATTTAAGAGGTGCTCTAAAATATGCATTCCATAAAATATGCGGTGAAAATATTGCTATTATTTATTTACAGAGCCACATAAAAGAATTCCATTGGATAATAGTAAAGGGTGGAATAGTGTGCGACATGTTTTAAATATATTAAACTGTTTCATGTATAATAAAAGTGATGTATATCATTGAGGCTTAATATAAATTATACGATACTGTCTTGCATAAAAAAAAAGTACATTGCATTTACAGGGACACACAAAATATTTTAAATAGTATATTCTTTCCGATGTACTGTATATGTTTCCGATGATGGCTGATGGATGGATGTAATGCATTTTTATTATGATATAAGCGTTTAAGTTTCACTAAATATTTTTGTACATTATATGGTGTGTATAAATGTTATAGTTCATATACAGGGCTACTCAAAAGAGTTCGCCAACGTTACTGAGTATGAGCGTAAATTACTTAAAGGTAGTTCTTAAGTAAGATATACATTTTTACGCTGAACTGCATTCAATTTACAAAGAAATGTTTGCAGAATATAGATAAAATATATATACAGGGCCACGGAAAGAATTGGGTATATGGACGCCTATTAATGACAATTTATAACAATGTGATTTCAGTTGTTTTAAGTGTGTTTGAGTTTAAAATAAATTTTAGCTTTTAACTGACGTGTAATAAAAGTACAAGGTAAACTACAGGGCTGAACAAAATTTTCAAGTATGTTTTCATTTATTAGTACAAATTGCCGAAAAAAAATTTTTAAGCTTTCTTCTTGCTAAACTAAATTTTCCCATTATATAGTATGTATATTAGCTGACAGATCAAATATAGGATTGTTCAAAAGTACTGGAATACATATTTGACTATATACCCTTATTTCTCTAATTAAAGAAGTTTTGTTAAAGATTTCATGGAGTGTTGGAAAGTGCTTCATAATCTATGCTTAACGCATGATTTTTCTTACTTGTTATAAAGTAATAATCAATTTTTTTCAATCTGGAATATACTTTTTTGATTCTTTCAATTAAGAAATGTTTTCTGCTCAACAAACATGTTTATTAGACACATTCGATAAACTGACAGCCTTAATTATTTTAGGGGCGAGATACTTCTATTTGTAAATTGCCGAAAACAGTAAATTTCATCGTAATTTAAGAAAATTTTTTTTTTTTCAAATAATCGAAAGCTTTGATTCACATTCTTAATCTCTTCGCGATAGGAGACTTTTACGAAATTCTTATTGTTTTGTTACTGGTTTTTAAAAACAGAAAGTTGTGTGTTATTAAAACGAGAAAATGCTCCGATTACGTAAGACAAATTTTTCCGTATAATTTTACTGGTTGCGATAAACAAGGATTCTTAAGCCTTTTTGCGGCATGCATACGTATCGCTCGTCCTTCAGGCCCCACAATAGTCACAGAAATTTACTCAAAAAGACCCGGATGATAATGTAAAGTCTATGGCAGCGTTCTTTTCGAATATCTCGCTCAACTTTTAATATTTTTACATGATTTTTTTTTGCATAGGATAGCTGAGGACGCTCCACAACCGGCCAAGTTTTTATTTTTTCGATTTTGCTTATATATTTTTTTATATTATAATAGTTTCAATTTCAGAACCGGCTTAAACCGGTTTTGAAAGTTAAAGTAATTTTTTTTTTAATCTGAAACCAAAATTGAAAAAGTAAAAGCTAGGCCAGTTGTGGATCGTTCTCAGCTATCCTATGCAAAAAAAAATCATGTAAAAATATTAAAATTTGAGCGAAATATTTGAAAAGAACGCTCCCATAGACTTATCATTAGCGTTCGGCTTTTACCGCGTGACTAGTGTGTGCTCTTAAGGGGTTAACGAAAAAAAATTTTTCATTCCAATATTCTGGTGTCAATGTGGCGCATAAGAATAAACCGCTTCCCTGTTTTGCCCGTACGTCGTACGTGCAACGTGTTTTTGCCAATCATGGTTTGCCAGTACCACGTACGGTCATCCATACACCTATCATATTTTATTGTTCTCACCAGCAAAATTTTATTGTAAATTTTGAGTTAATACGAGCATTTTTCTGATTCAATTTGGCAAAAATTTCTGTTTTAAAAAACCTATGATAAACGATTAAAAATTTTGTAAAACACATGAAATTAGTCGTTGGAGGCCATCGTAATACTTACCCATCATGGATATGCACATAATATATGAAAATAAAACATGTGTAAACTGTATACAAAATTCATTGCAATTCCAAAACAAAACTTAAACGTATATTTAAGTATTTTTAATATGCATAGTAATGCTCTATTAATGAATTGCTGACGAACCAATTTCGACAAAACATATAAAACGCCTAACTACTCAAGAAGTACCGAACTGCGTAAAAGAAACATCCTTATAACTCCAAAAATAATAATCCTATTAACTAACAATTTGCTGCGTTGGTTTAAGTGTCTCATTTCCAATTAAAATATATCTTTGAATTAAAATTTGAATGAAATACAGGGTCATAAAAAATCGAAGAATGTGGAAAACAGGATTACAAATATCTCGGCAACTAACAATGCGATCGACTTCGTTCTTTATGCAAAATTTGTGTTATTTTATTGCCTTTTATATCCACTCCTTAAAATAAAAAATTTCGAAATTTTTATATACCTTTCAACAGAACGAATTTTTCGAGAATCCGAAAAAAATAGTTCCGGATAATCGAGGTTGCTGATATTCAATAGGCTTCGTCCCATTCTTACATACTAAGTACATACAACATTTCAAGTCTCTATCTTAGTTTGTTCGGGAGATAGAACGTTTACAGACAGACAGATAGACAGACAGACGGACGGCAATTTTTTTTTTCTAAAAATATGTTTTTTGGAATTTCCAGCGTACCGTCAAAATTCCGTCAAAAATTTTTTTTCGATTTTCAAAACGATTGCAAGACTTACCCTATACTACGTATGATGGGTAAGTAAAAAGTAGATATTATTTGAACGTTCTTTTATATATATATATATATACATCAGTTAAGTGGTTAAAATTAGATGGTCCAAAAATCCACTACCGCCTGTAAAGGGGTTAACAGTAGCGTTAAAATTAATTTGCAAATATTCACTGAATAAATTCAGGTATTAACTTTGCTGCGTCTTCTATTTCATTATTCATTATCAGTCTTCCCAAAATAACCTCTCTTCAAGTAATTTTGCGTAACAAATTGTGTATTGTTCTTCAGTTGGGTTTCCAGGCCAGTAACACTGGATGCAACCGCTGATTTCTGAGGTAGGTTCAAAAAGAAAGATCCTTATTAAATAAAACAATTTTTTTTATTATATAACTGTACTATCTTTAAACATCTTAACTTAAGATATAAAACAGTACTCAGTAAATAATCGAGGTGGACGAACATTTACACATAACATATTTAATACACAGAATTCACTACACACGACATACACATATTGTAAACACAGAACAATTAATCTGGAACTCAGATACATTATGTTCCTTACATAATTCCATGGAATGGACAAGGGGCGCCATCTACCGTTCTACCTGAAAAGTAAAAGTATAAAATACCACAGCTCTTCCCCACTTAGTAATGGGCCCGACCAGTGGCCGAGAGGTTCTGACCTCTCAACTGGTAGACGGCAGGTGCTGGGTTCGAACCCAATCGCGGCCGTCGGCCTAACCGTTCGGAGTTTTCGTGGTTTTCTCCGAACCTTGCGTAAATACGGGTTAGGTTCCCTTAGAAAGACCCCCACGAAGGGCACTCCTCCCCATGGGCCTATATCCCTAGTGTAGATAATCGGCCGACACAAATACACACCCCACTTAGTAATGAAGTCGGTCAGGAGCTCTTCGATGTCTTCTGGACCTTCTAAGTACCTGTGGAGAAGAAGAAGAATTAGTTTTTACATGTTCAGGAGCATCAACTGTAGCACTAGTAGGAACCGACGGTTTTTGGAGAATATTATCAGAGTTAGCTGAATTAGAACTCGAAGAATCAGGATTATGAAAGTCAGTTGGCGTAGGATCTGGAGCAACTGGAACATGAGGGTCAACTGGTTGCAGATCTGTGAAACTTGACTGTAAGGGTGGAAAATCATCTTGCTTCACCTTTGCATTTTCGCTTCTCAAATTTTCTGTGACATTTTCTTCTGAATTTGGATCATTAGTTAAAGAAATATCTTCCCCTACATTAGCTATTTGATCCACATGCCTTTTCCAAATATTTGAACCAACTTGAACTCTGTAATGTAATTTCCCTTCTCTTGCTACGATTCGACCAATTTTCCATTTGGCTTCTGGCGTATAATTTCTTACCGCTACTTTCTGGTTGATTTCAAATTCTTTTACTTTAACTTTAGATTTCCTTGCAGTTTGCTTTTCATGAACAAAATTTGCAACATTCGGCACGATCAAATCTATGTTTGTTCTTATGTGACGCTTTAGAAATAAAGATGCAGGACTTTCCCCCGTTGTAACATGTGGCATCTTCCTGTACTGCATAAGAAAGTTATTCAGCTTCATTTGTAAAGTACCTGGTTCAGACGCTAAGGCTTTTAATCCACGTTTGACCGTTTGCACATATCTCTCAGCCTGTCCATTTGTAGATGGATGGTACGGTGCACTAAACTTATGTTTTACACCATGACTTTTTAAGAATATTTCAAATTCTTCAGATGTAAACTGCCTAGCATTATCTGATACCAAAGAAATAGGAAAACCGTATCGTGCAAAGAGAGAAGAAAGACAAATAATTGTATTTTCTGAAGTTGTACTAGGAACTATAAATACTTCTGGCCATTTACTATAAGCATCAACCACCAACAAAAGCATTTTTCCGTTAACAGGACCAAAATAATCAATATGAATTCTTTGCCATGGAGCTGTAGGCCATTCCCAATGATGTGTATCAACTTTGGGAGGGTTATTTTTCAAATTTACACAAATAGAGCAATTTATTGCAATATCTTCAATATCATGGTCTATTCCTGGCCACCATACAAAACTACGGGCTAAAGATTTCATTTTCACTATACCAAAATGACCAAAATGTAATTCCTTTAATATTTGTTGTCGATGAATTTCTGGGATAACTACCCTACAACCTTTTAAAATACAACCATGCTGAAGAGTAAATTCTTCTTGTTTACCACCAAAAAGTAAATTCTTAGGAATTTCTGAACCAGAAATGAGGTGATGAAAAATTTGTCGCAAAAGAGGATCGGTTTTTGTAGCTGAAGCAATAGATTTAGCATTTAAAGGTAAAACAGAAAGTTGATTTATTTGAATGATTTCAGATTCATCAAGTCCCTCATTTGAATTACATTCGTGGGGCAAATCTTCACTACGTAATGGAAGACGTGAGAGTGCATCGACATTACCGTGTTCAGTAGTTTTCTTATAGCGAATGTCATACTGGAACGTTTGTAAATATATGGCATATCTTTGCATTCTAGCAGCTGATAAAACAGGAATACTTTTAGAAGGTGAAAAAATTGAAACTAGTGGTTTACTATCAGTAAACAAAGTGAATCTGTTACCGTACAAATATTGAAAAAATTTCTTAACACCAAATATTATTGCTAATGCCTCCTTATCTACTTGACTATACCGTTCTTCGGCATTATTCAAGGTTCTGGATACAAATCCAATAGGCTTTTCAGTCTTGTCTGGCATCACATGCGAAAGAACTGCAGAGATACCATATGGAGAAGCATCAGTAGCTAAGATTAAAGGTAATTTCGGATTGAAATGCGTCAGCACTCTGTCCGAAGTAATTTCTCTTTTTATTTTTTTAAACGCTTGATCACATTTGTAAGACCAATTAAACTTTACATTCTTTTTAAGCAAATTATTCAAAGGATGTGCAATTGTCGATAAATTTGGCACAAATTTAGCGTAATAAGTTACAAGACCAAGAAATGCTTTAACCCGGGAAACATTTTCTGGCTTAGGGGCATTTACAATTGCTTCTATTTTATCTGGTGTTTTATGAATACCATGTTTATCCACTTTATACCCACAATAAGTAATTTCATCTGCCATGAAGAATGATTTTTCCTTATTTATCCGAATATTATATTTTTTCAATCTTTCTAATACTTGCTTTAACCTTTGCAAATGAATTTCGTCCGTTTCCCCAGTTATTCCTATATCATCAATAAAAATTGTAATTCCCTCAATTCCACTTAAAATTTGTTCGATTTTTCTTTGCCATATAGCAGGAGAACTACTAAGACCCATTGGTAATTTAAGAAACTGAAATAATCCTTTAGGTGTATTAATAGTTAATAATTCCTGTGATTCCTCATCAATGGGCAATTGGAGGTATGCTTGATTCAAATCAATTTTTGTAAAATGAACACCACCACTTAAAGTAGCTAACATATCCTCTATTTTAGGCAAGGGATATTTTTCTACTTTCAGATATTTATTTAATGTGACTTTAAAGTCTCCGCATAAGCGTATTTTACCATTAGATTTTACCACTGGAACAATCGGGGTTGCCCACTTGCTATTTGTAACTGGTTTAATTATACCTGCTTCTTCTAATCTTTGTAATTCCTCATTGACTGCAGCACGTAGTGCATAAGTAACAGTCCTAGCTTTACAAAATATGGGTGTAGCATCCTTTTCAAGGTACAGCTCTGCCTTTAACCCTTTAATTTCCCCTACTTTATCAGAAAAATCATTTAACAATTCTTGTAATTTATCAGAATAATTTACAGTCTCATTAACATAAACAGCTCTTAAATTATGTGGAAAAATATCGAATGCAGAGGCCCAATCGCGGCCAAATAATAATGGAAAAGTATCTTCTTTTATCAAATATAATTTTAACTTTTCTGTTTTATTTTCATAAGTAACATTTACTTCAACATAACCCACAGGTTTAAAAATTTCACCAGTTGCAGTTTTTAACTGAACATCTGGAGGAAATATTTTATAATCAGGAAAAATTCTGCGAAATCTTTTTAAAGGAACAGCAGAAATTCCTGAACCTGTGTCCAACTCCATGTCAGCTCGTGCTTTATTTTCAATTAACACAGATAATTTAATAGGATTTGCACCTGTATTTTTTATAGTTAATACATTTACTGTATCTACCGAATTTACGTGTTTTTGGAAAGTTTTACTTCTACATACTTTTCCAATATGGCCTTTTTTCTTACATATTTTACAAGTAGCATTAATAAATCTACATGAATTGGCTAGATGGGAAGTATTTCCGCATCTATAACATTTTAATTTACTTTTATTTGCTTCAGGAATTGTATTATTTATATGATTGTTGACATTTGACTTCTGACAATCGTTAGAAAATTTCTTTGGGTGTACAATCTTTGAATTTGAAATTTTATTAATACTGAAATTTTTATTTTTAATTTCAGAAATTTCAATATCTACATTGTGTAAGGATAACGCTTTTTCAACTGCTTTCTCAAAAGTTAAATCCTCTACTTGCGTAATCAATTTATTTTGAATGCTTTCGATTTTCAAACCGCGTAAAAATTGTTCCAATAAATTTTCATTTAATGTATCACCCGTAAAACAACAAAAAGTTGTATTTTTCTTTAATCTAGCAGCAAAATCTTGAACTGATTCCGACTCATTTTGGTAACACTTACGAAATTTTATTCTTTCAATAAATTTGTTGGGGGCGAGGCTTAGATGCTTTATCAATAGTCAACAATATCAGAATATTTTAATGTTTCACATTGTTTCGGAAAACATAAATTACTCAGTAAATTATAAAGCTTAGGGCCCATGCAAGATAAAAGGGCCGCAACTTTTTTTTCCTCTTTTGATTCATTCAGAATAAAATTCGGCTCCAGGCGTTTCATATAAGCCTGAAATGTTTCTACTTTATCATCATATTCTTTAAATGAGAACATCGTATTTTTTATGCAACAAGACAGGAAAAAAAAAGTACTTTAAAATTCAATGTACTTACCACCCCCTTGTTTTATAGCTGCTGATATATTCTGGAAAGCTGCTGTTACCTTGAATAGTCGTCGAACTCAAAAACGAAAGAAGGAGCCATTTCTATTTGGCGCGCCGTTATTCTTTTAATATTTTTGCGGTACAAAGTTTTATCCATACGTCGCCAATTGTACTATCTTTAAACATCTTAACTTAAGATATAAAACAGTACTCAGTAAATAATCGAGGTGGACGAACATTTACACATAACATATTTAATACACAGATTTCACTACACACGACATACACATATTGTAAACACAGAACAATTAATCTGGAACTCAGATACATTATGTTCCTTACATAATTCCATGGAATGGACAAGGGGCGCCATCTACCGTTCTACCTGAAAAGTAAAAGTATAAAATACCACAATAACATTGTAAAACAAGTTGGAAATTGCACGTGAAGCGTAGCAGATGAGGTGTGTTCGTACGATAACGAAGTTTTAAAAATATTCAGATCTTGGTGATATAGTAGAGCATACTTCAAATACAGTATAGTAGTCGAAATCTTTGTGTTTCGGTAAATATGCAGGAAGTAATTTTTATTGCACCTCAGCAACTTATATCTTATTCATAAAATGTGAAATAGTTGAATATAATTAAAACACGTACCAAACCATGTTTCGCCGTATAGCATTATATAGTGGAATACTTTTGTGTGGCCCTGTAATTTAATAATAAAAATTCTTTGCATCACAGATTGTACAGAATGCATATTTTAGTATATATTTCATAGATTCATGCCAATTCTATTATGTTCGAATGAGTGTAACATCATTAAAATGCATTTGAAACTTTTTCCCCATTGACCGTAATGTAACGGAATCCTTTTGATTGTCCCTGTAATTGATCTATGCATCCGATTTTCATAACATTTGAAATCACTCGACAAAATTACGCAATAATTATATGTTTTAAATTTCAAACGATTAAAATGCATTTAAAACTTTTTTCCCTATTGACCTTAATGTAACGGAATCCTTTTGAATGTCCCTGTAATTGATCTATCCATCCGATTTTCATAAAATTTGAAATGACTCGACAAAATTATGTCATAATTATGTATTTTAAATTTCAAACGATTAAAATGCATTTGAAACTTTTTTCCCCATTGACCGTAATGTAACGGAATACTTTTGATTGTCTCTGTAATTGATCTAGGCATCCGATTTTCATAAAATTTGAAATGACTCGACAAAATTATGTTATAATTATGTATTTTAAATTTCAAACGATTCGGTTGGGTAGTTTTTGCGTTGTTATATGCGGACAGACAGACAGACGGACAGACAGACGGGCGGACTGAGCGACAACAATAGGTGCTACGTATTTACATATTTACGAACGCACCTAAAAAAGAGTTTCATAAGAATACATAAGCATAGCTGCCAACTTTTACGCTTTTTTTCCTACCACTGAAATTGTACAGAGATTTTCCATTTGTTTAATCACAAGATTTCGACGATTAAATAAGACAATATTTACTATAAAATTTTTGTGGTAGGAAAAATGCGTAAACGTTGGCAGCAATGCATAAGAAAAGCACAAATGCACTATACAGTAGGCAATTCTGAGTTACTATCAATTCTAAAAATCATTTTTTTTTTTATAAAAGCAAACTTTTTCGCCACTGATTTTTGTAAACATTTGCAAGTTGTTATTATAGTATTGTTATAGTGTCTAGAAATATATAGTGTGGAAATCGTGTGTACCTGTATTGTTTTAGAAGATATCCCCGAAAATTACATTTACTTAGGCAGCGCTGCCATCTAATTATTGCTTGTAAATGTAAACTATTTACAAACAATTTTAGTTGCGGTGTTTAGAGATATGCAATGCGAAATGCATTTAAAATATAAAATGTTAAATATAAAATGTAAAATCCAAAATGTATTTAAATTAACACTAGAACCGCGGCGACGGGTCATTTTGACCCGTATCATATGCAGAGATGTTGATTCGAACCAGAAAACTTTTTATAGAATTAGCTAAATACAAGTTGGTCAAAAATAATTGCAATATGTAACTTAAACAGTTTTGAATGAAAATTCCGGTGAGAAATATTTTTATAAAACTTGAATGAATTTTCCCGCGGTTCTAGTGTTAATGCATACAAAACCCGATTTGAAAAATATCTGAAACATTTAAAAGTTTGGAGATTTACTGGAAACAGTACCAATTTAGGTATTGCCTGCTTGTCAGTACTAAGAAAAGACACCCTGTATATATGTGTGTATATATATATATATATGTGTGTATTACATATCCTTCACTATAGGTTCATTAAACATATAACACAATTTTAATATTTAGTCTTCCAATACGAAAAAGAAAATAGCCTTGTATTAAAAAAGATATCTTGTGGGAAATTTTAACATGATGCTAAGTGCTGTTTTATACATTTCAAATGCAGTGGCCTTCCATGCTGCTCCATAAACAACAGTCTGTTCCAGGACTTTTTGACAGAAATCGAGCGAAACATGACAAAAGTTTACAAATATGTATTCAATCTGTAATATTTTTCAAAACCATGTGACATTTATTTTGTTTGTGCTCTACATAAACTAGTCGCTGGAGGCCACCATAATATTTACACGTCATACATATGCGTACTAAAATAAAACATTTGAAAACTATATATAACATGCATCGCAAAATAAAATTTAAGCGTACAATTAAATATTTTTAATACATAATAATGTTCAGGTATTTGCGGGTATTGCTTGATTATCTTCTCGACCTATTTCGACAAATTATGTAAAACACCAAAGTACTCGTAAATTATACAACTTGGCATAATTTTTACTTTAAGTAACGAAAAAACAAATTAATAAAAGATAAATACAAATATAAGTAAAATGTCGAATTAAGCATAACGACGTTTATAACGTAATAAATAAGTGTAACGTTTTAAACCTTTTGAGGGCAGAATAATTCCGCACGTAAAATGATGTAATAATTGGCCTACACCAGAATATCCAAACAAACTTATTAGAAAATAAAAGTTTGCCATTTTCAACTTTCATTGAAAAAAAAAAATTATTAAAATATTCTTGGTGCCATTTGTCAATTTTGCAATTAAAATTAGGTGTCTAGACCCTCTAGCCAGTGCCCTTGAAAGGGTTAATGTCAAGTAAATGTGAAATTTACGATGAGCCATTATTCGCATTTAATCTTATAGTTTTTTAGTTGATAGGTTAATTAGGTGGTACTGAATTGCGTAAAAGACACACTTTTATAATTCCAAAAATAATAATCATATTAGCTATCAGTTTAAAACGTCGGATTAAGCGGCTCATTTCCAATATCTCAATTCCAGGTATACATTTGAATTGAAATTTGAATGAAATACAGGGTCATATAAAATTGAGTGTGAAAATAGGATTACAAATAAGTCGGCAATCACCTTCATTCTTTATGAAAAATTTATGTTCTTTAATTATTTATTTATTTATTTTTGTATTTTACATTTATTTCTTTTAAAAAAAGTCAAATATTTTTACATACCATTCACCAAAATGAATATTTCGAAAGCCTGAAAAAATAGTTTCAGGTTATAGTTTCAGGTAACGCCGCGTTGGCAGTGGCTATATTCACGATCATAGCGGGCGCAATGTTTTGTTTTGATTTTTAAATTATATTTATATCCAGTGTCATTTAATTTTCTACTGATTTTATATGTTATGAATACGGTTCTTATTAATGAACCGAAACATGTCAACTCTTTAATTTAATTTTTATTTGTGACACCTTCTAAGTAAATAAATATGAAATGTTTTTATACGTGAATGAAAAAAGGTGAAGTGATTTTGTTTTAGTTTTTGAAAAAACGAAAGCTAACAACAGTTTTAACAATGTTAAACACGGTTTATTTTCATACTTTTTCTTTTTGGTAGCATACACGAATATTGTGTAACCAAAGATTTACGCGATTAATACTAATTTCTGTTAGTACAAACGGAAAACGAGCTGCCAAAATTATTTGTTAGTTATATTGTTTGTGATATTAATGAAATTACTAATTTCTTTTTAATAGTAGTCTTTTGCAGTTTTTAATACCGAAAACTTTTTTTTGCGCGTTTTTTCTTAAACCATCATGCAGACAGTTTTTAAAGTAGAAAAAAACTGATTACATATTCAAAATCTGCGTAAAAGTCTGCTTCTGATGAACCAAAAAACACGAGAAAATGTCTTATGGGCGTGCGGCGCCAACCGTGCAAAACCAAATATTTTTAACGGGACGATGGCGACCATGGCACGTAGCGCCGGTGGGTGGTAGGCCGGTGGGCCGGCTTCGCACGGTGGGCGCGTAGCGCCCACTGTGCGAAATCACATATTTTTAACGGGATAATGGGCGCATAACAACCATAGCTCTTTAATTTACTTTTTTTTGTGCTTGAGGATTCGAACACCAAGGCTTGCTTATTAAATGAATTTTTTTGCTTATTATATACTGCTTAATATCGAGGTTCGTTTGGAAAAAGTGGCCTAGCTAGCGGGCGTAGCTCGCTAGTATTGGTAATAAAAATATTGATCAGTTATAATTGGTTGATGGTTAAAATGGAACATTCGAATATAACTTGCGTACATGTAATATTTACATGGATATGAATAATATATATATAGATCCCTTTTGTTAATAGTGAATGTATTAAAACTTCAAACACTTATTTTTCAAATTTATATTTATTAAAGCCATTTTAAAAGTCAGCGCAGTGTTCCAAAGTTTCTAAATTGTTAAAAGTTTTTTGTTTGAGTTGAAACATAATCGCTGTGTAACAACTCAAACAAAAGATCTAGAACTTCTCTTTCTTTCGTTATCAAATTTCTTCTGTGGGTTTTGTGTTTACTGAAAGCGAAAGTGTTGTTTTCTCAAGAAAGAGCAGTGATTTCGTCTGTGAATTTTGTTTCACAATATGATGTTAATGCTACACTTTTAGAAGAAGAACTCTTAAATCTTTTTTATGCGTCTGTATTTTTTATTTATTTATTTATTTATTATTATTTTTAGAATAGAGAGAATTGTTTTACACACAGAAAATTATATTTTCTAACACCTGCGTAAGTAATTTTCAAATCAGAGTTTTTGAGTTACAAAGGGCGAACAGTAAGTGGAAATTAATATAGACCGCGGTCTCTCAAGGTATTAAAACAAACTAAGCAGAAATTATATGTAGTTTTAAATGAATTCACTAATTCGTGCTTTCTAACCAGCGTCTAATGAAGTGATGAATTTTCCAGAATAAGGTTCGATGCCAACCAAAAATGTTTGTATGTTAACGGAAAAGTTTTACAAAAATCGTTTTGAAATTTGACATGAGGTTAAAGATATTAACTTCGAATTATTGTACAAATGTGTATTAAATTTTAATGTTATTCTTATCTTTAAAAATTTTTAATCATTAAATGCCGAGGGAAGAATACATTCCAGAAATGCGTAATTCAGAGAATTGGAACTCACCCTAGAAAAATCTTAATTGTACATTGCATTCATTTTAATTACGAAATGTATGTTTATAAATAAATGAAAAAAATTTCATTTTGAATATCTGGGTTAAATACGAATTACGTAATTAAAAAAATTATGGAATCTGAGACACTGAAATTTTGGTAACAAAAATTTTGATTAGTTAACTGGTTGATGGTTAAAACGGAACTTTTGAATATAACATGCTTATATGTATTTTTTACATATTTATCAATAAAATGTATAAATCTTTTTTGTTGATATTGAATGTATTAAACTTCAAACATTTATTTTTCAATTTTGTATTTATTAAAGTCATTTTAAAAGTCATCGCAGTGTTTTAAAGTTTCTAAACTGTTAAAAGTTTTTTGTTTGAGTTGAAACATAATCGCTGTGTAAGAACTCAAACAAAAGATCTAGAACTTCTCTTTCTTTCTTTATCAAATTTCTTCTGTGGGTTTTGTGTTTACTGCACGCGAAAGTGTTGTTTTCTCAAGAAAGAGCAGTGATTTCGTCTGTGAATTTTGTTCCAGAATATGTAGTTAATGATACACTTTTAGAAAAATAACTCTTAAATCTTTTTAATGCGTCTGTATTTTTTATTTATTTATTTATTTATTATTATTAATTTAGAATAGAGAGAATTGTTTTACCTACTGAAAATTATATTTTCTAACACCTGCGTAAGTAATTTTCAAATGAGAGTTGTTGAATTACAAAAGGCGAAAAGTAAGTAGAAAATAATATGGACCGCGGTCTCTCAAGGTATTAAAACAAACTGAGCAGAAATTATATGTATTTTTAAATAAATTCACTAGTTCGTGCTTTCTAACCAGCGTATAATGAAGCGATGAATTTTCCACAATAGGGTTCGATAACAGCCAAGAAAGTTTTGTAATTTAACGGAAAAGTTTTACAAAAATCGTGAACTGCAGTTTTGAAATTTGACATGATGTTAAAGATAAACTTCGAATTATTGTAAAAATGTGTATTAAATTTTAATGTTATTCTTATTTTTAAAAATTTTTAATCATTAAATGCCGAGGAAAGAATACATCCCTTCAGAGAATCGGAATTCCTACCAGAAAAATCTAAATAGTACATTCCGGTCATTTTAATTGCATAATGATTGTCTTTTAAATAAATGAAAAAAAAATATATTTTGAATATCTGGGTTGAATACGAAATACGCAAATAAAAATCTATGGAATCGGAAACATTGACATTGGTAACAAAAGTTAAATGGTTGTTAGTAATTAAAAACGGAACTTTCGCATATAACTTGTGTATATTTCATTTTTACATATCAATAAAATATATAGATCTTTTTTGTTGCTATTAAATGTATTAAACTTCAAACATTTATTTTTCAACTTTATATTTATTAAAGTCATTTTAAAAGTCATCGCAGTGTTCCAAAGTTTCTAAACTGTTAAAAGTTTTTTTGTTTGAGTTGAAACGTAATCGCTGTGTAGCAACTCAAACAAAGATCTAGAATTTCTCTTTCATTCTTTATCAAATTTCTTCTGTATATTTTGTGTTTATTGAAAGCGAAAGTGTTGTTTTCTCCAGAAAGTGCAGTGATTTTGCCTATGAATTTTGTTCCAGAATATGAGGTTAATACTATACTTTTAGAAAAAGAACTCTTAAATCTTCTTTATGCGTCTGTAATTACTTTTTTCCTACTAACATAACGAAATTTGTTTCTGAATGTTATCAAATGTATAGCGTTTGGAATATTTATGCCTAATATTTAAATTCATTAAGTATGTGTATTTTTTTCATATTTTATCGACATTATTTTTCATAATGATAAATCTTCTGACAAATACAGCTACGAACGAATAGAGATTTTATTGGGAGTTTTAATCACTTTAAATTTGTCTTAAATGTTTATTGATTGAATTATATGAGGTTATGCATGAGGCATTTATCTGTAACAGATTTACAAAAAATATATTTTGGCATAATTTAAAAACTAGCAATTCCAAAACTTTCTTCTTCATTCTAATAATTCCTGAAAAATGCAATAAAGCAACGTCACCTGTTAGGTTCTTTACACCAAAATCTAGCAACAAGAACTTATATCAACTTCTAAATGAATTTGAAGTTCGATGAAAGCCCGTGGGTTAGTTTCATAGATACTGCTACTGCAATCTTTTAAAAAATCTGCATAACAGCGCCAGGTTTCGCGTGATGTACACCAAAATCTATCTAGGATCAATTTTTATCAGTTACTAACTGAACCTAAAATTGATAAAAAATCATGCATTATTTCTTGAGATACAGCTATTGTGAAATCATGAAAAATGCAGCATAGCAGCACAACTTGCAGGGGGATTTACATCAAAAAGTAAAAAACACTCTAATGTTTATCACGGTTTAACTGAATCTAAAGTTTGATGAAAGTTTCTGTATAAGTTGTAGAGATATAGGTGTTGTGATAATGTCATGAGTAATGCAGCATGGCTGCGCCACCTTTTGGGCGATTTGTATCAAAAACTAATAAACTCTAAATTATATCAAAGACTAACTAAATCTGAAGATTTGTAAAAATTTGTGCAGTATTTTTTTTTCAGATAGAGCTATTGAGGTAATTGTGAATAAGGCAGTGTTGCAGCGCCACCTTTTCAGCGATTTGCATCAAAACTAGTAAACTCTAAATTATATCAAAGACAAACTAAATTTGAAGATTTGTAAAAATTTGTGCAGTTCTTTTTTTTTAGATAGAGCTATTGAGGTAATTGTGAATAAGGCAGTGTTGCAGCGGCACCTTTTGAGCAATTTGCATCAAAAACTAGTAAACTCTAAATTATATTGTTACGAATTTTGTAAATAGTTAGTGTTTGTACTGTAAAATAATGTAAATAATCTTATTAAGCTCCATTTCTTTACTAATATTAGTTTTTGTTACATTGTCTCTGTTATCAAGCAAACTTGTCTATTATTTTCAGTGAATGTCTATGGCAGCTTTGCGAAATATTTGAGATATCGCCAAGTTGGCGTCACTTTTGGCGACTAATTTTGGTCGCCAAATTTGGCGATATATCGCCAAGTTGGCGACAAACTTGGCGATTGTTGGCGATGGTAACCCTTCCCTATTTATGGTAACCCCCCTTAGGTCTACTGATACATTGAATGTTGTTCCGTGGTTTTCCAGGTTTTTCTAGAAGGTCGTAGAAATTTCTACCGCATGCGGCGAGACTATATATAGGAGAGCCGGATGCGAGCTGTGTGGTTATTATTTACCAGTCAGTCATTGAGTGAACAACGCGTTTGTTAAGCAAGTTTGCCTGAGTGTTATTTACGTTATTTTGAATGTGATTTAGTGTTGAGACGTTGTATAAAGAGTCTCTGGAACCTATATCGGCACTTATACGATAGATTTGAACAATTATTTTTGAATATCTAGAAATATTTGTGAGTTTCGAAGACTGTTGTTCTGAAGTTCTGTAAATAAATTATTTTCTACTTTTCTATAAGCAAGAGTTTGAAGTTGTCTAACCATAAGATCAAAAGAACCGTATATACACTGCAACAATATCAAAGACTAACTACCCTAATTTCCTGCGTATAATCCGCTGATCAAACAATTCTTTTTTGACACAGAAATTTTATTTTGTACTTGAAAGCAAATATTTACGGCGATCTAAGAAGTAACATTTCATTTAATAAAATTTCTGGGTTGAAAAATGATTGTTTGATCCGCGGATTATACGCAGGAAATTAGGGTAAATCTGAAGATTCGTAAAAATTTGTGCAGTATTTTTTTTTTTTTTGAGATAGAGCTATTGAGGTAATTGTGAATAAGGCAGTGTTGCAGCTCCACCTGTTGAGCGATATGCACCAAAAAATAATCAGCTCTATTTCATATCAAGGTCTAACTGAAACTAAAGCTTTGTGAAATTCCGTGTATTAATTCTTGAGATGAAACGCCAACAAAAGTTTTAGTGATAGAGTGTCAGACAAACTCATAGACAAACGTTTTCTAAAAACCATCAAATCATGCTCAGGACCATCTAAAAGTATAAACACATTGAAAACCGGAAGTCGAATTTTTTCACGAATTTCATACTTCCTTTTTGTAAAGAGAGAAAAAAGTAATAAAGTATTTGATTATATTACCTATATTACCTGAAAAGTAAATTTTTCAGAAGAGACAAAAACTTAGGCATTTCTAATTTGTGTGAAGTTATGGCACTATTTTATCAAACAGATGAATTAAGGCTCTACACTTGTCACTGAAAAAGACCCGGATGATAATGTTAGATCTATGGGGGCGTTCTTTTCAAACATATCGATCAATTTTTTTCCCCATAGGATAACCGAGGACGATCTAAAACGGGCTAGTTTTTATTTTTTAGATTTTGGTTATATATTTTTTATATTATGATAGTTTCAATTTCAGAACCGGTTCTAACCGGCTTCGAAAGTTAAAGTAATTTTTTTAAAAAAATCTGAAACCAAAAGTGAAAAAGTAAAAATTAGACTAGTTGTAGATCAACCTCAGTTATCCTATGCAAAAAAAAAAAAAAAAAAATCATGTAAAAATATAAAAATTTGAGCAAGATATTTGAAAAGAACGCCCCCATAGACTTGACATCATCATCCGAGTCTTTTTCAGTGGCTGGTGTTGCGTCTTAAAGCATATTTAAACTCTTGGATAAAATTTAGTTACAAAAGTTCGTTAGTTAGGTAATGACTTTATCTTTATCGGGTCTACGTCACTTCCCACGTGACTTCCTAGCCAGCATCTCTTGCACGAATTTTATTCTGATAGCTCCACATTTTTTTAAATCAAAGACTCTTACTTGTATTTTAACTACATGCCCATTTTACAAAATTTACTTTAAAAATATAAGAATACGAGAAAGGTAATTTTAAGAAATTTTAAAATAGAAAAAAGTCTAAAATTTTAGCGTAAAATTAATATGAATGGCGTGGCGTCCGATTTGATATATTCCTTTGAAATTTTACGATTTTTTTAATTTTCGGAAAAAGGGGGGGGGGGGGTCATAAACGGATCATAAATGAGATCAATGTATTTATGATGGTTCAAAGAACTTTAAGCAAATAAAACAAAAATAATTTTATTGAAAAAAATCCCCAGTGTCTCTCCTTAACCACTCAAAGGGCTGTGGTCCTTTTTGGACGACTTTATTTTAATCCCTAAATGCCATATTTACACCATAATTAAAAAACAAATTATTTCTGTTATTAAGTTTACGAAGAAAGGTTTTTACATATTTTTTATGTAAATTTATTTGTAAACTCTGGTGTCGGACAATTATTTGAGATTCTTACGTAGAAGTACTTAGTTCTTTAAAGGGTTAATTGCCTAAAATACTTATTAAGCTAAGCGAATAATATAGGCGAAGCGAATCTTCTTCTCGGCTACCAAAATTATATTTTGTCGTACACTTAAAAAATATATTCAGTATTTTGACTTGAAATTAATCATAAAAATAAATTATGATCCGTAGACTTGCACAATATTATTATTATTATTATTACTATTATTATTATTATTTATAGAAAACCTTTAAAAAATTATTATTTTAATTAAGTTATTTTACATGTTTTTCCTTTTCATACAGTTAGTAATAATAGAAAAAATCATAATTAATTAAATAATCAAAACAAATTTTCATAATTCCGCAAAAATATCTCAAAAACTGTTTTTTTTTAAATTTAATTAAGGAAATTTGATTTGGACTTGCTAGAAATAAAATATGATTTGTAGATTCGGACGATATAATTTTCTTATCGAATGATTTAAAAAAATCATTTTTTATTATGTTGAATATCTTTTTCCATTATACAGATTTATTTTTGCAAACGATAATGAAACCTGAATATTTCTTTCAGTAAATGAAAATCATTGAGTAACAAATATGAATAATGTCATTAATGATTAAGTACGTGAAATATTATTGTTACATCAAAATTTCTCATTAAAAAAAATATATATTTAAAGAAAGAAAAGAACCTATATGTCTGCATTTTGCGAAGACCAAATATTTTAACTATTGAAAATTACTGCATAACAAAGAACATTAAACTTTGTTATATTAAAAATGTACGGTATTTTGGAAGAAAATGTACATTTTAAAGTACTTAATTAAGATTGGTTGAAAATGACGCATGTTTTCGTGCTCATTCCTTTTAATCATATAGTAGTTTCACAATTTTTTTATGAAATTTTTAAAGAAAATTATAACTTTTTTTTCTATGAATTAAAACTAAATTATTAACATTCATTTATAAAACTATTTTTTAGTGCTAAGAATTCAAATACACAATTGAATTTGACAATATTTATGCATTTTAAAAGAATTATACTTATGTATATATATATTGCAAAGTGGCAATAAAAGAATTGTAAACAAATCAAACTAATTGTAAAAATTCATTATATAAAGTGTTATTCGAATTCGAAGGTTGAAAATTGAACCAAGTGTAACACATTTATTATTAAGAAGTACTATTATTATTATATTTAATATGTTTGCTGTTTAAAAACAATTTATGAATTGTATCAGTTCTATTATAAAAAATGACGAGAAATCCTACAATTACTGGTCGAAAAAAACACAAATAAAATAATTCAAGGAAATTCTCAGTTATTTGGCTGAATTAACATTTCTGAAATTCAAATGCACCAAAACATAAAGTATTTGCTTAATAAAAATGAAAAAAAAAAATAATATTACAAAATATATTATTACTTTCAAACATTTATTTTTATGAAATATTGCTTTGCGATTCCAAACAAAACATGGATTTTGCTGGTTTTAACAAACGTACGAACAAGCAAAACAAACAAAGGCTTTCACCAAAATTTTTATATTCAAGGACTTACTTCATTAGTTAAAAGTCAAATTTAATTGGATCTTACTGTAAAAATAGTATATTTTCTGAAGTCATAAGTTATTCTGTTTGATTATCATGTTATTTTTAAATGTACTAATGAACATTCCCATTGTTCAGATATTTTACATGTTTTCAGCATATATTCAGAAAGTTACGAAAGAATTTTAAGGCAATGTTTAATATGAAAATATTCGAGCAATTTTAAATTAATTAATGCGACCTTTTCATCTGAAATTTTAGATAAAAATAACGCTCTGAGTTTTATTTATTTTAGGCTCTTGCAATGGAACGACGACACTAGCTCGTCGAGAGGTTTTGCACACCCAGAAACAAAATGTTTGAATTCTCTAATTATGCGCTAAAGAGATGCTACTAAAAATTAGTAAGGTTATTTTTACTATCATAAAAGTTGTAGTTCAGTACTAATTCAAAATATATTTAGTTTCAGTGAATGTTATGATTGTAACTATTTTAGCGATGTTCGTGTACCGTGTATTCAATTTACACTCAAAACGTTATTACTGAGAATAATTTTCAGACATTTTTGACCGCTTTTAACTGTATGACATACGGACAACGTGTTTTTGCCATACGTGATTTGCCCGTCCCACGTACGGACATTTATATTTCAAACATAATTTATTATTTTCACCAGTAATTTTTTATTGCAAATTTTGCATTATTTAATCCGAGCATTTTTCTGATTCACTTACTAGGGAAATGCAAGAAGTGTAAGTCGCCGATTTTAATGGTGGAACTGCCCGTCGCAAATCAGCCGTTTTCGAGCTATCCAACAATTTATGTCACGTAATTAGTGCGTACTTAATGTGGGATCGCAAAAAATTTTAGTCTCGATTTTAACGAAAGTGATATTGTTAAAAAGATATCATCATGAGGCAGAAAAAACTCAATAGAACTACCCGTCAGAAATGAGCCATTTTCGAGATATCCGATAATTTATATCACGTAGCTAGTGCATACTGTTTTAGTGCACACTTAATGGGGGACCGCAAAAAATTGTTTTGTCGATTTTGATGAAAATGGTGTCGTTCCAAAGATATCATTGTGAGAAGTAAGAAACTGACTGGAATTATTCATCTGAAATGAGCCGTTTTCGAAATACCCGACAATTTATGCAACTTAATGCAGTTTCCCAGCAGTGTGCATTAGCAATGCGACACAAATTGTCGGATATCTCGAAAGTATCTCATTTCCGACGGGTGATTCCATTGAGTTTTTTAATCCTCACGATGATATCTTTTCAACGGTACCACTTTCGTTAAAATCGAGAATAAAATTTTTTGCGGTCCCCCATTAAGTGTGAACTAGCTACGTGGCATAAATTGTCGGATATCTCGAAAACGGCTAATTTGCGACGGGTAGTTCCGTTGAGTTTTTTACTATTCTGGATGAGATCTTTCCAACGATATCACTTTCATCAAAATCGGTGACTTACACTTCTTGCATTTCCCTAGTTAGACAGAAATTTCTGCTTCTGAGAAACCGGTGATAGAAGATAAAAAAATGTGTGAGAGACATAAAAATAGGCATTATTTGAAAATTTCTTCTAAAACATTGGAGTATTTCTATGAGCACATGTCGTGTAAGTCGCATACTTTGATTTTGGATACCAGCATTTTAGATAGGAAAAATGTGACTCATTTTATCCGAGATATTTCATTAATTGAATAAGGCCGTGCAAACTTTTCGAAAATAACGGTGGCCAACAACTTAGCAGTTACTAATAATGTGACTTACACGACAAGTGCTCATGGAAATACCCATTGATCATTTAGTGGTTAATATGAAAGTATTCCAGAAAATAATAAATACGACTTTTTAATCTGAGATTTTAGATAAAAATAACAAATTAAGTTTCATCTGTTTAAGAATTATGTCATAAAATGGCATGTTGTTAAAAAATGATGAGCATTTTCCTGCCATGAAAGGAAACGGCTAGTTATACTAATTATGCGACTAAAAATGCTTAAAATATTTTTATTGTCATAAAATTTATAGTACAATGTAGAATTCAAAATACATTTAGTAATTTTTTTATATGATTTAATCATGCATTTTTGGTTGGCAAAATATATGAATCATAAAGTTAAACATACTGTTTGCTAAACAGAACAAGTCGAAAATTGTACTACATAGCAAATGAGGTGCGTTCAGACTATAACAAAGTTCTTAAAATATACAATACTTCGAGTACAATACAGTATCCAAAAACTTTTGTGTGTCCCTGTAAATACTAAATGCTTTCCATTATGCAGGAATTAACATGCAGTAAACGTCTGCAACACATATCAATTTCATAAATAGTGAAATATTTTAATATAAATAAAATGCACCTCCGAACAATGTTCTACCCCGAACCATTTCGTAACAGAATACTTTTGTGTGGCCATGTATATGTAAATGATTTTTTTTTTTTTTTTTTGGCACTACAGATGGTAAAGAATGTATATTTTAGTACTTGTTTTAGATGCATATGAATGGAATTACGTTCGAAAGACAATAACATTATTGAAATGCATTTGAAATAATTTTTTTCCCATTGATCGTAATGTAACGAAATACTTTTGATTCCCCCTGTAATTGAACTATACATCCGATTTTCATGAAATTTAAAATGACTTGACAAAATTAGTTAATATATATATATTTTCTTTCAAATATATTCTTATGCATATTTGGTAGGGTAGTTTTTGCGTTGTTATATGCGGACAGTCAGACAGACGGACGGAAGAACAGCGGACGGATTGAACGACGACTACAGGAGCTATGTATTTAAGAGTTTTACGCACGCATCTAAAAGAGGGCTTATTTCATGGCAAAATTTTACTATTATACAGCTGAATTAAAAATTTTAAACGAATTATTTTTTAAATGTATTTTTATTATTTTTTTCTAACATAAACAGAAAAGAAAGATACTGTCACTAGGCAGAGTTATAGCAGGTGATTATTATTTATTCTATTCGAAAATGGCTCGAACTAGTCTGACGTTCGTGCTAGTCTGATATACTATAAGCTCTTCAGACCTGAGCATAAAATAACGGTACTACTCTGTTATCCCGTCGACCAATTTCGCCAAATTATACAAATCGCCAAACAAATAGCCAAATATTACATATTGACGTAATTTTTATTTTAAGTAACGAAAAACAAATAATTAATAGAATATTAATAAAAATACAAATAAAAAGGTCGAAATAAAAATCGCTTAATGACATTTTAAACAAGTGAATTGTATTTAATTTCATTGAATGTGACATTCACGATCATCCATTATTGGGATTTCATCTTATAGTTTGGCGATAATTTTTTGGTCGACGGGATAACCTAGTAGTACCAAAATAACTCTACAAATATATATTTATTGCTTTTGCATGAGTCATATGGCACAATACATGACAGAAAGAGTCATTTTCATGAAATCAGTACTTTAGGTGACTGGTAACAAACATGGATATAAAAGAACTAATTCCCTTACAATATTAGTTTAGCTATCAGTGATATAAATTTAAGCAATAGTAAAATTAAGGTCTTTAAACAAGTACATGATCAGCAAATTCTTTATTGTAAAGCATTTAAGTTAAATAATCATGAATATTTCTTACTTTCTTGCCTTGCAAGGTATTTTCGAAACTCGGATGAAAATGATATTTATTGTATGAAGTAAAATTAATCAGTACTGACATTTATTGTTTTTTTTTTAAGCAAAAACCATTCAGCTGTATAGAAGTAAAGTAAAAATGAAGAAAATTCGAATAGTTTAGTTTTTATGGGGAAAAGAATGGAGGTATGCATTTGTGTACCTCAGGTTTGAAGAGGATAATGTCATTTATAGTAACATAATTGCCCATTCTTTTGATTTTTTTGACCCGGAAAAGTTTGGTCGAACATTTCTGCTCTATTTAATCGGCAGATTTCGGCGATTTAAAATGGCAAAATTTATTTAAATTTTTTTCCGGGCCAAAAAAGCGGAAGATGTTGGCAGATATGTAATGAGTTATTTGTTTATTCCAAAGAATCATTCAAGTTTGTTGCTAAAGCATTGCTGCCAACGGTCTTAATATTTTTAAGCAACTAAAAAGAGAAATTTAAAAGAAAAAAACTTGGAAATGAATGATATTTGTTTGGATGCGTATAATCACGTCTTAAAGTTTTACACAACTTTTATGAAATATCCTATATTTTTAAATATTAGTGCCTAGTAATTTTTTGCGGCAAATCTCTTAACCCTTTGTTGCATACTGTCCACTACAGTGGACAAAAATTTATTCCCAAATGCTAATGAATTTAATTCCTAAATGCCACATTGGCACCGGAATTTTGGTTAAAAAAAATTCGGTTTATTAAATTCCTGCAAAATAGCTTTTTCTTGTTTACAAATAAAGCTGTTTTCAAATTCCGGTGTCAGTCATCAATTTCAACACTTAAGCAATGAATTTTTTAGTGTTAAGCCTATGCAACAATGGGTTAAAGTCAATCAAAAAATGTTACAAGTTTCACCACAAAATGATTAAGTTTTAACAACGTTAAACGATACATAGTATGAAATTAAAAATTATCAACATAAAGCGCATGTGTATAATATTTTTTTATAGTGAATTTAATTGAGGCTAGATTCACTTCCACTTGTATTATAAGTCCCATGCTACGATTTTTAATTAGCAACATTTTAGAAAGGAAAAATATTACTTATTTTTTCGGTTGGTTGATTTTTGTCGTCCGATTATCTACGCTAATGGGATATAGGACCGGGGGAGTGCCCTCCGTGGGGGTCTTTCTAAGGGAACCTAACCCGTATTTACGCAAGGTTCGAAGAAAACCACGGAAAACTCCGAACGGTTAGGCCGACAGCCGCGATTGGGTTCGAACCCAGCACCTGCTGTCTCCCAGTTGAGAGGTCCGAACCTCTCGGCCACTGGTGGGGCTATTTTTTCGGAGATGTCTTATTAATGCAATAAAGCGTAGTAATCTTTTCGAAAATAACGGTGGCAACAAGCATAGCAGTTACCAGCTATGTGACCTACACTACGAAAACCTAAGGAAGGGCCTCCGTGGCCGAGTGGTTAAAACGGCTCTCTGCTACGCTGGAGGTTGTGGGTTCGATTCCCGCTGGCTCCATTGCACACACACACTTTGTGTGGAGCTCCTGGTTGTACTGCTCTTGTAATGTAAATTTCCTTGTGCTATCTCGTCCTTGTATATTGATGATGACTTATAAGCAGGCTTTCATGTCGAGCACACAAGTCAGATGTATGTTGTTCAAAATAAATAAAACCTAAGAAACTTGCCTGAAAGGTGGTAGACACTCAGCGGTCGAATTCCACTCGGTAATGTTAAGTCTATGTAAATTTGATATAGTTTTATGTTCAAATATCTCCTCGGGAAATAAATATATTTAACTTCTTTTTTTTTAAGTGTTCCCTTCTTAAAGGATGCCTCTTTTTTCTTAGTTGTCAAAATATTTTTTTTTAATTAATGCATAACTTTTTATGAAGTGTTAATATTTTACTTCAAGTTCATCAGTTTTCAAAACATAAAATATTTAATGAGCATAAATTTTAGAAATGTTTTGACAACTAAGAAAGAGATTGGCATCCTTTTTGAAGCGAACGAAATAAATATTTTTAACTTCTTTTTCTTAAGTGCTCTTCTTAAAGGGTGGATCTTTTTCTTTAGTTGTCAAAGTATTTTTTTTTAATTTATGCATAACTTTATATGAAGTGTTAATATTTTACTTCAAGTTCATCAGTTTTTAAAACATAAAATATTTAATGAGCATAAATTTTAGAAATGTTTTGACAACTAAGAAAGAGATTGGCATCCTTTTTGAAGCGAACGAAATAAATATTTTTAACTTCTTTTTCTTAAGTGCTCTTCTTAAAGGGTGGATCTTTTTCTTTAGTTGTCAAAGTATTTTTTTTTTAATTTATGCATAACTTTATATGAAGTGTTAATATTTTACTTCAAGTTCATTAGTTTTTAAAACATAAAATATTTAATGAGCATAAATTTTAGAAATGTTTTGACAACTAAGAAAGAGATTGGCATCCTTTTTGAAGCGAACGAAATAAATATTTTTAACTTCTTTTTCTTAAGTGCTCTTCTTAAAGGGTGGATCTTTTTCTTTAGTTGTCAAAGTATTTTTTTTTAATTTATGCATAACTTTATATGAAGTGTTAATATTTTACTTCAAGTTCATCAGTTTTTAAAACATAAAATATTTAATGAGCATAAATTTTAGAAATGTTTTGACAACTAAGAAAGAGATTGGCATCCTTTTTGAAGCGAACGAAATAAATATTTTTAACTTCTTTTTCTTAAGTGCTCTTCTTAAAGGGTGGATCTTTTTCTTTAGTTGTCAAAGTATTTTTTTTTAATTTATGCATAACTTTATATGAAGTGTTAATATTTTACTTCAAGTTCATCAGTTTTTAAAACATAAAATATTTAATGAGCATAAATTTTAGAAATGTTTTGACAACTAAGAAAGAGATTGGCATCCTTTTTGAAGCGAACGAAATAAATATTTTTAACTTCTTTTTCTTAAGTGCTCTTCTTAAAGGGTGGATCTTTTTCTTTAGTTGTCAAAGTATTTTTTTTTAATTTATGCATAACTTTATATGAAGTGTTAATATTTTACTTCAAGTTCATCAGTTTTTAAAACATAAAATATTTAATGAGCATAAATTTTAGAAATGTTTTGACAACTAAGAAAGAGATTGGCATCCTTTTTGAAGCGAACGAAATAAATATTTTTAACTTCTTTTTCTTAAGTGCTCTTCTTAAAGGGTGGATCTTTTTCTTTAGTTGTCAAAGTACTTTTTTTTAATTTATGCATAACTTTATATGAAGTGTTAATATTTTACTTCAAGTTCATCAGTTTTTAAAACATAAAATATTTAATGAGCATAAATTTTAGAAATGTTTTGACAACTAAGAAAGAAATTGGCATCCTTTTTGAAACGAACACTTAAAAAAAATCATAAAAATTTTTAATTCCATGAGGAAATATTTTGAATATAAAAATGCATTAAACTCTCATAGACTTAATGCTACAAGGGGAGTTCGGCTGCTGAGTGACTTTCACCCTTAAATATATTAACACTTGTAAACTAGTCTGATATGCAAAACGAAAACTTTGTTCTATCTTATACAAGGTAATACTCCAAAATTCGCTATCACAGTGCCAATATAAAATACCAATTACTGCCTGTCATGCAGAATCCAAAGATATGAAATTCCGTGCATTAGTTAGGACCATCGCTAAATTAGCATGAATCCTACAAAATAAAGTTTCACAGCACCTCCTATTGAGTGATAACTACTTAACCCTTTCCGGTGCGGACAAATTCTGTTAATAAAATGAGAAATTATCGACAAACGACTTTTTAAGAAATCAAGAACGCCTTAATTTTAGCTTTTATTAGAAAAGCAAGATTTTATTAAAATTTTATTGGTGCCAGTCGCAAGTTTAGAATTAAAATTAGGTGTGTCCAGACCGGACACATTGCGCCGGAAAGGGTTAACTGATCAATACTTTTGAAAAAAAAAACCTTTCAAATAATGTCTATATTTTTCATGTCTTTTACATAATTTTCAATCTTTTTCACCGATTTTTCAAAACAGAATTTTCTACCTACTTTAATAATAATTTTTAAAAAAATGCTCGGATAATAATACAAAATTTACAGTAAAAAATTACTGGTCAGAATAATAAATCGTGGTTAAAATGTGGATGCCCGTACGTGATGCGGGCAAATCATGATTGGCAAAAACACGTTGCCCGTATGACGTACGGGGAAATCAGGGAAGCGGTTAACGCGAAAACCTAATCAGGAATAACTTCTGTCAACGTCTAACTATATCCTAAGTTAGAGGAAAATTACTGCGGAAATCGTGAAAAATGTAGCATACCAGCACCACATATTAGACGATTTACACCAAAACATAATCAGCACCAACATTTATCAAGATATAGATGTATTTGAAGTTTGATGAAAATCCGTGTATTAATTCTGGAGATAGAGCTATTGCAGAAATCTTAAATTATGCATCATCGCAGCGCCACCCTCTTGAACGATTTACAACAAATATAATCAGCATCAATTTTTATTAAGGTATAGATGGACCTGAAGTTTGATGAAAATCCGTGTATAATTCTGGAGATATAACTATTGCGGAAATCGTTCAAAAATGTATCGTCGCAGTGCCACATGTTGAGCGATTTACACCAAAATTTAAAAAACGTCAATTCATGTGAAGGACTGACTGACACTTAAGTTTGATGAAATTATGTGCTTTAATTCTTTACACACAGTGCCCACAAAATTTGTGTAACATAGAGACTGAATCACATACTCACAGACAGACGTTTTGTAAAAACATGTTTTTCGCGATATCTGATCTCTCCGTTGAAAACCGAAATTCGGCAGTTTTCTCGAACCTAATACTCTCTTTTTCTAAAGATTGAAGAAATTAAAAATGTATGCTTATCTTTCCATCTTTTAAAACTCTTTAAGATAAAGTGTACATTTTTGACAGTAAACCTGTTTTTTATAAATTTACAAAATAAGTCTAAAACTATATAAAAAATATATGCATAGGTGCCAACCTGACATGGATTATCCGTAATACGTGCGTTAATTTAACCCTGGTTTAATGAGTTTCGAACCAGAATTTTTTCAAAGAAATGAAATTAAGTATGTTCCGCTTGCAATCCTAAAATTAAATAAATAAAGATTCATGAAATATATTTTCTGGTTTGAAATGATGTTAACCTGGATTAAATTAGTCCAGGTATTACGGAAGATTAGTTGAAAGTTGGCAGCTATGTGTATGTATAAATTCATTTTGGATATACAGGGTTCGCACAACACTACCACTAAATTTTCACAGTATTTTCAATGCATTTCACTGCAGAAAAATATTGCAAAAATTACAAATCGAGGAGGTGGTTACGAATTCTGTTTTTTTTTTTTTTTTTTTTTAAGTAAAATATAAATTTTCTTATCATTTATAGTGGTGCCAGAGTCCTTACAAAATATAAGAAGAGTGCGAACCCTGATATATAATTTTGTACTGCAAGCTTGAATAAAAAGAAAATGTGTATAAAACAGTTTAAACCTGGAATACAATTAATATTATTGAGCAAGTATAAATTACGATTGCAATAAGTCTGTGAATTTAAATCAATAGCTTTACTATATTTTCTCTGAAAATTAAAATTAATGAGTCTCATTTCTGTTTACTAAGCTTATACCCTAAATTTATAGTTCAAGTTATCAGCTACAGTTTTATGATGTTAGAAATAACATCAAATTTTCGTAGCGGTAAAATGTCATAAACTTTTATGACTGCTGTCTATTTAATATTTTAAATTATGTTACAATATGATATGTTTACATGATCTATTTTGAAAATTAAATTACATTGAAAGATTTTTATAGGAATTTTCTCATCTAATAAAATTTTGAATCCGTTTCTGTTATATCTTATAGTATTCTATTTTGTAACGTTTGATAATTATACATAAACTTTGTCACATATTTTAAATTTTATTTAAATTTTAAGATTTAAATTTATCAATCGGTAAATCACACTCAGACAAAAGTATTTATTTATCTAATATTTTGATCTAGTATTTTTTTATACTTTAGAAACATTGTTATTTCCTATAAAGTATATTTCCAACATAAACTCAAATACAATGACACTTATACGACAAGCTGGAATTTGCCTTAAATAAAAGTATTTTCACTTGTTAAAAATGTATGCTTCTCATCCACGCTCTTAAAAATGTTAAGATGGAATGTACGTTTTTGACAGTAAATATGTTTTTCCTATTTTTGCGAAATACCTCAAAAACTGTATTAAAAATGTATTTGTAAATAAAGTTTTTATTTAGTATTTGTATATTGGGGTGGTGAATTGTGATAGAAGATGGAAAAATACAAGCAAAACAAGAACGAGCAACTGACATTTTCTTACAGAAAATATTTCAAATAATACAAAAGGATTAGTGAAGACAAATTTCTCTTTAACAAAATACTGATATTTAACACCTTTTTTGACTGTGTTTTTCCCTGACTACTTGCCACCCTGTATATTGCACTCTCGAAAAAACAACAATAAAAAATGAAAGAACGAAAAAGAAAAAGAAAAAAAGTAAGAAAGAAAATGTGCACAAAACAATCCAAACCTGCATTACAATTAATATTATTTAGGTTTCGAGATTGCGTTACACCCCCCCTCTCGACGGGAGCCTTTTACGAAATGTTTAATGTCTTGTTACCGGTTTTTAAAAAGAGAAATTTGTGCCTTTTTAAATCGAGAAAATGCACCGATTAAATAAGGCAAATTTTATTGGTGGTTATAAACAAGGATTCTTAAGCTTTTTTGCGGCACATATTCGGGTCGTTCGTCCTCAAGGGGTTAAGTCTAAAATACGTAAATCAATAGTTTTACTCTATTTCTGTTAAACAAAATAACGAGTATCACAGAGCTGCCAAGTCTCCGGCTTTTTGAATACCAGAATTTTAATACAGAAAATGTTGTTTTATTTAATTGGAACACTCCGGCGATTTAAAATAACAAAATTTTCTTTAAAATAATATTGGTGTATAAAAAGCCGGAGACTTGGCAACTCTGGTATCAGTTCTGCTTACTTTGCTTAAACCCTAAATTTATAGTTACACTTATCAGCTGTAATTTTATGGTGTATTGGTACAAACATTAAATTTTCGAAGCAGTGAAAAGTCATAAAACTTTTACGGTCGCTGTTCATTTAACATTTTACATGATGTTATTCAAATATAATATTGAATCATGAATATTCCAAAACGTTCTTTAAACAGAATAGTTATCACACCACTCGTGATGTTTACCATGTACTTAAAACCATCTACGATGTCTGAAATGTCAATAAATATACGTTAAGAGTGCCAGAATATTAATCATAAGCAAATACTTTCCGGTTACCAAATCTATGATGGTTTATATATTTTGAATATTAAATTATATGGGAAGATTTTCGTATGAATTTTCTCATATAATAAATATTTTGAAACCTTTTTGATATTACAAAATATTGTTTTTTCATTTATTAGGTCATGAATGTAAAACCCTAAAATAAAAAAACCGTTGGATGTGAAATTTTACCAATAGGCTGCCAAAGTAATCGAAAGTTTTTAAGCAAAATATACTTAAAAGTAAAAAAAAAAAAAAAAAAAAAAAAAAAAAAAAAAAAAAAAAACTTAAAATTATACTGATAGGTGTCGCTGTATATGTTGTAAAGTCAGAAGATGATCTCTTGCACGCCACACGCGCATTAACGATAAAAACATGAAACACACATACCTCATATTCTTTATTTCACAGATATCCTCACAATAATTGTGCCATTGACATTGAAAACATTTGACATCACATTAAAAATCTCTTGTATTAGTTACGCAGTTCTGTCCGAATGCGCAATCCTTTTTCCAAATTTTTATATTCTAGATAACAATGGGCGGAAATTTCTGAAAAGGAAACTTTTCAGACTGAAAGCATTTCAAAAACATAGAGAATTCAGTTATTGGAGAAACGGGGTGTGAACGTATTCGCAGAAACGGAACTAGCGTTAAAAACATGGAATAACTTATTCGTACAGAACTGCGCAACTAATGCAAGAGATTTTCAATGAGCTGTACGCTGTTTTCAGTATCAATGCACAGTAATTGTGAGGATATCTGTACAATTATGAATATTACATCTGTTATGCTTGCTTCACTCTTTTATCGCAAATGCGCATATGTCGTGCGCAACTTCATCCCATGACTTTATTACATATACAGCACCCTCTGTCGGTTTGATATTAACGATTTATTTAGCCACGCTAAAAAATTTCCATTGCTTCGCTAGCATATTAGTGAAATTTCAGATTATTTGGATCAGTGGTTCTTTTACAGAGTTTTATTTTCATTACTTAAGAAAAAGAACACCCTGCATTATAGTAAATATCTATTTTTTTAACATTTGATTATTATTAATTATACACAAACTTTATCAAATTCTTTTAATATTACTCCCATTTTAAAACTAAAAATGAATGATTGGTAAATCATGTTCGATTGATTATATTTACATAACAATTTTAACTCAATTTTATTCAGTTACAGATTCGTAAAGTTAACACTCGAATTCAGTTTCTCAAGTTGAGCGAAAAAATGGACACGTCGTGACTCGAATTCAGAACCTTTGACTTATATTTTCAATCTTCGACTGTTTGAGCTACCTAGCAGACCAGATGTTATTGGCATTAAGTTTACCTGAAGATACTAATATTTTAGCAAAACGAAACTGATTGGCAAAGTTATCAAACGAATAAAATATTTCCAAGTGAGCAAAAAGATAGACACGTCGTGAATCGAATTCAGAACCTTTGACTTATATTTTTAATCTTCGACTGTTTGAGCTACCTAGCAGACCAGATGTTATTGCCTTTAGGATACTAATATTTTAGTAAAACGAAACTGATTGGTAAATTTATCAAACGAATAGAATATTTCCAAGTGAGAGAAAAAATAGACATGTCGTGACTCACGTAGATATATGCTTTTAACACAATTAGACATATTTGTAAACTTATCATATGAATTAAATATTTTGAAATGAGCAAAAAAATATCTACTTATAGTATATAAACGTATCCATCGTTTAACTCGTTCAAAGGCGCCGTTAGCAGTCTGGGCATTTCCATGCGAATTTGTTAGTCTGTTACACAACTGAAAATCGCTATGCTTGTTGGCCACCGTTATTTTCGAAAAGTTTGCTTCGCCTTATTCAATTGATTACATATCTTCGATAAACTAAGTCACATTTTCTCGTTTTAAAATACTGGTAGCTAAAAATCGTAGTACGTAACAGACAAACAAGTTCGCATGGAAATGCCCAGTCTGCAAACGGTTAATTTTAAAGCTAAAATTACCAAATGGCAACGGTAATTTTTTTTTTTTTTTTTTTTTTTTTTTTTTTTGCACAATTTCGATCTAAAGCTATCTTTGAAGCTATCTTGTTTAAAATTTGTGGTGTGAATAATTATTTGAACATTTTTTTAAGCAGAAATGTCTTTTCCCTGTAAGTTTTAAATAGTTTCTTTACCTGTTGAGCTGCCTAAATGACAGACCAGATATAAAACCAATGAGGTTGTCTAAACGAAAAAAATGCACGCTGGTTGACGGCCCAGTTAGTTTAAACGGTAAAGCATTGCCCTTGTAAGCTACTGATCTGGCTTCCATACCTGGCCTTGGCAGTTTTTCGATTAGTTGGAAATATTATAATTCGTACCTGATTATAATAAGCCCGCCAGTAGTCAATGAAATCAGCTCAAACTGTATGGTATTGAGAAAGTTAGTCTAAAATTCGGGTTCGAGTTCCCGCTTGGGCATTTTTTAGCTCTGTTGGAAAATTTGAATTAGAATGATTATAAAAGTATATACAAATATTATATAGACATGCATACAACAAACCCAACTAGAGTGAGGAATTAGCCAAAGCCAGGAATCGAACCCAGGATGCGTATCAGACTGCTGCTCTATCCAATGAGTTATCCCGGTAGATATATTGAATTAAACTGGTCGGCCTATAGTCCAAAAACAGACAGCACAAAAATCTAAGGTATCGAGTACAAGAAAAAACCTTTATTTTGGGGAAGAGCAGTAATAGGGAAATCTAATGATCTATGTTTGCCAGATGTGAAGAAGTGCATAAGCCAAAAATTAATTTTACTACTCGTAAGATTACGATTGTGTTTGCCGTACAGTCAAAGGTATGAAATTATTATACGGCAAACACAAATATAAACATACGAGTACGCCACTAGTGGTATTAATTTTTGGTGTATGCACCACTTCACTTCCGGCAGACATGGATCATTAGATTTTTCTATAAATACTTTTCAATAAAATTAAAAAATTTTTCTTGTACACGATACCTCAAATTTTGTGTTGTCAGATTTTGGACTATTAGGTATGCAATTTCTCAGTAATAAAACAAGTTGCGTATAGTAGCTCATAGCATGCATGGTCACAGTAACGTCACAATGACGTCACTGTGAGTCACTTTGGTCACATCACATCTGTGACCAAAATGCCACCACTCAGTGACATCACATTGTGACTAAGATGTGACTTTCTTAAAAAATTTTAGAAAATTACAAATATTCTTCAAAACATGTTATTTACTTTATAAAACATGTTTCTGGAAATTTAAATATCGTTGCTTTTGTCACAGTTTCGTCACAATGTTAATGTCAAAGTAGTCACAAATGACACATTTTTCACAAGTTTTTCACACCGTGACTTCACAAAGTGGTCACAATGTGACGTCACAAAAGAGCTCTAAAACGGCCATAACGACTTCACATTTTAGTCACTGTGACTTCACATCGACGTCACGTGACGCCACATCGGTAATCGATGGTCACAAAGTCACAATGTGACCTTACAACGACGTCGCAGTGACGTCACCATGCCTTACGGGCAGCCATTTATAAGACAGCCTTGGATGGCGGAACAACGATGAATAGATTTTACTGCTTCATTGATCTTCAATATACATTAAAGCACATATACATACACGTGCAAATACCTCCAGGATTCAAATCATACATACATATACAGGTCTTATATAAATATACATATAATAAAGACAATGATTTTTCAGGCCAATTTATACATTTTAACCGAATGACTACATTTACCTAATATTTTCATATATGAACTGTTTAATATTTCTGAAATACTCTTATTTTTTATAAATGGTACATCCAGCATGTTCAAATAAATTGCCTTATGTATATTTTTTTCCTTTAGCTTATAAACAAAAAAAATCTAAAACCTAAAATTTGGTTTTTAACAGGGTTCTTGCTATGATAATATCATATTGCAAATAAAGCTATATGGAAAAAAAAAACTTTATATAACATAGTAAATAAAAATATGCAAAACAAAACATGATGCATCTTATCTCAAAAATAAAAACGGATATAAAAAAAAAAAAAAAAAATAGTGAAGGGCAGAATGAAGGATTTTGATATATGAATAAATCATGCAGTATAAGCAAAAACATTATTGTTACACTTTGTGTTGTTTTAGTAAATTAATGGCAGTAATTTTGTAAAGGAAATGAACATGTTATTTTGATTGAATTCTAAATAAGAATTCCGAAACAATATGACACACATTTCACTCCAAAATTTCTGGGGAAATGATTTAAAAGAATACAAAATGTTTTAACCCCTTGATCTTTGTTGGTAGAATTTTCTACCACATAATTTTAATTCCGAAATGTCACAATGGCACCAGAAAATTCGACCAAATATATTTGAAGAAGGTTTAACGCATTTTTTCGTGTTTATCGTTAACCGGTTTTTTTCTTTGCAAAATGCTGGTGCCAATGTGACATTTGAAATTTTGAAGGAATTTACACCCCAGAGCTCAAAGGGCTATGCTTTTGCTTTTGTTTTTACATTTCACTGTTTTTCTCTATACAACATTTATGGTGGTGATTTATTTTTAAAAAATGTAGAATTAGCATCTAGGCTTTTGCGCATACCCGGATGACAAAATCACATATTCTATTCATCAATACTACAAATCTTTTTATGACATGAAATGAAACTTTTCCCCACTATTCCTTGAGTATTTGGCACGAGCAATGACATGAAAGTTGGCTGCTTTCGTAGGTGGATTTTATGCAGCATTTGTACGGTCCCTTGAATTTGAATACGAAAAGTTTCTTTTGTTTTTTCGCTTTATTAGTCTGAGATTAAATAAGTCAAGGAAAATTTTGAAAAATGCTGGTATCTGCATTCAGGGCATCATACAAAAGCTTGAAAAATACGACTAAGACCACTTCCATTAGCATTCATGTTTAGTATTCAGAAGGCGATACATATTTACTGAAGTTGTGAAGGAAACTACTCCAAATTTACCAGGTTAAAAACTAAACTAATTACATAATTCTTAGAGAGTCCAAGTCTTGAAAATTTTATTAATATTTGACGAGCTTGCAACCTATATGACGAATGTCATTTCACCCAAGAAAATCATCAAAAAGTTCAACTGTCAGCGAAATTCTAGCAATTCGAACAATTCCAGGGCTGCCATAGGCAAATATTTTTCTACTCTCTAAACAATACAATTTTTCAAACACAAATATTATCTCTCTTGCAAAAGTTGCAAAATTGTTTATGAAAAATTTTATTTTTGATAAAGTGGTACGAGATAGAATTAAAAAAATAGTCGCCTATGACTGTCCTGCAATTTTAATATTTAACTGGAAATAATTTTGATATTAGGTAAATATCTTACCATTACTTCGGAAAATACTGTTACATATTTTTCATAACATGCTTCGAAAATATGCATATTTAATTAAAATATTTCATAGCATTACATCTATAACATGCACAATCTGACATTCATATTGTGGAAATAACACTGTAATCTATGAAGTATATTTTCAACCTGATTTAAATATGGCCCTAATACCGGCAATTTGCACGAAATCTAAACAGATGATTTGTGTGAAATCTTTTCTGCTTTGTGAAAGTAATTTTTAATATTTAGTAACAATACATGAAATATAATAGTAGGCTATTTCCATGAGTACTTGTAGTGTAAGTCACAGGCTACGATTTTTGGCTACCAGTATTTTAGTACGAAAAAATGTGATTTATTTTATCGGCACATTCTCATTAATTGAATAAGGCCAAGCAGACTTTTCGAAAATAACGGTGGCAAACAAGCATAGCAATTATAAGGTAATGTGACTTACACTACAAAACCCATGGAACTAGCCAGTAATAAAATTAAAAGACTATGCATGTAAAATTGCCTAGGATAAAAGGGATTAGTTTAGCAATATGTAAAATGTATTACTAATTTATTATCTATTACTTTTTTTCATTAAATAATTTTTTACTTTATTTAAATGTTTTCTGAATACGATATTTCAATGGAAGTATTTTAAATGGAAATATTTTATGTATTTTGCATTATATAAGCAAGCTGTGTATGTATCGATAAGAGTCATCCAAAATATGGACACTCAGTTATGTTATACCATTGTATTTTATCGGTCATAAGTATAAAACAATATGAATATTTTTCTCATTTTCAAATATATAAAATGCATAATAAAAATTCATACATGAAAAGAAAGAAAGACATACATAATATGCCAGAGATATTTCACAAATATTGATATTTTATAAAGAATGTTATCGATATTATGTTAAAATTCCACTATTACTTTGGAAATATTTGTAGATGATAGATTTGTGTGTAAAATGCAAATGCTTGCAGTAATATTGTAAAACTTTACTCAGAAATGAGTCAAAATATAACTGTGTGACGAACATAATAATAGATGAAAAAATTTCGCTGAAAGTCGCTCAAAAAACTTATAGTAGGGTTTATCAACATGATTTAACACAAAACATTGCTCAAATTACTATTGCAAGATGGAAAGTAACCAGAGGAAAACAGAGTCAAAAAAGAGGAATCTACCAGTTGTTGTTATAGAAGATACATCAAGTAACATAAAGGGATTTTAAAAGAGGCAATTTATCTTTATCTTCAACAAAATACTGGCATGTTACATCTATTTTGACTGTGTTTTCCCCTGATCACTCGTCACCCTGTATTTGATCGGATAATGTTTGTTTACATTCTACCTTACATTGATAGCGGATTGATCAGAGTATATTTAGATGGAAGACATCTGTGATTTTTCTTTTTTTAGATAATTTGTTTTTTATTGGCTGAAAAAATTCTTTGAATCTTCCGGAATCCATTGTTAACCCAACTTTTTTTTCTGGTTATTCGAAGTAATTGTAAACACTCTAGGGAATACAAGACTCGTTGCCTTGCCCATTTACATTATTTTTACAATAAAATTGTATACCTGATTATATTTTTATATTCTACTCGCATTACTAAATTTTTTAAATAAACTTTATAATGTGGACAATGCACTAATTGACAAAGTACAAATGAATGTGTTACTTCATAAACAAAACAATGCTAACCGAATAAAATTCGAGTAAGGGATGCTAGTCCGGAAGTCATGTGGGAAGTGACACAGATCCGTTTAGGATTAAAATATCACATCATTTATTATACGAAACTAAACTTTATCAAAGTGTTTATATAAACATTAATTCATGGGTTTGATAAAATTGTGCAAGAACATCATACAAGCTAAACAAATCTGGTGGAAGAGTACAAATGGTCATATGTGGCAGACAGTTTTACGATACTTTAATTAGTTTTAGAAAAAATAATTCCTAAATAGTGGAAAAATTCTGAAAAATTTTCACATCTCTAAAGTAAAAAGTTTTTGCTGCAGAAAAAACTTTCTGCTATAAATCTTGAGCATAATCCAGTGAATATAGATTTCAAATTTTATTCAGATCAGTCGGGTAATTTATCGAGGAAACTGGTGTTTAGCACCACGTTTCCCAAATGATTGCATTCAGTGTTGTCATCCCTAAAGACTGCACGACTGATCAGAATTTTAATCAGATTTTGTAGTGTTTTCCCACCGCCACTCGCTTAAGTCTAGGCCTGAGAATTCACACAAAAATGGCGGATGTGGAAGGCGGATTTTTTTAGCGTCAGTATGTTCCCTTTAATATTCGTACCACTAATATTTAAAAGCTTTTTCCACTCTATTTTTTTAAATTAACGAAACCAAAGAAATATTTTATAAAATACTGGTGTCTAAATTTAAGGGACTTTTTATACGCAAAAGAAATTCCATCTTCGGTAGCCGCCATTTTGACACAGGGCTCAGGATTAGTTTTCAGATGCCACACTAGTCACTGGCGAGACCCGGACGATAATGTTAAGTCTATGGGGGCGTTATTTTCAAATATCTCGCTCAATTTTTAATATTTTAGAACGATTTTTTCCATAGGATAGCTGAGGACGATCTATAATCGGGCTTTTTCGATTTTGGTTTCAGATTTTTAACCCTTTGACGGTTAAAGCACTTCTATTCATAAAATACTAAAATGATTGAATGACACCCGAATTTAAAAACAAAATTATTTCATAATATATAAATTTTTTTTTTACGTTCTTTGTAAAAATAAAATTTTCATTTAAGAATTCCGGTGTCAGTATGGCATTTCGCAATTCAAATTAAGTGGTATTCTGGGCGCGTATACGCGCTTATAACCACGAAAGGGTTAAGAAAAAAATACTTTTACCTTCAGAACCGGTTTGAAGTAGTTGTGAAATTGAAACTATTCTAATATATATACATAAAAAAACATAACGAAAATCGAAAATGTAAAACGGTTTTGGGTTGTCCTCAATGCTATCCAAGAAAAATCATTTAAAAATATTATAATTTGAGCGAGACCAAATAATTTTAGCGCCCACCATAGACTAAACATTATCATCCGGGTCTTTTTCAGAGACTAGTGTGGTGTCTTCAGGAGACGGTGGTTTTCCAGTAATTGACGTCACACATTATCGGCTGATAAGTATTTCTGATTCCACGTCAATACTAAACTAACTACACAACATAAATTTGATAGATTTTAGTCATATTGAAGTACTGAGAAGTAAGTTTTTATATTTATATAATTTTTTTAAATATGAATTGAAAACAAGCATTGGCACAGATGTCATATACGCACCACATTCGCACGCGCTTTTTAAATTGGCAATTTTACGCCAAACATGGTAACCCGATGTTTTTTGTTTCTTATAGCAAACCTAGTAGTTGATATATTGCCTAGTGCATTTAGTGTTTTGCATTTTGTTCAAAGTCATGCAAAATGAAACAGATCTATGATTGACGTAATTCGTACAATATCTCGCTGTTGAATATTAGCCTACGATGCTATTTCTATCAGACAAGCTAAAAAGTGTCGTGTCAAAAATTGTGGCCCACTTTTACTTACCTATCATCCGTAGTATAGGGTAAGTCTTGCAATCGTTTTGAAACATCGAAAAAAAAAATTGACGGATTTACACATTTCAGATACTGGAGATTCCGAAAAACATATTTTTAGAAAAAAAAAAATTGCCGTCCGTCTGTCTGTCTGTCTATAAACATTCCATCTCACGAACAAATGGAGATAGAGACTTAAAATTTTGTATGTACTTAGTAAGTAATAATAGGACGAAGCCTATTTAATATCAGTAACCTCGATTATCCGGAACTATTTTTTCGGACTCTCTAGAAATTCGTTCTAATGAAATGTACATAAAAATTTTCGATTTTTTTTTATTTTAAGGAAAGAACGTAAAAGGCAATAAAATAACACAAATTATGCATCAAGAACAAAGTCGGTCGGACTAATAGTTTCCAAGATATTTGTAGTCCTGCTTTCCACATTCTTCGATTTTTCATGACCCTGTATTTTCTCCAAATTTTAATTCAGAAATATGTTTTAATTGGAAATGAGACGCTTAATCTGACGCAGTAAACTGTTAGGTAATGTGATTATTGCCTTTGGAGTTATAAGGATGTTTCTTTTACGAAATCCGGTACTACGTGTGTAGTTTGGTATTTTACATAATTTGTCGAAATGGGTTCATCAGCAATTCATTAATGGAGCATTACTATGTATATTAAGAATATTTAAATATACGTTTAAATTTTGTTTTGGAATTGCAATGCATTTTATAAATAGTTTTTACATATTTTATTTTCACATATTATATAATGCATAGTATTACGGTGGCCCCCAACGACTAGTTTCGTAATCTGGCCGTTAAAACGAGACATTCATACAATTTTGTTGTTAAAATGCATTTCCTTTTTCTCAGAGTTTATAAAAAAGCGTTTAAACTAAAGAAAAAATCCGTTTTTGATTAATCTAATCAATGAAGAAGTAGCACGTCAAATTGTATCTCTTTATTTTTCCGTAATTCCAATGTCTCAGAGAGAAATTGCTAATCAGTTGGGTATTTCACGCCGTTCTGTTTGCTATTATATTGATAAACACAAGAAAAATGAAGTTAGTTCATTGCAATCTAAACGGGGTCGCCCTTCTAATTTTTTTTTTTTTTTTTTTTTTTTTTATCGGAGGCGAAATTGAATTCTGCAATGGCAGAATCTACATTCAACTTGTAATTATATTATTGTTTCACGAGTTCTTGAAATATCAATTTTAAATATTTCTGTTTCTAGTGATTTCTTTGTTCGAATTTTACGATGAATGGATATAATACTTTTAACTTTTATGTTTTATTTTTAGCTAATTAATTGGACTTTAGAAATATGGTTGCATCTACTAACGATAATATTTTAGCAAAATATATTGTAGAAAAATATCAATCTTACATTTTAAATTATATTAGATGCCATTTTTCTGCAAATATTCATATAGATGGAGTTATGAACTCTGCATTTGTTAATGGATTTTTATTTCACGGTCGAGAGTTGCTCAAATAATTCTTAATCCACTTGGGTTTGCTTAAATGCGGATTTATATATCATAAATATTCTTCTGACATGAACATAAAAATAAATAAATGATACAACTACATGCATTCAATATGGCTACAAGTATTAATATTTAAGATTTATTGTGAAAAATTATATTTACTGTTTTATTACTTATTAAGTTTATTATTTATAACTCTTTGTTTATTGTTTTCCCTTTTTTATTAAATTCATGTTTATTTACTGTTATTTTTTATTGTAATTCTTTAAATTATTTTTCAAACTATCATTTTTTTTTATTTCCTTTTTTTTTAAATACTAGAATCTCTTTCCTTTTTTCACGTCATTTTGTTTTTATATTGCAATAAAAAATCACCTGCTGTTATTGCATGTAATTTGCAATTTGTATTCAAAAACAAAATTTTCGCGAAAATGGCGGGGAAAAAAAGCACATGGAAATGTGGTGTGTATATGACATCTGTACCCAAGCATTTTATGGAATAGAAAATAATAAAAAAATCAAATAAAATTTTAAGTGCCACTATTTACTTGAACATGAATAAGTAAGAATCGTTTCGCAACTAATTACAATGTAATTTTATTGTTGCTGTTTTTGTTGCTGTTACAACACTGTGGTTGTACTAATTGTTTTAGTATTACGGTCATTGTCGTCATTATTATCATTATTTTATTATTTTTATTCTTGTTGTTATTTTTACTAAACTATAGAACTAAATAAAAACTAATCCTTACCTATTACTGAATGTAATTATATATATATATATATATATATATATATATTTGCTTAAATATTATTTTTAATAATGATATTCCTAGCCATTACACATGGGAAATCATAGAATAAATAACTCGTCCTTTAAATTTCTTTCAAAATGGAATCTCAGTCCAATACATGCGATAACATCGAGAATACTTTGAGTCAGAAATGCGTTTGACGGAAAGCCCATGATACTAAGAAAAGGATCGATTTTCGATTTTGGGAATAAAATTTCTGAACACATCCTTGTGATGCATTCTGAAAATATCATTGAATGTTTTGCTTCAAAAACAAATGCTTGAAAATGTATTTGTATATAAGTGTAAAAAAATTTGCCACTAATTATTTCCAAATTCTTATAATATCTATATTTTTCTCTGTCTTCTAATAGAACCTTCACATATTTATTATATTTTAATCACGTACATTTAATCTACGAATTTTTATTTTTAATCCTCAATCTATTTTATAAATTTTATTTTTAAATCCTCAATTTGTTAAAGAAAGACTTTCCCTAAAACCCCATTAACCTCTTAATCGTCGCGCCCGAGACATTCACGGGCTGCAAGCTTCACGGCTTTTATTCAGCATTGTTTGATTCCTATAAGTTTTATAAAAGAATGTTTTATTCTGGTATCATTTTTATTTGTTATTAAATAAGATGATTAAATCTTTTTTCAAAAAAGCGGTGGCAATGATGAATTTGAATTTTTAAACCGTAATTTAATGCGACCATTAAGGAGTTAATTAATTTTATTTTTTCATTTGTTTCTAATGTCTTTTATTTACGTTTAAAAATATCATTCGAAATCCCATCATTCCTTAAGAAGCGACGCATGAATTCTGATTACATAAGATATTCATCCAATGGACTATGAGAGCACATTTTGTTTTTCGCCCGTTTTAAACTTGGAATTGAATAAAGATTCACTTTCTAAAAAGTTTATTGGCAACGCTAATTCCTCTTTTTTTTTTCAAATGCGGTTATCGGGAATCATTTGATATATAACGAATTGCACTGACTTGTAAGACTGAATTCTACGTCCTTGTAAGAGAAATTTATGATTAACCATCTAATTTCTAGGGTTCTAAAAATTATCGAAATTCAGTTTTTATTGTAATTTGACACATATTAAGCCACCGGGAATTTTTTTAGGTATTTTATAATAAATTCGTACACTGAAAGATATTACCTGATGCATAAACCTGAGAAAGTTACCTAAAACTTCAACTAGTTTAACATTGACTTTCAGAAGAGGGAGGAGCTGCTATTCTTTCAACTCTTTGAAGGACAAGCAATTGCGTTTGTGTAATTCTGAACTCCCTCCGAAAATTTGGAAAATTTTATATAAAAAAAGGAAAAGTAATTTCACGACTTCTCCCCCCCACACACACACACCAAAGTTAGAAAAGTGAAATTTAATAATATTTTTTGACTTTCAGAAGAGGGAGAAGGAGCTGCTATTGTTTCAACTCTTGGAAGGGCAAGCAATTACATTCCTGTAATTCTGAACTCCCTCCAAAAATTTGAAAAATTTTATATCAAAAAAAGGAAAAGTAATTTCACGACATCCCCCTCCCCCACATACACCAAAGTTAGAAAAGTGAAATTTAATAATATTTTTCTGGTACAAATAATCATTAATCATATGTACATAATATATACTGTCGGCCCTCAAGGGGTTAGAATCCATATATTACAAAAACATACCGTCATCAATGTGTTTATATTATAAATTAATGTTCCTCATTTAAACATTTACCACTTTGTGAAAAAGTACAATAGTGATGATCAATTGTTAACTACAAGTGATTTGTAACAACTCTTTAATCTTGAAACTTAAAAATGGTATGTTATAATTTCAAATTTTGACACTCTCTTTGAAAAAGAAAAATATTTCACTGTCGCCTATGAACTGAAATATGATCAATTTAGCTTTCAGAACTTTAAAAAAAATAATTAAAAATAAACTGTATGAACTGAAATATGATCAATTTAGCTTTCAGAACTTAAAAAAAAAAAAAAAATTAAAAATAAACTGTATGCCTTCTATAAATAAACGCGATGGCTATTTCTAATTTAACACATGACAAATTAAGTGAAACTCGACACATTCATAATTCTTTAGAATGAAAAAGTAAGCGAAAAGTTATGTCTTAATTTGGACGTGTTTCTTCTGACTAATGATTGGAATAGTGTAATTCGGTTATATCAATCATTCACTAAATGATACCTAGACAAGTGATATCTGAACTGCAAAGTGAAATTCTTCATTTGACCGTGTTTCCTCTCACTAATGATTGGAATGGGGATGTTCGTTTATATCAGTCATTAATTAAGTAATACCTAGATAAATTGAAGGTAGACCTAGAGACTAACCTACAAGTAAAAGTTCTTAATTTGAACATTTATTAACTTGCGAATAAATGAATTGGTTAAGTTAAAGTATCCATCATCTGGGGATAACTAATAGACCGTTTAAGCTTTAAAATGATTTAAAAAATATATTAATTTACATTTCTGCGCAAATAAACGGAATATATATTGGTGGTATAATAAGAAATATTCGGATTGTTTTTTCAATCTTTTCGCCTTAATTTCAAATTAGTTATTTCCAAATTGTAATAAATCTAACATTCCAATTGTCTTTTTATAATATCTTAACATATTTGATTGCATACTTTAAAAACGCTTTTTATATTTTTTTTATTATAAAAACACCTAATCTGTTAAAGCAACACTTTCCCCAAAATCTCATTTATTATGTTATTTTAATTCTTTTATTTATTTCAAAATACCTTTTTATTTAAGTTCTAAAAAAAAATCATTCGATTGCCCACAATTTCACAGGAAGCGACGCATGGAGGAATTGAGGAATTTATTCATCCGATTAGACTGAGGGAATGTAATGCTTTTTCGCCAATTTTAAACTTTCGTTTTGGATAAAGACGTAATTTCTAGTAATATTATTGGCAACATAGAATGTTAGTATACATTCATGTATCCGTACGTATGTAGTACATAACGAGATTATTTTGACTTCGAAAGCAGAATTTTATATTTTTTCATGTACTAAACAGAACCTATCACTTGGCGTGGTTCAAGTCTTTAATATGGTGAAGCTCTATTCTTATAAGATCAACTTTCTTTTTCTCTATGGCGGCATATTACATTGGTTCTAAGTTCAAACTATAGCCTGTTGGAATTATGTCATTATCATGTGAATGATAAATAAATGTTTTCAAAATACGTCGTCTATGTATGATATGAAGGGAAATTCCCGAAAAATTTCATTCCATGTCCTACTACCGTGTATCACGCATGTCTGCAAATTAAATCTTCTAAAATTGTGTGCTGGAAAAAACATGGAACTATTAAGAAAGAGGAACTGACATATTCTTAAAATACTGAAGCTTCAACGGTACCCCTTTCGCAGGGTTTCATTACCGACGGAGCAAACTTCCATCAGTAAACTTAAAAAGAAATTTTCTCATTATTCAAACATCTTATTAAAAGATAATTTCAGTAAAACTTAATGGTAAAAACTGATAAAAAGATTTTGTTGGTGGGAGTTTACTTCAGCGGTAGTAGTTCCGCTATATTGAGACAATGATGACAACTTCTTGTTAGTGTCGTTGAAAAGATTATAATACCTTTGCAATCTAACACCACTAAAAAGAAATAGAAAATTTTTATAATACTTGTGATAGAAATATCCCATGAATAAGGCGCTTAAATAAGACGAAAGTTTCTATTAAAGTTTATTGGTGAAAATTTTCACCGGCGGTCATCAGAAACATTGGATTTCATTAAAAAAAAAAACTTCAGCCATCCTGTGACCAACTCCTCAGTTACGTTACTCGCGACTGCTAGACAATACACTATATGTCTCATCATATTTTTTCAAAATTTCATTGATAGAAATGATACGTCAAGTATTCGAAATTGCATGATGCATTGTTATGGATTAGAAAATCACATATAATATACATATACAGTCGGCTCTCGTTAATTCGAACTCGTCGGGACCACAAGAAAAGTTCGAATTATCTGAAGTTTGAATTATAGTTCGGTATGAGAAGAAAACATGCTCAATATGGTACTATTACAAAGGAAATTATGTTATAGTGTTTTTTAAAATTTATTTCGTCTTTTTTTAAAGTTTATTTCGTCTTATCATTAGAATATGATTTAATATTAAATTAGAATGGATAAATGCACAAACTAATTAAAAGATTAGAAACAAGCACAATGGAAGAAAAATTTAAAGCGTCACTGATGGACAGACGGGGCACTAAGAAGTGGACATAAAATGCATTGGCTTATATGTATACTCGTTCGGAACAATTTCCACAAAATTCAAAGAAAGAAAGTTATTCAAATTATCTGAAATCCGTGAGAAAGAAAAGAAAAAGGAAAATTCGGAATTCTCGTTAGTTCGAATTAAAGGAAGTCAAGAGAAAATGCGTTCGAATTAAGGAAAATTTTTAACGTTATTCTGAAATTGAAAATTTCGGGACTTCATGTTTAGTTCACATTAAGTGAAGATTCAAGTTACCCGATTTCGAAAGGCAAACATTGCTTTTCAAAAATAGTGATATTAGAAATTAATCACCCGTACGGAACGTGATAGTATCAAATAGATGCGTACAATGATACCAGCACACTTTTTAGGTGGGTTCGTAATTATGTAAATACGTAGCACCTATAGTTGTCGTTCAGTCTGTACGTCTGTCCGTCTGTCTGCATATAACAACGCAAAAACTACACAACCGAATCTTTTGAAATTTAAAATATATAATTATTACATAATTTTGTCGTGTCATTTCAAATTTTATGAGAGTCGGATGGATAGATCAATTACAGGGACGATCAAACGTATTCCGTTACATTACGGTCAATGGGGAAAAATGTTTCAAATGCATTTTAATCGTTTGAAATTTAAATTACATACTTATTACATAATTTTGTCAAGTCGTTTCAATTTTTTTTGAAAATAGAATGCATAGATCAAATACAGGGACAATCAAAAGTACTCCGTTACATTACAGTCAATGGGGAAAAAAGTTTCAAATGCATTTTAATAATATTACACTCATTCGAACATAATAATATTGATATGCATCATAAAGTACATATTATAATATAGATTTTGAATAATCTGTTGTGCAAAGAACTTTTGTTATTGATTTACAAGGCTACACGAAAGTATTCCATTACATAATGAGTATAGAGAGAACATTGTTTGTTGCCCATTTTAATTGTAATTAACTATTTACAATTTTATGAGATTGATATATGAGACTGATATTTTTAAAACTTCATTATCGTACGAACGCACCTCATTTTCTACGCTTCGCGTGCAATTTCCAACTTGTTTCTAATGTCGACGTTTATAGTGCTAAAGATAACATTACCACTGCATCGATTATTTTGGGACAGGGAAAATAAGATGCTGGTATTTAAAAATTTTAGTTCTGTAAGCATGATGATTATAATTCGATTGTAATTTTTTGCCTCATTCTAAAGTGCATACCTGCACCATAACTTTGAACGCTTTGGTTATTATGATTTCGAATATTGGCAAATGTTTTAATAGTAACCTACACATTAGTGTCACACAAAAAAATTTTTTGTTCCCACTAAATTTTAGTAGCAAGAAAGTTTATCAAAATCTTTCATGCAGCTTTTTTTTAATGTTTAAACATGTATTGTGCCTTTCACTGAAATTCCAGTTTATTTCCATAAATTTCTTACAGGTATTTGTTCATAATTTAATGGCAGGCATTTTGTAATTAAGATCAAAAATAAAAAAAATCTGCCAATACCAAATTATCGAAAAATTTTTCTTTTTACGAAAAGATTTCTCAAGTACCAAGATTATCACATAAGGTTAATTCCATGCAAACTTGTCATGCCTGTCACACAGCTAAAAATCGCTATGCTTGTTAACCACCGTTATTTTCGTATAGATTGCTTCGCTCTATTCAACTGATGAGATATCTCCGATAAAATAAGTCATATTTTTTCGTTCTAAAATACTAGTAGCCAGAAATCGTTGTATGTGACAGACACGACAAGTTTTCATGGAAATACCATAGGAGAATACTTGAAATGTCATAGTCGAAATAATGAAAAAGAGTAAGAAAACTGTCGTTGATTAAATGTACCAGAAAAAATGAAACACAGAACGTTATATGAGCCACATGAATTGAAGTGGAGGACATTGAAAGCAGTGTTGAATTCACACCAGAAAAATATTAGAAAATTTCTTCTGTTTTATCTGTTCAGCATTGTTCAAGTTATCTTATAAAGCAAAAATAACTATTAAAACTTACTGGTGATAAATGGAAATTTCTAGCTGAAAACTAGCCAGATGCAGCAACACCGATTGAAAGTGCTAATGATAAAATGCGTGGCGACTGGTGTCATTACACAACTTAATCATGTTGTTATGGTCTACATTAATAGGGCATTTTTGAGCAAAACGAAAAATATTAAATATACGTAAAATAAAAAAAATTACATCATTTTCCAGCTTCGAGTTCGTTCTAAAGTTTTATAAGAACATACTTTCATTTACAGTTTCAGTAAAATATTAATATTTTTATTGGCTAAAGTTCTTTTTCTTTTTCTTTTCTTTAATTCAGAATAATCTATTAATTATTTTCCCAAAAAGAACTAAAATGTATTACTTAAATGACAATATCTTATTGCGAAATCTTAAATTCATTCCACAAATCCATTTTCCTTTTTAGATTAAAAAACATTTATCATAAACTTTAATTTTGTTTTATTTATTCAATAATCGTCTGCAAGCTGATTTTAAATCATCCGCATTCGACTGATTACTTTTCCTTATTGCGCCAGCTAGAAAAGAGTCATGACATCTAACTTCACCCATGATCCAATGGAAGGGCTCGAAGTAATATACAACTACCTTAAAATAAATCTTATTGAGTTTTTAAGTCAATGCGTAAGAGGAAGGCGGGGACATTTTATCTGAGAATTTTGAGAGTTTCAGTTTGATCTGGGAGAGCGATTGACTGGTTTATCAATTATTAAACATGTTCTTGCTTCTGATCGTAATGTGAAGCTCTTACCTGATCTTAGTTCACGAAAAATCCCTCTGCATGGAACACCTTTTACTTTGTGATTTTGTCACATGGGCTTGGAAAAGTCTGGAAGTTTAATGGTATATTATGGAGTAACCTTAGATTGGAATGCTAATAAATGATGCTTCTAAGTTTCATAGAAATCATCATTATTTGAAATGACCACACATGTAATCTCGTCCCATATGCCTAAAGGACTTCGACTGTAAAATCAACATGACGTCTGTTGACTGCTCGAACTCCGATTTCGTTCGTAACATTCTTTTCGCTTCGAAACATATTGTGATTTTGCGGGCTCCCCTAAAATATCATGACATACATAAGTAAAAGAAATGTTTACAAATGATAATGTCAGGCACTTAAATACTATAAAAGAAAGAGGGTTACGCTTTAACATGATGAACTACGAGGCCACAAGAAATGAAATGAAAAATACTGTAAGTACCAGAAGTGGGATTTTTTCTTTTTTTCTTTCATTTTTCTTTTTTTTATTTTTCTTTCTTTTTCTTATTTCGCTCCCTTGAAAAAATTTTCGCTTTTGTACTTTCAGCATTTTTCATTTTCAGTCCTTAATTATCTGGATTATTTTTTTTTCAAATTTCTCTAATTATTTGAAATTTTTTAATTTAAAAAAGGGCAAAACAGACAGAACTGTTCGTGACATGAAATTAAGTTAGTAAAATTATTTAATATTGTGGCCTTTTTTCTCTGTTTTTCACATTTCATTTCATTTTTTAAAAAAAGTTTCTTTTTTGAAGTAGTTATGGGCAGAATGAATGATTTTACAATTCGAATGAATTATTCAGACATATTCAAAAGTATACCGCTATTTTTTTTATATTATTTATTTAACTGTTGTCTGAAAATTGATTCATGAGAATTTAATCAGAATTAAATTAACAAAGCTTTAAAAATATAAACATTAATTTTATCTTCAAAATTCCTGAAAATAAATAAGTAAAAAAATTAGAAATGTTGACAAATATTATTATTATTATTATTATTATTATTTTGCTAAGTTTCTGGTGATATTTGATTAAAGTTATATATAATAAATCGGAAACTATATTTTTGTGCAAGTTCGAATAATTCATTCATTGTAAAATCATTCATTCTACCCATTACTAGATAACACTTTATCTACTGAATTATTTTTCAAGAAATAAATGGCTTCACATCAATAATTGTCTTCTTTAATATCTGAAGATAGAATGAAATTTTTAAATAATAAAAATGTTAAATCTAGAAATGCTTTTTCATTAAAACTGATTAAATATATCGGTATTTATAATTTTTTTTAAATATTTTAAAAAATAATCAAAGTAATTAATAAAAATGTACTCTTATGGAAATATTACAATTCTTATAAAAGCAATTTATGTAAATGTATTATGATCCTCTCTGTAAATGGAAAGGTTTTTACCGTCGAAAATATTTCACATAACTTTTTTAAAGAAAAAAAGCTACATCTATGAAAATTTTTAAGAAAATGATGCCTTTTTAAAAATATTTAGTTTCGACTGTTTTTTTAATCTTTCTAAATTAGATCGAGTAAAGTATATTTTGTGGTAAGAAAAAGAACTTTTATTAATAGACTGATTAAATACTTTTTTTATTAAATTTTCCACAATCGTACTTATAAGTATCATCGATAGATAAATTGTTAATCCTTTGAGGGGCTGTGGTATGTTTAAAAAACCACTTAGTTTAATTCCGAAATACTACAACGTCACCAGTATTTTAGAAATAAAATAATCCATTTATTATCTACATAAAACATCGTCCCCCCCCCCTATTTTATATAAATAATTTTTTTTTTTCAAATTCTGGTATCATTTACTAATTTTAACACCTTTAGCAATGAAATTGCTTTGCTCCTAAAGGGAAACAGTGTTTCATTTAAAAAAGCCAGAAGGTTACAGAAATTTGAAAATTTCTTAACCCGTTAATGGTCTCATTAAATTACGTTTTAAAAATTCAAATTCATTATTGCCACCACTTTTTTGCAAAAAAATATTTTTTTTTTTATTTAGTGAGAAGTAAAACGATACCAGAATGAAACCAATTCCACTATTTTATAAAACTGGTGGGAATCAAACAATTCTGAATAAAAGCCGTGAAGCCTGTAGTCCGTGAATGTCTGGGGTGTGACGATTAAGTGGTTAATTTACTGAAATTTTGAATTTTTTATCTTATCATTTGCATCATTGTTAAATTTCGTAGAAAAGTAAAGGTAATTTGGGATTAGTCATTATTATCAATTATTTAATTTGACGTCATTTTGATAGATGAGCACAAACAAAATCGAGAAAACTTACAATATTTTTCTATTTACATAACCTTGATTTGAGTTGCAAGTTAAACCTCCTTTTTTTATCAGAAATTCTGAAGAGGGTTTTTTTTTCTTTTCTTAATTACAGACATTTCGTGATTACATATAGTAAACATTCTTCATTTGGCATTTCTGAATAAATAACTGAAGCCCGAATGCAAATATCCAAGAGCTTATCGAGCAAACAAATAGTTGCAAAAATTCCATATGACGCATCGATTGATAAACTGTATGATTGGAATCTTACTAGTATAATAATAAACTTTTTTCTCTGTTTAAATAAACGTTAAAATTAAGAAAATCGACAAAAATAGATATGATATGAATATTTTATTTTATTTGCCAAAGAAATACAGTCGAGTCTCTCTATAACGGAACTCCATACATCGAATTTCTCTATATAACGAATTTTTAGTAGGAACGGTCTCCTTTTCGCATGATTATATTAAAAACAGTCTCTATATAGCGAAATATCTACCTCCATATAACGAATTTTTTCATAAATTGTCCTTAATTTATTCAGTTTTAAAAAGCTTCGAAATCATATGGAATCAATTTTTCATCACTTATTTTTGATTTATCGTCAGTGCTGAGTTCTTTTTTTTTTTTTTTTTTTTTTTTTTTTTTTTTTTTTTTTTTTTTTTGAGAGAGAGCGTAACAATTTGAAAATTAAAACAACAAAAAATTACAAATTTCTTCGTCTGAAATTAATGCGAGTCTTCTTTATTTGATTTTCATTAAGCTTTCAAATAAATGTCTGTTTTCTTTTCTGAAACAGCTTAAATAATTAAGAAATAAAATGTTAGGTTAATATTTACTTTTAAACATTTCAAATTCTTAATTCAAAAGATCAAAAATAACATTTGTTCAAATTTCACACATTAAATACGATTTTTAACATCATTCTCTATACATCGAATTTCTCTATATAACGAATTTTTTTACTGGAACGGTGGATTTCGTTATAAAGAGACTCGACTGTAATAATAAAATAATGAAAATTAGCTCAGATTTACAGAACAATGGGCTTTTTTAATTTTAAAAAAATCTAAAAATATGCAATTCTGAGGCATTTTTCTCAAAAACCGAAGATGAGCAATTACGAAGCTTTCGAAATAAGAATTTTTATATAAAAAATTGCTAACGATCGTTGTATCTGTGCGTTTTTTTTATTGGAAATTTTCCTAAGCTTCTATTTAATGACTTTTTATTAACAAAATCAGTGTTGAGAATTTCATGGAATTTTCTAGTTATTAAAACTATTCCTACTTTTAAAAAATAACATTCGGTTTATTCAATTCCAGAAATAAATCGAATAAAGGTAGAATTAGAATAAATAAATAAGGAAGGATTCCATAAATAAAAAAAAAGCGAAAATTAGAATATGCAAAAATAGTTGATATTTTTGTTAAAAAATCTTTTAAATCGGCAACACTATGCAGAATCAGTGTTAATGTTTACTTACACAGGGTTTGTACGCTTCAGAAAATTTTACAGGATAGCTACCATTATTTTTTAATTAAAAAAAAATGTTGGTTAAAATCGCGAAATTTCGCCTTAATGAAAAAGAAATTTTCCGTAAGAAAACTCTGGTATCAAAGAATTTTCTAGTCTGGAAATTCCAGGACCAGTGCGAATCCTCTTACATAACCTGTAATATTCTTTGATTATGTAACATTTTTAGTTTCTGAACTTTTTGTTATTTTTTTCGCTTCGATTGAACTTAAAGATGTTATTAAGATGAAATTAAAACATGATATTCCAAGGGGGCTTCAAATTTCAGTTTTCTCTCTCTCTCTCTTTCTGTCTTTTTTTTTTTTTTTTTTTATAATGAATTCTACTTTTATTTTATTATTTCATATATTTTTGATTATAATCACTATTGCTTCTGAAAGGGTTGAAGAATGTTTTATTTTACAACCAGTTTCATTTTTCCAATTCATTATTCCCAGTCATCTGTGTCATATTTAATTTAAAAAAATAAAGAATTTAATATCCAAATTAATAACGTAGATAGACCCTTAAAATTTTTTATACAGCGGATAATTTTAATAATTTGCTAATGGCAGCAAAATAAATCATCATTTGCACACATTTTTTATATATATGCTTTTTTATATACCACCCTAAACTTCATAAAAAAGAAATCCTTCTCCCGTGAATTCTTACTAATTAATTTAATTTTTTTCATCCGAAAATTTAAGCTATTTTAAGAATATTATTCATAATTTTGGCAGCTATATAATATAAAAGATTTCATGTTTGTTTAAAAAGTTAAAAAAATGAGTTTTTTATTAATTGAATTATGATATCATGCATTAAATGTGCTTTTAAATGAATATCATTAGTTAAATGAGGCATTTAAATGCATACCAACCCATTTTCATAATAAAATAAATGCTAAGTTTATCACTTTAATCGTAATTTATCATTTATAATGTCATAATTTATCATTTATAATGTCAAATTTTCACAAAAGTATACAAAGTTAAATCTTTTTTAGTTTGTTAAATATAAATAATCAGGCTAGTAAAATACAGCAATAAAGAAATGGAAAAAATGCAAAAGAGAACAAAGATTTTTTTTTAAATCTCACAAAATATTTTGATATAGATAATGTTTATTCTTAAAACTTCAAACTTTATAGGTAGTGCAATCTTCCGAATAAACATTTTTTGTAAATATACAGGTTTGTTATAAATAATATACCCATTTTCAAAAAAAAAAAAAAAAAAAAAAAATTATTTATTAAAGTACAAATTCAAAATGAACAATCATTATACCAATGAAAAGAGGAAGTTTCAAAGATTTTTTCAAACATTATAAATGTTCAATGTTTCCAGCGTATATTGCACGGCAAACATCTACTCGACAACCAAACTCGTCCCAAACTCTTTTTTTTCCCTCGGGATAACGGAATGCCGAACTCCCCATTAGGGATTATTCTTTTCTCCCAAATATAATGGAGTTGCAACATCTATAGTAACCATCTCACTCACAAGTGACAGTGAAACAAAATCACGACCGATGACCTCTACCGGCCTCTCCTGGAACTATCACTCTTTTGAAAGCCGTGCACTCATTGACAGCAGATACGCTTCTTCGCATGTTGGATGTGTAACAGATCTCTCATCTCTCTCTTTTTTCTGCTTTAAAAGACGATTTTTCACACGACATTTTTCTTACGATTCGTTTTTTCCCATGTCTGGTAATTTACATCTACCCATTTTGTAACTTTTTTATTTTCTTTTTATTAATAATGACACGTTCCCCCTCCTCCAATCAAATAACTAGTAAATCTGCAGATCAGGAGCCTCAACGTCAGCTTTGCACATCATTTATTTTAAACACACTTTGGGTAATATTCAACTTCCTGCAAACTCTAATTTAAAATTTTCAAATTACGTAATTATTTATAAGAATAAAATAAGAATAAGAAGTTTTCAGCCATCAAAAGCGTTAAATTAAAGATTTAGTTATGTTAGGATATTCTGAGATTTTCATGATCTATTATTTTTGTTTTTTATTATAACATTGTAGATTTCTTCAGGGGGGCTCCGCCCCCCTGAACCCCCCGTAATCTCATTAAACTTAAATTGTAACTTTCTATCAATTTGCTAATGGTTATCGTATATCTTGTATTTCTTTATACATTTTTATTTATAAGGATAAGTAACAGTTTTAATAAGCATTTTTCATTATACTCATACTTCTACATACCTGCCCACCACAAACACTTAATCTGATGTATCAGGAACTTTTGAAAGTGTAAACTCAGTAATCTAGGGTTTTACAATTTTGTTTCCGAAAAAAATATGTTTTGATTGCATTTTGTGGCAGTTATCGCGGTCAGACAGACTGACAGGCGGAAAACAATAAATTTTGTGTCGCCAAAGTAAACCTTCACTGAAGTTTTGGCAATGACGTCATTATTCATGAGTTATTGATATCCATGTTTCTAATATTTTTTACGACTACTATAAAATACCTGTTTTATTTCAATTATGACGTCAAATTTTATCAGGTGAAATAATTGTTAAAAATATAATTATTATTTTTTTTTTTACTTCTAATAATGCCCCCATTTTTGTCAGAAAAATTCTTATTAACGAAACAAATTTCCGTGTTTAATATTTAACAAAATTCTACAATTATTTTTATTTTTATTCTGACGTCATATTTATTTTTTCTTAGTTTAATTTTTCGAATGGAAATTGCTCAATTGAAACTTATTGCCGTTAAAAAATTACTTCATATTTTTTTTTTTTTTTTTTTTTTTTTTGGCAACGATAAAGGAAATTGGTTAAATTTTATCTAAAAAATCGCTATTGATTCTGCATGAAAAAGAAGAAATTTTGAATTATTAAGGAAAATATGTTAATAAAATTAATAAAACATAGCCTATGTTCTTTTCTGGTCTATGTTATAGTTATACACAAAGATACAAACACATTAATTCATCAGTTTTGACGTTGACTTCATTCAAATTTATAACATTATAAAATTAAGGATTATGATGAATGGTTGCTTAGCAACCATTAAGAGAAAATAAAGAAAATGAAATAAATACATTTGAAATAAGTAAATCTCTAAAACAAATTAGTTTATATTATTGGAACACATATATAAAAAATTTCCAAAATTTACAGTAAAAATTCAAAAAATCTGATAAATTTGTAGACAAAATTTCAAAACAATACGAATAAATTAACCGGCAAATTTCAGTATCCATTTATCATTGAATTCCATTAATGAAATGTGACATTTTCTCTCAAGAAAAAAGAAATTAAAAATCATTGGATTTGCCATAGAAAAGCATTATTGTGCAAAATAAAATATTCTATATTTTTCGAACGAATGAATCAAATCTTACAAAAAACTATACAGCTTAATCCCAGTGCCTCACTAACATACCCACTTAATTTCAAGCCAATCGGGTGTTTTTTGCGTTAGTTATCGCGGAACAGACAGACTGACAAACTGACAGACATCCAGACAGACAGACAGAATCCAAAAAATTTCGTGTCTCCAAAGTAAGCCTTCACTGACGTTTCAGCAATTAGTTAATAAAATTTCCGCCGAATATTTAAGTTTTTAAATTAGATGGGGAAAATTGAATATTTTGTATTGCCTCACGTTTTGAAATTTTCTTTTTACTTTTTTTTCGAATTTATCCAACTAGAATACATATTTGGGTATATTTGGCTATACACTATTATTTCCCAAAATAACAAACTTTTGTAAAAGATTTCATGAAGTGTTTAAAGTGCTTCGTAATCTATGCTTAACGCATGATTTTTCTTACTTGTTGTGAATTCTGCCCACTTATGTATTATGTTTTTTGCCCGCTTTGACAAAATGTGTGCTCGTTTAGAGACTTTGTGACTTACTTGTTTAAATTTTTTAGCAGAGAATTGTAATCATAATACATTAAATGCATCTGCTAGTGCAATACAAATTGTTTAAAAAAAGAATTGAGCTATCAAAAATATAAAAATTACGTACTTTCTATTTCGAAAGAAATTTCCCTTTATATTAAACAAGTAAGAAAAATCATGCGTTAATCATAGATTATGAAGCACTTTCCAACACTTCATGAAATCTTTAACAATACTTCTTTAATTAGGGAAATAAGGGGTATATACCCAAATATGTATTCCAATGTTTTTGAACAACCCTGTATTTGATCTGTCAGTTGATATACATATTATATAATGGGAAAATTTAGTTTAGCTAGAAAAAAGCTTAAAATTCTTTTTGAGCAATTTGCACTAATAAATGGAAAACATACTTGAAAACTTTTTTTCAGCCCTGTAGTTTACCTTGTACCTTTATTACACGTTAGTAAGAAGCTAAAATTAATTTTAAAATAAAACATTCTTAAAACAACTGAAATCACATTGTTATAAATTACCATTCATAGGTGCATACGATTTTCATAAAATTTGAAATGACTCGACATCTAATAATTATATATATTTTATGTTTCAAACTATTCGGTTGGGTAGTTTTTGAGTTGCTACATGCGAACAGAGGGACGGACGGACAGAGAGACGAATGCGCAACTCGGGAACCCGGGATTCTTTTCCCTTCAATTCAAAACAAAAGCGACTTTTCTAAGTATCCGGGATCGGAGGAGATAGCGTTACATACATACATACATACGGTCGGATTTTAATAGTGTAGATTCTTGGTTGTAAATTTTAATTTGCTGACAGATGATTTTCGCTTCTGTTGAAAAAGTTCATTAATGAAACGTCAATGTTTGAAAATATATTTTTAGTTTTAGAAAATTTATTTTAATTTTTATACCATCTGCACAAATTGAAGCTTAATTCTTTTTAACTTTAAAGAAAAAAATAGCTTCAAAAATACATTAATCAGTTTTATTTTCCCCTTTTTTCCGACAAAAAAAAAAAAACCTTCCACTGCTAATTTTTAGTTTTTAATGAAGTTTTTTATCTGTATGTAACTTATAATTTAGTATTCGTAAAAAATATTTCTTATCCATTTTAAATATGACGTCATTATTTTTCTAACTCCATGAATTACTGCTATCCATGTCCCGTTTATTTTTAAAGACTACTATAAAATACCTCTTTTATTTCAATTATGACGTCATAGTTTACCAAATAAATATTTTATTTAAAATATTTTTATTCCTTTTATTTTTAATTATGTCGCCATATTGACAAAAAAATTCATGTTAACGAAACAAATATCAGTGTTTAATATTTAACAAAAAATAGTATATTTATTTTTATTGCAAATACGACGTCATATTTATTTTTTTCTTTTAAATTTTCCTTAGTTTCAGTTTTCGCATGGAAATTGCTCAATTGAAAATTTATCGTCGCTGAAAAATTAATATTCGAAATTTTGATTTTCTTGGCAACGGAAAGAAAATTGATTAAATTTTATCTAAAAAATGCCGATTGGTTATGCATGAAAAATAATGAAATTCAGAATTATTAACGAAAATATTCGAATAAAATAAATAATACATAGCCTTTGTTCTTTTCTGGCTATAATTATCTATACGCAAAGATACAAAGTTGAAGTTATGCTATTGAAGCATTGAAGTTATGTTATTCAAACTTCCGTACACATTTTAAAATTTATAATATTATAAGAATAAGAATTAGGATAAATGGTTGCTTAGCGACTATTAAAAGAAATGAAGAAAACGAAATAAATACATATAAGTAAATCTCTAAAACAAATTAGCTTATATTATTGGAACACATTTATAAAAAATGGCCAAGATTTACAGCAATAATTTAAAAAATCTGACATATGCATAGATAAAATTTCAAAACAATATGAATAATTTAAGCCCCGTACTGGCAAATTTCAGTATCCATTTATCGTTGAATTCCATTAATCAAATGAGTCATTTTCTCTCAACAAATAAAAATTTGAAAATCGTTGGATTTGCCATAGAAAAACATTATTGCGCAAAATAAAATATTCTATATTTTACGAACGAATTAATAAAATATAACAAAAAACTATACAGCTAAATCCGAGTGCCTTACCAATATACACACTTAATTTCAAGTCTTTCGGATGTTTTTTGCGGTAGTTATCGCGGAACAGACAGACTGACAAACTGACAGACAGACAGACAGACAGAAACCAAAAAATTTCGTGTCTCCACAGTAAGCCTTCACTGACGTTTCGGCAAAAATTCTTGTAAATGTAAAGAAATTCATAAATAATAATAATAATAAACATAATTTTCATAATGATCAAAACGTGGTTTACGTAATAACAGAGTCATATATTACGTACGGCATGGATTAAACATTAATACTCCGGAGCTAATTATGAACAAATTTTAAAAGAAATTTTAGTTTCACAATTTTATGTGCTGCAAATTTCCATACTTAACATCGCACATTTTAAATTTTTACACCGTCATAAACACTGTCATCCCAAACATGTACTTATAAATGCATTTTGTTTCAAAGCTATATCTCAAGGTGTTTTTGAGTTATTAATATTTTGTAGCTTTTTATACTTTTTGTCATTATGGCAACAAAGAACATAAAACGGGACCAATAAAAAACGAATAAAATCCGGACATTACTTCAGATATGCTAGCCATATCTCTGTTCTCTCTATTGTCTCTGATAGAAACAACAATTTTTCAAATGGTTAAAAAAACAACTTTGTTGTCATAAAATATATTTATATTTTTGATGTTCGAACTTTTTTCCGTCAGTTCCAATGTACATTTAAACCCTTGTTTGACTTTCACGAAAAACGTTGCAGCAAGTTGTTCACAGGTGTTGTTTATGGGCAGACGTGCTGTGCTGTTATGCAGGTTCGTTTTTCATCCGAAATTTATTATTTTCTGCTTTTTATTGAATTTCACTACGTCACAGTTTCGAAAATCACGAACAAATAAATGGCCATTAATGGCTATTTGTTCGTGTTGTTACTGTGAGCACTCTCTTTTAAGAAATCATGTTCAAAGGGTGTCTATTTGGTCTACACAAATCATGCTTTACAACTTTGTAGTTTACTTTTTTTAATATCTCGTAGAGTTTGGCGCAGTAAGCGGTTTCATTTAGTAGCGTTCAGCCTCTTTAGTCTTTACTATATCTAGACACAATTTTTATGAATATAGCTGCAGTCGTTCAGCATTTAAGAGAATAGGAACAGACCTTATTAGGCACCCTGTATATTAGATGTTGTATAGGGTACGTCGGCTATGTATTTATGTACATTCAAACAGTTCGTATCTTTAAAGGTATTATCTCGGCTAATAACCGACTTTTTCTTAGAAAATCCTAGTCAATAATCATTTTATACTTTCGACAGGTACCTTCAGCACCTTGCAAATCTCTTGCTGAGATCCTTCAAAGTTAAATTTGTGTGTCATTGAAAAATGGGATTTTTCAAAACCTATTTTCTGAAAAGTTATGTAACTTGAGGCAATCGCTTTTCTTGAATGGTTAAAAAAAAAAAAAAAAAAAAAAAAAAAATGTCTTTTTATTTTTTGTAATTTTAGTACCACTAGATTCGGAAATCGAGATAAAAGAGTTTGTTTTCTTTTGCATTTTCGACGATATTGCTGAAAATACAATACCTAAACATAAAACAGTTGTTTCTGAGTTCGACATTACAATTAATTTCACACTATACATAAAACATGTATATATACACACAGTCGAGTCTCTATATAACGAAATCCATTGTTCCAATAAAGATTCGTTATATAGAGAAATTCGTTGTATAGAGAATGACGTTAAAATTCTTATTTAATGTGTAAATTTTGAACAAATATTTTTGTTGTGTTTAATTAAGAATGTGATATGTTTAACTATAAATATCAACCTAATATTCTATTTCTTAATTATTTAAACTGTTTCAAAAAAAAAAAAAAAAAAAAAACAGACATTTATTTGAAAGGTTAATGAAAATCAAATAAGGAAGACTTACATTAATTTTAGACGAAGAAATCTGAATTTTTTTCTTGTTTTGATTTCAAAATTGTTATACCCTCGAAAAAATTTTCAAATTTTAGTAAGGAATGAAAAATTGTATAGTTATAATTTTCCTCCATTTGAAAGCCTCTCCTAATAAGACCAAAAGAGCTCATCGTTTCACTGTGTGATGTTTTTTTTCTATTGTTGTAGGTTTTTTATTCTCATATTCGTTGTCCCACTCACCATCATTATTCATAACTCTGCTTAAAATATCACTATTAATTGGGTACTGTGCAATATTGAGATTGTTATCCCGTTCCAAAAAATCAGAGAGAGCAACATTGTCTTCGACATCTCCGTGTTCTTTAATTAATTTCCATTTTTCTTTTAAGTCTGTTCAAGTCACGTCTTCTCCATCCTCAGAATCCATATTATCCTCTAATATAGAAAATCCAGCCTTTCTGAAGCAATTGTAAATTGTTTTATCTTCAATTACCCCATTGATCCCGCTCTTATAAGTGTAACAATCCAGTCGACACTGTTTTCAGAAAGATTTTTAAATGCCTGTGGGAGAGGGGGGGGGGGTGAATTCGTTGGACTTAAAAAACAAGGAGATTTAAGGAACGAAGTAATATAAAAAACTTGATTCCATGTCATTTCGAAGCTTTTTTAAAACTGAATAAATAAAGAAAATTTTATGAAAATATTCGTTATATGGAGATAGATATTTTGCTGTATATTGACTGTTTATAATGAAATCATGGGAAAAGGGAGACCTTTCCTTCTAAAAATTAATTGTATAGAGAAATTCGGTGTATGGAGTTTCGTTATCGAAAGACTCAACTGCATTTTTATTTTCAAATAACTTAATTAGTTCTTACACATTATACCTAAATATATTTGTGAATGGGGAATAATTTATAGATATGATCTTTGTTATTTCTATCGAATTTGAACTTTACATAATTTACGAGAAAAACTTCTGTAACAGGCAAGAAGACACACAAGTGACACTATAATAATTCCATTTTTAATTATTGTAAAGTAAGGAACGCTAAAAATTAACAATATGAGTCTTGAACTCTTAACGTTTTTAAAAATTAGACAAAGTAATATGCGTCAGTATTTTATTTACTAAAAAGTCATTTTTTTTCATTTTTTATAGAAAATATATATTTTTTAAATAGATAAATAATAATAGATAATCAAAATGCATCTACCGAAAGAAAAAATTGTAATTTAACAAATTACAACAATCATTTGAAAAATAATTTTTTCAAAGATTTATAAATAAATTCTACATTAAAAAAACGTAGTGTTTTACAATAAATCAGTTCAACATTACATTGTTTTCGTTTTCGTGAGCGATGCAAATCTTGTAATCGATGGAACTGATAATCAGATTTCGTTTTTTTGTTTTAAAAGATGATCTTTCATACAACGTTTTCCTTTGGATTCGATTTTTTTTCTTATCTGATTATTTGCATCTTCCCATTTTGTAACATTTTTACTTTCTTCTTTATTAACAAATCAAAACGTGGTTTACGTAATAACAGAGTCATATATTACGTACGCCATGGTTTAAACATTAATATTTCTGGACCAGTTATAAACAATGTTTAAATGAAATTTTAGTTTTACAATTTTTGATGCTGCAAATTTTTAAACTAATAAGCGTCGCACATTTTCAATTTTAACTCCATCGTGGTAGAGGAAAAAGTGTATTATTAAATGCAATTTATTTGAAAGCTGTATCTTAATTTGTTTTGGAGTTAATATTTTTTGTTGTTGTTGTAGTTTTTTAAACTGTTTTTGTCATTGTTTCAACAAAAGTATTCCATTTCTGGACATGAAACATGAAACAATCAGAAAAATAATAAAATCCGGACATCATAAAGTTTCAGGTATGCCTCCGATATCTCTATTTTCGACCGGCAGAAACAAATATTTTACAAATGTTTAAAAATTACTTACCTAAATTCCCTTTAGCTTCTTTACTTACTTTGAAAATGTTCTGAGTAAGTTTAAAATTCTTTACAGTTATCAAAGTTTTCAATCTGCATTCTGTTTCCGTATTCAAACAGCAGCTTTTCGAAGAAAAATTTTTAAATTTCTTTTTTTTTTTTTTTCGTTTGCGTGATTGTTTAAACAAATTGACTACAACCGCATTGCTACATTTCATTAAAAAAGAGTTTTTGAACTAAAAATTTCTTTTTCTCTTATTTTTTATTTACTTTATCTGAAAGTTTATAGTAAAAAAATTTAGATGGGAAAAAAAGAAATCGTATAAAATATTATTTGTTATTTTCAAATTGAAGATTTTTGTTCTTGAAACACATAGTTGCCAACGCCTGTTAACGTCAGTTGCCAATACTTTTGAAGTAGGACGGTTACGTTATGAAATCTATAACATATTTAACAAGTAATAAAAATCATTTTTATGCAGAGATTATGAAGCTCTTTCCAACACTTCCTGTATCTTTATCAAAACTTCGTTATTTAGAGAAATAAGGTTAGTGTCAGTCAAATACGCATTCGAATACTTTTGAACAGCTTTGTATTTGATCTGTCGGTTGATATTCATACTATTATTATAATGGGGTAATTTAGTTTAGCTAAAAAAGTGCCCAGCCTTTTGGAATTTGTCTTTTAGCATTTTATACTAATAGATGGAAACATATTTGAATACTTTTGATTAGCCATGTAGTATATTGTGTAAAAAACTGAGTGTTGTTTAATGCTATTATAGCGGGCCCCAGACAACGCTGGGCGGATCAGCTAGTAAAAAAATATTTAAATAATTCCCAATATTTACTATTATTGGATACCACTTTTTTCTGGATGATAAACATAGCCTACTACCTTTATTACAGGACTGTATTTAGCTGAAATTTATTTTAAACTAAAAATCTTTTAAAATTACTGTAATCACATTCTCAGAAATTATCATTTACAGGCGTCCATGTATCTAATACTTTGCGTGTCCCTGTATATCATTTTATCTGTATTCTACAAACATTTCTTAGTAAACTGAATGCAGTTCAGCATAAAAATGCATGACTTATTTAAAACTACCTTTAAGTAATCAACGCTCATATTCAGTAACGTTTATAAGCTCTTTTATGTAGCTACGCATATCAACCAAAGCATTTATACACACCATATAATATGCATAGATCTAGTGAAATTTAAAAAAGCATATCATAATTAAAATGCATTTCATCCATTCATTAACCATCGTCAAATACAAATGCAGCGCTTCAGAAAGAATATGCTATTTTGAAATTTATGCTATATGAAATATTTTGTATGTCCCTGTAAATGCTAAGCAATTTCGTATTATGCATGACTACATCTTATAAATTATATTAAGCCTTAATGACACATATAATTTCCATGTTAGGACCTTATTTTTAACTATCAGCTGTTTCCTTTAGGGTTTCTTTTTATAACTCCCTTAAAAATGGTCGAATTAACTAGCTTTTTCACACAAGTTCTTAGGTCCTCTAGCTATTACGTAAACGACAAAAATAATTTATATTTTAACTACCACCCATTTTGAATAATAATCTTCTTCTTGGAGCCCTAGTTGCAGCTTTTTTAAAAATGGATTCGAATCGCATGCTTTTCTTTACCATCGTTCTAGCGATTGTTTTAAAAACTTCTAAAAAATATCTTTATACTCAACTATATGCCTGTTAAGTCCCTAGCACCTTGAAGTTTTTGCACCATAAATAGCTAATAATTTGCTTTCTCTTAATCCGATCTTTATTTTTGAAACCCCTTTTTCCATTTAGTTATTTTAACACTTCTAGATTCCAGATAAAAGTCTGGGGCACCCTAAAAACACATAAGGACAGATCCAGGCTTCCTTAAACATTTTGTGCGGCATGAACATTTACATATTTATTGGGAGACTAAGACCCTATTCTAAGCATTTCTCTGTATTTTTTATGCATTTCTTTAAAATTTCATTCTAATGACTATTTCATACCTAAACTTAATTTTGACTAATTGAAGATCTAAAGTGCTAAGAGCTAAAACCACTTAACATAATTCATGTTGGGGCCCTACTCTTAGCTATCAGCTGGCCCCCTTTAGTCCTTTGCCATAAATCCCTTAGAAATGATCTGATTCACTAGAGTTTTTTCTAATAGCTTTTTACGTCCTCCAGCTATTGCATTACCAGCTATTTTATACTATGTAGTATACTATATATTATATAATTCTGTATTTCTCAGATTTCAGCTACCACCAATTTTGAACACTAATCTCCTTATTCCTGCCTTTTCTGCAGCTTTTTGAACAAGTATCCGATTATATTACAGTTTTCTGTAACATAGTTTTAGCGACCTCAAGATATTTTAAAAGTACCAACTACATTCCAGTTAAGATCCTGCCTCTAGGACCTGATCGTTTTTCGTACTGCACCTACACTTTTTTCGAATATTAATCCCCCTTTCTGGCGAAAAACTTACTCACTACAGGCGTAAATTAAAAATCACGTTACTTTAAAAGTAAATTTAGTTAAAAGCTTTCATTAATTCATTAAATATCATGATAACCCTTTAAGGGGCAAAGCACATCTATTCACAAAATTCTGAAATGATTGAATGACACCAGAATTTAAAAACAAATTTATTTCAAAATAGATAAATGCTATTCTTTATGTACTTGATAAAATAAAATTTTTCATTTCAAAATTCTGGTGTTAATGTGGTATTTAGTAATTAAAATTAAGTGGGATATATTTTACCCCACCGCCCCTCAAGAGGTAAATTTTAAAATTAAATTATAAAAATTACAGCAATGAATACCTTCAGCCTTTTGAGGAAGCATTCTTTAATTGGATTCTAAGGTCATCATTTCAATGGGATTTGGGTGAATCGACTTTCAACAATTCGGCTATTTTCTGTATAGTGAAATTTGCTCTTAGACTTCAGCAAATAGCATTTTCGAACGTTATTGGTGCATTCTTTTTTCGGGTATTATAGGCTTTATTGTTACTTCCAGTGCATATTACTTTAAGTTGTGAGGACCCAAATACAAGATTCTTTCGGAAAGAGGATCGTTGGCAAAGCTGCATAAATCAATAAGGTCCTTGAAACTAGGTTCATATAAAATATTTTCAAAAGGTATAAAATAGTACAAAATTGAGTGTTCTTTAATGTTATTATACCGGGCCCCGGGCAACGCCGGGCGGGTCAGCTAGTTTAAAATATTTAAATGATTCCAAATATTTACGATTTTTGGATGCTATTTTTTCCTGAGTAATAAACATAAGCCTTATTTAATAGCATATACCGGGTGTCCCAAAAATGACTGATGGATTTTCAAATTCAATAACTTGCAAACGGTGACAGCTATTTAAAAATTTTTTGCAGGAGGGTTATGTTTAATGTCAGGAGTTTTTTTACCGTAATTTTTTATTTTAGTTCACATCTCAAACAATAAGTGGTGCTGACGGCGATTGAAGGCCAAGTGATCAGTGCTGAATTAAACGTCGACCTGGCCTTCAATCGCCGTCAGCGCCACCTATTGTTTGAGATGCGAACTAAAATAAAAAATCCCGGTAAAAAACTCCTGACATTAAACATAACCCTCCTGCAAAAATTTTTTAAATAGCTGTCACCGTTTGCAAGTTATTGAATTTGAAAATCCATCAGTCATTTTTGGGACACCCGGTATATGCGATTAACTAATGCAAAGGTTACTATTTGGAAATAGTGGTACAGAAAATTTCTAATATAAGATATATTATTAGTATTTTATACTATGTAGTGTACTATATATTATATAATTCTGTATACTGTATAGTATATTACATTTTTATATATTACAGGGTACTCTTATTGAATGCTAGAAGTACAAGAATGACGGTGGAAATGCGTCAGACGTGAACAAAATCTTATCCTCATAAGTTCCATTTAGTTTACTTCACTTGGTACAATAATGTTTGAGAAAATTCACAATTCTTTAGCATTATCGAATTTGATTTTCACAAAGAAATATTTTTTTCACTTTCCATCATTCTTTGCATTCAAATCAGAACTTTTAAAACTGATTTTTTTTCTTTATCATATATACGCGAGTTTTTAACATAAACAGCCGCACCAGAGCACATTTGGGAAATCGGCTTTAAAATTAAACGTTTCTTCTATTTTTATTAACTCTTTCGACCAAAGTTGAAAAGTATTTTTGTATTTAGTTTGTCTGTCCATCTGTGCACGCCGTGACTCCTGTAAATATACTGAGATTTCCATGCAATTGATGAATGTTATTTACAATCACCAAAGCATGCTTGGTATTTTATATGAAATATAATAGTGCATTTAATATGTATATAGTGCATATAATATATTAGATAGAATATGTATATATGTGCATAGAATATGTATATAGTGCATATAGTGTATAGTGCATAGAATTAATAGTGCATTTACAGAGGGAGAGACGCTAAAAACATTTCATTGTATTGTATTATATAGTTAAAAATAGCTTCCTGAGTATTTTAAGGATATTTCGCTCTTTCAAACATATTGAAACTGATTCTCTCCCCCCCCCCCCCCAGGGATTGCACTTATACTCTAAATCGAAACCTGGGTGCCCGGGACGGTCATACCTGTCATCTTTGTATTAAAACCGATATAAATAACTGGAATTCATTATAATTACGACAGTATAAGGCATCCATTGTATTTGTCGTTCCTTTACAGGGGCACACAAATGGAATCGTTTATAGTAACTACACGCAAGCTTTAAAATTCGGTATCTGCATTTAAACTTAATTAAATTTTTGCATGTTGCTCCTTGTATATAAATTCTATACCTCATATGCAAGGGCTGCATAAAAGAATATACGAATCCTTCTCCCTATTAACAAATACTGTTGAAAGGGAATTTTCAAAGCAGGTATATATCTTTCTAAAGTGCAATAAATTTTAGCATGCTTTTAGTTAATAAATAAAAATCTATATATTTCATCAACAGGGGTGTTCAAAAAATTCGGGTAATATTCCGACTGTAGATGGGAATAACTGAGATTAAGTATTGCAATCTGTTATGCGTTTCCTATATTTCTAAAATTTTCCGGAATACCAGTTTTTTTATTTTATTTACTGCATTATATTATATTAATTATTTTAATTATTATATTATTTTATAATATAAAAAATAATTAATATTTTCCCTTTATTTTGAAAAATGTTGAATTATCATATAAGTAACACACAATAATTTTCTATTACATAAATTTATTTTTATATAACATCAATGTATAATGGGATTTTATAGAATAATCAGCCTGGCAATCTAGAATCGTTATCTACATAGGGAATCACTGAATTAAATACGTATGATAAAATTACAGTATAAAGAAAAAATTTATCAATATCTTTTTTAATTTTGGTCCTATTTTTGTAACATTTTAAATGACTCTACAAAATTCTGAAACGATTATATATATTATATTTCCAACCGTTCGGTTGAGTATTTTTTGCACTATTATACGCGGACAGACAGACGGACTAAACGACGATTATTCAGACAACGACTATAGGCAGGGCCTCATTATCAACGGGGCACTCTTCCACATGAAAAAAATAATAATTTTTTTCCTTAAGCATGTTTGAAATTTTGAATTTAAAGGGCGTTTAAATAAAGTGGAATTTTTTGTAAAATTTTACTGATAAGGGTGTGCCAAGTTATTAATCAGTCCCTGCCTATGCTAAGTAATTATGTTATAACGAACACACAAAACAAAGGAAAATTTCTTTTTCACGATTGTTCAGGTAAAGCTTAAAAAAGCGTAATTTTTAATTTTATTTTTATTTTTACTGTTTAGAAAGGCTTAAGTAAACATTTTAAGTAAACATTTAAAAGAAAACATTTTTAAAACATTTTGTGAAACTTTTCCGGCAAGCGTTTTAGCTAATATCATCATTAACTTATCTTCTTTATCCGTTGGTGACAGATTATTGGCATTGTAAACAAGGTTAATTATGCTCTTAAAATTTCTAATTTCCTCTTACTTACAGTGTAATTAGCGGTGCTTTTGAAGGTTATTAATGTCATACAAGCTAACAGCAGGTTATTTCCAGGCGAATTTGTTTGTATGTTACATACTATGATTTTTGGCTACCAGTATTTTAGAGCGGAAAAATATGATTTTTTTTATCGAACATTTCTCATCAATTGAATAAGGGAAAGCAAGCTTTTCGGAAAAAACGGTGGCATAGCGATTTTCAGCTGAGTAACAGAGAAACAAGTTCGGATGGAACTAGTCAGCAATGAAAATTACTACCACTTTGAAACTACATTTGTTATATTAATTATTTTTATTACATTAATTATTTTAATTTTTACATTTTTATTCTCTTCTATCTTTACAAGGAAAAAATATTGGATTCGTGAAAATTTTCGAAATGCGGTTTTCGACAGATGTACAGGTTTTAAGGGTCAGAGAACTTGAAAAACATGTTTTTACAAAATGTCTGTCTGTCACTCTGCCTGAATGTGACAAATATTTTGAGGTAACTCTATCTCTAGAACTAAAGCGCAGAGTTTCACAAAACCTTAGGTTCTGTTAGACCTTGACATGAACTAGATCTGATTAACTTTTGGTGTATATCACTCAACAGGTCCCGCTGCTGTGCAACATTATTTGCAGTGTCTTTTTAACATTTTGCAATAGCTTTATTTCAAAAACTAATGCATGGATTTTCAGAAAACTTCAGATTAAGTTATAAAGTGACGTAAGTTTTTTCTGACTATATTATGGTTTAAACCTTTAACTACTGGCGCTGCTATGCTGCATTTTGAAGAAGTATTAAAATACATAAGATAGAAGAAAGTTTTGGAATTCCGACACCTTACTAGTTTTATTATATATATAATAAATAATGTATTTCCTTTATATGGAAAAATATTGCATATTAACACACAATAATTTCCTGTAACATTGATTTATTGTTATGAAACATCAAACGTGTTTCAAGAAATAATTGTCTGAGCGAAGCGAAGTCTTTATACTCAGAGATACGTAACGATATTAAAAGTCATAAAAATTCTTTCGTCAAGCAAATCTCAAAAAGTACTTGTCGGATTTTGATTCTGTTTGTACCAATAGGTACCTATGGAGGTAATCTGGTGAATGCACTACATACGAAAAATTAGTTCCAAATAGTTTAAAAGTTATATTAAAAAAATTGATAGAAAAGCACAATGTATTTGCATGCGTCACAGAAATTTGGTGTGCGTGATTTTCAACAGCTGGATATTTTCGTAGATAACCGAATCAGTACATGTAGTAAATAGTAATCATTAACGCACTCAAAAATATTGACTGCAATAAAACATTTTAAAATTTAATCATGCAGGAAAATAAAACTGTTATTTTTTTATATTAAAAAAATGTCATAAAAACTTTGATTTTGAGATTTTGTGATAATCTCTTAATAGCATTTTTTGATCGCTAAAAGAATGTTTTATATATTTCGCGTGTGAAAATTAGAAACAATTACGTTTTTAAATAAAAAGTTTTTTTTATGATATCATTTTCCCTTTATATTTATTTTTATTGCATGTTTTCTTTTAACTTATATTTTGTTTGTGTGTGGAAGTCAATTCTGGTCACTAATTTTTCGGCACGGATACCACAAGCGCACCAGATTTGGCGCAATTTTTTTCAAAGCCCATTTGGCGAAAACTCCGTTTTCAAATAACGCTTACATACACATTTTAAAATAATTTTCTATTTTCAAAAAGAACTTACAGTAAATAAAATAATAATAATAATTAATAACTATAAAAAGAAATATTTTATATAATTAAAAAAAGGAAATGAAAGTAAATAAACATTTTATGAGTAAATAAACAAATAATAAATAAATAAAGCCGGGTTACCATCTCAGGTAAAATAATGCCATTTTGACGCCAATTAAGTACCCTGGTGCATATGTGACATCTTTTCCCATTTTTCATCCATTTCCTGTTGGCATACAACTTTGAAATTTGGAATATGTATGCATATCTGTTAACAATACTGGAATTAGACATTGATTTTTTTTAATTCGATCCAAAAAGGGGCAACGGGGGCTATTTTTTAAAGATTATACTGCATAAAAGGGCCTCTTACCTATTTTTATATACAAGAAGAAGTAAGGGGTATGTAAAAACAATTATAGTATACATAAATAAAATACTTGAGATAATATACTAGAGATATAAGCACCGGGATTGACGAGATATTTTATGCCAATTAGGCGAAAACATCGTTTTGATTACCAGATACATATAGCATGCTATAATAACACGTTATTTATTTATTTCAAAATGAAAAAAAGGAATAAACGAAACATTTTCTGTTATTAAAAAAAATAACAATCAATAAATGATAATATTTTTAGAACAAACAATTTATTATAACATTTATATGATAACCAGCATGTTAGGCAACTGAAGGCCATTTTGGCACCAATTAGGTACCTCGGTGTGTATAGGGCATGTATGTGCCATATTTATTTATAAAACTGAGCATGAACGTTTACCAAGTGTGTTTTCATAGTCGCTTATATCTTTTTGCAACATAGCGCACCTTCCGAAGCCAAAACTGCACAAAAGAAAAAAAAATCTATATTTGCTGGGTTTTTTTTTTTTTTTTTTTTTTTTTTTTTTTTTTTTTATGTAATGCACATTTTGTAATCAGTAGGCTCAATAATCAGACCTCGTTTTTTTGCTTTCAAAGATGATATTTCATACGACGTCTTTTTTGGATTCGTCGTTTTTCCATATTTGATAGTATGCGTCTACTCGTTTTGTAACTTTTTTTGTAACTTTCTTCTTTATTAACAGCGACATTTGGATTTCCTATTTAAATAAAAATTCTTCTCAATACAAAGAATTTAGTTAAAATAAATAAATAAATGAAATACGGACATCTATTGCTCAAAGCACAAAATTTTTCCTATTGAGTTAATAAAAATCAGTAAAAACATAATTTTTATGATAATAAAAAGGTGACTTATGTAATAACAGAGTCATATATTATGTACGTTATGGATTAAGTATGAATATTTCTCCACCATTTATAAATAATAATAATAATAAAATAAAATGCGGACAGACCAAATTCTATATTTGACTGAAAACAACAACCATTTTCTAAATGCTTTAAAAAGATGGCCAATGAAAAGTGATATTTTAAAAGTATTATGAAATTACTTAAAAACCATTTATTTTAAACTAAATGAATAAAAAAAAATGATATTTTTAATGAAATAAATAGGATTTGAAAAATTATTGGAAATTTATCACCATAGATGTATCAATATTACAATCAGTACTTTGTATGCAAAATGGAACAATTAGCAATACTTTTTGAACCCGAAAAATGGTCGTTGCTTTTTTTAAGGTTAAAAAGGAGGTTACGAAATATTCCTATACAGAGATGCCAAGCCCCCGCTTATTGCACAGCAGAATTTTCTTATAGAAAAAGTTATTTTTTAAATCCGCCGAATGTTCCTATTTAATAAAAGATTTTCTGTATTAAAATACCGGTATCCAAAATGCCGGAGACTTGGCAGCTCTGCCTACAACATTTTAATTAATCACGGTACTTTTTTTAATCGGATTCAAATTTAGTGAAGACAACGTTTTTTGGCCAAAAGCAGCTTTTATCCACATGTGTAACTACGATACAATTCCTTGATGCTGAAATAAAATGTTTTGATTTATGCTATTATTGCTTCCTCTTATTTATTTATTTGAATTTTAAATAATATGACTCAAAATCGTGTTTTTTAAATGTACGGAAAAAATGCATTTCGAGAGAGGGCGAAAAGAACAATATTTGGCGATTTATTACCTGCGTTTGGCTAAGTGTCTTACTACCTTGTATTTAATACTCTTCACAATACTTCGCTGGTATATGGACTTAGGCGCTTTTGTAAAAAGTTTGACGTAGTTCGGGCTTAAGAAAGTGAGTATTTTACTGAATAATACAAATAAATGAAAAATGAACACTATGAATTAGTAATAAAAGAAAAATGAAGCGTTATATTGATCTATGTATATTTAAAAATGCATCTGATAGCACTAATTAGATAATTTATGTGTATATAATAGGAGATAAATAGCTTTTGATTCTGTATTTCTATGCGTAAAAGCATTAACGTTTGTGTGTTTTTCGTTATCATTGGCAGTACCTAGCCGATTTAAAAAATAATGTGGGCAAAAAATGTTGGTAACTATCTTTGCTGCAAAATATACTATATTTTGCGTAGGTACAATGATCACCATCAATGCACGAGCAAAAAAAGTTCTAAAATTGAGAATTCTTTGATGTCGATATGACTAAAAATTTAAAATCTTTTTTTTTTTTTTTTTTTTTTTTTTTTTTTTTTTTTTTTTTTTGGTGGCAACTTTTAGGATATAATATTCTCGTTATGAACGATTTCTAAAACATTCGACAATTTAATTTCACAAATTAAACATTTTTTTTTCTAGAAAAAGTTTTAAACCCAATTTATTGAGAATATTGCAATTTCCAGGATACTGTTGGGGTCAGAAACTATAGCTTTGGCATCACAGTAACTTATAAGATATAAGTGCTCGTTTAGAACAAATTTTTAAAAAAGGATTCCTTAACTCTTATCGAAAACCTCATTGCATCCGTGGAAAACAGATATTTAACATTATAAACTATTCGGACGGATTTCACACCGTATAAAATACACTCCATTCTCTTCAAACATAATAGTTTATGTTATTTATAGTTTCTCAAATCGGTGCGAAGCTTCTGTTTATGCTCATGACATCATTTCAAAGAGTTATATTTAAAATATAGGAAAATTTGGTGTTTTATTTTCTGTATTACTTTTAACATTTTGCATATTTCCAATTTTATATCCATGCATGGTTTGCTTTTCTTTTATAAAAATAGTATATGCAACTTTATATATAAGATTTTGTGATTCTATGATTCAATATGCTTATTTTCATCATATTTTATCACAATGAATGACCAATTAAAGGTAACATCTCATTTTCTTTACTTATCGCAAGTTATTAAATGTTTATTCTCAGCAATATCGCTCAGACTAATCCCTCTGAGGGAAGTCCTAGTATTTTAAATTAATATAAAATAAAATTTTAATAAATTATGTAACAATATTTATACACAGTAATAACTATTTACAGTAATCATTAAGTATCGACTGAAACAAATTTTTAAGCTCGAAAGTAACAACTGAGTTTCTGTAATCTTCCTATTTTTGGTTAAAATTTAAAATGATAAGGAAAATATCCAAAGTAATTTTTCAACATTTTTTACTTTTATTTATTTATTTTATTTATTAATTAATTGATTCTTTTTTTATTTATTTTTTGTGTAAAAAGTGTAAAACAGTATTTAACAAAATATTAAGAATAAAACATTTTTAAAGTAATTAATTTTCTACCTATTTAATCTTCGGTAACATTTTTTGGAACTATTCCGGGAAGCGTTTCATCTAATATTATCATTGCACAATCCTCTTTATACGTTGGTGACACATTATTGACATTCTAAACAAGGTTAATTATGCTCTTAAAATTTCTAATCTACCCTTACTTACAGTGTGATTAGCAGTGCTCTTGAAGGTTATTAATATCGTGTAAGCTATCAGAATTAAAAACTGCGAACCTTTTGAAACAACATTTTATTATATTAATTATTTCTATTTTATATTTTTTACTACATAGACGAAATAATTAACCCTTGGTATTCCGTTGTCTCCGCTGCGGAGACATCATTTTTCCTTCCAAAAATTTTTTTCGGCACCAGTAATAAAGAAAAATAAAATTTTCCTTATTTAATCAGAGAATTTTTGAAATTGTCTATTTTAAGGAAAATTTCTTTTAAAAAAGTGGTGCTAATCGAATAAAATTCGTGCGAAAGGCACCGGAGTCCGAAGGGTTAATATTTTCACTTTATATTGAAAAATGTTGCATTATCACATAAGTAACACACATTAATTCATTTTTATAAAACATTAAACTTAGAAACACAACAATTTTCTTTTACTTTAATTTATTTTTATAAAACATCAAACGAATAACAGGATTTAATAGAATAATCAGCCTGACCATCTTGAATCATTATCTATTATGGGGAATGATTGAATTAAATACATATGATAAAATTTACCAAAATGAAGAAAACTTTTACAGTATTTTCAATGTATTTCACCGTAGAAAAATAATGCGAAAATTGTGAATCGAGGTGGTGTCTGCGAATTCTGTTTCTTAAAAATTAAATATAATTTTTCTTATCATTAATAGTGGTACCAGAGTCTTTACAAAATATAAGGGCTGTGCGAACCCTGCAAAGGAAAACTTTCCTTTCATGATGTTGCGATAATGAAGTGAAATTTTGTACTGTGTATACCTGCATTGGAGGAGTTCCATATCCTGTTATGCTATTTTTGGCGAGCGTTTTTTGGGCATTTAGCATATTTTTTCGGAAAAGGTTATGGATTTTGTTTTATTTTGACATGCATAATAAATATAATACATATATAAAAACTAAAAACATATAAATATAAGTGTATAATATTTATTTATAGGTGTGTATAATCTGTATTTATATATGTGTATCTCAATGTATAATTACATATATAGAAATATATTTTTAATATATACACATAAAAATAAAAATATTTACATAAACAATGCGTTTCTTTTTAACATGTGACACATGTAATATTTATTAAATAAAGATATGTTTATAAATATCTATGGATCAAGACATTCCTCCATCTTAACCAGTCCCGGCAACCGGAATAGGATATGGAACTCCTCCCAACTACAGCAACCTTGTCAAGCTATGCTTAACAAAATTTAATCTTTACATTAATTTTTATTTTTACTTCTTCGAAAGGCGTAAAACAGTATTTAACTAAACATTTAAAACAAAACATTTTTAAAGCATTTAATTTTCTACCTAATTAAACTTCGATAACATTTTGCGCAACTTTTCCGGCAAGCTTTTCATAAAATATTATCATTACATAACCCTCTTTATCCTTTGGTGACAGATTATTGGCATCGTAAACAAGGTTAATTATGCTCTTAAAATGTCTAATTTCCCCTTACTTACAGTGTGATTAGCGGTACTTTTGAAGGTTATTAATATCGTATAAGCTATTAGAATTGAAAACTGCGACTCTTTGAAAAGGCATTTTATTATATTAATTATTTTTACTACATTATTTTAATTTTTATATTACATTACTGTAAACGAGGTAAATAATGTTTTCCTTATTATTAAAAAAATATTATTTATTTTAATTTTTATATTACTTTGCTGTAAACGAGGTAAATAATGTTTTTCCTTATTATTGAAAAATATTATTTATTTTAATTTTTATATTACTTTACTGTAAACGAAGTAAATAATATTTTTCCTTATTATTGAAAAATATTATTTATTTTAATTTTTATATTACTTTACTGTAAACGAGGTAAATAATGTTTTTCCTTATTATTGAAAAATATTATTTATTTTAATTTCTATATTACTTTACTGTAAACGAGGTAAATAATGTTTTTCCTTATTATTGAAAAATATTATTTATTTTAATTTTTATATTACTTTTCTTTAAACGAGGTAAATAATGTTTGTCCTTATTATTGAAAAATATTATTTATTTTAATTTTTACATTACTTTACTATAAACGAGGTAAACAATGTTTTTCCTTATTATTGAAAAATGTTATTTATTTTAATTTTTATATTACTTTACTATAAACGAGGTGAATAATGTTTTTCGGCCCCACCAGTGGCCGAGAGGTTCTGACCTCAAACTGGTAGACGGTAGGTGCTGGGTTCGAACCCAATCGCGACCGTCGGCCTAACCGTTCGGAGTTTTCCGTGCTTTTCTTCGAACCTTGCGTAAATACGGGTTAGGTTCCTTTAGAAAGACCCCCACGGAGGGCACCCCACCCCTTAGAGCCTATATCCCACAGCGTAGATAATTAGCCGACATACATACAAACAAACAAACAAACAAACAAATAATGTTTTTCCTTATTATTGAAAAATGTTGCATTAGCCATAGCTGCCAACTTTTTACGTATTTTTGCTACCACTAAAATTGTACAGAAATTTTCCACTTGTTTAATCTTAAAATTTCGGCGATTAAATAAGACAATATTTACTATAAAAATTTTCTGGTAAGAAAAATGCGTAAAAGTTGGCAGCTATGCATTAGTATATCATTAATACGCAATAATTTTCTGTCACATTAATTTATTTTGATAAAACATCAAACGTTTTTCAAGAAATAATATTTTAATTATTTATTTTAAAAAATCAATAAATTAATTTTTTATGCGGAGTTTGTACTCAGTAATAACTATTTATAGTAATAATTAAGAATCGACTGAAGTCTGTTTAAGCCCGAAAGCGACAGCTGGATTTCGGTAATCATCCTATTTTCTGGCGAAAACGAAAACGATAATGAAAATATCCAAAAGTATTTTTTCAACAATATCAATACGTGCATGTATATATGTATAATCAATAATTAATTATACCTGTAACTATGCATGTGCATCAAGTTCTCTTTCTGTGCCTCTGACAAAAACATTTCATTTTCTATAAAATAAAATTGAATTAACTCATCTACTACACATAATGGTTTACAAACTTCATCTAGTTAAAAAAAGTTTTAGGTACATATGACGAGATATATATAATACATATAACCTATTTACTCGTGTATACCGCGCATGCGTGTATAACGCGTACCCGCTACTTTATAAAAAAAGTGGCGATTTTTTAAAATCTCGTATATAACGCGCACCATAAATTTAATACTCAAATGAATGAATGACTAAATGAATTTCAGCAAAGAAAGTCGAAAAAACATTATATCAGGCCTCAAACAGAAAGAAAATAATTTTTTTTAACATCTGATAGGGAGTGACTGACGGTAGTGAGAATTGCTTATTAGCGTTTATGTAATGTTAATGTATAAAAAAGTGCAAGGAGTGAAATAAAGATGCAGTAATACTTCAATTAAATAAGATTTGCCGAGCAATTATGTCTCCTTTCAATACATTACTCACTTCATATGTATATCGTGTGACTACATCCAGCAGTAAAAAAAATATTTCGTGTATAACGCGCACATAGAGGTTTTGCCCTATTTTTTTTAAGTGCGCATTGTAGACGAGTAAATACGGTAACTGGATACGTTTTATTTTATAATGATGTTTGTAAATGACCATATTTTGCAACAGAACTTTTTTGAAGGGTAATCGAAACACCTCAGCATTTTATGAGCACGTAAAAAGCGTATTCAAAGTTCCGTCATATTTGCATTGTTTGCGTTATGACTGCACATACACAAAAACATGTAATTTTAATATTTATTTTTACTTTTACTGTTTTGAAAGGTGTAAAACAGTACTTGACTAAACATTTGAAGGAAAACATTTTTAAAGTATTTAATTTTCGACCTAATTAAACTTAGGTAACATTTTGTGGATTTTTTCCGGCAAGCATTTCATCTAATATTATTACATAATCCTCTTTATACGTTGGTGACAGATTATTGGCATCCTAAACAAGGTTAATTATGCTCTTAAAATTTCCAATTTCCCCTTACCTACAGCGTTATTTTGAAGGTTATTAATATCATATAAGCTATCAGAATTGAAAACTGCTATCGCTTTAAAAGGGCATTTTATTATATTAATTTTTTTTATTTACTTTAATGTTTATCTTAGGCATTTTATTATATCAACGTTAATAAATTATATAAACGTAATAAATTATGTAAACGTAAAAAATATTAATGTTTTTCTTTTATATTTGAAGCAAGTTGCACTATCATATGATTAACACCCAACAATTTCCTTACATTTTAATTTATTTTCATAAAACATCAAATATATTTCGAGAAATAATAATTTAATTTATTAACTCCTTCGCGACGGGGGCATTTTACGAAAATTTTAATGTTTTGTCACCGGTTTAAAAAAAAAAGAAATTTGTTTTTTCTTAAATCCAGAAAATGCTGCGATCGAATAAGGCAAATTTTACAGTAAAATTTTACCGGTGGGAATAAACAAGGATTCTTAAACCTTTTTGCTGCACCTATACGTGTCGCTCGTCCGTAAGGGGTTAAAAAAAAAAATTTTAATGAATTATATAACAGGATTTACACACAATAATAATTAACACTAGAACTGCCAGAAATGTGAGTCAAGTTTTATAGAAATATTTCATACCAGAATTTTGATTTGAAACAGTTTAAATTTATTATTTAACGTTTTTCTACTTTGTATCTTTTAATCTGATTTCGTAATCAAATTTCTGGTTCGAACTGAAACATATTCATGTAGTAGCCATCCAAATGACAGCGTACTGTATTTCTAGTGTTAAAAATCGACCGAATCTAGTCTTGAAGCTGGAAAGCGACAACTGAATTTTGCTAATCTTCCTATTTTGGGCTGTAAAAGAGAACGGCAATGAAAATATCCAAAAACATTTTTTAACATAATTAATGTTTGCATAAACATATATAATTAATAATTAGTTGTATTCGTATATATGTTTGTGCCCCGAATTGTCTCTCTGTATGCCTTTTACTAAAAGCATTTTATTTTACATAAAATGAAATATAGTTAATTCATATACTGCAAAATAGTTTTTTAACTATACAATTTTCGTATAATTAAAAAATGTTTTATGTAGCTATACCTCTGTGCATTTTTTGTAAATAATCATCTGTAGAGCCAGAATTTTTTCGAAGGATAATCGGAACACTTAAGCAATTTCGTGTAGATAAGCCGCAGCTCAAACAATTCTGTTTCGACCCAGAAATTTTCAAAAATAAAATGTAACATTTTATATCGCGGTATATATTTATCTTAAATTACTGTATGAATTTTCTGGGTCGATAATGAATTGTTTGAGCTGCGGCTTATCTACACGAAATTACGGTAAACATTTTCTATTACTCTTAACTTATCATTTTTTAATAAATACGTGAAAAGTATCTTTAAAATTTCTTCAAATAAGCATTCTTTGCTTTATTCACGTCTTGAGTCGAAGTGATGACCGATAATTATAAACAAAGAATTTCAGAGCATGATTATGAAGCGTGTCGTATTTTAGCCAATAAGATCAAATCAATGAGTAATACTGAAAATTCCGTACGGAAGAAACGAGATTTTTGGAATTCAGTCGATCTAGACAAATTTTCCGTAACATTTTCCCAGAAAACGAAATTTCTGCGAAAAATAAATTTCGAGCATAAAACGAATTTTTGGTCGATCTCTGCTAATAATTATATCAGGGATTATACACAAAAAGTCCATAATGTTAAAACCGGAGAATATTTCCTTTTTTTCGGCAGGAAAACCTAATACATCTTTTTAACATGCAGTTTAGACAGGGTTTTATTATATTAGCATATAAAATTGAAGTATTAATTAAAACAAATGTTTAAACCTATAAAATATCATTCCCTCACATGCAACTACTACCGTTTAAAAATATTGAAAATATAATTTCTTACTTAAATATTTATATTTATTTTGTCTGACTGCTGTTTTTTGATATGAATATGTAAAATATTATTTCTATTAATTATATATTTTTTTCGTATGCACATGCAATTTTTATTTGGTAAAAATGTTTGCAAATAATGTTTCAGATCATCTTACCCCCTCATTGATAATTCTAATTATTTGAGATAGGTGGTATTACTGTAGCGTGAAACATTTTCCATGTGCTGAGCCGCCAGCGAAATTCTAAAATGGAGGGCCAAAATCACAGTTGGTGGTTTATCGTAAATAAAGGCAGACGATAATAATCGCTTCAAAATTACTTTGCCCCTCACACTTTTTCAAATGGAGAAACAAGTTCGTTTTCAGCCTTACTACACGACCAATAAAGTGGCTGGATTACACTTGACTGATTTTGGTCCTCCATTTTAGAATTTCGCGAGCCGCCACCAGAAAAATTCTCAGAGCGAGAGGACGTGAGTATGATGTCATCATTACACTATTGGTTTCTCAATTGTGTTGGAATTCACAACGGAAAAGGGTATAGCGAGGTAAGAATGGCGAAATGGCCCCCATGGTCAATGACTGAATTATTATTTGTACTAGTATCAGCACTCTAAAGGAGTACGAAATGCAAGGTCATTGACCCCCGATCTTGACCTGTCTCTAAGATATTCGATAAAGTTCGTACGCGCGCCGTTATTTTTTAAATGTATTTTTCTGAAAAACTGTAAAAGCTAGAAAGATGGGGCCAATTGCGTATATTGAGAGATACTTTGAAAAATATTTTATATTTTTTTCAGAGTTTTCGTGAAATGACAACTGGGCAAAATAATGAAACAAAGTATAAATCTTTTATTTTAGCACTGTTCTGTTATGTCTACCGCGCCAAAAAAAATACATAATATTTTTTAATTTATATACTTTTAGCACACAAAAAATGATCAAAATCAAAGAGGCGCTTTTTAAGTAATATCTAAGAAGAAAATAGAAAAGGTTAAAATAAAAATTCTAAATAGAAAAGGAAGAAAAAGAGAAAAATTGATACCGGACAAATTTAAAAGAAAAAGTAAGACTGATATACGGCTAGTGTGAGTCTGAAACACGGCTAGTGGAAGTAAGACATTGAAATACAGCTTGTGAGTGGGTGGAGCGATGAAACTAGCGATCGCCTCGACCTACACCCCATATACGCTTGTCCTGTTGAAATTCTGTCTAAAAATTTTTTAAGCGATGAAGTCAATGTTGTAATTAATGAAATTAGAGATGATGATAATTATAGTTATACCTATGATTATCATGTCTACCGCGCCAAATACATATATATATATATAATATTCTTTCATTTATATATTTATACCACGCAAAACATGATCAAAATCAAAGAGGTGCTTCTTTGAGTAATTATGATTTTAATAAGTGAGATCACGGATGGTAGGAACTAATTAAAGAGGTCTTTTTTAGAATTATTTATTATAATTATATCATACATAAGATTTCAAACATCATTATTTTCATTTATTACAATATTGACTTCATCATTTAAAAAAAGGGTATAGCGAGGTAAGAATGGTGAAATGGCCCCCATGGTCAAGGACTGATTTATTATTTGTACTAGTATCAGCACTCTAAAAGAGTACGAAATGCAAGGTCATTGATCCCTGATCTTGACCTGTTTTAACACTAGAACCGCCATTATGGGTAAAAATGACCCTTGCCAGATCGATAATAGTCGATTCGAACCAGAATTTTCTTCATAAGATATGTTAAATATATGCAGCTGAAAAATAGACTAATTAAATAAGTTAAACAGTTTTAAAACAAAATTCCGGTGAGAAACACTTTTTATAAAACTTGAGTAAAATACCCGGCGGCGGTTCTAGTGTTAAGATATTCAAAAAAGTTCGCACGCGCGCCGTTATTTTTTAAATGCATTTTTCTGAAAAACAACAAAAGCTAGAAAGATGAGACCAATCGCGTATATTGAGAGATACTTTGAAAAATGTTTTGTATTTTTTCAGAGTTTTCATGAAATGCCAACTGTGCAAAATAATTAAACAAATTATAAATATTTTTTTGTACCGTCCTGTTATGTCTACCGCGCCAAAAAAAATATAATATTCATTAACCCTTTCCGGTGCGGACAAATTCTGCTAGTAAAATGAGAAATTATCGACTGACACCGGAATTTACAAACGACTTTTTAAGAAATCAAGAACTCCTTAATTTAAGCTTTTATTGTTAAAGCAAGATTTTATTAAAATATTATCGGTGCCAATTGCAAGTTGAGAATTATAATTAGGTGTATCATGACCGGACACACTCCGCCGGAAAGGGTTAATTTAACCTGTAAGTACGCGCGCAGGGCCTAAAAGACCCGGAGTGCGTATGGTTTTTTACAATTGCAACCAATAATTTTTTTATGTAATCTTCAACTTATTTTATTGCAAAATTTGTAGGAATTGTCTGCATCCAAATAAAGTGACTGTTATAATTTGATTTTATTGTTGACAAAATTAAAAACATTCATACCCTGGATAAGCGTGCGTTCTCTCGGGTTATATACTTTTACCATACAAAAGCTGATCAAAATCAAAGAGGTGCTTCTTTGAGTAATTATGAATTTGCTATATATGAATACGAATGGTAGGAACTAATTAAAGAGGACTTTATTTGGAATTATTTATTATAGTTACATGAGAAATATAATTTCAATCATCATCATCGCTATTTAATTTATTACAATAGTGACTTCATCATTTAAAAAAGTTTTAGACAGAATTTCAGCAGGAGGTAAAATGCGAGATAGATATCTCGCATGAGCTAAATAACATATGCCACTTGTGACATGGGCGCAGCATCCAACTGCCATGTTTCCATTTGGACAATCGCAACAATATCCTCGGATTCCTTCGATATTGTTAATATTAAGAACATAATCAATGAACAAGCGGTAATATTTACTATTTACGTGTCTGGAACGAACATTTAACTTGATAATATTTGGGGTTTGTTTAACGTAATATATGAATAGATTACTCGTGCCGTCCATTATTTCAGCCCGGTATGAAATGGCAAATGAGAGCTGATAGGAAACTTTAAATATTATTTTAAATTGTTCTTCATTTAGTTGTGGAAACTCCAAAATTTCTGATGATACCAGTCGTTGTAAAGCTATTTTTCTACGATTCCAGTGCTGCTTTTTTACCTCTTTACTTAAAGAGTATGATAACGTCATTACTATTCACTCTATTCATAACGATCTTTAATGTATTGAACAATTATCTCATTTAAGCCTGCATCAGAATCTAATCGCTTACTGAATTTGTTGAGTAAAAATCCGACAATATGCGTAATAGACTTACTCTTGGAAGTATTTTATTATCAAGATTGTTATGAAGCAAATTATATTTCTGAGCAATGGCCCCGTGCACAGATCGACTACCCAACGGATTTTAGTCACCTGTCGTGACATGTTGGCTTCTTCGGTAGGTAACTGGGCTTGATTACCTTTAAGTGCTGGCATTAATACGGCGTAGCCTTCTTTGGGGATAGAGTCAACGGCGTCACGAAAACCGAGATCTACAACAAATATATCATTTGGACGTAATAGAGTTTGAAGTTTAGCATTTTGTAACACTTTTTTCATAATAGTAGCATCATTTTCACGATTTCAAAAACAATATTTAATTAAAACTTTTAATTTAAGCAAACCGCGGGTGCGTTTTAAATTTCATTATAATCCCCACCCCCAACTACCAGATAATTTTGCTATAGTTTTAAATGCAGATTTCTGTTGAAATTTTCTTTTTTTCTTTCCCTTTTTTTTTTTTTTTTTTTTTTTGGCTACATTTTTTCCTCTCCAAGTTTAATAGCTGTATTTATCAAAATTGTTTCCGCCTAACTTGGCTATGATTGACCACAGTTGTTATAATTTTTTATCATCCTTTAAAATGCAAACACGTCATTTAGACGGGCTATCTTCTAGTTATATAATAACTATCCACTGACCGACGGATAAAGACAGCAAACTCTCCCTGCGAATATCATATTGCGTATATACGTCGGGGCGACCGCTAATTTCACTACTTTACCCACTCAGTAGCCATATGTATGTGTCACTCTAACCGTATATCAGTATTACTTTTTCTTTTAAATTTGTCCGGTATCAATTTTTCTTTTTTCCTTCCTTTTCTATTTAGAATTTTTATTTTAACCTTTTCTATTTTCTTCTTAGATATTACTCAAAAAGCGCCTCTTTGATTTTGATCATTTTTTGTGTGCTATAAGTATATAAATTAAAGAATATTATGTATTTTTTTTGGCGCGGTAGACATAACAGAACAATACTAAAATAAAAGATTTATACTTTGTTTCATTATTTTGCACAGTTGTTATTTCACGAAAACTCTGAAAAAAATATGAAATATTTTTCAAAGTATCTCTCAATATACGCAATTGGTCCCATCTTTCTAGCTTTTATAGTTTTTCAGAAAAATACATTTAAAAAACAACGGCGCGCGTACGAACTTTATGGAATATCTTAAAGACAGGTCATGATCGGGGGTCAATGACCTTGCATTTCGTACTCTTTTAGAGTGCTGATACTAGTACAAATAATAATTCAGTCATTGACCATGGGGGCCATTTCGCCATTCTTATCTCGCTATACCCTTTTGAATAGTATTTTTCTTTTATTCTAGTCGTGAAATATCTACTGTCTTATTGTTGTATTTTCGGACTCTAAACTTCGAAACTTCATGGCGCACGAACATTGTGCAAGCTGCGTGAACTAATGCCTTTTTTTGTATTCTATTTTTGTTTTTGTTTATGTTGTTGTTCGATGATTGTTCTGAGCAAACGAGAACGAGACGTACATTTTGTACGCATTATAAATTGAGATGTAAGTGAAAAGAAATATTGTTCATGTAATATTTGTGCTCGTCCTGTAAATTAAATGTTATAGTTTCGTCCAAAGGAATGTTTTATTGAAGAATATACTTATCATTCAGACGAGATAAACCACATAAAAGCGAATAACCTACATTCCGAGGTAAGAGTTTTAGATTAATAGAGGTTCTAATATTTATTACGAATATTTATAAAATAACGATAACTGTTTAAACTTACTGGCTAGAATTCAGAATCCTTAAATAAAAATTCTGTCAGATGCCGAATGTCACAGTGTTACCAAAATGTTACAGGATGTCATTTTAAAATTTCGATTACAATTAGATGGAGGTATCGCTAAGTTTTAATTACAAATAACTATTTTTATATTCTATTCACATCACCATATTTAAAGAATACATTTCATAGTATTTGGAAATAATTCTGAAATCGTTTGTAAAGGATACTTGTTTGGAAAAAGTGTTGCGACGTATTATTAAAGAATAATGTTCGTTTGTTATTGAAATTTCGCGATACTCCCACGGATGCTTTACAAAAAATAATAAATTTCAAACAGATAAAATAGAATAAAATTTAAATAGAAAACATATTACATATGCAAGGCATACTATTTATCAAAAGCATAGTAGTATGTAGGGGTGCTGTCGTAAAAATAACAGAGGATATACGCTCCAAGCAGAGGGTTTACTCTCAAGGCAGAGAGTATACCCTAGAGTGTGTATATTATAATCTTTTTTGAAAAACAGAGATTATACGGTGCTCCTTTAAAAAATCCATAGGGTATACGGCGTATAACCCCGTATACCCTCAACTACATTCCTCAATATATACAGGTTGTACATAAATGAATATAAAACATTTACAGAGCTCTTAAAACAAACAAAAAAAAGTACGATCTCGTGGTTCATCAGAAACCAAAAATAACAGTTGAAAGGCAACATTCATCACAAATATAAGTGTTTAACCGCTTTCCTGTTTCGCCCATTCTTCGTACGGGCAACATGTTTTTGCCAATCATGATTTGTCCGTACCACGTACGGGCATCCGTCCTCCAATCGAAATTTATTATTTTCACCTGTTAATTTTTATTGTAAATTTTGTAATATTTATTCCAAGCATTTTTCTGGTTCAATTGGCCAAAAATTTCTGTTTTGAAAACCGCCGATAAAAGATTAAAATTAAGTAAAAGACATAAATAAATAGACTTTATTTGAAATTTTTTTTTAAAATATTGATCAGCTAATTGGTTAATATAACCTCTTCAAACAACAAAACGATATCGAGATGGTACGATAACTTATTGCACACATTACTCAGCATGATTTTTTTGTGTGTATATGTGTTTGTGTATGAATTTTTCAAAGATCAGATGTTTATCCGCCGCTATCAATTGATGTTGATGAATTTTCACACGCATATCTTCAGCTATTTAAAGAGTCACAACGGATATGCTGGAAATGTGTAGTCTAAATTATCGTACCGCCACGATGTCGTGTGTGTTTTTCAAGACGTTCACTCTGAACACTTATAACTGTGTTGAATGTAAACTTTTAATCTCTTTAGACCTGAGATACACAAATATGTACCTCCATTCTTTTCCTGGAAAAAACTAAACCGTTTAAATTTTTTGCATTTTTACTTTACTGCTATATAGCTGGATGTATTTTACTTAAAAACAGAACCAATAAATGGCAGCACTGATGAACATTAACTCATAAAATAATTATTTCGATCCGAGTTTCGAAAATACTTTCAAGACATTGTGGCCAAGGAAGTAAGAAATATTAATAATTATTTAACTTAAATGCTTAAAAAAATTTGAGGATTTGCTGATCTTTTACTTGTTCAAAGACCTTAATTTTGTTATTGCTTAAATTTATATTACTGATAGCAAAGCCGATGTTTTCAGGGGATTAGTACTTTTATATCCATATTTGTAAACCTAATTTACCAGTCTCTCCTAAAAATGACTCTTTCTGTCATCTATTTTCGATTATGCAAAAGTAATAAATATACATTTGTAGAGTTATTTTATGATGAGGTTTGAAGAGATTAACAGTTGTTTTTTATTTTCGAAGAACAGCAAAGTTTAATTTTTTTAAATTTTTAGCAGAACTGTAAATTTTGCAGATTCATTTATTTACACCCTGTATAAATGATTACAAAACACACACAATGACACACACAGTGACACACGCTCAAGCACGCACACATATACATGCATATATATTATTATTCTAAAGTTAATAAATTATGAAATTTTCTGTCATATTCATAATAGCGTAAACTGTTACAGAATTCTCTGCAAAAAATGTTTTTCTTATTTTTAACTTTATTCTTCAAAATCTAAAATAACGATCCAATGATGAGCTGTAAATACCAAATTTCTTCCGCTTTTTTTTTACTTCCATTTTTTCATGGATGACCGTGAACAATATCTAGAGATCCTATCATATTCTTCTATTTCGATAAACCCAAAGGTAAATGTTCAAGAGAATATTGATCAAACAAGTAATCTTAAGAATTTCGGATGATAACGGTTGCAGTTTATTTTGAAAAATTGTGGGCTTTCAAATTTCGTCAGCTTAATGATACTTGTGTTTTTAACGCGTATCTTATTATATAAATGTGTAGCATCTATTTGCGTCGTTACGTCCGTCAGTCACTCCGCATATAATAAACGCAAAAACTATCTAACTGAATTGTTTGAAATTTAAAATACAGTCGGCTCTCGTTAATTTGAAATCCGATAAATCGAATCTTCGCTTCAAAAATTTTCATTTATTAGAACTCATTTTCTTTCGACTTCGTTTAATTCGAACTAGCGAGATTCCGATTTTTCAATTTTCTTTAATTTCTCCTGGACTCCAGATCTCTGAAATATCTTTCATTCTTTCATTTTTGTCAGAATTGTTCTAAACAAGTATACAAATATTGTCATGCATTTGATATCCGTTTTTTTAGTGCCCCGTCTGTCCTTAAATGACATCTCCACTTCTTCTACCATTGTGCTTGTTCCTGATCCCTTAATTAGTTTATTTACTTATATCTTTTAATTTCCTATTAAATCATATTCAAATGACAACAACGGAAATATATTTTAAAAATACTATAACCTTAATTCCTTTGGAATAGTACTCTTTTGAACATGTTTTCCTTTCATACTTTTCATAATTCGAAGTCTGTATAATTCGAACATTTCTTCTGGTCCTTATAAGATCGAATTAACGAGAGCCGACTGTACATAATTGTTGCATAATTTTGTCGCGTCATTTCAAATTTCATCAAAATCGGATGAATAGTTTAATTACAGGTACAATCAAAAGTAATTCCTTCTGTTAAATTATTATAACCAATAGGAAAAAATAGTTTCAAGTGTATTTTAATGGTGTTACATTCTTTCGAACATAATGAAAGTGATATGGCATCTATGATATATACTAAAATATACATTCTGTAAAATATGCAGTGCAAAGAATATTTGTTGATAATTTATGGGGCCGCAAAAAATTTTCTATAGAATATGTTAAATAAAAAGATTATGAAGATTACTGATTAACCACTTAACTAATTCTTTTTTTTACGTTCAATAAATTAAAAATATAGGATAAACACCCGTTTTCTAAGCTAAAATATTCGTAAAATTTAGTCATAAAATTTCTGTTATTCAATAATAGGAAATTGTATGTAAAAAATTTAATGGTGTCAAAAAACTTTAAATGATGGATCAAGCAAACTTCTTGCCAGTACGACGTATGGGCGAATCATTTAAGTGGTTAAAAATAACGGAACATTACAGATTATTAATGTTATATAAATTATCAAAATTAAAATATAAAATCTCTATGAGAATTCTTCGTGTTTCAAATCATCCAGAAATTTAAAATATAATTTCCCTTATTTTGGATTGTTTTACGTCACAGCAAAGGCAAAATTTATATTTACGCACGGCAATTTAACATAAAATAACATAATAGTGCAGCAAAATTCATTAGTAATCAAAGGATTATTTTGATTTTTTCAAAGATAAGAAAAAAATCAAAATAATCCTTTGATTACTGATGAATTTTTATTTAAAAATAAAGGATTAAATTGACATCTTTCCTTCTTGTTTTTGAGAGTCTTTTTCAATGCTGATATTTTGTGCTAAATAAAAGTGTTCTTAATCTTTCTATGTAAATGTTATGAATCCTTTTGACATTGATTTTTTTTTTTATCATTTTAATATTATTATACAGTTAATAAATTATGAAATTTCCCATCATATTCATAACAGCGCAAACTGTTACAGAATTCTTTATGAAAATTGTTTTTCTTGTTTTTAACGTTATTCTTCAAACTCAAAAATAACAGTGATGAATTATAAATTCCCGATTTTACCATTTCATTTTTGACTTTCTTATCTTGATGGATGATCGAGAACACTACCCAGCTACCCTATCATATTCTTCTACTTCGATAAAGACGAAGGCTAAATGTTCAAGGGCATATCGATCAAACAAGTAATCTTGAGAATTTCAGGTGATACCGGTTGCAATTTATACTGAAAAATTGTGGGCTTTTAAATCTTGTCAGCTGATTTATACTTGTGATTTTAGATGCATTCGTAATTAGCATGTAAATACGTAGCACATATAATCATCGTTCAATCCGCATGCAACTGCGCAAAAACTACCTAACTGAATAGTTTGAAATTTAAAACATATTGTTATAGCATTTTTGCCAACTCATTTCAAATTTCATGAAAATCGGATGAATAATTTAATTATAGGTATTATCAAAAGTATTCTGTTACTTTTCAACCAATAAGAAAAAATAGTTTCAAGTGCATTTCAACTCGGGAGTACACGCACTGGGTCTTTTTGACCCGGAGTCCGTATGATTTTTGCAATTGTAACCAGTTATCTTTTAAAAATAACCTTCAACTTATTCTATCGCAAAATTTGTAAGGATTGTCTCCGCCTAAATAAAATGGCGGATATAATTTGATTTTATTGGTGACAAAGTTAAAACCATTTCTACCCAGAGTAAGCGCGTGCTCTCCCGGGTTAATGGTGTTACGCTGATTCAGACGTTATGATATTGATAATTATCTATGACGAATACTAAAATATACATTCTACACAATGAAGTGCAAAGAATATTTATTGATAATTTACAGGGCCACCCAAAAATATTCTTTAGCATATGTTAATTAAAATGATCAGGAAGATCGCTGATTAAAGGTTCTGGTAAAAACGATAATATTCCCTCTATATAATGCGACTCCTTTATGTCATAAAAAAATAACATAATAGTGCAGCAAAATTCGTGAGTGATCTAGGGATTATTTTGATTTTTTCAAGGATAAGAAATTTTGAAAATTATTTTAATTAAAATATTTTTATTTAAAAATAAGGATTAAATTGACACCCTTCCTTCTTATTTTGAAAGTCGTTTTCAATAATGATATTTTGTGTTAACAAAAATGTTCTTAAACTTTTTATGTAAAATGTAACGAAACTTTTTGACATTTATTTTTTTATCGTTTTGATATATTTCATTATCACACAGTTAATAATTTATGAAATTTTCTTTTATATTCACAATTTCGCCAACTGTTACAGAATTATTTTTAAAACCTCTTTTTCTTATTTTTAACATTATTCGTTAAATTCTAAAGAAACAGTGATGAACTGTAAATACCCAATTTTTGCCTCTTTAGTTTTGACTTCCATATCTTGATGGATGACCATGGAAAATATCCTGAAAGCCTATCATATTCTTCTACTTCGATAAACCCGAAGGTAAATGTTCAAAAGATCAAACGATCAAACAAGTAATGTTTAGAATTTCGAATGATACCGGTTGCAATTTATATTGAAAAATTGTGGGCTTTTAAATCTTGTCAGCTGAATGATACTTGTGTTTTTATTTAGCCAATATCTGATTATTAACAAAAGAATATATATAAACATATATTTTATTTTATATGCCATAAAAGGATTTATGGACGATCAAGAAACTATTAATATTACTTTATTTAATTCTAAGTAATTTTGAAAATAATGTTAATAAAATTTTTTATATTAACCATTTAATTAAATAACATTTTTTAAAAAAATTTCAAATAATGTCTATTTTTTGCATGTCTTTTACACAGCTTTTAAACTTTTATAACCAGCTTTTGAAAACTGAAATTTTTGCCTAGTTGAATCAGAAAAATGCTTGAATTAAATACTGCAAATTTTACAATAAAAATTTACTGTTAATAATATAATAAATCAATATTTTGTAATAATAAATTATGATTGGAATATGGGCGCCTGTACGTGGAACGGGCAAATCGTGATTGAGAAAGCATGCTGTCCGTATGATTTACAGGCAAGTAGGGAAAAAGCTATTTAAAAAAATCTTATATTTAACGTTATTCTTCAAGCTCTAAAATAACAGTGATGAACTGGAAATACCCAATTTTTGGCGCTTTATTTTTGACTTCCAAATTTTGATGGATGGCCGTGAACAACATCCAGAAAGCTTATCATATTCTTCTACTTCAATAAATCCCAAGGTAAATGTTCAAGAGCATACCGATCAAATAAGTAATCTTAAGAATTTCGTATGATACCAGTTGTAATTTATATTGAAAAATTGTCGGCTTTCAGATCTTGACAGCTGAATGATATTTGTGTTTTTTATTTAAGTTAATATCAGATTATTAACAAAAAAGACATAAACAGACGATCTATGTTTATTTTATTTCATATATCATAATATGATGCTATTGACGATCAACAAATTATTATTATGTTTTATAAAACTAAGTAATTTTAAAAATCATGTTAATAAAAGTTTATATGTTTTTTTTTTTTTTTAATAAAGCTATTAAAATTGCATTCTATTTGTATTTGTGAGTAATTTTTAGATACTTATATTTTGAGTTAGATAAAAATGTTCTTTAAGTTTCTATTTAAATTAGATACAAAACTTCTTGTCATTGATTTCATTTTTTAGGTAGATTTCATAAGAAATACTACCATTTCCAGTCGTTACAGTTGCACGACTTTTGAAATATTTCTTCATACCTTCTCAATAGAGGACTCTAGGAACCCAAACCACCCTCATCTAAAAAGTTTATGTGTATATATGTATATATATATATATATATATATATATATATATATATATATATATGTAAATTTTGTCCGCTGGATAAAAGTCGCAATTATGCACGGATAGTCTAGAAACTCGCCAAATACATTGAGATGTTTTAATTAAAAATCGCAGACAATACATGCAGGGATGCAAGTACTGCTCCGAAAATGACTGATTCTCACCAATAAGTTTTAAGAGTATTTTTAATTTTAATAAATCTCCAAAATTTTCTTACTAAAGAAAATAAGCTTACCATCTATGCAATCAGCCATTCGGCTCATCGACTTCCACGGAAGGTGCACTGGAGCATGGCGACTCCAGTAGGCACTTCTATTCATACTGCATTGGTTCAAAGAAAATAATGTATACTTTAAAAATTAAGTGGTAGCAATCAACCATTTCTGGTGCAGCGCTTGCATTCCTGTACATATAACTAAATTAAAATAATAAAAGCAATAAATAATAATTTCATGAAACGTTTCGGATTATTTCTAAATCTCACAGCAGTTATTTAAACATAAAAGTATACAACGTATGTCATATTTAGAAATAACCCAGAACGTTTTATAATTTGTTAATTAATGTTTTTATGTTTTTAATTTAGTTATTTGTATTGTCTCTAATTTTAGTGATTTTTAATTAAAATAAATATTATCAGACGTAATCCATTTGCTCATTAAAAAAAAAAAAAAAACATTGAGATGGTTAATATATCTCGGCGGGGATTGCAAATGAGCAAAATTGGACGAATGGGGTCATATGAGAAGGGCTGAAAATTTTAAATATCGCTTTAACATGGCTCTGACAAAACCAGCTCTTACAAAACAATGATAAATATTTTCGTTGTAGCAGTTATCAATAATTAAAAAAAGTACATTAAAATCCTTACTACAACAATTACTTTACTATTGCAAGATTTGAACGTAAAAAATGAAAAAAAATATTTTGACGAATTTAAGAAAAATTGAATATCACGTCATAACTTTTCTATAGCAAGATTTCCACATTAAAATAGAAAACAAAATAAAAAGCTTGACGGATTTTTGAAAAAAAGCAAACATCATATATAATATATCTTATTGCAAAAACAATGGACGAAAAGCAGGTGAATATATAACGTCATGTGAGTTTGTAGAAACGCATTGAAACATGATAAAAACTAAACTAATTGGAACATTGGCATAACCAGGAAATATTGGCATTTCTAAAATTTAAGTTTTCTGATTTTATTTTTGCCAAATTTAAATGTATTTCATACATAAATGCATATGTGTATGCGTGTATATAGAAGCTTCACAAAAGGTTTAGGTCCGCATAGATCATTCTTAATGATGAAACTGAGTTTATCTCTTGATTTAGTTTTTGTTAGTGGAATTTGTATCTAACTTCGAAATCTATCTCCGTCTTTAGGCTGAGCTAGACAGGACTTTTTTTTAATAGTTGTCATTTTTTTTATCCCATTTAACCACTGTTTTATCTTTAATTTACATACACTCAATGCTACAGTTGTCGTCATATTGTTTTTCGATTTCCTAAAAACATTTTTAATCCCATTTAACTTGGATTTTAACCCCTATTTTTTTCGCGACTTCGATGTATTTTTTCGCATTTCAACATTCCTGTCAATAATATACTTGCTTTACATTGACGCCGGGATGTATCTTAACATTCTTATGTTCATTGGTACTACAGATATTTCCACAATGTCGAATTAAAGAGCTTAAAGTTACTTGCGAGTATCTTTGTTTACTACCATACACTTATAATAAAGTCTACAGATTAAATAACAAGCAAATGACAATGCTATCATAAATGAATTGTACAAAATACAATTTAAAATCTTATTGCACAAGACACCTTCAAATTGCGCGTGCGGTATTTGTTTCTAGTACCAGTAATTTTGAAAAGAACCACATATCTTAATCAATCGAAGACTTCAATGAGACTTGTTCCGAAGTAGAAGTGTCTAAATCACACACCTTCGGCACTATGGCAGATGAAGCAGAAAAATGTTTAAATTTCTTTATTGCTGTTATCCTTTCTGGTACAGTGGTTCAATTCAGGCATTCCCATAGCTGCCAACTTTTAACTAATCTTCCATAATATCTGGATTAGTTTGATCCAAGTTAACGTCATTTCAAACTAGAAAATATATTTCATGAATCTTTATTTCTTTAATTTCAGGTTTGTTACTGGAATATACTTAATTTCATTTCTTTGAAAAAATTCTGATTAGAAACTCATTAAACCAGGGTCAAATTAACGCATGTATTACGGATAATCGATGTCAGATTGGCACCTATGCATTTCTAATTTTAATTTCAAATTTGCAAACGTCACCAAGAATATTTTAATAAAATTTTGCTTTTATATTAAAAGCTAAATTTAAGGCGTTTTCATTTCTAAAAAAAAAGTCGTTTCTAAATTTCGGTGTTAGTCAACAATCTCTCATTTTACGAACAGTAGTTGCCTGTGCCGGATATGGTTAAATAGTCGATGTCTGCATATTTCAGCCATTTCTCCATTGCTGCCAACTCTTCCGAGTTTTACTTATTTATTTATGTATTTTTTCTTTGTACAGCAAAAATTTTGTCGACCCAGTGGTGTGGTGGATAGCGGCTGCTGCTGCCATAGCGCGGGTTCCCAGTTCGAATCCGTGTAAGGATATGGATGGTGTGTTGTCCCTTTGAAGTGTAATAAATATATGTAATGGATATCTGTAATAAAAATTGTTCTGTATTATCTCTGTTTCTGTGTATAATGGATCAATCGAGGCAGCAGCTATAGGCCTCAAAGCACTGTCAATTCAAAGTTCAAGTTCACGGCAAAAATTTACTAGACATTTTTTATCTTATTAAATCGGCAGATTATGGCGATATAAGCCACTCCAGACCGGCACTTTTTGCACAAATTTTATTCGGTTTGCAACAATTTAAAAAAGTTTACTTAAAGAATCATAAAAATGTTCTAATCAATTGTATGGGACTCGGTGTTCCATGCAATGGAGCATCCAGCGTGATTCCTAAGTGCGATTCCCGTGATTCTCAAGGTGGCACCAGAAATCTGGTATAAATATTTTCCGCTTACAATGTATGACAAAAATAGTTTTTCGTATTTTCAAATAAATTTATATGTAAACTCCACTCTCAATCACGGTTATTTCAACATTTTCGCTATAGATGTCCTCTGAGACTTAACCCCTTTGGACGAGCGACCACTATACATGCCACTTATTTTTGCTCTGAATACTTCAATATTATCCCCAGTTATATTTTATTGTAAAGTTTACCTTACTTAATCGAGAAATTTTATGATTGGGTTGCAAAAAATGTTCTTTTTAGAAAAACTGGTGGTGAAAAATTAAAACTTACACAAAAGGCTCTCGTCGCGAAAGGGTTAAAGTGTTACAGAAAGCAAATGTTACATTTCTTTTTCTGGTGTGAAATAGAAGGCCTGTAAGTTCTTTTTTGAGGGTACATAATATGAACTCACGGTCCCGAGGGGCGGGTGGGGGGGAAGGGTAAAATTTCCTATCAAATTTTTGTGGTAGAAGAAAACATAAGATGTTGAAAGTTAAGCATTTTCCCTTGACTACTAGGCGTAACCGTATTAATCCAAAAGCCGACGCCACAAAATCCTAAGTCATCGAGCACAAGAAAAAATCCTTTATTTTATGGAAGAGTAATAATAGGGGAATCTAATCAACCATATCTGCCGCAAGCGAAGTGGTGCATAAGCCAAAAATTTATACCTCTAGTGGTTGACTCGTACGTTTAACATTGTGTTTGCCGTACAATTAAAAGTATGAAAACATGGAAAATTGGTGCAGGAAAACACAGTGTTAAGTCTACGAGTCAACCACTAGTGGTATTCATTCTTGGCTTATGCACCACATCGCTCCCGGTATACATGGATCATTAGATTCTTCTATTACTACTTTTCCATAAAATGAAGTAATTTTTCTTGTGCTCGATGACTTTGGGTTTTGTGCGGTCGGCTCTTGGACTATATTGCACTGACACAAAAATGTTGATTGTCGTAGGCGGATTCTATTTATTCTGTGTACGGATCCTGAATTTTTACACCACTCTTTCCTGGCTAATTCCATTTAAATTTGTCATGTCTGTCACATACTACGATTTTTGGCTACCAGTATATTAAAAAGAACAAATTGAAATTGCACGTGAAGCGTAACAAGTGAGGTGCGTTCGTACGATAACGAAGTTTTAAATATATTCAGATCTTGCTGTTATAATAGGTAGTATTTCGTATAGAGTATGATGGTCGAAATTTTTTTGTGGTACTGTAAATATACAGTAAATTTTAATACATCTCAACAGCGTATATCATACGTTATACTATATGCTTTCTTTTATACAGGAAATAACTTGTAACCTCAGCAACGTATATCAATCTCATAAAATGTTAAATAGATAATTACAATTAAAACGCGCACCAAAAAATATTTTCCCTATACCATTATGAAATGGAATACTTTTGTGTGGCCTTGTAAATCAATAACAAATGTTTTTTGCTCCACAGATTGTGCAAAATGTATATTAAAATACGCAATTCATAGATGCATAACAATTTTATTGTGTTCGAATGACTGTAACACCATTAAAATGCATTTGAAACTTTTTTCCCCATTGACCTTAATGTAATGGAATACTTTTGATTGTCCCTGTAATTGATCTATGCATATGATTTTCATAAAATTTGCAATGACTCGACAAAACTATGTAATAATCATATATTTTAAATTTCAAACGATTAAAATGCATTTGAAACTTTTTTACCTATTAATTGTAATGTAATGGAATACTTTTGATTGTCCCTGTAATTGATCTATGCATCCGATTTTCATAAAATTTGAAATGACTCGACAAAATTATGTAATAATTATATATTTTAAATTTCAAATGATTGGGTTGGGTTGTTTTTGCTTTGTTATATGCGGACAGACAGACAGACGGACGGACTGAACGACAACAATAGGTGCTACGTATTTACATAATTACGAACGCACCTAAAAATGAGATTTATTTTATCGAAGCTACCTCATCAATTGAATAAGCCGAAGCAAACCTTTCGAAAGTAACGTTGGCCAGCAAGTAAAACGATTTTCATTTGTGTGACAGTCATGACAAGTTCGCATGGAAAAAAAGCCTCCTTTCTTTTCTTTGGCTTATTTAATCATACTGTAGATCATACTTAGGTTTTAAATCCTTCAGAACAACCCTTTTTTACAGAATTTTTAATCTTTTGTCATCGGTTTTCCAAAACAGAAAATCTGTGCTTAATCGAATTGGAAAAATGTTTCAATTGAATAAGATAAATTCACCGTAAAAATTTACTGGTGAGAATAATCAAGTTTCTGAGCATCTTATTGGCACGCATACAATTCACTCATCCTTAACCCATTAGTGCCCAAATTATTTTCTTCATATAAAATAAAATTTTGAGTTTCCCACCACTTTTAAAAGACGAATAACTTTTATCTTAACTTATTGAAGAATTTGTCTCTTGAAAAATAGTGCTTATTTCTCTTTTTATTTACTGGTGTGAAAAGGGCTTGATTGCCTTTTTTATAATCGTCCTTAAAAAAGGACGCTAGGCACTAATGGGTTAAAGGGTTAATATATCATTTTTGGTGACAATATCTCAAACACGGCTCTCTTTCTCTTTAAGACATTCGTGTCTTCGACAAGAGCTTTGAAACTTACTCTATCTTTAGAAGCAAGCTGTTGAATTGTAATAAATGAATTAGATTCAAAAAGGTCTTTTAATTTTGTCATTTTCAATAATGGAATCTTGTCCACGTCATCTTCAAGATTATCATCTCCAACACGAAATTTCTAAAATCACCTTTGTGATTCCACTAGTAGTATCTGAGTGTTCGTACAGGTCGAGAGATTCAAAGGATTTTGTGAGTTTCAGTACCAGAAATAATGTAGCAATCGCTATATACGGGGTTAGGCCAAAGCGCCAAATTGCGACAAAATGCTTCATTTGGCGAGTAAATGAACCAGACTCACCAAATTGCGAGTTCTCAATTTCTGCTCGTTTTTTTTTTTTTTTTTTTTTTTTTTTTTTTTTTTTTTTTTTTGTGTGTGTGTGTGTGTGTGTGTGTGTGTGTGTGTGTGTGTGTGTGTGGTTGCAATTCAGATTCTCATCCACGTTAGACGTTCCTGTACGTTAGATGTTGCTTTTCATCTTCAACCGCACCATGTCATTTACATTATTATTTATAGAGGTACTGATTCAATACAATTCAGTTTAGCAACAGCTAAACACACAAAAAGTATTATACGATAACTAATAATCTATTGTCAGTTTATCACTATTTCTGCGCCGCGCCGGTAAAATCACAAACAAAATTACTCGCATCAATTGCCAAATCGGGAAAAGTTTTCCCAAAATGCGGCGTTGAATTTGATATTTAGTGTGCTGTTTATAAGTTGTGCAAAGTATCATCGGCCAATCATCAATTTTTTCTATCGGTTATAGTCGAAATCGCATTGCTATTCACAACTAAAAGAACGTTTTAAACATTTACACATTTAGAAGACATTTAGAATGTACTTATTTTTAATAGTTTCTGTAGCGTATAGTAGAATTTCAATTTTCCAAGCATTGGCAACAAAAAACTGTTACGTTAGAACAAGGACGCCGAATCTATTTTGCTGGCATTTATTTTTATTTGGCTACTGTTTTTTATTTCTCATTCGCCAAATAGCTAATGTTGGTCTAAAGCAACGAGAACCCTGGCTATATTTGAAGATAGAATTTACTCTAATTAAATAAGACAAATAATTCTTTACAAAATTTCTGGTTAAAGGAGCTTAAAAGTCCCTAAAGCGTACAGCGGTGGCATTGAAATATTCAAAGCCAGGAGACAATAAGTGTGACTTCATCATTAATGGATCGACTTCTCACTAGTGTTTAAATTTACACCGAGGAATTTTCAATATTAATTTTCTTTTACTTCATTTTTTGAATATCTATTATTTTATAAAACAATAATAACTATTTAAATTTACTGATGAGAATTCGGACTTCCAAAATAAAATTTCAACCAGATGCGAAATGCCACAATGTTATCGCATCTAGCTAATTTTTTATTGGGACATTCAAAATTCTCTCCAGTAAGTTTAAATAGTTATTATTATTTACCCATCATACGTAGTATAGGGTAAATCTTGCAATCGTGCTATAAATCGAAAAAAAATTTTTTTGACGGATTTACACGTTTTAGATAGTGGAGATTCTGAAAAACATACTTTTAGAAAAAAAAATTGCCGTCCCTCTGTCAGTCTGCGTGTGTGTCTGTAAACGTTCTATTTCACGAACAAATTAAGATAGAGACTTGACATTTTGTATGTGCTTAGTATGTAAGAATAGGACGAAGCCCATTTAATATCAATAAATAATCATATCATCAAATCATAAAAAGCGAAGTCAATCGGATTATTAGTTTCCAAGATATTTGTAATCCTGTTTTCCACATTCTTCGATTTTTCATGACCCTGTATTTCGTTCAAATTTCAATTACGAGATATATTTTAGTTGGAAATGAAATGCTTAATTCGACGCAGTAAACTTTTAGTTAATATGATTATTATTTTTCGAGTTATAAGGATGTTTCTTTTACTCAGTTTGCTATTACTTGAGTAGTTCGGTCTTTTATATAATTTGTCAAAATTAGTTCATCAACAATTCATTAATAGAGCATTACTATGTTTATTAACAATATTTAAATGCACTATTATTTTAACACAATCAAACTGATTGGTAAATTTATCATACGAATTGAATATTTCCGACTGAGCAAAAAATTACTCATGCCGGGAATCGAACCCAGACGTATAAACCCACATTTAAATGTATATTTAAATTTTGTTTCAGAATTGCAATGTATTGTACAAATAGTTTTCACATGTTTTATTTTCATATATTATGTTATGCATATCCATGATGGGTAAGTATTACGGTAGCCCCCAACGACTAGTTGCTTTATGAGATTAGAGATATTCAACAAATGAAGTAAAAGAACATTAATATTCTAATTTTTCCTGTGTGAATTCCAACACTAGTGAAAAGTCGATCCATTAATGATGACGTTACTTTTCATGATCATAAGACTTGAGTATTTCAAGAGCAACGACCCTGTGCCTAGGTCAAATGAGTAACCGATAATTCAAGTTATTCCCACTGTTTTTCTTCTCAGTTTGTATTCGCTTAAAAAAAAGTCTCGAGAACTTTTCTTTTTCCAATATTTTTATAACGACGTTAAATATAACTGGTCAATGATGAAAAACAAAAATATAACATTCAATAAGTAGACAGAGGATTGTGCATTAAAATTACACGCAACAATTTCCTCAAAAACTTACTTTAAAATGTCCGCTTAAAAATTAAACTTTTAACTACTAATCGGAACATGTTGTATGTCCCAAACATATATATTTATTTTATTTGTACCATTCTTTAAAAATAATTTGTGGTATACATTTACATAAGGATTTTTTTTTAAAGAAATCTACTAGCTTTTTCTGTTCATTTATTGCGGTTTGATTGAATTTTTTAAAAAAAATCGTCGCTTTGGAGCCTAGTTACACATACCAATACTAGATTTTTACAACATAATAAGAATATCTAATACTTTATTTTTTTAAATAATATGGATACTAAGGAAAATATTGAAGATTTTCTTTTTTTTATGACAAAAGTATTCAATCATTTAAAATAATATAAGATATGAATATTTATTACACCTAATTGATATTTATATATATTTATTATACCTAATACATTATACCTCTATTTATTATACCTAATAGATATAATTTTGTAAAACGTACATGAAAATCATGAGATAATTTGTCAAAAAGCTAAATATGATTCCTGTCATTATAAAGTCATTAAGATTGTTTTTTGTACAAACTAGTTAAAAATTTTTTAAAAAGACTACAAAATAGAACAATTTTTTTATATAATTTTTTAAGACTTAAAGGCATTTGTCAAACTCATTTTCGTTCTGAAACTAGTAAGTAAAGTTAAATTAACTTTCTTCATTTTCTTTTTATCAACTATCTTTTGAAAAAGAGTTATCCACATAGAAATAGATTACAAACCATTAAATTTATATCAAGACTGTTGAGAAAGAAAATAAATCTCGAAAATAGCAAAAAGAAGATATTTAACTTAAATATATTACTAAAAATTGACTTCTAAAAAATGCTCATATTATTTTTGACGCTGTGTTTTTCAGTAATGTTAATATCCCGAAGCTTTTTGCTTGATCTACATGCATTTACATAATTTAAATAACTGAAATATCTATAATAATAAAGAGAGAAGTTTGTGAGTATGTCAGCGCTGTTATGAAGAGATCGCTGCCCGTAGAGTTACAAAATTTGGAGGTAAATTATCTCTGTATATGGAATTTTGCACCTTAAACTCCGATTTTCGATTTTTTGATTGGATGATTTTTATTTAATTTTTTAGTCAAATTTTAGCGTTTTTTTTATGTTTCGAGGCAATTTTTCCACATTAGTGAAAGGAATACAGTTTCATTCGTTAAACAAACATAGTAAATTTAGTTTACTTTTTAATAAAACTTATTCGGAATTCATGCAGCGGTTTTTGAAATTTTAACGAATGTTTTAATTCGATTTTTAGTATTTTTTCGCAATTTGCGGCTATTTTTTTTATATTGATAAAAAGAAAGTTGTTTCAATTTTTTAGCCTAATTGGATAAATTTTGTCTGCTACGATTTTTGAATTTCATCGATTTTCAATGCGATTTTCAAAGTAGTATTTAACGGTTTTTCGAGTTTTGATGTTTTAGAATCGATTTGTTTTTTTCATTTTTGTCAATAATATAGGTTTATTTATACATCATGGTTATCACTGACCCGGGCAACGCCGGGCGGATCAGCTAGTAAATAACAAAATTGAAAAATATATATATTAATTGCAAATGTAACATGGGATATTTTGCAAACTCAGAGTTAAAAATCTTCTCACGTGTTTACAATAAGCTTAATAAGATGTTTGTCAGATCTTCAAAGATAGCTGCTAGCTGCGGTATGATAACCATATTGCTTATACCGGGTGTCCCAAAAATGACTGATGGATTTTAAAATTCAATAACTTGCAAAAGGTGACAGTTATTTAAAAATTTTTTGCAGGAGGGTTATGTATAATGTCAGGAGTTTTTTTACCGAAATTTTTTATTTTAGTTCGCATCTCAAACAATAGATGGCACTGACGGCGATTGAAGACCAGGTGATCAGTGCTGAGTGAAACGTCGACCGGGCCTTCAATCGCCGTCAGCGCCACCTATTGTTTGAGATGCGAACTGAAATAAAAAATTACGGTAAAAAAACTCCTGACATTATACATAACCCTTCTGCAAAATTTTTTAAATAGCTGTCACCGTTTGCAAGTTATTGAATTTTAAAATCCATTAGTCATTTTTGGGACACCCGGTACTTTGAGTATATTCAGTATGTACTAATAATTTAGTGCACAATAATGCCATCTTGAGGCCGGTGTATAAAATAGAAATAACCTTTAAAAATTACATTATGTAAATGTTGCCCGGATGCTTGAGCTTCATTCTGCTCTCTCACCACAAGTTATCAATAAAAAAGCGGAAGGAAACTGAATCGGTACAGGGTACCCAGTAATTAGCCAAAATTTTTTATATAATAATTACTTAGTGAAATGTCACTGTGATGTTTTATTTGGTGACGCAACGCTGCGTGGTTTGCAATTTACGAAGCCAAAATAAACAAATCCTAGTAGGGTCCAACCATTTAAAGTACCATATTTTAGGCTCATGTGCTAGAATGATGATTTATGGTTTATGCACGTTGGTGCCAGGCCCCTGAGCACGTACTTCGCATGAGAAGAAGAAAGCTGAACTTACAAAACAAAATATAAAAAAAATAAATTTCGCTTACAGTTGCGACTTTTCGTCGATATACCAAAACCCGTATTTAGAAGCAGTAATAATGAAACAATGCAGCTTGACGATTCTTTAAAAACGCAACTATTTCTACTTCAACGCAACTATTTAACAACTAACCAACTGTTTAACAGCTACTCAAACGCAACTATTTCGTTGGCGAAGATTTGAACAATCGATTCTACGTCATAAGTTATTTCATGTAGCCATGTCATTTATTTAACTAATTTTGAAGATTTTTTTTTTATCTTTCAAACAGCTCATAGATTCATTGAAATACAGTAGAGTCTCTATATAACGAAACTCCATACATCGAATTTCTCTATATAACGAATTTTTAGTAGGAACGGTCCCCTTTTCGCACGATTACATTAAAAACAGTCTCTATATAACGAAATATCTATCTCCATATAACGAAATTTTTCATAAATTGGCCTTAATTTATTCAGTTTAAAAAAGCTTCGAATTCATATGGAATCAATTTTCCATCACTTATCTTTGATTTATTGTTCAGTGCTGAGTTTTTTTTTAATATTACTTCTCTCCTTGTTCTTTAAATCCAACGAATTCATCCCACCCCCCACACACCTTGCCACATCCTTCTCAAAATAGTGTCAATTGGATTGATACACATGTAAGAGAGGAATCAATGAGAGGCACATAAGAGAGGCCTTCAAATGTTAAGAAATGTTAACTACAATTTTTCATTCCTTGCTAAAATTTGAGCATTTTTTGAGAGCGTAACAACTTTAAAATCAAATCAACAAAAAATTACAGATTTCTTCGTATGAAATTAATGCAAGTCTTCCTTATTTGATTTTCATCAAGCTTTCAAATAAATGTCTGTTCTCTTTATTGAAACAGCTTAAATAATTAAAAAATAAAATGTTAGGTTAATATTTACTTTTAAACATTTCAAATTCTTAATTCAAAAGATCAAAAATAATAATTTTCAAATTATACATATTAAATACGATTTTTAACATCATTCTCTATACATCGAATTTCTCTATATAACGAATTTTTTACTGGAACGGTGAATTTCGTTATATAGAGACTCGACTGTATATCCCTGGTTCTATGTACCTATTTCCGTGCGCAAACTACTTATTAATAGCTAAGAAATAACATCGCCTTCTTTATTGCCAATTCGGTAAATGTCAGAAGACGCTCAAGAACCGTGCAACAAACTGATCAAAATGTATCCAGAAGATTTTTGGAAAAAGTGCAATAGTACGGAGAAAATGAAAGATGCTTTTTACGTCTTTTATAGTCATCGAATCCTTTCATTTCAAGCTTAGATAAATAACCGTAGAAGAAAATTAAAATCTTTGTTCCTAGATTTACAACATCTTTTAATACCGCTAACAAGTTCTAATAAAAATCTGACACATCAGCCTATGAAGAATCTATTTATTATACTACAGATGATTCAGAAAGTGAATTTATAGAATATATTTTTATTTTATTTTATTAACATAAAAATTAAACTTTACAATATTTTAATTTTCTTTAGAATACCTAAATTTCGATAAAAAATGTCTTGGTTTGGTGAAAAAATTTCTTGTGAAGTTTAAATTTTTTTTTTTAAACTTTAAATTTTATTTATATCTAATTGTTTTATTTTAATTCGTCATTTTATTTACTTATTTATTTTTCAAGTTTAATTTTTGAATCTTAATTAGCATCCTAAAAAGTATACGAATTCATAATTCATAAATAATAACTTCATACAAATTGGATAACTTTCGAAGCTTTTAAATTTTTATCCCGCCATATTGGATCCGCTATTTAAAAAAAAAAAAATAATTTTGTAATTGTAATCAGCATCCTTAAATACACCTGTGTACGAAGTTTCGTGCAATTTAAATAAAATTTTCATATTTTGGCCTGTTTGTCGGGATTTTGCCCCCACTATTTTTTAAAAATAATTTTCTACTATTTAACAGCAAAAATATTCGAACTAAATATTACGAAAAATTTTAGCTTAAAATAAATGGTGCTTATCCATATTTTTAATTTATTGCATGTAAATAAAAGAAACAGTTAAGTTGTTAAAAGAAAAGTGCGCCATTTACCGTTTACAAAATTGATTTCAAGAGTAAAAAGATAACATTAAATTCATTTGATAGATTAATCCCAATTTCTTCAATAAAATAAATACTATATTAATCATCCAAATCCTAATTCAAAATTCACTGTACCATTAACTTATAACAAAAATAAAACTCTTTGAAAGTTATATCACCATTACCATGGTTAAATAAAGCTTCATGAAGAATATATTTATAATGATAAGATGATTGCAAGAAAGATAAAGTTTCCTCTTTAAATTTCACAAAGTATTTTCAAGTAATTAGATTTTATTTTTTATCTTTCAATCTTTATGGCTTATTTAATCTTTTAAAGGATTGTTATTTTAGAAAAATATAAATTTATGTACGTAATAGTGGCATAAATCTAAATGAAAAAAAATATATAATAGGGGTTCATGTCTGAAAAGTTGAAAAAATATTTTGAAAAGAAAAAAATTACACGTTCATAAAACTGTACAAAAAATTAGAATAAAGAAGTTGGAAATTGCACGTCAAACGTAGCAAATGTGGTGCGTCCGTGTTTTAAAAATATTCAGATCCGTGTTTCCCCTTGTGGTATTCTGTAATGAAATACATTTGAGTGACCCTGTAAATTAATAATAAATATTCTTTGCAACACAGATTATCCCTTTCGTGGTTATAAGCGCGTATACGCGCCCAGAATACCACTTAATTTGAATTGCGAAATGCCATACTGACACCGGAATTCTTAAATGAAAATTTTATTTTTACAAAGAACGTAAAAAAAAAAATTTATATATTATGAAATAATTTTGTTTTTAAATTCGGGTGTCATTCAATCATTTTAGTATTTTATGAATAGAAGTGCTTTAACCGTCAAAGGGTTATCCAGAATGTGTTTTTTTAGTATATACTTCATAGATGCATACCAATGGTATTATGTTTGAAAGAGTATATAAAAACATTAAAATGCACTTGAAACTATTTTCTCCTATTGACCGTAATGTAACGGAATGCTTGTGATTGTCTTTGTTATTAAATTATGTGTGTAAAATTAAATATTAAATTATGTGTGTTAAATTATGTATTTTCATAAAATTTGAAATGAATCGGCAAAATTATGCAACGATTATTTATTTTTCATTTCAAATGATTCGGGTTGGTTAGTTTTTGTTCTGTTATATGCGGACAGACGGACGGACAAAAGACGGACAGAAGAACGAACTTAATGACTACCACAGGTGTTGAGTATTTATATAATTACGAACGCACCTATAAAAAATGTTTCAGATAACTCATATAAAATCAATTAACACACACATAATTCGAGGTATTTCTAATTAAATATCGGTGTTTTAACACTTAATACATAAAAGTACATAAACTTTAAAATCATAATTAATACATAAAATGAAAGAGAAAATCAAACAGTTTTACCAACAAACTTACAAGCTTCAATGTGAGCAATGTGAGCATCTTTCGGCACACGGTACACATGAAGTCGATACCTTTGTTCTTCTCAAACGTTGATTATAGGGATGTTCTGTTCAGACGCTCACTCGATCTGACAAATGTGATTTCTACCTGTAGGGGTTCATAAAGGATTGTGTGTTTGTGCCTCCACTAAGAGCTGATCATTACACTACAGCTGTTGCAACAATGGCTCCACCAACACTACGCAACGTTTCGGAAGGGTTGAGCTATCGACTTGATGTGTTCCGTGTGACTAAAAATACTCACATTGAATACCTGTAAGCTTGAAGCTAAAACTGCTTGAGTTGCTCTTTCATTTTATGTATTAATTGACGACCTCAGAAGCCAAGGGGTACAAGTGACAAAATTTCGATTTGGAGTAAACTGAGTTTAAAGATAATTGATGTTAAATTGGAACATCAATAACAATTGACTAAATTGAAATAGGAAACTTCTGCTTGTTGCATTCTGGCCTTTGAATTCTTATTTCAATAATTTTTTTTTAAAAATAGAGTACAATTTTCTTTAAATGTATAATTAATCAATATTGTTTGTTTTTCGAAAAGGTGGTTTATCTCTATAACTCAGCAAATAATTATAAAATCACCTATATTTCTTTACCTGAAATGAAAACAGCATAATTTCAGGTCGTCTGTGTACTTAGTTTACACGAATAGAGTGTACAATAAACAAAACTGACAGCCTAGATATACGCATTTTCAGTATAAAGTTCTGCAAGTCGGTTTGTTCATAGTTTTATTTGCTCAAGTTACAAATCAGACTTACTGCACAGATGAGTATATGAATAAACAAGTGGTGTCACATACTGTAAATTGTACCACTTGCGAGTGAAGTAACTCAGGTCGCTGATTTTTTTTACATGGGATTAACAGTTTTTGTCCGTCACCGAAACAAATGTGTATCAATATACTTTGAATTGACAGTTTCGCCTTATTTTAACCGCTTGTCAATGCAAAACTTCGTTCATAAATATTTAATTCCTTATAATAGAGAAAAATTTTCTATTATAAGAAATTGTAAAATGTTCTATTTTAAAAATTTTCTATTTTTTTAAAACTGGTGGGCGTTTGCCCGAGAATTATAATATCGTTAACTGACACTGTCAGAGGGACATTTAATTTGCCACAAAATGGCGAAAACGAAAGATTTGACCATCGTCAAAACAAATCCTTTCAGTGGAAGAAATTGTGTTTGTGTAACGTAGAATTCACACCGAAAAAAAAAACTAAAAAGGGAGAAAACAGTTTTTTCCATTCTCTACTATAAAGTTGGGTTGTCCAACCTGCTCCCGCCAAGCACCAGAAACATTTTACTGAAATTTTTGCCTAGGTTATCGAATATCTCCGCGTCAATCAGGTCTTGATTTTTGCAAGAATTTTCTGGTATTCTGTGGGCGCAAGGTTTTACAGCCTTGCTGTAAAGTATAAAAGCAGAATAATGGTCACTAATAGCCACATAGCGACTAATGGTTTTGAATTAGCGACTAATTTTTGGCATCTAATTTTGCGATTTTTTCAATATCAAAAAATAAATATTCCTTTTCTCGAATAATCGGCAATCAAATCATATTGATTTGTTTATTTATTTAGAAAACAATATATGGATATTGAAACGATTCATGATTATTTAGAAATATTTTGAAATATATACATATATGTTCATTACGAATGATTTTCAGTAAATTTAAATATTGTATGTGATAATCATGAAATACAGGGGAAAAATGTATAAATAAATAAACAAATGTATTCTTTTTTAGGTTTCCTTACTTTTTTTTCTTCCAACAGTATGTACTTCAAATTCGAAGGAAATTCATGAAAAGGAATTTCTGAAATTCTTTTTAGTGGATCTTAAGTGCAGTTTGGAACACAGCAATGAGCCATTTTTTACTAAAAAATTATCGAAAACCGCAATTTGAGTTGAATAATACCTAAGGAAAGGAAAGAATGATTGCAAAGATAAGGATATTTTTCATTAGTCACAGTAAATAAAAGCGCTTCTTTCATTTCTCGGAAGCTGATTCCCAGAAAACAAAGGGATTTCGATTTTTCGTTACGACCTTAATATAAAAGGAATCGAGTTTCGCCTTGAATTGAGGTACATTTATTTGAACAATCGGCTACATTTACAAAATATTTCATGATAGAAACATTATCGAAAATTTAAAAAACAAAAGCTTGGAAAACAATGTCACGAGACTTCAAGACTAATACAAATCAGTGAGTAAAATGAAATTGGATGTTTGTGAGCGTGAATTATTTTCTACTATTGTTACTAAAATTTCATAGTACCTCTCTCCAAATTTTAGGAAACGAAATGGACGCAGAATCGTTGTAAATATTTAGCATCCATTATCTGAAAATCAGTTTCAACAATGTGATCAGCAACCCATCAACTTTTATCTAACCAGTCATAATCGACTATTTGTAGCCTGTATTATCAGCCAAGTGTGAGGGACAAACGAAATACGCATCTGGTTTAATGTCAGTTGAATCTGATCTACAGAGATATTCTTACGAAGCAAGAATATTTGCAACGATTCTGCACCCCCCTCCCCCTCTTTGAGTTACGTAAAATTTGAAAAGAGATTCTATGAATTAGTGCTGCAAAAGTGCAGGGACAATGCACGAAAGTTCTAAGAAACTTGTTATACGCATCGTGGCAACTGCTGATGAAGTCTGGAACACGCCTGGTATTTCTGAGAACGTTAGATTCTCCATACACCCGAAGCCCCGGCAGTGGCTGAGAGGTTCTGCTTTCGAAGCTAGTTAACGGAATGTATTGGGTTCGAACCTAATCGCGCCCGTCGGCCTAACTGTTTGGAATTTTCGTGGTATTCTTAAAACATTGCGTAAATACGGGTTAGGTTCCCTTAGAAAAAAAACCCACGAAAGGGCACTCCTCTTAGGGCTTATATCTCTCGTGTAAATAATAGGTATATCACAAAATAAACCAAATCAAACCATGCACCGGAGATGCGCTTCCGTGAATTATCGCTCGGGATCGAAATTTCAAACACCATCTTTTATGACGATTGTTGTCTTTCTTTCTGTTCTTATTTCTAATTCTTTTGTTGTACTAAGAATAATAAACGTTTTGCTCACCCTGTTCGTGTGCTTCCTTCCTTGTGTTTTCTATTGTCATTACTACGCCAGGAAAACGTTTCCGACCGTTCATTGCTGTGTAATCTACCATCGTCTAGGTGTGATCTATCTGCAATGAAAGTTTGTAACCGCCGTACTGATACACCCCGTAAATATTTTTTTTTATATTTTTTTTTTATATTTATTTATTATAATCTGTCCTCTCGCTAAACAAACATAAAAAACCGTGTTTGATAATAAATTTAAAGACAGAAAATGCTACACGGGCATTTAATAACTTCGAACGTCTTTAAAAATAGCTGACCCCCCCCCCCCCTCACATACACGTATACTTATTTTTAGTTCATTTCCTATAACAGAAGCGTTAAATTGCAATTCTTGGACGTTAAATAGATTTATGCAGAGCTAATGGATTTTACAAAAGGAAATGATATCCATTTGCCTGTCACAAAAATATGTCACTTGCTCAGGATGTATTTTATCAAAGCTTTAATATATGAATTTATGTGTTTGCGTGTTTTTATGGTCATTTCCCGTATGAGATAATCTTTTCTAAATTATTTAATATATTGTAGTAGTTTTCGCCCACTAAATATCTGTTCGCGTGCACTAAAAATGTTTCTTTCAATATTTATTTTTCTATACGTGTTTTTTTTTTAAGGTTTGACAGCGTCATTAAAAAAGTTACGGATATTTTCGTAGTTAATATTTGCTTTAGTTATTAATAATTCTGTATTTACGTATAGGTTCAAAATTGACATTAATCCTCTGTAATATACACGTTAATTTGACCCTGCTTTAATGAGTTTCGAACCAGTATTTTTTGAAGAAGTAAAATTAAATATATTCAACTTAGACACCCGAAATTAAATTAAAAAAAAAAAAACTAGACGATTTAAAACTAATAAAAAAAATGGAATTTAACAATTTACAGCGACTATTTCGAAAATAATATTTTCAAAGACTAAAATTTTAGGCTTATAAATACTTAACTCAGATTCAGTTGCAATAACATTAAAAGTAAAGATTTAATTGAAGGTTTATTTACTCGTAAAAAATTTTTGCCGATTATTGAATCTTATGGAGTTTTACCTGAATACACAGCCTTGCTTTGATATTGTTCTCTAAACTTTCTTTGATTTCAACTTCTTGTAATTATTAACTGTAAACATGATTGTCGAGTCCAAGCGTTATATCTAAAATAGGAAACTACGCATGCGCACGGAATGCGTTTGAAATTCTCTTACTAGAAAAAATGTTCGTGTAGGATAACCTGATTTGTGTTGTTATCATATCAGGCGTGAGAGTTTTATTCCAACAACATCTATTTCATTTTTTTCAGCTGAGCAAAACTTTTTGTAAATGTTATAGTAAGGTAATGGCTTATAATAGAAAAACCTATACCATCAGTTTCAAATTCTATTTTTGTTTGTTTCATAATTTCTTGACAATTACATTATTATTTTGTTTTATTGACAAACAACATGGCTTTAGATATAGCTTCGTGTGACTTTTTTTAAAAAATTAATGCTAACGCAATTAGGAAATTAATTATCACTCAACAGATAAAGAGCTAAATTTTTCTAATAAATTTTTAATGAGTAATTTAAACGTATTACTAATAAAAATGCAGCTACAAATACATATTCCTTTCCATACTTAAGAAGAATGATTATCTTTTGATTTTTACTTTACAAATTTATTTTTTAATGTAAAGTTTGAAATATATTACTTTAAATCTTATACTCTTTTAAAGCCTCAGCCACAAAATAACTCAAGCCAAAATCCACTCATCTCACGATTTGAAAGTCAGCTTCTCATAAAGGGTTGAGACAACTCGAATGAACGAGTTGTTTTTATGCAATTTTAATCAAGATGAGCTATTTAAATAAGCAATTTAAATCAAGATGAGTAAAACGTTTAATAAACAACTCATTAACGATCCAATAGATTACAGTTGTTTCCTGAGAAGCCAAATCCATGCTTTCGTTTTAAGAATGTATTAAGAATGTATTGCTCTGTTGCAAAAAAAAAAAAAAAAAAAAAAAAGCAATTGAAATATTTGCGAACGCCAAAAATTAATCGCCAATTTAGCATGATGACACATAGCAACCTTGGTAATCCTGTACAGTGTTTCTTGTAACAGACTTAACAGAATTTAAACTTTACTCTACACGGATGCACAGTTTCTTATTTTAGATATAAAAGTTGGGATCGGCGAAAATGTATTTTCTAGATCATTTAATGTTACTGAACTGATGAGATGCTAAAAATTAGCCCGAAGCATTTTCATTTTAATTTTATATGCATTTATGTATTTTTTTTTTTTTTTTTTTTTTTTTTTTTTTTTTTTGTAAGTTTGATAAATTGTAATACTTTTTTATTTTTAATATATAATGCATCGTTTCTAATGAATATGGATAAAAGTAAAAATAGTTCTAAACACAAAAAAATCATGCGTCAAGCATAGATTATGAAAATTTTTAGAACACATTCAAAATAATATAACAAAACTGCACCGCTCAAAAAAAAAAAAAAAAAAGTCTCATTTCACCATATTGAAATTTATAACGCATCTCAAAACCGAATTTCAGCTGTTTGCATCTACAATCGGAAAGTTATCCTATTTTTTAGCAGCTCTGTATATGATATAGAGATTTCTATTTATTAACAACATGCATTCAAAATTTAATTCATTTAAGACATGTGTTAGTTTAACACATTCACGACGGGACCCTTTTACGGAATTACAGTCAAGTCTCTATATAACAAAATCCATTGTTCCAGTAAAAAATTCGTTATATAGAGAAATTCGTTGAATAGAGAAAGCCGTTAAAATTTCTGTTTAATGCGCAAATTTTGAACAAGTATTGTTTTTTATACGTTTAATTAAAAATTTGAAGTGTTTAACTATAAATATTAACGTAATATCCTATTTCTTTATTATTTGAACAGTTTCAAATAAGAGAATACACATTTATTTAAAAGCTTAATAAAAATCACACAAGAAAAACGTATGTTATTTTTTTTTTTTTTGCCATTGAAAACACATCTCAAATCTTCGGGGGTGATCTCATTGCTCCGGGAGTGAATGTCCCCCACAAGCCACCCTCTGGAACCAACACTGACTTCAATTACCACATTGATCCAGCTTTTGTATGTGTAACAATGAAATTGACACTGTTTCTCGAAGGATGTTAAAAGATGTGTGGGAGGGTGGGCTGGTGGAAGGAATTCGCTGTACTTAAAGAACAAGGAGATTCAAGGTAGAGAAGCAATATAAAAAACTCGGCCTTGAACGATAAATCAAAAATAAGTGATGGAAATTTGATTCCATGTGATTTCGAAGCTTTTTAAAAACTGAATAAATAAAGAACACTTTATGAAAAAAATCGTTATAGGGAGATAAATATTTCGCTATATAGAGACTGTTTTTAATGTAATCATGAAAAAGGGGACCGTTCCTGCTAAAAATTCATTATATAGAGAAATTCGATGTATGGAGTTTCGTTATAGAGAGACTCCACTATATTAATGTCCTGCTACCGATTTTCAAAAACAAAACTAATGATCCGATTAAATAAGGCAAATCTTTCAGTAAAATTTTACTGGTGGGGTTAAATAGGGACTCTTAAGCTTTTTTGCGGGCCACTGGTGGTACGCGCCGGCGTGAACGTGTTAAAATTCCCTTTCAGCAATTTCCTATAATAAGGAAAAAGGTATGAGAATACTTTTATTCAACCTTGCATATGAGATATAGAATTTATACATAAAGAAGCATGCAACAATATGCAAGAAACAAATAAATTTAAAAGCGCATATCTAATTTAAAACGTACTCTCCAGAAATTACTACGCAAAGGCAGTATTGTAAGCGATTTCTTTTGTGTATCCCTGTAAATTAATAAAAAATGCTATGAAAGCTCTACTTTAACGTGATTTTAATGAAATTCAACGATTTATATCAGTTTCAACACATTTGAAATAGCGTAATATCATTAAAATACACTCCAAACCGTTTTTCCAAATATACCATAGTGCAATAAAAAATTTTTGAGTTTCCCTGTAAAGAACCATTAATCGTACATACTTCATATGCAATACCAATCATGCTTTGGTGAGCATAAATAAGCTTTATGAATTGCACCAAAATCCTAGTATATTTACAGGAGTAAGAGCTTAGATAGACGGAATACATAAGCACGTTTCAATTTTATTGTAAAGTGCTAATAAAAAATGTACACTATAGTAGAAGCATGGAGTATTTATTTTAAAAATCAACTCTAATTCCATGACTGCAAGTCATATAAGCTATTACTAAATTCCATTACTATAAGTAGCTTTGGTATTACATTATGTTGCTCTGGTCTCTAATTTTAAAAATTCGATTACTGAATTACATTTGATAGAGAGCTTGAAGAGAATTTATAAGAAGAAATTAAATTTTTTGCTTTAAAAAAAAAAAAGATATGCCGACAGTAAAAGAAAGTGTTATTTAATTAATCTATTTCGAATTTTTAAAATGTCTCTAATGTACAATCATAATTTAATTATTTTTAATCCTATTTAATAAGTGTAATTTTTACATTATTATTGCTATTTATACTAATAAATATATTAATACTATATTATTGTTATTATTTATATTAAATAATAAAAATCTATTTTCAAATATACATGTATATCACTCTTTTATTTTATATTTTCTTTTTTATAGTTTTTCATAGTTGATTGCTGCAGATTCTTAGCCACTTGGTACATTTTGGTTCGATGGGTTTGGGAAATAATTAACTTCACAGTTTTTGTGCCTGGCAAACAATTTTAACCATACAGATTATTTGGCAATTTTTCATCTGTGCCATGCTAACAGGAAAATGTCTTAAATTAGTTTAGTTATAATTATAAAGTTGTAAAATTTTTAGAATGTTGCATTGTCATCAAAAATATACCGGCGTATTTTGTGTACGTACGCAACGTACGTATGTAAATTTTTAAGTAATATTTTCAATTCTTGCATGTCAGTTATAGAGTGAAGAATCGATTACAAAATTCCATTTTTACATATATAAAACAAATTAAATATAAAAACTGTAAGCTCTTATAATTATACTAGCTGACCCGCCCGGCGTTGCTCGGGTCCGTGATAACCATGATGCATAAAAAAACCTATAATATTGACAAAAAATTAAAAAAAATCTATTCTAAAAGCACAAAAACTCGAAAAATCGTTAAAGGTATTTCAAAAATCGTACTGAAAATCGAAAAAATTCAGAAATCGTAGCAGACAAAATTTAGTAAATTATGCTAAAAGTTTGAAACAATTTTCCTTTTATCAATATAAAAAAAAATGCGAAAAAATACTAAAAATCGCATTAAAAAATTCGTTAAAAATTCAAAAATCATTGCACGAATTCCGAATAAGCTTTGTTGAAAAGAGAACTAAATTTACTATATCGAGTTAAAAGAATGAATCCGTATTCCTTTCACTCACATGGAAAAATCATCTTGAAACATAAAAAAATGCTAAAAAAATAAATAAAAAAATCTAATAAGAAAAATTAAAAATCGGGCTTCGAGGTGCAAAACTTCATATACAGAGGTACCTTTCCTCTACATTTTGTGATTCTACGTGCAGCGGTCTCTTCAAAACAACGCTGACACACTCAAAAACTTCTCTCTTTGTTATTATAGATTCCTGTAATTAAGTTTAGATATATGTTCCTATTGATGGAGTTTACTTTCAAGTTTCAAATTATTCGTTTATTACGAAAGAATATACAGGGTTCGCACAACTCTACCACTAAATTTTTACAGTATATTCAATGTATTGCATTGTAGAAAAATAATGCGAAAATTGTGAATCGAGGAGGTGTTTGCGAATTCTGTTTCTTAAAAATTAAATATAAACTATTTTATCATTAATATTGGTGCCAGAGTCCTTACAAAATATAAGGAGTGTGAGAACCCTGATATACCTTACCACTAGTATTTTTAATTCATTCAATTTGTCGTTAACGGGCTGATTCTGTTATCTCTTTCGCTATAAAAATGTGTAAATTACTCGAAATAATGCTCGAATATTTAGGATGAAAGTACTTTAAAGGGAAATTTGCATTTAAAACAACCTTGTTTGAATAGTAATAACCTTCATTATTTCATAATGAAATAGTTTATTATGATATGAAGCAAAGTAATGTTTATTTACATTATAGAGTAAAATAATTTACGGGAAATATGTTTAATTATCCATTTCGTTCACGTAAACATGTAGCGAAAATGAATCTGCTAAAAATGCAATGAGTAAGCTTGATTATTCCTTTTCAATAATTCCGTTAGAAAGGAAGATTTTATTATTATTATGTGTTGTGCGTTAACATAATTTTTTTAATTAATCTATGTTGTTTAGAAGCGTTTGGAAGCGCTGTTAATCTGTTTATTTGCATTTCAGAAATTATTTTTTTTATTCAAAAATTAAAAGAGTAGAGATTTTTAGTCCAGTCGGAAAAGCAAATAAGATATATATTTGTTTATTTTATCACGATGCATCTGTCATGAAATAAAATGAAAATCATTATTCAGAAATTACTGAAATGAAATTATAATTCTAGGATAAAAAGAAATTCCTGAAATAACGCATATGTTCGCTAATGATGTAAACGGTTAAAGTCTTTGTTGGTCAGAGGTGAGTATACTCGTCAGTAATTCAGTGCGTTGTTGTTATTGCTATTATTCGAAATGTCTTCCTTAGATATGTGTAATTAACTGTGTTGTTAACAGCGGATAGTCTCAATATAAATAAAGCGAAAAAATTCTGTCTGTAGTTGTATATAAAACGCACCAAATTGCAGATGTTATCATTCAAAAATGTGTTTACCCTTTCACTGTCAAAAAAAATTCTGTTTTTCTTAAATGTTGAAACGAATGGCTTTCACCAGTTAATACAAACAATTCGATTTATATATAAAAAACCTGTTTTATTCATATAAATCATTGAAGCAAATTGTCTTTTCAATTAATTTTGTGATATTATACCAGTTGGGATTTAAAATGTAGTACTATTAATAATATTGTTCGCCCCTCTCTCTTCTTGTTCGCTAAAGATTTAACCCTTTCCGGCACACTGTGCCCAGTCTGGGAACCTTTTAATTCCAAACTTCCAAGCTGCACCAATAATTTAGTAAAATTGTGCTTTTATAACGAAATATTAAATCAAGGGATTCTTAATTTCTAAAAAAGTTGCTTGTAAATTCCGGTGGCAGTCGATAATTTCTCATTTTACTAACAGAATTAAATCAGGTTTGACAGTTTGGTCTCGACTCTTATTTTGAAAAAACCTTATTTGCACCAGAAAATATAAAAAGTATTTTTAAATTTATTTAATGATATATTTTTTTCTCTATTAGTTAAAGTATAAATACCTCTTCCTAGAAAAATGTTCCGATATGAAAAGGAAATTTACGGATAACAAGGAGGCCAACGTGACAACCCTAATTTAAACAACCGCAGCCAAAAAAATAAAATAAAATATAAATAAAATAAATAAATAAATGTTCGTGTGTGTTACTCCCAACTTCTCCGAATTTTTCAGCTACTGGCAAGAAAGAAACGTAAACGTTGACATTGACAGCTTTGTCGTGTGTTATTTATATGAGGAAATTAGGAACAGAAAAAGTTGTAAATCTTACCATAAGATATCATATTTAACCCGAAACCTTCAGAAATGCAAATGATTACTACTCTGTGTCCAAAAGAAATGTCTCCCAAACTAAATATACTACTTTAAAGTTTTCGATTTTTCCCTTTTTGCAATAGAATTTTGCCATTTGTTGTGCAGTATTTATCACTGCAGAAATGAAAACTTCACCATTCTCCCATGATAATCTCTTCCACTCAGTAGTGCCAATTCTCTCCTTCAAAAAAATTCAGTTTGCCTGTTTGCTGACAATTTTTCAAAACAGAAATATTTACCTTATTTAATAGAAGCTTAAATAAAATGTTTATAAGGTGAATTATTCAATTTTGGAAAAGGCAATGCCAAACAAAAAACCTTAATATTTATACAGGGTGTCCCTAAATTCATGGTACATACGCTAGGGGTGATAGAACAAATCAAGACGAGTAATAGGAAATAGGAAACCAAGGGTCTTAAACGTTTTCCAAAGGAGATATCCGCCATTACAGTTCGGGGCCCAAAATTTCAAATAAACATAAAAAACAGAAAAATTGGTCGATTGATTTGCGGTTTTCACTAAAACTATTCTTTATGACGGTCTTTTCTTGAAAATAAATTATAAAGATAAATTTCGAAAAATACCGATAGCGGGCACTTTAAACTTTGGATTAACGAACAACTATTTTTTGCAGTTATTTTCTTCATCTCATTAATGGTTTGGTAAGCTTTGACTTAAAGTTTGAGCTTTAAATATGAATAGTTAGGAATGGTTAAGTAGCACAAACTGAACTGTGTTCAGAGGGTTTAAATTTCAAACGATTATAAAAAAAAAGGAAAAATTAGTCGATTCGTTTGCGGATTTTGCTAAAACTACTCTTTAAATAAGTGTTTTCTTGAAAATAAATTTTAAAGATAAATTTCACAAAATGCCGATAGAGGGCGCCTTAGACATTGGAGTAGCGTACAACTATTTTTAACAGTTATTTTTTTTTAATCTCATTAAATGCTTTCAAATGCTTAGATTTAAATTTTGAGATCAAATTCTGAATCGTTGCGAGTATTTAAGTAGCGCAAAAGTGAACTGTGTTCGAGGGGGAGGGGGTTAAATTTCAACTCCTGCACGAACTTCAGTTTGCGCTTCTTAACCCCTCCCAACGATTCAGAATTTGAGTTCAAAATTTAAGTTTAAATCTAAGATTTCAAAAACATTTAATAAGTTTTGGAAAGCATTTAATTAAATACAAAAAATAACGGTTAAAATTAATTGTTGGTTACTCTAAAGTTTAAGGCGCCCTCTAACGGAATTTTTCGAAATTTATCTTTAAAATTTATTTTCAAGAAGATACTGACTTAAAGAATAGTTTTATTTTAAACCGCAAACGAATCGATCAATTTTTCCGTTTTTTATAATCTTTTGAAATTTGAACCCTCTGAACACAGTTCAGTTTGTGCTACTTAACGACCCCCAACTATTTAGATTTTGAGCTCAAAATTTAATTTTAAGTCTAAGCTTCCGGAAACATTTAATGAGATGCAAAAAATAACGGCAAAAAATAGTTGTTCGTTACTCCAAAGTCTAAAACGGCCTCTATCGGCATTTTTTGAAATTTACCTTTATACTTCATTTTCAATAAAATACCGACATAAAGAATAGTTTTAGTGAAAACCGCAAATCAATCGACCAATTTTTCCGTTTTTTATAATCATTTGAAATTTAAACCCTCTGAACACAGTTAAGTTTGTGCTACTTAACCACTCCCAACTATTCAGATTTTGAGCTCAAAATTTAAGTTTAAGTCTAAGCTTACGAAACCATTTAATGAGATGCGAAAAATCACAGCAAAAAATAGTTTTTCATTACTTCAAAGTCTAAAGCGCCCTCTATCAGCATTTTTCGAAATTTATCTTTATAATTTATTTTTAAGAAAATACCAGCATAAAGAATAGTTTTAGTGAAAACCGCAAATGAATCGACCAATTTTTCCGTTTTTTATGTGTATTTGAAATTTTGGACTCCAAACTTTAATGGCTTCTATCTCCTTTGGAAAACGTTTGGGATCCTTGGTTTCATTTTCCAAATCGTTGTTGAAATTTGTTAAATTACAATTTTTTTAAATTTTAATTTCAGTTTTTTCTTAAATTTTGCCTTATTCAACCAGATTCTTTTTGCGATTCAATTAGATAATAAATTCAACTTAAAAAAAACGATGATAAAAGAATAAAAAAAATCTACAAATGACGCTCGTCTTGAAGGGATTAAATGTTCTGTAATTAAAATATTAGTAATAATATAGTCATCTATGCAGCAGTCTCATTTATTGAGAATAAACCGAAACAATTCTTGACCTAATAATGTTATTCAATATAAAATTTATTTAAAAATGTTAATCGTAATAGTAATTCGTCGAATCGAAAAATGTAATAATATTAGTCAAAATGTGCCATATAAAACATTTGTGTAGCTAATTTCTATTTAACATGCTTCACTTGCTTTGTCAAAGGTTTTTTTGATCTTAGAAACTGTTTAGCATTATCAAATTTGGTTTTTTTTTTTTTTTTATTTCTTTTCCGAATTACATTCGGTTTCTGTATTCTAGTCAAAAGTTTTTAAAAAAATTTGTCTTCATCTTGTTTACGTGTTTACTTCAACAAATTAAACGCAAAATCACCATGAGAATTAAAACGGATTTTGAATTACAAATTTATTCCGCTCCGTTGTTAAACACTAAACATTAACAGAATTTTACTCAAGTGTTATAAGAAAAATTTAAAACCTGATTTTTTTTTTTCTTTTTTTTTGAATTTTTACTTAAAATAAACTTTATCTTTATATGACAAGTATCATAAGACTAGAGACGGAGAGCAATCCTTTTTGATCGCTATCAAATGAAAATATTTCCATTACAACCAGAAAATTTCTTTAGAGATTAAGTTTAACCCTTTGTTTTCTGGCGGATTAATTTCTTTAAAATTCCAAATTTGAACTATTCAAAATAAAAACTATATTTGTTGTCCTTTCGAAACGTGGGAGTATGAATAAAAAAAATTGATATATCATAAAAATGGCAAAGCCTAAACTGTAACTGGTTTCGCAGCAAAAGAGAACCACCGGAGAAATCTTCTGCAGGGCTCCCAAATGGTCCGCCAACTGAACATCAGAATTTTCTTACAGAATTTTTCTTTTTAGATTTTTCTTGCAAGTTGCCGAGAAACAAACTTTAGATGTTTATTCTAGCGCAAATTCTGTAGAAACCTATAATGAAATTTTCTGTTAAAAAATACTGATGTTCAGTTCGCGGACCATTTGGGACCCCTGCTTCTACCATAATGGTTGTAAGACATTGCTTTCCCCCCCCCCCATTTCGAGACAACCCAGGGTCGGATTTAACTTTTAAACCACTCCGTGCAAAAGTCGAAAATTGCGCCCCTACATGCAAACATAGTAAACATTTTTAAAAAATTTTAAACAAATGTCCGAAAAAAACAGTGTAACTCACATTTAGTAATCTCTTTTGCTTCCTCCTCTTCATCTTTTTGTTACTCAACAAGATCAGCTACTGCCAGTGTTGCCAGATGGGCTACTTTTTTTAAATTCAGATTCTAGATTGGCATCACTTTTTTGAAAAGGTAGAATGCAACTTAGTTAATGGCATATTATTCAAGTTGAAAATAAAGGACAGTTTAACGTTTGAAAAAAGTGGTGCCAATCAAGAAATCCGAATTAAAAAAAAGTAGCCCACTGGAAACACTGGGTACTGCACCTACAAAGTAGTCTTGAGAACTCTGTTCTTTTTCTCATTTTGTTTTAGCAATTTTTTTTAGTGCGTGCTAGACCACGGACTGACGGAGTGTTAATCTTGCCCTGGACAACCTATAAACAAGCTTATTTCATGTCAGTGAAAGATATTTTAATACCGGGGGAAATTCTCACTAATAAAAACGAATAGATATTTGTACCATATCGCTTACCTCCATGAAAAGTGACACATCTCGCCGAAATTAAATTTCACAGGAGAAACAAAAGAAGACTTGCATGTTTTTATCAAAACATTCAATTATAACACTTTGCTCTGGACCTACCGTAATTTAGCTCGTATCTGCCGCACTTCAAATAAGTCGGTTTTCACCTAGAATTGTTTTAAACAAACATGGCTTTCTCTTGCTTACCATTTATTTGACTTCGTTTTTACAACAAAATTTCCGATCTGAAAACGACTTAACTAAGCCGTGGCGCATACGAGCGAAATTACGATAGTAATAAAAAAAATCAACCCATTAGAATAAAGACATAGATAAAGTTTGAAGGATTCAATAATTTTATCTCTCCACATAACCCACTCTCCTTCTGTGGTTACAAATGGATACATAGCGTAAGAAAGTAACTTTTTGAATAGTTCTGAATCTATCAGTCAGCAATACCACAGCTGGACTGATCTCATAGCGTCAGCGCATGAAGTCTGGCCGTGGCAATACACAGCGACTAATTTTATATTTATTTTGCCATAGTTTTTCAAATACAAATTTTTTTAATTTTTCTCTTGCGCAAATTGGCAAACAGTATGGAAAGAGATTTTGATTTCAAAACGTGGTGCGAGGTAGGAACAGAATTGTCACCCGTTCCGCTCTGTACCTATGATAGACCTAATAGCGAAATAAAACTCAACGTAAATTTTTGCGAGATGTGACACTTTTTTCACGGGTGAGCAATATTTGTGAAAGTTATTTTACTTGAATAGGAGGCATAAATAAAAATTTTTTTAATTAAAATTTATAGGTGGAAGTTTGCTCTGGCCATAAATGTAATTCAAGCTTCCACTAAGATAAGGATGAATAAAATAATAAAGTAATAGGATGAAATAAATTGGAAATTAATTTTTTATCATGGTCTATCTCTAATTTATTTTTTTTTACAATAGAGTACGTGGTTTTTGTTTACATCTCATTGCCACGTACCGTTTGTATTGAACGTGAATCGATTTATATTTTATTTTTATTATGATTATGGATCTTATTAGATTGGAATTGAAACATATCAATAATATTTGTTTATAATTTTTCTTACACTTTCAAGTAATATAAAATTGTTTATTCAAATGTTTATAAAAAAAGGTGAAGTTCTTAAAATCTTCTGATTTAAAAATCTAATAGATTTAATAACTTTTTATAAATGCAGCATCGATTGAATATAATAATGCTAGGTTGGTACTTGTGCCTCTTAAGCAATAAAAATTTGAAATTGGATTTTCGTTTGAAGTATTTATTGCATGCAAGGCGAATTTTTCTCTCTCGGAAAAAAAAAATCCATGTATTACTATTACATAAGGTATCCAAATTAAAAAAATAAGATATCTGTGAAAATTTTTCCTGTTTTGTATCATCCAAAATTTTTACAAAATAATTTCTTTTATTTTGAAATAGTATTTTACGTCATGGGAAAGGCATAATTCATTTTTATGTACGATAATTTGATTTATTTATTTTATTCGACATGGTTTATTTTGTTAAGATTTGTTTTTCTATGAAACAAATTAGCAGGCATGTTCATACGTTAAAAAAAAACCCTCAAAAATTTCTAGATGTAGACAATGTGAAGTAAAAAATCTCTTTGCCACATTTTTAGAAGAGATATTTAAAAAATATATATTTAATTTCCTCTCTAATTAATTTTGGTAACACGCATGAAACATTTCCGCCATGCTTTTCGATTCATATCATCACTGTATAATCTTCTTAATTCGTTGCGCACAGATTATTAATTTGAAAAAAAGGTCAATTATGCACTCAGAAATTCTCATTTCCTTTTAAAGCTTTGAAATTTAAAAAAGACATTACATATTAATATTATATAAGCTCTTAAAATTAAAAAATAAGATCTTTGTATTTTGTATCTAAAATTTTTTTTTAAAAATTACTTTATTTTGAAATAGTAATTTGCGTCATGGGAAATGTAAAATTAATATTTATATGCGATAGTTTGACTTATTTATTTTGTTTTGCATGTTTTATTATTTTAAGTTTTGTGTTTCTATGAAACAAATTGGTAGCAAGTTGTCGAGTAATGTGGGAAAAACGCAGCCAAAAGAGGGGTAACATTAGAAGTGGAAGTGCCAAGAGCAATAAATTTGAGTGATACCACATATGGATAATTCGATTTGAACCAGAAATGTCTTTAACCGTTGAACGTAATGTTCCCAAATGAGAACGTTACGTGCATTTGTAATACAAAACACATGTTTTCCAACATAATAACGATGCCTTTATTTTTCCGATAAAATATAAGGTTGATTTGAACTTTTGAAAAAGAAATATGTTTATGCATTTATCATAGGTTTAAGGAAAATGTAAATTCATAAATTTGCATTAAATATATATTATTGCTTTTATCGTTTTCTCTATATTACTTACATTCGACCACTAGGAATCTAAATGTTTTTGGAATTCGAGAAAATATTGAAGAACAATAAATTCAATGCATATAGAGGAAAATAACTTGTTATATTTGCATAGGTTGTCAATCAATAATCATGTTTCAAAATGCGAACGGCCCCACCAGTGGCCAGGAGGTTCGAACCTCTCAACTGGTAGAAGGCAGGTACTGGGTTCGAACCCAATCGCGGCTGTCGGCCTAACCGTTCGGAGTTTTCGTGGTTTTCTTCGAACCTTGCGTAAATACGGGTTAGGTTCCCTTAGAAAGACCCCCACGAAGGGCATTCCCCCCTGGTCCTATATCCCTAGCGCAGATAATCGGACGTCAAAAATCAATCAATCAATCAATCAATCAATCAAAATGCGAACACTAAAATAAAAACAGCCCCCCCCCCCAAAAAAAAAACTACAGAAATATTTTTTTGTTGTTATTGTCTAAAGTTGCATGCATAAATTAAAGCATTTAAAGTTGTAATCTAGGAAAAACAAAATTATATTTACATTGCGATGTTATTTCGGCATGTAAACGGTTAAGAAATAGTTAAATACATGCTACCTGTGACAGTAAAGTTCGGCGAAAGAATGCAGAACGACCGATCTGGAAACACTGTGGGAAAAAAACGCTGCACCTGCATAGAGGCAAGTGTTGACCATCATCCCCCACCGTTGTTCAGTTGAGCGTCGTTTATGTTCTGTGTAAGACGTGCTTTACTAAATGCTTGTTCAGTGTGTTGGTTTTTAACTGAGAACAGGAAAATGAACAAATAAAAGATCAGTTTAAATTTTGTTTTTAAGGCCGGCGCGGACAAATTCTGTTAGTAAAATGAGATATTTTGAAAATGAATGACACCAGAATTTACAAGCGAATTTTTATGTTATTAAGATATCGTTAATTTAAATGTTTATTATAAAAGCAAAAATGTTCTAAAATATTATTGGTGCCACTTGCAATTTTTGGAATTAAAAATACGCGTGTCTATATCGGGCACAGTGTGCCGGAAAGTGTTAACGCCTTTATATTTTCCTAAGTGTTTTCTATAACAATAATATTGGTAGTTTCCTATTGTTTTGACTGTATTTCTTCTGACCACTCGCCACCCTGGATAGGTTGCATGCGTAATTATAAAAAAGTAGCATTTATAGTCGTCCTCCGGTCCATACATAACAGTACAAAAAATACCCAGCCGAATGGATTAAAAATTAATATGTATAATATTTGTGGAATTTTGTCGATACATTTTATGAAAATTGAATCAAAACTTGAAAGAGATTTTAATAAAACTTTTCACTATTCTATAAAATCCTATCATACGTAATTCATTCAGTGATATCCCATGATAGGTAATGGTTCTAAGTTGCCATTGTGATGACGTTCTAATTAATATGGAGTCATATTATTCCGTATTACTGCATTTATTACATAGTATAATCATAATAAATTTTGTGCTCCAATTTGTGCATAATATATTGCACTAAGATCTAAAATTTTATAAAACTAGTTACAGTATGAACACACCTCATTTGGCGCGTTTTACGTAAAATTTCCACCTAGTCAAATCAACTAAAATATTCATACCCTCCCCCCTCCAAAAAAAAAAAAAAAAAAAAAAAAAAAAAAAGGTTGTTAAATCTACAGTCGCTCACAGGAAAATTATTCCCATAAAGAAATTCCGTAAACCTTATTATTTATCTTATATTGGTGTTAGTTAATTAAATTTTGCGTTTGCAATTTAAATGCAATGTTTGTAGAAATTAAATGTAAAATGAAATGTTTTTAGAATAAAGAAAATTTTGTAATGATAACTATTTGAAAATAAATTTGAGAAGGCATTTTATTTCAGAAGAAAATTTGTTTTAGTGTTAAAATAGCGTTCATATAAAACAAACAGATCATTTTATTAAATAGAGTCAGAAATACTTAGTTTATTACAGCGATGCAATTTCATTATTATTTGTTTTCATTTCTAAATTTAGCAGTTGAAGTTATTAAATTAAAATTTGATAAAATCTGTCGCTTATTTTAATACTGATAGAAAAAAAAACTTTTTAAGTGGAAAATAGTTTACAGAATTTAATTTTAACCATTTAACTGATCAATATTTTTAATAAAATCTTAAATAATGTGTATTTTTTCATGTCTTTTACAGAATTTTTATTCTTTTATCGCTAGTTTTTCAAAATCGAAATTTTATGTAATCAAATCAGAAAAAATTTCGGATTAAATAATGCAAAGTTTGTAATGAAATTTTACTGGTGAGAATAATGAATTGTGATTGGCGTATGAATGCCCGTTCATAGTACAGATAAATCATTTTTGGCAAAAACACTTTCCCGGTACAACGTACGGACAAAACAGGACACCGGTTAATGAAGATCTGACATAAATTATATGAATAAAGTTTACACTAGAACCGCGGGAAAATTCATTCAAGTTTTATGAAAATATTTCTCACCGGCATTTTCATTTAAAATTGTTTAAGTAATTTATTGAAATAATTTTTGCTCAGTTTACATTTAGCTTATTTCATAAAGAGTTTTATGGTACGAATTGACATCCCTGCGCATGATACGGGTCAAAATGACACGTCGCGTCGCCGCGGTTCTAGTGTTAAACACATTTGCTTTCTCTTCCCATTTATCTCAAAGATATAAGAACCCTTTATTATGTTTCGGAATAAAACAAGAATCCATTTTACAAAAGATATGCAAAAGACACACAGTTGTTAAAGATTTTATGTTTTTCTTGCAAACGTATAAAACAACTTAGTAAATTGTTTGATCAAGTAGTGCATATCCTATTGTGTTTTGTATGTAATCACACACTCGCCTTGAAACATATTAGATATAAATAAATATAAAATGGCCCTCTATCAACGGTGTCCGATGGTTAATTCTAAAAAACGTTAGTTATAGACATAATAGTTCCAGTTAGAAAAATATGTTAATTGCGCTAAAGAAATATTTTAAAAGTGATTTGCGTCGATAGAATCATTTCTTAAAAATATATAAATATGAAATTAAAAAATTTATATGATCCCCGGGTCCTATAAGTTACACCTTTTCTCATCTGAATACAAATAAAATCGACTTGTGCTTTGAGGGGTCCTATACGAAGTCCTTAAATTATTCGAAGAACTTATTTCATGTGTATCTGTACAAAAAATCGTACAAGTCATATGATTAAGGTAACTTTTATTAAGTTACATATTGGCACAAAATAATTGTATTCTAACATAAATTTAATTTGTAAGAATTTGGGACCGTTTCTTTTCATGATTTCTTTAAAAAAAAATTATTTTTATAAGCTTTTATTTAACTTCAACGATCTATATATGTTTTTTCAGTTCAAAATTTGTACTCGAACTTTAATTTCCTTTGAAATATTCAATTGAGATTAAATTTTACATACTCAGGTATATCCGATGATAATTTAACATTATTATGATCTTTAGCATTTATTCTTATTTTACAAGATAAAATTAAAAAAGAATTCGGATAGATAGTTTTACGATGGTTGTATTTTTTAACATTTGTGTATTTTGTATCACTAAATACGAAAATTAATTTTTTAAAAATATGTCAGGATTTTTTTTAAATCACATAGTATCAAAATTAAACAATAACAAAAATAGGATACTATAAAATAGAAAAGATATTTGTAATTTTTTACTTTTGGTAATTGGTGTATTTGATGTTTATAAATTTTTAAACGCCGAATTTGAAAATGACTTTCAATTTTTAACCATCATGTTATAATTCTTGAAAATTATACTTATAAAAATTTAAAATGTAGCGAAAATCCAATGCTATAAATCAGACGTAAAACTTTTTTCATTTATCTTAATTTTATTTAAATCAACTGTTTATTTATTCTTTACTAATACTGGGATTCTTACAAATACATAACACTGGTGTTTGATGAAATGGGAGACGAAGTACAATTTTAGTTTTAAACTTTACAATTTGCAAAAAATCTTGGCATGGTTGTTAAAAATGAAGGACATTTTCAGATTCATCGGTAAAAAAATATACAAACAACAATTTCCAAGAGTTTAAAAAAAAATAATCACATCTATTTTAAAGCATTAAACTTTCGCTATTTTTTTATTTTTTTAATTTACGATTTGCATAAAATCTTTATGTGATAGTAAAAAAATGAAAGTCAGTTTCCGATTCAGCGGTACAGAATGTATGAGAATGAATTATTAAAAGCTAAAAAACATGCAAAACCCACTTTTTTCAGTATAGTGTAATCTAAAAACATTTTTAACCCCTTGGGGACGAGCGACACGTATACGTGCCGCAAAAAGGCCTTAAGAAACCGTGTTTATCACCACCAGTCAAATTTTACTGTAAAATTTGCCTTTTTTAATCGGAACATTTTCTCAAACCCAAATTTCTGTTTTTAAAATCCGGTGGCAAAACATTAAAAATTTCGTAAAAGGCTCCGTCGCGAAGGGGTTAAATATATAGCATTTTATAAAGAATTGACTGTACTAATTTTCATCATTTTGTTTAAGTACAATTATGTTTTTTTTCTTTTTTCGTTTGATGTGATTATTGCAAACAGCATACTTTGCATTAGCATGTTAGGAGGATTAAAGATTTTAAATTTATATTGTAATGTTAATTTTACTCTCAACCATTTCTTAACCCTTTCCAGCGCAGTGTTACCACTCCGGCAACACCTAATTTTAATTTGAAACATACAAATGGCACCAATAATATTATAGTAAAATTTTACAATTACGATGACAGCTTAAATCAGGGAATTCTTAATTTCTAAAAAAGTCTTTTGTAAATTCCGGTGTCAGTCAACAATTTCTCATTTTAGGAACAGAACTTGTCTGCGCCGGAAAGGATTAATAGAGCTGATGAAATTATACTAAATTTGAATGACCCCTAATTTGCAGTATGTTAAATGTTCTCCAATTTTTGAAAGATTTAGTACTCAATCAATTTTAATCGTAAAATAAGAGAAGCTTATTTTGTCTTACTTATCAATGTAGCAGAAAATATTTTACTAAATATAAGTTATATGACTGAGAGACCGTATAAAAATTTAAATTTCGTAATTTTTAAAGAAATATTTTTGTTGACCGAAACTGCTTATATAATATTTCTTTATCTCATTTAAAACATTTTTGTAATTGTCATTCAATATGTCAATGACTAACGATTTAGGAATTAGTAATTGGACACCGTTGAGAGTGAATACCCCGTATATGTATACTGTATTATAACTAGCATATGTGCTTAAAATGTAAATACATTCAATTAAATGAATGCAATGAATATTGGGCTATTATATTAATATAGACATATCTTAAACTGAATATTAGATATGAAATCAGGCGCAGTAGTTTATACTAATTTTTTCATATTTGCCGAATAGAAATATCCCCATTTTTTAATCGCATACGTTCTGTCATCAAACAAGAAGACGATTGGCACTCGGAAATGACGGTTTGAAATTTTGTTTCTGAATGGTGGAATTTATATCTGATTTTGCATTTTTCGTTATAGAAATAATCTAGTTGTTGTTATCTTCGGCAACCATATAAGAATTTTTGAACAATCTGAAACATTTCGTATGTACTGTCCATACTTGTGTCTTCACTGACAATATAATTATGAATAAAGATGAACGTAAAATAAGTAGTACACGCAATATTGTATTGCAGAAAACATAGCCCACTTTAAAAATAATCTCTTCGAATGGGGAAATGCTAAAAGCAGGAGATACAGCCTTTCGCATAAATCAGCAGATGCAATTATATATTTAACGTATTACTATTAATTTAACGAGGTGGAACTCGTCGAAATTCGACGATAGAAAATCTTTGAAAAACAACTGTTTTATTTATTTATAATAAATCTACAAAATTGTAGCTACAGTAAAAAATACATGTTACAGAGCTGCCAACTTCTACGCCTATTTAATTCATATAAACATGTTTGGAACCACAAAAATGTTTAAGTAAAATGTATGGCAAATATATTCAGTGTTATGCATTACAGCACACATTGTTAATCATTTACTAAAACTTCTGTTTCTAACAAGTTTATTTGACTTTAAATAGGTGTAGTAGTTGGCAGCCATGCATGTTATATTGGTCAGTCTAATTCTCAAGCAAATATTATTTTAAACTAAAATTAACAAAATACGATAAAACTCAATTGTTCAAATTATTAAAAAAAATAAAACCGAAATTCACCGGATTTTATAACAGACGCATTTTAATTTCTACTTAAAATTGGGGGGAGAAAATGGAGTAATTTTGTTGCCACACTTACAAAATTGGTACTAAAAATTATAAAAAAATTATGTATAAAAAATAAATTGAGATACAGCTTTGAAACAAATTGCATTTAAAAAAAACATTTTTTTCTCTATACGAATTTGTAAAAATTTAAAATGTACGATGTTTAGAAGTGTAAATTTTGCTGTACTAAAAAATTGCAAAACCGAAATTGCATGGAAAAATGTTGCGCATTTTAATTTCCCCCCTTTTTTTTTTCAATTTTAAGAGAAAGTTGAATGATTCTGTTGCCACAATTACAAAATTGGTACTAAAAACTGTAAAAAATTAATATCTCAAAAATAAATTGAGATACAGCTATCAAACAAATTGCATTTAAAAGTATATTTTTTTCTCTATACGACCGTGAAAAAATTTTAATTATACAATGTTTAAAGGTGTAAAATTTGCAGTAGTGAAAATCGCAAAACCGAAACTGCAGGAGAAATGTTGCCATTCGCAAAATGACGTATGCGTTACGCACAGATACGTTTGGCCTTTATAATATAGATTGATACTTATTTATTATGTATCATGTATTTTTTTTATTGTTTTAATACGTTTAAATAACAATTATATTTCTATTCAAATTTACAGGTGAAAATATTCTCAGGGGGCACAAAGCCGGTTTCTACCGGATACAGTTGAAAATTCACCCTTTTGATGATGCATCAATTCATTTTTAACACTTTTCAACGATGTTGAAAAGTATTATGGTTTATCTGTCTGTCTGTTTGTACTTCCGTGCTCTAACTCACATAGATAGAATCCGATTGCCATGAAATTTATATATGTTAATGGGTATCATTACGGTATGCTCGGTATTGAAGATAAAATGCACAGCACTTACGGTGGATTTACAGAGATACTCAAAAGAATTTCGTTAAGTACGGTCTATGGAAGAAAACATTTGCTGTATATCTTATATATTACATTTTTTAATACTAAAATTTATATATGTCATTGAGATTGATTACACAAAGCTTACTGTAGAATGTGATGTGTATGTCTGCGTACAGGGACAAAAAAAGAATTTGGCTACAGAAGAAATTTAACTGCTGAAACCTAGAAACAAAAATTACCTAAAGTCCTTTTTCAATTGAACTTTTTTTTAAAATATTACTTGTTGTATATAAATTTCATAGATAATATACAGGGATGCACAAAATTTTTCAAGCACATGTTTGTTTATTCTCGGAAACTGCTGTATGGAAATTTTCAATTAGATTATTAGTTTAAAAGAACTTATTTCTAGTTTACTATGCAGAATAGATAAAAAATCCGTAGATTATATAAAGGTCTACACCCACACACAAAACTAGTCGTTGGGGGCCACCGTAATACTTACCCATCATGGATATGTATATGAAAATAAAACAGGTGAAACCAGTGGCGTAGATAAGGGGGGGGCAAGGGGGGCGTCCGCCCCGGGCGCCGAGGCCTAGGGGCGCCAAATTGAGAGAAATTGTTATATATCTATATTGGGGTGGGGGGCGCAAAATTTCTTGATGGCCCCGGGCGCCAAAAAACATCAAAAAACATAGCTACGCCACTGGGTGAAACTATTTATACAATGCATTGCAATTCATAAACACAATTTAAATATTGTTAATATACATAGTAATGCTATATTAAAGAACTGCTCATGTACTAATTTCGACAAATTATATAAAACGCCAAACTACTCAAGTAGTACCGAACTGCGTAAAAGAAACATCCTTATAACTCCAAAAATAATAATTCTATTAACTAACTATTAACTGCGTAAGATTAAGCGTCTCATTTCCAATTAAAATATACTTCTGAATTGAAATTTGAATGAAATACAGGGTCACGAAAAATCGAAGAATGTGGAAAACAAGATTACAAATATCTCGGCAACTAATAATCCGATCGCCTTCGTTCTATATGCAAAATGTGTGTTATTTTATTGCCTTTTACGTCCATTCCTTAGAACAAAAAAATTCGAAAATTTTTATATACCTTTCATCAGAACGAATTTTTCGAGAGTCCGAAAAAAATAGTCCCGGATAATCGAGGTTGCTGATATTAAATAGGTTCGTCCCATTCTTACATACTAACTACATACAAAATTTCAAGTCTCTATCTCAATTTGTTCGGGAGATAGAGCGTTTACAGAGAGACAGACAGACAGACAGACAGACGGACGGCAAATTTTTTTTTTCTAAAAATATGTTTTTCGGAATCTCTACTATCTAAAACGTGTAAATCCGTCAAAATTTTTTTTTCGATTTTCAAAACGATTTCAAGACTTACCCTATATACTACGTATGATGGGTAAGTAAAAGGTATTTTTTTACTATTGATTGTAATTGCAGAAATTTAGTTTCAAATACATTATGAATTTCTCAAATTATTCATTTATACATCATAATTCGCATTAATAAACTGTGAAGTATTGTTACAATTTTTTGAATGTGTTCGGAAGTATTATTTAATATATGCTGGATGCATGATTTTTTGTTCTTGTTAATCATAATTCTGTGATACTACTACAGTAAGGGAGAGAATTAAAGTCTAAGTAACAAAATTAAAGTACATATTTAAGACGTTTATGATTGGCGGGCTGAGAGACCCTAAAGTCTGTAATTCAAAAGCATTTTGTAAAAGGTTTTATAAAAAATTTTATCTAAAAAAAAAGAAACACTTTTTAATGTATGAATTAGTTTTTTTTTTATTCTATAAATTTTCTGGGTTTTACAGGGTTCGCACAGTTCAACCACTAAATTTTAAGAATATTTTCACATTGTTTATTTTCGAATTGTTTCACTGCAGAAAAATATCGCTAAATCCGTGAATGAAGGAGGGGATTACGAGTGTTGTGGTTTAAAAATTAAATGTAAATTTTCTTATTTTATCGGAGGTGCCAGAGTCCTTGGAAATTCCAAGGTGTGTGCGAACCTTTGGTTTTGAATTTTTTTTTAAACCCGAAATGTTAAACAAGAGGCATAACTCCCACTTGCGTCACTTTTATATTTTAGTGGCACCATTGATTTAAAAAATAAATTTTGTATTATATTTCTATTGTTGAAGTTGTCGAGTTGTTCTGAATTTCTTTAGTTTAAAACAAGTTGAAAATTGCAAGTGAACGTAGCAAATGAGGTGCGTTCGTACGATAACGAAGTTTTAAAAATATTCAGATCTTGCTGATATAGTAGAGCGTACTCCGGATACAGTATAGTAGTCGAAATCTTTACGTTTCTGTAAATATGCAGGAAGTAATTTTTATTACACCTCAGCAACGTATATCTTATTCATAAAATGTGAAATAGTTGAATATAATTAAAAAACGTACCAAACCATGTTTCCCCGTATAGCATTATATAGTGGAATACTTTTGTGTGGCCCTGTAATTTAATAATAAAAATTCTTTGCATCACAGATTGTACAGAATGCATATTTTAGTATATATTTCATAGATTCATGCCGATTCTATTATGTTCGAATGAGTGTAACATCATTAAAATGCATTTGAAACTTTTTCCCCATTGACCGTAATGTAAGGGAATCCTTTTGATTGTCCCTGTAATTGATCTATGCATCCGATTTTCATAACATTTGAAATGACTCGACAAAATTACGCAATAATTATATGTTTTAAATTTCAAACGATTAAAATGCATTTAAAACTTTTTTCCCTGACCGTAATGTAACGGAATCCTTTTGACTGTCCCTGTAATTGATCTATCCATCCGATTTTCATAAAATTTGAAATGAGTCGACAAAATTATGTTACAATTATGTATTTTAAATTTCAAACGATTCGGATGGGTAGTTTTTGCGTTGTTATATGCGGACAGACAGACGGACGGACTGAGTGACAACGATAGGTGCTACGTATTTACATAATTACGAATGCACCTAAAAAGTGGTGCCAATAAAATACAAGGGCAAGCCCTAAATGGGTTAATTTAAATCGAACAAGTTCTTGTGATTTCGGGTCAGGGTTGCTTGTGTTTTCTTCTTTTTTATGAAGAAATTCCAAACAGTAATTATTGCCTTATTTAATAACATATATTGCGCGATTATGTAAAGTAAATTTCTTTCCTTTGGAATTTCCAGTATGAAGTAGTAATTTTCTAAGTAAAAAGGTGATTAAACTGTAAGTCATGGTCCTCACATGTTTTATTAGAAAATAAAGTTCGCACACTCCTTATATTTTTTAAAGACTCTGGAACCACTATTAATTATAAGAAAATTTATATTTAAGTTTTAGTAAACGAGATGCCCACCCATTGCCTCTATTTTCGAATTTCTCAATATTTTTCTGCAGTGAAATATTTTGAAAATATTGTAAAAATTCAGTTTTAATATTGTGCGAAACCTGGAAAAACTTTAAAATATTTTGTTTACAGTTTTGTTGATAAAAATAAATCATTTTAAAATGACAAACACACGTCTATTGAAAAAATAACTTCGGTGTAATATTTATCTGCCATAAAAATCAAGAACCGTATAAAATAAACATCGTTTTATTCAGCCTTATATTTCTCGGTCACGTTTTATATTTTAGACAACTCATAAAATGGACATCCTGAATAAACAATGTGAATAAAGAGGAAAGATTTTTGACTGCAAAAGAGCTTTTCATTTTATATTCAACAAAGTTTTCTGTTTTTAAATATAACAGAAATATAAATATGTCAAAGCAAGCGTAATTGTATTTAACATTTTGTTTGAATAGCACTTTTATTAATTTATATATTATTTTTCATTTAGCTTTTTAACGATAGTATTTAGACAGGAATTAATATTTAAGTAATTATCTTAAAAACAAAGCAAAAACTTTCTTTCAATGAAGATTTAGCTCTCGTTTTAAGGAGAAAAATAACTGAAACTAACTTTTATTATTTTGTGTAATTAAAAATATATAGTAAAGCTGGAATGTAAAAAAAAGAGGCGTGACTCCCAACTGTGCCAATTTTATATTTTATTGGCACCACTGAAGTTTCTTTCTTGTTTATTCTATTTCGTAATTGATTATTTTGCGAAAAATTTGATTTAATGAAATTTAAAATATCCATTTAAGCGCTTCCAGCCCGTATCTTTCGTTTATTAACCCTTTATAAGGCGAGGGGAAGTATTTGTTTTACTTAATTATAATTACCAAATGCCACACTTGAACCAGAACTCTTAAAGAAAATTTTGCCTTTCTAATGTACTTAAAGAAAAAGCATTAGATTAACTTATTTTAGTACAGATTCGTGCGTAAAACTTGATGTCATTCAATCATTTTAATATTCTAATGAAACAATTTGCCCCAGGAAGGTTTAAAAATTAGAAGAAGCTGGTCTTCGCGTCCCTGTTTATAATTATTCAAGACATTTTTGACGAAAACAGGCAAAATATACCTGGTTAGGATTTTATTTCGAACACAAACGAATCTCAAAAAGGATTTTCTATCGAAACAAATTAGATTCAACGAAAAATCCTTTACAAGTTTTGACAGGTATGGACATTTACATAATGATTTTAAAGCAACTGAAAAAATCATATTACTGATACAAATGTTAAATAATTTTTTCAGATATTTTAACCAGCATTTATATAGTTTGTATTAACCTGTTTTCCGATTTTACGATAATTTCGAAGTAACTATAATCTTAAATAGCTTTACTGAAAATATAAATTGTAGATCGACCGTTTTAACCCTCTCAGGCACTGACAATTTTGGTTCCTAAAATGGTTAAATTATGGATAGGCTCCGCAATTTACAAAAGACATTTTTAGAAATTAAAAACATGTTACATTAAACTTTCATTTTAATCGCTTGAAGGGCGATTATCTGTATTATACAATATTCACCGGAAAAATCGATTTTTTTTTTTAAATATGAACAGACACACTTCCAACCATTTAGTCGCCTAAGTTTAAAATATAAAATTTCATTAAAAGTTTGTGGTCGTTTTTGGTTTCATTAAAAGAATCGTGTTTAAATTAGGTGGGATAAAATATATCGCACCGTCCATCAAGGGTTTAAAAGCGAAATTTTATTAAAACATTCTTCGTGCAATCCGTTAGTTTGGAATTAAAATTTGGTAATCCCGTGGTGGGACCACTATGCAGATATATATTACTTTTGTGATGCATCAAAAAGATCGATAATGAATACGGTAAGACCACAATTGATAAATTAATGGCTGGCAGAATGCCAAGCTGATTCCATTCATATAGTAGGAACAGCCCCTGCGGCTAAAGGAACAGTGTTTAATGTTTGTTTGTTTATTTTTTCTGTTCTGAGTGAAATTTTATTTTAAATAGTCTTGCACCTTCCATTAGTTCACGGATTAGGCCTTTCCGGAGTATATATTTGTAATAATAAAAAAAAATTTCGCCTTTTTCCGTTTCGATTTTGTTCCACATTCTTATAAAAATCTACCTTTACTTATATGCCAGTAATATTCTAAATTTTAAGTATTATCTAAATTCCACTTTTCCTTAATTTGGCGTAAAATACAATTTATTTTCCTAAAAAGAACTCAATTATATTATTAAAATGCCAATCTTTTATTTCAAACTATTAATCTATTTTTTAATTTAATTTCTCCTTTTTAGAATAAAAAATATTCTTTCGGAAGTTTTATTTTTAATATTTTATTAAATATCGTCTTCAATCCCATAATTCATTTCGACCTTTTAGACGACATACATCAAGCACAGCAGTTATTAGCGATGTGTCTTACATTAAAAAAGCCTATGGAATTAGCTTGATGAACTTATTCTTAAATTAATGGCCACTCGATGTGCTTGATATTTATTTTGGTACGCATAATCTCACTTTTGTGTTTCAATCTAAAATATCACTATTACAATTGACACATATCTCTCCATAACGCTGACGTCTTTTTTTTTTTTTTTTTTTTTTTTTTTTTTTACAAAATTTATTTTTATATAGGCCGGGAGGCAGCAGCAGTGACAATAACCTCATCGAGTTCATGGATAAAATTCTAGGATTAGTTAAATCTCTATTTACATATAAAAACGCAATCCGTCTACCAACAAGGAAGGTCTCCATACGGGCATACTCCGAAAAATCTGAAAAAAATACAGAATGTTCTTCTCACGAGGCTATATATGTTTATCAAAAAAATTTTGGCGGAACCTCATAGCAGTGTCTGTAAAAAATTAATGAGAATTTCGTTATTTGGCGATTTATCCTCGTTTGGCGACAGAATACAATTTCAAAAAATACTTTTTCACATCAAATACATTTAAAAGGAAAAAAGTGTCATGCTGAACTTGTTTACATAAATTCAATTTAAATAAAGTTAAAATTATTTTCAACGTTAGAACACCAGAATATTCGTATTCCAAGCATACCGGTTTCGGTAGCATATAGCATACCTTCCTCAATAATTTTAACTTTATCATATTGCACCAGGCAACAACCTATTACTTATTCAATTTAAATAATTGTAGTTTTGACAGTTTTAGTTTGATTTAAGTATAATTTTGTTATATCGATATTTATATGTATTAATATTCAAATTTAATCGTCAACATTTGCGATTTAAAACAAAATTCATAATTTAAATTAACTAAAATTGTTTCAAGCTCAAAGTCCAATTGAACATTGTCGACTCGATTTTGTTGCCATGGAAACATCTGACTTTTATTTTTGAATACGCCTGAATCTATGAAATTATTGTTTCTCAATATGAATTTTTCATTTATGAAAATAATTTTTTCCAGAGGTAAATTAAATAACTACAGCAATAAACAATATACATATGGAATACAATATATATATATGTATAGAATATATTAAATTCTCTCATTGTTTATGGTTAAATTCATTAAATACAATTTAAATGCATTTAAAAAATCTATTAAGAAACAATTTTCAGTTACATCAGTTGCTTCTGGTGGGGAAAAGTGCTGTTCGCCAAATCGCGCGCCACTTGGTCTTTTTACGCCAAATATTCGAAAGTATTTTATTTTTTTACATATTTCCTCTTGTAATTCCGCCGCTAAATTTAATTGATCCTTTATTACCTCATGAGTAGTTTAATTAGTATTTTTTTCAAAAAATACTGAGTAAGCCAAGTATGGAGACCTTCCTTGCAAGTCATATCTTGGTGGAAAACATCTAAAAATCCGATTTTAGCGGATGACACATAGCCCAGCAAACACAGAACTAACAGAATGGTACAAAAATTATATCTTTCGACAAGTACTAGAGGTGTTATTTCGATAACAGCGAATCGTAACCTAAAAGTATCGATTCTGTCCTTTCCTTCGATATCTTTGGCGATACTTTCATGCGTTGTCATGATGGCGCCAGAAATATGACACCACGACGAAAATCGGCGATGTAGATGATACGTGTTTGATACAAATACGTAGGAATTCCGACACTTCTGGCATAAAAATGATAAAATAAGGGCACAAATTTGATATTGCTGATATCCAATGAGAATCATTTTGAACGTTTTTTTTAATGCCCATATGATAACATTTTGTGCCAATCTAATGACACTTTATACACATGTCGGCGGATACTTTTAATATATATTTATATATAGATATATTTTTTTTTGGTAGTATCTATACTATTTTAATCCTTTGAGGGCTAAATCACTTCCATTGCTAATATGTTGAAATGAATGACACTGGAATCTTACATGTATATTTGTAAAGAAGAAAAAACTAAATTTTACATACATCAAACTATTTTTTTAATCAAAATTCTGGTAACATTTGGAAATTAAAATTAATTAGTTCCATAAATATACAACCGCCTTTGAAAGAGTAAAAAAAAATATTCCAGTTATATAATTGAAAAATGATTAAAAAAAAAAAAAAAAAAAAAACTTGATACAATCAAAGTTATTTTTAAGACCCTTTTTCAAGTTTCAAAATCATAAATTGTTGCAAGATTTTCTCTAAATTTTATAATCAGGAAATCAAGCTTGCGTTGTTTTATTGTGGAAAATTAGGACTGAAGAATTTCTTCTTCTATATTTTGCAATTAGCACATTTTGTAACGCTATATTTAACTTCACTTAAATTTTATACAGAATCTTTGTGTACTGCTTAGAGAATCTTTTAACATAAACATTTTCTTTACTCAGTTTCATACGTGTATTTTATTTTTATGAAGTTTCATACTATTGATCGTATTAAAAAACTTTTCTAAAATCCACTCTTAACTGATCAGGAAAAAATGCATCTAACTAGCACACATAATACAATAGTTTTTTTTTTTTTTTTTTTCATATATTACGGATGTTATCCTTCATCTTTTTATCGTACATTTGCCTGAAATTCCAATTTAGAGAAAAGAAAAAAACATTCCAAAGAAAAAAATATTTTTGAAAAAAGTTTTTTTTAAAAGTCCTTTAACTGTCTTAATTATGAAGGATAAAAAAATGTTCTAATTTTTGCTCAACTATTCAATAGCACATTTTTTACAATAAAAAATGTTTCATTCCCCCCCCCCCCTTTACAATAGCATTTCAATTAAGTTCCAAGTGTAGTACATTGAAAAAAAAAATCAAATATTGCTTCAAAGAAGCAAAAATTTTTCTAATATAAATGCATATGCATGGAGGGGGGGAGGGATTTTCTCTTAACTTTTCTAACTAATCATGAAGCATAAAAAGGGGTGCAAAAATCTAGGCATAAGTGGATTGTCTCTCGCCACTAAAATTATTAAAAAAATTTCTTTGCTGAAAATTTAATAACATTCTAGCAAGAATTTTGCACAAAATATTAATAAATCAATTTAGTGGTGAGAGACTGCCCGACGGCGCTTAGATTTTCTGCACCCCTCATAAAATATATTCAAATTTTTATTCAATGGCTAAATTGCTTTTGTCTATAAGTAAAAGTTTTATAATTAATACAAATTATTATTATTAGTGGGGAAATTAGCATTAAATAAAAAGTTTATTTTTACTTATTAGATATTTTATTGTTTTTTCCTCTTATGGCATTATTGTCTCGCAGTAATCCCTACATAATAGAAGTATAAAAAAATTTATTACTAACTTAAATATTATCAGGTGTTAACACATATCCCAATCCCCCCCCCCCCTCTCCACACACACACGAGTAAGAAAGTACTTTTGAGATAACATTTTTTCATTTAAAAACTTCTATTTTATTATTTATTTATTTTTTTTTTTTTCAATCACATTCAATATTTTTGGACTCCAAAAAAGTTTCAGTGACTAATTAAATTAACGACATTTTGTCTTTGGGATGCGTAAACCATTTAAATAGTAAAAAATATATATAAATAAAATTTCAACAATACAAATTTTGTAATGAAGGGGGGTGGGGATAAATGGAATAATTTATGCTTCATAAACTTTCATATTGAGAGAGTACAACTGAAAATTTTGTATGAAATATAATTAAATTAAGAATGTACAAACTATTTCAAATAGAATAATAATAATAATGCATACACACACCAAATACATTTTATCTCAAATCATAGGTAAGACAAAAAAAAAAAAATAATAATAAATAAATAAATAAATAAATAAAAATAAATAAATTCCTTCATCCCCCCCCCCTTCTTGTTTGCGGTAAACCTTATGAGTCTTTTTCAAATCATCTGTCAATTCTTGTCTATGTTTCATCTGAAAATACCTACCATGTTAAGATAGCTGAAATAAATAAACACAGACAATATAGAACAATGCTAGTGTTAGTGCTACAATATTTATTAACTACAATTTTTGCTTACAAAATACAAATTATATATTTAATATTTTTAACAAAGATTTTCCTTTTATTTTTTTAAAAGATGAGATTTAGCAATACAATATTTCATATCGACAGTTATCATGCTCTTTCATAATACATTTTCTTCAAAATTCAGAAACTGGCTCAGAAGTCCTCAATCCTTTATTCTCAATACTGGTATACTTCAAACCCAGATTCCTTCCAAGTTGGGTGCTCCAAGTATCTGATAATTTCTCCACCTATTTAAACAACATAAAATAACATTTTAAAAGGATCAAAAATTGTTATTGGTAGACACAAAATCAGATTATTAAAAATGTAGAAATATAATAAAATAATTGACTTTCACACCTTGAGAACAAGTAAATTACACATACATAGCATTAACACTAAATATATAAGGAATTTTATTCAATATATATAAAAATATTTTATACTAGGATTTTTATTTAAGACTAACTTATTTTTATGCGATTTAACCATTAGACATCATTTTCCATGGATTACATTTTCATTGTATAGAAGAGAATCAGCTGTTTATTAAAATTCTAATGCAGAGATTGACAAGTATTTTTAAATGGGTTCAGAAAATTTTTATTGAGAACCAAAGAACAAAACACATTTCATAAGTACTACCTACTTATATTTTATTATTATTATAGATATACACACATGTAATAGAAAAGTCATGCATTAGTTCTGAACAATTACTAGATACATAGGTATAAGGTCTAAAAATGTTCTCATCACGAAATAGAAAAGGCATTCTTAAGGGATCTGTTGAAAAATTAATGCGAAGAATTACACTTGCTTTCTTGAGCCAGATTTTTACAGTTTTGTTCATGTGGTGAATAAATAATGGAAAAAGTATCTTGAAAGTGGGCATCCATCAATCTCAAAACGATATTTGTTTATCAAAAAATTAATTTTGAACAAAGATTTTTTACATACATATGAAGACATGAAGAGTCAAAAACAGTAACCAGGTAAATAGCTAAGTTTTTTACAATTTTCATACAATACTGAAACATTTTTACCCCAAAACTCTTAAGAGGATGTATTTTTATACACTGGTAGGGAAATATTTTCTTGCAAGACAATTATTTTCATTTGAAGTTTTTCAGGATTGAACAACTTCACAACCATCTATTTTGCAGCTGGAATAACTATGGTGACAAAGAATTGAGACAACTTAATTATCTCTCGAAAGTTTTGGAATCTTGCTTCAAAATTCCTTTACAAACTGTCATAAAAATTTAAGAACACTACAGTGTGTATTTCGGAATTCTTATAGTCATGTATTGTTCGAAAATGAATAAATACTTCATTTGTAATATCTCCCCCCCCCCCCCCCCAAAAAAAAAAAAAAAAAAAAAAAAAAAAAAAAAATCCAGTTTGTTACAAAAAGCAGACACATTTACATCAGATTACACATTAATTTCCCATGTCTCTGTAACTGGATGTTAAGTGCCCCTCTCTACTGGAGAATTAGGATTTATTCAACATTTTTCAAAAGAATAGAAATCAACACAACAGCACAATCAATACTTTCCCATAAAATATTATGACATGACATTTGAAAGAATCAAAATCATACATAAACCAAAAGAGCCCTTAAGAATTAAACTAAATAATTAACTATACCAGTGTTTCTCAACCTTTTTCAGGCCATGCCCCACCAAATCATATCTAAAACCCTGATGGCCCCCCTCCCCTCTCTCTGAAAAATAATTCTTATATAAAAATTGAGCTGTTATTCCATTTAAAGAAATTAAAAAAAAAATAGCCATTTAAAAATGGAATGGAAAAGAAAACATAAACAAGTAAAAGAAAGGTCATGAAAAAATGAACATAAACGAAAGAAATGTGTTCAGGAAGCAATCATTAATAATATAGACCAGGAAGCGGCTGCACAAACCATCACCTCATAGAATTGATTGTTGAAGTTTCAGCATTAGACAAAACTTGATTTGTATATTAAAATGCAACTGGTCTGCCAAATCATATCTTGGTGGAAATCGCTAAAGACCTCATTTTAATGATTGATCGGTAAGTGCTTTACTGCAGTCAAAAGTATGAAAATGTAGAGGACTGCTAGCAAGAAAACAAATGGTAAATCTACTAGTCAATCACTAAAATCAAGTTTGTTAAGATATGACTTGGTAGACCAGTTGCATTTTGATATGCGAATCAAGTTTTAACTAGCTCATGAATTTCAGTCATCAACTCGATAAGGTGATGGTTTGTGCAGCCGCTTCTAGATCTAATAAGAGTAATAATAATAATATGCAGATATGAAGAAAAAAAAAATTAGATCTTCAAATATTTAATAGTGAACTTTGATACACAAAAATAACTTTAACTGGATGTTTCTTGATTATGCATCTGTCATTTTAATTGCTGATAGTAAAAGTAAATAAATAAAATATATAATAAAATTCAAATTATAACATTTAAGATGAATAGAATAAAATTAATGAGATTTTTGTGCTTTATGTTGGCTGCAAAGAGATTTTATATTAGGCACTAATTTTGTCAGCTTTTATCTCAAATCCCTCGTTTAGTGATGTCTAGTCGATTTCTTTATTTTAGTAGTAAATCGTTTACCGCACTCAAGCCACATTCAGCAAGGTATGAAGATGGGAAGGGTAACAATATTTTTCTTGCAAATTGTGTTGAATTAGGCTATTTAGTTTCAGTCTCAGCACAAAGCCACACCATATTGCCTTTTATGTTGAATAGAGTTTTAATTGACTCATCGTTTTTAATTTCAGCAATTTCTTCTCTGTATGGTGTTGAAACATTAGATAAATCAACTAACATTGGCTGCATGACCCATGATGGAAAATCCATTTGCTTTAAATCAACGAATCTATCATTCATATCAGAGGCCAACATTTTCAGATGATTGACAATGGCAGTTATAGCGGTGTCTGTTACCTCGCATTTTTTAACCAGAAAAATAGGTCAAACTTTCTCTCTGAAATATGGTTTTGTCAAACCTCAGCAGACGCAAAAAAACCCAAATATTTTCACTTTTGCATCAACAAGTGTTTTGTTTTCTCCTTGAAATTGTTTATTTAATGTATTAAACTTTTCAAAGATATCTGCTAAATAACTAACATATGCTTTTCCATCAACGGTTTGTAGGGCCTTAATGTCAGGCTTTTCATTTAAAAATTCACCAAGAACATCGAACAACTCCATGAATCTTTTTAAACAATTCCCTTTTGAGAGCCATCTTAATCGCACTTTTTTGTTGTTGTTCTTTGCAACAGGGTTGGGTAGATTATTTTTTTGAAAATTAAACAAAAAATGATCTTGAATTCGGAATAGTCGAGGTTGGAAGGATTCCGGATTTTGGATTTTGTACTCTACAAACACAATGGGGTGCTGCAGCAATGATTCACTAGCAAACTATTTTCTGATATTTTATTATTAGATTTTTTTTTTTTTTAAGTCTCACGTATAGGTCGACCCCCCCCCCCTTTAAAGTTCTTTTTTTGTCTAAAATTTCTCGACTTATACGCGAGTATATACGGTAATCTTATTTACTTTACCCTGAACAGCGAAGTGCTCTACAGCATCTATCCTGATCATGATGTTACCCATAAGTGGGAACCCCCAGTATTCAGTTGTAATATAACTAGGTAATTATCCACACTGTAAGGATGAAAGTTTGCATAAAACTTGTGCAGCCAGAAATCAGGCTTTCAACATATAGTTATTGAATCTTAAGAATTAAATAACAGTGCCTTCTACCTACAAGTAACACTCTGCTTTTTTAAAAAATCTAGGACAATTCTGTTTTCAGAAATGTTTCTGTAAATGTAGCCTAGAATTTTTCTAAATTTTAGTCACCAGAAAAAATTTCCCCTCCCTCATACTTCATTATGAGTTTCCATGTTTAAAATTTAACCTTTAAAGACATGGGCAGTGTGTAATATGCACCATAAATGGTTTCAGTTTTTTAAAGTATAAATAATTTTTAATGATAATTATTTCAGACAGAAAAAAAGAATAGTTTAGAATTATTAGCTAGAAAATTTAAAAGAGAACTTTGAAAGATAACACATTCTAAGTCTATTTTATTTATAAAAGTTTGAATTCTATTAAAAAAATAACTTACATGTTTGGAAATATCCTCATACTCCAATACATATTTGATATGTGAAAGAAGGTCTTCCTGAATTTCTAAACAACACCATCTAAAAACAGAAATTAAAAAATAATACAACAGGCATATATGCAAAAAATTTAAATTTCTATTAACATCTATATGAAGTCAAAAACTTATTTGCCATTATCTTATCGAGCATTCCTTAAGATGTATGATTTTTTAAAGCAAAATGTAATTATTCGAAAATGTAGTGTTTATTCAAAATGAATGCTTTTCTATAAATACATTATAGGTACACTGTAAACGTGTGATTATCCACCAATACCAATTATGGGACCAACAGTGTAGTAGATGATCAGACTTACTAAAATTACATGTCTGTATAAGAATAATTAAAAGTTTTTATTATTATTATTATTTGCTGCATATTTTTGTATAGGGGAGAGTGGAATACAGTAGACAACCCCTTATGTTTTATTTATTTTTAAATTTTTAGAGTTTGTTTTACTGCTATTATTTCTTTTAGGCTTGGAAATTTGTGAGTTTGTAAAAAAAAAAAAAAAAAAAAAAAAAAAAAAAAAAAAAAAAAAAGCAGATTTTGTTAAACAGTTGCGAAAAATGCAAATTAACAAAGCTTCACAAAAGCACAAATTTTGCCAAAGAATTGTATATGTAATAGATTAGATATAGTAAGATTATTTTCAAGATGTAATAATATTCCTTGACTTTATACGGGAGTGTAAATTTTGTTTTAAAGTGCTAAAAAATAAGCATAGTAACTAGTGCAGAAAAAAATATGAATGTTATGAATGAAGGAAAGAAAAGAAGCCAATCAAGATTTTTCCATGCCTGATCATCAAAATGTGCAATTTTTTCATGGTTAAGCAATCATGGCGATTTGCACTTTATGAACTGATCAACAAAATTTGCGATTTTTACAAAAATGATCGGGAAAATATGAAGTTTTTCTGCACCCGATTGACAAAATTCATGTTTTTTATAAAGTCGATCGACGAAACTCATGATTTCCTCCAACATGATCAAGGAAACTTGTGATTTTTCTCTGAGTTTGATCAACAAAATTTGCATTTTTTTTGCACCTAATTATAGAAATTTGTGATTGTTCAGTATGCCATCGACAAATTAGTGATATTTCGGATTCTTAACTGATTGTAGGGTCGCTCCATGGTAACTTATGTTACGTTTTGAACTATTTTCAGTGATTTTAGTAATGTAACAAAGAAGAAAATATATATATATATATTAGACATGGTTCGCTAATTAAAGTTATTCAAAGCCCAATTTATACTAAAATTACATAATTTTAATGTTATTTCATAAATTTTGTTAGTTTTATTTACTACGGTAACTGCCATTACTGAAAAAGGAATATGTTATCATATATAAAGTGCAATTTTCATTATAATTTTTTAGGTAATTTATCCAAACTGACCCTCACATAGGTTTCATTGTCAAATTAAGTTAATTTCACACTTGAATGTTTTTTAGTGTTATATTACTAAAATTATTGCAGTAAATTGCTGTAAATGTAACATAAGTAACCATGGAATGACCCTCTGATGCATTATTATTATTTTTTTTTTTTTACTTTGCTGCAAATTGATGAAGTTCACAGCTTTTTCTTGCAATAAACTGATGAAACTCACAATTGTTATGCCCCCGATTAACAGGGTTCCCCCAAGTGGTCCCAGCCCAAAAAAACCCGTCCGGGTTTTTTCAAATTTTTGCAGGATTTTACAACTATATCATTGCACAATTTAACTGATTTCTTATTTGAAATTAATGAAAGACATTATATAAATTTAGCATATTTAACTTAAAGCAGGGTTGTTATGATTTTGCCCAACTCAAAAAACCAACTTTTTTTTTTTTTTTTTCAAAATTTCAACTTTAAATTGCCTAAGGTTAATTTCTTAAAATTGTTATTAAGATCTTAATAATGATATTAAGATATATTTCTTAATAGCAATACACCACTCGTAAAGTTAGTTTCTCACCACAAGAGGAAAAAATATCTTAATTCTACCAATGAAAATTTTAAAAAGAAATAATTGTAATTTAATTTTTTATATATCAGAAACACAAAAACAAACTTTTTCCCATAAAAAAAATTATAATTTATTCTATGTTATGTTATACAATATTGAAACTCGTAACAAAATACCACATATGCTGGGAATCCTAATTTATTGAAGTAGCTATGTAAGATTTAGTTTATTCTGTTAATTAGTTATAATAAAAAAAAATACTAATTCTGATTTAGCATTAGTATTAATACAGTATTTTAATGATAATTTCATTTGCAAAATTATTACTGGTAATCAATTTTTGTAAAAGCAAAAGGTAATTTTGATCGTCATGTATTTATATATTTTTGTAATTACTTCAAATTGTGTTTAGTAGAAGTAAGTACATTTTTCTTTTCAAACATTTTGAATGTTCTTCGTTAACTCAAAAAATTCATTTACAGCTGGCTTAATATATCAATGCAAGAAACTAGTCATATCAGACACAAATCTACCTTTTAAATTAACTAGGTTTTTTAATATATACATTTTGTTGATTTATTTTTAATGCAAAATTGTACCCAGGTTTCACTGATACATGAACAGTTTAGCTGTTATATATATGAAAATTAGAAATTTTAAGTCTTTAAAAAAAATTCGATAAAACCCGAAAAAGCTCAGGTTCTTACAGAAAAACCCGGGTTTTAGACTAGTGGGCCCAGTGGGTTGGGCTTTTTTAAAAAAAAACCCGGGTTTTTTCAAACCCTGCCGATAAACGAAATTTAAAATTTTTCCATTCATCATAGACAATATCAGCGATTTTTCCCATTTCGTATCAATCTATTGTGCGATTTTTTTTCTTCTCCTAATGACACAATGTGCTTTTTTGTGACCAATCAACAAAATTTGCAATTTTTTCACGCCTGATTGAGAAAATTAGAGATTCGTACGAAGTCCATCGAGAAACTTCGACCATTCGTAAGAAGTCTATCGAGAAACTTCGACATTCGTAAGAAGTCTATCGAGAAACTTCGACATTCGTACGAAGTCTATCGAGAAACTTCGACATTCGTACGAAGTCTATCGAGAAACTTCGACATTCGTACGAAGTCTATCGAGAAACTTCGACATTCGTACGAAGTCTATCTGTGGAATTTTTTCTGAGTATTAGAAGTAACTAAATGAAAAGGGGTTAGAAGATTTCTAAGCATGGGTGCAAGTTTGAAATTTTGCCAAGATTGAAAATATTTTGACACTTCACCCTCCCACTGAATGAGAACATAAGCACGTAACTCGAGTTTTCTTCCATGACCATATGATGAAATAAGTTTCTTCCCCCGATCTTTCGACAAAATTTTCAACTTTTCTACAATATTTTGCTGAAATTTGTGATTTCTTTACGATTTTAAACCGAAACTTGCGATTTTCCACTGAAATTTGCGATTTTTCTAGTTTTCAGCAGAAATCTGCATTTTTTCGCTGAAATCCAAGTATTTCATACAATCTTTTGATGAAATTTGCGTCCTTTTTTGCTATCCTTCAACAAAAAGTTTCATTTTCTCAGTTATCATTTGATGAAATTCTTGGGTTTTTTGCAATCATTTCACAGAAATCACGCTTTTTCTCGATCTTTTGGCAAAATTTGCACCTTTTCCCCGATCCTTCATTTAAATTCACATTTTTGTGATCCTTTGACAAAAAAAAGCGTACTTATTTTGTATTCTTTGACCGGAAATAGCGTCTTTTTTTGCAATTATTCGACAGAAATAGTGTCTTTTACGCGATCCTTTAACAGAAATCGCATCTTTCCATGATGCTTTGGCAAAGTTTGCATTTTTTTTTCACGATCCTTTAACAAAAATCGCAGTTTTACTGCAATCATTTGATGAAAATCGTGGAATTTTTTGCAATCATTTGATGGAAATCTCTTTTTCTCGATTCTTTGACAAAATTCGTGATTTTTCCACGATCTTTTGACAAAATTCACGTCTTTTCCACAATCGTTTGATTAAATTCATGCGATTTTGCACTTTTTTGCGATCCTTTGACAAAAATTGCATCTATTCAGTATTCTTTGACTGGAAATAGCATCTTTTTCGTGATTTTTCTACGGAAATTGCATCTCTTCCATGATTCTTCGACAAAAATAGCATATTTTCTGCAATTCTTCGACGGAAATAGGATCTTTTTTGCAATTCTTCGACAGAAATAGCATCTTTCTAGCGATTCTTCGACGGAAATAGCATCTTTCCAGCGATTCTTCGACGGAAATAGCATCTTTCCAGCGATTCTTCGACGGAAATAGCATCTTTCCAGTGATTCTTCGACGGAAATAGCATCTTTCCAGTGATTCTTCGACGGAAATAGGATCTTTTTTGCAATTCTTCGACAGAAATAGCATCTTAGCGATTCTTCGACGGAAATAGCATCTTTCCAGCGATTCTTCGACGGAAATAGCATCTTTCCAGTGATTCTTCGACGGAAACAGCATCTTTTCAGCGATTCTTCGACGGAAATAGCATCTTTCCTGCGATTATTCGACAGAAATAGTGTCTTTTACGCGATCCTTCAACAGAAATCGCATCTTTCCATGATGCTTTGGTAAAGTTCGCATTTTTTTTCACGATCCTTTAACAAAAATCGCGTTTTTACTAGGGATGTACCGAATATTCGGTATCTATTCGGTATTCGGCCATGTTACCGAATATTCGATTAGGCCGAATATCAAAATATTCGGTTAAGCCGAATATTCAGTTTGGCCAAATATCAAAGTATTCGCCGAATCGAATGCTTAATAAAGCCTTTTAAAACACATTTTAAAAAACTTTTCACAATTACTGCTTTTAACTGTCAATTTATAAATATCTTTAAAATAATTAGAAATAAAATCATATTTAAATAAAATAGAATGTTTTTACATTATTTATTTGCTGTTTGTAAAGTTTAACTTAAGAAAACTTGTGTTTTCGTTTGTTGTATTAACAATGAAGAAGATACCATAACTATATTTTCAACTCACATGCTTTGATTTCTGTAAAATATGATATGATGAGAAGGATGGAAAATGCCCTTATTCATAGGTAAAGAACTATGAGCTAGGCATTCCTTTATTCAGAATTAAGTTGAAAGTATTTATATTGAAAAAAATCTGTCTTGAGTTATTTAAAAAGAACAAATATGAGACTATAGTTTTTTTTCAACTATTTTTTCATTATTTCTCTTTGATTTCAAAATGTTTGTTTTAATTCGTAGAAAAAATCATGATATTTAAGATTTTATTAATTGAAAAAGTCTCATAATTATGCTTCTTAAATAAAAAAAAGGCAGATTTTTTTCAATACTGAATGTTCTTATAAAAAGTTCTTGTTTATCAAAATATAAGTCTCTTTTATTAAATATTATGTAAAATTATTTTAAAAAGTAACATTTTAATACCTTTAAACTTTGAAATATAAAAAGTATTTGGGAAGCCAAATATTCAGTATTCGGCTGAATAGTTACTATTTCGCTGGCCGAATATTCGGTATTCGGCCTAACAATTACTATTCGGCTCAGCTGTCGGCCGAATATTCGGCATTCAGCCAAAATCACTATTCGGTGCATCCCTAGTTTTTACTGCAATCATTTGATGAAAATCGTGCATTTTTGGAATCATTTGATGGAAATCTCTTTTTCTCGATTCTTTGACAAAATTCGCGATTTTTCCACGATCCTTTGACAAAATTCACGTCTTTTCCACAATCCTTTGATTAAATTCATGCGATTTTGCACTTTTTTGCGATCCTTTGACAAAAATTGCATCTATTCAGTATTCTTTGACTGGAAATAGCATCTTTTTCGTGATTTTTCTACGGAAATTGCATCTCTTCCATGATTCTTCGACGAAAATAGCATATTTTCTGCAATTCTTCGACGGAAATAGCATCTTTTTCGCAATTCTTCGACGGAAATAGCATCTTTTTCGCAATTCTTCGACGGAAATAGCATCTTTTTTGCAATTCTTTGACGGAAATAGCATCTTTCTCGCGATTCTTCGACGGAAATAGCATCTTTCTCGCGATTCTTCGACGGAAATATCATCTTTCTCGTGATTCTTTGACGGAAATATCATCTTTCTCGTGATTCTCTGACGGAAATATCATCTTTCTCGTGATTCTTTGACAGGAGTTGCGTTTTCCTGCAACTTTTTGACAGAAAACTCGTCTTTTTTTGCAATCCTTTGACAGAGACCACGTCTATTTCACATTCTCTGACTGAGATGATATCTGTTCAGCAATCTTTTAACAGGAATTGCATTTTCTTCACAAGCTTTTGATAAAAATCATGCCTTTTTTCAAAATTCTTTGATGATATTAGAGTGTTTTTTGCGTTCTTTCGACAGAAATAGCGTGTTTTTCGCGATCCTTTGATAGAAATCGCGTTTTTTTTTCCCGCAAGCTTTTGACGGCAAATGTGACTTTTTTGCAGTCCTTTGACAGAAATAGCACCGCGATCATTTCACGAAAATTATGGTTTTTTTTCCACGAACCTTTGATGAAAAGCGCGTGTTTTTCACTATCCACTTCCATCCTCAGGAATTTTTAAGAGACTGAATTCCGTCTCAGGACTGAAAAACTTGCACTTATGTTTCTAAGCCTTGCATTATGGCTAAAAAATTGATTTCTTACAATAAAAGAAAGTGATTAAATGTTCTTGACAGTAAAACTACTATTATTTAAGTATATAAAGTAGAATTTAGAATTAGCCAAAAATCTCTTCAAGACTGAAGGTCTTGCACCCATGTCGATAAAATTTGAGATTTTTCCACCAACCATTGACAAAGTACGGTTTTTTCTGCACCCAATAAATGAAATTTGAGATTGTTAAATGACTGATGAAAACTGCATCCCCCCCCCCCGACAAATTGATGAAGTCGTGATTTTTTTCTCATGTTTTTCATTGATGAAACTTGAGATTGTATGGAGCCAATGAACAAAATTTCCAACTTTACAGCACCTCATCGACAAAATTTGAACCTTTTATATGCACTGATCGATAAAATTTGTGATTTTTTCTGTGCCTGATCTACAAAACTTGCAATCTTTTCATGCCTGATCAACGATATTTCTTTTTTTTCTGCATCAAACAGCGTTCCTTTTTTTTTTGCTGTTGGAGCGATAAATAGACAAATTATTTGTTTTTTAGTACAGCCGATGAAGAAAATATGCAATTTTTTGACGCATTATCAAGAAAGCTGATGATCTTTACCTGTGCGATCATTGAAATGTGGAATTTTATGCATCTGATAGAAAAAATTTGCGATTTTTCCAAGCTTGATTGACAAAACTTGTGATTTTTCCGTGCTTGACCTTTGAAATTCGATATTTTTTCTACACCTCATTGGCAAAATTCATGATTTTTCTATTTCCTATAAGCAAAATTTGAGATTTTGCACACCTTATCAACCTAATTTAAACTTCCATTTTTAATTCATATCATAAAAAACAAAGTCCCATTAATATGCCCCTTCCCCCAATCAAATGTGAAGAAAAATCATAAAATAAGAGGGAAGCATTTACATATTAAAATTGTAGTACATATCTATGGATGGTGGTGATAGGGAGATGCTAATGGCTGATCGTCACAAAGTATGCATTATTTTAATTAAGTGAAACTCAGACTTCTGACAAAATTCGCATTTTTTTTTTTTTTTTTTTTTAAGTATTTTGACAAAATGTGTTTTTCACGACCATTTGACGATAATCGCACTTTTTTCCATGGTCTTTTCAAAGAATTTGGCATTTATCCATGATCCTTTAGCAAAATTCAGTTTTTTACAGCCCTTTTAGCAAAAATTTGCATATTTCTGCGATTCTTCAACAAAACTTGCATATTTTCTGTAATCCTTCGGTAAAAGGCGCATAATCTGCAATTTTTCAGCAAAATTCACATATTTTTTTTCCTGTCTTTAAACAGAATTCATTATTTTTCTACAATCTTAACTTGTCCCATATTTGTGAGGCAATTCCTGGTTATTGCTTAATAATGTAATTTTATTATAGTTATATATGATATTTTATCTATTATAAGTGTACACCCTAAAAACTATTGTCCTGCAACTTCTTTTAATCGCAAGTTTAAAGCCTCCTTAAAAATATAACTGTAAATGCAAAAACGGTAAGTGCTCTGACGGTAAGTGCTCTAACGGTAAGATAAGACACACCCTATGACAGAAGAACTAAGTAGAAAACCTCTCTTCTTGCAAAATGCTGAAATCATGCATAATCATATATATAGGCAATACAAACATCCAAATGTTATGCCGAGTGTTAAAGATCCATATTAAAGTTTACGTAAAATTTCTTGAAAAAGGATCCAGAAACTTCAGTCATAAAACCGAAAAAATAAACATTTAGTTATATATTTTACTAGCAGCCTTCGCCCGCTACGCCAGTGGCGCAGCCAAGGGGGTGGTTTTAGGGTTAAAACCCCTCCCAGAGCTGAGAAAGATCGCTATAATTGCTGCTTATATGAATGAAATCCAAACTTAATATTTAAATGTTTTGGCGCATTTCGGAATCCGCCACTTTATTGAATCAGATTTCACTTAATAAAATGATTCAATTAAATGGCAAAAATTCTACTTAAAATTGTGAAAGTGCATATTACATGAATCAGTTAAGTAAAAATGAGTTATTTGAACTAAATTACTTTTCTGAGATGCTTCATGCTAAAAAAAAAAATGATGATGATTTCCGGCCACACAGACGCTTTTTGAGTTTAAGTATTATACCGTAAATATTCTAATTAGTACCGATTCTATTAACCGGCGATTCAAATAACCGGCAATCCCTTTTATCAGAAACTCAAAACCCCCCTTAGAACCGAATTCTGGCTGCTCCACTGCGCTACGCTGGTCAGTTTTTTAAGAAACTTTGAATCAAACGAAATTTTTATATCATAGTAATTTTCAGTTTTATATCGTACTTTAGACTGTCTGTCATCAGTGAAAAATCAGTCATCTAAACGGAAAGTTCAATGTTAGTCACCAATGAATGACGCAGCGCTCAACATATTAACAAGTTTAACCACATGAAAATTTATTCAGCGGAACATTTAAAATAAAGCCAAACTTTTGTAATTGGATTCATCTGATAAAAAAACATTTCCTAAGTATTCAATTAAACTAGAATGCTATATTTCATTTGTTACAAAATTTCTGAAAAATTATCTAACAATGTAAAATCCATTAAAATCTATCTTGTAGAACTTATGTTATAAGCGGCCACAATGAAATTTCACTTTGCGCTTGATATATATTGAGATAGTTAAATATAGCTTACATAATCATGTTAACCTGATTATAGAACTCTTTCAAAATTATAGGTTGAATAGATTTTTTTGTGCTGTGATTAATACGAAATCCAAACTTTCTTTTATTTATAGAGATAAGGATTGAAAATTTCACGTTTTTGCGCCGAAAACACCACCAAATCAGGAAAATGTGAAGTATCTCAAGAACTACTGAACTTAAAAATTGCTTGGTACCATTCGATTCAGCATGAAAAAATGCACTAAAATATGTTATCAGTTGAAAAATAACTACAAAAGCCGATTTTTTAGGAATTTTTTTAAAGTTCGTCCCTGTTTTTAAACCCCTTAGGGGTGGAATTTTCAAAAATCCCTTCTTAGCGGCACTTGATGTTATCAGAAGTATTTTTACCCCAATTTTCAAGATTTTAGGTTCGGCAGTTTTTTTGTGATGCGATTAATACGAAATCCAGACCTTCTTTTATATATATAGATAAGGATTGAAAATTTCAGGTTTTTGCACCAAAGACACTGCCAAATCAGGAAAATGTGAAATATCTTGCAAACTACTAAACATAAAAGAATTGCTTGGTACCATTTGATTCAGCATGAAAAAATGCACTAAAATATGTTATCAGTTGAAAAAAAACTTCAAAAGCAGATTTTTTAAGTATTTCTTTAAAATTTGTTCCTTTTTTTAACCCCTTTAGGGGTGGAATTTTCGAAAATTCCTTCTTTGCGGCACTCGATGTTATCAGAAGTATTTTTACCCCAATTTTCAAGATTTTAGTTTTAGCAGATTTTTTTGTGCTGTGATTAATACAAAATCCAGACTTTCTTTTATATATATAGATTAACCAATAAATTTGTAAGGATTAATCTATTTACAGTGGATAAAAAAGTAATAAATATTGCTAATAAATGCTACAAAAATTCTTTGGCTAGTTCATGCTTTGTAAACTATACAAGTCTTTTGTATATGAAATAATTTTGTATCTATACCAAAACAAATTATGGTTTATTATTAAACAATTATGAGATGAATAAAACTTTTACAAGATTGATTATATTTACTTTAATACTCAGTTTTAAAAAATTAACTATCAATATACATTCTTTACGTCAAAAAGGATTCTGACCAATAATTACCCCAGAAAGACAGAGAATTACCCCATTTCCAGAACAATTCTTGGTCACTTAAAAGTTATTTCAAATTTCAATTATGTGCATATATATATTTAATTAAGATTTTTTATTATATAACCATCATGGGGGGTTTATTCCACAAAAAATTAAGAACAATACCTTTAATAGTTTTCATAATAATTGGATGCTGATTTTTGATCAGGAATTACCTCAGGTGACCAGGGCCGTAACTATAAACTTAGAGGCCCCAGGTGCAGTTTTTTCCCCGCACACTGCTGTTTAAATATTACGCAGTATGATAAATCAAAAAATGGCTTAAAAACATAGAATTGGGCAGGTACTTGGCGCCGACAAAATTTTTGTTGATCCCACTAAAACTAGCAAAGGGGAAAAAATACAGACTTCTGATTGGTTGAATACTTTGAAGAGTGTTTTGCTTAGGTTCATTTTTGTTTATGCAACTTAATCATATGTTTCTGGGTACTTACATATTAACACCAGGTGAAGAATAAGAATAAGCAGAAGAATAATAAAGAACATTCTTGTTCGCATGTACACAAAAGATGCCGTCAAAAATGAGCAAACAACGAGGCAACAAGGAATCCAAAACATAACTACATGCACGTAAGAACAACAAAATTGCTCTTTATTTGCACATTAGCATAACCTCTGCTGTGGCGTTGTTAATACATAAGTACACCTGTTCCTGATTCTGCTTAAAAACCCTTTGAAAGATAAGTTTTGATAATTTTTTTTTTCGATTTTATCGAAGAGAGATTTTCTAGAATTTTTTAGACACGTTTTGTATCATTCAAGTGATCAAAAACTCATATTTTCTTTCTTATACTAGCTTCGGTGTGATCGGCAAACACAACATGACACATTCGACTTGACATTTTGCTGTCTGCTCTAGAGCTGATTTTGCATGTGAAGTGTACAGAGTATATCGACAAACATGCAAAAACATTTATTCTAGTGCTTTGATTTATTTAATTACTAACTTTTAGCTAGGTGCTGGGCATTTTATAGGAAGTTAGACAAGAAACTAAAATCAACAGTGTTTTTTAACCATCAATTTGGGGGTACCCCAGGTATGGAGGCCTTGGGGTAGTGCCCTGGCGATAGCTACGACCCTGCAGGTGACCCTACCCAGGTAAAACAATAAATCTGATTACTTATATCCATTCTAGTGGACAAACAGCAGTAAATGTTAATATAAATATACATAATGATTTCATAAATGCATACATTAAAAAATTGTTTTTAACATGATTGGAAATTAGCAATGATAAACAAAATAAACAATTGATAACAGTTTTTGGCAATCATTTAACGGCTCAATAAATATACAAGACTGGGCATACCCTGCACTTTATCAAATTATATAAACAAATGTGTTTTGAGTCTTCAAAATGAAGTCGCCGATTTTTTTTTTTTTTTTTTTTTTTTTTTTTTCCCCTAAACATGCCAAAATGCATTTTTTGAAAATTATTGCAAGTCAAACTCAGCGATAAACAAATATGGTGGTAACGCTTAAAACTAAATTGATATTTCAAAACAAAATTCCTTCGCAGTTTTGTACTCGTAATAATCTCAATAAAAGAGGCCCATTCTCAAAATTTCTTTCAATAAAACAGGTCTCTTCTCAAAATTCCATTCGATAAAAATATACTTTCATTGATTATTTTTATTAAAATTTTAATATTTTAATAATAACAAGTTAAACTTACCATAAAGAAAAACTTTAGCAGAAGGATTTAAAGAAGTAATCATTAATAAACATTTGTTGTTATTTTGAGAAACTATTTCATTTTTGGGGAAAATGTTTCTTACACACAAAAAAAAGTATAAAGATATGATACAAATCTAAAAAAGAACTTTTACTTTTTATAAAATGGGTCCTAAGAAAAAAAAAATGTATCGATTGCTCATAAAGTTAGGTAAATAATGTTTAAAGAAATGCTTGTATCTTTACATTAAGAAAACGTGTACTGATGTTTTCAAGTCACCTACCCTACAATATTTAAAATTTTTACTCAGTTATAAGTATTAAATAATTAGTGTATAAAGAATATTTAGCAAAGCACTTACCTTTTACATAAAAAAAATCCACAAGGAAACGTTGAATTCAGATATCTCACGCGCCGCTATTCAACACACAAACACAAATCACAGCGGAAGCCGCCATTATTTTAATCGAAATCAAGCCTCGCCTCGTCAATGTTGCCACTCTTCTTTTTCATTATGACAAACTTACACGAATAATATGGCAGAATATCGATACCAAATCAGTGTCGCGAAGAAAATGATCATATACATTGTATTAAAGGTGATACCGTAAAACACATACATAAGTGACATATTAAACTACTGTCATGTATAGGATAATTGATAGATAACAAGCATTTAACGCTTTTACAGGAGTACGATTTACTATCGTCTTTCTGTAATAATATTGGCACAACTTGTATGATATAACTTTCTTTTGTCATTAAAACATGCCGCAATGATACTTGAAAATCGATGTACTTGACAAACATGATAATTCTGACATCCGATCGTGACTTTTCCGACAAATTTGTGTTAGCTGGGAGGTTTACCATTGTGCATTCCTGCACCGAAAAATATGAAAACATGGCAGATTGGGAGTAGGAAAAGATAATGGTGAACCCATGAATCAACCGCAAAAATCGGATTTTTAGTTGTTTTCCACCAAGATATGGCTTGGTAGACGGATTGTGTTTTAATATACATATTGAGATTTAACTAATCCTAGATTTTCATCCATTAACTCGATGAGGTGATTGTCTGGTACCATCCCCTATCTGTCTAATATAGACGGTCAGAAAATGTAGATCGTTTGCTCTTAAAATGATATAAATAGCTCAGTATTCCTTTTCAGCTTATATTACAAATGAAATTTAAGTATTCACAAAGCAGAATCAAATGCAAACTTATTATTTTTTGTGTTTGACAGATTCGTTATTTTTGTTATTAGTGTTCTTTTTTTATTTAAAAGTTTTGATTTTATATCGGAAATTTTCAAAGAACTTTTAATTTAAGCATGAAATAGCTATCTTAGATTTTAAAAAAAATAGTAATATAAGAATTTTCTGGTGTAAATGTGAAATTTTGAAATAAAAGTGGTCAAAATTGTCCTCTTGGTGTTTGTACCCCAACACGACATTTCTGACCATACATTTTGTATATTATTTGTGATGCCAACACCTTTTTTCCTCCACATACCAAAGTTTTACCAAAATGCCTTTAAAAGAACAAATATGTCCCCATTGAATAGATTAAAAATTGAAAATGTGGAATATTTAGAAGATTAAAATATTGCAGTAAATTCACATTTAAAATCATCTGCTGATACCACCTTCAAAATGGCCACATTGATTAATTGGTGTCGTTACACACAAACACGACTGTACTTTAAGATAACGATATTACATTGTAAGTCATACTGCTTTAACAGTCGAATATAATTGATTTTTAAGATAACATTTCGATAAAAATTAATTACCTTTTACAGAATGTAAAAGGAAATTCTATATTTCAAGTTTTCAATTTTCGTTAGTCTATATATTTTTATTTAATATGACATCATTTCAACAACTGACATATTATATTTTGTGATCCGATTGTATTAATGGCTTTGTTTAAGATTTTAAATTGAAGTAAAACTTCCTTTATATATTTTTGTTATTGAATAAATATATTGTAGAATATTTCTTTTGTTACATGACAGATATAGGTACTTATTTTCGATTTTTTTAATGAAATGTGTATGAGTGAATAATGGAATTTCGAATAAAAAGGAGGAAATATATAACGTACAGTCTACCAGATTTGAGTAACGTAACTGAGGAGGTTATCACAAGATGGCAGCTAAATTTTTACATCGGATTAACAGTTTCTGATTAACCCCTTGGGGACGAGCGACACATACGCGTGTCGCAAAATGGCTTACGAATCCTTGTTTATTCCAACCAGTAAAATTTTACTGTTAAATTTGCCTTTTTTAATCAGAGCATTTTCTCGATTTAATAAGGTACAAATTTCTGTTTTTAAAAACCGGTGACAAAACAATAAAAATTTCGTAAAAGGCTCCCGTCGCGAAAGGGTTAACGCCAAACTTCCGCCAGAATCTTCCTGCAAATTTTTAAACTTCTAAACATTGCACATTTTAAATTTTTATACCGTTTTATAGAGAAAAAAATGCACTTTTGAATGAAATTCGTTTGAAATTTTTATGACAATTTGTTTTCAAATTATTATTATTATTCCTTGTAGCTACTGGTATTTTTTGTATGATTTTCATGCATTCTGTTCGCGAGTAATTTGACATGTATTTGATGTATACTTTGTTTTTCAATTTTTCTCGTAAATTATCAATCGTACAGGTGTAGTTCTTTGGGCTTCTTTTATGTATTCCCAATGAGGAATCTTGCTGCGCAGAGTTTGGGTGTCATTTTTGGGACACCACGTATAGAATTTTTTAACACTGTGTATGAATAAACAGTAAAACTCTAATTTTGTATTGAAGTGGATATTAAAAATAAAGTTCATAAAATACCTAAACATTATTTTTAACGTATTTCATTTATTTTTAAAACAAGTATCAAAATGGAAATCATAATCAATAACATTATAAACATGCGATTTTTTAATTGATAAATAAGTACATAATAAAACAGCAATTTCGGCATGTGCCAGGGGGAGGATATAGCTTTCATATTCGTTGTTTTTGTTAAATATAGCTTTTTTGCGACTCGATTAGATGGGTTAATAAAAATTCTTTAATGTTTTATTACTATCTCATTGAAAATTTTACTGAAATTTTAAGAAGATCAAATACTACGAACCCTTTAAAAAGAAATTTCGTAAATACTGAATTTGAATGAGAATTATGCCAAATTAGTAATCTATAGCCAAATCGGCAATATTTATGATTGTTTAATGTCCAAAAATGGTTTACTTCTGTTGCCACAATGACAAAAAAGTAATAAAAACTTTATATAATAATAATAATTTGAAAACAAATTGTCATAAAATTTTCAAACGAATTTCATTCAAAAGTGTATTTTTTTTCTCTATGCAACGGTATAAAAATTTAAAATGTGCAATGTTTAGAAGTTTAAAAATTTGCAGTTCAAAAAAATTGTAAAACTGAAATTTCATTTAAAATTTTTATAAGATGGGTCCAGGAATATTAATGTTTAATCCATGTCATGTCATACATAATAAGAGGCAGTCAGCCTGATTAACTCCATCAAATAAAAATGCACATTTTAAACAGTTAAAGTTATATAACAATAAACTACTGTTTTTTTTATTTATGGTCTGTCTAGGAATATTAATGCTTAATGCATGCCGTACGTAATATATGACTCGTTATGGTCATCCTAAAAATGATGTTTATTATTAATATTAAGTATAGAATTCCTTTTTAAGTCTTTAAAATTTTAGTCTTTGAAAATATCATTTTTCAAATAGTCGTTCTAATTTGTTAAATTACATTTTTTTCTTTCATTGTGGTCTTTTTTCAAAATGTCAACAACCATAGAATTACATGCAACAACCTCAAATAACTGTCGCCAATTTCCGACCCAAGGGAAAACGGGGGAAATGTCTGTTTCGCTCAGACTCCAGTGTATTGAGAAGCCGCTGTATATGTCTGTCGGCCGGGGGTTGGAACCACCAAAACTGTCTGCCAACTGAGGAAATATCTTCTTGTAGTTACCCAAGTAACACATATAAAATTCAGCTTTTATAAAATGACGAAAGTAGAATTTCCTATTATTGAAGTTTAGTGGTTGTCGGCCGGGGGTTGGAACCACAGGAAGTGTCTGCCAATGGAGGACGTGATTTCTAACATCATTCCAAAGGAAATATAAAAAAAATCACGCTTTATAAAATGACGAAAGTAAGTTGGTATTTTTTACACCTTTGCTCCCTGGTCACTGCCAAAGCCACCATGATCCAAATTTCATAATTATTCATCGTTCCTATCTTTGTTGGAAGACTGCGCTGAGAAAGTTTCAGCTTTTATAAAATAACGAAGGTCTGCCAGTCACGGGCTCTTAGACTAATATGGTTGATAAGGAATACGATTTACAACAATCGAGTTAATCAATGAGTCAAATAAGTGTATTAATACCATTGTCTTGATGGAATTTTACACCTTATTATTAATCTTAAAATATACAAATATATACTTAAAAGGTGTAGCAAAAATCAATTTAATTCATAACAAAATATATGAATTCGACATTTCATTATTAAAAATAAAAAAATATTTAAAGTTATTAAAAATAATTATGCATTAGATTAACGAAAATTTTTTGTCGTGTAATATTTTACGTCTATTTTTTAATTATTATTATTTATATTTCTTCATTGACACCACTTTTTTGAAACGGTAAAATTCGCATAGTGTTTACGTATCGCATTAAGGCCAAAACGATTAGAAATTTACTTTTTCAAGAAAATGGTGTAAATGAAGAACTATGATTTTTGAAGAAATACGAGTGTAATAACATTACATGATAGAACTTTCCAGTTGACCTGATGCATCATAGCTACCAACTTTAATAATTTTTTCTTATCGCTAAAAGTTAATGATAAATTTTGCCTGATTTGATTGCTAAACTTTGCAGTGGACTACCTTTTTTAAAATTCATTTTTTTTTTATTGGCACCACTTTTTTGAAACGGTAAATTGCGTTTTCTTTTCGCCTTAATTACCATGTCATTTAATAAGGCACATTTTATCATTCGTACAAAGAGATGTCAATCAAGAATCTGATTTTTAAAAAAGTAGCTCATCTGGCAACATTGAAACAGTGTGGATAATTTTAAGGGGTTTCGATTTGACATTATCTTCAAGTCCAATCAACAGCTGAAACGTCTTTTTAAATATTTGAAGCTTTAACCCTATAACGGACAAAGGATTTTCATTGCTAAGACATTGAAATAAGTAAATTACACCAGTAATGGTCAACAAATGTATTTGTAAATAAGAAAAAGTGATTTTCTACATGCATAATAAAATGGATTTTATAAAACTAAAATTCCGCTGTCGCTGTTGGTTATCGGATTTAAAAATTTGTGGTTTCGTATAGAAACCAATGAACGTTAAAGAGTTAAACCCTTTCCGGCATACTGTGCCTAGTCCGGGTTTCTTAATTTTAATTCTTATCTTGCAAAGCTCACCAATAATATTTTAGTAAAATTTTGCTTCTACAGGCTTTGAGTGAAAGCTTAAATTAACGGGTTCTTAATATCTCAAAAAGTTGTTCCTAAATTCCGGTGTTACTCGATTATTTTTCATTTTACTAACAGAATTTGCACGAGACGGAAAGGGTTAAGAATGGAAAAATTTGAACAGTACTAATATTATTATGTTAATAATCTTACAAAGCGCTCTGGACAGCAGTAACTTTCTTCGCCTTATATAATGAAAGAGCTTCCTGAGATTAACGATGGCGAAATAACTGTAAAAAATTAGTGGTGCAAAGAGCAATTAGATTCTTATATACGCGTGACACTTGGCAACACTATATATTATAGAAAAAGGCATTATGAAGTCCAACGCGGGCAGATATTCTAAGTATTACTGTTTTTTTAAGGGAAGGCAAGACTGTGGGCAATCTTATGGAAAGTATACCAGAATTAAGACGCGTTTCCTCTGAAAATTACCGGACCAATTTTGGTGAAATTTGAAATGAATATTCACTGGATTTTGTTCAAGATTTATGGCAGACACATTTTTCTGCAACTAAAACTCTTTATTTTAGAACGATTTCAATTTTCCATTTTTCAAAAATAAATAAGTAGATCTGAAACTACAGTCGACTCTCCTTAATTCGAACTTGTCGGGACCACAAGAAATGTTCGAATTATGGAAAATATGAAATGAAAACATGCTTAATATGGTACTATTACAAATGAATTAATGTTATAGTGTTTTTTAAATTTATTTCGTCTGTTTTCATTAGAATATGACTGAATATTAAATTAGAATGCATAAATACATAAACTAATTTAAAGATTAGAAACAAGCACAATTGAAGAAAAACTTAGAGTCACTGATGAATAGACGGGGCACTAAGAAAGTGGATATCAAATGCATTGGATCATATGGATCATTCGGAACAATTTTCCGAAAAATCAAAGAATGAAAGTTATTCAAATGATCTGAAATCCGTGAGAAAGAAGAGAAAAATTAAAAATTAGAATTCTCGTTCGTTCGAATTAAACGAAGTCAAGAGAAAATGAGTTCGAATTAATGAAAATTTTTAATGTTATTCTGCCATTGAAAATTTCGGGACTTCACATTTAGTTTGAATTAAGCGAAGATTCGAATTAACGAGAGTCGACTGTAGTTAAAATTTTTGAAACTGTATACCATATGGGATCTTGTATTTATGTTCTACTACGAAAAAAATATCCAAAACGCTCGAACACTTTATGAGATATTGAGATTTTTATCTCAAAAATACGATTTTTCAAAATTCTTAAACATTTCAAATTTGTGTGAAGTTCTTGTACAATTTTATCAAACACATAAATTAAAGTACATATAAAAAATGGATAAAATTTAGTTATATGTAGTAAATAAGGTAGTATTTTAAACCTTGTCGGTTCCATGCCACTTCCAAATACTTCCAGACTACCATCTTTTACACTAATTTTATACAGTTAACACCACTTTTCTTATAAGATTTTTAGTTCCTTTTTGACAACTCGTCTACAATAAAAAATTAATGTTATAAATACTATAATGCAAGTAGGTTTGGTTTATTTTATGACGGCTGATTATCAACAGCTAGGATATAGGCCCAAAAGGGAATGCCCTCCGGGGAGGGGGTGTATTGCGAATAGGATAAAAAAATGGTAGCAATATTATGTAGAAGTTAGCAGACATGATTATGAATATTTTCAATGAGTCAAAGGAAAGCATATAGTTTCTCTAGTTTCGAAGCCTAAATAATATGTAATACAGATACTTATTCATTGTTTCTTTGTTGTTGTCGTTGTTTTCAAACCTAATGACATCATAAATGAAATATCTTATCTGAAATTGATCCTTTAGCCTCATAGTAGTTTAAGTTCAAAATTAAGAATCAAAAGTTACAATTCCCCTTAAAACAGCAGTTTAATAATCAATAAAGATCTAATATTAATATCTCGATTAATAAAGATCTGCATCAGAAAAAAATTATTAAATTTTAGTATTCTAACTTGAGTGGAAAACTGTCGCGAAACTGCTTTTCCTTATTTTGATATAATTTTTTTCCTAATATCCGGTGGGAGATCAGAATTACACGAACGCAATTCCTTGCCCCTCAAAGGGTTATACAAGTAAATAATCTACAAATCCTCAAAATTTTTTTTTGATAAATAAGTTAAGTACTAGTTAAATAGCTTAATGTATCATTTTATTTATCACACTTTATCAGGGATGTAGTAGAGGGTATACGTGGGTATACGCCGTATAACCCTCTGGATTTTTTTAAAAACACCGTACATCCTCTGTTTTTCAAGAAAGTTATAGTATATATACTCTAGGATATGCCCTCTGCTTAGAGCGTATAATCTCTGTTGTTTTTACGACTACACCACTGTACTTTAGGCTATCTTTAAGCACTTTGCAAACTCAGATGAAAATAACATTTATTTTAAGAGGGATTCAGCTTAGATAGAGCCATTTATTTGCTTGCTTTAAATGCAAAATCACATTTAGCTATTAAGAAGGGATGTGAAAATGTTAAAAAAATGGACAGTTTAGTTTTTATAAGGAAAAGAACAGAGGTCCCCGAAGAGAACCCACAAACCGAAGAGTTAACCCTTTCCGGCACACTGTGCCCAGTCCAGGATACCTAATTTTAATATCAAACTTGCAAACGGCACCAAAAATATTTCAATAAAATTTTGCTTTTAAAATGAAAGCATAAATTAAGGAATTCATAATTTCTAAAAAAGTCGTTCGTAAATTCCGGCCAAAGTCGATAGTTTCAATTTTACGGAATTTGCCCGTGCCGGAAAGGATTAAAGCAGCGATTTGTAATTTTGAATTGAACACTTTATTCGAATTACATATTTCAAAAAGAAAAAAGCCGAAAAATTCCTATTTTACTAGCGGACCCGACAGACGTTGTCCTGTCACCGACCGACGTTGCCCTTCTTGGCACCGACTCCAGGAAATGAAATAAATGTACGTAAATATGGTAATACGCACGATAAACACTACGCTCTTAATTTAATTTCTTATTACAATTATGTAACGAAATTATTTTTCACTCTTCAGTATTTTTTGAAGTCGGTTCAATTTTTGATAGAAAAGTTTATTTTTCTTTTTTTAGTTAAAAGTTAACGATTTTCTGAAGTCGGTTAATCTGCTTAGTACCATTCGATTCAGAATAAAAAATTCACTAAAATATGCTATCAGTTGAAAAATATCTACAAAAGTCGATTTTAAAGGAATTTTTTAAAAGATCGTTCTTTTTTTTTACCCTCCTTAGGGAGAGAATTTTCCAAAATCCTTTCTTAGATGCACTCGATGATATAAGAAGTATTTTTACCCGAATTTTCAAGATTTTTGGTTCGGTATATTTTTTTGTGCTGTGATTAATACGAATCCAGACCTTTTTTTATATTTATAGCACTTTTAATTAGCGAAAAATTACTATTAATTTTTGCCTAATTACTAAAAAAGTACTGAATCAATTTCGATGAAATGTGAATCTAAACCATTCTCGAATCCACTGGAACACAGACACAAAATTTCATTAAAATCGGTCCAGTCGTTTAGGAGGAGTTCAGTGACATATACACGCACGGAAGATTTTTATGTATAAAGAATTATTTTCCAGAAATATCTTTCAAGCAATATATTTTACTTTTCTTTTATATTAATTAGAATAAATTATGAATTCAGTATAAAACAGTTTCAGTATTATAAAAAATGCTTTTTTAATAGCAAATTATACTCCTGGCACTAAATAAATATTATTATTCAATATGAAAAGGAATATCTCGAAAAATATAAAGAAAAGTGGTAGTCGAATATGATGCTCTGAAATCACTAAGAAGTTTATTTCCAATAGATATGAATATACTCGATGCCTCAATATTTTTATATACGAATGCAAATTTCAAATGTAATTATACTGTAGTTTAAGTAACTTAAATGTAAATAAAACGCTCAATTTTACGTATATGTTGAATTGCAAAACAATTTCATTTCCTATGGGAAAAAAATCTTAAAAGTTATGCAAAGGTTTAGCTCAAATAAATTATATATAAAAATATTTAATTTTAGGAGGATAAATCTATATTTGCATATAGTTAGTATAATAATTTAATTTATTTAAATCAACATATGAATTTAAATAAACAACATAAACAGGACAGTTTTGAAGGAAAATTTTAATTTAAGGTAAGTAAAACTCAATTTGCAGTTTTCAGTAACATTATTAATAAACAGAGAATATTAAAAGCGTCCTAATTAATGTATTTTCTAGTGAAACCTTCACATGAATATATTTCTTAAATAAATCATTTAACTTAATTTTATTTAATCCGTAATAAAACACATATATTCTATGAATATCTGGATTTTAACGCATTTGTCACATAAAATTTAAAATTGTAAATACATAAGATGAAAGAGCAATTCAAACAGTTATACCTACAAGTTTACAGGTGTTGAATTGTGAGTACCTTTCGTCACATGGCCCACATCAATTCGATAGCTCAGTTTTTCCCAAACAATGATTAAAACATTTACACGGGGGCTCGGGCAGCATCTATCTGGCAAAACATGTATTTCGGGTCACATGGTATCCGAGCCTTATGTAATGGTTTGTAGGTAGGATCATTGTTACAACAGCTACAATGGTCAGCTGGTAGTAGAGGCACATACACACGATCCTTTATGAATCCCCACAGGTAGAAATCACATGGCGTCAAATTTGCTTAAGCGTCTGAACAGAATTTCTTTGCTAATCACTGTTTGGGAAGAACTGAGCTATTGAACTGATGAGTGCCGTATGATTGCCGACTCAGATTGAACATTGTAAGTTTGTAGGTAAAACTGTTTGAGTTGCTCTGTCATTTTATGTATTAATAATAATTATAAATCTTATGTAATAATAATATCTGTGAGCTTTAGTAAAAGTATTAATGAAGTAGCTAATAATATGACAAAACATAAGAACTTGGGAAATTAGCAACTTGCAGATATTGTTAAAATTAATGTTAATAACTAATTAACTAACATTCCACCTATAGAAGCAGAAGAATTGTCTCATAATTTATTGGACGAATTCACAATGGAGGTATCAAATAGGGTATCATCGGATATTAAAATTTTCCCTGCAAGTGTTAATTCTCATAGATTAAAAAAAAGGGAATTTTCTATGGAATTAGCAATAAAAAAAATGCGGTCGTTTGCTTGAAAAGCCCGAGTCCCAAAATATACAATAATATAGTATACACAAAAGTCGTAATAGGATAATGAAATACTTATTAAAAAGTAATTTCGATTTCCGGAGTTGAAAATTTAAAACAAAAGCTGTTTCAAACTTTCATGAGTATTGCTATATTTCTACGCAGGGCTTGCCACAGGCGACTATTTTTATATAATGTTCGTACCAATATTATTCTAATTAAAAGTATGAAGCATATTATTCTTGCAAATGTTGTCAAAGTACTTGTTAAATATTTCTGTTTAGAGAAACTGGTGCCAGTCAGAATTAAAAAATAGTTGTCTGTGGCAGCCCTTTCTATGTAGTCATTTCTTGCATCACTGCAAGACTGGGACGGACGTCTATTTGCATATTCTGCACGCATCATTATTTTAAAAAAAAACATTGTAGTATCTTTCTCTGGCAACTTTTGTCAAATATAAGTAAAAGATTCTAGTTTTAAAATAGAATTGTAAAAAAGCTCGCCTCTGGCAGCCTTTTTAATGCTGCCAATTTGGTCTATTTATTAAACATTATAAAGTAAAAGTTTCAAATAAATTCGGAAATTATAAATGTATCGTAAATAATTTAGTCACTTGTTGACAGCTGACAATATACATTGATAGACGATTGTTTGGAAGAACAACTTGTTTATGAGATGTTTATGATGTTTATGTTTCTTTCTCATTTAAATTTAAGACTTCACCAGTTTCACATCCTATTCTAATTGCTTTCTCCATAAGTTTTTTTTCAGCTTTAGAATTTTCTGTACAATTTTTGCAGAAAAATTTCATTTGCAATAAAATTTTGAATTTTAGAAAATATAGGATTTTTTTAGATCAAGTCATGTTTTGGGTTTCTCAGAATTAATGATCCATATTTTGTCTCAATACAATAACTGAAGTTCTCGGAACTTAAGCAAAGTTGCTGCCAATGTCAAAAACTTTATCGATCTGATAAAATGAAGCGAGTTTACTTCGTAAACTCGCTTTCTTATAAAAAGCATAACGTTTACTTATAAATAAAACTTCACGAATAATCAGAACTCTAGAATGTTGAGGGTTTGCTATATAATGTACATACATACATTAATATTTGTATTACATTACATTTATTTATGAAAGTATATACATATATATGTGCCGTTTTAAGGAGAAACTCGAAAAATCTTCACTAGTTCCCCCTTTTTAAACACACAGTCGTGGCAAGCGACGGAAAAAATAAAATAAATAAATAAATATAGAAGATTCATTAAATTACACATTGGCTGCTGAAACTTAGTTTATTCAACTAGAGTCATATAGAGAGGGAAATGCTCCCTTTGCAAGCCGTCTTGAACCGAAACATCGAAAAGAATATTCCATTATTATTTCTGCAAGCCTTCTTTAACGTACTCATCGAAGAAAAAACAAAGAATCTCTCTCATCACCTCCAGGCTTCCTTCTTAAATCTAAAAACAAACTTCTAGAAAATTCTCTACTCTCTAACCATCATTTTTCCATGTAAACATATTCATGTCCAGAGTCGAGATTTTTTTTTCATTCAGACGATAAATTTTATTTTAAAAATATTATTGTCTAATTTATAATCGAATTCAAAATTTCGAATATATTTGGCAGACAATATTTTTACAGACGATTAATTTTAAGAGAAAAAGAAAAGAAATGAATTTATTGATATGATCAAATATCAAACTTGAAGGAGAGAGAAAAAATAAAAAGAATGGTATTTTTTTAAGGTATGGTTTTGGAATAAATTTAATAAGACTTTCTTAAAAAGGGTTGATAAAAACATAGAAAAATGAGTTTTATTTGGAATATTAAGAAATAAAGTTTAATTAAGAATATTTTAATTTAGAGCCATCTTTTTAAATTTCAGCATATTGGAATAAATGTATTTTAAGGCGAATTAAGAATTTATATCGTTTCTATAAAGATTAATAGATTAGATATAGTAACAGGATTTTAATTTAACAAGTTGAACTAAGTACGGAAGATTGTTAAAAGAAAATTAATATAGTATAAAGGTAATTTTGGCGAATTTTTTTTTAAATTTGTATTATATATACATATATAAATTAGATATTTTGCTCCACAATTATGCATGATGTTAGGGTCAGTACGTAACGTACCATTTCTAACCATCGGTAAATCGTATAATGTTTAATATGCAGTCAGACATGGCACACAATGGTAGAATATGGAATGAAATTTTTGAGAATTTAGCATTAAAACCACTCATAGACGACACTCATTGAACACCTTTATTTATCATTCACATGATAACGAAACAATTCCATCCGGTTACAGTTTGATCTCAGCATCAACATAATATGTCGCCATAGACGAACATAAAGATGAGCGTAATAAATAGAGCTTCACCATATTAAAAGACTTGAACGTCGCCAAGTAACAGAAGGATTGTCTAGTACAGGGGTGCACAACCTGTGGCAAGCGGTCCACAAAGATACCACTATTTTTATGAGGAATAACATCCTTATAACAAAAACAGAAACTTTGCTATAAAATAAAACAAACGTCACTTTTCAAATATACTGGTGGCAAACAATTTTCAGTCCAAAAGGTTGTGCATCAATGGTCTAGCGCGTAAAAATTGTGGAATTCTCAGCTCCGAAACCAATGTAACGAGGTTATATCCGAACATACACCAGAATGTAGGATTTTAAAGCTACTTTCGAAAATACCAATTAATTTATTAGAAAAAGTGATTTTAACCAATGAAAAAATTTTATCCCCACGAAAAAAGAAAGTGTTCTGTCAGTTGCTCGGAAGAATAAATTGCGCAAACAGCCCCTGACGTTGCTCGCCGGGAGTTCTGGATAATCGAATGATTTTTTAGAACGTATATAAAAATGATAATATGAAACAAATGCAAGAAAAAAATTAAGTTATTGGATTTATGAGAAAGATTGCTTTAACAGAGTGTCTTTTAGAACAAAATAAAATCAAGAAGGTATTACAGCGTATATAGGATTCTTTTGATCTTATGGTTAGACAACTCCAAACTCTTGTCTCTTAGAAAAGTAGGAAATAATTTATTTACAGCTCTTCAGAACAACATTCTTCGAAACTCACAAATATTACTAGATATTCAAAAATAACTGCTCAAATCTATCGTACAAGTACAGATATAGGTCCCAGAGACTCTTTATACAACGTCTCAACACTAAATAACATTCAAAACAACGTAGATAAAACTCAAGCAAACTTGCTTTACAATCACCCAGTTGTTCACTCAATGACTGACTGATAAATAATAACCACAACAGCTCGTATTGCTCTCCTTATATAGGCTCGCAGCATGCACTGGAAATTTCCACGGGCTTCTCGAATATTCCAGAAAACCACGGAATAACATTCAATGTATCAGCATATCTAAAGGGGGGGTTACCATAGAGAGGGAAAGGTTACCATCGCCAACAATCGCCAAGTTTGTCGCCAACTTGGCGATATATCGCCAAATTTGGCGACCAAAATTAGTCGTCAAAAGGGACGCCAACTTGGCGATATCTCTAATATTTCACCAAGCTGTCATAGACATTCACTGAAAATAATAGACAAGTTTGCTTTATAACAGAGACAATGTAACAAAAACTAATATTAGTATTAGCAATAATAAGATTATTTACATTATATTACAGTACAAAGACTAACTATTTACAAAATTCGTAACACTACCCCCTCCTCAAAGACTGCACGTCCTGGGCAGTGCAATCCTTGAGCTAGAAGAAAGCACTTAAAATAAATAAATAAATAAATAAATAAAAATTATAATAAGATTTACATAAATAAGAACTAATTACCATTTACATATTTACAAAAAGTGATTTTCATGTCCATGGTCTGAAATTCCAGTTTTGAATTTCTAATCACTTTGGCCAAAATAAGGGGCTATCCGGTTATAATGTACGACCTTGGGCTTGGTGTGTGGTGATTTTCGTATGCGTACGACGACGTCATTCAGCCTGTTGACGACTGTGTAACGACCGTCCCAGTTTTTTTGTAATTTTGGCGATAGTCCCTTACGACGTATGGGATTCCACAACCAAACTTTGCCACCTTCGTTTTACTCATGTCCAGTTGCTTTTATGTCGTACCGTGTCTTCATCTTTTCCGATGCCAGTCCGATTCGGTTCCTCGCTAGACGATGAATCTCCTCAATTGCCTGAAGTTCATCCACGTACTCCTCGGGCGATAAAGGAGCATCAGGAGGACGGCCAAACAAAAGACCCGCAGGTAGACGAAGATCACGACCAAAGAGCATTTGTGAAAGGGAATAACCAGTGGCCTCATGAGCAGCACTCCTGTAGGCAAGCAGGAACAGAGGTAATTTCTTGTCCCAGTCCTGTTGATCTTTAGACACCAGGAGGGAGAGGCTATATTTAGGATGGTACGATTGACCCGCTCCACCATGCCGTCCGATTGAGGATGTACAGGTGTAGTTCGAGTTTTGTCCATGCCGAGTAGTCCACACATTTCCTTAAACACAGCCGAATCAAAGTTTCTTCCTTGATCAGAATGGATTTGAAGAGGAACTCCGTATCTGGAAACCCAGTGTTGAACCAGTATGTCTGCTACGGTTACCGCCTCTTGATTAGGAATGGCGCAGGCCATTTAGTGAAGTAATCCATGACAACGAGGATGTACTTATTGCCATCAGATGTTCTAGGAAGAGAACCCAGGATGTCTAGAGCAATTCGTTCGAAAAGAGCTCCTACATTATAACGCTGCAATCGTCCACGGGTGCGCCTCTTTGGGCCTTTACGTGCTACACAGGTGTCACAAGTTCGACACCAATTCTCCACATCACTGCGAACATTATTCCAATAGAAACGCTCTCGAACTTTCTGCAGGGTCTTCATTACACCGAAATGACCTCCTGTGGGACTACCATGAAATTCTTGAAGGACCATAGAAGTTCTGGACTTAGGAAGTAGTAGTTGCCATCTACATGTCTTTCCATCGTCAGACTCCCATTTTCGATACAAGATGCCGTTCTTCAAATGTAGGGAATCCCAGAGAGCCCAATAACGTTTAGTCGTAGGATGGTAATGGGCCATGTCTTGCCAGCTGGGCTTCCTGTTGGACTCCTCTTTCAGCTCTAGAATTGGCTTAATTTCAGGATCAGCAAGTTGATCTTTACGCAGGCTCTCATCACGCCACTGATCTTGCGATGATGTAGAACCAGTTGTAACTTGTCTTGCTATAGGACCTTTGACATTAAATTTCTTCTCAACCCGGTCGCAGTATCTACAATTCTTTGAGCAGGGTCTTCTTGAGAGAGCATCTACATTTCCATGTGATAAGACTTTTCGATGGCGTATCTCCATATGGTATTCTTGAAGCTTTTGTATCCACCTGGCTATCTAGCCTTCAGGGTTTTTAAAATTCAATAGCCAATTTAGAGAGCCATGATCAGTTCGGATCCGGAACTTTCGATCGTAAAGATAGTGATGAAAATGGTCTACGGCTTTCACTACAGCAAGAAGCTCTTTTCTTGTTACGCAATAGTTTCACTCTGCCTTTGATAAGCACTTGCTGAAACAGGCGATAACATGCTCCTGGCCGTCGATTTCCTGGGACAGTACAGCGCCAATGCTTTCGTTACTTGCATCCGTATCAAGTATAAACTGTTTATCGATTTGAGGATATGACAGAATTGGAGTGGATGTTAAGGCCTCCTTAAGCTTTTCGAAAGCAGCGTCACATTCCTGTGTCCACATAAATTTTTGATTGGCTTCTGTTAATTTATGAAGTGGTCTTGCAATCATCGAGAAGTCTTTGACAAATTTTCTGTAATAGGTGCATAATCCTAGAAAGCTCCGAAGCTGGTGAACATCTGCTGGACGATTCCAATTTTTCACAGCCGATATCTTCTCCGGATCAGTCCTAACTCCTTCCGCCGAAATGATGTGTCCAAGGTAGGCGACTTCATTACGAAACAAACTGCACTTCGAACGGCTTAACTTCAAATTTGCTTCCTTTAACTTTTGTAGCACCCACCTGAGGTTGTTCAGATGTTCATCAAAAGATTTTCCTATGATTAGGATATCGTCTAAATAAACAAGACATGCCTCATATGACAGCCCTCGGAGAACCGTTTCCATAAGGCGTTCAAAAGTTACTGGTGTATTACATAGACCAAAAGACATTACCTTGAATTGCCATAATCCTTGTTCCGTTGTGAAGGCAGTCTTCTCGTGGTCATCGGGATGGATTTCTACCTGCCAGTAACCACTCTTCAGATCCGGAGTCGAGAACCAAGTGTTGCCCGCAAGTGTGTCGAGAGTGTCGTCAATCCTTGGTAGAGGGTAACTATCCTTTTTGGTGACGTCATTCAGTCGGCTGTAGTCTACACAAAATCTTGTAGAACCATCCTTCTTTCTTACTAACGTCCATGGACTTGTCGATGGTTCGATGACATCATTTTCTTCCATATCCCTAATTAAATTTTACACCTCTTCTTGCTTGGCAAAAGGTAATCGTCTAGGGTGTTGTTTAATAGGAGAATGGTCTCCCATGTCAATTCGGTGTTGTGCTATTTTAGTACGTCCAAAGTCTTCAGTTGTTTGGGAAAATAAACTTTGGAATTCTCTGATTAAGTTTTCCGCAGCGTCCATTTGTTTTGGATCTAAGTCTGTATTTTGTAACAAATCCTTGACTAAATTATCTGAAGATTTCTCAGAGTGTCTGGAATTTTGACTTATGCACGTCAGAGGAGCACATGACGCTATCGCCTCTTCTTTCTTGATAGTCCTCGTCTTATCACTGATGTTAGCAATTCTGACTGGAATGGTCCTTTTCGAAAGGTCCACTACAGAAGAAGCCACCAATACTCCTGCTTGTGTACTATTGTCTTCGGGATAATCTATATGGCCAAATCGATAATTAGCTTCATTTTTAATTACAGCAGGAACTAAAAATTCTGTTCTTGCATCTAGATTAATGTCTTCTTTGGCTATTACTATTTGTTTACATTCAATTTCGTTATTTAATCCAAAAAGACTTATTTCTTCAAATTTTGAGAGCATTTTGTTATTTTTGGAATCAAGTCTGAAGCCAAACTTCTTCAGAAAATCTAGCCGATTAAGTAAGGATCTGTTATGTCAGCCACATATGCCGTATGGTAATATTTCGTTCCTCCAAAGTTGATGGTTAAATAGGCCTTTCCATATATGCCTATCTTGTCGCCCGTCGCAGTTTGCAGGATAACGCATGGTGCAGTCCAAATGAGTTTAGATTTCAATTTCCGAGCCAAATCTACTCTTATCAATCTCGACAATCATACGGCACTGAATTCCGTTAATAAAGCCTATCACATATAATTCATTATCACCGCCACTCATTTTTGATATTCGGAGGATCTTCAGGTGGGGCTTTTTATTCTCTGGTAACCTCCGCCCCGCGAGATGGCCAAAATTTAGTTTCCCTGCTGACTGTTTGAATTTATCACACGTTCGTGGATTTTGGGGCAATTTCTTCGTAGATGTCCTGTATCACCGCATCCCCAGCACGTGAGATTCTGTCTCCTTAAGCGCTTTTTTCCATATTTTAAAGCTTCAAGCTCTTGATTTATTTTCCTAATTTCTTTCAAGACGTCGATCTCAGTGTCTAAGCTTTTGTTCACCGTTGCCCCTCGGACTAAATGACGATCTCTTCGGCCGGCTTGTGTAGCTGCTTCCAACTTTAAGGCATATAGTAATGCATCCTTTAAATCCTGCACATCTGCCATTCGTACCGCTCTCTGCACTTCTGAATCTTTTATTCCGTCTACAAAGTACTGCAGTGAGAGCATTTCCCGTACATTTGTTAGTCAGTCGATGAATGCTAAATTTGCCAGCCGTTCTATTTCTGAGGCAAACTCTTGAAGAGTTTCACTCTATTTTTGATAGCGGCTCTTCATTTGTATTCTCGTATAATCTTTCAAGAATTTTTCTCCGAATCTCATTTCAAGTGCACAACTTAGAGTCTCAAAATTGAGTTGCGTCATATCGGGCAATGTTTGTAGCACGTCGGCCGCTTCTCCTCTCAAAGACGCTGACAGTTGACAAGCTTTCACCTCGTCACTCCATTTGTTAGCTTCGGCTACTATGGTAAATTGGGTCTTGTAGACTTGCCAGGAACTCTTTCCGTCGTACGTCGACAGCTTAACGTGCACAGGAGAAATAGGCGGATTCCTAAATTCTTCATAATTACCATTGGACGCTGAAAGCTTTTTCTCAAGATCTTGCACTTTTTTATTTAGCTTTTCATCTACTTTAACTACTTTCTCGTCAATATTACTAACTTCATTCTGAATTTTCTCTTCTACCGAATATATTCTTCTCTGTACCGAAGGGAAATTTTCTTCCAAAGTTTTTCTCATTTCTTCTTGGCTTTTATTAACTTTCTCCTTTAATTCTTCCATTCTCTCTTGGCTTCTCATTTCTTCAGTCACTTCTTCTTGGCATTTATTTATTTTATCCGCCAACTCTTCTTGGCCTTTATTCATCTTATCTGATAATCCGTTAATAGCTTTCAACAACTCACTCATTTGCTCTTCCATTGCTCTTGTTTTCGCCATAAGATCCCGAATTCTGACACCAAATGTTACAGCGTATATAGGGTTCTTTTGATCTTATGGTTAGACAACTCCAAAATCTTGTCTCTTAGAAAAGTAGGAAATAATTTATTTACTGCTCTTCAGAACTACAGAGTCTTCGAAACTCACAAATATTACTAGATATTTAAAAATAACTGCTCAAATCTATCGTACAAGTACAGATATAGGTCCCAGAGACTCTTTATACAACGTCTCAACACTAAATAACATTCAAAACAACGTAGATAAAACTCAAGGAAACTTGCTTAACAATCGCCTAGTTGTTCACTCAATGACTGACTGATAAATAATTACCACAACAGCTCGTATTGCTCTCCTTATATAGGCTCGCAGCATGCACTGGAAATTTCCACAGGCTTCTCGAATATTCCAGAAAACCACGGAATAACATTCAATGTATCAGCATATCTAAAGGGGGGTTACCATAGAGAGGGAAGGGTTACCATAGCCAACAATCGCCAAGTTATATCGCCAAATTTGGCGACCAAAATTAGTCGCCAAAAATGACGCCAACTTGGCGATATCTCTAATATTTCGCCAAGCTGTCATAGACATGCACTGAAAATAATAGACAAGTTTGCTTGATAACAGAGACAATGTAACAAAAACTAATATTAGTATTAGTATTAATAAGATTATTTACATTATTTTACAGTACAAACACTAACTATTTACAAAATTCGTAACAAAGAATTCCATTAAAAGCATGGAACTAAAATAAATATATATAGATAGTATATGTTAAATAGTAAAAGAATTTGGGAATAATTTAGAATTAAGGCGAAAAATTTTTATTATTACACTCATATATATATATATGGAAATAAAGGATGAAGCATTCAGCAATAAAAGATAATAAACTCAATGGTTAATTGAACGTGATATCCCAAGCGAGGCTCATGAGATTATGCGTGGAGAGAACGAGGTGTTCTATAGATTTTTCAGCGATGGCGAGTTTGGTGGATTTTTAATGCAAAGCTCAGGGAAGCTTGTTTATGCTGAATATTATTCAGTTCTACTGTTATAATTGAATATTACGTATATATTTTATGTCTATTAAACCGTTTTATATTTTCAAGAATATTATTTTTGCTTAACCCTTTCCGGCACGGGCAAAATCTGTATTAAAATGAGAAATTATCGACTGACACCGGAATTCACCAACGAATTTTTTAGATACTTTCAATTACTTAATTTAAACCTTTATTCTAAAAGCAAAATTTGACTAAAATATTATTGGTGCCGTTTGCAAGTTTAGAATTAAAATTAGGTATCCCAGACCGGGCACAGTGTGCCGGAAAGGGTTAAATCATAAGTTAATCAGTTAAAATCCCACAAGTTTTGGGGGCTCGTTGCCGAGATTTGAACGATTTCGCTGATTTATATTTGAATTTGAGTTTCACGATTTCAATTTCACTATTTTGTACTAAGAAGATCTAAGTCTAAGAAGAATGTTTTCTTTTTAAACTAAAACGTATTATATTTAAAAAAAAAACTGTTTGTCATATGTGTAATGATTAGAAATTATCCGTTATCAAGCCTGCAAGATAGTGCAATATTTTGTTTTGTTGAAGTGTAAAGAAAAATAAATAATGTCCATTCTAAATAAAGCTAGAAAGGCTGATTTATTAGTATTGTGTGATGACCTAGGTATAGTTGTGCCTCAGAGTCCAAGAATCATTGATTTGATAAAGTTGGTGACTGAGGATTATGAAGAAAATTTTGTAAAAGTTCGACTTGAAGACATTGCCGCGGAGAGACTAGAAAAAGAAAGGCTAGAAGCAGAAAAAGAAGAAAGAAGACTAGAAGTAGAAAAAGAAGAAAGAAGGCTGGAAGCAGAAAAAGAAGAAAGAAGGCTAGAAGAAGGAAAAGAAGGAAGACGGTTAGAAGCAGTAAGAAGATTAGAAGAAAGAAAATTAGAAATGGAGTACGAATTACGAAAAATTGAACTTCAAGGGAATATGACAAACATAAGTGACGGTTCGACTGTAACTGGTTCAGGTAAGCAACCAGATTTGTCTGGATTAATGTCACACTTTGACGGGAAGGGTGATATTAGTATCTATTTAGCTCTATTCGAGAGACAAATTTTTAGGGTGAATATAATAAAAGAAAATTGGGTAATGCACTTATTAAGTTTAATGCCGCTAGAAATTGCTAATGTTGTAACTAGAGAACCAGAAACATTAACAAATAACTACGATTACGTAAAAAAAAAATGTTGCTCAAAAGATTCGAATTGACGCCAGAAGAGTTTGGGCAAAAATTAAAGTCGCATAAGAAAGAAAACACAGCCACTTGGCGCGATCTAGCGTTTGAGTTAAGAAATTATTTAGAAGAATGGATTACCGGTGTTGATGTAACTAACTTTGAAGACTTAAAAGAATTAATATTAGTAGATCAAATCAAGAGAAGATTACCGTTACATATGAAAGAACATTTTATCGATGATCTTCCGAAAATTAAAAGTGTTGTTACATTAGTTTGTAAACTAGATGATTACGAAATAGCAAGACGTAATATTAAAACCATGAATAGAAATTAACACCACTTTGAAGAAAGGGAGCCAAAAATGCGCGAAACAACAACACAAAACCATGGTTACCATATCAACGTTATAACAATTTAAGAAATCAACAATTTAAAGATAATACAGATAATGTAAATGAATCTTGTTATTTAAATGAAAAGAACGGGGCACAAATTATGTTTTTCAAAAGTAACCGTCTTGGCCACGCAATATCGCAGTGTAATAATAGTAATAATAAACAAATAAAAAATAACAGCCAAAATCGGAGCCAAAACCCGCTATTATCCAATCACAGAGAAATGAATTCCTCTGTAATCAAACAAACCAACAGCGCCAAACCCGATTACATGATAAATATTTATATTAACGGTGAAAAGACACAGATCTTCTTTGACACTGGAAGTGATATCAGTTTGGTGAGTTATGAATGTTATACGAAGATGGGCTCGCCAAGATTATTTTCAAATAATGTCTCATTTTCAGGCATAGAAAAAGTATTTGTTTATACTAAAGGATACTTTCCACATGAATTTAATATTGATGGTATTCTAATCAGAACAAAATTGAATGTGTTAGAATCTCTCGCATATGATATTTTATTGGGATACGATGTGATTAGCAAATTAAATTTGGCGATAGACGAGAACGGAATTAAGATCGTTGGCAAACGCAACAACATTAAAGTAGGTTACACTAAAGTTCAGAAGAATTCTAATATAAAATTGAATCATGCTGCCAAAAATAATAATGAAAAGAAAACGGTCTACGTTAGATAATTTACGTGATGAAAATATTATAGTTGCAAATGGTAATAATGCAGGAGATACTTTCTTGATTAATTTCGCGAGCGTCATAGAGGATGATGAAATGAAATTGAATCGCGTGAGAAATTTGAAAATAAGAAAAGAAATAAATGAGAAAGAAGAAAATTTAATTAATAAGAAAAAATCGGATGAAAGAAACGAAGTATTAGAAATAGGACGAATGAGTGACCTAAAAGAAAAACGCAAATTATGTGCATGCGCCAGTGAAAATATAAATGAAACGACGAAAGCTGAAAAATATTACAGTCGAACCCCGTTATAGCGAACCCGGTTTATAACGAACTTCTGGATATAACGAACGAAAATTTTAGTCCCGCCGTTTTCCTATTGCATTTAATGCTATTTTACCCTTTTATAGCGAACCACCGGAATCTTAAAAATCGGTTATAACGAACTTTTTTTCAAGTCGACCATGATTTTTTTTCTCTATTTTCTTTTCTTCTGTTGTGAAAAAGGGTTTTCGACTCTAATTTTATAAGAAAATGCATGCCGGCTAATAAAACATGGTGGAAATGAACTATGTCTCTTTACTAAAGAGTAGCAAGACCTGCGTTCTTTCTCTTTTATGGTAGCCATTCTCCAGGTGTAATCACACCCACCTGTCAGTTATTTTCCATTACTCCTGTCATAGCAAATCAGTAACGCATTTAAGCTAACTTATTTAACTAATGTATTTAAGAATAATTTGAGACATGACACTATTGAAAAGAACATCTTTAAAGCAAGCAATAATCAAAAGCTTTTTTCCTTAAATTATACTCTCATGAGTTCACAAGATGATGAAAAAAAGGAAAATTTAAATGAAAAAACAGTAAACAAACAAAATAAAAAAAAACTATTTTTAACGCGCCAATAATTAGAGTGACTCATCCTAAGTCTGGATAAAGTGTAAAGATTTTAATATAGTCAGGATTAGTCCTTAAATTGTCTGCTCATTTATCCGAACTAGGGTTGGTCTCGACTGTTTAGATAATCTGCGCTTTACTTTATTTTTATTTGTCTTCCTTTTTAGTTAATTTATTTAGTATTGTGCCAGTTTAATATTATCAATTTTAATCAATTTAATTCATTAATGATCATATCTAAATGAATTTACGTTTTTTTTCTTAATACATGATTATTGAACATACTAGTATATAACCCCTGTCAAAAATGACAGGATTTTAACTAAACATTCAATTTTCGATATAGTTCAACAAATTTAAATGGACAAAACATAAAAAAAACCATGTACAAAAGTTCCTGTGAAATGTGTTATCAATGAATTTCTAACACATCACATTGTTAATCATAATGTTACATAAGCAAAATCAAATTGAGTTCCACAAATAGTTTAACGATTACACTAACGATTAAAATTATGTTATTTTAAGTAACTGTTTAGGTTAATAGTACAATGGTAGGGATGAACCTGTGACCCACGATGGGTTATGTAAATATGTGGTCTGCAAATTTCTTAAATTTATAATTTTAAAAAATTGCAGATTTTGTCATGGATGGCAGAAAAAAAAAATCATGAATTTCGACATTTTCTCTCATGGCAAAATTGCAAGTTTTATCGATCCAGTTAAAAATTATGAATTTTGTTATATAGGTAACCAATACCATAGCTATTTATATAGGAATTCTTAAGTTGAGAATTTTGTTAGTCACTGTTTTAAAAATATTTTAAATATCATCGATCATGCTCACAGAGGACATAAATTTTGTCAATTGCATACAGATAAAAAATGTGAATTTTACTTATCATGCACAGAGAAAATATGAATTTCGTTGATCAAGAACATGAAATTCGTGAGATTTGTTGACTGCCTGTAGAAAAATTCCAAATGTTGTCGACTGAGTGTCAAAAAGCCTTGAAAAACTACCCTCCTTTTGAAATCATGTTTGTTATTTGAAAAAAAAAAAAATACAGTAAGGGCCATTGGGAACTAAAACGGCCTATAGAGGCGCTGCTCGCAGCCTTCGATACAGGATAACTGTCCCTTTAATTTCCCTTTAACTAATGTTAAAGTCCCATTGAAACAATTCTTTATTATAAATGTATTTAAAAGTTTTATATATTCAAATTCGTATAATATTTACTTCGTCATATAAGACAGAAAACAAATGTCACAGGAAATCTGAAATTGTGCAAAAGAATAATTATTCTGAACAAATTTAAAACGCATGTAATGCAATGAGCTTACACGCCGTTATCCTGAATGGAGAAGTTACACCTTTTCTCCACCAGATGGCGTATTCGAGCGCTTGAATCGCCAATTATGTACATAAGTTGAAGAAAAAGAGCCGCTGGATATATTAATTAATAAAAAAGGGCTGCCAAGCACTATGGCATGCCAAGCTTCCCTGAACCCCGCGTGTTCAAAAAGATCAACAAACACACCTGCGTTCTCAAGTACAAATAATTTTGATTGAACGATTCTCAAACGTGATTGATTCACTATATTTTTTGCGAGAAGAATACCACGATCCAGGCTACTTTCGCTGATAGCGAAACGTGACTAACCAATCAGAATTCTGCATTTTAAGAAACAGTGAAAAGTTCTTAAAAATGCATGCTTCTGATTTAGATCTCTATTAATTATTAGCAAAGTGAAATGTAATTTCCGAAAATATCACATTAACTTTTTGATATGCCGAACATTAACTCGTGTTTATTACAAAGTTCGATTCTTTATATTATTTGCCAATAGATGATTGCAAAAAGAGTTTTTGACAGTTTTAAACAAAATCAAATTATTTAAAGAGTTTAACATGATTTTACAAATATTTTAAGAACAGAATTAAATAATTGACGTGTATTCTTTTTTTTTTATAATAATGCGTTCTAAGAGTCATTCATTTGTTTCAAGATTTGGAAAATCTGAATGGCAACAGAGTTCGTTTGTTTATATCGTAATCTGATGTTTACAATTACTTATTTTTAATTTGGAGCCTAATACATTATAATTGGTATGATATACATGTTTTATAGAAAAATATGCTATTTAAACGTTATTTTAAGTAAAAGAAATTATCTTTTAGCTGTCATATGTCTGCATTTGTTTTCCATTAAGCCTAACGTGGCGTATTGCTAGGGTCCATACACAGATAGGAGGGGCGAATCTTGGAACCGTTCCACACACCTCTCCAGAACGCATTTTATTATAAGTAGATAGGTATCAGGTAATTATATACATTTTGTAAAATCTAACATTTTTTAAAGGTTCGGATATAGCGAACCACCGGATATAGCGAACAAAAACTTTGGTCCTTTGATGTTCGTTATAATGGGGTTCGACTGTATAAACGGAAAAACACGAGGGAAAAACGGAACATTGAAAAAGTAAACGCAAAGAAACAGAGATTTATCACAAATTACAGGAAACGTAATTACAATGACGAAGGAAGAAATGAAGAAAGAAAATATTATTCGAGAAATAATTTTGATTGAAAACTTCACGCATATGAAAATCGGAGAAAATATTGAGAGGTACAGCAAACAGGAACAAAATATGAAATTTTTGAAAAAGAAAGGGCTGAATTGTGTGAATGTGATGTTATTAAATTGAGAGGCAAAACAAGTATCAAAACAAACTTTAATGATCCACGAAGAAATCTTTATTTCTGCAATAACGGTTATTATAGGAAACAATTTAATATGATGAGAAAAGTACCTAACAGATATGAATTAAATGATCTTGTGTCAATCCAAGAAAAGCAGTATGGAACAGTATTGAAAAAGGGAAAAATTCATGGACAGAATAAAAACATTAAAGTCACATGATCACTATTATGCAAAGAGAATTGGAGACCATGGTGGACAGCAAGATATACACTATTGCAGAATACATCAAACCATGGGGTAACGCATCTGCATAACGTGAGATGCTTTTGTTTTATATTTACCTATTTTACTTGAGTGAATTTGTATCTAAATCTTTATAAGCAGCTGACGAGGTCGCCAGAAACATCAGGATGACCGAGAATGTGGGAATAAAGGATGAAGTATTCAGCAATAAAAGATAACAACCTCAATGATTTAATGAACGTGATATCCTAAGCGAGACTCATGAGATGATGCATGGAGAGAATGAGGTGTTCTATAGATTTTTCAGCGATGACGAGTTTGGTGGATTTTTAATGCAAAGCTCAGGGAAGCTTGTTTATGCTGAATATTATTCAGGTCTACTGTTATATTTGAATGCTACGTATATACTTTATGTCTATTAAAACTTTTTATATTTTCAAGAATATTAGTTTTGCTTAAATCATAAGTTAATCAGTTAAAATCCCACATATATATATATATATACAATATACTATCTCTGACAAAATAGTTTGGTGAATGAATTCAGAACTGCCGATCTGGCAACACTGAGGAAACAAAACGCCGCACTTGCATAGAGGCAAGTTTTGACCATCTTCCCCCACCGTTGTTCAGTTGAGCGTCGTTTATATTCTGTGTAACACGTGCTTTACATAGTGCTTGTTCAGTGTGTTGGTTCTTAACTGAAAACAGGAAAAGTAACGAACAAAAGATCTGTTTAAAGTTTGGTTTTAAGCTTTGCAAGACACCGAAAAAAAATTATGAGGGGTAGTGCAAATTGAATATCCACCATAGTCACCAGATCTCAATCCTCCAGACTTGTTCCTATTCCCACTACTCAAACTCTCTTTGAAATAGATTTGACCATATTGCTGACATCCAATGAAACGTGACGAACCTTTTGAACTCTATCCCAAAAGAACACTTCTTGCGAATTTCAAAGGAAATGTATAACAGATCTCAGCGGTGCATAGTTATTGGAGATGACTATTTCGAAGGATGGTACGGTAACTTTTGTTAATATTTCATCTACATTAATGTTACAGGACTATTCACCGAACTTTATTGTCAGAGGTTGTATACATATATATAACGTTGCCCCTTTTACCGCTGTTGCTCTTTTACATTAAATTTTTAACGGATTTTTAACACTTTTTTTAACGGATTTTCCAAATGTCAGCGTAAACTCTTCTTATGTAACATAACTAAATATATAGGCATTTAAACAATTATAAGTTTCAAAATTTGTTTAAATTCTATTTAAAAAATAACATTTGGTAACTAAAGGTCAAATCTTGTTATTCCCATAAAGTGTTTTTATAAACACTTTTACCACTAAAAAATGAATAATTTTTTTCGCGATTTTCTTCATAAAAACATAAATTCACACAAAATTCCGTTAAATTTATCAAAGCAAGCAGATTTAGTGTTATTATTATGGTTTCGGATATCGCTGGGTATATCAGCTAGTTTGGAAATAAATAAAAAATATTAACAACTCTTGTACAATTGTCTATGGTATTTTATTTAAATGGAGTCAAACTGCGTCACCTGCGAAAGTAATTTTTCTCAGAAACGTTTTTGCTTTATTTAGTTGCAGAAAAACTACATCTAAATACGTGGGAGTATCGCAAAGTTTCATTTACAGGTGAATATTTTTTAATGCTATCTCGCACCACTTAAAAAAAAAAAAAAAAAAAAAAAAAATTACACGCACTTTGAGAACATTTGCAAAAGAAATATACAATCCAATACATTTTTTAAGAAATTGTGATGCGAGTAAAAAATAAAAATTGACACTTGTAATTGAATCTTGACGAACCCCCTCCCCCCCCCCCATGTAAAGCAGAAAATTTATTTTTTCTTTTAACCCTTCACAGCACACTGTGCAGAGTCTGGGGTACTTAATTTTAATTTCAAACTTGCAAACGGAACAATTATATTTTAGTAAAATATTGCTTTTACAGTAAAAGTTTAAATTAAGGGGTTCTTAATTTCTCTTTTTTTTTTTTTTTCTAAATTTCGGTGTCAGTCCATTAATTCTTATTTTACTAGAAGAAGTTGGCCATTCCGGAAAGGGTTAAGTACGTCTGCGATCCGCAGTTTGATCTTACTGTTTTATAAAACAAGTGTTAGAATATTTTGAAATGGATATTTTATTTTCGCTGCCCATAAATGCGTAAATTTTCAGTTAACTAACTTTTGAAAGAAATTATTACAAAAATATTTAATTTGCTCCCTTAGTAAACTTTGGTAGCAACATTTATGAAACACTCCCGTCAATCCTTTCAATTAATACCATCATTACATAATCCTAGTAATTTGCTGCTGACAGTTAATTGGCATTGTAAGGAAAATTAATTATCCTCTCAAATTTTCTCCCTTCAATTATTCCCTGTTTCCTCCATTGTGATCAGAGGAACTTTTAAAATTATTAATGTATGACTAATTAGCTTCTTTAAAAAATTGACAGCTCTTTTGAAAGTGTTTCCTGCTACATACATTGAAAAATCATATGTATACACTTACATTTAACCAAATTTTTCGTTACGTTAAGAATCTTTTGAACTATTGATAATTAATTTTCCTGAAAGATATTATATTTCAATGAACTATTACGCGTTTTTAAATTAGTTATTCATTAAGCTATTAAGAAGCAAATACACGTGAGTCGTAGATGGGCATACTACTTTAAAAAACATATGTCAGATTTGTTTAAAATGGATATTTTATTTTCACTGTAGTAAATGCATAAAACTGCAGTTAACTAAACTTCTGCAAAAACGTATTATGAAAATATTTAATTTGCTCCTTGATTAAACTTTGGTAACAACTTTTATGAAACATTTCCGCCAATCCTTTCAATTAATACGATCATTCCATAATCCTAGTAATTTGCTGCTGACAGTTAATTGGCATCTTAAAGAAGATTAATTATCCTGTTAAAATAAGCTTATTAATATATGACTAATTAGATTTTAAAAGAAAATTGTCATTTCCCTTGAAAGTGCTTCTTGCTATATGCAGCGAATATAAGTAGATTATAAAAATAATCATTTATAATTGAAATTTTACGATATATCCCATGTAAAGCTGATATTTCTTTTTCTTTCTTTTTTTAGCCCTTTCAGGGACGCCCTTTGCAGTCTGCAAACGGATAATTTTACTGTTCCAATTGCGAAATGGCACCAGTAAATTTTTAGTATAATTTCGATCTCATAATAAAATAAGTGAAAAACAGTTCTTGATTATTTTCAAATAAATTTGTTCTTAAATTTCGGTGTGAATCAATTATTTAAACATTTTTGCAGCAGAAATACCTTGCTTCTGAAAGGGCTAAGTGGATCGGCGATCTGCAATTGGATGTTTTAAAAACATGTGTCACATTACTTTAACAAGGAATTTTTATTGTCATTGCCGGTAAATGCGTAAAATTCCAGTTTGCTAAACTTTTGGAAGAAATTATTATAAAAATATTTAATTTGCTCCTGATTAAACTTTGTTACCAAAGTTTAATCAGGGCTTCCGCCAATTCTTTCAATTAATACTATCATTACATAATCCTTAGTAATTTGCTGCTGACAGTTCATTGGCATCCTAAAGAAGATTAATTATCCTCTCAAAATTTATCCATTCAGTTATTCCTCTTTTACTCCATCATGATCAAAGGATCTTTTAAAAATATTAATATATGACTAACTAATTTCTTTTTAAAAAAATTGACAGCTGCTTTGAAAATGTTACCTGCTACATAAGTTGAAAAGTCATAAGTATACATTTACATTTAACAAAATTTTTTGTTACATTAAGAATCTTTTGAACTATTGATAAATGATTTTTCTTAAAGATATTTTGTTTTATTGAATCATTAAACGTTTTTTATTTAATTATGCATTGAGTTATTAAGAAGCAAATACACGTTAATTTAATACTAAATTAGAAGAATAAAAATATTTATAATATTATAAAAATCTGTTACCAAAGAATAAAAATATAACAAAGAATGCTGTTCCTTCTGTTATTAGGCAGACGTAAAGCGATTACTATAATTAATGTAAATAATCTCTATCTAGACAAATAATCGGCTTAAAATTTAAATGTCAGATCAATTAAAGTATAGTTTAAAAAACAGAAAGAATACAATAAGATTACTCAGTAATTCAGATTAATTAAAAAAATGTATTTTACAAGGAGAGGGCCAACTTTGACATTAGCAGATTTTGATTATTTTAATATATGTTGTAGGTCAAAGACCCCTTAGCTTAAGGTTAAAAGGATTTTATACAACGCTGATTAGTTCTTGAGAAACAGTGGTGGTGGTGGGGGGGGGGGTCTAACATAATGACACAACTGAAATACCTTACTTTGAAAAGAAAGGGTGTACGTGGTTATAGCTCAGTCGGAGCTCAGTCCGGGACGCGATCGTTTTGTTTACCACATTTTTGTTTTATAAATATACTTGGAAATATAATATAATAATCTCATTGTCAGTTATAAATTATAATGTATACCAATTCTAATTTTAACCTATTTACTTTTTTGTGTAACTAAATTATTGTATGAAACAACATAAATAAATGGAAAATTGTTATCTAAAAAAAAAATTCTTTTAAAATGCATTTTATACATTCTTTATCAGTGCAATGATAGTGAACAACTGTGTCAATTCTTGATTTTAAAGAAACATTATTCATGTATTGCTTTAACAAAGGAAGTCAATATGGTGATAAAATTACTCTGTTTTTAAATTAATAAACAAACTAATTATATTAAACATAAACATAAAATTTAAATTGCAACCTACTTTTTGCTTATTAAAAATTTATAAATATTGTAAAACGTATGACTGCTCTTTGAACTTTATTGTTTTTTTAAATTTTTTATTATTTTTTTTTAATCTGGCTTAATATTTTTTTTCTTTCTGCTTTTATCATTACTTGAGTATGTTTTATTTTTATTTTTTTTTTTTTTTAATAAATAGATGGCTCCAAGGCAAATTTTGGAATTTCTATTATTCAATAAGAGATTGAATTTTTTAGATACCTACTTAAAGGATGAGAAATAATGGTTAAAAATCGAAAATGCTAAATAAATCTTTAAATATACAAACATTGTACTTAAGGTGCGATATTAAGATTTTTAATAAAGATGATTAAATTATAAATTATAAAACATAAAATGCGAAAAAGAAACATGGCGCAACCAACCATCGATTTCGGGCCAAATGGTCAGCGGGCAAACTCCATACCAGCAATGCCACGATCAACCATGCCCTCCCTTTTTAAAGTAAGATATTGAGTTGGGTCATTTTATTAGACTCCCTTGTTTCTCATGAACTAAGGAGCTTTGTATAAAAACCATGAGCCTGAGGCTAAAAGGTCTCTGTCCTACAACATATATTCAAATAATCAAAATTTTTAATTATCAAAGTTGGTCATCTCCTTGTTAGTTCTAAATTTGTATCTAAATGATACACTCAGATCACAAAATTTATGTTCGTAGCAGGAATATCAGATTGACCTCAGTTTCGGAATTTCAAATTCCTACCGGAAATTTTAAAAAAAGGATCGTTACTGTATGTAATACTGCTGTAAAAATATCGACAAAAAGAATACTCTTATGGCATCTCTTTTTGGACTCGCTACCCGTTAGAAATTTATAGTTACTCGTTGCTTTACTTAGGCTCGCCACACACCAGTGAAACATTAAAAAAAAGAACGTGCGACATGCGACAATTTCACACTCATAACAAAGAAAAAACCGGTTTGATTGCATCATGTTACACGTTTTTTGACGCATGTCTCCCTGGTGTGTGGCGGGCCTTACTGTTCAGAAATCAGGTGCATTAGCATTCATCGTAACTTCATCAAAACTCTTTATACCGTACAGAAAAGTCTTTAGAAGAATTCGCATTTGTTATGTGCTGCCATCTATAGGTAAAACTACATTTAACTTACATTTAATAAAGTTTCTAAGTTTTATTTTAAAAATTGCGAACGAATTGCTTGAAAATTTTCAAAACATTTAAAAGAAATGTGTTTCGTTGTAGAAGTGTTTCGCTTTAGGTACTCTAAGAAGATATTTATATTGTTCCATTTTTCAGCGATTCAATTAGAGAAAAATTTCTACTTCGTAAAAAAACGGTTAAAAAAATTTGTAAGGACGCTCGTCTTAAAGGGGTCAGATCAGAATATTGATCTTTATTCTTTCTTAATAAATGAAATTTGTAATCTGTTTTGTATCCTTCTAAACAACTTATTTAGGGTCGCCACGCTTCAAGAAATTTCAAAGTGTAAAAAAATCTATTTTTCTGTAGAAAAATATATGTATGTTAATTCGCAAATTTTCACCTTTTTTTAAGAAAATTTCTCTGTAATAAAGTACTGAGACGAAAGAATTACTTGGTCTGGAAATTCCCTAAAGCGTGGCAACGCTGTTACTTATTAAGAAAAACTTAGAGAATATTATGCTTCCATAAGCATATATATATGTATAACACGATATTACAATACGGCAGAATTCTAGAATTTTAAACCCTTTATAATTCTAAATGATTCAAAGAAATATATCAAATAACATACCAGTAATTTAGTTGTATGATACAGATAATATATTACAGATGTGTGTACAGTATTACGCATGTAAAATTTTGATACATCGTATATCAAATCGCAATAAACAGAATACGCTTTCAAAAATATTAAACAATCTTTTGAAGTAAATGAGAGAAACTTTCCAAAAGACTCATATTTAATATTTAGTATTCTACATGAAAATATCTGTTGTTTCAACATCTGACAGCACTCTGGAGGCTTAAAGATTTCTAGTTGCAGGAAGACTTATCGAAGAAGCGAAATATGACTCTAGTTTTAGCAATATAAATAAGAGGCTAGAATTTCCTTCCCAGTTTCACGAACTTCGCTTCTACATTATATGAAACTGCCAAAAATGCAGCTGCTTGGCTCACAAGGGAGAAAAATGCTTTTATCAAACGCCATTCTTGTATGGCAAGCATTTTCAAAGGAAGAATCATTTTCTCACAAGGAAATAACAGAGTGTGTATTAGTTTTTTGTGATATGACTTTAAAACTGTGTTTTATTAAATAATATTTATTATTTTGAGCGAGAAACTTTTTACTAAATATAAAATGCCACTTAATAAGGCAGCAAATAAAACATAGAAATAATATAAAAATAAAAAACTTTTAAATGCAATTTACTTGAGAGCTTTATCCGACGATGAGATTTCTGCGTTTTTGCTTAGCAGTGTTTTCTTAAAGGAAATGTTGTAATCTTAAATCGGAAAGGTGCTACGATAAAATGAAATACAAAGTACTAATCTGCAAAGACGCGGAAATTCTGATTTGTTTTAATACTTTTTTTATCATTGTGACAATAAAGGTACTCTATTTCTGAACATTAAACACGGATCAATCAGAAGACGAATAAAATCCGAACATCGCAAGATTTCAGATATCTCTATACTAAACCGACAGAAACAACCATTTTCCAAACGGTTAATTAAAATATCTATTAAAAAATATATTGGTACGGAAGAGGAAGGTATTAGTAAATTATAAAAAAAACAGACAGATACAGTGAAATATTAATAATGTTTTGATTTTCTCAACTGAATGCATGGAAAATTTTTGAAAACTTGAGCATAAACTTGACGTACATACATTAAGATTTTTTTACCTCCAGCTTACTCCCCGACTCCTTCTGAAAATTAGGTCTACGATCTACGTACTAAAAACAAAAGGCATTTGTCTGTGGGTAGGTTTCCTCACCGTTTGTATGATCGCTTGAATTTGAACAGAATCACTTGAATTTCTAAAAGCAGATTTTCCACTTTATTTTTCTGTGATTATTTAACCCATTCGTGCCCAGCATCTTTTGCGTAAATTTTATTTGGTTGGCACCACTTTTTTTAGAAGATTTAAGTTTAGTTCATTAATCACGAAAATGCATCATTTAAATAAAATAATTATTGCTTTTCTTTTTTACCGGTGTCAAAAACAGTGCTGAATGCACCTTTTGAAGCGTCCCTAAAAAGGGACGCTAGGCACTAATGGGTTAACCCCTTCGCGACGGGAGTCTGTTACGAAATTTTTAATGTTTTGTTGCCGGATTTTTAAAACAGAAATTAAATCGAGTAAATGCTCCGATTAAATAAGGCAAATTTTACTGTAAATTTTTACTGGTGAGGATAAACAAGAATTCTTAAGCCTTTTTGCAGCAATATACGTGTCGCGCGTTCCCAAGGGGTTAATGTTTTGTCATCGGTTTTCAAAAGCAGAATTCGTTCTTTATTGAATCGGGAAAATGCTTCGATTAAATAAGGGAAATTTAACAGTAAATTTTTACTGGTGGGGATAAATAAGGATTGTTAAGTCTTTTTACGGCACGCAGACGTGTCTCTCGTTCCCAAGAGGTTAAGTCGAAGAAAACATTAAAAACATATTAGTGTCTATAGTCACCGCAAAAAAATCTTGACATTTGCGATTTCAGATGTTTTGTTAAATATAAAGAAATATACTTTAGGAATGACTCTGAAACTCCAGATGTGAAAACAAAATAGTACAGGTCATATATTTTCGAGAAGATGTTTTCCCAAAATTCAATAGCGGAACGTCAACAAATTGAAAAAGAAGGAATATCTTTTGAATAACCCTGTCAGAACTAATGTAGCAAAAGCTTTCAAACTGCAGATTATGATTAAGTGGCTTATGGCAATAAACTGTGTTCATTTTTTGCGGATAGCATGTATACTCGTAGAGAAATTAAGGTTTTTATAAATACGGCCACAAATTTTGCTAAGTTTTTTGCTTATAATTTGCAAAGTCCTTAATAAAAAACAATGTTCTTTTCAGAAAATATGAGAAACGACATTGTACATAATATCCTATAATTAAAATTAAAAAATATTAATAATTGTATGAAAAATTAGCAGGTTTACTAAATAAATTTTCATTGCGCATGCGTAAATTCTATAAAAATTTCATTTGCATAGAATGTTAGCTAAATGTTTAGAGTAACTTTTGTTAAAGTTTCAAAATCATAGCTTCAAAATTCTGAAAGTTATTGTCAATAGAAGAAGATCAAAATCCGTTATTCCAAAAATAAAGCAAAAAGATGAGGAGCTGTATCCAAATATAGTAGTACGTGCAATACTGTGTTGACATTAATCCATGGATTATGGATACAGCCCCTTGTTTTTTTGTTTCATTTTGGGAATATCGAATTTTAACCTTATTCTTTCGACGATACATTTCAGAATTTTCAATCTATGATTTTGAAACTTTAACAAAAGTTGCTCTATACATTTAGCTAACACAATATGCAAATGAAATTTTTATAGAATTGACGTATCCGCAGTGAAAATTTATTTAGTAAACTTGCTCATTTTTCATACAATTATTAATATTTTTTAATTTTGATTGCAGAGTTTTATGTACAATGTCATTTCTCATATTTTCTGAAAAGAACATTGTTTTTTTTATTAAGTAGTCTGCAAACTATAAGCAAAAAACTTGGCAAAATTTCGGATCGTTTTTATAAAAACCTTAATTTCTCTACATTACGAACGTTCTCTTCGAGTATACATGCTATCCGCATAAAAATGAACACAGTTTATTGCCATAAGCCACTTAATCATAATCTGCAGTTTGAACGCTTTTCCTGCATTAGTTTTGACAGGGTTATTCAAAAGATATTCGTTGTTTTTCAATTTGTTGACAGTCCCCTATTGGATTTTGGAAAAAAAAATCTTCTCGAAAATATATGACCTGTACTATTTTGTTTATACATCTTGAGTTTCAGAGTCATTCCTTATGTATATTTCTAGATATTTAACAAAACATCTGAAATCGCAAATGTCAAGATTTTTTTTGCGGTGACTGTGAATCGAAGAAACCTTAAAGTATAAAATATCCACCTACGATCGTGCATAGGAATTTCCTTGACTTAATGTCGAATGAACACCAGTGTTTTAGTTTAAAAAACTCGTTCTTTGCCAGTCTCGCGTTTATATATGTTGAGATTTTCTACGTATAAATACTGGTATTTTTACCACTTAATTGATCAATGTTTTTGAAAAAAGAAAACTTTCAAATATTACCTATTTTTTAATTTCATTTGCAGAATTTTTAATGTTTTACCATCGGTTTATATATATATATATATATATATATTTACCTATTTAAATCAAAAAAAAAAAAAATGCTCGGATTAAATAATACAAAATTTACAATAAATTTTTTTTGTGACAATAATAAATCATCATTGGTGAAAAAAATCAGGGAAGCAGCTAATAGTTCCATGAAATTAATCTCCTATAAAGCTTCATAAACAAAGTAGATATTTTACTTTATCTTCTTAAATTTTTTATTCTTCATTATAGCTTTTCCAATAACAAGATGGTTTTACTACATATACTTTTTTTATATATAAAAATGATTATCGGAAGTTTTCTGTCCGTTACTGTACTCAACTTTTTGTGTAATATTTTCATTTTAACTTCTCTATTTTTTCTTTTCGCTTTTTACAAGTTCGAAATTGCACGTGAAGCGTAGCAATTAAGGTGCGTTCGTACGATAACGAAGTTTTAAAAATATTCAGATTTTGCTGATATAGTAGAGCGTACTTTGGATACATTATACTGGATCCTGTAAGCTTTGTGTTCTTGTAAATATGCAGGAAGTAATTTTTATTCCACCTCAGCAACGGATACCTTATTCATAAAATGTAAAATAGTTTAATGTAATTAAAACACGCCCCAAACAATGTTTCCCCGCATAGCATTATGTAGTGGAATACTTTTGTGCAGCCCTGTAATTTAATAATAAATATTCTTTGCATCACAGATTGTACAGAATGTATATTTTAGTATATACTTCATAGATTTATGTCAATTCTATTATGTTTGAATGAGTGTAACACCATTAAAATGCATTTGAAACGTTTTTCCCCTGTTCCGCTTCTGTATTGTGTTCTTGTAACATCGCCTTGGCGATAAACACAGCCCACGCCAATTATACGCCAATCGGCAATTTACTGTAACCCTGCTCACGTGTTGTGTGACGCAGTGGATTGAGAGAAACAGTCTCTTAGCAACAAGCTCTAATACTGCATCAAGCAGCGACTCTTAAAAAAATAAACATTCCATTAAATTTACAGTCTACTTGCTTTTTCTTTTTAGTTTTTCTTTTTAATTTAGTACACCTCCGTACATTTGGTCCTAGCGACCCGGAGGTATGAACGAATCAGTGTCTTTTCTATTGAATTAAATATTGCATTTATCGAATTTCGTCAACAAGACGAATAATGTCGGAAACTGAGATAAAAGCATTGAACAGAAGGCGAGGGAATATCAAGGCCCAAGTCACCAGAATATTTAACGCAACGGATGGAAAAACATTTAATTTATCCGAATGGAAAGCCCACCTGGATTTACTGTCGAAAACAGAAGAAAAGTTTGAAGCTCTTAAACTAGAGTATTATAGAATAATAGAGGAAGAAAAGTTGGAAGAAATTGAAAAAGCACTCAGTCAACTGGACGAGGATATTCTAAAACTAGAGGTAAGCTTAAAATCCTCTATTAATGCTTATTATGAAAATACTGATTCTAATAAAAAATCTATTGAACAGGACCAAGCTAAAACGTCTAGCATTAAGCTACCTAGGGTCATATTGCCGGTTTTTAGTGGCAGAATTGAAGAATGGTCCGTATTTAAAAGTACATTTAACGAGCTTATTAATGATAATTCAAATTTAAAAGATAATGAAAAATTATTTTATTTGCGTTCTGCTTTGACTGGTGAAGCGAGGAGTTTGCTTACACCAGATGAAAATTATGTTTCACTTTTCAATGCGTTAGAACAAAGATACGAGAATAAAAGAGTTATGGTAGATTGTCATATAAAGAATATTTTAAATCTTTGTGTAATTAAACAGGAATCCGCTAAGGATCTCCGCATTTTATTGGATAACGTGAAGAAAAATTTAAGAGCTTTAAAGATCTTAAAGTATGATAGAGATAATTTCTCGAACGCAATTTTGCTGAATATTATTCTAAATAAACTAGATAACGAAACTCGTAAACAATACGAACTAACATTAAAGGATAATGAGGTGCCTAATTTTGATGAATTTTTAGAATTTCTTGAGCGAAGATGTCAAATCTTAAATAGTATAAGTTCTAATGTATCCTCTAAATATACTGCAAAATCCTTATTCATAAAAACAAGCAAACCTCAAAGTAAATGTTGCGTAATTTGTAAAACCGAAAACCACCCCTTATATCATTGTGTTAAATATAAAAATATGAAGTTAAGTGAGCGAATTAACCTTGTTAAGAAAAATAAACTTTGCTTCAATTGTTTAAGTTCAGCCCACCTCATTAATTATTGTAATTCAAAAAGCACTTGTCATGTTTGCAAGAGCGCAAGCCATCATTCATCATTACATAATTATACAACACCAGTAAACAATCCTATAAACAATCTCCCAATACATGAAACAATAAATAGCAATTTTGTTTCGGAAGATTTATCACAAAACGAAACTACTGCTCATTCATTTTTTTCATATGAAAATGATAATAATAAATCTGTTTTAATTAGCACTGCAATAATTTATTTGACAGATGTAAATGGCATCAAAATTCCTTTCAGGGCAATCTTAGATTCCGCATCTCAGAATTGTTTTTGTACATTTAAAGCAGCACAAATATTAGGCTTGAAAAAGGAGAAAATAAATATTCCTGTAAGTGGAATAAATAAATTGCCTATTTACATTAAATCTAGAATCAAATCGAAGTTGTCAAATAAAATGAATAGTGCCAGTTATGATATTGAGTTATTAATCGTTCCAAACATTTGTGACTTCACGCCCTCGAAAAAGATAAACATATCAGATTTAAAAATTCCAGCAAATATTTGTTTAGCGGATAAAAAATTTAACATTCCAAGCAGTGTGGAGATAATTATCGGTGCTGAACTGTATTTTTCTCTTTTAAATGAAGAAAAAATAAAGTTAGGCAATAATTTATATTTGCAATCAAGTATTTTTGGATATTTAGTATCTGGGTGTATTTATGACAAAACAGTAAATAATAATAACACTAATTATTGTTTCTTAACAAAAAATCTTGATTTACTTAATGACACTTTGAAGTCTTTTTGGGAAATTGAAGAAGTACAAAATTTAAAACCCAGTAACAGTAAAGAATTAGAATATTGTAATGATCACTTCGATAAAACGCACTTCAGAAAACCGGATGGTAGGTTTGTGGTCACGATGCCGTTTAAACCACAGGTTTTAGAACCCGATTTGGGAAATTCCAAAAATCTTGCTTTGAAAAGATTAAACTCTCTGTGGCAACGTTTAGATCGAGATCCTGTTATGAAAAATTTATACACAGAATTTATTAAAGAATATAGAGATTTAAATCACATGCATGAAATAAAAGAAAACACGAACTTTAATGATGGCTATTACTTACCACATCACAGCGTTTTACGACCCTCTAGTAAAACCACAAAATTACACGTCGTTTTTGACGCTAGTGCCAAGTCAACCAATGGAAAATCTTTGAACGATTTATTATGTAAGGGTGGAGTTCTGCAAGATGACCCTCTCGATCTCTTAGGACCAGTGATTGCTAAAGCAAAAATATTCATGCAGGAGCTATGGCTTCTTAAAATAGAGTCGAATGAGAAGCTGCCCTCTCATGTTGCCAAACAATGGGAAACCTTCCTCGAAAGTCTTAAAGAACTGGAATCCATTGAAGTACCAAGATGCTTCCTAGCTGTGAACCAATCAGTGGTGCTAAATGGTTTCGCAGATGCGTCTTCCAAGGCTTATGGCGCAGTGATATACATGCAAACATCTAATTCTAGTGAAACCATCAGTTACTTATTATGTAGTAAATCCCGCGTGTGTCCAACCAAAGTAATAACAGTGCCACGTCTCGAACTGTCAGCATGTCTTCTTCTGGCTAAACTCACTAACAAGGTCTTAAATTCATTAGACAAACAAGTAGCTTCAGTCAATTTGTTTTCTGATTCAACTATTGCTTTAGCTTGGATAGACACTGCTCCTCATCTCCTGAAAACGTTTGTGGGAAACCGCGTTGTGCAAATTAAGGAACAAACTAAGAACTTTCCATGGTTTCATATTCCGTCAGAACACAATCCAGCTGACTTGATATCAAGAGGTGCAAGTGTAGAAAACCTGTCTTCTAACCAGTTGTGGTGGCATGGCCCGCCTCTTTCAATTCTTGAAGAAATAATAGCAAAAACTGACTCTAATATAAGTGACATTAAAGATGAACATTATTCTAGTGAGCTTAAAGCTCCCAGCAACTTGACATTCGCTATTCATACTGACTCTAATTTCTGTGATAATTTAATTAATCTTAGCAATAATTTCCAAAAATTAATTAGAATTTTAGCTTACATTTTCAGATTCATACATAAATGTAAAAAAGCAACATCTGCAACCGGCCCTCTGTTGCTGGAGGAATTAAGAAAGGCAGAGGTTTATTTAATAAAAAATGAACAGGTAAAGTATTTCAAAAATGAAATTTCGGCCCTCCAAGCGGGATCTTCGGTTCATCGCGCAAGTAAGTTAAAATTCTTAAATCCCTTTTTAGATGGAGATAGCTTATTGAGGGTGGGAGGAAGACTAGCAAAATCAAATTTGAATTTTGATCATAAACACCCCATTATACTTCCGGCGAGCTGTCGCTTGACGAAACTAATTTTTCAATATTATCATAAACGAGATTTTCATGTAGGACCCCAAGCTCTTTTGAACACAGTGCGTCAAAAATATTGGCCGCTTGGTGGCAGAAATATTGCGCGTAAAATTGTACATGAGTGTTTACAATGCTTTAAAATTAAACCTATAACGGCTAGTCAAATGATGGGGGATCTCCCTCCTGAAAGAATAGTGCCCAGTTCCCCATTTTCAAATGTGGGATTAGATTTAAGTGGGCCTTTTGAAATAAAATATAACGGTCAAAGAAAGGGTACTTTTCAGAAAATCTATGTTGCCATAATTGTATGTATGGTCACTAAAGCTGTGCACTTGGATTTTGTCTCAGATTTGACATCCGAGGCTATAATAGCGACTCTAAAAAGATTCTTCGCTCGTCGTGGGAAAAGCTCTGTAATCTTTAGCGACAATGCTACAAATTTCGTTGGGGCTTCAGCAGAACTAAAACATTTACGTAGACTTGTTACGAGTGATGAAGTTTCGAACTTTTTAGCTTCTGAAGGTATTAACTGGAAGTTCTCCCCTCCTAGGGCGCCAAATTTTGGTGGCCTTTGGGAGGCAGGAGTCAAATCTTTCAAATACCACTTAAAAAGAGCTGTGGGTTCAGCTCATCTCACGATCGAGGAATTCCTGACAGTTATCACACAGATAGAGGCTATTTTAAATTCGCGACCGCTTTGTCCTTTGTCAACAGATCCTGACGATCTTCAGGTGTTGACTCCTGGTCACTTTCTCATAGGAAAGCCTCTTAATTTAATTCCAGAACCCAATTTAAGTGAGGTCAAAGATAATTTGCTAAATAAATGGCAAAGGACTCAAAAATTAACGCAGTTAATATGGAAACGTTGGCAGAATAATTATCTGAGCCAGTTACAAGAAAGAAACAAGTGGCTATTTAAAAAGCCTAATATTCTGCCAGGAATGCTAGTTTTGCTTAAGGACTCGCAATTACCCATTTGCACTTGGTCACTAGGCCGCATTAATAAGGTTTTTCCAGGCGCGGACGGGATAGTCAGGGTAGTTGAAGTTCTTACCGCTAAGGGTAATTTTAAACGACCTATTTCAAAAATAAGTATATTACCCATTGAGGACAACATCATAGATCCTAAACTTTAAATGTGCTTTATTATGTATTAATTTTCATGTATTATTTGTGTTTATTTATTTTATTTATTTATTTTTGCTTATAATCTGTATCATATTGTATTATTACTTGTATTGCATATGTATCTTGAAATATAAAAATATTTCAACGCCGGGCGGGATGTTCCGCTTCTGTATTGTGTTCTTGTAACATCGCCTTGGCGATAAACACAGCCCACGCCAATTATACGCCAATCGGCAATTTACTGTAACCCTGCTCACGTGTTGTGTGACGCAGTGGATTGAGAGAAACAGTCTCTTAGCAACAAGCTCTAATACTGCATCAAGCAGCGACTCTTAAAAAAATAAACATTCCATTAAATTTACAGTCTACTTGCTTTTTCTTTTTAGTTTTTCTTTTTAATTTAGTACACCTCCGTACATCCCCATTGAACGAAATGTAACGGAATACTTTTGATTGTCCCTGTAATTGATCTGTGCATCCGATTTTCATAACATTTGAAATGACTCGATAAAATTATGTAATAATTATATGTTTTAAATTTCAAACGATTAAAATGCATTTGGAACTTTTTTCCCATTGACCGTAATGTAACGGACGTAATGTAACGTAATCTATCCATCCGATTTTCCTAAAATTTGAAATGACTCAACAAAATTATGTAATAATTATGTGTTTTAAATTTCAAAAGATTCGGTGGGGTAGTTTTTGCGTTGTTATATGCGGACGGACAGACAGACGGACAGACGGACGGACTGAGCGACAACTATAGGTGCTACATATTTACAAAATTACGAACGCACCTAAAAACCATAGTTTTGCCCATATTTCCTTTTTAAGTATATTTTACTTCACTTTTGAAAGTAATCATTAAAATAAGCCCCCCGTAGCATCATATTCTGGAGTAAACATAACGTTTTTAAAGATATTTAGCCACAAAAACAATTATTTATAAATATTACTTTTTTATAAGTCTTTCAGCAATGAATAATTTGAACGTGTAAGTGAAGTTATAAGGAGCCTGAAAGACTTTCTACATTAACCCTTATATGCATATTGTATCATTTTCGATACCGTAAGTGTTCCCGATTTATTAGGGGTTTTATTCCCATATTCCGTATTCTCACAAGAAATTTAAAAGTGCAATTTTCGCTTTACTTAATGACAGACCATTCGTAATTAAATAAAGAAAAATTTACTATTTAGATTTTTCTGGTATGAATTCTGATTCTTTGAATTGTGCATTTTTTGGAATGCGTTCTATCCTATGCATTTAAGGGTTAAATAAATTACAGTTTACTCTCGTTAATTCGAACTCGTCGGGACCGCAAGAAATATTAGAATTATATAGAGTTCGAATTATGGAAAATATGAGAAGAAAAGGTGTTTAAATGGGAAATATTATAAAGGAATTAATGTTATGGTATTTTTAAAATATATTTCGGCTTTTATCATTAACACATGATTTAATATTAAATTAAAAGATATAAATACATAAATTAAGAGATTACCAACAGCACATAGATGGGGTGTAGGTGTCATTGATGGTCAAATGGGGCACTAAAAAAGCGATTATCAAATGCATGGGACTATGCTTGTCCTAGAACAATTCTGACAAAAATTAAATTTATTTCAATGATCTGAAGTCCGGGGAAAAGTAAGGAAAAATGAAAAATCGGAATCTTGTAATTCGAAATGAATGAAGTCAAGAGAAAACGAGTTCGAATGAATGAAAAACTTTAACGTTATTTAGTTATTGAAAATTTCCGGACATTATGATTAGTTAGAATTAAACGAAGATTCGATTTATCCGATTTCGAATTAACGAGAGCGGACTGTATATGGAGCATCTTTCCGTCTTATCTGTTAAAAAAAAAAAAAAAAAAAAAAAAAAAAAAACAGGTAAATTCAGAATATATATATATACACATAAATATATATCAGAAAATCTAGATTCAAAATCATAGCTATAAACAAATTAAAATACAGCTGTCCACATGAAACCTTGTTGATTTCAAATGTTAATATATTTACGAGAATTATCCTTTTTATTCACAACCCATGATTGGCTACGATTGTGGCATCTAACTTATAGAATAGGATTATAACGTGTCCCCCCCCCCCTTTTTTTTTATTATTTGGAAAATAGTTTTGTCCTCGGTGCAGAACTGGGAAATCTGAAGTACAGTCACAGCAAAAAAAAAAAAAAAAAAAGAAAAAATCTTGACATTTGCGATTTTAGACGGTTTGTTAAATATCTAGAAATATACATGAGGAATAACTCCGAAACTCTAGATGTATAAACAAAATAATACAAGTCATATATTTTCGAGAAGATTTTTTTCCCAAAATCTTATAGGGGAGAGTGCAACAAATTGAAAAAGAATAAATATCTTTTGAATAACCCTGTGAAAACTAATGTAGCAAGAACGTTCAGACTGCAGATTTACATTAAGTGAGTTATGGCAATAAACTGTGTTCATTTTTATGCTGCTAGCATGTATACTCATACAGAAGTTAAGATTTTTATAAAAACTTCCCCAAATTTTGCAAAGTTTTTTGCTTATAATTTGCAGAGTTCCGAACGTAAAACAATGTTCTTTTCAGAAACTATTAGAAACATCATTGTACATAATACCCGGTAATCAAAATTAAAAATGTTGATAATTGTATGAAAAACAAGCAGGTTTACTAAGCACTTTCACTACGCATGCGTCAAGTCTATAAAAAATTTCATTCACATATTGTGTTAGTTAAGTGTATAGAGCAACTTTTGTTAAAATTTCAAAATCATAGCAGAAAATTCTGAAAATTATCGTCGAAAGAATAAGATCAAAATCCGATATTCCCAAAATGAAACATGGATGGTAACCCCATCCAAATGCCTTCTTGAAATTAGCAATTTTGCATTTCACTTGTCTTTAATTTTATAATTGTTTTTTCACACTTTTATGACTATATCTACCTCATCCAGATAGCTTTTTATTTTTAAATATTCGTCTGTTTAATTCCATGTTTTTTATATATTTTGTCTTTGTTTGGCGCAGCATGTCCCTGATGGGATTTTGCGCCATTAAACCCTATACAACCAACCAACCAACCCAAAATGAAACAAAAAAGATGAGGGGCTATATCCATATTCCATTGATTAGTGTCTACACAATATTGCACGTACTACAATATTTGGATACAGCTCCTCATACTTTTGCTTCATTTTGGGAATAACGGATTTTGAACTTATTCTATCGATGATAATTTTTAGAATTTTCAAGCGATGATTTTGGAATTTTAATAAAAGTTGCTCTTTACACTTAGCTAACACAATATGAAAATGAAATTTTTATAGAGTTGACGCACGCGGAATGAAAATTTATTTAGTAAACCTGCTCATTTTTCATGCAATTATTAATATTTTTTACTTTTGATGATAGGATATTATGTATAATGCTCTTTCTCATATTTTCTCAAAAGAACATTGTTTTATGTTAAGAACTCTGCAAATTATAAGCAAAAAAAAAAAAAAAAAAAAAAACTTTGCAAAATTTGGGACTATTTTTTATAAAAACTTTAATTTCTCTACGAGTATACATGCTATCCTCATAAAAATGAACACAGTTTATTACCATAAGCCACTTAATGTAAATCTGCAGTTTGAACGTTTTTGTAACATTAGTTTCGACAGGGTTATTCAAAAGATATTTGTTCTTTTTCAATTTGTTAACGGTCCCCTATTGGTTTTCTGAAAAAAAAAAAAAAAAAAAAATCTCGAAAATATATGACCTATAAAACTATTTTGTTTATACATCTGGAGTTTCGGAGTCATTCCTCATGTATATTTCTAGATATTTAACAAAACATCTGGAATCGCAAGTGTCAAGATTTTTTTGCTGTGACTGTATATCTGAATCTTTTTATTGGTTTAATTCCACAACTCATTTTATTTTATTCGCTTTCTGATTGGTCCATGTTTAATGTCAAAAATGGAATACTTCTGTTCTTTATTTTATACGTTTGCTGATTCGTCCAAAAATGGAATACTTCTGTTGCCACAATAACAGAAAAAGTAATAAAAAACTTAAATAATAATAATAATTTGAAAACAAATTGTGATAGATTTCAAACAAACTTCATTTAAAAATGCATTTTTTTTTCTCTACGCAACGGTGTAAAAAATTTAAATTTGCGATATTTGAAGTTTAAAAATTTGCGATTCCGAAAATTTTAAAATTGAAATTTCTATTAAATTGATTTATGCTGGAATATTAATGTTTAATCCATGTCGTAGGTAACATGAGGCATTTTTAATTCAGTCTTATTAATTCCATCAAATAAAAATGCACATTTTAAACAGTTAAAGTTGTAATCTATAAACTATTGGTTTTTTTTATCATTTGTCTAGGAATATTAATGCTTAATGCACGGCGTACGTAATGTATGTCTTGCTATGATCATCATCAAAATGTTGTTTATTATTATTATTATTTTAAATATAAAATTTATTTAAAAATCTTTAAAATTTCAGTCTTTGAAAATATTATTTTGCAAGTAGTCGGTATAATTTGTTAAATTATATTTTTTTGCTTTAATTTTATTTAACTGTTGACATGTTTCAACATTATTACCGAGTCATTTTCAAAACAATTAAAAATGATATTCCAAATTTGCATGCTCATTTCAATGCATTATAAACCATGCAACTTCATCCAGGAAAAGAAATTGATTAAAACTACAAAACATGTTTTATTGAGTATATTTTGACTGTTTTAAGCGAATTTTTTTGTTAAAGTAGAAAATCGGTTTTGATGTTTAGACAAAAATTATTGTTAACACTCTTATAAAATTTTAACAAAATTTCATTAATTTTATTTCAGTCTTACTAACGTCTTGTATTTTCAATTTGTAATTCCAAAATTTTGTTGTTTTTGTAAAATTTAAATTATTGTGCAGTATCCATAACTCTCTTGTAATTTTGTTTAATTGGCTTATATAGTTATAGAAGATTAATATAATTTTTGATAATAAAAACTTTTCAAATTGAGAGGTATTAATGACGTTATTATTACGCTATTATGCATTTTGGACGAAAATTGTGGCCGGAAAATTGCAAAAAATAAATCAACTTTTTTTTAACTTAAAAAAAAATTATTGACTTATATTTAAACGAAAATATTTGTTAGACCAAACAAATTTTTTTTGATTCAACAAAACTTTTATCTGTGTGTTTGGAGTATCATTTTAATTGTTTTGAAATTAACTCGGTGATGAGTTGATACACATGAACAGTTAAATAAAACTATTTTTCTGTGTTCAGAAAACGTGAAACATTCCAGAACAAGGTAAAATTTTCACAAAAAATAAAGAAAAAAATATATAAAATAAAAAAAAACACATTAAACAACATACTTAAAGCGCTGAAATTATCAGAATAAAGTAATTTCCAGTAAGTATTGAATTTTTGGCGATTTCTTTCACTGTTATCTCCTTTTATGATCTTAAAATTATTGCATAATTATTAAAATTAAGATTTGGCCTACAGTGGGATATATAACTGTGAATTCAGTTAAATATTGTTACATACTAATATAATACTAAAATATCTGGACTGTAATTATAAATTAAAATAAATACAGGGTGTTTCGCTACCAGACCGACAAACTTTGAGGGGTGATAGTAGACATGCAGACTAACATTATTAAATGGGAAACCATGGGGCGCAAACGTCTTCTGTAGGAGCTAAGGGCCATTAAAATTTGAGGTCCAAAACTTCAAACGATGATAGAAAACGGAAAAAAGGGTCGATTTGTTTGCGGTTTTCGCTAAAATCATTCTTTATATCACGAATTTTTTGTATAAAAATTTTGAAGGTTACGTTAAAAATTGTCGATATAGAGCGCTTTAGACTTTAGAGTAACGAACAAATACTTTTTACCGTACTTTTGTGCATGGGGTTGAAATTATTCTAAAGTTTCGACTTTACCTTAAATTTTAAGCCCAAAATCGGAAACATCGAGATAGGGTAACTAGCGAAAATTGAACTGTGAAAGGAGGGGGAGATTTTAAACGCTCATAAACACTGGACAAACTAATCTATTTTGTTGCGGTTTGCGTGTAGGTTATCCCCTTGGTAATTATTTTATTCAAATTGACGTACAGCTTTGGTGGGCTCATTTTTTGATAGAGGGCGCTTCTGACACATCTTCGACATTTCAATACATTACTCCTGAGTGTTTTACTACCAGATTAACATACTTTCAGGAAGTGTTAGGTATGCAAAGACGACTCGGAATCACATAGTAATGTAATATTGAAAATGACTTTTTAGCGAGTTATGGTTAAAAGAAGTAGATATAAAAGCAAAAGAAACAAGCAGAGAAACAGGAACATGTTAAAGTGACAGAAAAAAGTTTACTTAAAAATTTTACTGCAAAAGGTGTTCGAAATTACTACCAGAAGTAGTCCGACAAGCTACTCCCGTACCATCAATTAAAGACCTCGCAGCTCGTTTTACTTACCCATCATACGTAGTATAGGGTACGTCTTGCAATCGTTTTGAAAATCGAAAATTTTTTTGACGGATTTACACGTTTTAGATAGTGGAGATTCCGAAAAACATATTTTTAGACAAAAAATTTTGCCGTCCGTCTGTCTGTCTGTCTGTAAACGCTCTATCTCCCGAACAACTTGAGACAGAGACTTGAAATTTTGTATGTAGTTAGTATATAAAAATGGGGCGAAGCCTATTTAATATCAGCAACCTCGATTATCCGGAACTATTTTTTTCGGACTCTCAAAAAATTCGTTCTGATGAAAGGTATATAAAAAATTTCATTTTTTTTTGTTCTAAGGAATGGACGTAAAAGGCAATAAAATAACACACATTATGCATATAGAACAAAGTCGATCGGATTATTAGTTACCGAGATATTTGTAATTCTGTTTTCCACATTCTTCGATTTTTCATGACCCTGTATTTCATTCAAATTTCAATTCAGAGGTATATTTTAATTGGAAATAAGACGCTTAATCCGACGCAGTTAATTGTTAGTTAATAGAATTATTATTTTTGGAGTTATAAGGATGTTTCTTTTACGCAGTTCGGTAATACTTGAGTAGTTTGACGTTTTATATAATTTCTCGAAATTGGTACAGCAGCAGTTCTTTAATGTAGCATTACTATGTATATTAACAATATTTTAATTTTGTTTATGAATTGCAATGTATTGTGTAAATAGTTTCACATATTTTATTTGCATATACATATGCATGATGGGTGAGTATTACGGTGGCCCCCCAAGACTAATTAAAATACAGAAGAAAAACAATCAAAAATAAATATGTACAAATACGAAACCGAAAATATAAATATTACGGTGGCCCCCAACGACTAGTTTTTGAGCTGCCAGAAATATCTCAAAGATGCCAGGAATCTTTCAAAGCGTGAGGAATTCCATGCGACGCCGCTGTCAAGCATGCCGGACTATTTCTGGTCATAATTTCGAACACCTTTTCAAATAAAACCTTTAAATAAACTGCTTCTTATCACATTAATGTGTTGCTATTTCTCTGCCTGTTTCTGTTGTATTTTTCTCTGCTTCTTTTAACCATAACTCGCAAAAACGCATTTTCAACGTTACATTCCTATGTGATTCCGAGTCGTTTTTGCATCCCTAACACTTCCTGAAAGTATGTTGGTCTGGTAGTAAAACACCCAGTTGTAATGCCATTGAAATGTCGCAGATGTGTCGGAAGCGCCCTCTATCAAAAAATGAGAACATTAAATCTGTACGTCATTTTGAATAAAATAATTATCAAGGGAATAACCTACACGCAAACCGCAACAAAATTGATTAGTTTATCTAATGATTATGAGCGTTTAAAATTTCCTCCTTGGTTCACAGTTTAATTTTCGCGAGTTACCCGATCCCCATGTTTCCGATCTTAGGCTTCAAATTTAAGTTTAAATCTAAACTGTAGAATAATTTCAGCCCCATGCACAAAAGAACGGTAAAAAGTATTTGTTTGTTACTTTAAAGTCTAAAGCGCCCTCTATCGACAATTTTTGAACGTAACCTTTAAAATTTTTTTCTAAAGAAATCGTAATATAAAGAATGATTTCAATGAAAACCGCAAACGAATCGACCCTTTATTCCGTTTTCTATCATCATTTGAAATTTTGGACCTCAAACTTTAATGGCCCCTAGATCCTACAGAAGACTTTTGCGCCCTATGGTTTCCCATTTAATAATGTTTGTCTGCATGTCTACTATCACCCCTCAAAGTTTGTCGTCTGGTAGCGAAACACCCTGTATAACTTTTCAAAAAATTCAGATATTCTTATTTAATATGTCCATTACTATTACATTTATACTATTTTAAATTTAATCCAAATTTGAGAAGTATAATGCATACACAAATACAAAATTTAATTATTATACGAAACAAAAAAGCACTATAACAACAACAACAAAAAAAAAGGTAAATTTTGACATATGGATAAACTATATATAATAGCTTCTTACCAGAGTTGTACTTAGGGGTGTGCAACAGGTGCTGCGAAACAGGGCCTCGCACCTAGAGAGGCCTCGCACCTGGGCACAAAATATTTTTTCTTTAATAAAAAGGAAGAAGGTATAATAGAAAATCTTTGATATAAGTTTATTATTTTAATTAAGAAAAGATAGTGGTCCTGACATAAAAATTTGCCTATGTTACAAGAGGGATTTTCACCATCAATGAAATACAAAAATGAGCAACGTTAAAGAGCACCAAATATATTATATAAGCAGCAGACCGGTTTCGGTAAGATTTAGCGTACCGTCGTCAGTGCTCTGGCGACGGCAGGCTAAATGTTGCTTTTTATTCTATTAAAAGGAATCAATATAAGCGCGGAAATTTAAGATCAAATAGCATAAGCACGTGTGCAAAGATAATCAAATCAGCATTCAGCAAGAAGTGCCAAACCAGAATATGGTTACAGTTAAACAGAAATTACGAGGATAAAAATCGCCAACGCTATGGTTTAGTTTTTAAGTTATCCACTGAGGGCGTTCTTTTCAAGCCGAGTTGAGGCTCTGTCTGTACTCTGTGGTAAGAACTATCTTTAGCACATCTCAGCGATTAAATTGTTCAAAAATTTCTGTTTTGAAAAATCGGTGATAGAATATTAAAAATTTTAGCATATTATATAATTTCTAAATAAGAAAAAAACTATCAATTGAATGCGTTTGAAAGCAAAATTGAACTTAAAAATGAGTTGTAAAAGACCAATTTGTTATTTAAATATATCATTAATTCTTCATTCATGATCGCTTGAAATTTTATGCGATAGGCCTTTTTTGACAAATTTATTTGAAATATTTTCAGCCTTTGTAAAACAACTGACCAATACGGCACATTATAAAGTTCCTAAATAAGAGAACCTGTCAAATGGATGCGTTTGATAGCAAAAATTGAATTTAAAAATGAGTCATAAAATAATCAATTTGTTATTTAAATACACCTTCAATTCCTCCTCAATTCTTCCTGCTTCGGGATACTGCGTTCAACATACCAATTTTGGCAGCCTTTTTAAAAATATATTCTGATCAAAAACTGGCCAATACGTCACTTTATATAATTCCTAAATAAGATAACTTGCCAATTGGATGCGTTTGAGAGCAGAAATGGATTTAAAAATGAGTCAGAAAAAATACAATTTGTTATTTGAATACCCTCAATTTTTTAATGATGATCACAACTCCTATTTTTGTTTAATTTATTTTTGCTGTAAGAATTGGTCCTATGAAAAACTTGTCAATATAAAAGTTGTAGATATTATTGGGATGATATAAAATAAATTTAATTGGATTTCATAGTTTAAAAATCGATGAAGTTATGGAATTTTTTCTTTTTCCATCCCCCTTTAATTTCGTTTTTAATTTTTTTATCAGTAAGAGTTAGTCCTATCAAGACCTTTTAATTGCAATCTTGAGAACATAAAAAAATAGTTGGATTTGATATTTTGAGAATTGGTGAGGTTATGATTTTTTTTCTCAAAACCCCCTTTATTTCTTGCCCCATTAGCCCATTTTTAACTTTATCAAAAATCTGTCAGACATATACTTTTGGCTCAATTTTTAGAAGTAATATAAACTTTAAACTGATTCGATATCTAATTTAATTAAGAAATTATGGTGTTTTTTCGGTTTTAACAAAAACCTTCTTTATTCCCACCCCCTTCGTCTGATTTTGCCCGTTAACCCCTTCCCGACGGAAGCTTTGTACGATTTTTTTTTTAATGATTTGTCACCAGATTTTAACAACAAAATTTTGCGCCTTTTTAAATCGAGAAAATGCTCCGATTAAGTAAGGCAAATTTTACAGTATAATTTTACTGGTGAGGATAAACAGGGATTCTTAAACCTTTTTGCGGCACTTATACGTGTCGCTCGTCCCCAAGGGGTTAACGAAATTGACCGAGATTTTATGTTCCTTGATTTTATGTATCAGTTTGGAGGAGATTGGAGCAGAACTATAAAAGTTATCGTGTTTATAAAGAGTGATATATATATATATAGATAGATATATGTACGGATAAAGATATATATAAAATTTTTTACTCATGGTAGTTTGGGGTCTAACTAGAGAAGTGCACGAAGTGTGAGTCACCGATTTTGACAAAAGGGGTATCGTTGGAAAGATCTCATCGAGAGTAGCAAAAAACGCAATGGAACTACCCGTTGCAAATGAGTCGTTATCGAGATATCCGACAATATACGTGACGCAACTAGCGCATACTTAATGGGGCACCGTAAAAAAATTTAGTCTCGATTTTAACTAAAGTGGTATCGTTGAAAAGATATCATCGTGAGGATTAAAAAACTCAATGGAATCACCCATCGGAAAAGAATTGTTTTCGAGATATCCGACAATTTGTGTCACGTAGCTAGTGCCTACTGTTCTAGTGCACACTTAATGGGGAACCGCAAAAAAATGTTTTCTCGATTATAATGAAAATGGTGTCGTTGCAAAGATATCATTGTGAGAAGTAAAAAACTCAAAGGAACAAACCATCTGAAATGAGCGATTTTCGAGATATCCGATAATTTCTGTCACTTGATGCAGTTTTCTAGAAGTGTGTATTAAAAATGTGACACAAATTGTCGGATATCTCGAAAAAAATTCATTTCCGACGGGTGATTCCATTGAGTTTTTTAATCCTCACGATGATATCTTTTCAACGATACCACTTTAGTTAAAATCGAGACTAAAATGTTTTACGGTGTCCCATTAAGTATGCGCCAGTTGCGTCACGTATATTGTCGGATATCTCGATAACGACTCATTTGCGACGGGTAGTTCCATTGAGTTTTTTGCTACTCTCGATGAGATCTTTCCAGCGATACCACTTTTCTCAAAATCGGTGACTCACACCTCGTGCACTTTCCTAGTAAGTGTCATGATCGGCGTAGACCTGCAAAAAGTTTTGAGAATTTCCAACATAGGAGCGACTGCAATAAGTAATATGTCATACGAAATCTACAGGGTGCATAGTGTGGAAGGAACTTGTAAGCACCTTTTACCAGAATTTTTATAATATAAAATTTATTTTATTTAACGAAAAAGAAATCCTTTTTCTGATCTAACAACCAGTGCTTTAAAGAATTTCTGATGCTAAAGGAATTAAAATCCTCTGAGTTTGTTGGTGACTACGCACCCTGATCTATTTAAAATTAAGCATTGCGAAGGAATTACTGCATTATTAAAAAAGCAGTTCTGGAAAATAATAAGACTTTGGAGAATTTATGCAAAGAGGGTTGGTTATAGCTGTATATAAAAAGGGGGGGAGGATTGAATTTTATAATATTTGTGCTCTTGAACGTTGTTTATTTATTTAGTTATATCGCTGTATATACTTGAAAAATATGAATTGATATACTATAAAAGTTTAAAGGCATATGAAGCCTAAATAATATCAAATATTGCTATTTCGTATCAATCTTGTTTTACTTATCTTATCCCTATTTATTTATAAGGAACTCAACTCGATACTAAGAATAAAATTTAGTACATATTTAAACTTCATTTTTTGTTTTATAAAACTAAATGCAACATACTTTCATTTTCCAGATTAGTTAATACAAAACCCTTGCTTAATAGCTAATGCGGGCATTGAACATGGATTTGTAATGAAAGAGCTTGTGTAAAAAGAAGCTCGCAAATTTGCAAAGCCGCTTTGGTCCATGACGTATTTTTCCAGATAGGTTTTTAATTAACTTTTAAATACACACGAGTCGTAATGTGAGACTCATGTGTATTTAAGTGAGAAGCTTTTATACTTCTGCTACGATAGATACCTCCAACCTCCAACGCTCCTCAACACCTTTGCTCGGTACCCTGAAATCGAAGTTTGTGCGTAACAGAAAAATATGCTTTTCTAATAACTGTGCGATCTAGAGTAATCGGTATAGTTTTCTTGCAAAGTTTAAACTAACATCTACAACCACTAATTTTTTCATAATTCTAGTTTCAATACATTCGGAATTAGATGGAGGGGGGGGGGACTTTTTTTGCACTATATTTTCGGCTATATCTCTAAAAATATAAAACCTAAAATTAAAAGAAATATATTTTTGAGTTCAGGACAACAAAAGCTTTCACAAAATACTCCACACGATGCAGAAAAAATATCTTTTTTTTTTTTTTTTTAAGTAACTGAATTTGCCCCCTAACCCCTCCTAAATATATTTAGAAATGTTTAATAATCTGTAAATATGTGGGTCAATAGTCTTTATTATTTCTCCCAATTTGAGCTTTCCACGTTTTATAAGTTATGAATAAAATGGCTGTGACAGATGGACAAACAGACACAGAAGTAATCTTAAAATTGTTCCGTTTTCATTTTATAAGTACGGAACTCTGAAAAAATTGTTTGTTTACGGTTTTAAAAATATATTTTTTTAAAAATTGTATTCTTTTAAATCTATCTCTATCGTGAAAAGCCCGATTACGGAGATTCATATGTTTGGGCTTAACCCCTTTTCGATGAGGTGGTCCCATGTCGGGACTATTTAATTTTAATTCCATATTTACAAACGATACCAAGAATATTTTAATAAAATTTTGCTTTTAGAATGAAAATTTGAAGTAACTAGCTTATAGTTTTCTCAAAAAATCAATTGTAAATTTCGATGTCACTTAATCTTTTTATCATTTTACGAAAAGAATTTTTCTGCGCCGGAATTTGAGATAGCGCACAATAGTTTTGCTTTTTCTTTTTAACGGTCAATACTGCCGAAAGAAATTAAAACTTCCCCTATAAATTAAATAATAGCAATAATAAAACGTAAATAAAATACATATCAAACAGACATGTAATCGAACTACACACTTAAATTACTGAAGTTGCCAGAATAAGATATTCCCACCAGTGGCTGAGAGGTATGCTCTCGAAGCTGGTAGACGGGAGGTGCTGGGTATGAACCCAATCGCGTTCATCGGTATAGCCATTCGGAATTTTCCGTTGTATTCTTCGAACTTTGGATGACCTTTCGTAAATACAGGTTAGGTTCCCTTAGGAAGATCACCAAAGAGGGCTCTCCTCCTAGGACCGCATGTCCCTCGTGCAGACAATCGACCATCATACATAAAACCTGTCACCATCAGAATAAGAAAATCTGCAGTAAGTATGAATTCTCTTGGACTCCTTTGGGAGGTAACTCCTGTCATGCAAATTTCGGTTCACAGTGGGATATATAACTGAGAATTTAGCTAAAATTGATATGCATAATATAGTATTAAAATATGTAGACTGTAACTTTTACTTAAAATAACAATAAAATATTGAATATTTTTTAAACATATTCTTTAAGGACGCCCAATACAAACACATTTGCTCCATTTTTAATTTAATCTAAAATTTAAATACATAAGTAAATATACCAGCAACTATTACACATGACGAAAAAAGCTCCATAAAAATAATAATAAAACTTGTAAATATTTACGCAAGGAAAACTATGTGTAATATAATTTTTTCGCAAAGATTTGAGCGCTAAAATTTGTATCTAACACTCCTAAATTGTATCTGGCACTCTTATCTCTCAACCAAACGACATTTTCGAGTCAGTGTCAGAATTATTCGTTCATCATACATGGAAATGAAGATTTTCCGGCCCATCTTTTACATTTAGGTAACAAATATTTAGACAACCAACTTTAAAAACAATGAGAAAAGTAGTTTAAAAAAAAAGAAGACAAAATCCTTAGAAAAAACTCTTTTTTTTTCTAATATTTTCTGCCTATTGCCACGCATATAGGCAGAAGAAAAGGTGAAAACGTGCCTAAATTTGCCTAAATTGACTTCCTTGTCAGTTAATGTCGACTGAACAGTAAATAAGTTTTTCTCTTTTTATTTAAGAAAGATTATTAAATTAATATTTTATTCATACCAGAAATATTATGTATATTCTTTTAAATATAAAATTGTGCAAACTTTTCCATCACGTCCTCACTACCGGCTGTGCTCACTACTAAAAGAATTTTATTTCGTGATACCACGCTTGCATGCGCAACGTGATGTAAGTAAAATTAGAAAAGAGTCGATTGTTGGATAATTGAAAAAATGCCTCTCATTGCGAGATTGGATGTCCTAATTTCAAGTTTGTATCTCTTTGGTGCATGTTTTATGCCATAACTAAGATTTTGTTAACGGATATTGGCCGCAAAATTAGTCTTTCAATCCTTTCCAGTACAGAAAAATTCTGTTCGTAAAACGATGAAAAGATTGACTGACACCAGAATGTAGAAATCACTTTTTTAGAAAGGAAAATCTTGTAATTACTCCCTCTGTCCCAAATTAGTTGCGACATTTGAATACTTTTGTACTGATTATTGATATTTACGACTTTATGATTCTGTTTGAACATTTTTCAAAGAGCTATACTATCAATTAACAATATTTACTTACCTAACATTCCGGCCATCATTCCATAAATAAGTGATTAATTAATTTAAAAATTTCCCTGTTCACGCTCTCTTAAGCCACGCCCCAATTTTTAAAGACATTTTAACAATCATCACATAAAACTATCATCAAGCTAATCAAGCGTGAATTCATTTACGAACATTTTATTACAACATTTCTAAAAAGAATCTTTTAGCGTAAAGAAGCTGCAAACAAAATCGAATTCTGCCGAGCTTATTTTTTTATTAGATTTTGCTTAATAATGGATGAAGTATGATCCAAAGTTTTTTCCTCCTTGAGAATCCTATGTAATGTTGTTTTATGAATTATAACAGCATATGATAATCTTCGCTGTGATCGACTTCGTTTCATTGGGACATCATTGATTTTACTCAGTGGCATTTTTTTTTCGTCCGCATTTACAATTTTTTGTAAATTTCCTCGTTTTATGTTTGACATCTTTGCCTGCTTCTATTAACGGGATAGGATGATAAATATTATGATGCACATTGAATTTAATAGCTGCAGCACTTCTGGCATTAAGGCTTAGTTTACAATTTTTGAACTATCGTTTCAAACATTCCAGTATAGCGTTGCGCTCAATATCATTTATTTTTATACAGAGAATTTTCTAAATTGTTATTTCTTTTTTATTTACTTTAAATTCCAGTTAAGATTGCTTCTGGCACCTAGTATACATCGTTATTTTCATTCTAGTATAATTTTACTGGTGTCGATCTACTAAACTGCATCAGAAGTTATTTATGACTCCACCTACTTGAAATGTAGAACTAATTTGGGACAAAATTTTCAACCTAAATGTCGCAACTAATTTGGGACAGAGGGAGTATTAAATTAACATTGTAAAAGCACAATTTTATTAACATACTCTTTGTGCTAATTTAAAGTTTCGAATTAAATATAGGGGGCCCCGACGTGGGATAATTGCGCCGAAAAAGTGTTAAAAGTAAACTTTTTTAGCTTAGTTTTTCCTTCCAGTTACGAAATCGATTAAAATGTGGATTCGTATTATCAGTTTCCTGACGTTCAAGTAAATTAATGTCAGTGAATAAAAAATTAATCTGTCCTTTCTGATTCAAAAACTAAAAATTTGAAAAATTTACTACATATGCAAGAATTATTATGTAGACCTCTTAAAAAAATCAATTGTGTAACATTTCAATGATACATCATCGATGATATATCTATGCGCTGTCAACAATACAACACTCTCACACGTAGCTTGATCATGACGCATTTGCAACGATCGTCATGTAGACGGTGACGCATAAAGACATTTGACACCTTGATGATTATCGTTAATTATTTTAAGTCGCTACATTCGACTTCTACTTGGAATATATTTTTGGCCGAGGCGCCTGTGGATATTCCACACATCCCCGGTTAGTAACAAGTGTGGTGGACAGAGGAGCAATCTATTAACTTGAATGTTAGCAATAGCAGGAACGGAATAAAAAGTTACATTAGTAAAAATAAAAAAAAAAGACATAAAAGTGGGAAAAATAAGCTACTGTAAGTGTGAGAAAAAAAATATTCCCTGAGCAAGTGTAAATTTAATAAATAACGCATACTGCCCAGTTAAACTGATAGCATTGAGCTCACAGGCTACAAATACTAATTGTACATTAAAGCCTTATATTTTCAAGGGTTAATGCCGTTCGAAAAAAAATTAAGAAAGGGAAATAGCTCTCCCCTTTCCTCTTTTTTTATACTTAATCATTGAACCTCCTATACTATCAAAGACATGCTTTATCATATAAAAAATCTATATCCAAAATTCAGAGCAAATGAGATAATTCTTAATAAAAACCCATTTAGCATTTATGTAATTTAAGAGGAGTTATTCCCCTCTTTTATACTTAACCATTAAACTTCCAAAACTATTCAGAGATTTGAACGAAATCTGACACTTCTGCTTGAAAGATCCATTTATATAAATTAAGGGGGGGGGGAAATAAGAACCCCTGTTCCCCCTATTTATACTTATTCAATGAACACCTAATAACAGTCACGGAATCGCCTCATCAGAATGATCCTAATCTAAATTTTGAACGAAAACTTAATTCTGCATGAAAATCCCATTTATATCAACTAAGGGGATGGGCATCAGCCCCCCGTTCCCCCTCTTATACATATCGAATGAACTCCAAAAACTAATCAGGGAAGCGCCTTGTCAAGATATACCTACATACAAAATTTCAAGTGGATCGGATATTTTTATCATGAGTTATCGCGTTACGCACGAACGTACGAGCGAACGTACATTCAGAACGGACGGGCACATAAGCTCTCAGGCTATGATAGCCTGTGAGCTAAAAAACGGATAGTGAAAAAACTGGTTAAATTCAAGCGAATTTAAAAATAAAAGTGGATTTAGCATAATTGTCTGCAAATTTCTGAACACCATTTCCGCAGTCGTTGCATTTTTCTTATTTAATCATACCGTATTTACTCGTGTATAACGCGCACATCTTTTTTTCCAAAAATTTAGGGTAATACTCCTAGGTGCGCGTTATACACGGAATAATTTTTTACTGCTGAATGTGATCATGGGATTTACATATGAATCATGAAATGTATTCAAAGAAATCATAACCACTCGTAAATCTTACTTAATTAAAATAATATTGCATCTTTTTTTCATTCTTTTCACTTTTTTATACAACAGAGCTAGTAACATTATTTAAACGATAATTCGCGATTCTGACTGCAGTCATTCAATCCCTACCCGATGTCTAAAAATATATTTTTGGCTTTATCTTCTGCCTGATGTAATGTTTGCTTCGACTTTCTTTACTGAAATGCATTTGCTTATCAAATTTACGGTGCGCGCAATGTACGAGATTAAAAAAAAAATCGCCATTTTTTCTTATAAACTAGGGGTGCGCGTTTTACACGCGTGCACGGTGTACACGAGTAAATACAGTATTTCAGTGATTCAATTAATCAAAAATTTCTGGTTTGAAAAATATAAAAAACTCTGTAAAAGACGATTGTCATTTATAAACGACGAATTAATTAAGAACTTAGATTACATGATTATTTCCGTCAGTTATTTTAAATTGTGAACTTTCTCTTATTTATACAAAATATTTCAGCTATTCTAATAGTTAAAAATTTATGGCTTGAAAAACCAATGGTAAAAGATTAAAACTAGTGAACTAAAATACGCTCGTCGCATGAGTAGTTACCGGGTGTCCCAAAAATGACTGGTGGATTTTAAAATTCAATAACTTGCAAACGGTGATAGCTATTTTTAAAAAAATTTTGCAGGAGGGTTATGTATAATGTCAGGAGTTTTTTTTACCGTAATTTTTTATTTTAGTTCGAATTTCAAACAATAGTTGGCGCTGACAATTGAAGACCAGGTGATCAGTGCTGAGTGAAGCGCCGACATGGCTTTCAATCGCCGTCAGCGCCACCTATTGTTTGAAATTCGAACTAAAATAAAAAATTACGGTAAAAAAACTCCTTACATTATACATAACCCTCCTGCAAAAATTTTTTAAATAGCTGTCACCGTTTGCAAGTTATTGAATTTTAAAATCCATCAGTCATTTTTGGGACACCCCGTACTTGACATCACAAACTTGGAATCAGTGTTAGTTACAAAAGACGGGAATCATTTGAGTTTCCATGGGCAAAATAACAACTTTTCAAAATTTAGTATATTTCTTGCCAGTATGAACGAGAGAAATTTTTATCGTTGTCTTTAACCCCTTGGGGACGAGCGACACGTATATGTGCCGCAAAAAGGCTTAAGAATTCTTGTTTATCCCCACCAGTAAAATTTTATTGTAAAATCTGTCTTAATTAATCGGAGCATTTTCTCGGTTCAATAAGGCACAATTTTCTGTCTTTTATAAACGGTGACAAACATTAAAAATTTCGTAAAAGGCTCCCGTCGCGAAGGGGTTAACCTTTTGGGGAAGAGCTATCGGTGTACGTGCCGCATAACGTGCTCAAAATTCTTCCTTACTCTTACCAGTAAAAATCCATCAATTTTATGATTAAAATAAGCAAAAATTTCTTGTTTGGAAAACCAGTGACAAAAGACGGGGCTACTACTGGCGATTATTTTTGTATTCAATTTGCACCATTATCTAAAAATTACAAATCCTGTAGAATATTTCTCATGAAAATGTCGTCAAAATGAAAATCGAAGGCTTTTGTTTTGATAAAGTGGTGAGAGATTGAATAAAAAAAATAGTCTTCTGAAAAGATTAAAAATCTTGTAATAGACACTCGTTCGAATATGCTAAAACCTTTATCCTTTAGTATTCGCAAAGTTATGAATCCTTCTTACAAATTAATCTCTTTTGGTGTTGCTTGCACCTAGTTTTAAGACTGGTGCATTTTTCAGCCCTATACATAAAAGTTAGGGAACTGATGAAAATTCTTTGTTAAAATCATACTTTATAATTTTTCTATGCCTTAAATTTTTTACTATTGGATTTTATTTTTTCCCTCCAAATGTGAGTTAAGTTGCCAAATAGCGCCACAAATACTTTACTTTATTACGAATACTTTGCTTGCCTGATTTTGGGTCTGTGACATTCGAGTAGGGTTGCTGGAAAACTCCATTTTTGAAAGTACGCCAATTTTTTCCCCCGCTAAAAATGTGAATATAATGTCGTATTTTTTTAAAACCAAATTCATAGGTTTTGAATGAGCTTTTTAATTTTTTCAATATTTTATGTTTGTTATTAACTAATTTATATTTTTTTAAAGATTTTCTTTTAAAAAAAACTATGTCAATAGTCTGAAAAGGGACCTCGATAATAGCAATTTCAGAAATTTATGCTGCTGCAAAATAAAAAAGTATGACTGTAATAGAAACAAAATTTTGATTCACAAATTTCCTAATATAGGGCTTTAAAATGCACCAACTCTCAATGCCAAGTGCGAGAAACAGCAAAACTGGTTCCCTAGTTTTACCAATGTAATACTACCTATGCAAATAACATAAGGGACTAACAATTGTTTGTCTCTCTGTATCTCTGGAACTATCGAACCGATATGAATAGAAATGTTGACATATTGATGGTGACAATCTCTGCTCCAACATTAGAAATATTTTATGTCGGTGCCTTTAACTCCACTGAGCAAACAACTTCTAAATTTGGGAATTTCGTGATATTGAAAGAACCAGAAAATTAAAATTTTGCATGAAGATCTTACTTTTATTATAAAAATGCTCCCTATGAATGAATCCTAAATTAACTGAAACTCAAATGGGTTATTTTAGTAGAAAAATCGCTACAAAATGACTGCTATGCAATTATGGGGAAAGAGAGAAACTTGAAATTTACCATAATTGCTACATTTAGGGGGTCCAGGACAAATCATTTAAAATAATTTTAATTTATTGAGGTAAATTCTGAAATTTCATATGATGCTTAACTATATTACTTGCAAAAAATCACGTGATAGAACTTCTTATATATTTTTTTAATTAAAAATTAAAAACTTGATAAAAAAGGGGGTGATTTAAAATTGTTAAAACTCAGAATATTATTTGTAAAATTTCATTTTTTTCATTTAAATAAACAGAAATATTTAAATTTTAATTTTGATTCAGAATTTTAAAAAATATTTAAAGTAAAAATCTGAAAAAAAGGATGTAACTAATTTTTTAAAAATCATATTTTCAAAAGTAAACATACTTAAAAGAAATAAAGTAAAAAAATAAAAAAAGACATGTTCCAAGTTTAAAACATTTATCTTAAATGGTTCTTGAGTTATAACAATTTAAATCTGAAAAATTGTGAAATAACTCATTATAAAAATAGCACTTTCACAAGAAGTCATTTTCATGACAATTATTGTTAGGCAGCTAATTTTTAAAGCAACGTAAAGCGAAAAAAATATTATTCCCTGTTTTAATTAAGATAGAAGCATGATTTAAACTGCATTATATATATATATATATATATATATATATATATATATATATATATATATATATATATATATATATATATATATAGGGTGTCCCAAAAAATGACTGATGGATTTTAAAATTCAAAAACTTGCAAACAGTGACAGCTATTTAAAAAATTTTTTGCAGGACGGTTATGTATAATCTCAAGAGATTTTTTTACCGTAATTTTTTATTTTAATTCGCATCTCAAACAATAGGTGGCACTGACGGCGATTGAAGGCCAGGTGATCAGTGCTCAGTCAAGCGTCGACCTGGCCTTCAATCGCCTTCAGCGCCACCTATTGTTTGAGATGCGAACTAAAATAAAAAATTACGGTAAATAACTCTGACATTGTACATAACCCTCCTGCAAAAAATTTTTAAATAGCTGTCACCGTTTGCAAGTTATTGAATTTTAAATTCCATCAGTCATTTTTGGGACACCCGGTTTATATATATATAATTTTTAAACGCAAAATTAAGAAAAAAAATTGTACTCGACCCTTTTACGCAGAGTTCGTAAGCATAATTTGATTGGTGAAATTTTAAATATTTTAATACCATGAATTTTCTTACTGATCACGATATCTGAATATATTTATTTTATTAAATAAAACAAATATATCTTTATAAAAATTCTGCTAAAAGGCCCTTGAAGCGTACGAACTAGCATATAACCTTAACCTTAACGCGAGCGAACCTTAGCGAAACCTTATTAAGCAACTTACATTGTTCCTTTACATTGTTCCAAGGCAGAAACACCACAAGGGGCCAATTTGGTCCTTTTTCAAAATTCAGAATTTCGAATTCATACGAGAAAATTCCTATTCTATACTATTCATTATTTACGGGACCTTCGCTACGGGAGCCTTTTGCGAAAATTTTGATGTTTAGTCACTGGTTTTGAAAAACAGAAATTTGTGCCTCATTAAATCGAGTAAATGTCCCGATTAAAAAAGGTAAATTTTTCAGTAAAATTTTAGTGGTGGGGATAAACAAGGATTCTTCTTTGCGGCACGTATACGTGTCGCTCATCCCCAAGGGGTTAACACTAAATTATTTAACACAATATATCTGTCATTGAAAAACGGGAAATTTTATTCAAGATAGCTAAAAGTATTTCGCACCAGAATTTTTATCTAGAACTACTTGATTTATTTATTCTACATTTTATTTCATTGCTCCTTTTAAACATTTTTTTAAAAGAAATTTCTGGTTGGAATGGAATGGATTCATTTACTAGCAGTCAAAATGACCGCTTACCGTTTTTCTAGTGTTAAAACAGGCATTATATGATCACATAAACAAGAACTTCCTCTTTAAAAATTTCTAGTATGAAATCTAATAGTTTGAATAAAAAAAAAATCCGTATCTATTTATTTTGATATACAGTAGAACCCCGGAAATCCGGATCTCCGGATAATCCGGATCGATTTGGTGGAATTTGTTTTTCAGGTTTGAGAAGTGATCGGCAAATTTCCATAACATAAATTTATTTCGACCTCATATTCTGAATAAATAAGTATTTTCTGAAAAGTTTTCGGAAGAATAAATACCTCAAGCTTTCTTATTTAAACTCTTTAATGTTTTCTATGAAAGGAACAACTATACATCATTTAAGCTTTGCCAATTCCAATTTTCACACTTTTCTATTTAATCCATTCGATAAATGTCATCTTAAGCTCACTGCTTAATGAAGTTTTACTAAGAGCATTGCAAGAAAGCAAAGTAAAATAGTCCTTATAGACGCACTGACTGATAAGGATCGTGATCCGATCTTTGTCAGCCAGTGCATATGACCTCTGTCTATCAACTACTCTTGGAAACAATCTTCTTGAGACTGTTTCCTTATCTTCGTGCCAAAACCCTTCTACAAATCACTTGCGGAAAATTGAAATAAAAGGAGGAAGGATGCTCAAGAGAATGCGTGACCATGTGGCCCTCAAAAATAGTAGAATATGACAAATTTTATAATTACAAAGTAAACATTTTTACTGTCTGTAAATATTGATTATGTTCAATATAAAGGTGATTTTCTTTGAATATTATACATCATTTTATTTCATTTTTACACATTCTCCGGATAATCCGGATTTTCGACAATCCGGATTGGGCCTGGTCCCAATTAATCCGAATTATCGGGGTTCTACTGTATTTCCTTAGTTAGACTGATTTGCCATTTTTGCATGTTTTTAACCATTTAACTGGTCAACATATTTTTCAAAACTTTCAAATAATGCCTATTTTTGTGTCTTTTATAGAATTTTTAATCTTTTATCACCAATTTTTCAAAAGAGAAATTTTTACCTAATGGAATCTGAAAAATGCTTGGACAAAAAAAACATAAATTTACAGTAAAACCTTACTGGGGAAAATTATAAAACATCATTGGAATATGGATGACTTTAGGTAGTACGGGAAAATCATGATTGGCAAAAACACATTACACATATGAAGCGTGGGCAAATCAAAGAAGCTGTTAAATTTAAAAAATTCATTTTTCACACAAACTTTTATTTTCCCAAAAATTTTCAAACAGAAAATTTTTCTTTATGTACCACAGAAATATCTGAATTAAAAAAAGAAATGAATTGTGTTGGAAATTTCTGGTGTGAATGAGAAATTATGAAATAAACATGTTGGAAATTGCACGTGAAGCGGAGCAAATGAGGTGCGTTCGTATGATAACGAAGTTTTAAAAATATCACTCTCATTAGAGGTCTGCACGGGCCCGGGCTTGGCCCGTGGCCCGTACCCGGCCCGGCCCGCGGGCCGGGCCGGGCCGGCGGAATCGTTTTAAATTTTCTAACGGGCCGGGCCGGGCCGGCAGATTTAGAATAGTTTTTTCAACGGGCCGGGCCGGGCCGACAAACAACATAAACGGGCCGGGCCGGGCCGGCAAAAAAATTGAGCGGGCAAGACGGGCCGGGCCGGGCCGATAAAAAAAAATTTTCGGGCCTGTCGGCCCGTTCTGAAGATTTATGCAGAAACGATAAAATATGAGCTATTTTCAACGAAAATGGTTTTAACGAGAATAAGTATAAATGTGGCCACACTAGTTTGACAGCATCAATATAAAAATGCGCAGTGTATCGGCATCGGAGATTCACATTATGTGTAACCCGTTTTAGTATATTTTTAGCTGACTCATGCCGGTCCGAGATCACGCTTGCATTATTTTTATACATATAGACTGGCCGGACCGGTACTAGACTTAATTATTGACAGAAAACGTGATTTGTAAAATTATTAACAGCGATAAAGAACTTATGTTAGCTTAGTCTTCGGATATATACTTCTTGATGATTTTTAAATAAATTAATTTCTCAATAATGCGAAAGTTTGACACATTTTCTGATTAATTTTAAATTGTAAAAGTATAAAAGTGAAAAACCTAACTATTGAAGGGATTTTAATCGAATAGCGTTTTTCATTTTTGGTAAATAAAATACTTGTATAACCTTGTTGAGATATAATAGTTTCTCAAATGATTGCAGGTTTTTCTCCCTTCCCTTGCTATTGCTTCTGGAAATTCTATTCAAAACGCTAATTATGACAGTATTTTATTTGTTTGCAGTATTCTTAAATTGCTTGTATCAAAAAATGGATAACGCCATTCGATTCTGAATAAAGATATCTGCTAATCTTATGCGTTTCTGAGGGGAAAAAAATGAATTTAGAAATATATCAGAAAGGAGCTTCTTTGAATTTAAGAATAAATTTGGATTTGAAATCTATAATAAAATGATATAGAAATATATTTATAAATCTTCTTTTATTAAACAGCTTCAAAATTAACGATGTTTTTAGCTTTCTTTTTTTTCTTTTATTCTAAGCCATATTAATTTTTTAATGTCTCTTTATTCGAATGTTGAAAGCTTAAAAATCTAAGTAATCATTAATGATGTTAATGTGTATTTGCTGTAAAATATACTGTAAAACCATTCCATAGATATGTATGCAATATTCTTTAAAGGAATCTTAGTTATATGATAAAAATCTGAATTTTTTAGAAATCGTAGAAATTGTAGCGGGCCAAAACGGGCCGGGCCGGGCCGGGCCTGTTTTCGCTGATTTTTGTACGGGCCGGGCCGGGCCTAAAATATAAAAATTTAAACGGGCCGGGCCGGGCCCGGGCCGAACTTTTGAGTTTTACAACGGGCCGGGCCGGGCCGAAATAACTTTCTTACGGGCCGGGCCGGGCCGGGCCTGGAAATTCCGGCCCGTGCAGACCTCTAACTCTCATATGTCAATCTCATAAAATTGTAAATAATTACAATTAAAATGCGCACCAAACAATGTTCTCCCTATACCATTATGCAATGGAATACTTTTGTGTGGCCTTGTAAATCAATAACAAATATTCTTTGAACCACAGATTATGCAAAATGTATATTATATTATGTACTTTATAGATGCATATCAATTTTATTACGTTCGAATGAGTGTAACACCATTAAAATTCATTTGAAACATTTTTTCCCATTAACCGTAATGTAACGGAACGCTTTTGATTGTCCCTGTAGTTGAACTATGCATCCGATTTCGATAAAATTTGAAATAACTCGACAAAATTATGTATTTAAAATTTCAAACGATTAAAATGCATTTGAAACTTTTTTCCCCATTGACCGTAATGTAAAGGAATCCTTTTGATTGTCCCTGTAATTGATCTATGCATCCGATTTTCATTAAAATTTGAAATGACTCGACAAAATTATGTAATAATTATGCGTTTTAAATTTCAAGCTATTCAGTTGAGTAGTTTTTGCGTTGTTATATGCGGACAGACAGACAGACGGCAGACAGACAGACAGACGGACAGACGGACGGACTGAGCGACAACAATAGGTGCTACGTATTTACATAATTACGAACGCACCTAAAAAGGGCGAAATTGGACCATGCTGTTTGTACCACAACGTGTCACTTGCACACTACATTCCTATCAGTCCAAGAGCCGACCGCACAAAACCCTGGGTCATCGAGAACAAGAAAAAAAAATCTTTATATTATAGAAGAGTAGTCATAGGGGAATCTAATGATCCATATCTGTCGGAAGTGAAGTGGTGCATAAGCCAAAAATTAATACCACTAGTGGCTCAGTCGTAGGTCTATCATTGTGTCTGCCTTACAATCAAATGCATGAAAACACGGAAAACTGGGTGCAGGAAAACATAATACTAAGTCTATGAGTCAACCACTAGTTGTATTCATTTTTGGCTTATGCACCACTTCGCTTCCGGCAGACATGGATCATTAGATTCCCCTATGACTACTCTTCCATAATATAAAGGATTTTATCTTGTGCTCGATGACTTAAGGTTTTGTGCGGTCGGCTCTTGGACTATATACATAGTTTGTATCATTAATTTAGAATCGCCCTATGTGTATCACATCATTACAATCTAATACAACTGTAAAATTTTAATTCCTTTAAATTTCTGAAAGGGGGCATATTAATTTTTATATCGGTATGACAGGTAGAAAGTTTGGGGTTAGAAAGAAAGAGCATGAATATGACATACAATTTGGTAGGGATAAGACTGCGTTATCAAGATTGTTTTTAAAGAGGGGGGGTTAAAATTTGTTTTAAAGATAGTAGATTAGTCTTCATTTCAAGTTTATTCCGAAAATCAATCATCCGTGAATCCATAGAGATATATTCTAGGAGGGATAGGGTTTGTAATGATTCTTTTTCTTATGACATTCCGAGTTTGTGGTTAGAATTACTTAATAAATATTTAGAGGGTGAGTCTAATAGGGGGAGCCGCGGTGGCATCGGCTATTCACGATCATAGGGGGCGCAATATTTTGTGTTTTGGGTTTTTAAATTATATTTATATCCAGTGTCATTTAGTTTTCTACTTCTATTAATATTAATTTTATACATATTAAATTTAATATATGATCAAAATATATTATATTTATATGCCGCGGTGGCAATGGCTATTCACGATCATAGGGGGCGCAATGTTTTGTGTTTTGGGTTTTTAAATTATATTTATATCCAGTGTCATTTAGTTTTCTACTGATTTTATGTGTTATGAATACGGTTCTTATGAATGAACCGAAACATGTCAACTTTTTAATTTTTTATTTGTTGACACCTGTTCTAAGTAAATAAATATGAAATGTTTTTTATATCTAAAAAATGCGTCAAATAACTTGCAAAAATTTTAATAATATGATACATATAAATTTTTACACTATATTACATATGTAAAATTTTTATATATAATAGAATAAAATGCAATCAAATTAATACATTTTCAAAAATTTTGCTACATCGTATAATAAAATGCATTCAAAGAATACGTTTTCAAAAATGTTGAACAAACTTTTGAAGGAAGCGAAAAGAAATTTTGAAAGAGACTGGTAGTTAATATTTAGAATACTTCATAAATGATGTCTGTCGTTTTAATATCTGGCTGATAGTCTACAGACTTAAATCTCTCTATTTTCAGAAAGGATTATCGACGAGGCAAAATATGATTCTACTTTTAGCAATGTAAATATGAGGCTAGTATTTCCTTCTCAATTTCACCATCTTCGCTTCTATATTACAAGAAATTGCCAAAAATGCAGCTGCTGGTTTCACAAGGGAGAAAAATGCTTTTATCTCACGTCATTATTTTATGGCAAGCAATTTCAAAGGAAGAATCATTTTCATAAGGAACTAACTGAGTGTCTATAAGCAGGCCCGTAGTCAGGATTTCCCTTCGGGGGGGGGGGGGGGGGGGGGCTGAATCTTGAATTTTTTGTCTGATCTAACAACAGTAATTTGTATAATTTAAGTCGTAATTAAAAAAGTTAACAAGACGTAACTTAATATATGTGATGTCCATTTCAAAAATTGTTCAGTTTATATATTTTAGAGTTCTGAGAGAATCGATATTTTATGTGATAGATACGAATAAAGAACAATATTTCCGAATGAGTGATATAACGAGGAATTGCTATAACTTTAATTAACCCTCTCCGGCGCAGACAAATTTTGTTAGTAAAATGAGAAATTATCGACTGACACCGGAATTTACAAACGACTTTTTAAGAAATCAAGAACTCCATTATTTAAGCTTTTATTGTAAAATCAAAATTTTATTAAAATTTTATTGGTGCCAGTTGCAAGTTTGGAATTAAAATTAAGTGTGTCGAGCCCGGCAACACTGCGCCGGAAAGGGTTAAAGAAATTTATATATTTCCTATTGAAAATATGCTTAGTTTTAATGCAATGGAAGTTTTTTTAAAATTTAAAATCTTATTATCATTAGCTAAATCATTATTATACTTATTTTCGTTAACTTTGCAAAATCTTTTTAAACTTTCGGGTGGGGCTTCAGCCCCCTTAGCCCCCTCCCTGGCTACGTGCCTGTCTATAAGTTTTTTGTCATATTAGTTTACTTTAAAGTATGTATTATATTGAATAACGTTTACTTTTTTGAGCGGGAAATATTTTAGTAAATATAAAATGCCATTTCATAAAGCATCAAATAGGAAGCAGAAATAAATTTAAAAGATAAAAATAATTTATTAAATAACATTGGCATCAGAGAAAGGTTACAGCAAAATGTTTAACTCTTTCAGAAGTAAGATATTTCTATTTGTTAAATGCAGAAAGGAGTGGTAGACACCAGAATTTTTAAAAAGTTTTATAGTAAAATAAGGAAAAGCTTTTGTTTACGTACTTGATAAAGGGAAAATTTTCATTTCAATATTCTGGTGCTGATGAAGCATTTAGAAATAAAAATTACGTGATTCAAAAATGAACCACCGACCTTGAAGGAGTTAAAAAAAGTTGGAAAATGCACGTCAAGAATAGCAAATTAGGTGCGTTCGTATTACAGATAAAATACTATACTGTTATTACATATGAAAACTTTTGATACATCGTATAACAAAATGCAGTCAAATGAATACATTTTTTAAAATGTTGAGCAAACTTGGCGAACTAAACGAAAGGAATTTTTCAAAGAGACTGGTAGTTAATATTTAGACTGCTTCATAAAGTATCTGTCGTTTTAATATCTTGCAGGACTCGCTTAAGGCTTTCTATTTGCAGAAAGACTTATCGCTGAGGCAAAATATGATTCTACTTTTAGCAATGTAAATAGGAGGCTAGAATTTCCTTCTCAATTTCACCAACTTCGCTTATGAAATTGCCAAAAATGCAGCTGCTTGATTCACAAGGGAAAGAAGTGCTTTTATCTCACGTCATTATTTTATGGCAAGCAATTTCAAGGGAAGAATAATTTTCTCATAAGGAACTAACTGAGTGTCTATAAGTTTTTTGGCATATTATTTTAAAGACGTGTTTTATTGAATAATATTTATTTTTTTTTGAACGGGAAATATTTTAGTAAATGTAAAGTGCCACTTAATAAAGCAGCAAATACGACGCAGAAATAAATTAAAAAGATAAAAATGTACATTAAATAATACTGGCAGAAGAGAAAGGTAACAGCAAACTGTTTAACCCATTCAAAAGCACGGTACTTCTATTCGTAAAATACAGAAATAAGTGGTAGACACCAGAATTTAAAAACAATTTTATCTCAAATTAAGCAAAAGCTTTTGTTTACGTACTTGATCAAAGGAAAGTTTTCATTTCAATATTCTGGTGCAGATGAAGCATTTAGAAATAAAAAATTAGGTGGTCCAAATATGAACCACCAACCTTGAAGTAGTTAAAACAAGTTCGTATTACAGATAAAATATTATTCTTTATTACATATGTAAAATTTTGATACATTGTATAGTAAAATGCAGTCAAATGAATACATCTTTATAAAGTTGAGCAAGCTTGTGAAGTAAACAAAAGGAAATTTTCAAAGAGACTGGTAGTTAATATTTAGAATGCTTCATAATTTTATGTGTCGTTTTAATATCTGGCAGTACTGTACGGGCTTAAAGCTATCTATTTGCAGAAAGACTTATCACCGAGACAAAATATGATTCTACTTTTAGCAATGTACATAGGAGGCTGGAATTTCCTTCTCGATTTCATCAACTTCCCTTTTATGTTGTATAAAATTGCCAAAAATGCAGCTGTTTGATTCACATGGGAGAAAAGTGCTTTTATCTCACGTCATTATTTTGTGGCAAACATTTTCAAAGGACGAACCAGTTTCTAGTAAGGAACTAACTGACTGTCTATAAGTTTTTAGTCATATTACTTTAAAGACGTGTTTTATTGAATAATATTCTTTTTTTTTTTTTTTTTTTTTTTTTTTAAGCGAGAAATATTTTAGTAAATGTAAAGTGCCACTTAATAAAGCTGCAAATACGACGTAGAAATAAATTAAAGAGATAAACATATATATTAAATAATATTGACAGCAGAGAAAGGTAACAGCAAACTGTCTAACCCATTCAGAAGCAAAGTACTTCTATTCGTTAAATGCAGAAATAAGTGGAAGACACCAGAATTTAAAATGTACAAAAGCTTTTGTTTAAGTACTTCATAAAGAAAAAGTTTTCATTCCAATATTCTGGTGCAGATTAAGCATTAAGAAATAAAAATTAGGTGATTCAAAAATGAACCTCTGGCCTTCAAGGGGTTAAAACAAGTTGGGAAATGCATGTCAAGAGAGACAAATTAGATGCGTTCGAATTACAGATAAAATACTATGCTATACTACATATGAAAACTTTTGATGCATCGTATAATAAAATGCAGTGAAATGAACACATTTTCAAAAATGTTTAACAAACTTTTGAAGCAAGCGAAACGAATTTTTCAAAGAGACTGGGAGTTAATATTTAGAATGCTTCATAAATATATCGGTCGTTTTAATATCTTGCAGCACTCAGCTTAAAGCTTTCTAATTTGCAGAAAGACTTATCTCCGAGGCAAAATATGATTCTACTTTTAGCAATGTAAATATGAGGTTAGAATTTCCTTCGCTTCTACGTTATATGAAATTGCCAAAAATGCAGCTGCATGATTCACAAGGGAGAAGAGTGCTTTTATCTCATATCATTATTTTATGACAAGCATTTTAAAGGGAAGAATAATTTTTTCATAAGAAAGTAACTGAATATGATTGTTTTGTTTCACGTGATGCTATTTTCAAGCTGTTTCTTTACATATTATTTATTATTTGAGTGGGAAACTTTTCTGAAGATGTAAAGTGCTACTTAACTCTTTCGGGATAAGGGTTTTTTTACGGAATCAAATCTTTTATCACCGGTTTTTTTAAGCTAGAGATTTTTCTATAGTTGAATCGCAAAAATTGGCTGGATTAAACAAGGCAAAATTAAAAATAAAAATGTACAGGTGAGAAAACTCGAGGATTTAGAACACCCTATGCGTCACATATACCGGTCGCTTGTACCCAGGGTATTAATAAGACAACAAATACGACACAGAAATAATATATATATATATATATATATATATATATATATATATATATATATATATATATATATATATATATATATATATATACATATATATATATATATATATATTTACATACAGGGTGTTTCCAAATTTTTTTTACAATAAAAGAGGGGTGATAGTACACATCAAGACAAACAATATTAAATAGGAGACCAAGGGTCCTAAACGTTTGTCAAAGAAGATAGCCGCCATTAAAGTTTAGGTACCAAAATTTCAAATACACATAAAAAAAGGAAAAATTGGTCGATTGATTTGCGGTTTTCACTAAAATTATTCTTTATGTCGGCATTTTCTTGAAATTAAATTATAAAGATAAATTTCAAAAAATGCCGATAGAGGGCGCTTTAGACTTTGGACTAACGAACAACTATTTTTTGCCGGTATTTTTTGCATTTCATTAAATGTTTTCGTAAGCTTGGACTTAAACTTAAATTTTGAGCTCAAAGTCTGAAAGTGGGAGTGGGTAAGTAGCACAAACTGAACTAACTGTGTTCATAGGGTTCAAATTTCAAATGATTATAAAAAACGGAAAAATTGGTTCATTGATTTGCGGTTTTCACTAAAACTATTCTTTATGTCAGTATTTTCTTAAAAATAAATTATAAAGATAAATTTAAAAAAATGTCGATAGAGTGCACTTTAGACTTTGGGGTAACGAACAACTATTTTTTGCCGTTATTTTTTGCATCTCATTAAATGTTTTCGGAAGCTTAGACTTAAACTTAAGTTTTGAGTTTAACCTATAGTTTGTATACAATGACTTTTCGAGAAACAGAGTGTTTACGCCGTTCCTTTAAAAATTCCAGAGCGTATACTGCGTATACCCTCCACTACATCCCTGATAATAGTAAATGTTGCTATTTCAATTTTCTGATGGGAATTAGGATATACGAATTAAAATGTGTAAAAATACCTCGGGCGGTTTAGGATCCAGTGTGCTAAAGATAACGAACAAGAAAAATGTTAAATACTAAACTTAAACTGTTTTAAATCAAAATTCTGGTGCGAAATATTTTTATAAAACTTTATTTAAAGTTCCGGTACTTCCACTGATAAGGGTCTTCTTGATATAAATGTGTGTGCTACCAGGGGGTCTTCAATACTAGATTTTTGAAATTGCCGAAATTCTGAATGTCGGATTTTTGAGGTCACGTTATGTTAGCACTTCAAATTAAAAAAAAACAACCAGGAGAAGATAAAATCGAATAAAATTGGCACAAAATGATATTTGAAACTTTTGTGCTCTGGGAGAGGATGGGGGGGGGGGCAGATTTTTATTAAATCAAATTTAAAATGGTGACAATAAATGTGTAACGACATTAATATGTTAAAGTAATTCATTTAAATCTTCGCATTAACATCCACTTAAATTAATTAAAAATATTTTAACTGCGAGCTATTTAATTAGCAATATACAATAGCAATATACAACTAAAATATAATATTTGCAATTGAATGTAGTATCAATTAAATTCAATTGAATTCCAATTAGTTACAACTTGCTTTTAAAATTAATCACTATTAAATCGAATGCACTTATTTTTTTAAATAAATGTATTATTTGAATAAAAATACAATTGACTTAGTTCATAAATCCACAGTTATGCTGCTTATGACAAAATCTTAAATTAAATCATTAATATTATTAATAATAATGCATTTCAAAGTTCAGTTATGTTATATAATAATCAATCAATTAATAGAATAATATTTATTAAGAGAAAATTTTACATCTATTTCTGTTTTTACGTTAAAAATATGTTGTCAAATTTCTTCAAGCTTTAACAATTTAGTGGAATTAACCTGTTGGGAACGAGCGACACGTATATGTGGCGCAAAAAGGGTTAAGAATAATCTTTGTGTATCCCACCAGTAAAATTATAGAAATTAAATAATAAACTAAAATTTGACTTTTGAAGATTTTTTAATCGGATCATTTTCTTGATTTAATCAGCAACAAATTTCTATTTTTAAACACCGATGAAAACTGTATTATTTGGTTATTACTAAATCGAAAAAAAAAAAGAGTAAAATTTATTTTTATTTCTTTGAGTTATATGCATTGGACTAGGACATATCAGTTTGGCTTAGAAAAACTAATTTATCCTATCGGCTTTTATTCACTAATTGACCAAGGAAAAACTTGGTTTTCCAAAGGACGCTAAAATAAACTAATTTAGGCAATGAAAAACTAGTTTATGTTGTGGGCGTTAGAATAAACTAATTTGGCCTAGAAAAAACAAGTTTATTCAATGAGCGTTAGGATAAACTAGTTTGGCTGGTAAATACTCTATTTCCGGGCTTTAATTTCTACGACTTATTACATTATTTACTGCATAAAACTTATATTTAACCTTTCCGTCATGGGCAAATTCCTAAAGAAAATTCCCTGTTAGCAAAATGAGAAATTAGTGACTGACACTGGAATCTAGAAGCAAATTTTTGACGACTTTTTGTTCCGAACATCTTATTTTAAGATTTCACTGTAAAAGCAAAGTTGTATTAAAATATTATTGGTGCCGTTTAAAAGTTTGGAATAAAAATTAGGTATTATTAAAATAATTCAAATCCCGGACTGAGCGCAATGTGCCGGAAAGAGCTAAACAAAAATACAAAAAGACACAGATGTCAACTAAAACGCAAATTGATGCGCAAATTTCTATTTTGAAAATATTTAAAAAATTTCTGATTGTACCAGAAATATTATACATATGTTTTTATATATAAAATTGGATAGAAGTTGGCTCTAAGGACTGTTCTTCTTGTTAGTTATTGTCATGATGCCATTCTTTTACATACAGCGTGATGTATTAATAAGATAAATATTTTCCCATCGCACTCGGTTGTCCAGTCGAGTTGACGTCATTTTTCTTTACGAAATTTGTTTTGGGCGCGAGTAGTAAATGAATATAAAATTTGCCTTATTTAATAAGAGAATTTTAGAAATTTTGTACTTGAAGGAATCTCTTTTTAAAAAATGTAGTGTCGGCCGAATCAAACGTTTGAAAGAGACGCTCGACTCGAAAGACATAGGGCAAGATTCCCAAAATTTATAAGTCAAAGGCTCCTTAACCCTTTCAGAGACAAGGTATTTCCGTTTCAAAAATTTTCAGATAATTGATTCACACCTCAATTTAAAAACAAATTTATTTCAAAATAATCGAGAGCTCTTTTTTTTCCCACGTATATTATAAGATCTAAATTGTATTAAAAATTTACTGGTGCCTGTTAGCAATTGGAAGAGTAAAATTAACCATTTGCACACCGCAAACGGCGTCCTTGAAAGGGCTAACCGAAATAATCTAGTTGCCACATTGTGGAAAAAAAAAGGCATAAATGCAATAGTGTTTATATGGGGGAAAAATTGGAAAACTTAAAGTGATAAATAATCTAAACGTGTACAACAAAAGACAAATTAAATCTGTATATTTCATTTAATCAGATAATTATTTTGATTTGAATATTTATTGAGTGTAATATAAATACTAACCCCTTGGGTCGAATGTCCTGTAGACGTGCCGCATAAGATGCAAAAAATCTGTAAAAGATCCTCGTCCCGAAGGAATTAACCTATGTACAGTCAGTAGATGAATTTCAGCGAGATAAAGTTTAACAAAATATCTATCGTAAAAAAATACTTCAAATAAAAAAAAGTGATTGTATGAATTTTTTTACTATAAAAATCAAAATAGAATTCAAACTTTAGATTTAAAAAACACAAGATAATTGTCTTTAAAAAAATCTTATGACAGATTTTTACAGGGTGTTTCTGTAGCAATTTTTCCGGAAATTTAAGAATTCTAATTCCGAAAATAAGTATATGTAAAACACAAGACAAAATATTAAGAATTTCGACAAACATTCGTTAAAAACATCAATTTTTACAAAGAATTGAGCAAGTTTCGCACACTTCAAGGACCTAGTGCCAGAATTTTCGTAAAGAAACATTTGCTTTATTTGCTGAAAATTAAAAATCTATCATTCGGTATTACCAGTGGTATTCTACGCAATTTCTGGTACAAAAATATTTAAAATATCTCAAAAGCCTAGATATTTTAAATATTTTTGTACCAGAAACGCACGAAAACTGTTGAGGAAAAAAAAAAGAAATTTCGTCAAAGGTTTGCAAACAAATCGCAATTTTCGTAAATAAAATTACAGTAGACGCGAATTTTGTCAATGGATCGTGAAAAAAGCGCTAATTTCGTAAAAAATCACAAAAAAAAAAAAAAAAAAAAATTTCGTTATCAAATTGCAGAGAAGACAAAATTTTATCAAATGAACGCAAAAACGCAATTTTCATCAAAACCTCGCGAAAATACGGCTAATTTCGCAAAAGGATCGCGTAAAAAGCGCGATTTTCGTCAGGAGATTCCGAAATATTTGCTAATTTCGTAAAAGGATAAACAAAAACACGAAAATTTTGTCAGAGGATTGCGAAAAAAACTTATTTCGTCAGACTATCGTGAATGAACGTGATTTTTGTCAAAAAAAAAATCAAAAATAGCGAGGAAAAAACAAGAGATTCGCCAAAGTATGGCTGGTTAGACACAGAAAGTTAGACGTCGAAGACAAAGTTGGTCGGCACGTTGCGATAGGCGATCATAAATCTGCACTCTGCTCCTTCGCGACGGGAGCCTTTTATAATTTTTTTAATGTTTTGTCACCGGTTTTAAAAAATAGAAATTAGTGTCATATCAAATCGTAGAAATTCTCCGATAAATAAGCCAAAATTTTCAGTATAATTTTACTGGTGGGGTTAAACAAGGATTCTTAAGCCTTTCTGCGGCACTACGTGTCGCTTATCCCCAAGGGGTTTTAAAGGGTATTTTGAATACGATAAAGGTGGTCAAGTACTCTCATGAAATCACATAACATTAAAAATACCATTACGTGATTGGAGAGCCTAAAATCAAAATTGTATTTTTCTATATTTCTTTTAAGTTATACCCAAATCTTACGTGATAGTAGTGTTGACAACAACAGTTGTCCTTTAACCCCTTCCGATGCAGAAAAATTTTTTTCGTAATATAATGAAATGATTGGCTGACACTGGAATTTACAAACGACTTTTTCAGAAATTAATAACGAATACTGCCCAGTTAAACTGATGGCATTGAGCTCACAGGCTACAAATACTAATTGTACATTAAAGCCTTATATTTTCAAGGGTTAATTCCGTTCGAAAAAAAATTAAGAAGGGGAAACAGCTCCCCCCTTTCCTCTTTTTTTATACTTAATCATTGAACCTCCTATACTATCAAAAGCATGCTTTATCATATAAAAAATCTATATCCAAAATTCAGAGCAAATGAGATAATTCTTAATAAAAACCCATTTAGCATTTATATAATTTAAAAGGAGTTATCCCCCTCTTTGATACTTAACCATTAAACTTCCAAAACTATTCAGAGATTTGAACGAAATCTGAAAATTCTGCTTGAAAAACCCATTTATATAAATTAAGGGGGGGGGGGGCATTAGAACCCCTGTTCCCCCTATTTATACTTATTCAATGAACACCTAATAACAGTCACGGAATCACCTCATCAGAATGATCCTAATCTAAATTTTGAACGAAAACTTAATTCTGCATGAAAATCCCATTTATATCAATTAAGGGGAGGGGCGTGAGCCCCCCGTTCCCCCTCTTATACATATCGAATGAACTCCAAAAACTAATCAGGGGAGCGCCTTGTCAGGATATACCTACATACAAAATTTCAAGTGGATCGGATATTTTTATCGCGAGTTATCGCGTTACGCACGAACGAACATAACTTGTGGGCCATTAAAGGTGTCGTTAACGTTGGCCCAAAGTGTTTGGTGACGGCCCGCCGTTCTTTGCCGTAACGGCTCCGTCAAAAAACTGTCACGCCGGCCAGAACGCGGCCACAAGAAGATGCCCACAAGTGTGCCATTAACTTTTTACCAAAATATCAGACAGCCTCAAACTGGCCACAGTTATTCTTTTAAAGGCCATTAACAATCAAAGCTAGCCAGAAGTTTGCCCTAGCCATGCCATTTGTGTTTTGTAAGAATTAAATTTAGCCAAAAGCTGCCCGCAAAAGAGCCTTTAATGATTTCTACTCTCCAAAAGCCTGCCACAGCCTTGCCATAAAAATTATTTAAGCATAAATTCAAAATTTGTTGAATAAAAAATATTTATTGAAGAATTGCTTGAATGATTAAATGTTTCTGCATAAAAAATAAATATATTAAGAATAATTTAGGTACAATAAATATATGTATACATAAATTTACTTTTCTTGAATTTTTCCAAAATACAATACTTGGCATATTGAACTTAATAATTTGTTTATTTATTCTATTATGCATTAAAAAAAATATAGGTATAAATAATGCCATTTATAAACAGTTGCTTTTCATATACAATTTGAAAAATAAAATCAGTATGCCAAGCATAATATTTATAAAAAGCTCAAGATAAATAAATTTATACATTTTTGAAAAATGAACCTAAATTATTATTTCTATATTTATTTTTCATGAAGAAACATTTGTCATTCAAGCTATTATTCAACAATTATTTTTTATTCAACACATTTTGAACTTACGCCTAAATAACATATATTCTTAATATGATTTATTATGTATTTTATATTAAAATAAATCTATTTTATATATGTATGTGGTGTTTAGTTTCTCTTATTGTTAAGTCTGTTAATATTTGATGTCTATTCATTAAAGTACATTAAATCACAATTATTTTTGCATCATTTTCAATTTATGAAAAAAAAAAAAAAATCACACAGCTATTTAAAATAAATAAAAATAGAGTTTGATGTTTATATAAGTCACGAACCCTTTTTTTTTTTTTTTTTTTTTTTTTTTTGGTATATACATATATATATATATATATAACTGTCTCTCGTTCTTGTGCACATTTTTAGTTTGTTTATATCAGATAATATTAGCTTTTCCTTTCGAAATTGAGCAAAATAATTATAATCTTTTCTCAGAAAAGTATTTCGAGTAATTAATATTGCGTTTTATCTTTACCCTATTTCTTTAGTGCATTAAAATTGTTTAGTTATTGGTTTTAATGGCATTTTCACCAAGGAGAAATTATTATCCGCACTTAGAAAGGGGGAAAAAATCCTTTTCTTTAAAAGTTGTATATATTTAAAAAAAAAAAAACCTCATGGAAACAATTAATTTTAAGTAAACTAAAATGTTAAGAAAGTAACATCGAAAATTCACAATATTTAAAATCGATTTGTATAATTCCAACAATAAAACATTTCGTGTAAAAAAATACATTTAATGATACAAATTAAATGAAATTTTGAAGAAAACTAAATTTAATAAATATTAAATAAATGTTATTGTGCGTTTGCGAAAACTAAAATACGTATTAATACGGTTCTAATATAAAAACAAATACAATAAAATGATGCAGAAATATTTTAGAGTTAAAATTTTTTAATGAATAGACAAAAATTGAAAAGACTTACAATATTTTATGTGTAAATATCCTCAGAGATAAAGACTGCAGCACCAGCGTGCCAGCTAGCATCAGGTGTGAAGTTGGAATAAGGAATGACAGAGATAATTGACAAAGACGGGAACGGGGGAGAGGAGGGGTGAGTGACTCAGCGAATAACTGCTAGGTCACTGATGTGTCCTTGAAATTCCTCAGAAAAAAGGGAGAAAGATAAGGAATCTTTTTACAGATATAGTAAAATAAACGTCTATTTGATGTATCTGGATTTAAAAATTATGTCTATTTAACGATACATTCTTACAGCCCGGATATATTTTTATGTATTTTAATATTTAATGGAATTTTTTTTAAGGAGACGTATCGCAAATTTAACGACAACTCTTCAGGATTTTAAATACAGTAAACTGTGTAAGGCGAAATAGATTTGAATCGAGAAAGTTTCCTATCGTAGACAATATTCCGCCATAAATAAATTTATTCTATCTCAATAAATTCGCAGAGACTTGAAAATCTTTGCGAAATATATAGATTTCCGTCTTACACAGTGTTTTACTGCATTTTAATCATTTTTTCATAAATAAAAAGATTGTATGATGTTTTTGAAACAAAATAAAAAGTCATATTACAGAAATTTAAGTTAAAAAATATATATAGCGATAGAATACTTTTATCAAAGTTTTAGGCATTTACTTCTCTAAGAAAGAACTTTAAGAAATGATTGTACGATCTTTAGTAATTTTAAAGAAATCATTGAAAATTTTTCGTTAACTTGAGATTCTAGTGGGCTTATGTTTTTAATTTTTTTTTTAAAAAAAAGCATATTTTTTAAAAAATGTGTTTTTTTTTTCGCCCCTTTCAATGTCCCGAATCTTTTCTACACATTTTGTGATGTATTTTTAAGCGCAAAAACATTAATCTTGACCAAATGATTATTATAGCGATTTGTCATTGAGCAGTTTTTGTTTCATTTTTTTTAAATCTAGGCATGAATTACAACTTGTAAGCGATTGAATTTTTATTATTTCCGTTTTTTTTACCATTTCCCGTGCTCTCGCGTCCAGCTTTTTGGTACAAAACATCAAACTTCACAGCATATTCTGAAAGATCTGCTACCTTTACTGAAATTTACTTTTATATAAGGACTTTTTTGTTTAAATATTTATATTAAATTATTTTAATCTATTTATTTTTTTTTTTCATTTTCTTTCAGTTTTTTTTTAAATATATAAATGATGAGTGTAAAAGGGCGCCGGTTAAGAAAAATGTATGGAAGTGTGGATTCCATTTCAAATATACACATTCATGAAAAATGAAAAAAGTTGTTCGATTACAAAAACAATTTTTATTCATTTATGTACAAAAATAATTAAATGTATCAGAAAGTAATTGATGTAACAAAATGTGTCAAAAGCATGTTTTTACACAGGAAAAAAGTAAAACACTTTTTAAACAAAATGAACAAAAGAATTTTTAAAAAATGTACTGTTCTACAGAAAAATTATTCATTTTAAGGGAGAATTATTAGCCCACAACCTTTGTCTTCCACCCACGCTTGCAGAGGCAAGGAAATCGAAATGTATTTATTTTCTTTCTTTCTTTCTTTTTTTCCTTTCTTTTTTCTTTTTTTTCCCCAAAAACAACCTTTTTTATTTTTAAGAAAAAAAATCTTTCCTTAAAAAAAAAAAGTAATTTGGCTTTTATGCCAATTTTAGAAATACTGTAATAGGCAATTTTAGAAATATTTACGCATTTACAACTAAAAATTATACATGTATGTATACGAGAGTTTTACATTACAGAGTAGGTGGGGAGAGCAAACAGAGACTGATTTAGGAACAATCTAAAGACTTTTTCTATTTTAATATTTATTTTAAATATCTTTAATGTATTTTAAACATTCATTCATTTTCTTTTAGTTATTTTTTATAAATAATGAATGCAAAAGAGCGCCTGAAGAAATTATTTGGAATACTTTATACATTTTGGGAGCAATTTTTAATATTTATAAAAAAAAATATTTTTAAACTAAATAAAAATATGACATCTATATTACTGTTTTAAATATAAAACTTACAACATATTTATATGTTTATTAAAACCCAGATTTGAAGTAATTTCTGAAAGAAATGAAGACACAAAAAATACTCTCTCTTTCTTTAAATAAAAAAGCTGGTTAGATTATAACGGCCCTTTGCTTTCTAGAGTATGATACGCCATTACATTATTGCCGGAAACTGACCCTTAGGAGTTGGCCGGCAAAGCAAATGTAACTGTTCTCTCATCGCCGATCCGTTACTGGCTCGGCGGTAGCTGCCGCAACTAGCGGCGGGTCATTTGCGGTACCGCATTGTTTTGTTACAAATGGCCTTAACTCCTTCTGGCCGCAATGAAATCGTCTGCAGGCCGTAAGTCATGTGTTTGTTGGGGGTTAGTTTAAACTTTCAATGTAAAAGAAGAATTTTATTAAAATATTATTCTTGCTGTTTTTAGGTGCGTTCGTAATCATGTAAATGCGTAGCACCTATAGTAGTCGTTCAGTCCGTCTGTCCGTCCGCATTTAACAACGCAAAAACTACCCAACCGAATCGTTTGAAGTTTAAAATATATAATTATTGCATAATTTTGTCGAGTCATTTCAAATTTTGTTAAAATCGGATGCATGGATCAATTATAGGAATAATCAAAAGTATTCCGTTATGTTACGGTCAGTGTGGGAAAAAATTTCAAATGCAATTTAATGTTGTTACACTCATTCGAGCATAATAAATTGATATGCATCTACGAAGTACATATTATAATATACGTTTTGCACAATCTGTGGTACAAAGAACATTTGTTATTTATTTACAAACACAAAAGTATTCCATTACATAATGGTATAGGGAGAACATTTTTTGGTGCGCGTAGCTATTTCAAATTTTATGAGATTAATATACGTTGCTGAGGAATACTACAAGTTATTTCCTGTACAGAAGAAAGCAGATTGTATTTACAGGGACACACAAAAGATTTTGGCTACTATGCTGTATCCGAAATACTGTGTACTATTATATCAAGATTTGAATAATTTTAAATGCGTCCGTAATTATATAAATAGCTAGCACCTATCGTAGTTCAGTCCGTTTGTCCGGCCGTCCGTCTATCTGCCCGCTTATAACAAAGGCAAAACTACTCAATCAAATCGCACAATATTTAAAATATATAATTTTAGCGTAATTTTGTCGAGTCATTTAAAATTTTATGAAAATCTGATGTATAGTTAAATTACAAAGACAATCAAAAATATTCCATTACATTGAGATCAAAAATAGTTTCAAGTGCATTCTACTGATGATAAACTCTTTCGAATATAATAGAATTGACATGAACCTATAACATATATATACTAAAATATACATTCTGTACAATTTTTGATGCGAAGAATATTTATTACTAAATAACTAGGCCACACAGAAGTATTCCACTACATATTGCTATAGGGGGAAACATTGTTTGAGGCGTGTTTTATTATATTAAACTATTTCACATTTTGTGAATATGACATACGTTACTGAGGTGAAATAAAAGTTACATCTGGAATATTTACAAGAACAAAAAAAAAAAAAAAAAAAAAAAAAAAAAAAAAAAAAAAGATTTCGACCAATATACTGTATCCGAAGTACTGTCTAGTATAACAGCAAGATCTGAATATTTTTAAAACTTCATTATCGTACGAACGCACCTCATATGCTACGCTTCACATGCAATTTCCAACTTGTTAAGTTCAAAATTAAAATTAGATGGCCCCGACATTGGATCACTGCACCGAAAATGATTAAAGAAAAACTCGCTTAAGAGCCCACAATAGTCACTGAAAAAGACTCGGATGATAATGTTAAGTCTATGGGGCCTTCAAATGGAGGAAAATGTGAACTACAATTTTTCATTCCTTGCTAAAATTTAAGCATTTTTTTAGCGCGTAACAATTTTAAAATCAAAACAACAAAAAATCACAGATTTCTTCTTCTGAACTTAATGCAAGTCTTCCTTATTTGATTTTCATTAAGCTTCCAAATAAATGTCTATTCTCTTTTTTGAAACAGCTTAAACAATCAAGAGTACAATGTTAGGTTAATATTTACTTTTAAATATTTCAAATTATTAATTCAAAAGATCAAAAATAATATTTTTTCAAATTTCACACATCAAAATACGATTTTTAACATCATTCTCTATACATCGAATTTCTCTATATAACGAATTTTTTACTGGAACGGTGGATTTCGTTATATAGAGACTCGACTGTATTTGAAAAGAAGTCGCCATAGACTTAAAATTATCATCCTGATCTTTTCTTCAACCAGTAGTGTGTTCTCTTAACCTATTTTTTGCTTCCTATTTCCAGATCAATAAAGGTGTGGTTTCGTTAATGATTTTCGTTAATGATTTTCATTCTTTCAAGTCAATTAATGTCGGCTGAACAGTAAATTAATCCGTTATTTCTCACTTAAAAATTGAAAGTTTGAAAAATTCATTACTCATGCTAGAGTTGTTATGTAGATATCTTAAGGGAAGGCCAGAATGAGTGAAATCATATACAAAATATGCAAGGTTTATTATTCGTATCCTCGGATACTACACGATTGTTTGTTTTTTTTAATTTCAAACTTGTATTCACTGAATTAAGCAAGAGATTTATGGCAGACATTTTATTTTTCTTCCTGAGAGAATTTTGTTTTTATATTTTATCGCTATGAAAGTTTTTCTGAATTTCCTCATTTTTAAAAAAAAATTTCAGAAAATAATTAAAGTATTTTAAATCAGGGTTCGCACAACACTACCACTAAATTTTTACAGTATTTTCAATGCATTTCACTGCAGAAAAATACTGCGAAAATTGCAAATCGAGGAGGTGGTTACGAATTCTGTTTCTTAAAAGTAAAATATAAATTTTCTTATCATTTATAGCGGTTTAGAGTCCTTACAAAATATAAGGAGTGTGCGAACCCTGTAAATCTGTATCGTATATGATCTTATACGAGGACAATTCGGAAAGTAACCTCCGTTTATCAATTTTAAAAAACTAATGAAAGGAAACATGTTTTATTACTTGCATATGGAAGACACGTTATTCAGCTACTTCTCAACATAATTGCCGTATTAATTAAAACAATTATCATAACGATAAATCAGCTTTCAAATTCCATCGTCACAGACTTCTGCCGCCGGTCTATTCAACTGCGATTATTTTTAATATCAACTCGCACCACACTTTAAATCCAAAAAATTTTAACATATTATTTTATTCATATTGACAAATTTCGAATTGCTCTCGCAATATTTTACTTGACCCACTATTTTTTAAACATTTTTTACATCGCGGGCCGGCCCGGGTACGGGCCACGGGCCAAGCCCGGGCTCGTGTAGACCTCTGCCTGAACCCGACAAAAATATTCCAAAGAACTATAATCCGATCCAAGAAAGACAAAATAATTTCCATGGATATAAACCCGACTCGAACCTAAAAAATTCGATTAGAAAAAACCTGACATTTGACTCACATCTGAATCCGATCAAAATATTTGAAAGAACCATAACCGGATACGAGTATGACAAAATAATTTCCGTTGACCCCGAATACGATACCGATACCCGATACGAACCTAAAATTTCTATTTGAAAAAATACCTGAAATTTGAATCGAAGCAAATCTGAAACTGAGAAAAAAATTTCAAAGAACCGTAACCGGATCCGAATAAGACAAAAAAATTCCATAGACATAAATCAAATCTGGAGCTATTTTTTTTTTTTTTTTTTTTTTTTTTTGAAAAAATCTCGACATCTGAATTGAACCAAATCTGAACTTGACAAAAATATTCCAGTGAAGCATGTTCTTATTCGAACAAGGCAGAATAATTTCGGTGGACACGCAAGAAGACAAGAACCCAAAAATTCCATTTGAATAAAACGCCGAAATCTGAATTGAACCAAACCTGATCCCCACAAAAATATTCCAAAGAACCATAACTAGATCCGAGCAAGGCAAAATAATTTTCAAGGACATAAATTCGACCCGAACATTAAAATACAATTTCAAAAAAATACTTGAAATCTGAATCGAACCAAATTTGGACCCGACGAAAATATCCTAAAGAACCATAAAAAGATCCGAACAAGGCAAACTAATTTCCATGGACATGAACCCAATATATAGTTCGGTAACATTTAGGTTCCGATTAGATTGCAATTACATTACGGTATGGTTGTTATGGTTAGGTTAAGGATAGTTTACAATAAGGTTACAATCATGTTATATTTAAGACACGGTAGGGTTCTGTTAAGTCACAGTTAGGTTACAGACAGGTTTTGGTTATGGTATAAAAGTTTGCGGTTAGAAAATTGTCCAAAGAGTGAACATTACGCATGCTTTGATTAAAAATATACACTTACTTTTGTTAAATGGCTCTGAAATTATAATACCATATGCAAACATTTTACCTAACATCGAGTATCAATTTCATTCACGGTATAGTCGGATTTAAGAGTGATATAATTAGCTTGAAATTCAAAATACTTCACTTGGGATTTCTATGTGAAAAGAATAATAATAATGGTTACGTGACTTAACAGTGATTTTTACGGATAAATACCAACACTTTCACACAAAAATCAAGCAATTGTTGGACACATATTCCCTCCCGCGTTTCCCATAGTTCATTTTGAGTATTTTTAAAGCTTAATATTAGTTGTTGCTTTTTAAACCAGTTTTTCACATAGTCAGCGGCCACATATTTCAAACAATGCATTTTTGCATGTTTCGAATTAATGATAAAATCATACAAATTTCAAGTTCGTTTAATATTGTTAATACGGACCCGATCAACGCCGGGTGGGTCAGCTAGTAACAGAATAAGAGAAAACTATTGATTTTAATAAATATCATGATGCACATTAACTCGATTTACTCCTATTCATTGACAGAAGCAGAAATTTAAGATAAAAATCAAAGTTGATATAGCATTGAATAAATAATATTAAAATATTAACATGTGAAATTAATTTTTGAAAAGTTAAAATATACGCATGAGATAGAAGAAAGTTTCGGGATTGGAACATACAACTAGTTTCATCCTATAGCCACATCAGTATCGTTGGACATGCTAAATTTGCGTCTTTTGACGCGCTAAAGTAAATCATGTCAATTAGAATCGATTAAAAAGTAAATTAACCCGGGAGAACGCGTGCTTACGCAGGGTATGGATAGTTTTAACTTTGCCACCAATAAAATCAAATTAAAACAGTCACTTTATTTAGACGGAGACAATTCTTACAAATTTTGCGATAAAATAAGTTGAAGATTATTTTTAAAAAATTAGTGGTTACAATTGCAAAAACCATACGCACTCCGGGTCTTTTAGGCCCTGCGCGCGTCCTCGCGGGTTAATCTATTCGTTCGAATTTTTTAATGTAATTTAACAAATTACAACAACCACAATGATTACAATGATAATTTCAAAGAACAAAATTTTCCACTTATACATAAATTCTATTTATATATATTATATATATATATATATATATATATATATATATTAACATCAATTTTATGATGATCAAAACATGGCTTACATAACATTATAACAGAGTCCTGCATTACGTACGCCACGGATTAAAAATTAATATTCCTGGACCAGTCAAAAACAAATTTTAAATGAAATTTCAGCCTTACAATTTTCGTTACTGCAAATATTTAAACTTCTAAACATTGACATTTTTAATTCTTACACCGTCGTATAGGGAAAAAACATATGCTTTTAAATACGATCTTATTGAAAGCTGTATCTCGATTGTTTTTTTTTTTTTTTTTTTTTTTTTTGTAGTTTTTAATGCATTTTATTCATCGCGACAACAGAAATATTCCATTTCTGGAATTTAAAGATGATCAGTCAGAAAACGAATAAAATTCGGACATCATAAGGATTCAGGTATAAGTCAGATATCTCTTGACCATTGGTTCCCAACCTTTTCTGGACCACCACCCCCTTCACAAGAGAAAAAATGCCACCCCCCCTTCCATAATAGTTAATTATACAAAATGTTAAAATATTGTTGCATATATCTACATTTTATCTATTTATTTATTAAGAATCACAAAGTAGAAGTCAATTCAAACAACTCATCAAACGTGATAAAAAAATGTTTATTAAAAAATGAAAAAGAATACAAAACTAAAAAGAATTAAAAAAATATTGAAATGGTTAAAGCTGATGAAGTTTTAATAATTTGTTCATGTCAGATTCCATTTTTTTTAACATCAGTCAAAAATTGTCAGGTTCAAAGATGTCTGTTTCCTTTTTTATACAGTAAATTAGCTACTGCACGGAACCCACTCTCAGCAAATCTGATGAAGGAAAAGAGATTAAAATTTTATTTAATCTCGCTCACAATCCATGTTAGAGAACTGTATTTGTTTTTTAAGATAGAACTCTTGGTATCCATTTCTGAATTTTACTTTTAGTTCTCGTTTGCTGTGAGTACCACGACTTCCTCGTCTAAATATGATGATTCTGCTGTAACTGCATTTCCGAAGTAAATATTCCTGTTTTTACAAACTGCGAATAATGTGGCAAAGTGGCTGTATTCTCATTTACTTAGATTTCGTTTGAACAGAAAAAGTTCACCCACAGAAGCAGCTATGAGGTTTTTTGTTTCAATTAAATTCAACTCATCATCTTGCATTCATCTGATGTCTTATTAAAAGTTTTAGAATGTTTAAATTGATTTAATTAAAGATTCTAAACAGCTCTGTCAAATAATCGATGTCATATTTTTCATGTAGTCAGGATTTAGCGTAATTTTACATCTCTGTTTTCAGTTAAGTATAATACTGAAACAAATATATTAAGAAACATACCTTTTCAAAGACAACGAACTTCTGTGTGCAGCAGCAAAGAATTGTAATCATTTGCAAGTCTGACACAAAATGATAGTGTCAACTGCCCTACAAAGTGAAACAATTGTTTCACATTGTTTTGAGATGATTTCTATTATACAGGGTGTCCCAAAAGGTCATGTCCAAACGGCACACATGGTTGTGTCAGGTCATTAGGAAACAGAATTACATAGGAAAGGGGGGTCGGAAACGCGATTGTAATCCGCTAGAGGGCGATAAGCGATGTCAGACGAAAGCGCGGGCAGTCGGATCATTCGAAGCGCGGACGTTGCAGAGAAAGGATGAACCAGTTGATGAGCACTTGGATGAGCACTTACTATGAGTTGTAGCATTTTTCTTTTTTATTTGGTACTGTTTTGTTGTAAAATAAAGATATTTTACACCGTTTGTTATCTTTTCTTTGCGTGACGGTTACGATGCAATTTCACTGTTTAGATCGCGTTTCCGACCCCCCTTTCCTATGTAATTCTGTTTCCTCATGACCTGACACAACCATGTGTTCCGTTTGGACATGACCTTTTGGGACACCCTGTAGAGTTGGCTAAATACCGGTCATTCAATAAATTGCTTCTATTCATATTGACTACTCTAATACTGTAATGAAGCGACGTATACTGATGTTCTTTCTAATTTTTTTAAACAAAATGCTAATGATGTGTAAAAGAATGCACAGAGAGTACATTTATTACTGCTTGTTTCAAATGTGTTAATGAAACCCTGATGATGTCCCGTCGTTGCTGGAGCAACATCAATAGCAAGATATTTTGAAAAGGAATTTCTCTTGGACTAATTTCATGGTATTAAATATCGATTCTCTCTTCGTATTAGTTTCCAAATTTTTAGCAAATAATAACTCTTGACATTTTTTTTCCTTTTATGAGTTTTTGTTGTTTGGTAACGCTGATCCATCGAGTTGAATGGAAAATTTTCAGTTCTTTAAGTAATAGCATGATGATATTTCAATACCTTTAGCCATCTATTCTTCTTTGTACAAAATTATTACTCAGTATTTTTTCTGGTGATATCTGGCGGTTTCTTATGATGAATAAAATTTTTTTTATCTCTCTGACTGCCGGCAAGATTAAGTTCACGCTGTTTGTGTGCTGTTTTCATACTTTTGCGATTAACAATATATTATTATATGATGCTCGTAGTCCGTCATTTTGTTTAGAAGACGAGAGGAAATTTTTTTATATAGTTGACAGTTCTAATTTTTTCTTTTCTTATCTTTTAAAAATAGCACATATCTTTTCTTGAGCTACCAAGTCTCCGGCTTTTTCGATACCAATATTTTAATTCAGAAAATGTAACTTTATTTAATTTTAAAATTTGGGCGATTTAAAATAACCATATTTTCACGAAAATAATAGTCGTGTACTAAAAGCCGAAGACTTCGCAGCTCTGCTTTTATTCAGCACGCATTTATTCAAATGCTTTTGTAGCCTAGAAAACTCCATTGCTTAATTTGAAAAAAAAATATTTTTTGAAAAATAAGCACATAGGCAATAAGTGATTTGTAGGTGATTGCGTAGATCCATATTTCAAATACTCAATATTGTATTGCCGCTATTTTTTCTTTGATTAAGATATTTAAAAAAAAATCCTATTTAAATTTAAACGAATTTAAATTTGAATAAACTCATTGATATAATTATTTTTATCACTTACACTAAGAAAAAACAAATTTCTTGAATTGATTCAAATCACAGGTTCGTTTAAAAATCTCTGTTCAGACATATGTAGTCATATTTCAGAATTTTTTTAAATATAGGTTAATAAAAAAGAATTCTGTATAGAATCTTCAGACAACAAATTATCGCGAATTTTGTATTATACAATTTTTAAATTCATAATGATTTTAATGTAAGTCATAGTGATTTTTCGTGTTCCTCTGTGATATTTTGACATTCATGAAAAAATTGCAGCTACAATATTTTTAGCTTGATATAATAAAATTTTGTTCTCCGCGATTTTAGCCCTTTTTCGTCTTCCACTTCGATTTTTTTTATACTAGTAAAATAAATGTAACACTCAGATCTAGGTCCGTCTGCATATATTTTTATTTAAAGGTGCATTTAAGATTTTCGTCACGGACGGGGCAATGCAAAGGAGATCAACTATTTTCATTATATAATTCCTATATACGCAAGTAAGCCATGACCGCCTCCCTTGAGTGTCCTAACGCCCCCCCCCCCCATTTTTCTCCAGACCCGCTTCAGTCTGTCCCCTGGAAAGCTCCAGCGCCCACTGGGGGCGGTACCGCCCCCGTTGGGAACCTATGCTCTAGAGTGAGAGCAACAAGCATTTTCCCAATGTTTTTTTAATTGCTTCCAAAATTTACTATTTATGCCAGAAAAATTATGCAGATTTTTTTTATTTATAATTCAAAAAGTCAGAATTTCAACGACATCTAAACGCGGACTTCAGCTTCGTTCACGGTACCACGCTTTCATTTGAGGCGTGAAGTAAAAACAGTTCAGTAAAACTTCCTTTTCTGTCTGGTCGAATTCACGCTAAAATTTTTGAAATATTTTATTTCTTAACCATGTTCTATTAGCAGCTTAGCAGCTTCTGGCAGGTTTCTTCCTACCGCTCGAAATTGCGACAAAATCCTCTATTTGGCGAGTAAAAGAATAATCAAAGTTGCAACGGTTCAATTTTTGTTTTTTATTTTGTGTGTATGTGTGCGTATATAGTGAAGATTCTCATCCACGTTGCAGAACGATTGAATATCGCTTTAGCAACAATCAAACAGACAAATGATTATAATATTGATTTACCTATTGTCAGTTAATCACTATATGTGTACGGGCGACGTACCGGTAAAAACACAAATAAAATTACTCGCATCAAACGCCAATAACAGAAAAGTTTCACTGTGATGTGGTGCTGAAATTAGCCATTTACTTTATTATTTATTAGTTGTATGGAAAGTAATCATTAACAAGTCAGGTTTTTTTCTTTCTTTTTTTTTCTTTTTTTATCGAGTCGAAATCTCATAGCATTTTTAGCGTGTATTTTCACAACGGTAAATCAACGATAGCTGTTTTTAACCCTTTGCGGGGCGGAGCAAATTCATTTTTAAGTATTGAAATTTAGGGATGACACCAGAATTTAAAAACAACTTTATTTGTAATTAAGAAAAAAGCTATTTTTCAGGAATTCAATAAACCGCAATTTTTTTTAAACCAATATTCCGGTGCCAGTGTGGCATTTGGAAACTAAAATTAAGTGGTTTCATTGATATACCACCGCGCCGCAAGGGGTTAATATTTATTTAGACTGTTAAATAATCTCTAAAACATTTACAAATTTAGGACTAGGAGACGTTTAGAATGTACTCATTTGTAATAGTTTCTGTAGCAGGTAGTTGAATTTTTATTTTATAAGCAATTACAAAAAAATTAAGTTAAGAAAATTTGGAAAACAAGGATATAATAAGGGGTTAACGACAAAATTCCGGTGCCAGTGTGACTTTTGGGAATTAAAATTAAGTGGTTTCATTGATATACCACCGCGCCGCAAGGGGTTAATATTTATTTAGACTGCTAAAAGAATGTCTAAAACATTTACAAATTTAGGACTAGGAGACGTTTAGAATGTTCTAATTTGTAATAGTTTCTGTAGCAGGTAGTTGAATTTTTAGTTTATAAGCAATTGCAAAAAAAATAGGTTATTTAAGAACATTTGGAAAACAAGGTTACAATAAGGAGTTAACGACATATTTTTCAATGTTTCACATCAAATCTCTTTTGCTAACATTTCTTTTCATTTGGCGATACTTTTTTTTTTTTTTTTTTTTTTTTTTTTTAAGCTTCCGATGCAATTTCTTTCACACAAGCTGAAAAGTTTCGTGTCAAAAATTGCGGCACGCTTACCATGCGTAGTATAGGGTAAGTCTTGCAATCGTTTATAAAATCGAAAAAAAAATTTGACGGATTTACACGTTTCAGATACTGGAGATTCCGAAAAACGTATTTTTAGAAAAAAAATTGCCGACCGTCCGTCTGTAAACGCTCTATCTCACGAACAAATGGAGATAGAGACTTAAAATTTTGTATATACTTAGTAAGTAAAAATAGGACGAAACTTATTTAATATCAGTAACTTCGATTATCCGGAACTATTTTTTTCGGACTCTCGAAAAAAATATTTGACGGATTTACACGTTTCAGATACTGGAGATTCCGAAAAACATATTTTTACAAAAAAAAAAAACTGCCGTCCGTCTGTCTGCCTGTAAATGCTCTATCTCACGAACAAATAGAGATAGAGACTTAAAATTTTGTATGTACTCAGTAAGTAAGAATAGGACGAAGCCTATTTAATATCAGTAACCTCGATTATCCGGAACTATTTTTTTCGGACTCACGAAAAATTTTTTTTAAGGATTTACACGTTTCAGATACTAAAGATTCCGAAAAACATATTTTTAGAAAAAAAAAAAATTGCCGTCCGTCTGTCTGTAAACGCTCTATCTCTCGAACAAATGGAGATAGAGATTTAAAATTTTATATGTACTTAGTAGGTAAGAATAGGACGGAGCCTATTTAATATCAGTAACCTTGATTATCCGGAACTATTTTTTTCGGACTCTCGAAAAAATTTTTCTGATGAAATGTATATAAGAATTTTCGATTTTTTTTTTTATTTTAAGGAAAGGTCGTAAAAGGCAATAAAATAACACAAATTTTGCATCAAGAACGAAGTCGGTCGGATTAATAGTTGCCGAGATATTTGTAATCCTGTTTTCCACATTCTTCGATTTTTCATGACCCTGTAATTTCTTAATATTTCAATTCAAGTAAAGTGTTAGTTAATATGATTATTGTTTTTGGAGTTATAAGGATGTTTTTTTACGCAATCTGGTACTACTTGTGTAGTTTGGTATTTTACATAATTTGTCGAAATGGGTTCATCAGCAATTCATTAATGGAGCACTACTATGTATATTAAGAATATTTAAATATACGTTTAAATTTTGTTTTCGAATTGCAATGTATTTTATAAATACTTTTCACATATTTTATTTTCACATATTACATAATGCATATCCATGATGGGTAAGTATTACGTTGTCCCCAACGACTGGTTTCTAATCTGGCCGTTAAAACGCGACATTCATATAATTTTATTGTTAAAATGCATTTCCTTTTTCTCAGAGTCTACTATAAAAAAGCGTTTAAACTAAGGAAAAATCTATTTTTGATGAATCTAGTCAATGAAGAAGTAGCACGTCAAATTGTATCTCTTTATAATTCCGCAATTCCAATGTCTCAGAGAGAAATTGCTAATCAGTTGGGTATTTCATGCCGTTCTGTTTGCTATTACATTGATAAACATAAGAAAAATGAAGTTAGTTCATTGCATTCTAAACGGGGTTGCCCTTCTAAAAGACCTCTATCGATTTTTTTTTCTTAATCGGAGGCGAAACTGAATTCTGCAATGGCAGAGTCTACATTCAACTATTTTTTTTTCTTCACAACAGCAAAGAATTTATGCGATTTTCAAGTAAATTGATACTGGTAGTAAATTAGCCTGTTCATTCCTATTGTAGGGTGGCGAATAGTCAAGGAAAGAGTGATGTACCAGTATTTTCTTATAGAAAATACTTCAAATAACATAAATGAATTAAGGTGGCTAATTTCTCTTTAACAAAATACTGATATTTAACACCATTTTTGCCTGTATCTTTCCCTGACCACTCGCCACCCTGTATTAAGAAAAATGATTCCAAAAATGTATTATTCGGGCCGCATGCTATGTTGATTCTTTTAAGTGTGAAACTGAGTAAAATTTGAAAGCGTCTTTCGGCATTAAACCGTAATTCATTCATGATGCGACGCTTTCAAATGAAACGCGAGGTATGTAAAATTGATCGAACTTTCAAGGACAGCAATTCACACGGCGTGATAACCTAATTTTAATTTTAATTACAAACTGACAAATTGCACAAAGGATATTTGAAAAAAGATTACTTTTGTAATGGAAGTAGAGAAAAACTAAAGTTGATTTCTATGATAATAGTTTGTAAGTTCTGGTGTCAATTAACTCTTTCCTTATATTAAGAACAGAATATTTCTAATTTCGAAGGCTTTGAAAGATCATCTATATTAAGAAGGATGGACAACTTTCCATAAATTGAGCGTTAATTGAAATCTAGATCGTCTTTAATTTTAAATTCGTTTAAAATTTAAATTATATCCACTGTTTACTGAAGTCTTTGCACTTCGCGTCATTTTGAGTATGGACTACCCGCAACTCCGCGTCGTTACACAATTTTATTCGAACACTATTCGGTCGGTACTACTTTTTTAAAAGAAGTTTCCTTCTCGTACACAATTTTATAGAAACATTTAGTTTAAAAGTGACAAGATTTTTTTCGGTTTGTCTGTCTGTCCGTCTGTCCTCGCTCTAAGTCCCGAAAATATACTCGGATATCTATAAAGTTTTTATATGTTATTGATGTTTACCCTAGCACGAACCCTATTGAAAATGAAGATTCTACTATTATTAGTTTATTTGCAGGGGTTGTCAAAAGTTTTCCAATACAATTCGGCATATGGGAAAAAATAGTTTCAAATAAATTTTAAAGATGTTACACCTTGTTAAACATATTCAAATTTGCATGGATTCGCAAAGTGCATTAAAATATGCATTCTGTAAAATATGCAATGAAAATAATAGATACTATTCATTTACGGGACCACTCAAAAGAATTCCATTAAACAATAATAAAGGGGGTGGGGAACTGTTTGTGCTCGTCCCCAAGGGTTTAACTGCATGAATTATTCTTTTAGAACTATGTTTTTCATTCTTATATTTAGGATTAGACACCAGAAATTTTTAGATAGATTTTTAACCTTATATAAAGGCACATTTTTGTAAATTTTACAGGATTAATATTTCTATATAAATATAGTGATTACCAAGAACATAATTTATTTTAAAAGGTGATGTAAATTTGCATCACTAATCATTTAAGGGTTAGAGGATTATTTGAATTGAGTTGGTTGGATAGCTATTGACATCACAAATTTGGTATGGAATACAAAAAGCGTAAATTCAAACATACATTTTCCTGCTATATTTTTTTGTTTAAATTATAAATAAGACGTCTGTATACATAAGCAAAAATGCAGCATAGATAGTATGCGAAAAAATAATTAGATTGTAGAGTCTATTGAGCTGAAGTGAACAATATTAGCGGTTCTGATTAATCAAATAAATTTCGCCGAGTTTTCATGGAATAAATTTTAAATTTCCTACATATCTTGCCAGTATGAGAAACTGAAATTGTCATAAAATTATCTATCAAAGTCACCTAAAATAATCAAACTACGCTAATGCATCGTAAAAAAAATATAAAAATGTATATATGTCTTTTTAATGTATTTTTATTACTTTTAGCTTATATTAGCTTAGTTTCATGCAAACTTTCTTTTTTCCTAAATTCTTCCTACAATTATCACACCAGTAAAAAAGACAATTTGTCTAAACTTTGCATGGCTTTCAAGTCAAATAATATTAACTAATCAGTAAATTAATTTGCCCATTCCTGTTAAAAAAAAAAAAAAAAAGAAAAAAAAAAGAAAAAAGAAAAAAAAAGAAAAAAAGGGTAAAATTTAGTAATAACACCAGAAAAATTATATACATTCTCCTAGATATAAGTAGAAAAAAAAATAATTACATCACTATCTAATAGATTTTTTTAAATTCTTTTTGTTATTTTTTTAAGCTTCATAAACTACGTGTATTTTACATGTTCTTAATAATTATTACTCTCTTATGCTTATTTTAATTATTTATAGTTATTTTGAATTTTGTGGCCACCAGCCACATTTAAACAATTTTTCTTTTAACGGCTCCCTAACGCCTCTGCAACACTACTTACCTTTAAACTGGATGTAAAACTGCTACGCAACTAGGTAGTACATGAAGCTGATTACATTGTTCCATTGTTCCATTTCATCACTAATATATTTTCAATGTCCCTTCATGACACCATGCTCATGTAAGGCGTGGTGCATCTAAAAGTCTTAATTTCGCAACTACCGATAACATACGTATGCGTGTTGCATAATCGATACTCTAGCTGTTATTGCCCTATATATATGTTTTAGCGAAGCACATGTCATTGTAATTTTTTGACATCCGTATAACATTGCCCACTGTTTTAGAGTGCGAGATATTAATCCTGAAGAATGGTTTGCCATCAACCTATTTATATCTTCCAAAGGAGTATATATTTCTGAAGGAGGGACACTTTAAAGCATTAGTTTGTCTAGTAACGTGTTTCAATCTATTGTGTGTTCTTTGCTCTGATTCCATGTAGCGTTGTGTAATAAGAGTTATTTTCATTATTTTTTTTTTTTTTTTTGATTTTCAAAAACATTATCAATTATGACTAAAACATGAAATTGGTGGAACGAATTGTTCTGAAATTTCGAATTACTTCCGAAGTCGCGGTCCACAAAGAGACAAAAATTGTGTGATAGTTTTTACGACTTACTGTTAGACTCTTTCCAGGTATAGTACCATCAAAATTTTTATATAATAATGCATGAAGGAAATGTATAGAGGTAGAAAATTTAGAATGATAGTATTAAAAAAATCCATAAATAATACAGAAAATACACAAAGAAGTATCTCTATTAAGAAAATTTGCCTTAAATTCTGATATTATTTTGTTGAATGTGAGATTGGTTTATGTATTCAACCATGTTTCAGAATAAATCCCACATTAGTTAAGTATTAACACTTTTATTTTATAATAATACGTAGCTTAAATTTTGAATTTTTTATTTTTACATTGTAACATTAAATAATATTTAGATTATAAACCATGGTTCTGTTTTCTTTACAAGACATCTTGTCGCTAGGCATCTCTGCGAAAAATGCTGCCCACTGAGGAGTGAGTCATTCAAGGTTTCTTTGACAGTTAAGATGTTAAAGAAACTTCTATATTATGGTGTACAGGCAGTTGCTTTACATCGTGAAGTTGAAATGAAATACAAACAGACTGAAATAAAAACTACACTTTCCTGCTCTCACTTTTAAGTTTATCCAAGTCTTAATTAACAAAACGGTGAACTTCAAAACAAAGACCTTCCTTTAAATAAAATAATTAAATTCTTTCTTTCTTTTTCTTTCATTTTATTCACAGAAAAGAATTGGGTTTTTCTAAATTTGTGTTGCTTTCTAGTCAATTAATTTCGGCTTAACCCCTTCGCGACGGGAGTCTTTTACGAAATTTTTAATGTTTTGTCACCGGTTTTTAAAAAACAAAAAATTTGCGCCTTATTAAATCGAGAAAATACTCCCATCGAATAAAACAAAATTTACAGTAAATTTTTACTGGTGGGAATAACCAAGGATTCTTAATACTTTTTGCGGCACGTCTACGTGTTGCTTGTCCCCAAGGGGTTAAATAGTACATTAGTCTGTCTATTCCTATCTAGCTCTTGAGTACGAGCGACACGTACAGTACATGTACCACGAAAAGGCTCAAGCCTTCTTGTTTATTCCCACCAGTAAAATTATGCTGTAAAATTTTATTTCTTTAATCTGACAAGGAAGGTCTCCATACGGGCATACTCAGAAAAATCTGAAAAAATTACAAAATGTTCTTCTCATATAGTTATATATGTTTATAAAAAAATTTCGGCGGAACTTCCTTATAACGTCCGTAAAAAAAATAATAAAAATTTCGTTTATTTGGCGATTTATCTCCGGTTGGCGAAAAAACGAAATTTTGAAAAATACGCTTTTACACTTCGAATACTTTTTAAAGAAAAAACTTTCTATGTTCAATTTATTTAAATAAGTTTAGTTTAAGTAATTTTAGTTTTGAATTTTTACTTTACTTTAAGTGTAATTTTGTCATATACGTTTATATGTACTTATAACAAAATTAAATTAATATATTTTATCATTTAAAACACAATTTAAATTGATTAAAATTGTTCCAAATTGAAAAATACACTGTTAAAAATCTGATGCATTTTGTTGCAACGCACTCCCTTGCTTGTATAGAAAACGATTACTTGGCCGTGAAATGGAGCTTTCTTATTGGTTGGAATAGAGATATTATATACAAGCGGTGGAGTGCGTTGCAGCAAAATACAGCACATTTTTAACAGTGTTGCACAAGCTACAACACCGCTAAAAATGTGTACCATTTTCTGCAGCGTCACTCCACCGCTTTTATAGAAAACGCTCAATTCACCATGCTATGGAGCATTCTCATTGGTCAGAAGAGGGATATTCTATAAAAGTAGTGGAGTGACGTTGCAGGGATTTTTAACAGTGAAGTCAATTAAAATCAATTTTCAGATTCGTTAAAATCGTCTGTTTTTGGCGAGAAAATGCACTGCTCGCCAAATCCCGTGTCGCTTTCAGCTTTTCACGCCAATTATTCCAAACTATTTTATTTTTTTACATATTTAATAATGTAATTCCGCCGCTAATTTTCACTGATCCTTTATTAGCTACATGAGTAGTTCAATTCGTATTTTTTTCAAAATACTCTGAGTATGCCCCCAATGGAGACCTTCCTTCTGAGCATTTTCTTGGTTTAATAAAACACGAAAAAAAAACTGCTGACAAAACATAAAGTCTCGTAAAAGTCAAGGTTAGCACAGTTCTACCACTAAATTTTAAGAATATTTTCGAAGTGTTTCATTGCAGAAAAACATCGTAAAATCTGTGAATGAAGGTGGGGATTGCAAATGTTGTTGTTTAAAAATTAAATGTAAATTTTCTTATTTTTAATTGTGGTGGCAGAGTCCTTGGGAATTCCAAGGAGTGCGCGAACTTTGAAAAGGCTACCGTCGCGAAGGGTTCGAGAAAAAAGCTTTCAAACTTTATTATCCAGATAAAAAATGCAATGTAGTACTTTTTAAACTAAAATTGCATAGTAGATGAAAGAGTGTTCAGTTGTTAACCCTTTCGCTGCGCATCCCGAGATTTACACGGGCAAAGCAAAAATAGCAAAATTTGCACAACCCAAAATTTTCATGGGGTTGCATTTTTCTGTCTATTTAACCCTCCTTCAATATTCCCACAAGTTCTTTTATATAATAAATATTGCAATATTTAATCAGGTCGTTTACCCGATTAAATTACAGAAAATAAAATCTAGATTTTCCTGCTGTATCTTTTAAGTTTAACTCTTCTCAGCGCGGAGTAAATCTGTTTGAAATAAGTAACTAATACCAGAATTTATAAACGAATTTAACAGAAAATACGAACTTGTTTATTATGATGTATTTATAAGAGAAAAGTTTTAATTAAATATGCTTATTGCACATAAAAGGCTGTATTTTAAATTATATTGTTCCTAAAAACTGTAAAATTACATGGCCAAATGCAGGAAAAATTAAAAAAAAAACTTTGTAAATCGTTTGAAAAATCCATTTATAAAAAACCTCTTTTATTTCCTTCCGAATGAGCACAGATTTTTGAGATACACTGTAAAAAATTTTCCCGTTAAAAAACGGAAATAGTACTGGTAATCTAGACGCCAGTACTACTTCCGTTTTTTAAGGGAAAAAAATTTCCGTAAATTCCATAAATAGTTCCGTTTTTTCACAAAATATTTCCGTTTTTTTTTTTTTTTTTTTTTTTTTTTTTTTTTTTCCTTATGTAAATATTTTTGTTTGAAAAGTTAAAAGAGTTTTTCAGGGATTAACTAACATCTTTGTGCTTTTTATTCTTTACTTTTCAAAGACACATTAATATCAGGGACACATTATATACAATTAATTTAAACAACAGTAAAGAAATGTTACATACCTTCCATGGGGTTCGAACCCGGGGCCTCTTGTGTCGTAGATTGCAGTGTAATGCCATTACACCAGAACTATTCAAACGACACTTTCAAATATCTTTAGTTATTTCGGATACATTTCGTAAAGTAAAGATAAGATTTTGAACGCAGGTTTTTTTTTTTTTTTTTTTTCTGTAGAGATAATATTTTTCTATTGAAAGGATAATTCTAAATGTTTTACAGATTTTCTTTGTATAATTTGGAATATTTAGCTTATTAATTTTGGCTTTATATATATAAAAATTAGTTTTTAAAATATTACATGCATGAAAGAATTTATTAAGAGTTTTGTTTCCTAAGTTTTAAAATTCTATTGTAATATTATGGATATTTATTTATTTATTTAAAAAAATACTAACATGCTAAAAGAAAGAAAAAAAAAACGTGCATTTTAACAAATTATTTTATGACGATGGAAGGTAAACTCAATAAAGATAATTACAATGGGTTATAGGAAAAAAAATCAGTTATTGATTTTTTATAACATATGTAATCCCCAAAATTACCTTTCTTAATTTCCATAATTTCTTTCCATAGTTTCGATTTTCTTTCCATAATTTCGAATATTTAGCTTATATGTATAAAAATTAGTCTTTAAAATATTACATGCATGAAAGAATTTATTAAGAGTGTTGTTTCCTTCTTTTTTTGGAAAAGTTTTAAAATTCTGTTGTAATATTATTGATATTTATTTATTTATTTTTAAAAATACTAACATACTAAAAGAAAAAAAAACGTGCATTTTAACAAATTATTTTATGACGATTAAAGGTAAACTCAATAAAGATTACAATGGTTTAAAAATAAATTTCAGTTATTGATTTTTTATAACTTACGTAATCGCCAAAATTATAAGAATTTCGGTAATATATTTCGATACATTTTTAATATTATGTGCGCACTTCTTAATTTGAATAAATTAAAAAATATATATATTAAAATTAAAAGAATTTTTTTCCACTTTTTTCAAAATATCCAACGCACTTAATATATATATATACATATATATATATGTGTGTGTGTGTGTGTGTGATAAAAATACATTAAAAATTATTTTAAAATCACAATCAATTTTCCCTTTCAGCTATTTCAAACTTAAAAAGAATTAATAACTTTTTATTATTTTTTTTATTATTATTTTCTTAATAGTTAAAAAATACGTTAGCTTTTTATTATTAAAACAGAATGAAATTGAGAAATAGTCCAGCAAATTGTTTAAAAAAAATCAACTCAGTATAAGGTTTTTAATTTTGCTGGTAGATGGCACCACTAAACTCTACTGTTTTCGAAAAATTGACAAAAATAAGAGAAAACTTCCGTTATTTAACGGGATTAGTGACTCCAAAATGTCAAATACGGAAATTCTTCTGTTTTTTTTTTTCGGAAAAAGGAAACTATTCCGTAATTTTGAGGGAAAAGTTTGTGTATATTAACGGATATTTTTTACAGTGTATCTTTCGCTATGTAGACGGCTAACGACAGAATTAAAACCGCAAACAGCAAAGGATTTTTATTGTATTATTCTTTAAGACGCCATTAATTTCTTAAATTACACCATTTACAGATTTTAAAGTTATTCATCTATCCTTATCTTTATATGCCATTTAATAATTTGTAAATTTTTATGAAAATAGATCCACAAGTTATTGTTTTATAAAAATTTCGATTTGTAAAAAGGAAAAGAAATGCTTTGTTGAAAAGTGAATCTAATATATCTACGAGTAGGTTAAAAGTAAGGAAATTCACAAACTAAGATTTGGAAGTTTCAGATAGCTTGTAACACATAATAAATAATTTTAAATGCAGTAAACTTCAAATTTCAAAAGGGAGGGGGAGGGGCGAAAGGGAAGGCCGATAGCAGTTTAGGTAGAGGGGTATCAAATATTTAAAATCTTGGAGTTTTCTTTAATTTTAGATGTTCTGTTTTGACGGAGCTTTAGGATAAGTATTATTTACTTAATATAAAATTCTCGAACGTACACTTATCACTATTTACATATAGTAATGTTAGAAAATCTCTTATTTCTTGTATTATCTCTTTACCCCTTTAACGAAATCGATCTACAAATAGATTGTTTAGCAGAGTTTCGTTAAGATTAGAGTTCCTCTCTTGATGATGTAATGTGAAACTAAAAGATTCGAGATCGATTGTTTTGGAAGATTTTGCAATGAGTACGCAGCAGGCTTGCTAAACTCTCGTGCGTTACATTATCGGAAAATTCTTTGACCACTCTTTTATATTCTTAATCTTTCTACATCTTTATTCAAATTTGACCCTCCCCACTAGGAATCGATTTTTTAACTCTGCTCTTAATTGAACTACAGCAAGTTTCGACTTTATTTGATAGTTTAGGTGATCCAAAGAGAAAAATTTCACTGACATTTGATTGGTGAGGTCTATTTTTGACTTCTGATTAATAAGGGACTCCCCCCCCCCCCCGCAAGTTTTTAAAAGTATTTTTTTCATGTGTCATATCGTTTTGAGCTTTTGGGCCTGTACATCTTTACATTATAAAAAACTCTCGATCTTTTCTTAATTCATTTTTCATCTGTAGTAGAGAATATTTTAAAGTTTTAATTTGTTCATTACTACGTCATGTACTATTTTCCAAAAAACATGAAAGAAAACAATTAGCAACAATCCTCACATATTTTTACACAGTGAGTTGGTACGTATTTTTAATAAAATTGGGTTAAAGTTATAAAATAACATAAATTTAAGGTTCATTTAAAGGTATTATGATGTATCCGGAGAAATCTGTACGTAAAATTTACCGTGATAGTCAATAGCTCTGTCATTTTAACATTGCACTTTTATTAATCAAATGCTAATTATTCGTGATATTTTATACATTGATAAGTTTGATTAGTATTGGTATCTGTGGAAGATATACGTAATTATAAAGTGATTTTGATTCATTAGATATCTTAGTTTAACGTATTAATAATTTATTCGATACTTAGAGGCTAGCATGCTTGTTATTATGCAAGGTAATAATTAACCAAATGTATTATTTACTTAATATTATGCATAAGGTTAAATGTTAATTACTATGAATGTTTGTGATATATTACTAGCCTGTATATTCAACCTAATTATATTTCATGCAACAGACAAATAGGAAAATGCTTTATATATATATGTGTGTGTATAAAGTGACTTGTGTGTGTCCGTATGTCGTCATTTTACTATCAAAAAGTGTATGAAAAATTCCAATTGAACCAAATTTTGTTTGTATATTTTTGGCTATGGCAAGCAGATGCTTCTTCAATTTTAAATTATTCTAACGACAAGGGGCGCTGTAATAGTGATTTTTGTGCCATTCTCAATATTGCACCCTCATAAAGTGTATAAAATTATAAATAGAATTGAAACAATTTTTTTTCGTATATGATTTTGGGTATGGCTAACAACAGATTTGGAAATATTCCGTGGGAAAGAAACCTTGTGATAGCTCTTTTTGTGTAATTTTCTCCATTATTCGTCGTTCTGTTGGGTTTGGGCTTGTGCAGAGACAGGACTTTGCTTCCTGCTGTGTCTGCTATTGGCAAGCAGCTGGTGATAACAAAATAAGACAAAACTATTGATTAATAAATATCATGATCCACATTAACTCGATTTACTGCGATTCATTGATAGAAGCAGAAATTTAAGATGAAAATTAAAGTTGATATAGCATTGAGTTAATAATATTAAAGTATTAATATGCGAAATTAATTTTTGAAAAGTTAAAATATACCAAGGCTCGCACACTCCTTTGAATTTCCAAGGACCTCTGCTCTGGTACCACTATTAAAAAAAAATACATTTAATTTTTAACCCACAGCATCCGTAATCCCCACCTTCATTCTCAGATTTTTACGATATTTTTCTGCAGTGAAACACTTCGAATATATTCTTAAAATTTAGTGGTAGAACTATGCGAACCCTGATATACATATGAGATAGAAGAAAGTTTCGGGATTGGAACATCCAACTAACTTCCTCCTATAGCTACATCAGTAACCGTTGGATATGCTAAATTTGCGTCTTTGCACGTGCTAAATTTAAATCATGTCAATTAGAATAGTCTGAACAGTAAGTTAGTCTGTTCATTCCTATTTTTTTAATGTAATTTAACAAATTACTACGATCACAATGATTACAATGATAATTTCAAAGAAAGAATAAAATTTTCGACTTATAAATAAATTCTATTTTAATATATATATATATATATATATATATAATATTTGACATCAATTTTATGATGATCAAAACGTGGCTTATATAATAACAGAGTCCTGCATTACGTACGCCACGGATTAAATATTAATATTCCTGGACCTGTCCAAAACAAATTTTAGATGAAATTTCAGCTTTACAATTTATGTTACTGCAAATATTTAAATTTCTCAAAGTCGACACTTTCAATTTTTACACCGTCGTACAGGGGAAAAAATATAAACTTTTAAATGTAATTTTATTGAAAGCTGTATCTCAATTTGTTTTTGATTTATTAATTTTTTATAGTTATTAATATATTTTTGTCCTCGTGGCAACAGAAGTATTTTATTTCTGGAGATAAAACATGACCAGTCAGAAAATGAATAAAATCCGAACATCACAAGGATTCATGTATGGGTCAAATATCTCTAGACCGAGTGCAACAATCATTTTCTTAATGTTCATTTAAATGCTTACAAAATTTACTACTTATGCCAGAATAATTATGCAGATTATTTTAAATACAATATAAGAAATTAGGAATACGAACAGCTGACTCCATCTTGGACTTCGTTCACGGTACCACGCTTTCAATTGTAGCGTGAAGTAAAAACAATTATTCAAATAAAATTTCAATCTTGAAGGGTAATCGTATGCATTTCTTTTTCTGTCCGGTCCAATTCATGATAAAATTTTCGAAATATTTTACTTTTCCGCCATGTTCTATAAGTTAAAAGTTTCTGGCAGGGTTCTACATACCGCTCGCCACTGCGAGAAATTGTGACAAAATACTCCATTTGGCGAATAAAGAATAGTCAAAATTGCAAGGATTCAATTTTTGTTCTTTATTTTGTGTGTATGTGTGCTTATATAATGGAGATTCTCATCCACGTTGCAGAACGATTGAATATCGCTTTAGCAACAATCAAAGACACAAATGTTTATGCGATAGATTCTTACCTATTGTCAGTTAATCTCTATCTTTGTATTGGCGTCCTACCGGTAAAAATACAAACAAAATTACTCGCATCAAGCGCCAAACAGAAAAAAGTTTTCTCTAATGGGTGCAGAAATTAGCCATTTACTATACTATTTATTACGTGTATGGAAACTAATCACTGACCAGTCAAGTTTTTTCGATCGAGTCGAAATTCCATATCAATATTTAGCGTGCGTCTTCAGAACGGTAAGTCAAAAATAGCTGTTTTTATTTTTTAGTTATACTGCAAAAAGGCTGGCTAAAACATTTACATATTTAGGACTCGGAGATATTTAGAATGCAGTCATTTGTAATAGTTTCTGTAGCAGACAGTCAAACTTTTATTTAATAAGCAATTACAAAAAGTAGGTTATATTAGAACATCATGAAAACAGGGATACAATAAGAAGTTAAAGATACATTTTTCAGTGTTTCACACCAAATCTCTTTTGCTAACTTTTTCTTTCTTATTCGCCAAACCGCTAATGTTGCTCACAAGACAGAAAAAACCCTTGTTCAAAGATTGATTAAAATTACCGAGGAAAAAAATCTGTTTTTCTTATTTTTTCCCTTTTTTTCGCAACAGTAAAGAATTTTCGCAGTTTTCAAGTATATTAATACTGGAAGTAAATTAGCCTTTTCATTTCTGTTGAGAAAAATGGTTCCAAAATTTATTACTTAAGTCACATGCTAAATAGATTCTTTGAAATGTTAAACTGTGTAAAATTTGAAAGTGTCCTTAGACATTAAAGGGCAACACTAGGTAACACAAGTAAAATATTTCGAAAATTCTATCATGAATTGGACCGGACAGAAAAAGAAATGCATACGATTACCCTTCAAGATTGAAATTTTATTTGAATAATTGTTTGTACAGTAAAAGACCCGGATGATAATAGAAAGTCTATGGGGGTATTCTTTCAAACCTTTCGTCCAAATTGTAACATTTTTACATGATTTTTTTGCACAAGATAGCTGAGGACGATCCACAACCGGCCTAGTTTTTACTTTTTCAGTTTTGGTTTTAGATTTTTTTTAATTACTTTAACTTTCGAAACCAGTTTAAACCGGTTCTGAAATTGAAACTATCGTAATATAAAAAATATATAAGCAAAATCGAAAAAGTAAAAACATGGCCGGTTCTGGAGCGTTCTCAGCTATCTTGTGCAAACAAATCATGTAAAAATATTACAATTTGAGCGAGATATTTGAAAGGAACGTTCCCATAGACTTTACAGTATCTTACGGGTCTTTTTCTGTGCCTAGCGCAAGGCCTTAAGCCGTAATTCATTAATGATACGATGGGACACTTTTAAATGCATTGTGAAGTATGTAAAATGGATATAACTTTTAAAGGCAGCTTTCGCACGGCGTGATAACCTAATTTTCATTTCAAAATGACAAATTGCACCAAGAATATTTGGAAAAAAGATGAGGTACCTTTTAAATGAAAGTATTGAATTTTTTTTTCCTATGAAAATATTTTGTAAGTTACTTTGTTAATCAATTGTTTTATTATTTTAAGAACATAATATTTCTGCCCCTAAATGTTTTGAAACATCATTAGTATTATAGAGGGTGAACAACATTTTAATATTTTGAGTGTTAATATAAGTCTTGATCATGTTTAATTTTTAAATTATTTTAAGTTTAAATTATATCCACGGTTTACTTAAGCCTTTGCACTTCGCGCTATTACAAACTCCGCGTCGTTACAAAAATTTTATTCGAATTCTGTTCGATCTGCACTTTTTTAAAAAAAAGTTTCCTTTCAATACACAATTTCAAAAATACTTTGATTAATTAGGGCGTAATTATCCTTTATTACTGTTGCCGAAAACAAATTTTGCAAGGAAAGATTATGTAACCGCAACAGCTACAATGGAGTTTTAAACTTAATTTACCTTGTCGCAACAGTGGCGAATACGAAGTTTTAATCTTACCTTACAATGTCGCCGCAGCGACGACAGCGTTCTTTCTGACTAACCTTACAATGATGCTTCAGCGGAGACAACGGAGTACAAAGAGTTAACAAAAGCATGGGAGGCAAAATAAAATTCTTCTTGTGAAGAAAAAATCTTTTTTCCCCTAATTTTGCTTTCTATTGCAATACACATAAAGAAGTAGATTCGTCTAAATAGCTTTCACTTTCAAGTCAATTATTTTCGCCTGAACAGCATATTAGTGAATCTATTGCGGCCAAAGTGAGAAATTGGCCAGGTCGCGAATTAGCTTAATTCGTTTTAAATTGATTGGCCGATTGCGAAACTGTCTTGCCAATTCCTGAAATGGCTAGTCTAGTGTTGCTTGTGAGTTTTTTTTTTTTTTTTATTCAAATTGCTCGATTGGCACGACTTCTCTGAAATGACCAAGATTCGTCTTATTTAATAACATATAAACTATAACGTAAATAAGGGGAATTTTAACATTAAAAAGTGGTGCCAAAAGAAATCTGTATTTTAAAAAAAATAGCCCATTGGCAACACAGGGCTAGAGGCGAGTGAACCCAGTCGAAAAGAAAAGACATTAGCTTATTTTGAGCGTTTGTACATCTTCTAGTTAACCAATTTTATCAATTATTTTTCAGTGCAAGCTGTTCATTAGCAGTTGAGCACATAGTTTCTTTAAATATTTTCATTATTTTATTTGGAATTAAAATGTTTAAAATGAATTTTTTTCAAAATCATAGCAATTGCATTATTTGTATAGTTCCAATGTTTATGTAAAATTGTTATCATAATTGGCAAGGATAATTGACTAAAGGTGAAAGCAAAATGCCATGAGCTCATTTTGAATGTCTCTATACTTCTCGATGTCATTTTCTACTAAACCAATTCTAGTGTATTTTTATTTTTAAAAATAAAAACTGTTTATTTATAGAGTTCACACTACATTTTTTTCACAATTTTCATTTTTATTTTATCTTAAATTTAAATGTTTTTAAAGAAGATAGATTCTTCAAAATGATGGCTCTATTTAAAATATTTGTCAAACTAATGAATAAATATGAAATAATTCATTAACTCTTTCTTGACGGGAGCCTTTTCCGAAATTTTTAATGTTTTGTCACCGGTTTTTAAAATCCAAAATTTGTGCCATATTAAATCATGAACATACACCATTAAATAGGGCAAATTTTATAATAAAATTTTACTGGTGGGATAAACAAAGATTCGTAAGCCTTTTTACGATATGTATACGTGTCACTCGTCTCCAAGGGGTTAAGACCTTCGATTTGATAATACATTTTGCTACGATAAAAGCTTTGTACGTCCTTATTTTTAGTTTATTGTGTTAAAATCTTAAAAGGTTAACACACAATTTTTCACAATGAAACAAAGGTTAAAAAACTTCTTAATTTTATTTTATAGTTATTTTGCTTTTGATTAAAACATGAAAATACATATATTTTTCTTCGTTTAAAATATTCTTATAATGATTTTCATAATATAAAATTTTACGAAAACAAATTTGTTAAAATGGAAACTTAAATTGATGAAAAGCGAATATTTTATCATTCTTTTGAAACATAATGAAATTTATGGTATCAAAAATGGCCTGCCATGTTTTGATTTTCTAAATTTATAGCATCTACTTTTTTTATATTATTTATATTTCATTATTTTTACCCTATATCGCATGCGGCAAAAAAGAGTTTTATTTTGTTACATAGACAGCACGAATGAATCAAATAAAGTCAATTTATTTTTAGGAAACTGTTTTTCTGAATAGTTTATGACCTGAAACAGTATTATTTCACTTGGCAGTTTAAAATATTCTATTACGACAATTCCAGCTTGAAAAGAATGATAAAATAGTATTCATTTTAGCCCATTTTTAAATGAAAAATGCCATTGTATCATTTTTACATGCGTAATTGGATGTGAAAATTCCAAAACTTTTAAATGTTAGCACTAGAAACACTAGCAGCCAAATTTGACTGCTACCAAAAATGTATAGTTAGGTTTGAATGAGATTTGTTTTTCGAAAACAGTTAAATATGCATATCGCACAAAAACAAGTTAACACATTGCACTCCGCTACATTACACAAATTTTATTCAGCCGGCACCGCTTTTTAGCTCACAGGCTATCATAGCCTGAGAGCTTATGTGCCCGTCCGTTCTGTATGTACGTTCGTGCGTAACGCGATAACTCATGATAAAAATATCCGATCCACTTGAAATTTTGTATGTAGGTATATCCTGACAAGTCGCTTCCCTGATTAGTTTTTGGAGTTCATTCGATATGTATAAGAGGGGGAACGGGGGGCTCATGCCCCTCCCCTTAGTTGATATAAATGGGATTTTCATGCAGAATTAAGTTTTCGTTCAAAATTTAGATTAGGATCATTCTGATGAGGCGATTCCGTGACTGTTATTAGGTGTTCATTGAATAAGTATAAATAGGGGGAACATGGGTTCTAATGCCCCCCCCCCTTAATTTATATAAATGGGTTTTTCAAGCAGAATTTTCAGATTTCGTTCAAATCTCTGAATAGTTTTGGAAGTTTAATGGTTAAGTATAAAAGAGGGGGATAACTCCTTTTAAATTATATAAATGCTAAATAGGTTTTTATTAAGAATTATCTCATTTGCTCTGAATTTTGGACATAGATTTTTTATATGATAAAGCATGTCTTTGATAGTATAGGAGGTTCAATGATTAAGTATAAAAAAAAGAGGAAAGGGGAGAGCTGTTTCCCCTTCTTAATTTTTTTTCGAACGGAATTAACCCTTGAAAATATAAGGCTTTAATGTGCAATTAGTATTTGTAGCCTGTGAGCTCAATGCCATCAGTTTAACTGGGCAGTATTCTTTATTTAAAGAAGCTTCCTTCAAGTATACAATTTTTGAAAGGCGCCGAGTAAATATGGCAATTTATTTTCCCTCTTTTTTATTGTTGTCAAAAACAAATTTTCTGTGGCCGATAATGTCAACTCAACGGTACCTTTAAAATGCAAAGGATTAAATTTTTAATTTAAAATGTGTTAAAATAAAAATTCTGGTTTGAATTTTTTTAAACAAAACTTGACTGAAATTTCTGACGCTTTTAGTGTTAATGTTTCCTAAAGTTGTAATGCCAGATTGCTCACACTTAACGATGTTAATTCTTAAATGTTATGCTCTAGTGCTGCATCAACTTCATTTTCATCTTAAATTTCTGCTTTATTTTACAAATCGGAGTAAAACAAGCTCATTTCAATTATAATATTTAATGAATTCGCTGTTTCTCATTAAATTATTACACCGTCGTATTGGGTGAAAATTTAAAAGTAATTTTATTGAAAGCTGTATCTGAATTTGTTTTTGATTGATAAAAATTTTTGTAGATTTTTATACATTTTTATCATCGTGGCAACAGAAATATTCCACTTCTGGAGATTAAACATGACCAGTCAGAAAATGAATAAAATCCGGACATCACAAGGATTCAGGTATGGGTCAAATATCTATAGACAGAGAGCAACAACCATTTTCCTAATGTTTTTTTTTTTTTTTTAATGCTTCCAAAATTTACTATTTATGCCAGAAAAATTATGCAGATTCTTTTAATTATACTATAAAAATTAAAATTTAAGGCGGCAATCCTGCGACTTTGATCATGTTCACGGTACCGCGCTTTCACTTGTGGCGTGGCGGAAAAACAGTTATTTAAATAATTTTGAAACTGCGTCAGGAACTCATGTACATTTTTATTTTCTATCCTGCCGAATTCACGCTAGATTTTTTTGAAATGTTTTATTTTTCCACCATGTTCTATTAGTTAAATTAACAGTTTCTGGCAGGGTTCTCCCTACCGCTCGCCATTGCGACAAATTGCGGCAAAATCCTCCATTTAGCGAGTAAAAGAAAATCAAAATTGCAAAGGTTCAATTTTTGTTCTTTATTTTGTGTTATGTGTGCCTATATAGTGGAGATTCTCATCCACATTGCAGATCGATTGAATATGGCTTTAGCAACAATCAGACACAAATGTTTATGCGATAGTTATTTTCCTATTGTCAGTTAATCTCTATCTTTGTATTGGCACCGTACCGGAAAAAACAAACAGAGAAAAATTTTGCTATATTGCGGTGCTGAAATTAGCCATTTATCCTACTATTTATTAGTTGTATGGAAACTAATCACTGACCAGTCAAGTTTTTTCGATCGAGTCGAAATCTCATAGAAATATTTAGCGTGCATCTTCTGAACGGTAAATCAACAATAGCTGTTTTTATTTTTTAGTTATACTGCAAAAAGTCTGGCTAAAACATTTACACATTTATGACTAGGATATATTTAGAATGCATTTATTTGAAATAGTTTCTGTAGCAGATAGTCGAATTTTTATTTTATAAGCAATTACAAACTAGTCGTTGGGGGCCACCGTAATACTTACCCATCATGGATATGTATATGAAAATAAAACATGTGAAACTATTTATACAATGCATTGCAATTCATAAACAAAATTTAAATATTGTTAATATGCATAGTAATGCTATATTAAAGAACTGCTGATGTATCAATTTCGACAAATTATATAAAACGCCAAACTACTCAAGTAGTACCGAACTGCGTAAAAGAAACATCCTTATAACTCCAAAAATAATAATTCTATTAACTAACAATTAACTGCGTCGGATTAAGCGTCTCATTTCCAATTAAAATATACCTCTGAATTGAAATTTGAATGAAATACAGGGTCATGAAAAATCGAAGAATGTGGAAAACAAGATTACAAATATCTCGGCAACTAATAATCCGATCGACTTCGTTCTATATGCAAAATGTGTGTTATTTTATTGCCTTTTACGTCCATTCCTTAGAACAAAAAAATTCGAAAATATTTATATACCTTTCAGCAGAACGAATTTTTCGAGAGTCCGAAAAAAATAGTTCCGGATAATCGAGGTTGCTGATATTAAATAGGGTTCGTCCCATTCTTACATACTAACTACATACAAAATTTCAAGTCTCTATCTCAATTTGTTCGGGAGATAGAGCGTTTACAGACAGACAGACAGACGGCAAAAAAAATTTTCTAAAAATATGTTTTTCGGAATCTCCACTATCTAAAACGAGTAAATCCGTCAAAAAAATTTTTCGATTTTCAAAACGATTGCAAGACTTACCCTATACTACGTATGATGGGTAAGTAAAAGGTAGGTTATTTTGGAGCATTTGGAAATCAGGGATACAATAAACGGTTAACCATACCTCTGATGGTTGAATTTTCTACCACTTAATTTTATTTCCAAAATTTCGCTAGGCAATGGAATATTCGACCAAATATATTTGAAAAAGATTTAATGCAATTGTGCGTGTACATCGCAAACTGCAGATTTTCTTCTCGAAATACTGGTGCCAAAGTAACATTTGAAATTTTGAGGAATTTTACCCGTCAGAGCTTAAAGGGTTAACGACACATTTTTCAGTGTTTCTCACCAAATCTTGTTTACTAATATTTCTTTTCATTTGTCGACTGTTTATTATTTCTTATTAGCCGAATCGTTGATGTTGCTCACAAGCCAGCTAGAACCCTGGCTTCTGGTACAAATCTTGATTAAAATTAGGAAGGAAAAATCTTTTTTTCTTATATTTTTCCATTTTCCACAGCAGCAAAGAACTTTCCCTGTTTTTAAGTAAATTAATACTGGTAGTAAATTAGCCTGTTCATTCCTACTGAGAAAAATAGTTCCAAAATTTTTTATTCGGCAACATGCTGTGTAGATTTTAAAAGTTAATACACATATTTCCACACTGAAGCAATCGTTAAAAAATGTCTTAATTTTATTTCTATAGTTATTTTGCTTATGATTAAAACATAAAATTGCACATATTTTTCTTCGTTTAAAAAATTCTTTTACTGATTTTTATCGCATAAAATTTTACGAAAACAAATTTGTTAAAATGGAAATTTAAATTGATAAAAGGCGAATATTTTATCATTCTGTTGAAGCATAATGAAATTTGTGTTGTCAAAAACGGTCTGCCATGTTTTGATTTTCTAAATTTATAGCATCTTTTTTTATATTATTTATATTTCATTATTTTTACCCTATTTCGCATGCGGCAAAAAAGAGTTTTATTTTTATTACATAGCCATCACGTATGAATCAATTAAAAGACAATTTATTTTTAGGAAACTGCTTATCTGAGTATCCCATGACGTGAAATAATATTAATATACTTGGCAGTGTAAAATATTCTATTACAATAATTCCAGCTTAAAATGATTATTAAAATAGTATTAATTTTAGCCCATTTTTAATTGTAAAATGTCATTCTAACATTTTTACATGCCTAATCCGTTATGAAAATGCCTAAACTTTTAAATGCTAGCACTAGAAGCGCCAAAAGAAGCCAAATTTGACTGTTACCAAAATGTATAGTTCAATTTGTATCAGATTTTTTTTCGAATACAGTTAAATGTACATATCGTACAAAAACAAGTTAACCCTTTGCACTCCGCGTCATTACACAAATTTCATTTGGCCGCTGCCGTTTTTTAAAGAAGCTTCTTTCATATATGCAATTTCCAAAATGCGCTGAATAAATAAGGAAAATTTTATTTTCCCTTTTTATTGTTGTCAAAAACAAATTTTGCTATGAAAGATTACCTTAACGCAGGGATGCCAATATCGTTGAACTGTGCAAAACAATAGAGAAGCATCAAGGGGTTGCCTAGTTTCTAGCAACTTTACGCCCGTTCTTGAAAAAATATATATCTTATTGTTTTTGTAATGAATCATTAAAAGAAAGAAGTGCTGTAAATACTACTTAAAAGGGGGGAAAATAATGATATTAAGAAAAATAATTAATAAAAAGAAAATAAATAAATAAATTTAAGAATTAAACTAAAGATACAAATTTTATGATACATTTTAGAATAAAATCTAACTGTAGTCATGTGACTACTTGAAATACAGTAAAACTCCGATAATTCGGATTAATTGGGACCGGACCCAATCCGGATTATCGAAAATCCGAATTATCCGAAGAATTAGAAAAAATTAAAAAAATATAAAATACTAACAGAAAATCACCTTTATGTTAAACTTATTGAATATTTGCAGACAGTAATAATGTTTACTTTGCTTAATTATTCCGAAAACATGCCAGAAAATGTTTTTTTATTTAGGATACGACGATGAAGCAAGTTAATATTATGGAAATTAGCCAATCGCTTCTCAAACTTGAAAAAAAAATTAACCAAACCGATCCGAATTATCCGGAGATCCGGATTATCGGGGTCCGAATTAGCGGGGTTCTACTGTACCATGTCTTGCAAAGGATTAAATAAATAAGTTAAAAAGTTTTAAATAGAAATTCTAGTGTACATTTTTTAAAATAAAACTTGAGTGAAATTTCTGACGCTTTTAGTGTTAATGTTTCAGAAAGTTTTAATGTTCATACTTAACTCTGTAAATACTTAAATGTTATTGCTGCAATACTTCATCAACTTCGGTTTTCATCTTAAATTTCTGCTTTATTTTACTAATTGGATTAAAAATAATTTAATTTCAATTATAATATTTTATGGAATCGATGTTTTTAAGTATTCCGTTTTACGTGAGTTGCTGGCGAATAGCGTGGATAGCTGAATCCAGAGAGTCTTTGCTCCATGAACAGCAGATGTGAAACAGAACTGCAAAATATCAATAAAGCTTTACAAAAATCCTTATCGCAGGTACCTCTTACATAGTCAAAATATGTACAATTTAACCACTTAACACTTCAACGTTCATTGGTTTCTCTACGAAACCACAAAATTTTAATTCCGATATTCAAGGACGATACCGGAATTTTAATTTTAAAAAATCCACTTTATTATGTGTGTGAAAAACTATTTTTTTTTTCTCATTTACAAATATATTTGTTCGCAATTACCGGTGTCTTTCGTTTATTTCAAAATCTTAGCAATGAAAATGGTTTGTTCGTTAAAGGGTTAACTGATCAATATTTTTGAAAAACTTTCAAATAATGGTTTGTTCGTTAAAGGTTTAACTTATCAATATTTTTGATAAACTTTTAAATAATGGTTTGTTCGTTAAAGGTTTAACTCATCAATATTTTTGAAAAACTTTCAAATAATGGTTTGTTCGTTAAAGGGTTAACTGATCAATATTTTTGAAAACCTTTCAAATAATGGTTTGTTTGTTAAAGGGTTAACTGATCAATATTTTTGAAAAACTTTCAAATAATGGTTTGTTCTTTAAAGGGTTAACTGATCAATATTTTTGAAAAACTTTCAAATAATGGTTTGTTCGTTAAAGGGTTAACTGATCAATATTTTTAAAAAACTTTCAAATAATGGTTTGTTTGTTAAAGGGTTAACTGATCAATATTTTTGAAAAACTTTCAAATAATGGTTTGTTCGTTAAAGGGTTAACTGATCAATAGTTTTGAAAAACTTTCAATTAATGTCTATTTTTTCATGTCTTTCACAGAATTTGTAATTTTTTACCACCGTTATCTTAAAACAGAAATTTTTTGCCCCATAGATTCAATATAAAACTCGGATTAACTAATGCAAAATTTATAATACAATTTTACTGGTGAGAATATTAAATTACGATAAGAGCATATATGCCCGTGCGTGGAACGACCAAATCATGTTCGGCAAAAACACGTTGCCCTTGCGACGTAATAAAGTCTATATTTAAAGAAATTTTCTACTTAACAAAATTTCCTACTGAACATTGATTTTGAACAGCAGTAGCATGTAAATCAATCTTCATACATTATATATGTTACGGTTAATTTGATAAATTTAGTAATTATTAATAATAACTATGTATTTCGGTACATTTGATAAATGTTGCATATTAATCAAATTTACCGGTTATTGTTAATGATTACCAGTGAAGTTCGATCGATATGATTCATTAAGTTTGTGACGCATATGTACTTTAAAAACATATCTACTTTCATAACTATTTGAATCTAATAACCAAAATAATTATTGTCAGACAATAATACACAATCAAAGAAGATTTATATGATGCAAAAGACAAAACAGTTTAAAATAATTATTTTTATAATTATTGGATAAATTAGATAAAAATTTTATAAACTGAAATATTCAAAGAATAAATTATAACTCTTTGAAATACATACTTTTAGCAATGAATATTTAGAAAAAGTGCATACGAAATAAAAAAACTCAAGATCAATGAGTTGAAATTTATTGTATTTACCTACCTTTGGTTGATAAATAAAATATTTATTGGTAGTTATTAATAATAACCAGTTGATTTCATAAATTCTCATAAATTTATCATACTGATCGGTTTACTTTGATATATTTGGTTATTATTAATAATAACCAGTTACTATTAATAATAAACAATTAATCAAAAAGCCTGTAACATATAGTCTATATAACGAATTTTATTCCACTTTCATGCGTGTATTACGGCATTCAAACAGAGAGGTTTTTGTTACGAAAATGCATGAAATTATTTCCACGGATAGTATGAAAATCAATTTTTTTACTTATTTAGTCATTTACATTACTATTGAAGCTAAAAAAACATTTTTCACACTAAGGTAAAAAAAAAAAAAGAAGAAAAAATGATATCGCCACCACTACACACACAAAGGCATGGAATACAGGCACATTAAATGGAAGTTTTACATTTCGTGATTTCAATTTTACGAAAATGTTAGAAATGGATTGGACAAATACGCGAAAATTTAATGAACAGTGTGGTTTTTTTTTTTCTGCCTTTTTTTGTGTGTATGTCCGTATGCCACCATTTTACAATCAAAAAGTGTATGAAGATATCTATAGAACTGAATCAAATTTTGTGTATATATTTTTGACTATGGCAAACAGGTCTTCCATCAATTTTGAAATATTCTAACGACAGGGGGCGCTGTAATAGCATTTTTTTGCGTCATTCTCAATATTGTACCCCCGAAAAGTGTATAAAGTTTATACAATTGAACCAATGTTTTTTTGTAATGTGATATGGTGTAATAACGCCAGGCGGGGTAATAACGCCAAGTGCTAATATTATGCATAATTGTGAAATAATCCGGTAAATGACACACATGTGCTCTGCACAGAAGGGTTTTGAGTCACATAAATGAGAAAAAACAGCTTTAAGTCAATTTGATATATTTGGGTCTTATTGTTTTTACAAGCAACTAAAATTAGCGCTTGATCTAAAATTTGCGATGTGATGTGAAGACTATATGTTTTATCCGGAAATACTTTGTTTATTACATAAATTTGTAGTGCATTTCATGTTCTTTCAAAATGTTGTAGAAGATTTTGGATATCTTCTCGAGATAATTTGTAGTTTAAAATGTACTGCGCAATAAGTAAACCGGGCTAATAACGCCAAACCTTGGCGTTATGGGTCCGTATCCATAACGTACCCATAACCCTTGGCGGTATTTGTTATGGGTACAGTACCCATAACTAATCTCTCTTTTTTTAAATACTAATGTAAAAAATAATTTTATACTCTTATAAATAAAACTCTATCAAAATGTTTTCGATATTTTAATTCTAACATCTTCAAAATCAGATTTATTTTAAATTTCCACTGGATTGTTCAATTAAGTTCTCAATTTTAACTGTTCGCTTTCTAAGCATTCGGTTTTTCAAAATTTTACAAATTTAACCTTTAATCGATGTGACAGAAATTGTAACGTAACTAATGTGAAGCGGTTTGTGTGACCGCAAGATTGAAAGATGAATAAAACGCGGGAATAACTCATAGGATTGTGGTTTTGTACTAAACTTTTTATACAAGACTATTATATTTAATATTCACCTATTTAAAAGTCCCTGGTGATAGCACTAAAGTTTCAAATGAAACAAAATTTTGGTAGTGTTTGTAGTTAAACTGAAAATTAAAAATTAAACTATAAAAATTAAAAGAAAAACAGTGGTCTGTGAGACCGGTAACATTAATTAAAGTCTACCAATAATTAAAAATTATAGAATACTGTTCCTGCACTAAATTTTTTGTACAGAATTAATTCTGATTAAATTTAATCTATTCAAGTATTTCTAACAATATTACGAGGACTCCAAACGAAAGAGAATTTCAGTTGTATCTATAGTTAAACTGTAAAATACAAGTTAAACTCTAAAATTTGGGGGAGAGGGGCAGCGCAGTAAGATTGCTAACAACAGTTAAAGGATAATTTTGCTGCTAATATAGAGATAATGATATATAACCACATGAATCATGTATAAAATTTAATAAGAAATCTTATGGAGATAATATTTTTATCAAAAATCTTATTTAATTAATTAAAAATTTATCAAAGAATATATTATATAACGCCGACAATTTAACTTTAGGTTTGGCGAATCCGCATTAGTGTGGAGTGGAGTTATGGGTTAAAAAGTATTTACAAAACTACTATAATAGTATTAACAAAAATATTTATTACATATAACTCTAGTTATAAAATTTCACATGATTAAAATATTACATTGTAAATGGTTAAAACCATGCAATGTTTCTTAAAATTGTACTTAAGCGGGACTTTTTAAGCAAAGAGATGCTCAGGGTGTTATATTCTGTTGAAGCTCCCGCTCACTCCTTTTTCTTTCCCTTTCACAAAAAATTCAATATTTTCTTTTGCATAGAATGAATACATGGGAATATGGATACTAATTCAAATGAACACAGTTAAAACCATGCAATGTTTCTAATAATTCTATTTAAACGGTCCTTTTAAGTAAAAAGTGGCTTAGAATCTGATATTCTTTTGCCTCCTCTCCCCCCCCCCAACCACACTTTTCTTTTTCTTACACTTTCACAAAAAACTTTCACACATTTTCAATAGCTTGGAGTACAATTTGTCAATTTCTAGAGCTGTAGAGTTTGTATTTTTAGAATTGGGCAATCTACATGCCATTATTCCATCTTATTTTATAGTTTTGTTTGCATGGCGTAATTACCCATATAGGTGGGTAATAACGCCAAATAGCATTGGCCAAGAAATCAGGCCATTACATTTTATGAAGACACATCTGTTAAATTATTTTTTAAATATAGGTAGTCAATGAGTTGCTGTATCAAATTTCATATTTGTTTGAAAAATACAATCGAAACTAAGCCGTGAAAATTGGTAGAACCTTAACTTGGCGTTATTACCCCAGGGCTCGTTATATGATTTTGGATATGGCTAACAGAATTGGAAAGATTTGGTGGAAAACAAGCATTGTGATAGTTCTTTTTGTAGAATTTTCTGAAATCTTTGTCGTTCTATTGTCTATCGGCTCGTACAGAGACAGAAATTCGCGTCCTGGTAAGTCAGCTATTTCCAAACAGCTGGTGATAACAGAAAAAGAGAAAACTATTGTTTTTAATAAATATCATGATCCACATTAATTCGATTTACTCCGATTCATTAACAGAAGCAGAAATTTAAAAAAAAAATCAAAGTTCATATATTATTGAATTAATAATGTATTAACATGTGTAATTAATTTTTGAAAAAGAAAGAAAGTTTCGTGATTGGCACATCCAATTAGAATCCTTCTATTGCCACATCAGTATAGTTTGATATGCTATATTTTAATCATGTCAATTAGAATCGTCTGAACATTAAATTAATTTGTTCTTTATTTTTGAAAAAATTTAATTTAATAAATTACAACGACCACAATTATTACAATGATAATTTCAAAGAATAAAATTTTCGACTTTTAAATAAATTCTATATTAATATACATATATGAACATATATATATTAAAGTATACATTACATACTTCCTCGACCAGTCAAAAACAAATTTTAAATGAATTTTCACTTTTACAGTTTTCGTTGCTGCAAATTTTTAAACTTCTAAACATCGACATTTTTAATTTTTACACTGTCGTATAGGGGAAAATTTACATACTTTTAAATGCAATCTTATTGAAACCTGTATCTCAATTTGTTTTTGACTTATTATTATTATTATTGTAGTTCTTAATACATTTTTGTTAGTGTGGCAACAGAAGTATTCCATTTTTGGAGATTAAACATGACCAGTCAGAAAATAAATAAAATCTGGACGTCACAAGGATTCAGGTTTGGGTCAGATATCTCCAGACCGAGAGCAACAACCATTATCCTAATGTTTTTAAATGCTTCCAAAATTTACTATTTATGCCAGAAAAATATGCAGATTTTTTTAAATAGATTATAAAAAAATTAAAAGTTAGCGTGAAGGATTTGAGGCTAAGACTGTGTTCTCGATACCACGTTTTCTCTAGTAACGTGGCGTAAAAACTGTTTATCAATTAAAATTTGAATCTCTGTTACAGGGTAGTCAAATTGTCATAAATAGATGCATAAATCCTGCTAGAAGATTTCATGTCTTTAAATTGTTTATAAGAGTGCTATTAACAAGAATTAATGGATTTCCAACAAAATATCTCGACGCTAAATTTTGTGGTTCCAAAAAACCACAAAATTTTCGTACTGTTTCTTGTTTTTTACCTGAAACTCAAAAACTGTAAACATTTTGCGTACCACACTCAATTACAAAAATAAAGTATATTAAATTCTCTAAAAATTATATTTTGAAACTGTTTTTCTATAGCCATTATTAAGCGCGATACAGCTTTCTGAAACTGATTCTTTTTTTTCTAACTTTGTGGAAGAATCGCAAAAACGAAAAATTTACACTTTTTTTCATTATTTTATCCACTTTAATGTAACTTATTTACATAAAAGATATTGGCATGGCAGCAATCATGATTAATTACAACGGTAACATTATAAAAAAAATTAACAACATTGTAACACTTTTTTGTATTTAGAGCTTAAGCGGAGAACATTAATATTTGGTTGGTTGGTTGGTTGTATGGGGTTTACTGGCACAAAATCCCTTGAGGGACATGCTGCGCCAAATCAATGATTAAAACATACAAAAAATAAGGAAGACATGATATGAATATCTGGACGGGGCATCCCGTCCAGTTATAGCTAGGCAAGTGTATAAAATCTAAAAACCTAAAATTGACAGTGGCTAGTATAAAAGTAAAAAATAAAACAGTAAACAATTAAAACTGGATAGAGTTCCTTTTTTAAAGGCGTTAACGTGTCAAGCAAGTACAAGTCATAAAACAAAAAGAGAAAACATCATATTTCAAAATAAAAACCTGCATGTTTTAAAAAGGTAAAGAGTGCCCCATGAGGAATATCCCCAATGAGGTTTGTCAAGATTGGTGATGATGAATTAAAATACAGTCTGTACAAGTGCCGGAGGCCCGGACAGTCTGTTAAGAGATGATGAATGGTAAGTTGATCAAAATGACAATGTGGACACATGGGTGCATCCTCCCTCAATAAAAGATGTTTATGAGTGATCCTAGAATGCCCAATTCTTAGACGAGTCAGAAGAACATCTGTTCTCCTGGGATACATAGGAGGCCAGGTCATAATCGTTGGTTTGACATGGTGCAGTTTATTATTAATTTCTAAATCCCAGCTTTCTTGCCATTTATTTTGGATGAAATGATTTATAAATAGTTTAATGTCTGAGAATGGTATTCTATGATGTAAAGGATTAAGAGCCTGTTTTGCCGCCTCGTCTGCTTTCTCATTTCCAGGTATACCCAAGTGTCCAGGTACCCAACAAAATAAAATATCATAGCCACGTCTTGTCAATTCATTATAAATGTCTAAGATCGATAAAATATAAGGGTGCTTTTTAAGAGATTTAATTGCGTCAATAGAACTATTTGAACCTGTATAAATGATGAAGGATGTGTTATGATGATGGGATATGTACAACATCGCTCTTTCAATTGCGATCAATTCTGCTGTAAAAACCGAAATAAAAGACTTAAGCCTATAGCTGAAACTAGTATTTTCAATAAAAAACCCACAGCCAACAGTACTCCCATTCCTTGAACCATCTGTATAAGCATCAGTATAATTTTGGTAAATCGCACGATGAGCAGCAAATAATTGCTGAAAAACAGATGGAGCAGAATTATTTTTATTGTATCCTTTCAAAGGGTGGAGTGTAGTAATGCTAGGAGGGTTCCAAGGAGGGAAAGTAAGTGCACGGCAAGAGCTCACCTCCATATTATTCAGAGGGCTATTGTCAATAAGGTTTCTTATTCTAAGACCGAAAGATGGGATGCAGGATGGGCGATGCTGATAAAGCATATCATTGTCTGTATTTAAGATGTAGTTATGAAGTGGGTGACCATGATGTGAAAGGATACGATAATAAAGGTTTAATGAGAGTTTATCACGAGTATGGTACAGCGATGGTTCATTACAGTCAAAATACAAGCTCAAAACTGGAGAAGTACGAAATGCACCAGAGCAAACACGAAGTGCGCTATGGTGCACTGTGTCAAGTTTCTTAAGAGCTGACTTACTAGCAGAACCATAGACCTGGCAGGCATAGTCAATTTTTGAGCGAATCACAGCACGATAAATCTTGAGAAGTGAGGTGCGGTCAGCTCCCCAAGAGGTATTTGAAAGTACTTTAAGTAAATTAAGCGATTTTTCACATCTTGTCCGTAATTGTAAAATATGTGGTAAAAAGGTTAGTTTTTGTCAAAAATCAGTTCTAGATATCGAACATTGTCCACAACAGGAATTTGGGTTAAATTGATGAAAATTTCAGGATCAGGATGCAGATCTCTACGTCTACAGAAATGCACACAATAAGTTTTGTCATGAGATATAAGAAAACCATTTTTATTAGTCCAAGTCAGTATACGATTGATAGCAATTTGCAATTGTCTTTCAATAAAACGTATATCCTGTCCCATACACATAATACAAAAGTCCTCAACATATAGGTCACCCTTTACAGACGGTGGTAGTTGATTCAGAATATTATTTATTTTAATAGCAAACAGGGTGACACTCAGGACACAACCCTGTGGTACACCCTCTTCTTGTACATAAAAACTAGAAAGAGTTCCCCCAATACGAACTTGGAAAATTCGCATTGCAAGGAAGTTTTTGATAAGTTGTTTTAAAAATAGGAAGGTTCCCACGCAAGTTCAAGTTAAAAAGGTCGCGGAGTATTCCATAACGCCAAGTTCTGTCATAGGCTTTCGCCATGTCAAAAAATACTGAGACCAAATGACTGCGTTTAAGAAAAGCTGTTCTAATGTAGTGTTCAAGATGGATTAAATTATCGATAGTAGATCTACCACGTCGGAAACCACTTTGAAAAGCGGAAAGCAGAGTTGTTTGTTTCTAAAACATGAATGAGGCGGCAATTGACCATCTTTTCGAGAAGTTTGCAAAGGCAGCTAGATAGGGCAATAGGCCTGTAATTACTAGGATCAGCAGCATCTTTTCCTGGTTTAGGAAAAAGAATAACGATGGCTCTGCACCAAGCATTAGGGAAAATGTGTTCTGTCCATATTCTGTTAAAAAAAAAAAAGCAGATTATTAAGAGAAAGTGGAGAGAGGTGCTTGATCATGACGTAAGTGATGCCATCATGTCCAGGAGCAGATAAACGACTGTCATGCAAGCATTTTAAAAATTCTGATAAAATAAATGGTTTGTTGTATGAAAATGAATTATGACTATTAAAATTAATACTGGTCTTTTCAATTTGTCTTTTATAAGATAAAAAAGGTTCAGAATATGAATCTGAATTTGAAATAGAAGCTAGGGTATTCCCTATTGTCTCAGCTATGTTTTTGGTAGAAGTGATGGTTTGACCGTTCAGTTTTAAAATTGAAATATGGCTTTCAGAATACAGACCCATGCAGTTTTTCACCCTTTTCCAAAGCTCTTTACTGGATGTGTTAGAGTTTATGCTTGAAACATATTGAATCCAGGATTCACGCTGGCTTTTGCGTCTTATTTGTCTAGCCTCTGCCTTTGCTTTTTTAAATGCTATATAATTAGTGTTGTTGGGGTACCTTCGAAATATACCCCAAGCTTTTTGTTGTTTTTTCTTTGCTAATTGGCAATCACCAAGATTTTCTGTTTTTATGAACATGTGAAGTTTTAGGGATGCTAGCATCAGCAGCATTGATAATACAATGATAATACAATATTATCAAGTGCTTTGTCAATGTCACCCTCTATCACGTTATTTGTGATGTTCGCAAGTGCTGTGAAAGTTGGCCAATTGGCTCTGTCATATACATACCTTTTAGTATAATTATTGGAATCCGCACTTGGAGTAGTCAATGAAATAAATGTTGGGAAAATGATCACTGCCGTGTAGATCATTTGAGATCCAAAAGTTCCAAAATGGATAGATTGTCGGGGAGCATATAGTAAGATCAATTGCATGAAAAGTGCGTGTAGGTTCATGGAAGTAGGTATGATCACCATTACTGAGTAGGCATAAGCCATTGTCAGAAATTAATTTTTCTATTATTTCTCCACGTTGATTGTTATCAGAACTGCCCCAGAGTTGGTTATGAGCATTAAAATCTCCAGTGATGATAAATGGAGTGGGGAGTTGGACAATGAGATTATCTAGATGTGCTGACTGAATGAACTGGTTTGGTGGTAAGTAAATTGTACATATTGTTATAAGTCGGTTTATATGGACACGGACAGCAACAACTTGTAAATTAGTATTTAAACTGATAAGCGAATGAGGTAACGTGCGAGAAATGAAGAGAGCCACTCCTCCAGTGGCCCTATCACTACCAGTGAAGTCTTTCCTGTAAGTAGCGTAATTGCGCAATTTTGCTTTGTCATTTGGTTTTAGATGGGTTTCCTGTAGAGCTAAGCAGAGGGGTTGATGGTCAGAGAGAATGTCCCGGATTTCGTCATGTTTATTAAGATAACCACGGCAGTTCCATGAGATGATATTATTCATGATTAGGAGAGTTAGGTTTGTGTATTTAAATCAGGCACAAATTCATCAAATACAATATTTTCATCAACATCCGAGTCATTGCTATAGTGCTCGGATTCCATTTCCTCATCCACGTAATGCTGTAACTGCTTTGGATCTTTAATATTTTTTATAACTGAGCTGATGCCAGAATTTTTCTTCCCCCTCCCCACAGTCTTCCATTGTAGAGAGGCTGGAGTTGAGGTTTTTTTAGTTGTTTGTATAGGGTTTTTTTTAGATTCTGTTTTCTGGGGATGTCAGGTTTCTGTGCTATTTTCGTATTCGTGGCAGCTTTATTCTTAGTTTGGGGTTGAGATGACTTATTGGGTAGAGCTGTCAATTTCTGTTGTTTCTTCTCTAAGTCAACTATTTTTACTGGTTCAGAGGATGGGGTGTTTATCTATTGCGTTACGGTAGATTTACCTTGTGGATATGTGACATCAGTTTGTGTAGACGTGTGTCTTACGGCTGTTGATTGTCTCTTCAGTAAGCTGGAGTAGGTAATTCCGACAGATGGGGTTCTATTTTCAACTTGTTTACGGGCATCAGGATAAGACAAATTCTGAGTAATTTTTATAGTAACTATTTCTTTTTCACGATTCCAGTTAGGGCACTTGCGGGAATATGCTGTATGATTTCCTTTACAGTTAACGCAGCATTCGGATTTTTCACATGAGGTATTGTCGTGGCCGACCTCTGCACAACGTGCACAGGTGAGAGATCCTCGACAGTTTGTTTTAGTATGACCGTAACGCTGACATTTAAAACAGCGGGTGGGATTTGGTATATAGGGTCTGACTTTACAGTTTAGATATCCTGCTTTAATTCTAGGTGGTAAAGTAGTGCTATTGAATGTTAAAATATGTTTAGTGGGAATTATTTGCTCGTTTTTACGGATGGTGATACGGCGTATATCTATGACATTTTGGTCTTTTAAATTTTCTAAAAGTTCATCTTTGGTTGAGTATAAAAGATCAGGTTCTGATATTACTCCGCGGCTTGTATTTAAAGTTCTATGTACTTGTACGGAAACAGAAAAAGTTGCTATTGTAGTGCAATTAGAGAGATATTGTGATTGTTTGGTTGTAGAAACCTCAACCAGCAATTCGCCAGATTGTAATTTTTTGAGAGAATGACCATCTCCCAAGACAGACTGAAAGGTTTTAGAGATAAAAAATGGTGAAGTTTTTTTAAAGGAGCAATCAGAGTGACTATCAGTACGTTTCACAATAAAAAAGCGAGTAAATGAAGAAGACAGTGCAGTTTGTTGCTCTCCACTAGGGAGAGAAGTAGAAGGAAAAGAAGTGTTTCCATCCATATTTTAAAAAAAATAGAATTCAGACCCCGGCAGCACCACCCTCTCCCGAGCCCTACAAGGGGATGCACATTCGTGCACCAGTGCTAACCAGGGCCCATACGGTCACAAGACAACCCTATGTCAGTCTCCACCCTTAACCCGTCAGTAGTCGCGTGTCGGTCTTTTCGCCGCCCGTATAACTTATCTTCTCCTAACTTATATCACTTTACAGATACAGCGGAGATCTACCATGTAACTGACTTTGAAGCTTTCTCGAGCACCTCAGTGAAGTAACGGGACACCTCTGTTTTTCTTTCAGGTCGATTTTTAGAAACAAAGTTGAAATTGGCAAAAAAGTCTACGTAAAAGTCATTAATGCGAGTTCATTTTTACTTTTTCCAATTACTCCGGATCTCATATATAAAATGCATAATTTAAGAAAATTGCAAATTTATATCTTCGTTGTAATGTTATTTTCGTATATTAGGTGAAAAATATTTCTTATTTTACATATTTGGTATGCGGGGAGCCAGCGGCGAAAAGACCGAGCGCGACTAATGACGTTGTGAAAAAAGTCGCGACTACTCGCGGGTTAACGAGATGACTAGTAGTTGCTAGATCACTTGATTCCTAAAGCCAGTGATAAAAGTCAGCTGACCAGCCGATTGATGCATACGGGACCAAATGCACCTCCCGACTACCTGAAGCAGAGGCCAAAGCAGTGTGTTGGTTTCCCTCAATTGCCAGGATCTCCCTTTCCAGGGACACGGGTCGCCACGCACGCCAACACGTGGGTGGTTTATAATTCTCCATGAGTCGATATGCAGGATGACATCGGCTCATACAGAATTGCCCTCACCTCCGAAGAGGAAACCACAATGAGAGTGAAACAAAGATAAAAGGAAGATAAGAGGATTAAGAGGAAAAGGAAAGAAGAAAGATCACTCAGGTGCCCCGGGGTTGTGAAGCCCGTGAATACCTGAAGAAGGTATCCCCCTGGGGGTATTAATATTTGGTATTTAACTGAATGTACGTAAAAAGTACTTAGTGACATTTTTGCATCCTCTTCTTCTGGATAAATAATGGAGTCGACATTTTGCAGTTGATCCCGTTACAGTTTTTACAAATTTTCAAGCATTTGAGTCCTCATTTTTGAAAAGAACGTGCTTTGCTACACCCAGTTTTACAGATACATGACACGACATGGAGCAATTATTCAGATGCTTCGTCTTGGCATATTCGAACTGGCTGAAAGAGACCGCCCGACTTGCAAATCTACCCGTATGACTCAGAAGAGATATTGTTTCATAGCCAAGCTTGAACCTGATGATAACATAGGAGATAAAATATGTGTAGTGATATTTTAAAAATTTAAATAAGGATCGTCATAATATAATAAAATATGCTTTTTTTTAAAAAATACTAACCGATTTCAAAAAAAGTATCAAGTTTGGCGACAACTTGGCACTAACGCATAGTTTTAATATGGGTATGATTTGAAAACGTTGCAACAATGAAAGATGATTTGCGACAAATCATTATATTTTTTTTTACCAAATCCACATTTTTTTAATTTAAAAAATATTCTAATCATAAAAATTTAATGAAATTAAAAAATCTAGTATCGGTGTAAGAGTTATAGCCTGAAATTTTATTTATTTATTGTACACACACATCTGACTTGTGTGTTCGACATGAAAGCCTGCGATTACCTGAAAAATGAACGCTTCTAATTGGATAACTGATTCAATAAGAGTTGGAATTTCCATGTTTTTATTTTTAAAAAATTCAAATCGCAAGAATTTGATAAAATTGAAATGGGACCATGTGGGCATTTTACTCTTTCAAACGAAAAAAGAATTATTAAAATCGGTTCATATTTAGGGAAGTTATGAGTGAACAACAAATACATACAGGTCGAAATCATGACCTCCTCCTTGAAGTCGGTTAAAAATGATGCAGCACAGCTTCTTGCTTTGGTAATAGTCTTACAAGATAAACTTTGCTTATTGTGACAGATTTAGCAAAGAACTGGAACCTCAAGGTGTTCAATTTCAGTGTGGTTAGCTATGCATCCACTGTATAGTGCAATGATTGACTTTTCTCCAGCCTTGATGATTTCTTGACGGGTAGAATCTTGTTTATTTTACACGAAAGCTATTTCTTCAAGCTGATCATGTTTTTCAAGTGTTATAAAACCTTGATTTTCCTTTTCCAAAAAGAGCGGATGGTGTATCGCATCCGCTGATTCCATAAGTGAAAACAGCAATCTTGTAATTGCATTTGTATGGCATGATTTAAAACCACTTGGTTTTGATGTTACTTCTTCCTTGCTTTTTGGAAAAACAGATTTTTATACTGAGAACGCAAGCTCATCATGATCACGAGAAGGTCAATGTGTTCTCCAACAATTCCGACGCTTTCGAAAGATTCGCCTTTTAAAATGGCTGAGATAGCTATTATGATATTTGCTTCTTCTGACTGGTCAACTTGAATTCTCTTATTTTGAAATTCTGTTTTAAACAATGAAATGAAGCGGCTCTTGTACCTGTCATTGGCTCCGTCAACGGATGTCGCAGATCCACGCCTTCTTTTTTGTCCACTTATTGCAGATTGATGTAGTTTTAAGCGGCAAAAACTATGATACCATGCATCTGCAGCTACCAAGTGAGGTTCGTGCTGAATACATTCAATTACTTTCTGGGACCATTCATCCCCATGTTTTTCTTCAGCTTTAAAAAATGTAATTTTTGCTTTTAACTTCATTACTTTCTGAATCATTTTTCTCTTTGAGAAGGGCTTTTTTTTAATGTTTTTCGTTGAAATTATCAGGATTACTTACTTCACATAAAAAGTAATTATTAAGGAATAATTAATTAAATAGAGTTCACATGAAAAATTCGCCAGTGTGGCCTATTTTAAAATTCAGAATTTAGAATTCTTACGAGAAAATCCAAATATATTTTATTTTGTTTTATTTAATTATAGACATTTTATAACTATTTCAAATAGCTATTTTACTTTCGTAATTTCTGATATGAACACAGATTTTCTGAATTAAAAAAAATTACCAACTTCTACTGCTGGACCCAACAAATTCAGTTGTCTGTGATATCTTATCAGGCTAATAGTTATTCATAGCAATTGATCAAGCATATAAATATATATCATAATACAATATTCGATTAATTACTACACTGTGTTAAACGCACGCTTTAGCATGACTATTGAATTAATTATAATCAGTTAACTTGAGAGATTAAAATTGAGAGTATAATATTCATATTTAATTGAGAATAGTATAAATTTGCTTCATAAAACGATCCTAATATCAGACATTTACACAAACTATTGCATCGATGTTAGAAAGAACGTAACGACATTTGAGTATAAGGTTAGTTATCACGCGCAGAAGCGTAAAAACACAAGAGCCCAAGTATTTAATAAATTAATTTTCTGATATCTATCTAATAATTAATATTGACTGGGCGTACATTTGACGACATCTCGAAACTTCTCGAAGTTTCCACACTTTTAACCCTATCCGGCACAATGATCCCGATCCCCGGACATACCTAATTTTAATTTCACACTTGCTAATGGCACCAAGAACACTTAATAAAATTCTGGTTTTACAAAGAAAGCTTAAGTTGCGGTTTTATTAATTTCTAAAAAATAGCTTTATATTCCGGTGAAAGTCAATGCCGTATTTACTCGTGTATAAGGCGCACCTTTTTTCCAAAATATTAGGACAAAACTCCTAGGTGCGCCTTATACACGGAATAATTTTTTACTTTTGGATGCAGTCGAACGATATACATATGAAACAAGAAATTGTTCAGAGAAGATAATAAAACTCGGAAAATGATAATTGAAGCATTACTGCATATTTATTTCATTCCTCGCAGTTTTTTATACATCAGAGCTAATGACGTTATCTAAACGCTGATTAGCAATTCTCTTTACCGTCACTCATTCCTACTTCCCGTCATTCTCTTACAACCCGAAGTCTAAAAATGCATTTTCGTCTTGTTTTCTGGTCTGGTGTAATGTTTGTTTCGACTTTTTTTTTTTTTTTTTTTTTTTTTTTTTTTTTTTTTTTTTTACTGAAATTCATTTTGTCATTCTTCATTAGCGTATCAAATGTATGGTGCGAGATTTTAAGAAATTGCCATTTTTACTTGTAAAGTAGGGGTGCGCCTTATATACGCGTGCGCCCTATACACGAGTAAATATGGTAATTATATTTTTTTACAAATATAATTTGTCTGTGCCGGAAAGAGTTAAGTACTCTTAACCCTTTCCGGCACGGGCAAATTCTGCCAGTAAAATAAGAAATTATCGACTGATACCGGAAATTAGAATCAACTTTTTGAGAAATTAAGAACCCTTAAATTTAAGCTTTCTCTGTAAAAGCCAAATTTTCTTAAAATATTATCGGTTCCGTTTGTAAGTCTGTAAAATAAAATTAGATATCCAGGACTGGGTACAGTGTGCAGGAAAGTGTTAAGCTATTCGGTTTAACAATATATTTTGCTACAATAAAAGATGTGTACGGTCCCTATTTTTAGTTTATTGTGCAAAAGAAAAAAGTCTTAAGGGGTTAATATACATGTTTTTCACGCTAGAAAAAAGGTACAAAATATTCTTAATTTTATTTCAAGAGTTATTTTGTTTTTGACTTCGATATAAAAATGCACACGCTTTTCTTCGCACATCGCATAAAATTTTACGAAAACAAATTTGTTAAAATGGAAATTTAAATTAATGAAAAGAAAATATTTTATCATCTTGTTGAAACATAATGAAATTTATGTTGTCAAAAATGGTGTGCCATGTTTTGATTTTCTAAATTTGTAGCATCTATTTCTTTATTATTTCTTTTTCATTATTTTTACCCTATTTTGCATGCGAAAAAAAGAGGGGTTTTTCATTACATATATAGCACATATGAATCAAGTAAAAGACAATTTAATTTTAGGAAACTACTTATCTGATAAGCTTATGACGATAAATAATATTATTTTACTTGGCAGTGTAAAATATTCTATGACACAATTCCAGCTGCAGAATAATGATAAATTAGTATTAATTTTAATCCATTTTTTATTGAATACTGTCATTTTAATAATTTTATATACCTAATCGGTTGTGAAAATCCCAAAACTTTCTTCCATCTCACATATGTTAGCACTCAAAGCGCCAAAAGCAGCCACATTTGATTGTTACCAAAAAATGCATAGTTAGATTTGAACCGGAAATAATAATAATAATGATAAACAGTCAAACATACACATCGCACAAAAATAAGTTGACCCATTACAGTCCGTGTCGTTTTAACTGTAAACTCAGTATACAAAATTTATTTGGTCGGTACCACTTTTTTAATACTACAAAGACAGTGAGTCATCATTTTGACCTCCGTCTAATAAATTATGTTTCTATTCCATCCGAAAATTTCTTTAGAAAATAAGTATGAACGAAACAGAGGAATTAAAAGTAAAATAAATAAATCAAACAATTTTTAACTAAAATTCGAATGCGAAACATTTTTTATAGCATTTGAGTAAATTTTCTCGCCTTTCTGGTGCTAAAAGACTTACACGATTCATCCTTCGTACACGATTTCAAACATGCTCAGATTACATCAGGCAAATTGATTTGTCTTTATTACTGGTGCCAAAAGAGAAATTTTGCAGGGAAAGGTGATATCACTGCACAGAGTACGGAATTGTTACAGAGAATCAACTTTCATACACTGTAATGGCAACTTGTTTAACATGGCATTACGCATAGACAGTAGTGACACGAGCGGACCACTCTGAAACTACGATCATAACATAAGAGAGGTTGCTAATTCGGCGAAACATCGCTTCCTTGGCGACAAATGATAGGGGATAAAAGAAAAAAAATACAGCGACGGCTTGCTGCTTCTTGTTTTGAAATTTATGAAATAACTTCGACCTATTCGTCTTGCAAACAATACATGTGTCTCTTCGTAACATGACGATCTAATAATATAAACTTGAAAATTCAAGAATAATAACAGTAATAATTACGAATCAATATAAGCGCGGAAATCTAAGATCAAATAGCATAAGCACATGTTCAAAGATAATCAAATCAGCATTCAGCAAGAAGCGCCAAGTAGAATAAGGTTACAGTTAAATAGAAATCACGATGATAAAAATTGCCGACGCGATGGTTTAGTTTTTAAGTGATCCACTGAGGGCGCTCTTTTCAAGCCGAGTTGAGGCTCTGTTACTACTCTGTGATATCACTGCAGTGGAAACAGTGTGGTGTAAAGGTTTAAATAGATAAGTTGAAAAGTTTTAAATAGAAATACTGGTGATAGTTTTTTTTAAATAAAACGAAAACATTTCCGAAAGTTGTAATGCTACGCAGTTAACACCTAAATGCACATCTGCCAATATCGTCCGCTTTTTGGACCCGGATAAAATTTTACAGTAAATTTTACCATTTTAAATCATCACAATCTGTCAATTAAATAAGGCAAAAATTTCTGTTAAATTTTATCCGGGTCCAAAAATTAGAAGAGTTGGCAGCTATGCCTAAATGTATTGTTCCAAATTTACATCAACTTCAGTTTTCATCTTAAATTTCTGCTTTATTTTACTAATCGGAGTAAAAGTAAGTTAATTTCAATTATAATATTTAATGAAACCGATGCTTTTCGTTATTCAGTTATACATGAGCTGCTGGCGAATAGCAGAGATAGCTAGATGCGAAGAGCCTTCGCTACAGGAGCATCAGGTGTAAAGCAGAAGTGCAAAATATCGATAAAATTGTACAAAGATTCCTATCACAGGTAAATCTTACGGGCAAAGTCAAAAACAATGTACAATGGAACACCCTCTTTATAGTCCAAGAGCCGTCCGCACAAAACCCTAAGTCACCGAGAAACAATCTTTTATTTTCTGGAAGAGTAGTAATAGAGGAATCTAAAGATCCGTGTCTGCCGGAAGTTAAGTGGTGCATAAGCCAAAAATTGATAACACTAGTGGTTTATTCATAGACTTGGCATTGTGTTTTCCTGCACCGAGTTTCCCATGTTTTCCTACTTTTAATAGTACAGCAAACACAATGCTAAACTTATGAGTCAACCATTAGTGATATCAATTTTTGGCTTATACACCACTTCGTTTCCGGCAGACATGGATCACATGTGCACATTGTGCACACAAATTGTGCACATCTGATAAAGTAATGGGTTCTTATCGGGTGCTTTATATGCGACTTTTATACATTTTTTAACCCGCGAGAACTCGCGCATGAGATTTTCTTTCTCCATCGTACCCTTTCTAAGGCTATTTTAAGACTATTTTTCATTTTAATAAAGTTTCAAAATATGATTTCGATTACTTTACCTCTTTTATGAATAAAAATACTAAGCCAAACAGAAATTTTTATATTAACTGGTTGTAAAGTAAAAGAAAAGAATTGGGCACCGTGAGAGAAATTCTCATAGCGAGTTCTCCCGGGTTAATACCAATATTATCGATATTTTTCAAACGTTATATGCATAAATTATTCTACTTTTATTACTAACTAGCTGACCCGCCCGGCGTTGCCCGGCTCCGTATTAACAATATTAAACGAACTTGAGATTTGTATGATTTTATCATTAACTCGCTACATGCAGAAATGCATTGTCTGAAATACGTAGCCACTGACTGTGTGAAAAATCGGTTTAAAAAACAACAACTAATATTAAGCTCTAAAAATACTCAAAATGAGCGATGAAAAACGCGGGAGGGAATATGTATCCAACGATTGCATGACTTTCGTGTTAAAAAGTTGATATTTACCCGTAAAAATCACTGTTAAGTTACGTAACTAATTATTATTTTTACATACATATCCCAAGTGAAATATTTTGAATTTCAAACTAAATATATCACTCTTAAATCCGACTATACCATGAATGAAATCGATACACGATGGTAGCTAAAAGATTGGTATATAGAGTATTGGTATATTGGTATTTCAGAGCTATTTAACAAAAGTAAGTGTTAATTTTAATCAAATCTTGCGTAATGTTCACTCTGTGTATAAATTCTTAACCTTAAACTTTTGTACCGTAACCAGAACCTGTCTTTAACCTAACAGCGACTTAACAGTACCCTACCGTAAATTAAATATAACAGAAATCTAACCTAGCCTTCACTTTATTGTAACATATCCTTATTCTAACCATAACATAAATGCAATTTAACTTTAACCTAACTTTAACCTAAATAATATAATAGAAAAAAACCATTTTTAAAAATTACTATTTCTTCGTAAAATATGCTTCAACTGTAATTCATTTCTTTCAATTCGTTTTATTAGTACAAAATTCTTTCGTCGTGCTTTTATTTGAGACATTAAAATTTTAGCGATAAATGGTTTAATATTGCAAACCTTTTTTTTTGGTTTACTTCGCCTCCACCTATCTTTTTTCTCCATGGTGTACAGCAGCTGTGATTAAAAAAAAGAATCCTCATTTAAACTGACAGTTTGCCAGTCTATGAATTTTAAAGATCTGTCCCAGCTTTTTTAATTATTTCTGCGAAAATTTTATGCAACCAATCAACCATAAGAAAATAAAAGGAAAAAAAAAGCGAAAAAAGGCGATTTTTTATGAGAGTGAGCTTTGGAATTTAATTAATTACTCAGTTAATAAATAGAATTTTGAAATTCTGAGCTTCAGGTGCATCAGGAGAGACATTGGGCTATTCTCAAAAAAATTTTGAGCTTCGTACGTGCTGTAGATTTTGCTAGCCATCGCAGACACACAGACACACACACAGACACACACACAGACACATACACAGACAGACAGAGCGTTTTGTTCTTTTATTAGTATAGATTATGTTACCAATACCAAGCACATAATAACAGGTTTGACTATGTCACAGATAATTATTATGTTTAAAAAAAAAAAAAAAAAAAAAAAAAAAAAAACCACGTGATTTATGATGAAAAAAAGCCAAATAATATTTGTAGCGTTACATAAGTGTTACAAATTGATGCCATTAAAAGTATTCAACCAGATAGTTTGAAAGAAAATTAATTTAACTAGGATCTTCTGTTATTATTTTTTTTTAAAATTTATTAATGTTATTAGGATGAGCAAAGCGAATCCTCTACTAGGCCACTCAAGTTACATTTTGTCGTACACTTTATAAAAAATCTATTCAGTATTTTGACTTGAAATTAAACTTAAGAATAAATTATGATATGTAGATTTGCAGAATGTTATTTTTTTTTTTACAGAATAACCTTTAAAAAATATTATTTTAATAATTAATTTATTCTACATGTTTTTCTATTATGGACGCATTTTCGCAAATAAAAAATTAAACGCTTATCTTTTTATTTTCAGAATGAAAATAAACCATGGGATTAGTAATTATAGATAGAATCATGATTAATTAATTAAATAAAATTTATTTTCATTATTCCGCCAAAATCGTTTGCAAATAAAAAATTGAACCCGTATCTTTTTATTTTAAGAAGGAAAATAAACTATGGGGTTAGTAATTATAAATAGAATCATGATTAACATATTAAATAAAATATATTTTCATTATTCTGCCAAAATTATTTACGCAGTTTATACTTACGGATTTTAAAAGAATTACATTATGATTTATTTATTTAAGTATTTACTTTGGTAAAGTGGCAACAAAAAGAATCGTAAACAAGTAAAATTAATTCTTATATTTGGTATTTAAAGTAAATATTTTGTTAAATTTGGTAAGTTTCATAAGTGTGGTATTCGAAATGAAAGATTAAAGAATAATTTAAGAATATTTTAATTGATTGAAGAATAATTTAATTCAACCAAATTAAATATATTAACTACGTTTATAAATAATTTCTGAAATGTATTAGTAATTTAATAATGTCGAGAAAAAGAACACTTATTGGCCAGAACGAGAACGCCGTTACTGGTCATTGGAAAATGTAAAAACATCTTTAAAACTTTTAGTTAAAAATTAAAAAAAAAATATTTTGTAAAATTCTGCTTCGAAAATATTTTTATTTATACCAGCCTTATATCATAAATAAAAAAATCCGAGGAAATTCTTAGTTATTTGGCTGAATTTACATTTCTAAAATTTAAATGCGCCAAAACATGAGATAACGTTTTTACTTAATAAAGATGCAAAAATAATATAAAAAAGTAATGTTCCTTTCAAATATTTATCTTATGAAATAATGCTTCGCGAATCCAAACAAAGCACGGCTTTTGCTAGTGATTATTTTTATTTACAAAAATTATTGCTTTAATTGATGAAAAAACAACCAACGTTGGCATAGACACAGCATAAAAAAGCCAAATTATATTTTTAGCGTTACATATGTATAACAAACTGAAAGCCATTATATGTGTACAACCAGAAATTTTAAAAAGAAAATCAACTAAGATCTCTCTTATTATTTTTTATTTATTAAAATTATTATTATTATTATTTGCAAAAGTTCTTGATTAAATTCGTTAAAAATTATATCAAAATTATATTAGGAGATACTCTTTTGATCATGTCCTGAATAATTAACTTGAATTATAAAATAAATCATCATGAAATCCCAAAGATACATGTATATAGAGCATTTTCTTAATTGTATATTGCATTACATATTATTAGGTAGATTGTGTAGACTAGTATTATCTGGCAAGTGTTCGCAGTAATGAACCTCATACAATGTATCCAGTCCATTGTACGCTTGATTAATTATTACCTTGTGTAATAACAAGCATTCTAGCGTGTAGGTATCGCATAAACTACTACTACGTTAAACTGAAGCTCTAATAAGGAAAAATCACTTTCTTATACGTTTTTCAAAAATACCCATGCTGATCAAACCTATCACTATGCAAAATGCTATTATTAATTAGCAATTGAATAATACGTGCAATGTTAAAATGTCGAATCTATTCATTAAAAGAAAAAACAATTTTTCTATCACGAGATTTTGATTTTAATTGTTTCTAGCCTATTTACCCTTTGAGCTCTGATGGTAGAATTTTCCACCATATAATTTTAATTCCGAAATGTCACAACGGCACCAGAAAAGTCGATAAAATTTATTTGAAAAAGGTTTAATGCTTTTTTTCGTGTATATCGTTAACCGGCTTATTTCTTTGCTAAAATATTGGTGCCAATGTGACATTTGGAATTTTGAAGAAATTTACTCGCCAGAGCTCAAAGGGATAACCTTCATTCATAAATGACAACTGATAAGATTTTTGGCAACTAGTACAGACTAGTCAATTGTCCGGTTTTTGCTTACCACTATTATATTTGAGGAAATACTGATATCTTTAATGGCCTGAATGTTCTATTTAAATAATAGAACATATTTTATATAATAATATGGGGGTCCAAAAAAGTCGGAGACATGGTAGCTCTGTTAGTAATTCCTAATGGAAAAGATCAAAGCTTGTGATGCGAGGGATGAATGATTTTAATACTGAATGAATCATTCTGGCTTGGACGAAAACCTAGTTTCTATTCTATCCTTTTTAACCATACATCTTGCATAGTAGCACGAAAAATTTTGTTAACCCCTTCGCGACGGGAGCCTTTTTCGACATTGTAAATGTTTTGTTACCGGTTTTTAAAAACAGAAATTTGTGCCTTATTTAATCGTGAATATGCTCCGATTAAACAATCAAAAATTTACCGTATAATTTTACCGGTGGGAATAAACAAGGATTCTTAAGCTTTTTGCGGCACATATACGTGTCGCTCGTCCCCAAGGGGTTAATGAAAGAAAATCATAGATACTAATATTCGCAAAGTAATTATTATTATTACTTTAAATTATTACTTTTAGAAAAATAGAAGATGAATTCACTGTGTGTGTTCTGTATAGGGAGGATGCGTTAAATGTAACAAAAATATAAAAAAGTATTTTTCCTACAAAATTTTTTTGGTAGATACTGAAAAATAATAATGAAATAACAAAGTTTAAAATCCATGCTCTCGCGCAAACCGAATGATCCATTCGAAAATTAAAATCATTTCTTTTTGCTCACCACTAATTTAACAGCTTTCCTGATTTGCCAGTACGTCATTCGGGAAACATGTTTTGCCAATCATGATTTATTATTCTCACCAGTAAATAATTACTATAAATTTTTCATTATTTAATCCGAGCATTTTTTAAGATTTTAATTAGGTAAACAATTCTATTTTGAAAAACCGGTGATAAAAGATTAAAAATTCTGTAAAAGACATGAAAAAATAGGCATTATTTGAAATTTCTTTCAAAAATATTGATTAGATAAGTGGATAACACTATATGCAACAAAGTAAAAAAAAAGGTACTACTAGGTTATCCCGTCGACCAAAAAATTACCGCCAAACTATAAGATTAAATGCAATAATGGATGATCATGAATGTCACATTTAATGACATTAAATACGATTCACGTGTTTAAAATATCATTAAGTGATTTTTATTTCGACTTTTTATTAATATTTTTATTAATATTCTACTAACTATTTGTTTTTTCGTCATTTAAAATAAAAATTATATCAATATGTATAATTTGGCTATTAGTTTGGCGACTTTTATAATTTGGCGAAATTGGTTGACGAGATAACAGAGAAATACCAAAAAAAAAAAAAAAAATCACTGGGTTCATAGTATGTAATTATGATTCGCCATCTTAAAACTATGAAAAATATTGAAATAAAATTGTTCTATTACGTCAAGTTTAGTAGTGAAACGCATTTATTGATTTTACTTAAAATTATATGAAGTAGTGATATAAATTGATATGCTGCATTTAAAAAACATTCTTTTGAACGATTGGTTTCCTCTTATTGTCATTAGGGGCAGAACAATAAAACAAGGTGCTGGAAATAACAAAAACAGATGGAAAAAGTCTCCGAAATCAGCCGTACGCGAAAACTTCGTAGAATGCGAAGTGCCTGTCTAAAAGAGAGGAAATAACCGGCAATGTGTGGGTGTAAAGGACTTTGCTCGTAGCTTGGGAAACGGTATTGGCAGGAGGATTAAAAGAAAATTTTAACTTGAGAACAATTTATATACCGTCCTGTCAATTTATTTATTCACACTTCAAGTGCTGATATCTCGAAAACGGTTGGATTCGGACGGATAGTTCCATTCAACTTTTTAACATTCATGACGACATCTTTCTGTTGATACCCCACTCGTCCAAATCCACAACTTACACCTGGGAACATTTCCTAGTAAGTGTAGCGGATAGTAAATAAAGTAAGATTAGTGTTACTTATGTTTTGGGACGTAATATCTAAACATAAATTTGTTTTCTGTTGTTTACTAAGTAACGTAATACGAATTACCACTCGGTATATCGGGGATTTTTTTTTATATTGTATAGTGTTAATTGGTGATTAAGGCGCAACACTTGTCACAAAAAAAGACCCGGATGATAATGTAAAGTCTATGGGAGCGTTCTTTTCAAATATATCGCTCAAATTTTAATGTTTTTTTTTTTTTTTTTTTTTTTTTTTTTTTTTTCATAGGATAGCAGAGGACGATCCACAACTGGCCTAGATTTTACTTTTTCAATTTCGGTTTCAGATTTATTTTTAAAAAATATTTTAACTTTCCGGTTAAAATCAGTTTTGAAATTGAAACTATCACAATATAAAAATTATATAACCAAAATAGAAAAAGTAAAAACTAGGCTGATTGTGGATAATCCTCAGCTATCCTATGCAAAAAAATCATGTAAAAATATTAAAATTTGAGCGAGATATTTGAAAAGAACGCTCCCATAGACTTTACATTATCATCCGAGGTTTTTTCTGTGAGTATTGTGGATATTTAATCCTATCTGTGGGGGGAGTCATGAATAAAGTAAAAAGGACACTGTGTACTGTCTATCGAGTGAAGTGACTGGGGAGGTTGCATAATTTTCGGTGTATAATCCGCGGATCAAGCAATAATTTTTTGACCCGAAAATTTTTAAAATAAAATGTTATTTTTTAGATTGCGGCAAATATATGGCTTCAATTACTAAATAAAATTTCTGGGTCGAAAAAAAAATTGTTTGATACGCGGAAAATTACGGTAAAATGACAAACGACGTTTTACACCGGACCAACAGTTTCTAATTGCTGCTAACGCAAACTACCAACAGTAAATTTTGATTAGAAAATGTCGTTTTATTTTAAATGCCGCTATAATGCACAAATTCTCTCCCAAACGTTATTAAAATTTCTGTTTGTTTTTACTGGTAGAATTTTGCTCAGATATTATATATTTTTTTTTACTCACACTAACAGATAGTTGCCTAAGTTGCCATAATATAGCGGAAACGCAGAGACTGATTACCGCAAAAGGAAGCTACCACTAGTAAAAACAAGTTGAAAAATGCACGTGAAGCGTAGCAAATGAGGTGCGTTCGTACGATAATGAAGTTAAGAATATTCAGATTAACGACGTTAAATTTATTCAGATCTTACTGTTATAGTAGACAGTACTTCGGATACAGTATAGTGATCCAAATCATTGTGTTCCTGTAAATTTACAGGAAATAATTTTTATTACACTTCAGTAATGTATATCATATTCATAAAATTTGAAAAGGTTTAATGTAATTGAAACACGCCCCAAACAATATTTCCCCGTATAGCATTATGTAGTGGAATATTTTTGTGTGACCTTGCAATAATAATAAATATTCTTTGCATCACATATTGTATAGAATGTTTATTTTAGTATATATATATACGTCATAGGTTCATGTCAATTTTATTATGTTCGAATGAGTGTAACACCATTAAAATGCATTCGAAACTTTTTCTCCACTGACCGTAATGTAACGGAATCATTTTGATTATCCCTGTAATTGATCTATGCATCTGATTTTCATAAAATTTCAAATGACTTGACAAAATTTAATTATATATTTTAAATTTCAAGCGATTCGGTTGGATAGTTTTTGCATTGTTACATGCGGACAGACGGATTGAACGACAACTATAGGTGCTACGTATATACATAATTACGAACTCACCTAATGAAAACAAATTGCGAATTTCAGAGCTGCCAACTTCTACGCCTATTTAAATCGTATAAACATGTTTGGAACCAGAAAAATGTTTTAGTAAAAGGTATATAAAATATATATTCAATATTATGCATTATAGTATATGTTCTTAATTATTTACAAAAATTTCTGTTTCTAATGTGTTTATTTAACTGTAAATAGGCGTAGTAGTTGGCAGCCATGGAATTTTTATGACTGAAATTTTGCATGAATAAGGCGCATAATAAGAAGAAAACTTCTTAAATTTACTGGTGGAATTTTGACTGGCTTTATTTAGAACAAGAAAAAGCAGTAACAGTTAAAGCTTCATTATTTTAAGGACAGGTCGGGTTTTTTTTATTCATAATTCCATGAACTTATCATGGAGAAGAAATTGTAGTTTTGTAATGTTGAGTATTCCCACCAGAATTTGAAAGAAAAAAATTGTGTTTGAAAATAACGAGTTAAACTTTATAGTCCAAGAGACGACCGCACAAAACCCTAAGTCATTGGGCACAAGAAAATATCCTTTATTTTATGGAAGAGAAGTAACAGAGGAATCTAATAATCCATGTTGGCTGGAAGCGAAGTGGCGCATAAGCCAAAAATTGATACCACTAGTGGTTTACTCGTAGCTTTAGCATTGTGTTTTCCGTATAATCAAAAGTATGAAAACATGGAAAACTGGGTGCAAGAAAACACAATGCTAAGTCTACGAATAAACCACTAGTGCTATCAATTTTTGGCTTATGCACCAGTTCGCTTCCGGCCGACATGCATCACTAGATTCCTCTAATACTGCTCCTCCGTAAAATAAAGGATTTTTTCGTGTGCTCGGTGACTTAGGGTTTTGTGCGGTCGGCTCTTGGACTATTACAGTATGTTACTACCAAAGTTATAAAAGTGCAACATTGAAAAAAATATGCGTAAATAGCAGCAGAATTTCTTGAAAGTTTTCATCAACCCGGCAGTATCACGGGCATAAGAAATAGAGAACGATACTTCAACTTATCAAATTGACGGTAGCGAATCTTAACCTTTAGATTACGGAGTAGAACTGGCAACTATTTTTATATTCATTCGTACCACAATTTAGAAGAAAAATTCTTCGTATTAGCTATCTCGTGAAATTACACTAGTATTAGTTTATGATAGGGACTAGTTTTCAAAAATTGGTGCGAAAACAATAAAGAAATAGTCTCTGGGACGACATATATCCCAACCCCGTAAGCAAAGGGTTAACCATTTAACTGATCAATATTTTTGAAAAAATTTTCAACAAATGTCGTTTTTTTCCTGCCTTTGACAGAATTTTTAATCTTTTAACACAAGTTTTTCAAAAAAGTAATTTTTGCCTAAGTGAATCAAAAAAATGCCCGGATTCGAAAATCCAAAATTTACGGTAAAGTTTTACTGGTGAGAATAATAAATTATGATTGAAGTGTGAATGGTAAATCATGATTGGCAGAAACACGCTACCCGTATCACATACGCAGAGCTGCCAACTTCTACGCCTTTTTAAATCATATAAACATGTTTGGTACCACAATTTTTTAAAAGTAATATATATCCAAAATATATTCAGTGTCATGCATTACACTGTATACTGTTAATTACTAAATACAAATTCTAGTTCTAATATGTTTATTTTACCTCAAATAGGCGTAGAAGTTGGCAGCCATGCATACGGGCAAAACGGGAAGCGGTTAAAGGACAGAAACACTACCGTAAATTGGTCAAAATATCGATTTTCTTTTTAAATAATAATTGAAAGCTTCTTTAATAATGAATATTTTTATACGTTATTTTTACCTATATCACAATCAATTATATCGCGAAATATTGTAAATTTTGTGAATAGACCAGAGCACAATTACTCTTGCAAACAAATGAAAATTTTAAACTGATTTTTCTTCCTTTTCAAATTTCACTGCTCCCATTTGGTCTGTTTTTTTGAACACCACTTTTTTCTAAGAAAAATCTTGTTTAACAAATTTCGTAGATAGTTCCACTGAACATGTTTTTTCCTTGCTATTGGTGCAGAAACCTACACGAATTTTTTCTCAGAAATAATACTGGATTTTAAAAAACGGACCATAGGGAGACTTCATATTTTTATCATTCCTTTGGGTACATCTAGGTTATCCAGTCTACCCATTTCGCCAAATTATACAAATCGCCAAACTAATAGCCAAATTATACAGGTTGACATAATTTTTATTTTAAATAACGAAAAAACAAATACTTAGTAGAATATTAATAAAAATATTAATAAAAAGTCAAAATAAAAATCACTTAATGACATTTTAAACACGTGAATCGCATTTAATGTCATTAAATGTGACATTCACGATCATCCATTATTGGTATTTAATCTTATAGTTTGGCGATAATTTTTTGGTGGACGGGATAACTTTGAAGTACCTTTCTTTGTTTGAAAAATACTAAAGCTTTTTGCTAATATAGATAGAGGTTTGATTTATTTTACTTGTTTTCCATGGTGCATTTCATATTTTTGTGCATGGATTAACATTTAAGTACATATACATGTATATTAATATTTAAATTGAGAGTTTGTTGAATCTCTTTCTTTTTTAATATACACGAATTAAGAGTTTATTGAATTTGCTTCTTTTTATACACGAGAGAAAGAAAAATCTTATTAAATGTAAAATCCATTGCATCTAAAATTTGATGCATAGTTTTATATAGTATATTTTAATGAATGTGAAAAAAATTGAAACAAAAACTTTCATATTTATAAAATTAGTAAAAAATAAAAAAAAATAGTAAAACAGGCTGTTCTACAATATATGTATCCTTAACTTTATTTAATTTTTATTATTAAGTATTTTTCCACCACACATTATTACAGTATTATTAAAAATTGAATAGAAGATTTTAAAGTTAATGTGTCCCCTTAAAGAGTTAAAATAACGATTTCTCATCTATATTTAAAAACTCGTGTCAACACACTACGGGGACGCATCAATCGTACGATCTTTGTACCTGTATTATTAACTACCCTATTGGTCCAAGACCCGAGCGTACAAAATACTAAGTCATCTAGCACAATAGAAAATCCTTTATTTTATGGAAGAATAGGGGGATTTTAATAGGAATAATCTAATGATCCATATCTGCCGGAAGCAAAGCAGTGCATAAGCGAAAAATTAATACCACTAGTGGTTGACTCGTAATCTTAAGGTGTTATTACACGCGCGCTGCTGCAGGCGTCAAATCGCAGGCGTCTCCATGTAATCCTATGGGGCCAAGGGAGTCGCTTGGTAGCGCGCGATTCTCTTTTGTCGGAGCGTCTTTGACGCGTGGAACGAAGCGAGCCGCCGGCAACAGCCAATCAAATGCTTGGAAATCCAAATGATGGTAAAGACTCTTCTCGAACAGCCAATGAAATGCTAAGAACACGGAAAAACGCAGGCGATTTTTGTCGCTTGCAATTTTTACGTGTAATAGCACTTTTAAAATGCTATTTATTACACGTAAAAATAGCAAGCGACAAAAATCGCCTGCGTTTTTTCGTTATCAAAGCATTTCATTGGTTGTTCGAGAAGAGGCTTTACCATCATTTGGATTTCCAAGCATTTGATTGGCTCTTACTAGCAACTCGCTTCGTTTCAGGCGTCAAAGACGCTCCGACATAAGAGAAACGCGCTCTCTCCAAGCGACTCCCCTGGTCCCATAGGATAACATGGAGACGTCTGCAATTTGAAGCGCCTCCGACCACACGTGTTATAGCACTTTTAGCATTATGTTTGCCGTACAGTCAAAAATATGAAAACATGGAAAATTGGGTGCAGGAAAACATAAAGCTAAGTCTGCGAGTCAACCACTAGTGGTATTTATTTTTGGCTTACGCACCACTTCTCTTCCGGCAGACATGGATCATTCCTCTATTACTACTCTTCCATAAAATAAAGGAATTTTTTCTTGTGCTCCATGACTTTGAGTTTTCTGCGGTCTGCTCTTGGACTATATTGAGCTGTCGCACACTTTGCGATCGATGTTAGCCAGGAAGTGACATTCTTTTAAGAACTAGAATCTACTAGATGTTAATTTGACTAAATACATATTCACTACAATAAATCTATTTGTTTCTATACGGCATTTATTTGAACCTGCCTATTTAAAAAGAAGGTGAAATTAGGTGAAAGATTGAATGTTGCATCGCGAATTTAAAAGAAATATAATCATACAATAATTTCGCAAAAGATACAGAAATACTTTTTAAGAAATTGAAGATTGCCTTTCAAGTCAAATGACCATATTTTACGATTAATCTTCCGAAATTAATTCCACAGTAATATGACCTATTTCGTGCAAGAATATTTTAAGAAATATTTCGTGGTAATAACTTTTATTTTAACCTCTGAACAGTTTTGGCCGAACACCGATCGGGCAAGAAGAGTTTGCTTGCTTCGTTACTATAAGCTTTTCCACACCACAAAATTTTAGCTGTAAGTTTCCACTTATCAGTTATCTGATAATATTATGCAAGGCAAGCATTTTACTTCGGAAAAAGTTATGTTCAGACCCTAATTTAAGTTTATTGTTTAATCTTGTGAAGGGCAAGCATTAATGCCTCTGTAATAGGGTGGAGCGAAATTTTTTTTTTTTTTTTGAAAATCAAAAACGGGTAGGTGCCAAAAGTTGCCTTTATACTGGTACATCAACTGCGTGAAATTTTACCGCTGAAAAAAAATGGCTTGAGTCTGCGCTTTTGCTCCAAAAATCGAAATTTTGGGTAAAATTTGTCATTTTTTGACATTTTTTCAAAAAAATTAAAAAATTCCTACAGAGCTGGTTAGTATTTAAAAGTGTTACTTAGACCTTTATATTTATCTGCTTAACGTATTTAAACTATAAAACAATAAATGTAGTCTGTATAATTGGAACAAATCTGACGAATTTTTGTGAAAAATCAGCGTTAACCTCTCTATTGGAGCATAGAACAAAACGTTGTTTTGAATGCATTTCTTACCTAGCTGCTTTCAAAACTACTGTGTATATAACTCATAGAGGTGGTTGCATTATCCCACCCGTCTCAGCCACCCAATCATCTAGGCCCAGTGTTTTATTTATGTATTGAATTGTTATTTTTTTCCTGAAGACCGAGTATAAGTTTTCTATATATCAAAGTAATTTATCTCTTCTTTGTATTCACTGACTTTAGATGATTTGGATCATGCTGGTGTGACCTGCTGCACGTATATTTTTATACCATGTATAACAGAAGAGAAGCTGAGTAATGTATTGGGTATGTTCTTAATTGAACCTATTCAGCAGTCTATTATCTTCATTAAAATTTCATGCAATTAGTACATTATGATTGGAAGTTCTGTTATCACAGCATTCTTTCGATCAATTACATTTTATATACAATGATTTGCCTAAAAATTGATTTATGAATTTAGTTTCTAGTATGTCATCATTTATTGAACCTATTACTTTGAATATGTGCTGAGAAGCTAGCTATTTAATATTATGACGATCGTCACAGAGGATTGCAAACAAAATTTGCGTGTAAAACAACAATATTTCTAAAGAAGTTTTAGTATGCTTTATGTCGTTTCCTCTGTTGTTCCGTAGTCTAGTAATTTCTAATAAGATTTTAGATCTATTATTTAGGAGTGTAGTACATTTGGTATAAAGCATCCCGCGGTATAAACTTGGATTATACATTTTGTGAGTGAACATATAGACGCTATTGTCAATCTGTGCTTATATAAAGCGGAAAATTTTATTAACTTTATGAGCTGTCTTTTGTGTGAGATGTTTTCTAAATTCCTATTCCCCATTCTTTCTGAGAAATAGCTTTCCTTATGAATTAGCTTTGCAATCTCCGACAGAAATTTCTAGTCCATTCTGAGTATCTTTTTCTCAATTTGAGAAAATATTTTTTCAAAATTATTCTCTATTAAAAAAAAAAAAAAAAAAAAAAAAAAAAAAAAAAAAATGCAATAGGAAGTGAATAGTACGTAGACAAAGATTTTCCTTATTGATCCAGTGAATCCATGTAACTTAGAACGTTTTATATCGTTTTCTCTAATAATTAACGCAGAGGAAATTCATTAGAGTTGAAGTAGCGAATGATTCAATATTATACACAATTCTAAGCTTACCCCATGCAAAATGGTTTACAGTGACAAATAAAATTCTCCTAATTTTAAATGAGCACTTATAGTCGATTAGAATCCGTACATTCCCTCATAAAGTACTATGCATCATAAGTTTATACCCAGGACATTTCACCATCAAATGTTGTCCACTCATAAAAGGGGGATCTAAAAGTTAATAGGAATTTACCTGGATACGAAAACACTTAGAAAACGGCATAAAACTAATGCAAAAAAGTTATTTACAACAGCGGTTGCTTTACACATGGAGAACAGACTTTCATTGCAATTCTCTCTGACGATCACCATTACATTAAACAGCTCGCTTCTCAGCATATAAAAAGTGCAAAAGAAGAATAAATGATGGCATACTTATAGTTGAAATATCTGAAAAAATCTTTGAAGCAAATCATTACGTAAAAAAAATACAATTGACTGAAAAAATGTTGTGGTAACAAAACTTCCAATCACTATTCATCAACTGAATGTAAGTTTGATAAATATAATAGATGGCCAAATAGATCCCTTTAATAATATTCCCGTGCATTACTCTGCTTGTCATTTTTTTTTTTGTATAAACTGTACAAATATACATTAAGATAGTTACAGCAGCATGTGGATGCAAAGAACAGATGAACAAGGTGGAAGTATCAAAAACATGCCAAATTTTTATAAAGAAAATCACAAATCAATGTATAAATAAAACACTGTACTAAGATGATCGAATAGTTGGGCCGGGTGGTACAGGAAATATAGTCACCTCCACGACGCATGTCCAAGACAGTTTTGAAAACAAGAGCTGTATTAAAAACAACAATTCGTTGTATGACCCAATAGAGTGGTAATGCTGTTTTCTTACTAAAACTTGTCTGTTTTGCTCCAGCTATAGGGAATAAACATATTATTTTATAGTTTAAATATGTTAAGCAGATACATATTAAGGTCTAAGCAACACTTTTAAATACTAACCAGCTATGTAGGACTTTTTTTATTTTTTTGAAAAAATGTCAAAAAATGACAAATTTTACTCAAAATTTCGATTTTTGGAGCAAAAGCACAGACTCAAGCCATTTTTTTTTCAGCGGTAAAATTTCACGCAGTTGATGTACTAGTATAAAGGCAACTTTTGGCACCTACCCATTTTTGATTTTCAAAAAAAAATTTTTTTCGCTCCATCCTTACTCTGTAATATTGAATTCTTATTGGAAAAATCGAAAAGTGTTTTTTTTTTAATAGTAGAAAGCAATGTTTGAATCCGCCAAAATTGAAAATATGAAATTTCATTAAAACTTTCTGGTGCGAATCTCGTTTATATTAGGTGGGATAAAATATATCCTAGTGTCCCTCAAAGGCAGGGATGTAGTGGAGGGTATACGCCGTATACCTTTAGAATTTTTAAAAAGAGTACCGTATGTCCTATGTTTTCCAAGAAAACTTTTAGTACACACATTCTAGGGTATAGTATTTGCCTTGAGCGTATGGCCTCTACTTAGAGCGTATATCCGCTGTTATTTTTACAACTACACCCCTGCTCAAGTGGTTAAAAAAACGAAACTATAAGGGGGATTAAAATACTTTTTAGACATGGATCGAAATGTTGGAAAATTATTAATCCAATTCAAAATGTAACAAGCATAGAAAACCGCAAAAAACTGCTTTCCAAATTTCTCTGATCCGTCATCTTCCAACTGCAGGCTCTCTGTGACTCACTACTTTACATTATTGTAGCAAACAAATCTGCATGTTTAGGATAGATTACGAAAAAGACAAGCTTGAAAAATATTTAAAAAGTCCTTAAACTAAGCAGCAGTATTTAACCCATTAATGCCTGAATTATTTTTCTCGTTAAAATTCAAATTTTGCATTTTCCCACCACTTTTAAAGAAGAATAACTTTTATCTTAATTTATCGAGGACTTTGTCTCGAGAAAGAAAGTAATTATTTATCCTCCTTTTTTACTGGTGTGAAATGCGCTTACTTGAATATTTTAAAACTGTCCCAAAAATGGGACGCTAGGCACTAATGGGTTAAACGAATTTCATTTGAAAGTACATATTTTTTCTCAATCAACGATGTAAAAACAGTCATTATGAGGTGAGTATGTCAATCTATAAGCAGTTTTTAGGAGTGATGTGTAAACAGTAACTGAAAAGCCATCTCGGTGGTTGTCGGAACCATTGCTATACATTTCTAAAAATATTTACTAAATTTTTCCATTTTTTCAAAAGCGAGCTGTCATTTTGTTAAGACGGGGAAAAAGTTCGCTAATAAAATTTTTGGTTAAAAGATGTTTATTTTGCTTAGACCAAATTGACCTTTGACGGCATTTTAAATTAACCCCTTGAAAGGCGGTTGGATATTTTTTATTTCATTTACTATTAATAAAGATTCGCATCAGAAAAGTTTTATTAAATTTTATTTTTATAGCTTTAATGAAGAATAAAAGACAGTAAAAATAATAAATAAAAAGAAATTCGAAAAAATATTTTTGCTTATTTTGAAATAAAATTTTTCCAAATTTTCGGTGAGAGTTTAGAATTACACAAACTCTAATACTTGGCATTCAAAGGGTTAAAGTTTAAGATTAAATATTTAGTAATCACTGTTTTTTTTTCTTTTAGCGTATTTTTAGTAAAAAAAATGCGCTTTGTAGTAGCTTTGTTAGTAAAATTTTAGAATAAAAGTAATTTCAGAAATGTAGCTATTTGTGGAAAATTTTGCAAAAAGAAATTTTAAATAAATTTATTAAAGCAAATATTCAAAATCCCGAAAATGCAAATTTTATCACTTTAGATCAAGCTTCATGAAAAATATTTGTTAAAAAATTTTATTTCCTTTTTTTCACATATAAAAAGGTGATATGAAGTTAAAATGGATTTTATTTTTATTTTTATTGTTTTTCAATGTAAATCTAGTGCACAGGAATAAATAAAAGCTTTTTAATTTGATTTATAAACTTTTTCACCATTTTAATCTAAGTAAATTTAATTTCATTTTTTAAAGGTTGTAAAAGAAGCTTTTTCTTTTTTTATTGTTAAAAGACGCCATCTTAAAAAAGAAGATAAAATTTTTTTAATGTGAAAAAGTTGCAATTTTTCACCAAGTGATAAAGTTAAAGTGCGAGTGAAATTGCTCGCAGGAAAACTTTCTGCGTTAAGTATTTTATAAAGATTATAGTCTGAGATTAAATGTTCTAATCAGTAAAAGTTTGCAAACCTTATTTTATTAAAATGGTTATTTAAATTGCTAAAAAATACGATATTTGTTAAATTTGCATCCTAAAAATTTTATTAGAGGGGCATATGCTTAATGTACTAAATGCTAAAAAAATTTTTACCGCAAAAAAAGAATCTTTACCAGAATACTTAATAAAAAAAGCGCGTAGCCGGTTCTTCAGTTGCTTCCGTTTAGACGACACGGTAAAATACAAGCCAGGGCAATTGCAGGTCACTATTTTTTAAATCTAACTGGCATCAATTTTTCAAAAGAGAAATCCTAACACATTTTGCTAACTTTTGTAAGGGAGATATCCTTCAAATTTTGTATTAATAAAATATTGGTACAAACAGAATATAAAATTAGTCCCGTGATGACATTCCTGATAAGGAGCCTTACATAAATGACGTCACGCTAGGATGGGGGGAGGGGGTTCGTGAAATTGTGACAAGGGAGTGGGAGAAGCTGATTAAATTATGAAATTTGTATTCATAAAGATAAGACTTAAAACCCAATATATTAAATTCTACCTTAAAGTCCATAATAGTATTGTTTTCCATATTAATATTTTATGTTAATTATGTTTTTGTTATAAACCTTTATTTTATATCATACAAAAAAAAAAAAAAAAAAAAAAAAAAAAAAATACATGAATCGTTTTTGTTATGCTCACAAATGTCAAAACACATAGTTAAAGTTTTAAAATAAAATTTTAAATATGATCTATAACATAATGTTTATTGTTGAACTGTAAGTACGTAATAGAAAATGACATGTGACAAGAAGGGGAAGGGGATTTGATGAAATGTGACATTTTGTGACAAAAGGAGAAAGGGAGTAAAAAATTTTGAAAAAATCTGTGGCATCATTTATGGATGCCCCAAGGTCACGTGATCATAGCTGTCATTAAGGCTCCAGTTCCTGCAAGTGAAGATACTGGCGAGCTAATGCTATTTTTATGGGGAGGCTATTTTCTAATAATGCATTTGTATTTCGACGTTTTAATTTTTCTCCTTTGCATTGAATTGCTGAGTTGCTTCTCTACATCGCTTTTTTTTTTACTTTTTCGATATCGATAGCAGACTTTTTTTGTACTCCCCGAATCGCTTGAAAATTAAAATATATATTTGTTGCATAATTTTGTCGAGTCATTTCAAATTTTATGAAAATCCGATGCATAGTTCAATTACAGGGACAATATTACGGCAATGGAATAAAATAGTGTCAAGTGCAATTTAATGATGTTATACTCTTTGGAACACATTAAAATTAATATGCATATATAAAGTATGTACTAAGATATACATTCTGTACAATCCTTGAAACAAATAATATATCTTTTCTAATTTACAGGGCCATACAAACGTATTGCACTATACAATATTAAAGGTGGAAACATTGTTTGACAAGCGTTTTAATTATATCAAACTATTTCACATTTTATGGATTGATATATGTTGCTGAGGTTTACTAATGATTGCTTACAGTATAGAAGAAAGCAGCTAGTATTTCAGCGAGACACAAAAGGTTTCGAATACTTATTCAGTATCCGAAGTATTGTATACTATTACATCAAGATCTAAAAATATTTAAAATATCGTTAAATATGAACGCACGTCATTTGCTATGTTTGGCTTGCAATTTCCGACGTGTTATACAATATAATCGACTCTGAAACAATTGCAACAGTTATAAACAATGACAGATTTTCATACGGCAATTATATGAGATACCAATTTCTTTTAAAATTGGAACTTTAAGTTGTTCGTTTGAAGAGACCAATTTACAACGAACTCTTTTTTAAATATAAATTATTTTTGCAAAATAATCATTTCAGGTGTTATATGAATATGTTAGTGACTACTTAACTGAGCAGTATTTTCCAAAATACTTTCAAATAATTCCTGTATTTTTAGCGTCTTTTACTGAATTTTTAATTTTTCATCACCAGTTTAATTAGAAAGATGCTGGGATTAAATAATGTAAAATTTACAATAAGAAATTACTGGTGAGAATATCGAATCATGATCTGAAATCATTTGACAATTATTGGCAAAAACACGTACCCGTATGACGTACGGGCAAATCAGGGCACCGCCCACAGAAGTCTAGGTCTGTGCGCTCACACAAAAATAGCGGATGTCGAAGGCGGATTTTTTTCAGCGTACGTAAAGTCCCTTGAATATCCGTACCAATAATATTTAAAAACTTTTTTGCTTTTATTTATTTTTTGAGATTATATAAATCAAAGAAATCTTTTATAAATTACTCATGTAAAAATTTAAGGGACATACGTTAAAAATAAATCCGCCTTCGTCAGCCGCCATTTTGTTTCAGCGCGCAGGCTTAGTCTTTATGGGGCGGTGATCAGCGAAGAAGTTAAAAAAAGGAAAATCGAGAAAGCTGAATTTGCTTTGTAAGTTTTTGACTGCCGACTCCAATCTCCTTCGTTAAATGTTTATTATCATATATTTATTAAACTGTGAGATTAAGAGCCCACGCTACTGAAGACCCGGATGATAATGTTAAGTCTACGGGGACGTTCTTTTCAAATATCTTCCTCAAATTTTAATATTGTAATATGGTTTTTTTGCATAGGATAGTTGAAGACGATCTACAACGGGGCTGGTTTTTACTTTTTTTATTTTGGTTATGTATTTTTTTATATTATGATAGTTTCAATTTCGGAACCGGTTCTAACCGGTTTTGAAAGTTTAAATATTTTCTTTTTTTAAAATCTGAAACCAAAATTGAAAAAGTAAAAACTAACCCGGTTGTAGATAGTCCTCAGCTAAAAGATTATGTAAAAATATTAAATTTTGAGCGAGATATTTGAAAAGAACGAGTTTATAGACTTCCGCCTCCATCATCATCCGGGTATTTTTCAGTCAATATTTTTCGAAATAGATACGTACAAGAAAACATTTTTTTCTCTCATAACAGTAATGCAATCTTATTATACACAGTCAAACAGAGTAACTTTGTGCCAATTCAGGATAACTTTGCTCCAACTTTACAATCCTTTGATCAATTTTACCATGATGCATAGCTGCCAACTTTCAATTAATCTTCTGTAATGCCTAGACTAGTTTGACCCAGGTTAACCCCATTTCGAACCAGAAAATGTTTTTCGTGAATATTTACATATTTAATTTCATTTTTCTTAGTTGAATATACTTAATTTCAATTTTTTGAAAAAATTCTGTTTCGAAATTCATTAAACCAGGGTCAAATTAATGTACCTATTACGGAAAATTAATGTCAGGTTGGCACATATGCATGATGGAATCTTGACGAGTTATTTACAATGACCTGCCAAACTCACACGAGTGCTGCTATCTATATTTTGAGACCAAAATTTTGACTTTAACTTTTTAAAAGGCAAGCAATTGTGTTTAAGTGATTCAAAACTTCCACCGGAAATTTTGTAAAATTTTATTTGAAAAAAAAGAAAAGCAATTTCAAGACCATTTTCCCATCAAAGTTAGAAAAGTAAAACTTAATAATTTTTTTTCTGGTGCGAACCTTCATATCCCACCGCCCCTCAAGGGGTTAACTCAAATGATGTACCGTAATTTCGCGCATATCCGCCTCACCCTAGAAAAGTCGATTTCCTCCCAGAATTTTTTAAAAATAAAATGTGATTTGCTTTTTCTTAGCATTTATCTGTCTTCTTTTTTACAACAGAATTTCCGGAATAAAAAAGAATTAACTGAGCCGCAGCGTTTACGCGAGAAATTACGGTAACAGATTTAATCTTTTTTCTTTCTTGGTCCAAAGTTACCTGTGATTGACTTATTTCAATGTAAAAAATCGATTTCTATTCTAAATTTGCATTATAGCTGAAGGGTACTTTTTTAAAAAATATTTTAAGTGGAGGATGAAAGATATTAATTTAATAGGATAAAACGAATTACGCATTGGAAGCTGATTAAAAAATAGCTTTAATTATGAATATTTTACCTATTTCTTGAAATATACATATATTTTATTTTTGAAAAATTAGAAGAGAGAACTTTTTCATTAAAACATTAATGATTGTTATTGCAAATGAGTTAAAAATTTTAAATAAAATATAAATTTAAAGATCTAGAGAAATTTTCTATTAAAATAACTTTTTGCATTTAAACATCTTAAAGAAATGCTTCTTTGAGATTAAATTTTGCGTACAAATGAAAGTTGTAAAAATTTATATTTTTAAAACGGATATTTAAATTTTAAAAAAATGTAAATTCTATCTTACAATAAAAATTTATTTAATTTACGTCGTTGAAAATTCCATTACATTTTTAGAATATCATCAAAAATGCAGTTTTATTATAAGCAGATTTTTTTATGTAAAAGAAATTTAATTTCAAAATCCCCCTCCCAATCTCCCCCCAAAAACAAAAAAACGAGATAAAATATGCGACACAGTTTGAATAATTTCTTTTAAAAAAATATAAAGAAATAAAATGTGCCCTGTTCAAATGCTGTCAATAACAGGGTACGAATTTGTCCTTAAATTTGAGTACAGTATAGTTTTCTTTAATTTAGCTCAATTTTTTTTTTCATTAAAAGAGCAGAGAAAGTTATTCGAAAATAATGACATAGCTGCCAACTTAAAAGGATCATACCACTAAAACTTTATGGAAGATTGTAGCTAGTTGAATCCTCGAAAATCAAGCATTTAAATAAGTCAAAATATTTTATTAAATTTTAGTGGTTAAAAAATTCTGTATAAGTTGGCAGCTATGTAATGATATTAAAATTCAAGAACCCTTAACATGCTTTTAATTCTGAGGTTTTTTGATTACCACTATTTCCTTATAAATAAACCCGCTATATGACATAAATTCATCGATAAAATAATAGGCAATCTCAAACAGTAGTATCAAAAACTCGGGCGTCTTGGCACTATTTTTCAGACAAATGCTGACCACTCTTTCCGAATAAAAATATCCGCTATATTTTATGACAATTCTTATATTATTCATCGATAAAATAATAAGTAATCTCAAACAGTAGTATCAAAAACTCGGGTGTCTTGGCATTATTTGTCAGATAAATGCTGAATTAAAAGTTCGACAACTCACTTGTTAATGCATGCCACAGCACATCTGCCAAATTCCGACTCTTTACCCAATAATTGTTTAGAATTAGAAAATATGCGTTAGGGGACTTTCTAGTTCTTTGGCATAAACTTCGTCGGTATTTTCGATGTATAGATGTAAAATTCTGCTCTAAATCATACACTTAGCAAGAATACTCCATCGAATATTTAGCAATCGTGTAGAAGAATGTGGTAAAGAACAATAAAATTCCTTTGGCATATTTCTCACTGAAATTAGACAGAAGCGCCATATACTTTTTAAGTACCTTTGTTCGTGTTTCATAACACAGTAAAAGAGTTTTACTACTTCTGGTTTAAACTTGGTACTACTATAAGATACCGACATTAAAAAAAGATTGAAATTATCGTCGTATAGTATAGCCATTACATCAGATTTCACCAGATGACACTTAAAATATGATGGTACACAAACACTAAACTAAAAACTGAACTGAACTTACCTTAAGGCCAACATAATCATTTATATAAGTATCTGCGCAAAGGAAAAAGAGATTTCACGACAATTTTATTTATTAATTACATTTTGAGAATTTACTTTTAAATCATTAAATTAACCCGCCAGCACAAACAGAGGGTAGCTCTCATTCATGGCCGCATACTGTTAACTGGGATCTGCATTTAAAGAAATATCACGGAAGGGGAATTCTGGGTAATCGAACAATTTTAAAGAAGAAATAAATAGATATTACGCAGCAGATGCAGAATGAATCTAAGTAATGGGATTTTCCTTATAAGAAAAGAACTGTTTTAAAAGATTAATGTTTTTTAGAATAAAATAAAATAAAAAAGGGTTGATTAATGGTATGGGAATTAAAAATAAGACGTTAAGATATAATAAAGAGAAAGGAAAAAGTTGAATGCTAAAAGAATTTGGAAATAATTAACATAGGATTAAGGCGAAAAAAAGTTTATTACCGAGACTTAAAATTTGGTATGTACTTAGTATGTAATAATGGGAAGAAGCATATTTAACATCAATAACCTCGATTCAATCGAATAATGGCGGGGGTTTTGCAGTCATATACATTCTTCGATTTTTCACGACCTTGTATTTCATTCAAATTTCAATTCAATGATATATTTTCATTAGAAATGAGACGCTTAATCTAAAGGAATAAATTGTTAGTTTATATAATTATCATTTTTGGAGTTATAAGGATATTTCTCTTACGTAATTCGGTATTATCACGCCAATCAAAAAATTATCTCCAAAAATCCAGTAGGACATGCAATTCCGTAATAGAGTATTACTATTCATTAAAAATATTTAAAAGCACGTTTAAATTTATTTTGGAATTCAAAAGCATTTCATAAATAGTTTTCACATGTTTTATTTTTATACTTTATAGTATGCATATCCATGATGGGTAATATTACGGTAGCCCCCAACGACTAGTTTTGTATCAGAAAGCTATCCACCCATTACTTTATCCCTTAGAGGAACAAGAAATTGCGTTTTCATAATTTTGAACTCCCACCGCAATTTTGGAAAAAAGTTATTTCAAAATAAGAAGAATCAGTTTCGCGAATTTTTTTCTACCAAAGTTAGAAAAATAAAATCTAATAAATTTTTCTTTATTACTCGTAGGTGGGATAAAACATATCTTACTACCCCTCAAGAAATTAACCCTTAACCGCATGAATTATTCTTTTATAATTGTGTTTTTTATTCTTATATTTAGGATTAGATACCAGAAATTTTTAAATATATTTTTAACCGTATATAGAGGAAATTTTTGTAATTTTTACAGCATTAATATTTCTATATAAATGTAGTGGTTGCTAATAACTTAATTTATTTTTTAAAAGTTAAATAAAAGGTGATGTAAATTTGCATCACTATGCAAAAGAGGGTTAAATATCCTTCTCCAGTATTGGACTACTTGAGTACTAATAAAAAAAAAAAAAAAAAAAAAAAAAAATCCGCTCTATTTATTTTTGAAATTTGAGAATTAATCCATGTCTTTTATTCTCAATTTCAGTCAAAGGTACATAGAAAATCAAAGGTACAATCAAAGTACAAACATAGTACAATCAAAGGTACATAGAAACAGGTCTTAGTATTTATATCCTGTTCGCTTTGCTATTAAGTGACCAGTAATTTTGGAAGGGGTAAAAAGAACAATTCCAGGTTTTAACTTTCCTAACCTGAATGGGTCTAATCGATCCAGTCCTATAATGCGTTTCATTCGATTCAAACCAGAAAATTTTTCGTAAAGTAAATTAAATAAATAACACAAAGATTTAAGTTAATAAGTATGTTAAATGGATTTAAATAAAAATTCTGGTGTGAAATATTTTAATTAAGTTTCAGTAAAATTTCAACAGGGTAGGAAGGTTAAAGGAACAGGTTTACAGTTTTTTGTTGATAAAAAAAGATAAACGGCCACACCTTATTAAGTTTAATATCAAAGGCAATGCGTAACTATCGGCATACAAGATCAGTTCGTGATTCTTAAAATGTCGCACAAAACGACTCATTTTACATTGTAATTGGCAAAACATAAGAACGCTGCTTTGTGCAGTGTTGCCAGCGGGCTACTTTTATAAAATTCTTGATTGGCGTAGCTTTTTTGAAAGGGCAAATTTCGCCTTAATTAATATGTCTTAAATAAGGCGAAATTTATTACTTCAAAAAAGTGGTGCCAAACAAGATTGATGAAAAAGTAGCCGCTGTCAACAATGGCTTTGCATCCAACTACGTGTGACGTTTTAAATAACATGAATTGATATTCTATTTCGTAGGTCATAAACAATGATATGGACACTGGGTGCGTTAACAAAGGGCAGAAACTTGCATTTATGGGTATTCTAGTTCTTCATGTCCCGGAAGACATGATAACAAGAACAACAATATCTGCAAAAACACATACAACAGTAAAAAATTTATATTTTATATATTCATAAGTTTCTCACTAATTTATTCCGGTGTAAAAGTTAAATATTTCGAAAATAATAAAACAATTTCTTTGCTAATGCCAAGGCTGCCACACACGACTATTGTTTTTATTTTGTTCGCACCAGTAATTTCCAAAAATGAATTTTTATGCACATTTCTCTTGAAAAGCTGCCAAAGTGACTTATACGGATTTGTGTTTTAAGAAAGTTGTGCCAATTGTAATTAAAAAATATTCGCCTGCGGCAGCTTTCCTAATACTGAAACTTTTTCTTTCGTAATGTTCATCAATCTCTTCACTACCGAGTATTAATACATTATTATTGGTTTTTAGACTTCAGGGCAAGATTTATATTTTATTTGCATTTATTCGAATTTTAAACTTCGAAACATATTATATTATCGAAATTGTACATGCGTTAGAGTATTATTTATAAAATAAGACAAAACGGAGGTCCCTATTTGGGGACCTATGGATCAAATAGGTTATGTCGTTTATTAAAGGCCAGGAACAACTATCTTTATGTTCAAACCTATCATAAGTTACAGAAAAGAAAAGAAAAAGCAGTAGATTTTTTTAAAACATCCTAATATATCAGATATTATTTTTCAAAAAATGGTACGAATAAAAAAAAATCCACTAGGCTTAAAAGCGAAGACATCCAGCCATAAATGTAAATCACTTCTGAAAAAAAAGCAGATTTTGCTTTTCTCTTATTTTTTATAGCGTTAGAATATATCAAAATTCAGACACCTGTCACAGTAAATTTGATTTTTATAATGTAAATATATAACATGTCTGCAATTTGGAACGAGTTCGTTATTGAGAATTCCTGGAGCCATCGAATTCGTATTACTAGAAAGAGGAAACTGGTTCTTAAATTTATGACCGTAGACGAAGTTCAGAACAACAATTAGCTGAAAAAATTTTAAATTAGTCCCCAAGAAGAACAAAAAAGAAAATAAACGACAAAAAGACCGTTTTTGGACAAAATAATATTAAGAAAAATTTAAATAAAATGAATAATATAGAAATGGAGGATATAAAATTAAAACAGCCTATAACCAGGGGTCGGAGAATACGGGATAAATTTTATCGTTGTAACCAAATTTTTTATCAATAATCTTCAAGAGACTTTTTATAAGAAATGCAATAGGAATACATCATGAGGATTACTGATAAAACATGCTCATAAGAACAGTAAAATTTATCCTATATGCTTTTATCCCTGGCTATATCTACAGCGTTTATCATAGTCAGAGATACTGTACTATCCAGGTTTAGGAATATAATGAATTTTGTCCAAAAAAATATTGCTTTATTTATTACTCTTTCAGAGGCATGGTTTGCAGTCTGCCCACTACCTCTGGTACTCTTCCCAGACATCAGCAATCAGTGTTCTCGCTGACATTTCACCAACGTTAGTAATTTGGCTAATTAAAAATAAAAAACATTCGTCGAAAAATGTATTAGCAAAATAAATTCCACGTGTTGTACAAAGAAAAAATTATCTTTAATCCTTTAATGTACCCCCTTTTTTTCAATATGTTCTAAAATAACTGATGACTGTTCTATAATAATTTGGCTAATTAAAAATAAAAAACATTCGCCAAATGAAAAAAGTATTAGCAAAATAAATTCCACGTGTAGTACAAAGAAAAAATTATCTTTAATCCTTTAATGTACCCCCTTTTTTTCAATATGTTCTAAAATAACCTAACTTAACTGCGACAACGATTGTTATTAATCTAATTTCAACTAACGCACCTACAAATATACTAAAAATATGTATATATGATTATGTATGAAAAACGAGAAAGAAAGGCAAAGATTAAACACTAGCAATTTGGCGAATCTAATCGCTTGTTTGCTCGCCAAATGAAGAATTTAGTAGCAATTTGGTGCAATTGCGAGCGACAGCGAGAACACTGCCAGCAATATAAGGCAAAATTTATTTCTAAATATGTAAATGTGTAATATTAAAAACTGATTTTATTATTGGTGTTATTGAGACACTCTTCGTCAAAAAGTAAATGCCATTGCATTGGGGATGGTGACTATAAAGGGTTAAATAAAAAGATAATAATTTTTATAGTAAGAGTTTTGCTTTGAAATACTTGTTCAACTTAAGAAAAAATGTATAAATATTTAAACCTTTGCACTTGTATGTGATAGAAACATTGCGCAATTCGTAAATAATTTCCTCCGTTGTGCAACAAGTGACAATTATCATGGCATCATAAATAAAGTTAAGTGCTTGTTAGCGTGACCTTGGAAACAGTGATTACGAGTGAACAATTACAGGTTTACAAAACTGTCAAAACTTACAAAATGACTCTTTTTTTATTAATAATTGTTTCTACATTATGATTTATGTGTGCATCGATTTAAAATTTCATTCTGTTCTCAGTTTTTGTAGCTTGATGTAAGCACTACCCTTTTGCTGTGTTTTTTCTCGCGTGTTAAAAAAAAAGTAGAAAATGAAGAAGCGTGGATATAATAATTTGTGTGTGTGTTTTACAGTTACCATATAATAATGTTATATGTCTTTATCAAGATGAATTAGTGCAGTGGATATATCAACATGTGAATATGCCCGGTTCCCTTCCCTTATGGTGGATCTAATTGTTGGACACTTAAATGAAGAAGAATTCATCGGGTGAGTACCATTTACTCTCCTATTTAATTCTGATTAATGATAAGAATTGAAGATAAACAATTATATTGAGGTTATAGTGAGAACTCACGCCGTTATTAAGACAACCGTCTTACAATGATTATGAGTACGATCTAAAAAGATATATCAATTTGATAACATAGTGATATACTAATTTCACACAAATAAAAAATATTGAATAAAAAACAAATAAAAATATAAGATTAGAATGGCCACCTTAAAAGATAATTATTCAATTGAAAAATTGACAGCAACGAATTACAGTACATGGAAATTTAAAATTGAAATGCTCTTAACTAAAGAAGAGCTGTTCCATGTAATAACCGATAATCCACCGACCCCTTTGACCGATCAATGGTCCAAAAATGATAGGAAGGCCCGGGCATTGATAAATCTAACTATTGATGACTCACAAATAACCCACGTTAAAAACTTACAAACTGCTAGACAAACATGGGATGCATTAAAAGAAATCCATGAGAGATCAAATCTCACAAGCAAATTGTTTCTTCTAAGAAAGTTATATAGTATAAAATTAGCAGAAAATGGAAATATGATAAATCATATTACAAAAATAATGGAGCTTGTTGATCATTTGGCAGCTATAGGCGAAATAATTGATAATCACCACATTTCCGCGCTCCTCCTGTGCTCTCTGCCCCAGTCTTATGATAATTTAATTACTGCTCTCGAAAGTAAAGAAGAAGCACAATTAACTCCGTCATATATTAAAAATAAGCTGATTGACGAGTTTAATCGTCGAAATGAAAACTATGAAAGTATTGATAATACAGCGAAAGCTTTTAAAGCTCAGAAAAAGTTTCCAGCTAAAAAAGAATCAAAATATTGTTCGATTTGTAAAATGAGAAGCCATAACACACAAGAATGTTGGCACAATAAAAACAAAACACACACAACACAACAAAATCAACACAACAAAAATTACAAAAAACACTATTCTACATCACTCGTTTTTCAAAGGGGTGAAAACAATTTTAAGAATGAACAAGCATCGGAATCGTATAACAGGTTTAATCGCTATGAAGGAAAAAACAATACATGGAGAAACAGCGAAAACAAAGATTACGCATTTATAACACAAGGGATAGAAAATAAAACATTCATCGTGGATAGCGGTAGCTCAAGTCACATTGCATCCTCTGAATCAATGTTTACAGAGATAAAATCGAGGGAAAAAACAAACGTGACTATCGCAAACGGAAAAAAACTTATCGCTTACGGTTCAGGCGATGTAAATTTAAATACGCTGACATCGGATAATAAAATTCATAAAATAACACTTAAAGATGTACTTCTAGTACCTGAAATCGAAACGAATTTACTATCAGTCAGCAAAGCAACCCAAAACGGATGTGAGATTGTATTTAAAAATGACCGATGCACTTTCAAACTTAACGGAGAAATCTGCTTAGAAGCACAAAAGGTAAATAATCTCTATGAAGTCCAGTTGGCTAACGAAAACCACGCGAACATTACACAAACGTGCAACAATAAAAATTGTCTAGAACTATGGCATAGAAGGTTAGGACACAGAAATCTAACATCGATTAAAGAAATTACACAAAAGGAATTAGTAAGAGGTATCCAGATAAACAATTGTAAACATAATATAGATTGCGAACCGTGTATTAAGGCGAAATTAACTGATGAACCCTATCCGAAAGTTGCTCAGTATAGAGCAAGTAAAAGGCTTCAACTTATTCACTCGGATGTTTGTGGATCTTTTCAGACACCCACGATTGGGGGGAAATCATATTTCTTGACTTTTATTGATGACTACTCGCGATTCACAATAATCTATCTATTGAAAAGAAAAAGTGAAGTCTATGAAAAACTCAAAGAGTTCATTGCGCTGATAAGCAACAAATTTGGTGAAAAACCGAAAGAAATCAGAACGGATAATGGGGGAGAATTTACATCAGATGAAATTGAGAATTATCTCAAATCAAATGGGATAAAACATCAACATACAGTCCCATATTGTGCAAGTCAAAATGGGGTGGCTGAACCGAAAAATAGGTCGTTAGTTGAGATGGCTAGGACAATGTTAAATGAATCAAATCTACCTTTAAAGTTCTGGGGGGAAGCAATCTGTACGGCAAACCACCTACAAAATAGACTGCCTACAAAAGCTAATGCAAAAACGCCATATGAATTATGGACAGAAAGACAGCCAAACTTAAGTTACGTTAAAGTATTTGACTGCAAAGCCTTCGCTTATATTGATAAAGCCAGAAGACAAAAATTAGATAATAAAGCTGTTGAAGGTATTTTTGTGGGATACGACAATGAATCTAAGGGATACCGCATATATGTAGGAGGAAATGAAATAAAAATCGCGAGAACGGTAAAATTTCTTGAAAATAAATTCAAATACGTAAATGATAAGCCTGAAATTGAACAAAAACAAAATGAAGACGAAAAACGCAATTGTAAAAATCTCGTAGAGATAGAAATTTCGAACGGAAAAACAACACCATCTGCGTCTCAACAACAAATTGTGGAACTAAGGCGCTCAGATAGAATAAATAAAGGCGTACCTCCTGATAGGCTAATATATATTGTCAAAGATGACAAAATTAATGAACCAAAGGATTATAAGGAAGTTAAATTAATGGAAAACTCTCCGGTAAAACAGAATTGGATAGAAGCCATGGAGAGCGAAATGAATTCTTTAAGAAAAAATAAAACATGGTCAATTGTAGATCCTCCACCGAATAAGAGAATAATAGGTTGTAAATGGACTTATAAATTAAAGCGTGACAATACCGGAAAAATCCAAAAATATAAGGCACGTTTAGTTGCTAAAGGATATACGCAAAAGTTCGGAGAGGATTATGACGAAACCTACGCACCGGTCGTATCGTATACTACGATAAGAGCATTATTAATAGCGGCGTTGCACCAAAACTTAAATGTTAAGCATATAGATATTAACACCGCGTTCTTACATGGGGAACTTGATGAGGAGATATACATGTCGCAGCCGGAAGGATTCGTTGAACCAAACCAGGAAACCAAAGTTTGTAAATTAAATAAGGCAATCTACGGACTTAAGCAAGCCGCGAGAGCGTGGCATAATAAAATAACAGAAACACTAAAAAACATGAATTTCATTCAAAGTAAAATTGACACATGTCTTTTTACACAGAAAAGGAATAATGAAACAACCTATATAATAACATACGTCGATGACCTCTTAATTGCAGGAAAAGACGAAACCATTGAGGAAATAATCGCGAACTTAAATAAAGAGTATGAATTAAAGAATTTAGGGGACGTAAGCAATTATTTATCCATGAACATTCGAAAGGTAAACAAAAGCTACTTAATTAACCAAACTTCAAAAATTGAAGAGTTAATTAATAAATTCAATTTACAAGAAGCAAAACCATGTAGTACACCCATGGAAACAAATTACACTCACTTTAAGGATGATGACAATATTTTACCAAACAACACACAGTACAGACAAGCCATAGGTGCACTCTTATATCTTGCCACAGTGAGCAGACCTGACATTTGTGCAGCTGTCAACATCTTAAGCCGAAGGAACGAAAAGCCAAGAATGAAAGATTGGAACAGTGTAAAGCGGGTCATGAGGTATCTTAAGACAACAAAAACCTTTAATCTAGTTATAGATGGAAATTCAAAACCAACGCTAGAAGTCTACGCGGACGCTGATTGGGGTGGAGACACAGAATCAAGAAAATCGACAAGTGGTAATGTATATTTGCTAGGTAAAAATCCCATACTTTGGTCAACTAAAAAACAATCCTGCATAGCTTTATCTTCTGCCGAAGCTGAGTACATCTCAGCAGCTAATGCAGCTAATCAAGTCAAATGGCTGGTGAATTTACTTGAAGAACTCAATATCTCACAAACATATCCTATAGAACTCTTCGAAGATAATCAGTCGGCTATCAAAATGATAGAGCTTGAAAAACATTCAAGTAAAACAAAACACATTGAACTTAGATATCATCTCATAAAACAACTGAAACAAGATGGCATAATAAAACTCGTATATTGCCCAACCAAAATCATGATAGCTGACTTATTCACGAAACCCCTGCCCAAACCTCTTTTTGAAATTCACAGGAAGAACTTGCATCTGAGTGACAACACAACTTCAGAAATTAAGGAGGAGTTGATAGAAACATTGCGCAATTCGTAAATAATTTCCTCCGTTGTGCAACAAGTGACAATTATCATGGCATCATAAATAAAGTTAAGTGCTTGTTAGCGTGACCTTGGAAACAGTGATTACGAGTGAACAATTACAGGTTTACAAAACTGTCAAAACTTACAAAATGACTCTTTTTTTATTAATAATTGTTTCTACATTATGATTTATGTGTGCATCGATTTAAAATTTCATTCTGTTCTCAGTTTTTGTAGCTTGATGTAAGCACTACCCTTTTGCTGTGTTTTTTCTCGCGTGTTAAAAAAAAAGTAGAAAATGAAGAAGCGTGGATATAATAATTTGTGTGTGTGTTTTACAGTTACCATATAATAATGTTATATGTCTTTATCAAGATGAATTAGTGCAGTGGATATATCAACATGTGAATATGCCCGGTTCCCTTCCCTTATGGTGGATCTAATTGTTGGACACTTAAATGAAGAAGAATTCATCGGGTGAGTACCATTTACTCTCCTATTTAATTCTGATTAATGATAAGAATTGAAGATAAACAATTATATTGAGGTTATAGTGAGAACTCACGCCGTTATTAAGACAACCGTCTTACAGTATGTCCGGTCTGATTGGACTCATCTTGCTTTGTAAAATTTGTTTTTGGCACCAGTAATGAAATAAAATAATGTGCGATTTATTTTAGAGCATGTTTGGCAATATTTTTTAAATTGAAAGTAACTTTTTCGTAAAAATTTGTGCATACCGAATAAAATTTACACCGGAAGCGTCAGAGTAAATGAAACATAACTTAACCCCTTGTGGACAAGCAATACAAATATGTACCGCAAAAAAAGGTTAAGAATCCTTGTTTATTCCCCCAATAGAATGTAAAATGTGCCTCGTTTATCGTATAATTTCCTTAATTTAATAACATATATTTTTTTGATTTAAAAACCGGTGACCAAATATTAAAAACTTCGTAAAAGACTCCCGTCACGAAGGGGTTAAACAGGGCTTGTCATAAAACTAAATTCAAAATGAATATGACAGTAAAAAGTACAGAAATTTAATTTAGGTAATTATTACTTGTTAATGTTGGCAACGCCGAGCGGGTTTAAAAAATTATTTATTTAATATTTAATAATATGTATTTCAATTATTAAAAAATGTACATTGATTGGCTTCTTAATATTCAGTTTAAATTAATTTTTTGTTTTAGTTTGGGAACGAAATGATTTCAGAAATTCTTTCGAAAGCAGCTGACAAATCTTTCTTCCGAGAAATATTAATACGATTTCATTTTTATGTTTTTAGTGTAGTTAAACATAGCTATTTTTCGCTTGTTTGGACTGTTTGGAAAGAAACGCCACTTTAACTTTTTAACGAACAAAGCATTTTAATTGTTAAGTTGTTGAAGCAATTGACTGACACCGGTAATTGTGAACAAATATATTTGTTAATTAGAAAAAGTGGTTTTTCACAAACATAATAAAATGAATTTTTTAAAATTAAATTCCGGGGTTGATGTTGCATATCGGAATTAAAATTTTGTGGTTTCGTAAAGAAACCAATGAAAGTTAAAGGGTTAACTGATAGTAGGGTTTAAAGTTCTAAAAATTCCGAAATAAGCAGAACTTACACTAGAAAATCAAAATAATAAAATTTGCTTTAGATTACGTCAAAATGTCTGCGTTTGAATAAAGCAATTATTTCTATGTTTTATTTGTGGCATGAATACAGAATATTTCTATTAAAAAACCAACTAAATTCGTAATAGTGAGTTAAAGTAAAATGCGTTCGTGGAACTATTACATTTTTATACGCTTTTAAGTTAACTTTTTCATGGGTATAAAGATAGATTTTTTCAATCAATTTTTTACTCTTTTCTTAATACACTAAAACTATAATAAACATGTAAAAACGTTTGTTCCAATATAGTATTTAATCACTTTTATTACTTAACTAGCTGACCCGCCCGGCGTTGCCCGGGTCCGTCATAATAATCTTAAACAAACTTGAAATTTTTATGATTTTATCTTTAACTCGAAATATGTGTAAATACACTATTAAAAACTTGACCCTTTTGCTGCATCGTCACTCCACCGCTTTTATAGAAAATGATTACTTCAGCCTATTATGGAGCATTCTCATAGGTCAAAAGAGAAATATTCTATAAAAGCGGGAGAGTGATGATACAGCAAAAGGGTAAAATTTTTTACAATGTACATTATATTAAATACGTGCCCCCTGACTATGTCAAAAATTGGTTAAAAAAAGAAATATTTAGCTGCAAAAGTACCCAAAATAATTTCAATGGGAAACGCAGGAGGGAATATGTGTCCAACGATTGCGTGATTTTCGTGTTAAACTGTTGATATTTATCCTTAAAATTACTGTTAAGTGACTGAACTAAATACTTTTTTCACATAGATATCCTAAGTGAAATATTTTGAATTTCAAACTAATTATATCACTTTTAAATCCGACTATACCGTGAATGAAATCGATTCTCGATGATTAGCTAAAAGCTTAGTATATAGTATTATAATTTCAGAGCCATTTTACAAAAATAAGTGCATATTTTTTATCAAACATGCTTAATGTTCATTCTGTGAACAAAATTCTAGCCGTAACCTAATTGTATTGTAATCATAACTTGTCTGTAACCGAGCTGTATCTTAACAGTAACCTAACTGTAACTTAAATATACCATAAATGTAACCTGGCCGTCACCTTATCATAACTTACCCATAATCTAACCACAACCTAACCTTAACCTAACTGTAACTTAACCATGTCCTAACTGTAACCTAACCGGAAAATAAATATAACATAAGGCTCACCGGAACGTAATTGCAACCTAACTGTTACCTAACCGTAACCAAGTTCTAATTTAACACTAACTATAAACGAAATATCTTAACCATCTCGCGCTAAGTACTTAGTTTCACTTTCCACCGCTACGGAGCGCATTATGTTTTGTAGAACATCCGAATTTTAGGTTCGGATTGGATTCATGTTCATGGAAATTATTTTGTCTTCTTCGGATACGGTTATGGTTGTTTGGAATATTTTTAGTTCAGTTTAGATTCGGTTCAATTCAGATTTCGCGGAGTTTTTTTCCTTCAAATGAGATTTTTAAGTTCGGTTCAGGTTGTACTTCTATGGAAATTATTTTATCTAGTTCCAATGAGGTTATACTTCACTGAAATATTTTTGTTAGGTTCAGATTAGGTTTGGTTCAAATTTCGGGATTTATTTTTTTTTACAAATTTTCTGGTTCGGATTGGGTTCATGCCCATGGAAATTATATTGTCTTGTTCGTATCTGGTTATAGTTATTTGGAATATTTTCGTCGGATTTAGATTTGGTTCGATTCAGATTTCAAGTATTTTTTCAAATTGATTTTTAAGGTTCTGGTCGGATTCATATCCAGAGAAATTATTTTGTCTTTCTCGGGTCCGGTTTTGGGTCTTTGGAATATTTTTTTCGGGTTCAGATGTCATTCAATTCAGATTTCGTTTTTTAATGGAATTTTTAGGTTCAGGTTGGGTTGCGCATCAACGGAAATTATTCTGCATTGTTTGAATAAGGATATGCTTCTCTGGAATATTTTTGTCAGATTCAGATTTAGTTCAGTTTTTTAGGTTCGGATTGGGTTCATGCTCATGGAAATTTTTTGTCTAGTTCAGATCCGGATATGGTTCTGTGGAATATTTTTGTCAGGTTCATATTTGGTTCGATTCTAATTTCAGGTATTTTTTTCAAATGGAATTTTAGGTTCGGATCGGGTTCATGTCCACGGAAATTATTTTCTCTTATTCGAATCCGGTTATCATTCTTTCTAATATTTTTATTGGATTCAGATGTAGTTTGCATAAAATTTCAGGTTTTTTTTCAAATGGAATTTTTTAGGTTCCAATCAGGTTTATATTCACGGAAATTATTTTGTCTTACTCTTATCGGGTTATAGTTCTTTAGAATATTTTTATCGATTTCAGGTTTCGTTCTGGTCATTTTTCGGGTTTGTTTCAAAGAAAAGTTTTAGGTTCGGGTCGGGTTGCATATACACGAACATTATTTTTCCTTGATCGGATTGGGGTATGCTTCATTTGAATATTTTTGTGGAATTCAGATTTGATTTGGGTCAGATATCAAATCCATAGTTTTTTTTTCAAATGGAATTTTTAGGTTCGTGTCGGGTTTATGCTCATGGAATTTTTGTCTTGCTTGGATCGGAGTATAGTCTGTTTTTTTCTGGTTGGGATCGGGTTATCTGTTAATACGCCTAAACATTATGTTTTGCTACTATTCTTTTAGTGACTATTTTAGATATATAATTTATTTTGCTGTTTGATAATTTATTACTGTGTATGAATCGTCTGCCGATTCGAACAATTATACGTCAAACAGCCATTTCATTTTTGTTTTAAAAACAAATTATTGTCTTAATAAAATTTTAACTTAAATAAAATGCATTCAAATTTAATCAATGATTTAAAAAAACTGCTAAAAAAGCCTCATATAGACATATACATATGTTTACTGCATTATAGCTAACCATACATATATTCTAATGTACGAAGTACCAACGATCTGACGTAACAGCTGTGTTCAAAAATCCTAAGTTAAACTGACATTTTGCCAGTCTTTAAATTTTAAAGGTCTTTGGGGGGGGGGAAAAAACAGTGACTTTTGAAATGTCAAAATCTCAAATTGGTTTTTTTTCATAGAGTAAAAAGAAATTAATAGAGTGGAAGTATTATCTCTGGAGGTGATGCTAAAAATGTAACCCAACATTAAGTCCAATTAAGTACCAACAAAAGTACGTGCTTTGACACGCCTATCAATTGAAACAGGTTTAAACCCGTATTTTTATTTTATTTTTTTTAATTTTAATTTTAATTTTTTTTTTTTTTTTTTTTTTTTTTTTTTTTTTTTTTGTTCCTGTTTCTTAAAAAGAACTAATCTGTCGCATCAACGGTAAAAATTTATTAGTTATTTTATCATATGTGTTTTAAATATCAATATAGAGAAATGTTTTAACGTTTTGCTTGAAAATATAACATTCTTTTGTTAATACATTAAAAACGTCTGCAGTCAGACACCTATATTTTAGATTAATATTTATTACTTAAGTTTTCATGCATGATTTTAAAAGAATTAATTTGATATTTAATTATTGCTAATTTTCCAATTTCCTTCATTTTAAAAGCGAACATTTATTTTAATAAATAATAATAGAACAAAGACCATTTTAAAAATTTGCTATTTCCTCTTAAAATATGCTTCAATTGTAATTCATTTCTTTCACTTCGTCTTATTATACAAAATCCCTTCCACGTCCTTTTGTTTGGCACATTAAAATTTGAGCGATAAATGGTTTCATATTGCAAAACTTTTTTGAGGCTTACTTCACCTCCACTTATCTCATTCCTCTATGGGTTTCTTTAATTCAGTCTCAGCTTTCTTATCACTTCAACGAAAATTTTTACACAACCAACCAACCGTAAACAAACGAAAGAGAAAAAAATTGGAAAAAGATGATTTTTTATGAGAGTGACCTCTCAATTTTAATTAATTACTCGGTTAATAATTGGAATTTCGAAATTCTGAAGCTCAGGTGCATCAGGAGAGATTTAGGGCTACTCTCAAAAAAATTTTGAGCTTCGTACATGCTGTAGATTTTTCTAGCCATCGCAGACACACACACAGACAGAGCGTTTTGTTCTTTTATTAGTATAGATTATAACTTTCGAAATTAATTTCAAGGAATTTTCCTATTAGGGGAGCAGAGATAATAGAACGCCAAATTAATAAAAGTACTGTCAATGCTGCCCATATAGGTTGCCATACATACTTTAACTTCACCGATGAAATCTAATCGTAGTTAGTGACGAAAGTTTTTTTAGACAATTATATATTGGTTTATAATGTTTTCTTATATGTATAGAAAAAATGTCGTGAAAATGCATATTTTAAGATATGTTTCAAAAAAAGTATAATGTATATGCTGAGGAAAACAACAAACTGTATTACTACAAATACTCGTGAATATTTAGTGTCTGAAATATTACACAATATGTATTTCAACACCTAACTCTCACTAATGTATCCTAAAATGTGAATTAATTTAACCCAGGTTTAATAAGTTCCGTACAAAGAAAAAAAAAAAAAAGGTTAAATATGTTCTACTATTAAACAAAATAAGTACTTAAAAATAAGTGAAAAAATGTTCATAAAAAAATAATTTATTCGCCTTTAAAACGTTGTTAAGCTGGATCCGCATGCTCGGCAGATTACGGAAGATTTAGTTGGAGCTTGGCACCTCTCCATTCATCATTGAAAGTTTTTAACCACATTTTAATTGCTAATAGCTGTAATTTTCTATAATATTTTCCGCTTTATTTAGCTAAGTATATCATGATTGGACAAGCTAAAGAATACTGTTAAAATGTGATAATGCAATATATATATATATATATATATATATATACAGGGTGTTTCCAAATTTTTTTTACAATAAAAGATGGGTGATAGTACACATCAAGACAAACAATATTAAATAGGAGACCAAGGGTCCCAAACGTTTTCCAAAGGAGATAGCCGCCATTAAAGTTTAGGGACCGAAATTTCAAATAAACATAAAAAACGGAAAAATCGGTCGATTGATTTGCGGTTTTCACTAAAAGTATTCTTTATGTCGTCATTTTCTTGAAATTAAATTATAAAGATATATTTCAAAAAATGCCGATAGAGGGCGCTTTAGACTTTGGAGTAACGAACAACTATTTTTTTGCCGATATTTTTTGCATCTCATTAAATGTTTTCGTAAGCTTAGACTCAAACTTAAATTTTGAGCTCAAAATCTGGGAGTGGGAGTGATTAAGTAGCACAAACTGAACTGTGTTCAGAGGGTTCAAATTTCAAATGATTATAAAAAACGGAAAAATTGGCTCATTGATTTACGGTTTTCACTAAAACTATTCTTTATGTCGGTATTTTCTTAATAATAGATTATAAAACTAAATTTAAAAAAATGTCGATAGCGGGCACTTTAGACTTTTTATAAATTGTGTTTAAATGTGTAAATAAATTCATTAAGTTACACATAACTGGTTTTAATACTGTTATTGACCCACTCTTAAATAAATATAAAAAAAAAATAATATAATGATACATTTGGCGAAAACGATTTTTTCTAAAACTATTTATCTCGTGATATTTTTAATACGTGAAAACCAATCAATAGTCAAATTGTAGCAAATTAACTTGTGTGAGTAAGTTATAACATAGTTTTCTATCGTAGGACTCGCAATTTTAAAGTTATGTGTAAAAAAATGCCCAGAAATTCCCAAATTTCGTTTTTTTGAAAATTTTTGCCAAACTTTGAAGAGCTATAACTCGTCAACTGTTACAGGTATGATAATCAGGCTGTAATCAAACTGTAGCAAATTTAATCCACATTGAAAATAATTCAACATTTTTGTTAGATGGGTAGTTAAGAAGGTATTTTGTAAAAACAAAAAAGTCTGATAAATTAAAGGTTTTTCTAAGATGGCGGCGCCGGCTGCAAAAAAATTTTATTGGCAAACTTATGGAAAATAGTTAGAATTCCATCCTATTCCTCCATCCATTATATTCAAAAATTAGCTTTACCCTAATTAACGTAATCATTTTCTACCATTTGCCTGGACTAATTAGTAGAGTGAGATGTGAGTATTTTCATCGTATCGACGACGCTTGTATTAATAGTTTTATGCTTCACGTCTCGGAAGACATGATAACGTGAATTAAATGTGTACAGGAACACATAATTGCAATATTGTAATTATATTTTTACATTTACAACTTTCTGACTAATTTATACTGGTGTAAGGGGCCGTCCATTAATCATGCGAGGCTCGAGAGGGGGGGGGGGGTCCATAAAAAAATCACGAAACATCACAAGGGGGGAGGGGGGTGTAGTAATATATCACGAGTATTTATTTTTTTGGCAAACGCGCGATACTGAACCAAAAAGCAGCGTTTCGTGTATTTATTTTTTCGTCAAACGCGTACAAAGTCGAAAGCGGCTTGTAGTGTGACCTTGATTCACCGTTGCCAGGCAACGAACGAAGTGAAGTTCCCGCGAGGGAGATTCTCTGCGTAGTACGCGAAAATGATGACGCCGACGCCGAGTGGCTTGATGAAACCGATGTGAATCTTCAACAAAGCACTGTGCCTACAACTAACTTGCAAGTTGCTTATCCAGTTATTGGTGTTGAAGAAAGTCTTGCTAATCCGCGGTCTGAGGACATTGTAAATTAAATTATGTTTATGTATTACTACAAAAAAGTTTTTCGCATTTCTTTCATTATTTTTATGTCAGTCCAAAACAACTTGCAACCTTTCTGTTTACCTCTTAAGGTTATTATTGTAGTTTTTTTTTTTTTTTCTATAATAAAATTTGATGATACCTGAATTAGAACCTGTATTTTATAATAAATATTCTTAAAAAATTAAGATTCTTTGTAGGTACTAAAAAATACACGTGATGTAGGGTTGGGGGGGGGGTAGTCTTGAACCTCACCATGTATCACCAAGGGGGAGGGGGGGGGTTAAAAATGCCAAAAAAAAACATCACTTGATTAATGGACGGCCCCTAACAGTTAAATATTTCTAAAATTATAAAAGAGTTTTTTGCTAATAACAAGGTTTCCACACGCGACTATTTTTTTTTTATTCTGTTCGCACCAGTAATTTCCTAAAATGAATTTTGATGGATATTTCTCTTTAAACTGTTGCCAAAATGACGTATCTGTTTTAAGAAAGTTGTGACGATTGAAATTAAAAAATGTTCGGCTGTGGCAGCTTGCTAGTACTGAAGCTTTTTTTTCGTAAAATTCATTAATCTCTTCTCTACCCAGTATTTATACAGTATTTTTCATTATTACGGAATCACTTTTTTTCCATTTGACATTAGAGCAAGATTTTTATTATATTTCCATTTGTTCGAATTTTAGAATTTAAAACATATCATTCTGTTATAGAAATTGTAAATATGTTCGAGTATTATTAATAAAATAAGACAAAACGGAGGTTCCTATTCGGGGACCTATGGATCGAATAGGTTAAGTCGTTTATTTAAAGCCAGGAACAACTATTTTTATGTTCAAACCTATCATAATTTACAGAAAAGAAAAGAAAATGCAGTAGATTTTTTTGAAAACATTCTAATATATCAGATATTATTTTTGAAAAAATGGTACGAATAAAAAAAATCCACTAGTCTTATATGCGAAGACATCCAGCCATAAATGTAAATCACTTCTGAAGAAAAAGCAGGTTTTGCATTTTTCTTATTTTTTTTATAGCGCTAAAATATATCAAAATTTAGACACCCGTCACAGTAAATTTGATTTTTATAATGTAAACGTATAACATGTCTGCAATTTGGAACAAGTTCGTTATTAAGAATTCCTGGAGCCATGGAATTCGTACCTCTAGAAAGATGAAACTGGTTCTTAAATTTATGACCGTAGACGAAGTTCAGAACAATAATTAACTGAAAAAAGTTTAAATTAGTCCCCTAGAAGAACAAAAAAGAAACTAAACGACAAAAAGACCGTTTTTAGACAAAATAAAATTAAGAAAAATTTAAATGAAATGAATAATATAGAAATGGAGGATATAAAATTAAAACAGCCTATAACTAGGGGTCGGAGAATACGGGATAAATTTTATCGTTGTAACCAAACTTTTTCTCAATAATTTTCAAGAGACTTTTTATAAGAAATGCATATAGGAATACACCATGAGAATTATTGATAAAATATGCTCATAAGAACAGTAAAATGTGTCCTATATGCTTTGATCCCTGGCTATAACTACAGCGTTTATCATAGACAGAAATACTGTACTATCCAGATTTAGGAATAGAATGAATTTTGTCCAAAAAAAAATATTGCTTTATTTATAAACCTTTCAGGAGCGTCGTTTACAGTATGCTACAGTTATTTTTGTTACTTAAACAGGCCATTGGCACCAGTAATTTTTTAGTATAATTTGATTCTTGTTATGTACCACAAAAAAAATGGTTCGGTTACTTCTTAAAGTGAAAATTGCGTTTTCTGTCAATTTTCTGAACATTTTTTGTAGTAGATAAGTCGCCCCTTAGAGGGTTAGTAATTTTACAAAAAGGCTTTATTTTCAGCTCATTAGGATGGTTTGATTCACGCTATAGTCTTGACCACTTTCTTCACCTGCTAAAATTCAGAATTTTAATGACATAATAATTAAGTCGGAAATAAAGGGTACTTAACCGATTCACAAAAACTTGTGCCAATCAAGGTGTTAAAAAAATAGTCCACTAGCAATAAACTGTATTGCGTAAATCGGGACTTCTAATACTTTGAATCCCTGTATTTTAGAGCAATTATCTCTGCATTGTTAAATCGCAGAACAATATGCGAACAACCATGGTGAAATAAACTGTAAGAATTGGTGTCCAGAACATTTAAAGGATTGGTTTACGTGCAACACCATTCCTGCAATAACAGGGTTACTTTCCTGATATCTCTTACAAGGAAGGTCTCCATTGGGGGCATACTCTGAATTTTTTGGAAAAAATACGAATTAAACTACTCATGTAGGTAATAAAGGATCAGTGAAAATTAGCGGCGGAATTACATTATTAGATATGTAAAAAAATAAAATAGTTTGGAATAATTGGCGTGAAAAGTTGAAAGCGACGCAGGATTTGGCGAGCAGTGCATTTGCTCGCCAAAAGCAGACGATTTTAACGAATCTGAAAATTGATTTTAATTGACTTCACTGTTAAAAATCTGCAGCATTTACTGCAACTTCACTCCACTACTTTTATAGAATATCTCTCTTCTGATCAATGAGAATGCTCCATAGCACGGTGAATTGGCCGTTTTCTATAAAAGCGGTGGAGTGACGCTGCAGAAAATGGTACAGATTTTTACGTGTTGTAGCCTGTGCATCACTGTTAAAAATCTGCTGCATTTTGCTGCAACGCACTCCACCGCTTGTATATAATATCTCTATTCCAACCAATGAGAAAGCTCCATTTCACGGCCAAGTAACCGTTTTCTATACAAGCAAGGGAGTGCGTTGCGACAAAATGCAGCAGATTTTTAACAGTGTATTTTTCAATTTGGAACAATTTTAATCAATTTAAATTGTGTTTTAAATGATAAAATTTATTAATTTCATTTTGTTATAATTACATATAAACGTATATGACAAAATTACACTTAAAGTAAAGTAAAAATGCAAAACTAAAATTACTTAAACTAAACTTATTTAAATAAATTGAACATAGAAAGTTTTTTCTTTAAAAAGTATTCAAAGCGTAAAAGCGTATTTTTCAAAATTTCGTTTTTTCGCCAACCGGAGATAAATCGCCAAATAAACGAAATTTTTATTATTTTTTTACGAACGTTATAAGGAGGTTCCGCCGAAATTTTTTTATAAACATATATAACTATATGAGAAGAACATTCTGTATTTTTTTCAGATTTTTCTGAGTATGCCCGTATGGAGACCTTCCTTGTTAGAACTTTATTCATTCAACCTGAATTTTTTTGGATGTTGGTAATTTTCGCAGAACTCCAAACAGAAGCATAGTAGAGGAGTTAGGGATTTGTTTACCGTAATCATCTCGCAATTATATATGACGACCTCAGAAGCCAAGGGGTACAAGTGACGAAATTTCGATTTGGAGTAAATTGAGTTTAAAGATAATTGATGTTAAATTGGAACATCAATAACAATTGACTAAATTGAAATAGGAAATTTATGCTTGTTGCATTCTGGTGTTTGAACTCTTATTTCAATAACTGTTAAAAAAATACAGTAAAATTTTCTTTAAATGTATAATTAATCAATATTGTTTGTGTTTTTAAAAAAGTGGTTTGTCTCTATATTTCAGCAAATAATAGGAAAATCACCTATATTTCTTTACCTGAAATGAGAAAAGCATATTTTCAGGTCGTCTGTGTACTTAGTTTATTTTTTTCAAGTTTTTCACTAATACCCCTTGGCTTCTGGGGGTCCTCATATAAGATAAGCAAAATTACCACAATTTCCGGCGTATAAGCGGATCAAACAATCATTTTCCAACCCAGAAAGTTTTCAAAAAGAAATGTAACTTCAAATTTTCGCCATAAGTATTTTTTTTTTTTCAATCACAATATAAAATTTCTGAGCCCGAAAATAATTTTTGATCCGCGGATTATACGTCAGAAATTACGGCATTTTCACCTTCCTAAAATTTGCTATGCCATGTAAGTGTACTGTCTAGATACTCAGATATTTGACATCCCGACTAAAGTGCACTAATCTGTCATTGAAGAGAGGGTGAGAGAGAGCGTTTCCTTGGGGGAAAAAACAGCAGAATTTATTAGAGTTAACTTTAATGTTTCATTTACCCCTTCCATCACAGGCAAATTCTGTTCGTAAAATATGAAATTATTGTCTAAAACTACAGTATCGAATTTCTTTTAGAAATTATGAGTTCCTTATTTTAAGCCTCCATTGTAAAGGCAAAGTTTTAATAAAATATTTTTGGTGCCGTTTACAAGTTTGGAATCAAATTATCCGGAAAAGGTTAACCCTTTCCGGCACGGGCAAAATCTGCAATAAAATGAAAAATTATTAGCTGACAGCGGAATTCACAAATGAATTTTTTAAATATTTTGAATTCTTTAATTTTAAGCTTTTATTGCAAAAGCAAAATTTTACTAAAATATTATTGGTACCTTTTGCAAGTTTGTAATTAAAATTAGGTATCCCAGACCGGGCACAGTGTGCCGGAAAGTGTAAACAAAAAAGCTTTCCAGTAGTTGTATGTGCGACTGAAATTATTGAAGAGGGAATGATAGAGAGATTTTCCTTAAGAAAAAGACAGCAGTATATTTATTACAGTTAACTTTAATTTTCCATTTAAAAAAAAAAAAAAAAAAAAAAAAAAAAAAAAAAAAAAAAAAAAAAGCTTTTTAATAATTGTATGTGTGACTGAAGACGTGAGAATAGTCGGGCCATGTGAATGTTACGCGTCATGACTGTAGTATCGTCCAGATAAAGTGCCTGTGTTATGAATAATGTATATTATGCATATAATAGATCGTTTATATTTATAGAACCAATTTAAAACCCCGTGGCACCGTCGCATCAATGCTTTCGGTAGTAAGTAATTGCGTTTCGGTAATGCTTAAATCACATAAGAATTGACAATAAAATTATTTCAATGTAAGGAAACTCAATTTTGTAGACTTTTTTTCAACTAAAGTTACACAAGTAAAAATTTAATTAAAAATTTCTGTTGGAAATCTTGATTAAAATTATACAAGATATTGTATCACGGCTGCCTCAAGCTACCATTTTTTAATTCTATTTCGCATTCCTCTTCCAAAACAAAAATCTTTCACATACTCGTTGACAAAATTTGCAAGAGAAATATATCTCAAAAAATTTTTAATATAGTGGTGTGAACAGAATAAAAAATAATCGCATGTAGCAGCCTAGGAGTATATTCCACATCCCTCAACGGGTTCACTGAGCATTGCGTTGAGTATTTCTTGATACAATGGCCAAGGCCAATAAATGTTTTCTGCGAAGGTACGAAGAATGGCATGCGTTGACCTACTATTCGATAAATTTAGAGTTATACAAAATCTTAAAATGAAAGTGGAACAGTTTTATTTTGCGATTTTTCAATCTGAAGTCAAAACTTCTTTTCGAAATTTTAAAGTATTGTTTACGGCATCATTTTCGTATTAACTTACATATTTCTTTATATTGTTTTAGTGAAAATCAGTCACTATTTTCATATCTATATTATAAAAGCCAAACGTGTCTATGCTAGCGCATACGTCATTTTGAGAGAAGCAACACTTTCCCCTGAAATTTCGGTGTTGCAATTTTTGCTACTGCAAATTTTACTCTTCTAAACATCGCACATTTTAAATTTTTACACCGTCGTATACAGGGAAAAATTTACTTTAAAATGCAATTTGTTTAAAAGCTGTATCTCATTTTTTTGAGATATAAATTTTTTTTATAGTTTTTAGTACCAATTTAGTAATTGTAACAACAGAATCACTCCAGTTTCTCTTAAAATTAAAAAAATAAAAATAAAATGCGTATGCTATTTTAAAATATCGTCTAATATAAAATTCGGTGAATATCGGTTTTATTACATTTAATAATTTTTAATTAAGCTTTATTGATTTTGTTAATTTTAGCTTAAAATAATATTTGTATGGGTGGACTAACCTGACCAATATAAGATGCATTTTTTACTTAATTAATTTTGTAGATTTATTATAAAACAATGAAACAGTTCTTTCTTAAATATTTTCTTTCGTCAAATTTCGACGGGTTCCACCTTGTTCAAAGTATACATTTAATAAAGAAATCCTCATGTACTGCTTCCATTATTGATTATCTTATCCACCATTCAATGTCTGATGCATGCGTCGGTGGTTGCGTGTCCTAGAGGTAATCTTCAGTGACAAATATGAATTGCTCTTTAATTACTTTTAGAGTGATCACGCCATTGGATGCTATGAAAGATTTACTAGGTGGATTTTCGGAAATAATCCTAGTTTATAGCGACAATTCCAGCATAAGCATTGAAGTAAAATCTTGATATAGAAAAACTTGCTGTTTTGGATTGGAATGTACAACTTAGGAATCGCGGATCACAAAATTACCACTATAATTTATTGTAGTAATCGTCCTTATTTAATGAAAGAAGCTTTCTAATCAAAAGAGGAAAAAAAAGAGATTCTAAAGATTCTTCTTTCTTTTTCCTTTCTAAAGAGATTTCTTTTGGAAATTTTCGATGTTCTAACAGAATAATTTTTATAATGAAAGAAACTTTCAAATTAAGTAAGTCAAAGATATCTTTCAGAAAATCTCTACGTTCTAATATAATTATTTACTTCATATGATGAAAGAAAATTCCAATTATTTAAGTCAACGAATCTTCCAGAAATTCGAATGGCAAATGCTTTTTTAGGTAAAAATGTTATTCAGCTGTAATTTAGAAAGTGTTAGAAAAAGAACTTAACGTCCATTAAAAGAAAATTCATATAGTGTAATTACAAAAATAATGTTAAATTAAAGAAATTAACACTAAATGTAGCAAAAGCAGTTTTTCCACCAGTATCAAATGAAAACATTCCAATTTGAACGAAAAATTTCAGCAAAAAATAATTGATATGAAATATAGAAATAAATTAACCCTTAATTTTTGAAGTATTCTTCCTAGACATCTGCAAAGTTTTGCTCCTATAATTCTCAAATGCCCCTGCAGGACCGAAGTATAAGGCAAAATTTATTTGTCAATATGTAAATATGTTCGCACATATAAGAAACCGAAATTCTTTTTTTAAATACTGGTGTTAATGTGATACTCTTTAACAAAAAGTAAATGTCATCGCATTGGGGATGGCGACTGTAAAGGGTTAAAAAAAGTTAATAATTTTATAGTAAGAGTCTTGCTGAGAAATACTTGTTAAACTTAAGAAAAATGCATGAATATTTAATCCTTTGCACTTGTATGTCATGTCTGATTGGACATCATCTTTGTTTCGTAAAATTTGTTTTTGGCACAGGTAATAAATTAAAATAAAATATGGTTTATTTAATTAAAACATTTATGATAATGTATTTTAATCTAAAGTAACTTTTTTGCAAAGAGTTGTGCCGACGGAATAAAATTTACATCGGAAGCGTAAGAGTTAATGGAAAATAACTTAGTCCCTTGAGAACGTGCGATATAAATATGTACCGCATGAAGGCTTAAGAATCCTTGTTTATTCTTGCCAATAGAATTTTACTGTAAAACTTGACTAATTTGATCAAAGAATTCCCTTGATTTAATAACACATAAATTTCTGTTTTTAAAAATCGGTGATAAAATTTTAAAAATTTCGTAAAAAGCTCCCGTCATGAAAGGGTTTAAAGAGGGCTTGTCATAAAGCATAATTCAAAATGAATATGACAGTTTAAAGTATAATTCAAAATGAATATGACAGTATAAAGTATAATTCAAAATGAATATGACAATATAAAGTATAGAAATATAGGTAAGGTAATCATTGATTGCTAATGTTGGCAACGCCGAGCGGATTTTACGAAAATTTTTATTTATTTATATTTAATGATATGTATTTAGATTACTTAAAAATATACATTGATTAGATTTTTAATATTCAGTTTTAATTAATTTTTGTTTTAGTTGGGGAAAGAAATAATTTCATAAATTCTGCCGAAAGTAGCTGACAAATCTTTCTTCGGAGAAATATTAACACGATTTAATTTTTATGCATTTGTTGTGGTTAAATATAGCTTTTTTCTGATTGTTTTGACTGTTTAGAAAGAAATTTCACTTTAACTGATAGTAGGGCCTATAGTCGACACCGTTCTAGAAATTCTGTCATAAGCAGAACTTACATTAGAAAATCAAAATAATAAAATTTGCTTTTGATAGTGTCAAAATGTCTCTTTTAAAATAAATCAAATATTTCTATGGTTTATTTGCGGTATGAATACAGAATATTTCTAATAAAAAAAAAAACCCCGACTAAATTGGTAACAGTGATGTTAGCACAGATATGGTTATCAGAGCTTTAATGTAAAATGCTTTCGTGAAACTAATACACTTTTATACTCTTTTAAGTTAACTTTGTTCATGTGTATAAAGATTGATTTTTGCAATCGATTTTTTACTTACTCCTTAATACACTAAAACTATAATAAATATATAAAAACTTGTGTTACATACAGCAATATATCATTTAATTATTTTTATTACTTAATTATAATTTTAGAAATTAAGTTCATCAATTAATTTCAATAATTTCAATTTTCCCTCTTAGGCGAGCACAGATGATAAAACGCCAAATGAATAAATGTTCTGGCAATGCTGTCCAACTTGATTGCCATATCTACTCTAACTTCACCGATGAAATCTAATCGTAGTTAGTGACAAAAAACGTTTTAGACAATTACATATTGATTTGTAATGTTTTCTTATATAAATAGAAATAATGTCTTGAAAATGCATATTTTAAGATATGTTTAAAAAAATATATAATGTAAAGATTGAGGAAAAAAAACGGTTTTACTACAAATATTCGTGAATGTTTAGTTTATGAAATATGACCTAATATATATTTCAACACCTTCCTAACTCTCACTAATGTACCCTAATATGTGAATTAATTTAACCCAGATTTAATAAGTTTTGCCCACACACACAAAAAAAGATTAAATATGTTCTACTTGGAAACTTAAGTGAATAAATATTCATAAAAATATTAATAAATTATCCTTCAAAACGTTGTTAAACTGGACTTCCACATACTCGACGGATTATGGAAGATTTAATTGGAACTTGGCACCTCCCCATTCATCATTGAAAGTTTTTAACGACATTTTAATTGTTAAAATCTGCAATTTTCTATGATATTTTCCGCTTTATTTAGTTAAGCATACCGTGATTAGACAAGCTAAAGAATACTGTTAAAATGTTATAATACAAAAAAAAAAAAAAAAAAAAAAAAAAAAGTACATATTTTCCAAATTTTTAGTAGTTTTTCATAAACTGTGGATTAAATTGGTTCAGGTTAAAACCTTTAGAATACGGAACATCATTTACACCTTCGAGACCTATGAAAAAAGTCTATTACATGTTCAGTAAGAACTACAATATTAAGTTAAACATAAAAACTTCCGCGGTTGTTAAAAATATCTATCACAGTTGCTTTAAGTACTAGCACTGGTCCCAACTGTATATTTTTGTATTGCTGAACTGAAACTATAATTAATATGTAGATTTTTATTTATTTATTTATTTATTTATTTTATTTTATTTTATTTTATTTTATTTTATTTTATTTTATTTTTATTTTTTATTTTTTATTTTTTATTTTTATTTTATTTATTTATTTATTTATTTATTTATTTTGAAGTAACAGTCTCTTTAATTTAGAGAAATTAATATTTAATTTATTAAAATTTCCGCTTAAAAACTCTTAAAAGAAAGGAAAAAAGAAACAACGCTAAACAACGGGAAATTTAAAGTTATGAGTGAATAAGTTTCTAATACAAAGGAAAATCAAAATATTTATGCATTTAGATTTTTTCAGTATTCGAAATATTTTCGTATTAATTTACACGAATTATATTTGTATTAACTAACATATTTCAGTTACAAATTTTAGTTAACGTATCTTCCTGTAGTGTTTCTATTATTGATTATTCGATCAACTATTCAGTGTCCAATGTATGCTTCAGTAGTTGCATGTAATTGAACAAACCTTCAATGACAAATATGAATTCCAGTTTTATTGCTTTTAGAGAAATAACACAATTGGGTGTTATAAGAGCTTTCTTTGTGCAATGGGCTTTGGGTAATAAATCCGGCATAAACGCAGTTTGAGAATAATCATGAAGTGAAACCTTGATGTCTTAACACTGCATAAATATTTGCTAACATTGGAATGGCCTGTCTTGCGAAAATACACCGGAACTTTCCCTAGCCTCTGACGTGGAAGAAGATGATCTTGAGCCCATCGACACACTGCCAGAAAATGAGTACGAAAATGCTGAAAATCTTTCAATTCGACATTATAAACATTGCACAGCAGTAGAAGATGTCGATGAAAATCCTGCTGTCGACAACCCAGACCCTTCTAAGCGCCAAAAATCGTTAAATGACTTAAACATCATAAACATTACATAAAGATTTTTATAAATTGTGTTTAAATAAGTAAATAAATTCATTAAGTTACATATAACTGGTTTTAATACTGTTATTGACCCACACTTAAATAAATATGAAAAAAAAAATTAGAATGATGCATTTGGCGAAAACGATTTTTTCTAAAACTTTTTATCTCGTGATATTTTTAATACGCGAAAACCAATCAATAGTCAAATTGTAGCAAATTAACTTGTGTGAGTAAGTTATAACATAGTTTTCTATCGTAGGACTCGCAATTTTAAAGTTATGTGTAAAAAATGCCCGGAAATTCCCGAATTTCGTTTTTTTTTTTTTTTTTTTTTTTTTGAAAATTTTTGCCAAACTTTGAAAATCTATAACTCGTCAACTAGTACAGGTATGAAAATCTGACTGTATTCAAACTGTAGCAAATTTAATCCACATTGAAAATAATTCAACATTTTTATTAGATGGGTAGTTAAGAAGGTATTTTGTAAAAACAAAAAAGACTGATAAATTAGAGGTTTTTATAAGATGGTGGCGCCGGCTGCAAAAAAATTTTATTGGCAAACTTATGGAAAATAGTTAGAATTCCATCCATTATATTCAAAAATTAGCTTTACCCTAGTTAACGTAATCATTTTCTACCATTTGCCTGGACTAATTAGTAGAGTGAGATGTGAGTATTTTCATCGTATCGACGACGCTTGTATTAATAGTTTAATTCTTCACGTCTCGGAAGACATGATAACGTGAATTAAGTGTGTAAAAAAAAAAAAAAAATGTAATTATAATATTATAATTGTATTTTTGTATTTACAACTTTCTGACTAATTTATACTGGTGTGAAAGTTAAATATTTCTAAAATTATAAAAGAGTTTTTTGCTAATAACAAGGTTTTCACACGCGACTATTTTTTTTTATTCTGTTCGCACCAGTAATTTCCTAAAATGAAGTTTGATGGACATTTCTCTTTGAATTGTTGCTGAATTGACGTTTCTGTTTTAAGAAAGCTGTGGCGATTGAAATTTAAAAATATTCGCCTGTGGCAGCTTGCTAATGCTGGAGTTTTTTATTTCGTAAAATGAATTAATCTCTTCTCCACCCAGTATTTATACAGTATTTTTCGTTATTACGGAACCACTTTATTTTCCATTTGACTTCAGAGCAAGATTTTTATTCTATTTGCATTTGTTCGAATTTTAGACTTTAAAATATATCATTCTGTTATAGAAACTGTAAATATGTTCGAGTATTATTAATAAAATAAGACAAAACGGAGATTCCTATTTGGGAACCTTATGGATCGAATAGGTTAAGTCGTTTATTTAAGGCCAGGAACAACTATTTTTATGTTCAAACCTATCATAATTTACAGAAAAGAAAAGAAAATGCAGTAGATTTTTCTTTAAAACATCCTAGTATATCAGATATTATTTTTCAAAAAATGATACGAATAAAAAAAATCCACTAGGCTTATATGCGAAGACATTCAGCCATAAATGTAAATCATTTCTGAAGAAAAGGCAGGTTTTGCGTTTTTCTTATTTTTTATAGCGCTAAAATATATCAAAATTTAGGCACCCGTCACAGTAAATTTGATTTTTATAATGTAAAAGTCTGCAATTTGGAACGAGTTCGTATTTGAGAATTTCTGGAGCCATCGAATTCGTATCTCTAGAAAGAGGAAACTGGTTCTTAAATTTATGACCGTAGACGAAATTCAGAACAACAATTAGCTGAAAAATTTTTCAATTAGTCCCCAAGAAGAACAAAAACGGAAATAAACGACAAAAAGACCGTTTTTGGACAAAATAATATTAAGAAAAATTTAAATAAAATGAATGATATAGAAATGGAGGATATAAAATTAAAGCAGCCTATAACCAGGGGTCGGAGAATACGGCATAAATTTTATCGTTGTAACCAAATTTTTTATCAATAATCTTCAAGAGATTGTTTATAAGAAATGCAATAGGAATACATCCTGAGGATTATTGATAAAATATGCTCATAAGAACAGTAAAAATTGTCCTTTGTGCTTTGATCCCTGGCTATATCTACAGCGTTTATCATAGTCGGAGATACTGTACTATCCAGGTTTAGGAATATAATGAATTTTGTCAAAAAAATATATCTTTATTTATTACCTTTTCAGGAGCGTTGTTTGTAGTCGCTAAGGTTATTTTTGATACCTAAATAAGTCAAATGGCACCACTAATTTTTTTAGTACAATTTGATTTTTTTAATGCACCTCTAAAAGAGCTTTCGATTATTTTTAACCGACTTCAAAAAGGAGAGGAGGTTATCAATTCGACGCGTATGTATTTTTTTTTTTTTTTTTTTTTTTTTTTTTTTTTAATGTATGTTCACCGATTACTCCGAAATTATGCAGCCGATTAATTTGGTTTTGGTGTTAAAGAGCTTACTCTCGGATTGGTACCACTTCCATTTCATAGAAATTGGTTCAGTAGTTTTTTAGTAATTAAGCAAAAACTATTAAAATTAGTGTTTTTTTCGCTAATTAAAACTGTTGAATTAGTTCCGACTATTGAGTGAAGTCAGGATGGCCGAGCGGTTTAAAGCGCCTGCTTTAAGCTCTCGTTCTCGGAAATGACAATGGGTTCGAACCCCACTCCTGACATACGTGTGTACGATAATTTTCCGTATTATAATTTTTACATATATATTTTACAAATTAAATACTAATTATGCTATTAAGAATATTTTGTGTTAACCGTTAGCACAAAGTATCAGAAATCTTTTATCAACTCAATACTTTATCAGTGAAAGAGTGCTAAAATAATTGACTTGCAAAAAATAACATGACATTGGATAAGTTTCCGAACCTATTCCGTATTATAATTTTTACATATATATTTTACAAATTAAATACTAATTATGCTATTAAGAATATTTTTAACCGACTTCAAGAAGGAGAGGAGGTTATTAATTCATCGCGTATGTATTTTTTTAATGTATGTTCACCGATTACGCCGAAACTATCCAACTGATTAATCTGTTTTTGGTGTTAAATTAACCCTCTAAGCGTTTGGCACGTAGAATTCCGTACTTCAAAAAATGTTCCAAGAGTGAATTGCAGGTAAAATTCTCTTTGACAAAAAAGATTTCAAAAGCGCATGGCACGTATTTTTCCCGCACCTGTTTTTTAACTCAAAAGTGCTTTCAACGTAAAATGCCGTATCTACCATCCCCCTCGGCCTAATGATCTTTATTGACAAGTTGATGGATCATGTGGTAAAGTGGGCGGTCTTTGAGTCTTTGTCCGTTTAACCCCTTTTAACTTGGAATTTTGCCATAAAATTAGCTATCAGGTTGGGAAAAGCGGAAGAAAAAGTTTTTTTTTTATTCTATTCATATGGTAGATCTATACTTAATATTCCGAATATTAAAGCGTAAATATTGCATTTTTTTTTGCATAAAATAACATTGAGAAGGTAGCTTAATGCGACTGGTAGAAAAACTTCATTTTTATAACTACCAATAATGTTCCTTTTTTTCATGCTTTCTTTCGTTGAAGTTATATTTAATGGGGGAAAGCAGGTTGGTAAAAATAATATAATCTGTAAGATATAGAAAACAATGGAGATTTTATTTATATGTATGTTCCACAAAAAATAGTGAAATTACAACCAAAGTATAAAAGAGTTAAATCGAAGAAACAAAGACACATTGAAAAATTGTTTTCGCGGGAACTTGAAGCAGTTTCAATGTTTTACTTTGTTTTTAATTAGCCTCATATTTATCTCTATGAAGATCCCCTTTTTTTAATAGAAAGTAAATTCTTTTTAAATAAAGTTAATTAAAAATCTAATGGTGACAAGAAACTTACAAGATTTAGTTTTAAACGAAACTTTTCTAATTTAAATATTATTTACCATAAAGCAAGTTATAAGATAAAACAAAAGAAATTTGTTCCACAACAATGAGAATTTCTTGTCGCTGTTTACTTTTCATAAATTTGAAAAAAAAAAAAAAAAAAAAAAAAAATCACTCACTTTTACAGAGACTTTTTTTCCGAGAGATTTTACCCAAGATTTTACCGCAATAAAAATTTAAATTAATGCAGAAAAATTTTTATTTTTTTAACAACTAGCTGCTTTATATTTAAACTGAAAGTAATTGTGATTAAAAAAAAAAAAAAAAAAAACATAAATCCAAATTTTCGGCGCCACCAGTGACCGAGCAGTTGTAACCTCTCAATTGGTAGATGGCAGGGGCTGGGATTGAACCCAATCGCGGCCGTAGGCCAAACCGTTCGGAATTTTCGTGGTTTTCTTCGAACCTTGCGTAAATACGGGTTAGGTTCCCTTAGAAAGACCCCAACGAAGAGCACTCGTCCTGTGTGCCGATATCACTCGAGTAGATAACCGGCCGACGCAAAATAAACTGTCCAAATTTTCAATTTCCCTTTTTTCCATGTTTGGTTCATGGCAGGAAAGAGATCAGTGTAGATTAGTGAAACGTTATCTTGTTCTTTGTTTCCACAATTGTTGTCAAAAATTGTTTTTATTTAACAAATTCTTTATTTTACACAGTAGTGCAAGCAAGCGGGAGAAAGGGGTAGATTTACTAATTATTAGCCTAACATTTTTACTGTAAGATTGATACTTTGAAGTTCGTCACAAATCTTTGACATTTTTCCAATTTTTTAATTAATGATTTTTTATGCAGAAAATACACTTTGCACAAATACATTTGTAAACAACTCCAAACAAACAAAAACAAATTTCAAAATCTTTCAGCACTTTACGCGATACAAACATCAGAAAGTATATTTATTGTACATGGTCAAATCTTTAAATCTAACATTTCAGCTCGAAGAGATTGCGGGTGCAAATAATAACCAATCGGAATCTGAAAATCCAAAGATTTATAAAATACATACAGTATTTGTTTCTGTTAGTTTGCTACATGTTTTATGTTGAATATAATACATTATTTTACTGGCCTCTTTGCTCTAGATGACATCACAAATTAATGTCCAGTATTTGTTAGATACTAAACATTTACCGAAAAGCTATTAAAATACAGTGATTACAATAATGATTAAAGATTAAAAGTTTTGAGAAAATTAAAATAAATAGAGTTGAAGGTGAAAGTGACAAGATTTCTTGTCTTCTAAAAAAGGGAGGATCTACTCTGTTTTCCTTATTTAGCTACATACATAATCAAACACGAACATTTTAGATCAGCTTATAACAGATTAACAAAACTCATATAGCAATCTTTGTTATATTCAAGTAAAAGCGAAATTTTACGATTGATATGTAGAAATTTTATTAAATATTGTTAAGAATTTACTCAAAAACAACTAGAAAAACTCATATTTATCTAGAAACAAATATGAGAAATAAATCGCTAAAAATGAATTTAACTTTATTGAATCTATATATATATATATATATATATATATATATATATATATATATATATATATACTTCATGAAGTTCATTAAAAGCTCTATATGTAATAAGAAAGAAATGCCCCATTAATGGCCGAGAGGTTTCTGCTCTCTGAACTTCTATACGGCAGGTGTCGGATTCGAACCTAATCGCGCCCATCGGCCTAATCGCTCAGAGTTTTCTGTGGATTTCCTTGCGTAAATACTTGTTGGCTTCCCTTAGAATGACCCCACGGAGGGCATCCCACTTTTAGGACCCATATCCCTCGTGTTGATAATTTGCCGTCATAAACACAGCCAACCAATATTAATAATAAAAAAGATTGGATCTAACTGCTCAAAATCATTACATACTAAGTAGAATAAATTGTGTACAAAAAGACTTAATGAATTTCAAAATGCGCATGTGCAGTTGCTAAAAAAATTCATAATACTATAGCCAGAAAGCCATGATTTTAACATGTATTTTCCGTTATTTTATAGTTCTTAAAAACATAGATATACGAAATTTCGCTCTATAGGTATTTTTTTTTTTTTTTTTTTTTTTTTTTTTTTAATTACAGACACGATGTGTGCACGATAGGAAATTATCTCTATGCCCGGTACAATCATGTGTGTTATATTTCTTTCACAAGTATATATTGCAAATAATTGCGTTCTTGCAACGATTGATTAAAAAAAATTGCAAAAGATCAGGGTTATAAATTCCATAATACATTTTCTAATAGTTTCATAAGCTATTAAAATTTTAAAATGGCAATATGAGTTTAATCTTGATTGTATTTCATTTTAAAAAAATCTTTATGTTCGGCTGCGCACTTTTATAAGAAAGTTTTACTATTTTTATTTTTACAGAACAAAAGTTTGAAAATATTAAAACAAGGTAAAACCCGTCAAATTTTGACGAAAGAAAATGTTTAAGAAGGAACTGTTTCATTAACTTATAATAAATCTACAAAATTAGTTATAGTAAAAAATGCATTTTATATTGGTACGTCTAACTCGTAAACAAACGATATTTATCGTCAAATTAATGAACTACTATTTCTATAAAACACAATTGTATAAATTGTTAAAATTAAATTTTAATCGTATATGCAAGCAGCAATAAAAAATAATAAAGATATGTTATGATAAAGTTATCAATTAACTTTCTTATGCTAGTATTCCAAAGTGATAAAAAGCAAAATTTATTCAACTTTGACTCAATCATAGAATTTTTTTTCCGGTGAAATCTAAACCCAGCATCATTTTCACCATATCAAAATTTACAAATGTACATTTCACATCTGTAATCACGTTAAAAAAAAAAAAAAAAAAAAAAAAAAAAAAAATGGCATTTTAATTTGATAATTTTGATTCAAAACTTGAAGTCTCAATAAACTGTTGATATTCTTTTACGTGTAAATCAAGTTTTGTAAATGAAGTCAAAATTTACCTGGTTTTATAACAGAAGATATTTAAATTTCTATTTTTTCCCTTTTAATGAGAAAATTGCAACATAAAGATACAGCACTCAATTTTTTCTCTTTTTTCCTTTGCTTTAAATAGAAATGGAGTAGGGGAAGATGGGGATACTTGAGCCATTTTTTGAATTTTAATTTTTTTAAATTTTTTATATTTTTTTAGAATAAAATAAAATATTGAAAATGAAAATTTGATATTTTTCCTTCCACTAAAAACCACTTTCAATAAATTTTGAACTATTTTTCTATGTATAATAAATGTTTATTTTTTGTTTTACATCATGGCTCAAGTATCCCCATGGCGGGGATACTTGAGCCATAGTGAAGGGATACTTGAGCCACTACGGAAAAATACCTACAAAAATAATTTTTTTCACTTTATTTTTGCACAAACATTTTACAGAATGATAAATTATGAAACGTAAAGTCTTTCAAAATGAATTGAGAAAATAAAGCTAGTAATACGATCATTTTTTGTCGTTAAAACTGGTTGTGGAAGGATAATTTGAACTTCAGTTATAACGATGGTAGAAACATCCTCAGTTCAGAGCCATTTAAATTTGGAATCTGCAATTCTTCGGGCACATTTCATTTTTAAAAATATTAAGCATTTATCCAACAAATATTTTTACAGTTTTCTTTCTGGCATATTTTATTAGTAACCAACCATCAATAGAAGGTTTTCTTTCACATCATCACCATCATTGACAGAATTTTCCTCTAATAATATTGTCTAACTCATGCTTTTAGTTTAGTAGCTGTCGGAATTTAAGCCAGATGTATCATTCTACTATTTCAAACACTTTTTTGATTTCACAGGAAAAGATTTTGTCTTCCTCTTTGGCTCCATGGAGGTAAGTTTGAACTGGGATTTTTGTTGCTTTTCTTGTTTTTGTGCGCTCTTTTTATCAATTTTTCTTCAATTTCCTTAGTTAAAAAAAGTTACAGCAAAAGAGGTTACGATTTCAATATAAAATGCTAATCTTAATATGTTATATTAAAAAATAAATATTTTAATATGTTGGACCTAACTAATTAAAGTATTAGAGATTATAGCCTGTAAAACCGTTTTAAAAAGTTATTTTCATTTAATGAAAGTTAAATTGAAAACTATGTTTACATTTATCTAGACAGGCTATTTTGTTAGTCAAATCGAAAAATAAAATAGACATTTTCATTTTAAAAAATATACATTTTTAAACATTTTTAGGTCGTTATTTTTTTAAGAAAAAAAAAATAAAATGAAAAATTATTCTTCCTTTTCTCCAGAAAAATATCTATTAGTGAATATAAGGATGGAATTTTATTTTTTGTTTGTTTCACCCATGTTTAATTTCTAGTGGGGATGGTTAAGACATGGCTCAAGTATCCCCACTCTCATTGGCTCAAGTATCCCCACTATCACTATTTTTGTTTCCCAGAGTTTTACTAAATAAAGCATGCAGCAATTAGAACTATTTTAGACTCAAAATACAATTGAAATTATGCTTACTGAATGTATGCATATAGTTGCAACTTTAAACAAAACTTTGATTACAAAAAAACAAAAAAACCATGCACCCAAATATTTACTTCAGATAGGGAAAAGACAACTATTAATCACTATACTTTCAAAATGGTACCAAGATGTGTGATTTCTTTTTTACATGTTCAGAACTATAAATATGTTATCATATTGTCAGTTTTAGAAAGAAAAATTAACCAACTGTAGAGATAATAGGGGTGGCTCAAGTATCCCCTATGCTCAAGTATCCCCACTCTCCCCTACTCCTGTTGCCGAGATTAGAAAAGAGGTATTAAAAGTTATAAAAAAATTAATATTTCAAAAACAAATTAAGATACAGCTTTCAAACAAATTTCATTTAAAAGTACATTTTTTTTTCAACACGATGGTGTAAAAATTAAAAATATACGACATTAAGAAGTTTAAAAACTTTTAGTAGCAAAAGTTGCAATACCAAAATTCATATAATATTATATAAATTAAATTTATGCCATAGTTCATTTCAAATTTCAAAGTGTTGCCATGCGCAAAATGACGTATGCGTTGCGCACAGATACGTTTGGCCTTTATAATATAGATTGATACTTTTTGGCTTAATACATATTTAAATAATAATAATAAGAAGAAGCATTATTTTAATTTAAATATCCAAATTTCATTTTCTCCTGTAGTAATAAAATGAATCTGCTTATTGTTTTTCGATAGTAAGGCTCGCGGTCTTGGTGGCAAACGATTTGACTTGTCTGTAAAAATACATTGACTTGGCTTAAAAATATGAAAAATGCTATGCAATAAAATTCTCAAAGACGAAATCACATTTTAAAAAAAGTCCGTTATAGATAAGTTCCTTTCTTAACGGGTACATCGACTATTATAATTATGTTATACTGGGTATTCTTCTGTCACATACGATTATATTCATTTGGCATGGAAGAACACATTTTGCCGATGATTCCATCATAATTAGGCTCTTTTTTACATGTATATTTCAGTTACATTGGATTTTAACTATATTGCATAGAAATTTGCTATTCTTTATAAAGAATAAAATTCAAAGTTTAATTGCATAATAATGGCTGTGTAAATATATTGCCTTGTTTGCAGAAATTGCTTGGACTGGGCAAATTTTAATGAATTTTGCGAGAACCAGTTCACGCCAGGAAAATGATTTTCATATGGAAACCGGGGTCAGAAAATTTCGGCCGGATCAGAAGTCTAGGAAAAAATTAAGTCCAGTCTAGGAGCAGTGTGAAAAATAAATTTAGGCCTGACCCGAGCTTCAAAAAACGTAATGGCTGGTCTGGACCCGAGTGTTGTGAATGAAAATTCGACCGAGCCCGCCAGGTGCTATTTATAGTATGCTGACCCAGCGTTCTGTGATTCGATCCTTGTTAATCACACATCTCTTGTAAAATAATAATTTCTTGAAACTGGCTCCAGATAGTAATATATATATATATATATATATATATATATATACATATATATATATATATATATATATATACATATATATATATATATATATATATATATATATATATATATCATTACAGAAAATTGAGGTTTTTCAGTTCTTAAGATAATTCTCAAATGCCCCGCTGAATAAAACGAAAATTTCTGACACACTTTTTTTCGTTTCTTTTTAAACACGAAAGCCTGTTTACTAAAATAAACTTTCCTTTTTTTAAAAATAAATAAATTACTTATAAGCGATTCAAGTTACATGCCGACGGAATTTCTCCTTCCTTTCATTATCACATCAGAAATTCAGTTGAAAGGAAAATTTTCATAGCATTTTCTAAAAGATTCTTTGAGTTTATTGAAAAACAAAAAACGTGTTTCGATTACATAGTTTCTGAATGCAAACACCTGCGAATCTCATATCTTTCCGAGCAAGAATGAAATAAAAATTATGTCATAAAGCAGCCAGTTTGCATTTGAGAACGCCTTAAGGCTTTAGTTTCCATATTATTATGCCTGCTTATACTTGTAATGTAATAATACAAATACTGTTTTCGAAGATTCCCCAATCTCCGAGAGCTCAAAATCTCTATTTTGAAAGTTTTTTTTTTTTTTTTTTTTTTTTTTTTTTTTAGCGTTTTTAGGAAATTTGAGATGTAGCTGACTGAGAAGTTTGCATCGATATGTTATATCTATAAAAATAACAAACAAAATTTTAAAACATACATAAAGTATTCGATGGAGTCCAAAAAACAAAGTGTACCTAAGGTATCCAAATTTTTGAATAGGTCTCCGTCAATAAAATAATAGCAATGAAAAACATTTATCAGGCCTAGATCATAAAGCACTTTTCAACAATGACAGAATATTATTACGATTTTTTTTTCATTCAGTGAAGTCGATCATAGTATGTCCTGTAATCAAATTGTTTTATGGGTCTTTGCAAATGAAGCAGTATCTATGCATTATTCTATAGAAGATGCGTCGCAATGCATCTCAAGGTTTTTTTTTTTAACTTTTATTATGTTTGAAGTATTAAAACATCATTAAAGTAACATCACAAACTATTTCCCCCATAGATCATAAATAATTCTCCCCCACTCTTCATAAAGGAACTATAAATATTTTCCGTACTTTTAAGAAATCATATTTTAGCCTACATCAATGATATAATATAAATTTCATTACATTTCAAGTGCTGTTACATAATTGAAGTGCGTCAGAAATGACTTTTTTCCACATGGACAATGATTGTTTTGTGTGTACCTATAAACAATATATAAATGTTACGCATTCATTTTAAATACGCTTCATTTGTGTTGTTGAACAAAGAACTTCTAAGTAGAAAAATGATTAATAAATGAAACTATTTTTTTTTTCTTTTGTACAATGAAGTAAACAATAAAAAAGAAAGAAAAAAGATCTTTCAGAAAAACTGTCAGGATAAAGGGAACGTGGGATGGGATTACTGACGTCCTCATACTGGATTAAGGAAATGAACAGGGAACAACAAGCTTTAACAACATATGTACCTTTTTTCATAAAATGGAAGCAGGGTTGATTCCTAAAAGACAGCACCGGAAATTGACACAAATAATTTTACCGACAGATTTCAGTGATTATAAAGAGTTACTTTTGTATATTTTTACTGCGGTCAGAAAAGTCTGTACATAAAGGCATATATCTTTCCTAGTTTTCTTATTATTTAGACATAAAGGTTTTGAGCTTGAAAAAGTTTTGTATTGAAACAAACTTTAGTAGTTTGATGTTCTTTTACTTATTTTAACTTTTCTTGTCACATTTGTCATGCTTAGCGGCTAGCATGGAAAATTTTTAACGGTCTTCTTAAAAAATACTTTTAAATTGACCGGCAATAGTCAAATTTTTTAATTCTCTCAAAGGCGTGTGCTTTTAAGTGTGTTATTTTGTGAAATTATTTCATGGTACTAGCCAGCGAAAAGGGTTCATTGTAAACGTCTTGGGAGGCCTTTCTTTTTGAAATACGGTTTAAGGTAATCTGTAAGGTTCGGGGATTAATTTTCTAAATAGGACTACAATACCGAAGATTTCTAAAGGGAAATTTAAGGCATGTTTATAATGGTGCAGCATTTATTTGATTTGCGGCATATGTGAAGTGCGTACCTTACATGCTCACTCACTGTCAGGTTTTGTTTAGCATTGATCAGTTAGAAATTGAATGTAAATGTAGCAATATTTCATCCTTTTTAAAATATACTTTTCAATCATTCATTTTTGTAGCTTTGATCTGCCGAGTGCAAATGTCTTTTATCTTACAGCGAAACTAGATGGGAGGTTTAGTTTCGTCACAAAGAAAGAAAAATATATATATATATACATATATATACATTTTTTAAACAGTTTTACTTTAGTTTGACTTATAACTTATCTGAGTGCTGCTAAACAATTTTTTTGAGCGAAATAATTTTTTTAATCTCGAAGTTCTATTAAAACTTATGGAATTTTTCCATGATGGATAGTGACTCTGAAATTGAAGATTTAATTGAATCATCTGAATCTGATGAAATATTTTCATCCTCGAATAGTGATACTGATGATGACAGTTTAGAAGATGTTCGAGATTGGTGCCCTATAAATACTTCTGCCAGACAACCAAGTCCTCCTAAGTTTCCCTTTTCTGCTAAACCCGGAATAAAAATTCCAATAGTGAACGCAAATTGAAAAAAGTGTCACATCATTTAAGGACAGCCCCATTGTGTTTCGAAATTTTTCGCTTTTCCAGTTTTGATCGACATTTAAATATTTGCAGTAATACTATCATGCAAATTTTAATTTAATTTTTTAAATAACAATTTTTTTTTTTTTTTTTTTTTTTTTTTTTTTACTTAATAAGTTCTATAATAATTTTCTGATAAGTATTTTTTTTTTTTTTTTTTTTTTTTTTTTTTTGTTAATATTAATTCGCGCTAAAGAAATCGATAAAAAGAGCACAGCATTTACCAGCATTTTTGCTGATCAAGAGGTGAAATATTTAAACAAATTTGTAAGCCGGACTACTTTTTTTATACAAAGGTTCATCTGTTAACCAAATTTTCAGTGGGGCGTCATATGATTTCTGTCCATAAGAAATTCATTTCTAATTTAAAGTTAACATATATAAGCCGTAATTTTCACTTCAAATTTGTTTCACGTGTAGTATTTTAATTGCTTCGGTATTTTGTATTTATTTATTTAGTTAGTTTTGTGTGTCTGTGTGTGTTTGAAATTTATGTGTAAATGTGTAGTTCATTAGATTTAAATTAATAATATAATTCAATAATCATGCTATTAACCCTTTCAGGAGCAAAGTACTTCTATACGTAAAGTACAGAAATGACAGTTCAAATGATGTTTATAGGTATAGTGTAGATATCACTAAATGTATATTTTTAAACAATATTGCAACTTTAAGCATATGTGGAGTTATATATCGTTGGGACTTTTTTCGTGTAGGGTTTTCGTCCGATAATTGTTTTATGCAGGGTGTTTTCGTCCTGTACCTAATCAGGCTAACTAAAAAGGAAAATGGAGATTATTCTATTTGAACGGCCTTTTGCAAAGAGATTGATTCATCAATTAATCTTTCATAGTTACATAAGCAAAATCTATTTATTTTTTAAAAGCAGTCTTAATACATAAATTTTATTATAATTCAGTTTTAATTATAAGGATAAGGAATATTTTTAAAATACAAAATGTTATCGATTAAAAAAAAGTAGACAAAAATATATAATTAAAATTGCAGTTAATTCTAAGTTTGGTTCAATAAATGATAGTGGGACTGGACAAATGCTCCACATTTTCTTAGAAATATAGCATAATCTTTTCAACTATCTTAAACCCAAATTGATTTTTCTTTGACACATTCCTGAATTCAGTTTTGTTAAAAAAAAAAAAAAAGAAAAAAAAACATTGAAATGGCAGGTGCGCTATCAAGAGATTATAAAGTCGAGCAAATTTTCCATTTTTCGATAAAGGCAGGAAGTCATTTAGAAAATTCTATCAAATTTCGAGTTTTGAAAAAAAAACCTGCACACAACACCTCGATAAAGATGATCATGAAAAAGCACTGGCGAATATGTAATTCATTTGACAGAAAAAATAAAGAGCTATTCAGTCTCAAATCATTTCCATAATCCTGATTGTTTTCGCCATGCCTTAATTATATATTTTTTAATTTATTCTTGAATGTGTCAAAGTTTGTAGATTTCGACATCCCCCCCCCCCAAAAAAAAAGTTCTTTTTCTTTATTTTCTTTTTTTTTCCTTGTTTTCTTTTCTTTCTTTCTTTCTTTTTTTTTTTTTTTTTATTGAATCAGTAACTTTTTTTAAAATTCAAAATGGTTTGTTAAGGATCCTCGAAAAGACATTTTTATTTATGCTACGTATTGCCTAAATTATGCTTTCTTAAGGACATCATTTCAATTTTTTTGTTTCTTTTTATTCCATTTTCACGCCTTCCTTTTCATACAATTATCAATATATATTTATTTATTTAGAGACTTCTTGTATTTTTTTTTCTTTGGCTTTAACTATAAGAAGGAATTTAAATATACAATTTTAGAATAGCCTTAAAATATCTAAGCAAACATATTTAAATTATAAAATCTAGGTTCAAGTACCTTCACACAAATTAATACTTTGTCAGTAGTAATAAACATTAAAAAGGCATATTAGAAAAATTTAAAAGTTGATTTATTCCAAAAACTATTTCATGGAGAAATGAGTGTTTGTATAGCTATTTTCTAATGCAAATTTATTTTTAATATCGAACAATTTGTCTAATTAATAAACGCTATATTAATAATAATGTTTTAATAATTTAAAAGTTACATTTGAAAGTAATTATACTGGTATTCTTTGAAAATCAATTTGAGACAGTTTTTCCTTGCAAAACATTATTCCAGAAAAAAAAAAAGAAAAAAAAAAGAAAAGAAAAGAAATATTTTAGAAAAGAAAAGTATGACCAAAAAACTCCTAAAAAATAAATCGTGCCACGTGATTTGCTCCATTTTCTGGATTAAAAAAAAAAAAAAAAAAAAAAAACAATCTTTAGTGAAATAAGGAAACGAGGTATTTATGATTATATTTTTAAAACTTATGCAACAGAATCTGCGATAAGTACATCTTCAAACATTTCCTCAGTACATGTTATCTGGTAAATACTGAGCATTCTAAGCTGATTAATCACTATTAGCTCTGACACCTTCTCCTCCCATCTAAGCTCCTACCACGCCTTCCATTCATACCGCAAGAATAGAGAAGGGGGTGAAAAATTCGGCTGGCGATTTTGCAAAACTTCCTGTCTTCAAAGAGGAGTTATTTTTGTGAAAACATATGCTGTTATTCAAGACATTTTCAAAGTAGTTTTTCCAAAGATACCGAAACGCTCAGAGGGTTAAAGAGCTTACACTCGGATTGGTACCACTTCCATTTCATAGAAATTGGTTCAGTAATTTTTTAGTAAACAAACAAAAACTATTAAAATTAGTGATTTTTCGCTAATTAAAACTGTTGAATGAGTTCCTACCATGGAGTGCAGTCAGGATGGCCGAGCGGTCTAAGGCGCCTGATTTAAGTTCTGGTTTTCGAAAGAGAGCGTGGGTTCGAGCCCCACTTCCGACGTACATGTATACAACAACCTATTCCGTATTATAATTTTTACACATATATTTTGCAAATTAAATACTAATTATATTATAAAGAATATTTTGTATTTAACCGTTTCCACAGAGTATCAGAGATATTTTACCAACTCAATACTTTATCAGTGAAAGAGTGCTAAAATAATAGACTTGCGAAAAGTAATATGACGTTGAATAAGTTCACCGAGTAGATTGTAATCAAGATAGCCGAGCGGTCTAAGGCGCCTGATTTAAGCTTTGGTTCTCGAAAGAGAGCGGGGATTCGAACCCCACTCCTGACATGCATGTATACAATAACCTTTTTCCGCATTATAATTTTTACACAAATATTTTACAAATTAAATACTAATTATGTTATTAAGAATATTTTGTATTTAACCGTTAGCACAGAGAATCAGAGATCTTTTATCTCCTCAATACTTTATCAGTGAAAGAGTGCTAAATTAATAGACTTGAAAAAAATAACATGACCTTGAATAAGTTCCCTGAAATGATTACAATCAGGATAGCCGAGCGGTCTAATGCGCTTGATTTAAGCTCTGGTTCTCGAAAGAGAACTTGGGTTCGAACCCCACTCCTGACATACATATATACAAAAACCTTTTCCGTATTGTTCTTTTTACACACATATTTTACAAATTAAATACTAATTATGCTATTAAGAATATTTTGTTTTTAACCGACTTCCAAAAAGGAGAGGAGGTTATCAATTCAACGTGTATGTTTTTTTTATGTATGTTCACCGATTACTCCGAAATTATGCAACCGATTTCTCTTATTTTTGTTTTAAATGAAAGAGAATGCTTTCGAATTGGTACCACTTCCGTTTCATCGAAATTGTTTCAGTACTTTTTTAGTAATGAGGCAAAAACTAATAAAATTAGTGATTTTTCGCTAATTAAAAGTGTTGAATAAGTTCGCTGGACATAGAGCAGATAGAATGGCCGAGCGGTCTAAGGCGCCAGATTTAAGCTCTGGTTCTCGAAAGAAACCGTGGGTTCGAACCCCACTCCTGACTTACGTGTAATTCAATAACCTTTTCGTATTATAATTTTTACATATATATTTTACAAATTAAATACTAATTATGCTTTTAATGATATTTTGTATCAGAGACCTTTTTATCAGTGAAAAGTACTAAAATAGACATGCGAAAAGTAACATCACATTAAATAAGTTAGCCGAGTAAATTGCAGTCGGGATAGCTGAGCGGTCTATAGCGTCTGAGTTAAACTCTGGTTCTCGAAAGAGATCGTGGGTTCGAACCCCACTGCTGACATACGTGTATGATACAAAATTTTTTCCGTATTATAATTTTTTAAACCGACTTAAAAAAGGGAGAGGAGGTTATCATCAATTCGACGCGTATGTATTTTTTTCTTATGCATGTTTACCGATTACATCAAAACTATCCAACCGATTAAACTAGTATTTGTGTTAAATTAAAGAGGTAACTCTCGAATTGGTATCACTTCCATTTCATCGAAATTGGTTCAGTACTTTTTTAGTAACTAGGCAAAAACTAATAAAATTAATGATTTCACGCAAATTAAAAGTAACATGGACGTTGAATAAGTTTGACGAACAAAATACAGTCAGGATGGCCAAGCGGTCTAAGGCGCATGATTTAAACTCTGGTTCTCGAAAGAATGCGGAGGTTCGAATCCCACTCCTGAGATACGTGTGTACACTGATTTTTTTCCGTCTTAAGATTTTTATATGCATATTTTAAAAATTAAATACTAATAATTATTAACCGACTTCAAAACAACAAGGAGTAGATTAACAATTCGACGCGTATGTGTTTTGTTATATATTTTCGCAGATTACTTCAAAACTATCAATCCGATTTATATGAATTTCGATTAAATGAAAGAGGTTGCTCTCGAATTGATACCACTTCCGTTTCATCAAAACTGATTCAGCACTTTTTTAGTAACTAGGTAAAAACTAATAAAATTAGTGATTTCTCGCAAATTAATATTGATTGTTGTAACCATTTTCTCAATCATAAGCTAATATAAAAAAAAAAAAAAACTAAAAAGTGAAAAATAAACTTTTTTACCAAAAATAGAAGCGACTTCGAATGCTACTGCAAAGTAAAAAATTTTTTTACAGAATATTTAATAAGAAATTAAAGAAAGAACATTGTATTTACCATGCGTTTTATTAGATTTATGTACATTAAATTGATTTTTTGGAGTCGTTGCCAGCCAAGCCAAGTTAAATGTAATTATTCAATATTAGAAACTTAGCTTTAATTTTGAACTTGGCTTGGCTGGCACCGACTCCAAAAAATCAATTTAATGTACATAAATCTAACAAAACGCATGGTAAATACAATGCTCTTTCTTTAATTTCTTATTAAATATTCTGTAAAAAAATTATTTTTTACTTTGCAGTAGCATTCGAAGTCGGTTCTATTTTTGGTAAAAAAGTTTATTTAAAAAATTGAGTGCAAATTGCTTTTTCTGTCAATTATTTGAACATTTTTTGATGTAGATATGTCGCCCCTAAGGTTGATAATTTTACAAATAGGCTTTATTTCCATGTCATTAGGAATGGTTTAATTCCAACTATAGTGTTGGTAAGTCTACCGCCTGCATTGTCAATGGACTACTTTGAGATTCAGATTTCTTAATTGTCACCAAACTGTCACCAACTGCTAAAATTCAGAAAATTTAATGACATAATAATTAAGTCGGAAATAAGGTTTATTTAAGCCTTTAATGGCCGCATTAAATTACGGTTTAAAAATTCAAATTCATTATTGCCACCACTTTTTTTTAATATTCATCTTATTTAATGATAAGTAAAATAATACCAGAATAAAACCAATTACACTATTTTATAAAATTGGTAGGAATCAAATAATTCTGAATAATATCTGTGAAGCTTGCAGTCCATGAATGTCTCGGACGCGACGATTATGTGGTTAACCAATTCATAAAAACAGATACCAGTCAAGGTGTTTCAATAAAAGAAAAGTAGTCCACTGGTAAAACAGCGTACCGCATAATTCGGGACTACTAATACTCTGGGTCCCTGTATTTTAAAGCAATTATCTCTGGATTGTCTAATCGTAGAACAATATGCAAACAAACATGGTGAAATAAACTGTAAGAATTAATTGGTGTCCAGAGCATTTAAGGGGTTGATTTGCGTGCAACACTATTCCTGCAACAACTGGTTTACTTTCCTGATTCCTCTTAGAGCTTTATTCATTCAACCTGGATTATTTGGATTTTAAAATTGTCACAGAACTTCATATAGAGTTACCATTTTATCAAACAGGCATTTGTTTACCTTACCCATCTCATAACTATAAATAAGATGAGCAAAATTACCATATTTTCCGGAGTACCTGCGGATCAAACAATCATTTTCCGACTCAAAATTTTTTTTAAAGAAATGTAACTTCAAATATCGCCGCAAATATTTGTTTTCAAACACAATTTAAAATTTCTGGGTCCAAAAAGAATTTTTGAAACAGCGGATTATACGACGAAAATTACGGTATTTTCACCTTTGTAAAATTTGCTACGTTATGCTTGTGCCATATATGTGAATTGTATAGATACTCAGATATTTGACATCCCTACCAAAGTGCACTAATCAGCCATTGAAGAAGGGATGCGAGAAAGCGTTTCCTTGTGAAAAAACAGCAGTAGATATGTTAAAGTTAACTTCGATTTTTCATTTAACCCGTTAGGGCACAGGCAAATTTTTTTCGTAAAATAAGAAATTATTGACTGACACCGGAATACAGAATCGAATTTTTTTTTTCAGAAATTAGGAATATCTTAACTTGAGCTTTTATTGTATAAGCAAAGTTTTCTTAAAATATTCTTGAGGCCGTTTACAAGTTTGGAATTAAAATTATCTGGAAAAGGTTAACAAAAAAATCTTTGCAATAGTTGTATGTGTGACTGAAGTCATTGAAGAGGGAGTAAGAGCGAGCGTTTCCTTGAGATAAAGACAGCAATAGATTTATTACAGCGAATTTTGATTGTTCATTTAATAAAAAAGCTTTCCCGTAGTTGTATGTGCGACTGAAATCACTGAAGAGGGAATGATAATGATCGTTTCCTTGTGAAAAAACAGCAATAGATATGTTAAAGTTAACTTCAATTTTTCATCTAACCCGTTATGGCACAGGCAAATTCTTTCCGTAAAATAAGTAATTATTGACTGACACCGGAATACAGAATCGAATTTTTTTCAGAAATTAGGAATCTCTTAACTTAGCCTTTGTTGTAAAAGCAAAGTTTTATTAAAATATTCTTCGTGCCGTTTGCAAGTTTGGAATTAAAATTAACCGAAAAAGATTAACCAAAAAAACTTTCCAATAGTTGTATGTGTGAATGAAGTCCTTGAAGAGGGAGTAAGAGAGAGCGTTTCCTTGAGATAAAGACAGCAATAGATTTATTACAGCGAATTTTGATTGTTCATTTAATAAAAAAGTTTTCCCGTAGTTCTATGTGCGACAGAAATCACTGAAGAGGGAGTGATAAAGATCGTTTCCTTGAGAAAAAGACAGCAGTAGATTTATTACAATTAACTTTAATTTCCCATTTAACAAAACAGCTTCACAGTAATTGTATGTGTGACTGAAGGCGTGAGAGCAGTTGTACCATGTGAATGCTACGCGCCATGTCTGTAGTATCGTCCACATAATGTGTCTATAAAGTGTGTTATGAACAATGTATATTATACAAAATGTAGATGTTATATATTTTTAGAACCAATTTAGAAGCCGATGGCATCGCTGCATTAATGTTTTCGGTAGCAAGTAATTGCATTTCGGTAATATTTAATCCTTTCAGGCACACTGTGCTCGGTCTGAGATACCTAATTTTAATTCCAAAAGTCAAGAATAATATTTTAATAAAATTTTGCTTTTACAATGAAGGCTTAAATTAAGTGATTTTTAATTTCTAAAAAAGGTCATTTGTAAATTCCGGTGACAGTCGATAATTTTACATTTTAATACAGAATTTGCACATGCCGGAAAGGGTTAAATCACACAAGAATTTAACCCTCTCATGCATAAATTATTTTTCATTATTTTGCATTATTGACTAAAAATCATTTTTTGAGATAAATGAAAACCCATTATAAAATAATTTTATTATTGCAATATATGCTAGCTCTTATCTATCAACAAATCGGATCTCTATAAATGAATGCTCAAAAGTTTTTTGCTTAATAATGCAGTAATTATCTGTCCTCATGTGAGGCCCGTATGCATGAGAGGGTTAAAACAAAATTATTTCAATGTAAGGAAACGCCCTTTTGCAGCTTTTCTTTTCTCCAAAGTTACATTAGTAAAATTTAATAAGAATTTCTGTTGGTTGTTGTTTCTAAAATTAGAAAAGTTATTGTATCAAAGCTGCGACTTTTTTTTTTTTTTTTTTTTTTTTTTTTTTTTTTTTTTTAATTCTATTTCGCATTTCTCTTTGAAAACAAAATTCTGTCACATGCTCTTTGAGAACACTTGCAAGAGAAATATATTTCAAAATATTTCTTTAATATAGTGGTATGAACAGAATAAAAAATAGTCGCATGTAGTAGTCCCGCAGCATATTCCACATCCCGCAACGGATTTACTGAGCAATGCGTGGAGTATTTCTTGATGCAAAGGATAATAAATGATTTCTGCGGGAAGGTACGATACTATACGATAAATTTAGAGTTATACAAAATCTCAAAATAAAATTAGAGCTGTTTTATTTTGCGATTTTTCAATCTTTACGTCAAAACTTTTTTTCGAAATGTTAAAGTATTGTTTACGGTAATCATTTTCCTATTAACTTACATATTTCTTTATACTGTTTTAGTGAAAATCAGTCACTCTTTCTATATCTATATTATAAAGGAAAAACATATCTGTTTGTAACGCATACGTCATTTTGAGAATGGCAACACTTTCCCCTGCAATTTCGGTGTTGCAGTTTTCGCTACTGCAAATTTTACACTTCTAAATATTGCACATTTTTAATTTTTACACCGTCGTATACAGAAAAAAATGTACTTTTAAATGCAGTTGTTTAAAAGCTGTATCTCAATTTATTTTTGAGATTTTAATTTTTTTATAGTTTTTAGTACCAAGTTTGTAATTGTGGCAACAGAAACATCCCATTTACTTTTAAAATTGAAAAAAAAAAAAAATAGAAATTAAAATGCGCAACACTTTTTCAATTTCGGTTTTGTTATTTTCGCTATTGCAAATTTTACACTTCTAAACATCCTACATTTTAAATTTTTACATCGTCGTTTAGAGAAGAAAATGTACTTTTAAATGCAATTCGTCTGAAAGCTGTATCTTGATTTATTTTTGAGATATTAATTTTTTTTTTAATTTTTAGTGCCAATTTCGTAATTGTGGCAACAGAATCTATCCATTTACGCTTAAAAAAAAAAAAAAAAAAAAAAAAGAAAAAAAGAAAAAAAAAAAGAAATTAAAAAGCGTATACTATTTTTAAAATATCGTCTATTATAAAATCTGGTGAATTTCGGTTTTATTTCATTTAATAATTTGGATAATTAAGTTTTATTGATTTTGTTAATTCTAGCTTAAAATAATATTTGTTTGAGAATTCGACTGACCTGACAATATAAAAATGTATTTTTACAGTAACTAATTTTGTAGATTTTATTATAAACCAATGAAACAGTTCTTTCTTAAATATTTTCTTTCGTCGAATTTCGACGGGTTCCACCTCGTTCAAAGTATAAATTTAGTTAAGAAATCCTCATGTTCTGCTCCCATTATTGATTATCTGATCAACTATTCAATGTCTGATGCATGCGTCGGTGGTTGCGTGTCCTAGAAGTAATCTTCAGTGACAAATATGAATTGCTTTATAATTACTTTTAGAGAGATCACGCCACTGGATGCTATGAAAGATTTATTAGGTGGATTTTCGGAAATACGCTTATACAGACTATTCCAGCATAAGCATTGAAGGAAAATCTTGATATAGAAAAACTTAGTATTTTGGATTGTAATGTACAACTTGCGGCTCGCGGACCACGAAATTACCACTATAAAATAATGTAATAATCTACCTTATTTAATGAAAAAAGTTTTCTAATCAAATAAGTAAGAGATTTCTTTCAATAATTCCTGATGTTCTAATAGAATAATTTATATAATGAAAGAAACTTTCAAATAAAGTAAGTCAAAGATATCTTTCAGAAATTCACTACGTTCTAATATAATTATTTACTTCATATGATGAAAGAAAATTTCAATTATTTAAATCAACGAATCTTTCAGGAATTCGAATGGCATATGCTTTGTTAGGTAAAAATGTTATGCAGATGTAATTTAGGAAATGTTGGAAAAAAAAAAAAAAAAAAAAAAAACCTTAACATCCATCAATAGAAAATTCATATAGTGTAAGTACAAAAATAGTGTTAAACTTAAAAGTTTAACACTAAATGTAACAAAAACAGTTTTTCCACCAGTATCAAATGAAAACATTCCAATTTGAATGAGAAATTTCAGCAACAAATAATTGATATGGAATACAGAAATAAATTAACCCTTAGTTTTCGAAGTACTCTTCCCAGACACCGAAGTATAAGGCAAAATTTGTTTGTAAATATATAAATGTGTTCGCACATATAAGAAACCGATTTTTTTTTTTTTTTTTTTTTTTTTTTTTTTGAAAATACTGGAGAACCATCCGCAAGCAGGATTGCCTTTTAGTATGAGGATATTTTTGTATTGTTATTCGTAAACTCAAGAAATTCTGAAAAAAAAGGATTATTTCTTCAAATAGTTATAACATGTATGTTATTAAATAAATAAAAAAGAATATCATAGGTTTCTGATACGAATGCGGAATTTCTGATTACAAAAAAAGCTAAAATAGAAACTATAGTTTTTAAACGTATCCTATATTTACAGATTCCTTACTTTAATCTGTAAAATAATTATAGAAGGTTATAAAATAAAACTGGTCCAATCAGTTTTATTCTGCAATTTTTAAAATCGGTCTAAAAACCTGCATTCGATTGACCCCTTTGCTGGTTCTTTCTTTTCCGTTCAATAAATTGAAAATAATGGATTCACACCACTATTATTTAAATAAAATATTTGTAACATTTCGTCTAAACATTTCCGCCCTTAAATAGTATAAAATTATTTTTAAAAAATAGTGGTGTCAAAAAGCTTTAAATGATGAATTAAGCAAATTCGTCTTGCCCGAACCGCGTACGGGCAAATCAGTTAAAGCGTTAAGTGACATATTTCTTCATATTATCTTACATGAAATCAGTCAACAGATATTGTTATTGGATTCTAATTTTATTTAACATAGTTTCCTGCGCTGCTTCCATTATTGATTATCCGATCAATTAATCAATGTCAAATTGTATGCTTCACTAGTTGCGTGTATTTGAACAAATCTTCAGTGACAAATATGAATTGCTGTTTAATTTATTTTATCAAGATCACACAATTGGGTGTTATAAAAGCTTTGCATGGTGGGTTTTGGGAAATAAGTCTGGCGTAAAAAAGGTTCAAGTGAAATCATTAAATGAAAAATTGATATCTAAAAGTTTGATATGCACAACCTGTGGCTCATTAGTTATCAAGTTACCAGTATTACATAAAATAATAATTTACTACATTTATCGATATTAATTTTCCAGTTAAATAAGTCAAAGATACCTTTCGGAAATTCCGATGGCAGATTACTTTTAGGTAAATACTGGCAGCTTTCGCCCGTACGCTGATCGGTTTCACTAAAAGAATCTTGAATCAAACGAAATACATCAGAGGAAATTTTTTTTAAAAAATTGCAAAAAAGAATACAAATAAGTCTACATAATTGTTATTTTATTTGTATAATCTTATATTATCCTGCTTAAAGTCAATGTTGACGACAAAACAGACGAAATAGGCTTTAATATCACTGAAGTTTAACTATTTTTAGTAGATTTGTTAGCTTGAATTTTCCGTTTCTATCTATAACAGCACCAGAGATATGGCAAAATGTCCGGAAAATACGAGCATCCCTTGAAATACTCTTAGCTGTAAATTAAAAAAAAAAAAAAAATGTATTTTAAATTTTTTCGAACCCTATTTTTTTTTAGAAACTACCACTAGCAATCCAAATAGTTTAAATAGTGTTTAACGAACATTTTATTGATTGAAACATAACGAATATTGTTATTTTGCATGCTATTCAACTATTCACATGACAATAGGTGAAGGAAGAGTGTTCGGAGATGTTTAGAAAATATTATATTACAACAAGATTTGACCAATATTACAACTTTATAATATTTTTTGAGCTTTACTGCACATGATTCTTTCAATAAAATAACCTTTATTTTATATTTAAAGAATTAAATATATGTTTAAAATACAGGAATCGCATACGGTCCAAACAGAATTAAGTAAATATTTATTATTATTATTATTATTATTATTATTATTAAATGCCTAAACGTTAATGAAGTCATATAGTAAGTGCATAGACACATATTAAAAATTTTACCTGTAAACAGTAAAAAAAAAGTATTTGTTAAAACAAAATAATACTTAGTTAAAAGACATGTACTATTAATAGTATACCAGAACCGAAAGGGTTAAGTTTGTTTAGTGGGCTTGTTATTCTCATATTCATGCTTCTACCTAAAACTGCCACTGGGATATGACACCATGATCCAACAGATTCGTGCCTACAGTTGATCCTTTTGGAGGGGGAGAGTGATTTGTAAAATCGTGGGAAAAAAAATGTTTAATAATTCTTTTAATAAGTTTGTTGGTTTGAATTTCATCTTCTAAATAATGCTGCTGCTGGGAAACGGTGAGCCATTGGCGATTCGCGAAAACTTACCTATCGAAAAAAAAAAAAAAATCTTCATCGTAGCAAACACAATCGATATAGTTATCGATTATTTCCGAGAATCTACAATCGAGATTATCTACAATCGATAGTTAAAATATCTTTTTTAACATGTTAATAAAGAAGATATCAGTAAATACATGATAACTATAAATAAATGGAAGTAAAAAAAAAAAATTGAAGAGAAATTATAAGGGAGCCATAGTAGTGAAAAAGTAATATAACGGCATCAACTGGTTGCAAAATGTTGAAAAGACGCGAGTTAACACTTTAATGGTCGCACTAAATTACGATTTAAAAATTCAAATTCATTATTGCCACCACTGTTTTGATAAAAAAAATATTCATTTTATTTAATGAAAGGTAAAAATGATACCAGAATAAAACCAATAAACACTATTTTATAAAACTGGTGAGAATCAAACAATTCTGAATAAAAACCTTGAAGCTTGCAGCCCGAGAATGTCTCGGACGCGACGATTAACACTAGAACCGCCGGGTATTTTACTCAAGTTTTATAAAAAGTTTCTCTCACCAGAATTTTAATGTTAAACTATTTAACTTATTTAATTTCTCTATTTTTCTGCTGATTTGATTTAGCATATTTTATGATGAAAATTCTGGTTCGAATCGACTATTATCAATCTGGCAGGGGTCATTTTGACACCTAATGGCGGTTCTAGTATTAAGTGGTTAACATGAAAAGATAAGGGAGTTTAAGTATCAAAAATTAGAACTTTTCGGCGATTAGTCAGATTTTTCTTTAAACATATCTACATACCAATAAATTCTGACACCTGTATTTTATAACAGATTTAATTGATTTGCTTTATTTCACAAATTTAACAGGAAATAACCTTTAAAAATTATTGGTACAAAAAAGCCAAAGAATCTTTAACAAACTTTAAAAAATTCGCTTTCATCAGTTGGCAATTTTGTATCAGCGCTCAGGGCTAACTTTCAGGGGGCGATGACGCAGAAATCGTTTGAGTACGCAACCGTTTGCATAAGTTTATAAAACTTGCATAAAAACGACTGCGTACTGAAAGTTTTACCACTGTTATTTTTGTTATTTTCTTAAACTCCATGGATTAAAATAAATTTAAAAGATAATTTTATTGGACACGATGATAAAACTGCTATTATTAACGCATTTAAGACAGATATTGAAATCAAGTGAGCATTGAAGTTTTATTTTAAAATTATTATTGTGCTTAAATTATTGGCTTGCACTGTAATTTTTTTTTATTAAAACTTTATTCAAAATGAATATGAAAGTGTGAATTCGCGAAATTTCAATTTATTTCGATCAATTGTTTAGATTTATTGGAATATCATGCAAAAATATCATGGAATTATTTTACATTGTTGATATTTTGTATCTTACAAGCGTATCGACTTTGAACCATTGATTATCAAAATAAATCCTTGACGTAATTATGGCAAAAGATATTTTTGTTTATATTAATAGCCTTTTAAATTTTTATGTAAATTAAATAGATTATTTTATCTTTCATCTTTTAATTAATTTCTTTTTAATCACCAAAATGCATCTTAAATTAAAATTATTCTAAATCAAAACCCTTTACCTATTAAGAATTTAGAATTATATTCCACATACAATCTCGAAAATTGCCTTTAGTGGAAACATTAATTGCCGTTTAATGGCTTTCATAAATTCCAGTGGTGTGCATAATCCAATGATTTATGGCAGGGATTATCATCACAAAGCCGAACTATAGTGGCTGCCATTTTGATGCTCCGGAATGTGAATTTCGGCAATCTTACAGGCAGCATCAACAATTGTGAAAATGTATAGCAGACTTAACATCTCACTAGAATTCTTAACATCACACACAATGTATGTGTAACAATGTATAAATAATGTATGTGTAATGGCAAACATCTTAAAATTACGTGCATTTTTTTTTTTGTTTTTTTTTTTTGTAGGGGGATTACAGAAATTATTTCAATAATGTATAATTTTATTTTTAATTAGTTTAATTGAAATGTTTGCTTAAAAATAAATTCTTCTTTAATAACGTTCACTTTTAAAAATACAAATTTTTAAATTACTCAATTGTTGAATAATTTATGTTTACTTCTTCTTAGATGAATTAAAATATTAAGCAGCTTTCAAAAGCATGAAGAAATAATGAAATATGTTCAATAGCTCCTGGGTTAATAGTTACTTCTAAAAAAGCTGTTTTCGGTAGGATTTTGCGTTTTTACCCCATTGAATGTAGCGTGTAATCAAATTAAATGTTTATAAACTTAATTAAAAGCATGATATATTCAATATTTTTATATTTCGCTTTAGAAGATTAAGAAACTTAAGATAGAAATGTGATTTAATCGTCATTTTAAACAGAAAAAAATAGACAATTGTAATTCAATACTTTTTTTTAAATTGGAAGATTTTTATGTCCTGGATACCCTTAAGCACAATTGTCTAAAAATAAAAATATTTCATATACACTTCGACAACATATGTAAGCGAAATATGCTAAAAATTTATGTTTTGAAAAAGGTTCTGCAACCAGAATATAAAAAACAGACGTTAATGGCGGTCTTGTGTATGCTGATAGTTTTCTAAACTGGGAAATTTTTATATCGTTCTATTCCATTACTCTGAATATTTTAATGAACAACTCAAAGATATGACAAGGATATGACACAAAAAGATTTTTTTATTTTTGCATTAAAAAGGATGATTCAGATATATTTTTAGAGTCGTTCCTATGAAGATGGTTTTCAACTGTTATAGCGTCCATTTCAATTTCATTCTTTTGCGAGAAGCTGGCTTGACCACTTCGACGTGACTTCCAGTCTGTTGAGGAGCCGCAGTCGGATGATTGCCTGCATCGTCCTCCAGACGATATATCGGAGATTGTAGTTGTTATAGAGTTGGGAGGAACGTTCAAAGAGTAACGAAGTCGAAATCGATAAACAGTACGACGAATCAGATCCATTACCTGAAAAACACAAAAAATCATTACAGAAATGATTTGATGTAAGCAATAGCACAACGCCTGAAAACGCTTATGTTTATAATGTAAAATATCTTTGATTTTACAGGCAATTTAAATAGTATACTGGGTGATTAAAAAAACGTAGACAAATTGATATGACAAATAAGGCATACGACAAGGATAAAAAATCGCATAGGAACATGGGGCCGCAAACCACTAATTCAGTCACAAATACAGGGTGTTTCATCCTAACTCATATTGGGTTGATAGTAATAAATTTCTGAAAACTGAAGTATATTATAATAAAACATTTAACAGGCATTCTCAGATTTGTTTTAAATGTCATAACACTAAACAAAAGTGGTAGAAGTTTGCATTATGCGCACCAGCAATATACACTTGGCATCTCACATATTGGACAGTGATAATCAGTTTTACAGCATCATTGATTGCTTGAGCAATATGTTTTCCCAGATCTTTTCGTAACGTTATCACATTTCACGCAAAACAAGGTACATATCCTTTGATTTTCTTTACAATATTTTTATTTTCCTCGAAATTATTACTTTCAAATCGGGTGTAGCTAGAATTAAACATCCTGTATTTGTGATTCAATAAGCAATTTGCGACTCGATGTTCCTTTGTGATTTTTTATCTTTGTTGTATGCTTAATTTGTCATATCATTTTGTCCACGTTTTTTTTTATCTCCCTGTAGGATGTCAAACGCAGTGGCGTAGCTAAGGGGGGGGCAAGAGGGGCGTCCGCCCCGGGCGCCGAGGCCTAGGGGCGCCAAATTGAGAGAAATTGTTATATATCTATATTGGGGTAGGGGCGCAAAATTTCTTGCTGGCCCCGGGCGCCAAAAAACATAGCTACGCCACTGGTCAAACGCACTGAAAAATTAAAAGGGCGTTTCGGATTCCATAGTAAACTCATCAGCAATTTTTAGCGCAAAAGTCACAAATTTTTTTTAAATGACTATACTTTTTCGAAATTTTGCGAAATCTATTGTTGTCAAATCGAATTGTGACAGTTGTAGAAGTTAAACATTTTTAGAAACATGGTACTTCAGAATTACCGATTTGTATATTAACGAAACTGAATCCTTTATAATAGAACAGAATGAATATAAATGTTAACCATTTTCACCCGAGAGTGGATTCTCACAGACCACTGGTGTTCCGCGTAAATGGGTGCCCCATATTCTCTGGAGACCAGCATTTAACCGTTTGAAAGGCGGTGGGATAAAATATATCCCACCTAATTTTAAATACAAAATGCTACATTGACACCAGAATTTTGTAATGGAAATTTTAAATTAACTACGTTAAGAAAAGCATTTCTCTATCTAGCAATAAATTTGTTTTTGAATTCTGGTGTCAATCAATCATTTTAGCATATTAAGAATAGATTGATGTGCTTTGCCCCTCAAAGAATTACAACTAATTTTGTTCGTCTTATCTAATGACTGAATAACCTGCGATAAAAGATGGCAATAGATACTGTAGTGGGGTCCAAAGCAATTGACGTCCCGATTTACTAGAGATACCTGAAAACACTCTTGGTGAGTAATAGTCACTTCTCGTGTGCAAAGGATCAACATAACTAGAACTTTCATCTTGACTGTCCTCATTCAATTTTTCTGCGAGTTAATTTTTTATTTTTATTTTTTACTTATTTTATTTTATTTTATTTATTTATTTATTTATTTATTTTTGTCGATGAAAATTTGCTAATGTGGAATTCTATGGAATCCGGAACGCCTTTTTAGTAAAATGACTTTTAGTGTTTTTAACATTCTATATAATTGTAATTGTCCGTAATTGTCTTAAAAGACAGCACTTTTCGTGTTTAAATGAGGTTCTTGATGTAGTTTTAGGGCACTGATTTTATATAATTTTGTTTAAATCTTGATTTTTTATTATCAATCTTAACTAATGCACTTTCCACCATTATAAATATTACTTTCTCGTACTTCAGTTCAAGCCCGAATAAAAGGTAGATAGAGGGATGTTTGTTTGGCCATCACTTTTATTCCGAAAATTCGGTTTCATACCGGAAATTCTTACAAAAGAAGCTTTGCTTTAAACATTTACAAAATTTCTGTCATTAAATAAATATTTTCTTTTAATCTTGATTTTTTTAATTAATCTTAACTCATGCACTTTCCACTATTATAAATATTACTTTCTCGTACTTCACTTCAAATCCGGGTGAAAGGTGAATAGAGGGAAGTCAGCTTGACCATCACTTTTAGTTCGAAAATTAGATTTTATGCCTGAAATTTTTAAAGAAGTATCTTTACTTTAAACATTTTCAAAATTTCTGTCATTAATAAACCAGAAAATACTGTTCATATTTCATGCAAGAACTCGCAATCTATTTACAATAAAGTCTGAGTAAAGAAAAGTGTAGTAACCAATCCTGTAAGAATCATTTTGGTCAGTGAATCGACCGTAGCTAAACGCAATGTTAGGCTTAATGGAAAACATATATTAATATATAATAGCTAAATGATTAATTCTTCTATTTGAAATAATATTTGTTGAGCATATTTTCCTATAAAACATGTATATCCTATCCAATTATAATATATTAAGTTCCAAACTGAATATAAACTATTATAAACAAACGAACGCTTCACCGTTGCAATTCAAAAGAACAAATTCCTTTTCTATAAACAAATGAACGACTCTGAGTGATTCATTAAAAAAAAGACTAATATTCATTTTTTTCTTTTAAAATTTTTATAAAAGCATATTAAATTCTTTAAATATATTTTGAAATTACATTTTTCACTTTCGTTTACGTTTATATGCAGTAAACTTACAGCATTTGAAAGGGAAAAAATATTCAAGTCAATGATTTTTTCGTTCGTGTGTTAACTTCAATTTTTATTGTAGTACGATCTATTGGCATCAATATAAATGCAGAATTTTTTGGATTGAATTTAAAGAAAAAAAAATAATAAAGAAAGCAATATCTAATAATGTGATTAAAGATTTTTTATGCATTTTCATTGCATAATTTTAAATTATCATTCAATAAATCTAAATAAATAGAATATTTTTATTATGATTTCTGTGATATAATTTAAATCTAGTTTTATTATTTTCTTAAGATGCTAACATTTACCTGTTTAATTCTTTTTACTTTGTTTTCTGTTATAAATAAAATATTTTTTTCAAGATGTAATGGTTATATAAGATAATGTCATGACTGTATTAGTAAGAATGAAAATTATTTTTCCACATTCTATTATTAAATTATAATTTTGTTTACTATTTAAAGTTATATTCAAAAGTTGCTATGCTACAAATCAAAATTTTATCTGCTCTGACGTAACTAATATCAACAACTAATATCAATTTAAAGAATATAAACAAACAAACGCTTCACCGTTGCCATTCAAAAGAACAAATTCCTTTTCTAGAAACAAATGAACGACTCTGGGTGATTCATTAATTTTGTTTACTTTTTACAGTTATATTCAAAAGTTGATATGCTAGAAATCAAAATTTTATCTGCTTTGATGTATTAATATCTGTAGTATATGGTATTCTATATTTCTTACATTTTATTGATATTTGATAAGAATTATAAATTTCGTTTTCAATGCAAGCAAATCCGAAGTAGATATAAGCTAAGCTTTTAAAAATTGGTATAATTAAATTAAGATTTTACAAAATAAATATTAATAACAATTTTGGTTTTCAATAATAGAGAATGAATTTTCAAAGTTACACAGCTGAAGCTTTAAAAAATTTATTTTGATTTAAATCAATACCTCTTGCTTCTGCATATTTTCTTTAAGAAATTACAATTTTACCAAAAAGTGCTTTTGTTTATATTAATTGTTTATAGATGGCGTCAAAATCATACTTAAAAACAAAATATAAAGCTTCTATAACTAAAACTATCGAACTAGAAATCTATCTTATATCCTTCCTATATCTATGACTAAAACCGCTGCCGAGTCATAGTTTTTTTTTAAATAAAAATATTGCATTTTAAAATTGAGTAAAATCAATGTTTAATCTTAATAATTTGTGAAATCCTCAGAAATTGCCTTTTATTTTGCTAATTATCATTATTGTTTTAATAAATACTGTCGTTTGTTTTACTCAAATGTTGAACTATTTCAGAAATTGAATATCAAGTAAAAAAGAAAGAAAATATCCTCATAATTTGTATTTGTAAAAATCTATTGCTATTTTTAAAATATGTCAATCAGGATATTTTTGAATAATGGGATGTAACTTTGCAAGACGTCCTAATATTCAATATCTTTGATTCCAAAAGACTAAATAAACTCCAGAAGTGTGCTCAGTTGGCAAGGTTTTAAACTGCAATTTCTACCTTTTATTTTAGAAAATAAATTAGCTACATTATGCGCAATTTATTGCATCATACAACTAATTGTGTGAGGTACTGTTTTCAAGTTTATTTTGTATCCTGTTTTGAAGTTGTTGTAATCCAATTAAATTTTAATTGTGCGTAACAATATTTTTATTTATAAGACATATTATTATCTAAATGTTTCAAATGTGTTAATATTTTGTTATTATTCAATTATTAGCAGTTAATAAAATGCAAAATAAGAAGGCACTTCCGTTTTATCCTATTTTCAGGGTAACTTTGAGCCGGCTGAGAGTCACACTGATGTTTATAGTTGCTACTATCAAAAATTCTCCATATATGCACGTATATTTTATAAAAATGCCGAAAATGTACATTAGGTATAACATATAAATATTTTCACAAATACAGTCGAGTCTCCCTATAACGAAACTCCATACATCAAATTTCTCTATATAACGAATTTTTAGTAGGAATGGTCCCCTTTCCCCATGATTACATTTAAAACAGTCTCTATATAGCGAAATATCTATCTCCATATAACGAATATTTTCATAAAATGCTCTTTGTTTATTCAGTTTTAAAAAAGCTTCGAAATCACATGGACTCAATATTGGATCACTTATTTCTGATTTATTGTTCAATGTTGAGATTTTTGTATTACTTTTGTCATTGAATCTCATTGTTCTTTAAATCCAACGAATTAATTCCTCTCCCTTCCCCTCCCACACACCTTTCAATATCCTTCTTAAAATAGTGTCAATTGGATTTTTCACTTGTAAGAGCGGGATCTACGTGGGTAATTTTTGAATTGGTGGTGAATTTGTATTTTTTTTTTTTTTGGGGGGGGGGGGGTAATTGCTAAAATTTGACCATTTTTTCGAGAATGTAACAATTTTGAAATTAAAACAACAAAAAATTACAGATTTCTTCGTCTAAAATTAATGCAAGTCTTCCTTATTTGATTTTCATTAACCTTTCAAATAAATGTCTATTCTCTTTTTTGAAAATGTTTAAATAATTAAAAAATAGAATATTAGGTTAATATTTATAGTTAAACATTTCAAATTCTTAATTAATAATATTTGTTCAAAATTTACACATTAAATAAGAATTTTAACTTAATTCTCTATACAACGAATTTCTCTATCTAATGAATTTTTTGCTGGAACAATGGATTTCGTTATACAGGGTGTCTGTAAAAGAACTCCGGGGTTTTAAAAATTCATATCTCACTAACTATAAAAGATAGCAAAATTTAGTCGATTTCTCTGAAAAGAGTAGCTCAAAAAGTTTTACTCATACGAATTGGGAATGTTTGCATCAACTGTTGGCGGCGCTGCAGGGCGTTGACCTTGAGATGATGGCGACTCCTCAACAAAAGGTTCAATGTGTTATTTGGCTCATAGAAACGAAGTCTGTAGTTACCGTACAAAGAAACTTTCGACGTAACTATGGTGTTAACTCGCCTTCTGACAAAACCATTCGTCAATGGTTCAGTGCATTTAAGGAAACAGGAAGTGTTTTGAAGCAAAAGTCACCGGGTAGACCGAGAGTGTCTCAAGAGAAAGTGGACAGAATCCGTCTGCCGTGCCACTAACGGGGCTCATATAGAACTTTACTAAGTGTTAAAAAAACTTGAAAATGTAAGCTTTTCAGTCATGTATAAAACATGTATGTATGTTTTTTATTTCATTAAAATATTTTGCCTCAAAACCCCGGAGTTCTTTTATAGACACCCTGTATAGAGACTCATCTGTATGTGTAAAATACATAAAACTCATTTAAAGGCTTATTCGGGCGGAGCTTTTCAAATTTGACATGACAATGTATAAAAACAATCAACATTTTTTATTCTTGTTTAAATAATACTAATACTAGTATATATTACTACAACTATGGATATATTTATTGAATTAAAACATTGAAAATCGTTTTCACTGTATTTTTATGTTTTATATGGACAATAAATAGTTTTTTTTCATTTCTAAATATTCATGGTTCTCTTCCACTTTTCTTATGCATAATATTTGCTGTAATATAAATTATACAAATCCCGAGATGTTGGGAAATGTAAATTAGGAGTCTTTGCATATGTGAAAACATTTTTTGAGGCTCAAAGTTGCAATAATTGTAATACTTTTCTTTGTAATGACTTATTTTAGATGATATTTATCATATGGTACAAAGTTACCAAAAAGGGTGGGTAATTTTGCACCAGGGTAAAAATTCATTTTTTTATTGCTTTTAACATCATTATTCCTTAATTTTTAAAAATCATATAGTAATTTAGGACCATTTCTACTCTTTTATGCCCCTAATTACATCAATATTCTTAAAATAAAAGTATCACACATGAAAATAGAGAAAATGGGGATCAAAGTTACACTGAGTGACTGTATATGTAACATTTAAGGGTGTATTTCGATTCAAACTGCTTATTTTCCGATTTATTTTTGAACTCATTTTTGCTCTCAAATACACCAAACTTTCAAAATCACTTATTTGGAGAGTACACAAGGTGCCGTGATTACAGACAATACAGACAATATTGCAATACAGGCAATATTGCAAAAAAAGCAGGCATTTCAAACAGATTTTTCCGAAGCGGGAGATTTGGACACGAAAAAGAGGGTCATACTGAGAAGATAATTGTTTATAAATCAAATTCTAATGAATTGAGCGTAAAATGATATCACACGGCGCCTCATACATCCCTTCAAGAATCCCCTCAGCAAGTTTCATGTTTCTAGTTTTAAAAATGTGTCTGAAATTGTATCAGAAAATTTCGAGGTGTTGAAGGTGGAAAACCGTTTTTTCGAATACACCCTTAATATCATGATTAAATTTGAGTAAGTCAAATTAAATATTTCAACGCAAAGTTACTGGAAATTTCAGTGGCTCTATAAAAAAAATGCAAGGAATTGAATATGTTAAGCCCCATCCCCTATAAAATTGAATACGGTAGATCCAACCGCAATTATTTTTTGACAATTTGAGTAAATCATAATTATAATGACAATCACATACACTATATTGAAAACAGTCGTAGCAGGGCTGCCACAGGTGACTATTTTTATATTTCTTTCGTACCAGTATTTTTCGAATATAAATTTTGAAGTAGATTTTTCTTTCAAATGTTGTCAAACAGTTTTTTAAGGATTTCTGTTTTAAGAAAGTGGTACCAGTTAGAATTAAAAAATAGTCGCCTGTGACAGCCCTGTCTTAGGATACTTTCGACCAAGCTTACCAGTTTGGCCTTTTTATCTCTCGAAATTCCGAAGACTGTATTTCGTCTTATTTCATGGCATATATTTCGTGATTATATAAAGTAAAAATTCCTCTTTCGGAAATTCGAATACCGAATTTCCGAATATAAAGAATGTCAAACTTGTAATACTGCTTTGAACGTTTTATTGAACATTTAAAGCAATTGTTCTCAACATAGGATGTACGTCTCATAGGGAAAGAAGAGGAAATTCAATTTTAAAGGAGGCAATACTACAAATTTTACTATCCCATTCTTTATCACTGTACTTTTATTTGTTTTTGAAAAAAAAAATTGGACAAAAAATAAATTACTGCATGCAGATTTAAAAAATAAAAGTAATGCTGGAACAGAATATATTCCATTTAAAAAAAAAAAAAAAAAACTTTATAAAAAAAATGGAAATATTCAAAATGCAGCCTTACCTCCTCCCTCCCCCCCCCCCCCCCCCCGCTCTTCGCTACAACTCTAAGACTCCCGAGTTCGGGTGCAATACATCTGACAGGTGTCTGTTGAAAATCATCACTGGGTATACTCAAAGTAAATAAACCTGCACGCTCTAGTAAAGGAGATGAAAATAGAATTGATTGTGCTATGCCTGTCAGGCCTATTGCGACCGACGGAGACATAATGTAAAATTATCACTCATAAAAAAATATCATTTTTTTTTAAATTTGCATAGCGTGCAAAAAAAAACTAAGTGAAATAAAATGGCTAGTTGAAATTCAAAATATTTAAGAAGTAACAGGAAATTTTAAACGAGCACGAATCAACTGAAAACCAGGTATACCAGATCTATCCAGACACAGAGTTAAAAATATACTAACGATATATGTAACGGTATATGATGAAATGATGAACAAATTTATCTGTCAAGCAGTAAAAATTTACTGAAAAAAATTATAAAAAAATTGATACAAGTTATCATAAAAAATAAACATTTATTCAGAATACAATAAAAGTAGTATTTTTTTTTCTTAATTGATTAAACCGGTAATTTGACTACCTGGTGTACTTTCTTCACATAGATATGCACATAAGTATATAAATACTTCTTTAATTTTCTTAACTTTGAAATTAAATCGATTTTATAATTTTTACAAGTTTGGTAGTTTTTTTTTTTTTTTTTTTTTTTTTTTTTTAATTTCCCTTTTTAATGGTGTCTATGGATCAATTTTAGGGAAAATGATAAAACCCACACCAGGAAATAATTAAAAATAAATTAGTCTGATATAATTTTAATGTAATCGCAATTTGTGCTATTGAAATCTAATCCTGCAGTTCGAGTAATGGCAATCTTCTTTGCTTGCCTATAATACGTTTCTGGAATGAACATAAAATCTACATTATAATGCGCGGTAGCCCAAAATATAAGATCGAAATTTATGGGTGCACATTATACACCGAATATAAAATTAATAGATTTAAAAATAAGAAAAATATGTGCATGAAATAATAAGCTTTAATAATTAATAAGTTTTTATAAATAAAAGCTTCAATAATTTTAGCTATAGTGTAATTGATTGAATTAGGATTTAATAGATAATTGGAAAAGTTTATATTTTTCATATTACGAATAAAAAATGCTTGTATTTGAAAATATTTTTTATTGTTTTTCACTTCAGTATACTATTGGAAAACATCGAAAATTTTTTGGAATGAGTGATTTCAAAAGATAAGAGCATCACGTATATGTAACGTAATTTTCAGCGTATAATCCGCTGATCAAACAATACTTTTTTAACTTAGAATTTTTTAAAAATAAAATGTAACTTATTAGATCGAGGTAAATATTTGGCTTATATTACAGAATAAATTTTTTGGACTCAAAGTGAATTGTTTGATTCACGAATCATACGCCGGAAATTACGATACGTACATTTCATGTTTTTTTTGTAAAGAGATTGTGCGCGTTATATGACAAATACACCTAAAAAAGAAAAATACGGTCTAAAAGTAGGTGCACGTAATACAAAGAGGAGGATTTTACGGTAAATTAACAGCAAGAGATTTTCCAAGTGTCGTGTCGCACACAGTTTAAATATGAGTGATAAAATAACTATAAAAAGTTGTAATACCTTAATGACGGATGAGGATTGCTCACTATTTTTATATCAGTCATCATACATTACACAATTTTTAGATGTTTTTCTGTGTGATAGATCTTGAAGACATTCTACTGTACGTGCACCACCCATCCTTTTTCCCTCATATTGATACCAATTAATTTTTTAAAAAATATGCACGGATTTTCAAAAAAATGGACTTTTTTAAATTGAACTAATGAAGAAAATATTAATCCTAAGTATAGTGATAACATATTTTGAATTGCCTCAATTCTTAAACCCACTTGATAAATTAACTTAGTACAATAAAAGTAGTTTAACTTTTTCAACTAAAATTATAATATTTATACAACTGTAAAAAAATACATTATTTCAGAGTTTGAATGAATACAATATACTATATCATAAATAAAATAACTACTGTTTATAAAAATCATAATTTTTTTTCAAGAAAAAATTTAAAAGAAATTACTTGCACAAAAAAGGAACAGTATCAATTTTAACGGACGGCGACCAACAACTCCCTAGAAAAATTTTACTTTATTCACACCACTTTTGTTTAAAAAATTTCTTTAAATATAATAATTTCTAAAATATTCTGATCGTATAAAGTAAATATTATTTCCTATTTTTCTTTTGCACAAACAAATTTAGCATAAAAAATGATGCCTTTTCAAATTTGCTATTGGACCTCAAAGAGTTAAGTCACTGTCAGCTCTTAAATCCTTCGCGACGGGAGCCTTTAACGAAATTTTTGATGTTTTGTCACCGGTTTTTAAAAACACAAATTTGTGTGTTATTGAATCGAGAAAATGTTCCGATTAACTAGGGCAAATTTTACTGGTGGGGATAAACAAGTACAGTGAAACCCCGATAATTCGGATTAATTGGGACCAGACCCAATCCAGATTATCGAAAATCCGGATTATCCGGAGTGTTAGAAAAAAATGAAATAAAATCAAACATGCTTACAGAAAATCACCTTTATGTTTAACTTATTAATTATTTACAGACAGTAAAAATGTTTACTTTGTACTAAAAAAGCTTGTAATTTTGTGCTTTGCCAGTTTTCTGTGCCTTTATCGAGGCGTGCGGTCACGCATTCGCTTGAGCATAAGTAGTTCGTTGGGCAATAAGTTCTAAGTAGTTTAAATAAGAAAGTTTAAGGTATTCTTCCAAAATATTTCAGAAAAAAGTTTTTTTAATTCAGAATGTGACAACGAAACAAGTTAATGTTATGGAAATTTAGCCAAATCGCTTCTCAAACTTGAAAAAAAAAATTGACTAAACCGATCCGGATTAACGGGGTTCAAATTAGTGTGGTTCTACAATATTCTTAAACTTTTTTTGCGGCAGGTATACGTGTCGATCGTCTCCAAGGGGTTAATGGCTTCTCTTATGATAAAAGTTTGTCAAGTTTTCAAAATATGCATTTGTCACCTAGTCGAAATAGTTCAATGCTAATGTTTGCTGTCACAAGGTAAAATATTTTCATCGCATTGATGACCTGTGTACAGCATTTGTTCGAATTCTGTTCATGGGGATATAAGAGTTTCTTATAAAGAATTAAGAAATTTAGCAAGTTGTTTTTTTAAAGCATGTAAAGTTTTCAACCAAATTTAATGCCATTTTCAGATACCTTCATGAAGACGGCAGGAACAACCTATTATACTTAGAATATAAATACATGAACTTTTTCCCTTATTATCCCGAGTTATCTCTGGTTTGTATATAGTAAGGTTAATTTTTATCCTAAGAATACTCGGGCATAATTTGCCGTTAAGATTTTCTTATCACGTTTTTACTCGGCCTGAAGATTTAAAGGAAAGAAAATATTTTTATGTGATGCAATAAATTACATATGATATTTGATTGTCTGTTTTCCAACACTTGTGATATGAAATGCAAATGATGAAATGCAATAATGTGATTGAAAAAAATGCATTTTTTTTTCTTTCTGTAAGCAGTGTTTGAATGTTTTAAGGACTTTCAAGCTTCCTGTACCAGAATTTGTATAAAGTAACATTTGCCTTACTTAACAAAAAAGAAAATATATATATATATATATATATATATCTTCACATATTATGACCACTGATTTTTGAAACTCCTGTAATCCTTTCGTGCGTACGAACCCTGGAAAGGGAAGCGGTTGAACATTTGATGAAATAGCAACATTTGAATTAAATGCTTTTAAAGTGCATGCGCTTTAACAATAACTAAACTTTTTTTGCATGATTTAGTAATCAACTATATAAGGCACACTATATAGAACCACGATAATATTTTTAAAAATATGTTATTTTGCTGGTTTTTCTTTTTCTTTTTTTTTTTCTTTTCATTTTTAGGAAACTGTGATTCTTTTTTATCGATTAGTCTAAAAGTTTCCCCTTTTATTAATATTATAATTGTTTTATTAAGGCAAACTTTTTAATATTTATAAAATTAAAGTTAAACAAAAAGCAGTTTCTTAATACAATATACGAGTATTAAGACTGAATGTACCGGGAAGCATTTTCAGAAAGAATCACGTTTTAAGCACCAGCCTTGGCGAGTTGGCGAAAGCGAGAACATTCAGCTAGCTGCATCGCCAAACACAAAATAAACTAAGTTCAAACGTGTCATAAAACATATGAAGTCATATGATGTCATGAAACATATTACAAGCGAATCTTTACTACTGTTTTTAATTAACTTCTCAATTTCTTCGAACATAGCGAGTTAAGGAAATAATGTTTTTGAATTGAAAAAGGAAAAATAAAACTATGTTTAATGTTTTGTGAAATATAAAGCATTTTAATCTGAAAAAGCTCTTTGTTTTAAACTATGTTGTAATTGTAAACAACGGTGAATAATATTTCCTCATATTATAGTATTTGCTTGATAACATTTACGGAAAAACAAATGAACAATCAGCACGATCTCTTTGCAGAAGGAAGGGTTGCTTTTCGCTAGGCGTTTGACGTCACAAACAAGAAAGGGTGCGTAGCATTGACTTCAACTCCGCGCCAATCGTTGTTCTGGCGATAACGTGCTCAAAACGTGATTCTTTCTGAAAATGCTACCGAGAATAGTACCGAAATTAAAAAAAAGTATTTCGCTCCAGAATTTTTATTTAAAGCTATTAATTCTTTTCGTGATTCTGCGAAATTTATATTTTATTTATTTATTGAAAAAATTTCCAGTTCAATAGAAATATTATCATTTGGTACTTGTCAAATGACCAGTTTTTGGTAGATTTAGTGTTAAAACCGCAGAATTGAGTGTGTATCAGAGATGCAAGCGACCGTCTGCAACATGAAACAAGTTATCTCTCAAATCATCGAAACGAGACCAAAATGTGTCAGCCTTTATTAAAGAAGTTTTCTAGGCGATCTACAAGTGTTTAGACCGAATTTTGAGAGATTTAAATCGGTTTTAGAGCTGCATGTCTATTTTTCTCTGAACTCTTTGGTTAAAATTCTTATAAATTATTAAAACTTATAGAAACTATCGTACTTGACGAGTTTTCAATGGAGATTTGGAGCTTTATTTCTTTTATCAATCTCTAGATTACCACGAGAAGTTAAAAAGAAAATCTCGAAAAGGAGTGGTACAAAAAATTGATTATAAGAAATGTAAAATGAGAAATTTCGAACCTACTGCAATTATTCCCTCCGGCCAAGTATCTTCCCATTTATGTTTTCGGAACGCGTGGATCGTCGCCAGTCGGCAGATGCAGTGAGCTGGCGCTGCAGCCTTACTCGACTCAAGGATCGCATGAGAAGACTTTGAACCTGGTTTTCCCATAATAAAAGAGAAAATGAAAGAAATGAATAAGGATAAGAAAAGATATGGGTATACTTTAGAAAACTCTAACAAAATAAAATAAAACTGCCATAGTTAAAATAGTTAATAAAAATTTTAAACACTGCTTAACATTTCAGCAAACACTGGTCTTTACAGAATTTGCGTCTTGATTAGAAATTTTCTGAAATACTGCGTTCAAATAAAGGAAAATTTTCAATTAAGAATAATCACGTTTTTGAACATAGCTTCCTGCACGCAATGACAGAAAAAGGAAAGTATCACATGTTTTTTTTTTTTTTTTTTTTTTTTTTTTTTCAGAGTTCGTATGGTTTATTGAATTTGACTACTATTATTAAATAAAATTATTTTTCACCAAAGAGTTCTTCTGCAATTAAATAAAAGAAATAAATTCTTTGAAAATATTGGCATTGACCACTTAACTGATCAATATTTTGAAAAAAACTTTTAAATAATGTCTATTTTTATCATGCCTTTTACAGAATTTTTAATCTTTTGTAACCGGTTTTTCAAAACAGAATTTTTTACCTAACTGAATTTTTAAAAAATGCTGTGATTAAATAATACAAAATTTACAATAAAACTTTACTGGTGAGAATAATAAATTATGATCGAAGCACGGATGTCCGCACGTGGTACGGGCTAATCGTGATTGGCAAAAACACGTTGCCATACGACGTACGGGCAAAGCAGGTAAGCGGTTAACATTAACCCATTAGTGCCTAGCGTCCCTTTTTAGGGACGCTTATAAAAAAGGCAAAAAAGCACTTTTCACACCAGTAAATAGAAAAATAAATGAGAACTATTTTTCAAGCAAAGCTATTGAATACTTGGCTGTGTTTTCAAGAGACAAATTCCTCAATAAATTCATATAAAAGTTATTCGTCTTTTAAAAGTGGTGGGAAACCGAAAATTTCGTTTTTAATGACGTAAATAATTTGGGCATTAATGGGTTAAACAACCTCATAATACTTAATAAAACAATCTACGACAGCCACATTTTTTTGTTGTGGCGCACAGGTTTGATATTAACATTACAAAATAAAGCGAAATTTATTATTGAAAAATTCTGATGTGAAGTCAGATTCTCTACATTAAATTTCTAGAGCGCATTATTTCATGGGAATTGAGAGTTAATTCTTAGCATCAAAAATTGTTGTACATTACATTATGGTGTTAACTAAACGTTAGCGTTTCTGACATTAACAGATACCGGGTGTCCCAAAAATGACTGATGAATTTTAAAATTCAATAACTTGCAAACGGTGACAGCTATTTAAAAAATTTTTGCAGGAGGGTTATGTATAATGTCAGGAGTTTTTTTACCGTAATTTTTTTATTTTAATTCGAATTTCAAGCAATAGGTGGCGCAGACGGCGATTGGAGGCCAGGTGATCAGTGCTGAGTGAAGCGTCGACCTGGCCTTCAATCGCGCTCAGCGCCACCTATTGTTTGAAATTCGAACTAAAAAAAAAAAAAAACTCCTGACATTATACATAACCCTCCTGCAAAAATTTTTTAAATAGCTTCACCGTTTGCAAGTTATTGAATTTTAAAATCCATCAGTCATTTTTGGGACACCCGGTAAGTTCCAAATAATCTGCGGAATAAATAGCCATGGAGCACTGTTATTAGTTGGTTCTTGTGATTTAAAGTCATGAACATTTATCTAACACGATAACGTCAAAATGTGAATGCAACTTTATACATGAAACATTCATAACACTCGTCACAAACGGCTTAAAATGTCTATATTTTAAACCAAAATTTATGAATTTTACCTCTGCATGTCTATTAAGAATCCTAATATATCCGTTGAAAACTCGTCAAATAGGGAGGGTGTAGAAAAGTTTTGTTTGTGCATATTTCTTTGCATACTTCTGTACTTTTCTTGTACTACTGCAAATTCCGACTTTTCATTGAAAATATTAACTGAAAATTATTTTCTTTTAAATGCTTATTTATTTATTTAATACTTAAAGTAAAGGATTTTTTGTAATAACAGTTTTATAGCTATATTTCATTCAAATTAATAAATGATAACGTAACTGGTGACTTAATGCCAAGATGTATAGCATTTGTTTTTGTAAACTTATGGAATATTTTACAATTTTTCGTCAAACATGGCATCAATATGTGTGTGTGAAAAGCTAACATTGTTTGCACGCAAATATCAATGCACTTATTTTGCAATCGAATGTTTTATATCAGCGATTGTTATAAATCAAATGTCAGTTGTGATGTAGACACGGACAATCTTGACGTACCACATTAAATCTGACTAACCCTTCCATTTCTTACATTCTAATTAAAATAAATTATGAAGTTCTTGTTAATAAACCAATTGTTATACTTCTAATGGTAAACAGCAAATCAGTTCATTTATTTCTCCAGCTCTTACTAAGAAAATAATCTGATTTACCTTTATTCTACGAATTAACACTTGAACCGCCGGGTATTTTACTCAAGTTTTATAAAAAAAGTGTTTCTCACCAGAATTTTTATTTTAATCTATTTAACTTATTTAATTAGTCTATTTATGTGCTGTAAACATTTAACATACCTTATGATAAAAATTCTGGTTTGAATCGACTATTATCGATCATGCAGGGGTCATTTTGACCCCTAATGGCGGTTCTAGTGTTAATACTACGATGCTATAAAAAATACAACGTTATTTCATTCAAAATATCTACCAAAGTTTCTGGAAATGATTTACTCTCTATTTAATTACGGAAAGTCTGCCATTATATAAAGCGAATATTACAATTAAGAAATCATGGTAAGTTATTTGGGCAACAAAACACTGGCTTCAGGATCCTGCAGTTTGAGGAATTGAAATACTTAATTGCAACCTCGTTTTATCATGTAATTTTTAATTGTTTCTGCACTCTTGTTTTAGGGCTTGAATTTTTCATAATAAAATTAGGATCATCCTGTATATAACAGTCTTATATGGGTCACAAGAACATGCTATTTTCATATTTTTTTAAGAAATAAAATGTAAATGAATTTTTGAGAAGTATCTGAGTTTCACAGTTTTAAGACGTCTTGTTACACTCAAATAATAATAATAAATATATACATACATATATTACGCACGCCATGGAACAAAAATTAATATTATTGGGGAAATCATAAGAAATATAATTTAACATGTTACAACAACCATTTGGAAAATGAGTTTTTCAAAAACTTAAATATTAAACTATTAACAAATTCTATATAAAAATAAATAAATAAATAAATAAACATGGTCATTTACAATCAATCGGATCAACATTAGATATTTTTCTTTTTCGTGGTCGTGCATTTCATAATTGGTGGACTTAAACATGAGACTTCTTTTTTTCTTTAAAAGATGATCTGCCATACGATGTCTTTTTCAAGATTCGTTTTTTTTTTTCTTACATATCTCATAATTTGTTTCTATCCATTTCATACTTTTATACTTTCTTCTTTATTAACAACGACATTTCAATTTCCCATTCAAATAAAAATTATTCTAAACGTAAAGAATTTCGTAAAAGAAAAAAAGCGGACATCCATTGCTTAAAGCAAAATGCTTCCCCATTCAGTAAATAAAAATCAGTAAAAGGGGGATCAAAACGTGACTTACGCAATAAAAAACTTATATATTACGTACGCCATGGATAAAACATTAATATTCCTAGAACAATCATAAAAAAAATAAAATGCGAAACCACAAGATCCATTCTTGACCGAAAACAACAACAATTTTCTAAATCATTAATAAAAATCATCAAATTCCTTTTACTTTAATAAAACACATTATCCTAAAATAAATCTTTGCTTTAAATTTCAGAATTATACGCAACGCGGGCGATAAAATATGGCGAAGATATTCATTCGCAAATACAGGTATAAAAAATAACGACTGTATGTGAGAAAAAAAAAAAAAAAAAAAAAAAAAAATCATTACTTATTGCACAAAAACTTTTCTGCCAACTACAACGCTTTTTGGATATCATTGATTTCGAATCAAAGCCTTTCACTTAATTTTAGAAACTATTAATTACTAAAATAATTATAGCAGTTGGCATCTATGCATGCAATCAAAGTTAAAAAGATAATTTTATTGGCTTACCTCACCATTAAGATAGCAAAATATCAGGGACACCAACAGGCCCTAAGAGATAATAATAGAATGAATATGAATTGTTATATGTTTCATTTTCGCATAAAATTTCATTAAAGTTCAAACAAAACATATAAAACACCACACACATATTATATGAAAATGAGAGTCCAATTAGGTGGGGACCAATAACATACACAAAGTCCTTCGAACCATAATATTAAACAGATTTTATTTTTCGGGGGTTTCCGGAGAAAGTTGGGGGGGGGGGTTAAAATTATATATGATACAGTTGCCAAATTAAAAATATACATTTTATTTCATGTTGGAAAAATAATTGTAGAAAATTTATTTATAAATCCCTTTAAGTGGTCCATCAATGAATGGAGTTTTGAATATAGAGGGGAGACATACCGGGTGTCCCAAAAATGACTGATGGATTTTAAAATTCAATAACTTGCAAAAGGTGACAGCTATTTAAAACATTTTTGCCGGAGGGTTATGTATAATGTCAGGAGTTTTTTTAACCATAATTTTTTATTTTAGTTCGCATCTCAAACAATAGGTGGCGCTGACGGCGATTGAAGGCCAGGTGATCAGTGCTGAGTGAAGCATCGACCTGGCCTTCAATCGCCGTCAGCGCCACCTATTGTTTGAGATGCGAACTAAAATAAAAAATTACGGTAAAATAACTCCTGACATTATACATAACCCGCCTGCAAAATTTTTTTAAATAGCTGTCACTGTTTGCAAGTTTTTGAATTTTAAAATCCATCAGTCATTTTTGGGACATCCGGTATATATAATGTATTGTCCACCACTTAGGAGTGAAGTAATTGAGGAAGTTGTCCCAAGATGGCGGCTGATAATTAGTTCCACAAGAAATTTTGAACAGAAAATTATGATTTATTTTAGCGAATTTCGTCATGAAACATTTTTCTCACAAGTATTCTTAAAATTTCTATTTGTTTTTACTGGTAAGAGTTAGCCCAGTAATGATAAATATATTTTTTTACTGACATTAACAGGCGGTCGTCTTGGTTGCCACAATATAGCGGAAACGCACAGAAAGTCTATGCCTAAATAAACTCCCACCACTCAAAATAAAAGGCTATTTTTACTTTCATTTACTACTGAGCATTTGCAATAACAAAGTGTCAAATAAACCAAAATTTTTTATTTAAATTTGTTGGTGTAAGTTTAAATCAATAGTTATCAAATTCTGTGAAAGCGGTAAAAGTTGAAACTTCAGTATTTCCCGGACATGTCAGTTCCGCTTATTAATAATTCCTTGATCAGTGCAGGATTAGAGGGCATGGCTTGGTGGTCTCTGCTGCCCAGATCTTGATGAAAATGTATTGCCGATGTTATTATGTGAAATTTGGATACGTTATATTTCACATAAAAGCTGATCAAATGACTCAATTATTAAAAATAAATTTCTTTGATCTTATAGCAACTTATGATCACCCGTGCTCAAGTTCAATACCCGAGGAACGGAAAATTTTGAAAATCATTTCATTTCATAAACACATATAAACTTTGTTGGAGAGTGTTAAAAGGAAAGGGAAGTAAAAGAAAATAGTGTAAAAAATGTATTTAATTCCTTAACTGTCTCTTTTATTATTCCGAGTTATATCGGATTCACATATATTGCAATAAATTATTATCCCAACAACAAAACTCGAGTATACACGGCTGCCAATGGCTACTATTTTTATATTGTATCCGTACCACTATTTCTAAAATAAAATTTTGAAGAATATCTCTGATGCACATGCCCTCTACGTATATTTATAGTAGACTCGTTCTACAGTTAAACATTTTTAAGGCTTAACATCACGATGTGCTCTATGGTCACTTATAGACAGGGCGTGGAGTTGCTTCGCAACTGGGAAGCCCCTGCAAATGCCTCATCATGTTCATGTTCCTCCAGGTATGTTTGAAAATTTTTTATTTTGAGAAAGAAATAAAAATAGTCACCAGTTAGTACCAATAGATTGGTAATAAAATTGAATACAATTATAATAACAATTATATACTATATTATACTATTGTTAAGTATGCGACTCACCTGCAAACCATCCATAGCATAACTGAAGAATGAATAACCTTCGAGGAAGGTGCATTCACCTGATTGGGGCCTGTAAATGACCAGGAAAAAGTGAAGCCCAAAGAGTGGGACCAGCACCAGAGTTGCACGGACGGCTTTTCTATGATAAGAAATAACTTTAATAGTATTAAAGGAGTGTAAAACTGATTATTTATCATTAAATTTGAATAAAAAACGATTTGCATATCAGTTTCAGCTTCAGTTTCAGCTAGGTGGGGAGGCCTACCAAATGGCTTAAGCTCAACAAGCCCCACCTAAGGATTTGCATATTCCGCAAATAGTGAGACGATCGCAAAGTCGTGTCGTGTCGTGTCGAGAAAATCCATTTGTACCGGAAGATTCTGCCCGTTAATTATTAGACATGGAATCAGACATTTAATGTGCAATAACTGACAGGAAATTTTAATAAACATTTTAATAAAAAATTTATTTTACTTAAGAAAGGTGTTATAATAATTAAAAATAAATGACATTGACATGTTTCGGATCCGTCTAATAAGATCCATAATCATAATAAAAATAAAAATAGAAATATAAATATAAATGAAAATAAAAAGGTGAATCTTTTAAAATCTGGTGATTTAAAAAATCTATTGGATGTTTATATAAAAGGTGAATCTTTTAAAATCTGGTGATTTAAAAAATCTATTGGATGTTTTTATAAAAGGTGAATCTTTTAAAATTTGGTGATTTAAAAAATCTATTGGATGTTTATATAAAAGGTGAATCCTTTAAAATCTGGTGATTTAAAAAATCTATTGGATATAATAAATTTTTTATCACTGACAGGAAATATTTTTCGGTAAGAATTGATTCCCCCTACACGGCTCAACTACCCATTACCGTAATTTCCTGCGTATAATCCGCGGATCAAACAGTTTTTTTTTCGACACAGACATTTTATTTTCTAATTGAAGACAAATATTTACGGCGATCTAAAAAGTTATATTTTATTTAATAAAATTTCTGGGTCGGAAAATGATTGTTTGATCCGCGGATTATACATAGGAAATTACGGCAATTCCTTGCGCATTAATCAATAGTGTGACTAGTGTTAAATACAATATGCCTTCGGAATCAGTCATGAGTCACACTCATAATTAATACACAAGAGATCACGGAGCAGGTTTTACCTAGAAAACTTCCATTACTAAATTTATAAGGTTATTTTTGCCGTAGTTAATCATAGAATTAAAAAAACAAGTCACAGGCAATACGAAATTTTAAAAACTTATTTGTGGGTTGCTACATTAGCCTTTGTGTAGCTGGCTCTATTCAAAGGGCCATAGAAATAACACCACAAAATTTTATGCTATTGGATTTTAAATAATTATTTCAAGTATATATATTTTTTTCTAAATGAACAAAATCACAAGAAGTTACCCAAAAATGATAAACAAGTGCCTTTATTATAAACACTTGCATGTTACATATGGAAATGTAAGTAAAGCCAATTTTGCCATAGTTTCAAGATGATCAGCTAGATATACCATAACAAGGGAGTATTACTCCAGATATTATTCTTATTCCTATTTATTGCATTCTATGTATGTGAATATGAAAGTACATGATACGATGCATATGAAATTTACCATGTAAAGGGGTGCTAAGTACCTTTGATCTAGAACTGATAAGCTTTATAAAAATGGACCTTCAAAGAGTTTTAGAATATTTTCATTTTATATTTATTTTTAACCCTTTCGCATTTAAACTAATTGTTTTATTGAAATGTTTTATTTATTGTGCAAACTGAAAAAAAGAAAAGAAAAAACTTTTTTTGTGTGTAATATAAAATTAAAGCTTTATTCGAGAATTTTGAGTGCCAATCGACAGCTTGAATTGAAAATTAAGTGGTATATACAATATACCACTAGGGGTCGATCTAGACAAAATTTGGGGCCTATTTAGGGCCCTTCACAAAATAAATTTATTAAAATGGGCCCCTTCACAAAAATAAATTTATTAAAATGGGCCCCTTCACAAAAATAAATTTAATAAAATAGGCCCCCTTCACATAATTCTTTTCCACAAAAACTTATTTTTATTATTTTGTTAGATTTTAAAATGTGTGATTTGTGCATAAAACCAGTTCTTAAGAAACAAAAGCTTTAGAAACGGGTTTAAAGAAGTTAGTTTTTGTTAATAAATACTTGGTTCGAACTTGAGTCACTAGATTTCAGCTGTCGTCGCAAAATGTTTTTCACAAAAATATAATAAAATTCACAAAAATGCATTGAAATTCACAAAAATAACTGCGACTTTTCACAAAATGGGCCCCAAGAAAATAAACCTGCATCGACCCCTGACCACAGATCGTCAAAGTATTAAAATGTTTAATATTTTTTAAAAATGTCTTTATTGAATTTATTTAGAGTCATCGTTAGATTAATGTATCCCTTCTGCTTTTGTGTTGTCACGGCTACAGCCACCTGAATTCTGAAACTATCAGAGTGAAATAAGCTCCAGCACAATTTACGGATGGCATTTTCAGCCTTATTTAACAGGAGGAAGATTTTTTAGTCAAAAGGAATAACATTAGGAAAAGAATTCTAATCTGAAAGAAGGAATCCACGTTCCTTAGAAATTATATACCAGGGGGTATTAAACTTAAGTTTCCCAAAACTTTTGAAATATTTCCCAAGTCAGAGGTTTTTCCGAAAATTCTTCCTATGTTTTTTACTTAGAATTTTTTTCTATTTCCAAATATAAAACTATGTCGCTAATTTAAGCTCAACATTCCCATCGAAACCAAGCCATAACCTTCCCACTGCCACGACCGGATATGTCCGTTCACTAGGCTGCAGGTTTCACTGCAGTTGAAGCTATTTAAATTAAGATAATTTTACAAACATTATGCAGTTTTAACACTAGAACGCCCGGAAATTCTACTCAAGTTTGAAAATAATATTTCTCACCAGAATTTTTATTCAAAATTATTTAATTGATTTATTTAACGTAAATTTGCGTGGATTATATTTAAATTATTTCAAGAAACTTTTTCTGGTTCGAATTGAAATTTAGTTACATGATTGGAGTCGAATCGACTCCATCCGGGCGTTCTAGTGTTAAGGAATTATGTTAAGATTGATACTTTCAAGGCTTATAAGCATGTATGTAACAAAACAATTATACCATGACAAAAAATTCGTGTTTTATTAGCATTTAAAATAAATTGCCGAGAAAAAAAAATTACAATTTTTCTCTTTTGCTCAGCGGTCAGGGGGTTAAAAAATTCATTTAAAAAATAAAATAAAATGAAATAAAACAAAGAGCTTTCAAAACAACAATTTTATTATGATCGGTTATTTTCTTATTTGATAAAACACGAATCGCGAAAATATAAATATATGTTAAAATCAGATAAATAATAAATTAAATTTTTATACATATACAAACTGTAATAATTTAAAACGGCGATGATGATTCAATATTGTCAAATGATTTAAAGTAAACTTTAATCCGAAAACATGAAATATTAGAAACATTTTTCAAGTTTTTCCACAAAAATGTTGTAATTCCCCAAATTTTCTTCACTAATGCTTCTTCCCCCAAAATTCACTAAAGTGAGGACAAAATCCTTTATCTAACAACACTGAAGTCTAAGAAATTCACACACCCTGATTCTATCCAGTTACGCCCATTGGACAGAATTTTTCAAACTTAAAATGATACAACTATGTATAAACAATAATATTTAACTTATTTAATTACTTATTAAATAAGACGGGTGTTACTAAAAACAAATTATGGTGTATTTCTCAATTAAAACTTTATCCAATTATCAACAGTGATTCGATGTGTATTTCAAAAATTATCTTTTAATTCTCTTTCAATTTTCTGTGAACTAAAAACGAGTAACATTCTATAACAAAAGAACAAAAAGGAAACATAACAATGCAAGAAATTATTGCATATTAAATTAAGACATTCTATAACGCTTTAAAGAAAATCCGATGCGCTATCGATTAATCGATTAGGGGAATCACTATTTTATAAAAACTGGTGGGAATCAAACAGTTCAGAATAAAAGCCGTGAAGCTTACAGCCCGTGAATGTCTCGGGCGCGACGATTAAGTGGTTAAAGTTCATTTACACATAAATTTTGAAATATTTTAAATCAGAGATTTTTTGAAACAATTCCTCTTCTTTTTTTACTTAGAAAATAATTAATTTACAATGTACATATATAAAAATATGCCGCTAATATTTACTTTGAAACCATGCCTTAAAAAACCAATTTACAAAAATAGGATAAAATAAAACAACGATCTTTCGAAGCAATATTTTTATTATAATTTGTTAGAATCACTAAATGGTAAATAGATATTTAAATTACATTACATTTTAATACACATATAAACTGTAATAATTTAAACGGCGATCATGATTCAATATACTCAAAGGATTTAAAGTAAACATTAATCCGTAAACATAAAATGATGGAAATATTTACCAAGTTTTCCCACAAAAATATTGATATTTCCCAAATTTTCTCCACTAATATTTCTCCCCCCCCCCCCCAACATTCACCAACGTGGGGACGAAACTCTTTATCTAATAACACTGAGTTCCAAGAAGTTCGCCCACCCAGATTTCTGCCCAGCTTGACCCATTGGACAGAATTTTTCAAACTTAAAATGATACAACTATGTATAAACAATAATATTTAACTTATTTAATTACTTATTATATAAGACGGATGTTAGTAAAAACAAATAATGGTGTTTTTCACAATTAAAACTTTGCCCAATTATCAACAGTGATTCGATGTGTAGTTCAAAAATTATCTTTTAATTCTCTTTAGAATTTTTTGTGAAAGAAAAAAAAGTGTCATTTTATAAAAAAAGAACAAAAAGCAAACATAACAATGTAAGAAATTATTGCATTTTAAATTAAGACGTTCTGTAACACTTTAAAAAATATCCGATGCGGTATCGATTAATCGATTAGGGGAATCCAACTAAAAAATACTTATCGATTAATAATTACCGTATTATTGATTGCATAAATTTATTGTATCTATCCCCTTATTATAATATCACAGTATCATTATTAGTATAAACTGATGACACTTAAATCACTTCTTTTATTAATATTAACTTATCATTAACATTAATTTAATAACAGCGTTTGACATTAATCTTAATGTTAAACTACTTATATCACAAAACTAATAAAATTATGTTAATAAATAGCCATCTAATAACTTTAATGATATAATCGATTGACTGACAATATTGCAGCAGTGACCTTGAATGTAATGGCATGGTGTTATTAATAGTTTAGATTCGATAACGCCCATTTTAATTAAAGTTATCAATATAGATATATTTGATTTGTGAGATCGTTTTAGCAATCAAACAAAATGACAACTATGATAACAAATTGATGTAATTAAATATCTCCAAAGATTCCATAAATTTAATGTTTAGATCTGATTATAATAATACTATCAGATCCGGCCGCGTAATAATAACAGTAAATGAACGTGAAATTTGCATGATTTTATCTCGAACTCGATTTTGTCATAAATATGTGTCCGCTGACAGACTGAAAAATCGGTGTAAAAAATTCTGATATTTATCAATCAAAAGGACTCTCGCTTAGCCGGATTCGGATAATCCGGGTTGCGGATTAACTGGAACAAAAAAAAATTCACAGATCGGATGCAATTACCCTAATTTCCTGCGTATAATCCGCGGATCAAACAATTCTTTTTTGACCCAGAAATTTTATTTAGTGATTGAAGACAAATACTTACGGCGATCTGACAAGTAACATTTCTTTTTAACACTAGAACGCCCGGATGGAGTCGATTCGACTCCAATCATGTAACTAAATTTCAATTCGAACCAGAAAAATTTTCTTGAAATAATTTAAATCTAATCCACGCAAATTTACGTTAAATAAATCAATTAAATAATTTTGAATAAAAATTCTGGTGAGAAATATTATTTTCAAACTTGAGTAGAATTTCCGGGCGTTCTAGTGTTAAATAAATTCTGGGTCGAAAAAGAATTGTTTGATCCGCGGATTATACGCAGGAAATTAGGGTAGTCACGTTGATGCTGAATGAAAATTAATAGAAAGCTTTCGTGGTTAACCCTTTCCGGCGCAGTGTGTCCGATATGGACACACCTAATTTTAATTCCAAACTTGCAATCGGCACCAATAATATTTTAATAGAATCTTGCTTTTATAATAAAAGCTTAAATTAAGGTTTTCTTGATTTCTTAAAAAATCGTTTCTAAATTCCGGTGCAAGTCGATAATTTCTCGTTTTACTAACAGAATTTGTCTGCGCCGGAAAGGGTTAAGGCTGCTGGTCAGATTTTTCCGAATTCCCCTCAATAATGTTAAGTCTATGAGCATTTGATGCATTCATATATTCAAAATATCTCCTCAGGATATTAAAAATTTTTAACTTCTTTTTTTTTGTACTCTAAGCATGTCTATTTTTTCTTAGTTTTCGAAATACTTCATAAAACTACGCTTAATTTTATATGAAGTGCTAAAACTTTACTCCCAGTTTGTGTGTTTTTAAAACATAAAATATAAAAGTTAAGATTTCAGAAATATTTTGAGAACTAAAAAAAAGGGACATGTGTAAAGAAAAGAACTCTGGAAAAAAAAGACGTTAAAAATATTAATTTTCTAAGGAGTTATTTTGAATATAAAAATGCATTAAATGCCCTTAGATTTAAGACGCCGCACTAGTCACCGAAAAAGACCCGGATGTTTATGTAAAATCTATGGGGCATTATTTTCAAATATCTATCTCAAATTTTAATATTTTTACATGATTTTTTTCCATAGTTTAGCTGAGGACGATCTACAACCGGACTATTTTTAACTTTTCCGCTTTTGATTTCAGATTTTTTAAAAAATACTTTATCTTTGGTTTGTTCTAATAAAAAATACTTTTTCTTTGAGTAAAAAATCCTTTATCTTTGGTTTATCAGGTTCTGAATCTGAAACTATCATAATGTAAAAAGAATATAACGAAGATTGAAAAAGTACAAACTAGCCCAGTTATGGATCGTCCTCGGCTATCCAATGCAAAAAAAATCATGAAAAAAAAAAAAATTAAAATTTGAGCGAGATATTTGAAAAAATGTCCCCTTAGACTTAAGGCCTCACAATAGTCACTGAAAAAGACCTGGATGGTAATGTCAAGTCTACGGGAGGGTTCTTTTCAAATATCACGCTTAAATTTTAATATTTTTACATGATTTTTTTTTTTTTTTTTTTTTTTTTGCATAGAATAGATGAGGACGATATATAACAGACCTAGTTTTTACTTTTTTGATTTTGCTTATATATATTTTATATTATATGATAGTTCAATTTCAGAACCGGCTTAAACCAGTTCTAAAATTTAAAGTTTTTTTTTTTTATTTTATCTGAAACCAAATTTGAAAAAGTAAAAACTAAGCCAGTTGTGGATCGTCGTCAGTGCAAACAAATCATGTAAAAATATTAAAATTTGAGCGAGATATATGAAAAGAACGCCCCTATAGACTTAGCATTATCATCTAGGACTATTTCAGTGACTAGTGTGGTGCCTTAACATTATCATCGGGGTCTTTTTCAGTGACTACTGTGACGTCTTGAGATTACGGAGGTGAATTTGGCCACCCATGAGTTGATTTGATAATCAGTGCCCAGCAGACTTAAAACATAGGGGAGGGAAATCTTACCCGATGAAGAAAATGAAATTCCTATAAGAGACGAAGATAATACTGATTTTTAGCAGAATTGCCAAGTCTCCAGTTTTTTTGCACTCCACTAATCTCTTTGAAAAAAAATTGTTCTTTTAAATCGCTCAACTGTTCCAATTACATAAAACAAAAAGCTCTGTTTTAAAATACCGGTATCGAAAAAGCCAGAGACTTGGCAGCTCAGTTTTCATGGAAAAATTTAGAAAGTTAACCCTAATTAACTTATACAAGAATTTATAAATGAATTTATTAGAAAATGTTAATCTGCTTATTTTCAGTTGTGTTATAAAAGGAAAAATTTAATTAAATATTCTTGCTGTCGTTAAAATTAAAATTAGGTATCCTATTAAATTAGGTAAGTATTCTAGAAATATGGACGAAAAAGCAGTGCAACAATGGATTAAACCTTTGAGGGGAGAGCAGTTGTGGCTCTGTAATGCTGAATTTACATCAGAATAATCGAAAAATGATAATTTAAAATAAGGAAGAGCAGTTCGTCAACACTATTCCCTCAAAAGTTAAAATTATAAAATTTAGTTCAACGTATCTGGTACGAAACTTTAATAAATTAGGTAGAATATAAAATATCCCACCACACAGTAGCGGCTCGTCAGGGAGTGCTGCATAAGTTTTTTCACACCACTAAAATTTAACAGAATCTTTCATATTATTTATTCGACAAATTGTGTTGATCAGATAAAACTGAAATTACCATACAGTTTTAGTGGTGTGAATAAATTGATGCACCCCCCCCCCTCCCTGACGAGCCGCTACTGCCACCACACCTTAAAGGGTTAACCAATTCCCTGATTTGCCCATACGTCATACTAGCAACGTGTTTATTCTAATTATTATTCTTACCAGAAAATTTGTATTATTTAATCTGAACAACTTTCTGATTCAATTACGGAAAATATTTTGCTTTAGAAAACCGGGGACACAAGATTAAAGATTCTGTAAAATACGTCAAAAATTAGGCATTATTTGAAAGTTTTTTTCAAAAATATTGATCAGTTAAAGTGGTTAACGAAAGTTCTAAATTAGATAATTACTAAATGGTGATGACATGTCGTCGCGTGTCGCTTGGGAAAAAAAATGTCTTGAAAGGGATGAAGAAAATCTTGTAAATCAGCAAAAGTTAAGTAACGGTGATGCTTTAGTACACCCCGAGGAGCTACTTAATTACTTGGTGCAAGACGATTACAGCATACCTGATGATTAAATGATGTTAAGAATGTTGTGTAGTAAATTTCGCCAAAGAATAAATGAAAAAGTAAAGCATTCTATTTTTTGCTTTTCACAAAACAGTATGGTAAACAACATTTCTAGTTTTTTTTTTCTATTCTACTAATTATAAATCTAAATAACATTAAAATTTATGCTTAGTCTCTTTCTTTTGTATTAAATAAAGGTACCGACTACATTCGGAGGGTTTTTTATTTAAACTCTATATTTAACACATTTTTTAATATTTTTCAGTGTAAGCGAGTAATTGAGAGAAATATCTTTCCTGCTAATTTAAACTCAAAATAAAAGATCATCATAATAAATTTAAAATTATGAAAGAAACGCAATAGATAAATCTCAACTATAGTAAAAATCTACCATTTAAAACTCCAAAAAATGGTACTTAGAATAAATGACGACATTTAAGAATTCGCATAACATTATTATGAATATTTAACGTAAAAGTATGAGCATGGGTAAACTTTGTAAAAAAAGAATGTCAAGGGTATATTCGGGAATGTTTCTAACTCTTCGAAGGTAGACTGTAATCTTATAGACTATTTTAATGGTGACAGGATTTTGACCACAGCTGGGTCGAAAATTCGAGTAGACTAGCAGTGACGGAATTTAGAAAATATCTGCGTTAGACATTCGAGAACGCCCGAGAAAATGTTAAAAGGAATCTTGCGATACATGTTTTATGTAGTTTTCACATACGACTATTATGGAGGTTAAGTTTGTCGCTTAACCTTCCTACCCTGAATGGGTCTAATCGACCCATAACTATAATTTGTTTTATACGAAACGAATCAGAACTTTTTTCATAAAGAAAGCTAAATAACAATGAACCAATGCAGGGCTTGAAGAAGTTCCTACTGTAGTCGCTATACTCCAGTTCACCTTCCATCGAAGTCGACGAGTCGAATGACGTAATGCATAGGCATAGATGTTATGCAAGTGACATGGAATTTCTATAAAATTCCAGAGTATTGGCTTGGTCATTAAATAACATGATCAGGAAAATAAGCCAATTAAATATATTAGAATGTTTAAAATAACAATTCTGGTGTGAAATGTTTTTATCAAGATTAAGTAAAATTTACAAAAAGACAGGGTAGGAAGGTTAAAAATAATGCATGTCATGTGATGACGTTGATTGTATTTACTATATGCACGGCCCCTGAATATTGGGTCTGAACTCTCATATAACATGGTCGATGTCTTTTAACTTTTCAAAACATTTTTTAATTAATTGTATTGTCCCTTGAATTTGAACACCAATAATTTCTTCAATGTTTTCTCCTAGTTTTTCTAAGAAAAAATAGGTCAGAGTAGGTCATAAGTCAATGTAAGTTTCTGGAAAATACTGGAGTTCAAATTCGGGAGATCGTAAGAATTATGTAAGAATACTTGAATCGCGAAATTTGCCCACGACAGCCGTTATTTTTCTGTCATCGCCTAGGCTTTGTATTCAAAGGGCTGTGCTATATGTATTAATGACGCTATATTCTGTAGTGTCTATTAGCATGGAAATTTTTATGAAAGTGAAATTCGAAACAAATAAAATCGTTTAACGGAAATTCAATATGGAGATTTATAATTTGGAACATATTCTATTCAATGACATCTTATTTGTCGTTGTATATTACATATTAGTTAAACTCAGTGTGTAATGTCAGATGATGGGGGAAATCGCATCCAGTTAAAATTCATAAAAACCCCTTGAGCTCTGATGGTAGAATTTTCTACCACATAATTTTAATTCCGAAATGTCACAATGGCACCAGAAAATTAGACCGAATTTATTTGAAAAAGGTTAAATGCATTTTTTCGTGTTTATCGTCAACTGGTTTTTTTTCTTTGCAAAATACTGGTACCAGTGTGAAATTTGGAATTTTGAAGAAATTTGCATTTTAGAGCTCAAAAGACTAATTGTTGTACGCTATATATTAGTTGAAAAAAAGTAATGTTATCAACATAAATAACATGTATGACAGATAACCTTATACAAATTACAATTATAAAATTTTAGAAGCATTTGTTAAGAAGACTCTATTCGAATCTAATTTTTCTTACCTGAATTGACTTGGTTCGTTGGCATGTGTAGCTCGAAGCTTTGTGACCAGCACTCTTATAATGTTGCATAAAAATGCAAAATTCAACTGAAATAAAAGTCTATTATCAGAAAATATAAAATCGGGAAAGAAAAGAATTTTCATCATTGCTCTTTTAAAGATGAATGAAAAAGGGGTTTATAGAATAAATAATAACGATAAACGAAAAATCAAGCATGCGTAAAAGATTTCGGTACTACTCTGTTATCCCGCCGACCAAAATACTATCGTCAAATTCTAAGATTAAATGCCAATAATGGATGATTGTGAATGTCAATTCAATGACATTAAATACGATACACGTGTTTAAAACGTCAATAAAAGATATTTATTTCGACTTTTTATTTGTATTTTTATTAATATTCTACTACTTATTTGTTTTTGTTTTTATTATTTAAAATAAAAATTACGTCAATATGTAAAATTTGGCTCTTAGTTTGGCGATTTATATAATCTGGCGAAATCGGTCGACGGGATAACAGAGTAGTACCAAGATTTCTTATGTAATTCTAATTAGTTTAAAGGGTTAATTCATCATAAATTAGCAGATTCTGTCTTCAGTTGAGATGCTACTCTCAATAAAGTACTTTTTTTCTTTAATTTTCTGTGGAAGATATTCACAAAATAAATAAACAAATCAAACATCCTCTCCGATTTTATCCTTTTAACCTCTTAAAAATCTGTGAGTCACTTTTGGGCACTAGGGATGAACACTTGGATTTGTCATTTTGGACACCAGGAGATTTCGCCATTTTTGCACACCAGTATTGTATAAGAGAAATATTGTTTCATTTATTCGGAACATCTTTTACTTTTAATAGAACAACATTTTCTCTAATAAAATACTGGTGCCCATAAACGCGGAAAACTCATCCCTGAATCACTTAATTTTAGAAATGTCACAGTAGCACCAGAATTTTGGAATAAGAATTTTCCTTTTATATGACACGTGAAGGATACAAAGTAGGCTATTTCCATGAGTACTTGTAGTGTAAGTCACAGGCTACGATTTTTGGCTACCAGTATTATAGAACGAAAAAAATGTGATTAATTTTATTGGAACATTCTCATTAATTGCATAAGGTCAAGCAGACTTTTCGAAAATAACGGTGGCAACCAACCATAGCAATTAATAAGTTATGTGACTTACACTACAGAACCCATGGAATTAACCAGTATTTAGTTTTTGGTTTTAGAAATGTCACAGTGGCACCAGAAATTTTGGAATAATATTTTTTCTTTTATAAAGCACGTGAAGGATACATAGTATTTAGTTTCAAATACTATATTTGTTTGTAAATTCTGATGTCATGGAATCATTCCACCATTTATAGAATAGAAGTACTTTGCTTCTGAAAGGGATACACTAGTCACCAAAAGACGATGAATAACCAAACGAAGTAGTATAGTAGATTATGCCAAAAAGTTGGTAAGTTATCAGTGCTTTTATCTAGCCGATGCTACTACATGCAAGAATTTGATATGGAAAGAAATCGCCATTGGAGCCAATGGAAGTTTCCAGTTTTTTTATAGTCTTCACTTTCGACCTTTCGTTTTCTTCACAGTAAAATAAGTTATTTTATCTGTGTATTTTACAATATCGATGAAAACCTACCGAACTATTACTACAAGGAAGGTCACCTTACTGGACATACTCAGAATATGTTGGAAAAAATGCTAGTTGTACTACTTACGTATAAAATAAATAATCAATTAAATTTAGCTGCGGAACTTCAATCGAAAGTCTGTAAAAGATAAAAAAAAAAAACTATTTTTGAATATTTGGGGCAAAATTATGAAAGCGACACACGAATTGGCGAGCGAAATTTTTCCTCGCCCAAAGCAAATAATTTTAATGCATCTGAAAATTGCTTGTAAAATGTTGCTCAGAATCTTTCACTATTCAGACCGTTTATATTTTACTGTGAAGTTTACCTTATTTAATTAGAGCATTTTCTTTGTTCAGCTGGAAAAATATCTCTGTTTTGAAAAACTAATGACAAAAGATTAAAAATTAAGCAAACGACTCTCGCCACGAAGAAGTTAAATAGTATTCGACATAAAAGCGTATTTTTTTAAATTCATTGCCAACCGGTAATGAATCTCCAATCAAACGAAAATTTCAATATTTTTTACAGACACGCTATCGAGGTTCTGCCAAAATTTCTTTTATAAACAAATATATCCATTCAAGATGAAAATTATGTATTTTTTTTTCAAAATTTTCATGTTATGCCCGTATGGAGGCCTTCTTTATTAAAAAGGAAACATTTTAATGTAAAAGAAAATCTGGTTCAAATGACCTATCACTAATTTTATTTATTTTTTTAACGGAATGTTAACAGGTATGGGAAAACATATATTATTGAAATATACTTACTAATAAACTTAATACATTTAAACTATTTGTAACCCATTCGTATGGTTGAACTGGAACAGCCCAACACCTGTAAAAAATAACAAAAATAAATATATAAATCCACATATTGGTCAGTCATAAATAAATTTAATAAATATTTATTTATAGTCCAACATCTGCTAACGTAGATAGCCCCTTTATTACAGAATTAAAATATTTTGTGTAAATCGATATTAAAAAGATTTGCGAACAAAATGAACTAATATGAACTGGGTTTGTTAAATCGAAAATAAGCCATTTAACTAAATTAATTATTATTAAAAATACATAACGTTTTACCGTCATCGCATATAGGATCACTCGTAGATAATTTTATAGAAAACTTTTTGCTCTATTAGAAAAATAAATTCTATGATAAACTTAACTCTACCAGAAAGGTTTTTCATAATTAACGGGAGACACGAGTGAATTATTTAAAAAAAAGCCTATTTTTGTTTTATTGTCTTAAAAAGCCTCTTTGAAATTTCCTGAATACACTGCTATGGCAATTTTTTCAGGCCATTTGAAATAACAGCAAAACTACCTGTAAATATTCCGTATCAGTACATTTCTAACATTTCTTATTCATTTCTATTTTTAAAAGCGAGATGCACCACTATATTTTAAAAATAAATTTAATGCATAGTATAATATAGAGAACAATAGAATAGACAGACTCAATTATAGTATATACATGTTGTCAAAATACAAATTATTTGTCTATCTCTGTCTCTGTTATAAAAATGTGGTGTTTTCCGAATAAAATTCGCGTAAGGGATACTGATCTGGAAGTCACGTGGGAAATGGCATAGAACCAATAAGGGTTAAAACATACCTCATTTATTATTTGAAACTAAATTTTTCCCAGTGCTTATATATATATATACATTACTTCGTACGTCTGATAAAAAATGGGCAAGAACCTCACACAAGTTAGAAGTGTCTATGTTTTTGTCTTTCCTAAAAAATTGTATTTCACAGGTAAAAATCCCATTATCTCATAAAGTACTCGAGCGATTTTTATATATTTTTAGGGATGGAAGATCATAAATCTAAGATCACATATGGCAGACAATTATTTAAAAAAATTAATTAATTTTTTTTTTTTTTTTTAAATTAAAAAAAAATCTAAGAAAACGACATTGCGTGCAGTGATTTTGCGTGTTTTAGTTACAAAAAAAGGTCTCTCGGCGATAAATGTGAAGCATATCCAGTGAATATGGATTTCGGATACTTACGTATTAATCCCACCGCAGCAGAAGTTGCGCTAATGCACCAATAAAGAGCAATCTTGTTGTCCGTACGCACACAAAAATATGTCGTCAAAAAATAAGCAAAAAAAAAAAAAAAAGAATTAAAAAAATGGCGTCAAAAATCAGCAAACAATAAGGCAACATGGAATCCAAAAATATAACTGCGTGCGCTTGCAACGACAAGAAGAATCTTTTTCTGCTGTGAAGTTACTACGTAAGTAGTATTTCTTATCTAAATTTAAGTAGCAATTATTATCTAAGGTTTTGGTTCAAATGATTTTTAAATTTCAATTAATTGTTGAATTTGATGCAATACTAAGTGCAATTATAATAATAAATGAAATTAACTCACTGTTCGTCTGCAAACAACCACCTTAAAAGAGCGAATGTTCCAACTGGAAAAATCGGAAACACTGAAAAAAAAAAAGAGATACAAAATTTAATACAATAAATATAAATCCTAAATATGATCCTTGCTATCTCGAATTTTACTGAAGAAGAAAATTTACTTAATGTTTCAGCAATATTAATCAGTAAAGCAGAAATAAATAAATATTTTTAACCACATAACTGTTTCTTATCTTAACATACCATAAATTGAAAAAATGAAATTAACACCAATTTTTTTAAGCTAAAATATTCCGATTACTTGTTCCAAACATTTCTGACATTTAATAGTATGAAATTTAACAAAATGAGTGGTGCCAATAAGCTTTAAGTGATGGATTAAGCAAACTCGTTTTGCCCGCACGACATATGGACGAATCAGGCAAATGGTTAAAGAACTAAATTTGAGATGTGGGCAAAATTCAAGCGATTCTTAAGTTTTAACACCACATTTACCGAATAATAATTTTTGCCTTTAATAATGAGAGAATGAATTTAATTATATAAGGCAATGATAAGTACTCATAAAAATGGTGTTCAAACATAGGAACCGTAAAAGAAATGAATTACACAAACATAATAAAAAAAAAGTTTTGTCGATTTTCTATTTTAATTGCAAAATCTATATAAAATAATTACAAAAGTTTACATTTTGTATTCTAGCTTAATATAAAAATGTAAATTTTGTTGCAATATATGTTAACAAGTAATATCCATTAAGAAATCTGGAATCGTCTTAAGTAATTTCCAACGTGACATAATCCAAAGTATCATGTAAGCAAATATTTTAAGCATCCAGCACACTTATCAATCTCTACGTATTCTTCTGTAAAATGTGAGTTAATTTGAACAAAGATAATTAAGTTTTGAACGGGAAAAATATTTTTGAAATTAAATGAAATAAGTTCCACGTAAAAATATGATATTATTATCACTAAGATTTGGCTTAAATATTTACTAGTAAAACTTGTTTCTGCATACAATATTAAACTTTTTAAAGCACATATATTTAAATTGAAAAATAAAATTTTAACCGAATTTACTTATTTATTTACTTATTTGGCTAATTCAAAATTTAAAACTGTGCAGTGTAAATATTTATTTTAAGATAGTGTTATTTGCCGTTTCTTGAAAAATGAAAAAGTAAAAAATGTCACTTTACATTTTTTGTCATTTTTACATAATGAATTGTAAAATTAAGTTACAACAAAAATCTTTTGATAACATAAATTTTCATAAAATTCTTAAGCATACTTAAAATTTCTTTCTAATAAAATGTTGTATAATCTTTATTTTACATTAATTATAAAAAAAGGATCCGTACTGAAGTTTTTTATAGACAAATAGCAATTGTTTACTTTTAGAGATACTTTTTGAATAGAAATTTCAGAACTTAAAAAAGTATATATATTTTTTAAATAAGTTTATAAATTATAGTAGTTTTAAAAATTAGGAACTAATAAGTGACAATTTTAATTATATTAACACTAAAAGAGCCCGAAATTTCCCTAAAGTTTCATAAAATATGTATTCACCAGAATTGTATTAAAACATTTAAATTATCTATTTAATTAACATTTTTTATGTAAAGAAATATATGGCTTAAATCTAATTTTACATAGATGGTAGCAGTCACACTGACTGCTCTTGGCGCTTCTAGTGTTAAGGATTCGCAAACTAATTTAATTTTCATTACATATAATTACTGTTACAGTTATTTAGGCAAAGAATAATTATACTGTTTTTTGAAAGGAGTTTTGTATTGAGAAACTAGATATGGAATTACAAAATAAAGGTTTTTATTTAAAATAAATCGATAACTACATTCGAATATTGAAAAAAGAATTAAAAGAAGCTTTTCAACCTCTAAATTAAAATAAGATGATGGACTGATTTTGAACTTCAATTAATTATAAAAAAAATAGTTCATAAATGTTTTCGTTCCAGGTCTGGGTGTAGACTGGCCACCTTGCATTTTTGTTAAATCTCGATTCGCATACTAAAATGCAATCGCAATTAAATAAACACAATAAATTCAAAGTCACATCTTGGCGGAAAACACCAGAAAACCAGAATTCAACGTTGACACATAAGTTTACCATTGTGCTTTCCTGCACCCAAAAATATTAAAACATTGGATTGGGAGCAGGAAAACATAATAGTTAACATCTGAGTCAACCACTAAAATCAGATTTTTTACGTGTTTTCCACCAATATACAGTCGACTCTCGTTAATTCGAATCTTCGCTTTATTCGAACTAAACAGGAAGTCCCGAAATTTTCAATGGCAGAATAACGTTAAAATTTTTCATTAATTCGAACTCATTTTCTCTTGACTTCGTTAAATTCGAACAAACGAGAATTCCGATTTTTCATTTTTCTTTTCTTTCTCACGGATTTCAGATCATTTGAATAACTTTCTCTCTTTGATTTTTGTGAAAATTGTTCCAAACGAGTTTACATATAATCCAACGCATTTGCTATTCACTTTCTTAAGAAAGCATTAATGCTTCGTCTGTCCACCAGTGACGCTTTAAATTTTTCTTTCATTGTGCTTGTTTCTAATCTTTTAATTAATTTATGTATTTATACATTCTAATTTAATATTAAATCGTATTCTAATAATAACAGACGAAATAAATTAAAAAAACACTATAACATTAATTCCTTTGTAATAGTACCATACTTGCCAACCTCCGGCTTTTTTTAAAGCAATGAAACATATTTAGAACCAGAAATTTGTTTATCTAATGAAATTAAAAGGATTTAAAATGACAACTACAGTTACTACAAGATAGATTTAATTTAACAAATTTTCTGGTTGAAAATATGTTTGCTTTATTTAGAAAAAGCCGGAGGTTGGTAAGTATGTAGTACCATATTAAGCATATTTTAATTTCATACTTTCCATCATTCAAACTTCGGATAATTCGAACGTTTCTTATGGTCCCGACGAGTTCGAATTAACGAAAGCCGACTGTATATCATGGCCAACTTATAGCGTTTTCATAGCCGAATCGAGATTCAAGTAATCCTAGATTTTCTTCGTGAACTCAATGGGGTGATTGTCTGAGTTGCCGTCTATCGGTTTATTGTAACTCTTGGAAATTTTCCTGTCGAAAATTTTTTATGCCTAGCATTTCATTATATTTAAAATTTTAATTGCTTAAAAATCGTACAACCAACAGAGTGAAAAAATATCCAAGCCGGATCATTTCTAAAAATAGGGAGAGGTAGAGTCTACATTGTTTTCAGCTCACTAAAAAGTTGTCACTTTGGTTCTGGTATTTATTTGTTGCTTCTAGTGAGAGTAGAAATTGATGAGTGTAGCGAGCAGAGATAATAGAGCCCCTCCCCCCCAATCCACAAAATATAGTTAAATGAAGTACTTCACTGATTTTATATCTATTATACTTAAAACATCTAGTTTGAATTCGATAATATAAGGTTATACGAATTTCACAACAATTATGTATACTTGATTAGTTGTTAAGAAAATGTTTTTTTTCTAACTTGATACTCCCTCTGTCCCAAATTAGTTGCGACATTTGAATACTTTTGTACTGATTATTGATATTTATGACTTTATGATTTTGTTTCAACGTTTTTCAGAGAGCTATACTATCAATCAACAATATTTACGTACCTAACATTCCCTCCATAATTCCATAAATAAGTAATTAATTAATTAAAAAAATCCCGGTTCACACGATCTTATGCCACGCCCCATTCAGGTTCTTTTAACAGCAATCACATAAACTGTCTTCAACCTAATCAATCGAAAATTTATTTAAGAACATTTTATTCAACTTATAGCTTCTTTTTTCTTTTTTAGTATAAATTTAAAATTTTAGTATAATTTTACTGGTGTTGATCTACTAAACTGCATCAGAAATTATTTATGACTCCACCTACTTGAAATGTAGCAATTAATTTGGGACAAAATTTTCAACCTAAATGTCGCAACTAATTTGGGACAGAGGGAGTATTTGTTAGCGATATTTTGTTTTATTTAATATTCTGTTAAGAAAAAATAAACTTGTGTAAATAAAATAATTTTAAAAGTCTTACCCCAGCCAATGAAGTAAAACACTTTGAGCGATTTCTGTTCAGCGAACGCTGCAGCTATTAATTTGTGCAAATAAAATCCTTCGCAAAACATCCACATGTACGTGCACATACGAGTATACTTGGTCAAGACATATAGAATTTTACATCCTGCCTGCATAAAAAAGGAAAGAAAAACAGTGAAAGAAAAGAAAAACAATAGAAGCTTGTACCATACTAATTATCAGGGCATATATACACTCAGGACATATACAAAGTAAAAATTTATGTTTTTAAATACAAAAAATATCATAAACCAGTACCAAACTAAGATATTTCTATTGTAACTTGAAATGTTTTCATAAAATAAACAAAATCTAAATTCAGGAAAATATATTTATTGTTTGAAATGAGAAAATTCAATGTGAAGTAATAAATAAAATTTGAGTGCAAATTACAGTTATTTACTTTTAATTTAAATTAACAAACAAAAAATGTAAACTGATATTAATGCTGTGAATTGATTTTACAAAAAGGAAATTACGGAATATCAGCAGGGTCGTTGTCATCACTAAATTTTAATAATATTTTCACCCTATTTAATTTCTCTCTCTCTCGCCTCTCTCACACACTGTCATTAAATAACGTGAAGAATATTACTTGGTGATAAACGGCACATTTTTTAAAGGACAAACTATGAGAGATTACGTCTAATATTAAAGTGCCCACAATGGTACTTGTAAAGGAATTCTTCCAAAGTCTCAATCAGCGATTTATACTAAATTGGATACATAATTTCTAGTCGATGACTAAAAAAATAATATTATTATCCATGGAACTACTTAAAATTTCGAAAGAGATGCAATGTAGAATAAGGAAAAAATAGGATAAAATAATTCAAGTTCACAAATATCCTTATTCAACATTGCAGTATATTTCATTATGCATGAGATGGCGGAATATATATTTACATTATTCAATAATAGGGGAAAATGAGAAAGAATTTATATCATTATAGATCTTGAGTATGTGACTGTCTGAGCAATGGAACATGGTGGTTATAATTTCTTGGGGACGAGCTACACGTATACGTGCCGTAAAAAGACTTAAGAATCATTGTTTGTCCCCACCAATAAAATTTTACTGTAAAATTTAGCTTATCTAATCGGAACATTTTTTTTCGATTCAATAAGGCACAAATTTCTACTTTTAAAAACCGGTGGCAAAACATTAAAAATTTGGTAAAAGGCTCCCATCGCGAAGCGGCTAATAAATAAATGTATTTATTTGCTTTGTAAGTGTATTATTACTTTTAGAAATTTTTTTGTTTAAAATAAACTAATAAATTTGTTATTTTACCGAAAATTAGTACGTAAAAAAATAAAAAATAAAAAATAATAATAATTCCAAAAGCAATTAACGATCAGAATGACATACGATAATTACGAGCAACAAAATAATTTATCTACGAGTATAATGGAGTAGTGTGTAATATTGTATTTTTAAATTTGGAAATATTAAAAGACAATATTTTATTTAACAAGTTGGAAATTGCACGTGAAGCGTAGCAAATGAGGTGCGTTCGTACGATAACGAAGTTTTAAAATATTCAGATCTTGCTGATATAGTAGAGCGTACTTTGGATACAGTATAGTGGTCGAAATCTTTGTGTTCCTCTAAATATGCAGGGAGTAATTTTTATCATACTTCATTAACGTATATCTTATTCATAAAATGTGAAGTAGTTTAATATAATTAAAACACGCCCCAAACAATGTTTCCCCCCATAACATTATTTAGTGGAATAAATTTGTGTGGCCCTGTAATTTAATAATAAATATTCTTTGCATCACAGATTGTACAGAATGTATATTTTAGTACATACTTCATAGATTCATGTCAATTCTATTATGTTCAAATGAGTGTAACACCATTAAAATGCACTTGAAACTTTTTTTTCCCATTGATCGTAATGTAACGGAATACTTTTGATTGTCCCTGTAATTGATCTATGCATCCGATTTTCATAACATTTGAAATGACTCGACAAAATTGTGTAATAAATATACGTTTTAAATTTCAAACGATTAAAATGCATTTGAAACTTTTTCCCCATTGACCGTAATGTAACGGAATCCTTTTGATTGTTCCTGCAATTGATCTATCCATCCGATTTTCATAAAATTTGAAATGACTCGACAAAATTATGTAATAATTACGTATTTTAAATTTCAAACGATTCGGTTGGGTAGTTTTTGCGTTGTTATATGCGGACAGACAGACGGACAGACAGACAGACGAACAGACAGACAGACAGACGGACGGACGGAGCGACAACAATAGGTGCTACGTATTTACATAATTACGAACGCACCTAAAAATGTATGATAAGCCCATCTATTACTAAGAAATCAAAATACATATATTTACACACATTTCTGTAGCACAGCATCCTGAGCTCATTGTTATGGGGTATTCACACGGTTTCCAAACCAATGAATCAATGATTCTAAGAGTCTCTCTCTATTACTGGCTTCCCTCCACGCGATTTCACTTCGGTGTTCAAATGAAAAACCGTTATAATACTCGAGTTTATCATACAACTTAGAGTAAAAAAGAAGCACAACAAACCTAGATCATTTAAAGTTGACAATCAGCGTTGCATAAATCTGCTTTAACAATGTAAATATTTCATATGTGTTGCACCTAATTATAAATAGTAGTTCAATCCATTTTTAAGTGATTTTCTAGAGCGTAAGAAGGTTATATAGAATGATTATAAATAATATAAGACTCTAGTTTTTTGAGCATATCATTGTTCCAAAACGCCTTTTTCCACTAATAATTACTGTTGCGTCTCTTTCGTAAACATGCCACTAATATGTTTTGCACACATCGTGGAGTTTCCAAGCTTTGTGCACCACTGTTAATGGTAAGAAATTTCTATTTAATTTTTAAAACACAGACATCGTAACAGGGCCGTAGCTAAGGGGGCGCTATGGTATATATAGGGTATCCCCCTAAAATATTTTGAGTCCCCCTGGAAAAAGTTCCAAGGTCACTAAATGTTCCGAAAATTCAAATGAAATTCTGTTCAAAAATCTAATTTAGTTTTGAGACCCTTTCACAGTTTTGCAGAGTTACTAAATTGTATCTAAAATACGTGTTTTAACACTCCCTCATCCTATTGGTACATATGAAGCTAACAGGATGTTTAATTTTGCACCAGTTATACATTCAAAATTTTCATCATCATACACTTTTCTTAGCATAAAATGAAGTTATTACAACAGTTTAATGAGAAACATAGTACCTACAATGTGAATATGCACTAATTTATCTTTCTGCATTAGAGAGATAACAAAAAATATGAGCCCCCCCACCCCTATCGTAAACTTCTAGCTACGGCCCTGCATCGTAACCGCCTTGTATTTTTACAGGATTTGAAATATTTTTCTGTGGTTAAATAAGACGCAAAAGAACTGTTAAACATTTTTGGTAGAACTGTGCAAACAACTTACACACTATCAATGGCAGAATGAATGATTTTTATATTCGAATGTATCATTACGGCACGCACAAAATGAAACCTGCTAAATTTTATATCGTGAATAATCATTTACTACCGGGAGTTTTGTAAAATTAAAAATTATTTAAAGGGCATAGCCGGATAAGCATTGGAAACATGCTTTTCAATCAAATTTCTTGATTTTTTTCCCCAGCTATATCTGCATATATAAGAATGTATTTCCCCTATTATCAGCTTATAAACATTAATATTTTAAGAGATAAAAATGTTTTTTCGAATTTTTAAAAACCTCATTTTTTCAAAAACTACTGTACCGAAAGTCATGTGATTTATTGAGTTTATATAGACATTAAAGATGCATAACTGGTAAGTTTTGTATAATTTTCTGATTATAAAAAGTGTGTGAAAAAGCGATTAAAAATTTTTGAAAAATAAAAATCACATCTTATAGCCGTCGGAAAATTACCATTTTCTACTAAAAAATTCCTCATATGTGCCCATATATTATATATAAAAGCTGTAAGTTTGTGTTCGGTACTACATATAAATATTTACAAAAATATGTATAAAATTAATTAAAATTCATTTAAAGGCGTTACTTTGGGCGGAGCTACGTAACTTTGGAATCCGAAGATTCTTTGGAACAATGTCAATAGAAAATGTGTCAACTGATGTGTTTTAGATTTCATTAATAGTATAGGTCATAATTTTCAACTCAGTCCATATTATTTCGATATCGAAAACTGATGGTTTCTATCGAAAACAATATTCTGAAAAATATTTTCAATTGGAAAACAGCAACACTCTTTGATATCTAAATGGTACGACAGTTACTATAATGATTTTTATTCGAAAATTCTCACCACTTTTAATGAAGGATAATATAAGTAAGTAGTTCAGGTTTTTATTTTTATTTATTTAATTATTTGTTTATTTTGCAGCGCAAATCAAATATGAATATTATATAACTAGAATTGGAGTATAATGCACTCTTTTAATTCTGAGATATCATCAGGATTGTGTAGTAACAGACAATTTTTTATTCAAGATATATGCTAATAACTTTTTTTTTTCCTAATAGCAGATTTCTAAAGCTATTTAATCCGAAGATAATTATTGCCGAAAGGTTCATAATGTGAGTTAAAAGGGAAAAAAAGAAAACTGCAGGTCTTGGATGATATTTTGTATTGAAAAATATATTTCTACAATTTTGAACCGTTTTATGTTTGATGAGATAAAAAATGCTTTTTTAAAGGAATATAGTCCAAAAAAGCAGTGGAAAAATTAACAGAAGATAAAATATTGTAAAGACATAGCTAACTTTATGCGAATATATTATAATCTTATATGTAAATACATAGTCGGTTTCAGTGCTTTAGGCCTTACTGTCAAGAAGAGTGACTTTTATGAGGAAAAAAACAGCTGACACTTGATAATGTATTATATTATTTTATACATAAAAATTAAAAAATATTTTTTTCTGTAAACACGAGTTTTTTCAAGAAACTTCCTTAACAATCACTTTTTGAATTATCATTCTTAGATAAAATCATAAGAAATAGAAATCATTCATTACATTAAATTTGTTTCTCATTGCGGGGGTTAACCATTACTTAGACATAAACGTTTAACATGATGGTAATCAGGGCCCATCGCTCGGTTAAAAAGCTTGAAACTACTAACTATAATTTCTCTTTATAAAAACAGATGAAAGCCATTTTTATTTAAATTCGCTGTGATCACTGTTGTTAACATTTCGATATCGAAGAAAGAAGTTAGTTTCTATGACAAAAATATTCTTCCTTGTTTTTGTATGTCACACCAACAAAATATTTTGTTATCGAAACAGTATCTTCAGCGTCGAAAATGATGTTCTTGTGTTCATTAAAATTTAAAATACATCAATTATGTAAGTATACATTCCAAAGATACTTCGGATTTCAAAGTTCCGTAGCTCTGCCCAAAGTAACGCCTTTAAATGAATTTGAATTAATTTTATACATACTTTTGTAAATATTTATATGTAGTACCAAACGCAAACTTACAACTTTTATAAATAATATATGGGCACATATGAGGAATTTTTTACTAGAAAATGGTAATTTTCCGACAACTATAAGATATGATTTTTATTTTTCAAAAATTTTTAATCGTTTTTTCACACACTTTTTATAATCAGAAAATTATACAAAACTTACCAGTTATGCATCTTTAATGTCTATATAAACTCAATAAATCACAGTTAATTCGGTACAGTAGTTTTTTAGCAAATGAGGTTTTTAAAAAATCGAAAAAACATTTTTATCTCATAAAATATCAATATTTATAAGCTAATAATAGGGGAAATAGATTGTCAGATATGTAGATACACATGGGAAAAAAAATCAAGAAATTTGATTGAAAGGCATGTTTTCAGTGCTTATCCGGCTATGCCCTTTTAATTTTAATTAAATTGATGCCAAATGAATAACACAACACTAAAAGCTTTATTTAAACAGCATATCTGGTAATAATTGACGATAGAAATATGAAAGTAACCGACTTTGCTTATTTTTATGCAAAATTTCCTATGGTAACTGAATAATACTTTCGCAAAAAATGACAACAATGCTTTTCGCACATGCCTGAAAGATTAGTTCCAATGACAAAATCATTTATTAAGACCATAACAATTACAAACATTTTTAAAATGCAAATTCACATATTACCATATTTTAGAATGCCACAAAATGCAGCGGCACACACACGAAAGAACCTGAATGTCTCTTATTACTTCCAGAAATAATGCTCTGCACTTCAAATAGTCTTTCGAAGTTTTAAATCTCTAACTTTCTCCTTATATTCGCATTAAAAGAAGAATTTTCTAGCAATAGAATTTCCCTTGGCACGTTTTAATGAACGCCCATGAAAAATTTGCATATCAATAGTTTTGACGTCTTGAATCCAAGTAGAACACGTTCCTCTTTAAAATATTGTTCGTGAAATGGTTGTATATGCAGAAGAAACGATCTTAGAAGAAAGTTTTTAAATTTGGTCCGCATATCTTATGGCGTGAAGAATGTTCAGAATGACTTTATTGGGAGATTTATTTGGATAGAAAAATTTTATGCATCTGTATATTCCACGTTTCCACAGTGTTTTAATGTTATAACGTCGAAAATTATTTTAAATGAGTGTATAATGAGGTGATATTTTCTTATGAAAAAAAAAAAATCTTGACGTTCCGAATGTTTATAAATACTATTGGCATGATTTAAGGAAGTAAACGAATCAATGCTTCAGTCAAAAAATGTAAGGAGGATCAATAATAGTTTGGGGAGCTTATAGTCATGATGGAATATGCGATTTAACCGAAATTTCGGGACACATGAACTGTATGCAATATCAGGTTATGTTTTATGATAATTTGATACCATTTGGCTGGGCCTGATTATCAACAGAGCACACTAACTCAGTTAAAATAAATAGAATTTTTTCTTTATTCATGACAGTGATTTCGAATAAAAGAGCGTTTAAACAATGTGAAAATTTCTAAAAAAAATTACTGGTGGAAAAGTGCCTCGTTAATAATCAGACCCTGCTATATGGACGTCCTTCGGGTGGTGCTAACTGGATATTTCAGCAGGACAATGCTTCTTGCTGTGTGTCTAAATCCACCCATCAGTGGTTTAATAAAGAAAAAAAATCATGTTTTGTCATAACCATGTCAAAGTCCCAACTTGAATCTTAAGGAAAATCTTTGCGGCGAATTAAGTTGCAAAGTTTAAGCTAATAATAAACAGTTTTTATCTGATTTAGTCGGATGAGGAAATTATTCATTGTAATTAACACTTGGGAACGAGCGACACTTATACGTGCCCCTTAACCCCTTGGGGACGAGCGACACGTATACGTGCCGCAAATAAGCTTAAGAATCCGTGTTTATCGCCACCAGTAAAATTATACCGTAAATTTTGACGTATTTAATAGTAACATTAACCCGATTTAATACGTCACCAATTTCTGTATTTTAAACCAGGTGACGAAGCATTAAAATTTTCGTAAAATGCTCCCGTCGTGAAGGAGTTAAAGGCTTAAGAATCTGTATTTATCCCCTCCAGTAAAATTTAACGGTAAAATTTGCATTATTTAATCGGAACATTTTCCCGATTTTATAAGTACAAATTTCTGTTTTTTTTTTTTTTTTTTTTTTTTTTTTTTTTTTTTTTTTTTTTAACGGGTGACAAAACATTTAAATTACTGCAAAAGGTTCCCGTCGTGAAGGGGTTAACACCATAACTAGAAACATTATAAATTTTTTTCCCTATATTAAAATATTTTATGATGCCGAAAAATGAAAAGACACACACACACACAAAAATCTGAATGTCTCACATTATTTCCACAAATAACCATTTATATTTCAAATTGCCTTTCGAAACTAAATATTTAACTTTCACCTCACATTCATCTTAAAGGAAGAATTTTCTAAGGTTAGAATTCTGCTTGGCGCATTTTAATGAACGTCCGTGAAATATTTGCATATAAATACTTTTGACGTCTTGAATGCCAGTAGATGACATTGCTCTTTTAAATGTTGTCTGTGAAATGGCAATATATGGAGAAGAAACGATCTTTGGAAAAGTTTTTAAATTCAGTCCACATATCTTATGGCGTGAAGAATGTTCAGAACGAATAAGATTTATTTGAAGTGAGAAATGTTATGCATATGAATATGTCACTGTTCTACAGTGTTTTAAAATGAATATATAATAATATGATTTTGATTTTTTTTTGTCTTAGCTGTTTGAAATAAGAATAATTTTCATCTAGCAAAATATAATTAAAAATATTCTCACCATTTTGAGAATATATCATTTTCCTGTATATTTCACAGTTTCATAATGAAATGTGAATAATGCATCGTTTCTAAATTCACATATTACCATATTTTAAGATACCGCAAAATGCAACGGCACACACACGAAAGAACCTGAAAGTCTCTTATTACTTCCACAAATAATGCTTTGCATTTCAAATAGTCTTTCGAAATTTTAAATCTCTTACTTTCTCCTTATATTCGTATTAAAAGAAGAATTTTCTAGCGATAGAATTTCACTTGGCACATTTTAATGAACGCCCATGAAAAATTTGCATATCAATACTTTTCACGTCCTGAATCCAAGTAGAACACATTGCTCTTTAAAACATTGTTCGTGAAATGGTTGTATATGCAGAAGAAACGATCTTAGAAAAAGTTTTTAAATTTAGCCCGCATATCTTACGGCGTGAAGCATGTTCAGAATCAATAAGTTTTATTTGGATAAAAAAAATACACCACTTTTCTATAGTAGTGTCTTTTAATGTTATAACGTCAAAAATTATTTTAAATGTGTGTATAGTGAGGTGATATTTTCAGATGAAAAAAAATTATCTTGACGGTTCGAATGATTATAAATGTTATTGGAATGGTTTAAGGAAGTAAACGAAACAATGCTTCAGTCAAAAAGTGTCAGGAAGATCAATAATGGTTTGGGGAGCTTTTAGTCATGATTTATTATGTAATTTAACTCAAATTTCGGGACGTATGAACTGTGTGCAATATCAGGCTATGTTTTATGGTAATTTGATAGCATTTGGCAGGGCCTGATTATCAATAGGCACACTAACACCAGTAAAAAAGATGTAGACATTTTTTCATTAGTCACGACAGTAATTTCGAAAAAAAAAAAAAAAAAAAGGCGTTTGAAAAAGGTGAAAATTTCTATAAAATTTTACTGGTGGAATAGTGCTCCGTTAATAATCAGGCCCTGCTACTTGGACGTCCTTCTTGTGGTGCTAACTGGATATTTCAGCAGCACAATGCTTCTTGCTGTGAGTCTAAATCCATCCTGCAATGGTTTAATAAAGAAAAAAATCATGTTCTGTCATAACCATGTCAAAGTCCCAACTTGAATCCTAAGGAAAATCTTTGCGGCGAATTAAGTCGCAAAGTTTATGCTAATAATAAACTATTTATGCTAATAATTAAGTTTATGCTAATAATAAATTAGAAAGCGGAAATAATTTATTATAATTAACCCCTCGGGGATGAGCGACACGTATACGTGTCGCAAAAAGGCTTAAGAATCCTTGTTTATTCCCACCAGTAAAATTTAACGGTAAAATTTGCCTTATTTAATCGGAGCACTTTTTCTATTTTATAAGCAGAAATTTCTGTTTTTACTTTCTTCTATCTTTACAAGAAGAAAGTATTGGATTCATGAAAATTTTCGACTTCCGGTTTTCGACGGATTTATACGTTTTAGAAGGTCCTGAACACGTTTTGACTATTTTTAGAAAATGTCTGTCTGTGAGTCTGTCCCTCTGTCTGTCTGTCTGTGTGTCTGTCTGTCTGTATGTGACAAAAAATTTGTGGGCGCTCTATCTCAAGAACTAATGCTCGAAATTTAATAAAATTTTATATTCAGTTAGACCTTGATATGAATTAGTGCCTATTGGTTTTTGGTGAAAATTGGCCTGCAGGTGGCGCTGCTATACTACGTTTTTCATGATTTTCAAGATTGCTATATCTCAAGAACTAATGCACAGAATTTCGCCAAACTTCAGATTCTGTGACCACTTGATATACATAGACTCTGATTAAGTTTTGGTGTAAATTGGCCGGCAGGTGGCGCTGCTATGCCACGTTTTTCATGATTTTCATGATAGCTATATCTCAAGAACTAATGCACAGAATTTCACCAAACTTTAGATTCCACGATACCTTGAGATACATAGTCGCTGATAAGGTTTTGGTGAGAACTGCCCTATAGGTGGCGCTGCTATGCTACATTTTGAATGATTTTTGCGATAGCCTATATCTCAAGAACTAATTCAGAGAACTTCATCAAATTTTAGATTATGTTACACTAGAATATATAACATAATTAGACACTGATTACATTTTGGTATTAACCTTGCAACAGGTGGTGCAGCGATGCTGCATTTCGCACGATTTTTCCGATAGCTATATCTCAACAACCAACGCACAGAATTTCATCAAACGTCAGATTTTGTTACAAAATGACATTTAACATAATTACACGATGATTACGTTTTGTTATAAATCCTTCAACTGATGGTGCTGCTGTGCTATATTTTACACGGTTTTTTTAACTAACTATATCTCAAGACCTAATACACAGAATTTCATCAAACTTCAGATTCTTTTACACCATAATATAATTAGACGCTTTTTTACGTTTTGGCATAAATTGGCCAAGATATGGTGTTGCTGTGCTACGTTTTGGAATTTTTTTGTTATAGCTATATCTCAAGAACTAATGGACGAAATTCCATCAAATTTCAGATTCTGTTAGGTCTTGACATAAATAGATGCTTATTAGGTTTTAGTATAAAATACCCAACATGAGGCACTACTAAGCTCATTTTCTCAGAATATTAATAAATTTTACATTTTAGGCTTTTCGGATACCAGAATATCATTAGGCTAGGTCAAATGTTCGAGGAAATTCGATAGTGGGTAACTTTGGGGTCACCACGTTTTTTTTTATTTTTATTTTATTTTTCTTTTTTTTTATTAAAATGTACTTATGAGATAGAAGAAAGTTTTGGGATTGACACATCCAACTAGTTTAAAAACCGGTGACAAAACATTAAAATTTTCGCAAAAGGCTCCCGTCGCGAAGGGTTAACACCTTAACAACTAGAAACATTTTAAAATGAAATTTTCCTATATTAGCATATTTTATGATGCCGAAAAATGAAAAGACATACACAAAAAAAGTCTGAATGTCTCTTATTATTTCCACAAATAATCCTCTGTATTTCCAATTGCCTTTCGAAACTAAATATCTAACTTTTACCTCACATTCATCTTAAAGGAAGAATTTTCCAGCGATAGAATTTCGCTTGGCGCATTTTAATGAATGTCCGTGAAATATTTGCATATAAATACTTTTGACGTCTTGAATGCCAGTAGAAGACATTGCTCTTTTAAATGTTGTCTGTGAAATGGCTATATATGGAGAAGAAACGATCTCAGGAAAAGTTTTTAAATTCAGTCCGCATATCTTATGGCGTGAAGGATGTTCAGAATGAATAAGATTTATCTAAAGTGAGAAATATTATGCATATATATCGTATATGTCATTGTTCTACAGTGTTTTAATGTTACAGCGTCGGGAATTATTTTTAAATCAATGAATATTTAGTAATATGGTTTTGTTTTACTGTCTCAGTTGTTCGAAAAAGAGTTATTTTAATTTCGAAAAAAATAATCAGAAATATTCTCGTAATTTTGACATCGCTATTCTCACCATTCGCACAGACAGTCAACTCATCGTGTTCACGGATGAAAAACTAGGATTAATTAAATCTTGATTTGCACATTAATTCCCAATCGGTCTGCCAAGTCATATTTTTTTGGAAACACCTAAAAAACTGATTTTAATGGCTTACTAATAGGTTCAAAGCTATGATTTCCGGTTCTCAATCCTCCATGATTTCATACTTTTAGATGGAGGAAAGCACAATGATAAATCGACGAGTTAACCACTTAAATCGGTTTTTAAGTACTTTCCACCAAGATATGATTTGGCAGATCAATTACATTTTAATTTGCGAATCAAGATTTAATTACCGTAACTTCCTACGTATAATCCGCGGATCAAACAATTATTTTTTTAACCAGAAATCTTATTTAGTGATTGAAGTCAAATATTTACGGCGATTTAATAAGTTACATTTCTTTTTAAAAAAAAAAATTCTGGGTCGAAAAACTATTGTTTGATCTGCGGATTATAAGTCGGAAATTACGGTAATCCTAGATTTTCATCTGTGAACTCGATAAATTATCTATCTGCTGTCTTCTGGTCTGTTATTTAATGAAAATAATCTATCTTTAGATATAGCGAATAGAACTTTATAAAATATCTGGTACTAACACATCTAAAATCCCCCCAATTCTTCCATGCGTTCGAAACCTGTAGTGTTGATTATTGTTATTCAGAAATACTGATCGGCAAAAAAATAAGATAAAAGTCAGCAATAACATCCTTGAATATTTTATTAACACGGTTATATGTATATATATATTTTTTCAACTACTTAAAAATATTTTATTATTTTTTCCTTTGTAAGGATTCCAAAATGATACAATACGAAATATTAGCATGTATTCATCTCTATAAAGTTTTTATCTTGATAAAGTTGAATAAAATAAATATTACCTTATTGTCTTCAAGAATTGTTCTTCTGTTATCAGCGTGATCCATCTCGTCTAGAATGACGACTGCTTTGAAGGAAATAGCTAGAGCTGCATTGATCAGCAAGGCTGCAAACAAATTCTTGTGCATTGTGATTCGATGGACTTGCAGCTGCCTTAAAAATAACAAAACGTTGAATAAAAAATTCAGAGGTACTTTTATTCAAAAGTATAAATTATCTGTTATAAAAGTTTGTATACCTTTTTTTGTTCACTTATGAACCCTCATGCAAACCTCAAGCACTATTATATATATATTTCTCCACTTATACCTAAGAATTTCTTTTCTACGGGTACTAACGTTAATGGAAAACGGTCGCAAGAGAACATTGATTCCCAAACTTCTCTTGGTCATGTTCCACTTAACTTTATGATTACACGGTTGGGACACCGTATGTCAAATAATCTATACTGGTGTCCAAAATTTAAGCATAATTGGTAATTAAGTAATTATTTTTAAGTAATGAAAGAAATATGAATCGGAATGTGCTGAAACTCCAGGTGTGTAAACAAAATAGTACGCGTCACATATTTTCCCGAAGCGTTTTCCCCGAAATCGAGCAGGGGACCGTCAACAAATCGAAAAAGAACGAAGATCTTTTGGATAACCCTGTCAAAACTAATGTAGCAAAAGCGTTCAAACTGCACATTATGATTAATTGGCTTATTGTAATGTACCGTGTTAATTTTTACAAGGATAGCATGTATACTCGTAGAGAAATTAAGGTTTTTATAAAAACAGTCCTAAGTTTTTTGCTTATAATTTGCAGAGTTCTTAATATAAAATAGTGTTCTTTTTTGAAAAAATGACAAACATTATTGTACACAATACCCTGTCATCAGAATTAAAAAATAATAAAAATTGTATAACAAATGAGCAGGTTTACTAAATAATTTTTTACTGCGCATGCGTGAACGCTATTAAAATTTCATTTGCATATTATGTTAGTTAAATATATAGAGCAACATTTGTGAAAGTCTCAAAAACATAGCTTAAAAATTCTGAAAATTATCGTTGATAGAATGAGATCAAAATCCTTTATTCCCTAAATGAAGCAAAAAGATGAGGGGCTGTATCCATATTCCATTGTTTAGTGCTTACACAATATTGCACGTACAACTATATTTAGGCAAAACCCCTGATTTTTTTGCTTCCTTTAGGAATAACGGATTTTGAGTTGATTCTATAGGCTCCCATTTTCAGAATTTTCAAGCTATGTTTTTGAAACTTTTACAGAAGTTGCTTTATACATTTAGCTAACACAATATGCAAATGACATTTTGATATCGTTGACGCATGCGCAATGAAAAATTATTTACTAAACATACTCATTTTTCATACAATTTTTATTATTTTTAAATTCTGATGACAGAGTATTGTGTACAATGATATTTGTCATATTTTCAGAAAAGAACATTATTTTATAATAAGAACTCTGCAAATTATAAGAAAAAAACTTGGAAAAATTTTGGACTGTTTTTATAAAAACCTTAATTTCTCTACGAGTATACATGCTATCCTTGTAAAAATTAACACATTACATTACAATAAGCCAATTAATAATAATGTGCAGTTTGAACGCTTTTGCTACATTAGTTTTGACAGGGTTATCCAAAAGATCTTCGTTCTTTTTCGATTTGTTGACGGTCCCCTGTTCGATTTCGGGGAAAACTCTTCGCGAAAATATGTGACGCGTACTATTTTGTTTACACACCTGGAGTTTCAGAACATTCCGATTCATATTTCTTTCATTACTTAAAAAAAATTACTTAATTACCAATTATGCTTAAATTTTGGACACCAGTGTATTTTAGTATTATATTCGAACCAAGTTTGAAGAATATTCACTGACATACACTCGTAATAGAATAATGTCAAGAGATTTCTGCTAAAAAAAATGAAAGAAAAAAATATTTGTTGTAAATAGTGGTACGGCTGAATATAAAAATAGTCGCCATTCGTTGTCTCTAATACAGTGCGTGTCGAAAGTTTAAGCACAATAGCAATTTTAAAATAAAACTTTAAATATTACCTTTAATTTCAGTATATGTCTTCTATATGTTAATAATATCTATTTTTACACCATATTCATTTAAATTATTTTTTAAATTTTATTTCAAACCATGGAGTTTAAGAATAGAGGAAAAATGACCGTGTCAAAAGTTTAAGCACAAAGTCGTTTTTATGCAAATTCTACAGTCTGACGTAAACGGTTGCGCACGCAAACGACTTCTGGGTGTAAAGAAGCAATTCGCTGTTGCTTTTGAGTTAGTACAAAATGCAGAAGTCAAAAGAATTTTGAGAGGAGGAGATGATAAAAATTTGGAGTATGAGAGCAAAATGTAATTTTATTTCTGAAATTGCAAGTGCATTAAAAAGGTCAAAACAAGGTATTCATCAAATTCTAGCTCGTGATAATGATTCTAAACAAAAATTTCGTTCAGGAAGGCCGCGAGTGACTAGTTTGAGCGAAGATGCCGCATCAGAAATTTGGCTTCAACTGGTAATTACTCCCTTTCGGAAATAAAATATGCAGTTGGAGAACAAATATCGAAAAAAAAAACTGTTTATAGAAGAATTTTGGAATTCAAATACATCAAATACCGTAAAATGGCTCGATTACCGTGTCTCAAACGACACCATAAAGAAGCTAGATTACAATGGGCCAAAGAGCATATGTCATTTGGTGAAAAGTGGCTGAATGTCATATTCAGTGATGAAAAAAAATGGAACCTCGATGGCCCTATGAGTTTAAGTACTATTGGCATGATCTCCGCAAAGAACCTAGGAGTGTATTTAGCCGATAACATAATGGTAGTTCTGTAATGGTATGGGGGGCTATTTCTTTGAATGGTCAGACATCTCTAGCATTCATCAGTGGTCATGAAAACTTTAAAAACTACCAAGAGACACTTGCCAATCATTTGCTTCCTGTTGCCGAGGTTTTTAGGGGGGAGAAAAATGGTTATTTCAACATGATAATGCTTCCATCCATAACTCAAACTCAACTTCATCGTGGCTTAAGTCAAAAACAGTCTTGAAAGGGCCGGCAATTAGTCCTGATTTAAGCTTTATAAAAAATATGTGGGGTATTCTCACTCATGCAGTTTATCCAAATGGAAAGCAGTATTCTTCAGTTAAAGATTTGAATAAGATGCCATTGAGAACGCTTGGTTTAAAAATTAACCAGAAACAATACAGAACCTCATTTTAACGATGGAAGACCGTATATTTAAAGTAATTCAGCAGAAAGGAGTAATAATCAAGTATTAATTTTTTTTATTCTTGTTCTGCTAAAGACTAAAAAACTACTGTGCTTAAACTTTTGACACACTCATTTTTGTTGTTTTGATAAATTTTATTATTTAAAATAAATTTTATAGCATGAATCTGTTAACTATCTTTTTAAAACTACAATTTGTAGGCTATGTGAAAAGGGAAGTAACTTTCACCCATTAATAAAATTTTATTTTGAAATTTTCTGTTGTGCTTAAAATTTTGACACGCACTGTAAAACGGTTAGGTATTTTTAAAATAAGAATGGCTTTTTTTCTCATAAAACTTTTATTATATGTATATTTTATTTTTTCCAGTACATCAATGCATTTTAAGGACTTTTTGAAAATTGATTAAAAAAAACTTTCCTTCATTTTACATTTTAGCATAAGCTGCTATCATTTCCACTTTTCTGGACCAGAAAAATTTAATTGAAATCTTAGCCTTATTTAATCGACGGTTGGTTGGTTGTATATAATTTAATGACGCAAAATCCCTTCAAGGACATGCTGCGCCAAATCAAAGACTAAAAATTCAAAAGTATAAAATATCTGGATGGAGTATCCCATCCAGATACAGTCAGGCAAAGGCAGAGAATTAAAAAAATTAATATTTAATCGACGGATTACGTCGATTTTAGAATCTAAAATTTTCTATAAAATGTTTGCAATGCAAAAAAGGCCTATTTTTATTTATAATATTTATCCAAGATTAAACTTTTTCAAAAAGCTGAAAAAATAACGCAAATTAGATTAATGACTTTTATTTAAATTGTCCATTACATTTAAATTGTCCATATGTTGGACATAAATTGTACATTAGGAGTCACTGCATTTGAACGTCGGAAAAAAAGTTTATTTTTCTCGAAAAACAGAATCAGCTAAATAGAAAATTTATTTTGTATTTGTAAAGCAGCTATGTCTTCGCAATAGAGATGAATTTACTCGACTTTGTAAGGTTTACCCTCTCTCATTATCATTAGCATCAACATAAAAAAAAGTTACGTTGTTAAAATATGTTAAAATTACAAGCCTTTTAATAATAAATGCATTTTTTATTAAAATAATTTCATTTATTTTATATTATGTATCTCACTATGTTTCAGACGACACACATTTTTGAATATAAAAAATAATCATAAATTACTTGAAGTTTTAAATAATATTTAGTATTATATTCATAATTTTAAAATATATATATTTTAATTTTCTATCAATCTAATAATTCTAGTAATATGTTAGGGCCTATTCATTGTACTTCATTAAAAACGAAATGTCTCAATTTCATGATATTTGCTGAAGATGTAATTTACAAGTCTTATTGACTTATGGATTTAATACTTGCGCCTTCAACTTTGACCTCATCTAAAATGATAAACATTTACGGTAAAATGTATAAACAATACCTTTTCTTAGAAAGTTTTCACAAGGAAAAAGTCTGTGTTATCATTTAAATAATCAAAGAAAGCACAGATTTTAATAGCTACACTCAAAAACTAAAGCAATCATATTTGAAAAATCCAACCTAAAATGCTTGGCAATGTATGCGTGCCTTAAAAGTCCAATTTGGATAATTCCTATTTATTCTTTGTTATTTACCCACTTACTACTCTCGTTTCTGCTGTCCGTGATTTCTCACTCTACTCTTTTAAAAAAAGAACGAGAATACCCCATTATTCATTACGTTCAGACCTGTGCAGCAAAAACCTGTTGCATTTATTTTCAATATAAGGCACTTGTCAGTTTTTAAATAACGAACATTTAGTAAATAACTCGTTGTATTTAACTTTATATATCATATTCAGCAATCTGCACATGTGGTCGAATGAGGAAGTACTAAAAGCTTTTCCCTAACACTCTTTTTTTCTATTTATGAGGTTAGATTAAATAATAATGATAATAATGTTACAAGCAAGAATGCATGTATGAGCCACAAATAGCTGATTGCCATCACTAAATTTTATATAGTATTCCGCACCTCACTTGATGACAGAATTTCTGAGATTTAATAAGGCTAAGAATATTATTAAGTTATAATGGCGAAAATCAGCCATTTGTCGCGCAGCGCTTTCTGCCTGGTTCTCAGAAGCTACATTTGGAAAATAGTTATTGTGAAAGGAATATTTTTCCCAGCGTGGAGACACATGGCACCAGCAACCTTACAGCGATTTTGTGATATATATGTAAATTCGCATAGGCGTCAGAACAAAAGTTTCCTCGCTTCTTCCATTCTGACAAGGTTACAGGTTCATCAATGGAAACTGCCTGATATGTAGAGCGATCATGTAATTGTCTGGGATGCAATTCTAGTCTGAATATTTCTCTTCAAACTGATAAATTCACGCAAATATTCAAATGCTAAGGCTGGAAATGGCTTTATACAGATCAGATTTTGCACACAGTATTTTTTTCTTAAACTGAAAAAATACTTATCTGGAACTAGATTATCTTTAGACAGTGATGTGATAAAAGCTGCTGACCTGGATCAGTGGGCAGGGACGTGATTATTACAAAGTCGGGCTAAATAAATTGATCTTGCGTTCAAATAAATGCTTAATTATAGCTTTTAGTTTCCGTTTGGATTTTCTGTCAAGTGATAAATAATTTTTATAACCTAGTAGGGATTTTTTCAGGTATAATATCAGTATTTTTTAAAAGAAAAATAAATCTAAAATAAATGTTCGAAATTTCACCCTATTTAAATAGAGATTTTCAAAAAATCAATAATGGTAGCGAAGAATTTTCTGATCTAAAAATTCCCTGACCCGTATCAAACCTGTATTACCCTTGTAATCTTTTTTCGGATCTATTTTCACAATTCAGTAACACTTCCATGTGTTATCATTAAACTATTTTTTGATTAAATTTTGCCATCGACCGCTCTTATTCAGAGAGCATTCAAATATTTTTTTAATAAAAAAAAGCATTATATGAAAGAAGATTTAAAAAAACTCTGCATGCCTATTAAAAATACTATATGTCATTATATATTCATAGAATGATACTTATTTAGTAAAAACATATACGTGAGAATTGCTAGAGTATATTTACTTGTAAGTGGAGAATATGAAAAGAGCCGGTAGAAGAAAAATGATGGATACGGCGTACGTGGAAACATGGAATATTTGAAGACGGCGGATACCCTAAAAGAGATTTAAAAAAAAAAAATAAGAAAAGGTATCATACAGTTTATACAACTTTAATTCATTTGTTTAACAAGAACACTAAAAAAAATTTCTACATCAAATAAAGAGCTATTAATGTCAAAATAGTATTTTTTTAAGGATATGAAATTTTTTTTTATGTTTTGTATGTTTTTTTTTTTTTTTTTTTTTTTTTTTTTTTTTTTTTTCAATTTTTTATGTTCTTTCGGATGTATAAAGCTATATTTAGAAAAAGTTAGTTTAGAAAAGTTTAGTTTCTTCATGCTCTTCAAATAACATAACAAAATTATCAGTTAAAAATGGTAACATAAATTACATTTTATGATATTTTCAACATTTCACCGCATCTAAAACAAAATATGTGACACGCACCGAAAAAAAAAAAAAAAAAAAAAAAAAAATTAAATTTAAGTACATGCCTTGGAAAGTTTTTTTTTTCCAATGGAAAATGACATTTCTATCATTTTCCCTAGAAAAAAGCCAGCAAAAATCCGACACTAAAATTAAAATTTTTAAAAATATTTTGGAGGTTTTAATAGGCATATATGAAGGGACTGAAAATGCAAGTTTCCTTAATTACATAACTGATTTGCCCGTATACATTATGAGCAGGAGGAGTTTGCTTAGTGCTTTATTTAAAGCTTTTTGATACCACTCATTTTTAGGTGCGTTCGTAATTATGTAAATACGTAGCACCTATTGTTGTCGCTCAGTCCGTCCGTCTGTCCGTCCGTCCGCATATAACAACGTAAAAACTACCGAACCGAATCGTTTGAAATTTAAAATACATAATTATAACATAATTTTATCGAGTCATTTCAAATTTTATGAAAATCGGATGGATAGATCAATTACAGGGAGAATCAAAAGGATTCCGTTACATTACGGTCAATGGGGAAAAAAGTTTCAAATGCATTTTAATCGTTTGAAATTTAAAACGTATATTTATTACATCATTTTGTCGAGTCATTTAAAATGTTATGAAAATAGGATGCATTGATCAATTACAGGGACAATCAAAAGTATTCCGTTACATTACGGTCAATGGGGGGAAAAGTTTCAAATGTATTTTAATGGTGTTACACTCATTTGAATATAACAGAATTGACATGAATCTATGAAATATGTAGTAAAAAATACATTTTGTACAATCTGTGATGTAAAGAATATTTATTATTAAATTACAGGGCCACACAGTACACCCCGTATAACATTATTTAGTATTCCACTAAATAATGTTATACGGGGAAACATTGTTTGGGAGGTGTTTTAATTATATTAAACTATTTCACATTTTATGAATAAGATATACGTTAATGAAGTATAATAAAAATTACTCCCTGCATATTTACAGGAACACAAAGATTTCGACCACTAAACTGTATTCAAAGTACGCTCTACTATATCAGCAAGATCTGAATATTTTAAAACTTCGTTATCAACGAACGCACCTCATTTGTTACGCTTTACGTGCAATTTCCAACTTGTTTAATTTACAATTCCATACTTAGGGATGAGAATTTTCTGCGCTTTTTCCCACCAATGTAATCTTAGAGAAAATGTTATTTTATTCAATCGAAAAATGCTGCGATTTAAGAGAATAATATTTTCTCTAATATTATACTGGTATGTAAAAACGCGGAAAAATCTCATCCCTACATACTATTTAATGACAGATTTTTTTGACTAAATATTACGAATACGTTAATCTTAAAAAAGTTGTGTTTGCCACACAGTTTCAATTTATTGTTTAAAAATAAATAAATAAATAAATAAGTGGTTAAAGAAATATTTAAATAAAATAAAGATGGTTAAAAATATTTAATGTAGTTTTATTTGAATATCTGTATGGCCTTAGAATTACTTTCAATGTTTTAGAATATTTTCTAAAGATAACTCCACGTACTGCTTCTAACGCAGGTTAAAAGAAGATTTTACATGAAGGCTTCACAGAGTTCTACTGTCGAACTTTTAAAGTAATTTACGTCGTATAATCCGTGGATCAAACAATTCTTTTTTGACCTAGACATTTTATTTAGTAATTGAAGCCAAATATAAGCTGAGATATAAAGAGTTACAATTTATTTTTAAAAAATTCCGGGTGTAAAGTAACTGTTTTATCAGTGGATTATACGCCAGGAGTTACAGTATTTAACCCCTTAACTGGCACTTTTTTCCGTTCAATAAATTGAAAATAACGCGATTCTCACCACAACTTTTTAAGTAAAATATCCCTAACATTTAGTCTAAACATATCCACCTTTAAATAGTATGAAATTATTATCATTATTTTTAAATTGTGGTGTCAAAAAGCTTTAAATGATGAATTAAGCAAATTCATCTTGCCCGAACGGCGTACGGGCAAATCCAGTTAAGGGGTTAACTTAGATTGAAATACATTTATTCCAGTCCGGGTCATAAAGAAGAGAATGTGACAACAGGAAACAATTTTCTTTTGGCCCCTAATATCCTTATGATAATTAGTTTAACGTCCGAGAACCTGCTTAACCCTTTCCGGCGCACTACTCTTTAAAGTTGGAATTTAAAGAAAAAAAAATTAGGCTATCTATTTAGGCCTAGAGAAGTACACAGGTATTATTTTGTAAAGATTGCACTAACCATTTTTATTATACAGCTGTTGCCGAAGTGGTAACCTCCCATAAGTAAAGCATTGATAAGCGCAGTGAGAAGAGCGTTGCTGTGAAGCGCGTATTACACTAAAACATTTTACCTATTATTTAAAACCAATAGAGTTTGATCTCTGTGGAATTAAATAGTGCAAAATTTACAAAAACAGTGCAGTCTACTTGTGAGAATAATAAATTATGATTGAAATATTAATGTCCGTACAAGGTACGGGCAGATCATGATTGGCAAAAACACGTTGCCCGTATGACGTGTGGGCAAATCAGGGAAGCGGTTAAGTGTTGCCGGGTCGGCAACACCTAAAGTTTCCCCTGCCATCTAGAGCTCATAAGAAAGATTTAAAGTAGCCATTAGAGTAGTTTTTGAAATATTCACGGAGTTTTTATGTCTCCAAACAGGGGGAGCTTTAGGTGTTGCCGACCCGGCAACACTTAACCGCTTCCCTGATTTGCCCACACGTCATACGGGCAACGTGTTTTTGCCAATCATGATCTGCCCGTACCTTGCACGGACATCCATATTTTAATCATAATTTATTATTCTCACAAGTAGACTGTACTGTTTTTGTAAATTTTGCACTATTTAATCCGAGCATTTTTCTCATGAATTCAGCAAAAAAAAATTTGTTTTGAAAAACCGGTGATAAAAGATTAAAAATTCTGTAAAATACATGAAAAAATAGGCTTTATTTGACATTTTTTTCAAAAATATTTATTAAGTGGTTAACACAAACATCCAAGAAATTTACTCAAAATTTATCAAAGATCGCCATATTTATCGCCAGAATTTAAATTTAGATTTGCCATTCAACATCTTTATTTCAATTCTCTCAGGAGAGAAAAAAAAATGTTATATTTATTTTATGAAGAATTTTCCTGTTAGAGATCGAAATGTTTTCATTTGGCACAGGGCAAAGAAAAAGATTATTTTATATTTAGCTTTTAAAAACAAAATTTTATAATATTTTAAGTGTCTTCAATTAAACATGATTTCAAGATTTCATCGGATTATAGCAGTGTTGGATTAGAAACCACCTTTTATCAACTAAAATTCACTCAAGAAAGCTATAAATGAAGATATAAAGCTTACTAAAATATGTTATACATAGTAGACAAATACATTAAAACAAAAATTCACATACTTCGACCCGTCCACACCCACTGTAGTTACTCCATTCGTTATTCCACTGGTTAATGAACCACGTACCATTGCTCCAACATTTTTTGGCGGCATATCCTAAAAACAAAAACATTTAGCTGTAAATGAATTGCAAAAATATCCTGTAATAATTAATAACTTAAAACATACTTAATTTTACGACGCTAAACAGTTATTTTGATTTTCTTACAGTGTCCACAAAATAAAGAAATGAGTTCTACAATGCATATTTGATATTTAGAAACAAAATTGGAAATTGTAACCGTGAATCAAAGTTTTATAATTTCAAGATGGAGATGAAAATTTTAGCAGGGAACGTAAACAATTTGAGGTATTAGTATTATGCATTTTTTAATTATCCAAATGACAAGTGTTCCCCCTGATCTCAATATGAATATCGGCAGTGTTATAGTCGTATAAAAATAGAGGGTATACGCTACAGGATGAGAATATACTTTATAAGCTATATTTGAGTAACAAAAAACATACGAAGTTCTTTCGAATTATCCATAAAGTATACGGCGTATATCTACACTCTTAAAACGAAAGAGTGGATTAGGCTACTCAGGAAAGAGCTGCAATTTATTGGATCGTGAATGAGTTGTTTGTCAAACGTTTCACTCTTCTTGATTTAAACTGCTTTTTTAAATCACTCATCTTGATTTAAATTGCTTTCAATTAACTCGCTACTCGAGTGGTTTCAACTCTTTTTGAGAAGCTGCCTTTCAAAACGCGAGATGAGCTAATTTCGGCTCAACTTGAGTTATTTTTTGGCTGACTTTTTAAGAGAGTAATATACCGTTCAATACATACCTGAATTCACAAACAATAAACTCCAAACTATATTTCTATTACAAATATTGTGAAAACACGCGACGAAAATTATTATTTTGAAAAAGTGGTACATAATAAAAGATGTGGAGCCCTATAAATGGTTCGAAAACTGTGTACTACATTTGACAGAAATATTATATTAAAAATAAGGCTAGCCTTTTTCATTATTATTATTAATGAGAATGTACGAAATGAATATGAGATTAATGGTAATGTCTAATAAATACTTACAGGGTAGTTATTTTTAAATTTAAGGTTACCGTAGGCTTCAATGGATATTATGATATTTCCTGTGAAAATGACACTTAGCGAAGTTCTGTTTATGTGATTTGAAAATAGAGTTTATAATCTAATATTTTTATTAATATTTTTTGTATGGCCGCCTTTTCTAAAATATCATAATTAACCTCATTTTCGTTTAACTTAAGTTGCTATTAAATAAGACAAATGTTATTATTTTTAAAAAATGGTAGCAAACTGGCAATCTGATTTTTTTAAGCTGAAAAGAGGCATTAAAGAGTGGAAAAGGATTATGATGAGAGAACAATGTAGTATCCGTTTTCATTTGCAGTGATAAATATGCAGTGTTAAATAATGCACAACAATTAGCAAAATACTATTGACAGGAAAGAAAAATTTAAAGCTTTAACCCCTTCAAAGGTAAAACACCTCTGTTTTTAAAATTTTAAATGATTGATTGACACCGGTATTATTACACAATTTTGTATAAAATTAAATAAAAAGCCCCCCCCCCCCCCAGCGTATATTACATGAATGAAAGGTAATTCCAAAATTCTGGTGTGAAAGTAGCATTTGGAAATTAAAATGGTATATAACATATACCGATGCCCTTCAATGGGTTAAAGTAGTGTATTTAGTCTGGGTAACATTTATTTTTGAGGCAGAGTTCTAATCACTTGCATTTTTAAAGATTTCAGGCTTGTTATACGAATAATACACGACAAAGCTGTCACTGTCAACTTTTTTTTTCTTTTCACAAGTTGGCAGCGATGCAAAGGGACAATTTTTTTTATTTGCTGTGGTTTTTAAATTAATGAATATGCATGGAGAGAGAGACAGAGAAGAAAATAAATGCTGATTTTTTTTCTTTAAAATGAAAAACGTCATTAAAAAAACGAAAATAAATCAGTCGTCCATCCTCTAGTAGCGAAACTTCTTATTTTCTGACATGCCGGTAAATCCGAGTTTTTCCAGCAAACTGGTGTACCTCGGACTCGGTACCCGGTTTGCCACTTTGGCGAATTTCTTTTCCCCAAAATTTCGACTTCCGGCGAAATTTTTTTTGAAATATTTATGCTTTAATTAATTAGAGAGGAAAACAGTTGCATTTTAAATAAATGTGATTTTTTTTTTTTTTTTTTTTTTTGGTTTGAAACCTTTTTTTTTTTTAATAAATGTAAAGACTCAACTGGCAACATTAATTAAAACCATTATGTACAAAATATCAACTAAAATATTCAAACAGAATTTTTTCACTTTATTTATTCAGACTTTTCCGCTATTTAAAAACACAATCAATTATACAAATATAAGGTAGATATTTCGAATAAATAACAATTAAAACGTCGAACTGAATTACTGACATCTATAGACATTATCGGCCGACAAAGGCTTTACCCGTTTGCATCAATTCACCGTAAAAAGTTTCTGTAACGTTACTCCATAAATGTGGAGGGAACGTGCTCCCCTCTAATTTTTTGAAGTAATTTTTTGACTTACACAATGGCATAAATAAAAATTTTATTACTGGTGTAACACTACGCATTATTGTAAGGTAACACCGGTTATAAATAGTCCATAATATAGAAGTCAGCAAAGCTAAAAGAATTTTTATCAAAAGTTAAAAAAAGTTTTAAAAAAGTTACACAATTGTTTTACAATGAAGGATTTATATGATTAATTTTAAGAATTTCTTTTTATTCAAGATTTTAAAATTCATACCGGTAATTCCGAACAATAATCTTTGTTTTATTAAATGACGGATTTCGTGATTCAATAAATACATAAACGGATATACTTTTCGGCATTTCCGGTAGGATTTTATTTTTTAATTTCTGAATAAAAAATAAATTCCTAAAATGCAAGCAAATAGATTAACAGCCCCTTTAAACGCTTCTAAACAACCATAGCTTAATTGCAATAAATTTCCGTAAGGATCCATCATATCATAACAATAAAATGCTTCTTTTTTAACGAAATTATTAAAAATAAATAATGAAGTTTACTTATTTCACGTTTAGCAGATTCATTTTCGCTACATGTTTACATGAACGAAATAGATAATTAAACACATTTCCTGTAAATTATTTTACTGTGTAATATAAATAATCATTACTCTGCTTTATTTCATAACAAACTATTTCATTATTATGAAATAATGAAGGTTATTATTATTCACACAAGGTTGTTTAAATGTAAATTTCCTTTTAAAGCATTTTCATCCTGAATATTCGAGCATTAGTTCAAGTAATTTACGCATTTTTATGGCGAAGTAGATTTCAGAACTTTCCCATTAACGTCATTTTGAATTATATAAAATCATTAGTGGTAAAGTATATTCTGTAGTAATACACGAATAATTTGAAACTCGAAAACAGTAAGAATATATATATGTAATAAAACGACGACGATGTTCTATAATAGTGTATAATCACTAATAGAATACCATGTTGGTTGTAGAATACTACTATTCACTAAGATTCAATAGTGGGATGAGCAGTCGTTCTGGTAAGTGGATAAGCCATGGATTTGTTCTCGTAGGAGTTTCTCCAATAACAATGCAAGAAAATCAGTGTTTTAGTTCTTTATTATTTTAGAGCACGAACTTAAGTTACTCCACAGATCACCGTTCCACACATCTATCACTACGGCCTTCGCTCACTAAGCTGCAACATTCCGGCGTTCTACAATCTCGGAAAAAATGACATTTCTAATTCAGCGGAGAAATAAAACGCGCGTCTTGATAGTTTAAAGAAAAGGTGCATTCTACTCTCCTGAAAAGCCAAATGAAAAAAATCATTTTCACGACAAAACTAGCGCCCTCCTTCTCCGCGTCAATCATTTTAAAAATCCAATCAGGATGGACTCGAGCCTCTAACGGACAAAATGATCAATTCTAATTGGCCGTAATAGGCGGTCTACTGGCAAGAACTATATTTTTTTCTCGGAACACTAAGCCCTTTAGCAACGCGTAGTAACACTTGTCACGCGATGTTAAAAAATAAAAAATAAAATTAAAATCGCAGGAATATGCCAGAAAGTAAAAAGCTTACGAAATACTTCCCGCCTTTTTGAGAAGCAAGAAATAATTTATTAATAACTAAAGTAAGAAAAAGAATTTTAGCTGTTACAAGTTACGAAACTAAGATTGAAATATGTTCCACAAATTTAGAATTGAAGCTAAGAGAGAACAAAAATAAAAATGGCGCAAATTTTTTTTATTTTATTACATATATATATAAGCTTTGTTACTGGAATATAATAATTAGTTTTTATACATTTTTAATTTAACTAAAGGGGATTTCGTATGTAAAAAATTGAATTGTGGAATCGATTTTTTATTCACTTTATGCTATGCTACAATTGTAAAATTATGTACACAAATGTATTTTTATGACATTGAAACATTCTAATGATTTTAAAACTTAATTATAAATAAATAAACTAATTTTAAATCACTTTTCCTTTAGTTCGGCGCAGGGTAATAATTCGTCAAGTAATCCCTCTGGATACAACTGTTTGCAAATTAAAAAAGAAGTGTATTTAATTATTTCATAAATCACTCACGATAATATTACCACGTGGTTTTGAAACTTTGATAAGAAATAACTAAAATGCTATATAATAGTGGGTCATCCGAAAAATTTTGCGGTTTTCATCTGTTAAGATAATATTAAAATAATTAATTGACCCAGTAAATAATGAACAAATTTATTACCAAATAAGTAAATAAGTTTTATATATTACAAAAACATTATAAAAAAATTTATCTAACAAAAGTTTAGGTGAAAATGTGGCATTTGTAGATTCGAACTTCGAACTTTATCGAAAACCCGCAGAATTTTCCGGATGATCAGATAGAAGGTATAAATAATAAAAAAAAGAGTAATATGTTTTTTTAGTTATTTAATAGTTGCACAGTAATTAAATTTTGATTAGACATTTGGAAAAAAAACTTGAAATCCCGAAATAGATTTTTATAATAAGGATTTTTTTTTTTTTACCCCTGTTGACATCTCCGAAAAAGAAAAAAATATACAATAATAAGAAGAAGTAAACAAGGCTGTCTTTTACTACTATTTCTTAATTTTATCTCTCGCTGCACTTTTAAAATAAAAAAATGTTTACATCATTTTTTAAAGAAATATACTACAAAATATATTTCTTAAAATAGTGGTTCGAATAGAATATAAAAATAGTCGTGAGTGCTAGCCCTGAGCGTTATAACCCATTTAATAAACCAGGGAGCTCCCCTTACGAGCTATGCTCGTCAACCCCCATTCATACACAGTAGGCTAATTTGATTATATTGATTTGATCAGCTTAAAAAAGATTATGGAAGTCTGAATTATAATTGAAAAAAGTTTCTACACATTTCCCTTTGATTGGGGAATTGTAAGGTTGAATCACCTTCAGTTTAAGAAATCCAATGGCCATTTCCGTCTTTGATTAAGTAAGAACAGTTAAACATTCGCAAATAAGTTAATATTGAACGAATTATGTAAATAGAGTCTTCGTGTACCAGTATTTTTGAAGAACGCCAAAAGAAAGCTGTTTACAATGCATCATTTTAAATCTGACGCAGTTATCCTGATTTTTTTTCTCTCTCTAATATTTACGTAAAAATATCTTTCTTGTTAGAAAGGAAATATTAATTGCGCTGTTTCCAAACTCATATAACATTTTTCAAAAAGACTATCTCAAAATAGAAAATAAATATCTCGTGTAAAAATATTTTTAAATTTGTTTTTATTATTGTTTGGTCATTTTAAATATGATATAATTTTTCGGATTTACTGCTTTTAAAGATATATGATTTTAGTATTTTAAATTTTTATTTCTCCTTTAAAATCCATATGCAAACCTGGAAACCCAATTTTAGCGGTTGACTCGTAGGTTTACCATTGTGTTTCCCTGCATTCAAAAGTATGAAAACATGGAGGACTAGGGGCAGGAAAACACTATGGTAAACCTACGAGTCAACCGCTAAATCATGGTTTTCAAGTTACTTACATCAAGATATGACTTTTAAGATCTAATGCGTTTTAATGTACTTATCGAGTTTTGACTAATTCTGGAATTTCCGCCAAGGACTTGATAAGAGACTTTTCTGTGTTGCAGCCCGTGGGTTTATCGATTCTATATTCAACCATATGGGTTCAAAGCTGAACAAACTCACATGGCACCAATAATTTACCCAAGGGACTTCTAATTAATCCATTCGTGCCCACGACCATTTGCGCAAATTTTATTCGGTTGGCACCACTATTTTTAAAAGAATTAAATTTAGTTCATCAATTTTGAAAATGTTTCAATTAAATAAAATAAAGATTGTTGTTCTTTTTTACCGGTGTCAAAAACAGAGCTACATGCTCCTTTTGAAGCGTCCCTAAAAAGGGACGCTAGGCACTAATGGGTTAATAAGAATGGATGTTACTACTGCTTCCCTATGGACTATTTTCTCTCCACCGGCTGGCAGGAAACCTTTCGTTCTTAGCACTAGATGTTTTAATTTCCACACTTTAAAGTCTTATATCTCGATAAAGGAGAGACGAGAGTAAATAATTTATGCGTGGAAAAATGTGTTTCAATGTGCAGTTTTGATTGCTAATTATTTAGATTTTTTTTTTCATTACTACACTAGTGGAAACTACACTAGTAGGCAAAACCTAACAAAAATCTCAGAATTGCCAGTAGTGCTTCCATTACCGTGGAAATTCCGAAATTCGTTATGATCGCAACATGACCATGTAAGAAAATGTATAATTGACCTTATTAAAAAATTATATGAAAGAAAAGGTCTACGATCTGCGGAGCTAAAATATTGCAGTGTTACAGGACTACGGAGTAGGGTGGAGTGAAAAATTTTTTTTTTGAAAATCAAAAACGGGTAGGTGCCAAAAGTTGCCTTTATACTAGTACATCAACTGTGTGAAATTTTACCGCTGAAAAAAAATGGCTTGAGTCTGCGCTTTTGCTCCAAAAATCGAAATTTTGGGTAAAATTTGTCATTTTTTGACATTTTTTCAAAAAAAATAAAAAATTCCTACAGAGCTGGTTAGTATTTAAAAGTGTTGCTTAGACCTTTATATTTATCTGCTTAACATATTTAAACTATAAAACAATATGTTTATTCCCTATAGCTGGAGCAAAACAGACAACTTTTAGTAAGAAAACAGCATTACCACTCTATTGGGTCATACAACGAATTATAGTTTTTAATGCAGCTCTTGTTTTCAAAACTACCTTGGACATGCGTCGTGGAGGTGGCTATATTTCCTATACCACCCGGCCAAACTATTCGATCATCTTAGTACAGTGTTTTATTTATACATTGATTTGTGATTTTCTTCATAAAAATTTGGCATGTTTTCGATGCTTTCACCTTGTTCATCTGTTCTTTGCATCCACATGCTGCTGTAACTATCTTCATGTATATTTTTACAGTTTATAAAAAAAAAAAAAAAAAAAAAGGACAAGTAGAGTAATGCACTGGAATATTATTAAAGGGATCTATTCGGCCATCTATTATATTTATCAAACTTACATTCAGTTGATGAATAGTGATTGGAAGTTCTGTTACCACAACATTTTTTCAGACAATTGTATTTTTTTACGTGATGATTTGCTTCAAAGATGATTTCAGATGTTTCAACTATAAATATGCCATCATTTATTCTACTTTTGCATTTTTTTAAATGTTGAGAAGCGAGCTGTTTCATGTGATGGTGATCGTCAGAGAGAATTGCGATGAAAATTTGTTCTCCATGTGTAAAGTAACCGCTGTTGTAAATAACTTTTTTTTGCATTAGTTTTATGCCGTTTTCTAAGTGTTTTCGTATCTAGGTAATTTCCTATTACTAACTTTTAGATCCCCTTTTTATGAACGGACAACATTTAATGGTGAAATGTCCTGGGCATAAACTTATAATGCATAGTACTTTATGAGGGAATGTACGGATTCTAATCGACTATAAGTGCTCATTTAAAATTAGGAGAATTTTATTTGTCACTGTGAACCATTTTGCATGGGGTAAGCTTAGAATTGTGTATAATATTGAATCATTCGCTACTTCAACTCCAGTGAATTTCTTCTGCGTCAATTATTTGAGAAGTCGATATAAAACGAACTAAGCTACATGGATTCATCGGATCAATAAGGAAAATCTTTGCGTACTATTCACTTCCTATTGCAATTTTTTTTTTTATAAAATAGAGAATAATTTTGAAAAATTATTTTCTCAAATTGAGAAAAAGATACTCAGAACAGACTAGAAATTTCTGTCGGAGATTGCAAAGCTAATTCATAAGGAAAGCTATTTCTCAGAAAGAATGGGGAATGGGAATTTAGAAAACATCTCACACAAAAGACAGCTCATAAAGTTAATAAAATTTTCCGCTTTATATAAGCACAGATTATCAATCAGCGTCTATATGTTCACTCACAAAATGTATAATCCAAGTTTATACCGCGGGATGTTTTATACCAAATGTACTACACACCTAAATAATAGATCTAAAATCTTATTAGAAATTACTAGACTACGGATCAACACAGGAAACGACATAAAGCATACTAAAATTTCTTTAGAAATATTGTTGTTTTACACGCAAATTTTGTTTGCAATCTTCTGTGACAATCGTCATGATATTAAACAGCTAGCTTCTCAGCATATATTCAATGTAATAGGTTCAATAAATGATGGCATACTATAAATTGAATTCATACAATCAATTTTTAGGCAAATCATTGCATATAAAATGTAATTGATTGAAAGAATGCTGTGATAACAAAACTTCCAATCATAATGTACTAATTGCATGAAATTTTAATGAAGATAATAGACTGCTGAATAGGTTCAATTAAGAACATACCAATACATTACTCAGCTTCTCTTCTGTTATACATGGTATAAAAATATACGTACAGCAGGTCACACCAGCATGATCCAAATCATCTAAAGTCAGTGAATATAAAGAAGAGATAAATTACTTTGATATATAGAAAACTTATACTCGTCTTCGGGAAAAAAATAACAATTCAATACATAAATAAAACGCTGGGCCTAGATGATTGGGTGGTTGAGACGGGTGGGATAATGCAACCACCTCTATGAGTTATATGCACAGTAGTTTTGAAAGCAGCTAGGTAAGAAATGCATTCAAAACAACATTTCGTTGTATGCTTCAATACAGAGGTTAACGGTGACTTTTCACAAAAAGTTGTCAGATTTGCTCCAATTATACAGACTACAGATATTGTTTTATAGTTTAAATATGTTAAGCAGATAAATATAAAGGTCTAAGCAACACTTTTAAATACTAACCAGCTCTGTAGGAATTTTTTTATTTTTATGAAAAAATGTCAAAAAATGACAAATTTTACCCAAAATTTCGATTTTTGGAGCAAAAGCGCAGACTCAAGCCATTTTTTTTCAGCGGTAAAATTTCACACAGTTGATGTACTAGTATAAAGGCAACTTTTGGCACCTACCCGTTTTTGATTTTCAAAAAAAATTTTTTTTCGCTCCACCCTACTACGGAGTCTTCGAGCCCTACGGACAGTAAACGCCCAAAACACTTCTTCATTATAGACGCGGTGTAAACTTGTGTTTACCGTACTTGTGGGCATTTCCATACGAACTTGTTTGTCTGTTACACAACTTAAAATCGCTAATGCTTGTTGGCCACCGTTATTTTCAAAAAGTTTGCTTCGCCTTATTCAATTGACGATATATCTTCGATAAACTAAGTCGCATTTTCTCGCTTTAAAATACTGGTATTTAAAAAATCCTAGCATGTAACAGACAAAGAAGTTCGCATGGAAATTCCCTTGTATTTTTATACTTTTCACTCATTATAATGTAAAATTAAATGAAAAATATTTAAAAAATTTGCTCTGAAAAGTGCTTTTGTTATTTATCCTGTGTAAATTATATACGGTCAAACCTCGTTAACACAAATTACTTTTAACACGAACCGTTTTCCCCCATTGTCCTGTCAAGTTGTGTGGGTATTTACTGTGATTTTAGTTTTTTTTCTTTTTTTTATACGAATACGCCTAAGTTGTAATATTGTTTATCACGAAGTGAAAAAGATCGGCCTTGGAAAACTCCCCTGCTCATAGCATGCACTCTAAATAAAAAGGAGTGACTATTAACTCCGGAAGAGTGAATACTCACTCTATCGCAGACTCAAAATATGCCGAACCTCTTTAGAGTGACTATTCACTCTGAGCAAAAGTGGAATCATTGACTCTTTCAAAGAGTGAATACTCACTCCTGGGAAGTGAATATTCACTCTAAACAGAAGTCAATAATCACTATTTCTGAGGAGTGACTATTCATTTTTGCTAAAGGAGTGCGTCTTTTCACTCCTAGAAGGAGTGAGTAGTCACTTTTTCATAAGAGTGAATGTTCTTTTTTTTTTTTCAATGAATTCTTTTGTTTTTATTGCAATTATGGTCACTTTAAAAAAATCGTATCTTTTAGAACTTACAATGAAAATAAATACAAGCTTGGTAAAGATTGGATTAAAATACTTTATTGACAATATTTATTTAATTCATATTATGTAACATTAATTGAATTTTTTAAGGGAAAGCGTAATTAAAGTTAAATATGAATTAAATTAGATTATTGACAGAAATAAACTATTTTATTCCTCTCTTTCTCCTTGTATTTGCTTTCATTTGTAGCCCCATAAATATATGATAGTTTTAAAATGCCCATAAGCGCAAGTTATGAAACAATTTTAAAATCTTAAACAGTCAATATTTTTTTTCAGATACCCATTAAGTTTTACATATTATTTAAATAAATCCATAATGCACGTTATCTATGTTTTTTTTTACATGTAATTAAAATCTTATTGCTGAAAAATATATATTAATACAACCCGTATTTACAAAACATAAGTCATATTTAATTTCAATTTTTTATTCCCGTGTATACAGTAGATATGCATGTAATAAGGCATCTGACACTGCAGGCGAAGACACTCACGAGCTAATGCTAATCCTATGGGGCGGGGGGATTTTTCTAATATCTCGTTTGCATTTCGACATTTTATTTATTTATATACTTATTATGCATTGAATAGCTGAAGTTCGTCTCTCGCATCTTTTTTACTTCTTCGATTTCGGTCGCAGATAATTTTAATAAAGTTTCTTTCACTTTCAAAACCAGTACCAAAAATGAAAGTGTTATTCTAAAAAGTATCTGCTGCCAAAATTGAAAAAGTAAAAGTAAACAAATATTTAAGACAGAAAATATGTTTTTAATGACTTCTGTAACTTAACCCATTAACGCCCAGCGTCCTCGTTCGAGGACGGTTACAAAAACAGTAAGAAAGTGGTTTTCCCACCAGTAAAGAAGAAGAAAAATGTATATCTTGTTTCACGAGACAGAATCCTTGATAAATTTAGATAAAAGTTAATTTCCTTTGAAAAGTGGTGGGAAATACAAAATTTAAATTTTAGCGAAGAAAATAATTCGGGCGTTAATGGGTTAAGTGTTTTTATTTAAATGGTGAACGATTAAGCCCTATAAGCCCCTCTTTGACTGTGCCCTTAAATAATATTATCGGCCTAATGAGTAGTTTGATTGCCGGATTATAAATTAGACAAGATATTATTCATTTTAAATAGTAATAATAATAATAATAATAATAATAATAATAATAATAAAATGAAAAAAAATATTAAAATTTTATTAATCACATTAATATAACTATTTATAAAAGTTTTGGTGCCATTACATTTTGATATGTGTAATTTAAAAATAATACTTGATTATTTAAGTTTTCTTTTAAGTCAATATATTGTATGAACTATAAACATTCCCCAAAATTGCATTTTTCCTATATGAGATGTACATTACTGGAAAATAACTATTTATAAACTAAATATAATAACTAACTTTATAAATATTAAACTTTAAAATTGAAACATTATTTTCCGCTTCCTGATTGCTTTTATTAAGAATATCAACAATAGTGAAAAATTATAAAATATGCAAGGGGGGGAATTACGAAAAAAATACTAAAAGCTACATTTTTATTGGTTATATTTTTATAAACCGAAAATATTCAGGGGCGTTTATTACTAGCTTTGAAAAACATTTGTAATATAAAAAGCAGTTATTTATCTCTTTTAAAACATTTCGTTTTATATAAGTCACACTACGAACTTTTAAAATTAATGAAGCAATTTCAATAAACATCAGACATAAAAAAGCACTTTGTTTCAATACTTAAATATCATGTTTTATTTTTAAATGTCTAGAAATACATACGTCACAAACAAAAGTTTACAACAGATATAAATTTTATAACGGAATAAAATTTATTGTTAGATTCAACAATTTCTCAAAAATATTGCCATAAGAGAAATTCCTATTTGAATTATACATTTAACTTCAAAAAGAAAAAAAAAAGTAAGTACTTTAAGATAAGACTGAGTCAGAATAATAAAATCACGTAATTGCTAATGATGTTTATATTGTATGACTTGTGTCAGCATTTTTTTTTTCCTCAGGAGATAGAATGGCTGACACATAACAAATGATTTTCTGCATAACGTGAAACTGAACTGAATATTCACGAACTTTTGGGAACAAAAATTGAAATTAAACATAACTTACCTTGATAAATAATATCCATGTACTGTGACCTCTCTGTTATTGAGTATTAATGAAGTATTATATCTTTTTACTGATTTTTTTTTCATTGTGATTCCAGAAGAAGAGATTAATCTAATATTTGGATTATTTCATAGCATACATATCGAAGCATATCATTCAAAGATCGAAATTTAAAATACGTTTGAATATTATTAATAAAATGAAATGAACGGAGATCCACATATGTGGAACCGAGGAAACGAAAGATTAATTTTAAAATGGCGGAAAATTTTTTCTTATCAGTAAAGGAAGTGCAGGACATTTCTGATTGGCTGATGAGTCACTATTGTTGGTGGAGTGAGTATTCACTCTTCGAAAGAGTTAACAGCTGACTCTTAAAAAAGAGTGCGTTTTAAAACAAAATAAGCCTAATTTTTCAAGTTATATTATGAAAGGGAGTTTTTGAAAATGAAAAATTGACATATTTTGGTGTTTTTCATTATTTTACTCCATATATTGGATCAAAGTTTAACGGATTTTTTTTTTAAAGTTTATAATGCCGGGCTTTCACTCTCGTTGGTGGAGCGAAATATTTCACTCTCTACAACGGAGTGACATACTTCACTCTCGACAGCGGAGTGACATTTTTCACTCCTTTCTAGAGAGTGGGAAATTCCACTCTTTAAGGAGTGTATTTTTATAAATTGCACTCTAAAAAGAGTGAAAATGTCTGTCACTCTCACAAAGAGTGAGCATTTCACTCCTTCCAGTTTTAGAGTGTGAATGAATCAAGTTGCCGAAACGTTTCAATGCAATCGTACTGAGTTCCGGAATCTCTGAAAAAAATGTAAGTCACCGAAGAAAAATGTCGGTACTACTAGGTTATCCCGTCGACCAATTTCGCCAAATTATACAAATCGCCAACCTCATAGCCAAATTAAACATATTGACATAATTTTCATTTTAAATAACGGGAAAACAAATAATTAGTGGAATATTAATAAAAATACAAATAAAAAATCGAAATAAAAATCACTTAATGGCGTTCTAATCACGTGTTTCGTACATGGATGCCATTGAATGCAACATTCACGATCATCCATAATTGGCATTTGATCTTGTAGTTTGGCGATGAATTTTTGGTCGACGGGATAACCTAGTAGTACCAAAATGTCTTTAATTTTGAAAGCCGCAGGGTCTTGCGTTTTCTATTTCCATCCACTCAAAAGGTAAATTATATTGTAGCAATTAAATTGTGGAATGAAGAAAGTACTTAACGCTAATTAAATTTTTCTCACAAAGCATACCCTAATTAAACTGCGAGATCGTTGTGGAGGTGATGATTTAGATTCTAATAAGTAAAAATGAGTCAAATTCGCTGTCGGAAGATTTTATGGATTTCTTAGGATGTAACGTAAATACCGGTCAGTTCTTACTGCAATATTTCCATCAAGAGATATCCCACTTGTAGGTCTATGTACTTGACGGATCCACTTTAGGAAACGAAATCACCACAAGTAACACGGTAGATTTTAAAGATATGTATGTATATTTATTCTTACTATATGGAATTCATAATAATTTAAAATAAAGGTTTAGGTTTATTCTTGTCGCCCGATTATTTACACTAGGGATATAGCACCAGGGTGGAGTGCCCTTCGTGGGGGTCTTTCTAAGGGAACCTAACCCGTATTTACGCAAGGTTCGAAGATAACCACGAAAACTCCGAGCGGTTATGCCGACAGCCGCGATTGGATTCAAACCGAGCACCTGCCGTCTACTAGTTGAGAAGTCAGAACCTCTCGGCCACTGGTGGGGCTTAAAATAAAGGTTAATGAATTGTTTTACTACTTTTAACACAAACTACAAAAAAAAAAAAAAAAAAAAAAAAAAAAAAAAAAAAAAAAAAAATTGTGAAAATTTGCATTAACGAGGTTCTACTGTATGTAGCATCTCATTTCTTCTTAAATTTATTTTTATGTATTTTTTTAAATCACTCTCTCACTTCTCTGTTTTTCTAATTTAGACAACTTTAAATTTAATTTATCTTATAAGTCGTTTGAAATTAGATTTATACTTTTTCCCCCAGTGGCTCACATAATTGCAAGCCGTCGGAGTTATTTGTATGTAAGTACCTTTTCGAAAAGCTTTTATTTTGAATATGTGTGTATTTATTTCGAGTAATTAAGGCATATTTATGGCACAATTAGATAACACAGACTTGCCATTAACATTATTTAGAGTAATTTAAAGACAACACTGAAAAGGTATATTACGAGCTAAGTTAATAGTTAAAACTCGAAAATAAATTGCATTTGTTCCTTAAGAATTCTCATCATATTTCAATTAGTAAACTGTAATTAGATTTTTTTTTTTTTTTTTTTGAGTGGTATATTGAATTTTAACGGGAAATTTGACGTAAAGTAGTGCATTTATGGAGAAAACGAAACCAATTAATAGCCTAAATAAACTTTAAAAATCTGAATAAATAATCTATTTAAAAATGTAGATCATATTATAAAAATTGTAGCAAAAATAAAGGAAAGTAAAAGAAGTAATTGGAAAATACATACCGATTTTTTCACATTATCCTTATCAAATAACTAATTTATAAAATTTATTCTTATGTGACTTTATCAAAAATATAGTCAATAAAAATATCTTTATTCATATAAAGTTAAAAAATTATCGTTATTGCAATTTTATAGAGTATGGACATAATTAAAGAAACAAATAAAAATCATTAAAATATTTTTTAAAAGTAATTTTTAAGCATATTTTTTATTCGTTTTTATATTAACATAAATAGGTTCTCTGATAATGGATCCATAATAATTGGATATTGGGAATATGATTTTTGTAGATAAAAATCGACGTGACATCTAGTTGATATATAAGCGAGAGAGGGCGTGGATTAGCGACAAAATTTTATACCTGCTTTATGTTCTTTTATGCGTTTTTAAGTTTTCTATTGGTTATTCCGGTGTATACCATTCATCTATTGCAATCAGTTTTAAAAGAAATGGCATACACACCAGCTAAATCAACTTCTATAATTGAATTGAATTTTGCACAAATTACCCCTTTTAATTTCTTTGGTGGACAGGCCATTAAATTTACATTGTGTTTCAGTAGAGCATATCTTAATTTTTCGTATAGATCAGGGAAATAGTTAAACTTTATGTATATCATTTTTTTATGGTTTACTTTATTGATATTTTCATGGAAATTGAATTCATGAATATATTTGCCACTAAGAATTGTTGTAATGATTTTCTTCAGCGATATTTCTGTTGGTATTAATTTTTTTTAAATATTTATTGGAACATACTTTAAAAGCACGTCTAACGTAAAATTTTTAAGCCGCAATTTTATATAAAAATGGTGATGAGCAATTATATGGGATCATATTATTTGATTTGATCGGTTTCCTGTAAACATTTCTGTCAATGCTAAGGTTTTATTTCTTTTTAATTGAATTAAAGTCAAGAAAAGGTAATCTTCCATCTTTCTCAATCTCAAGAGCACGAATTATATTATTATTAACAAGCTCATTTACTTTAGTAAGGAAAACGTGTAATTCGTGTGACCTATGCTCCCAAATGTTTACAAGAAATGTGTGTTAGGGGCTATGCATGTGTAACGTTATCAACTTTTTAGTAATTTTGGACCCCCCCCCCCCATTCGATATCATAGTTATCATTCCACGAACACCCCCCTCCCCGGTAATGATATCGTTATCAATGTCTACTTTTTTTTAAACTTTAGAACTTCTTTCTTTTATTAGGAGTGATATACAAAACCTGTTGCATACTTTATTGATACAAATGAAGAAAAAATAAAATATCATTTTAGATCATGTAACACTTAAAAAAAATATTTTAAAACAGATTTTGTTAGATAATGCTTTCAATAGTATCAATGTCTTGTTGCACATGCCCCGTACGAAGGAGGGAGGATGGATGGCGGTGGAGTAATGGAATTTTTTATCAAAAAAAAAAAAAAAACAAGTGGGGAACATTCTTTCTTTTTCTCTATTATTTGTTAGTAAACACAAGCTTCATTTCAAATACATTTCATATAGGATTTCTCGAACAGCGATTGTATGTGCATTGCATACACATATGAAAAAGAAAAAAAATGTCAAATATTGGGCTATTCCATATTTTAGAATTAACTATTTTTATAATTGGGGATTTTAATAAAAACTTAGTATTTTCCTAAAAATAGATAATCGACGAAAAATCGACAACATACTATTTTGAACCAAAAACCATGTTAAAAATTAAAAAAAGGAAATTTCGGTTGGATCAAAAATGATAGCGATATCAAAAGACAAATCCCCCCACCTCCTAACGATATCATTCTCCAGACCCCCTCCCCCCCTAAAATGATAAAGCTGTATTTGCACAGCCCCTTACGCGAATTATACATTTTACTTATTAAAATAAATCAGTACGAGCTTTCGGCAAAACAGGGAAGAGCAACAGTACGTGGTTTCATACGGGCAATTTTACGGGTACCGGCGTACCCGTACGATTTGATTGTCAAAAACACATTGCCCGTACGACGTGCAGACAAATGAGAGAAGCGTATCCGCACGTGGATTCATACGTTGTTGATCAGACGTACGAGTACCAGCGTGCCCGTAAGCGGCACGGGCTAATCGTGATTGGCAAAAACACGTTGTCCGTACGACGAACGGTCAAAACAAGGAAGCGGTTAACCCAGGGGAGCTATCGCAGACATTGTGTATGAATGATTCTCAGTTTGCCTCCAATTAATACAAATATTAATTGTTATTGCATTTAGTGGGAGACAAGTCCTTAAATTCTTTCGGAAAAGTAAGTTGACTTTTACAAAAACAGTGGTGGTAATTTAAAATATTACGCACCCTCGGTCTATCTGATCCGGCGCGAAATTCTCCCGAGTTGAATTTTATTCGGAAAATTTTGCTTCAAAATATGGAAATGTAATTTTTCAATCTTCTTTCAGTCTAAATTCGAAAAATAAATTTTTTATTTAAAGTTTCTATGAAAAACTTCTGGTGGTGCTCGATTAAAATTAGCGATGGATATCATATATCCCACTGCCTGTCAAGAACTTAATTAGAGTGCTATATAGTTACCAAAATTTTTAATAGAATTATTCGCTTTTCTTAAACGCAGAAAAATATCTGAAAATATAAATGATAGTGAAATTATTAATAATGGGCAGAATGAGTTATTTTACTATTCGAATAAATCATTCGGACATGTGCCAAAATATTGCTGCCAACACTTTTTTTTAAATTATACGAAAAATTTTGATCAAAACAAAAGTTTCATATTTTGACAAGAAACAATTTCAAAACCACATAAAGATGTAAAAATTCTGTTCATCTTCAAATATTTTTAAGATAATTGATAGAAAGAATTACGATAGCAGGTAACTATACTTTTGCTTCTTTGCTTTATACAAACTTTCTAATGGTAATCAATTAAAAATGCATATAAAGCTTGGGATAGGTGTTTTTCGTATGCACGAATAATTCATTCGATTAAAAAATAAATATTTTCTGCCTATTGCTAATAAGTATTTAAAAGAAAATTTCTAATCTAAAATATGGGTGGCAAATTTTTGGATTCCAATGAATGTATGCCCGTCGTCTACATATATTTGAAGTATTTAACCCTTTGAGGGGCAAAGCACGTCTGTTCTTAAATGATTGATTGATACCGGAATTTAAAAACAAATTTACTTCAAAATAGATAAAAACCTTTCCTTCATGTACATGATATAATTAAAATTATTGTTTCAAAATTATGGAGTCAATGTGACATTTTAGAATTAAAATTAAGTGGGATATATTTTATCTCATCGCCCTTCAAGTGGTTAAAAGCAGGGTTCACAGGCCTCGGCTATTAACCTTCCTACCCTGTTCAAATTTTACTCAATCTTGATAAAAACATTTCACACCAGAATTGTTATTTAAAACCTTTTAATATATTTAATTGACTTATTTACTTTAACTTTCTTTATGAAAAAAGTTCTGATTCGAATCGTATAAAACAAATTATAGTTATGGGTCGATTAGATCCATTCAGGATAGGAAGGTTAAGGCAAATATAGGGGTTTCAATAGCAGAAATTTCATGAGTCGTCGTATGTAGATATATAATTGTTATAATTAAATAAGTTGAATATTAACTACGAAAAAATCTGTAAGTTTTCCTATGACACGATTGAATCTTATAAAAACACGCTTTGAAAATAAATATTGAAAGAAATATTTTTTCAGCACACGCGAACTGATTTAAGGAGCGGAAGACTCTATAATATATTAAATACTTTACACAAGATTGTCTCAAACGGGAAATGACCATAAAAACACGTAAACACATAAATTCATGTATTAAAGCCTTGTTCAAATGCATTCTGAGCAAGTGACTTATTTTTGTGACAGACAAATGGATATCATTTCCTTTTGGAAAATCCATTAGTTCTGCATAAATCCATTTAACGTCCGTGAAAATGCATTTTAAGGTTTCATTTAGAGGAAATGTATTAAAGATAAGTCTGTTTTGGGGGGATGGGACAGTGATGTTCTAAAAACTCGTCTTAAAGATAAATACTGAGGCAGCTATCTTTGAATATCTTGAAAGTAGATAAATTATTGTGTAACATTTTCTCTGTTCTCTAATTTATTATCATACACGGATTCTGACGTTTCTTCGCAAAATGGAGAGGTTATGGCTCAAAACTTATTTATTATGCAATTGATTAACACTAGAATTGCCTTGGGGGGTTATTTTGATCTTAGTCAAATTGATAATAATCCATTCGGACCGGAATTTTTTTCATAAGATAAGTGAAGGCTGTGCTCAACTGCTTTGCTCAATCAGCACGTAATGTTTTGGCACATATATTTATTAATTTTTTAACGGAAAGATATAAAATCGGAATACCTGACTGTAAAAGTGATTTTGATTCGAACTCAATTTTGAATTTTGTGATAATTAAATAAATTACTTAACGGAGTTTTAAGCTAGCTTGATCGCGTGAGTTCACGTATTTCTCCTACTCGTTGACTGGTTTCGTTGATCTTGTTCTAAAACACATATATTCTGTTTGAAAAAAAAAAAAAAAAAAAAAAAAAAAACAGAAGAAAGAGCACGATTAGATAGTTTCTGAATATTTTCTGAATAACCTGCTATTTTTATGCATTTCCGAACAAAAATTAATTAAAACTTATGTCACAAAGTTGCTTTTTTTATTTAAGAACACCTTTAAATGTATGAAGTATAAAAATAGTCTAATTAAATGAGTTCAAAAGTTTAAAAGACACATGGAAATAAAGTGGTTCAAATTTTTGAGTTTTAGTTATCGGCTTAAAAAACAGTGCTAAAATATTATGGTACTAAATAAATATGATCTGGATACTTATTAAATAATATATTTTAAGCAATGTGTGTGTTATGTATAGCTTTTTCTTTTAATTTTAATTCGAAATTTTATTTTATACTTTGGTACAATTTTTTAAAAATTCTATTTTAGATAAAGAATTCAAACTTTCCACAACTGTGTAACATTTTTTTTTTAAGTCCAACATTACAAGTCTGAGTAAAAAATAAATAAAAAATGAAAAATATGTTTTTAAATGTTTTAGGGCTTTCAATGATTTTTAGTACATTTTTTTTTTATTTTGTTTCTTTTAAGCTAAAAGGAAAATCACTTTTTATTATTTTCAAATAGTATGATTCCGATACCACAATAAATTTTAAGGAGATCTATTCAATAATTTTTTTTTTTTTTTTTTTTTTTTTTTTTTTTTTTAAGTGCACTTAACAGACATATTGTTCAAAAATATGTAAAATGTTAATTAATTTTTAAAAACTACTTTTATAAACGAAATTAATTTCTTTTGATTTACACATAGGCTACAATGTGTATAGTTAGTTTAAATAAAAATTTCATTTGCCAAAATTTCCACGTGCTCTTAACCCCTTGGGGACGAGAGATACGTATATGAGCTGCAAAGAAGGATTAAGAATCTTTGTTTATTTTCGCCAGTAAAACTGTACTGTAAAATTTACCTTACTTAATCAGAGCATTTTCAAGATTTAATTAGGCACAAATTTCTGTTTTTAAAAACCGGTGACAGAACATTAAAAATCCGGTAAAAGACTCCCGTCTTGAAAATGTTCAATAAAAATTCTGCTGTAAAATACTTTTTATGAAGCTTGAATAAAATTACTAGCAGTCCAACTGTTAAAAAAATTCTTTATACTCTTCAAAATATTGCATACCTGTCAACTTTTTTTTATATTCCTATTCCCTTTTTTTCATTTTACTTCATTTTTTATTATATTAACTCTGTATGTAAAGCTTAACATGCATGCAAAGCTAGAGTTTTGCAATTCATTTTTGACATATTTCCTGATATTCAGGATTCGATGAACTTTCGGGCACACGCAACAACCCAAAGATCTCTAAGACCTGTTAGAGGACCCTGGCATCTGCGTACTTTTGCCGCAATTTTAATCATTAGGTCGCATTGTAAAAGCAAGCAAGTAGCAAGAAAATGAGATTATGATATTTTCTTTAGGATAGCTAGAATTTATGCAATGCCATTAATCTCCACATAATAGGCCTGATGATCCTCTGTTTTGGAAATGAGTATCCGAAAAAGTCCCGTCGTTTTCGGTGTATTGATTTATGACTGCATTCATTCATTCATCCATTCATTGCTATCGGCCAATAAAAAATGGGAACCAAAAATTTGTAGATGCAATTTTTGTTTTTCTGTGTAAAACTGCTAGCAGTTCTACTGTTAAAAAAAGTTTTGCACTTGGCAAAATATTGTACGATTGCCAACTTTTCTTTTATATTCCTATTCTCCTTATTTTTTTTCTTTTAATGTGTCCTTTTTTAATTTTTTTAAATTTAGGTTATGCATGTAAAGCTAGAGTTTTTCAATTCATTTTTCACACATTTCCTGATATTCAAGGGCGCGCAAGCTTCGGGCACACGCAGCAGCTCGAAAATATCAAGAACCTCTTAGTCCCTCGCATCTGCAAACTTTCGCTGGCATTTTAATCATTAAGTCTCAATGTAAAATTCACTAACGGGAAAATGGGAATATGAGATTTTCTTTACGATAACTAAAATGTATACATATGCCAGTAATATACACATAATAGGCCTGGTGATTCCCCTACTTAGGAAATGAGTATCCAAAAATTCCCACCATTTTCGGTGTATTGATTAGTGATTATATTCAGTCATTCATCACAATGCAAGGTTTGTACACTCTATATATTTTTTAAAGATAAGAAAATTCATATTTAAGTTTTAAGAAAAAGAATTTTCAACCCTCACCTTTGTTATTAGATTTCACAGTATTTTTCTGCCGTGAAATACTTTGAAAATACGCTTAAAATTTAGTGGTTAAATTGTGCGAACCCTACAATAACGCTATAAAAAATGGGAGCAAAAAGTTTATATATGGGTAATTCCATGAACATATGTCGTGTAAGTCACATACTTCGATTTTGGATACCAGTATTTTAAAACAGAAAAATGCGACTCATTTTATCAAATATATTTCATTAATTGAATAAGGCCACCCAAACCTTTCGAAAATAACGGTGGCTAACAACTTTACAGTTATTAATAATGTGACTTACACGACAAGTGCTCATGGAAATACCCATATGTGATTTTTATACCCTAAGTGAAATTGCAAGTGGTTATACTGTTAAAAAATTCTTTATACTTGGCATTGTATTGCATGCCTACCAATTTATCTTTTCTATTCTTATTTTTCTTTTTTTACGTCTTTTGTATTTTGCCATGGCCTGCTAAGTGCCTTGACCTGAACATATTTGAAAACATATTTGCTACATTAGTTCGTCGCATATACAATGAAATTAAACAGTAGAGATTTGTTGTTGAGCTTCGAAATGCGCATAACGATGTTTGTGAGAAAATTTACCAAAGTAAAACATAAATACTTTATGATTCAATGAGAAACAGAGTTTTTCAAGTCATAAAAACAAATGAATAGAAAACTTCTTAATTTTCATATAAATTAATTATTTGGTCCAACTTTTTTACAGATTTTCATGTAAGCAACATAGTTTTTTTATTCAAATCAAATTATCTTGAATAATTAAAAATAATTAAGAAAAGCATTTCTAATTTTTATGAATTCCTATTAATATATACATGGGAAATAATTTAATAAATAACAATGGAGATACATTGGATAATCAACTGAAATTTTAATTCTATGGTAGTTGAATTTCTTATGTTATTCATTTTATCCAATTTACAGTAAGATTATTGTTTTTTAAATTTACCCGATTTTATTTAAAATAGGATTTAAAACAATTTGTATAATTTAAGCTTACATCCAGCTTATTTTTTTAAAAATAAAAGCTTTTGAAAATCCAAAAGCTGGATTTCGCTTTTTTCAAAACATCTTACGTCAGCACAAAGTTCCTTTTTCTAATTCCCTGTGCATTTACATAATTCCCCTGTCTGGATCTATATTTATCAAATTCTGTCTGGGAAATTCTATATAATGAAAAGCAACTTAGAACTTTTCAAAAAGTTATTTCTTTTTTGGCGGCATTTCTTCCGAATTTCATATTTTAAAAGTCGTTGAATTTTCGAAATACAGTCGAGTCTCTCTATAATTCTCTATAACTCCATACATCGGATTTCTCTATATAATGAATTTTTGGTAGGAACGTTCCCCGTTTTCCATGTTTACATTAAAATCAGTCTCTATATAGGAAAATATCTATCTCCATATAACGAATATTTTCATAAAATGTTCTTTATTCAGTTGTAAAAAAGCTTCGAAATCACATGAAATCAATTTTCCATCACTTATTCCTAATTGATCGTTCAGTACTGATTTTTTTTAAATATTACTTCTCTGCTTGAATCTCCTTGTTCTTTAAGTCCAACGAATTCACCCCCCTCCCCTCCTCCCACACACCTTTCAACATCCTTCTTAAAACAGTGTCAATTGGGTATACATATAAGAACAGTATAAATGGGGGTAACTGAAGAAAAAACAATTAACAATTGCTTCAAAAAGGCCGAATTTTGTGTACTAAAAAATAATGTGTATTCTGAGGACGTAAAAGGTACGACTTGTGCAGACTTAAAAAGAGCAATGGAAATCAGTTAAAGAATTTGGAGATGTCAACAATATCTCTCTGATTTTTTTGGGAGTGGATTACAATCTCATTATTGCACAGTACTGATACAGTACTTACTGATCGTGATATTTTAAGTAGAGTTATGAACAATTTCAAATTCTTAATTAAACACATCAAAAAATAATAATCATTCAAAATTTACCCATTAAATAGGAATTTTAACGTTATTCTCTATACATCGAATTTCTCTATATAACGAATTTTTTACTCAAACAATGGATTTCGTTATATAGGGACTCGACTGTATTTTTTTTTAATTTATTTTTTTTAGTATATAAGTATGTCCTAAGTAAAAAGCTTAAAAAATACTTTTTAATTCATACACTATATTTTGAGGACAATAATTTTAGGAATATAAATAATTTAATTTTTAAGTATAAAAATACTGCGTAAACAGAATTCAAACGTTTCTAGGATTTTTAAGCACTCTGCACCAGAATTTTCATAAAGTAGTATATGCCTTATTTTATGGAGGGAATTATTCCATTTATAGTCACTCTGGCTAATAATTTACGAAATTTTTTATATACGAACGTGCCAAAAATCAAATAAATTGTTTGATGCATACAAACTCTGGTAAATAGGCATTATTACGATAAAAAGTTTATTAAATCCAATAGATTTTTTAAATCACCAGATTTTAAAAGATTCACCTTTTAATAAACATTTTAATAAAAAAAATTAATAATTTTTTTTCTTAAGTTATGGTTAGAATTAATGAATATATTCACCGTGAGAGCTTGAATGGGATGAACCATGTTGTAAATCCTTTTAGATCATGGCCTATTTTAATTTAATTTTTTACAATAGAGCGCGTGGTTTTTGTTTTTTGTTGTTTATATCTCATTGGTCGCGAGTCATTTGTATTGACAGGTGAAATGTTTTGAATTTTTATTTTTATTATGATTATGGATCTTATTAGACGGGTCCGAAACATGTCAATGTCATTTATTTTTCATTATTATAACACCTTTCTTAAGTAAAAAAAAAATATTAAAAAGACATTATTACGATGGAGTTAGAGTAAAGAGTGGGAGAAATGTAGCATATTGCCTAGCATTTGGGAGTGAAGAAAATAAAGAGGGTGTCACAAGATGCCGGTAGTCTTTTAAATAGAATCAACATATTCTAATTACTATACTGATAATCTATTCACATTACCGCTGAAAATTTTTCAAACACTAAACTTGAATAGAAAATTTCGACTAATTTAAGCGCGTTATCGATGGGAAATTTCTTTCACAATTATGGTAAAAAATTGCCATTTCCTTTTACTATGTTAGCTTAGCCAAGTATTATAATCTTTATATTGACACAAAACAGTAAGTTGTCTTCGTTGTTTGGCGGAGCTACTACCGCCGTAAAAATGAATATCAGTTTTTGCCATTACTTTTCAATGAAATTTTCCACTAATGAAGTATTTAAAGATAGAAAAAAATCTATTTAAATTTACTGGTTTATGTTTTTCGCGGTGATAATAAACTCTCTCGTAAGCTCGTAAGCTCTTGTAGTTAAAGCTTCACTGTTTTATGGATATGTGAGTTCCACTTTCTTAATAATTCCATAGTTATTACTGTATTTATTACGCACAGGGTGTCCAGTAAATGACTGACCCATTTTGAATGTAAATAACAAACAAACGGTTTGAGATAAAAATTAGCGGCTTGCTGTATTATTATTAGAATATCAATAAATTTTAAAACATGCACTTTGTTAATATAATATAATAGTATTTAAAATAATATCTCAGTCTCAGTTTTGAGGAGGTAAATTATAATACAGATTGTTCAATCATAAATATTATTTTAAATCTCTTTTCAAGAAACATACCCTATTTCTGAAGATGAGTCGAGAGTCGATTCAACATATAGATTCAGATTCGACGACATATAGATTCAGAATTAGCGGAAAACCCCATATCTATGAAAAGTTGAGCCCATGTCCGTTTTCAAACAGCCTGTTGCCGCCAGAAATAAATTTTGGCCGAAATTCGAACTATATTAACAAAGTGCATGTTTAAAAATTTATTGATTTTCTCATAACAATGCAGCAAACCACGTATTTTTATCTCAAACCGTTTTTTTTTTTTTTTTTTTTTTTGTTATTTACATTCAAAATGGGTCAGTTATTTACTGGACACCCTGTATGTAGTGAAATTTTATATATATATATATTTTTAACCCCATGAACGGCGGTAGGATAAAATGTATTTTCCTTAATTTTAATTTCGAAATGCCACATTGACACCAGAATTTTGCAATGAAAATTTAAATTTCATCGAGTACGTAAAGAAAAGAATTTATCTATTTTGAAAAGAAAAATGTTTTAAAATTCTGATGTCATTCAATCATTTCAGCATTTTATGAATAGAAGTGCTTTTCCGCTCAAAGGGTTAAGCTAATTGATGCATACAAATCTGATACTATAGTTATAAGAGCATACGCTTAGGAAAATTATTGAATAGGACACATTTAGAATGTTCAAAATTGTAAAAGTTTGGTGCTAACATTTTCTTACTATTTTCAAATTTTACTAAAAAAAACTACATCTTTCTTCATGAAAGCATTTTATAATAAGTAATTACTATATAAAATATTTCAATTAAAAAAAAAAATTTCTAATGGTATCAATTTGCCATATAAAGAAGAAATAACATTAAAGGCAAATTAAAAGCAGGGAAAGGCAGGAAGAAGAAAAGGTAAGTCATTAAAGGGGATAAAATAATTCTGAAATAAATGATAGGATTGAAAAGGATTTCGTTTGTAAAACTTTTTTTTTTTCTGAGTTTCCAGAGTATATTTGAATCAACCTTTCGTTTGCAATAACAACATGTACATAAATGGCTCCCACAAATCCGATTTTTTTTTTTTTTTTTTTTTTTTTTTTTTGAAAACCAGTATTATTTCAAAGGAAAATTCCTGATTAGTTTCTTCCACCATCGCAAGAAAAAGCCGATTTGTGTAACTATTTACGAAATTTATAAAGATTTTTCGTAGAAAAAAAAGTAGTGTTATAAAAACGGAGCGAGTGGGAGGTGTGCATATATCAGTCTTATCGTTTTTGTACTTCCTGACACGCTTTTACAGATCTTTTATACCTTAAAAAGAAAAAAATATATTCTTTTGAAACATATAGTTAAAAAAAATCTTTTTAATAGATTCTCTCAAATGTGTCAAATGTCTTTACAATGACAAACAATCTCTGTTCCTATTTATTTACGTAGTGGTTACAAAAAGCTTTTGCTTTTAGTCTCTCTGTGAAAAAATGCTGTATTTATAGAATAATGGTATTAAGAAATACAGAGTAAAGAGCATTACGGTAACTGAAAATATATAAATTTATTTTCTAAAAAATGTTGGGAAAGAAAACATATTGGAAAAATGCATTAATCCTTTCAGAGACAAAAAAATTCTGCATAAAATGGAAATGATTGACTGACACCAGAATATTCGAACGAATTTCTTAAAAAATAAAAATCCTCTGTTTATCACCTTATAGATTGAAAAAAAAATTTAAGATATGTTGTACAGAATCTTAGCATATTTGAAAAAAATCCTTCCAATCTATGATGTGGAAAAAGTAGCTTCCACATTCCATTGGTAGCAATTCAGCTTAATTGCATTCAAACATGTGAGCTGAAATGTGCTGGATCTGACTATAGAAATTATTTTTCAGTTTTCGTCAATATTGAATTTGTATACAAATATCGTCGAAATGGTCGTTCATTTATGGTGATTTATTTTTGGTCACCAAATTAGGCGATATTTCTCCGAGTCTCGATAATTTTGGCAAGAATTTCTACAAGCGGATATCAATCTATAGTTTTAAACATATGAAGCTTGGAATAATGGTTGAAATAACATAAATTGTTCGAAATCACTTTCACAAAAACTCATTAAATAACCCCGTCTACGGACGAATTCAGTTGTCCTGCGTTCAAAAATTGAAAACTGCTACATCTCAGTATTTCTAAAGATAATAGCAAATTTATATATGTATTAAGCATATACGTCTGATTTGTGTGCTAAACACCAGATTTCAAGTCATCGTTAATATACAAAAATGAATCAGCTACAAGGAAATATATAACAGCGGAGAATTGCTATCTGAGTTCCCAAAAGAATGTGAAATGAAGTCATCGGGAATCGATTCCGCAGCCAAATTACGCAATCAAGAGATTAGCGATGTGATTCCTTAAATATTCTGCCACGGTGGGCCCAGTGTTGCTAGATAAATACTAAAATTCTGTTTTGAACCACTATTTTCATACAGAGATAGTCGATCAGTGCAAATCGGAGATTCAAGTGCACTGGAGGCCAGTATTTTATAGTAATTTTTTTCGCCTTATCTAAGGCAGGGCTGCAGTAGGTGACAATTTTCTTTGTACCACTATTTTCAAAAGAAAAAAAGTTATAGTATATTTCTCTTGCAAATGCTGTTAACTCTTTCCGGCGCAGTGTTACTAGTCCGGCAACACCTAATTTTAATTCCAAACTTACAAACGGTGCCAATAATATTTTAGTAAAATTTTACTTTTACAATGACAGCTTAAATCAGGGAATTCTTAATTTATAAAAAAGTCTTTTGTAAATTCCGGTGTCAGTCAACAATTTCTCATTTTACGAACAGAATTTGTCTGCGCCGGAAAGGGTTAAACTGTATGTTAAACGTTTTTGTTCGGCGAAAATGATGGGAGGCAGAATTAAAAAAAATGGCATGGGCAGCTCTGTGAGTATTGCCAGATTGCAAACTTTTTTAATTCAGACTATTTACTGTCACCACCTTTTAAAAATAGTAATTAGCCTTATTTTTTATAATTTTTCAACAGGCTAAATATTTCTATTTTAAAAAAGTGGTGACAATCAACAATCTGGAGACCTTTTTTGTCGCAATCTGGCAACAGTGAGCCCTGCTAGTGGTTGTATTCTCTGCTATTATAATGATGACAAAACAAACTGCAATAAATTAGTGATGTCCCGAACATTTGGAGCCCTGATTTAAGTGGGACCCCTGGAAACACTAGTGGTGAGTGATTACCATTTCTCGAATGTAATCCCAACGATGAACCAGTGACGCAGTAATTTGCGATTGTTCTTCTAGATTATTATGCCATTTTTCAAATGAGAAGAATATCATAAATTTTGTACTGTATTGAGAATAATACTACTACTACAATTTAACGGTATCAAATGATTTTTTATGCGTAACTGTGTGTCGCTTTGTTAAGAGTCCGCCATCTTGTTTAAAAAAAGCTTATAAAGCTGGTAAACGAGCTTAGTTGAGACCTTGATAAGTCTTATATCGATGCTTTTTTTTACTTTTACTGTTCTAGAGAGACTGTTCAGACTTAGAATTAAGTCTGTAGTGCATAAATGTTCTTGCTGGCTCCCTTTTTTTGAGGTCATAAAACAATTACAAATTTTAGCCAAAATTTGAATCTGCCGATACGTGCGTTGAAGGCGGGGTGTAACAAGATGATTATATACAAGATGCAAATAAAGGTTCCAGTAGCAAGGTTTGTAAAACGAGAATAAGGATATTAAGTAATACAAAATTTACAAAGTAAATAATCATTCTACAAAGCAGCTTTGCCCCAACATTTGGTAGTGAATAAGGGGAAACCCAATCTCCTGTCCCAATAATGGAGTAAAATTGCAAAATCACATAGGAACTTGAACATATTTTTAACTCCTTCGGGCGCAGTGATCGCATTCTGGAAACACTTAATTTTTATTGCAAACTTGCATCGGCACCAAGAACATTTTAATGAAATTTTGCTTGTACAATGAGAGCTTAAATTAAGAAATTCTTAATTTGTGAAAAAGTCGTTTGTAAATTCCGGTGTTAGTCAATTTTTTCATTTAACGATTAGAATTTGCCTGTGCCAGTAAGGGTTCAGCTTCAAGAGCAATGTCGGTCGCGATAAAATATTTGCAAACCAACGATCTGGAAGAATAGGAAACTGCTATTCCAGCGAGTTCTTAAAGGACATTTATATACATATATATATTAAGAAACACTATATACATGCTTAAACACATCTAGTGTTGACAGGTTTCTCACGTAAATCGGGGTTCCAAATTCTTTCGGTACCACTAATACTTTTACAGTTTATTCGGCTATCTGCAATCTCAGGTGATTCTACCATTAGCTAAGGCAAAGGAAATTTATTTAAAATTATGGTGTCCGGCGTACTCTAATTTTCGTTGTATAATCCACGAATCAAACAATCATTTTTGACCAAGAAAACATTTCGAATAAAATATAACTTGCTAGATCGCGGTAAATATTTGTTTTCAGTTACTAAATAAAATTTGTGGGTCCAAACAAGATCGCTTGATCTTTGGATTATACACTGAAAATTAAAGTAGTATTTAAAACCTCTATTTAGGCGAAAAACCTGGCAATACAAGTAAGATTCAAATCGGTTCATAAATGCGAATGCTATGACTTAACATTAATTATATATATATATGTGTGCGTTTGGATAAACAGGTAAACAGAACATGGTTTGGGGTTCTGCGGGTTCTGATAAACGAATAAATAAATTGCGAAAAATGAAACAGGCATCGAGTTTTTCTTTGTTTATATTGCTCAAGGACAAGGAATGTACTCATGTTACAATTTCCACTTAGTTTTGTAACGCTATATCAGATTGACATTTTGCTATTTAGTATATAATTCAGAAAATCTCTATTCATCTTATTTCATGTCTGAATTTCTAATGTTTTTCTACTACAAAATAACGTTAAGAATTAAAAATTGCGGTAAAACAATATGCAACTTTTGGAAATTATAGATTCATCATATTTTTGAAGCATATTAAATCTCTTTTAAGAAGAAGAAATTTTGTTAAACAATCAGTTTATGTAATTATTACGTTATATAGTTTGCTCGCAACTTCAATAGCAATTTTACAGCTATACTGTCTTTTTACAATTTATTAAAAGTCGTGATTTCCAAAATATGTCATGTGTTTTATACCTTTAAATTTTTGATTAGTTGTTCAAAAATATTTATTTCTGGTTCTAATTGCATTAATATTGATTTCAATAAATTCAGCCATTATTTCCGAATAGTAATCTTCATTTATTTAATAGCAGAATCCCATTCATGAAATAAGGAGAACATTATCATTCAAAAATATTGGAGGCTATTTTTTTACTCCTGTTTTATGGCAGCCCCTGTCCTAAATTGAAATATTATTTAATTTTTTTGTAATTTTTATGAATCAACTTATTTAAACGAAAGTTGTTAAAATATTAAATCAAAACGTTTTCATATAAAATATTTTTTAAAGGATGTAAAATAATAACAAAAGGAATAACATCAGTTGTATCTGAATTTATTTCTAAAGGAATGGTTAGATATAGCTTTTAACTATTTCTTATATTAATCTAAGAAAAATGTTCTATTGATAAAATGATGGTATTAAGAGCAAGAAAATGAATTGCTCAATGTCAGTTTAAAAGTAGCAGTCCATTAACTAACAAATGATAGGAAATAAAAAAGTATATGCGATGGTTTAAGAAAAAACGTATGTTATCACTCCCTGGGATAAAAAATAAAATTTTATGGTGCACAAAGGTTTGGAATTTTGGAATGTAAGGAAAATCAAAAAAGAATTCCTTCTGCTGAAAAGTGAAGATTAATAATATTTCTGTATTTCTGCAAATTTGTTTTTCGATAGCAGTTATTTTTAAGCTATACATACCGAAATTTATTCAAGTTGTATTAAAAATATTTCCCAGCAACTGTGGAAATGTATTTTTAACTTGTCTATTAAACTCATTAAGCCCTTGGTGACGAGCAACATGTATACAGGCCGCAAAAAGGCTTAAGAATCCTTATTTACCCTGCCAATAAAATTTGCATTATTTAAAATTTGACTTATTTAGCATTTTCTCGATTTAATAAGGCACAAATTTCTGTTTTAAAAAACTGGTGACAAAACATTAAAAATTTCGTGAAAGGCTCCCGTCGCGAAGGGGTTAACGCCCAGTGACATGATTTTACATAGCTAGAGTTAGGGGCAAAAAATATATACTCTCTTTCAGGATACAACAAACAGTACTGAAAAGTAGAGCAGCATTAAGGGTTAGCTAGTTGAGATCAAGCCAAAAGTTTATGAAAATGAGATATGTAGTTATGAGCTATTGGGGAAACGATTAGATGTAGATAACTGCTTAAAATGAGAATAAAAATTTAATGGAGAAAAAATATAAATTTATTTTAAGGATTAATTTATAAAGTTAAGTTTATTAAAATATTGAAAAGGAACTGTATAATGTTATAACTGTAGTTAAATAAATTACTATAAAAAGAAAAAAAGAAAAAGAAATTAAAGTTAACATTTATTAAAAAATCTCTCTCACTAAACAAGTGCAGGAAAAGATAGTTTTTTGAAAAACAAGATAAAAATTATTCTTCTAAAAAAGGGCAAAGTATTTTAAGTGTGTTGTCTGAGTGTCTGAAAAGTGGTCAGAAATCCAAAATTTAAATTTTAGTGAAAAAAATAATTTGGGCATTAAGGGTTTAACGATTTCGCTACGTCCCCAGGTTCCAGTGTAAGTTAGCACCACGATACATCATTTTCACGATGATCATTTATTTGTCTCACCAAACTAAATCAGCAGATACACTAAAATTTGACACATAAAACTTTACACAAATAAAACAAAACAATATATAAAATTTTTAGACCCTCGCTCGTCAGTCACTGTCTCATTCCATCCACTCTCTGAATTTTCTTTCCGTTTTTATTTTTATTTTTATTTATTTGCTTTGAGATAGGCGCTACAGCTATTCGCCGGCATAACCTCCAATGATCGCAAGAAACCATACAGAACACTTTATTACAGAATATCCAGTATATACATTATCACAGGGACAACACAGACACCCATGTCGCTAGCTGGACTCGAACCAGGGACCAGCTTCTTTCTGTTCCACCAATAAACTGTAGCATACCAACACAGAAGAAACAGTTCGGATTCAGGAATACACAGTTGGGATCGCTTCTTGCGAAATTATAAGCGGGAATTTCGTGCCAAAGTCAGTTACACGGGATCGTTACAATGGGTTCACCTCTCTCCCTTCAATATTTCTTTTATTATGACAAAAGTCGAAAAAAAAATGAATTTTTTACCGGTTACAAGAGGTGTTGTTGGTATAAATATTATCAAACCTTTCAGTGGTATGCTTATGAAAACACTTAATTTTCATTCCCAAATGCCGCAATGGCATCAGAATTTTGGCAATAAAATTTGCTGTACGAATGATTATGTATGTTGCTTATGTATACGAAATATAGAGTTTTCATTTGTTTGTAAATTCCAGTATCATTCATTCATTTCAACATTTAAGCAATGGGAATGCTTTACCTCTGTAAGGGTTAAAGTACGGGGTGTTTCTAAATAAATACCGAGGTTTAGCGCTTGGAAGTCTTTATTACGTAAAAATTAAAATTATAATTAATACATGAATTGAAAGAGAAATTCAAACAGTTTTACTTACAAGTTAACAATTATTCAGTTTATGCACCTTTCGTCATACGGCACACATCAAGTCGATTGCTCATTTCTTATTAAACGTTGATTATTGTTTGTGGGGTCATTGTTACAACAATTGCAATGTCAGCTGGTAGTAGAGAGACATGCACACAATCCATTATGAACCTCCACAGGTAGAAATCACAAGGCGTCAGATCGGGTGAGTATCTGAACAGAAATCCTTTTCTAGTCAACGTATGGGAAGAACTGAACCATTAATTTGATAGCTGCAGTGTGACTAAAAGTTCTCACATTGAAACTTGTAAGCTTGTAGGTAAAACTGTTTGAGTTGCTCTTTTATTTTCTGTATTAACTAGGACTTCCCTCAGAGGGATTAGTCTGAACGATATTGCTGAGAAAAATAAGTCCATTACTTGCCATAAGTAAAGAAAATGAGGTGCTACCTTTTATTGGCTATATACTACGATAAACTAAAATGATGAAAATAAGCTAATTGAATAACAAAATAACAAAATATTATATATAAATTCTATACACTGTTAAAAAATAGGTAAGCAAGCATTCCATGGATATAAAATTAAAAGTACGCAGTACATTAAAAATAATATAGAAAATGGTGGTGGTCATATGGTGTCAATAGGCTCCACCTCTGCTCTAATTTCCCATTACGGCATATGTAAATACAGAATTGTTAGAACTAAATAAGGCAAATATTATTTACGAAATAATCTATAATTATTACTATGACGCTTTCAAATCTTATAAAAATATTATTTGAAAATAATTATTTTAAGAAATATTTTTTCAGTGCACGAGAACTGATTTAATGAGTAAAAAATACTATAATATATTAAATAGTTCAAACAAGATTGTCTCAAAGGGGAATTGAACACAGAAACACGCAAACACGTAAATCCATACTTTAAAGCCTTGTTCAAATACATACTGAGCATGTGACTTACTTTTGTGACAGACAAATGAATATCATTTCCTTTTGGAAAATCCATTATTTCTGCATAAATCTATTTAACGTCCAAGAAAATGCATTTTAAGGCTTCTGTTAGAGGATATGTATCAAAGCATGTGTGTCTATGTGGGAGGGGAGATTGTGATATACTAAAAACACGTCTTAAAATTAAATATTGAGGCAGCTATTTTTGAATATATTCAAAGTAATTAACCACTTAACCCCTTGAAGGGCGGTGGTATATAATATATACCACTTAATTTTAATTGCGAAATGCCACACTGGCACCAGAATCTTTGAATAAGAAATTTTAAACTTAATAAATACGCGAAGAAAAGCTTTTACCTATCTTGAAATAAATTTGTTTTTTTAATACTGGTGCCAATTAATCATTTCTGCATTTTACGAATAGAAATACCTTGCACCTGAAGGGGTTAACTGAACAATGTTTTTGATTTTTTTTTTTTTTTTAAATAGTCTCTATTTTTTGTATTTCTTTTACAGGATTTTTTGCCTTTCATAGCCGGTTACTCAAAACAGAAATTTTGGCCTTATTGAGTCAGAAAAATGCTCGGATTAAATAATGTAAAATTTACAATAAAAATTTACTGATGAGAATGATAAATCATGATAGGCAAAAACACATTACTCGCATTATTTATGGGCAAATTACAGGGCTCTCAAATGGTCCGCCAACTGAACATCAGAATTTTCTTAGAGAAATTTTCCTTTTAGATTTTTCTTGCAAATTGCCAAGAAATTAACTTTCGAAGTAAATTCCAGCACAAATTCTGTAGGAACATATCATGCAATTTTTTGCTAAAAAATATTGATGTTCAGTTCGCGGACCATTTGGGAGCCCTGAAATTAGGAAATAGTTGACTGCGAAAAAATCTATAATTCTTCCTATGGGCGTTCGAATCTTATAAAAACACGCTTTGAAAATAAATATTAAAAGAAATAACACATGAGAACTGATTTAATGAGCGGAAGATTCTATAATATATTAAATAGTTTACACAAGATTGTCTCAAACGGGCATGACCATAAAAACACGCGAACACTTAAATTCATATATTGAAGCCTTGTTCAAATATATCCTGAGCAAGTGACTTATTTTTGTGACAGACAAATGTCTATCATTTCCTTTTGGAAAGTCCATTAGTTCTGCATAAATCCATTTAACGTCCGTGAAAATCAGTGTTGGGAACGTTCACAAAATAAACGAACTAACTCAAACTCACGTTCAATTTCTGAAAAGTGATTTAAGTTCACGTTTAAATTCAAAAATTTTCAAACGAACTCGTTCAAATCAAACTCATTTGTAAAAGTGAACGAAGTTCACTAAAAAGTTCACTTTTTTTTTAATGTTTGGATATTATTGTCCAAATTTACAAAATTTTGTGAACTAATCATTTGATTATTCGATATGTAAGATAGTGGTATGCATGGACGGAAATTTCCAGGCCCGATCCATAGAAAAAAAATGTCCGGCCCGATATTAAGATAAAAATTTCTGCCCGAGCCCATCCCGGCTCGTAGAGAAAATTTAGCGGCCCGACATAATAGCTAAAAACAAGGCCCGGCCCAATACAATAGCTAAAAACAAGGCCCGAGCTTGGCCCGGCCCGGAAAAAAATGTTGAATTTTCGCACCTAACCCGGTCCGATCCCGAGTGCATTTCTACAGGACATTGATATTTACCCTTACGGAAGAGTTCTGGCCAAAAAAACTTAGTCTGTTTATAATCTCCATTTATGCAGAAGTGCCGTAAGCTGCGATGTTTATGCTTTCTTTTAAAATCTTTCCGATTTCTTTAAAATCTTTCTGATTTAGACATATTTCCACCTTACACAGTCCACCTTGTGCAGAGAGTTTACTGTATATATCTATTTTCGGCGAAATTGTATACAGCCCAAGTCCGGTTCGGCGCGACCCGAGTCTGCAGAAGAAGTAAGACTAGGATACTACCCAGAGAAGTGATATCCAGACTTAACCCGTCCTCGGGCTCGTATAGGCCTCTAAATGGCATTCGAAAGAGGGAAAAAGTGTACTAAGGTCTGGAAAAATTTTAAATAAATTCTGAAAAAATTGAACGTAAATTTGAACGTAAATTTCGTTTAAACTCGTCTATTTTTTGAGTTTCCGTTCAGTTCAAACTCGTTTATGAAATAGTGAGCGAAGTTCAGCTCAAAGTTCACAAATAGTGAGCGAAACTCGTGAGTTTTCGTTCAGTGAGCGCGTTCATACCAAACACTGGTGAAAATGCATTTTAAGGGTCCAGTTAGAGGAAATTTATTAAAGATAAGCCTGTTTTGGGGGGATGGGACAGTGATGTTCTAAAAATAGTCTTAAAAATAAATATTGGTTCAGCTATTTTTGACTACATTCAAAATAATTAAATGATACTGTAGCAGTTAGAACAATTAGAAAAATTCAAAACTGTAAAAATTTGGTATTGAAATTTTGAAAATTCGGCGACCTTTCGAAATATCTGTCTTTTACAGTATGTAAATATGCACTAAGTAAAAAAAAAAAAAAAAAAAAAAAAAAAAAAAAAAAAAATACAAAAATATTTTTGATTTTTTGTACCATATTTTGTGGGAAATAATTTTAGAAATGTAAATAATTGAATTTTTAAATATAAAAGTACTATGTAAATAGAATTAGAATGCTTCAAGGAATTTCAAACACGCTGTACCAGAATTTTCAATAAACAGTTTAAATAATTTTAAACAGAATTCAGTAAACAGGTTAAATAATTTTTTTAATCTAAATATTCGTGGTTCTATTTATTTATTGTAAATTTATATTTGTTGTAATATCATAAATTATACAAATTTTGTGATGTTGGGAAATGTAAATCAGGAGTGTTTATATATCTAAAAACATTTTTAAGGGTTCAAAGTTGTCCTAACTATAATACATTTTTGTAATGAATTATTTTAGTCGATATTTATCATATGGTGCAAAGTTACCCTAAATGCCTGAGTAACGTTGAACCAGGCTAGAAATTCATTTTTTTATTGTTTTTATCATTATCATAATTTATCATTATTGTTTTTATCCTTAATTTTTAATAGTCATACAATAATCTATGACTTTTTTTCTCTTTTGTGCTTCTGCTTGCAACGAAGCTCTTAAAATAAAAGTTTGGCGTATGAAAATAAAGAAAATGAGGACCAAAATTATCCTGAATGACTGTAATTATAAAATTAGTCTAGAATTAAGAAAGTAATCTATTGTTCAACTCTTTTTTTTCCAAACTTCGCAAAGTATAGGGGAAAATGTTGTACCTTGGTACAATTTTCCTTTTTTTACTTCAGTTATTATAATCCGATTTAAATTTTGAGCCAACGTTTCAATACACCAACATATTTCCCTATAATATATTTTTAGAAATTGAGGCAATTTGAAAATAAAAAAATATCATTCATTTAAAGTAGGGAAGGTAAAGTGTCCCAAGGTACAACATCATGTTGTACCTTGGGACATACTATGTTGTTATGTTGTTCTTAGAGACATGCTGCATAATTCAGGCAATAGGCATATAACTAGTTAAAAATTTTGTACAATGACTAATACAATATTTTGTAGAATAACATTAACTAATTTTGTGCCAAATAAACGTCTACTTTCAAAGGAAAATTTTTTTTCAAGGCAAACGAAACTTTTCTTTTCAAGAAAATAAATAATAGAACTCAAGTTTTCATTATTGGCAAGGACGTCAACTAACTTCAGTTACATAGGAGATCATATGTTTTCCTCAGATACTTTTGAAAATAGTAGTCTACTTTCTTGATTCATTTCTTGTAACACATCAGTGGTACAATCATAATCAAATACTGACATTATCTTAAGTACTAGATAAAACGAGTTTATCACTAAGATTCAAAACTTCTATTTTGATCTAGAGGTGATCATTTATTTCATTTTCTTGATAGAGCAGTTTTCTGCATGGCGATTTCAATTTCAGCTTTTACAAAAAAAACTCTTAAAATGCAACATTTCTTTTTTCATCTACAAACATTGCTTTTACGAGCTGTAGCTATTAAAATTGATATAAACATTATCTGGAATGTGATATTTTGAGAATGTGAAAGTAAACTTGTTATACATCCATCTGATAACATATTTGTTGCTGTAAATTAAGCTGCTTCATTCAACATTTCAGTTGAATGAAATGGACTGTCAGTTACATATTATTAAAAATTCGTCGCTGAATACATTTTTATTGATTGAAGAAATGCCTGTTACTTTAAAATCTTTAATGATATTTAATGATATTTTCTGATGTAAAAGTCTTTTAAAATTCATTTCCAACAACGTCTACTGCAACACATAATTTAATTGACTGTTTTGGATGTAACATCATCCATTCATTAGCGCAAGACATGTAATATGTTTTTACGGCCTAAAGACAATACTCTCAAGTGGCTATAGTTTAGGGAAGAATAGGTGTGGATTGTAAACAAAGAAATTCCAACTTCCCGGCATTTCTCTTTTTGAATCGAAATTTGGCGGTTTGTTATTCATGATTAACAATATAGTAAAATACATAAATAACCTTTAAAATTGATTCGAAACTCAGAAAAATAAATCAGCACATGTGCTCTTTAGAAAATTGCCTCATGAGGGAAGCAAAAGATTTATTGGAGTTACCAGATTCATATTTGTAAAGTTCAATTATTATAAAATATATCCAAAATAAAGTTGAGTTGTTTTCTTTATTGTATTTCACCTTTTTTTTCTATCTTGCGTGAAATAAGTAACAAAAAAACTTTTATTGATGCAAATTATTACAAACCATCCATTTGTTGTACCATCGAACATGCGTTAAGGTACAACATATTTTACTGTTCCAAAGTACAATCACCACATGGGTTTAAATAAAATCAAAATGATGGTAAATATAGAAGCATTATCATTATTTTCTCATAGCCAAAATATTTAAACATCTTTATATATACAGGGTGTCCCAAAAGGTCGTTTACAAACTTAACATGCTGGTCTGTCATATCATGATGAACAATATTAAATAGGAAACTAAGGGTCCCAAACGTCTTCCAAAGGAGATATGCGCCATTAAAGTTTAGGGTCCAAAAGTTCAAATGATTATAAAAAACAGAAAAATTTGTCTATTCGTTTGCGGTTTTCACTAAAACTATTCTTTATATCAGTATTTTCTTGAAAATTAATTATAAAGATAAATTTCAAAAAATGTCGATAGAGGGCGCTTTAGACTTTGGAGTAACGATAAACTAGTTTTTACCATTATTTTTTGCATCTCATTAAGTTTTTTTTAGAAGCTTAGACATAAATTTAAATTTTGAGTTCAAAATCTAAATCGTTGGAAGTGGTTAAGTAGCACAAACTGAATTGCGGGGGGGGGGGGGGGGGGGTCAAATTTCAAATGATTATAAAAAACGGAAAAATTGGTCAATTGATTTGTGATTTTCACTAAAATTATTCTTTATGTCAGTATTATCTTGAAAATAATTTATAAAGATAAAATTCAAAAAATGCCGATAGAGGGCGCTTTAGACTTTGGAGTAACGTACAACTATTTTTTTCCGTTATTTCTTGCATCGCATAAATTTTTTTTAGAAGCTTAGACACAAACTTAAATTTTGAGATAAAAATCTGAATCGTTGGGAGTGGTTAAGTAGCGCAAATTGAACTGTGTTCAATGGGGGTTCGGAGGTTCAAATTTCAAATGATTATAAAAAACGGAAAAATTGGTCGGATTTCGCTAAAACTATTCCTTATATCAATATTTTCTTGCAAATAAATTTTACAGATATCTTTCGAAAAATTCTGTCAGAGGGCGCCTTAAACTTTATAGTAACCAACAACTATTTTTAACCGTTATTTTTTGTGTCTAATAAAATGCTTGTAAAAGTTCAAACTTAAATTTTTTGCTCAAAATCTGCATCGTTGTGAGTAATTATGCGGCTAAAAATTGAACTGCGTTCGAGAGGTGGGGAAGGTAACATTTCAACTCCTGAACACAGTTCAGTTTGCGCTTCTTAACCCCTCCTATCGATTTAGATTTTGAGCACAAAATTTAAGTATAAACTTTTGCAAGCATTTAATTAAATTAACAAAAAAAAAAAAAAAAAAAAAAAAAAAACGGTTAAAAATAATTGTTGGTTATTTTAAAGTTTAAGGCGCCCTCTAACGGATTTTTTAAAATTTATCTTAAAAATTAATTTTCAAGGAAATATTGACATGAAGAATAATTTTAGCGAAAACCGACCAATTTTTCCGTTTTTTGTAATTATTTGAAATTTGAAACTCCCCACCCCCATTGAACACAGTTCAGTTTGCGCTACTTTACCACTCCCAACGATTCACATTTTCATCTCAAAATTTATGTCTAAGATTCTAAAAAAAAAAATATATGAAATTAAAAAAATAACGGAAAAAAATAGTTGTAGGTTACTCCAAAGTTTAAAGCGCCCTCTATCGGCATTTTTTGAATTTTATCTTTATAAATTATTTTCAAGGTAATACTGACATAAAGAATAATTTTAGTGAAAATCGCAAATCAATTGACCAATTTATCTGTTTTTTATAATCATTTGAAATTTGAACATCCCCACCCCCATTGAACACAGTTCAGTTTGCGCTACTTAACAACTCCTAACGATTCAGATTTTCATCTCAAAATTTAAGTTTATGTCTAAGCTTCTAAAAAAAATTTAATAAGATGCAAAAAATAATCGTAAAAACTAGTTTATCGTTACTCAAAAGTCTAAAGCGCCCTCTATCGACATTGTTTGAAATTTATCTTTATAATTTATTTTCAAGAAAATACTGACATAAAGAATAGTTTTAGTGAAAACCGCAAATGAATCGACCAATTTTTCTGCTTTTTATAATCATTTGAATTTTTGAACCCTAAACTTTAATGGCGCATATCTCCTTTGGAAGACGTTTGGGACCCTTAATTTCCTATTTAATATTGTTCATCATGATATGACAGACCAGCATGTGAAGTTTGTAAAGACCTTTTGGGACACCCTGTATATATATATATATATATATATATATATATATATATATATAAAATAAATATGAGTTGTCTTCTTGTAAAATGACATAATTAAAAAATTAAATTTGAATGAGGAAAATTTTTAATTTGGACAGGTGAAATTTTATTTTTCTCAACAAATCTTTAATTTAACGTTTCTGATGTTGTCTGTTACTCTGATGGGATCAGTTGGTTAAAGATAACTATTCGAAATAATCAACAAATGACTGTTTCCAATAGTCCATCAGAAATTTTCAATGTCCCGGGATACAACAATCTCTTCTATTTGAATGAAACTTTTCATTTACAATAACTTTAGGTTCGTATAATTATCTGTAGCGCTCTTTTATTCCTGGTTTCAATCTTATACAGATCTTTTTCTAAGAAGTAAAAAGAAAAACATGTTCTTTTGAAAGCATCTACTTTTTCTATTTGTTTGTTTTTTAATAGTTTCCAATGTGACCGATGTATGTACTTTTTGTAGATTACATTTACTAATAAAGTTTTAAAACGACAAACAATCTCTGATCCTATTTATTTATGTAATGGCTACAAAAAGCTTTTTACTTTCAGTCACTCTGTAAAAAACGGCTTTATTGATAGAGAAATGACATTAAGAATAAAAGAGTGAACAGCTTTACGGCAGCTGAAATTATATCAGTCCATTATCTAGAAAATGATGGGAGAGAAAACATATTGTATCGATGCGTTAAGAGGAAATGTAAATTATCAATTTACGTTATGGGATAAAAAAAAAAAAATAAAATAAAGATATATTGCACAGAACCTTAGCAGATTTGAAGAAGTCATTTCGGTCTTTATCGGCTGAAAAAAGTAGTTTCATTTTTCCTTTTATAATTTTTAAGAGATTCAGATAATTTTATTCAAACACACGAAAGCTATCGGATTTCATTATAGAAGTTCATTCCTAGCTTTTGTTAATAGTAAATTTGAATGACAATTTCGCTAAATTAATCACTCGTTTATGGAGATTTATTTTTGGTCTCCAAATCTCGCGTTAGTTCTCCGATTTTCGCTAATTTTGGCGAAAATCTATCGCTGCAGATATGAAATTATAGTTTTAAACGTACGAAACTTGTAAAAATGTTTACAGTAATAAAAAGAAAATTTCCACAAAACTACTTTCGCTAAAAATCATAAATTAATTCCGTTTATGTGGGAATCCTGTTGTCTAGTGTAAAAATGTCAATCTCCCCCCCCCCCCCCAGGACTATTTTTTCCAAATAGTTGCGAAATAATAAAAAAAAAAAAAATGCTTTAGAATTCTTCTATCGATGATTAATTTCTAATAGAAAAAAGTTTAAACAGTTCTGATTATTCTTTTGTACATCAGATTGAATCTGAAGCTGTTAACCCCTTGGGAGCGAGTGACACGTGTACGTGCCATAAAAAGGCTTAAGAATCCTCATTTATACCCACCGGAAAATTTTTACTGTAAAATTTGCCTTATTTAATCGAAACATTTTCGCGATTTACTAAGACACAAATTGGGTGAAATAGTCCTCCAGTGTTCGTGTCCGGGATGGCTCAGTTGGAAGAGTATTGGCGGCTTCAGCCAATACATCCCTGGTTCGAATCCTGGCCCGGATTTTTTCACCCAAAATAGATATGGAAAATTGACATTAGACACAAATCTCTGTTTTAAAAAACCAGTGACAAAACATTAAAAATTTAAAATGTTCCCATTGCGAAGGGGTTAAGTATTCGCCACCTTGTTTCAAATTGGCGAATGAAACTGGCCAACGAACTTAACCAAGATCTTAGTAAGCCCTATATACATGCTTAGTCATATTCGAATCGGCTCATAAATGCAAACTCTCTAGCAAAACAAAAATTAGATATATACATGGTGTGTTCACAAAATTTCAAGACTGGTCTGAGAATAGAGAATTAATTTAACATTTTTTACAGCGAGCTAAAATTCTTCGAACTAATCCCCTTAGAAGGAACACACCACTGCCAGAGATTTCAACACTTCCCAACAAAGTTGAAGAGTGTTTATGAATTCAGATTGTCTGGCCATCTAACTCCCGTAAATATACTCGGATTGCTATGAAATTTTTACATGTTATTGATGTTTGCACTAGTAGAAATCCTACTGAAATGAAGTTTCTAATATGATTAGTTTATTTACAGGGATAATCAAAAGTTTCCCGATACATTACGGCCTATAGGGAAAAATCGTTTCAAATGAATTTTAAAGGTGTTACACCCTGTCAAACATATTAAAATTTACATGGATTTGAAAAGTGCATTAACATATGCATTCTGTAAAATATCCAGTAAAAATAATAGTTACTATTCATTTACAGGGCCACCCAAAATATTTCCATTACACCATAATAAAAGGGGGGCTGTTTGCGACATATTTTAATTATGTTAAACGATTTCAAGTATCATAAAATTGATATACGCAGCTGAAACTTAATATTTAACGCATAATATGAAGTGATAGCATTTACAGGGACACACAAAATATTTCAAATCTTATATTCTTATCCGAAGTATTGTATATTATCGATGATAGCTGATGGATGGATGAAATACATTTTCAATAATGATATGCGTTTCTCAGTTTTACTAAATATCTGCAAATTATACAGTGTGTATAAATACTATAGTTGATATAAAGGGTTACAAAAAGAGCTCATAAAGATTATTGAATATGAGGGTAATTAACTTAAAAATAGTTTTTTAATAAGTTATGCATTTTTACGTTTAAGAACTTTCATTTTACTAAGAAATGCTTGTAGAATATAGATAAAATGATATATAGGGTCACGCAAATATTTAGCTACATGGTCACCCATAAATGATAATATCTGAAAATGTGATTTAAGTAGTTTTAAGTGTGTTTTTGTTTGAACTAAATTTTAACAAAATACTGGCGTATATAATAAAGGTACAAGATAAATTGCAGGGCTGAACAAAACTATTCAAGTATTTTCCATCTATTAGAATAAAGAGTTGAAAGAGAAATTTCAACCAATTAGGCATTTTCTTGCTAAACGAAATTTTCCTACTATATAGTATATACATATCAGCCGAGGAATCAAATACAGGGCTGTTCAAATGTAACGGAACACATATTTGGCTACATATACAAAGTTTTGTTGAAGATTTCAAGAAGTGTTTGAAAGTGTTTCATAATCTATGCTTAACGCATGATTTTTCTTACTTGTTTTTCATTGTTCATAGTCTCCCTGGAAATTTTCGCCCTCAAAACTGTTGTGGGACCTCGTCGAAACCGCTTGGATTGATGCAATCGCGTCGAATTGCTTCCATTTCAATCTGTCTTGATTCGGGGGAATAACAAAGGTTTATGGGAGTTAGGTAGAGGCTATACGAGGCATGCGGCTGTATTTTTACATTAGCCAAAACTTCGACAGCGGCGATCAGTGTGTGAGAAGGCGCATTATTTGGTGAATAATCCACTCGTCCAAGGTCTGGGTGGACAAGTCTGAATCGATTTTCAAATGGTGGCGCACTCCTGCGTAAATCCATAGCCGCCAACTCTTCTGATTTTTTGCCCCGGAAAAATTCAATAGTAATATCTGCCTTATTTAATTGACGGATTACGGCGATTTGAAATGGTAAAATTTGCTTTAAAATTTTTCTGGGCCAAAAAAGCGCAAGATGTTGGCAGCTATGGTAAATCTGACCAGCAACAATTTGCCCAGCAGGAAAACTCTTTGTGGATCAGTCTGGGGTGGGGCATGTTGAGCTTTAGCCAGTTGGTAGGCCCTGATCCTGTGGATCACTGTTTTAGCAAGATAAATAAGCCAATGAGTATGTTTTGAATGCGTGATTTGCTCATGCGAGCCTTCTTGGTTTTTGGAGATGAAGGGCTGTGATACTCTTTAGGATTTCGTTTTAGGATCGTACTGGCAGTCACAGATATGTCACCACCAGTAACAAATTTACGATAAATTATTCGAAAAGTATCCAAAAATTGGGATTGTTTTGCAAGCGGCTCAACTAGTTTTCGACGGTGATAGATGACACGCGCTCATTCTACTGGTAATCTACTCAGGCTTTATCATTCTCGTTATCATTAGTATCATTCTCGGGAGCAGCTGATGCACATGCGCTCCGTTAACTCACATCTCCTCGTACCTCACTCTGTCAGCAGAACGGGTATGCACGCGAACACCTATTTATTAAAAAATCAGTCTTGAAACTTTGTTAACACACCATGTATACATCATGGTATAACATTAAGTAAGTCAGTAATGCATATGACATGATTTAAAGTAGTAACAGTTATCTCCAAAGAATGTCGATATATTTCTTTATTATATTTAATTCATATTGAATAGGTAGCATTAACACTCATAAGTAAAGCAGTTTCAAAAATGGCGATTACGCTGAATGGTTTTACAAAAAAAGAGCGGCGTATTGTGGTCCGATTTTTGTAAGCGAAAGGACTTGAACAAAAATACTCAAAAGGAAATATCATCTATTTATGGAGAGGTTTATCACACAAAGCAGTGTACAATTGGGTGGAAAAAATTCCAGCTTGCAAAAAGTTTCAATCTGCAAGCAATTTGCATAAGACGACGACTTTGTACTATTGCGGATGAGACAATAAGAAATAGAATTTTAAGCAGCTGGAATTGGGGCTCTGATAAAACATGGGATAAGTACATCAACGTTGCTGAAGATAATGTGGAAAAATAATAAAAATAACATTGCCCAGTTAAGTTGATGGCACAGAGCTCACAGGCTATGCACACTAATTGTATATTACAGCATTATATAATAATGCCCTTCGAAAAACAAATTAAGGAAGGAAATAGCCCCCGTTCCCCTTCTTTATGTAAATCGAATGAACACCCAATTTTAATCACCGAGGTGCCTTATCACAATGATCCTATGTCTAAGACTTGACCGAAATCTGATAATTCTGCATGAAAAATAAATTTGCATAAATTAAGGGGACGGGCATTAGTCCCCGTTCCCCTTCTTAATAATTATTTAATAAACACCCAATATTAATCACGGAGGTACCTCATCAGAATGATCCTATTCGTAAGATTTGAGCTAAAACTGATAATTCTGTATGAAAAAAACCATTTATATAAATTATGGGGAGAGCCATTAGCCCCCGTTCCCCTTCTTATACTTATCAAATGAACTCTCAAAACTAATCAGGGAAGCGTCTTATCATAATAAACCTACATCCAAAATTTCAAATGAATCGGATATTTTTATCATGAGTTATCACGTTACGCACATACGCACGTACATACAGAACGGGAGGGCACATAAGCTCTCAGGCTTTAATAGCCTGTGAGCTGAAAACGTACTAGGGTGTTCCAAAAATAACGATAGCCTGTGAGCTAAAAGTCGTTTCAGTCATGTTTAGTGTTCTCGCTGACATTTGAACAATGTTAGTAATTTGGCTAATTAAAAATAAAAAACACTCGCCAAATGAAAAAAGTATTAGCAAAATAGATTCGCCATGTAAACACACACACACACATACACACACAAAATCTTTAATTCTTTAATGTACTCCCCCCCCTTTGTCTATATGTTCTAAAATAACCTAAGTTTTTAAAACTACGACAACGATTGTTATTAATCTAATTTCAATTATTCGCTACAAATATATTAAAAATATGTATATATGCAAATGCATGTAAAACGAAAAAGAAAAGAAAGAAAAAGCAAAAATTACGCACTAGCAATTTGGCGAATCTAATCGCTTGTTTGCTCGCCAAATGAAGAATTTAGTCGCAGTTTGGCGCAATGGCGAGCGACAGCGAGAACACTGATCATGTTACATTATTATTTTATTATCATTTGTGACATAATGACTTTCACTGGTAATTAAATATTTTGGCAGAATTTAGTTTTAGTGTAGGGAATCATAAATGGTGAAAATATACCGAAATGTTCCTGAATTACTTTCATTCGGAATAGGTAATAGGTAATAGGTCGGAATAGGCTGCAATAGGTAGCTTTCTATTTTTTATAATGGAAGCTACATAAAATGGAGAAATGAATAGGTACAGAGGTGTGTAAAAGATAATTCTTCTGCTAAATTTTCCCACAAAGCCAAGTTGACATTTTTTAAATACTACCTCTGACAATAAAGTTCGGTGAATAGACCTGTAACATTAATGTAGATGATATTTTAACGAAAGTTACCATACCATCCTTTAAAATAGTCATCACTGATAACTATGCACCGCTGAGATCTGCTATACATGTCCTGGGAAATTCGCAAGAAGTCTTCTTTTGAAATGGAGTTCAAAAGCTCCGTCACGTTTTGTTGGATGTCAGCAATATGGTCAAATCTCTTTCAAAGAGAGTTTGAGTCATGAAAATAGGAAGAAGTCTGTCTTGCAAAACTTAAAACCAAACTTTAAACTGATCTTTTGTTCGTTCATTTGCCTGTTCTCAGTTAAGGACCAACACACTGAACAAGCACTTAGTAAAGCACGTCTTACACAGAACATTAACGACGCTCAACTGAACAATGGTGGAAGAAGATGGTCAACACTTGTCTCTATGCAGGTGCAGCGTTTTATTTCCCTATTGTTGCCATATCGGCAGTTCTGAATTCATTCACCGAACTTTATTGTCAGAGTTAGTATTATTTAAAATATTGAGTGCCACATCAATTAGTAGTGACTGGCACTGAACATTCCATTTAAAAATATAATCCTCTAATAAATAAAATTTACGTAAAATTTAAATAACTTTTCTGTAATCTTTTAACCCCTTGAGGGGCTGTGGTTTCATAGATATACCACATAATTTTAATTCCTAAACGCCACATTCGCACCGGAATTTTGTTAAAGAAAATTACGCTTTATTGAATGCGTGAAGTATAGCGTTTTCTTATTTATAAATAAAGTTGTTTTCAAATTCCGGTGTCAGTCATTAATTTCAATACTTGAGCAATGAATTTACCCTGCCCCGCAAAGAGTTAAAACAATATATATTTTTTAAAGTTTTATATCATATTTTAGACTGTCAGATACCGGTGACTGATACAGCTTAAACAGAAATTTTAGTGTCAGTCACCGGTGACTGACGTGGCACTCACCTTGTCAAATCACCGAATATATAATTGCCTTATTTGATCGAATAATATATTTATTATCTCTGCAATATAATGGAACGAAAAATTCCATTAAATAATTGCGGTAAATCAGCCTTATCTTTTGAAACTTGTGTATTTAATATATTAACTAAATAAATAAACAACGTTAAAGAGCACAAATATTATAAAATAAAAGATTAAAAGCATACAGCTGTTTCGGGACAAAGTCCCATCATCAGTGCTAAAAAGTGTAAAACGTAAAAGAAAGTCACATCGTTATTTTTACTGTTGCTTTGCGACGTTTCTTAGTCATTTCGCCTTAGCGGCGAGCTCAGATACACGGTTTATTTTATTTTATTTTACGATATGATATTCTTTTACGTTTTACACTTTTTAGCACTGATGGTGGGACTTTGGAAGTCCCGAAACAGCTGTATGCTTTTAACATCTTTTATTTTATAATATTTGTGCTCTTTAACGTTGTTTATTTATTTAGTTATATATAAGCACAAAGTACAATCCTCCCCCCTTCTTATTTAATATATTGATAAAACATGTTATATCCTTTCTAGATAAGACAATTTTCGTAAACAATCAGTTTATGTATTTATTGCAATATATAGTTTGTTTTCTACATTAACGACGGTTATGCAGCTATATTGCTTTTTTACGATTTGCAATATTTTGTAATTTAAAAAACATATTTTTAGCTTTATATTTTTATAATAGCGTAAAGAAATTTTCTGTTGTCGTTAAAAATTGCATATTATTTCCGTTTCCAATTGTATTTCTATAATATTTCTTTCCCTAAACTAAACCGTGGGGCACAAAGCTATCACTTTTTTCGAACTGTAATCTTTATTTTTCTTAGCCCTTTCAGGAGCGATATATATAACCCTTTCAGGGGATATATATAATCCCATTTCATTCAAACGAAATTCTGACGAGAAACTTTTAACGAAGTTTTGTTTTTTAACTTTGGCCGCAAAATGTTGGAAAATTGCCTTTACTTAAAATATTTCGATTTTTTCGGTGAGGACTCGAATATACAGAAACATAATTGCTTGCCTCTCAAGAGGTTAATTTCAGGGTGGCGACTGGTCTGGAAAAATTACAGTTAAAAAAATGATGAGTACCAGTATTTTCTTATAGGGAATACTTCAAATTTTATAAAGCAATTAAACAATGCGTATTTTTTTAAAAAATACACTGGTATTTGACACCATTTTTTTACATTTTTCCCCCCTAACCACTCGCCACCCTATAATCGCAAAAATTTCTGTCATGAAATAAAAAAAAAATGTTATCATTCAATACAGTTTCCGGGCCCCACCAGTGGCTGAGAGGTTCGGACCTCTCAAATGGTAGACGGCAGGTGCTGGGTTCGAACCCAATCGCGGCTGTCGGCCTAACCGTTCTATTCTTCGAACCTCGCGTAAATACGGGTTAGGTTCCCTTAGAAAGACCCCCACGATGGGCACTCTTCCTCTGACCCTATATCCCTAGTGTAGATAATCGGGCGACAAAAATAAACCAAACCAAACCAATCAATACAGTTTCCGTTCTTCGATCCGTGTATGAATAATTGATTTTCCCAGCTTCATATTAACCCTTTGGATTAACTGCAACATCATTTTCCCGTGCAAAATTTGTTAATTGGCACCAGTAATGAAGGAAAATAAAATTTGCCTCATTTAACTCCTTGCGGCGCGGTGCTATATTTATGAAACCACTTAATTTCAATTCCGAAACGCCACATTAGCACCGGAATTTTGGTAGAAAAATTTACGGTTTATTGAATGCGTGAAATATAGCTCTTTCTTATTTACAAATAAAAATGTTTTCAAATTCCGACGCTAATCATTAATTTCAACACTTAAGCAATGAATTTTCCCTGCGCCGCAAAGGGTTAATAAGAGTATTTTTGAAATTCTGTTCTTGAAGAAAATTTCTTTTTTAAAAGTGGTACCTACCGTGTAAAATTTATATAAGAAACGCTGAAGTCCATTTGTCATTTTTGGAATTAACCTTCCTACCCTGTTCAAATTTTACTCAATCTTGATAAAAACAATTCTCACCGGAATCGTTATTTAAAACATTTTAATATATTTAATTGACTTGTTCCTCTAAATCTTTTATTTAACTTTCTTTAAGAAAAGATTTCTGGTTTGAATCGTATAAAACAAATTATAGTTATGGGTCGATTAGACCCATTCAGGGTAGGAAGGTTAAAAGTAGATACTCACGCCGTGTGACCATCGCCCTTCAAGAAGATAAATAATTATTTAATTTTAACATTAGACTGCCCAGTAGGAATCATTTCGGCTCCAATCAAATGTTTTAATATTGATTCGAATCAGAAATTCAATCGTAAAATGTGTTAAACATAATCCAGTGAGAAATAAGTTGAATATTAAATTGTCCCTAAAGTTCCTTTTGTTTTTTAACCAAAAATAACCTAAGCAAATTTCAAAAACGGAGAGGTGTTAATGAAAAAGAGCTGTGGAGTTCTTTTCTGCTAACCTTCTTCTCTATTTCCAGGAGTCTTATAGTGCCTTTTTTCTATTTTTCTTTTATTATTTGGTTCCAAAATACGTACCGAGGTGATTTTTCATATCACTCAAAAAGTAATTATTATTTTTATTTTTATTTTATTTATTTATTTATTATTTATTTATTTATTTATTTATTTTGTTTTAGCTGAAAAGAATTTTTGAGAGAGAAAAACAAATAGTAATCATATAGAGCAATATCTGAAGAATAGAGAGAGTACGTCAGAACATATCAATCGAACACAAGGATTTTTTTTCCCAATCAAAGGTTGTCCAAAAGTTTCTTTTGCCATTCATGTGCTATTTTTTAAAATTCAAATGACACCCTTTTCTGAAAAACAAAATCTTTTCAGACTCTTGGGGTTGTTAGGGGCTGTGCATATATAACATTATCATTTTTGGTTCGGGGGGGGGGGGGGTCTGACAAAAGATATCTCTAGGGGGGAGGGGGGTGTTGTCTTCTGATATTGATGTCATTTTTGATCCAATCAAAATTCCTCTTATTATTTGTAAAGTAGTCTTTGGTCCAAAATAGTATTTTATCTTTTTTTTAAATCCAGTATCTGTTTCTATGAAAAAACAAAACTATGAAAATCCCTATATTATTATAAATAAATTACAGTCTGTATAACGAAATCCATAGTTCCAGTAAAAAATTATAGAAAAATTCGAGGTATAGAAAATGATGTTAAAAATCGTATTTAATGTGTAAATTTTGAACAAATATTATTTTTGATGTTTTTAATTAAGAATTTGAAATGTTTAAAAGTAAATATTAACCTAACATTTTATTTCTTAATTATTTAAGCAGTTTCAAAAAAGAGAACAGACATTTATTTGAAAGCTTAATGAAAATCAAATAAGGAAGTCTTGCATTAATTTCAGACGAAGAAATCTGCTTTTTGTTGTTTTGATTTTAATATTGTTACGCTATCAAAAGATAAAAAAAAGCTCAAATTTTAGCAAGGAATGAAAAATTGTAGTTTACATTTTCCTTCATTTAAAGGCCTCTCTTATGTGCCTCACATTGATTCCTCTCTTATATGTGTAACAATCTAATAGACTCTGTTTTGAGGTTGTTGAAAGGTGTGTGGGAGGTGGGATGAATTCGTTGGATTTAAAGAACAAGGAGAGAAGTAATAAAAAAAACTCAGCACTGAACGATAGATCAAAAATAAATGATGGAAAATTGATTCCATATGATTTCGAAGCTTTCTTAAAACTGAAAAAAATTAAGACCAATTTATGAAAAAATTCGTTATATGGAGATAGATATTTCGCTATATAGAGACTGTTTTTAATGTAATCATGCGAAAAGGGGACCGTTCCTACAAAAAATTCGTTATATAGAGAAGTTCGATGTATAGAGTTTCGTCATAGAAGAGACTCGACTGTAATTCTAAAATATAGAATATCTTCAATGTTTGGCATTCCTATTTTTCTTCATTTGTGTATGTATGTATAATCACGTTAAACCATATATGAAGTATGTTTGAAACGAAGCTTGAGTTTACTAATAAATAAAAGAAAAAGAATGTTGTGCACTTGGTTTGTTGATAGTAATTTCTATCTCACCCTTCTCCTCCTCAGGTAAAAGCAAGTGCAACAAGATTTTATTACTATTGAATGCATTATGCAAAAAATTTGAAGACTCCGCCCCTATAATGTAAACTTGTTTTATAAAGCTTGGGCAGAATATTCTGGTGTTCCAATGTCTTATTATACTTTTAATATTTTAGTGGACTACTCTGATTCGCCAAATGTTGTGAAACTGCTAGGTCAAAAAGTTTTAACATAAAATATTTTGTTATTAGACGCTCAACAATAACAAATAGCAAAACACCATTTTATCTCTAATTTTATTTTTCAAGGAATGGCTACAAATAGTTTTTAACTTTTTGTTATATTATAAGAGAAAACATCTATCGATAGAATAATAGTATTAAAAACAAGTAAGTGATGTTTTCTATGTCAGCTTAAAAGTATTAGTCCATTAACTAACAAATGACAGGAAATAAAATATATATCTGATATACCAGATACACTAACAAAAAGGATAAATTATCGCTTCGTGTGATAAAAAAGAAAATTTTATGTTGCACAGGTTTTAGGAAGTTATGAATGGAGATAAAAAGAAAACGGCATAGAATTACATTCGCTGAAATATATATAAAGCATTTCTATTTTTATATTTCTGGAAATTTATTTTTCGATAGCAGATATTTTTACACAAAACATACTGCCATTTTTATTCCAGATTTAAAAAATACTTCACACTAGAATTTTTATTGAAAACAAAAACTGATTTATGTATTATTCGGGTGTATTAATTCGCAGGTGATCGATAGTTTGTTGTGAGACGTTTGAGAATGGTGTTCGTCAACAGAATTGCTCATTAGCCGATGGTAGATTTTATGTTCCTTTTTTCCCTTCCGGTATAGAGCACTTTCCTTGCGAAAATGTTGAAAGGACGGAGTGACGCCGGAATTTACATGTATCGTAATTTCGCGCGTAAATGCCGCGGCTCAATTAATTCTTTTTCAGACAGGAAATTTCATTGTAAAAAAGAAGCCAAATAAATGCTAAGGAAAAGTAAGTCACATTTTATTTAATAAAAATTCTGAGAGGGAAATCAACTTATCTAGGGTGCGGTGGATACGCGCGAAATTACGATAAACGAATTTGAAAACATGAAACGTCTATTTTTCACTTACATTGTGAAAATAAAATATTTATGTCAGAATTCTAGTGTCATTGTGACTTTTAGGAATCAAGTTGGGTGTTCCATGCGATGGAACACTGAGGAACACAGAGAATTAACTATAGAATGGCTGTAAGTAGTCATTTTGGCCGCTGTCATGTTATTCAGGATATGTCGGTTAAAACCAGAAATTTCATTATAAAATAAATTAAGAAAAGACACAAAGGACAGGGCTTGTTTGTTTCAGAGAATTTTAAGCTGTTTTTGCGAGAATTATTGTAAAATAATAGTTATATAACAAAAAAAAAAAAAAAAAAAAAAAAAAATATCCGGGCACCCTTGATACGAACTTTTTTATGAAACTTGAATAAAAGGGTATAGAGAGGTAAGAATGGCGAAATGGCCCCCATGGTGAATGACTGAATTATTATTTGTTCTAGTATCAGAACTCTAAAAGATAATGATATGCAAGGTCATTGATCCCTGATCTTGACCTGTCTTTAAGCTATTCAAAAAAGTTCTACACGCGCCACGTCGTTATTTTTTAAATGTATTTTTCTGAAAAACTATGAAAGCTAGATAGATGGGACCAATCGCGTAAATTGCGATATACTTTGAAAAATATTTTGTATATTTTTCAGAGTTTTCGTGAAATGACAACTGTGCAAAATAAATAAACAAAGTATAAATCGTTGTTTTTAATACTTTTCTGTTATGTCTACCGCGCCAAAAAAAATATATAATATTCTTTAATTTATATACTTATACCACACAAAAGCTGATCAAAGTCAAAGAGGTGCTTCTTTGAGTAATATCCAAGGAGAAAATAGAAAAGGAAAAAAATAGAAACTCCAAATAGAGAAAAAAAAAAGAAAAATTGATACCAGACAAATTTTAAAAGAAAACGTAGTGCTGAAATACGGCTAGTGGGTGGGTGGAGCAATGAAGCTGGCGATCGCACCGACCTACATCCCGAATATATTTGTCCTACTGAAATTCTGTCTCAGTTTATTGTATGATGATGTCAATATTGTAATAAGTGAAAATAGTGATGCTGATTGAAATTATCATAATCATGTCTAGCGCGCCAAAAACATGTATAATATTTTTTCACTTATATATTTATACCACACAAAAGCTGATCAAAATCTAAGAGGTGCTTCTTTAAATAATTATGAATCTACTAAGTATGAGTACGGATGGTAGGAACTAATTAAAGAGGCCTTTTTAAAAATTACTTATTATAATTACATGGTAAATATAATTTCAATCATCATCATCGTCACTATTTTCATTTATTATAATATTAACATCATCATTTAAAAAAAAATTGACAGAATTTATGCAAGACAAATATATTCGGGATGTAGGTCGCTGCGACCTCCAATTTCATTGCTTCACCTACCCATTAGCCGTATTTCAGGGTAACATTAGCTGTTTTTCAGCACTACTTTTTCTTTTAAATTTGTCTGGTATCATTTCTCTGTTTTTTTTTTCTGTTTAAAGTTTCTATATTTTTTCTATTTTCTTCTTAGATATTACTCAAAGAAGCACCTCTTTGATTTTGATCAGCTTTTGTGTGGTATAAGTATATAAATTAAAGAATATTATACATATTTTTTTGACGCGGCAGATCATAACAGAACAGTACTAAAAAGAAAGATTTATACTTTGTTTAATTATTTTACACAGTTGTCATTTCAGGAAAACTCTGAAAAAAATACAAAATATTTTTCAGTGCATCTTTTAATATACGCAATTGGTCCCATCTTTCTAGCTTTTATTGTTTTTTAGAAAAATACATTTAAAAAATAACGGCGCTCGTACGAACTTTTTCGAATGTCTTAAAGTCAGGTCAAGATCAGGGGTCAACGACCTTTCATTTCGTACTCTTTTAGATTGTTGATTCTAGTACAAATAATAATTCAGTCAGTGATCATGGGGGCCATTTCGCCATTCTTACCTCGCTATACCTTTTCTAGACTTTCTAGTATTCACTCATTTAGTACGTCGTCGTAAATAGCGAACAGCTACGGATGACTAAGCGTACGTTGCCGTCGTTAAGCACGTACTTTCGTTCACATACTCACGTGGTTAGCCACCAAAGAAAGGAATAATCAGAATTTCAAGTTTGGAATTTTGAATGTGAAAGTTATTTGTAGTCTTTGCAAAGCAAGAAGTTTTTTAGTCCTATCGCGTAAACTTTTTAACGGAATTTTACATAATTTTGGGTTAATATATTTGATACATCTGGAAATCGATTTGTGTTGAAAAATTAATACGCTAAAATTCTTATTTTCTTCTATCTAAAATAAAAAATATTTTTTAATGAATTTTCGGGAAAATTTTAAATGTAATTTTTAACATTTTAAAAGGAAATTTATTTCTAGAATCTTAAAAAAAATCGAATTAAAATTAGCAGATCATTACGATAAGACATTTCTGAGTTACGCTTAAAAAGCCTATTTACTTTGCTATATATTTCCAATGAAGTTATGAATAAAGAGATACATAAAATACATTATCTAGCATATATGAGAGAAGTAACTGAGGAGGTTTTCACAATATGGCTGATGTGTTTTTTTAATCAAATCTATTGTCTGGTTGCCGTTCTGGGAAAACTTCCACCAGTAAATATGAATAAAATTTTCGTCCTATTTAAGCGTCTCTTTCGCGCGAAGTTTCTCATCCTAATATGGTGAAAATGTTTCTTTAATTCTGGTGAAATATTTCTTTTTATTTGTGTCAGTATTTGCAGTTATTATAAAGTTTTCAATGGCACTGTTTGGAGGTTGTCTTAGTAATCACAATAAGGAGCAACTCTAACCGATGAGTTAAACTTCCACCAGTAAAAATAAATACCAGTTTTTTTGCATTAATTTAAATGATATTTTTCAAAAACAAAACGTCTAAATAAAGAAAAAAAATGCTTAAATTTACTGGTGGGTTTTAGCGCGGATGGTAACGAACCTCTACCAGAGCAATTACAGTTGAGGCTTCACTAATTGAAGGATATGTCTGTTCCTCTTTCTTAATAGTTCCATGGTATTTCCCAACGGTTAAGAATGGATTTAACGTAAGGAGTTCCAAACTTTATACACGCATTATTTACAAACTATTTGACAGAATGTTTTTCAGTTCGATAACCTAAGCTAAAAGTTATCAAAGAATACGAATATGATGACAAAATAAGGATTAGTATCGAAATGTTTAAAATTTGCTATAACTAATGCATATAAATTAAACGCACACTTAATCAAATTTTAAGCTTCGTATTAATTAAAATATTTATTATTGATCACTTCAATCCATCAGACTTTTATAGGATGTTTTGTAGCTGAGTTAATAGGAAATTATTCCTTTTTTTCTACAACTGTACAATATGTGTAACATTTTACTCCAGCGTTAAAATAAAATAATAATTAAAATTTAAAACAATTTTTATGTAGTTTGACGTTATAGTTGCTAAGACTCCCTTTTTTTATTAACAGTCATTCATAACAAAAACTTTTACTTAATTTAAATGCAAATATTTATTATTTTTATGGAAAATGCTTACAGCAAAATAAAAGCCAAAAATGGGAAAGATTTGGCAACAATTTGCTAAACAATTTTGTCCTCAAACTTCCTTATTTTTTAAAAAAAAGTTCCTAAATCAAAATTTATTAAAAAATATATAAAGCAGGCTTATTCTAAACCAGAAGCACCAGATGGACATTTTTTTTTTGTTCATGTTATTAGAGTCTAATAAAAGTTGAAATTAAATATACATACATATAAAAAAAAAATGCTTTATACTTTTTATGGGTTTAGAATGCAAAGAAATCGACATTTTTACTAGAACTAGAAATAATATTCACCTTTTTATTATAATTATTATACATTCTCTTTAAATTATTCTGAAAGAAAAACATAAATATTAATTCTCTTTAATTTTTACATATTGTTTGCGACGAGGGAAAAAAGTTTTACTTTTCTCGTAAAAATTTAGTTTTCCAGTTTCATTCATCGCGTATCGTAGATTTCTTTTTTAAATTTATGTTCTTGAGAAAAAAGAAAATCCACTGAAAGAAACGGAGTAACATTGAGAACAAAAAGCGAAGTGGTCCATGGGAATTCGAATTGTGTTGCTCCATTAACGAACGTATTGTGGACAGGGGAGAAAAAAACTGGAGGGCCATTAAGAAAAGGTGTAAGATTTCACTCAGGAAAAAAAAAAAGACTTTACTGCATCAGGATTTCATTTACTGTAACGAACGAAAAAAATGATCAACCATTCATGTGTGCTTTATTGACTTAATAGATTATTTATAGTATACGAATAAAATTTTAAGGTGTAAATTCAATAGGAAAGTCTAGTTTTCAACCTAAATGCATTTTATTTTTAGACATTTTCAGGGTTCAATCATTTTTACCTCTGATTATTAACAGCATTTTCTAAGTGTTTCATTGTATAAAATTGATTAAATATCAATTTTTTTATAATTAATAGTGGTGCCAGAGTTCTTAAAAAATATAAGGTTTGCACGAACCTTGATTTTGAGCCGCTCCCTTATAAAATGACTCATAGGAGTCCTAAAATTTCAAGACAAGGAAATTCTTCAGTACCAGTATTTTTTATAGAAAATTTCCCATTAAATAAAGGCGGAATTTCGCGCACTTGGCCAAGGTTTATATTTTATAAAAAGAAAGTTCTGGTTTTTGACCTGGAAAACCAACGGTAATTCTTGAGATGGAGCTTAGTGTGGTGAAAGACCATTGCGCTCTTCCCTATATTGAACAAAATAAACGTTTTAAAAAAAACGTATTAACCGCTTAACTGATTTGTCCGTACGCCGTTCGGGCAAGACAAATTTACTCAATTTATCATTTAAAACTTTTTGACACCACAATTTTTTTTAATGAATTGGCACACTATTCAAAGGTAGAAATGTTTAGAATAAACATTACGAATATTTTAGCTTAAAAAAAGTGGTATAAACCCATATTTTCAATTTATTGCACATAAAAGGGGGAACCAGTTAAGGGATTAAAGAATATCAAAATTATATTAGGAAACAAGAAATCAATAAATTCTCCGTTGCTAAACGTTGCTAGGAGATGAACCATACTTTAACTGCAGTTCAGTTAAAATAATTTCCAAACCTACTTCCATTCATGAACATAACTTCCTTGAAGCATTAAAAATTTTGACGATATTTTCAATTGTGAATTTGCCATACCACCATTATTGCATTGCTGGAAATATTATAATAAAACCTCTTTTTCTTAAATACTTTTTTCCCCTTTCTTAACCTATTTATCTCTCCTTCAGTACCGTTCCACGTGCGTTCTCGTATGGCTATTACTTACATTCCTATGCCGTCCTATTTGTCACCTTCAATCCCCCGGCTCTCCTATATATATGAGCAAATTTCTACCTTCCTCAGCACTGATGACGGTACGTTGTATGCTATCGAAACTGGTTTGCTGCTTATTTAATATATTTGGTGCTTTTAATGTTGCTTACTTTTTTTATTCCAGAACTAACGTTACTCATACGAACCATGTATAAATAATGAAGTTATGAATAAAAGGGGAAAGAAATATCGTGTATTGGCTATCAGTTGCGAGCGAAGTAACTAAAGATGGTTATCACGAGATGACTGCTGTTTTTGTTTAATCGGATCAACTGTATTTGATTACTATCGGGGTAAACTTTTGCCAGTGAGCTTGAATATAAAACTTCTTCTTATTATAACGCCTTAATGACGAGAAATGTTCCTAAGAAATATATATATATATATATATATCTTTTTACTGGTGTCTGTTTGCTATGATATTATAATCTTTTAATTCAGTCTGACAAGAGGTTGCTTTGGTTATCACAATGTAACGGAACTATTACCGCCAAAATAAACTATTACCAGTAAAATGGAATATCAGTTTTTATCAATATATTTGGTTGAAATTTACTATTAATGATGAGTTTATTTAAGAAAAATTTAAGAAAAATTTCCTCCATAAATTTACCGTTGAAAGTTTACCGCGGTGGTAATGAACCCAAGCGAAAGTGGTTACAGTGATTACACACAATTTTATAGAAAATTAATTATTAATTAATTAGGACTATTAACTATAAATTATTTGCCATATAATTAAATTATATTAAATATCCCTAATTAACCATTAATTAATTACGAAAATTAATTGGGAATATTAATTCTCTTCCATAATAATTCATGGTATATGAACGTATTTTACTTACCTTCGTATATATTATCCTTTAACATAACTTTGCAAACGGCGGTATTATAATAGATGGATTAATATAAGATTTTAATATTCGAATAAAATGTTTGACATACGAAGATTTTTCTGATTTCCAAATGTCATGAAAATAATTTATTAAAATATAATTTCTTATAAACTTCCTGGTGGTAGATGATTAAAAATAATTCAAAGGTTACTAAGCTTTTGCGCATTCCCAAAGGTTTCATTCAATAGTAAAATAATTCATTATGCTCCTCACTAAGCTAAGGAAGATCTTTTAAGACATTAAATACTATCGCATTATAACAGGATTCAACAGATATTAGAACTTTCGAATACTTTATTTGCGTTCATTATCACACATGATTCGTTTAAAAAAGTAGCCTAAAAAGAGAAATATGTACGAAAAAACTGTTTTGTTGAAACAATTAAATTTTATTTAATATGTTTCCAACAAGGAATTTTGATTAAAATGACAAACTTTTAACCCTTTCCGGGGCAAGATACTTGTATTCGTAAAATGTTGAAAGAATTAAATGACACCAGTATTTACACGGAATTTTATTTGTAAACTAATAAAAGTGTATTTTTGCGCATTTAATAAAAGGGAAATTTTTCTAGATATTTTCTGGTGCCAGTGTGGCAATTTGGAATTAAGATTAGGTGTTGTCATTGTGCAAACACCGCCCTTCAAGCGAGTAAACAAAATTTCATTGAATTAAGAAAATCATTTGGTCAGTTTAACTACAATTTGGTCATTTCAACCAAAATATTTCGTTGGAGCTATGTTAACCAAAATTTTCTTGTTTCACCAAAACAAATTTTTTCATGTATGTTTAAAATAAAAGTATCACTGATAGCATAAAGAGAATTAAACAAACTTTTAAATGTTTATTATTGTTTCTAAATGCTATAACGTTTCTGAAATCCGAATAATATATGAATAAATATGTACTAACATTATTGCATGTTGAGAATAACGTAAGTTATTGTTAAGACAAGCAAAAATACTCAATGAACAGATGTGTACTTTTAATACTACGCTGCAACCGAAAAGTATAATGAAATATAAATAAGATTAATATTACTATGTAAAAACGTGACATCAATCAATCAATTTGTTTACAAAAACAAGTCTCGATACAAATGAGTTTTATTACTTACTGTTATTCCAATCTATTGAATTAAAGTTTATTTCTGTAAAGTGCGCATTTATAACAGTATTTTCACAGAGAATTAAGCTCATGACACAAATATTCACCTCAGACTTAATCGAGACCAATATTCCAATGTGTCTTGTCTAGACATATGATTATCTGCTGGTGATGTTAAAGATTTAAGCTCTGCTAGTGACCTTTAATTGAATAAAACTTAATCACAGCTCCCTTAAATATTATAGGCTTACGAGCAAATTTGCTTGTTTTGCTTAATTTTAAAAAATAGTATTTTAAAGTGTATTTCATGAAGTATTTAAAACTTTGAGGAGATTTTAAAAATGAGATTTCTTTAATTTTAGAAAAAACCGATTTCACACAAATAAAATTTTAATTTCTTAAAAAAAAGAATTTGCTGAATGAAATAAAACACTTCTAACATTTATTATGCAGTTATAGCTATAATCGGGATTATTTCATTTTTTTAAAGATTAAATGTCATTATGTAAAACTGCAAACGCGGACAAACAGTGTCCTTAGCTCTAAGAGAAAATAAATGGGGATTGCAATGTGAATAAATCATGCGCATTTAGTAAATATGTAAATAATGTATTCACAAACTAACAAATAAAATAGTAATGTTTATATACATAAATCATTTATTTATACATAGAAATAAAAATAAATTAGTGATTAATTAGTGATGAGTACTTGAATTACATCCAGCCCGATTGCAGAAATCTGAGAAAGATACGATCCATATTTGATGTAAGAACATATACATGGTTACAACAGTCTCGGTAAGAATTCAAATAAAATGTATACACAGTCACTAAAGGTAACTTTGACCTATCAAGATAACTTTGGGCCAAGAGAAAATCAACTACATCAATTGAGTTAACGACAAAGTTTTGGTCTCAAAATGTAGATAGCAGCACTAATGTGAGTCTGGCCGCTTTTGAAAATAATTCGTCAACATTCCACCATGGAAGAAAGGATCAAAATTTTGAAAAGGTGGAACAAATTTACCTGATTTGGCGCAAAATTACTCTGATTCACAGTACTATATTATCAATGTAGTCCAATTTGGCAGATTTTCTATTCACAAATTCCGATTTTTTTTAAATGTTTAAAAAGGTGTTTACTACTACTATTATTATTATTATTATTATTATTATTATTATTATTATTATTATTATTATTATTATTGTGAATTTGGAATTTTCGAATACAAATTCTCCAGGTTTAGCAATATTATAGTCGTACAGAATTTTAACATAACAAATCGTTGCAGCTTCAAAGCCTTTGCAGTTCCGTTGATATTATGTTTGCTGGAAGATACTTCATTGTTTTTAATTTCATTTAGTAAGAAATTTCGGATGGTATGCAATTTCGGTTTTTAAATACTGTATTGTTATATTTTACAATTAAATGGGCTTAAACTGATTAATTTTATCGGCTTAACACTCGGCAAATTTCTTTATATTAATATTTTTATGTACTGTATATATATATATATATATATATATATATATATATATATATATACAATAAAAGTAATAAAAGTAGATTTTGCGCTAATAGCTTGATCAAAATTTTTTTCTTTTTTGTTTCCGAAGAACAAATTCTAATTTTTTGTCAAGCGCATCCATCTGATATGGACAAAATAAATGTTATTCCATTTTTTAAACTGTTTTTCACCAGTTAGATTGATCCTATTGGCTAAGTTCATGGCATAACATGAGAATTATACTTTTATATATGTGCCAAATGTGCCACAAAGTGCAGTGAAGGGTTAAAAGGTAATATCCATCTTTGCCTTGTTTTTTAAATCTTTTTCAGTCAAACTTCTTTAGTTGTTAAATTTTTAAATGGTTGATGGATGTCAGGTTTTACGAACAAATTTGCTTCAGATTAACCCTTTCCGGCACACTGTGCCCGGTCTGGGATACCTAATTTTAATTCCAAACTTGCAAACGGCACCAATAATATTTTAGTAAAATTTTGCTTTTGTAACAAAAGCTTAAATTAAGGATTTCAAAATATTTAAAAAATTCATTTGTGAATTCCGGTGCCAGTGGATAATTTCTCATTTTACCCCTAATTTTGCCCGTGCCGGAAAGGGTTGAGTAAAAGCTTTTTCTTCGCATGCATTACAAATGAAAAAATATTGTTCATGGCGAAAAAAATCCGTTAACTATGTTACTATGTTAATTAAACAAACTTTTATAATTAAAACTGTCCAGAGAAATTGGAGCCTTGATTTACATAGGATATCTGGCAAAATTAATCGAAACAGCAAGCAAAAGTGTAATACTTCATTGTCGAGATATTGCCAGTACCACGTCAAACTATCCAACATGGAACCTTTAAGAAAGAGGAATTAAAATACACTTCAAACAGTGAAGTTTTAACTGTAACCGCTTACGAGGGGTTCATTACCATCGCGGAAAAATTCCACCAGTAAATTTAAATAGAGAATTTATCTTTATTTAAATCTCTAATGGAAAATTTCAATAAAAAATAATGGTAAAAACTGATATTCTATTTTACTGGTGGAACTTTACTTCTATGGCAGACGTTTCTCCTTATTGTGAAAACCAATACAATTGACTTTTTGTGTCAGTGAAAAGATTCTAATACCCTAATTTCCTGCCTATAATCCGCGGATCAAACAATTCTTTTTCGACCCAGAAATTTTATTTCTTATATGAAGGCAAATATTTACGGCGATCTGAAAAGATATATTTTATTTAATAAAATTTCTGGGTCGAAAAATGATTGTTTGATCCGCGGATTATACGCAGGAAATTAGGGTACTTGTTCAAACAGTCAACAGTAAAAAAATTATAGAATTTCTTTTACTCTATATGTGACATAAAATTTTGATAAATAAGGTGCTTAAATCAGACAAAATTTTCTAATCAGATATACTGGTGGGGAAAAAATGTTGATCAAATTAAAATAATAGAGTTATGCATAAAAAGGAGGAGACATATAGTGCATTGCCTATCAGTGACGAGTTAAGTAAGAGAGGAGGTTGTCATAAGATGGCTGCTGTTTTTTTAATCGGATCTAAAGTTTCTGATTACCGCATATGCAAAAATTTTCCTTAGAAAGCTTAAATAGAAAAGTATGTCTTTCAGTGCCTTATAGATGGGGAATTTCTTTGACAACTATGGTAAATGATTTCCATTTATTTTTACTGCTATCAATTTGCCCAAGTAATACACTCTTTTCACTGACATTGACAGGAGGTTGTCTTAGTTGTCACAATGTGGCAGAACTATTACCGCCAAATTAAATTTACCATTATCATAGCCAAATTTTAATTAATTTTTATCAGTAAAAATGAATCTAGGTTTTAGTCGTTATTTTTGAATGAAATTTCTCTTTAATGTGGCGTTTCAATAAAATTGAATTTTCTGCATAATTTTACTGGTGGGAGTTTCCTGCCATGGGAATGAATTTTCTGCGAAAGCGCTTAAAGTTGAAGCTTCACTATTTTAAGGATATATCAATTCGTCTTTCTTAATAGTTCCATGATAAAATAAACAGCCGTCATCTTGTGCAAACCAGATCAGTTACTTCATTCATAACTGTTAGCCAATACACTATATGTCTCCTCCGCTTTACTCCATTCTATCCAGTATGATAACATTTTTGCCAGTGGGCTACTTTTTTTTAAAATTCACATTTCTTAACCCCTTCGCGACGGGAGCCTTTTACAAAATTTTTAATGCTTTGTCACCGTATTTTTTAAACAGAAATTTGTGTCTTTTTAAATCGAGAAAATGCTCCGATTAGATATTGCAAATTTTACAGTATAATTTTAATGGTGGCGATAAACAAGGATTCTTAAGCCTTTTTGGGACATGTATACGTGTCTCTAGTCCCCAAGGGGTTAACTAGTACCAGTTTTTTGAAATAGTAAAATTTGCTTATTTAACACTGTTTAATGGCACATAATTAAAGGCAAAAACAATGGGAAATTTACTATTTCAAAAGGTGTTGCTGATCAAGAAATCTAAATATTAACCCCTTGGAGACAAGCGACACATATACGTGCTACGTATAAAGGTTTAATAATCCTTGTTTATTTCCACCAGTAAAATTTTGCTGAAAAATATGCCTTATTTAATCGGAGCATTTTCTCGATTTAATAAGGCACAAATTTCTGTTTTTAAAATCTGGTGACAAAACATTAAAAATTTCGTAAAAGGCTCCCGTCGCGAAGTGGATTAAAAAAGTAGGGCACTGTCAATATTGCTTTACTGTTGGATAGTTTAATATTGTACTGACGATATAAAGAAGAATGTGTTAGAGATCAGGAGGCGGTGACACAGACAATTACCTGATCAAGTACACGGATGAAAATCTAAGATTAGTTAAATCTCGATTTGCATATTAAAATGCAATCAGTCTGCCATGTAGGAGAAAAATATACCTGAAAATCCGATTTTAATGGTTGACTCATAGGTTTAAAATTATGTTTTCTTGTTCCCAATCTTCCATGTTTTTATACTTTTAGGTGCAGTAATGCTCTGGGAAGCCACAGATATATCAAATTTGTCACTGCAGCACGGGTAGTAAAATCAAAACAATTTTCCTGAAATAATGCTCGCTGAACAGATATTTTGAGCAGAGCAGAATTCACATTTTTCGAGCAGAATTTACATTCGTAATTTACATTCAATGTACATACAGAATATACATTCGTAAATTCAAATTAGAATATGTTTACTTACAAGGTAATTACAGGGTTATTACAAGAATATTCAAGAATACGGATATTTGTCATTCTATAAAACCATGATTATGGGACAAAAAAGACCTTTAGGGGACAGGAATACACATTTATCACAGATTCCGAATATCAATTTTCGCCTCATTTAATACGAAAATTATATATAAAAGAAGAACGATGATTATTATAGTAAAAATTAGTTATGCTTCTTCAATTTGACATATTCAGTGAGACCCATGCTTTATCCTAGTCCTTGATTTGATAATGGGTAAGCTAAAACTTGTTAATATCTGCAATATCTTTCGAGGGGTGTGTCCCATTCGATGATGAAAATTTACATATACATTTTTAAAAATTCAGGTTTCTTGATTGGCACCACATTTTTTGAACTGGGAAACTTCGCCTTATTGACTGACACATTAATTAGCGTGAAAACAATTAGAATTTTACAATTTCAAAAAAATGGTGCCAATCAAAAAATTTTGAATTAAAAAAAAATGCATATTGACAACGCTGGTACAGTAATGACACTACGCTACATTTTAAAAATCAAATTTCATTACCGGCGCCACATTTTAAAAATGATTAGGTTTAACTTATCTTTTTCTTTAATTAATATGTCATTAAATAGAACTAATTTTACCATTTCAAAAAAGTGGTGCCAACGAAGAATTAAATAAAACGTTTCATACTGGCAACCCTGCAATGGTATCGTTTGACACATCATTTCAGGTCATTCTCGCTTTATTTAGTAACATAAATTTGCGATTGTGTAATTAATATTTACGGATTTGTTATTTACTATTAAAGGCCAGCGATTAAACTGGTGTGCTAGCTATTGCTTGACAATTTTGTAGCTATTACTTGTAAGATAGTTAAAGACGCTTAACAGAAATACTAACTGCGATTTAATATAATACGCTTTATTGTGTACGTAATTAAATATTGAAAAAAAATCGCTTACTTGGACATGGGGGCGGCTCGCTCATAAAGTATACATGATCTTGGCAAGGATTTTCAGCAGTTTCTCCAGCTGGAGTATCCGACCAACACTGCCAGCCATCCCAGGTCCGAGGACAAACTATTTCCTCTGCAAAAACAAGAATTTATTAATAATTTAAAAAGATATCTTTATTTTGATTACAACTATACATAAAAAATGTCTCATAGGTCCATTAAATAACTTATATCTCGTGACACTCCATAATGAATAGAATACATATTTATCTATTATCGGAATTGTTTTAGTATAGTTCGAAGTATTTACCGGGTGTCCCAAAAATGACTGATAGATTTTAAAATTCAATAACTTGCAAACGGTGACAGCTATTTAAAAATTTTTTGCAGGAGGGTTATGTATAATGTCGGAAGTTTTTTTACCGTGATTTTTTATTTTAGATCGAATTTCAAACAATAGATGGCGCTGACGGCAATTGAAGCTCAGTTCGACGGCGAAACTGACCTTACTCAAAACTGATCACCTGGCCTTCAATCGCCGTCAGCGCCACCTATTGTTTGAGATGCGAACTAAAATAAAAAATTGCGGTAAAAAACTGACATTATACATAACCCTCCTGTATAAGTTTTTTAAATAGCTGTCAACGTTTGAAAGTTATTGAATTTTAAAATCCATCAGTCATTTTTGGGACACCCGGTATAAATAATAAGGTGTGAACTGAGCTGTCGTGTGAAAATATTTCTGAAAATGTGTATTAAATGTTGATCGTTGCAAAAATTTACTCTTCTTATATATATATAGATGATTTTATGCGCTAGTGTGCCGCCTTAATGTTTCGAATTTCGCACTTGGGTTGCCATTTTAGCATTTTTTATTCAGAAATAATGAATTTTTACTCGAAATTCCGAAAGAAGATTTCTGTCAGTTTACGCGTTAACCCTTTTCAGCACACTGTGCCCAGTCCGGTATACTTAATTTTAATTCCAAACTTGCAAAAGGCGCCAATAATATTTAGATAAAATTTTACTTTTACAGCGAAAGCAATAATTTCGGAATTCTAAATTAGTAAAAAAATAGTTTGTAGATTCCGGTGACAGTCGATAATTTTTCCTTTTACTAACACAATTTTGCCCGCGCCGGATAGGGTTAACGAAATGTCTGTCATACAGTAAAGCAAAAATTAAGATTTGTTATTTATGGTATGAATATGAATGGTCTAAATTACAGGAAGCTAGAGAAAACTGGCAATGCTGTTACGTACACACAATGAACATTACTGAGATTTAACGCTGAAATCTTGCGCCCACTCATAGTAGCGGTAGAACGTTCATAACCCTTTCGCTAACTCTCCCGCGATTTCGGCAGGGATGCATTTTTCATTCTAATTAATCCTCCATGATTTATTCCCATTAGTTATTTTTTATTGTAAATTTCGACTTGTTTATTCAAAGCATTTTCCAGAATAAATTAGACAAAAACTACCGTTTTGAAAATCCGGGAATAAAAGATTAAAAATTCTGTAAACGCGCAATTTTTGATAGAACAATTAATCAGTGAGAGGTTTAATGTATATTCCAGTTTGTGGCTACCTGAGTTCCTTTTTGTGGAAAACCCTGATTTACAGATTGGAGAGAAAGGTTCTTTCCATTTTTTGTTATTGTTTTGACTAATTGACACAATGAAAAATATGTCAAAGAAAATACTGATGTTGAAGAGGAAGAAATTAACGTTATAAAAATTTTTGCGAGGCTACTAAACGCCAGTAAAATGAATTTATATGGGAATAGGTTCTCAGACAGTCATGTCTTCATCATGACAATGGTAGACGCGAAGATCTTCAACGGTGTGACTGAAATGTATGTGATGACTGAATTTTGTGTGATGAACACAAAATCCACAAGTCAATTCTATACATATGTGGTACAACTTCTAAGGACTTCAACAAAATTGTTACTAAAAAAAAATTCTGAAGCTTTTGAGTTTGCCCTTACAGTTTTATAGTCTAGAATTATAATTTTGAAAGCATTCTGCATTTGGCTTATAAGTTTCCAATAAAGAAATATAGAGAGCGGAAGACTAATTCATTGAAAGATTAATCGTTCTTCAGAAGACTAATTGGCACACACACAACCAAATAAAAAAGACACTTTAAGAACAGAGAAAATTTTGCAAAAAACTGATTAAACTGTAGACATATCAAAGGCACATTTTGCCAATAACGATGACGGTAATACAGATTAGAGGTTTTGTGAAAACCTTAAAATGGCTTCTGACATAACAGGTATCAGCTATGACCTAATATACCGATTAAAAATCATACTGAAGACAATTTCAAGAGGACATACGATTGATCCGGAAAAATACGGAAAGTATGCATTAAATACTGTTCGCTTATATATAAAACTTAATGTACTTAATATTGAAAACGCATTACTGCCCATTGAACAACTTTAAAAAATGGTCTCAAAAGTGCATAATAAGCATTTTAGGCTATACCGCCAAGACTTCGTGCGAAAATTTTATAATTACTGCAAAGATATTTTTAATGGGTAAGTTTTGAAATCAGACCCTCTTTACATACCTTCTTATCCTGTAAAAATCAATTTAAAAGTCTTCTGTTGATATTGATGGAACATAGGTAGCAATATTCAGTATGACTCTGAAAGCTTTGTATGGCCTTTTTAATGTTAATTGCATAAAAAGTCTTAAGTAGTCCTTTGTCGTACTTTATTTTCCAGATTTACTGATAAATAGAGTTTATGTCTTTTTACCTTATTTATACAATGATATTTTTAAAGTATTAGCTTTTACTGACTTATGTCATTGATTGGGAACAAATAACAAATTTAACTATAATAATAACTATTTTAAATAGATTTTCAGAGACTTGAAAGTCACGACATGTCGTCATGAGGGAGAGTATTTAAAATTAATACTTTTTTCTACGCTAGATGCTATTTTTAAATGAGGAAACTATTCGTGAGTCAATTTTAAAATGTCATTAACAATTTTTTACTATGCACTTCATTATCGGGTTCGGGTGGCACAAAATATTTCGAGATTGGGATGCCTCGGCCTCTGTTACGAAAGTCCGAGCACATCTCCAGACGCCACGGCAATAGGAAGAAGTTTATTTTGTCTCACCAGCATTTCGAAAAATGTATTTCATTGTAAACTTCTATTTTATGTGTTAACCCACTAACGCCCGAATTATTTTCTTCGCTAAAATTTAAATTTTGTATTTCCCACCACTTTAAAAATCAAATTAACTTTTATCTAAATTTATCGAGGATTCTGTCTCGCAAAAGAAGATATATATTTCTCTTCCTCTTTACTGGTGGAAAAAACGCTTTCTTGCTGTTTTTGTAACCGTCCTCAAAAGAGGACGCTGGGCGTTAATGGGTTAAAAGCATTTACTACAGATTTTGACACTTCCAAATCATGATGGCATGAAATAACATATTTTCTACTGCTGCTATCTCTGCATCGCAATGTGCATGACATTACATCTCTAGGATTACATATTGAAATAAAATTTTCTATACTAGAAGATTATACTGGCATGCAAAAATGTTGGAATCCAAATCCCTGTTAATACGGTTCATGCTCATTTAAAACTAAATAGCTAACTGTCAGTAGCAATCCCGTGGTTATACATGATAAAACGCATCAAAGATAAAATGGCTTAATCCTTTTATTTTATTTTGGAGAGAATATTTTATTCTTCAAAAAATGATTGAGTAGTTTTAACTGCTTCCCTTAATTGCTTGTACGTCATACGGGCATTCATATTCTAATTTCATTTAGTATTCTCACCAGTAAATTTTTATTGTAAATTTTTAAATTATTTGATCTGACCATTTTTTTTTTTTTTTTTTTTTTTTTTTTTTTTTTTTTATTCAATTCGGCAAAAATTTCCGTTTTGAAAAACCAATGATAAAAAAGTTAAAAATTCTGTAAAAGACCTGAAAAAAAAAAGAAAAAACAGACGTTATTTGAAAGATTTTTAAAAAAGAATTAAACACTTAAGTAAATCAATAGACTTTAAACATAGTGACCTACCAATAAAACTCTAATATTTAATTTTTTTTTATTCTTCTTCTCATTTTCTTCTTTTTTTTCATCCTTGTTTTTTCTTCACATTCTAAAGCTATTTTAGAAACCTGAAATGAGTATTTTACTACGGACAGCCGGTTTCAATTCAAGGAACACACTATAAATTTCAAACAGAAAAATATTACTTTAATTAATGAAAGATTTTCCGTTATTAAATAAAGCAAAGATTCCAGGTCAAAAATTGTGGCCAATGTTTTGTATTTCTGATGTCAAAATTATTTTTTAACAGTTCTATCAATTTAGATATTTTTTATTATTTAAAAAATGCCAAAGAAAAAAAAAATTAAGTTTTTAGCCGAATATCGCCTTTGTTTTAACCCATTCGTGCCCAGCATCTTTTGCGTAAATTTTATTTGGTTTGCACCACTATTTTTAGAAGATTTAAATTTAGTTCTTTAATCACGAAAAATGCATCATTTAAATAAAATAATTATTGCTTTTCTTTTTTACCGGTATCAAAAACAGTGCTGAATGCACCTTTTGAAGCGTCCCTAAAAAGGGACGCTAGGCACTAATGGGTTAATAGTATTTATATTGTAATTTACATTTTCATTTGAAAGAATTTTAAGTGATAAAAATCTAACTATATATAATGGTTTAATTACGGAAAACACCAAATTTGTTGTGAACTTGTGTTTCGAACAAAACTGTCCTACTTGATCATATAAAATAAAATATAAATAACTTGGAAAACTTGAAGAATATTTCATCAGTACTTCTAATCGAAGTCAAATTACCGTGTTAAACATACAGCATAAATTAGTCACGCCCTTATTTTGATATTTCAACTTTCTTTAACGTTCCTTTTTGCACGCAAAAAAGATTTATTTTGACAGCTAGTCTTACAACAAAGAAGAAAAGCGAACAAATTTTTCACTGCACGTTATGTAGAAAATTGATTTTACACTTTTTTACTGGACACGTAGAAATTAAACATGCACTCAAAAGACATAGTAATTAAATTTACTTTGATGCTAATAGATTCTGAATGTTATTTATCATGTTAGTAGAAAAACTAGCTTATCGTATAATTTAAATCACAAAGGAGTACATTTGTATGTTTAAAGATTAGATTTTTTTTATCACTGTTATTTATAATTTATGCGCAAAATTTTTGTACTCCAAGAATACTAATACAGCAATCGAACTAAAACTAGTTTATTCATCTTAGAAACTTTTTTTCTGATTCATACAACTTTTTGAAACACAATCTCCGAAGCTTTTCACATTTTTTGTGCTAATTTATTTAACCCTCTTGATCCCAAACCGCATGATATATTTTGAAATACTTTAATTCATATATTGTAATTCCCACCAGATAACTAAAATAGCAATATTGGCTTTAATTCATAACAGAAATTCGGATTTAAATAAACCAAAGTTAGCCATTGAAACTTTCTGGTGTGAAGTCGGATTTTCTGAACTACATAATTTCTAGAACGTGTTTTATCATGGGAATTAAAGGGTTAAAACAGTATTTTACATGAATACTTGCAACTATTAATAAACAGAAACTGGCATATCCCTACAATGGGGAAGCTTCAAGTGTATGCACCGGCTGATCACCACCGGGATAAACTTCCACCTGTAAATTTAAGCAGAAATTTTTCTCTTATTTAAGCATCTTAGTAGCGAAAAACTTACATAATAAATAGAGCCAAAAAAACAGATTTTTCTTTTTGTTGGTTGGTGTTTAGTTTCAAGGTAATCAGTTTTCATATTCGCCATATTGTGAAAACATAACCTAGCCACCTGTTAGTGTTAGTGAAACAAATTGTAACGCATAGGCAAAGTGCTATCAGCAAAAACAAATAGAAATTTTCGCAATATTTGTGAGAGAATTTTTTCATGAAAAAGGACGCTAATATAAGGCGAAATTTTCTATTAAAATTTACTGGTGAATATTTGCTCGGTGGTAATCATAAACAAATAATCTGATGTGAAAAAAATCAGCCGCCATTTTGTGACAACCTCCTCAGTTACTTCACTCGCAACTGGTAGACAATACACTACATGTCCCCTTCTATTTATTCTCAACTTCACGGGCATACAGGTCTGCCAGTGTATATCCTCTTCAGAGCTGAACATAAAATAACTCAACAAATGCTTTTATTGCTTTTGCATAATCGAAATGACACCATAGATGACAGAAAGAGTCATTTTTATGAAATCAGTACTTTAGGGGGCTGGTAATTTAGGTTTGCAAATATGGATATAAAAGTACTAATCCCCTTAAAACATCAGTTTAACTATCAGTAATATAAATTTACGCAATAACAAAATTAAGGTCTTTAAGCAAGTAAATGATCAGCAAATCTTCAAAATTTCTTATTGTAAAGCATTTAAATTAAATAATCATGAATATTTCTTACTTTCTTGGTCACAAAGTCTTGAAGATATTTTCAAAACTCGGATGAAAATAATATTTATTTTATGAGATAATATTCATCAGTTCTGAAATTTATTTGTTTTGTTTTAAAGCAAAAAACATTCAGCTGTATACAAGTAAAGTAAAAATTCAAAAAATTCAAACAGTTTAGTTTTTATGAGGAAAAGAATGGAGGTACACATTTGTGTACCTCAGGTCTGAAGAGGATACTATATTTTTAACCCTTTGCAACGCAGCGCAAATTCATTGCTTAAGTATTGAAATTAACGACTGACACCGGAATTCGAAAACAACTTTATTTATAAATAACAAAAAAAAAAGGGGGGGGGGGGCTATGTTTCACACATTCAATAAACCGTAAAAATTCTTTACCAAAATTCTGGTGCCACTGTGATGATTGGGAATTAAAATTAATTAGTTTTAGAGATATACCATCGCACTGCAAGGGATTAATTCGGCCTTGCACTATTTTCTTAAAATAAAAAATCTTTTATTTTGATAAAATATACTGGAGAAAAATGCTATTAAATTTAATTTTCAAAAATACTTACATAGACTAAAAAAATGTTGCTAATGGCAACATTGTGCGTACCAACAATCGGAAAATATATATTGGATCAAAATGAAGGAATCAATATAACTGATTTTTTGCTTATAAGAAAAAAATATTAATACTTAAAAGTGTAAGAGTTTTTATCTCTTTTGGCTAATTTAGCCCTTTCCGGCGAGGAGTAAATCTGTTTCAAATAATTAATTTCTATTAGAATATATAAACGAATATATTGGAAAATAGGAATATTACAGTAAAGCATCGTTTATACGACGATCACTTGTACGACGTTTACATTTATACGACGTTTTAATGTGGTCCCGATTCATTCCTATGCATTTTAATGTTAAAATATATCTTTTATACGATGCCCAAAATCGTTTATACGTCGATTTTTCGATTTTGTATAGGTTTATTTTTGTTTATTTTTCTAGTGTATTTTACGAACGAACGGAAGTTGGCAGCTATGAATGACACCAAAGAGCGTTTTTAAATGCACTCCACATTATGAAAATGTGGGCTGGTGTTCGATTAGTCTGAAAAATCAGCTTACATGTAACAGATTACACTGGGAGGGATCATTCTTTTATCGGAGATGGTCAGCTTTCCCGACCTGTTTTAAGTTGCAAATAGACTATCCTGCTAACTGTTATGAGTATTGGCGACTTTTAGTTTCCCACGCGGGGTTTTTGATCTTTGACTTTAAATAGAAAGGAAATGAACTGCAAATGAGGAACCTTTCGGTGAAACATAAATAAAGGTACGCATATTTAAATTCTTACTAATTGCCCCCCCCCCCCCGCCGTTTTTTTATTATTTGTTTATTTTGATTTGTTTAATTTACGAATTCATGCAAATCATCACGTTAAACATTAAAATTAAGTGAAAACACAATTAATTCTGGTTTTGGAAGTGAAAATCGATTATACGTCGTTATCGTTTATACGACGTTTTTCGGTAGTCCCTTCGGCGTCGTATAAACGATGCTCCTCTGTAATTATTTTTCAAGCATATTGTAAGACGAAAATTTTAGTTAAATATTCTTGGTGATAGTAAAATTAAAATTAGGTGTCCTTTTTTTAGGAACACCGTGCTTCAAAGGGTTAACCCCTTCGCGACGGTAGCCTTTTACGAAATTTTTAATGTTTTGTCACGGGATTTTAAAAACAAAATTTTGTGTCTCATTAAATCGATAAAATATTCCGATTAAATAAGGAATATTTTACCAGCAGTGATTCTTAAGCCTTTTTGCGGCACGTATACGTGTCGCTCGTCTCCTAAGAGTTAAACGTTTGACACATCTTAGGAAAAAACTGACTCTTACGAATTTCCGTAAATGAAGGGGGTCAGTGTTGCCAGGTGGGCTATTTTTTTTAATTCAGATTCTATATTGGCACCATTTTTTTGAAATGGTAAAATGCGCCTTATTTAATGGCATATAAATTAAGGCGAGAATAAAGAGAATTTTCCAGTTTCAAGAAAGTGGTGAAAGTCAAGAAATCTGATTTTTAAAAAAGTAGCCCACTGGCAATATTGAAGGGGGAGGGAGGGCGACAGTTCTGGGGCAGCTGCCCTTCATGATTCTGCAACATATGTTATTTATACATTATTATTTCACATTTTGTACTTATTTGTACATAATTTTATATATCTCTTACCTTTACTCGGTAAAGGGTCAGCGTGCATCTTGTGGCAACATTCCACGGCCGCTTTACAACAGTGGATCCATTTCCGGGCAAACAAGTCCGATTGGAAAGAGTCGTAAATGGGGTGCGTCGTGTTATCGGGATCAGCGACCACAGACACGTTGTGAATGGCGTCGTATAGAAGACCACTTCTGAAATCATACCTAGAAGAGAAATTTAATTTTAAAAGTTAAGAGCCCACACTACCCAATGAAAAAGACCCGGATGATAATGTTAAGTCTATGGGGAAATTTTTTTCAAATATCTCGCTCACATTTTAATAATTTTACTTGATTTTTTTACGTAGGATAGCTGAGGATGATCTACAACCGGGCTAGTTTTTACTTTTTCCATTTTGGTTACATATTTTTTATATTATGTTAGTTTCAATTTCATATCCGGTTCAAACCGGTTTCAAAAGTTAAAGTACTGAAAAAAATCTGAAACCAAATTTGGAAAAGTAAAAACTAGCCCGGTTGTAGATAATCTTCAGCTATCCTACGTAAAAAAAATGTAAAAATATTAAAATTTGAGCGAAATATTTGAAAAGAAACGGCCCCATAGACTTAAAATTATCATCCGGACCTTTTGCATTCAGTAATGTGGGTTCTTAAAAGATTGCATAAAATGAATTAAAAGGTACTAGTATAGCCCGAAATCGTTCAACTGTACACGCGATCATTAAAAAAAAAAAAGGTGGAAATTGTACATCACACGTAGCAAATGATATGCGGTCGTGCTATAATGAAGTTTTTCAATACTTCGGACACAATGCAGTATCCGAAATCTTTTGAGTGTCTCTGTAAATACTAAAACTATTATACAGGAATTAACTTGTAGTAAGCCTCAGAAACTTATACCAATTTCATAAAATGTGAAATATTTTAATATAATTAAATCACACCCCAAACAATGTTTCTCTCTATATCACTATGCCAAAGAATACTTTTCTGTGGCTCTGAATGTTAATAAAAAATATACTTTGAACCCCACATTGTACAGAATGTATATTTTAGTATATATCTCAAGATGCATATAAATTGTATTATGTAGTGTATTGTATTATGGAGTGTAACAGCATTAAAATGCACTTGAAACTATTTTTCCCTATTAACCGTTATGTTACGAAATGCTTTTGATAGTCCCTGTTATTAAATTATACATCCGATTTTCATATAATTTGAAATGAATCGACAAAATTATGCAACAATTGTATATTTTTTTATGATTCGGTTGGGTAGTTTTTGCTTTGTTATATGCAGACAGGCGGACGGACGGATTGAACGACGACTATAGGTGCTACGTATTTACTTATTTACGAATGCACCAAAAAAAAAAGAGTGGGCGTCGTAAAGATTTCAGGGTATACTAACATCATGATAAGTTTTTGTTGCACCTTTTATGTAATTATATGCATGCTTTCAACTTTTTATATTAATAACAAGATGATGATTCCTTCATGATTCTAATTTTAATCACCTAATTGATTTGTTCGTACATCGTATGGTGAAAAATAGTTTGCCTGAATCACCACTTAAAACTTTTTGACACCACTAACTTTATACAATTTCATACTATTTAAGGGCAGACATGTTTAGACTAAATAAATTTTGTTATACTGTTAGTGTTTAACTTTACAATTTTTTTTAAATGTGTGGTCTCTGTAAAGAGTCTTATTTTTCTCTAGTTGGGGCGCCCATTCGGTAGCTTTTTCGTTCTTGCTTTTTTGAACTTTATGAAAAAATTTTCCTGAAATATTTTTTTTTTCGATTTATATATTTTTCTTTTTCCTTATTTTAAAATATTACTCTATCTTTTTATACTATGTTAGCTAATCTTATATTTATTAATTGTAGCTTGCCACAACTATACAATATTCTTAATTTTTTCTTATGGCTCCCTAAGCCCTTGCAACATGGCTTATATTGATACTCTGGATATAAAGTTGATTCTTCAACTAGAAGGTCCAATTCAACGATTACATTGTTCATTGCTCACTAAATGTTGCAATTAATTTAGCTTAAAAAATAACGTTAATACTAAACTTTCAATTTACTGTACGTAAAAAGTGAATAAGCAAAGTGATTAATATAGTGTTTTGATTTTATTGAAGTGGCATTTAATTAAAATAACTTTAAAGTAATGCGTAATTTAAAGAATAGTCACTCAGTTTAAATAGGACATTTTAAAAAAGAAAAAAGCCTTCCTAATTGATTGATATATCGACGAGAATGGTTGTGATTAATTTAATACTAGTAATAACAATGTATGCGGGGGTTTTGTGTGACACACTCCACGCACAGCCGCATAGTGGTGTATTTAAAGCGATATCCTGGCCTAAATTATTTTTCTGTGTTTTATAGTTGAAATCTTTGCTGTTGAGTTAAAACGCAAACGGTCTTCCCAGTCATATCTTGGTGGAAAACGCCTAAAAATCAATTTTAACGGTCCGATTGCGTTGTAAAATGAGAATCGAGATTTAATTAATCCTAGATTTTTATCCATCAACTCGATGAGGTGATTAACTGTGCTGTCACCTCCCGGTCTATTAGTGTTAGTAAATACACTTAATCGTATGTATTTATAAACGTATGTTTTCGAGCCCTAAGCCCCTTAAATCTGAGTCTTATCAATGATGAATTCAAGGGTGATTCTGAGAATAATTTTCGTCAAATACTAATCCCTTCGCAATGGGAGCTTCTTACGAAAATTTAATGTTTTGTCACTGGTTTTTAAATACAGAAATTTATGTCTTATTACATCGATAAAATGCTTCGATTAAATAAGGCAAATTTTACAGTAAAATTTTCCTGGTGGGTATAAACAAGGATTCTGAAGCCTTTTTGTAGCACGTATACATGTCTCTCGTGCCCAAGGGATTAAGCGCTAAATCTAGATTTAGTGTATCTTCTTGTGAATTAGAAGATTTAAAAAAGAATCATATTGATTTATTTCTACCATTTCACTAATACAGTAATAATGACGCTCCACGAACGAATAAAATCAGGCAGATGTCAGAAATACTATAATTTTAACACAATCAAACTGATTGGTAAAGTTATCATACGAATTGAATATTTCCAGCTGCGCGAAAAATTGCCCAGGCCGGGAATCGAACCCGGATACCTGGCTTACAAGGCCAATGCTTTACCTGTAAAGCTAACTGGGCGATAACCGGCCAGGATTTTTCGCTCAGATAACCTTATTGGCCATAACATCTGGTCTGTCATTCATACAGCTCGGCAGAATAAGCCGCAGGTAATGGAACTCCATAGAACGATGGATACGTAGATATACTATAATTTTAACACAATATAATATAATTTTAACTGATTGGTAAAGTTATCATACGAATTGAATATTTCCAGCTGAGCGAAAAATTGCCCCTGAATGATAGACTTGATGTTATGGCCAATAAGGTTATCTGAGCGAAAAATCCAGGCCGGTTATCGCCCGGTTAGCTTAACAGGTAAAGCATTGGCCTTGTAAGCCAAGTGTCCGGGTTCGATTCCCGGCCTGGGCATTTTTTCTCTTAGCTGGAAATATTCAATTCGTATGATAACTTTACCAATCAGTTAGATTGTGTTAAAATTATACTATATCTACGTATCCATCGTTCTATGGAGTTCCATTATCTGCAGCTTATTCTGCCGAGCTGTCTGAATGACAGACCAGATGTTATGGCCAATAAGGTTATCTGAGCGAAAAATCCCGGCCGGTTATCGCCCGGTTAGCTTAACAGGTAAAGCATTGGCCTTATAAGCCAAGTATGCGGGTTCGATTCCCGGCCTGGGCAATTTTTCGCTCAGCTGGAAATATTCAATTCGTAAGATGTCAGAAAATCTGGATACCAGCACTCTGTGAAAAAAAAATCTGCACATTTACGGTATTTTATCGTCATTTACTCCAGTAAATTTACTGAAAATGTCACTTTTTCTAGATAAACACACAACTCGCGTAAATTTTACATTTTTAAAGACAAAACCAGTTTGTTTAAAGGCAAAGTCCGTTTATTTATGGACATTCTCGAAAATCTCTGCTGCAGTAAAACTATTGAAGCAGTTTTATACAGTGCAGGTAGTTTCCAACCATAAAATTTTATTTGTTATTTTTTGTCTGTTATTTCGTGTAAATGTTTTGTAAAACTACTAATGAATTTTAAGCGAAGGACACGTGTAAAATTTATTGGTAAGAGACTGCCCACTAGCGCCTACATTTATATACCCCTCCACAGTGTTGCCAGATGGGCTGCTTTTTAAAATTCAGATTTCTTGAATGGCACCACTTTTTTGAAATAGTGAAATGCGGCTTATTTAATGATATTAATAAATGCTAAACAAATGGAATTTCGCCGTTTTAAAAAAGTGGTACGAATCAAAAAATCTGAATTTTAAAAAAGTAGCCCACTGGCAACACTGGCCCTCCATTGCACTACTTCAAAAAGAGTGGCGTTAATTAGCATTATGAATTAACAAATAATTAAATGACCAACTGGAAACATTTCCTGAACAGACTTACTATTTAGGCCTGGTGATTGGCAGAATGAATGAGTGTACTAACATATGAATCATTCGAAAAACAAAGAACCACAATTTCTTAGAAATTGAATTTTAAAATACAAAGATTAGCAGTTATCCTTTAGCAGTTATTCCCAAATAATTTAGTCAATTATTAAAATCATTCAATTTGCCATCACTAGTTTACTACGCTTTTTTTTTGTTTAGAAATGCCAAATTTCTAAATAAATTCTGTTAGAAAAAGCTTTATTTTACATAATCATAAAATACTTAGCATTAATAAAAGAAAATTATTTTTCCAAATTTCTAAATAGAAACAAATGTTAAACTGGGAGCCTTGTACTGATCAATGTTGCTAGATTGGGGATTTTGTCTCCAATTTTGGGAATTTTGAACTTTCAGGAGAATTTTTTGAGAGCCCAGTAGTTCTTGGAGAAATGTTTGGGGACTATAAATAATAAGTGTTCTGGGGAAAAACAGGGAAAATTTTCATCATTATTACACGAAAAGTTTACTTTTAGTAATCTGACAACATAGGATCTGTCATAGGACACAACATAGGATCTTTTGATTTGGAGAACAAAAATAAAATTCAGAAACCAGAGATATCAATCATTATTCTCGTGGTCATGCTCACTGTTTAATAGCTTAAGTGACATAAGAGCAGATGATGCCAACACCATCTCATATTCAATCAAACGTCAAATGATACGACATGGCCTAAATCTTGAAAAAATTATTAGTATAAATGACGTAATAATTTCTGCAAAATTTATTTATTTATTTATTTATTTGTAGATGGGGACATTTTTTAAAAGAATGCTTGATTTGAGGAAAAATTCTGAGTTTAAATTAGTTAAATATATTTTATAGTTCAAAATTGAATGTCGAAAATTTGCGTTTTTAAATAGAAATCATGCTAGGTTTTTTTTTGGAAAAAAGCACTGTCTTGGAGAAATTTTCAGAAATTTTGGAGGAATTCACTTACGATTATCTGGCAACACTGTATCTGATAATGACATTTATGGTCAGGAGTTTATGTGTGAATATTTCTTATACTGATAGTCTCAATTTTCAGTAATATTTATAAGTAATGATAGAAGAACAACGATACTGAATAGCACATTAAATATCACTCACCTGAGTCTTTTGTCTTTTGACACAAATGCAAACTGTGGCAGGTATGTGTAGCAACGTGCACAGGTATCGATTTTGTATGCTTCTAGACTTAGCAAAATGCCTCTTTCTGTTCGACATCTGATATCTGTTACATTCTGGGAAGATGCGTATGAAATCCAAACCTAAAAAAATAATAAAAGTTCATTGAAAAAAAAAATTACATTATTAGCTTTTATTTGTATTTTAATGTTACTTTAATGATTACTTTTTAGTAGTTAAAATATTTCATTGTTGCAGTTTCACATCCAGTTGGCGGATTTTAGCGACCTTAGCTTGGCTCATAATTAACTCCAATGTTATAAATCGCATGCCTTATCAACCATATTGTTCGCACATCAAGTACAGTAAAAGCCCGATAATTCGGATTAATTGGGACCGAACCCAATACGGATTATCGAAAATCCGGATTATCTGAAGAATTACAAAAAAATGAAATAAAATAAAATATACTTACAGAAAATCACCTTTATGTTAAACTTATTGAATATTTACAGACAGAAAAAATGTTTACTTTGCATAATTCTTCGGAAAAGATGTCAGAAAAAGGTTTTTTTTTATTCAGAATACGGCGACGAAACAAGTTAATGTTATGAAAATTAGCCAATCGCTTCTCAAACTTGAAAAAAAAATGGCCAAACCCATCCGGATTAACGGGGTCCGAATTAGCGGGGTTCTACTGTAATATAAAATTGTATTGAAATGATATTTTATTTTTCCTTACTATTAGGAAGAAATCTCGACAATAGTAGTTTTTCTTGTTGCATGTATAAATTAGAAGCAGTTCTTTTGTGTTGAAATGTAATGTTTTTGGTTTATGATATTATTTCTTACTAAAATAAGTTTTTAAACGTTTAAATTAAAGAGATAAAATATGATATTTTTAATAGATTTATTGCATGTATTTTAAATGAAAGGTATGTATTATAAATGAAATGCGATAAAATTTGTACTTTTAATGAAATGACTGCAATGTGATTAAATGGTTTACTTTTCGAATTATCAATTGCGCCCGACAAATTATAAAATAACTTACAATTAATTTATCAATTTATAATTCAGTTCCTTAAAATATCGCAATGTCGTTGGAAACACAGCTATGCACAAAATTTTGATAAAACCAGTGTATCAACAGTGAGTAAAAAATTGATTAGAAGATTTTTCTTTATTACACGCGTGAACCAAATAAAGTTGAATAAATTAGAGAATCAAATTCCACTCGTTATTATTTAATTCAGTCTATACTAATAAAAGAACAAAACGCTCTGTCTGTCTATGTGTGTGTGTGTGTGTGTGTGTGTGTCTGTGTGTCTGCGATGGCTAGCAAAATCTACAGCACGTACGAAGCTCAAAATTTTTTTGAGAGTAGCTCAATATCTCTCCTGATGCACCTGAAGCTCAGAATTTCAAAATTCTATTTATTAACTGAGTAATTAATTAAATTCCAAAGCTCACTCTCATAAAATATCGCCTTTTTTCGCTTTTTTCCCTTCCATTTTCTTATGGTTGATTGGTTACATAAAATTTTCGCAGAAATAATTAAAAAAGCTGGGACAGACCTTTAAAATTCATAGACTGGCAAACTGACAGTTTAAATGAGGATTTTTTTTTTTTTTAAATCACAGCTGCTGTACACCATGGAGAAAAAGATAGGTGGAGGCGAAGTAAACCGAAAAAAAGGTTTGCAATATTAAACCATTTATCGCTGAAATTTTAATGTCTCAAACAAAAGCACGAGGAAGGAATTTTGTATTAATAAAACGAATTGAAAGAAATGAATTACAGCTGAAGCATATTTTACGAAAAAATAGTAATTTTTTAAAATGTTTTTTTTTCTATTATATTATTTAGGTTAAAGTTAGGTTAAAGTTAAATTGCATTTATGTTATGGTTAGAATAAGGATATCTATATTAATAAAAGAACAAAACGCTCTGTCTGCGTGTGTGTGTGTCTGCGATGGCTAGCAAAATCTACAGCATGTACGAGGCTCAAAATTTTTTTGAGAGTAGCCCCAAATCTCTCCTGATGCACCTGAGCTTCAGAATTTCGAAATTCTATTTATTAACTGAGTAATTAATTAAATTCCAAAGATCACTCTCATAAAAAATCGCCTTTTTTCTTCTTTTTTTCCCCTTCATTTAGTTATGGTTAGTTGGTTGCATAAAATTTTCGCATAAATAATTAAAAAAGCTGGAACAGACCTTTAAAATCCATAGACTGGCAAACTGTCAGTTTAAATGGTGATTTTTTATCAGAGCGGTTGTAAACAATGGAGGAAAAAGATAGGTGGTGGTGAAGTAAACCGAAAAAAGGTAGCAATATTAAACTATTTATCGTTCAAATTTTAATATCCCAAACAAAAGCATGTGGAAGGGATTTTGTATTAATAAGACGAATTGAAAGAAATGAATTACAGCTGAAGCATATTTTACGAAGAAATAATAATTTTTTAAAATGGTCTTATTTCTATTAATTATTTATTTTAATAAAATGTTTGCTTTTAAAATAATTGAAATTGATAAATTCGAAATAATTAAATGTCAAAATAAAATTAAATAAAATATTGAAAACATTTGATTTGAACTAAAAATTGTATTACTAAAAGTTTTCTTTTCTTTCAGAACTTTTTAATACTTTATAACGTAGATGAAAAATGTTTATGATTTAACAACATATTAATAATTCTATGTCAATATATAAAATATATTTATGAAAACATTCTTTTAAAATCATGCGCGAAAACTTAAATAACAAATATTAGTCTAAAATCTAGATTTCAGAGTGCAGACGATTTTAAGACATTAACGAAAGAGTGTTAACTTTTCAAGCAAAATCTTAAATGATGCTTCTATATTGATATTTCAAAGTCATATGATAAAAATAATCACATAATTCTTGCCTATGTTTGATATATTTGTATCTTTTATGCATTCCGATCGTGTATTACAGTCAATAATGGCTCAAAACATTATTTTACGGGTAAATAACAACACTTTAACACGAAACTAACGCAATCGTTGGATACATGTTCCCTCCCGTGTTTCTCATTGCTCATTTTAAGTATTTTTAGAGCTTAATATTAGTTGTTGCTTTTAAAACCGATTTTTCACAAAGTCAGCTACGACATATTTCAGGCAATTCATTTCTGCATGCTTCCGGTTAATGATAAAATCATACAAATTTCAAGTTCGTTTAATATTGTTAATACGGACCCGGTCAATGCCGGGCGGGTCAGCTAGTAGTAATATAAAAATCCATAATCTAGTGGTTATTAGTGATCACTGTAAGCATATTAGAATGTTATGGTCACTAGCATGAAGCTTTTACTATAATCAAGAAACGATGAATAAAGCGGAAGTGAGATATCTTTAATAAGAAGAAGCTTTAGCTATAGAGACCTTTAACTAGATACCTTTTAACCATATTTTTACCCTGACTTACATAAAAATTGGTCCTGCCAATGTCAACCAATTGGTATTGGGTACAGTTTCCACCAGTAGATAAAGAACAAATATTCGCTTCCTTTAAACGCTTCATTCCTGCTGAATTAAAAAATATATATTTCTATTCGATTTTAATGATTGAAGATTACTCCGGATGTAATCAACTGCTAATTCAAAGTAGAAAAATAAAGTCGTTACTTTGTGGCTATATTATTGCCCTCTGAATACTAGACCTACAAGTCGACACAAAAATGGCGGCTGACAAATCCGATTTTTTTTCTTTTTTTACAGTGTTTAGATGATTTTCAAATTTGGCACCAATAGTTTTTAAAAGTTAACAATTTATTTTTCGGAGATTAAAAAACTCATATTTTATAACATACTGGAGTTCAAATTTAAGGGAGTGTACATGCATATAAAAAAAAGTCCACTTTTTGTAGCCGCCATTTTTGTGTCATCGCTCAGACGGACTATTCAGGGGGGGGAAGGGACTATATCCTCAGTTATGTCACTTGCAACCAGCAGACACTGCACTGTCTCTCTTTTCCTCTATGTTCGTTGCTCTATTATCTTTACCAGTTGTTGGTTATTTAATTATACCTTTATTCTGTTGAATTGTTATATAGTAGAAAAACTCATCTTTTAATTGTTTAAAGTTAGTTTTTATAGTTTGATGCTATTTAGCATCTTTTACTGTCTAACTTGTGAACTATTTATAAATCTATCATATATAAAAATTTAAAGGCATATATAAATAGGTATAGGAGTATAGAGATAGGTATAAATGTAAATAGGTATATAAATTTTATAAACTGCCTATAAACCTACATTCCTTACATGTTTGTGTGTACTTGAAGCCTTATACGTTGGGGTATCATCGCAAAGTTTCAATTACAGGTGATTTTTTTTCTTTGTATTCTGATTGCACCACTATTTTAAAAAAACTAATTTCTCAGTATGTTCCTCATGCAAATATGCTCAAATCGTATGTAGCAGATTTTTGTTTGTAAAAGTGATGGATGCATGGTAACATAAAAGAATATTCGCGTCTAATTTAAACTTTGTGGTATCTCCACGTACAACAGGGATAGTACACTTGAAAGAGTTTGAAACACTTTATACCAGAATTTTTAAAAGTAATAATTGCTTCTTTTTATGAAAAATAAATTATCTTTATATCTACCAGTAACTTATAAAATGTCTAGTATTATGAACACCTATCTGAAACATCTTTAATCCTTTGATGCATACAAACCCTGTATAAATATAATTTTTGGGTGTCTTTCTTTCTAACACGTGTTTTATTTGGGTGCACATACACAGGGTGTCCCATAAATATAGGGACAAACTTTAAGGGGGAGGTAAAGGATATCACAAGGATTCAGATTTACATAGCAACCCCTTTGTCGGAAACAATTTCCTGGCGCAGTAGTGATGACACAAAACACATGAAAGAAATCACACGAACAGGGAGAGAAAATACGTTTATTATTCTTAGTGCTGCAAAAATACCGGGGTTGCACTGGAAAGTTCTGAGGAACTTGTTGCACGCATCATTAAGGCTTCTGGGGAAGTTCGGGACATTCCTGGTGTTTTCTAGAAGACATTAGATCTTCCATGCACCGAAGATGCGCTTATATGCATCAATATCCGGGGTCGTAATTTCGAATACCTACTTTGATGACGATCGTTGTTCTTTCATGTACTTTTTTTCTTATTTTTCTACTGTAATCAGGATAATAAAGATATTTTCTCTTCTAAGTCGTGTCCTGTCCTTCTTGCATTATGTGTCATCACTAACGCGCCAAGAAAACGTTTCCTACTATGCGTTGCTATACAAAGCTGAACCCTTATGACGTCTCCTACCTCTCCTTAAAGTTTAACCCAAATTTTTTGGGACACCCTGTATAGCACCAAACTCGCTAAATTTCTTTAGATGTAAAACACATACACACATATAATTTAATAAAGAATTAGAGCAAATTGCTGAAAATATCGAAAGTAATTTTGACTGCAAAATATATTAACGTCTTTAGACAAAAGTTTTCTCAATTTAATCCAGTTTTCTTCCTTAACTATTATTCTCAGCAAGGAGCTTTTTAATTACTATTAAATTGATTTTAGCACATTAACTTCAAATAATTTTCAGATTTAACTGGTATGAACTTTGGGAGAAAATCTCATTAAAAGTTTTTAATGAAACGCTTACTCAGAACTTTACGAAATGTTCTTTAGAAAAACAACTTTTTTTTTTCTAAAAAAAATTAAAATTTATTTACATAATTAAAATGTTTTTTTTTTTTTTTTTTTTTTTTTTTTTTTTTTTTTTGTTTATCATAAGTTTTTGTTTTATGATGAGTGTATTTTGAAAGAAAATTATATTTAAATCGTGTGAAAAGACAAAAAATATTTTAAAATAAAAACAAAAAAAAAGACTAAAAATTAAGACTTTAAATTAAAATACACATATATAATTAAGACTTTACATATATAAATTTATAATTAGACTTTAAATATTACTTTAAATTAAAAAGACTAAATTAAAGTAGAAGCTAAGGATATTACCTTATTTCTTCTAAAATTTTTAATTTAATCTGTTTGTTTTATGGCTATCAAAAGAAAAGTGCAATTAATTAACCAAAAATGTAATTTTTTTTTCCAAATCAGGTTTTTAAAAAGTTGTGAAACTCTGTTATGTATATTTTCCGTTCATTAAATTTCCAAAAATGATAAACGTTTCTAAAGCAGGAGTAAGAAAAAAAAAAAATAACGTTAAAAAAAAAAAAAAAAAAAAAAAAAAAAAAAAAAAAAAAAAAGCATTTCCTGTAAAAACACGGTGCTATATTTACGTATCATGTGCAGTTCAGACACTCAAAAAAATAATTCTACAAATGATTTTCTCAGAAGGAAAAAGCGAATAAATTTGAAAATGCTTTAAACAGAATTGAATTTAACTAATTCAATTTTCCAATGTGTTGTATTTCTTGTAGCGTCAAGATTAAATTTTAAAGGAATTTCCTTTGTAAAACGCAACATATTCTTACGCATTTTGACAATTTCTTTATCAGCTATTTGCAAAATGGCTATTGTTTTCGGTTCAGAATGGACCTTGCGTTGTCCTCATTTTATTTTTATTAATTTTCATACCTTTTTAACATCCGTGATCCTTTAATTTTTCTTCTCTTTTTCTTCGACTGTCTAGCGCAAGTGAGGTTGGGGGGAAAAATTTAAATTGGACAAATTTAAAAGAAAAATTAATTAAAATTGAAACACTGGTTACATTAAAGAGATCTGCCAACTTTAAAACTCTAAAGCTATCAAACGACCGTAGCTGGTCGAGCGCATAATTATTAAATCATTCGTTGGCAATATGCATTCTATGAACTCGACAAACTTAAATCAGGCATACTTTTGTCATCTGAATCCAGGGCGTGCACGTTCCTAAAATTTTCACACGTTGTTACCAATATTTTAGATCAAAAAGCATCATGGAAGGTCAATTAGCATCTACAATAGAATTATCCAAAATATATTACCGTTTAAAAATTGTGGTAGGAAAGTACGAAAATTTTAAGAACAGTGCGAACCCTGTAAATCTAACATGTGAAATTGATTAGAATTTAATTTTCTAAATGGTTATTATAATTAAATTACAATTTTTTTTTCTTTTAAGAAAACAATTTTGAGTTTTTTAAATTTATTCTTAAAAACTGTCACAATTTCTTTACAACATAACTTGAATTTTGCGCTGCCAAATAGTACATCCAGTGAACTACTTTATTTTCAACAGCTATTAATCTTTTCATAATTTTAGTTTCAGTAAATTTTCAATTACGAGGTAAAGGGATATTTTTGCAGTGCATTTTCGACGATGTCACTAAAAATATAGTACATAGAGTTTAAACAACTGTATTTTTGACTTCGTGCAGTAGGTTTTTCGAACATTACTCTGCACGATATAGAATATAATATACATATATATTTTTTCAGGTGACTTAATTAACAGCTAAGTTTTTCGTAAAACTGTGAATGGCTAATAATTCATAAATATGTGGATCAATAGACTGAGTAACTCTGGCAAGTGTGGACATATCACTTTCAATAGATGTTGAGAAAAAAAAGCTGTGAGAGACAGAGAGAATCACCATCTTATAATAGTTTCGCCTTAATTTTTTAACTAGGAAACTCTTGAAAAAGTTGATATTTGAAAATAATAATAATAATAATAATAATAATAATAATAATAATAATAATAATAATAAATAACAGTATTATTTAAATGTTTCTTTTGAAAAATGTTAAATTTATTGCATTTCAATTGTCTTTAAAATATTTTCATATATATAAACATTGTTCATATCTCTAATAATAGACTGGTTGGAACATTTCAATTAATTAAAATTAAAACGCTAGTGCAAAATTCAGATTAAATTACACAATTAAAATTCATATAAAGCAGAAACAAATATACTAAAATTCATTTCAGGTGAAAACTTATAATATAAATTTATTTAAAATACAGTATAACATGTTAAACGTTTTCAATTATTCGATTTGAATCCCTACTGATGATGGCCATGTAATGGTTGAAAACATTTTAAGTATTTTCATGTATTTAAAAAAAATATATCATAAGATTGCATCTAAAAGGAATTTTAGTACAGTTATTTGTAATTTATATGAATTTTAATTATGTGACATTTTAGAATAAAGGTTTATCTAAAAGAAATATATATATATGTTAACAGACGCAATGAGTAAGGAATTCCATTTTATTTTATTTTTTTTTTTCAAAATAATAAGCAACAAAACTGTTTAAAAATTATATCTTAGAAAGATAAATAAAAAAAATGTATTTTATAATTTTTATTCTATTCAATTTCTTTCACTTTTGTATTTCCTTTTGTGTTGTGATAAAATCGAAAGAAAATTTCATTTACAAACTGCAGAACATTCTTTCCTGTGTCGTATCTTACTTTTTGTTCTGCCATTTCATTTTCTATGGAACAGGTGCTGTGACAATTCTGAGTTTAGAACAGAGGCAGGAAATTGAAACGAAGCTATTTTATTAAAATGAATAAAAAAATAATAAATAAATATGAAATTCAAAATAAAAAATAAATAAATAACAGCATGATAAAAATTCCTTTTGTTAAACTTGTTAAATGTAATATTCATTTTCAGTGATCTTTAACCACGTAACTAATTTTTTTTTACGTAAAACAAATTGAAAATGTGAAATAAACATAACTTTTTTAAGCTAAAATATTCATAATATTTAGTCTAAACATGTTTGCTATTTAATGCTGTGAAATTGCATTTAAAAAACTTAATGGTGTCAAAACGTTTTAAGAGATAGTTTAAGCAAACTCTTTTTGTCCGTACGACGTACGTGCAAATCAGTTAAGTGCTTAATTTTCAGATTTTTTTTAAATATGTTAGTTAGTTCTTAATTACTGTGAGCAATCTCTGGGATCACTTGATCGACAGATGAATTCCATACTCAATTAACTTTTGAAATGCAATTTCTGTCCTGTTCTTTATTTATAAGACTATTGTATACTAAATCTTTTATAATAAGTCTCTAGTGATAGTACTAGTGCTTCAAACAAAATAAAACTTTTCTAGTGTCCACAGTTAACCCTTATCGAACGCTAGCTTTTTATACATAACTCTATATTTTTAAGTTCTATTATTCGCAATACTCTATTTTAAAAATAAATTTTATAATGAATGTGAGTACAAGTTTTTTTCCCCCTTAAGTGGTGCAAACGATTAAAAGTTGTGTGAACGATAATATGCCCGATGTCTAGTTGGAATGTACATATGGCCGATAAGGGCTAATCCTGAAACGATGAATAAAGAGTAATTGACTTCTTTCACCTGTAACGGGTGAAACAGGGCCGAATTGCCGTCGTGGCAACATTCAACCATTACATTTAAATAAAAAATTTCTCCTTACTTAAATGCCTTATAAATGCATAATATCTGCCATTATTAAGTCTGTAACATAAGGCTCGTCACTAATTTCCGAATTACCCCCGTAATTTTAAATGTAAGGATGTTTGAAGCATTCGCATTTTCAAAATATCTCCTCAAAAATCAATATTTTTAACTTCTTTTTACTTTTTTCTATCTTCAATAAAAGAAATTACTGTAATCGAATTTCTTTTTCGAATTCCAGTTTTTGACGGATTTACACGTTTTAGAAATCAAATATTCCTTTTTTTTTTTTTTTTTTTTTTTGGAAAAATGTTTGTCTGTTCATGTCTGTGTATGTGTCCATATATCGCCATTCTACCATCAAAAAGTGTATGAAGATATGCATAGCATTCAACGAAATTTTTTATGAATGTTTTTGGCTGTAGCAAGCAGCTTCACCTTCAATTTTGAAATATTCCGCAGGAAAGGGGCTCTGCAATAACAGTTTTTGTGCCATTTTTAATATTGTACCACCTACAAGTGGGTATAACTTCTTTAGGTATTCACGGGCTTCACAACTCCGGGCACCCGAGTGATCTTTCCTCTTCTCCATTTCCTCTTACTCCTCTTGTCTTCCTTTCCTCTTTGTTTCAATCTCGTTGTGATTTCCTTTTTCGAGTTGAAGGCCGTTCTGTATGGGTCGATATTATCCTATATATCAAGTAATGGAGAATTGTAAACCACGCACGTGTTTGCTGTGAGTGACGACCCGTGTCCCTGGAAAGGGGGATCCTGGCAATTGAGGGAAACAAACACACTGTTTTGGCCTCTGCGTCAGGTAGACGGGAAGTGCATATTGTTCCCGTATGCATCAATCGGCTGGTCAGCTGACTTTTGTCCCTGGCTAAGGAATTCTAATATGCTATGAATAATAATAACACTTAATAAGCATAGTTGCCAACAGGTACGATTTTTATTACCACATTTTTAATAGAAATCTTCACGTTATTTAATCGCAAATATCTGCTATTATAAAAGAACGAGCGTTTCTATAAAAAGAATTGTGTGATCCAAAATTATATCAGCTGATATAGCAATGCTACATCCGATTTAAAATTTGTATTTGCCCCTATATTTCATATAAAAATGCCATAAGTGACGACTCGACTTATTTTATGTTCAACTATTCCGAGATTCTACCTTTTTAATATAAATATTTCTATTTAAATAATGTGAATATGTACCAAATTAAGAATGTAGCAATAAACCTGTAAAACGCATTTGACTCTAATTCAGATCATGACTGTCTATACAGGGTTTGTGCGCCTCTTGAATTTTCCGAGCTGCATATTCTTCGGTACCAATATTTTCGTGCGGAAAATTCCTGATAAAATAAGCGAAAATTCGCGCGTTTAAACTAGATTTATTTTTCTGTAAAAAACATTGATTATCCTCCTTGAAAATTCCCTACCTACGAATCCTGTTGTTGTGTGTAAGTTTAATAAAACATAATATTGAAGAACACTGCAAATTCTAGTAAAACATTACTATGATTATAAGGCAGACTTCAAAATATATCGCTCTATCATGTCTATTAGGTAGTCTTAAAAGCATTACTTGATTCCAAAAGCAATAAAAAATTTTATGTTTTGCTTTCCGTATTCGATTTCGTTATCGATAAAACAGAATGATGAGAAAGTAGCTATTTTTGCGTATAATTTTTTGCTTAGATCGAAACCTATACCTCGTTTAAATCGAAAATTGACTTATGGCGTGCTCTGTACATTATTGAAATACTTTACATTATGGAGCTTTTTCGTTATTATTATAGAAATTGATTTTATACAAATGTATAGAAGCGAAATAGTAACTTATAATGGAAACGTTATGTTCTTCATATCTTCTATAATGTCATATATGTATATTTTTTGTAATGTATTGCCCTAATCTAAATTGCTTGGTAAGTTATGTGCAATAAACTTTTATTGGAGAGAGGGTAATATATTTGTTCTTATTTCCCTCCAATGTATGAAATTTAGATCGTTTCATAGATATATTTGTTCGAAAAGTAATGTTTTATTACATTGGATTGGTTGCATGAAAGTGATGATATGATAAATAGACACATAATTTATTTATTTAATTGATAGCTTCCATTAATTTATGTGCTTGTCAACTTCGTGCGTGTCATAGGTTGCGGAAAAAATATTTATCTGGCTTACTTCTTTTAGTAAAATTTTAGAATTTGTGATTTCATCTTTTGAAGCTTTTCTTCTGGTTTTAATCTATATTTATGTAGAGAAAAGCAGTGTTTGCACGTTTCAAAGACTTTCAAGCAACTTTTACCAGAATTTTTGATGTCTAATTTTTGTGATTCCTTGTTTAATGAGAAAAAAAAATTCCGAACCAACGCTTTAAGAAATTTCTGGCACTGAAACAAATAAAATTCAAACAAATGAATTCCTTAATGTTTATGAACCCGGAAAAAATAATATGGTTCCTTTTTCATGAAGCTAGAGTGGATCGTAGAACAAGTCGAGCGCTTGCAGTGCAAATGTAAAAGGCTCAAGACTCAAGACTAAAAAACTGTGAAGATCGCAAATATATTAAAGTTGTCTTGAACAACAATTTCAATATTCTCAATCACTAAAAAAAAAACTAAAAAACTCAATCAGCCTTTTTGACAAATCAAGAAGTAGAGAAGTACGACATCTTCCAACACATAAAGAAAACGATATCAAAATCATCCTCGAATGAATCAGATGGAAACCAATGAAAATCAATGCGCAAAATGGAATGAAACTTAAAATTAAGAAGAAATCGGTTCGAAACATCCTTAAAAAAAAGACCTGGGACGAACAATGAATAATCTTGAAGCAGCTCACATGTTAACCGGAAGTGATAAAACAGCAACGGCTGAAAAAATTCAGAATTTTGCTGAAGTGTCGGCACGCATCGCGTGATTCTTTGGTTAAAAAAGCCTTTTTTGTATAATTTAAATATTTTAACACAAAAAAGACGTAATTTTCATATTTTTTATTTATTTTGTAAAACGAAGAAAAAAATTTGTTAACTGCACTTACAAAAACACTGGTTTTATAGAATTTCTTGTTTTTCAAAATTTTAGGAATCCTGTAATATATTTCGAATGTGAAAAGATTATATCTAATTAAAATTATACTTTTCTAAAAAAAAATAAAATATGTTTGTGTCATTTATAAACAAAGCAATATAGTACAAGTATAGAGATTAACCTACCGTAATTTCGGGTGTATAAGCCGCGGCTCAAACAATTCTTTTTGGACCCAGAAATCTTATTTAATGATTAAACACAAATATTTACGGCGATCTAAGTAGTAACATTCATTTTTAAAAAAATTCTGGGTCGAAAAAGAATTGTTTGAGCCGCGGCTTATACACCCGAAATTACGGTACTAGATAATCTTTTCATCGTAATTCTCGTGATTCATTTTTATGAGAAGTTACAGGAAAAATGTTTATATTTTTTCTGTAAATAAAGCTTTAAATATTCACGGTTATATAAATGGCTTCGAAACATATACTTCAATCCTATGGCTCAGATTAATTCTGTTCATAAAATTAAGAGGGGATTGCCTGTCACCAGAAGGCGACATTTTTTTAAATAAATAAATTCATTAATCCAAACTTTTACTATAAAAACAAAATTTTATTAAAATATTCTTGGCGCCATTTGTAAGTCTGCATTTAAAATTAGATGGTTCCGACGGTGAAACCATTGCGCTGGAAAGATATAAATAAATAAATGACCACACGCTAAAAAACACCGATTCGAACTTTCTTTAATTAACAATATTCGTTTATAACAGGGGATACCAGTAGTTTTAAGTATTTTGTAATCAGAAATTTCACAAAATACTGGTTGTTAAATCTGAGAAAGCGAAATTTCTTTAAATAAAATCAAATAATTCAGGCATTATTTTACGAAAATTCTGGTAGAACTTAATTTAACGTCCTTGAAGTGTATGAACCCTGTATAAGCATAGTTGCCTAATGCTACATTTTTTTGTTGCCGCATTTTTTAAATAGAAATCTTCGAATTATTTAATCGCTGAGTCTGCCATTAACAATAGAACTGCGAGAAATTTTACTCATGTTTGATAAGAAATATGCAATATCAGAATTTAAATTTAAATTTACTAAAACATATTTGCTTAACTTATTTCTGTGCATGAAATAGATACTTTTTTTAGGAAGAAATTTCGTCTTGGAATCGATATCTATACATTTGGTATGAAACAAAGTGATCCCGTGTTTATAATGTTAAACAAGTCAGAAATTGCTCGTCAAGAGTGGAAAATGAGGTGTGTTCATACTCAAACGAAGTCTTAAAGATATTTAGATATTAATGTAATATTATCCAGCAAATCGGATACAGTACCAGAAATCATGTATGATCCCTGTAAATACTGCCTGCTTTCTATTATATGGAAAATAATTTGTAGTTAACCTTAGCAACATATATCCATTTCGTAAAATGTGAAATAGTTAATATAATTAAAACTCTTGCCAAACAATATTTTCTCCAATACCATTATGCAATGGAATACTTTTATGAGGCCTTGTAAACTAATAATGAATATTCTTTGCATTGCGTTATACTCTATAGATGCATATCAATTTTATTATGCCCGACAGAGTGTAACATCGTTGAAATTATTTTGAAATTATTTTTCTTACTGACAATAATGTAGCGGAATACTTTTAATTGTCCCTGTAATTAAGCTAAAAACCCTGTAATTAAAATTTGAAATTGCTCGACAAAATCATGCAACAATTATACATTTTAAATTTCAAACAATTTTGTTGGGTGGTTTTTGCTCTGTTGTATGCGGACAGACGGACTGAACGACCACTGTAGATTCTGCTTATTTACATAATTACGAACGCACCTAAAAAGGAACATTTCCATTAAAAATTTGGAGTGATAAAGTATTATACCACGCATCTATGCTATTTCCAATATAAAATTTGAATGTGATTTCATGTTTTATCCATATAGATATAAATCTTTAAAAAGTATTTGACTATAAAATAGACCATGAATTTTACTATGCATTAACTTTTAAAAAGTACAATGACTGTTAACCCCCTAACTGGTTTTGCTTATTTCATAATTTAAAGCTTTTTGACACCACCATTATTTTTAAGAAAATTTTCATACTATTGACAACTAGAAATGTTTAGACTAAATTTTACGAATATTTTATTTAAATAATAATGGTGTGAGTCTACTATTTTCACTTTATTGAACGGAAAAGAATTAACCGGTTGAGGGGTTAATGTATGTCAACCACGTAACTGATGAACATTTTTGAAAAAACCTTCAAATAAAGTCTACTTTTTTCACGTCTTTTACAGAATTTTTAATCTTTTGTCATCGGTTTTTCAAGACAGAAATTTTTGCCTTATTGAAAAAAAAAATGGTCGTATTAAACAATCAAAAATTCACAATAAAAATTGACTGGTGAGAATAATAAATCATGATCGGAATTTGAATGCTCGTAAGTGGTATGAGCAAATCATGATTGGCAAAAACACGTTGTCCGTATGACGCACGGGCAAATCAAAGAAGTGGTTAACCTTTACCGGCGCAGAGAACTTACGAAAATGTTGAAATGACTGAACGACACCGGAATTAACAGACAAATTTATTTGAAAATATGAAAAGGTTATTTCCCCATGCGTCAAGGTCAGCGAACCTTTTCACACACACGTGCCAAAATTTTCGAAAAATATATTTTACGTGATCATGATGTGCCAACAACCATAAAATAAATTTTTGGGCCGAATAATAGCGAATCGGAATTATTTAAAATTTTGCTGTTAGCGTAAAAAAAAATATTTTTAAATTTTTGATGTTATACTTTAGAAATATTTCTGTTGAGTCATTTTAAAAGCCAAACAACTTACACCAAATTCGTAGGTAGTTAATTTAAGAATAATATAAGTTGAATTGAAGTCCTTGACACGATACTTTTACTGGAATTTGTCATATTATTTATTTCCGAAAAGAATGTCGCGCAGGAAAAAAATGAAAGTAGCAAGGGCCTGAATTTTTAGCTTTTAGTGCCTGGAATTGAATTCCAAGTTGTTGTAACTTTACATCGACAGTTTCAATTGCAATGCTTTTAATCTTTCGTTTGCAACAATATCCCTCTTATTCTTAAAATTTTATCAGCTAATATTGGGCTAGATTGAAATATATTAAGTTATAATTAAGTTGCTTAAATTTGGATGACTATGATAATCAATCGAACTAAATGAATTAAGATATACAGAGAAGCCTTCTAAATTAATTAATGGATTTTGTGAAATTCTTTTTATTTTGATAATTTTCAGCGTGCCACTTATGGCACGCGTGCCATATATTCGTCATTCCTGCCATATGTTATAAATGTATAATATTTATACCAGAATTCTGGTGTCATTGTGACATTTCGGTATCAGGTTGGGTGTTCCATCCCACGAAAAAAAAAATCTGTAGAAAATCTGTAGGTATTTGGCCCATTTTTCAGATATTTTTCAGATATTATCTTAGAAAATTTTGCAGATATTTTTAAAATAAACTAAATCTGCAAAATTTCTTAAAATTTCTGGAGAAATTGGAGATTTCTTCAGATAATGTTAAAATTATTTTCAGTGGGGATGTGCTGGAACTCTGAAACACAATGGGTTAACTAAAAAAATCGTAATAGTTAGGAGCATGGAATATTCTAGTAGAACATTACTACGATTGTAAGGCAGTAATCAAAATATATCGCTCTATTATGTTTATCTTCATATGAGTTTTCTTAAAAACTATTTTATTCCTAAAGCAATAGAAATTGTCTATGTTTTGTTTTTCTGTAGTGATTTATTAATAACACAGAATAATAAGAAAATAACTAGCCTCGGGGGTAATACTTTTTCTTACATGAAAAGTTGTATTGTAAACTGACTTATGGCTTGCTCTGTAGATTAATAAATTACTATACTTTATGAAACATTTCTTCTTATTTTAGAAATTGATTCCATTCAAATAGATGAAGATGAAGTAGAAACATATATTGGAACATTTTAGTGTTTTTTTCTCTTAAAGTGTTTATCTTTACTGAAAACAAATAGAATTTGTCATTTATATACATTTATACACATATATAAACGTTTTATCTTCCCCAAAAAATTGAAATAGAGAAATGAAATTTGAAATATACTTAGTATGTTATAATGGGAATAAGCCTCTTGATTATCACTAATCAGCTGTGCGGAACTATTTTATTTAAACTATCGAAATATTCGTTCTGATGACAGGTATATATAAAAAATTCTTCGAAATTGTTTGTTTTAAGGAGTGAATATAAAAGACAATAAAAAATTAATTTTGCATAAAGAATGAAGCCAATCGTATAACTAGTTGCTGAGATATTTGTAATCATATTTTCCACACTTTTCAATTTTTCATGACCTTGTTATTCATTCAAATTTCAATTCAAAGATATATTTCGTCTTTATTTTGAACAACCTATTCAATGATAAACCACTTAATATGGTGCGTATTTTTTTTCGTCTGTACCGCCATTTAGTATTTTACGACCGCCATTTTGAATTTATGAAAACAAAACGTAGCCTATAGCCATCGGATGATTAAGATGAATCGATACAGACCTCATTCATAAAAATCCATCTAGCCGTTGGAATGCTTCGAAAATATAAATAAATCCACATACCATATACATATCCAAATACAGGGCTCTCAAACGGTCCGCCAATCGAACATCAATATTTTCTTAGAAAGATTTTTGTTTTAGATTTTTCTTGCAAATTTCTCAGAAATCACATTTGGAAGTTAATTTTAGTGCAAATGCTGTAGAAACCTACTATAAAATTTTCTGTTAAAAAATATTGGTGTTCAATTCGCGGACCATTTGGGAGCCCTGCCAAATACGCGTAAAACGCACAACCCTCCTTTGTAGTCGAGTAATAAATTAATTTGATTCTAACCAAATCTCTGATCTAATATGCTCTTCTCTCACAAATAGTTGAAAATAATTTCACTTTGGGGGACTCACCAGATCTTTATTTCTAGCATCCAAAACGAAGTTCGTCCCTAATTTTGACGAAAAACCATCATTTATTAAAAAGAAAAAAAACCTTTTTTTAGGTGTGTTCATAATTACATAAATACATAGCACCTAAATTGTCGTTCAAACCGTCCATCCGTCTGTCCGCTTATAACAAAGAAAAAACTACCCAACAAAATGATTTGAAATTTAAAATATATGTTTGTTGTATAATTTTGTCAAGTCACTACAAATTTTATGAAAAATCGGATGTATAGTTTTATTACAGTCACCATCAAAAATATTCTGTTACATTACGATGAATGGGAAAAATAGTTTCAAGTGCATTACACTCTATCGAACATAATAAAATTGATATGCATCTATAAAGTATATACTCAAATTTACATTCTGTACAATGTGTGGTCCAAAGAACTTTTGTTTTTAATTTACAGGACCACACAAAAGTATTCTATTGTACAATGGTATAGGAGGAAATATTGTTTGGGGCTCATTTTAATTATATTAAACTACTTCACATTTTACGAAAATGATATATGTTTCTGATGTTTCCTACAAACTACTATCTATATAATAGAAAGCAGATAATATTTACAGGAACACACAAAAGATTTCGGCTAATATATGATGTTCGAAATATTATATACTCTCACACCAAGATCTAAATACAGTCGACTCTCGTTAATTCGAAATCGGCTAAATCGAATCTTCACTTAATTCGATCTAAACATGAAGTCCCGAAATTTACAATGGCAGAATAACGTTAAAATTTTTCATTTATTCGAACTTATTTTCTCTTGACTTTGTTTAATTCGAACTAATGAAAAATTTTGATTTTTCATATATCTTCTCAAGACTTCAGACCCTTTGAATAACTTTCTATCTTTGATTTTTGTGAAAATTGTTCAAACGAGTATACATATATTCCTATACTTTTATCCACTTTCTTAGTACTATGTCTGTTCATCAGTAACACCTCAAATTTTTCCTACATTGTGCTTCTTTATAATCCTTTAATTAGTTTATGTATTTATATATTTTAGTTTAACATTAAGTCATATTCTAATGATAAGAGACGAAATAAATTTATAAAACTCTATAACATTAATTCTTTTATAATATGTGCCATTTTAACCATGTTTTTCTCTCATACTTTCCATAATTCGAACTTCGGATAGTTCGAACATTTCTTGCGGTCCCGACGAGTTCGAATTAACGAGAGTCGACTGTATTTTTAAAGTTTCGTTATGGTACAAACCACCTCATTTGCTACATTTGATGTAAAAATTTCCGACTTTCTTTACTTGAACTATAGTTTTAAATAATAATCTTAGTGAATAGCGCATAAATTAAATATCGTACTGAGCAGCCGTTATTCAATGATACACTGTATTTAAATAAAGCAATAAGTTTTGAATTCATTTTTATGTTAAATAACTAAATAGTAATAAAAGAGATCTTTTTAAATAATCGCATTTTCTTACAAATAAAAATGTTTTATTTATGACTATCGCTATCTTTAAATAGCTAAAGAATATAAAATAGTAAGCTATTGTCTGATAAATATAAAATGTTCATTTGCAGAAAAAATAAAGTAAATAATGACTTGCTATGATCATAATAATTACGTTTGTTTCTAAAAATGTTAATACTCTATTAGGATCATTAGAAGCCAAATGCTTGATCAGAATTTCAGTGCATAATCAATATTGAGTAATTTATATCGATCTAACAATAAAGACTTTTAAACTATTTTAAACAGTGCGTATAAATGAGTCCATTCATTCTCGGTGTATCTTATTTATTCCGATGGTTTGTATTAATGTTTGAAATTCTGAAAGAACAATTTTTGGTTTTCATAAATACGATGTGTCAATCATTACATAAAGCAAAATGTACTATTCAGAATTTCTGAATGAAAAACGAATTCTTGAAACTGTCTTGAACTTGAAAAAACAAAAATTAAATTAATAAATATCTCCTTATTAAATTTAACTGCTAGATAAAACATGTAAATAATCTTTTTCGAAAATTAAGAAATTTATAGAGCAAACATTTTAAGTAATATTTCATTTAGGTATGTATTACAGGGTTTGTATCTTTCTATCATGATCTTTGAATAGCATATTCCTCTTTTTTAATTTCCGTAAAATAATATGAGCTACGGATTGAAATATACAGTTAAATATTTTTCGATTTAAATGATAAATATAAAAATTCTAATTTAAATACTTGTGCTAGGCTCCTTGAAAATTTTTAAGGAGTATAATCACCTTGATTACAGAGACAAACTATTAAATTACAACCTATAACAGATAATGATACGTTAACTAGCAAAGTAAAAAAAGACACTAACCAATGAACTATTATTTAACCAATTACCTACTACTTGTTCATGAGTACATAATTAATAAATATTATTTAACCCGAAAGAAGTCAAGCTTTTCCAGTATATGAATGTTTGTTTCCTTTGTCAAAAATAAATGCAAATAATAATCGTATTTTTATTAAATTTTAAACAAGTACAACGAATTCTGTGATAAAGTAAGTTGAAGATACGAAGAGAAATGAAAAATGGTGGCAGTAACTGAAAAAACTGTGTAGGTCGCAACTGCTCCCGGTTTAGCAATTCAAGCATTTCATACAATTTTATTTAAAGAAGTGAAGGGAAATTTTGCCATATAATTTTACAGTGAAACCTTCCCACTTCGTTTTTAGTTTCTTCGCGATGAGCGTCTTTCACAGAATTTCTTATTTCTATAACCCGGTTCTCCGAAACAGAATTTTTTGTCTTACCTGGGCTACCACCGTCAGTGATAATAGCCCAATTTCATGAAAGAGCAAAATGTTGGATTGAAATACCGTACACCATGCCTGCCGCAATCTTTTTGCACTAGCTTTATTGCTTCAAATATATTCTGGTGTGAAATTATTAGTTTTTCATATATAAAGTTACTCATTGCTCAGTTTTTTTCATTTCTTAAAAAAAATGGCCTGATTTTATCTTATATGACTTAATAATGTATAAACTAGTTTAATTTTCAGTGTGACACAGAAATTTTTGAATCCCCCCCCCCCCTTCAAAGCTAGTAAATCGGCCAAATACAGAAAAGGAAATAATAATTGAGTTTATGTTAATTCAAACTTTTCGATTTCAAAAAGGAAATCTTCAGAGAAGAATTTATCCTTAAAGGAACCATGAAATTTCAGTCTTTAATAAAGGTTATAGTAATTTAGGAATTTTCTGGTGTAACTGAGAAATTTTCAAAGTAAATAAAAAGGGTCAAATTGGTCTGGGGTGATTGTACTTCAAAGCGTCATTTGCGCCTATAATTTCTTATACAATAAAGGATTGTTGCAGTGTCTCTCACCAATTCTTGTATTTTGCACCATAAATTTAGAATCATCCTGTTTATCTTAAGACTGAACACGATTCTTTTTTATAATTTCATTTTAAAGAAAAATTTCATGTAAATAAACTCGGAAAGAAAAACAACGTGTAATAAGTAATTTTTTTAAATCTGAAACGAAAATCGAAAAAGTAAAAACAAGCATTAAAACTAGCTGTCCTCAGCTATTCTATGCAAAAATGATATTCAAAAATATTAAAATTTGAGCGAGATATTTGCAAATAATGCCCCCATAGACTTAAAATTATCCCTTTTTGTTCCAATGCCAAATGAGGGTTTTTAAGTAATGTGAATATATTCTAAAACAACAGATACAGAAATAAATTTTTAAAATGTATTTGACTCTATCTTAGCCTTAAGTGGCATAAAATCAATGAACACTTACTGCATAACATATTCAAGTAGAATATTTAATTCTATAATAGTAAGGCACAGGGCCTGATTATCAACGGGGCACTCTCCCACCAGAAAAAATAAATAGAAATTCTTTCCTTATTCATGATAGCAATTTTGACCGAAAAGTGCGTTTAAACAAGGCGAAAATTTCTATGTAATTTTACTGGGGAGAGAGTGCCCCGTTAGTAATCAGGCTCTGGTAAGGCAGGCTTCAACTTCGAATCCTATCGCTCGGTCATATTTATCATTTTATAGTTTAAAAAACAAACTTTATTTGATTCAAGTATTCCAAAAAGCAATAAAAATTGTTTATCTTTTATTTTTTGTAATGGTTTATCAATAAAACAGAATGATGGAAAAATAGCTATTCTCGTGTATAAATGTTTTGCTTATATCAAAAGTTGTATCTCGTTTAAATGGAGCCACACTTATAGTTTGCTCTGCGCATTGCGGAAACGCTTTACATTATGAATTATGTTCTGCCATCAAAGAAACAGATTTCATTCAAATATATAGATACGAAATTGAAAATGATAATGTAAAACTCATGCTCCTCATTTCTTATGAAATGTTTATATTTATTGGAAACAAATAGAATTATTTATATACGAGTGTGTGGCGTGGTTGGTAGCATCAGCTCCTCCCACATCGCTGGACCCTGGTTCGAGTCCAGCTAGGGGCATGGCTGTCTGTGTTGTTTCTGTGATGTGTATTAAAAATGTATGTACTGTATTTTCTGTAACAATAAAGTGTTCTGTATTTGTTTCTGTGCAGTATGGATCATTTGAGGTAACAGCCATTGTCGCTATAGACCTCAAAGCATTGTTCACTCAGAACTCAAATTACATACGAGTATACATACAAATCTTTGTAATGCGTTTAGTGTTCTGTCCGTGATGTGTTGTAAAATTTTAGCTGCGGAAATCCCCAGAAAGCAGGCGATACATTTGGGATGTTTTCGAAATACTAGGGGGCTCTGTCCCGAATGAGCTTCGCTCATATATCTTCATATATATATATATATACATACCGGGTGTCCCAAAAATGACTGATGGATTTTAAAATTCAATAACTTGCAAATGGTGACAGTTATTTAAAAAAATTTTGCAGGAAGATTAAGTATAATGTCAGGAGTTTTTTTACCGTAATTTTTTTATTTTAGTTCGAATTTCAAACAATAGGTGGCGCTGACGACGATTGAAGGCCAGGTGATCAGTGCCGAGACAAGCGTCGACCTGGCCTTCAATTGTTTGAAATTCGAACTAAAATTAAAAAAAATTACGGTAAAAAAAAACTCCTGACATTATACATAAACCTCCTGCAATTTTTTTTTTAAATAGCTGTCATCGTTTGCAAGTTATTGAATTTTAAAATCCATCAGTCATTTTGGGACATCCAGTATATATATATATATATATATATATATACATATATATATATATATATATATATATATACAATACTACTATTCAACATCTATAATCAATACAGAATAATAAACTAATAACTCATTAAATAATAAATTAAAACAAGACAAGAGGAGTTGGCAATATTGGAACAATAACGAATTATTGGAAATGTGTTATTTGGTTCGATACCAAGGTTAATACCAAATAGACACATTAATTACCATTAATTTCTGATTAGAAATCAGGATAAACCTAAAAATGATTTCTAAAGTATTCAATTAATCGTAAATGCAAATTTTAATTCTATGAAAAAAACTAGACATATATTAAACCAATAATAATAGAATGACAAAAAGAGAAAAAAACTTACATTATACAATCGCCAACATGTGGGAGAAAAAAATTAGTTCAAATTTGCAATCTCATTTCACTAACTGTTAAGAGATGACAGTTAACAGTATATTGTATGGAAATTAATAACAGAAACCTAATATATATATATATTTAATTATTAATTGAATTAAAAATAACTATCATTAATAATATTAACAGGGTTGCTACGCTTCAAGGAAATTTCCAGGTCAAATAACAATATTTTTTATGAGAAAATAAATCTAGTTAAAAAGCATAAAACTTCGCTATATTTAATAAAAGAGTTTTTCTATAATAAAATACTGGTACAGAAGAATTTCATAGTCTGAAGAATTCCCTGACTCGTATCAACCCTATATTAAACAAAAATATTATGCAAATTAATGAAAATAATGTAATTTTATTATATATATGTATGTATATACATATATATTAAAAGGAGATCTCCTTGTAAACGGGTTTCCATTCATTTCCCTTTGATTGGGAAAATTTTATGGTTTAATCAGGTACTGTTAAACATCTACTGGATATTTATATGTCTGATTAAACAATATCAGTTAAACAGTGAAATACACAGAGTCGTCGCCTCTTGATATTTTTTTAACCGCGGTATAAGAACGATTTTTAAGTAAGGCCTTTTAAATGTATCGTTTAAATCTCATGAAATTTTCACTAACTTTTTTTTTTCTTTTTCTTTTTAATACTGAGATAAAACATGTTTTTGTTGTTCGAAAGGAAATATTAATTTTGCCACCTTAGAATTTACAACAATAGTTTAAAAGGTCATATCAAAAAATGAAGTAAATGTCTCAAAACTGTTTTGTAATATTACTTCGTCATTTTAAATATGATGTAATTTCTTTTATTACAAGTTTTCTTTCTCTTTTTGACACTCACATGGTTATATTTTTATTGATAAAAATAAATATATTTTTCCGCATTAATTTTTTTCTATTTACGACGGTTCTCGCATTTTATTGAATTCATTCTTTTAATATTTTCTTTTTCTTTCAATATTCACAAGTAAATGTAATTTTATGACTTAATTTTCAATATTTCTCGATTTGAACTCGTAGTTTTTGAATTCTCAATTGATTTTTTTTCTGCTTGTGATAGTCGTGTCTAATTATTTTTTAATTAGAAGGAAATATTATTCTCTGATCATTTGACAACAATTTCAAATAAGAACCTTTTCAAAAATATGTTAAAAATATCTCTACAAATGCTGAAAATCTGAATTTAAAATGGAAATAAGTCCTCGAAAAATGACTTAAATTAAAAAAATTAATTCAACATGCACACCGAGAACTTCCAATGTAAAAAAGATCTCATTTTTTTTTATTCTTATGCATAGTGTTTTTCCTATAAAACTTTTTTAACGACATATTTGGTCACGTTTAGCATTAAATATCCCTTAAAACAGTTCTCAAATTTGAAAACTACATGCATCAGTGTGTTTCTCGAACAGTTCTCTATAATACAATCAATTTTGATATTTTTGTGTGCAGTAAGTTTCTTAATATTAACGAAGAAATACACAAGGTCACAAAAACTTCATTGCAACGGCAACGAAGGCGTTTATAAATAACGTAAATAAGTTGAAAGTGTAGAAAATAACAAAAAATACACAAATACATGTAAAGCAATTTATCGACATCTAAAGAATTTTTTTATTATTCAATAGTGTAAATCCGATAAAACTTTATGAGAGTTCCGAATAACAGACATAGTTGCCAACCTTCGGCTTTTTTTTTAATTAAGAAAAGAAACTTTGAATCAGAAAATTTATTTTTTAACTAAATGTGTGTGACGTTAAATGAGACAGTTGTTAGAAATTTACTTTAATATGTTTATGAAATAATTTTTTGATTCAAGAATAATTGTTTGATTTTTAAAAGTCGGGGTCGCTATGTATAATTGAATTTCCAACATCAATAAGGTTGGTGCCGATTTTGAACTACAAATCCAGAAGTGTAATAGTATGCATCAAGACAAGAAAATTTGCTGTAGAAAAAATAATGGAAATATACTCATTTATTCACAAATACAGGGTGTTCTATCATAACTAAACTATGGCGACGGTAATTAATTTAAATAAAATGGTGTATATTGTAATGGATTTTTAATGGACATGCTCGGCTCTGTTGCAAATATGATAATACCAAAATAAATGCACAAATAAATAAATAAAATAAGTAAATAAGTGGTAGAAATATCCATTATACACGCAAGCAATATGAAACTTAACGTTCCACATTTTGGATTGTGATTGTCTGTTCAATCGGTATCACCTGTTGCGTGACCACCATGTTGTTGCAGAAGTTTTAATGATGTTTTTTTTAATATAAAAAAACAAGGTAAATACGTATCGTTGCATTTTTACAACAGTATTTTTATTTTTTCTAAATTATTATAGTCGTTGAGCCAGAATCCAAAATTAGGATTTTTGGTTTCACCTCTGGGGACTTGGTGATATGTACCTTTTTGGATTCAGAATGGTCCAAGGAGTTCAGTTTATGATGATACTATTAAATTTGTGGTAGCTGATAGATGCCATATTGGAAAGATTAGCCTCATATATCGCATATAGATACAAATGATTTTTTATTTATTTTTACCATTATCACATAATTAAATGTCAATGAAAAATGCGGAGAACAAATTTGGATAAACCGATCAAAAAACATTTCCGATGAAAGAAAATCGAAATCTTATTTTGCATTTTGATGCATATTATTTCCATGTAGATAAGACACAGTAAGTTTTAAAAGTTAACCCTTTCGGAACCACGGATGCATATCTGCAACTTCAAAATGTACTTCCATCGCTTGTATTTGATACCATTAACCCGGGAGAAGGCGCGCATTTCCAGGGTTTCAATGGTTTTCACTTTATAACCAATAAATACAAATAATAATCATCACCATATTTTGTCGGAGTCAATTTTTAAAAATTTTATAATAAAATAAGTTGTAGATTACTTTTAAAAAATAAGTGGTGACAATTGTAAAAAAAAAAAATACGCTCTCTGGGTCTTTTAGGTCTGGCGTGCGTCCTCTCGGATTAAAGAAAGTAAAATTTTCTTTATTTAAGATATTTTCTTGTTTGCTAAACTAAATTTAATTGTTTGACAAAAAGTGGTTTCAATTGAATAAATTTCTTGTAAAAGATGCTGATCTCAAATGGGTTAATAAATAACAGAAATCTTACTTTTCTGCACTTCTATCATGATTGGTTCACATTTTTGTATCAAATAACTTCAATCGTCATAGAACAGCTCTATGTTCTGCATATGCTTGTACATGAGGTTATTGAATAAATATGTCCATGATAGTGTGACACATGTTCTTCAATACAAATATGACTTGGTGATATGTACCTTGATATAAACCAGTTCCAAAACAGCTTCAGGAGCAAGAAATCTGCAATTACACTGGATTTGTAGACATCCTTTTCTCTCATTATCTTTTTAAAAAATCCTACCATATTTATTTGACGATGGAAGTTTAGAATCAGCCTGTAGACACTTCTTCCGAACAAGAATGTGGTAATTTTCTCGCATTACCTATAAGGAGAATGTATTACTACATAGCTGAAAGCAACGCGTCTCCACAGACTCCTTGTTTTACAATATATATATATATATATATATATATATAGAGAGAGAGAGAGAGAGAGAGAATATAGTGCAATTCCTTGATGTTTGTGTATTTTTGCTTTCCATAATAAAGATGGCAAACTTACTACTCAAGCTGTTTCTTTGTTTCCTCTGATAAATCAGCTTCAGTATCAAACGCCTTTCGGGGGTTTCGAAATTTTGTGTTCGATTCCTCATTTTCCCTTGCCTGCCAAAGGACTTTTTGTATTGCAACTGACAGTGAATGCATTTCAAGTAATGCTTTACATATATATTTACAAAAAGTCCATGCATTTCACTCGAATTGCAGTACTTTTCTTAAATCTGTCATTGAATCAGAATTTCACAAATATTCATCCTTCCCAGTTTTTCAAATCAATTTCTAAAGAAAACAGAGGAGAGATAATAATAATATTTCTAAATACAGGTGCTAAAGCATGATGTGCGCGAAATATAAGTTGCGTATCCTCTTTTCTTGGAAGCAGGTCAGTTTAGTGACAGAAACGACTAAATATTTTAAATATTCAAAATATATAAATTCAACCAGTTATTTCGTGAATATATAACATTTTTCTCCGTACATATAACGTACAACACTCGTTTATTTGTTTATCTCAGATAATGTTCATGCTGCGATTTTTGAAATATGAAATGCATAAAGTTATTTATTGTTATCCTCATCAGATAAACTCTGTGTCCATTTTCATACTGTTTGTCCAGGAGTATATAATTTTTATAACATCATCAACAGTTCCTGTTTTTTGTTCATTTCTTTTTATTGACAACTGCCTGTATGCATCAAATACAATATCTATCCTTTGAGAGGATGTATAATCTTGTATTATTTTAGAAAACAGATTCTTTGATAGTTGTCCAAATGATTGTAACTCTTATGGTGGCTTTGATTAAGCACATTCCGTCATTTTTATTACCACCACCACCACCATTTGCATTTTTTCAACAGTCGCAATTTTGTCATAACATCCATCAGGTTGACTTTTCAGTTTTCGCAGTAAACCATTAAGTGTTGCTAATGATTACAGAAGAAGACCCAGATGTAAGAATAGACAGTTCTCATATCTAAATTTCTTCCCACTGCAATTATCGCCATCTGAGCAAATTTAACAACAAACTCTAACTTATTTAATTTTAAATTATCTTTCTTCTTCAAGTCAGAAAATGTGTTTAGCTTTTTTATCTTTGGAGGTCTCAAAAATCCTTCTACCTTTGAGTCTTCAGAGAGATATTCTCTCTTGAAAGTTTGGTAAGTTTCTTCATTCACCTCTTGAGCTTTGACCATTCTTCGACAATTTGTAGATTTGTAATTACTCTAGTTGATTCTACTACTCTGTCTATATTTGTCTATTCATTGACAACCATGTTCTGTAAATATTAGATATTACGATCGTCTTTCTGGATCTTCTGAAAGACTGATCTGGATGTAGAAAAGATTTTTCTGAAGAATTGATTTTAGTTCTTTCACGAATCATGTGACGACATTCTGCCCTGGTATAAAAAATACCTCGTATTTGCGGCAGATGTTTGGTTGAACTTTGTTGCAGCTTTTAACCCCTGCGTGTCTTTAGTTATTGTCTCTTTAATCACCCTATTACATGTGTGGCATGTAAAACTAAGAAAATCTTTCCTATCACCGTGTTTATCGACAGAATTTTTCAATATGGCGTCCAGTAGTTACACTATTTTTGAAAATATCATCGATAATTGTCATGTTGTGATGATATTGTGGTGAATCCAAAAATGTATGGTTTAAAAGTCCACTAACATGAAAATACATAAGCCCCTGGCTTAACGGCGGCGACCATTTTCCTATATGGCGCCCATAAGCTACTTTGGTTACGAAAAAAAAAAAAGAATGAATGTCATTCTGATGTTGTGATGAATCCAAAAAATGTGTGTGTATGATTTAACAAGTCCTCTAACAGGAAACCGCATAAGCCCTTGCTCAATGGCGGCGGTCATTTTTCAATATTGGCGTGCATTAACTAATCTGATTTTGAAAATATCCTGGGTAAATGTCATTCTTATGTTGTCCTGAATCGAAAATAGTATGGTTTAACACTAGAACCGCCGAGTATTTTACTGAAGTTTTACGAAAAATGTTTCTCACCGGAATTTTAATTTTAAACTATTTAATTTACTTAATTAGTCTATTTTTCTGCTGTATAAATTTAACATATCTTATAAAGAAAAATCTGATTCGAATTGACTATTATCAATCTGACAGGGGTCATTTTGACCCCTAATGGCTGTTCTAGTCCTAGCCTCAACGACGACAGACATTTTCCAATATGGCGCCCATAAACCACCCTAATATTGAATATATCATGAACAAATGAGATGCTGGGGTTGTGATAAATCCAAAAATGTTTGATTTACCAAGTTAGCTGACATTAAACCACACAACCGCTTAACTCAACGACAGCGGCCATTTTTCAATATGGTGGTCAAAAGCTACCCTCGTGTTGAAAGTATCATGGATAAATGAGGTGCTGTTGTTGTGGTGAATCCAAAAATATATAGTTTATCAAGTCCCCAGACATGAAACCACACGAGCCCTGGCTCAACAACTATTACCGTTACACCGGCATCAGTTAGAGTGAAAGACTTTGTATTTTTGCCTTAATAAGTTGTTTGCGAACCCACGTTCTATAGATGTTTTTCATCCTGTAAAATATGAAAAAAGCTTATTCCAAAATTAAATTATTTTTCTAGAAGAAATGTTTTCAAAGGAAATAGTTTCTAGATAATATAGTTCAATTAGATTTGTAACACATGGTGTGCACTTTTCGATCTCAGCGTTTTAATAATATTTTCTTCTCTTTTAATTGGAGTAAAATAATACGAATTCTGGGTTGAAAATGTATATTAAAAGTCTTATGATTGAAATGTAATGTAGAAAATATCGAATTATAATACTGGTGCCAAGCCCCTTTATAATTCAAAGGGGTGTAACCAACTTGCTCACAAAAGCAAACTATTACATTCCAATGTATAAATAACACACAAATATATGTTAACTCTCAAAGAAATAGATGAAACTAAGCAAGGGGTAATTGTTTAACATGTACGTTTTGAACTGTTTATGGGTAAATTATAATTAAAGAATATTTAATACAAGATGAGTCACATTTATCCAGTAAATGAATGTTTCCTTACTTTGTCCCCAATCAGTACAAATAATAATAGTCTCCTTATACACTTTGAAAACAATTGCAACAAATTCTGCAATGAAGTAAGTTGATGATTACGAAAAATCTGGTTATTCAGAAACTAATCCCGGTTTAAAAATAAGCGTTTTTTCAAAACATTCTGTTTGACGTTAGGCTACCATCGAAACCGACAGCAGTCTTATTACACGAAGAGTTTTTATTCTAATTAATTGCACTAAATAAACATAATCTTTTTTTAGTTATTATATTCCTTCAAATTTTTTCTGGTGTGAAAGTATTAGTTTTTTGTACAGTAAAATCCCCATAATTCGGATTAATTGGGACCAGACCCAATCCGGATTACCCTGAGAATTAGAAAAAGATGAAATAAAATAAAACATACTTTACGAAATTCACCTTAATGTTAAATTGAAAAGGGCCTGAATTCTACGTTGCATATTTATAAATATTAAGAATTTTCTGCAAGTGATATTGTAGAAGCATTTTGTCACAATAACAAGGAAACAGACCTATGGACTGACAAAAATCGGAAAGCGATCCTTATTAGACAAAAGTTCATATAGGGACTATTTTACCTTGCTTTCTTGCAATGTTATAAGTAAAAATTTATTGTGAAGGGATTTTTTATGACATTTCTAAGTGGTTTAAATGGAAAATTGGAACTGCCAAACTTAGTGATACATTGTTGTTTCTTTGAAAGATAACATCAATGAATTTAAATTAGAAAGCTTAAGGTATTCTTCTTAAAAGATTTCAGAAAAAGTTTTCTTTAATTCAGAATACGACGATGAAATAAGTTGATGTTCTGGAAAATAGCCAATCACTTCTCAAACTTGAAAAAAAAATGACCAAACGAATCCGGATTATCCGGAGACCCGGATTAACAGGATCCGAATTAGCGGGGTTCTACTGAAATAATGTTTCTTATTAGTTTATTGTTTCTATTTGTTGAAAAATGACTCGGTTGTATGCAGTATTTGATTGAAAGCTTACCAGAAAAAGGAAAACTAATTTAATTGTGTAGGCTGCTCTTAAATGTTCAAAATATTGTGGAATATCTATATTATAAAGGCCAAACGTATCTGTGCGTAACGCATACGTCATTTTGCGAATGGCAACACTTTGAAATTTGAAAAGCAATTTCGGTTTTGCAATTTTTACTATTGCAAATTTTTAAACTTATAAACATCGCATATTTTTAACTTTTAAACTTTCGTATCGAAAAAAAAAGTACTTTTAAATGCAATTCGTTTGAAAACTGTATCTCAATTTATTTTTGAAATATTAATTTTTTTGTTGTTTTTAATACCGTTTTTCTAATTGTGGCAACAGGAGTACTCCATTTCTATTTTAAGGAAAAAAAAAAAAAAAAAAAAAAAAAAAAAAAAAAAAAAAAGAGGAAAAAATTATTACTGTATTTCTTTATGTTGCCATTCTCTCAAAAAGAGAAAAAAATTGAAATATAAACGCGTGTTGTGTCAAGAATATTTTCTGTTATAAAACCCAGTGAATTTTGATGTAATTTACAAATATTCATGTACACTTAAAAGAATATAAATAGTTTAGTATCTGTTTCAGCTAATAGCATCGAAGCTTAGAGTTTTGAATCAAAATGGTCAAATTAAAATACCAATTTTTTTAAAGTGAATATAATTAAGCAAGATGCTTATGTAAATTTTGGTATGATGAAAATGATGTTGGGTTTAGATTTCACGGAAAAAGTAATTCTATGATTGAGTCAAAGTGGAATAAAGGTTGCTTTGTTTTATTTTGGAATACTAGAATAAGAGCCTTAATCAATAACTTTATCATAATAACAGATCTATTTTTTACGTCTTATATGTACGATTAAAGTTTAATTTCAACTATTTCTCAGTTATATAAATAGTATTTTGCTAACTTTAGTTTAAATATCATTTGCTTAAGAGTTAGACTTAGCAATGTAAGGTGCATTTTTTATTGTAACTAATTTTGTAGGTTTGTTATAAATCAATAAAATAGCTCCTCCTTAAATATTTTCTTTCGTCGAAATTCGACGGGTTCTACCTTGTGTACCTGAAGGTGAAAAGTTTTTTGAAATTTTATGAACCAACCGCAGTAGGGGAGAGTGGGGATAATTGAGCATAGGGTATACTTGAGCCACCCCTATTATCTCTACAGTTGGTCAATTTTTCTTTCTAAAACTGGCAACATGGTAACATATTTATAGTTCTGAACATGTAAAAAAGAAACCACATACCTTGGTACCATTTTGAAAGTATGGTGATTAACCCTTTGAGCTCTGCTGGTAGAATTTTCTACCACATAATTTTAATTCTGAAATGTCACAACGACACCAGAAAATTCGACCAAATTTATTTGAAAAAGGTTTAATGCATTTTTTTTTCGTGTATATTGTAAACCGGTTTTTTTTTCTTTGCAAAATACTGGTGCGAATGTGACATCTGGCTCAAGTGTCCCCTCCATGTGGATACTTGAGCCACGATGTAAAAGAAAAAGTAAAAATTTATTAGACATAGAAAAATATTTCAAAATTAATTGAAAGTGGTTTTCAATTGAAGAAAAAATATCAAATTTTCGTTTTCAATATTTTATTTTGTTCTAAGAAATTATAAAAAAATTTTACAAAAAATTAAATTTAAAAAATGGTTCAAATATCCCCATCTTCCCCTATATATTTCTACAATTATGTTGCTTATGACTTAAAATATGGAAGATGATTTAAAAAATATGTATTACAAGTTCACTATAACGTACCACTTTGGCTCGCAGAAAGAAATGAATTTTTTAGGACCTGGTACTGAACTATTATCTTCGATATGAAAATGATTGTTCATTTTCTATGAAAAAAATTCCGCATCGTATATTTTTTAAAACAAACACCATTGACAAAGATGTGTCTTGAATCCTTTGTTCTACCTAAGTAATTATACTTCCAAAAGACTTGTGTACATTTGACAAAAAAAAAATTATGTATTTATTTTTTATATTTGGCCATTCTTTATTCTACATGTAGCAATTAGTGTTTTAAATTTATAAATACATGATAGAACCCGTCGAGTTTCGACGACAGAAAATGTTTAAGAAAGAATTGTTTCATTGATTTATAATAAACCTACAAAATTAATTACTATAAAATGATGTAAGTAAATTATATTTAACCTGAAGTTAAAAATATGCTATTTCAATAAAACTCAGTGGTAGAAATTGTTAAAATTAATCTTTAATCATACATGTAAGCAGTAAAAAATATTAAAAAATCTGCTTTATGATAAAGCTATCAATTACGGCTCTTATGCTTTTAATTTTTTAAAAAATTAGAAAATGACAACATGACAATACTGTTATCTGCTTTTATCCTCGGCTTTTTTCCCTTTGCTTTTAATAGAAATGGAGCATTTCTGTTGCCACAATTAGAAAAACGGTATTAAAAACTGCAAAAAAAATGATTATCACAAAAATTAATTAAGATACAGTTTTTAAACAAATTGCACTTATAAGTATATTTTTTTTCCTTATACGATGACGTAAAAATTGAAAATGTGGGATGTTTAGAAATTTAAAAATTTGCAACAGGAAATATTGCAAAATCAATATTTCATTTCAAATTTCAAAGTGTTGCCAGTTGCAAAATGACGTATGCGTTATGAACAGATACGTTTGGTCTTTATAATATAAATGTATATTTTTAAAGATTGTTGAACTCGGAATTTATCAAAGCTCAGAATATTCATTTAAGAAGGGGTGTTTTTCTTTCTGTTCAAAACCACCGATGAATAATATTTCATTTGGATACATATATTTTATTTTTGAATATTTTTAAAAGAAGTTTGAATTTTATCAAACTTTTACTTTTTACTAATTAAGAAATAATTTAAGACACGTATTCTACAACAATTTTTAATTAAAGCTGTATTAAAATTTATTTAAAAGTGATTTATGTAAAAGAGAGATTTTTCGGAGTTTTGCGCAAAATAATTTTCGAGCTACTTGATACACGATATTTTTAGACATAACAAATTATATCTATATCTATATAGTCCACACTAATCACTAAAAAAGATCCAGATGATAATGTTAAGTGTATGGGGCTGATATTTTCATACATCACGCTGAAATTTTAATATTTTTTGCATAGGATAACTGAGGACGATTTATTTTAAGGCTAGTTTTTAATTTTTTGGTTTTGGTTACATTTTTTTAAATATTAGAATTGTTTGAATTTCAGAATCAAATAAAACCGGCTTCAAAAGTTTTTTATTTTTTTTAAATTTTTATTTATTTATTTATTTTGAATATCTGAAATCAAAATTGAAAAAGTAAAAACTAGAATAAAAACTAATTATTCTCAGCTATCTACTCAAAAAAATCGTTCAAAAATATTAACAATGGACTTTATGATCCTTTAAAGATAACTTTAAACATAAATACTTTGGGCTAGTATTATCTATAACTGTGTAGCGATAAAATTCAGAATACAATTTTTAGAGTAAGAAATGAAACAACCGTTCATTGAATCTCAAAACCAATAATAATAGAGGATAGGACTGGATAGAAATGATGCCTTTTTACTCTCATTGTTTGAAAAGGCATCAATCCCAGAATGCAACGGAAAGTAATGATACTAGGAGATAAAATAATAGCGATAAAATGTTCTATTTTATCAAAGCTTTTGTATAGGTAATATATAAAAAAGATTTTATAGGTTAAATAAATGAGGTAATATAATAGATCAAGATCCAAGAAAATGAAGTCGATAAGGACTGCCACAAAATCAATTATAAATAAATTTCAATCATAGAATGTTACAATTGCCTCACACTTTTTCCGTCCGAACCATTGTAAATATTTCTGTTTGATTCAGTATTTAGTTACAGACAAATTCTATTATTACAGACTTTACTATATAATCTGTCATTTTCATTGTGTCGAATTGTGGTAAAATAAAACAAAAAAGTAAAGTTGAACTACTTATTTACCGATTTATTTGTAGTACATATAGCCAAACAAGAAAGTCATTATGTTTTATCGCGAATTTGTCGCAAAGAAAACGAATATATCCGTTCGATATGTAACTACGTCTCGTTTCAATTTGCATTAAACAATAGGCTCAAGATTCCGTCTATATATTGCTATAATAAAAAAAGACTTGTATGTTCAATAGAAACACTCAATTTTCATACCGGAATATAGATTTATTTTATCACATTTCATTTTCTATATATGTTTGTATGTTGCTTTATGATATTTCAAAGATATTTAGTATAACATATTTATTGGATTACTTTAAGGGATCATCTCAGAAATAAAAAGTTGTTATTTTAAAATTCAGATTTAATGCAAATTTTAAAAAACCTTTTTAAGAGGAGCATCTTTTATAATATAAATCTTTGTTAGTTATTTGAAAAGTCGACAGAATTAGCATTCTTAACCACTTCGCGACGGGAGCCTTTTACGAAATTTTTAATGCTTTGTCACCGGTTTTTTAAAACAGAAATTTGTGGCCTATTAAATCAAGAAAAAACTCCGATTAAATAAGGCAAATTTTATATTAAAATTTTACTGGTGGGGATAAACAAGGCTTCTTAAGCCTTTTCGTGGCACGTATACGTGTCGCTCGTCCCCAACGGGTTAAATTTAATTAAAATTTACTTAGGACTATTTCTAATTTTCAATAACTATATGGAGTTTGAAACCCCTCTGCATTTCATTCCTTTTTCTTATTTCAACAAAAATTTCTTCATTCAATTGCCATTTCAAATTTAGTAAAATTTTGTACTAATTTCTTAATACGATTAGAAATTTAATCCTTGTAAGAGGTGCGTACACGTATGGGAAATTTCGTATTGTTATTTCAAATGGATAATTTTTTTAAATTCAAAAAGCAAAATTTGTTATCATGCTATTAAATTGCAAAATTTGTTATCAATGTTGTTGCTTAATCATAAAATTTGTGATTGCTATTAAATAAAGCGATACATTTTTTTTTTTTTTGAAATAAATGAATTTTACTCTCTTGTCGAACCCTATTTCACAATTAAAATGGGCTTTATAAAAGTTTAATACTATTTTCATTTATTTCATTTTATGCAAATTAAAGTACCGTATATACTGCCGTATAAGTAGACCCCTAAATTCCTGAAAAACGTATGCTTCCTGTTAGTATTTTCATGTTCACATCTTCGACTAACTTAATATCAGCAAATTCTATATTTGAATAAGAGGAAGATAACCTTTTTAAATACTGATATTCAGTCTGTTATTGTTCACTAATTCGGGGTCGACCAATATGCGAATATATACGGTACGTAGTATAAATAACAAAGATAAATTTAAAATGTGAAGAATAACATTATTTATGAAAAATTTATATAAAGAAATTTATCCAATTATTTATGTACGATAACATTTTCATGAGAATCTCGAATAACGAAAATGGCTATTTAGCCCAATACCTATATAATTATATGATTTTATGCTACATAGCCGATACTTATGTATAATGTACTGTAAAATCCATTATTTAGGTGATTTACTATGCATAAATAATGCAATAAATTGAACTATATTGATATCTTAATCCTCAGATAGTGATGAAAGAGACATTTTCGAATAGATAAAACCCTTTTTTAATAATGATTCATTTTATTTAATATCTAAAGAGCACGAATCGGAACATATAGGAAAAATTTTATTGTTCTCAACAGCATATTTTATCAATAAACCGCAAGAGCCATTTTTATAAAATATGCAGTTGGAATATGTCATGAACATTATTGATAAAAGGTACCAGTAAGATTAAAATACAGTCGACTCTCGTTAGTTCGAAATCGGATAATTCGAATCTTCGCTTAATTCGAACTAAATATGAAGTACCGAAATTTTCAGTGGCAGAATAACGTTAAAGATTTTCATTAATTCGAACTCATTTTCTCTTGACTTCGTTTAATTCAAACTAATGAGAATTCCGATTTTTCATTTTTTTCTTCTTTTTCACGGATTTCAGATCATTTGAATAACTTTCTTTCTTTGATTTTTGTGAAAATTGCTCTGAACGAGTATAGCTATAATTCAATGCATTTGATATCCACTTTCTTAGTGCCCCGTTTGTCCATCAGTGACGCTTTAATTTTTTCTACCATTCAGCTTGTTTCTTATCTTTTAATTAGTTTATGTATTTATGCATTCTAATTTAATATTAAGTCATATTCTAATGATAACAGACGAAATAAATTTAAAAAACACTATAACATTAAATCCTTTATAATAGTACCATATTAAGCATGTTTCCATTTCATATTTTCCATAATTCGAACTTCGGATACTTAGAATATTTCTTGTGGCCCCGAGGAGTTCGAATCAACGAGAGCCGACTGTAATTTGCTCTATATGCTTCGACTCTTGAAAGAGACATGAAATATTATATTATTGTCTGATATTTATAAAGAAAGAAAACACCCGGAAGAAATAATTAAATGAAATAACGGCGTGAAATAAAGATAATAATTATGCTTGTTTCTGAAAATGATAATAAATCATTTAAACATTAAAAGTCACACCAGAGAACATTAAAAGTCAAGTACTTGGTATATGCGATAAAAAATTATTTCACAAATGAAACAAAATAGCGGTTTTTTAAACTAATTGCAGCATTAACGCATGACTGTGACTATTTCAGGAATTTCTAATTTATTCAGAAATTTCAAATACATAGTATAGAGTTCTGCGTCGGGCCATTTGTATCCGACTCGAACCATAAAATTCCATTTCAAATCAATCTGCAACACGACCCGAACCCCACCAAAAAATTTCATTAATCCACAATAAAAAAAATTTCGTGACATAATGTTTTTCAGTGACATGCAATCCGATATATTTCAACCCGAATCCGAACAAGAAATGAAAGGAAAGTAAGTTAGTTAATGCAATCATTCAAAAGTAATCTAGAATCATATCTCTGGTACAATTTTTTCTTTTTATGAAGAAAATTGAACTACCGAAAAATCCGTCATATAATGTGCACCAGTGTAGAACACGGACCTACGATTTCAGACAGTATTTGTCTATTTTTATGTCTATTCGCCGTAGAACGCATGTCTTTTCCGTTACAAAGAAATCTGAAATGTATGTACATGTACAGTCATGGAAAAAAAAGTAAACCCTTCCTATTAACTCGTCAAAAAATATCGTAGAAGAAATTTACTGGTATCAAACAAATGGAAATAAAGTCTACATTTAAATAACGTGTATAAAATTTGTTTAGGGGGTCATCTACATATTAAATCAAATCTTAACTATTTTTTTTCATAATTCTGACATCATAAATGAACTCTACACGCTTCAATTAGCCTAAAGAAATTTTCATGCAGTTCTTACTTTAACTTTTTGAGAAATTAATTTATTTAACCCTTTAATGTTCATTGGCTTTTCACCCAAACTACAAAATTTTTATTCCGATATGGAACCACAACACCGGAATTTTAATAATTAAAAAAAAGCATTTTATTATGCATGTGAAAGCCCACCCTTTTTTCTTATTTATAAATATATTGCTATAAATATGCTTTGTCTGTTACAGGGTTAAGACGAACAGATTTTAGAGGCTGAATCCTAATTGAAGTTCTGCACTTCGTTGTTGACCGAGAGCTGAATGATTAAGGCGCCACTTTAGCAGTCATTGAAAATTGCTAGATTACATAATATTTTAAAAAGTTTCAAAATATCTAGTCACTTTTATCATAGACGGCCCCTTAAACTATGAATTTGCCATTTTTAAGCATAATTTAAAAGCCACCTGTAAGAAAAATTCGAAATTTCGAACTTCTATGAAACAAAACGTAATAAATCTAAATCCATCATAAAAATTGTATATTTCATATTTTTTTAATATTAATTTCATAATTCATATAAAAAAATTATAAAAATTGCAAATTCAACGTATTAATGTTTGGTATTTTTGTATTATTGTTACATAAAAATGTACCACATTAAGAGTATAATACTAGGAGATAATAAGAGAAATATGAAAATGTAAATAAACATTAGAAGCACTAAATTTTGAATGTTTATAATTCAAAAAATTATTATTAAAATGACATGAAATTTGGTTCTGGGTACAGTTTAAATCGAAATTGGAAATATCTTGTTAAAATTGGGTCTTGCCATTAAAAGAAAGTTTGGGTTCATTTTAATCTCTATAGATGGCCTCTTAAGAAATTTTATACACGTCATTTAAAAAGAGGTATTATTTCCAGTCGTTTGGTACCAGTGACTCTCTTCTACGATAGTTTTTTAAGGAATGTGTAGGTTGTGTTAACTTTTTTTTACAGAGTTGTACATGTACAATGCTCTTATCTTTTAAAATAATTTTTTCCAAGGAACTTCATAGGCCTCCGAACAATGGTATACTGAAGTAACAAGCAATATATGGATATTAGTAATTGACAAAACCTTTACAAAAGCGTCATGCCAGTCTAGAAACACGGTGTGAGTGAATGATAAAAGAGTAGAATGAAACCAAACCGGACCTAATTCAAAAGTCATTTAACCCTTTCCGGCACACTGTGCCCGGTCTGGGATACCTAATTTTAATTCCAAACTTGTAAACGGCATCAATAATATTTTAGTAAAATTTTGCTTTTACAATATAAGCATAAATTAAAGGATTCAAATTATCTGAAAAATTCGTTTGTGAATTCCGGAGTCAATCGATAATCTCTCATTTTACTAGCAGATTTTGCCCGTGCCGAAAAGGGTTAAAATATATAGAATACTAAATATCTAAATAAGAATAGAAGATGATTATTTATTTATGGATCAGAGTGACATAGGATTTGTACGGGTACCGTTAGTTTACCAGGTTTCCTAGGTTAAATATCACTATATTTTTTTTTTTTTTTAATCTAGTTCAAATGCAAACCGAAGTTTTTCCTGATTTTGAAATTCCAGGACTCGTACAAACCTTGTAACATTGGTGGTAAAGATGAAATAGAATTTCATGGTGTGATTTAAGACATAAGAAAAGTCGAAAGTGCTGAATTTTTGATAGTGAAAACTTTTAAGTTCATATGGCAATGTCATTTTTCAAAATAAACAGTGTTTATAGTTCATGTTGAAATTTAGTTTATGCTCATCTTATCCTGATTTCTAAATCTATCATTTTTATGCTAAGTGGATAACGCTCACCCGTGAATTTTGATTTTACTTTTGGTATTAGAAGTGCGGATTATATGCCGGTTTTTGTGGTAATCCTATTGTTTAGTGCTCAAATATAGCAAATTCTGTGAATAGCGACACTTTGAAGTCTTGAAATAAATTCTTGAATAAAATCTTGCATCTGGCCGAGTTGTTCCTGATTTTCTTTTTACTGGTTGAGACAACTCCTATTTTCTTTATGCAGGTTGAGTGTATCCAAGCTCAGTTCTTGTCGGTTAGTTTTAGGGGTTTAGTAAATCAGGTTATTGGATTATACACATAATGTCTGAGCGAAACTACACCAGATGGAAATAAATACATATTTGTATATGAATAAGTATATATTCACTTTACAGCTTGAGAAATAAAATGCACATAAAATATGTAATCATACATTATAATTTCTTTAACGAGGCAGTATAAAAACCGTATTTTCTTCTGCGGGACTGTGATCAATACTATAATCATTTCTTTTTGTTACACAGAAAAACATATATTTTGTATTTGTGATTATTTATGCATACATACACATGTATATGTATGTAGATTATGAGGTGTCCATTATTCAGTCGTAAAAGCGTATAAATATATAATATACGAATTAAAAAGTGTTCGCTAAATAGACGTGTCCGCTATCCGTGAATATCCGCTATGGGGGTACTGATATATATATACATATTTTAAAGCGAAAAAAATATTTTGGAAATCTTTTTTAAAAATCGGATCAACTGGATCTAGATCCGTAAGTGTCAATCCTGATCTGAAACCGACTCGAGCCCGATTCGCAACGAAATGTGACAGGGGATTGGAAGCAGGTAAAATCGGGTTAACTTATCCAATATAGGACTTTAATCTATATAGGAAATGCTGAAAGAAAACATTTTACTTTAAATAACCTGAAAGGTGTGTCATAAAATAAAGCAAAAATTCCTATCCAGAAGTATCGATATGAACTTGGAATTTTAGGATAAAAGAAGAAAATCCTGAAAAGGAGGCTTTGAATGTAATGAGATTAGGGAAAAAAATTCCCAAAAGAGTTAAAAAAATTGTATTTTTTTAAAACTAAGCGGTTATACAAGTTATATTGTTAAATTTAATTTCTAAATAAAAGATATAATAAACAGAATTGTGAACGTTCCGTCCCAAATGGTTGATTTTCATATACTCTTTGCTTTAGTAACTTTCACAAATACTGTCATTAAATATGGCGAGAAGTACTATTAAAATGAAATAACAGCAATCGGTCATTTTGATCGGAGTGCTTTCACCCCTGCATGAAATAAACTTTTTTTTTTTTTTCAAGAATTAAGTTATTGTATGCAGAAAACATTTTAAAGTATTCATTTAAGCGTGTATCAGAAGGGGGCGTTTTTAAATAGAATTTTCTCCGTTTTTGATTGAAATAAAATTCCTTATTCATCAATTCATCTAGACAATTACGTGTTTAGTTGTTTAAATATTAACTAAAAAAATTCTAAATGAAACAGTGGTGCTATGATGATCCTTGTGATTTCAAGCGAGTGTGAGCACATTGTTTAAAGAATCAAAATATTAAATTATAATTACATCAGATAATATGTAAACTTACAAAGAAAAAAAGAAATTAAATAACGACAGCTCTTTAATGATTGCACTTTAATTTGTTCATATGTACGCAATTAATCAAGATTATTTAAAAATCAAGTGTTTTATAAACATACTTGAATGAGACGATTGTAAATTTTGCAAATGAAGTATTGAGTAAAAAATTTCTAACTCAAATAATGCTGCCATACAACTCCTAAATTCTAAGTAGTGTAAGTACCTTCTTTAAAGAAAAAAAATTAAATTACAAAATATGACAGATAATCATGTGTTAACTTGAAAAGAAAAAAAAGTCTAAACAATGACCGTCTGTTTAATAATTACGCTTCTACTTGGTTATTAGAAGGTAATTAATCAAGATTATTTAGTCAAGTGTTTTTAACATAAAATGTTTTTTTTTTTTTTAACTTTTAGATGATAATGGTTTTTAATTATTGTAAAATATTATTTTAAGATAATGTTAGAAGTTTTGTGAAGCTGTTATCCTTTTTCAGTATTAGAAGTTTTTAAACCATTTTCAGAAATGATTAAAATTATATTCATGGTTATTATCGTTCTATATATTTTGCAAAATTAATCTGTGAAAACTAATATATTTTAATTACTATATTATTAAATTTGTTTTTATAGTTTACAATGTTTTATAAAGTAATATAAATCTTTAGAAAATAATAAAAGTGAAATAATAAAACATATATTTAAAAAATGAAAATCTCTTACATGATATTAGAGACATTGCGAATCTATTTATTATAATATATTTAGAAACCATATTATGAAATTATTGAGTTTTATATAATTGCATATTAGTTTCTAGAAAAAGAATACTAAATAAAGGCAAGTTGCTTGAAAATAATACGTCTACTTTTTTAAAAGTACGCTAACTTTGTAAGTTTTTTTTTTTAAGTCAAGATTTAATAAATTACTCATTTTCTAAGATGCAATGCTGACGATAAGGATAGTTAAGTATTCGAAAACGTTTTTAAAGGGAGAATTTACAGAATTATTTTTTATTTTATCACAATGTATTTTTTAATATTTTCTGATATGAGTAAAGTATTATGCATAGTTAATGATCCAATTTGCAGAGTTATATGTGGAAACGTTTATTTTTATAGAACAACCGATTCAAAATTCTTGCTATAAATTTAAAATTGTATAGCAAAATCTATTAATCTTGAAAATATAAAAGTTAACGCGATGGTACTAGCTAAAAATCGATGGATTAATTAATCCTTACTAATATTATAAATCGGAAAGTGAGTTTGTTTGTTTGTTCCGCTTTCACGCCGTAACTACTGAACCGATTGCTTTGAAATTTTGCAGACGTAAAGTTAGAAGTCCGGATTAAATAATAGGGTAATTTTTATTTATTTTATTCAAATATTTTCCTTAATAATTCAAAATTTAATTATTTTTCATACAAAATCAATAGGCATTTTTCAGATAAAATTTAACCATTTTCCTTTCCTGTTGCCAAGAAAATAAAATATTGGAATAATAATTTTTCAGCGGCAATGAATTTTTAATAGGAAACTTCCACGCGAAAAACTATAATAAAATAATTTAAAAGAAAATAAATATGACGTCATGTTTGAAATAAAAATAAAAGGTGTATTTTTTATAATACATTTAACAAGGATATTTGTTTAGTTAATGGGAATTTTTGTGTAAAATATGGTGACATAAATTAAAAGTAAAAAGAATGAAAAAGAATTATATTTTTAATAAAATGGCTCACTCATGAAAATGTGACGTCATAGTTGAAATAAAACAGGTACTTTATAGCAGTCGTTAAAAATAAAAGGGGTATGAATATCAGTAGCTAACTGAGCGAGATAAATAATGACGTCATATTTAAAATGAATCAGAAATATTTTTTACTTATACTAATTAATAAGTTATAAGTTACATACAAATGAATATTTTTATTCAAAACTCATAATTATCAATGGAAGAAATTTTTTGTGGGGAAAAGGTGGAAAATAAAATCACTGATTAATATATTTTTGGCTCGATTTTTTAACACTTTCGAACAAAGTTGAAAAGTTATTATGCTTTCGGTTTGTCTGTCTGTCTGGTCGCTTTCTAACTTTCATAAATATACTCCGATTTCCATGAAATTTTTGGACGTTCTTAACGTTTGCCTAGCACGAATACCTATTGAAAATAAAGTTTCTACCATGATTAGTTTATTTACAGGGATAGTCAAAAAATTTCCTTATATTACGGCATTATGGGGAAAAATCGTTTTAATTAAATTTAACGATGTTACAGCCTGTAGAACATATTCAAATTTATATGCATTTACAAAGTGCACTAAAATATGCATTTTGTAAAGTATGTAGTGAAAAGGGCACTTACTATTCATTTACAGGGTCAGACAGAAGAATTCCATTGCATAGGAATAAAGGGAGGAACAGTTTCCGACATATTTTAATTATGGTAAACGATTTCATGTATAATCAAATTGATATATGTTGCTGAGGCTTAATGTAAGTTATTTCATGCATAATACGAAGTGCATAGCATTTACAGGGACACACAAAAGATTTCAAATATTATATATTCTATCCGAAGTACTGTATATCATGGATGATGACTGTTGCATGGATAAAATGCATTTTGAATTATGATATGTGCTTTTAAGTTTCGCTAAATGTATGCATATTAAATGGAGAGTATAAATGGTAATAGTATAGATAGTTAAATTTAGATACACAGGGTTACACAAAAGATCTCGGAAAGGTTACTGAATATGAGCGTAATTTACTTAAAGGTGGTTTTTAAATAAAATATGCATTTTTATTTTGAACTGCATTTAGTAAACTAAGAAATGTTTGTAGTATATATATAAAATGATAAACAGGGTCCCGCAAAGAACTGGATACAAGGTTGTCTTCGGATGATAATTTCTGAAAATGTAATTTAGGTAGTAATAAGAAATATTTTTGTTTGAAATAAATTTTAGAAAGATACTTTCGTGTATTAAAGGCACTTGGAAAACTACAGGGCTGAACAAAAGAATTCAAAAATGTTTCTATCTATTAGTATTAATCGCTGAAAGGAAAATTTTGACCAGCAAAAAATTAGCAAATAGGGATTATCAAAAGTTTTTTACCATAAATTCGCGATAAAAAGTTAATTACACATGCTTTTCATCATCGAAATTTTTTGCTTGATTGATCAATTATTTCTTCTTTTAATGTTATGTGAACGAAGTCACGGGTAACTGCTAGTAATAATGATAAAAATAAAACAGTATAGGAATTAACAGTAAATTCAATGTAAGTTAAGTTTAACTAACAATATGGATTTTTTTAACATTAACACAACCAAAGTGATGCGATCAAAATAACCGCTACTAAACAAAATGATTTCGATTGGAAACTGACTTTTTATCTGAAATGAGTCAAATTTCTATCATAGTAAATAAGGGGCTGTACATACATAACTTTATCAACTTTTTGGTAATTTTGGACCCCCTCCTCCGTTTTCGATATAATACGTTATCATCCCTTGATCATTATGTTATCCTTATAAAAAGTGCACCCAGGTATGGAAAATTTGACATCGTTATTTCAAATGGATAACTTTTTAGAATTTAAATAGCAAAATTTTTTAGCATGGTACTTCATCATATAATTTGTGATATTTGTCTGCGATAAAATACAGCAATATATTCTATTAAAAGAATTTGTAGAAATTTACGTTATCGTCGTATATATTTCACAATTAAAATGCGGATTGCCAAAATCTTATATTTTATTTTATTTCATTTTCTAAATAAATAAATAAATAAATAAATAAATAAATAAAATACCGTACATAGTCTTGAATAAGTTATGTAATATGTTATATTACATGCTAGTATTTTTACGGTGCCATCTTCGTCTTAGTTAATATCAGCCGATTCTACAATTAAATAAGATGAAGATTTTTTTTTTAAACACTGGTATTCAATATGTTTGTATTCTCGAACTTAGAGTTGACTTATACGTGGGTATATACGGTACGTGTAAATAAGACATATAAATTCAAAATGTAAAGAATAATATTAATTATGAAAAAAGCATATAAAACAATTTATCGAATTATTTACATATATAAATACAATAAAACCTACATGAAAACTTCGAATAATGTAAATGGCTATTTAACAGAAAATTTTCTGACTTCCCAATACCTACATAATTATATTATTTTACCGCTGAGCAGCCGACACTTATGAATAGTGCACTGTGGAATCCATTATTTAGATGATTTACTATGAATAAATAATGTAATAAATTCCCATATGCTGATATCTTAAATCCCTAGATTGTAATGAAAAAGACATTTTCGAACAGATAAATTTTTTTTAATGATGATTCATTTATTTAATATCTAAAAGGCAGGGATCGAAGCATATAGGAAAATTTTTTTATGTTCTTAAGAGTATCTTTTATCAATAAACTACAATAGATATTTTTATAAGGTTTGCAATAAGAATATTTCATGAAGATTATGATAAAATGTACTGTAATGAACAATAAATATTATTCTACATGCTGCAACCCCTAAAAGAAACTTTAAATTAAGAAATATTAAATTATTGTCTCATAAATATAAATAAAGAAGAAAGCCGAACAAAAAGTAATATCAAATAAAGCCGTGGAATGTTTTAATAATTACGCTTGCTTCTAAAAACGATAATATATCAGAAACACTAAAAGTCCAGTTCTTAGTAATATAATAATAACTTTATTCTGCAGATGAAACAGTAAAGAAATTTTAACGTAATTGCAGGATTAACGCATAAATGTGACTATTTCAGGAATGCCTAATTTTATTCAGAAATTCCGAATACATTTTTGAGTTCTGTGGAGTTCCGTTTGTACCAGATCCAAACCGTAAAATTCCATTTGAAGTCAACCCGCATCCCGCCCAAAATCGGCAAGAAAAAAAAAATGATTTACAATAAAATGACTTTTCATCACAAAATGTTTTTCAGTGTCATGCAACACGAATCCGAACAAAAAATGAAAGGTTAATAAATCCTTTAATTCAGTCATCAAAAGTAATCTACAATCATATTTCTAATATCAATTTTACTTTTTATGAAGAAAAATGAAAGGAAAATAAATCCTTTAATGCGGTCATCAAAAGTAATCTACAATCCTATTTTTAATATCAATTTTATTTTTTATGACGAAAAATGGACTACCGTAAAATCCGGCGTGTAGCGAGCAACTGCGGATTTGAGACAGTATTTTTTTATTTTTAGGTATACTCGCCGTATAACGCGTGCTCTTTCCTTTACGAAGAAACATGAAATGTACGCACAACCATATAATAAAAATAAAAAGAATAATGCCCAGTTAAAGTTATGGCATTGAGCTCACAGGCTACGCACACCATATGTATATTCCAGCCTTGTATTTTCAAGGATTAATGCGGTTCGAGAAACAAATTGAAGGGGGGATATCGCCCTAGATTTTTCATTTTTATTTTTAATCATTGAATCCCCTAAACTAATCAAGGCTTATCATAATTAAAACCTACATCCAAGATTGACGGAAATCGATTAATTCTTCTAAAAAAACCATTTATATAATTTAACAGGAGTTATCCCCTCCTTTACACTTAACGATTAACCTTCCAAAACTATTAAGCGATTCGCCAAATCAGAAAGAACCTACATCCAAAATTTAAAGCAAATCGGATAATTCAGCATAAAAACCCATTTATCAAATTTAAGGGGGAGATGTAATCGCTCGTATCCACTTTATACTTAACAAAAGAACCCCACAGCTAATTAGGGAAGCATCTTATCACTATGAACCTGAATCCAAAAATTGAAGCAAATCGGTTTATTTTGCAAGGAAAATCATTTACCAAAATTAAAAGGGGTAGTCCCACCGATCCCCCATTTATACTTATATAATGAATTCCCAAAACAAATCAGGGAAGCGCCTTATCAGATTGAACCTATATACAAAATTTGAAGCAAATCGGTAAATTCTGCGTGAAAACCCATTAACCTAAATTAAGGGGGGGTTACCTCCCATTTCCCCTCCTCCTTAACTTATCCAATAAACTGGCAAAACTAATCATGGAGGTGACCTCATCCGAATAATCCTATCTCCAAAATCTGATTGATATCTGATATTTTGCATGAAAAACCCATTTATTTATTAAAACCCATAAAAACCCATATTTAGTTAAGGTACCCCTTCTTTATACTTATCCGATGAACTTCCAAAAATAATCATGGTGGTAAACTCATTAGAATGGACCTATGCCTAAAATTTAAATGAATTCTAATAAATCTGCATTAAGAGCCATTTATCGAAATTTAGAGTGGGGGGTCAGCCCCCGCCCTTCCCCCTCTTTATACGTATCCGATAAACACCAAATGCTAATCACTGAGGCGCGTCATCAGAATGATTATATATATAAATTTTGAACGGAAACTGATAATTCTGCATTAAAAACTCATTTATATAAATTAAGGTGAGGGGCATTAGCCCCCGATTTCCCTCTTTATGCTAATCCAATGAACACCTAGTACTAATCACGGAGGCGACTCTTCAGAATGATCCTATGTCAAAATTATGTACGAAAACCGATAATTCTGCATGAAAAAACAATTTTTGTGAATTAAGGGAAGGTGTATTAGTCCCCGTTCCGACCTTTTTATACTTATCCTATGAAGACCTAATACTAATTACGGAGGTACCTCATCAGAATGATCCTATATCTAAATTTTGAACGAAAACTGATAATTCTGCATGAAAAATCTATTTATATAAATTGAGGGAAAAAGCACAAGTCCCCGTTTCCACTTTAATACTTATCCATAGCTGGCAACTTTTATGCATTTTTACTACCAGAAAAATTTTATAGAAAATATTGTCTTATTTAATCATCGAAATCTTATGATTAAACAAATGGAAAATCTCTGTAAAATTTTAGTGGTAGCAATAATGCATAAAAGTTTGCAGCTATGACATATCAAATGAACTCCCAAAACTAATCAGTAAACCGTCTTATCAGAATATACCTATATTAAAAAATTCAAGTGAATCGGATATTTTTATCATGAGTTATCACGTTACGCACGTACATACATACACATACTTACATTACAGAACGGGCGGGCACAATAAGCTCTCAGGCTTTGATAGGCTGTAAGCTAAAAAGTAAACACTTTTACTAACTCGTTAAACAATTATCGTAGAAGAAAGTTACAGGTGCTGGACGAGTGGAAATAAAGTCTATTTTTAAATGATGAATATAAAATTTGCTGAGGGGGCCATCTGCATATTAAAACGAACCCAAACTTTATTTTCTCAATAGCAGTACCAATTCTGAGAGCATAAATAAAATCAAACCCCTTCAATTAGCCTATAAACAAATTTTTATGCAATTCTTACAATAAGTTTCCAAGAAATTAATTATTTTAAAACGAGCATATTTTATTACTGCATCCAAATTGAAGTTCGGTACTCCATTGTTGACCAAGGGAACTCTTTTCTTGATCAAAGCATTTTAGGTGCTACTTAAGCAGTTATTGAAGACTACTAAATGGCATAAAAAGTTTCAAAATATCTAGTCACTTTTAATCATAGACGATTCTTTAAATTATCATTTGCCGTGTTTTAAGCATAATTTTAAAACTACTTGGAAGAAAAGTTTGAAATTTCGGATTTTTATAAATCAGGACCAAATAAACTTAAATCCATCCTAAAAAATTGTAGGTTTCAATTCATATTTTTTTCGAATTTAATTTCAAAATTCATAAAATTATAAAAATTATAAATGATGTGTCTCATGTGATTTCATGTAATTTCATGATGTATCTAGATTCAACTAGACACATCATGAATCTCAACAAAAGTACGACTACATAACAAAACAGGAATATGTCGAATTTTTCATATTGCTAGATAATGAAAATTTTAAGTTCGTAGAGTAATTTCTTTTTTTTTAAATAAGCAGTACTTATAATTTATGTTGAAATTTAATTTTTTATGCTCATCTTATCCTTATTTTTAAATCTATCATTTTTATGTTCTGTGTGTAACGCGCACCCGTATATTTCGATCTTATTTTTGGTATTAAAAGTACGCATTTTACACCGTATTTTACGGTAATCTATATTGTTTAATATCAAATGTAGCAAAATCTCTGAATAGCTACATTTCGAAATCATCGAATAGAATTTTGCGTCTGGCCGAGTGGTCTCTAATTTTCTTTTTACTGGTTGTATATCTCTAATTTTATGTCTGCAGATTGGGCACAACCTATATTAGTTCGTGTAGATCGGTTTTAGGATTCTTGTAAGTCTTAATTATTGTTGAAAAAACGTTACACACAAAACGTTAGAGCGAAACTTATACGCCAGATGAAAATAAACGCGTATTTGTATATAAATAAGTATATAGTCCCTTTACTGCTTGAGAAATAAAATGCAATAAGAAATGTAATCTTAAATTATTATTTCTTTGCGGGACACTATAAAAACTATATTTCGATCTCCGGTACTATGAAAAATGAAATCAACATTTCTTTTTGTTACGCACAAGAACTCGTATTTATAATAGTTTATGAACACACACATATATATGTGTCTGTAGATTGTGAAGTGTCCGTTATTCAGACGTATCAGCTTACAATAATATAATACGAACTGAAAATTGTTCACTAAATAGACGCGTCAGATTTCCTTGAATATCCCTTATGGAAGTCCTGATAAATATATTTTTAAAGTGAAAAAATATTTTGGAATTTTTTTTTTAAAGATCGGGTCAACCCAAATCCGACCCGCAAATGTCAAAATCGGATTCGCAGTGAAAAGCGATAAAAGATCGGGTCCGGGTAGAGTCGGTAAACCTACCCAATGCAGAATTCTAAACCATATAGGAAACACGAAAAAAAAAAAAAACTTTAAATAAGATGAAATGTACGTCTATTAATAAAGCAAAAATTACAATCTAGAACTTCTGATTTGAACTTGAAATTTCTGAATAAGAAAAGAAAATACTGTGAAGCACGCTTTGAATGCAAGGAGCTTTTCTCGAAAGAGAAAATTAAATTCAAAATTGTTATTTCTTACAACCAAGCAGTAAGACGAGTTTTATTGTTAAATTTAAATTCCAAGTAAAAGATATAAACAAGGTGGAGAACGTTCCAAACTAAATGATTGATTTTCACCGGGAAATTTTATTAGTAGGGGGAACTGGGGCACATTGATACAACTTTTTTCTAAGAATTTTTTTGGTGTCCAGAAAGCAGAAATTTCAAGTTATTTTTCCATGTGGTGCCAACAAAATTTGTGTAGTGTGCTATAAAAATGTACAATCGTTGTTTTATATATTATTTTTGCATGTAATTTTAAAAAAAATCAAAAAAGTCATTTGTATCAATGTGCCCCATCCCCGGGGCAGAATGATACACCTCATGGGCCCCTTTGATATGTCTGATAAAAATGGAGACAAAATAACACGAGTGCATATTTTTCATAGAAAAATAGTTAGCAAACCATTTTATATTTATTTATAGAAATTTAAATCATCCACAATTTATCTGTAAGTAATATTAAAGCAATCAAAATTAAATAAATTTAATGACTTCATGTTCAGGCTGTTCCTTGTCTTATTGTTGGCTGTGGTAACATTGTCATATCTGGCACTTCAACCCCATCATTATCTTCTTTCTTAGGAGAGATGAAAAAATTACAAGTTTTTTTTGTTTATAAATTGGTTTATAAACAGAAAATAAAGGATAATTATATAAAAAATCTGTTTTTAATATATTTATCCTTTGCTGTTCTGCATCTTGTTTCTCTTACTTAACATTTTTCATCTCGAAATTTTTTTTCTGGAAAATCGATATAAATTCAAGATTTGCCAGGCTGCCGTCCTTTTCTTTTGTTAGTTCTACTAGTACTAGAAGTTGGGTAAATTCGTAGGTCTTCTGTTTCCAAAAATACTATAAAATGTTCTAATATAAAAAAATTAGAACTATTTCACTTCAATAAAAACTAATATTAGAAATTTTTGAAAAAAATAGTTGGTTTAAGGAGTGTATGGTAAAAAAATAACCATAGGTAATGATAAAAGGAACTAGAAAAAGATTTAGGTTGTATCAATGTGCCCCGACATAGACTGTATCAATGTACCCCATACAGCCATTTTGAATAAAATGAGTCTCAAATCCAACACTTCATAATTTATCTAACAATAAAGAATGAGGAACTGATAAAGAGTAGCTTTACTTGCCATGGAGAGTATTTTTTTCGGTTGAACGCATTGGAGCAGTTTTATAATACCATTTCAATTGCACAACTCAAATTTACTTCTGAACTACAAAAACAATAAATCACCCATCCCATTTCATCAAACTATTGAATCTTGCCATGACTTTCTGTATGTAGTTGAGTGCACTAGCATCACATTTTGGAGCTGTTGTGAAACTTCCTGTAATGACCCTGTGATCAGCAGAGGGGGTGTATCAATCTGCCCCATGTATCAATGTGCCTTAGTTCCCCCTACACTATGCTTTATTAATTCTCACGAATACTGTCATTAAATACGGCGAGAAATACTATTAAAATTAAACAGTAGCAGTCAACCATTTGGATCAGAGCTCCTCATCTCTGTATGAAATAAACCTTTTTTTGAAAAATTAGTTATTTTATTCAGAAAACGGTTTGAAAATGAATTCATTTCAGCGTGTATTACATCGGGTACATATAATAGAATTTTCTTCCTTTTTAATTAAAAATAAGAAAGAAAAAAAAAACGTGTCAAGAATAGGTAATGAAGCACTCTCCGACATATTCAGACTAATGTAACAAAACTTAACCGTTTAAAAAAATAAGGTATTGCGTCTCATTCGACGATATGAAAATGCATAATACATTTCAAAACTTAATTTCTGATATTACCATCTGCAATAGAAATATTATCCGAATTTTTTAGTAGCCGTGTATATGATGTAGAAATTTGCATATATTAACAGCATGCATTCTGAAATTTAGTTCATTTAAAAGATACACATATTTCAGTGGTGAATTCCCCTTCCGAATTTATTCTATTAAGTAGAACGGTTGTAAATACTTTAATGAAGCCATGTATATGAGGTATATAATTGAAGATATAGAATTGAATATAAAGAATAATATGCAAAAAAACTAATTAAATTTTAAAGTGCCTCCCAAATTTTAAAGCGTACTCTCTAGTATTATTACACAATGAAAGAACTCTAACCGATTTCTTTTGTGTGTCCCTGTATATTAATAAAAAAAGGCTATGAATGCTCTGTTATAATGTGATTGTTCTGAAATTCAGTGATTTATTAAACATTAGAAATAGCGTAATGTCACTAAAATATTTTCAAAACGATTTTTTCTCATATACCATAATGTAATCGAATTCTTTTGAGTGTCCCTGTAAATAGAGCATTAATCATACATTCTTTATATTCAATACCAAACTTATTTTTGTGACCCTAAATAAGCTTTATCAATTCTTTTTAAATCTGAATATACTTACGGGAGGCGAACAGACGAACAGAAAAACGAAATGCATAATCACTTTTCAACTTGGTGTGTTTCTACTTCGAAAGTGCTAAAAAGGTCCTTAGTCTTTGTTTTATCGAAACAATTACATATTTAGCGATTTAAATATCAACTACAAAAATTCTAAAAGGAATAATGGTGCTATGATCCTTGGAATTCCAAACGAGTGTGAAGCACGTTGCTTACATTACAATAAAACATATTATGTTAACTCCCAAAAAAAGCAAATTAAACAACGACTAACACGTTAATAATTGCACTTTTACTTATTCATGAGAACATGGTTAATCAAGATTATTTAAAAATCAAATGTTTTATAAACATAACTTGAACGAGGCGATTGCAAATTTTGCGATTGAAGTATTAAGTAATTTTTTTTTAAAAACTGAAATAATGGTGCCATACTACTTGTAAATTCTAAGTAGTGTAAGTACCTTCTTTAAAGAAATAAAGCATTAAATTACAAAATATGATAGGTAATAATATGTTAACTTTCGAAAAAACAGAGACTAAACAACGACGGGCTGTTTAACAATTGTGCTTCTACTTGTTTAAAAGTAGGTAATTAATCAAGATTATTTAGTCAAGTGTTTTTAGCATAAAGTACTTCTCTTCAACTTGGATAATGGTTTTTAATTATTGTAAAATATTATTCAAAGAAAAGTATAAAGGTTTTACGGAGCTATTATCCTTTTCCACAATTAGAAATTTTTAAACTATTTTCAGATTTGATTAGAATAATATACATGGTCATAAACGTCATCTCTTTTATGGTCATCCTTTTTATAAAATGAATCTGTTGAAACTAATATATTTTCTAATTATGCTATTATTAAATTTCTTGTTATAGTTTAAATGTTCTATAAAATAATGTACAAAACTTTAAATATTAACGAATACGAAATTTTAAGAGATATATTTCAAAATGAAATCTTTTACATGATAGTAGCTACATTGAAAATCTATTTAATATAATTACTTAGAGTGAAAGCTAACAAATTATTGTGTCTTATATATTGACATATGAGCTTCGAGAAAAAATTATACTAAACAAAGGACAGCTACTTGAAAAGAATATTTTCATTTTTTATGAGTATGCGCATTTAGCAAGATAATTGAACAGTCAAGAGTTAACAAATTACTTACTTTGTAAGATGTAATGTTGACGATAAGAATATTTAAATATTCTAAAACATTGTTGAAAGAGGGATTTACAGAATTATTTTATACTTTGTCACAATGTATTTAAAAATATTTTCAGTCATATGTAAAGTAGTATGCATAATTATGAGACAGTTGGCCTATTTTGCAGAGTTAATATGTGGAAACGTCTATGTTTTTAGAATACTGCGTTCAAAATTAATGTTATGAATTTAGTATTGTATGACAAAAATTATGAAACTTGAAAATTTAGAAGTTAACGCGATTGTATAAGCTGAAATTCGTCGGATTATTTAATAGTTATGATAATAATAATGATAGTAGTATTAAAACATTACAGGAACTAATAGTAAACCCGTGAAAAAAATAATGAAATTTTAATTTAATGTAAATTTCTATTTACAAGACAAAGTGTAATCGATGAATACAGCAAAATAAGTATTTTTATCACTAAAACGACCATAGCGGTCAAAATAACTATATACTAATATATTAAATATACTAAATAACAAGTATACTAAATATAATAATTTCGACGCGAAACATTTTTTAATGAGTTAAATTTGCATAATAGTATCAAATAAAAATTCATGTGTGAAATTTTTTTTATAATTATTGAGTAAAATTTGCTGTTTATTTAGTGTTAAATAAAGTTTCTGTTTCTAAATATATGCTTTGTACGCGTGCTCACTTTTCCACTTACTTTTTTCCGTTTCGTATAACACAAGTTAGCTAAGAAATATCTCGCGGTTGATTACGCAAAGCAAAATTCTTTTTCGCATAGGCACAGCGAAATTTTCTTAAACCCTTGCAGCGCGATGGTTTCATAGATATGCCACTTAATATTAATTCCCAAACGCCACAATGGTATCGGAATTTTGTTTAAAAAAATTACGGTTTATTGAATGCATAAAATCTAGCGTTTTTTTTATTTAGAAATAAAGTTGTTTTCAAATTCCGGTGACAGTCATTAATTTCAACACTTAAGCAGTGAGGAGAAATGCAGCAAAATTTTCTTTGCAGTAATACTGGTTTCAAATGGAAAAGTAATTGGAAAAATTAAGCATCTGTATGAATCCTGAAACATGATAGTTTGATTTTCGCATTTTCGGATTTTCGCTGGAATAAATGGGAATTAAAAATTAAATTTGAATTGTTTGAATGAGGGATGACAGTTTAACCTTCATTTTTCTTCCGAAATGACAAATTCAAGCCGGAATTTTCAAAAGGAATGTTTTTACCTTCGGTATCACGAAAGGAATACCATTCCTAATTTTTGGTATGAACTCTAAATTTTGCACTAGCACCTCCCAGACGAACGCCTTTTACAGAATTTTTAATCTTTTATCACCGTTTTTTAAATACAGAGATTTTTGCTTAATCGAATCAGGGACATTCTCGGATTAAATAAAATAAAATTTACAATAAAAATTTAGTGATGAGAATAATCAAGAATTCTGAGCACTTTTTGTGGCACTTATTCAGGTTGCTCATCCCCAAGGAGTTAAAAAAGAAGACCAGATATTCAAATCCAGATTTAAAGTATCAAAAAAACGTAAAGTGGCATAATCTAGGTATGTCCAGAAACTACGGCAACTATAGCTTAAATTATTAAAATATTATAAACAAGAATAATCAGTCTACGTCCAGCCTTTCATTGTTGAAAGTTTCGATATCGTTACGTCTCAGTCTCATAACAGCATTTTTTAAACCTGTTTTTTTTATTTCTTTTACTTTTCATTTTTTTTTTACTTTGATTCTTTTCATACGAAAATTAAGTTATTGTTTTTAAACAAAGAACATCGAAATCTTGTTTGACAGCTGATATTCAGATGTTGAATAAAAGCATTTTCGTCCAGGAACATTTCGTAAGAAATTGAAAGCTGCATGCTGTTGCCATTTCACTGTCCAATACGAACAGTTTGATAGATGTGACAGGCCACATAGCATTCAATATATTATTCATACTATAATGCACGAATTTAATCCCAAATTCAAGTGACTCAGCGAAAAATCAGCGAAAGAACGTATAATTATAAGAAGGGAGTTGGATTCAATTAGTGTCAATGCGGACAACTTTTTAATTTTAATTTCTCACACCTTAATTTAAGAAAAAAAAAAAAAAAAAAAATTCATACATTTTGGCATTACGTGCGAATAATATATTTTATAGAATCTGTTAAAAAATAGATATAAAAATGGAATATAGATATAGTTTCCAGTTGCAGTCCAGTAGAGTTAACCCCCTTTAGTGTTTAACACTTTAAATATGTTGGGAATTTTATAATTATAAAAAATATAATATTGATAAAATACAGAAAAAAAAATAAATACACAAACTTAATGAATTAAAGTTTAGAAATAAATATTCCAACGCTATACACTTGATAACACTGAAAAATATAAATTTTGTTACATCATTAAAAACACAGAAAATACAGATGCATAAAGCAGATTTAGAAGTTTTTCTTCTAAAATTATAGTATTAACATTATATTCTGAAACAATATTCACAAACAAAATTACCCCTCTTTCTTGAGAAAACAACACTTTTGCTTACAGCAAACACAAAAACCACAGTGTATACACTTGATAAAGAAGGAAAAAGAAATTCTAGATCTTTGTTTGAATTGCTACGCAGCGATTATGTTTCAAACTCAAACAAAAAACTTTTAACATTTCAGAAGCTTTGAGACACTGTGCAGACTTTTAAAATGACTTTAATAGAAATAAAGTTGAAAAATAAATGATTGAAATATAATATACAGTCGAGTTTCTCTTCAACGAATCTCCATACATCGAATTTCTCTGTATAACGAATTTTTAGTAGGAACGCCCCCCTTTTCGCACGATTTCATTAAAAACAGTCTCTATATAGCGAAATATATGTAACGAATTTTCTTTATAAATTGGTCTTAATTTATTCAGTTTTAAAAAAGCTTCGAAATCATATGGAATCAATTTTCCATCACTTATTTTTGATTTATCGTCAGTGCTGAGTTTTTTCTTTTATATTACTTCTCTCCTTGTTCTTTAACTCCAACGAATTCATCCCACTTCCCGCACACCTTTCAACATCCTTCTCGAAACAATGTCAATTGGATTGATACACACGTAAGAGAGGAATCAATGAGAGGCACATAAGAGAGGCCTTCAAATGGAGGAAAATGTTAACTACAATTTTTCATTCCTTGCTAAAATTTGAGCATTTTGTTTGCGAGCGTAACAATTTTAAAATTAAAACAACAAAAAATTACAAATTTCTTTCTTTGAAATTAATGCAAGTCTTCCTTATTTGATTTCCATTACGCTTTCAAATAAATGGCTGTTCTCTTTTTTGAAACAGCTTAAATAATTAAGAAATAAAATGTTAGGTTAATATTTACTTTTAAACATTTCAATTTCTTAATTCAAAAGATCAAAAATAATATTTGTTCAAATTTCACACATTAAATACGATTTTTAACATCATTCTCTATTCATCGAATTTCTCTATATAACGATTTTTTTACTGGAACGGTGGATTTCGTTATAAAGAGACTCGACTGTATTTAACATCAACGAAATTTTTTTTTACATTTTATTAGTAACAATGTAAAATTATAGATATGAAAGTTATATTTGAGAGTTCCATTTTAACACTTACGCTCATATTCACCAATGACTTCAACCCCAAGTTATACCGAAAACCTCGGTCGAAAGCTCAAACGATGTTCATCTCTAATCCTAATTGGGCGCCTTTATGATAATAACCAATCGAATGCTATTGTGAATTTCATTCGAGCATTCGACCCAGGTTTTCTAAGTTGAGGTAGATGGTGAATAAGAGCATTAAAGTTCAGGTTTCCTGGTGAATGTTTCCACAGTCGGTCATCTGAAACTATGAATCCGATTAAAAGAAACAGCTGTCATCTTGTGGCAACCATGGAACTATTAATGAAGAGGAACTGACATATCCTTAAAATAGTGAAGCTTCAACTGTAACCGCTTTCGCAGGGTTTTATTACTATCGAATTGATCTTTAACCAGTAAAATTATGCAGAAAAGTCTCTTTATTTAAACGGCTCATTATTAAAAATCTTCAATCAAAAATAATTACAAAAACTAATATTCACATTTGCTGGTGAGAGTTTACTTCTGTGGTAATAGATCAGCCACATTGTGACAACCAAAACTGTGTCAGTAAATAGATTATAACACTTCGCCAAACTGACACCAGTTTGAAGAAATAGAATTTTGTTACCACATTTGTCAGAGCAATTTTTAGTCAATAAGGCTCTATAATAAAACGAAATTTTCTAGTTAAGTTTACTGGTGGGAGATTTCACAGGCGGTAATCAGAAATTGAAAATCTGATTAAATGAAACAGCTGCCATCTTGTGACAACCAACTCAGTTACTTCACTCGCGACTGATAGAAAACAGACTATATGTCTCCTCCTTTTAATTCATAACTCCATTGTGGCAACCTCCTCAGTTACTTCATTCCCAGCTGCTATACAATAATCAGAGTTGCCAAGTCTCCGGCTTTTTACACACCACTATTATTGTAGAGAAAATCATGTTGTTTTAAATCGTCTAAATGTTCCAATTAAATGGAATAACTTTTTCTGTATTAAAATACTGGTATCCAAAAAAGGCAGAAACTTGTCAACTCTGCAATAATATACTATATGTCTCCACCTATTTATTATCAACTCCATTGCTCAAATGATTCACTCCAATAGCAAAATAATTCATAAAATTTATGCTCATCATTATTATATGTATATACATAGCTGTCAACTTTTACGCATTTTTCCTACCACTAGAATTTTATAATAAATATTGTGTTATTTAATCGTCGAAATCTTAAGATTAAACTAATGGAAAATCTGTGTACAATTTTAGTGGTAGCAAAAATGCGTAAAAGTTGGCAGCTATGCATATATGTATGTTATAAAAAAAAATAAAAAAGGCAAAATAATCCTATTATTTTTTGAAAATTTATATGAAGTTTTTAGTATTAAAAGAAATCGAACGTTTGTTTGAGAGACAATATTTAAGATAATAAATCATTTATTTTCTTCGTCAAACATTAGTTTTATGAGAAAATGGGAGCACAGAATTTTTGTTATCCCTTTTCGATACATAAAGTTTGATGAATGAAGTATGACAGTTACAGAAATTCATCCTATTCATCTTATAATGTATGAGTTTGATCGAAGTTTCAAATTCCTTAAGAGGTAATTTTAATGACAGTTTAATAAGCTGGGCAAGTGATTCATTTAGCTTTCAGAACGCAGTCTTTTATAATTTACAGTGTATCCCATTGTCTGTTCCCATTTAAAAAATTTATAAAAATATTGATATATTGCGTTGTCAAAGTGCAGCTTATATCATAATTTTTTTTTTAAACGGGATTTTTTTTTTTTTTTCTTGTTGCAAAATAAAAGAAATCGGTAGTGACGTCATTTATAAACACTGGTTTACCAGCACGAAAAGTGTTAAATACGTAGTAGGGTATTGTTCAATACCTCAATTTATTGAAATATGCAAATAATTACAGAATGTTAAAATAATATGAACTTGAGTTTATTCCTTGAATACCCTTAACACTAGAAAGACGGGAATTTTCACACAAATTTATAAAAAATACACCAGAAGTTTTATTTAAAAGTGTTTAAGCCCTTTGGGCTCTGATGGTAGAATTTTCTACCACATAATTTTAATTCCGAAATGTCATGATGGAACCAGAAAATTCAACCAAATTTATTTGAAAAAGGTTTAAAGCATTTTTTCGTTTATGTATCGTTAACCGTTTTTTTTTTTTTTTTTTTTTTTTTTTGCAAAATACTAGTATCAAAGTGACGTTTGGAATTTTGAAGAAATTTGCCCACCAGAGCTCAAAGGGTTAATTAGGTCTCATTTTTTCTATGTTTCTTTTAAACATATTTTAGAAAAAAAATATAGTTCGAACCTAAATATATTCCCTTGATAGGGGCCAAACTTGCTGCTCGCCGTCATTCCAGTGTTAATTTTACAATTTTCTATAGCTGGCTTTTTCAAATACATAAAGATTAACACTTTAAAACAGTAGATTTTATCTAGAAACAATTGTTTTTAAAAACTGATCTTTAGAACATTCTTATTTTGCTTAGTAGAGATCATTGTTTATTGACTACTTTAGGGCAATTCTTCATGAACTATGTAAAATTGGAGAATATTTCTTTTATGATTTTCAAAGTTCAATGTAATTGTGCTCTTGATCCATGAAGTTTACTTTAATATCCTATGCGTTCAGGTTATAGGCAATAAGAAATATTAACACTAGAACCGCCGGATATTTTGCACAAGTTTTACAAAAAGTGTTTCTTACCAGAATTATAATTTTAAACTATTTAAAATATTTAATTAGCCTATTTTTTGAGCTACATATTTTTAATATATCTTATGAAGAAAATTCTGGTTCGAATCGATTATTATCTATCCAGCAAGTGTCATTTTGACACCTAATGGCGGTTCTAGTGTTAAAGAACTATTTAAATTGCTCATCATACACTTCATAAGCGACATAAAGGATGCTTTCTGAAAATTCATATCCAACATGATATCAGTAATCGTACGTTTCAAGGATTTTCACTTAGCTTTTACAGAATATTTGTAAAGTAATATTTCATTACCGAAAAATAATATATCTTGATATACAGTGACAAAAGAACTTTACGAAATATCTGGTACTAAAGTACTTAAAATCCACTGAATTCCAAAAGGGCACAAATCCTGGATATAGATATATAACAGGATTTGTTATATATCTATAAAGACTGTTAAGCACCCATTAACTAAATTTTTGTAAAGTAATACAGTCGAACCCCGCTGTAGTGAACCGTCTGCGGATCTAATAATATGTCTACTATAACCAATGGTTTCAAAATATCCAAATTCGTTGAAAAAGTATTTTTAGAATATGATATAGAATTGTTAAAGATAGTTATTGCAATCATACGTAATTTCCTTACAAATGATTAACCGATTCAGTAGATAATAAATCAAACATTAAAAAGAAAACATTTATGTATTAAAACCAGATTTTATTTTTTCATTCTATGGAAATAATTCCGATTTTCGATTGAATACAGTTCCATTTTATATAGAGTTCGTAAATTTTCTGATCAACAATTAATAAAGAATCCAATATTTTCTGACCTACATTTTCTGCATAAAAAATTTTCAGGATATTCGCTGCCGCTTTCACTTCCGAGATATAAGATGACAAAAATCCAGACTATTCTTCAACGTCGTCTTCTAACACATTTTCAGCAAAATTCTTTTGGTTAACTTCAAATACAAAGTCATCATCTGCAGGGGCACGATAAATGTGCGCTTCATCATCACAATACAGTAACGTCCCTTGGATAAATGTGTTACGGCTCACCTTGGAAACCATGGAAACACGCAGTATTGGCGCGTTCTCTTTAAAACTTTGTTTAATCGTTTGGAAACAGCCAAAAAATAGTTTGTTTTCGTTTGGTTTGTTGATATTAGAGCGTCGAACGTTTTTTATGGTAAAAACCTCTTTTATTTAGCTATTTCGTTAGCTAAAATATTATTGTTAGTAATAAGGTTTATTACTTTAGTTATGTAAAAGAGTCATACTTACTATGGAACTAATTCGAGTGGTATTTGCCCACATTTTATTACATTTATTTTTAGTAACTGACTATGTTGTCAGTCCTGATTCAAGTGTGTATTTATGTATATAATGGAACTGTTTTTTTTATTAGAGACTTTTCGTATTATTTGACTATTTTTGCCTTTATATTAGAATTCATCAAATATTACAGTCCATAAATCGACAAATGTTAAAATTATGTTTTTCCAGCCTCAGAAGCTATCTTCGCCGTTTTCGTCCGCTACGTTGGCACCTTTTAGTTTCAACAACACATCTTTCAAAAGACTTGCGCGTCGGAAGCAGTTGCAGAGGTTTTCTAACAAAATGATTGCTTACAAACGAAGGATGTTGTATCCCGTGTTGTTCCCTTCTTAGTTCTGTAAAACACGCATCACTAACTGTTTCCTATAGTAGATTTCAGGCTGCGAATAATACCCTTGTCCATGAACTGCAGCACAGAAATCGTATTTGGAGGCAGAAAAAAGAACTTAATGCACTGCAGATTTTCTATATGGGGATACGCTATGCAATTGTCGACAAAGAGAAGAATTACGCCTTTCTTTCAACAAATTCCTGTCCCAATGTCGAAGTTCTTCGTTAAAAAATTGACAGTCATCCAGATTTTTTGATTTGCCTTGTAGGTGACGAGTAGTTTTTTAACATTTTTAAAACACTTCGCTTTTTGAGTTTTACCTGCGATAGTGAATTTTCGTTTTTCTGAACCGTTCATATTTGCAATATATATAAAAGCAGTTATTCTCACTTTCAAGAGCTTTCCTTTAGTACTTATTTCATTAAATTTTAACGTCAGATCGAGTGTCATTTTATAAAACAACCAAGCTTGTCAGCATTAAAAATAGCCTTCTTTTCATAATCGTTGATTACCGTAATTTCCGGCGTATAATCCGTGGATCAAACAATTCTTTTTGGACCCAGAAATCTTATTTATTGACAGAAGACAAATATTTACGGCAATCTTTGAAGTTACATTACATTTTTAAAAAAATTCTGGGTCAAAAAATGATTGTTTGATCCGCGGGTTATACGCCGAAAATTACGGTACATCCATTTACACTTGAAAATTTCACTTTTCCACATCCGATGTACAAACACTTGCTGCTTTCATTAACAATCTCTCCACAAAAAATAATATTACTTTTTTTTTTAACGTATGCGGTCATTCTTTAGAGCATACAAAACCATTTTCTCGGAAACTTTCGCCAAACTAATTCGCAATAATATGAAGCATGGGTACGGTCACGGTAAAATTCCTATCAAACTGAAGGGTGAATTCTTTTAGCAGAGTTTCTTCCACATTTTCCGTTTCAGACCAACATAGTTTCTTCGACGAATCCAATTTTGCGTGTGAGTGTGTGGAGCTAGAATCACACTGCATTTTCCCCAAAGGTTTGACAATTGGATTTTGACAAGGGAATTCCCTCGCATAGTATCGATTGATTGGTTCCATCGCCAATACGTTTAATAATTTGAATCTTATCCTCAATCAAAAATGCTTTCCTTATTACAGCATTGAACATTTCCTCACATTTTTAAGCTGTTCTTTAAAAAAATGTCTTTGGTACTTATGTATTAATGCCACTGAAGGAGAAGTACCGCTAATGCGCCAATAAAGAGAAAGCTCATTGTTCACAAGCGCACAAGAAAATGGCATAAAAAATGAGAAAGAAAAAGCACAAAAATGGCGTCAAAAATCAGCAAACAGCAAGCATTTTTGCCGATCCCACCGAAGCTAGCATAGGGGAGAAAAATATGGGCTTCTGATTGGTCGAAAAATTGTTTGCAAATAGATCATCCTGAATGCTAATGTACGTATTAGGAGCGTATATGGGTATATCATTAAAATAATAATAAGAAGATTTTTAAAAGTAATATAGAACAAGATTTTGACGCCGTAAAATGAAAATACTATTGTTTCTAAATAAATTGGTCTGATTGGGTATATATGTGCATATCATGTTAAAAAAAAAAGAAGAAATGACAATTCTATTTTTATTATTTTCTAAAAATAATACAGAACAAATGTTAAACATCCTGATTAACTTCTTTAATTATAAATTCCGAATTATCTATTTCTTTATCTATTAATAAATATGTAAAAACAGAAAGAAAATCCAGCTTTCAAAAGCTTTTCAAACAGAAATTGATGATTAAATAAACGTAAACTTAAAAATGAAGGAAAGCAAAATTATTCAACCAATCAGAAGCCCGTGTTTTTCTCCCCTATGCTAGCTTCGGTGGGATCGGCAAAAATGCAAACAGCAAGGTAACAAGTAATCCGAAAGATAACTGCGCTCAAGAGCGAACAACAATATTACTCTTTATTGGCGCATTAGCTCAACTTCTGCTACGGTGTGGTTAATACGTAATTACCATGTCTTTTTATCTCAAATCAATCATAAGAGTAATAAAAAAAGACACTGTTAAAAGTGACATTCATGGACTGTTTCGATCATACCGACAGACGCCGTACGGTGTTAGTCACACCAGATACCTAGACGCCATTACTAGAATTACTAAGGGTTTAATGAGAAAAGTTTATTTCTGAAACGTTGGGGGGGGGGGGGGGAGAAGATAAGGCACTGAACGTAAAACAGGGAAATTTGACACAATATAAATCTGAATATAAATATAAAATAAATCTAATAATTAAATCTAAATAAAAAAACCCTGTGGAAATGAAATGTGAGTCCACTATAACCGAACTACTAAATTCTTTTGCTGAAGAATTTAGAAGCTTTGCGACTTACTCAAAAACCAACCGTTTAGAAGTTTATTAATATCCGAAATTTAGCATGTATAATACGTATGTGCATGTTTCCTTTAGATGGATATGCTGTGCAATTTCGGCTACCACAATTTTCAGATAGTAAACTTTTCTAAGATTTATTAGATATCGAACTAAAGATTTTTATTTGAACATTTTAATAAATACTTTATATTACTTGAGCGAAATGTTATAAACTATATTAAAAACAAATAACATTGACGTGTTTCGGTTAGAATCTGACAAGAACCATAATCATAATAAAATAAAAATAAAAATACAATCAAATTAAATGACACCGACAATAAGATGCAAACAAAAAGCATGCGCTCTATTGTAAAAAAATTAAATTAAAAATAAATCGACCGTGGTCTAAAATTATTTTCCAACATGGCTCATCCCATTCAAGCTTTCATTATTCATTAACTCTAAGGGGCTGTTCATAAATGATGTTACACCTTTTTTATTTTCAATGTATTTCACCCTCCTCCCCCCTTTGTCACAAAGTGTCACACTTCACCAAACCCCCTCTTTCATCCTTGTCACGTTCTAATACGTAAACATATACTTTCAGTTCAGAAACAAAACAAAAAACTATGTTATAGGAAATATTTCAAATTTTCTTTTCAAACTTTAATTATGAAGATTTAATGACATTTGTGAACATAACAATAAAAATGATTCGTACTTTTATTTTATATGAAATAAGATTAGGGTTTACATTAAAAAAAACATAATAAATTACATTAGTAATAATATATCAATATAAAAAAGCAATTGAAAAGAGTAGTATTTTGGAATTTGATATGGAATTTAATATATCTGACTTATATATATAATATATAAGACTTATATATGTAATTATATAATATATCTCGAATATATCTGTTCGATATGTGACTACGTCTCGTTTCAATTTGCATTAAAACTATAGGTTCAAGATGCCGTCTATATATTGCTATAATAATAAAAAAAAGACTTGTATGAGATATGATGCATATTCACTATCAATTTCAGCTTTCAACGTATGGTGCATCATATTAAAAAAAAAGGACAAAATCATATTCCGGCGGAGATGGGGGGGCGTGTCTCGCACAAATCTCACATATTAGTTGAAACGGTAGTTTAAAAAGAAGGCGTGAAATACCATTACACGGCAGAACTTTCCATAGACCTAATATGAGATTTGTGCGAGGCACACCCCTCATCTACGCCGGAATATGATTTTCTCTTTTTTTAATGTGATGCACCCTGCGTAAAAAGTTGAAACTGATAGTGAATATGCATCATATCTGATAGTATTTCATGCAAAAAAATTAATGTGGTCACTCAGAAATTTCAGTAGATTTTTAATTAAAATGTTCATTTAAAAACAGGAAAAATGTTAGAAACTTGTTTTTTGCTTAAAAAAATCTGAAATTTTTTTCAAATATTCATATGGTGGTTTTATACTTCCCTTATTTTTTTTTTCGTTGAAATCATCTCAGTAGTTTCGTCACAATGCGCTCTTTTCCAAAACAGGCATTTATTGTCATTACCCCCCGTGGTCTTGAGATACAAACTTGAAAGTGGGGAGAAATGAATTTCTTTTTATGGTCTATCGATTCATGTAGGACTCGATGTGATTGACTCAAGGGCATATTTTATATTATACCCTTTATCCAATTATTTATATACGATAATACTTTCATGAGAATCTTGAATAACGAAAATGATTTTTTAGCCCAATACGTATATAAGTATATGATTTTATGCTGCATAGCCTATACTTATGTATAATGTATGCGGAATCCATTATTTAGGTGATTTACTATGCATAAATAATGCAATAAATTGAAATATATTAATATCTAAATCCCCAGATAGTAATGAAAGAGACATTTTCGAATAGATAAAACCCTTTTTTAATAATGATTTATTAATAATGAGATAATAAAAACCCTTTTTTAATATCTAAAGAGCACGAATAGGAACATATAAGATAAATTTTATTGTTCTCAACAGTATATTTTATCAATAAACCGCAAGAGCCATTTTTATAAAACATGCAGTTGGAATATATTGATAAAAGATACCAGTAAGATTAATAAAATTTGCTCTATTTTCTCCGACTCCTGAAAGATATACGAAATATTAAATTATTGTCTGATATATATATATAAAGAAAGAAAACACCCGAAGGAATAATTAAATGAAATAACGGCGTGGAATAGAGATAATAACTACTCTTGTTTCTGAAAATGCGATATATTATTAAAACATTAAAAGTTACATCAAAGAGAACATTAAAAGTCAAGTGCTTGGTATAGACAATAATAAATTTATTTCACAGATGAAACAATAACGTGTTTTTAACTTAATTGCAACATTAGCGCATGAATGTGATTATTTCAAGAATTTTTGATGTAATCAGAAATTCCAAATACATTCTCAGGGTTCGCAGAGTCTACCAATAAATTTTAAGAATTTATTTTCCAAGTATTTCACTGCAGAAAAATATCGTAAAATGTATGAATGAAGGTGGGGACTACGAAAGTTGTGGTTTAAAAATTAAATGCTCTTATTTTTAATAGTGGTGCCAGACTCCTTGGAAATTCCAAGGAGTGTGCGAACCTTGATTCTAGAGTTCTGCGTGGGTCAATTTGTGCCGTAAAATTCCATTTGAAGTCAACTCCCAACCTGGCCGAAACCCGCCAAAAAGCTTCCATCGATCCACATTAAATTAAGTTTCAGCAACAAAATAGTTTTCACTGGTTTGCAACACGATATATTTCAACCCGAACCCAAAATATTTCAACCCTCAACCCAATCCGACCAAGAAATGAAAGGAAGGAAAATCCTTTAATGCAATCATAAAAAGTAATCCAGAATCATATTTCAATATCAATTTTTTATGAAAAAATGAAATAATCTATACTCTTTAATACTCAAATATATAAAAAAATTTTAATAGCGACATTTCGAAATCGTTCAATAGAATCTTTCATCTGGCCGATTTGTCTTTAATTTTCATTTTACTAGTTGGGATAGCTCTAATTTTCTTTCTGCAAATATTTACCCTAGATTAGTTCTTGTGAGTCAGAGATAGGGTTTTTGCAAGTTGGGTTATTGAGTTAAACACAAAACGTTTAAAGGGAACTATACTCCAGAAGAAAATATATACGTATTTGAATACGAATAAGTACACATTAAATTAACTCTTCGAGAAAAAAAAAGTATTTTATAAATGTAATCATAGATTGTTATTTTTTTACAAAACAAATTAAAAGCCATTTTTTCTTCTCCGGGACTTGAATTTCCTTTCGTATATACGGGTTAGGCTCCGTTTGAAAGACCCCCACCTAGGGCACCCCTCACTTTTATGGTCTATACCACTTGTGCTTGTAATTGGTTGTCACAAATACAAACAAATAATTCTCCGGGACTATGAAAAATACAATCAACTTTTCTTTTTGTTGTACACAAGATCACATATATTCTATTTTTGATAGTTTATGCGCACATACACATGTTATGTGACTATAGAGTGTGAGGTGTCCGTTATCCAGACATAAAAGCGTACAAATATAAAATACGGATTGAATAATTTTCGAAAAGAGAGGTGTTCGCCTTCCGTGAGTGTCCATTATCGAGGTTTTGCTGTATAAAGTTTATTAACTGGAAAAAATATTTTGGATATGTTTTTCAAAATAGGGTGAATCCGAACCTGACTTACAAGTATCAAAACCCAATCCGAAATCGACCGGAAGCAAAAAATAGAAATCAGACCGACTCGAACTCGACCCGCAGCAAAAAAGTTCTAAGTTCCAAGCGCCAATTCGAACCAAACAAGCGGTCGTATTAGAGTGCGGGTAAAAACTTGTAACCGTATCCGATGCAAGACTCTAATAAAAAAAAATACGGAAAAAATTAATTTAAATAATACCTAAGGGCAGCCATTTAGTAAAGAAAAATTAATATTCAGAACTTCTGGTATGAACTTGGAATTTCTGAATTAAAAAGAAAAAATATATCCTGAAATGCACCCTTTGAATACCATGAAGTTAGGGAAAAAGTTTTTGAAAAGAAAACTAAATTTAAAAATGCAGATTTTTGACGAAGTGGTAGAACAAGTTTGAATGTTAAATTGAAATACTTAAAAGAAAATTTATAAAATAAACCTTTTTTCCGGAAATTGTGTTACTTTTTTTACAGAAAAAATTTTAAAGAAGAATCCGTGTAAATCACAGTATGCGTGTTTTTTAATAGAATTCTTTATCTTTTTAATTCTAAAATATCTTATTAATTCAGACACTTAACCCTTTCCGGCACACTGTGCCAAGTCTGGGATATCTAATTTTAATTTCAAACTTGTAAACGGCATTAATAACATTTTAGTAAAATTTTGTTTTTATAATAAGAGCTTAAATTAAGGGATTCGCAATATCTAAAAAATTCGTTTGTGAATTCCGGTGTCAGTCGATAATTTCTCATTTTACTAACAGATTTTGCCCGTGTCGGAAAGAGTTAATTCTTCGCAATTGTCTCTAACAGAGATAATTATGCATTTGATGATTTAAATATTAAATTTTAAAAAAAATCAAAATAACATAGTGGTGCTATGATCCTTGGAAAATCAACGGAGTTTGTGCACATTGCTTATTGAAGCCAAATATTAAATAACAATTAAAAACCGATAATATATTAACTTGCAAAGAAAAAAAATTAAACAACGATCAGCCCTTAAATAATTGCACTTCTAATTCTTTATGTGTGCGTAATTAATGAAGATTATTTCAAAATCAAGTGTTTTATAAACATGACATAAACGAAGCAATTGAAAATTTTGCGATTGAATTATTAAGTAAATTCCTAACTCAAATAATGGTGCCATAATACTTGGAAATTCTAAGAGGTGTAAGCACCTTTGCTTAAAAAAAAATTAAATATTAAATTACAAACTATAACAGATAATGATATCTTAAGTTGCAAAGAAAAAAAAGAGACTAAACAACGACGAGCTGTTTAACATTTACGCTTCTACTTGTTTATAAGTAGGTAATTAATCAAGATTGTTTAGTCAAGTGTGTGTAACGTAAAAGGATTTTTTTAACTGTTAAATGATAATGGTTTTTTATTATTCGAAGAGAAAGGTTTTATGGTATACTTTTTCGGTATCAGAAATTTTTAACACAATTATTGTAATTTGTAGTTGTAATTTTTCAACTGTGTGTAAAAATTCAATCGAACAAAAAAAATCTTCGCAACGAAAGGACATCCATCCAATTCACTTTTCTAGCTCGACTCTGATTGGTTTTACCATGCATCTTGATTCCTATCAAGAATATATAAAAATTTCTTCACATTCTGAAAGAGAAATTTCTTTGCCAAATATAGCCGAATTCGCCGACATTCTTTCGTTGGGCTCGAAATACGTGTTTTGGCTTTCGTAAGCTTAATAGTCGATTTTTCACAGAAATGATGCCAATATTTTGTCAAATATCACCAACTGATTGGCTTTTATCATATTTTTGTGACCCTGACCCATATTATCCAAAATGATCCACTAATCAAATTTGTCTAAACAAATGTGCCTCAACTGAATGGTCTTCAGGCAATCAAAAACAGTAGAATATACATGAAATTTAATCAAATCGTTTAAGCCATTTCTTAGATAAAATTAGCTTGACCCGCAGTGAAGCCCGAAATAATAATTATCTAATGTAATTTATTCTAACATGCGACTCAGCCCAATAGACTTCTCGTGACAAAAAATGTTTTGATACAAAATTTAGGTAAAATTGATTGAATCATTGTAAGATATAATTAGAATGACCCTGACCCATTATGACCCAAAGTGACCTACTAATCGGATTTTTGTCCGATTTTGTCCGATTGCGAACATGTGTCCCAGTGCAAATGTTTTCTGTTGCCCGATAACGATATAACACAAAGCATAGTCAAAATGGTGAGACCCTTTTTCTAGATAAAATTATTGTGACCCATCATGAGCCACAAATGACCCTTATAATTAAAATCTCTAGAACATGTAACATTGTCCAATAATTTTTTTTTTTTTTTTTTTTTTTTTTTTTTTTTTGCCCAAAAACATTATTTGGATGCAACATATAGTTAAAATCGATTGAGCCGTTTTTAGGTGCGTTCGTAATTATGTAAATACAGTAGAACCCCGATAATTCGGATTAATTGGGACCAGGCCCAATCCGGATTGTCGGAAATCCGGATTATCCGGAGAATGTGAACAAATGAAATAAAACAAAACATACTCGTAGAAAAACACCTTTATTCTGAACATATTCAATATTTACAGACAGTAAAAATGTTGTCATATTCTGCCAGTTTTGCGAGCCGCATTGTCACGCATACTCTTGAGCATTCTCGTTAATTCCTCCTATTTCAAATTTTCCGTAAGTTATTTGTAGAAAGATTTTGGCACGAAGGCAAGGAAACAGTCCCAAGAGGACCTATATGGACTGGCCGACAAAGGTAGGATCGCGATCCTTACTAGTCAGTGTGTCTATAAAGACTTTTTAACTTTGCTTTCTTGAAATGCTCTGAGTAAAACTTTATTCAGCAGCAAGCTTTTGATGACATTTCCAAATGGTTTAAATTGAAAACTATGAAAACTGAAATTGGCAAAACTTAAATGATGCATCGTTGTTCCTTTCATAGATAACATTAAAGAGTTTAAATAAGAAAGCTTGAGGTATTCTTCCGAAAAGATTTCAAAAAATAGTTATTTATACAGAATATGAGGCTGAAATAAATTTATGTTATGGAAATTCGACGATCACTTCTTAAACTTGGAAAAAAAAAAAAAAAAAAAAAAAAAAAAAAAAAAAAAAAAAATCGACCAAACCGATCCGGATTATCCGGAGATCCGAATTTACGGGGTCCGAATTTGCGGGGTTCTACTGTACGTAGCACCTGTAGTTGTCGTTCAGTCCGTCCGTCTGTCTGTCCGTCTGTCCGTCTGTCTCTCCGCATATGACAACGCAAATACTACCCAACCGAATCTTTTGAAATTTAAAATATAAAATTATTACATAATTTTGTCGAGTCATTTCAAATTTTATGAAAATCGGATGGATAGATCAATTACAGGGACGATCAAAAGTATTCCGTTACATTACGGTCAATGGGGAAAAAATGTTTCAAATACATTTTAATCGTTTGAAATTAAAAATACATACTTATTACATAATTTTGTCAAGTCATTTCAAATTTTTTGAAAATAGGATGCATAGATCAAATGCAGGGACAATCAAAAGTACTGCGTTACATTACAGTGAATGGAAAAAAGTTTCAAATGCATTTTAAGTGTATTACACTCATTCGAACGTAATAATACTGATATGCATCATAAAGTACGTATTATAAAATATAATTTGCATAATCTGTGGTGCAAAGAACATTTATTACTGATTTACAAGGCCACACAAAAGTATTCCATTACATAATGAGTATAGGGAGAACATTGTTTGGTGCGCATTTTAATTGTAATTAACTAGTTATAATTTTATGAGATTGATATATGAGAGAGATATTTTCAAAACTGCATTATCGTATGAACGCACCTCATTTCCTACGCTTCACGTGCAATTTCCAACTTGTTTTGATCTAATTCGCTCGACCCTGACCAATTATGACCCAAAATGACACATTAATCAAATTTTCCCGAACATGTGACCTAATCCAATGATTTTCTCATGTCCAAAAACTATACAATGCAAAATTTAGTCAAAATTGAACCAGCCATTTTCTATATAAAATTAGCGTGACCCACAATGACCCAAAATCACCCATTAAACGAATTTTCTCTAGCATGTTATTTTATCCAATGGTCTTCTTGTAATCCAAAACGATAGAATACAAAATCTGGTCAAAATTATTAGTTTTTTTAGATAAAATAGGTTTGACCGATAATGACCCAAAACAATCCACTAATCTGAATTTTTCGAATATGTGACCCAGCCCGATAGTTTTATCGTGCCAAAAAACTGTTGGATACAGAATTTCGTTAAAATCGTTCAGGCCGTTCTTTAGATATAAATACCGTGACCCTGACCCATTATGACCCAAAATGACCCACTATTCGAATTTGCCTGGATATGTAACCTATCCCAATGACTTTCTCGTGCCCGGAAACGATAGAATAAAAAAATTAGTAATTAAAAATTTAGTAAGAATATTTTTTTTTTTTTTTTAGATTTGGTATTTTAGAATAAAAATCGAGTATGAGATTCTCTAGATAAAATTAGCGTGAACAACAATGACCGAAAAATGACCCACTAAACGAATTTTCTCTAACTTAATCCAATGGTCTTCTTGTAACCCAAAATGGTAGAATACAAAATTTGATCAAAATCGTTGGAGCCATATTTTAGGTAAAATTTGTTTGACCTATGTGACCCAAAAATGACCCACTAGTCGAAGTTTTTCGAAGCCTAATAGTTTTGTAATAATATGACCTAGCCTAATAGTTTTCTCGTGATAAAACACGGTTGGATACAAAACTTTGAGATAATCAATCCAGTCGCTGTTTAAATATAAGTAACTTGATTCTGACCCATTCTGACCCAAAATGACCCACTAATCGAATTTTCTCAAACATGTGAACAAGCCAAATGGTCTTTTCGTGCCCGAAAATGGTAAAACACAAAATTTTGTCGAAATCGATAAAGCCGTTTTTAAGATAAAATTTACACACACACACACATACACACAATTTTTGCTCATATTATAGTATAAGATACTTCTAGTCCATATTTATCTATATGTATTATAGCGATAAAAATCAGAATACTCTTTTGTAGAGTCAGGAATGAAATAACAGTTCATTGTATCTCAAAACTAGTAATAATAGATGATAGTATCGGATAGAAATGACGCCTTTCACAATGATTGTTTCAAAAGCCATAAACATCCCAAAGTACAACGAAAATTAAATGAAGTACTAGAGATAAACTAATGGCGATGAAGTATTTTATTTTATCAAAGATATTGTATCGTTCATATATTAGAGATTTTGTAGGTTAAACAAATGAGGCAATATAATAGAGTAAAATCTAAGAAAATGAAATCGATAGGGATTGCAACAAAATCATATTTAGATAAATTTCAATCTTAGCATGTTAGAACTGCATTTTACATATTTAGCAAGAATTAGTATTAATTACAAATATTCTAAATGAAATAGTAGTGCAATGATCCTCAGAATTTCAAAAGAGTTCGGGCACGTTGTTCAAAGAGTCAACATATTAAATTACAATTACAACAGATAATATGTTAGTCACCACGTGACTTTATATTGTCATGTTATTGAGACTCTCATGTGAATGTCATTTTGAGACTCAATTTCAAAGTTATTGTGAACGTTTCATTTTGATAAATCTCCAAATAATGTCACATTAAACTCACAAAGGCAAAAATAATTTAATCAACAACCAACTCTTTATTAATTGCACTTCTTCTTGTTCATGAGTATGTAATTAATCAAGATAATTTAAAATTCAAGTGTTTTATAAACATACCTTGAACGAGGTGATAGCAAATTTCGTTATTGAAGTATTAAGTAAAATTTTTTTAACTCAAATAATGGTGCCATACTACTTGTAGATTCTAAGTAGTGTAAGTACCTTGCTTAAAGAAATAAAATATTAAATTACAAAATATGACAGATAATATGTTAACTTTTGAAGAAAAAAAGAGACTAAATAACGACCGGCTGTTTAACAATTGTGATTCTACTTGTTTAGAAGTAGGTAATTAATCAAGATTATTTAGTCAAGTGTTTTTAGCATAAAATATTTTTTTTTTCAACTTGGATAATGGTTTTTAATTATTGTAAAATATTATTCAAAAAGAAAAATAAAGGTTTTACAAAGATGTTATCCTTTTCCACTATTAGAAATTTTTTAAAACTATTTTCAGATTTGATTAAAATAATGTACATTGTTATAAACGTTCTATCTTTTTTATAAAATGAAACTGTGGAAACTAATATATTTTTTAATTATACTATTATTAAATTTGCTGTTAAAGTTTACATTGTTCTATAAAATAAAACAAACCTTTAAATATTAATGAATATGAAATTTTAAGACAAATTTCAAAAATGAAATATCTTCGATGATAGTAGCCACATTGAGAATCTATTTACTATAATATATAGAGAGTACAGACTAACAAATTAGTGGGTCTTATATATTGACATATCAGCTTCGATAAAAATTAATACTAAACTTGGACAAGCTGCTTGAAAATATTTCCACTTTTTTAAGAGTATGGCAGACGCAAGATTGTTTAACATTGAAGAGTTAACAACCCTAATAGCATGCATGGTCACAGTGACGTCACTGTGAGTCACTTTCGTCACATCACATCTGTGACCAGAATGCCACCACTCAGTGACGTCACATTGTGACGGAGATGTGACTTTCTTAAAAATCTTTAGAAATTTATAAATATCCTTCAAAACATGTTATTTACTTTAAAAAACATGTTTCTGCCAATTTAAAAATCGTCGCTTTTGTCAAATTAGTCACAAATGACACATTTTTCACAAATTTGTCACATTGTGACCACTTTGTGAAACGTCACAAAAGAGCTCTAAAACGGCCATAACGAGTTCACATTTTAGTCACTGTGACTTCACATCGACGTCACGTGACGTCACATCGACAAAATTAATGTTTTGAATTTAGAATTGTATGACAAAAATAATGAAACTTGAAAATTTAAAAGTTAACACGATTGTACAAGGTGAAATTCGATTAATTTCAACGGATTAATTAATGGTTATGATAATAATAATGATAGTAGTAAAAAATAAAACATTACAAAAATTAATAGCATAGCTGCCAACTTTTACGTATTTTTTCTACCACTAAAATTGTACAGAGGTTTTCCATTTGTTTAATCATAAGATTTCAACGATTAAATAAGGCAAAATTTATTACAAAATTTTTGTGGTAGGAAAAATGCGTAAAAATTGGCAGCTATGCTAATAGTAAACTCGTGAAAATAATTTTAATGAAATTTTAATTTAATGTAAATTTTATAGTTACAAAACAAAGTGTAATCGATGAAAACAACAACATAGATATTTTTTATCACTAAAACGACCATAGAGGTCAAAATAACTTATACCAAGCATAATGATTTCGATGCGAATCATTTTTTCTAATGAGTTAAATTTGCATAATAGTATTCAAGTTAAATAAATAAGTTGAATAGTTTAAAAAAATCATGTTTGAACATTCTTTATAATAATTGAGTAAAATTTGCTATTGATTTAATTATAACAGATGCAAATTTTTCATTTTTCATTTTTGGGTGAAAAAAGTCCGGGCCAGGATTCGGAACCAGGGATGTATTGGCTCAAGCCGCCAATGCTCTTCCAACTCAGCCATTCCGGACACGAACACTGGGAGACTATTTCACCTTTTATTTTAGAGCATTGGCGGCTCCAGCCAATACGTCCCTGGTTCGAATCCTGCACCGGACTTTTTTCACCCAAAAATGAAAAATGGAAAATTTACATCTGTTATAATTAATTTACCGATTGAATAATCGTGTTTAAAATTAATCTAATGTGATTTCGTATGCAGCGATTTTCTGCAGATCCATATATTGACCTTCGATTTATTCGGTTGAGCTGATCCATAGTATCAGACCAGATAAAGTGATCGTTGAGGTTAATTGGGTTAAACAGTCCTCCAGTGTTCGTGTCTGGGATGGCTCAGTTGGGAGAGCATTGGCGGATTCAGCCAATACATCCCTGGTTCGAATCCTGGCCCGGACATTTTTCACCAGAAAATGACAAATGGAAAATTTACCGATTGAATAATCGTGTTTAAAATTAATCTAATGTGATTTCGTATGCAGCGATTTTCTGCAGTTCCATATATTGACCTTCGATTTATTCGGTTGAGCTGATCCATAGTATCAGACGAGACAAAGTGATCGTTGAGGTTAATTGGGTTAAACAGTCCTCCAGTGTTCGTGTCCGGGATGGCTCAGTTGGGAGAGCATTGGCGGATTCAGCCAATACATCCCTGGATCGAATCCTGGCCCGGACTTTTTTCACCCGAAAATGAAAAATGGAAAATTTACATCTGTTATAATTAATTTACCGATTGAATAATCGTGTTTAAAATTAATCTAATACTGATTTAGTATTAACTATAATTTTTGTTTCTGAAAATGCGCTTTGTACGTGTGCGCACTTATCTACTTACTTTTTTATTAGTTTTTACTTACCCATCATACGTAGTATAGGGTAAATCTTGCAATCGTTTTGAAAATCGAAAAAATTTTTTGACGGATTTACACGTTTTAGATAATGGAGATTCCGAAAAAACATATTTTTAGAAAAAAAAAATTGCCGTCCGTCTGTCTGTCTGTCTGTAAACGCCCCCGAACAAATTGAGATAAAGACTTGAAATTTTGTATGTAGTTAGTATGTAAGAATGGGACGAAGCCTATTTAATATCAGCAACCTCGATTTTCCGGAACTATTTTCCATACTCTCGAAAAATTCGTTCTGATGAAAGGTATATAAAATTTTTCGAATTTTTTTGTTCTAAGGAATGAACGTAAAAGGCAATAAAATAACACACATTTTGCATATAGAACGAAGTCGATCGTATTATTAGTTGTCGAGATATTTGTAATCCTGTTTTCCACATTCTTCGATTTTTCATGACCCTGTATTTCATTCAAATTTTAATTCAGAGGTATATTTTAATTGGAAATGAGACGCTTAGTCCGACGCAGTTAATTGTTAGTTAATAGAATTATTATTTTTGGAGTCATAAGGATGTTTCTTTCACGGAGTTCGGTACTACTTGAGTAGTTTGGCGTTTTATATAATTTGTCGAAATTGGTACATCAGCAGTTCTTTAATATAGCATTACTATGTATATTAACAATATTTAAATTTTGTTTATGAATTGCAATGCATTGTATAAATAGTTTTCACATGTTTTATTTTCATATACATATCCATGATGGGTGAGTATTACGGTGGCCCCCAACGACTAGTTTATTAGTACTTTATTTTTTTATTTTACTTTCTTAGAAATATTTCGCGGAAGTTTACACGATGCAAAGTTCTTTCTCGCATAAGCACACCAAATTTTCCTTAACAGAAATGCAGCAAAATTTTCTTTACAGTAATACTGGTTTCAAAGAGAAAAGTAATCGGGAAATTAAGCATCTGTATGAATCCTGATAGTTTGATTTTCCCATTTTCGCTTGAATGAATGGGAATTAAAAATTAAATTTGAATTGTTTGAATCAGGGATGACAGTTTAGCCTTCATTTTTCTTCCGAAATTTCAAATTCAAGCCGGAACTTTCAAAAGAAATATTTTTATCTTTAGTTTCATGAAAGGAATGTCTTTCTTAATTTTTGGTATGAACTCTAAATTTTGCATTAAGCCCTCCGAAACGAACACTTTTTACAGAATTTTTAATAATAGCTAAAACCTTGTGTGGAAAATTACAATAATTAAAATCAACGTTTAACACACAATAAATAAACACACACCACATAGTATACGTTTCACGAGCACCAGGGCTCGCTTAATCAGTGTATTAAAGTTAAAATGTCAAATTTCTCCTCTGGATCATTGGGGTATTTACAATATACAATGTCAGTGTGGTTTGTCCTATATTATACAAACAAAACGTAAACTCAGAAAAAGAGTCGCTGAACATATAGGTTATGTTAAAAGAAAAGAGTTAAAGAATTCCTCTATTGCTTCTCATTGTTGGGAGGAGGGCCATAATTTTAATTTTACCTCTGCTACTATTATCCAAAAATGCACTACTACGCTAGACTTAGACTTTTTCGAAGCACTCCATATACATAAAGCAAAAAACTCCTTGGTTAATGATCTTTCAAGTATATCGTACATCTCAACTTTCTGGTTAGATTTATTATGTCATAACACCTCATTTCCGGTTTAATCTTATTGGTTGCTGAGGCTTGTGGGTATTTTGGTATTATGTTTGCGATCATTTGGGTCTCTGACTTGCTGTAAGTTGAGGGGTTTTTCTGTTTTTAAACATTTTAACTTTTATACACTGAGGAAGCGAGCCCTGGTGCTCGTGAAACGTATACGTATGTGTTGTGTGTTTATTTATTGTGTGTTAAAAGTTGATTTTAATTATTGTAATTTTTAATCTTTTATCACCGTTTTTTTAAAAAAGAGATTTTTACTTAATGGAATCTGAGAAGTTCTCGGATGAAATAAAACAATATTTATAATAAAAAATTAGTGATGAGAATAATCAAAAATTCTAAGCACTTTTTGCAGCACCTATACCAGTCGTTCATCCCCAAGCAGTTAAAAAAGAATACCAGATTTTCCAATCCAGATTTAAAGTATCAAATTAACATAAAGCGGAAAAATCTAGGTATGTCCAGCAGCTACGGCAACTCCAGCTTAAATTATTAAAATAATGTAAACAAGAATAATCAATCTATGTCCAGCCTTTCAATGTTGAACGTTTCGAAACAGTTACGTCTCACTCTCATTACAGCATTTTTATTAAACTTGTTTTTTCTATTTCTTTTACTTTCCAATTTTTTCCTTTCATTCCTTTCAAATGAAAATTAAGTTATTGTTTTTAAACAAAGTGCATTGAAATTTTGTTTGATAGCTGATAGTCAGATATTGAATAAAAGTAAAAATTCGGGAACATTTCGTAAGAAATTAAAAGCTGCATGCTTTTGTCATTTCGCTGTCGAATACGAACAGTTTGATAAATGAGACAGGCCACATAGCATTCAATATATTATTCATACCGAAATTTCCTGCGTATAATCCACGAATCAAGCAATTCTTTTTCGACCCAGAAAAATTTGAAAATTAACTGTGACTTTTTACATCGCAGTAAATATGTGGCTTCGATTACAAAATAAAATTTCTGGGTCGAAAAAGAATTGTTTGATCCGCGGATTATACGCAGGAAATTACGGTACTATAATGCATAACCTTAATCTCAAATTCAAGTGACTCAGCGAAAATTTAAGAAAGTATAATTATAAGAGGGGAAATTAGATGCAGTGGAGTCGATTCGGGCAACTTTTTAATTTTAATTTCTTACACCTTACTCAAAAAACAAAAAACGAAAAATCTTTCATAAATTTTGGCATCACGTGCGAATAACATATTTTATAGAATTTATTAAAAAAATACATGTGAAAATGGAATATAAATATAGTTGTCGGTTGCAATCCTGTGGATCTGTTTAGTGTTTAACCCTTTAAGTATGTTGGAAATTTTAAAATTATAAAAAATAATATTGATAAAATACAGAAAATTAAAAAATAAATAAATACACAAACTTAATTAATTTAAATTTAGAAATAAATATTCCAAACGTTATACATTTGATAACACTGAGAAACATAAATTTTGTTATATCATTCAATACACAGAAAATACAGATGCATAATCAGATTTAGAAGTTTTTCTTCTAAAGTTATAGTATTGACGTTACATTCTGGAACAATATTCACAGACAAAAATACCCCTCTTTCTTGAGAAAACAACACTTTTGCTTATAGTAAACGCAAAAACCACAGAATAAACTTGATAAAGAAGGAAAAAGAAATTCTAGATCCTTGTTTGAATTGCTACAAAGCGATTATGTTTCAAACTCAAACAAAAAACTTTTAACATTTCAGAAGCTTTGAGACACTGTGCTAACTTTTAAAATGACTTTAATAAATATAAAGTTGAAAAATAAATGTTTGAAATACAATATATTTAATATAAACAAAAAAGATTTATACATTTTGTTAGTAACAATGTAAAATTGCAGATATGAAAGTTATATTTGAAAGTTCCGTTTTAACACTTAAAGTTCAGGTTTCCTGGTGAATGTTTCCACAGGCTGTTACCTGTAAATCAATTTAAAAGAAACAGCTGATTAGTGGATCCAAACAACAATAGCTCCTTACGAAAACTATCATCACGCATGCGCTATCCCGATTCCGTTTAGTAGTTCAGATGGCTAACTTTTGGTGAGCTTTTTAGGTAAAGCAACCTTTGAAATTCATGATATTTAAACATTTCAGGAAAGCTTTGAAGATAAACTGTATGGCCGAATGGTTAGAGCATTGAGCTTGCAATTAGACGTTGTGGGTTCGAATCTTTCCCGGACCAAAAGTTGGTTTAAGTTTTTTTATTATTATTGGTTGCTTTTTATTAATAAATAAGACAGTTTTATTAAAGATAATTTTTTTATTTAATTCTAAATTCCTTTTAATATTCTAAATATCGTTCCAAAGTGATTTATATATATATGAAGCAGATGAAGAAAAAAAGTATTCTGCGAAAATATCCGTATACATGTAAAAATAATTATTTCTTAATTAATTTCTTTCTTTTTTTTAATTTTAGAAGTGAATAAAAATTATGCATAAATCGAAAAATCCGGAGCTAAAAATGTTGTAGAAATCGAAAAATCCGGAGCTAAAAATGTTATATAAATGGAAAAATCCGGAGCTAAAAAATTCTGCATAGATTAAAAATCCGGAATTAAAAATTTTGAATAAATAGAAAAATCCGAAGTTAAAAATTTTGAATAAATCGAAAAATCCGGAGCTAAAAATGTTATATAAATGGAAAAATCCGGAGCTAAAAATGTTATATAAATGGAAAAATCCGGAGCTAAAAATGTTGTTGTTGTTGTATTTTGTGTCGGCCGATTATCTACGCTATGGGATATAGGCCCTATGGGGAGGGATGCCCTTCGTGGGGGTCTTTCTAAGGGAACCTAACCCGTATTTACGCAAGGTTCGAAGAAAACCACGAAAACTCCGAACGGTTAGGCCGACGGGCGCGATTGGGTTCGAACCCAGCACCTGCCGTCTACCAGTTGAGAGGTCAGACCCTCTCGGCCACTGGTGGGGCAGCTAAAAATTTTATATTAATCGACACTGGATTCGCCTTTGTACTTGACAGTTCTTTTTAAAGCTGTACTGCCAATCCTGATTACCACTTTAGCACTAAATGAGTTTAAAGTAGATTAAAATAATCAACTATAGATGTTAATATTTAATTTTATTTAAAAACATTTCAGTACTTTCAAACTTTTAATCAGAATCTTCCTCGGAGTTTGTTTGTATTTATGTCGGCCAATTATCTACACTGTGGGATATAGGCCCTGAGGGGTGGGATGCCCTCCGTGAAGGTCTTTCTAAAGAAACCTAACCCGTATTTACGCAAGGTTCGAAGAAAACCACGGGAAACTCCGAACGGTTAGGCCGACGGTCGCGATTGGGTTTGAACCCAGCACCTACCGTCTACCAGTTTCGAGATCAGAACCTCGCGGCCACTGGCGGGGCCGATCTTCATCAGAGAATATTTTCTTTTATGAATACAAAAATATGATTCCGTTTTGAAAATGAACGAGACTTGAAGATTGAACTGATTTGATAATCGCCTTTTAAGTAAGCCTGAACATTTTAAAGTCCATATTATACATTTTATGTTAAAAACAAGGTGAAAATTTCATTCCGTCATATATTTTACAGTGAAACCTCCGAATAAGGGACACCTATGCGACCGGAAATTTTGTCCCTTAAATAGAGGTGTCCTTTATTCGGAGTTTTTATTACAGTGAAAATTCTAAATAAAAGACAGTTAGGGGACCGGAACTTTTGTCCCTTAAATAGAGGTGTCCCTTATTCGGAGTGTCCCTTATTTGGAGGTTTGACTGTATATTTATTTACAACGTAGTCGATACTGGAATGAATGGAATATGAATAGAAATGGAATGCAAGAATTTGAAAAATAAATACAAATACGAGCGTCTTTGTTTGGACCGAGACCTGAAGAATCTGAAATTTCTACAGTCATTTTTCTTCCACATTTTCCCTTTCAGACCAACATAGTTTCTTCGAAGAATCCAATTTTGTGTGCGTGTGTGGAGCTAGAATCGCACAGCATTTTTTCCAAATGTTAGAAAATTAGATTTTGACAAGGGAAATTCCTTGCATAGTGTCGATTGATTGGTTCCATTTTCAATACGTTTAAAAATTTGAATCTTATCCTCAGTCAAAAATGCTTTTCTTATTATAGAATTCACCCTTTTCGCGAATTTTTTAAGCAGGTCTTTAAAAAATGTCTTTTTATCACAAATCAATCATAGAGTAATGAATAAAGGCACTGTAAAAAGACTGACATTCGTAGACTGTTTCGATTATCCCTTTAAGACCCAGCTCGCACGATCGTGCGGGTTAGACATTGATTTAAATTTTTGCTTCTGAAACAGTCGTATGTAATATAAACCCAAATCGAACGATCGTTATGATTAACAGAAGAGTAAAGTATCTTTTTTTATCAACAGATAGCGGTAGTAGTCCATGTTTTACTTTCAGGCAGCATGTCTAGATTTGTTTATAAGTACAACGGATATAGCTCATCATTTTATTTGTCGTAAAAAGGTAATTATCAATATATTTTTAATTGCTTAGATAAATATTTTTGCTTTAATGTCTAAATAAATGTAATATAATAAAAAACATTAATTATACACTATTTATTTTGCTCTTAGGATTCAAGATTTCGTCACCCGCACGATCATGCAACTTAAGCGTTACGTTAGTCAGTGCTACTGTAAAGGTTAGTGTTTTTCAATGTTCATTTTGTATTCTTTTTCAACAAATTTGATGACAGCCAAAATAAAACGAAGTATACTTTACACAAATCATACTATATTATTTTCTCCGGTATTGTCATAGATACCCCCCCCTCTTTTTTAAATTAATTTTTACTTTTTACTTTTTAATTAATAAAATTTTTAAATACTTTTTCTAATTTTTTATGCAGTACTTTGTTAACTTTTAATAAAGCAAAATAAAATACCTTTTCAGATGTTTAAACGGAAAAGAATTCTCACTCAAGAAGAAATATTTCAATTGATGAATAAATCAGATTCTGAATTTAGTGATCTTTCGGATGATGACAACGTTACGGACAAAATATTTGAAGCAGATTTATTAGAAGGACAGTCAAGTTCAGATGAGCTCGATGAAGAAAAAATGACAATTTTGGATCATTCTTCCTCCTCAAAGTCTCCTGAATTCATCTCCCAAAGTTCTATCTCCAAGGCAGTTTCGAAAAATGCTAAAAGAATGAAAAAAGAAAAAAAAGGAATACAAGTGGACTGTTAAAAAGTCCATTTCTGTACCTCATCCTGGACCTTTAGATTTCATGCAACTGCAGGTATGTTTTTCATTTGTTAAGTTATAATAAAAAAAGTTATAGACTTATAGAAGAAATTAAATCGATATAATAAATAAAAGCTTTAAAATATGACAAACGTTTTTAAATTAGTTAAAATATTATTTTTTTAAGTAGATAAGTACATCTCCAATATTATTTTTTCCTACTTTTTTAGGCTTTAGAGCCAGTAAGGACTCCATTCCAATATTTCAGCCAATACTTCTCAAATCGCTTTTTTGAAGACGCCGCTTTCTTCACTAATCAATACTCCGTCATTAAAACAGGAAAATCCCTGAAATCTAATGGATTGGAATTAAAATCATTTGTGGCTTCCAATTTGATTATGGGATGTATAACGTTTTCACGATTAAGAATGTATTGGCAAACAGAAAATAAGTATCCACCAGTAGCTGATTTAATTTCGCGAAGCAGATTTTTGGAGTTGAGAAATGCTTTTCATGTTGTGGTCATTAGTATATCTCCTGCAAACTTAAATGAAAATAAATTGTGGAAGGTTCAACCCATTCTGGATGCCTTCAGAAAAGTATGTTTAATTTTGCCACGGGATCATGTGTCATACTCTATAGATGAGCAAATGATCCCATTCACAGGTCGTTGTCCAGACAGACAATTTGTGAAAAACAAACCTAGGCCTGTTGGGCTGAAAAAATTTGTCCTTTGTACATCAACTGGCTTAGTACTCGATTTTGAGATATATCTAGAACAATCAACTCGATTGGTTCATTCTGAACTCGGACTTTGACCATCGGTCATACTTAGACTAGCAGAAACTTTCCCCCCAAAAGTTTTTTGTATTTCGACAGATATTTTACAACATTACCATTGTTAGAAAAATTAAATGAGATGAATATTTATGCAACCGGCACTATTATGCCAAATCGTATTAGTGGGTTTGAAAAAGCTAATGGAGATAAAATGCAACGTGGAACATGTATAGAACATGTTACGAAAGACAATGAAATTGTGATTGTGGAATGGAAAGACAGTAAGAAAGTTATCATGGCATCAAATTGTTGTGGTACTGAACCACTGGAAAAAGTGGAACGCTGGTCAAAACCAAAGGTGAATATATTGAAGTATCATGTCCTTCTATTGTGAAAACATATAACCAGTGCATGAAAGGAGTAGATGTTTGTGATCAGCAGATGGAGTGTTACAGAACGTGGTTCAAGACAAGAAAATGGACATGGAAGGTCATTTTACATTTCATTGACTTAGCAATAGCGAATTCTTGGTTTCAGTACAAACGGGATGCAATAGCTAATAAAATTCCCCCCAAAAATCAAATGGATCTCTTAGCATTTAAGTTACAAGTGGCTGAAGCTCTTGCGTCATGTCCATCTGCTAACAGACTTGTAGTAAGCGATGATGAAGATGATGGTGCTGTAATTCCTCTTGTGAAACGATCTAAATATTATAACCCGCCTGCAAAAAAACCATGCTTGGATAAAAGGTATGATTGTTACAACCATTTCCCATGTGTTGGTGACATTTCAAGGCCTTGCAAGTGCAGGTTTGAAAACTGCGAAAGCAGTTAAAAAACACGTTGTGAAAAATGCAACGTTTATTTGTGTATGTCAAAAACAAAAACATGTTTTAAAGATTTTCATTATAAAAAAGTCCAAATATTATAAAAAGTCCACTGTAAAAAGTCCATAAAATAAAAAATAATATATCAATAATTAACATATTTGTAAAAAATTTTTTGTTTCAATTTTTCTTTTCTATCCGTTTAGAGCCAGAAAATGTAAAAATCTTAACATGTAACAAGTAATGATTTCACAGGAAAAGCCCAACCCGCACAATCGTGCAGGTGTGGCTTTCACAGAATTTCATTTGGATTTCCAGAACAAATTCTATTAGTGACCTTGGATTCTTTTCCAGAGCAGTCTCAAAATGTTTAACGGGGGGGGGGGGGGGTGGAGAGGCCTGTCTCTAACATCTTCATAGCTACGGCCCCGATTCCAATTCTAGTTCTATGCTTTTATATATTATCTTTATATTGTTTTCTCGTGAGCTTGAAGAAAGGTGCGTGCAGGTCCATAAAAATTTCCGTAGAATTCTTCTCCTTATTAAATCGTAGAAAATGTTACAAATTCTGAAAATCATAAAAACCAAAGCTTTCTATCCTGAAATGATTCGAATTTTCGCTTTAAAATATTATTTTAAAATATTATCTATGTACCTTAGCTAAATAGAAGAAAACTGTTTCTTAGAGATAACTAGAAAAAGCACAACGAATTATTTTGATATTTAATGAATCATTCGGTATGCGAAAAAAAAACATAGCTGCTACCTTCGTATACTTTTTAATAAACTTAACGCAGAAATTATTTATAGAAAACATTATAAGTGAGCAACAATGAAACAGCTTCCGAATTGCCTGGTTGCTGTGCAGCTGTACATTCAATGTAAAGGTGATTCATTAACCATTTGGTGACGAGCGACATGTATACGTACCGCGAATCTGTTTTTAAAAACAGGAGAACTGGCTTGATCTTATTTATATAATTATAAAGAAAAAAATATTTTTGTGGCAACATTGATTTCTTGACTATTTTCTTTTGAATAACTACAGAAACCAATACGTAGGTTATATTTAAAATTTCTCAAGTTTCTATTATAAAATGTATGTCTTTAATTAAAGAGCTTCTAAATAAGAGGTAATATAAATTAATAAATAAAAATTCCTATGTAATAAAATTACTTTAAAAAATATTATTTTAAGCCGGAAATATTATGAAGCTTTTAAATTTATTATTAGATGCAAGAGTAATATCATGCTTCCTTGTTAGGGTTATATTTGCCTCTAGATAATTCACTCTTAATTTAGTGATTGTCTAAAAGTACAGTACTAACAAGGAAGGTCTCCATACGGGCATACTCAGAAAAATCTGAAAAAATTACAGAAAGTTCTTCTCATATAGTTACATATGTTTATAAAAAAATTTCGGCGGAACCTCCTTATAACGTCCGTAAAAAAATAATAAAAATTTCGTTTATTTGGCGGTTTATCTCCGGTTGGCGAAAAAACGAAATTTTGAAAAACACGCTTTTACGCTTCGAATACTTTTTAAAGAAAAAACTTTCTATGTTCAATTTATTTAAATAAGTTTAGTTTAAGTAATTTTAGTTTTGCATTTTTACTTTACTTTAAGTGTAATTTTGTCATATATGTTTATATGTACTTATAACAAAATGAAATTAATATATTTTATCATTTAAAACACAATTTAAATTGATTAAAATTGTTCCAAATTGAAAAATACACTGTTAACATCTGCTGCATTTTGTTGCAACGCACTCCCTTGCTTGTATTGAAAACGGTTACTTGGCCATGAAATGGAACTTTCTCATTGGTTGAAATAGAGATATTATATACAAGCGGTGGAGTGCGTTGCAACAAAATGCAGCAGATTTTTAACAGTGTATGACACGGTCAATTCGCCGTGCTATCGAGCATTCTCATTGGTCAGAAGAGAGATATTCTATAAAAGTAGTGGAGTGACGTTGCAGTAAATGCTGCAGATTTTTAACAGTGAAGTCAATTAAAATCAATTTTCAGATTCGTTAAAATCGTCTGCTTTTGGCGAGGAAATGCATTGCTTGCCAAATCCCGCGTCGCTTTCAGCTTTTCACGCCAATTATTCCAAACTATTTTATTTTTTTACATATCTAATAATGTAATTCCGCCGCTAATTTTCACTGATCCTTTATTACCTACATGAGTAGTTTAATTCGTATTTTTTTCAAAAAATTCTGAGTATGCCCCCAATGGAGACCTTCCTTGTAAGTCTCGGATTCGGATTCCTCAGAACTTTTTCAAGTCCAAATTATGGTTTTTCCCAAACTTCGGGTCATCAAAGAAGTTACTTTTTAAATAAAAAGAAAAATAAATTTCATCACTTATCCCCTTGGGGACGAGAGACACGTATACGTGCCGCAAAAAGGCTTAAAAATCTTTGTTTACCCACCACCAGTAAAAATTTACTGTAAAACTTACCTTATTTAATTGGAGCATTTTCGATTTAAAATTACACGAATTTTTGTTTTTAAAAACCGGTGAAAAAACATTAAAAATTTTGTAAAAGGCTCCCATCGCGAAGAGGTTAAGGTAAAGCAAGGACAACCGTGAATGAAAATTCTTAATTGTGGTTAGAACATAAAAAATAATACAATAAAAGAATTAAACAAATTACTATGAAGTTAATGCCTTGAGAGTCGGTGCGATATATTTTATTCCAACTACGATTAATGAAGATTTGGACTAGAAATATTTTATTAAACTTCGTGCATTATTAATTAAATTATTAAAAAAGTCGTGCTTGTTCCTATTTTGAAATAAAATTTTTCCAAATTTTCAGTGAGACGTAAGAACTTAATTACTTGCTCCTCGAAGATCTAGGATATTTTAAAGCGTGACAAAATCAGGTATTTGCCAGGTATTTTTGATAAAAAAAATACTGGTAGTTTCCTCTTTTTTATGTGTTTTTCCCTGATTACTCACCATCTTGTAAACTTCTTAAAATCCATTCAATCTCTTGGCGCGTAAGAACCCTGGTATATAAGTGAGGAAAAACTAAGAAATAAACATTCCATTACACTGTAAAAAAACGGACGATTTTACGGAAGTATTACTCGTAATCCGGACGCCAGTATAATTTACTGTTTTTTAACGGAAAAACTTCCGTAAAATATTCCGTTTTTTCGAGTTTTTTCCAGATTTTAAGGAAATTTTTCCGTTAAAAAACAGTATATTATACTGGCGTCTAGATTACCAGTAATACTTCTGTAAAATCGTCCGTTTTTTTTTTACAGTGTAGTTTTTTGTAAAAACTTTCTTGCTTAAAATGATTAACCCCTTAATGGTTGGATTAAATTACGATTTAGAAATTCAAACTCATTACTGCCACCACTTTTAAAAAAAAAAAAAATTCTTTTTATTTAATCACGAGTAAAAAGATACCAGAATAAAAACAATTACACAATTTTATAAAACTGGTGGGATTCAAACAATTCTGAATAAAAGCTGTGATGCTTTTCGCCCGGGAATTTCTCGGGCGCGACGATTAAGTGTTTAAAAAGAATTCGAAGATGTGCATCTATGTTTTTGTGCATGCAAATTTGTTCATTAAAATGTCAAAGTCTTTCATTATACTGCTTGAGAGTGGTCCCATTTCAAACTTACCACTAATTTTATAACATCATTTTCATCTTAGATTATTACAAGAGTTGTAAAAGCTCATCATCTAGTGTCAAAAATAAATCACAGAGAGAATTTCTCCTCAGGAAAAGATGAATAGACACCGCAATTTACAAATGAAGTTCTTAGAAATTAAAATCTTGTTACTTTCATTGCAAAAGTAAATGTCATTGTACAAGTAAAATTTTATTTGTATATTTCTGGGGCGTATATATGTTTGTAATTAAAGTTACGTGTACTGAAGTAGGACCACAGCGTTAATCGGTGTTAATGGGTTAACACGAACAGCAATACCAGGGTTCATACTGGTAATTAATTTTTTACGTCTTTTTTTATTTTTATACCAGTATTTTTATAAATAATATTGCTGTGAAAAAAAAAAAAAATATTGCCTTTACTCTTTATTCATAAACTTCTAAGTGTTTCAATGATTCATACTTTTACTTTAGACATTAAAGTATAATTTTCTTTTCTTAATGTTGAATAAGCCTCTTAAACAATATTTTCTCATGGCTTTCTATACCTCATTCAGTAGGAACACTTTTAAATTGGATATTGCGTTGCTCCGTAACTATCTAATCCAGAACAGCTTTTACATTGCTTCATTTTCCGCTATTTTAATAGAGAAGTTCTACCAAAAAAAGTCAAATATAATATAAATTTACCACTGTGTAGCAACAAAAGTACTTTAAATTAAAAAAAGGAAAGTATTTGCGCTCTGAAGGAAACACTGTATATAAGTTTTTTTTTTTTTCTTTTTGCTTATGTTATTTATTTGAATATGGTGTATGTATCTATGTTATAAAGCTAAAGAACATTTCCTTGATATATTTTATGCCGTTCCAGAAATGCCTGAGGTAGGATACATAATAATGTCTCGATACAAAAAGGTTTTCTGCAATTTTGTTATCTTATTATTGATCCAGCTTCACTATGAATGGAGTAAGGATATTTGCAAGTTGTAAATATCATTTCCCAGTCACGTACATTTCAAATGTAACTCAAAAATCTCACAGAAAAATAAATGGTATTCAAAATACAGAATAAACGTATATGGATGATTCTCAAAATAGGGGGCAATTTATGTCTTTCGACCTACAAAAAAATTGAGAGGGTTTTCTGTATTGTTTTTATATTTAGATATGTTTGTCTTAATATTATTCATTATTTGCACTCAAGAATTACTCACTTTTTAGTTAAAAACACCTTAAAATAACAGAATAAATGTTCAAAATGTTATTAGCATGGATGTCCACAGCAGCTGTGCCTTGTATATACTATCTTTTTCAAGAGTTAATATCATGTTTATAAAATAAAACAAATGTTATTTTTTCTTTAAATTAATCAAGGAGAGGATTTATCCAATAAATTTCTTTTTAAAAATAAAATTATAGTATATAAAAAAAGAATTAAAGTTTGTCCTCCATATTCTGTTTTCAAAACAAGGTCATACTATAACAGCTGGTTATTAATCAAAATTTCATTTTCACATATGACAATAGTTTGAAAATATAAAGTTTCTCCATGGCAACAAGTAGCCGTTTTATCCCAGCCTGAAAATAGAAACATGTATTGTATTTTAAGAATAGAAGTTGAATATTAGGGGCGTACATCAATTGTATGTCATTAGAATGGATAATAATTTTCATGTTTATTTTATAATTAAAATTTTTATTTTACTTATTTGCATAGGACTTTTGCCTTTTAAAAAGGCCCCAGAAAGGACTATTGCATTGTGATTATATTATGGCTCATAATCTTATTTAAATTAAAATTTGTCATTAGCATGGACAAATATCAGTGTCATTAGCATGGTTTTTCTGTCCATGCTAAAGACTCCTATGTGCATAAATGTAACCATTGCTTATATTCTATCTTGTATAAAATTTAATTTTACACATAAATTTAGGTATTACATTTATTATCCCTAAAATTTTCATTAAATCTATCAGAAAATCACTAAGACAGCTTCTTACATTGTTAAAGTCAGAATGTTGCTCATGTAAACAAAGTTTGCTCTTTGGTAATGTTTTTATTCTCCTTATATGTATATATGGAAAAATGGAAACCATTTGCTGAAAAGCAAGGCTAATAAATATAGAAAAAAATATTTAAACAGGAAGAAAATAAAAATTTCTTGATATATTTATTCCATGCAATTTGTTTTGTCATTAGCATGGCTCAAAAAATACTAATTATTTTTTTAAAGTTAATTTTTAAATATTTAGCTCTGCTGACTACATGTAAAGTATACCTAATACTATATTAACAACACCTATTTTTTTCAGAAATTTTACTAACAGTAATTTTTTTAAGATTTTACTTTTGAAATTGTCCCCTATTTTGAGAATCACCCATATAGTACGTATGAATAAAAGCCTTTCTTGATTCTTATAAAAAATTTATTTTTTAATCCTTTGAAGGGCAAGTAACTTCTTTCTATAATGTTTAATTCCCACCGGAAAATTGCAATTTTCTTCGTCTTTAATAAGAAGAAGCCATTCTGTTATTTATTTACATTTTAATTATCAAATTTAAAAAAAATTCTGGTGGAAATTTTAAAATTAGGTGTGATATAATGTATCTCACCACCTTTCAAATGGTTAATATTAAAGATTTAAATTAGCCTTATTTTTCTAGTAAAGGATCTTACTTTTTCCAAAGAATACATTTTTAGATGAAAATCTTTCGAAACAAAAACAGGCTCAGTATTATGTCGATTTAATGGACTGTAATGTTTAACAAATTCAATTATAAAGGCAAAAATAGTGAAATAATACGAAAAATCTCTAATAAAAAAACAGTTCCTTTATGTACATATTTACAATTCTAGAATCAGGACTGACACCATAGTCAGTTACTAAAAATATAGTCATTATAAAATGTGAACAAATACCGCTTAAATTAATACCATAATATACATTATTCTCTTGCATACCTAAAGCAATAAACATTATTAAAACAATAATGTTTTCGCTGACTAAATAGCAAAAAAAGAGGTTTTTTACCATAAAAATATTCGATGTTCAAATAACAACAAAACAAACGAGTTTTTTCTGTTGCCAAACTGTCAAACAAAGATTTGAAAGTAAGCGGGTCAATGCTGGCGTGTTGCCATGGTTTCCAATTTGAGCCATGACATTCAGCCGCCACACTATTTTCAGCAATGCACACGTGGTCAGATTAATCCTGTTCCAGTCAATTTTTCCAATTGAACCTCGAATTTTTGTAAATTTATTTTAAAATAACTTATGCTGGTTGCTTCGTTATTGTTTTTATCACCGTAAAAACAGATTATCGTAATAGTTCTTGATATATTAATTAGAGTAACATCCCCAGTAATTGGAAGGCACCAGTGATTGGCACATCCTAGAAAAATGTCCTAAAATAAGATTTATATCCAGTTTTTTTAAAATGCAAGAACATATACCAGTTATATGCTCATTTACTTTACAAATTATAACTTTGATTTATGCTGCTAGATGACAATAGTGCCTAGGAAAGATAAACAATTATGTCTAGTATCAAATTAGCCATTTTTGTTGCAAATGCTTCTTCTCTGGCTTAAGAAAGCATGCATTTCAATTTATTATTATCTGATTTAAAGTATATTTTAAATTTTAATTGGACAACAGTTTTGTTTATATGAAAAAAGTTACTTTAATTGTGTAAAATTCTAAGTGTCAATTACTGGTTATTACAGCAAATTTGTATAAATATATTTTTATAAAAATACTTTTTCAAATATTTTTTCTTTTAGTGGGCAAAATAGATGCACAGATATGCACTCTTTGATTTAAAAATATTTGCAAGTAAATATTTTATTTCTTGGTAATGAAAATAGAAGTAAGTTTAAAGGCAAATCCTTAATGTGCCAATTACTGGGGGTGTTACCCTATTTCTGACATGTATGCTTATATACTAACCTTAATTTCAATTTATAGGCGTTTGGAGAAATGTATATAGTCAAAATATAATTCCCTTTATTATAAGCTTTTTTTGAAATCTGTATCATTTTGTTTCTCTCTTTAAATAATAATTTAATAAAATAACATCGAAATTAGTTCTCATTTATTAAATTCTGCTAACTTTTACACAAAATTTAAAATCATTAGTATTTTTCATCTTTAAAGACAAGCATGCATGGACGTTTAAAAAAAAAAGACAATATTTACCATTTTAGTGTAAGAGATTCAAATTGGATTTATTATACAAATGTGGGAAAGTCACGAACACAGAGTACGGACAGAGCCTCAACTCGGCTTGAAAAGTACGCCCTCAGTGGATCACTTAAAAACTAAACCACCGCGTTGGCGATTTTTATCCCCGTGATTTCTGTTTAACTGTAATCATATTCTGGCTTGGCACTTCTTGCTGAATGCTGATTTGATTATCTTTGCACACGTGTTTATCCTATTAGATCTTAGATCTCCGCCTTTATATTGATTCGTAATTATTAATGTTATTGTTCTTGGATTTTCAAGTTTAAATTATTAGGTAGTTATGTTAAGAAGAGACACGTGTATTGTTTGCAAGACGAATATTTCTTAATTCTTTCATAAATTTCAAAACAAGAAGCAGCAAGCCGCCGCTGTATTTTTTTTCCTTTTTTCCCTTATCATTTGTCGCCAAGGAAGCGATGTTTCGCCGAATTAGCAACCTCTCTTATGTTATGTTCGTAGTTTCAGAGTCATCCGCTCGTATCGCTACTATCTATGCGTAATCCCATGTTACAACAAGTTGCCATTACAGTATATGAAAGTTGATTCTCTGTTCCGTACTCTGTGGTCACGAAGATAAGCGACATATCACATACAAATTTAAATAAAAGTATTCAATTAAAAATTCAAAAACTGTCCATAATCCCCAAGTGCATAATTTCAGGCATACAGGTGCCTTTCTGCCATTTTCTGTTATACTACATTAGTCTACTCAGAAAACAGCATATAGAAACACAAATACCTATCTTTAGTATTACGATACTTGCCAAATTTGAACTTAAATCTAGTAAAATGAGGGTTAATTTAAATAAGGTTAAATATGTTTTGAACTGGAATGAATTTTAAAGAAATGATAAGAAATAACTACCGTGTGGAAACGGGAATTAAAACTTATAATAATACATTCAAAATATTTTCCGGTTGAAATTAAATCACATTTTACGAAAATTAAGTCGAAGTTAGCAATTATGTATAAGGAACTTTATCACTTTTTCTTACTATTTTTCTTTAACACGTTGAATGCCATGCCTGTGATCGGTGACTAAACTTTCCGATTAGGCCACGTCAGTAACCGGTGACTGACAGTATTGGGATTGTGTACCGGAAATCTTATTTCGCGGCCCAAACGGAAAGTCAGAAAAATTGGACTTGGCACGCAATATATTAACTTATTTGCCAGTAATAAGATTTTTCTTGATCTAACACTTAGTTTTTTTTTATACCACTAATTTTTTTAATTACAATTTCATACAATTTAATGGCAGATACGTTTAAACTAACTATTGCGGAAATTTCACATAAAAAAGTGGTGTTTTTTCTCTTATTTTCAATTTATTGTATGTAAAAAGAAAGAAAGAAACAGTTAAGGGGTTAATACAGTGCTCAGCAAAAGTTTAGCCACTGGTGTTTTTTAACCTTTAAATAAAAAAATACGAACACTTGAGTTTTACAAATGGCTATACTTATTTTCTAATATATTTAAAATAATTTAGAATAAAAAAATGGTTATAATAAAAGATAATATTTAATTTAACTGAAAAAAGTAAAATTTGCATATTGGAAATGTTTAGATACTTTTTTGATTTTTAACCAACTGTTCATGGAAAAATGCTATTTTCCAAGTTATAATGTCACATGTCTGAAGTATTTAATGGTACCTCAATATAACATCAGTTGGTGAAATGCCCCGAGCTAAAATATTCAGTTAGGTGAGGTAATTGAAGTAGGAAAGCTGAAATGGAAAGGGAAGACTTGCAGAAATTTCAGCAGCATTGAATCGTCCAAAGTGGTCTCTTTATGAAGTAAAGTCTAAGGATGACTCCTTCAAAACAAAACATAATCTGGAAGACCTTGTGTGACGAGAAAATGAGATGACAAAAGGATCCAGAAACTGACATTTACACAAATAATGATTGCTAATCAGATAAAAGGTAAGTCAGAACTTTCTGTGTCGACGGATATGATTCGTAGATGAATTAAAGAAACAGGTAAATCAATTTACATGAAAATGATAAAACAATCAGCTTTAAAATCTCGTTACAAATTGACGAGAATGCAATGAACTTGCAAACATAAGTGATATGGACCCAAATGGTACGCTATGATATTCAATAACGAAAAAAAAGTGAAATTTGAATGGCCCAAACGGGAGGGCATACTATTGGCACGACTTGCGTAAAGAGCCTGGGACTTTCTTAAGTCGACATCAAGAAGGTGACTTTTTAATGATTTGGTCCTCACTTTGCTTTAATGCTCGAGTATCTATGGAGTTATTCATTGGTTGCCAAGCAACACAAGACTACGTAAATACGTTGGAGATTAATTTTTAGTCATTTGGGGAACTTTTAGCTGATCTAAAGTATGGATTTTAGCAAGATAATGCGTCTATTCATGTTGCATACAAAAGAAGAACTTCGTTTAACTCTGAAAATACTACTGATCTCAACTGGACGGCGTGTAGTTCTGATCCGGAGCCAATCGAAAACCTTTGTAACATCATATGTCGTAATGTTTATGGAAATTTTTTCAATAGTTTTCTTTTAATGAGTTTCGAGATGCTGTTGAACATGTTTGGTACAAAATAGACCCCCAACTGACGCAGCATTTAATTTCTTCGATTAAAAGTCACATTCTTGCACTAACTGCAAACAATGTGGATGCAACTCGATTTTAATTTGTATTTATTTGTAATTATTTTAATGTAAATATACAAATTGTCTATACTTTTGCAACAATGTTAATTTCATTTTTTTTTGTCATAATATTTTATGTAAAAGGTAAAATTCAAAATTTATTGTTTGTAAATAAAGGACAAGTCACAAGTAATGTATGACAGATGAATTACAAACATTCGGCAGATACTTCTGAATATAGAAGCGTAGTCGATCATTGTCTAAACTTTTGCTGAGCACTGTAGGTCTCAGATTCCTGTTATTTCTTTCTGTACTGATCATTACATCAAAATGTAGAACATAAGATTTTAAAATGTAATTTTTATCGTTTATTATTGCCTATGTATTTTAAAATGTCATTTTATAATCAATTATACATTTAATAATGTAATCTTATTTGTACATGTTTCATTTCATTTAGCGACTTTGATAGTCCGGGCTATCTTTTTTTAATGTTTCTCAGTTCGAAGTTTGATAGAGAATAAAATTTGCTGCTGGTTTTCTTTGAAAACTGGTTTAGATGATTTGAATACAATAACTTGATTGAAAAAATAGTAGCAAACCAATAATGAAGGGATCGTGTATAATATTTTTTCAATAAAGATGCTTCAGCGTCCTCCTCTTTTCTATATTTTTATTTCCTGAAATAATATACTTTATATTTATTTATCTCTGGAAGTGCAGCTCAAGACAACGATGGATATGTATTTACATATCTATAAGTTGTATTTTTACGAAACTGAGTAATAATGTGTCCGTGCCATGATTCGAACCAGGCACTTTGGCAGACGCCCGTCAATGCTTTAATAACTAAATTACCCCATAGGCACATAATATCCACAGTTCATTAGGTTTTAACGCCTAAGAGGGACTGGTCAGACAAGAAAGCTTTGCCTATAGAGCATAGCGTCCTTCCAGCTTGCCTTTATTAAGGTTTTAAAAAAATAATTTTTCAACCAGAAGATAATAGAATAAAAATTACTCACTAAACTCAGCCGCTGGGGCACAGACTGACCCTCGCTACAGAGAATGGTAAAGAATAGGATGAAATGCTCCATATTTTGGTGAGTTGTCCGCTGGGGCACTTTCCCCCGCGGGGCAAACAACTGGTGAGGTGGGATGGAACACACTCTCGACCTCCTGCTACACGACAGAAAGCCTGACCCCTAAGTAGTTAGAATGAAAATATACATTAGATAATTTTATATGTTCCATAGTTTAGCCAACAACAGTGGCGAGATAACATCCCTTCTAACCAGGATTTAGGGGGAAAGGGGTAATATCCAGTGGCGTAACAAGTGTGGGTTCTAAAAGCCAGTAATATTGTCAGGCTTTCTTTCTCTTCAATTCATAGAAGAAAATTTTCAGGTTGGATAAGGCGAAAAGAACTTAAAAAATTACGGGTTTTCAGAGAACTTGGATATCCAATCTGGTTACGCAACTGATATCTGAGATGCCAGACTTCAGTCAGAGTACAGTCGGAGTAGATGTAATCTGGGGTTCTTACTTCGTCACATTCACAAAGTTGTGAACAGGCGCAGTGGAATTTCTTTACGTTTTATTTAAAGAGTCCGTAGTCAATGAGGAATACTGTAGTTGGTGCGGAAAGGAAATAAAGTTCTCTAGATACTTTTGGGATGAGATTGTAGGTAGCCAGATTTAACCAGTACTGCTGAGCTGTTTACGGCTTAATCCAAAGTCCTTGGTTCGAATCCTATCTGGACACATTTTCGCCCAGTTTGGAAATGTTACAATTTTAAATATTCTTTATTGTTTTTTTAAACATGTGCAATATAAATCTATCACGAAGATTATTTTCTGGAAATAGTGGTATGGAAAGAGCGAAATACAGTATATTAAAAAGGAAACCATGCCAAGAATAGTTACGAAAACACATTAATTTATGTATATGAATAATTGGAGAATTAGCATTGGGGTGGTTTAATATAAAGCAGACGATCAAAAAAAAAGCTCACTTTAAAAAATAGACAAAAGGGTGTATCATTTCCGAAAGCTTATAAAATTTAACTCATTCAACTCAGATCCAAATGATCTCGCCATTTTTTCTTCGGGAACATAAGACCTCCAATTTAACAGAGTATATTAGAGTAAATAAATGGAATTCCATAGATTCCGAAGCTTTTATTTAATCGAAATATAAAGCTTAATATTTTACTAAAACGACAAAGTTCACAACTGAAGATTCTATCAAAATTGATAATCAGACACTGTTCTTGAATTTAACACTCGAAGAAGAACTAATTAGCTCGAGGAAGAGACATTCTAAATCACTGAATTATATATAGATGTTATTACTGCATTATATATAGCTACTAGGCAACCACAAGTGCCTAAATAACATATCATTGCAATAAATGATCGTGAAAACCAGATTTCCAGCGGTACATAGATATTCTGCAAAACTTAATGAAATGACAGATTTTTTTTTTATTTAAGCACTTATGTTAGAATTCAGGACACCACGATTGCGCGCGAACATTCGTCTTCTAAAACACCTTTTAAAAGAGTATCTCGGTTATTCTACCAAAAAATATTGAAGCTTGGACGTCTGTCAATATTACTGTGTTTGTATTTCGGAAAAACATAAAAAAATTTCAAGTAATAAAAAATCTTAAGCATTTCGAATTACAATAACAACTTTATCTTTTTCAACTAACCGTTTTTAAATGAATTTTACTACTTTAGATTCATGAATTTTAATTGAAAATTTCAACTGATTATTCAGACTATAATAAAATGAAAAGTTTTAAAAATGTTTTAATAAGAGAAAAGGTAAAAGACATAAAACTTACTTTTTATTCCAAGAAAATTGCTTCTAAATAATTTAACACAAATTGCAGGATACATAAGTATTCCAAGTTCAAAATTACTTTACATTCTTGTTATTTTACATTTAAATTTGTTCTTCAAAAACTCAGAAAATAAAAATTAAATTCACCTTCATTAACATTTTATACTACGTAGCAACAAATGTGTTTTTTGGCTTTAAAACTAAAACATTTCGTGTTATGAAAAAACTTTTTCTGTCTCCTATTTGCTATATTCACTTATTTTATTCGATGTATTTTAAGTATGTGATAAAAATCGAAAGATTACATATCCTTTAAAAATTATATTTTTTGCAATTCCTGAAGACCCTAGGCATCATGTTTAAAAAATAGCCCCAAGTTATTAAAACGCTTTTGTGAAATTTCACTACCAGATCTTTTTATTGGATTCCACCATAAAACAACAAAAAAAAAGAACTTTAGATTTTGAACATAACCTGTCCATGTCACGTACATTTTAGATTTATATTCAAAAAGCTTCAAAGCATAAAACTTGCATTAAAAATGTAATACGAACTTTTATACTCTGCAGTTTATAATCTAGTAAACTAAAAAACCGTGTTTTTAGGAAATAGCAACACAAAGTATACTTAATTTATAGCCTTGTTTGTTTATTTTATAGTTTGCTCTTGATGTTAACAGCTCTCGTAAATTATAAATTCTGTTAAAGATTTTTATTACACCAAACAATGGACCATGGGGTTGAATAAAACACTTTTTCATTTGCAGTTTTGTGAGTTTTTATGAGTTTACAAGTGGTGGAAATAAACAACATATACAATGAACGTTATTTTTACTTCAATGTCGATAAGTTTTTTATATTAGCTAACAAAAAACACGAATCTTACTTTGATTTTTTTTTGCATTTTCAAAATATACTTTCTTTCTGAAAAAGTCATTATTCTTTTACAACGACTTTAAGATGCGAATCCGTTGAGGGTTTTATTATTTTTCATATTAATTCTAATAAGGCATAAAAAACACTATAAAAAACGGACGATTTTACTGAAATTGTATTGGTATGGGGACACTAAGGCGTATGCATTTTATCAGTTTTCATAATAAATTATTCTAATAAACTTAAGGCATGTACTGTACATTTTACCAGACACTGGTTCGTTTTACCAATATTTCGGAAAAGTTATCTACATAGTTTTAGATTTCAGAGTTCTCCATTTAAAAAATACTAAGATTACTATTCTTAAACACTTGTAATAAAATGCTCGTGCCCAACTTACTCTAAAAACTATTCTAAACCATCTTGGTACAATATACATTCTTACTGTGATGATTTAGAAATATTCAAACACCTGCGTAAAAAACACACCACAGTTATCACGAATCAAAATTCATGTTTAAATAGTCTGAATCGATTTTAGTAATCAGTATTAGTAAATTTAATAAACAATTGCAAAAATTTGTCGGCAATAAAAACTCCAGTTACACAAATCTTATGGAACACTCTTACGCTATTTTTTTCCTCTAAAAGCATAGACTGATTCGGCGATGTTAAAAACATTTAATTGAACCAGCTCTTTCCGGAAAGGGATTAGATTCAGCAATTTTGCTTGGATCATAATTTAATTATAACATCTGAGAAGAGAAAAAAAATAAGATGTTATGTTTTATCAATTAAAGGCAAAAAATAAAATACTGAAGATAAGCAAAATATAACTACAGAATAGCATATAAAAATTCATATATTTTTAGTCATTGTGAAAGTATTTTTATAGTTTTTGTGAAATTGTTGTGTAAAATGAAATGTATAATGATCAGTATTTATTTAAATATAGTGTATGTATGTCGCTATATTATAAATCTAAAGAACGTTTCTTAGATATATTTTATGCCGTTCCAGAAGGGCCTGAGGTATAACACTTAAATAATCTCTTGATACAAAAATGTTTTCTGCAATTCCGTTATCTTATTATTGATCCAGCTTCACCATGAATGTAGTAAGGATATTTGCAAGTTGAAAATATCATTTCCCAGGCACGTACATTTCAAATGTATACTCAAAAGTCTCACAGAAAAATAAATGGCATTCAAAATACAGTATAAACTTCAATGGTATTGAAAAGAAAGTCTAAGCATTTTTTCATTCTTATAAAATGATTACTTGGTTATTAACCCTTTGAAGGTCAAGTAATTGTGGTTTTGTAATGCATAATTCTCACTGAAAAAATTCCAATTTTATTCATCCTAAATAGGAAGATACAGTTTCGCAACTTATTTACATCAAAGTAATCAAAGTAAAATTTACTTAAAAATTTCTGAGGGAATATTGATTAAAATCAGGTGAAACATAATCTATCCCACCGCCTCTCAAGGGGTTAAGAAATAAGGATATAAAAATGTCTTTTTTTTTTTTTTTTTTTTTTTTTTTACTAAAGGAGTTTTACTAGTTACTTTCTCAAAATAATTTACGTCTAGAAATAAGTATTTCAAAAAAAAAAAAAAAAAAAACAGACTCCAGTGCTTTGTTTTCAGCAGTGTATACCCGGGCAGACTAGTCCCTCTTTTTTCAATTTTTTTCGGGGCCCACCAGTGGCCAAAAGGTTCTACCTCCGAAACTCGTTGACTTTTCAACTGGTAGACGGCAGGTGCTGGGTTCGAACCCTATCGCAGCCATCGACCTAACCGTTCAAAGTTTTCCGTGGTTTTCTTTGAACCTTGGATTTCTTTGCGTAAATGCGGGATAGGTTCCCTTAGAAAAACCCCCACGGAGGGCATCCCACCCCTTTCGGGCCTATATCCCACGTGTAAATCAGCCGACATAAAGTAATCCGAAACTGGTAGATGGCAGGTTCTGGATTCGAGACCAGTCGCGGCCGTCGTCTAACTGCTCGGAGTTTTTCGTGGTTTTCTTCAAACCTTGGATTTCCTTCTGTATATGGGTTAGAAAGACCATACTGAGGGCTCCCCGTTTAGGGCCTATATCCCAAGAATACATATTTGGCTCTCATAAATACAAACAAACAAATCATTTTTTTGATTGAAAGTTGAATTTATATATTTTTATACCAAATTAACTTATGGTGAGGGGTTCTACCATTTATTTTATAACTTATGGCTAGAAAAACAGACCACTGTAATAATACTTCCTGTATTAAAGGATTTTGACATGCATATATACTAATTTTTATTTTTTAATTTGTAGTTGTTTCAAGAAGCATTTACAGTTGTAATACAGTTCCCTTTATTATAAACTTTTTCAAACTTGTATAATTTTTTTCTCTCTGTAAATAAAAGTTTTCAAAGAAATATCGAAATTAGTTCTCAATCAATTGTGATAATTTTTACACGCAATTTAATACTATTAAATCTTCTTATATTTAAAGCCATAAATTTTATTGAAAAGAGGATAAAATTTACCTTATTTGTACAAGACATCGAAACTGGATTTCTAATACTAGTGTGGCAAAATCGCCAGGAAAATCGATGTATTATTTAAAAATTTAAATAAAATCATCAAATGAAAAATCCAAAAACTGTTCAGAACAAATAGTATATAATTTCAGACACGCAGGTACCTTTCTACCATGTTATGTTACATTACATACAAAAGTCTATTCAACAGTGGTGTAGCTAGGGTGGGTGACACCCGGGGCGGATGTAAAGGGTGTCACCCCCGCCACCATGGTGTCATCCCCCTCCCAATTCGTCATATTTTTTCAATCATAACTCTAGGTTATTACAACAAATAACCATCCATTCCTTATTTACTTTTTGTCCTCCGGCATAAAAAAAAAAAACCACAGGAGCGACTCCTCACTTAACCCATAAGTCATAACGCATAAGTTAGTGTCGTGTCTATATGTAGAAGAAAATTCTTTTTTAAAAGTTTGCTTTTGCTAACTACTAGTTGGATAGGTTGGTTTTTAGTCCCTGTTGCAAATGTATTTAGACACACCATTCTGTATAAATTTTCACATTCTTTATGAAAAGAAAATTAACTCTGTTGCGTCGTGCTCTAGAAATTTCATTTTATATCAGACTTTTTTTTCAAAATCTTATAAGAATATATATATTTATTTGCAAATAAAGATTGGGTGTCACCCCTTAGAGGGTGACACCCGGGGCGGATCGCCCCCTCCGCCCCCCGCTTGCTACGCCACTGCTATTCAGAAAACAGCACATCGACACCAGTGTTGCCAGTGGGCTACTTTTTTTAAATTCAGATTTCTTGACTGGCACCACTTTCTTGAAACTGGAAAATTCTCTTTATTGTCACCTTAATTTATATGCCATTAAATAAGGCGCATTTTACCATTTTAGAAAAGTGGTGCCAATATAGAATCTGGATTTAAAAAAAAAAGTAGCCCACCTGGCAACATCGACACACAAATGTCTTTCTTCAGTATTATGATAATTTTTAAAATCTAACTTATCTTCTGTAACACGGGAATTAATTTAAATCTGGTTAAATATGTTTTGGATCAGAAATATTTTTTAAAAATATTTATTTTTTCATCTTACTTTTTACATTTATTTTCTATATTTTTTCATCTTTCTATAATATTTATTTTTTTCCTTGTAAACGGAAAATTTTATAGTTAATGATATATTTCAAATATATTCTGGTTGAAATTAACTCATATTTTGCGGAAATTAAGTCGAAATTTGAAATCATGTATTAGGGAATTTACCCCTTTTTTTCTTATAAAAGTTTCTTTTGGGACAGATTATATTACATTAAAATGTGCAAAATGCCATTCAAAAATATAATTTTTATCACTTACTGTTAATATGATTTTAAAACCATTCACACATTTAACAACATAATGTTATCTGCATATATATTTCTTTTTATTTTGTGTCCCTGTTGCATTTTTAACATTTCTCAGTTCAAAGTTTGATTTAAAAAAAAAAAATGCTGCTGATTTTTATTGAAAACTGGTTTAGATCCTTTACGTACAGCATCTTAATTGAAAAAATAGTCGTAAATCAATTGTAAGACAATAATGACTGAATCATATTTAATATTATGTCAATACAGAAGTATTAGCGTCCTCCTTTTTTGTATCTCTATTTTTACACAATAATATTCTTCATATTCATAAATCGCAAGTAATAAAGCTCCTGTCAACAAGAGATACGTACAGTGTCTCACAAAAGTGATGGGACACTTGTGCTTTATAAAAAGAAACTGCAATAAAATAAATAAACAAACATGTGCAAAAATTTTTTGGGTGTGTTTCATATTTAAAGTTAGTAACAATTATTACATAACATACATTTGGTCAAAATATTAAAATATTAATTTAGTAAAAATACAATTGTTCAGAACGGAGCAAAAAATGGCTCACATAAGTGATGGGACACTTACTTTTCCATCAAATATTTATCCAAAAATTTTACTTTTTAAAAGGTTTTAATATTTTGTTGGATTTCCTTTTACTTTTAAAACATGATTTAATCTTTTTGGGATGGATTCGACTAATTTTTTGTGATTTCTGGGGTGATTTTACCCCATTCTTCTTGAAGCACCGATTTTAGTTGTTGTTTTGAAGAAATGGTGTGTTTGCGAATTCTTGATTCCAATTCTTGCCAAATATTCTCTATGGGATTTAAGTCTGGAGATTGTGGTGGTGTTTTTATTATTTCAGGACAGTTATATAGCAGCCAGAGTCTAACGCTCAGAGCAGTGTGCTTGGGGTCATTGTCCTGGTAGAATTTAAAATCGTTATGAAGGTTCAATTTTCGTGCTGAAGATCTCAAATTTTGCTTTAAAATATCAATATACTTGTACTGATCCATTATACTGTCAATAAAAACAGATTACCAACTCCAGCGGACGACATACACCCCCATACCATAACTTCTTCTCCAAGATGTTTTACTGTTGGTACTAAGTTCTGTTTGCGAAATTCTTCGCTGGGTTTTCTCCTCACCAAGATTCTACCGTCAGAACCAAATATATTAAATTTACTCTCATCAGCAAATATAACTTTATTCCAGTAATCAGAATTCTTATTTATGTTGGATTTTGTGAAAGCTAGTCTGAGTTTTCTATTATTTTCACCTACGAAGATTTTTTTTCCTGGCTACTCTACCGTGATATCCAGCAGATCGAATTACCCTTCTAATAGTCTCAGAATTAACAATTTTTCTATATAATGCTTGTAAATCAGCAGCAACTTTTGAAGCACTATTTCTTGGATTTTTTTTAATATTTCGAACGATAATTCGCTTTATTCCATTGGATAGCTTTGATGGTCGGCCAGGTCTTCTTTTATCCTGAATCATATGATTCTTTTTATATCGTTTAATGATATTGAAAACAGTTGAACGACTCAAGTTAACTGTTTCAGCAGTTTTTCTAATGGATTTTCCACATTCAATATGCAAATTAATAACTAATTTTCGAATTTCAGGCGAAGTTTCTTTTTGTTTAGCATTCATGGCTACACAGAGCTAAAACACACAAAATGTCCAAAACAAACTGGAGAGAAATACTGCAGACAATTTTATAAATTATTGCCAATTGCTTTTAAGTAAAAATAAAACCCCCAAAAATATTTTTATTGCTTATTTCAGACGATTTTTGTTGCATATATAATGGTGTCCCATCACTTATGTGAGCTATTTTTTGCTCCGTTCTAAACATTTGTATTTTTATTAAATTAATCTTTTAATATTTTGACAAAATGTATGTTATGTAATAATCTTTACTAAATTTAAGTATGAAACACACCCACAAAAAAATGTGTACATGTTTTTTTTTAATTTATTTGATTAGTTTCCTTTTGTAAAGCACAAGTGTCCCATCACTTATGTGAGACACTGTATTTACATATGAATAATAAAAGTTTTTTTTTTTTTTTTTTTTTTTTTTCGCACTGTCCGAATAAGTGCCCGGCCGCATTTTCAGAAAGAATCACGTTTTGAGCACCAGCCTTGGCGAGTTGGCGAAAGCGAGAACGTTCAGCTAGCTGCATCGCCAAACACAAAATAAACTAAGTTCGAATGTGTCATAAAACATATGATTAATAGAATTATATTTATTACAAGAAAATCTTTACTACTGTTTTTAATTAACCTCTCAATTTCTTCGAACATAGCTAGTTAATGAAATAATATTTTTGAATTGAGAGGAAAAAAAAACCCTATGTTTAGATGTTTTGTGAAATTTAAAGCGTTTTAATCTAAAAAAGCTCTTTGTTATAAACTATGTTTTAATCGTAAACAACGGTGAATAACATTTCCTCATATTATTGTCTTTGCTTGAAAACATTTACGGAAAAACAAATGAACAATAAGCGCGATCTCTTTGCAGAAGGAAGGGTTACTATTCGCTAGGCGTTTGACGTCACAAACAAGAAAGGGTGCATAGCATTGACTTCATCTCCACGCCAATCGTTGTTTTGGCGATAAGGAGCTCAAAACGTGATTCTTTCTGAAAATGCTGCCCGGCCCAGTATTCGAACCGGAACTTTGGCTGAAACCGCCAATGCTCTACTAAGCTATCTCCAACAAATCAGGTAGAAGCATAATTCATATAGTTCATAACGTTTCTGAATGAATTGTGTGTCTGCAAATGTAAGTGTTATGCAATACATTAAAAACAAAACTACTTTTGATAATTTTTTTAAATCATCTTAAGAACTATAATCTTAACAAAAGATTCGTCTCAGGTCAATGCAAATGACATCCGACAATGAGATGTACACAAAACATACACGCTTTATACTATGAAACATCAAATTAAAAAAAAAATGTGTGACTGTGATTTAAAATTATTTTCCAATGTGGCTTCCCCTACCCAAGATTTCCATGAGAAATGCATTTATTAACTCTAACCGTAACTTATGAATAATAAAAGTATCATTACAAGTAAACCCTTTGTAACTTTTAACGTAAGTACATTATAAAGGAGTCCACTGAAATACATACGCATAAAGGGTTTATATGCAATGATATTTTTTCTTTTATAATTCTTAAGTTATGGTTAAAGTTAATGAATACAATCCTCGTGGAAAGCAATCCTCGTGGATAAGGGGAGCCAAAATGGAAAATAATTTTAAATCATAGACTAAATTTTAATTTAATGTCTAGCAGCAGAGGGCGTGTGTGTTTTGTATTAATCTTATTGTTGTTAGCAATATTCTGTTTACTTAATAAATTTATTAGCACGAGTTCGATGAGTTCCTCTTTAAATTTATTTTATGCATGCTATTAATTAATGAAATAGGTAAGTGAGAATGACTTACATTTATATTCTTTATATCAGGATAATTTAATCGGATACTCTTTCATTTTTACCCATGGTTTTATAATGTGAAGTATGTGTTTAATTATATGTTCAATGATAGACAGGGATGCGCCAGCGCAGACAATAACCTCATCGAGTTTACAGTGGAAAATCTAAGATTAGTTAAATTTCGATTCGCATATTAAACATATTCGATTCGCATAGTTAAATTTCGATTGCATATTGTCTGCCAAATCGTATCTTAATAGAAAATACCGAAATACCCGATTTTAGCGGTTGACTCGTAGACTTACCATTATGCTTTCCTGCACCCAAAAGTCTGAAAACATGGAGGATTTGGAGCAGGAAAACATAGTGGTAAACCAGGGCCGTAGCTAGAAGTGAATAGTAGGGGGGGGGGGGTGCTGAAGAGAATGTAGGGGGGCTCATAATTTTTTTTTCTCTCTCTCTGACGCAGAAAGATAAATTAGTGCAAATTTACACTGTATAGATACTATGTTTTTTATTAAACTGTAGTAATAATTTCATTTTATGCTTAGAAAAGTACAGGATGGTGAAAATTTTGTGTGTATAACTTGGAGCAAAATTAAACATCATGTTGGTTTCATGTGTACAAATAAGATGAGGGAGTGTTTAAACACTTATGTTAGGTACAATTTAGTATTTCTGCAAAACTGTCAAAGGGTCTCAAAAATAAATTAAATTTTGAACAAAATTTCATTTGAATTTTCGGAACAGAAATTTATTTAGTGACCTTGGAATCGTTTCCAGGGGGGGGGGGGGGCTCAAAATATTTTAGGGGGGCTGAGCCACTCATAGCATCCCTTAGCTACGGGCCTGTGGTAAACCCATGAGTCAACCACTAAAATCGGGGTTTTGGGTCTTTTCCACCAAGATATGACTTGGCAGACCGATTGTGTTTTAATATGCAAATCGATATTTATCTAATTCTAGATTTTCATCTGTGAATTCAATGAGATGATTGTGCTTCCGCCTCCCGGTCTATGCATGTTCATTGCACATCCATAAACTTTTGGAATACAAACATTTTTGGAAAAGAAAAAATATATACATAATCTTGAATAATGTGACATTAAAAGCGCCTAATTTTTCGATTATGTTTTTAAATCTGCTGACTATACAAGAAAAACTCATTATTATAAGTATGAAATGTATAAAAATTGACAGTTATTTATTTTATATAATAAAAAAAAATTTATAACATATAGATGTAGTCATAAATTTTTGTATGTTTATTATTTCGTCAGATAATGAAATAGATATCTTTATTGTAATCCGTTTAAAATGTTTGGTTTATTACTTTGTTTATTTTACTTCACATAATAGCGGCTGAAATTTATGATTCTCTGATTATAACTACTTGAACATGCGATGATATATTTTAGACTTCATTTCTGATCAGGAATTCCTTTATTAAGAATCATAAATTCTTTCATAATTACTTTTTCTGAGTTACGTTGACAGATGAAAATAATTTGTTAGCATGATTGATTTTATTATCCTCATTCAGAGATTACATTGGGTAACATCTGTTAACAATTGTCGGATGTCATTTGTATTGACCGGAAACGAATTTTATTTTATGATTATATGATTCTTTACTTGATTAAAATCGAAACATGTCAAAATCGGTTCGTTTTTAATACATTATGCAAAACCTTCTTAAGTAATGGAAAATGTTTGAAGTTTAAAATGTTTGTTAAATTTAACTCATTCAACTTGTCTACAAATGATCTTGCTGTTTTCTTTTCAGGAACATAAGACAGTCAAGTTAAAAAAAAAAAGAAACATCACTATAAATGGAATCCAGTGGATTCTGGTGATTTTCTTAGTTCGAAAGATAAAGTTAAATATCTTACTGAATAGACAAAATCACAATCAGTGATGCTATTAGAATTCATAATCAAACATTCCACTTGAAGTTAACACATAAATGGCGCGAGAGAACAAATTAGCCTGAGGGAGACGTGTTCCAAATCAACTGAATATATCTATCACTGCATTGTATATAGCTACTACACAACCACAAATGTGTAATTAATATAGGATTGCAATAAATGATCGTAGCAATTAGATTTCCGGAGGTACGTGTGTATTTTGCGAAACTTAAAGAAATGACAGAATTGGTCTTATTTAAGCATTTATGTTATAATTCAGGAAACCTCGATTGCGCGTGAAATTTTAAAACTCACTCATCCATTAAAATACTTTTATAAAAGAGAATCTCGATTATTTGGTATATATCAATGATGATTGGACTTCTACAAGTATTACTGTTTTTACATTTGGAAATCCATAAAAAATAACTTTCAATAAAAAAGAAAATTTAAGCGTTTCGAATTACGATAAAATCTTTAACTTTGACAATTAAAAGTTTGTAAAAGAATTTTATTAATTTATGTTCATAAAATTTAATTGAAAATTTTAATTCATTATTTAGCCTTTATAATAAAATGAAATTGTTAAAAAATATCTTAAGAAAAATGAATACAATAGAAAAAAAACCACACTTTCTACTTAAAGGAAATAGTTTCTAAATAATTTAACACGAATAACAGAATATATGAGCACTCTATGTCCAATTTTTTTTTCTTTTTACTTTACATTTAAATTCGTTCTTCAAAAACTCAGAGAATAACAAATGAATACATTCTCTTAAACATTTTATACTATGTAGCAAAAAAAGCGTTCTTTACCTTTAAAACTGAAACATTTTGTATTCTACAAAAATTTTCTGTGTCTTAGTTACTGTACAAACTTATTTTATAGGATTTTACTTTAAGTGTGTGATAAAACTTGAAAGATTATATAACCTTAAAAAACAATGTTCTGTGCCATTCTCAAAACGCCCTAGGCATCATGCTTATAAAATAGCCCCAAGTTATTAAAAAACTTCTGTAAAATTAAATTACCAAGTCTTTTTATTTAATTTCACCATGAATGAGACAATAAAAACTTTAGATGTTAAACATAACCATCTCTTGTCACGTAAATTTTACATTTTATACTCAAACAGCTCAAAGCATAAAATATTTTATTAAAAACAAAGCATTTATACTATGGATTTTATGTTCTAGTAAACAAAACAGCTATGTTTTTTGGAAAACTGAAATACAAACTATACTTAATTTATAGTATTGTCTGTTTATTTTTCAGTTTTCTTCTTATGTTAACAGCTCTCTGAAATCATAAATTCTTTTCAAGATTTTTATTGTACCAAACAATAGACAATATGAGGAATAAAATCTTCTTTCATATACAGTTTTTTTTTTTTCGTATAAGTGTTTGAAATAAATATAACTTATATAATGCATGTAAAAAGCAGTTAACTTTTTTTTACATTAGCAAACAGCAAACTGGAATCTTACTTTGATTTTTCTTTAAATTTTTAAAATATACTTTTTCCTTCAAAAGAAGCTATTTTTATTTAAGATATTAATCTACTATCTTCTGCAAACTTTTCTTGAAAAATATCAAATTTTATCAAATGCACGTATCTTTAGTTAAAACAGGAAATGAAACAATGAATTCATATAATTTTTAGTGCAGTTTTAATTAACATTTGAAATTTAGGCAATATTTGGTCAAATTTTAGTAAAAAATTGTGTTTAGGTGAAATCTTCTATAAATAAATCTATTCAATACATTTCATTTTTCTTTTCAGCAATACATTAGGAAATCCCTTATCTGTGTTGTGAAGCAAAATATTTGCAATACCTCTTAAATTTACTTAAACATATCGTATTTTGTATGCAAAACATGATTTTTTCTTTAAAAATATGCGTATTTTTGAAAAAAAAAAAATAGTTCTTAAATTTAGATATACAAACTTACAAGCTTTATTTTGCTTCATAAGACACTAGTAGATGAACAGAACATTGTGTCAAAATGTTATTTCAATATCTAAAAAAATTTTAATTGATTTCTCGTAAATTTACAATCAAAAGTACAATCACAGTTTTTCAGAAAACCCAAATTAAGATTTTGATATAGCACAAAAAAAAATTATGTATATAGTTCACAACTTTTAAATTAACCGCATTTGTAGGTATTTATATATGTGTATATACATTATACGAACCTCAGAAGGTTCTATTCCCAGCATGGAATCTTTTTCACTAGGTTGGCATTAACGCCTATAAGCAATTAAAGAATTTGAAATTCGATTTTCATTTGAAATATTGTATTCAAGGCGAATTTTCTCTCTGGAAAAATTTCCATGTATTAATATATTCATCGATGCTGGTTCTATTTGAGTTCCGTGTTTGCCCCAGATCGGTGGCTCACGGAATATATTCCATCCTGTGCTGTGAATATAGCCTTGCCAACACACAAAAGTGAGAAAGTTCCAAGGCTGGTTGTTGTTCCATGTGGTTTAGTAGGTAGAACGTCAGTGCGCTATGGTGGCCCGGGTTCGATTCCCAGCATGGAATCTTTTTCACAAAAGCGCATTAACGCCTATAAGCAATTAATGAATTTGAAATTCGATTTTCATTTGAAATATACATTATACATCATAATATTTTCCAACTCTTCCGCTTTATGAGACCAGACAAATTTAATAGAATTTTTTGCCTTATTTAATCGGCGGATTACGGTAATTCAAATAATAGAAAAATCCTTTGACTGTTCTCCTGTTTTCAAAGAAATTTTTAAGGCCTTTGAGGAGAAGAAAGAACTTCTTCAATTCAAAAAATTTATCCACTCTTTCAAAAAACGTAGCTAAACTTTCTAAAAATTGTAATGATCAAATGGAAAAAAAAAGCTCATGAAAATAAGCGCCTTTGACACATAAGCCACGGAATTAAACACATGCAGTAATGAGTAATTACTCTTCTACTTTTGCATCATTTATTTTCCTTTCTTGGAACTGAAATTCCTGGCAGATTGAAATGAACTTTAACTTTTCATGTTTGATCCTTCCCCAATTGATGTTATTTTTCTACAATAAACTTTTAATGCTACTTGTAATGTAAATATTCCTGGGTATAGGCTTTATTGCACACCATGTTCCAATGAGATGCATAGAGGTGGTACCACAGTTTACATTAAACATCAGATACATCATTATCAAACACAAAATAACGCTTACAACGATATTGAATCCATGTCGTAATCCTTCTGGATTCGCGCCAAGCTCGGTCAATAAATATTCTGATGATATTTTATTTTATTGTCATTAAGCTTCAGTCAAATGGAGAATACTTTTTATTATTGAATCTTGACAACATTTCCAAGATATTTTAAGGATCTCTCCTACATTTAATAGATAGAACATAAATTTTTAAGCTTCAGTTTTAAGCTCACATTTTCACACACATACAGTGGTTCACACAAAAATATATCTAAGCTATCGCTTCACAAATGGTAAGTGCCAAAACTTGCAGCGACATCTACATTTTATTTTAATTTACACACATTTTCGACAATCCACAAGCTGAACTATAGGACTATCACATACTAACTTTAACTTATATTTAATGTGCACCAACTGGTCATATGCCTAATCAAAGTCTTACTTAGTATTTTTCTCAACACCAACATTGCTTTTTGTTGGCAACTACTATAGGAAAGCAAGCGCTGGAATTGTCATTGCATACAGGACGGTGTCTCTCTACATAATTTAGTCCGACATCTAAATTTAAACTTATATGCACCATCCATTCAACACATATTAGCACAGCGTCTAATATCCATAACTCCATTACGGATCTTCTTTCAAAAGGTCGCCACAATGATCTTACTAAAAACTTTTATAGTAAAATTTTTGACCTCAATAATGAAATTGGAGCGGAGCTGCCTGACTACGACGCCTTCGTGCCCCAACATCGCAAACATCCCAGATATTCCGTTATTATGGACACTCAGTGAGCTCTGAGTTCACTACATAGAGTGCTTTCTGTCGAAACTTTACATTTTTTTAATTTTTTTTTATATCTTCTTATATATATAAATTTATTTTGCCATGTTCCAATGGGGCAATTTTGTATTAAATTTAATGGTTTATATTTTGTTTTACAATGAATGGTGGTACATGTATGTGGGATCTATCGACAAAGATGTCTAGCAACAAAGATTGAACTCTGCACTGCAAAATAAGCACATTCTATAACAAGGCTCTGGAAGATTGGATCAAACCCGCGAACAACGGAAATTTTGATGAACTAAGTTTTTTATGAGAATGAGGGAGACGACACTTGACTATACTTCTGGACAGATGTGTCACTTAATCGTCGTGTTTGACGGTAAAGCCAGGACAGACGGATTTGCTGTAAGCGGAATGTCTCCGGCCAGCTACATCGGATTTTAGCAAATTTTGATAGGCAGACAGCCTGTTTTTATATGTCATATTACACCAACATGTAAGATATTTATGCCGCAATGTATATACACATACACACCAAGAAAGTTTATCCATTAAAGTTATTCAAGATTTTCGTTAAAAAATCGCCTGGACCATATTTACTCCTAAGACACAGCTCCGAAGTAGTACATTAGACTACTTGTATACATATATTATTCTGTGTATATGTGTGTAATAATAAAAAAAATTTCGGCATAATTCTAAATTAATTATTTCCAAATTATTTTAATATTGAATTTTTACCAATCTTTTAATAATATTTGATTATATTTATTATATTTTAATTTCATACCTTTAATGTATACTTTCTTTAATTCGCTTTATTTTTGAAAGATAATTTGTTATTCCTGAAACCTCATTACTTAATCTTATCCATTTATTTGTTTCATGCTATCATTTTTATTTACCTCTAAAAAATATTCTATTACCCAGAGTCCCCTGCGAGCGACGCTAGAAGCCGGATTGCATCATTTAAACTTTCGAGCGAATCATAAAACTCTTTCTTATTTCGCGTGGTAAAATTGTTGTATTGGATAAATCACTTTTTCTACTAAGTTTATCTACTAAGTAACTTTTTCTACTAAGTTAACTAGAACGTTCTTATGAAATTTTATATTCTAGCGTATGTTCGGAAATATCCTCATTACGTTGCCTTCGGAGCAGATTCATCTGTCATTAACATATGTTGGTAAAGCTACAACTACAATTTAAGTAGGATTATGTGCTCATAAAGACAATTCCCTCTTGTGCTGATATTGCAGCCTTACCAACATATGTGAGTGCGAGATGCTAAGCCGGATATCGTCCCTGTAGCTTAAATGATAGAGCACTTGGAGCGCTATTCCAAGGGTTCCGGGCTCCATTCCCCACTTGCAGGGCTCCCAAATGGTCCGCGAACTGAACATCAGAATTTTTTTAGAGAAATTTTCTTTTTAGATTTTTCCTGAAAATTGTCAAGAAACCACCTTTGGATGTTGATTCTAGCTCAAACGTATTATGAAATTTTCTATTAAAAAATACTGATGTTCAGTTCGCGGACCATTTGGGAGCCCTGCACTTGGACATTTTTCACATTCTTGGTCTACACTTGGTTAGCAATGTGATAATTCACGTAATAAATATTCAATTAATAAGAACATTTGAACACAGAGTAGTAACAGAGCCTCAACCCGGCTTGAAAAGAGCGCCCTCAGTGAATCACTTAAAAACTAAACCATCGCTTTGGCGATTTTTATCCTCGTGATTTCTGTTTAAGTGTAACCTTATTCTGCTTGGAGCTTCTTGCTGAATGCTGATTTGATTATCTTTGCACACGTACTTATGCTATTTGATATTAGATTTCCGCGCTTATATTAATTCGTAATTATTACTGTTATTATTCTTGAATTTTCAAGTTTAAATTATTAGATCGTTATGTTACGAAGAGACACATGCATTGTTTGCAAGACGAATACGTCAAAGTTATTCCATAATTCTTTCATAAATTTCAAAACAAGAAGCAGCAAGCCGTCGCTGTACTTTTTTACCTTATCATTTGTCGCGAAGGAAGCGATGTTTCGCCGAATTAGCAACCTCTCTTATATTATGATCATAGTTTCAGAGTGGTCCGCTCGTGTCGCTACTGTCTATGCGTAATCCCATGTCAAACAAGTTGCCATTACAGTGTATGAAAGTTGATTCTCTGTTCCGTACTCTGTGCATTTGAACTGCCGAGTATTTATCTTAAACTATTTCATTTATTTATTTAACTGAGTTTTCTCTATTTACTATTCAACAAATTTTATAGAAACAATTCGAGTTCGAATCGACGTTTTGTCATTTAATCAATATCGGATCGATATCAACTTGACGTTCTCGTATTAAAAATCAAGGCGATATGAGCAGATTTAGTTACATAATTTTATTAAATATGGCACAGATATTAGCACAAACGTTTGAAATCCGAATACTGTTTATGTACTTAGAGTTGCGTTTTATAGATATGTAATAAACATTGTTTTTTTGTGGAAATACGTAAAAAGTAATTTTTAAAAATAATGAAAAACTCAATGTTTTGAGAAAAATAAAAATTATAAGTTGATACTACCGCAGTAAATTTATTTTATAAATTGCAGGAATTATTATTGAATATTTCAATCAATTGTTTTATCCAAAAAGAAAAAATAAAGAAAAAAAAGAAACGACATTTTTCAAAAAGAAATTATTCAAATAACTTAAACTTATATGTTATGAAAATTGCTTAATAGCAATTAAAAAACTCTCTCCAAATTTTACGCGTAATGAAGCAAAGTTACTAACATTTTCGGAACTATTATCATTATACGTTGAGCTTTACCCTAAATTAATAAAGGACTCTGAATCTCGATAATAAAATTACAAAATATGTAAATAGTTTTAAAAGTTTATAAAGTTTTGTCATATAAACTTTTAAATATATGATACCCAACAAAATTTACATCGTATTCAAAGTAATTCATTTTATTTAAACAATTTAGCAACAAAATTGGCATTATATCATGACACACACAAAATCTTCAGAAGCCAAAATTTTTGTATGCTGAAAGAAAACAAAATCTGCTATAAGTTTGTTCATAGCTGGAATTTAGTAATTTTTTTTAGTAAACCGTACGTAAAATACATTCCTTCAGTGTATTCATGATTGAATAAGATACACATTACGGCTCTGATATGTACTCAGTACCGTGATTTATTTATTGATACCGTTTGTGAGATCTATCACAATCTGGAAAAACACTGATATTTGTGCATTTATATAAAAAGATTTTCCTTGAGTATACCTGCTGCAAGAAATCAGTATATTTGCAAAGCATTTTAATAATTGTACATGATTTTCATTTTTATCTACAGTCAACATATACAAATTCACTATTAAAAATGAGAATTAACATATTATGACAGCAGGGCTCCCACTGATCCGTTTTTTGAAAACAAGTAGTTTTTTAAAAATAAATTCGTGGAAAGTTTCTACAACAATTTCAAGCAAAAAACGATTTTCCTTCTATGTTTCTACGAAATTTATAAATAAAATTTTTCTTTAAATGAAAGTGGTGTTCAAAAAGCGGACCAACCCTAATAGCATGCATGGTCACAGTGACGTCACTGTGACGTCACTTTGGTCACTCTGGTCACATCACATCTGTGACCAAAATGCCACCACTCAGTGATGTCACATTGTGACTGAGATGTGACTTTCTTAAAAATCTTTAGAAATTTATAAATATCCTTCAAAACATGTTATTTACTTTAAAAAACATGTTTCTGGCAATTTAAATATCGTCGCTTTTGTCACAGTTTCGTCACAATGTTAATGTCAAATTAGTCACAAATGACACATTTTTCACACATTTGTCACATTGTGACCACTTTGTGAAGCGTCACAAAAGAGCTCTAAAACGGCCATAACGACGTCACATTTCAGTCACTGTGACTTCACATCGATGTCACGTGACGTCACATCGACAATTGATGGTCACAAAGTCACAATGTTACTTCAGAACGACGTTGCAGTGACGTCATCATGCTTTACGGGAAGTGAGAGTCCTGTGACAGTTGATTCGATCCTGTGCAGTAGCATGGAATAAACAATTTCTTAAATTACATAAGATTAAAAAATACAACGTTATAACGCACACATTTCGTAAAATACAAACCCCCCAAAAAATTACATACGCCGTTTCAAGGATGCCACGATCCTCTTCCTCAATGGAAAATAAATAAATAAATAAAGATGAAATGGGTTCAAAAAGAGATAAACGAAAATTAAATAAAACCCTACGGATTCTATTAGGCTCAAATAAATTACTAGTAACAGAAATAAAACCAGGAATAATTTTGCGACACCTGCAATAGATTAAAAATCATGAATGATTAAGAAATTTGAAACGTTTCAGTCGAAGCTTCATAGACGATTGGTTAAAGATATGATAAAACTAAAGTAAGTAAATAAATCATTTAACACCGTAAACTAACATAAATTAAAAAATTAAAATTACTAATAAAAATATTAAAAAGCCCGTTCGTGGCATCCTTGATACAGCGTTTGTGATTTTTTTTTTTTTTTGGGGGGGGGGGAGTTTGTTTTACGAAATTTGTGCGTTATAGTGTTGTGGTTTTTTAACTTATGTAATGAAATTCGCACAAAGTGTTACAATTTTACTTAATTTCTTAAATCTAAATAGTTGGAATTATATTTTTTAATATATTGGGATATATTCTTTTATTTTTCGGAAACCACTAATCTTTATTTTAATTCTATTATATGATTAATAAACACCGTAAAGATTTTTGAAGGTTTAAAATAATTCTGTCATTGTCGATAACATTGTGCAGGTAGATGTATTCAAATCTTTTGAGGTAAGATCAACATTAAAGTTTCCAAAATCTGCTGGAAAAAAAAGGCTTAACATGTGGTGTAACACACAATGCTATCTCTAAAGTAAACACATGGCGTATAATACATTTACTTTGTGGGTAAAGATTTTGGCAGCTAACATATTTAAGACAATGCATTGTTTTAGCAGTATTTAGGAAAGAGATGTATATCGTATTAAATTTCAGAGTTTTCCAATCAAATAAGGCAAATATTACTATAATGAAATATTGGTGATAAAACGCTTATGTTTAACATTCTCTTGATCTTGGCATAATGTACATTTTACTGTGAGGATTTAGAAATATTCCAACACCCGGCGAAAAAAATATCATTCCAGAATTATTACTGATCGAAATCTTGTTTAAACAGTCTGAGTCGCTTATGATAATCATCATTAGTAAACATAATCATCAAATACAAAAAAAATTCTGCTGTAAAAATACTCGTTACACAAATCTTATTAAATACTCTTAAGCTATTTTTTTTCTCGTAAAGTACAGACATGATTCGGGAATGTTAAAAACATTTAATTGAAACAGGCCTTTCGGGAAAGGGATTAGCAATTTTCCTGAAATCATAAATTTAATTATAACTTCTGAGAAGAGAAGAAAATGAGAGGTTATGTTTCATCAAATAATTAAGGGTAAAAAATCAAATAAGGAACATAAGCAAAATATAATTACAATTAATTACAAAATAACATACATAAAGTTCTATATTTTTAGTTATTATAGTAGTGTTTTCATTATTTTTGTAAAATCGTTATATAAAGTTGATAACCAAGAATTTATTTTTAGATTTCCAATGCAAAACTTACTTGACGTCATTTTGATTATCATAAATCGGTCCGTTTCTTCATAAAGCTGTATAAATTTCATTGGAGATTTTTTGTGAGTTCTTTCCACTCTTTAAAAATAAAATTGTGTGCAAGAACAGAAAATACTGGAAGTAATATATATGAATAATGAATGTTGATAGGGGATATCACACCATGTATGCCGATTACGACTAATACCAGATATAAAAATGTTATAACCACTTTTCCACGGCAGATGTTATATAGCTAGGATCTTGCAAAACATTTCATTTTGTGCTGTTTGGTAAACCTTTTAAGATATTTAAAAGATTTGTTCAACTGTATATTACACGGGGCTTCTATAGGCGAGTAATTTTTATTCTAATTGGCATCACTTTATAAAAACAGACATCCTTAACAGACATTATGAAAAAAATTGCAAGAAAACTATACTTTAAAATTTAATATTAAAAAAATACTGGTGCAAACAGGATATAAAAATAGTCACTTATGACAACCTTACTGCATCACTTTATTTGAAAACGTATAACGACGACGCGAGTTTCAAAACTTATTTTATCCAGAAAATCAAATTTTAAAAAATAGCGAAAAAGTCTACCTGCGTCCATTGGTTGTTATTATAAATTAATATTTTACAATGACAATACTCGATAAAACAGTTTCGTTTTCATGATTGGTGTGTTTATCAGCGCAGACTTAGTAGAATATATGGATGGAGAAGTAAGAATTCTTTGATTTTAGATAAAGCAAGTTTAGAAACTCTCGACGTCATAAATTCCTTTTGCATAGTGATAAATTTTTGCAAATTCTGTAATATCGTAAAGCTCATACACACAATTTTTATACCTCTTAATAAATTTTGTAGGAAATCTGGTACGCCTATTTTTAGTAATTAGAAATTCTTATTGTTAATTTTTTTTAATCCAACTTGGCTAACAAGTTTACAACCAACAAAGTTAAAAAGTGCCAAATCCAGGATTCGAACTGGAGGCATAGAACGTCACTGTTCCACCACTTAACTATCCAGATGATATCCACCTTAGTGCTTCTAACTTTTTTTGTTGGCATTTGGCCTTCAGCTGTCGGCTTGGTAAAAACATTCCATTCTATACGGAGGATATAACCTTGCCAGCACATAAGTCTCAGAAGTGCTATGGAGGTTATCGTCCAAGCAGTTCAGTGGTAAAACATTGCGCGTCATTTGAATGAACCTTGTTCCTATCTAAAATTATACACCGTTACACTCTGGTGGATTTACACTTTTCAAGCAAATTAAGTAAAAAAATTAGCAATTAAAATTTAAAAATAATTCAGTTCGTGAGGTATTATTTGACAAAAAGTAAATAACATGAGAAATATTTAACTATTTAGCAGTTTACCCGAACGTCTTTTGGGCAGGTTTAGCTTGCCTGTTTTGTTGCTAAAACATTTCGCATATCACTATTTTTTACATGCTAGTCTCGCTTTAATTATTGATAAGCAGTTTTCGATTATGTTAGAAAATTTTAGAGCGGTGAAATTGGAATTTTGGCTCTATTTAGGTTTTGAAATATTGAAAAAAAAAAAATCAAATCAAATGCCTTAAAAAATATACATACATATCAACTGAGACGTGAAATCGAAGTAAATCTGTGACTTTTCGGAATTAAGTTCAGCTCATATAAATTTAAAGATTTTTACATCTCTTTTCAGCAACAATATTGGGGATAGCTTCCTGTTGTCACATATTTAAGAAAAAATCATTGACTTTTACTTGATATCTCATTGTAAGGTATTATTTACTGCAAATTAAATGAAAATAAATGTTATTCTACTGGAGAAATAATAAAAATAAATTGTGCATTAAATAGTTACGATCTTTTTTTAAATAATAATAAAAGAAGATTATACTACTCCTGTGCCACTGTATTTCTTTACGCATCTGACGCTTTCCATTTCATTACTCAATAAATACCATACGCAAGATTCCTTAATTTTATTTATTTAAACGGCTTTAAGTTTCAGTTAATTATTAATTTATGATTTATATTAAACTGAAATGCAATAAATGTTTGTATGTCCACATTCTAAAAATACAACGGCACAAAAGATATGAAATTTTCTGAATAAAAATAAAGAAGAATTAAATAGATAATAAAAAGAGATTATGCTGAGAATATTTATAGGTATCCCCATTCTAATCTTCGTATTATTTAACTTTCCAGGATTTTTTTAAAATGTATATACATTAGTGGAGAACTAAATTGAATTTTACTTAACTTTGTTTGTAGATATTGAGCACTGTTATAGATAAAGTATGTTAAGCATAATAATAATCATAATAAAAGAGTTATCGTTTCTATGCAGGTTATTTTATATTTAAATGGATTATTTGACAGTAAAAGAAAATTTATGCGTGGGGGAAAATTTATTATGGCACTTATAAACTTACGCATTAAAAAAATCAAAATACAGTGGACTCTCTCTATCTGAACATTCTCTAATGTGAACACCCCGCTATTATGAACACATTTTGATGGTCCCGCCGAAACTCCATAGACTTAACAAAATATGAATTCTCTGTATTCTGAACACTCTCTTACCTGAACACCCCGCAATTATGTTCGCCAATTTTGGTCCCCATTTCCACTCTTCCTCTCTGGTAAACTTAACTTGGATATGCAATCGGAATTCGAATTCTCCCCATCACGGAAATTCAGAAAAACTGTTACAGAAAAAGAAAAATGTTCGACGAATTCTATTAAAAAAATAAACAGACCAAATCACAGCTAGATTTTAAGCATGTACTTGAAATTACAATTTATTTGTTTGAATAGTTTGGATAAAATCTTCAGTTAAAAGCTTGGAGCACTTGTTGTCACATTGTTGTCAGCTGCCTGTTGTAAAAGAGGCCATTTTATCATTTTTGTTATTAGAAAGTGTAAACATTTAGTTTTTGATTAGTTGCAGACAATTATGGTTAGTTAAAATAATCCATTTCTACTTTGCTTATTTTAAATAATAGTTTTATATAAATTATTGTTAACTACAATTTAAGCATGATACTTTAAAGATAATTTTGGAATTTCATTGATTTCTTCGATTGATCAACTACTGGGAAAATGGCAATTAAAGGAAATATTTGCTTATAATTTTGTTGCAATTTAATTTCAACAAATTTCATTTTTGTCCATATAGGACATTCACAAGGGATGAAGCAATCATGTTAGTTTTCTTCTAAAAAGGGAAGAAGTATAATAAAAACCTTGTAGCACTAACCTTATTGATCAACTACTGGCTCGGTCCTCTACATAGTAGTTGTAGTAGCATTTCCAATTTCCCTCTATAGCGAACACCCTCATAATCTGAACATTTTTGGTCGGTCCCATGACTGTTCAGAATAGACAGAGTACACTGTAATATATTTTGTACCAAAATTTTATATAAATGTATTTTGCACGAGAAAGTCATTTGAAATTTACTGTACAATATTAATAGATAAATTTTCTGGTTTAAAATTGTTTATTTGAACAAGAATATTTGATTAAAAGAGGTTTGCCAACTAAAATGTTATAAATGGATAAAGTCTTGTATAATAATATAACCTTCTAATAACTGTGTCACAAATTAAACTTTGAAATATTACAAACAGAACTTACTTTCAAACTTACTGTTTTTATACTTACAGAAAGAATACTAATGACATCTATTCAATTTTTTAAAAAATGAACATTTATTTGATATTTATTAGTGGAGTTATAAATAAAGAGAATGAGATATATATAGAGTACATCAATTGCAAATGAAGTAACTAATGGTTGATGCGAGATGACAATTGTATTTTTATGATGGATCAATCGTTTTTCATTATTGCCTAAGCAAACTATTACCAGTAATTTACGAATAGAAAATTTCATCTTATTTTAGAGGTTTATTCCAACCAAAAAAAAAAAAAATATCTCCTTCACAATCATTTTAGATTTCCGATCCATTTTACTGGTGGTCAGTAGCCCAGATATTGCAATATTTTTGACTGACATAGGCAGAAAATTGTTTCGGTTGCCACAATATGGTGAAAACGCAGAGTCTGACTTCAGCAGAAGAAAATTTTCATTAGTAAAAGTAAATATTTATGTTTGGACATAATTATAACTGAAATTTTCATTAGTAAGACGTTTAACCCTTTGCGACATAGAACACTTTCAAAACTGAAGAATTGAAATTAATGACTGACACCGGAATTAGAAACGAACTTTATATGTAAAAATGAAAACAAAAACTATATGTCTCATTCTATAAACTTAATTTTTTTAAATAAAAATTCTGATGTCAATGTGTCCTATGGGTATTGTAATTAAGTAGTTTCATAGGTATATCACCGTACTTCAAGAGGATAAATAAGGAAATTTTTTCTGTTCGAATTTACTGGTGGGAGTTGCCGCGGTTGTACTTAGCCACTAAGGTGCCGGTTAAAGTTGATACTTCACTTATGAAGATATGATATTTCCTCTTTATTCATAGTCCATGTATCTTTGTCCCTTTGTCTTATTATAAACATCTAACGTTTTCAACTTTCTGAAACTTTCTCTATTAGTCCAAGAGCTGACTGCACAAAACCCTATGGCATTGAGCACAAGAAAAAATCCTTTATTTTAAGGAAGAGTAGTAAGAGAGGAATCTAATGAGCCATGTGTACCGGAAACGAAGTGATGCATAAGCCAAAAATTGATACCACTAGTGATTGACTCGTAGATTTAGCATTGTGTTTGCCACTAGAGTTGCAAAAAACCCACAGTTTTTGAGGGACGGGAATAAACCCGGGAATTTTGGGGAATAAACCCGAAATTTTGGGGAATATTGGAAATTTTGAAGAAGTTTTGAAAGTAAACAAAACCAGTCATTTTTCAACTTGCAATTTTCATTTTAAGACATCATTGCTCATTGTTCTGAGAAATTTAAATGGATTTTTTATTAATTAACAAGACTTATTATTTTAACAATTTGAAACTTTTTAAATTCCTAAAATTCAACAGCTTTACAACAATGATGACTGAATTAATGAAGATTTCAATTATTCTCTTAAAAATTAAAATTGTTTACTTTCTGTTACCTGGCATATCCAACGTATATTCTTTATTTAATTTTTCTGTTTACGTTGAATCTGAGAACAAGGGTGATGTTTACATTTATAAATAAATCTGTCGTTTCCCTTTCTAACTTATTAATATTTTAATCTATTTAGTTTTAACTTAAACTCTACTGGCTTTGTTTACGTTTCCTATTGTAAATATTTTTATGCACTCAATCAGTAAGTTTCATAATACACAAATAGTTGTAATGACAGATTTATTATATTTGATCCCTTGTCTTTTCAATATAAAATTGGACAGAATCAGGACGAAATCAGAGAAAAGCAGAGAAAATGTGCTCCGATATTGATTATCTTTGCTTGGCTAGCTCAGAAGAAGAGATGAGTTGTTCTTGCAATTACAGTTAAGAATAAAACAATTGAAATCATTACAAAAATATTAAATAATAAATTAAATATTTCAATGTTTAAAACGTTCTAAAAACTCCGGGCAATTTTCAAAATTTCCTTCCCAAAAAACCCGTTTTTTTCCCGGGTATAAACCCGGTTTTTCCAACCTTTGCAACTCAACTTGCCACACAATCAAAAGTATGAAAACATGGAAAACTGGGTGCAGGAAAACACAAAGCTAATCCTACAAGTCAAACATTAGTGGTATTAATTTTTGGTTTATGCACCTCTTCGCTTCCGGCAGACATCGATCGTTTGATTCCTCTAATACTACTCTTCCATTAAAAAATGATTTTTTCTTTTGCTTGATGACATAGGGTCTTGTGCGGTCGATTCTTTGACTATATACTCTCTCTCTCGAATATAAACATTAGTAATTCTACAAATTCATATAGCAATGCAGAAAATCTAAATGTCCCGCGAAGTGAACATAAATACAGTCGATTCTCTCTATAGCGAAACTCCATACATCGAATTTCTCTATATAACGAATTTTTAGTAAGAACGGTCCCCTTTTCGCATGATTACATTAAAACAGTCTCTATATAGCGAAATATCTATCTCCATATAACTAATTTTTTCATAAATTAGTCTTAATTTATTCCTTTTTAAAAAGCTTCGAAATCATATGGAATCAATTTTCCATCACTTATTTTTGATTTATCGTCAGTGCTGAGTTATATATATATATATATATATATATATATATATATATATATATATATATATATATATTACTTTTATGCTTGTTCTTTAAATTCAGCGAATTCACCCAACTTCCCACACACCTTTCCACAATCTTCTCAAAACAGAGTCAATTGGATTGATACACATGTAGAGAGGAATCAGTGAGAGGCACGTAAGAGAGGCCTTTTAATGTTAATTACAATTTTTCATTCCTTGCTACAATTTGAGCTTTAGAGCGTAACAATTTTAAAATCAAAACAACAAAAAATCACAGATTTCTTCCTCTGAAATTAATGTAAGTCTTCCTTATTTGATTTTCATTAAACTTTCAAATAAATGTATGTTCTCTTTTTTGAAACAGCTTAAATAATTAAGAAATAAACTGTTAGTTTAATATTTACTTTTAAACATTTCAAATTCTTAATTCAAAAGATCAAAAATAACATTTGTTCAAATTTCACACATTAAATACGATTTTAACATCATTCTCTATACATCAAATTTCTCTATACAACGAATTTTTTTACTGGAACAGTAGATTTCGTTATATAGAGACTCGACTGTATTTTTGTGAGAAAATTTCATGGTGGGTTGTTTACCCCTTAGGAACGAGTGAAACGTATAGATGAAGCACAAAAGCCCCAGAATCCTTGTTTATCGCCATTGCAAAAAATTTTACTGTAAAATTTGCCTTATTTATTTGAAGCATTACTCGACGTAATAAGGCACGAATTTCTGTTTTTAAAAACTGGTGAAAAAGAATAAAAATTTCGTAAAAGACTCCTGTCGCGAAAAGTTAAAGCAATTGCGCTAGAATTAACTTCCGTAAATGATTTTTGCGCATTTTGCAAGAGAAAATCTAAGCAGAAAAAAAATTCTTAGGAAATATTGATTTTCACTTCAAACCATTTAGGAGCCTTCTATTGTTGACGATGTTGATATTTAACGCAGGGTGGGGGTGGGGGGGGGGGGTCAGGGAAAAACACAGTCAAAAAAGATGCTAACGACCAGAGTATTTTGATAAAAAAGATTTGTTTATATTATTTGAAGCATTCTCTTTAAGAAAATACTGGTTGTTTTCTCTTATTTTGACTGGGTTCTTCCCTGATCATTTGCTACGCTGTTGTAGGGCAAACCGTATGTAAATACTCATAATTTTTTGAAGTATTTTTTTTATTATTAAAAATATGTTTCTTCAACGTAAAAAATGCTGCATCAATACTATAAAATATTATACGAATATTATCATGTTTTCAAATAGCATTTCCAGTTTACATGTCATTTATCGTTTTAACAAAACAATAGGATATCACTGCCTATTTGACTGAAGTCACTACCTGAAAATATCTCATATAAATACATGTTCATTCAGGCAAAATGAAATCCCCTATATCGTCTCTTCATATAATATCCCCTAAAGTATTTAATATATACTTGTCAAAGTCAGAAATGCATTCAAGTTGCTCTGTTCAATAGATTTGTATATTCGGCGTGAGATGCATCTAAGATTAGAGTTGTATATAGAATAATAATATAAAGTTATTCAAAACATGTTATTAATTACATAAAAGACAATTAAACAGTTTAAAATGTGTAAAAAATTACATTAAAATCAAATGCTTTTGGCTATGTATAACGCCTTCCTTCTTATGTACCTTCTTCAGGATTCAGGATTTAAACTGGTGTTACGAACTCCCCTTGCATATTTCTCAGAAGAGAACTTTTTTTTTTTTGGGGGGGGGGGGGTATTACTCGCATGAATAATCGAGACCAGGTGCATTTTATATCCCTATACATAAACGTTAGAGAACCGATAAAAGCTCCCTGTAAAAATCATACTTTATGTATTTTTTTTATACTTTATTTTTTTTTTCACGTCAACAATGAATTAAATCGCCAAATATGACTCTGCAAATTTTTCGCTTGCCTTATTTAGAGGCTACGACATTCGGCTAGAGTTGGCGAAAAACTCTACTTTTGAAAATACGCCAAATTTTTCCCCGCCAAAAATGTGAATATAATGTCGTAATTTTTCAGAACCAATTCGGAACCAAATTCGTATACTTTTGATGGAATTTTTAAACTTTTTTCAAATACGCCTACTTTTAAAAATACGCCAAATTTTTTCCTGCCAAAAATGTGAATACAATGTCGTAATTTTTCAGAGCTAAATTCGTATACTTTTGATGGAATTTTAAAACTTTTTTCAATGTTTTATATTTATTATAACTAATTTATGTTTTTAAATGCTTTTCTTTTTCTTTTTTTAAAAACTATGTTAAAAGTTCTATATGTGACCTCGAAAATAGTATTTTCAGAAAGTTATGTTGCTGCAAAATTCAAAATATAACTTTTACAGAAAAAAAAAATTAATTCTCAAACTTTCTAATATAGAGCTTTAATACTTTACGGCACGGATAAATTTTGTAAATAAAATGAGAAATTATCTACTGACATCGATATTTACAAACAACTTAGTGAGAAATTAAGAATTTCTTAGTTTAAGCTTCCACTGTAAAAGTCAAGTTTTTTTAAAACATTATTGGTGTCGTTTGAAAGTTTGGAATTAAAATTAGGTGTTTCCGACTGGGCACACTGTGCCGGAGAGGGTTAAAATGCAACAAGTATCAATGTTAGATGCGAGCAACATCAAAAGACATTCCCTTGTCAATTATAAAAGCTGCGCCTTAAAACTGTTTAACTTAAACTGTTTAACTGTTAAACTTAAAAGTTTTCCAGTCCTTTTGAAATGAGGCTTTTGTAATTTAAATATGGAAAAGTGGCGTTCATAACACCAATGTAATTCTTATCCTAAGGAATGTTAAGTACATAACCGAATGTATTTGATTTTAATGTAATTTTTTATCCTCTTTTAAACTGCTTGGATCATCTTTTAGGTAAAGAGTAATCATTCGTGTAATTTTATCATTTTAAGGGGGCTCAGAGGTTGAAAACTTTCAATAAATCGATTTTTTTATGATCTGATTTGATTATTCATTTAATTCTTAACTTAATGCAAAAAACCGCATAAGAATATTTGCATTTTTAACGGAGTTATAAGCATTTATGTATCAACACTTTCATAGCCACATCCATATAATTTCAACTTTAAGTCGCGTTTTCTCAAAACTTGATTTTTGACGACTAACACCAAAATTAAAAAAAAAAAAACTATTTGATAAAATGGCTTTTTTTTTTTTTTTTTTTTTTTTTTTTTTTTTTTTTTTTGCATGCATATAACATTATTTTCTAGATTATGAATTAATATATCTTAGATAGTTTAGTATTTTGAGTATTTTTAATGGAAAAAAGTTGTATTTTTTAGAAGTTTTTTAAATTTTCAACTTTGAGAGATTTTTTAATACTGTTTTTATTAAGTGATAGTTATATCCTTAATTTATAATCTAGATTATGATGTATGCATGCAAAAAGAAATTTAAGCCATTCCACCGAAACTTGCAAACCCTGATATAGAATACATGAATCAGAACTTACTAATGTCTAGTGGCATACTTTTAGATCACTAGATTTAGCGGCAAGAAAGCATTTTTCACACCAGTGAATATGATGATAAATAGATAATTTCTTTCAGGAGACAAGTTCCTTGATAAAACAAGATATAAAAATTACTCTTCTTTTAAAAGTGTTGGGAAATCTAAAATTTAAGTTTCAACGAAGAAAATAAGTCGGGAAATAATGAGGTAAGTGAGATTGCATAATGTTCAGAAATTATTTAATCCCTTCGCGACGGGAGACTTTTACGAAATTTTTAATGTTCTGTCACCGGTTTTTAAAAACAAAAATTTGTACCTTTTCAAACCAGAAAATGCTCCGATTATATAAGGCAAATTTTCCAGTAAAATTTTACTGGTGGAAAAAATAATTCTTAACCCCTCCCCGAGGGAAGCCCTTTTACGAAACTTTTAATGTTTTGTCACCGGTTTTTAAAAACAGAAATTTGTGCCTTATTGAATCGGGTAAATGCGCCGATCAAATAAGGCAAATTTTACAGTATAATTTTACGGGCGGGGATTCTTAAGCCTTTTTACGGCACGTATACGTGTCGCTCGTCCCCAAGGGGTTAAATCTTTTGCGGCACGTATACGTGTTTCTCGTCCCCAAGGGGTTAAAAAATTTTAAAAGCGTTATAAGCGCGAAATTTTTTTTCCAAGCACCTTCGTCGTTCCAAGCCCAAACTCGCACTCTGATTGGTTGTTGCTCTCGGCACTGTTTTCACGTAACTTGGCGATAACCATACTTGGCGAAAAATACTTCGCTCGTAAGTGAACGAGTAAACCTAAAGCCTAACCTACTCATTTTTATTATTCCTTCATTTTGTGCTCTTGTGTATTATTATCTTGTGTTGTTTTATAAAATGGCTAATGCTTTACTTATTAATAAACGGGAAAAGTTACTTTGTACTCGGTTCGGAAGGAAATCAAACTCCTCGACGGAAGCATCTATCGCTACGCCAAGTATGATTATCTCCAAGTTACATGAAAACAGTGTCGAGAGCAACAACCAATCAGAGTGCGAGCTTGGGCTAGGAACGACGAAGGCGCTCGGAAAAAAATACGCGTTATAAGCAAAGCTGATAGCACAGGCCACTCATGGCAACTATATTATATAAAGTCATACAGACAAAGAATATAGAAGTTATACATACTGGTTAAATTAATTTTTTCTTCTATGAAAAAATAAGGATGATGGTCTTGAATGTTTATAGATGCATAACATTTATGAGTACTCTTCTTCAGAAACTTATTCTTCTGTAACTTTACTGTAACTTCTTTACTTTATCTTCATTCATAGCTGTCAAACAGCTATGAAATCTAAGGATATGAATTTTAAGGATATTTTAGAAAATACTGTCAAAATTCGTATTTTGAGATGAAATTAAGAATGCGATAAAGATTGTTGTGAGATTGAAATAGCTTATGATTTAATATGTTATATTCTTGTCGTAAATGAAAAGCACTATTCGATTCCAAGTCACATCAAGGAACAATTAAAACCTGCTAATTTTATGCTTCTATGTCTAGTGTCGAGTCCGCAAATGTGCCGGAAAGTTTGATAATGCTGACAACAGATTTTTTTCAAAATCACCAATAGTAAATATTCAAATGCTCCAACTACACAATAACTCTTACTGTAAAAACATTTCTCTTTTTTTGCTGTTAATATAACATTTTAATTTTTGTTATTATACGATCACTTCATTTTTTTTATTATTATAAGAAAATTTCATTTGAAATTTCTCTTTATATTTATAATTAAAATTACACCTAGGTCCAGGCCCTATTACTAACTGGACAATCTTCCACCAGTAAAATTTCATTCAAATTATCATGTTATCTAAAGCCATATTACCGTATTCTCTAAAGTCAAGCAAAACCACTGCCATGAACAAGCCATAAATTTTCATTTCTTTTTAATATTGGAAGTTTTCACTGATGGTAATTAGGCCCTGTATAAGTGTATAATGAATTTCCATTTGCAAATAACATAATAAATGGAATTCACTAAAAATAGGAAAATGAATCTAATTATTTTTTCATGTAATTCTGTCGCGTGTATAAGAAAAGTAGAAGTGTGTTTATTCAAAAATGATAATTTAAACGTACTCTTTTTTAGGTGTGTTCTTAATTATGTAAATACGTAGCACCTATAGTTGCCATACAGTGCATCCGTCTGTCTGTCCGTCCGCCCGCCCGTCCGTCTGTCCGTCCGTTCGCATATAGCAACACAAAACTACCCAACCTAATCGTTTGAAATTTATAACATATAATTATTGCATAATTGTGTCCAGTCATTTCAAATTTCATGAAAATCGGATGAATAGATCAATTACAGGGACAATCAAAACTATTCCGTTACATTACGGTCAATGGGGAAAAAGTTTCAAATGAATTTTAATCGTTTGAAATTTAAAATACATAATTATTACATAATTTTTTCGAGTCATTTCAAATTTTATCAAAATCGGATGCATAGTTCAATTAAAGGGACAACTAAAAGTATTCCGTTACATTACGGTCAATTGGAAAAAATTGTTTCAAATGCATTTTAATGATGTTACACTCATTCGAACATAATAAAATTGATATGCATCTATAAAGTACATACTATAATATACATTTTGCATAATTTGTGGTGGAAAGAACATTTATTATTGATTTACAAGGCCACACAAAAGTATTCCATTACATAATGGTATAGGGAGAACATTCTTTGGTGCGTATTTTAATTGCAATTAACTATTTACAGTTTTATGGGATTGATATATGAGAGTGATATTTTTAAAACTTCGTTATCGTACGAACGCACCTTATTTGCTACGCGTCACGTGCAATTTCCATTTTTTTTTTTTTTTTTTTTTTTTTTTTTTAAGTGTCGCACTTAAAAAGAATTTAGAATTGATTCTAATGAAAAATGAAAAACTAAACGCATTTTTTAAAGAGAATCACGTTGAACTGCTTTCCTGATTTGCCCGTACGACGTATGGGCAATGTGTTTTTTCTAATCGTGATTTCCCAGACCACGTACGGGCAACCATATTCCAATTATTATTCAATATTATTCTCAGCAGCAATTTTTTATTGTAAATTTTACATTATTTGCATTGAGCATTTTTCCGATTCAATTAGGCAATTACTTCTGTTATGAAAAGCCGGTGATAAAAGTTTAAAAATTCTGAAAAAAGACATGAAAATAAAAAACATTAATTGAAAGATTTTTTCAAAGGTATTGATCGGTTAACCCCTTAACCCCTTGAAGGGCACCGGTATATTATATATACCACTTAATTTTAATTCCCTTATGTCACATCGGCACCGGAATTTTAGTATTAAGATTTTCTTTTTAGAATGTACGCGAAAAACAGCTTTTACTTACTATCATATAAATCTGTTTGTGAATCCCGGTGTCAATCAATCATTTGAACATTTTAGGAACATACGTGCTTTGCCCCTCAAGGGGTTAATGGTCGCATTAAATTACGGTTTAAAAATTCAAATTTAGGGTAACACCCCCAGTAATTGGCATGCACCAGCGATTGACACATCCTACAAACATGTCCTAAAATAAGATTTATATCCAGTCTTTTAAAAATGCAAGACCATATACCAGTTATATGCTCATTTACGTTAAAGATTATAGCTTTGATTTAAGCTACTAGATGACAATAGTGCCTAGGAAAGAGAAACAATTATGGCTTGTATGAAATCAGCCATTTTTGTTGCAAATGCTTCTTCTTTCATTTAAGGAAGGCATGCTTTTCAATTCATTATTATCTGATTTATAATATATTTTAAATTTTAATTGACAACTGTTTTTTTAATTAAAAAGGGTTACTTTAATTGTGTAAAAGTATTTGTAAAAGTGCACAAATATTTGGATTTCTGAATTAATGATAGATGCCAATTAATGGTGCTTCAATTTTGCTAGTTCCAAGTAATTGGCACCTATTGCAATTACAAGGAATTCGCAAGGAATTTGAGATTAAACCACTTATTTTGGAAATACGTTTAAAGTTATAGACTAATTTTGTTTATCATTTATTTTTATTTGAAAATATGAAATATTATCAGTAATTGGAATCCATTAAAGCTTCATATGACAATTACTGGGGACAGCATGACAATTACTGGGTATTAATGTAAGTATATTGTATTGTTTTAAAGTGTTTCCATTTCAGACTAATATGCTGATTTCTTTCTCTCAAAAAAACTGAAATATGGCATCTTCATCTACAGTAAATTCATTTAAAGCGATTAAACCCAATGCAAAATGTAAAGATTTTTTAAAAATATAAACTTGTGCCAATTACTGGATTACAAGGTGCCATACATTGGTGCTCTAGGTGCCATACATTGGTGCTCTAGGTGCCAATTACTGGTGATTTCAGCAACTTTTTATAAATATATTTTTATAAAAATACTTTTCAAATATTTTTGCTTTTAGTGGGCAAAATAGAAGCACAGATATGCATTCTTTGATTTAAAAATATTTCTAAGTAAATATCTCATTTCTTTGTAATGAAACTGAAGTAAGTTTAAAGACAAATTTTTAAAGTGTCAATTACTGGGGATGTTACCCTATTATTCCCACCACCTTCTTGAAAAAAAATTCTTCTTTTTTAATGGTAAGTAAAATGATACCAGAATAAACCCGATTACACTATTTTATAAAACTGGTGGGAATCAAACAATTCTGAATAAAATCCGCGAAGCCTGCAGCCCGTGAATGCTCCGGATGCGAGTTTAAAGTAAGTATTAAATTATTCACTTCAAAAATGACAATCAGAATATAAATATAATTGTATTGCATTTAGGGTGTCCCAAAAATGACTGATGGATTTTAAAATTCAATAACTTGCAAACGGCGACAGCTATTTAAAAAAATTTTGCAGGAGGCTCATGTATAATGTCAGGAGTTTTTTTTACCGTAATTTTATATTTTAGTTCGCATCTCAAACAATAGGTGGCGCTGACGGCGATTGAAAGCCAGGTGATCAGTGCTAAGTGAAGCGCCGACCTGGCCTTCAATCGCCGTCAGCGCCACCTACTGTTTAAGATGCGAACTAAAATAAAAAATTACGGTAGAAAACTCCTGACATTATACATAACCCTCCTGCAAAAAATTTTTGAATAGCTGTCACCATTTGTAAGTTATTGAATTTTAAAATCCATCAGTCATTTTTGGGACACCCGGTAGAAGCAATATAGAATTCCATTTATTCTAAAATAAGAATCTGAATGTACTTTTTTGAATGCTCTGTATGTAATGGACATCTGAATGTTGTTGCTTTTTTCTACTGTTTTGTTTAACTTTTTCTTTTTAATTGTAAATATATCACATTTTGGAAGGATTTGGAATTGATTCTACTCAAAAGTGAGAATGTAAATGAGATTTTTAAAAAAGAGATTTTAAAGTATGAAAAAAATCTATTAAAAATAACAATCAGAATCTATTGTACCGCATTCTAGTAATTGTACCGCATGTACAATTAATATAGAAGTTTACTTATTCAAAAGTAAAAATTTGAATGGGCTTTTTTTATAGTGTAAATGTATCGTACTTGAAAGGATTTAGAAATCATTCTACTCAAATATAGGGCATTTAAATGCACTTTTTGTTAAAAGAATCGTATTTGAAAGTGAGCATGAAGGGAATCTATTTAAAAACAATATTCTGAACTAATTGTTTTTTAAGTGTAATTGTTGAAAAGACATAGTTTTAAATTTTTATCTAGTAAATGTCAATAAAACTAAAAACAGAAAGACTTAAAAATGCTAATTAATTTTCAGAAACTAAGTTGTAGAAGTAAAAGTTAAAATTTTTGTGTTAAAGTAAAATTAAAACATATTAAAAATTATGAGGGTTGATAATACAGAGTAAAGCAGTAATTACGAAAACAAATACAATTATAGTTTGATATCAGGTAAAAAAATTAAAATTAGCAAAAGTTAGAAATGATAGTCGCCAAGGTAGGGCAGACAAAAAGCTTCTAAAAGTGGCGTCATACTTTTTTAATTATGTAGAACTTATTTCATTTCAGTTTTCTCTTATAAAAATGGTTCTGGTTCATATTAAACCGGGATAAAAATAAACTGACATCTTATTAAAAATTAGGAGGTTGTTGGCAACTATGAATCTAGAATGAAATTCCCACTAGAAACAGGATTGCCAAATTCATTTTATTTTTTACGATGAAACTCTGGATTGAATGCAATTTTCTATCATTACATAAACCAAGAATCATTGTATAATTTTTTGTATGAATTCGTACTTTTTTCATAAAAAAAGAAGGTCAAAATGGTATCTTTGACAAGAATTTTCAAAAGCGTGTATGTAAAAACTAGATAAGACATGCAAAAGAATATTTTTATAATGAAAATCTGTTTTAAAAATTCTGAATAACCTAGATTAAAATTAGGTTGTACAGAAAATATTTCAATGCTCATCACCTGGTTAAGTAAAGTCAATTACTTTGTTGAAAAAAAATACAATAGCAGTCAAGTAATTTGATTTTTTTTTCAAATGTAGCGAACTTGCAATTTTAGTTTAAAAGTAACCAATTCTTCAGTTTTTAATATACATGTACAAAATCGGCAAATTTTATTTGACAAAATATAGTCTTTAAATATCTTTGACAAAATATAGTTCTTTAACTATCTCTCATTAATAAACAATCCCTTAGACAGATTCAAGTTTGATCTTTCGCCTCAACAAATAAAGAGGTTAATTTAATCTTTTGTGAAAACATTTAGGATTGAAAGAATCACATATATACTTCTTTTTCGCTATTCAGATAGCACAATTTGAACGACAGAAACAAAAGTGACATTAAGTCAAATAAAGTTGCTTTTCAGAAACATCGCATTCATATGCAAAACATCTTAAAGCAAAGTACAAATTCAGTTAGAGGAAATAGTCAACATTGAATTTAATTTTCTTACAAACATGACATAGCTAGTTCAGTTATTTTATAATTTGGAAACTTTAAAAAATATGCAAAAATGTTTTCATTTGAATAATGAATCAAAGAAAATTGGGCTACTGTTCACAAGGGCACATCACGATTTTAATTTTAGAATAAAAGTAACAAAGTTTCAACGCTTACCATATAATTTAATAGCTTAAAAAAGAAAATGAATATTATAGATATATTACGATTGCAACAAGGATTTTTTTAGTTTTTTTTGTTTGTTTGTTTTTTTGAGATAGAATGAAGTCCCCGTGTTCTAAAATCAGTTAGTGCTATTCAGTCGTTTAGTCATATTCAGACTTGCTCTTTGGTCCCTTTAGTTTAAGAAGTTATCGAATTCGTTGAGAAAACATTAATTTCAAATGAAAATTAAATTTCATTTTGCTTAAGAGGCACAAATGCCAACCTAGGGAAAAAGTTTCCATGCCGGGAATCGAACCCGGGATATAAGTATAGAACGCTGACGTTCTATCGACTAAACCACATAGAATGACACCCAGTCTGGAACTTTTCACTATTACATGATGGATAGGCAACAAATGCAGCAAAAATGGAATATTTTCCGTGAGCCGCCGACCTGGGTATTAATATATTCAATCCATTCAATTTACAAGTCGATTTACAAGTCAAGTACTTCAGTCGACGCTAGATTTATTTGAGTTTCATATTTGCTTAAGGTTGGCTTACGGAAAATATTCCATCTTGTGCTGCCTTTGTAGCCTTTCCAATATGTAATAATGGAAAGATCCAGGCTGAGTGTCGTTCCATATGGTTTAGTGCGTAGAACGTCAGTACTCTTTACTGGTGGTTCAGGTTCGATTCCCGGCCTGGAAACTTTTTCTCTAATTTGGCATTTGCGCGTCTTAAGCAATATGAAATTTGCATTTTTTTTTTTTTAATATTGTGTTTAAGGCGATTTTTCTCTCTCTGAAAAAAATTCCAAGTATTAGCATTAAAAATTGGCTGAATTAGAAATGCACTTCCATTTATCTGTTCATTAGTTCTATGGAAAAACGGTTTGGTGAAAAAGGTTCTATTTTACCATACCTTGCTGGATTGCCACAGATGATTATTTTTATATTATAATAGTACGTCTAATCTAATAAAATTACTGTTATGATATAATTAATTACTTTGTGCATTCTGGCAAAATGTGTCAAAAGGACTTGTGTAACAAAAAAGTAGTATAAGTTAGAATTGAAAAATAATCGCGAGTCCTGAACTTATCCACAAAACTAAAGTAACGGTAGACCAAACAAACTTGATTTTCAGAACCAATGCATTTATATGAAAAACTCTTAACCCTCTCACTGCAACGAATTGATATATCCAATCACCAAGCCGCTGGTTTTACTGCAACAGAAGCATTATTTAAATTAATATGATTCTACAGATATAATCAGGGCTCTCGCTGGTTTTTGACCAACATTAGCGATTTGGAAATAAAAAATGAAAAACATTAGCCAAATGAAAAAAAAAGTTAGCAAAATAGCTTCACTGAAAAGCTGAAAAATCTATTTTTAACCTTTTAATGTCTCATTTTTTTTTTTTTTTTTTTTTTTTTTAGTATGTTGTAAAATATCCTAATTTTTTGTAATACCTTATAAAATGACCATCCGGTATGAAAACTATTTAAAATAAGTGCATTCTAAATGTCTCCTAAATATTTAAATGCTTCAGACATTCTTTTTCCAGTCTAAATAAAAATTAAAAACATCTATCTTTCAATTAGAGGAAGATGAGGATACTTGAGCCATTTTTTAAATTTTAATTTTTTTTAATTTTTTATAATTTCTTAGAACAAAATAAAACATTGAAAATGAAAATTTGATAGTTTGTCTTCAATTGAAAACCACTTTCAATTAATTTTGAACTATTTTTATATGTCTAATAAATTTTTACTTTTTCTTTTACATCGTGGCTCAAGTATCCCCATGGAGGGGATACTTGAGCCAGCTGTCACATTCGCACCAGTATTTTGGAAAGAAAAAAACCGATTTACAATATACGCGAAAAAATGCATTAAACCTTTTTCAAATAAATTTGGTCGAATTTTCTGGTGTCGTTGTGACATTTCAGAATTAAAATTATGTGGTAGAAAATTCTACCAGCAAAGCTAAAAGGGTTAATCACCATACCTTCAAAATGGTACCAAGGTATGTGATTTCTTTTTTACATGTTCAGAACTATAAATATGTTACCATGCTGCCAGTTTTAGAAAGAAAAATTGACCAACTGTAGAGATAATAGGGGTGGCTCAAGTATCCCCACTCTCCCCTACTGTTGTGAACACTAAAACTTGCTATGAGATTTCGACCGAGATAGAAAAAATTGACCTGCCAATGATACTTTGCATAAAACTAATAAACAATCTAGTAAATGGCTAATTTCAACACAGCATTCGAGCAAAAATTTTCTCTACTTAACATTTGATGTGTGTTATATTGCTTGGGTTTTTTACCGACCGATGCGACTCCGGCGCATAACTGACAAAAGAAAAATACCTATCGTATAACACTTTCTGTGTCTTTAGCTATTGCTAAACGGGATTGATGTTTAGTCAGTATCTTTATAAATAAAGTAAAATAGATACCATGTGAGGGAGTGACCTTTGTAATGAAGGCACTCTAACATTTTTTAGATCGTGACGTCAATGATTTAACATGTGTAAGCGTGAAAGCGACATCTATCCTCTCTTTTACTTTAACATTCTAGAGCGTGTGTATCTTTCTCGGATTCTACAGTTATGTCGCGGTTAGAAGTAATATGTAAATTTATAGTATCTCAGTTTGCAGCATATAAATTTGCAGCATATTTATAGTATAGCAGCATATAAAAGCTTGGAGTTTGAGTGTGTGCGGTGTGTCTAGCTGCGTTAGCCAGCTAGTAGTGACTAGAAGGTAGCTAGGTGGTGACGACAAGCAGTGGGATTGATCTAGAGCGAGCGATATCAAGTATTATCGAGCCTTCAGTGAGTGACAAGGAGTTTTGGAAGGCAAGTCGAGAAGTTTGCCGTTGGTAAGAGTTAATATTGATTACGTTGAATATTTTTAAAGTTAATAAAGAGTATATATACAGCCACGGGCTGTCTAATAAAGTTCTATCTAACAGTCTAGCGGAAGTTTAAGTGAGAAGCAATCTGAAGTGTCCCGATTGAGTTAGTGCCGGAGCTGTGAGTATAAGTTCAATCCTTCAGTATTATTACTATTTATTAAAATTCAAGAACTGCTCCACTGCCCTTGAGCCCTAACTGTTTAAATAAACTGTTTTTATCTTATATTCTGAGTTATGTCTGCATTTAACCCCCAGTACGAGCACTCATCCGTTACAACCATACTAAATGAAACGATAAAATTGAACAGTAAAGCAACATTAATCTTTCAGTTACTGAATACGGATAAATGATCTCGATTATATATATGCACACCACACACACAAAAAGCGCAGAAATTAAGCACTCGCAATTTGGCTAATTTCATTGTCCGTTTACTCTCCAATTGAAGCATTTTGTCACAATTTGGCGCAATGGCGAGCGGCAACGAGAACTCTGGATATAATGTAGTCTCAGAAAATTAAATTGAGATTAATGTTCTGAAGTTTTATGTGCCTATACATAATAAAAAATATATCATGTTGGAAAAAGCATCATTTCTTAGCATATAAAAAAGGTTACAGGGAAAACAACACTTTAATTTTGCTGTTTTGTACGACGCTCAGGAGGTTAAGGGGACACAGAACTTTTGAAATCATCTCTTCAATTTTGAATAATACTTACAACTAAAAATTAAATAAAATTAAAAAATATATATTCTTGTAGAACAGCCTATTTTACTCCAATTTAATTTTTTTAAACTTAACTTTTTTAAAATTCCGACTACTTCTATAAATATGAATATTTTTCATCCAATTTTTTTCGCATTCATTAGAATATACTATATAAAATTATGCATGAATTTTTAGATGGCTGGAGTTTTATATTTAATATGATTTTTTTTTTTCGTTCGTGTATTTAAAAAAATGAAAAAAAATCCAACTATCTCTCAATTTAAATATTTTTCAAAACATAGCTATAAACATGATAAATCTATGCACAAAAATATGAAATGCACCATACGAACATGTAAAAAGAAATAAAACCAATAACCAAATTAGCAAAAACGCTGTAGTATTTTTCGAACAAGCAAGCTGTAAAAATATGAACAGAGAGAAAAATAATTTAAAGTTTTCGTTTGTATGAGTAATTGCGCTCGATCTATTAACAAAAGATACAGTATCTCGCAATAACAATGGTCGTATAAATACAAAGGAGGTGTCAAATTGTTCGCAATTAAAGAAGTTTTCAGTTAATATTTAAAAAAAATGAAAATAACCACATATTTTGACCAATTTTAAGGCACTGTATCCACTTAAGGTGAAAAGATATATTAAGTTTAAGAAAGCAGTAAACACTGATTTTCATTTTCTGATCAATATAACATGTTTTAAGTACTGTAACACTTGTTATATAATTTCGTAGAGTTGCAAATAATGCCAAAAAGTCATCATTAAAAAAAAAAAAAAAAAGACCTTACAAAATCGGGTTTTATTCATGTTTGTGTATTCTGACAACTAAAAAATAATACGACCTACATATCTAAATTTACAAACAAAAATCTTCGTTTACAAAAAAAAAAAAAAAGTGTGTATTCCGTCATCTTACAAAACAATACTTTTTGACAAGCTATATTATGAATACAAATTTGGGAGTAAGAAATTTATTAGTTCTAATTTTGAAATGTACAAGAAGAGTTCGTTTTCTGTGACAGAATGCCGTCTGCGTTGTTAAATATCTGTCATTAATATACAATCCGTTATATATATTTAAGTCTCATCTTTTGTCTTTTCAGACAAAGAAGTTAATGGAATCCTTTGCCAAGGCATTTAGAATTGACAGAATCACAACTACATTTCCTTTTCTCTATTCCGCATATCAACGAAGAAACAGCTAAATGCCAGAGGTTGTATTTTAGCATAACTTGTCATCAAAATAAAAGTGATTGCAAAACAAAGAAAGCCTGATTTTGAGAAGCTGTGCATTAATATGTAAAAGGGTGATTCTCCAATAAGTGGGTAATTTCACTCATTGATTTAGTGAAAAATAAAAATTAAATTTTAACTAAAATTTTTTAATAACTAGATACAACATAGGTTACTGAGTAATATACAACATTCCAGCATACATTTTAAGCACTATATTTATATTTTAAAAATTATTTTATAAGTTAATTTGGTAATCAATGTCACTACCATCCCCAAGATAGTTGTCTACTTTATAAATTAGGATTTTAATAAAATGTATTTGAAAAATATGTGTATTTTATTAAAATGTATCTTTTTATAGTAAAAAATATAATGTTTAATATATCATCTGTGACAAATCAGAATATTTTTTAAGTTTTAATAATATCGGGACAGGAGTGACATTTACATGAACAGAAGTGACATACTTTCAAAACTTTTCGGTTTTGAACATTTTAACAATTATAAATTAGTTAACATCTATTATTTTTTTACTATTTTAAAATTTGAATAATCTTTTAGAAAAAAAATAACCAACAATAAGATAATGAGTAAATAAGTGAATTTATTTGAACAAAAGTTTTAGTTAGGAAAAAGTGTTTAAGTACGAGAAATACTGCTCATGTTTATATGCAAATTTATATCATATAATTTGTTCATAGTAAAATATCTTGAATTAACTGCTCGAGGGGGAATATCAATAGCACACAAAATTTCATTCTTTGGAACATCCTGCATACCTGGTGTATTTGGACAATAGAATTGGCTTCCATTCCTTAACATAAAGTTTATTTTAAAGATGTCATTATTTATACCTTCAATTAAACTTGTTAAAAACAAATGTTATAATAAATAATATGAAAAAATATGTTGATAAAAATTCAAAATAACAATTTAACCCATTCGTGCCCAGCATCTTTTGCGTAAATTTTATTTGGTTGGCACCACTATTTTTAGAAGATTTAAGTTTAGTTCATTAATCACGAAAATGCATCAGTTAAATAAAATAATTATTGCTTTTCTTTTTTACCGGTGTCAAAAACAGTGCTGAATGCACCTTTTGAAGCGTCCCTAAAAAGGGACGCTAGGCACTGATGGGTTAATTCTAAATAAAAATTTAAAACTCACTAGGAAACCAATTTTCATCATACACAACTGCAACCCAAATTCCTACACAAATATGTTACTTTCAGAACTAGGAGTTGATACTTCAGTATCTTTATAATCATTGGGCATATCCTTAAAACAGGGAGATAAGTCTACAAATGATGATTCTGAACAGTAATATTGACATTTTTCATGTGTGTCACATCTGAAATAGCTTAAATAATCCGGGTGAAGTTTAACATTTTCAAACTTATTCCAAGTGAGCCGATGCAATTTTAATAGATTTGGAATAGATGGTATCAATGTATTCTTTGGCTTGAAGCCATCTATGGCGTTAATATCTGCTTCGGAGAATCAGTCCTCAAATAAATAATTTGAAAGGGGACAGAAGTGACAGGGACAGAAGTGACAAAATTAAGGAAATTTCTTCTGTGTACATAGTAAGTTAGGCTAAGTGTAAGACTGCAATATGATATTTTGTACTAAGCAAGAGTATGTTATATCATGACAAAACAATAAATAAATAAAAACAATAAAAAGGAAAGTTTAACACTAGAACGCCCGGAAATTCTACTCAAGTTTGAAAATAATATTTCTCACCAGAATTTTTATTCAAAATTATTTAATTGATTTATTTAACGTAAATTTGCGTGGATTAGATTTAAATTATTTCAAGAAAATTTTTCTGGTTCGAATTGAAATTTAGTTACATGATTGGAGTCGAATCGACTCCATCCGGGCGTTCTAGTGTTAAGTAGGGGACAGTAGTGACAAGTAATAAACATATTCTTGCCTTTCTATCCCTTTTGTAACTTGTAACTATTTTTGAAGTCCTTAGAATTGTATCATGTGCTTTTCTGGGCAATTAAGATGGCTCCTTCTACTAAATGCACCTGTTCACCAATTTTTATCTGGCCATCTGGTGGTCACTTTAGCCGTTTTATACAAGAGGTCAGTAGTGACATAAAAACTAGGTGACAGCTTTTCTCTGGCTCAGAATAAATATAAACTATTTTTAATTTACAATAAAAATACTTTATTATGTACTTTGCAGTATAAATTTTCATTTTGGGAGGTAAAATTGTTAGAAATAGTTCATCATTGCATTTAAAATTGTTTCAGAAGATCAGTATATGAGGTGAGAGATACTGGACAGAAGTGACAAATCGAATATTCAAAATAATATTACAGTAAAATTTATAGTTCTTTTCTTGAAATTACTGTTTGAAATTGTAGAAAAACATTACAAAATACATTTTATGAAAAAAAAATAGATAAATGACAAAAAACAGAAAATAACACTAAGGGACAGAAATTACCCACTTATCGGAGAATCTCCCAAAAATCATAATTGGGATAGATAAATTAAATTTAATAAATGAGCAAGCAAAGATTTTCATTTTCTAATAAATATAATTAACCCTCATCTTTTATATTTTTATATCTTTAATGATGATGCCAAAAATTTTGCATTTATAAAAAAGAACCAAACAAAATTATCTAGATTCAGGAGTGTTTGTTCCAAGAACTTAAGAATTAGAACGATCTGCAAAGCTGTCTTATGAATAGAGGTTTGCAAGTAATAAATTTTGTCAGTTCTCATTTTAAATGCATAAGAGAAGCTTATTTGAAAGAATGAAAACTGCATTGTTTAAATGTTTGTCATTAAAATATAATCCTATATGCGAATTCAAGCTTATTCTTTATGCTCTTTATATAAAAGATTAATTCAATCCTTTCACACGGCATTTAGGGTTAACAGAGTCACAAATACACTTCCTTTTCTGTATTTAGCAGATCCAGGAAGAAATAGCTAAGTGTCACAGGTTGTATTTTAGCATAACCTGAATGACAAAAACAAAAGAGCCACGAAATTGATACTTGATTTATAGAAACAATGCCTTCATATGCAAAACACGTGCATATTAAGTACAAATTTATATTTACATATATATAGTTCGAGAAAGCAGACAATCTTAATTTTAATTTTCTGATAAATAATTATACAATTAACTGATTTATTTTATAATTTTATAACTTTACAAATGATGCAAAATATGTTACATATGCAAAATATGTTACAAAGAATGAATGAGAATTGGCTAATATTCACGAATGTGCATCACGACTTTAAAATTGCAACTTTAAAATAAAAGTGACTGAGTTATTGTATAATTAATTTTATTAAGAAAAAAAAATAATAACTTGAAAAATAATGCGAATCGTATTGTTATATTATGATTATAGGCGAGCAAGTTATAAACCCCATAATCATCATAACCAATGTACGTGAGGAAATAATTTTAATCCACAGAATAAATTCTTTGTTCTTCCAAAATCTGTCATTAATCTTTAGTCCATTAACAGATTCGAGCCTGTTTTTATGCCTCTTTAGTAAAAGAGGTTAATTAAATACTTTGTGAAAGCATTTAAAATTGATAAAAACGCAAATACGCTTCCTTTTCCCTACATAGCAGATGAAAGAGGGAATGTCTAAATGTCAATAATTCTTTTTTGGCATATCTTCCCCACAAAACAAAAGTAACAATAAATCGAAAGAAAGCTTTATTTTAAAAACAATGTCTTCATATGCAAAACACATTAATTAAAAATATAAATTAAATTTTAAAAAGCACTAAACATTGAATTCGCTTTTTTGATATACATAATACATCTAACATACATTGTCAATAATTTGATAGACTTACCGATGCTACTCAAAACTCTCAGTCGTAATTTGTAAAACTCTATACAATATGTCTTCTTTTCTTTATTTATAACTCCATTTATTTCCATGGGCCACTGGAAGCAATATTGCTTACAAAATTCCAATTTTTTAAATAAATATAAAGATATATGACGGAATGAAATTTTCGCCTTGATTTTAACACAAGATATATAATATGAATTTTAAAATGTTCAGATTTACTTAAAAAGCGATTAAAATATTCAAATATAGATGTTAATAGTTAATTTTTTTAAAAAATATCTTAGTACTTTCAAACCTTTAATCAGGCTCCTCCTCAGAGAATATTTTCTTTATTTATATAAATACATGATTACGTATTTGTATAAATAAAGAAAATATTCTTTGAAGAAAAGCCTGATTCAAGGTTTGAAAAAACAAGATATTAACAGAATCATGTATTTGTATAAATAAAGAAAATATTCTCTGAGGAGGAGCCTGATTAAAGGTTTGAAAGTACTAAGATGTTTTAAATAAAAGTAAATACTAACATCTATATTTTATTATTTTAATTGCCTTTTAAGTAAATATGAACATTTTAAAGTTCCTATTTTATATTTTGTGTTCCAACTTTTTGATGTATGACAGCTTTTATTTTTGATTTTTTGCTGATTTTTAACAAATTATGTTTGGTTTTTAAATAACAGAACATTTATTTTCCTTTTGCAGAAATTGACATTGCAGTCAAATGTTTGCAGGATTTGTTTTCTGGCAATCATGTAAAGCTTTAAAATGTCTATGGAGAATGTGCTTCATAAAATCCAAGATTTTGTTTTTGAAAATTACACAGTTTGTGATGCAAATAAGAGAACGTGATGTACTGAAAATTAAAATCAAAGCTAAACAAAACATTGTATCCTGCAAATATACATTTTTTTATTCAGACAAACCAAAGATATTTAGTGGGTTTTCTCCACAAAATCTCCCATTAACAGCGGACGGTTAATCTTCAAAACGATGGTATAAAGTAAATTTAAACCTTTTTCCATCATATACAGTTGGACGATACAGACATTTCCTTATTTGGGGTTAGGCCAGAATGAAAATTATTTGAAATTTTCTTGAGTTCTCGTTGTAAAAACATGAATTCAAGAGATAACTTATATTTCTTACAAAAAAAAAAAAAAAAAAAAAAAAAAAAATTGCTGAAATTTTATGCTGCAACATGCAGCATTCTACATTATATTGTAGCTCTTTCAGAGGCATAAACGCAAATAAAAAAAACTAAATTCAGAAACCGAATGTATATCAGAAATGTAATAATATATTTTTAGGTATGTTAATGGACTCAATAGGTAACAGTACAATTTTGAAGAAGCTTTTCAAGTATATTGTTTAATGACAACCCAAAGAAGTTAAGAAATATAAAATATATATATATTGAATTGTGTCATACATTTTGTTGCCTATATTTTGAATTTTTCAGAATTCAAAAAATGTAGTGCCGTAATATTGAGTTAATTTCGGTTGGAAAGTTTTATTTCATAACATTTTAACAAGTTAAATCTGGTTAAAAAAATTTCTTGAAAACGCATAGACACTTGGAATCTACTTATTTTTAAAAATTTCTATACTGGATAATTAAATTTTAATTAATAACTCATCTATAATAATTACAGGGAGAGGTTAAACTAAGGAGTTCATCATTTTTTTAGTTTTCATGACGAATCTATTTTGCGAACATTTTCTTTTTCATTTGGCTACTTTTTTTAATTTCTAAATATCAATTTATATAACATTGGCTGAAATTCAGTGAAAGTTCTGGTCTCATGACCCCTCTAACTTCTATCAATGTAATCAAAAAAAAAAAAAAAAAATCATACATTTATGTGCGATAAATTTTGCCTATCAATGGCCAACACACATATCCCTTGATTGCATATAAACATATTTTTTTTAGAGATTTCTGAATTATCTATATTATAATATTAGTTCACACTAAATACGGGTTGTTTCTAAATTAATATCAGGGTTTTAGTGCTTGTTAATATTTATAACATAAGGCTCAAAATTATAATTAATAGGTAAAATGAAAGTCAAGTCGATAACTCAGCTCTTCTCAAACGTTCTTAGCAAAGACGTTCTGTTCAGACGCTCACCCAATTACATCTCCTGTGATTTCTACCAGTGGGGGAGTCATAAAGATCGTGTGTATGTGCCGCCACTACCAGATTACCTTTGCAGCTGTTGCAATAATGACCCCAGAAACACTAATCAACGTATTGGAAGAACTGAGCTAACTATTTGCTGTGTTCCGTGTGACGAAAGATACTGACACTGAACACTTATAAGCTTGTAGGTAAGAATGTTTGAGCTGCTCTTTCATCTTATGCTTCAATTACAGTTTTAAGTCTTTGTAATAAATACTACTAAGCGTTAAAATCCCGATATTCATTAGGAAGTACCCCGTATATCAAAAATCAGTAGTTTCATCGGTATTAAATGAAGATATTTCGATTGGAACCATAAATTTCTTTATAAAATAAATAAAATAAAATTGTCAAAAACTAATAAAAAATTAGACAGTTTTATGTTAAAAAATTTTTGAGAAATAATTATAAAACTTGTGTAAAATTACTGATATGTTTAGTATTGTTTTTTCTATAAACATTTTTTTTTAACTTTTTTTTTCTTTTGGCTTTTGAAAAATATACATTATAAAAAAGTTAAGCTTACTTAATCCAAATAACATAAAATAAAGATTTAAATAACACAAAATTTTCTTATTTCCTATGTAATTATATTTTTAATTAAAAAAATTCATATATTCATTTTCTGTAACGCTTTGCATAAAAAAAAAAAAAAAAAAAAAAAAAAAATTATGCTTCAATTCAAAAATCAAATTAGATATCTGAAGGCGTCTTTGATAGTTTTTGTATAATTTATAAAATAAAGTAATGAAATTCACTTTGAGACATTTTAAACAGGAAATAGGAATTAATTTTTTTTTCTATATCGTAAGGGGGAATGATGCAAAGAAATGAAAATAAATCAAAAGCAAAGCAATTTAATTTCAGACACTAACAAGTAAGAAAAATCATGCGTTAAACATAGATTATGAAGCACTTTCCAACACTTAATGAAATCTTTAACAAAACTTTGTTATTTAGGGAAATAATAGTGTATAGCCAAATATACCCAAATATGTATTCCAGCCCTGTATTTCATATGTCACTTCATATAATGGGAAAATTTAGCTTAGCAAGAAAATACCCAGTAGCTTGAAATTTCTTTTTCAGCAATTCATAATATTAGATGGAAACATACTTGAATACTTTTGTTCAGCCCTGTAGTTTACATTGTACCTTTATTTCACGTCAGCATTAGGCTAAAATTTATTGTAAACTAAAACACTTTTAAAACAACTGAAATCACATTCTCATAAATCATCATTCATAGGCGTCCATGTACTGAATTCTTTGCGTGACCCTGTATATCCCTTTATCTATATTCTGCAAACATTTCTCAGTAAATTAAATGCAGCTCAGCGTAAAAATGCATAGCTTATTTAAGAACCACGTTTAAATAATTTACGCTCATATTCAGTAAAGTTGGTGAGATCTTTTGGGTAGCCCTGTATATCAACTATAACATTTATACACACCATATAATGTGCATATATTTAGCGAAATATAAACGCGTATATCATGATTAAAATGCGTTTCATCCCTCCATCAGCCAACATCGGACACATATACGGTACTTCGGAAAGAATATACTATTTGAAATCTTTTGTATGGCCCTGTAAATGCTATGTACTTCATATTATGCAAGACAGTAGCGTATAATTTATATTAAGCTTCAGTGACATATATCAATTTTATTATACATGAAAAAGCTTAATATATTTAAAATATGTCACACACAATTCCCCCTTTTACCATTATCTAATGGAATTCTTTTGTGTGGCCCTGTAAATGAATAATAGCAACATTTTCACCTTATATTTTATAGAATGCATATTTTAATATGTTTGACAGGGTATAACATCTTTAAAATTCCTTTAAAACGATTTTTCCCCATAGGCCGTAATGTAATAGGAAACTTTTGATTCGCCCTGTAGATAAACTAATCATGGTAAAAACTTCATTTTCGATAGGACTTGTGCTATGGTAAACGTCGCAATAACGTCCTAAAATTCCATGGCAATCCGAGTATATTAACGATTTTCCCCCATGGCCGTAATGTAATGGAAAACTTTTGATTCGCCCTGTAGATAAACTAATCATAATAGAAACTTCATTTTCAATAGGGCTTGTGCTAGGGTCAACGTCAATAACGTCCTAAAATTTCATGGCAATCCGAGTATTAACGATTTTTCTCCATAGGCCGAAATCCATGAAATTTTAATACGACGTATTAAAATTTAATGGTACAACAATCAAATAATTCTTTTTACCGTTCACCTAAAACATTACTAACTCAATCTTCAAGCCACGAGTCTCGTTCATTTTTCAAAACGAAATCTTATATTTGTATTTATAAAAGAAAATATTCTCTGAGGAAGAACCTGTTTGGAAAAGGATTAAAAGTACTAAGATTTTTAAATAAAATTAACTTTTAACATCTATAATTGATTATTTAATCGCCTTTTAAGTAAGCATCATTCATTTTAATGCGCATTTGTTTTATTAAAATTAATAGTACTTGGAAATTAGAAAAATAAACAAGAAAACATGGCAGCATAAAAGCGATAAATACTGCGGACAAGTAAACATTAGCATTAGTACCTCAGAAATAATTTGGAGTTTGAAAATTGGAGGTTCAGGGTTCGAATCTCGGTAATTGTATTGTGCCAGAAATTTATTTCAATCCGAAATATTTTTAAAAATATTTGGAAGGTCGAAACCTTTTTTCTTCGTAATAGTAATTCTTAATATTGCCGATTTAAAAATATTTTTTAAATCTACAATAGTTATAGAATATTAATATTTGCCTTACAGAATGACAGATTGAATAAATCAAATATTTGGAAAGTATTGACTATATTTGAATGATAAATTGGTTAAAATTAAGATACACGGATCGCTAATATTAAAAATTATTTGAAAAAGGGAAATTAACCTTTTTCTTTCAAAAGGCAACATATTTTACAATTGTTCGAGATATATAAGTACATTGCATACATTTTTACCATGAATGTTTGATAGAATTTTTCGTTAATATTTCGGTTCTATAATAGAGAGGAACCGATAAAATAATGCAACAATTTTTTTCAAATTTATATTTAATTTATTTTTTAATTTATTTATTTGTTGAACGATATGTCACCGAATACTTCTGAATGTTCCTTTAAATTAAATGAACTATGAACACAACACACTTATTTTTCAATCGTTACCGTCACGATATATGTTGAAATTATTACGCATTTGTATTTGTTAACATATATCTTTAATAAGGACAAGTAGACACAACAAGTAACAAGAACTTAAATTAACTACAGTTAGAAACAGGCTCGGGAAGTTACAGTTAAATGGATGTTGTCATAGTAACGATTATATTACATCTCCCCTTTCAAAAATGTTTTTTAAGTTCGTTTACAGATCAAGTCTCTTTACAGGCTTTACAACTCTTCCTGATCTTGTAACAACGGGTTTGCTGTCAGTCATATTGGAAGCAGGTACACTTAGATCCTTTCCAGTAGAAATGTTTGGTTTGTCATCGGAAGTAGTAGTAGCAGTAGGATGTTGATTTTTTATTTCTATGGGTACCTTCCTTTTCCTTTCAATTTGAAACTTCAGTTTAGTTGGCTTGATTTGGCTAGTATTTCGTCTAAATTCTCCTTCAGGCGTCTTCAGATTATATGATCTAGGAGCATCTTGGGAAGTTACTGTTGCTGGTATCCAATTCCTTGGCGCTTGTTTTAGCAAAACATTTTGATTTGGTTGTAATGGAATATTAGAAGATGGCTTAGCATGAAGATCGTGGTAAATTTTTGGTTTCAATCTAGCTTCCGTTAAATTTTCTGTTGTTTGACTCATAACTTTAGGCTTCAACAATTCTTCGGCAATTGGAACTGTGGTTCGAAGGCGTCTGCTGAAAAGACGTTGAGATGGTGAACCTAAATTTTCTCTTGGCGTGTTTCTAAAATTCAATAATGCCAAACGTATATCTTGGCCTGATAATTTACATTTTCTTAGCAAATTCTTTGCTGTCTGTACAGCTCTCTCTGCTAATCCATTTCCTTTAGGATACCGAGGACTTGAAGTTTGATGGTTAAACATCCATTCTTGTGAAAATTCCTTAAATTCAGCAGATGAGTAATTAGGAGCGTTGTCACTTTCTAAAATTCTAGGAATTCCATGAACACTAAACCAATCTTTAAGGATCTCTATTGTAGATTTTCTCGTCAAATCTTTTAAAGGTTTGAAATCAATAAAACCAGAATAACTATCGGTGATAAGTAGATAATCAACATCTTGATAGGTAAGCACACCAGATGCAAGAATTTCCCATGGTAGCTTAGGAATCTCCTTTGAAATTAATGGTTCTGTCGGAGATGACTTCTGAGTTTTCTGACAGACTATGCAATTCTCTAACATCGAAATTATGTCTTTGGACATTCCCGGCCAAAACATGGATTCGCGAGCTCTTCGTAGACAACTTGTTATACCCAAATGTCCTTTATGAAGATTGTCTAATGCTTTGGCTCTGTATTTTTCTGGGATAATTATACTAAGGCCTTTAAATATTAAATCTTTTTGAACTGATAGTTCATCCAAATATGGAAGATATTTCTTACATGAGTCTGGGACGAAATTTTTGTTTTGGGGCCAACCAGTAGATATAAAGTGCTTCAACAAAATGAGTTCTGGATCTGTATTTGTGAGATCTTGTAAAATTTTTAAACCAGCGTTTGTAGTTGGGATTGAAAATAGAATCTGGTAATTGCTCTCCTGTAGCGAATCTTCATTATTGCAATCTCTACTAAGTAAATCCGCTATATACATTTCTTTTCCACGTTTGTAGCAAACTTTTGGAGCATATTGTTGAACTTCTAGAAATATTTTTCGAAGTCGTGGTGGAATTCGATCTATTGGTTTGCTAAAAATCGATTCCAATGGCTTGTGATCAGTTTCGATGATTACCTCATTTCCATAGATGTACTGATGAAATTTTTGGCATCCAAATTTCATTGCCAAGGCTTCTTTTTCAATCTGAGGATAAGACTGTTGAGCTTCATTCAGAGCTGTAGATGCGAAAGCTATAGGTCTTCCATCTTGGAGTAGTACAGCTCCTAATGCAAAAGAACTAGCATCAACTGAAATTGTAACACTTTTGTTCGGATTATAGTACTTAAGTGGAGGCGCTTTCTTCAATAATTCTTTGATTTCTTTTAAATCTCTATCTAATTCTTTATTCCAATTCCATACTACATTTTTCTTCAATAACAATCTCATGTTATGTGTTTTTTCTGAAAGATTAGGAATAAATTTATGCAGATACTGAATCATGCCAAGTAATCTTTGTAACTCCTTTTTGCTAGTTGGTGTTTTAATTCTATCGATGGTTTCAACTTTTTCTGGATCAATCATAATACCATCACTCGTTAGGATATGTCCTAGAAACTTTACTTTTTGAACTTCAAATTCACATTTCTCTTTATTAAGTTTTGCTCCTGCATTTCTTAGTGCTTGTAGGACTAATCGAGTATTTGAACGGAGTGTATTTATGTCAGGCGCATGAATCAAGATGTCATCCATTGAATTTTCAACTCCTGGTATACCTTGTAAAATTTTGGCTATTTCACTTTGAAAAATTTCCGGAACTGATTTTATACCGAATGGAACTCGAAGAAAGGAATATCTTCCCCAAGGAGTACTGAATGTTAAGAATGGTTGGGTATGGGGCGAAACTTTCAATTGCCAAAAGCCCTTTTTCAAATCTAATTTCGTGAAGTATTTTGATCCATTTACATTAGCTGTAACTTCTTCTAAAGTTTTTAAGGGAAATTGCCTTCGCATGAGTATTTTATTCAAATCAGATGGATCGATGCAAATTCTTATTTTTCCATTCTGTTTTACGATAACCATGTGGTTACAAATTGGTGTAGCTTTGTCTACTTTCTTAATAATCCCATCCTTAACCATTCTATCAAGTTCTTGTTTCACGATTTTTCTTATCTTAAACGGAACTCTTCTGGGTGGTTTGATCTCTTTTTGAGCGCATTCGTCTGAAAATTCCGCTGTGTATTCAAAATTTTTTAAACACCCTATTCCTTGAAACAAATCCTGAAATTCCTCTTCCAAAGCGTTAACTATTTCAATTCTTTGTATTAATCCTGCCTCGATGCAACTAACACGACCTAGGACTGGACTGATTCCCCCATGTGCTATTATTAATTTAAGTTGTATATGCTTATCTTTAATTCTGCAAGAAACTAAAGATTCTCCTGCCACATCAATAGCATGACCCGAATATGAGAGGAGTTTGCGGATATTTGAAGGTTTTATTTCTAAATGTAATTCTTTTGCTAAGCGAAATGGTATAACATTACACTGAGCACCAGTATCAAGCTTCATAGGAATAGCCTTATTGTTAATTATCACGGTTTCGTACCAATCTGATTTATTAACATCGACGCTTGCTATCAGGAAATTTTTATCTTCCGCAATCATGTCGACATTTTCAATTTCTTGCACTTTGTACCTTTTCCAGATTTTTGACCTACATTTCTTTGCAAAATGGTTTTGTTTTTGACAAATCCTACATTTCTTGCCAAATGCTGGACATTCATTAATTTTATGGGTACTACCACTGTTTCTACAATCATTTATCATTTTAAAGAGTTTAGTATTAGAATTAGGCTTATCTATCTGTGAATTAAGCTTATGCGACTGCATGTATTTTTTCGATATCGCAGAAATTACAGGTTGCGATTTATTATCATCAACAATATTTTTTAATTGCTTTGAAGCACTTTCAGAAGCTAAACAAATCTGCACGGCTTTATCTAAATTTAAATCAGCATCGCTTAAAAACTTTTCACGAACATCGTTGTTTTCAATTCCTACAACAATTCTATCACAAAGTAATTCATCTTGCATAATCCCTAGCTTACAGCGAGAAGCTTGAAGTTTAAGCCTTGTTAAAAAATCATTGAAACATTCATCTTGCTTCTGTTTAATTTGATTAAACTTGTAACGTTCAAAAGTATAATTAACTTTAGGAGTGAAATATTCAGAAAATTTACCTTTAATAATCTCCAAGTTTTGTTGTTCATCGGCACTTAAATTAAAGGTTTTATAAATTTGCTGTGCTTCACTGCCGATAATAGCCATAAATGTAGCTACCTGTACTTTTTTCTCTTTCTTCTCAAGTTGAACTGCAGCAGCGTACCATTCAAAACTTTGCAGCCAATCTTCCCATCCATCTTTGGAATCTGCCGGAAACATCAATGGTTTTGGAGGACGGATAGAATTTTCAGCCATTCTTATTTATTTAATACTTTCATATACGAAATTAAAACTAGTTAACTTTTTTTTTTTTAACTTCTGACACCACGTCACGATATATGTTGAAATTATTACGCATTTGTATTTGTTAACATATATCTTTAATAAGGACAAGTAGACACAACAAGTAACAAGAAGAACTTAAATTAACTACAGTTAGAAACAGGCTCGGGAAGTTACAGTTAAATGGATGTTGTCATAGTAACGATTATATTACAGTTACCTTTCAATACTAAATATGAATAATATATAATTAATCTATAACAAGCCTAACATGCTTATGAAGAGCTCGGCCAAACGACAGTCCAGCCGAAGTCATAAACGTTATTTCAAGTGCATTAGACTGTGTAGAAAAAAAATATTTAATGTTAAAAATAAACGAGACATTCGATATTCAGGGCTCCCAAATGGTCCGCGAACTGAACATCAGTATTTTTTAACAGAAAATTTCATAATGCGTTTGAGCTAGAATCAACTTCCAAACGTGGTTTCTTGACAATTTTCAAGAAAAATCTAAAAAGGAAATTTCTCTAAAAAAATTCTGATGTTCAGTTCGCGGACCATTTGGGAGCCCTGGATATTTAAACAAAAGTTGAAATGTTATTTATGTATCTCATTACTTTATTTCATAATTTTTTCTTCTATATAATATTAATATAAAAAAATAATAATAACACCGATGCTTACTTTAGACTTAACTGCTTTTGAAATATTAACTATTAATCAATAATACGAATATTGTAAATTTATAAAACGAACATATTAAAACTGTTTAATTTAGACTATTTACAAGAATTCAAATTGAAGGTAAACTACCTTGGTTTTCTGTATAAATGTTCAATAAATGCACATTTAATTGTATGGTATAGCTTCCACCTAAACTCCAGTTCTTCCCATACTTCGGTTAACAAGTCTGGAATAATGTAAGCAATTATCTCTTCAATTTACGTGTCTCAAACCTGGCAAATCATTAAGCAACGGCGGAAAGTAGGCACAATCTTTCGTGAAGCTACAAACGAGAAACCACACGGCTCTAATGGCTTTAAAAAATTCAGTCCAGCATTATAGCTTTTCTCTCAGGAGCCACCATGTTGCGTACGTGGCACTGCAAGAAAGTGCATAACAAAATAATACTCATGCATATACTTATCTAATACTCTTAGAGTTACTCTTTATTTGTGACTTTAAACCTACACTCTATAGCGCTTGCAGTTAATATTATTAAAATTTATAACTGGGACATTTTTTAATTACGCCCTATAGTTCTTGGCTACATCATTATAAAAATTCGTATGATCAAATATCTTTCCACCAATAAATAAAAGAATTATTCGATAAAAAAAATCGGTAACTTTTAATTATTACCTGTTGAGTTATCAACGAAAAAATCAAACTGATAATTTGCACTACAATTTTGATTAAATTTAAAATCTGTTTTCTGCATTTTTATAAATGTAAAATATAGCTTACTAACGATATATTTATTACAATGGCTCTTCAAATTTGTTATCTGCATATCTTTACAATAAAAAAAATACCCAAATAAATTTAAATCAGAATCAAAATTATTTCAAGTTTAAAATAAACAGTCGCTATCAAAAGAAGCGTTTTTAGCACTTTCCAACAAAGTTGAAAAGTGCTTATGCATTCGGTTTGTCTGTCCGTCTGTCCGCGCTCTAACTCCCGTAAATATACTCGGATTGCTATGAAATTTTTATACGTTGTTGAGGTTTACTCTAGCACGAACCCTATTGAAAATGAAGTATCTACCATGATTAGTTTATCTACAGAGAGAATCAAAAGTTTCCCATTACATTACGGCCTATGGGGAAAAATCGTTAATATACTCGGATCGCCATGAAATTTTAGGACGTTATTGACGTTTACCCTAGCACAAGTCCTATTGAAAATGAAGTTTCTACAATGATTAGATTATCTACAGAGAGAATCAAAAGTTCCCCATTACATTACAGCCTATGGGGAAAAATTGTTAATATACTCGGATTGCCATGAAATTTTAGGACGTTATTGACGTTTACCCTAACACGAACCCTATTGAAAATGAAGTTTCTATTATGATTAATTTATCTACAGGGCGAATCAAAAGTTTTCCATTACATTAAGGCCCATGGGGAAAAATCGTTAATATACTCGGATTGCCATGAAATTTTAGGACATTATTGACGTTTACCCTAACACGAACCCTATTGAAAATGAAGTTTCTATTATGATTAATTTATCTACAGGGCGAATCAAAAGTTTTCCATTACATTAAGGCCCATGGGGAAAAATCGTTAATATACTCGGATTGCCATGAAATTTTAGGACATTATTGACGTTTATCCTAGCACAAGTCCTACCGAAAATGAAGTTTCTACCATGATTAGTTTATCTACAGGGCGAATCAAAAGTTCCCATTACATTACGGCCTATATGGAAAAATCGTTTAAAAGGAATTTTAAAGATGTTATACCCTGTCAAACATATTAAAATATGCATTCTATAAAATATAAGGTGAAAATGTAGCTATTATTCGTTTACAGGGCCACACAAAAGAATTCCATTAGATAATGGTAAAAGGGGGAATTGTGTGTGACATATTTTAAATATATTAAGCTTTTTCATGTATAATAAAATTGATATATATCCACTGAAGCTTAATATAAATTATACCCTACTGTCTTGCATAATATGAAGTACATAGCATTTACAGGGCCATACAAAAGATTTCAAATAGTATATTCTTTCCGAAGTACCGTATATGTGTCCGATGATGGCTGATGGAAGGATGAATTGCATTTTAATTATGATATTCGCGTTTATATTTCGCTAAATATATGCACATTATATGGTGTGTATAAATGCTATAGTTGATATACAGGGCTACCCAAAAGAGCTCACCAACGTTACTGAATATGAGCGTAAATTGTTTAAACGTGGTTCTTAAATAAGCTATGCATTTTTACGCTGAGCTGCATTCAATTTACTGAGAAATGTTTACAGGATATAGATAAAGGGATATACAGGGCCACGCAAAGAATTCGCTACATGGACGCCTATGAATGATGATTTATGAGAATGTGATTTCAGTTATTTAAAAGTGTTTTAGTTTACAATAAATTTTATCCTAATGCTGACGTGTAATAAAGGTACAATGTAAACTACAGGGCTGAACAAAAGTATTCAAGTATATTTCCATCTAATAGTATCAATTGCTGAAAAAGAAATTTCAAGCTATTGGGATTTTCTTGCTGAGCTAAATTTGCCCATTATATGAACTGACATATGAAATACAGGGCTGTTCTAATGTACTGGAATACATATTTGGGTATATTTGGCGATACACTATTATTTCCCTTACAAGATTTCATTAAGTGTTGGAAAGTGCTTCATAATCTATGCTTAACGCATGATTTTTCTTACTTGTTTATTTTCCATGAGGGTTTTCTATTTATTTTAAAGTACTGTGTTTCGATTAATTTCTTTACTTTTATTACTCAAATATGTAATATTTCTTATCTTTTATGCGCAGTTTCTGATATTAATGCTCATTTTATATTTGCACAGCATTAGAAAAAGCAAAAATGTACTCTTGAAATGTACTCTTTCTGTTGAAGTCAACAAACACTTCACAAGAAATGAAATATTTGCGATTTATCTAAGCTTTTTATAAGTGTGTATTTTTATAAGTGCATTTTTATGAGTTTATTTTTTTTTTAAATTGTTATTCTTTTTTCTAATTCAGATAATTTACTTAGAAAAATACGAAATTTGGAAAAACAGCTTTAGTGTTATTGACTGTAATTTTTCTTGTCCACGTGTAACTTAGATTAACCCTTAATGGAAAGTACCTATAAACACACGATTCCATTTTCAAATTCAATTTACTTTTTCCACTTTATTTTAAAAAGTAAATTTTATAATTATCTTGTAGATGTTACTAAGTTTAAATAAAAGTGTTTCTTGTAAAAAAAAAAAAAAAAAAAAAAAAAAAAAAAAAAAAAAAAAAAAGTGGTTTTACATAAATAAATTTGGTTTAGTGTGCCAGTGCCGCTTATATGTAGGCATTGTAGTTATGATTGAATCATTATAGTATTATTAGCTTTATTTATTGGATTATTAATAACAATTTGAATACAGGGTGTATCTAAATTCTTGGGCAAAACTTTAAAAGGTTATAGTATACATCAAGACAAACAATATTAAATACGAAACTAAGGGTCTCAAACGTTTTCCGAAAGAGATAGGCGCCATTAAAGTTTATTGTCCAAAATTTCAAATAAACATAAAAAACTGAAAAATTAGTCGATTGATTTGCGGTTTTCACTAAAACTATTCTTTATGTCAGTATTTTCTTAAAAATAAATATAAAAGATAAATTTTAAAAAATGCCGATTATTTTTTGCATCTCATTAAAAGTTTTCGGAAGCTTTGATTTAAACTTAAATGTTGAGCTCAAAATCTGAATAGTTGGGAGTGGTTAAGTAGCGCAAACTAAACCGTATTCAAACATTAGAATTTCAAATGATTATAAGAAAACGGAAAAATTGGTCGATTCATTTGCGGTTTTCGTTAAAACTATTCTTTAAATCAGAATTTTTTTGAAAATAAATTTTAAAGATAAATTTCAAAAAATGCCGATAGAGGGCGCCTTACACTTTGAAGTAATGTACAACTATTTTTAACCGTTATTTTTTTAATCTCATTAAATGCTTGCAAAAGCTAAGACTTAAATTTTGAGCTTAAAATCTGAATCGTTGGGAGTAATTAAGTAGCCCAAAATTAAACTGTGTTCGAGGCGGGGGGGGGGGGGGAGGATTAAACTTCAACTCCTGAACACAGTTCAATTTGTGCTTCTAAACCCCTTCCAACGATTCAAAATTTGAGCTCAAAATTTAGGTCTGAGCATTTGCAAGCATTTAATTAGATGCAAAAAATAACAGTTAAAAGTAGTTTTTCGTTACTCTTAAGTTTAAAGCGCCCTCTAAATAAATTTTTTGAAATTTATTTTTTAAATTTATTTTTATGAAAATACTGACATAAAGAATAGTTTTAGCGAAGATGATCAACTAATCAACAAATCAACTAATTTTCCATTTTTTATAATCATTTGAAATTTGAACTCGATCCCCCCCCCCCCTCCCTTGAACACAGTTCAGTTTGCGCGACTTAACCACTCCCAACGATTCAGATTTTGAACACAAAATTTAAGTTTATGCCTAAGCTTCTAAAAAAAGGTAATAAGATACATAAAATAACCGTAAAAAATAGTTGTTTCTTACTCCAAAGTCTAAGGTGTCCTCTATCGGCATTTTTTTTAATTTATCTTTAAAATTTATTTTAAAGAAAATACTGATTTAAAGAGTAGTTTTAGCAAAAACCACAAACGAATCGACCGATTTTTCTGTTTTTTATAATCATTTGAAATTTGAACCTCTGAACACAGTTCAGTTTGCGCTACTTAACCACTCCCAACTATTCAGATTTTGAGCTCAAAATTTAAGTTTAAGTCTAAGCTTCCGAAAACATTTTATGAGATGCAAAAAATATCGGCAAAAAATAGTTGTTCGTTACTCTAAAGTCTAAAGTGCCCTTTATCGACATTTTTTTGAAATTTATCTTTATAATTTATTTTCATGAAAATACTGGCATAAAAAATAGTTTTAGTGAAAACCTCAAATCAATTGACCAATTTTTCCGTTTTTGATGTTTATTTGAAATTTTGGACCCTAAACTTTAATGGCGCATATCTCTTTCGGAAGACGTTTGGGACCCTTAGTTTCCCATTTAATATTGTTTGCCCTTAAAGTTATGCTCAAGAGTTTTGATACACTCTGTATAATTTAAGTTTCTACGATTATGTAAAACGATTGTTAGTATAAAACGATTGTTTAGTATCATCTACAGATTGTGTTTTTTAAAAAACCCAACTTATAAATAAATCAGAAAGCAGAATCGTGTGACAAGCTTAGATTTTATAAACTCTTCCCAACAGATCCGCTAAAGAAATTTTGCTGTTTAACCTGGTGAAAGAGATTTCGTTTGCTAATCTAAGAGTGACTGTTCAGATGAGAAAACCAAATCTGTAGAGCATAATATCCCTCCCAGTTTTCGTTATTAAAAATTTTAAAAACTGGTAAAAGAATAAAAATTAAAAAAAAAATAGAAACTTTTATTTATTGTCAATTGTGTTGTCGAATTTCTATTGCTATCTTCCTCAGTCTTGATGTAGCCTTGGATGTGACACTAAAAAACAACATTTAAATTCATTTAAATTCATTTAAATGCTTCTAGAATTGTTAAAATTACGCCTAGACATTTTTAATATATCTGTGCAGATTAGTAGTATCGATATATAAACCGATGCATCATTGGAGATGTTATATAATAATTTGAAACTGGTTTGTGTAGTCCGCGTAATATTTGTTTCTGGACTGAAGAGTTTATACCTATTCGCTCTATAGCTATTTATATTCTATAATTGTCATATACTTCTGTAAGTTGTATTATTACATCATATTTAAATTTTTACATATACAGTCGGCTCTCGTTAATTCGAACTCGTCGGGACCACAAGAAATGTTCGAATTATGAAAAATATGAAATGAAAACATGCTTAATATGCTGCTATTACAAAGGAATTAATGTTATGGTGGTTTTTTTTAATTTATTTCATCTGTTATCATGAGAATATAAGTTAATATTAAATTAGAATGTATAAATACATAAACTAATTAAAAGATTAGAAACAAGCACAATGGAAAAAAATATGAAGCGTTACTGATGGACAGACAGGACACTAAGAAAGTGGATATCAAATGCATTTGTATTGCCTTATATGTATACTCGTTCCGAACAATTTTCACAAAAATCAAAGAAAGAAAGTTATACAAATGATCTGAAATCCGCGAGAAAGAAAAGAAAAATGAAAATTTTGGAAGTCTAGTTAGTTCGAATTAAACGAAGTCAAGAGAAAATGAGTTTAGAATTCATGAAAATTTTTAACGTTATTCTACCATTGAAAATTTCGGGACTTCATGTGTTCGAATTAAGCGAAGATTCGAATTATCCGATTTCGAATTAATGAGAGTCGACTGTACATTACATAATATACTAAGACATTTTTTCTACTTGGAAAACGCATAATAAATGTGGAAAACAAAATAAGTAATTTCTACCAAAATGAGGAAAGATACTCCAACTTTTTGTTCAGCTCTGTATATTATGTATAGAATTTTCACACTCTACAGTTTAAACTAGATTTCAATTAGTGTAAAAAAAAATGCTTTAACAAAACCAAATAAAAAATACTGCCCAGTTAAACTGATGGCATTGAGCTCACAGGCTACAAATACTAATTGTACATTAAAGCCTTATATTTTCAAGGGTTAATTCCATTCGAAAAAAAATTAAGAAGGGGAAACAGCTCTCCCCTTTCCTCTTTTTTTATTCTTAATCATTGAACCTCCTATCTATTAAAGACATGCTTTATCATATAAAAAATCTATATCCAAAATTCAGAGCAAATGAGATAATTCTTAATAAAAACCCATTTAGCATTTATATAATTTAAAAGGAGTTATCCCCCTCTTTTATACTTAACCATTAAACTTCCAAAACTATTCAGAGATTTGAACGAAATCTGAAAATTCTGCTTGAAAAACCCATTTATAAAAATTAAGGGGGGGGGGGCATTAGAACCCCTGTTCCCCCTATTTATACTTATTCAATGAACACCTAATAACAGTCACGGAATCGCCTCATCAGAATGATCCTAATCTAAATTTTGAACGAAAACTTAATTCTGCATGAAAATCCCATTTATACCAACTAAGGGGAGAGGCATGAGCCCCCCCCCCGTTCCCCCTCTTATACATATCGAATGAACTCCAAAAACTAATCAGGGAAGCGCCTTGTTAGGATATACCTACATACAAAATTTCAAGTGGATCGGATATTTTTTTCATGAGTTATCGCGTTACGTACGAACGTACATACAGAACGGGCGGGCACATAAGCTCTCAGGCTATGATAGCCTGTGAGCTAAAAAGCGCTTCGAACAATAAACACGCACAGCCAACAATGTATACAAACCTTTGCATATTGTATATGAATTTGTTTATAATCTGATAACAGCGTAATGTCATAAAAATATACTATAAAGGTTTTTTCCCATACACTAATTTTTTTCATGCAGGGAAAAAAAGAAGCAACTTTGAGAATAGTAATTAAACTTTTTTTTAGTTTACGTTTTTCTATGATTTCTGAAAAAGAAAAACGTTTACTATGTTGTAGTCTAAATTTCAAAATTTAAAGGATTGCAGAATCTTTTTGCATGTAATTAAAATACCTCCGTTAAAATTTTTGCTATTTGCAAACAAATATTTGGGATGTAGACTTTTTTTTATATACAATATTTCAAATAATTTTATGGGTAGCTAAATATTTTTAAATATTAAATAACTTTCTCTTTTGTTTAAATAAGCTTCATGTTTGGATTTAGTTGAGAATTAAACGGAAAATTTATAAAACAAACTGAATAAAATTACATCTAAAACTGACTGCCTTAGGACATTTAAAACAAAATGATACTTGATATTGCTAAACTAAATATTACAAAGCGTAGAAAATGTAAGATTTCTGAACCAGAAAAATATTTTCTATTAGTATATTTTTTTTCTGATGCGAAATTTACAGAAATATATAAATATGCCCAAGAAAAAATACATTTTAAAATTTCAAATCTGAAAATATTTGTTGAAGAAATGATTAAAATTGTGAATGGAAATTTCTTTAACGAAAAATAAGGTGAGAAAGAAAAAATGCTATTTGAAAATTGAAAACGATAACAATGCAAAACTTCTTCCTGTCCATTTTGCTGTTAGATTTTCTGTTTTTTCACTTGTTTTTCTTAGAGCAGAAATTCCAAAATGTCTCTTGGGGCTCCGCCTAAACATTCCAGGGGCTCCGCGGAGTTAAATAAACAAAACATGAAAGAGATTAACATATTACAAGTGAAATATTTTCAAAAGAATGTAGGAATTTGTGTGTGTGTGCCAAAAATAAATATATCTATAACTGAATTGTTAAAAACAATAATACACTTCAAACACTTTAAACACTTACATTATACATATATCTGTTTTCTGTATAATATTTTTACTTTGTTTGATTTGCTTTATTTTATGTTTCTGTTTTTAATGTGTTTTAAAAATTAGATTTAAAATAACTTACAATAAATAGTATTCTGAATCGAATGAACAACGTGAATCAAAGCAGAAAAGGCTCGGCAGCGCTGTTAACTCTGCTTGCCAAATAAAAGAAAAAACAGATTTTTATTTATTTATTTATTTGATTTGGAACTCCAACTATTCATATGTTTATACTTAAGACCACACACTAGTCACGCGGTAAAAGCCGAACACTAATGATAAGTCTATGGGCACAATCTTTTCAAATATCTCGCTGAAATTTTAATATTTTTACTTGATTTTTTTGTACAAGATAGCTGAGGACGATCCACAACCGGCCTAGTTTTTACTTTTTCAGTTTTCGTTTCAGATTTTCTTTAAAAAATTACTTTAACTTTCGGAACCGGTTTAAACCGGTTCTGAAACTGAAACTATCGTAATATAAAAAATATATAAGCAAAATCTAAAAAGTAAAAGCTAGGCCGGTTGTGGATCGTCCTCAGCTATCTTATGCAAAAAAATCATGTAAAAATATTTAAATTTCAGCGAGATATTTGAAAAGATTGCACCCATAGACTTATCATTAGCGTTCGGCTTTTACCGTGTGACTAGTGTATGCTCTTAATTCTCTTTTGCTTAGTCACAAGGTTCTAACATCCTAATGAAGTAAGTGTGACTCACATTATTTATATCCTTTCACTTCACTCTTGAAAATGAAGTATTTTATACTCAATTACTTACTATATTTTTTTAAGACATATCTATGTGAAGCTCCGTTGCTTGCTATATTTTTCAACCATTTATCTGCGTGAAGTTGGATCTCAACTTAAACAAGTATCAGAGTGAAATATAGAAACCAGTTAAATGCAGAATTCGCTTACAATTGTAGATCCCCACCAGTGGCCGAGATGTTCTGCCTCCAAAACTGGTAGACGGCAGGTGCTGGGTTCGAGCCCTATCGTGGCCGTTGGCCTAACCGTTGGAAGTTCTCAGTGGTTATCTTCGAACCTTGGTTTTCCTTGCGTAAATACGGGTTAGGTTCCTTAGAAAGACCCCCACGGTGGTCCCTCCTCCTCAAGGGCCCATATCCCAAGTGTAGAAAATTGGCCGTCATAAACACAAACCTACAGACAAACTTACAATTGTCGAAAATTGCACCAGATAGAAAAAAAAAACCGTGCGAAACAATTCAAGCACATTTTTCACACTAAACTTTTATGTATTATGTTCCTCAAACTATGCAGAATAATAAAAATGAAATTTTCGGAATTTAACCCATTAGTGCCTAGCGTCCCTTTTTAGGGACGCTTCAAAAGATGCATGTAGCACTGTTTTTGACAGCGGTAAAAAAGAACAGCAATCTTTATTTTATTTAATTGAAGCATTTTCGTAATTAAAGAACTAAACTTAATTCCTTTTAAAATAGTGGTTTTATTCAGCCACCTGACCGAATAAAATTTGCGCAAAAGGTGGTGGGCACGAATGGGTTAATATTTCTACATATTGTGTATTGTGTTATTACTTACCCATTATACGTAATATAGGGTAAATCTTGCAATCATTTTGAAAATCGAAAAAATTTTTTTGACGGATTTACACGTTTGAGACTCTCGAGATTCCGAAAAACATATTTTTAGAAAAAAAAAAATTGCCTGCGTGTCTGTCTGTCTGTAACCGCTCTATCTCCCGAACAAATTGAGATAGAGATTTGAAATTTTGTATGTATTTAGTATGTAAGAATGGGACGAAACCTATTTATTATCAGTAACCTCGATTATCCGGAGCTATTTTTATTTTAGACTCTCAAAAAATTCGTTCTAATGAAAGGTATATGAAATTTTTCGAATTTTTTTATTTATTTATACTTTTCAAATATTCTGGTGGCAAACGATTTTCTGGCAAAAAGGTTGTGCATCACTATTGTAAATGATTTGTTACTTCATTATGGCTAAAACGTTTGGTTGATCATCATTTATAGTAGAGTTTTCGACTGAATCATCTTCAGTTTCAACTTCTTCAGTTGTACACAAATTGATTATTTCATCATTTGTAAGTGAGGCTTAATTTTATTATTTTTTGCTTCATTCAATTGCTAATGCCGGTGATAATCAACATCTCAGCAACCATCAGTTTTTACATGTTTACAAAGTCTACAGGTTTAATTTCCCTTGAATTCTCGCCTATGTTTCCTTCTGTTTCAAGCTTGCTTGTTATTCAAGAAATCTCAATTTGTAGACCATAAATTCTTCCACGACTTTCGGGGAGTACTCTCAGCCACCTGCTGGCAGACTTTAGGTGATGCATTGCTATTTCTTTGAAAGGCAACATCAAAGAGTTTAATTGAAAAAGATTAAAGTACTCTTTCGGAAATATTTCAGAAAAGACTTTTTTATTCAGAATACAAAAATGAAATGAATTAATGTTATCGAAATTTTGCCTATCGCTTATTAAACTTTGAAAAAAAAAACTGACCAGATTGATCCGGATTATGCGGAGATCCGGATTAACGGGGTCCGAATTTGTGGGGTTTTACTGTACTGTATCCTAATCTCTTGAAATAGAAAGAATCTCTTGAAGATGAAAAATAAAAAATAAAAATAATCTTTAAAAAAATTAATCTTTAAAAAATAAAAATATCTTTTTTTTTAAAGAGCATACAGTGGATATAAAATGTTGACCCCTTAACTAGTTAATTCTTTTCTGTTCAATAAATTGAAAATAGCGGACTCACACCACTATTATTTAAATAAAATATTCGTAAAATTTAGTCTAAACATTTCTGCCTTTCATTAGTATGAAAATTATCTTAAAAATAGTACTGGTGTCAAAAAGCTTTAAATGATGAAATAAGCAAATTCGCCTTGCCCGAACGCCGTTCGGGCAAACCAGTTAAGGGGTTAAACTAATTAAGCTCATGAAAAAACAAACGTGGCAATAAACAAAAAATATCTGCCAAAAACTGAGTATTGATAAAACATTAAATCAGCTGTCTCTTATATCGAACGACTTTACTAATTATTTTAAATAAACTTTGATAAAAATTGTTTCATAATTACATATATTCTATTATGCAGAACAGGTATGACAAAAACTGCAGATTGTTAAAGTATTAAGCTAATTATTTCTTACAACTAACGAACTCGATTATTTTATCTAAACTATGAAAATCCGACCGTATGTATGTATGCATGTATGTGCGTGACGCTATCTCCTCCGATCGCAGAAACGGAAAAACGTCGCTTTTGTTTTGAATTGAAGGGAAAAAATCCCGGGATACCGAGTTGCCCATTTGTCTGTCTGTCCGTCTGCCAGCATATAACAACTCAAAAAATATTCAATCGAATCGTTCGAAACTTAAAATATATAATTATTAGATAATTTTGTCGAGTCATTTCAAATTTTATGAAAATCGGATGCATATTTCAATTTCAGGGACAATCAAAAGGATTCCGATACATTACGGTCAATGGGGGAAAAAGTTTCAAGTGCATTTTAATGGTCTTACACTCTTTCGAACATACTAAAGATCATATGCATCTATGAAGTATATACTATAATATACATTCTGTACAATATGTGGTGCAAATAATATTTCTTATTGATTTACAGGGTCACACAAAAGTATTCCATTGCATAATTATATTTTGAGACATTGTTTGATACGCATTTTAATAGCATTAAACTATTTAATATTTTATGAAATTGATATACATTGCACAGGATTATACCAAGTTACAGTCATCGTTCAGTCTGTCCGTCCGTCTGTCATTCCACATATAACATAGCAAAAACTACCCAGCCAAATCGTTTGAGATTTAAAATATATAATTGTTGCATAATTTTTTCAAGTCAATTAAAAATTTATGAAGATCGGATGTATAGTTTAATAACAGGGACAATCAAAAGTATTCCATCACATTATGGTCAATAGGAAAAAATAGTTTCAAATACATTTTAATGATGGTACACTCTTTCGGATATAATAGAATTGATATTTCGTGTTCTTCAAGTTTTCTTTAGATAAACTGACCAGCGTATCGGACGAAGGCCGCTAGTTTTAAATTAACATTGATAAAATTCTTCTCGTAATTGCAATTATTCGATTGGTTAAGTGACTATAATTCTTTTCTTTTACGAAATGACTTCATTTCATTTTTTAAAAACAAATCAACCTGAATATTTTTTTCTTTTGCTATACAAATGAAGAATGGCAATTAATATGAAAATGGAAAATACAAGAAATGCATTTTATTTAGCAGGAGTACAGAAAAAAAATTAGAAATCTTGAACGCAATCAGAAAACTTTCTTTATTTTGAATAGAAGAAAATACTTGATTTAAGAATGAATAGATTTTAGTGTTTGAAATTAATTATCTTTTTCTTTTGATTTATTTTCATTTCTTTTCATCATTCTTACGATATTGAAAAAAAAGGAATTTTTTTATTGTATGTGTAAAATGTTACATAAAGTGAATTCCATTACTTTCTTTTATAAATTATGCAAAAAACTGGCAAAGAAGCGTTCAAATATATAATTTAAATTTGGAAATGTCCCTCATAGCATGCATGGTCACAGTGACGCCATTGTGACGTCGTGAGATTGAAGTCTTTTCTTTTACGAAAAGACTTCATTTCAATTTTTCAAAATCAGTCAGTCTGATTTCTTTTCCCTTTACAAATAAAAAATAGCAATTACTAATACGAAAACAGAAAAGGCAGAAAATGCATTTTGTTGAGCGCGAGTAAAAAAGAAAATCGAAATCTTGAAAGCAATCAGAAAATCTCATGTTATTTTGAATCGAAGAAAACACTTGATCTAACAATGACTAGTTTTTAGTGCCTGAAATTAAATTTCTTTTGCTTTTAATTTATTTTCATTTCTTTGATATTGAAATAAAAATAAATTAATTTATATTTACTGTGTAAAAGGTTAGATAAGGTGAATTTCATCACTTTCTTTTATTAATTATAGAAAAAGCTATACAAAGAGGCTTTCACATATTTAATTTGATGTTTGAATTGTAGCGTTAAAAAATATTTTTTTTTATGTAAAGCGTTACTGGAAATGAATAAATCGAATTTTTTAATAAAAAAAATAATTACATAGAAAATAAGAATACATTGAAACTATTTTAATCTTTATTTTATATTATTTTGATTGTATAAGTTTTACTTTCTAAAGAATATTTATTTTTCATAAGCTAAAAAAAAAAAAAAGAAAAGTAATAAAAAAAAAAGTTTATGGAAAAATCAACACTAAACATATCCGTAATATTTTACAAGCTTTATAAAATTATTTCTCAAAAGATTTTTTTTAACAATTTAATTTATCTATTAAAGTTATTTTTGTGACATTTATATCTATTTATTTTATGAAGAAATTTATGGTTCCAATCGAAATATGTTTATTTAATAGCAATGAAACAACTGATTATTGATATATTTAGTGTGAACTTACACCACAAGCGACTAAATTTAGTATTCTAATTGACACTCTCTGAAAACAGAAATAATTAGCACATATTTTGACTTCATCTGAAAAATAAATATAGTTCAAGATTTATATTAGAAAAATCCTGGTGCCAGCAGAATACAAAAACAGTCGCGTATGGCAGCTCTCTAACATTATAATACTGATTGAGATCATTCAGAAATCTGTATTAATAATATATATATATATATATATATATATGTATTCATGGGATATGTTTGTTGGCCATGGATAGATAAATCTGTTAGACAATTGCCTTTTTTGTGCCAGAACCTTCTGCCAGACGGTAGCACTATGCAATTTGACTGTTTTGCTGAAACAGACTTTTAGAGCAGTTAATTTAAGAAGTGACTCAAGTAGCAGAAAGCTGCAAAAATTTCACATGGAATAAAAATCCATTATTATACATTATTATTCCAAAGGAATAATTACAGTTCATCAAGAACTGCATCAAACTGAAGCTGATATATGTTTCAAAGTTATTTTTCTTTATTTTTAATGTTTGTGTAAATAATATCAAGACCGTCCATCTGTTCTTTTATGTTATAAAGTGTTCCAAATATTATGTGCATCATTATTCTGCTTTATTTTCATCAAATAAATGTGTGTCAACAAAAAGGTAAAGCTTTTAACTTTTTATTATTGAGGAACCTACCTACTCCCCATGCCTTATGGAATAACATTCCAACAAAATCAATCACACGTAGCTGTATGTTTTTTTTCCCTGATAGACTGAGGGAAGCTGAGGAACATGAGCCCACAGTTTGGCTGACTCTCAGTCAATGTTATATAAATGGACAATTAGAAATGAAAAACTGCAGCGAAATGAAAAAAAAAAAAAAAAAGAAAAGAAAAGTTAGCCAAATAGATTTGTCATGAAGCATTAAAAAAGTGATCATTATACCCTCTCCCCAGTAATAAATATCCCCCTAAAATAACCTAATTTTTGAAACTGATAATAAATCAGTTATCCATTTAAATTTAATTTTCCGCGGCGCTCCCAAATGGTCCGCCAACTGAACATCAATATTTTCTTAGAAAGATTTTAGTTTTATATTTTTCGGAAATCGCCTTTGGAAGCTAATTTAAGCACAAATGCTGTAGAAAAGTACTGTGAAATTTTCTGTTAAAAAAATATTGGTGTTCAGTTCGCTAACTGTTTGGGAGCCCTGTTTCCACTAAAGAAACTATTAAAAAATAATTATTCAAAGTGTCTATGCATTTTCAAGAAAAAGAAAAATTTCCCAATTTAGCTCGTTAAAATATTTTGAAATAAAACTTTCCAACCCGAATTAACTCAAGATTATGATACAGCATTATTTGAATTCTGAAATATTCAAAATATAGACAGCAATATGTATGACATAATTCAAATTTTGTTTTTTCTAGACTTCTTCGACATACCATTGAAGAATATATTTCCGAGGCAGTTTCATAATTATATCGTTACCTATTAGATCCGTTATCAGGGGCGCCAACTTATATGGGCTCCTGGGGCCCGAGCCCACCCAATAATTTTGAATCATAGCGTACCCAATTTTCATTGTTTTAGTTAATTAATTCATTATTATTTTATTATTCATTTATCTTCCTAAAACAAAATTTATTTTACCAATGACCGCGTGTTTTAATTTTCGAAATGACACCCATAAATCCTAAATGTTTTGCTCCATGTTTAACTTTCTGCTAATTCATTTTACAGTCATGTTCATGAAATCATGACATTGCAATAAATATCAGTGTCTTCATAAGAAAAAACTAGTTGGATGTGTCAATCCCAAAACTTTCTTCTATCTCATAAGTACATTTTAATATTTTTAAAAAAAACGTGGTGACCCCAAAGTTACCCTTTATCGGATTTCCTCGAACATTTGACCTAGCCTAATGAGATTCTGGTATCCGAAAAACCTAAAACGCAAAATTTAATTAATATTCTGAGAAAATGAGCTTAGTAGTGCCTCATGTATGGTAATTTATACTAAAACCTAATAAGCATCTATTTATGTCAAGACCTAACAGAATCTGAAATTTGATGGAATTTCGTCCATTAGTTCTTGAGATATACTTATAACAAAAAATTTGCAAAACGTAGCACAGCAACACCATATCTTGGACAATTTATGCCAAAACGTAAAAAAGTGTCTAATTATGTTATGGTGTAAAAGAATCTGAAGTTTGATGAAATTCTGTGCATTAGTTCTTGAGTTATAGCTAGTTTTAAAAAAACCGTGTGAAATATAGCACAGCAGCACCATCAGTTGAAGGATTTATAACAAAACGTAATCGTCGTGTAATTCTGTTATATGTCATTTTGTAACAAAATCTGAAGTTTGATGAAATTCTGTGAGTTGGTTGTTGAGATATAGCTATCGGAAAAATCGTGCAAAATGCAGCATAGCTGCACCCCCTGTTGCAAGGTTAATATCAAAATGTAATCAGCGTCTAATTATGTTATATATTCTAGTGTAACAGAATCTAAAATTTGATGAAGTTCTCTGCATTAGTTCTTGAGATATAGCTATCGCAAAAATCGCGCAAAATGTAGCATAGCAGCGCCACCTATAGGGCAGTTCACACCAAAACCTTGTCAGCGGCTATGTATCTCAAGGTATCGCGGAATCTGAAGTTTGGTGAAATTCAGTGCATTAGTTCTTGAGATATAGCTATCATGAAAATCATGAAAAACGTGGCATAGCAACGCCACCTGCTGGCCAATTTACACCAAAACTTAATCAGCGTCTACGTATATCACGGGGTCACAGAATCTGAAGTTTGGTGAAATTCTGTGCATTAGTTCTTGAGATATAGCAATCTTGAAAATCATGAAAAACGTAGTATAGCAGCGCCACCTGCAGGCCAATTTTCACCAAAAACCAATAGGCACTAATTCATATCCAGGTCTAACTGAATATAAAATTTTATTAAATTGAGAGTATTAGTTCTTGAGATAGAGCGCCCACAAATTTTTTGTCACATACAGACAGACTGACTCACAGACAGACAGACGGACAGACTCACAGACAGACATTTTCTAAAAATAATCAAAACGTGTTCAAGACCTTCTAAAACGTATAAATCCGTCGAAAACCGGAAGTCGAAAATTTTCATGAATCCAATACTTTCTTCTTGTAAAGATAGAAGAAAGTAATAACGCATGAGAATATCTATATAATAAAGGCCAAACGTATCTGTGCGTAACGCATACGTCATGTTTTGAATGGCAACACTTTCCGATGAAATTTCGGTTTTGCAATTTTCGCTATTGTAAATTTTTAAACTTCTAGACATAGCACGTTTTCAATCTTTATACCATCGTTTAGAGAAAAAAATGCACTTTTAAATGCCGTTTGTTAGAAAACTGTATCTCAATTTGTTTTTGAGATATTAATTTTTTTGTAGTTTTTGGTTCAATTTCTCTAATGGTGGCAACTTGAGTATCGCATTTATGTGAGAAAAAGAGAAAAAATAGCCATAGAGTAAAAAAGAAAAAAAAAATAGAGATGCAGTTTAGTGGCTGGAGGTGACGCCAAAAATGTAACTCTAAAATTCGCTGCATTGCATCAAACACAACGACGTGCTTTCACAAAAAAGAAAAACTTTTAGCGATGCAATTTTAATTCATAATACAATGAAATGCTATTTTATAATGCTAAAATATATTCAGATCTTTATCATTTAGAGAAAAAATTATGTTAAAAAATTCGGTCTCTGTTCCATGTGATTGTTTTGTTTGGGTCGAATGAGAGACTTATATTGGAAGAATAACGCCCATCAAACCGTTTTAATCGCATACTGCGCCCCCATCTATCTCTTTTCTCCATGGAAAATAACAGATCATTGTATATTTTAGTTGTCATTTTTTCATAGCAACTGAAAAAAATAGTTGGCTATATCGTTGGCTATAAAACCCGGTGAATGTTGTTGGTTTTATTTCGTTTTTATCTATGAATTTAGTGAATTTTAGTTCGTTGTAAACTTACTTTACAAAAGATACATCAATTAACCTTTACAAAAATGTATTTTAAAGAATATCTGGGTGTCATATTTTCTTAGTTGTTTTTAAAAACTGAGAATGCAATTTTATTCTTTAGCGAAATCTTTGGCTAATAACTGCTATCTTGCGTCTAATACGCAGGGCCGTAATGAACAATAGGGAGGGCTCAAGAGAATGCAGGGGGGCTCATAATTTTTTTTTTCTCTCTCTCTGACGCAGAAAGATAAATTAGTGCATATTCATATTGTAAGTACTCTGTTATTTATTAAATTGTTAAAATAACATCATTTTATGCTTAGAAAAGTATATGATGATGAAATTTTGAGTGTATAACTGGTGCAAAATAGCCCATCATGTTAGCTTCATATGTACAAATAGGATGAGGGAGTGTTGAAACACTTATTTTAGATACAATTTAGTAACTCTGCAAAACTGTGAAAAGGTTTCAAAACTAAATTAGATTTTTAAACAATACTTCATTTGAATTTTCGGAACAGAAATTCATTAAGTGAGCTTGGAATCTTTTCCAGGGGGGAGCTCAAAATATTTTAGGGGAGGGGGGGAGCGCCCCCTTAGCTACGGCCCCGCTAATACGGAAGTACCGATAATTTTTAAAGCTGTATATGATTACATAAATATGTTTAATATAAAATTGCTATTTGGAATTAGTTGGCAGCTTAAAAAGCATATTACGCAGAAAAAATTTATTGGGCTTTCCAATTTTAAATTTTAAAAAAGTTTTTCACCTTTACTTTGTGACTCGGGAACCCCGGGTTCGGTGTACTAGTAATTTAATAAAGTTGAAACTTTACTAAAACATGATAGCTCGACTTAAAATTCTAATCTTTCCCCATCTGCCAGCCCTCAAAAGAAAAATAAACTGGTCACAATATTTTACAAAAATATTTTTGAGCCCACCCAATATCATAGCTGTCAACATTTTCCGATTTTTCAGCCCGGAAAAATTTTATAGTAAATTTTAATAATTGAAATCTCCGTAATTTGCCGATTATTTAAGCCAATAATTTCAGTTAAATTTTTCCGGTCCAAAAAATCAGAAGAGTTGGTAGCTATGCAATATTTTTGAGCCAGACCAACATTTTTCAAAAATTGGCGCCACTGTCCGTTAGCATACCTGAAAATATATTATTGACATTTCTTATATGACGACCTGAAAAGCCAAGGAGTATATAAGTGCGAAACATTGGATTTTTATTAAATTGCATTTAAAGATAATTGATGTTAAATTTGAAAATCAATAACAATTGGCTGAATTGAGATAGGAAACTATCCCTGTTTCATTGTGGTCTTTGAACTATTATTTCAAAAACTGTAAAAAAAGTACAGTACAGTTTTCTTTAAATTTATAATTAATCAATATTTATTATTATTCGGCAAATATGGTTTATCTCTAGAACGCAGCACATAATTAGAAAATAATTTATATTGCTTTACCCAGAGTTGCCAACCTCCGGCTTTTTTTTAATCATGAAAACGTATTTGAACCAGAAAATTTATTTAATTAGAAATGTCTAGAATTGACTCAGAGGGTGATTTGAAAGCTACTTAATTTCGTTGATTCAAAAAATTTCTGGTTAGAAGTATAATTGTTTGATTTTCAAAAAGCCGGAGGTTGGCATATCTAGCTTTACCTAAAAAAGTACCATTTTTTCCAATTTTGTAACTCATAATTCTTGGCATCTGAGGTCCTCATATAAATTCGGTTTCTTAATTTAATTTTTTTTTCTTTTATCTCTCTGAAAGGATTTGCTCCAAAATGTAGTATGTTGTCTTTTATACAAGAAAAAATTTATGCCATCCTTTTCTTGACATTTGATAACTACTTAATAATAAAATTTTTCTTTAAAAATTTTTGGTGTGAAATCGAAATTTTTTGAATTGAAAATAGAAATAAAAATATAATTTTTTTAAATAGAAATGGAGTTTTTCGTTGATTCCACTGGTGTAGAGGGCCGTAAGTGACTGGTCGCCGTTCAATACCATGCATTCAAGTAGAAGAAATCGCCATTTTTAATTGTGCTATCGTTCGTCATGGAAGACTTTACACATGCCGAAAAAGCCGACATGTATTTCATGTATGGTCGTGGGAATGGCTACGCCGAAGCTGTCCTAGGAATTCATCAGCAGCAGTTTCCTCGCAGAAGAATGCCTGATCATAGAATGTTTCAGCGCTTACACCATCAGCTTTCTGAAACAGGCTCTTTACACGTCACCAGACAGGAAACTAGACGAGAAAGTGCTGTACCTAGTGCAAGCCTGGATGAAATTATTTTGAAATTTGTGAGTGAAAGGCCCAAATCATGTACAAGGCTGTTGCACAGAATTTAGGTGTGAATCATCCGACCGTTTGGAGAGTTTTAAATGGAAATCGGTTTGCATCCCTTCCGTTTTCAACGAGTATAAACTTTGAATCCAGAAGACTATCTTCTGCGGTTAAATTTTTGCCATTGGGTTTTGCAGAAACATTTATTGCAGCCAGACTTTACTGCTCATATTCTATTTACAAATGAGACAGTATTTATACGCGAGGGTGTATTCAATGCGCACAATTTCCATCTTTGTGCAATCAGTAATCCACATGCAACGAGACCACATGCTTATCAACAACAATTTGAATTTGTGGAGAGTATTGTGAATAGTTATTTTATTGGCCCATACCTAGTACCAAAGAGGCTGGAAGGTCACTGTTACTTTATTTTTTTCCAATAGCAGGGCTCCCAAATGGTCCGCCAACTGAACATCAATATTTTCTTAGAAAGATTTTTGTTTTATATTTTTTCTTTCAAATTGCGCAAAAATCGCCTTCGGAGGTTAATTTTAGCAGAAATGATGTAAAAAGCTACTATAGTATTTTCTGTTAAAAAATATTGGTGTTCGCGGACCATTTGAGAGCGCTGCAATAGGTTTTACCAGAACGGATGCAAGATATTCCGATCGTCATTCGTAACTCGATGTGGTTTCAGCATGACGGAGCGCTGGAGCACTTCACCACTGATGTGCACAGTTACCTGAACCACATTTGGGACGCGATGGATTGGGCGTCGTGGACCAGTTCCTTGGCCATCGCGATCTCCCGATTTATCGGCCCTTGGTTTTTTTTTAATTGAAACATCTGGAGAGTTGTTTATTAGACTCCAGTTGACTCACGAAATTCTAGTTTCTCGCATATCCGAAGCTGCTGCACATGTGCGGAAATGCCTGAAATGTTTAGAAGTGTACGCTAATCGTTCCAACGATGCTGAAAAGCATGTATAACAGCTAGTGGGCGCAATTTTGAACACTTATTGTAATATTATTGTATGCATTATTATTAACTTGTCAACTACATTGTAAATAAACCTTTTTTTTTATTTCTGTATTTCGTTTGATAAGTTTACCACTTTTGCGCTTTTTTTAATTATAAATTTCGATTTCATACCAAAATTTTCAAAGAGGAATTTTATTATTAAGTAATTATGAAATATCAAGAAAAGGATAACATAAAAATTTTCTGATTTGAATAAGAAATTTTGAAAATTAAAAAGGGGCCTATCTGCCCCCTTTGTGTTTTTACCTTAATGCGTCACTTGGTCCCATACATTCCTATACAATAAATGATTGTTACTGTGTGCTCTACCTACTCTTAAAGTTTGTACCATGAGTTTAGAAACACCCATTATCTAGGTCATTTCTGGCAGTAACATGTGCAGTGTAAGTCCTGATATCTCGCTGAAATTGCAATAAATATTCCGGATTCTCAACAAAAAATTTAGACTTGTGTTTTATTCTTTATGATGCGATTTCTTCACCAAAAATAAACCAATACAAAACTATCAATTAAATATTTGTGGTGTAAATTCAAAATTTCTAAAAAAAAAAAAAAAAAAGAAAAGAAAAAAGAAAAAGAAAGAAAGAAATCTGCCAGATGCGGAAACATTGGCAGCTCGTGACATACATCCGCCAGCAGCTGTAGAGTGCAATGGGTTAATACGCTTCTCATAAAATCTAACCTTGCCAAGATTTCAGGGTAATCCAATTTTATTTCATATTAACGCAAACAATAATTATATGTACATGACAAATACTTTTATAAACTTTTGTGTGTTTATCATATTACGTTTCTATGACAATGAGAAATCATTATTCATTTATTCATCATTTTGTATTTGTATGCGTAGTATTTAAAAAAGATTGCCTCTTCAAAAGTCATTTTTTCAGATTCAAATATCTTCGGGGAAATTAAATTTTGGTCTAAGATTTCAAAACATAATTTAGAAAATCCTTTTTTGATATGTTTTTTTTTTTTTTTTGCAAAGAAAATCATAAAATACTGAAGATCGACCTCAAATTTTATTTTCATCCTTGATAACATGCATTTTAAAATATCAAAGATGAACTACTATACATCTTAAGATTTGCACAAAAATAAGGATTTAAGAATTCTCAATCACATTAGGATTTTAAATCCAAATGTCTCTATTTCAAAGCGATTTTCATATTAAAAGTACTATTTCTTTTAAGAATTTCATCATATATTCAAATAAAATTATTCGCTGTAGGTTATAGTTTGAGTAATACAAAAATGCAACAATCGACTTTTAATTTATTATTTTGTTTGCAATTATTTCAAACGATAATATTAGTGATAAAGATAGACGCGTACTTATAGTCAAAGATTGTTATTATTTAAAAAGAATGGTTAGAAAAATCATAGCAATTAGCCGTCAGTAACAGCTCTGCTGACATAAATAGTTGCTCTTTACATGAAAACTCATGAATCATTATGGAATAATGAACCACACTGTAAAAAATTTGTGTAATGTTTCTCCATTAAATTTGTGGCTGCCTTTCTGCCTCAAAAATAATAGAGCAATTTAACCAATATAACCAGTATAACTATACGCTAAATTTATAATGTTACACCAATAATATAAGTTTAAATTGTACCATTATATAATAGAAAAAAACACTCTATAAAATTGGAGGTAGCATTCTGTCAGCAATTTTGCGGAGTAACGTTGCACAATATTTTTATAGTGCAGTGGCGGCTTGTGACTGGTTATTTTTGGAACACTAAGGGATGAAAAATTTATTTTTATCTTAATATTATTTTTTTAAACTTTCTATTTTTTAAGAGATAAACGAGAAAATTCTATTAAAAACACTCAAAAAAGCATAATGAATTTTACATCCATGCATTTAATGCCTCCAAAAAAGCAACTCAGAAGCAGCCATTTAAAAACCCTATACAGGGTGACTACATTAAACTACTGGAAAAAACTTTCGGTTATGAAAATAGATGCAAAGATAGCAAATGTATATATGAAATTGGGCGCAGAAACTACATCTTTATGAAACAGCAAACATTTCCATCTAAAACTGCAACAGTCGTGAATGTATTATACTGTGTTTATTGTAGGAATAGTGGTCTGCAAATTAATACAGAGAAAATATTTCCTAGTGGAAACTGTGTTTATGCAAAAACTTAGTTGGGGGTTAGCCATTTGCAATCAGGTGACTCTTACACAAAATTTATTTGGTTGTTTGTTACACACTTTTTGAAAAATAAGTTATCTTCAATTGCACAGTATAAACAAGTAAGAAAAATCATGCGTTAAGCACAGATTATGAAAACTTTCCAACACTTCCTGAAATCTTAAAAAAAAAACTGTTATTTAGGAAAATAAGATGCTATTGTCCATAGACAAAGATGTATTGAAATACTTTTGAACAGCCCTGCATATGATCCGTCGGTTGATATACATATATATACAATATAATGGGAAAATTTAGTTTAGCAAGAAAATGCCTAACTGGCTGAAATTTATCTTGCAGCATTTTATTCTAATAGATGGAAAATACTTCAGTACTTTTGTTTAGCCCTGTAATTTATCCAATATCTTTATTACACGCCCCTATTTTGTCAAAATTTAGTTCAAACAAACACATTCTTAAAATACTTAAATCATATTTCCTGAAATTATCACATATGGGTGACCACGTAGATAATTCTTTGCGTGACCCTGTATATCATTTTATCTATATTCTACAAACATTTCTTAGTAAACTGAAAGCAGTTCAACGTAAAAATGCATAACTTACTTAAAAACCACCTTTAAGTTAATTACTCTCAAATTCAGTAACCTTTATGTGCTCTTTTGCATAATCTTGTATATCAACTATAACATTTATATACACCACATAATTTGCAGGCATTTTGTAAAACTTAAAAGTGAATATCATAATTGAAAATGCATTTCAACCATCCATCAGCTATCATCGATAATACACAGTATTTCGGATAAAAATATAAGGTTTGAAATATTTTGTGTGTCCCTGAAAAAGCTATGCACTTCATATTATGCGTTAAATATTAAGTCTCAGCGGCGTATAAAAAATTAAAGATACTTGAAACCGTTTAACATTATTAAAATATGTCGCAAACAATTCCCTTCTTTATTATCGTGTAATGGGATTCTTTTGAAAGGACTTGTAAATGAATAATAACTATTATTTTGACAGCATATTTTACAGAATGCATATTTTAGTGCACTATGCGAATCCATGTAAATCTGAATAAGTTTAACTGATTTTAACACCTTTAAAATTCATTTGAAACGATTTTTCCCATTGGCCGTAATGTATCGGAAAACTTTTGACTATCCCTGTAAATAAATTAATCATAGTAGAAACTTCATTTTCAATAGGGTTCGTTCTAGGGTAAACATCAATAATATATAAAAATTTCTGAGCAATCCGACTATATTTACGGGAGTTGGAGCGCGGACAGACTGCCAGATAAACCGAATGCATAAATACTTTTCAACTTGGTTGGAAAGTGTTAAAAATGCTCTATTTAAATATCACAAATTAAATTCTCCTTCATTTCTGATGCTATAAGCAAATTTTGAAAGAAAGAGTATCCCGAGTCGTGCTTATATCACGAAACATTAAATGATAGATCTCGCAGAACGATTGTTTTAAATCTTTTCGTACCACAATTTTAAATAAAACGAGGTGGAACCCGTCAAAATTCGACGAAAGAAAATGTTTCAGAAGGAACTGTTTCATTCATTTATAATAAATCTACAAAATTAGTTACAGTAAAAAAATGCATCTTATATTGGTCAGTCTTAGTTTCAAACAAATATTATTTTAAGCTAAAATTAACAAAATACTATTTTTATAAAACTCACTTGTGCAAATTATTAAAATTAAACTTGATATTGCATTGGTAATCACTAAATTATAACAAAAATAAGTTATTATGATGAAATTATCAATTGAGGGTCTTATGTTTGATATAAATGCGAATGAAAGAAAAAATATATATATTCCAAATTGGCACGATCACAGACGACATATTTGACCCAGCATACGCATTTTAATTTCTATTTATTTATTTTTTCTTTCATTGTATTTATTGTATTTATTTGCTTTGAGGTAGGCGCTACAGCTATTCGCCGGCATAACCTCCAATGATCACAAGAAACCATATAGAACACTTTATTCGCGTTTGTAATGACCGAAAGATGGCGTTGTAATAGACCTGATAATCGTTTGTTTACGTTTGTTTGTTTACGTTCCATGCTGTAGCACTGTAGCATAGAACAAGTTTAAAGAGCTATTTAAAGTGCAGTTTTTTATCTTTTTTATTTAATTATGGGAGATAAATTACAAATATCGACAATTTTAGAATTTGTAGATGCTGGAAAATCTAGTAATTGCTTTAGAGAAGCTGAAGCATGAAAGCATTGTGTTGCTGTCATGCTATTTTGCCATGAGTAAGTCAAATGTATTTTTTTCAATTATAGATCTAAACTTTGTGTATAAAATTTTGATTTTAGATAATTTTAATACAAAGAACCCAACGTTGCACGCGTTATAGAACTGTTTATTTATTTATCGGCCTTTTAAACACTGATTTCATGCGCACGGTATCAGTTCTATTTCGTTTTTCAGACTTTGTCCGCGAGAGGGCGTCTATTTCATTTCAAACGCGAATTACAGAATATCCAGTACATACATTTTCACAGGGACAACACAGACACCCATGCCGCTAGCTGGACTCGAACCAGGGACCAGCGGTGTGGAAGCAGCCTTCGCTACCATCCACGCCGCTGGGTCGGCAATTTTCTTTCAATTTTAGGAGAAAATGGTGTGATTCCGTTGCCACTGTCACAAAATTGGTACTAAAAACTATAAAAAAATTAATATCTCATATTAAATTGAGATACAGCTTTGGAACAAATTGCATTTAAAAGTATATTTTTTCTCTATACGACGGTCTAAAAATTTAAATGTGCCATGTTTAGAAGTGTCATATTTACAATAGTGAAAATTTCAAAACCGAATTGCATGTGTAAGTGTTGCCATTTGCAAAATGACGTATGCGTTACGCACAGATACGTTTGGCCTTTATAATATAGATGTAGTATACATCTGTGGCACCTGTTGTCGAAGCATAAGTAAACGCGTTTTGTTTTAAAATGTGGTGTCAGAATTAAATTTAAAACAGTCGCTAGTCGTCATCTTGCTCCAGGATCGTAATTGCAAAAAGGTAAATAACATTAGACAAAATAGTTCTAAATTCACCAAGATTAAGCAGCACAGACAATCACCTCATCAAGTTCACGGCTGAAATTCCAAACTTAGTTAAAACTCGATTCGCATATTAAAACGCAATCGGTCTGCCAAGTCATATCTTGGAGAAAACACCTGAAAACCGATTTTAGCAGTTGATTCGTTGGTTTATTACTGCGATTTCTTGCTCCCAATCGTTCATGTTTTCATACTTATAGGTACAGAAAACACAATGATAAACCTACGAGTCAACCAATGAAATCAGGTTTTCAGATAGTTTCCATAAAAATATTACTTGGAAGACCGATTATGGTTTAATATGCGAATCGAGTTTTAACTAATTCTAGAATTTCAGCCTCGAAATAGATGAGATGATAGTCTGGGCTGCCGCCTTTCGTGTTAAACAAATGTAAAGCAATTTAATGGATGACTTCAAAATCTATCTAGGAAATATTAGTTGCAATTTAATTATTAATTTTAAAACATGGGTTTTCGTTTGCAAACAATAATGAATACAGGGCTTACAAATGGTCCGCCAACTAAACATCACAATTTTCTAAGAGAAACTTTCCTTTTAGATTTTTCTTGCAAATTGAGAAGACAACCCCTTTGAAAGTCAATTCTGGCGCGTATTCAGTCCGCGGACCATTTGGGATCCCTGTGAATATATATTTAGCGAGATACTTCATCACCCCAGGGGTACAAAAAATGACGGGCATATTTAGAAAAAAAATTTTGAATATTTATTACTTGACTATCATATTGCTAACAAGTCGTAGAACCAGCATTAGTCAAAAATGTCAAAGCCGGGGATCTAACCCCGAATCCTTGGAATAGTTCTCTACCATTTAACACTAGAACTGCGGAAATTTTTTCTCGAGATTCCTAAAATTATTTCACATCAGAATTTTCATTTTATGCTAAATCATTTACTTAAATTATTTTCCCGAACTATATATATATAACTTATTTTATGAAAAAATTTTTGGTTCGAGAAGACATCTATTCATTTGTTCCGGGTTAAATTGACCCAGTTCCGCGGTTCTAGTATTAAGTTACGAGGACAATGCCCAGCTTGCCATTTCTGACTTACATTTTGTTGGTAAGGCTGCAACTGCAGCACAAGATGATAACGTCTGCACGAGCACACAAACCTGTTGCGTAATGTGAGACACAAATAACCCAGCAATGGTGAATACATCATTCATCATCTTGTACATCATCTTGTGCTGCAGTTGCAGCCTCACCAAAAAAATGTGAGTGAGAAATAGCAAGCTGGGCATCGTCCTCGTAGTTTAAATGATGTTTTTAATAAATAGAAACTGAGTTGTGGATTTTATCGGAAAACCATAATTTAAAGAAAATTTCACAACCTTTGTAAAATTAACTTTCCACAATCTGACTAGATTGCTTGAAAATTGCTGGTAGGAATGACTCTTTTCGTACTTTTTATGACGCGTATGCGCGACACTCGACTCGAAAATGTTAACAATATCTTCATTTTCGTAAAAATTATAATTCACAATTCGAACATATCTTGGAGTTAAACACTCCATAATTTTGTTTAAATAATGGAATGACAGGTGTTCCTTAAACTATTATTCGTCTTGATAAGTGTTATCACATGTTAGAGCAGGTTTTATTAATTTAGAAACAGTCAGCGTAATAGAACTATGAATAGTCAGTATGTCACATGTAGTTAGAGCTTAAATTCTAACTTTTAAAAAGAATCTGTTATAAGAAATATTAAAACTTCACACCAGAAAAAAATACTGGTAAGTATTAAATGAAATAAATTAAAATTTGTCATTATATGCTTTCATGGCTAGTTCTGAGGTATTCAAGATACCTAACTATTCCTTTGGGATAAAGTTAGTGTTCAATGAATAAAAAACAAGATTGAGTGTAACCATTGTGGCAGGTTCTTGTGCAGTTAAAATGTCTGAAATTAATATCGAAGAACTCAGATTTCATATAATGGCTTTCAGTTACAAGAAATTCGCAAATTATAAACTATTTTTTTAAGTGACTTCTGACAGAGATTATCTTATTCACTGTTATATGTTTCACTCTTTGTTCTATGTACGCCTAAGCTGAACTTTTGAACAGGTAATTCAGTATATTTGCATTTTTGTGTCAAAGTTGCTTGCTTCATTCACCGAAGCCTCGAAGATTAAACTACTGCAAAAGTGCTGTAGTTCGTGAAAAAATCAAGCAAAACGAATTGTTTGCGACATGTGAGTAATGTTAAAATGCCAATTACTTCATATAGTACATGCAACGGCTTTTAGTAAGTCTCAGCGATACATATATCAATTTAATTACCGTAATTTCGTGTAGATAAGCCGCAGCTGAAACAATCCTTTTTCGACCCGGAAATTTTCAAAAATAAAATGTAGCATTTTGTATCGCGGTATACATTTATCTTAAATTACTGAATGGATTTTCTTGGTCGAAAATCCGCCGGGAGATGGTTCAGTATTGATTCGGGTAAGAAAAGCAAAGAGGAAGACTAATCAAATGCATATTGCTAAAAGTGTCTGAAATAATATGATTATTTTCGGTTATTGATTATTTCCGAAATTTCATATATTAAAATAATAATCGCAATAAGCTCCATTCGTCTTATTTTTGCTTTAACTGCTGTATATACCTATTGATTATGTGAATTAAAACTTATGACAATAGTGTTTTTGCTTATAGATGTACATAATAGTTATTTAATTAAATATTTTATTTTACTTTTCATCAGTTAAAGAACTTTCATTCAAAATACTTTTTTTCCATATTTGTTATGAGGTATAATGATGAAAAAAAAATGTATGCCACATCATAGGGTTCCTGGGCGAAAAATGGCTCTTATTTTGCAACCTTCTTTAACTTTTTGAGAGACAAAAGGCACTTCTGCTCAAAAAAAAATTTCAAATAATTAATTCACACTGCAATTAACGAACAGATTTATTTAAGAAACAATCAAACGTCCTTTTTCACGTATATTATGAGATTGAAATGGGACTAAAAAATTACTGGTGCCACTCGGCATTTTAAGCATTAAAATTAACCGTTTAGACCAGGGCGCGAATTTCCACTCGCCAGCTCGCCATTGGCGAGTAAATATTTAAGGTTGGCGAGTACGTTTTGTCTTTTAAAATGTTGTGCCTCAAATCAAACTATGCACAGCGATACACGGAAGTATTTCAAAATGAAACAATGGTATTTATTTTCCAAGAAAAGTAAAAATGCTCCGTCGCCTATTTTCTGTCTTTCCTACTCAGGAATGGAATTCCCCTGTCTGCATTCGTCCCCCCCCCCTACTTTCGTACCGCGCACGAGCCAATACCGAATCAGATCGCCCTTAACTCCTGCACGAAGCATTCAGATATATCAGCATTCTAGTTGATGGTTCTTCAGATCGATCATCTGTTCAGCATACAAATGCGTATGTTCGATACTTGGATGAAAAAGATAACCATATCAAAGCGGACACATTAGGTTTAATAGAGCTGCCAAATTGCACTTCATCCAGTTATTTCACAGCCATAACTGATTTTCTAGATAAGATTTTAGGTCCAAATGAATATAGAAACAGGTGTTATATTGCAGGCATGGGTACTGATGGTGTTCCAAATATGGTTGGATACAAATCAAGTTTAGCTATAAAAATGAAATATGCTTGTCCTAAACTGATAAACTTTCACTGCCTTCCACACCGTTTAAGTTAGCTGTTTTGGATGCATGTGGTGAAGTTGAATATCCTAAAACATTTGATTCAATTGTTAGAAATATTTTTAAAATTTACCATGCTTCTGCTAAAAAACGTCATATGTTAAAAGACAGAGCAGAAATTCTAGGAGAAGAAATTTTTATACTGAATGATATTGACACTATTAGATGGTTATCCAGCAAAGAAAGTTCAGTAAAAGCTCTCTTGCAATCTTGGAATACTGTTGTGACCCATCTTGAACAAGTGGCCCATGGAAAAGACAATGACAGTTCTAAAGCTAAGGATTATAAATTTCTTAAAGTTCTGTACTTCCTCTTGGATTTCTACCAGAAATTGATCCCTTTAAGTGTGGCATTACAAAACAAGGAACTTCTCAAATCATCTTTGAAAATAAAAATTGAACATTGCATCTCAGTTCTAACAGATCTCGAATCTAGTGTTGGACCAAGCGAACATGAATTTTTAGACCAACTATCCATTTAAGGGATAATCAAAGATGTGCAGCTAACAAATATAGAAAATGGGGAGGAAGAGTTTCAGACTTTAAGAGGGATATTAATTAAGCATAGAAAGATATACATTACAATAAGATTGCAATCTACGTCATCAGATGTAGAATATGATGTCTGCATATTTTTGACACTGTGGGTTGGCCTCTCAAAGAAATAAATCTTTAATTTGGGATAGAAGAAATAAAGAAGATCTTTATGTATTTGAATCCAAATTTCTTTAATAAAAAAGTAGATATTGTATTGGCAGAGTGGGCTGAATTTAAATTCATGTTCCCATCACTGACACTGAAAGATAAGCTGGAGCAAGTTTACAGTGAAAAAGGTTCAACAAGATTCCCCAATTTGCTGCAGATCCTAACATTTTGTGCTGTTTTACCAGTAAGCATAGCTTCGTGTGGAAAAAGGGTTCCGCTGTCACATCATACGAGGACTCTCTGAAGACTGAAACAATGAATGATTTGCTCAGAATTTCTGTTAATGGATCCACCCTGATAGAGTTTAGCACTACAGCTGCAATTCATAAGTGGTATTTCAGTGCAGAAAGACAGCACTACACAAACCTGAAGTGCTAATAGTACAGGAACGGATCATTGGTATGTATTTCTGTAATCACTGAAACCTTATGAAAAGCTTATTTTGAATTAATGTTATTTATTTTTATTTTGCAGTAAATATGTTTCGTTTTATCAATTTCTGCATTTATTTTTTCGTTCAATAGAAAGTTTTTCATACTACATCTGTTAATATTATAAAGTATTCCATACTTTTCATAAATGTAAAATATTCTGGATTTAACAGATAACTCCTTTTAACAATAATCGTCAATTTAATTTAAATTTGTCATAACTATTTTATTTTCTGCGCAGCTGTGGGGACTGACGTTGTTGTCTGAATAAATGTAAAATAGCGGCGAGTAAAATTTTAGTCTGGCAAGTACCTTTTAAGATGAAATTTCATGCCCTTGTTTAGACATTGCAAGCGAAGCCCCTAAAAGGTTTAATTTACTGTGAATTAAATGGCGAAACAAACTGTAAGAAATTAGTTCTATCCAGAGTATTTAAAAACCATATTTATACAGTACACCTCGTAACACTAGCGATGAGTCAGAATCCCCTCTCGAGTGCAAAAATTTAACTGAATATTTTAGCCATTTGAAGGGCGGTGGTTTTACTCGACGTAAATACCTAATTTTAATTGTAAAATGACAAGCGACTAATAGAATTTGCTGATTCGATCAGTGTTCAGTAAAACATCTTCTTATTCTTTAGAAAATTCGTTTGTAAATCTGGTGTTAGTCCATCTTTTAATCATTTTACGAATATGCCGGGTGATCCAAAACTCAGGACGAATTTTAAAAATGAATAATTCGAAAACGAATCGATACAAACATACGGTTTGCACCAAAGGTATGGAAAAGAGACCGGGTTTTGTGTGGTTAAAAATTATAGTAACCCTACATGATCGCAAAGTTCTTTAGGTTCAGCAGTTATGTAACGAAAAAATATAATTATGTTGGCGACCAACGGTATCACTAACAGCACTGAAAGATGCTATCCGCCAAAATGTGTCTGTCATAACGCAAGAAATGTCACTAAATGCTGTGGTGCCTAGTCTCACAGCTGCACTTATGAATGGTGGACAGCATAATGAACATGTACTGTAGTACTAATTAACGGCAATAAAGCTGACTTGTAAGTTGTCAACATTTTTTCATTTATAAATCACATTTTTATGCAAAAAAAACAATACAGCGGCATTTGTTGTTCGCCAACAAAACTATTTTTTTCCGTTGTTACACAAAACCCGGTTTCTTCTCCATCCATTCTGTGCAAACCGTATCTTTGTATCTTGATGCGTTTTCGAATTATTCATTTTTAAAGTTCGTCCTGACTTTTGGATCACCCGGTATATATATGTAAATATATATATATGTAATAAAATAAAAAAATGCGCCATTTTGTTCTCTCTTAGCTTCAATTCTAAATTTGTGGAACATATTTCAATCTTAGTTTCGTAATGTATCAACTTGTAACAGCTAAAATTCTTTTTCTTTATTTATTAATAAATATTTGCTTGCTTCTCAAAAAGGCGGGAGGTATTTCGTAACCTTTTTACTATCTGGAATATTCCCGGGATTTTAATTTTATTTTTTATTTAACATCGCGTGACAGGTGTTAATGCGCGTTGTTAAAGGGCTTGTTATTTGCGAGGAAAAATATAGATCCTGCCGAGATACACGCCTGCTAAGACCAATAAGAACTGATCATTTTTTCTTCCTTTACTAATCCTGATCTTAGTAACATAAAAGAGGGATAATTCATACGGAAAATATTTAAATGCTACACTTCAATTACTGTAATTCAATTAGTATACTTCAAATACTTCAATAAATAACAATAATAAATAATATATAATAAATAATAAATAAATCAACTCTTTCTTTGTTATATTAGGAATGTTTGTTTTCTTTGAATTCATGTGAAATAAATAAATAATAAATAAATAAGTAATAATTAAATAAATAAATATCACGGTTTTCCTTATATAGGAAATACACAACAAATATTTTTTAAGAACACTTTTAAACTTAAGTAAAATTTCTATGAGCAGACAATTTCAATTAATGAATTAAGAACAAGCATTATATTTTTGATATCTGTAAAAATCATGATAAAATAAACACTTTAAATAAAGAAATCGTATTAGATTTTATAAACAATAACGAAATAAAATAAAAACAATTAACTTACAATCACCCCGATATAGAACTTGTTCAAATACCTAAATTTTATTTAAATAAAACAAAAAATAAAGCACTTCGTAGCTGCGACTCAACAGGTGTAAATATCAATTATCTTGTGCTAGCGATGGAATCTATAGTAGTTTCGCAATCATACTGCAGGTGTTCATTTATTATTCGCGGCCTTTACAGATGTTCTTTAGCTTAAACAATCAGCAGACATTTTTGTAGATGTTAAATATAAAAAATATACTGGAGGTATATTTCACAAACACGGGATTTGTAGATGCAGATGCCGAACATAATCACAAACAAGATTTCATAAGACGATCTTTTTCACAGAACTCCTACTTATCACCAAGTTCTTTTGAAGATCGCTTTAAAGATTCGGTGCGTCTAAGAAAAAACACACACAGCAGGTGTTTCAGCGAGTAATTGTTCATCGAACATGGCGAACATGGCGAGCACATATTCATCGCTGTGAAGCAGGTTTCTCTGACAGGAACAGTCTGTAGTTGGCAAACCATACTAGTTTAATATTTCTCCAGAGATGCACGCCGGCTCATTTATCCTGCCGGATAATGTAATAAATATATAATTCGACGAAATAACTATGTTGCATAAACTCTAGGAATCCGCAGCAGCACGAACAGAATAGTCGCTCCGACATTTGGCGAGCAGTGGAAGAATTTCATTGGGGTACTTTCCCATTATAAAAACAAACACCATCAATCTTCAAGTTCTTTATTATGAACTCATAAAATAGGTAAGCTCTTCCCCGCAATCACCTTAGCACACATCGACACTACAACCTTCGTTATCTAGTCCACATCATTAGATTTTCTAATTCAGCGGGGAAAAGAAACGGGCGTCTTGATAGTTTAAAAGGCAATTGCATTCTAACGCTCCTCAAAAACCAAATGAAAAAAAACATTTTTACGACAAAACTAGCTCCCTTCTACTCCGCGTCAATCATTTAAAAAATCCAATTAGGATTAACTCGAGTCTCAACGAAAAAAAAATGATCAGTTCTGATTGGTCTTAGCAAGCGTGTCCTCGGCAGGATCTATATTTTTCCTCGCAAATAACAGGTCCTTTAATAACGCGCATTAACACCTGATTTAAAATAAATAATGATAAAAAGAAAAAAAAATCCGTTTAATGCAAAATAATATTATGAAAGGAAAATATTTATCTTTAACGAAAAAAAAGTATATTTATAATATTTAAAAAGTAACTCAATGTGAAAGAAAGTTTTGAAGTGACACAATATTTGGCTATTTATTTCTTTCGAGCCAGATTAAAAGAAAACAACATCTCAAAAATTTCATTAGGTAAAACATAAGTATTTTTTCTTTCTTTTTTTAAAAATATTTTTAAATCTAATTTTCCCGTTATGTGTTTTACAGAAAAAAACTCGCAGAATTAATTTTTTTTAAAAAGGCTCTAATTGTTATTTGTATGTTGTTTGTTCAATTGGGTGTTTTAATCTACTTTTGTCGCCAATCAATGCGATTCTAAACAACAACAACAACAAAAAAAAAACAAAAAAAAAAAAAACAAGGGATGTTTGCAAGAACTATTTTCTCTCTCTCTCTCTCTCTCTTTTAATGAGTAAGAGCATTTTTAGGAAAAAATTTTACATTTAACTTAAATACATATATAACAGTTAATACCACAAAAATGAATAATATTTAAATTTTAGGGTAAATGTCTTTCCACATACATAGATATTGTAAAATAATTTAACTGCAACTTAATTTTTTTTGGGGGGGAGGGGGGGCACAGATATTTTATACGCACTACGTTGCTGCGATTTGTCTCTTACGTCAATACCATATATACATCTGGGTAATTAACTAACGCCAAAGTGTCATTATTTTGCTTGATATGGAAACCCGGGTGTTATTGTCTATTTATTAATAAATTGTCTATTTACAATTTTTTTCTTTTTTTTTCCAATTATATAAACTATTTTAATCTAGGCACATTTGTCATACATGCGCTACATTTGCGCGACTGCAATAAAATGGCGATTTTATGCCTCACTTGGTAACCTGGCTGTTGTTTATTTATTAATAAATTTTTATTTTATTTTATTTTATTTTTTAAAGGATATAAATAGTTTTGTTTTATAATTATTAACTAAATTTTTTAAAATTTATTGTTATTTTCTATTTAAAATAACAGAAAATAATTGTAAATTATATATGTAACTGGTATTTGAAAACATAATTTTCTCCGAATTGGTATCAAAAGAAAAAAAAACGCGCTAATGTGGTGCGTATATGTCATGTATACAATTTTTTCACTATACTACAGTATTTAAACATGCTGTATAAATAACGATTATTGTTTTTTCCAAACATGTTTGGCAGAGATATTATATACATACTGATGTATCTGACTATCGCCAAAACGGTGTTATTTTGCCTGATATGGTAACCCAGCAATAGTTGTTTTTGTATTAATAAATTGTTTATTTACTTTCAACTTCTTTTTAGAAATCCTATAAATTGTTTTGTGCTATAGTAACTTTTTTTAAATTTATTAATATTTTCGTTTTAAAATAACGAAAATAATTTTTAAAAATGCACATTTCTTCGCTATTCTAAAACGACGATTTTACCGCATTGGTATTGGAAGGAAATCTTACAAATCCGGGTTTGTGCCGGAGTTTTTTGTGAAATATGATATTTTCAAATGTAAATTGAGTGCTACTTGATTAACACGTCGGTCAGTTTCGCCAAACTATTCAAATTTACATAAATTCATTTTAAATAACGAAAGAACAATAAACATAAATAAAAAATACAAATTAAAAGTCGAATTAAAAAACACTTATGACATAAAAAAATACGTGTATCACGTGTAATATCAATTGCTATCATACTTACGATCATCGATTATTGACATTCATTCCTATAATCTGCTTTTAATTTTTTTCTCGACAGAATAATCAAGTAGTACAGTACATTGTACAAACTCCAGTTAATATTACAAAAATAGAGCTAAATAACTAAATTTAGTTGCAAATGCACACACCCATGTTGTAAGAAAGAGGCACAAATGTCATATATGCACCACGTTGGAGTGATACATTTCTGGCGTCACTTTAACGGAAACTTTGTTTTCAAATAACAGATACATTTCTATTTTCTATTTTACTTTTCTATGTATAGAGCATAACATTTTGTATCCTTTTAAAATGCAAATGAAAGTAAATAAATAGTTCATTAATAAATTAAAAACAAAGCTGGATTACCATAAGAGGCATAAAATGTTCATTTTGTTTCAATCACGCCAACGTGATGCGTATATGACATCTGTATAAAAAAATGAATTTCACACATTCAAAAAACATTCACCTTATTTTTCTAAGGAAAACTTTATTTAACTTTATTTATTCTACTGCATTCCAAAAACGGAACACTGTAATAGATTTGTCAAGAGCAGATGTACGTTGCGAAATATAATATAATATTGATAGAGGATGTATTAAGGTTTCCACAGATACCCATATGCTCAAGTTGAGAGGTTTAGAGTTCAAAAACTATCAAATGAAAATGAATCACTTGAAAATTGTTTAAATTCAATGGTCAATCTCTTCGATCATAATGCTCGCTATTTTAGAAATATGGTGAATAGACAATATTTAAATTGCTCTTTTCATAATTGCCTCATTTATCTATCAAACTCTACAATAAATGGTCAACTGAAATATTTTTTCTTAAAAGCCCGAATTTTATCGAATGCATAAGCTGATACAACATAATATTTTATTATTATTTTAATATATTTTGGCGTTAACGGGCCTTGATTCCATTGTTGTTGTTTTTATTTTTGGCTCAGTTTTGTTTTTTCTAGCTCGCTGAGTTTTGCACTGATGAAGAATCTCGACAGTAGATTCGAAACAGCTGTTTGCTAACTTTTAATGCATTTTTGGTGCATTTATAATCGTTGGTTTTTTATCTTTAAATACAGTGGCATTTTGTGTGATTTTCAGAAATGTGAAAGAGCATTCAAGGTGAAGTTGCTTTAAAAAACACAATCATATTCAATATTTTGTTTGATTCATATCTTGTTTTGAAAAATAGACCAGCGCAGCGAGTTTAGCCTGCTAGTTAATAAATAAAATAAGAAAAAGAATCTTAGCTGTTACAAGTTGATATATTACGAAACTAAGATTGAAATATGTTCCACAAATTTAGAATTGAAGCTAAGAGAGAACAAAATGGAGCAATTTTTTTTTATTTTATTATATATATATATATATATATATAGTCCAAAAAAGTTTTTAAAGTTTCAAGTGAACTTAACTTTACAAAAAATCCACATGATCAGCGCTATAGCTGCAATAATCACGTAAATTATGTATATAGCACTTGAAGAATAATGTGTATCGGCAGATCCAAAGTTCCGTGCCATAATGAAAAATGAAAACAAACTATTAAACTTTAAAGGAAATAAAAAACGAGCAAAAAAAATAAAATAAAGACAATATAAAGACAATATAAAGAGGCTGTGGATCTCATCAGCGGTGGGTAGTTTTAAAACACAGCAAATACATATGACTGTATAACTTAAAGCCTTTTGGACGGTTTTACAAGGATGTCTGCAATCGTGTGGCAACGAGTTGGAAACGAATACGGATTGATTTTAGATGCTGGTTTTTAGTTGTTTTGCGTGGCTGTGTCTCTGAAGCTTGGGTAATACAACTTTATTTCTGTTTTAATTTATATTACACACTTGTCTATTTCGGCAGTATAATTTTTAAATGTGTTATATGCTGTTTTCGGTGGAGTTTGGGTCCGATGGGGGAGTGTTATGATATCAAATGTTTTTGCACATTTGATTTTTTAAATTGTAGCACTCTGATCGAAACCCACTGCCACTACATTATAATAGTCATTTTCCATATCCATTCATATGTATTTGCTGTGTTTTAAAAATGCCCACCGCTAATGAGATACACAGCCTCTTTATATTGTCTTTATTTTATTTTATTTTATTTTGCTCGTTTTTTATTTCCTTTAAAGTTAATAGTTTGTTTTCATTTTTCATTATGGCACTGAACTTTGGATCTGCCGATACACATTATTCTTCAAGTGCTATATATATATATATATATATATATATATAGAGAGAGAGAGAGAGAGAGAGCGCTTGAAAGATTTAAATTACAGACTAATTATTTTTAAATTCAAATATTCGTTTATGATTCAAGGGCGAAATTTCTGCGTTCTTGAACACCAGTATTTTGTTAGAGAAAGTATTATTTCAGTTAATCGGGACATTTTTGCGATTTAAGACAACAACTGTTTTTTTCTAATAAAAAACTGGTGTGCAAAAACACGTTAATTTCATGCCTAAGATTCCACCTTTTCATTTTTGTCAGATACTCCTATTTTTATAGCATATAATGTTGCATATATGCATTTAACCCCTTGGGGACAAGCGACACGTATACGTACCGCAAAAAAGCTTAAGAATCTTTTTTTATCTTCACCAGTAAAATTTTGCTGTAAAATTTGCTTTATTTAATCGGAGCATTTTCTCGATTTGAGAAGCCACAAATTTCTACATTTCAAAACCGGTGACAAAACATTAAAAATTTCGTAAAAGACTTCCGTCGCGAAGGGGTTAAACAGGGCTGCCACTTGCAACTGTTTTTATATTATGCCCAACACCACTATTTCTAAAAAATATGCATGTCTTAACCTATGAGAGACCGCCGCAGAGCAATTTCATTGTTTAAGTGTTGATATTAATGACTGACACCGGAATTTAAAAACAATCTAATAAACCGGATTTTTTTTTAACGAAATTCTCGGTCAACGCCGCCTTTGGGACTTATAAGTAACTAGGGACCTGCAAGAAGTGTAAGTCACCGATTTTGACGAAAGTGGTATCGTTGGAAAGATCTCATCATAAGTATTAAAAAATTCAATGGAACTACCCGTCGCAAATGATTCATCTTCGAGATATCCGACAATTTATGGCACGTGGCTAGTGCACACTTAATGGGGGACCGCAAAAAATTTTAGTCTCGATTTTAACGAAAGTGGTATCGTAGTAAAGATATCATCGTGAGGATTAAAATACTCAATGAGATCCCCCGTCGGAAATGAGACGTTTTCGAAATATCTGACAATTTGTGTAACATTGCTAATGCGCACTGCTGGGAAACTGCATTAAGTGACATAAATTATCGGATATCTCGAAAACGACTCATTTCAGATGGTTAGTTCCATTGAGTATTTTACTTGTTACAAAGATATCTTTGCAATGACACTATTTTTATCAAAATCGAAAAAACAATTTTTTGCGGTCTTTTATTAAGTGTGCACTAGAACAGTATGCACTAGCTATGTGATATAAATTATCGGATATCTCGAAAACGGCTTATTTCCGACGGGTAGTTTCATTGAGTTTTTTAATGTTCTCGGGGATATCTTTACCACGATACTATTTTCGTTAAAATCGAGACTAAATTTTTTGCGGTCCCCCATTAAGTGTGCACTAGCCACGTGACATAAATTGTCGGATATCTTGAAGATGAATCATTTGCGACGGGTAGTTCCATTGAGTTTTTTACTACTTATGATGAGATCTTTCCAACGATACCACTTTCGTCAAAATCGGTGACTTACACTGCTTGCAGTTCCCTAGTAAGTGGTTTCACATACATATCACATCCTCTAAGTTGTTCAAAATGTATGTATAAGACCCTCTTTTTGAAAAAGTGGGCCGAAACGGAATTAAAAAATAACCACTTGTGGCATCGCTGATTTTCAAACTTTTGAGGGCTAGCAAATATATTTCTGTAATGTTACTACTACTCCCACTGGAAATTTGGTAAAAATTTACTTTAAAGTAAGGGAAAGGAATTTTCGACGATCTTTCACCAAAGTTATAAAAGTAAAACTTAATTAAAATTTTCTGGTTCAAATCTAAATTAAATTAAGGTGGGATATAACATATCGCAACTCCTTCAAGGTGTTAGAGTGTTAATGTTTCAAGCAATGATGTATTCATTAACAATTTTAACAGAATTGTAATTAGTTTCAAAACCCCTTTCTTAGATAATCACCTAGTAGAAAGTTTTATAATCCTCTTGGTGAAAGCAAACTTAATCAGTTATAATCTAAAATAAAAAATGATGTACTCAAATACAATAAATAATCAAAATATAAACTTTATTTTCACAAATCATTTAAATGTGTTTTAATATAGCTTTAAGACGTAACAATTTCTAGTTTTTCCAATAGCTTCTTTTTCATTAGATAACGCAGGTCGGAAGGTATTTGCAATATCACAGTAATTAGCAATGCAAGACTAATTTTAACACTAAAACCGCCGGCTATTTTATTCAAGTTTTATAACAATTGTTTGAACCAAAATTTTCATTTAAAACTGTTTAACTTATTTAATTAGCCTTTTTTTGTGTTGCACGTATTTAACAAATCTTATTAAGAAATTTTTGGTTCGTATTGGCTATTTTCAATTTGGCAGGGATCATAATGACCCCTAATGGCGGTTCTAGTGTTAATTTATAATTAAGGGAATATTCTAGTTTGGAAAGAATGATGCATTATGCATAGCTGCCAACATCTTCCGATTTTTCGGCCCGGAAAAATTTAACAGTAAATTTTAGTATTTCAAATCGCCGTAATCTGCTGATTAAATAAGGCAAAAATTTCTGTTCAAATTTTCCGGGTCGAAAAATCAGAAGAGTTGGCAGCTATGCATTATGTAAAGTAATAACAAAATATTTAGTATTCAGAGAATTGTAAATTTCAAAAATGTATTTTTTTTAGGCTGAACTTTTTAGAAAAATTTAGGAAAAGCTTTTTTAAAACTATGCTATAAATATAAAAATAACACTAACAGCTATTAAACAGTGTTTTATTCTGAAAAATATTCTGTTTTGACTCAAATCTATTACTCTGAAACTTCATATTTTATAAAAACTTATTTCTTTAAACAAAGACTTTAGCAAAAGTATGAAAATTTTTTTTGTTCAATTTTCAATACTACATATTTCCTCGCTAAAATGCTTTTAAAATAAAAATTCACTGAAGCAGAAATCGGGAAACATTGTTTTCAGATTTGTGCTAACTTTTTCTGCACCTATTTTATTGTATAGTAAATGTTTTTTTTTTTTTTTTTTTTTTTTTTTTTTTTTTTTTTCCCGCCCTGAATGTGAATTATTTTGTATTTACATTGATAAAAATCTATAAAGTTTAAAAATAAAGTGTTTATTTGATTATTTAACTTAACCCCTTGGGGACGAGCGACACGTATAGGAGCCGCGAAACGGCTTAAGAATCCTTGCTTATCCCCACCAGTAAAATTTTACTGTAAAATTCGCCTATTTCAGCGGAGCATTTTCTCGATTTATTAAGGTACAAATTTATTGTTTAAAAAACTGATGGCAAAGCATTAAAAAATTCGTAAAAGACTACCGTCGTGAAGGGCTTAAACATACTATAAATGCAATACATATAGAAACAATATTAACCACTTAATCGTCGCGCCCGAGACATTCATGGGTTGCAAGTTTCGCGGTTTTTATTCAAAATTGTTTGCTCCCACCAGTTTTATAAAATAGTGCAGTTGGTTTTATTTAAGTATCAATTTTATGGCATTAAATAGACAATTTTTTTTTTTTTTTTTTTTTTTTTTTTTTTTTTTTTACAAAAAAAGTGGTGGCAATAATGAATTTGAATTTTTAAACCGTAACTTAATGCGACCATTAAGTGGTTGAACAGAGCAATTCACAATTTTTAAGTAACCAATCGATTACTTATAAAGCTAGAATGTCCAAATCGCTTCTTACGTGTTCAGGGCTGCAACAGGCGACTGTTCTTTAATTCCAAATGGTACCACTTTCTCTCAACAGAAATACTTTACAGACACCATTTGTAAGAAAAATAAAGTTGAAAGCTAATATAAGAAAAATACTGGTGCGATGTGAATAGAAAAATAGTCGCCTGTGGCAGCCCTGCGTGTTACAGCTATCTTCAAATATCAATAGTCGTCTAATATTCCCATCCACAGAGTAGTAACAGAGAATCAACTTTCATACACTGTAATGGCAACTTTTTTAACATGGGATTACGCATTAGACAGTAGCGAGACGAGCGGATAATTCTGAAACTACGATCATAACATAAGAGAGGTTGCTAATTCGGCGAAACATCGCTTCCTTGGCGACAAATGATAAAAGAAACAAGAAAAAAAAAATACAGCGACGACTTGCTGCTTCTTGTTTTGAAATTTATGAAAGAATTATTTTAATATGAAATAACTTTGACGTATTCGTCTTGCAAACAATACATGTGTCTCTTCGTAACATAAAGACCTAATAATTTAAACTTGAAAATTCAAGAATAATAACAGTAATAATTACGAATCAATATAAGCGCGGAAATCTAAGATCAAATAGCATAAGCACGTGTGCAAAGATAATCAAATCAGCATTCAGCAAGAAGCGCCAAACCAGAATAGGGTTACAGTTAAACAGAAATCATGAGGATAAAAATCGCCAACGCGATGGTTTAGTTTTTAAGTGATCCACTGAGGGCGTTCTTTTCAAGTCGAGTTGAGGCTCTGTTACGTACTCTGTGTTCCCATCTTGATGTACCATTTCTCTGAGATTTCAAAAGGGCGAAAATTATTTTTTTCATAAAGTGGCTTAAAACTAATCACAACGGAACTTCTATAAAGCGAAATTTTGATTTTAATCCCTTGTGCATTAAGGGATACTTCTACTATATTGTGTCAAGATTTTTTATTTTTTTTAGGTGCATCTTGAATTATATAAACGAAGTACCTAGTTCTTGTCTTGTTCGTCCGTCAGTCCGTATATAAAAATGCAAAAACGTCCCAACTAAATGGTTTGAAATTTAATATGTATAATCACTGCAAAATTTGTCAGGTATTTTCAAATTTTATGAAAATTATCATAAGTAATTAATTGCGAGTTATCGCATGATCGATAATGATTTATGTTGTTATGTCTATTTATGATAAAGTCCTATTGTTTGCGTACAACTGAATTAATATACCGTATTTACTCGTGTATAGCGCGCACGCGTGTATAACGCGAACCCCTACTTTACAAGTAAAAATGGCGATTTCTTAAAATCTCGTATATAACGCGCACTATAAATTTGATACGTTAATGAAGAATGACTAGATGAACTTCACAAAAAAAAATCGAAACAAACATTACACCAGACCAGAAAACAAAACGAAAATGCATTTTTAGATTTTGGGTTGTAAGAGAATGACGGGAAATAGGAATGAGTGACGATAAAGAAAATTGCTAATTAGCGTTTAGATAATGTCACTAGCTCTGTTGTATAAAAAACTGCAAGGACTGAAATAAATATGCAGTAATACTTCAATTAAGTAACATTTCCGAGTTTTAATATCTTCTTTGAATAATTTCTTGTTTCATATGTATATCGTTCGACTGCATCCAACAGTAAAAAATTATTCCATGTATAAGGCGCACCTAGGAGTTTTGCCCTAATTTTTTGAAAAAAAAGTGCGCCTTATACACGAGTAAATACGGTATATACTCATTGCCATAGTAAGTGACACACTAAGAAAAAGTTGCGTGAATGGCTCAAAATTTTATATGTGTGAGTACAATATTGATATCAGTATGTGATTACAAAATTAAAGAAAAAGGAAAATTAAATGATAAGAAAAGGTACAAATTAATGGCGATTCTGTATCCTGTTGAGTCACTTCTAGTTTGAATACAGAATGTGACACGGGTATGCAATGATGCATGCAAACTCCACATAGTGTCCTGAGTTCCTTCATTCCACAGTTCCTGTATCAGGGACTCAAGTTCATGCACACTTGTAGGTTAACCAACATGCCGTCCAAGTTATCTCAGGTATGCTCGATTGGTTACAAGTCTAGGATCGACTATGCCACGTTAACCCTTTCCGGCACAGGCAAAATCTGTTAGTAAAATGAGAAATTATCGACTGACACCGGTACTTTAAAATGATTTTTTTAGATATTTTAAAATCATTAATTGAAGCCTTTATTGTAAAAGGAAAATTTTACTAAAATATTATTAGTGCCTGTTGTAAGTTTAAATTAAAATTAGATATCCCTGACCGGGCACAGTGTGCCGGAAAGGGTTAAAGTTAGTAACATGGCAAGAATTTTCTGTGACACCCTTGCTGTGTGTAATAGAATATTATAATGTTGAAAAATGCCTACTAAAACTTTTGACATGAATTGTAACAGATGATTCTGAACATACCACTGGGTTTCCAAAGAGCTATCGATTAAGGGTAACCGAGTGTCGCATGTGATGGCACCCAAAACCGTCAGATTAGGTGTTGGAGACGGGTACTGTAAATCAAAGACCAGATTAAGGCAAGGCTTTCATGACGTGCCTCCACACATGTACATCGTTGTCAGCCATATCCAAATCGAATTTTTATTCGTTGTTTCCGAGAACTGGTTCAGTTGCGATCCAATCCTCTTGAGCGTGACACCACTCTAAGAGGAGGCAGTGAATCGGTGTAATTTGTAGTACACATAATGGCCGCCACGATACCACGTGTCCTTCAGTAAGGCATCTTGAAGGAATATGGACAGACATAAGGGCCTATATGAGGGATGCCTGTGTTCGGTTGGTGGATACTGATGAAGTTGGATCAACCAGTGCATGACGGTTGATGTGACGGTCTTCCCTGCTATTGGTCTGGCGAGACCGTCCTGATCCTGGATGACGAATAGAGGAGAGTGGGGATACTTGAGCATAGAGCGTATCCCCTCCATTGGGATACTTGAGCCACGATGTAAAAAAAAGTAAAAATTAATTAGACATAGAAAAATAGTTCAAAATTAATTGAAAGTGATTTTCAGTTGAAGAAAAATTATCAAATTTTCATTTTTAATATTTTATTTTGTTCTAAGAAATTATAAAAAATTAAAAAAAAATTAAAATTTAAAAAGTGGCTCAAGTATCCCCATCTTCCCCTATATGACCTCTCTTTTAGACACTGGTCCCAACATCTAATCATAGGAGAGTCAGAATGGCCTTGGTGGCTAGCTACTCATTGTCATCGGGCTGGTTTCTTATTCATTAATTCTTATGACTCGTCCCCTCTCTAACTCAGACAGCTGATCGTATTTTCTTTGATGGGCAGTGTAACGGCATTCTTGAAGAAAAAGCACCCCTCCACAACAGAATAAGTACAAGCAAAATGTTACCGAGTACTCTTTTTATACACCAAAGAGATTAAAGGTGGTGGAATCAAAAAGGGATTTATGGAATCCTGGTGGCATAATGTAATGCTCATTCATGTTGCATTATTAACCCATTAAAGCCGAATTTTGTTTCTTTAAAATAAAAAACTTGCATTTGACAACAATTTTGATCAAAAAGCGATTTTTGTTTGAGTTTATCACGAAGTTTAATCCATCAAACAAAGGTAATGTTGCCGTTCAAATTAATTGGTATTGAAACAGAAAAAATGGTTAAGACTTTTCTGGTAGAATATTGTACCAACCGGCCTTCGCATATCAGAAACTTACTCACTCGCCAAATTCGTTACCATCCGACTATCACTCTTGGTGTTCCAATTATTATGGCAATGAATGTATAATCGCAATCAATTTTGTGTTCATGTATTTTTACATAAGAGTGCAACAGCTATTGCGCCAAGATCTGAATATTTATAAAACTAATTATAGATGAACTCATTTCCCACATTTAACATACAATTTCCGATTTGTTTAAAATAAATGTTATTGTTTTACATTACCTGAAAGAAGGTAATACAAGTAAAGAAATATTTCTTTTAGGCTATTTGAAAGGCTGGTTTTGAAGCAAAAATTCATTATTTTCTAAAGTAGTTGGAAAGTTTATATGAATTTTTTATGTGGTCGTGCTCTTATCCGCGTAAATAAATTGCGATTTATTATATCGAGATTTATTATAACATGTTTGATATTAAAAATGAAGATTGTGGTATTCTTAGTTCTTTTACTGGGACACTCAAAAAAGTTCCGCTAGATTATGATCTAGGGCAAAAATTTTTGAGTCGAATTTTAATGATAGACCGAGAGCCTGGACACAAATCATCAAGCTCCATAATTTATTAAAACTCGATTCGCTTCGCATATTAAAATGCAACCGGTCCTCCAAATCGTGTCTTTGTGTAAACACCTGCAAACCTGATTTTAGTGATTGACTGATAGGTTACCATTGTGTTTTCTTGCCACCAGTCTTCAAAGTGTCCATACATTTGGATATCAGAAAACACAATGATAAACTTACCTATCTGTAACTGAAACTAATTTTTCAGGTGATTTCCATCAAGATTTGACTTTTCATACCAGTTGAATTTTAATATTCTAATCGAATTCTGTCTGATCCTGGAATTTCAGCCCTCGACTTGATAAAATTATTAGTCTATGCTGCACTTTCCCTATCTATGATGTTGCACTATTTCAAACAGACTCAGATGATACCAACTGGTAGAAAAATCTCAGCTCCAATAGGCATTATTTCACCATTGAATTTATTTCGTTATTTTTCGTCTAATATTTAGTGTAACACCTTGCAAGAAAGCTACTAAATTTTAAGCGAAAAAAACTTTTAAATTTTAGTGGTGAGAGACCATTCGCTGGCATCTAGAGTGTTGCACTCCTGCTGATAAACGTTACCGAGATGCACTAAAAATCGTATGCTGTAGAATGTAGTGTGCATAGCTTTATTCATAGGTGCAAGCAAAATAATTTCCAGTAATTTACTGTTTATGAGAAATAATTGCTGAAAATGCTTTTTTAATTGAGGTATGCGTTTTGAAATTTAGCTTTTAAAAAACTATGACTTGGTGAGTATAAATTCAACAATTCATATACAGATCTGCACAAAAGAATTCAAGTACATTTCCGCTTATTAACGGAAAAGGATGTAAAGCAATTTTTAACAGGGATTTGCGTTTCTATCTGAACTAATCATTCCCATAATATCCCGTGCATTTGCATATGTCGTATATATACATATACAGGGTGAGTTACAAATATCGAAACAATAGGCTATGTCCTTAAATATTGCCTCTAGACCCATACTTCCAATTGCAAAAACTCATAAAAAAAAGGTGAAATTTCTGATAATATAAGTTTCAACTCCATGGGGGGGGGGGGGGGGTTCTACTTGAAAAAATACGAAAATTAAATTTTTATACGGCCCCGTAGAGCAAAATTCCCAATTAGGAAATTATTCCTTATCCATTCCTAAATTGAACAAAAAAAATGTCATCTCCCTATCTGAAAACCTGACAAAGATATCAAAATCTAAAATTCTCAAAAATTCGTGACTTACACCACTTTATCATGCCTGTAAACGAAGTGTTTATCATCAATTTTGAAAGCAAATAAGGGATCGTCCACAAATTGTAACGTTATTATATGTCGGTTTAAGACCGTGCCTCTTATTTGGCCATAATAAAGCAGCGTATTGATTTAAAATTGAAACTTGTTTCTAAAACATGTTGATTGTTAGCACTGAAGGTCTGAATAAATCGTAATACTTAGGTACGGTCCTAAACCGACCCATAGGGAAAGAAGTTCATCCAGGCATGAAATAATGTTAAAATCATAATCCGGACCAGCCTAGAAAAAGCTTAAATCGTAGCCGGCTCAGCCGTGAATTTCTACATAGTTTTTTACTTCAGTATAGTTAAAAATTGTTTTGCGTGGAGGAGTTCTGACCAAAAATACTTAATATAGAATTTCGTTTTTTATATTTATATTTTTATTATTAAAGAGGCGCCAAAGGCTGTGATATATTTATTTTATCAATGAATCTATGTTTATATGTAAATATTTCACTTATATTTTATTATCGCTAATCCATATCCCGTGCGAAAAACGTTATACAGTAAAACCTTTTAAGACGGAATCACATAGGAAAGAAAAAAACACCTAATAGACAAATGCCCTTCCCATGAAAGTTGAATGGAGTTTTTTTTTTTTCTCAGATATTATTGTATTTATTTTGCATGAATCAACACATTTTCTGTTTAAGACAGAATTCCATCATAGGCCGATTTTTTTTTTTCTCTGGTTTTACTTTATTTAATTTTTTAACATTTAAATATACTATTCTTTAAAAAAAAATTAAAGTGTTTTTTATTGATTAGTAAAATAAAAGCGGTTTTAAAATTTATGTGGTTTTCGTAAAAATATTGATTAAACCAAATTTTATTTATTTTATGTATGTATTAGGTCTGTGGTTTTAACCCTTTCGTGGTTATAAGCGCGTATACGCGCCCAGAATACCACTTAATTTGAATTGCGAAATGCCACACTGACACCGGAATTTTTAAATGAAAATTTTAATTTTACAAAGAACGTAAAAAAAATATTTATATATTATGAAATAAATTTGTTTTTAAATTCCGGTGTCATTCAATCATTTTAGTATTTTATGAATAGAAGTGCTTTAACCGTCAAAGGGTTAATACGGATTGTTCGAGACCGGGATTAAAAATTTCGTCCAGTGCAAGGCTGGGAAAAGGGAAGCAGTCCCCTCCGGTATGAAAAATACATTAGACCCGGAAAGGCGAGTCTTCAGAAAAAAAGTAACGTCTCGGTCCTGATCTGACCTGAGCCCAGAATACAGATTTTTTAACAGCCTCTACAGAACGATAAAAAGCTTGAAGTTGTGAGAGCTAAATTTTTAAAAAGGACTTAATGTGCATCTTAGAAAAGCATTCTTTTAAATAACTAATGGGCAGTAAAACAGTACATTTCGTTTTTCTGGTATAATGAATTTTTTTCCCGACTATTTCTTGTCTTTAAATTATTAAAAGTTAAGAATTGTTAATGAAAAAAGTACAAACTTGAAACATGTCATTTTTAATTATTTTACCTTACTTTTCTTTAAAAAATGAAAAATTATTTACTTTTGAGAATATGATTTTTTAAAAGTTATTATTTTTTAAATAAATATTTTTTATAGTTCTAAAATAAATATTGAAAAACAACAGCCTCGAAACAAAACTAAAATCAGATTTTCATTTTTAGTTAAATAGAAAGAAATTTTAATCCGATAAATAATGTTTGGAGTTATAACGATTTTTAACTATGGTATTGAAACCAGTACTAGCCATATGAAATGTTTATAAATTTTATGATAAACTAGCAGCCTTCGCCCGCTACGCTGGTCAGTTTTTCTAAATAAACTTTGAATCAAAAGAAATTCTTAAATCATATTAATTTTCACTTTTATATCATTTTTAGACTGTCTGTAATCAGTGAAAAATCAGTCATCTAAAGACATCGCCAAATTAGGAAAATGTAAAGTATCTCACGAACTACTGAATTTAAAAGAAATTGCTTAGTACCATTCGATTCAGCATGAAAAAATACACTTAAATATGTTATCAGTTGAAAAATAAGGAGAAAAGCCGATTTTTAAGGATTTTTTTTTTTAAAGTTCGTTCCTTTTTTTACCCCCCTTAGGAGTGGAATTTTCGAAAATCCCTTCTTAGCGGCACTCGATGCTATTACAAGTATTTTTACCCCAATTTTCAAGACTTTTGGTTCGGTAGATTTTTTTGTGCTGTGATTAATACGAAATCCAGACTTTCTTTTATAAATATAGATTTTAGCATGTAATTTTCTTAGTAAATTATATGGCTAACATAAACAAAAAAGAAAAAAATCAAAAATCTAATTCAAAAGATAGATTTTTTACGCGTTTCCTACAACTGTTAAAATAACATTGTCTTTTGAATTGCGCTCATTTCAATTTGTGTCGAATCCCTTAAAACCTGATGAAATATTCAAACGGTTATAACTCCGCGAATTTTTAAGATATGAAGATGCAACTTTTTGTGTATTATTCAGGACTGGATAAGAAAAGTTTCCCTAATTGGAATTTTTATCCTACGGGGGCCGTATAAAAAGTTAGTTTTCGTACTTTTTCAAATAGACCCCCTATGGAGTTGCAACTTATCTTATCAAAAATTTCACCTTTTTTAATGAATTTTTGCAATTGGAAGTATGGGTCTAGGGGCAATATTTAAGGAGATAGCCTATTGTTTCGATATTTATGACTCACCCTGTATATCCTACATAGGGTTGTACAAAAGAATTCACACTATTTTACAATTTTATATGATAAGTGCTAAAATTGCTTTTATTAGTGTGTTAGACGCTTTTCGTATTATTTACACAGATAATTGTTGAACTTGTTTACTTATACATAATTTTTCATTTTATTAACGTTGAAGTTTTGTTACTAGTTCTATGCATATTTCTGACTTTACTACGAGCAACGCAATTCTTGCCTTGTGAGTTAGACTTGTAGTTAAAGTCACACAGATTCAAATTGATACTATTTTATGGGTACCAGCATTTTAGAACGGAAAACACGGAATGTAACATATTTTATTGGGCATATCTGATTGGTTATGCAAGTCGAAGAAAGCTTTCAAAAATAATGGAGACGAAAATGAATAGCAGTGACTTATATTGTACAATTCAATGAAATTTGTCAAACGTTTTCAGACTGTATTGGAGAGTATTTTACAAACTATGCTTAAAGCATGATTTTAATTCTTGTTAATTAGTACTTCTAAAATAGAGCTTTGCAAATACTTTTAAGTACATGAGAGTGAATGTTATTATATGCTCCACTAGAGATAAAAGTGGTAGCGATGGTCGATGCAACTGAAATTACTTATTTTAAGAATTTATTTAGATTTTAAAGTTTTAGGAAAGTTTATTTACTCCAAATGCATTTGGAAAAGATTCACGCTCTTAAAGCACGTGCCGATGTACATACTGTATTAATGAAGGCTTGGGCTTTAAGGGTGTATTTCGATTCAAACTGCTTATTTTCCGACTTTTTTTTTTAATTCACTTTTGCTCTCAAACGCATCAAACTTGCTGATTCTCTTATTTAGAAAGTACACAAGGTGCCGTGATTATCACTTCTTTGATAAATGTAGAAAATATTGTAAAAAAAGCGGTCAAAAATAGCATTTTGAACAAATTTTTTCGAAGCGGGAGACAGGTGAACGAAAAAAAAGGGTCATGCTGAGAAGTTAGATGTTTATAAATCGAAATCTAGGGAATTGGGTGTAAAAAGACATCACACGGCACCTTACCCTAATAGCATGCATGGTCACAGCGACTTCGCTGTGAGTCACTTTGGTCACATCACATCTGTGACCAAAATGCCACCACTCAGTGACGTCACATTGTGACTGAGATGTGGCTTTCTTAAAAATCTTTAGAAATTTATAAATATCCTTCAAAACATGTTATTTACTTTTAAAAACATGTTTCTGGCAATTTAAATAACGTCGCTTTTGTCACAGTTTCGTCACAATGTTAATGTCAAATTAGTCACAAATGACACATTTTTCACAAATTTGTCACATTGTGACCACTTTGTGAAACGTCACAAAAGAGTTCTAAAACGGCCATAACGACCTCACATTTTATTCACTGTGACTTCACATCGACAATCGATGGTCACAAAGTCACAATGTGACTTCACAACGACGTCACTGTGACGTCACCATGTCTTACGGGTATATACCTTTTTAAGAATCCCCTCAGCAAGTTTCAGGTTTCTACTTTTAAAAATGTGTCTGAAATTGTATCGGAAAATTTCAAGCTGTTGAAGGTGAAAAAGCGTTTTTTCGAATACACCCTTAATTCAAACCCACAGTAAGTAACGGAAATTTGAAGTAAGTACGTCGAATATAATGAAGAATTCTCTTCCAATGTATTGGTATTTTTGAAAGTTATGTCGAAAATTAATTGCTTTTTCTGCACTGCGACAGAAGCGGCAACTTATCTTTTACAAGAAAAATTAAATTGACATGTTTACAACAGAAGATTAATTTAACCCCTTGAAGTGCGCTGGTATGTCTACGAAACCACTTAATTTTAAATCCCGAAGGCCACATTGGCAGTAGAATTTCGATAAAAGAAATTTCAGTTTATAGTGTATGAATAATGTAACTTTTTCTTACGTACAAATAAATTTGTTTCCAAATTCCGGTGCCATTATTTTCAACACTTTAGCAATGGAATTGCTTTGCGCCTCAGAGGGTTTATGGAATTTCCTTCGAGAAATTCAGTATATTTTCTTTGTAAATTTCCCTGCGAAAGTAAATTTTCTTGATGTTATTAAAGTACTGACATATCTGTCATTTTTTGTTAAGTTGTTGTTCTTGGAAATTCTAAAGCTTAGATTAATCAAGAAACATCTATGATATAAACTAAAAGTAATGATTAAAACTTTCTGGTGAGAATAAAAAATTTTAAGTACTAAAAGTTACATGTGGAACATTAGTTGTAGATACAGTTTTAATAAACAATGAATTTACCACTTACCGAAGGGTTTTAACCATTTCAACACCGCTATCTAAAAAAACAGGCGACATTTTTTTAAATTTTATCTCGAACCACTTTTTCAAAAGAAATTGTTTCCTCATATACTTTGCCAATATGGACAAGAGAAATATACCGAAAAAAATTCTGTATTTTAAAAGTAGTAATGGGAGTTGAATATTAAAATAGTAGTCTGTGGCAAAAATGCTAACGCAAATTTTATTCGGTCATCATCACTTTTTCAGAAGAAGTTACTTACAAATACACAATATCTAAAATGTTTTAATTAAATAAGCCATATTTCATTGAATATTTAATATGTGAGTTATCACTTGCTAATTAAGCGTAGAGCCAACATGGTGAAAAACGTCCAAGTAGGGGAATCGAACCCGGACCCCTTGGAATAGAACTTCAAGAGCTCTACCAGGGTAGAAAACCTGGAGAGCTTTATTGAATTATATTACCTTAAATACTGCTCATATTGCAGTGAAACCTGGAGCTTAGTGAACGGGATATTCCGTTCCAAACACTTAGAGGGTTAATATATGCTTTAATAAATGCCTGTTTTAAAGAGTATTTTCTCATGTAAAATACTAATTTTCAAGAGGCATCGATATCTGTATTATAAAGGCCAAACGTATCTGTGCGTAACGCATACGTCATTTTGCGAATGGCAGCACTTTCAAATTTTAAAGGAAATTTCGGTATTGCAATTTTTGAAACTACAAATTTTTAAATTACTAAATACCACATATTTTTAATTTTTACACCATTATGTGGGAAAAAATGTACATTTAAATGAAATTGGTTTGAAAGCTGTATCTTATTTCGTTTTTGAAATATTAATTTTTTTGTAGCTTTTAATACTGCTTTTCTAATCATGGCAACAGGAGTACAACTCCATTTCTATTAAAAGCAAAGGAAAAAATTGATTACTGTATCTTTATGTTGCCATTTTCTCATTAAAAGGGAAAAAATTGAAATTTAACTATCTTGTGTTATAAAAACCGGTAAATTTTGATCTCATTTATAAAATTTGATTTGCACGTAAAAAAAATATCAACAGTTTAATATCTGTTTCAGCTAATAGCATTGTATCAAAATGATCAAATTTGAAAGCCAATTTTTTTTGGAAAGGAGAATAGAGATACAAAATGTGCATTTGTAAATTTTGATATAGTCAAAATGATGTCGGGTTTAGATTTACGGGAAAAACTTCTCTGATTGAGTCAAAGTTGAATATTTTTTTCTTTTTTCATTTTGAAATACTAGCATTAGAACTTTAATTGATAACTTTACATGTACGATTAAAGTTTAATTTTAACAATTTTTACAACTGAAATTTAGAAATAGTACTTTGTTAATTTGGCGCTAAATATTGTTTGCTTAAGAATACTAATATAAAATGCACTTACTAATATATTAGACTTACTAATATAAAATGTATTTTTACTATAACTAATTTTGTAGGTTTAATATCAGTCAACGAAACAGTTCCTTCTTAAACATTTTCTTTCGTCAAAATTCGGCGGGTTCTACCTTGTACTAATAATCGCCAAAATATCAGAAGTGTATGTTAAAAATCAGAGTTTTTTTCGCTCGACATATCAATATTTCGCTACCGCTGGTAGGTGAAATCTTATTCTGAAGATTCTGAATTTCTTTTATGGAAAATGAGTTCAACTTTACGTCGAGAAATTTAGAAAAAGACACAGTAACATTAAGAGATACATTCAGCATCATACATTAAATTAACATTGGAAAAAATCTTTTCCAACAGAAATTAACGACATCTGAATTATTTTATGTTCAAATATTTTTCATTACTTTTTGAAGCTTTCCTAATAACGTAGTATCACTAAAAATATTTGAAGTTAAACTCGCTTTTAAATGATAATATAATTGATATCGTTCCTTTGACCTAGTAAAATAATTCTAGCTGATGCACACCGCGTTCAAGAAAAAGCCTATTGTAACTAATACAATAACATTCTAAACTGTAGCGTTTTACAAATTCTAAATTCGAAAGTTTCTAAAAACATTTTAAAAATTGTTATATTTTTACTTTACATGTCTATAAAATAAATTTACTTCTTTAAAATACAGCCGAAAAGAAACTTTTCAACCATACTTTATTTTTAATATTGCAGATTTTTGTAAAAATAAAAGTTTTCTTGTTTTTAAAATCAAAGTTCGCCGAAGCATAAAAAAAACATTATTTTAAAGTTTTACTTCTCAAGCATTATTTTAAAATATGAAAAATATGTTGTTTCATGCATTTTCATTCTTTTGGTATTTTAAATGTAAAAAACTTTTCAAAATAAAAGATATATATAAAACAGCTACAATTGAAATCCAGAGAGAAAAAATAAATGTAATTCTCTATATTTTACAAATAAAAGAATGAAATAGACTGTAGGAAATAATTTCATTGCTATAATTAGCTTTAGAACGAACAGAGTGGTCATTTTGTTTGAAATCAAATAAAAATATTTCGATTCAAACTAGAAGTTTCTTTCTAAAATAAATTAACTGTTCATTGCACCGTGTGCCACATCTGGTACACACCTAAGAACACTATACTCTCATTATGTGCCATAAATTTGGCCAACATCATCGCTGGAACTGATGAGGAACAGTCCAAAGAATGGAATAAAACTTATTTTGTCCATGTCAGGATGGCTGCATTTTACAAAAAAAAAAATTAGAATTTATTCTTCGGAAACAAAAAAATTTTCGATCAAGCTACAGTGAAACCTCCAAATGAGGGACACTTCGAATAAGGGACACTCCGAATAAGGGACACCTCTATTTAAGGGACAAAAGTTCCGGTCCCAGTCTCTTGGTATTGGAGGTGTAATGTATTTACCTCTGAATAAGGGACACTTGAAAATGAGATTAAAGAGAATAGTTTTTGCATTTCAGATAATGAAATAGTCTATGACAAAAATGAAAATACAGATTTTTGTGAACTTATCAAACAGACAAACAATCACGTTGATACAAAGACACTATTAACAGCCATTTATTTATCCACAATTCTGATTCAATATTAGTGCTTTTTTCCGCATTGAAAGTAATGATGAAAACTGTCAGGATAATTCTGAAAGTGGAGAATTAAAAGAAAATTGTGAAATAAAGAAGTTGCATATGCTTTTAAGCTGCTATCAAATCCAAAAAAGCAACTTATAATGCATATGTTTTAATTAATTTTTATCTGAAAATCCCAGAAACTAGCAAGTGTTGTCACGTGATCAAAATCACTTATTACTCAACAGGTAATTTTATTTTTTAAAAAAATTAAAAATAGAGTTCAATTGCAAATCGCTTCAATTGTCAATCATTCCAATTTTATACCTTTCAATAAAAATAATAATTTGTAAATGCGCCAAAACGTTTACCGCTTGCTAAGTAGAACAGATGAGAGATTTGTTGCTTTAAAATACGTAAAACAGTTGAATACTTTTTTTCTTTGGTGAATAATGCTGGTAATGAAGAACTAAAATTTATAAGTATGGTAAATGAACATTTGAAAGATTTATACTGAAAAATTGAAATTTGCAAAACAATCCTTTTGATTGTTACTTCAAGTAGAATTCTTTCAAATCTTTTTACACTTTTTGCTGCATGTACATAGTTTGCATAAAAATACAAATTAATAATTCTATAAATGATTTAATGATTTAGTAATTAACTGAAAATTTTAATTAATTCTCTTTTCTTCCATTTGTCTGATTAACCTAATTTATACACTTCGGGTCATTTAAGGGGCACCTTTTTTAATGCTTTGCTATTTTTATATTCTTCAGAACTATTAATTAAAAATAATATAAAAACTCCGAATAAGGGACACCTCTATTTAAGGAACAAACGTCCCGGTCCCATAGGTATCCCTTATTTGGAGGTTTCACTGTATTAACCTTCCTACCCTGTTCAAATTTTACTCAATCTTGATAAAAACATTTTACACCAGAATTGTTATTTAAAACATTTTAATATATTTAATTCACTTAAGTTTCTGAATCTATTTTTTATTTTTCTGCATAAAAAAGTTCTGGTTCGAATCGTATAAAACAAATTATAGATGAGGGTCGATTAGACCCATTCACGGTAGAAAGGTTAAGGCAAAATTTACTATTATTATTTTCACTGGATATTTAAAAATATCAATATAAAGAAAGTTGCAGAGTGTTAAGCAGATAAAATTATTTAAATTAAGCTCATTTTATTGCAAAATACAGCTGTACATTATTTAAAAACCCTAATTGCGTACATAGAGTACACGCCATAAAATGTCAAATTTCAGGTGAAACTTTTAAATTAATTTTTTTTTACCATTTTTTCTGTTATTAGATGGATACATAAATTTCAAATATTTTTTCATAAAAATAGAAAAAAATCATGCAGTGAAGAGCGAAACAAGTATAAGAAAAATTCTTATGGAACATATTTTTATAGAGCTCGAGTAAAATTTGCGGTTGCTTGAATGTTAAACTAGTAGGAAATTGAAACGAACTCAACACTCCCCTTTTCAGTTATATTCTAATTATATATGCATGCAATTTGAAATCATGGGTTAATTTCATCCACATTAAACATGTTTCAAATCAGAAAATTTAGTTGTTGTTTTAATATCAGCACTGCCATATGGACTGTTTTTATATTTTGCTCGAACCAGTATTTTTCTAATATAACTTTTGAAGTATAATTCTTTTGCATACGTTTTCAAAATGTGAGTTAGCAATTAAGAAAAAAACGCCTGTGAGAGATCTGAAATACCGGGAGAGCAAAAAGTCCGTAAAAATTTTAACAGCTCAAAAAATTCGGAAAAATAACTGATTTAAAAAGCGGTTTGCAGGGTTAGCATCTGTAGGTCACGGGAATTTTTTTTAAGACAAGAAAAAAAGCCAATAGGTGATGTTCACGTACCTAAATCAAAGAAAAGATACGCAAATAAAGAAAGCAATGTCTCCATATCGTTTTAACAGCTCTATGTGTTCGATATGACCACCATTACTGGGGATAATATATTGCCGCAAATGCAGTAAGGACAGACTGTATTTTTGCAAATTTTTGAAAAAGTTACTTTAAATCCTCGTGCGTGTGTTGAATTGTTTAACTGTGAAATAATAGAGCTGACGATAATTTGTAACTTAGTAAAGTTCTGGGGAAACAAAAAAACGCAAAATTTTCACAAACATTTTACTGAGTTAAAACAATCTTGATTTTTTTTTTCGCTTAATATCATGTTGTTTGACAATATTTGAAAAGTAAATATACTACAAATGTTTTTTCTTTTTTTTAATAGTTGAGAAAATGGACTATAAAAATACTCCTCTATAGCAGCCTTGCATAACGTGCATTTTGAATTGAAACATTTATGGACTTCTCTTATACAATTTTAGATTTACAATATTAATTAACAGCTGTATTTGAAATTTATGTTTCGTATATGTTTTAATATAATAGCATCAGAACAAGCGTTTGTATTAACGTTTGTATTAACGTTTGTATTTTTATGAAATAAATTTCTTAATAATATATAGGTGAATAAATATCATAAATTGTCTGTACAAACATGACTTAAAAGTAAGAAGAAACAAAATCACTAAAGATAACTAAAATGCAACGAATGAATGAACAAATTCGACAAAATAAATATTCATTTGAAGTAAATAAAAGAATTTTTTTTTTCAAAAGACTGAATAAAAATACTTTGTATATGTTTACCGCCTACTTCTGACAACACCCTGAAGTCTTGGTACTTTTTAGATGTTAAGATGTTGACAGACACTTCGTCGCAACACAATAATGATTCAAGCTTCGGCAATGTAAACAAGAAACTGGAATTCCTACTACTTAATTCAAAAATTTTCCTTCGCTATTTTAAGAAACTTGCGATTGTGTAACTATTTATTTCGCAAGAATATGTACAGAAGAGCATTCGCATATATACTTTATCTTGAAAACATTCAGTATAATAGAATCAGAATAATATATTAACATGCGTAAGTCTGATAAGTATGTATGCATGTAAGTAAGTGTCACAATATCGGAAATAATATTCCTGATTGAATGTAACAAAGTGTACACAAACACTGAAGCAATTAATGCTGAATCATTTTAACGCAGTATCGTTTTCTAATCTTAGATTTAAAACAGTCAGATGTACAATCTTAAAACTTTTTTCTCTCTAACACATGATAATACTTCAAAATTCACTATTGCAATTAATCACTATTGCATAGATAAATTGCAATCTATGCTCATCATGGGGATTCTAAAGATATCATATCCCATGCACTAGTTCTTTAGGTATGACTAGCGCTGAAATCCTGAAAATCAGACACAATATGAGCTAACAGTGCCACCTTTTAGATAATTACACCAAAAACTAATCAACAACAACTTATGTCAACATGCAACTGAATCTGAAGTTTGGGGGAAATTCGAGCGTTAGTTTTTAAGATGGAATTATTGCAGAAATCGTGAAAAATCAGTATAGTAGTGTTACCTGTTGGGCGATTTACACCAAAACGTAATCCGTACTAATAAACATGAAAGATTAACAGAATCTGAAGTTTGATGAATATCTGTCCATCAGTTATTGATATAGAGGATTTGTGGAAATCGTGTAAATCCTGCAAAATGCAGCACAGGAACGTCACCTTTTGGGTTATTCACATCAAAAACATAGTCAGCACCAATTCATATCAAGGACTAAAGGAATCTGAAGTTTAATGAAGATACGGGGGTTAGTTCTTGAGATAGAGCTATTGCAATGTTCGGAAAAATATACTATAGCAGCGTCGCCAGTTGGCCGATTTGCATTAAAAACTTATCAGCACCAATTTATTTTAGGGACTATTTGAATGTAATTTTTTTATTTTTTATTTTATTTATTTATTTATTTATTTTTAGATACAGCTTCCACAAAATTAGTGTCATACACAGACAGAGTCACAGACACAGCGACTCAAAGACAGACATTTTATGAAAGCATGCTTTTCGGTACCTCTGATCCCTTAATGTGTAAATTCGTCGAAAGCTGGGAGACGAAAATTTTCACAAATTTTATATTTTATTCTTGTACAGATTAATTTGAAACGGCACTTATATGTACTTAATTTTAATTCTCTATCTTTAGAACAAAATGCAGCTTTATTATTTAAATAGGAAGATTTACTAAAAAATTTTTAGAAAGTGCACATACATAAATATTCAAAATTAAAGGCTTGACAATATGTCATATGTACTGAAAATATGCTACAATGTACAAAAAAAGACAAATCTATGAAAATATATCCACAAATGAAAATATACAAATATCGCTGCGGAATCGCTCGCGTTTCCCAAAAATGATTTTTATCTTTAAAAACTCCAGAAAATGGAAATATGATCAAAGAAGAAGAGGGGTATAGTATAGTGTCGACCAGTTGCGAACGAAGTTTCTGGACAGGTAGATCACAATACGGCGAGATTTTTTTTTAACTATTTGGAAATTAGTTGTCTTCGGTAGAGAAATGGGAAATCTGAAGTAGATCTGAATGTTTTTATTGGTTTAATTCCACAACTTTTTTATATTTTATTCGTTTTCTGATTTGTCCATGCTTAACGTCCAAAAATGGAATACTTCTGATGCCACAATGACAAAAAAGTAATAAAAACTTAAAATAATAATAGTACTTTGAAAACAAATTGTGATAAAGATCTCAAGCAAATTTCATTTAAAAGAGTATTTTTTCTGTACGCAACAGTATAAAAATTTAAAATGTGTGATGTTTAGAAGTTTAAAAATTTGCAGATCTGAAAATTGTAAAACTGAAATTTCATTTAATTTTTTTAATGATGGCCCAGGAATGTGAATCTTTAATCCATGTCGTACGTAATGTGAAGCGTTGAGAAGTCAGTCTGATTAACTTCATCAAATAAAAATGTATGTTTTAAACAATTAATGTTGTACATCTATAAACTACTGTTTTTTTTATCATTGTTCTAGGAATATTAGTGTTTAATGCATGGCGTATGCAAAATATGACTCGTTATGATCATCATAAAAATGATGTCTATTATTTTTATTAATTTAAATATAAAATTTATTTATAAGTTTTTAAAATTTTAGTCTTTGGAAATATTATTTTCCAAATAGTCTTTGTAATTTGCTAAATTACTTTTTTTGCAAAATTTAATTCACAATTATGGTGAAAATGCCTATTTATTTTTTTGCTCGAGCATTTGGCAGTGTGCCCCAGCATTATAATCAGTTTCACTGATATTGGCAGGAGTTTCTTTAAGTGGTCACAATATGCCGGCAGTATCTTTGCATTTCATTGACAGCTTTTTATTTCTGCAGAATATAACACCCACCAGTATATTTAAATATAAATGTTTACCTTATTCAAAAGCTGTATTCTTGAAAATTTTCTTTCACAGGTATGGTAAATTTTTTTATTTCTTTTTATTGAGAGAAGTTTGTACCGATTTCATAGTTTATTTCATTGTGCCTAACATGAGTTTGTTTTGGCTGTCACAAATTGGTCAAAACAAGGGTCTGACAACTTTAGAAGTAAACTTCCATCCGTAAAAATGAATATATGTTTCTACCGTAATTTTGATTGAAATTTTTCATTAATAAGGCGTTTAAATTAAAAAAAAAAAGCCAGCAGCAATCAACTCCTGCGATACTGGTTACGTCAATTCCTTTTTTTATGCCACCACACACCAGACCTGTTCACAGTTCATTTAATTTTTTTTAATATGAAATTTTCTATATAATATTTTCGGTTTAAAATATAATTATCATGGTATTTTAATATATTTTGAAATTGATAAACTTCTAAAATTTTTTTTCATTTATCTTTATATATAAAAATCTTCTGTGCGTGTGTATGTAATTGAACTCCTCCTAAACGACTGGACCGATTTTGATGAAATTTTGTGTGTGCGTTCCAGTTGATTCGAGAATGGTTTAGATTCACATTTCGTCGAAATCGATTCAGTACTTTTTTAATCATTAGGCAAAAACTAATAGTTAGTGATTTTTCGCTAATTAAAAGTGCTATATATATTAAAGAAAGTCAGGATTTCGCATTAATCATAGCACAAAAAAATCTACCGAACCAAAAATCTTGAAAATGGGGTAAAAATACTTCTTATAAATTCGAGTGCCGCTAAAAATGAATTTTCGAAAATTCCACCCCTAAGATGAGTGGGAAAAAAAAAACTGACATTTTTTAAAAATTCCATAAAAATCGGCTTTTGTAGTTATTTTTCAACTGATAACATATTTTAGTGCATTTTTTCATTCTGAATCGAATGGTACTAAGCAAATTTGTTTAAATCCAGTAGTTCGTGAGGTAATTCACATTTTCCTAATTTGGCGGTGTGTTCGGTGCAAAAACCTGAAATTTTCAATGCTCATCTTTATATATAAAAATCTTCTGTGCGTGTGTATGTAATTGAACTCCTCCTAAACGACTGAACCGATTTTGATGAAAATTTGTGTGTGCGTTCCAGTTGATTCGAGAATGGTTTAGATTCGCATTTCGTCGAAATTCATTCAGTACTTTTTTTTAGTAATTAGGCAAAAACTAATAGTTAGTGATTTTTCGCTAATTAAAAGTGCTACATACATTAAAGAAAATCAGGATTTCGTATTTTGGCATAGCACAAAAAAAAATCTACCGATACAAAAATCTTGAAAGTTGGGGTAAAAATACTTCTTATAACATCGAGTGCCGCTAAAAAAGGATTTTCGAAAATTCCACCCCTAAGATTAGTAGAAAAAATAACGAACTTTTAAAAAAATCCTCAAAAATGAGCTTTTGTAGTTATTTTTCAACTAATAACATATTTTAGTGCATTTTTTCATTCGGAATCGAATGGTACTAAGCAAATTCGTTTAAATCCAGTAGTTCGTGAGATAATTCACATTTGCCTAATTTGGCGATGTCTTCGGAGCAAAAACCTGAAATTTTCAATGCTCATCTTTATATATAAAAATCTTCTGTGCATTTGTATGTCACTGAACTCCTCCTAAACGACTGGACCGATTTTGATGAAATTTTGTGTGTGCGTTCCAATGGTTTCGAGAATGGTTTCGATTCACATTTCGTCGAAATTGATTCAGTGCTTTTTTACTAATTAGGCAAAAACTAATAGTTAGTGTTTTTTCGCTAATTAAAAGTGTTGAATAAGTTCGATGAATAGAGTGTGGACTGAATATCCGAGCGTTCTAAGGTGCCAGATTTAGGCTCAGCTTCTTGAAGAAAGAGATCGCGTGTTCGAACCCCACACCTGACAAACGTGTATGCTTTAATATAATATTTCCTTTATTATAATTTTGATTAACCGACATCAGAAAATCGTTAACTTTTAACTAAAAAGATAAAAATAAACTTTTCTATCAAAAATTGAGCCGACTTCAAAAAATACTGAAGAGTGAAAAATAATTTCCTTACATAATTGTAATAAGAAAATAAATTAAAAGCGTAGTCTTTATCGTGCGTATTACCATATTTAAGTACATTTATTTTATTTTCTGGTGTCGGTGCCAGGAAGGACAACCTCTGTCGGTGACAGGACAACGTCTGTCGGGTCCGCTAGTATATCTATAAAGATTTTAAAAAATGTATACACTAATTTTTTTTTGTATTTACTTGATCAAAGGAGCTCATTTAAATTGTTTTAAGAAAATGTTGCTTCATGCGGAACAAAATTGCTGCTAATATTTTTCAAAACTAGAAGTATAATTCATTGCTGGTATTTATGAGTAGAGGCGTTATTTCAATTTAAATGGCACCATTAATTTTTTTATACAATTTTGAAGATATCTCAATTCAAATTTTCTTCCTTCCAGTCCCCCCCCCCCCCCAATACCATACCAAAAAAAAAAAGTATGTATATATATATTTTCTTGATTTAAAAAGGTTTTAGAAAAATAAAGTTTATGCCGCTGCGGCTCATTTCTTGGGAGTCTTTTTCGAGTAGTTTTTGAAGTGACATTATCAGCCTTCTCAAACCGTAGTATTGGTTTTTACCGGGTGTCCCAAAAATGACTGATGGATTTTAAAATTCAATAACTTGCAAACGGTGACAGCTATTTAAAAATTTTTTGCAGGAGGGTTATGTATAATGTCAGGAGTTTTTTTACCGTAATTTTTTATTTTAGTTCGCATCTCAAACAACAGGTGGCGCTGACGGCGATTGAAGGCCAGGTCGACACTTCACTCAGCACTGATCACCTTGCTTTCAATCGCCGTCAGCGCCACCTGTTGTTTGAGATGCGAACTAAAATAAAAAATTACGGTAAAAAAACTCCTGACATTATACATAACCTTCCTGCAAAAATTTTTTAAATAGCTGTTACCGTTTGCAAGTTATTGAATTTTTAAATTCATCAGTCATTTTTGGGACACCCGGTATAATGCCATTAATTATCAATTAAATATTTTCATCTGTTTAACCAATTAACTAATCAATTTTTTGAATAAAACTTTGAAGTAATGCCTTCTTTTCATGTTTTTTACAGATTTTTTAATCTTTTATCACTGATTTTTCAAAACAGAAATTTTTGCCTATTTGTATCAGAAAAATGCTTGGAATAAATAATGCAAAATTTACAATAAAGTTGTAGTGAGAACAATAAATCGTAATTAAAATATCGATGCCCGTACATGGTAGGGCAAACCTTGATTGGCAGAAAAACGTGCCCGTATGACGTACGGGCAAATCAATGTAGCGGTTAATTTATTTTGACCTTCTCACTGCCGCGAACTGATTTTTCCGTTCACTGTGCTGCAGGTTTCACTGCAGTAAGAACATTTTTAAATTAATATAATTTTATAAATATAACGCAGTTTTAAAATACAGTCTACTCTCGTTAATTCGAAATTGGATAATTCGAATCTTCGCTTAATTCGAACTAAACATGAAGTCCCGAAATTTTCAATGGTAGAATAACTGTAAAAATTCTCATTAATTCGAACTCATTTTCTTTTGGCTTCGTTTAATTCGAACTAACCAGAATTCCGATTTTTCATTTTTCCTTTCTTTCTCATGGATTTCAGATCATTTGAATAACTTTCTTTCTTTGATTTTTTGTAAAAATTGTTCCGAACGAGTATACATATAATCCAATGTATTTGATATCCATTTTCTTAGTGTCCCATCTGTCCATCAGTGACGCTTTATATTTTCCTACTATTGTGCTTGTTTCTAATCTTTTAATTAGCTTATGTATTTATACATTCTAATTTAATATTAAGTCATATTCTAATGATAACAGACGAAATAAATTTAAAAACACTATAACATTAATTCCTTTGTAATAGTACCACATTAAGCATGTTTTCATGTCATATTTTCCATAATTCGAACTTCGGATAATTCGAACATTTCTTGTGGTCCCGATGAGCTCGAACTAACGAGAGCCAACTGTATTTTGTTATGATTAACACTCTCATGGCTTATACTCCAATACGTAATAACAAATTTTATGCCATGTTAAAAAAATAATCTGTTTATAGACTTTTTAAAAAATTGCAAAGAAAACAATATTACAATTCTGCGTTATTATTCGGCGGTCAAGGGGTTAAACATGCAAGAATAGCAAAATAATACTAATTTTAGTGTCAATGCGGTTAATGCAAATGTACAGAATTTGAAAATATTTACTTGAGATAGGCAACATCCAAAATATATATTTTGGGTTGAGAAACTTGATAGATATAAAATTATTCAGAGACGTTTCCGAGTATCAGTGGCAGCAAAAGAAATTATGTTTTTATCAATAATTCAGCTAATGTTGAAATTATATGAGTTTCTAAGGCTCTAAATGATAAAGGATTTTTTTTTATTCATTTTAATTCGAAAGACATTATTGTACATTTTTATTCCTGGTTATGTTATGTTTTCTCAGACTAACAAATATTTTTCTATTTTTTACGTGTGTTGTTATTAAATGTAAAACTATTTTCAGAAGACTTAAATAGCACTTCCGTGTAAATGAAAATAAATTTTCAAAAGACAGAATGTAAACATTTTGCTATTCATTTTTATCTGGCAGCACTTTGAGCTCTCAAAGCTTTTTAGCTGTTGAGAGACTTTTCGTAAGAACAAAATACGATTTAGTTCCAGCGATGTAAATAGAATCCCTCATCTCTATTTCGTCATATTATTTCTAGATTTCATGAAACCCCAAAACGTCCAAATGCTTGTTTCACAAGTATAAAAAGTTCTTTTATCTATCCGCATTCTACTTGAAAATATGGAAGAAAATATTTGGTTATCGTCATGAATATATTTCATATCTTTACAACTTGAAAATACTCTAAGGTCTTAAGCCTTTTTAGCTATTGAAAGACAAGTTAATTCCATTAAAGAAACAACAAAGATTGTAACCAAAAAAATTGCTATGTACAACTAAATAATTAACGTTTTTAGTTATGTGAATGAATGCGATTAATTGAATAGTTTTTTAGATATCTTGATTACTCTTTTGGTATAAATGGGGAAAAAATCTTCAAACAATGATATTTAATGTTTAATACACTACTAACTAAATATAAAGCATTCCATAAAAGTCAACTAAGTCCATTAAAAATTAGTTACAGATATTTGGTCACAGCAGATATATCCCAATCAATTAACCCCTTCGCGACGGGAGCTTTTTACAAAACTTTTAATGTTTTGTCATTGGTTTTTAAAAACAGAAATTTCTGCCTTATTAAATCGAAAAAATGCTCCGATTAAAAAAGGCAAATTTATTAGAAAAATTTTACTGGTGGGGATAAGCACGGATTCTTAAGCCTTTTTGTGGCACGTATACGTGTAGCTCGTCCCCAAGCGGTTAAGAGCCATTATTTTGAAATTCAGACAAAGAAATGATGTTTTGATAGTTGTATTTTTTGATTTGCTTGATTTTTTTATATGTTGAAGTAGATCATATTTGATGAATAATCTGTAATTTTGAAGCCCTAAAAAAATTTGCTCTTTTCTATAGAAAATGTCAAAGTTCAAGGTTGTGAATGCCATTTTTTGTGAAAAGTGAAATGCTGGTATATTTAGAGCACTGTATCTCTCGCAAGCAACAACATCACAAAATTATTTCGGCATAAATTATTAGTATAACCATATTTACTTATTAAAATTTATTTGTTTCCATAGGGCATTGTTAATTTACAATGTTATGTTGCCACAAAATACAGTCAAAATGACGTCTTTGTCCATTTTCCGCACTTAATATCTTATTTAAGCAATAGTACCCCAAACTTTCTATTATAGAATATGAAAGTGTACTACTAGGACAAGCAAAATAATGTAGTACTGTATCGAGACTCTAGTACTGTAGTACTGTAGTACTGTACCGTTGCTGTTAGTAGATATAACCTGTTAAATACTCAAAATTTTCAAAATCTGCAACCTTTAAAGCAATGTTATTTCAAGTAAGCGAAACAGTAAAATAAAACAAAATATGTCACGCAGTAGGTGAATATATGTACAAAAACATGGAAAAGAAAAAAAAGTGGGGCCTCGTAATATTTTTATTTGAAAAAAATTACAAAATTTTTCAAATAAACAGTGTCGATGATAATATTTCTCCCCTATCAGAAAATTAAAAATCCCTTTTCTCGTTCCTCTTGCTGTGTTTTTTCCCTATGAGAAAATGAAATATCCCTTTTTTGTTGTCCCTTCCGAAAGAGAATGAGGATGTTTCATTTTCACTTAGGGGGAAAATGTGATAATGAACATTGCTTTTTTCTAAATTTTGTATTTTTTTTAAATAAAAATATCACGAGGCGCCACTTCTATTCCTTTTCCATGTTTTTTTTATATATATTCACCTACTGCGTGACATATTTTGTTTTATTTTACTGTTCGGCTTATTTGAAATAACATTACTTTAAACGTTGCAGATTTTGAAAATTTTGAGTATTTAACAGGTTATAGCTGCTAACAGCAACAATATCTCAGTAAAGTACTACATTATTTTGCTTGTCCTAGTAGTTAACTTTCATATTCTATGAGTAAAAGTTTGGAGTACTATTGCTTAAATAAGATATTAAGTGCGGAAAATGGACAAAAACGTCATTTTGACTGTATTTTGTGACAACATAACAATGTAAAGTAACAATGTCCCATGTAAACAAATAAATTTTAATAATTAGGCATGGTTATACTAACAGTTTATACGGAAAGAATTTTGGGATGTTGTATCTTGCGAGAGATATAGTGCTCTAAATATACCAGCATTTTACTTTTCACGAAAAATGGCATTCACAACCTTGAATTTTCACATTTTCTATAGAAAAGAGGGAATTTTTTCAGGGCTTCAAAATTGCCTATTATTTATCAAATAAGATCTACTTCAACATATAAAAAAATCAAGCAAATCAAAAAATACAACTATTTCACTTTGTCTGATTTTCAAAATAAGGGCTTTTAAAATAATAAAACTACACTCTGACAATAAAACGGCGACTATGGCAAACAGATTTCAGTTTAGCAATTGTCTCTCGACAGTCTCTTGAATTTAAATAGCAGTAACCTCTAAATGGAGTGTCAAAATTTACGCAAGAAGTCATTTTGATAGAAAATACAGATTCATAATAAAAAATTGTATTTTTATCGTATTTTTTAAAATCTGTATTTTTATTGATTTTTAAAGAATACATTTTACGGTTCCGTATGGAACAGTAAATTGGGTAAGTGGTTTCCACGGCTTCCTGGCACATAGGCACTCTTATTTTGAAAGTTTCCATGAGCATTTTGCATAAATGTGGCATAATTTCCTTGATTACAGTGCTCAATTCTTTCTTCCAAGTCATGGATGTTCGTGGGCTTAGTGGGCTTAGATTTGAAAAAAAAAGTCCAGCTGCATTATTATTATTATTCTGTATTTTGTAAATTTCTTTAAACCGATCTAATTAATTGATTTTTAGAGACGGGACGGGGATTAACGAGCGTAGCTCGTAAGAGGCAGAACCCCCTATTTCTTAAATCACTTGAGGGGCGATGGACTATATTTTATCCCACTTACGATTAGTAAATATTTGCACTAGATAATTTTTTTTATTAAATTTTGCTTTTATTAACTTTTGTGTAAAAAAAGTTGCGAAACTGCTTTTCCTTACTTTGAAATATTTTAAGCTATTGCATAGCTTTTATCACGGGCTTTGAGCGCGGCGACCGAATCCAAAAATTCCGTAACGCGGAAAATCCTAACACATCGGTAACGAAAAAACCTAACACTCGGCTAACGTCGTTTCAGCTCGGCAAACTTCGGGTACGGTATCCTTCGGTAGACTTCGGCAGACACTAACGCGGTATTTTTCAGATATTAGGATATCAAGTCTCAAACTTATGTTTCTTAAGATCTAATTTTCATAGCGCGGCCAAATTTTGTTTGGTAATTTGTTATGAGACATTGTTAATTTTTGGTGACAGGAGACCCCCCATGGTGAGGGTCGAAAAATTTAAAATGCTTATAACTCGCGATCTAAGTTTCGTAGCGCGGCCAAATTTTGTTTGGGAATTTATTATGAGACAGTGTTAATTTTTGGTGACAGGAGACCCCCACCGTGAGGGTCGAAAAATTTAAAATGCTTATAACTCGCGATCTACTTTTCGTAGCGCGGCCAAATACTGTTTGGTAATTTATTATGAGACATTGTTAATTTTTGGTGACAGGAAACCCCCATTGTGAGGGTCGAAAAATTTAAAATGCTTATAACTCGCGATCTAATTTTTTTAGCGCGGCCAAATTTTGCTTGGTAATTTATTATGAGTCAGTGTTAATTTTTGGTGACAGGAGACCCCCCCAAGATGAGGGTCAAAAAATTTAAATTGCTTATAACTCGCGATCTAATTTTTGTAGCACGGCCAAATTTTGTTTGTTAATTTATAATGAGGGAGTGTTAATTTTTGGTGACAGGAGACCCCCAAGGTGAGGGTTGAAAAATGTAAAATGCTTATAACTCGCGATCTAATTTTCGCAGCGCGGCCAAATTTTGTTTGGTAATTTATTATGATAATGTTACTTTTTGGTGACGGGAGCCCTCCACACGGTGAGGATCAAAAAATTAAAAATGCTTATAACTCACGATCTAATTTTCGTAGCGCGGCCAAATTTTGTTTGGTAATTTATTATGAGACTGTTAATTTTTGGTGACAGGAGACCCCCACACGATGAGGGTCGAAAAATTAAAAATGTTTATAACTCGCGATCTAATTTTCGTAGCACGGCCAAATTTTGTTTGGTAATTTATTACAAGACTGTTAATTTTTGGTGACAGAAGACCCCCCCCCCCATGGTGAGGGTCGAAAAATTTAAAATGCTTATAACTCGCGATCTAATTTTTGTAGCACGGCCAAATTTTGTTTGTTAATTCATTATGAGGCAGTGTTAATTTTTGGTGACAGGAGACCCCCCTGGTGAGGGTCGAAAAATTTAAAATGCTTATAACTCGCGATCTAATTTTCCTAGCACGGCCAAATTTTGTTTGGTAATTTATTACAAGACTGTTAATTTTTGGTGACAGAAGACCCCCCCCCCCCCACGGTGAGGGTCGAAAAATTTAAAATGCTTATAACTCGAGATCTAATTTTTGTACCACGGCCAAATTTTGTTTGTTAATTTATTATGAGGCAGTGTTAATTTTTGGTGACAGGAGACCCCCATAGTGAGGGTCGAAAAATTTAAAATGCTTATAACTCGCGATCTAATTTTCGTAGCTTAGCAAAATTTTGTTTGGTAATTTATTATGAGAGAGTGTTAATTTTTGGTGACAGGAGACCCCCCACGGTGAGGGTCGAAAAATTTAAAATGCTTATAACTCGCGATGTAACTTTGTAGCGCGGCCAAATTTTGTTTGGTAATTTATTATGATAATGTTACTTTTTGGTGACGGGAGCCCCCCACACGGTGAGGATCGAAAAATTAAAAATGCTTATAACTCACGATCTAATTTTCGTAGCGCGGCCAAATTTTGTTTGGTAATTTATTATGAGACAGTGTTAATTTTTGGTGACAGGAAACCCCCCACCGTGAAGGTCGAAAAATTTAAAATGCTTATAACTCGCGATCTAATTTTTGTAGCACGGCCAAATTTTGTTTCTTAATTCATTATGAGGCAGTGTTAATTTTTGGTGACAGGAGACCCCCATGGTGAGGGTGTAAAAATTTAAAATGCTTATAACTCGCGATCTAACTTTCGTAGCACGGCCAAATTTTGTTAGGTAATTTATTACAAGACTGTTAATTTTTGGTGACAGAAGACCCCCCCCCCCCACGGTGAGGGTCGAAAAATTTAAAATGCTTATAACTCGCGATGTAACTTTGTAGCGCGGTCAAATTTTGTTTGGTAATTTAGTATGAGGCAGTGTTAATTTTTGGCGATAGGAGACCCCCCCGGTGAGAGTCGAAAAATTTAAAATGCTTATAACTCACGATCTAATTTTCGTAGCGCGGCCAAATTTTGTTTGGTAATTTATTATGAGACTGTTAATTTTTGGTGACAGGAGACCCCCACACGATGAGGGTCGAAAAATTAAAAATGTTTATAACTCGCGATCTAATTTTTGTAGCGCGGCCAAATTTTGTTTGGTAATTTTTAATGAGACAGTGTTAATTCTTGGTGACGGGAGACCCCCCCACCGTGAGGGTCGAAAATTTAAAATGCTTATAACTCGCGATCTACTTTTCGTAGCGCGGCCAAATATTGTTTGGTAATTTATTATGAGACATTGTTAATTTTTGGTGACAGGAAACCCCCATTGTGAGGGTCGAAAAATTTAAAATGCTTATAACTCGCGATCTAATTTTTGTAGCGCGGCCAAATTTTTCTTGGTAATTTATTATGAGACAGTGTTAATTTTTGGTGACAGGAGACCCCCCAAGATGAGGGTCAAAAAATTTAAATTGCTTATAACTCGCGATCTAATTTTTGTAGCACAGCCAAATTTTGTTTGTTAATTTATTATGAGGGAGTGTTAATTTTTGGTGACAGGAGACCCCCATGGTGAGGGTTGAAAAATTTAAAATGCTTATAACCCGCGATCTAATTTTCGCAGCGCGGCCAAATTTTGTTTGGTAATTTATTATGATAATGTTACTTTTTGGTGACGGGAGCCCCCCACACGGTGAGGATCGAAAAATTAAAAATGCTTATAACTCACGATCTAATTTTCGTAGCACGGCCGAATTTTGTTTGGTAATTTATTATGAGACAGTGTTAATTTTTGGTGACAGGAGACCCCCCACCGTGAAGGTCGAAAAATTTAAAATGCTTATAACTCGCGATCTAATTTTTGTAGCACGGCCAAATTTTGTTTGTTAATTCATTATGAGGCAGTGTTAATTTTTGGTGACAGGAGACCCCCCATGGTGAGGGTGGAAAAATTTAAAATGCTTATAACTCGCGATCTAATTTTCGTAGCACGGCCAAATTTTGTTAGGTAATTTATTACAAGACTGTTAACTTTTGGTGACAGAAGACCCCCCCCCACGGTGAGGGTCGAAAAATTTAAAATGCTTATAACTCGCGATCTAATTTTTGTAGCACGGCCAAATTTTGTTTGTTAATTTATTATGAGGCAGTGTTAATTTTTGGTGACAGGAGACCCCCATGGTGAGGGTCGAAAAATTTAAGATGCTTATAACTCGCGATCTAATTTTCGTAGCGCGGCCAAATTTTGTTTGGTAATTTGTTATGAGACAGCGTTAATTTTTGGTGACAGGAGACCCCCCACGGCGAGGGTCGAAAAATTTAAAATGCTTATAACTCGCGATCTAATTTTCGTAGCGCGACCAAATTTTGTTTGGTAATTTTTTAAGCTATTGCATAGCTTTTATCGCGGGCTTTGAGCGCGGCGACCGAATCTAGAAATTCCGTAACGAGAAAAAATCCTAACACTCCGGCTAACGACGTTTCAGTTCGGCAGACTTCGGCACGGTATCTTTCGGTAGACTTCGGCACAGTATCCTTCGGTAGACTTCGGCAGACATTGACGTGGTATTTTTGCATAGGTTAATAAAAAATGCTATGCAATAGCTTTACCGCGGCAGTCCCCGAGTGCCACACGTATTTTTATTTTTTTTCAAATTTCCAGTGGGAATTCAGAATTACACAAACATCGATTGCTTGCACCTCGAAAAGTTAAAAATATTAAGAAAATTCAGAAATATCTCACATAAAACATTATTAATTGAGTGTTTTCTGTAAAAACATTAGAAGCCCAATTTTTTTTTTTTAATGTACTCTCTGAACTTAGATAGCTTATCTATATTCAAGTATCAGTAAGAGAGTCACGGTAAATCAGTTTAATTCTTTCAGGGGCGTCGTTTGCATTCTCCAAACACTTAATTTCAACGCTAAAACTAACAAATGACAACGGAAATTTTCAGCACGATTTCCATTTTATAATGTATATAAAGAAAAGCTTTTGATTTTTTTCACAAATAAGTCTGTTCATAAACTGCGGTGTGAATTTATTATTTAACTCTTTCCGGCACACTGTACCCAGTCTGGGATACCTAATTAAAATGCCAAACTTGCAATCGGCACCAATAATAATTTAGTAAAATTTTGCTTTTACAATAAAAGCTTAGATTAAGGATTTCAAAATATTTAAAAGATTCGATTATGAATTCCGTTGTTAGTCGATAATATCTCAATTTACTAGCAGATTTTGCCTGTGCCGGAAAGAGTTAAACATTTCTGGACAAGAAATGCCTGACTCCTGAAAGAGTTAACATGAAGTTTGCTACGAGTCAAATGTATGATATAAATACTTATATTGATGGTCAAAAGCTTACAAACGATTGATGCAAGAAATCAGGCACTGGTGGAACTATAGATTCCGAATAAATGTTTGTCAATGGCAGTGTTAAAATTCAGGAATTAGCTCCGTTAAACTTTCTATCTACACATACCTAATTTCCGGAGTATCAAAATATTTTTCGACAACTTTTGGGATTGCATACCTATCACACCTTTATATTCCAAATTATTAATTGATAAAAAATTCATCTTTTAATATTTTTGAAACTGTATTAGAAGATTTAGAGAATCATTTAAAAAAATTTAGAAGGATTTTGCCGTTTGAAATTAATTAATTAATTTTCACTTTATTGGGATTTTGTGCAATATTTATAACTCCGCTCAAATATTTTATTTAAAATATTTTAAAATAATTTTGTACAATTAAATTATGCACATATATAATGCTCTCCCAACTGGAGTATCACCAAACTAAAACTTATTACCCGCAATCTTTCAACGGCATAAAGATGAAAAGATGCAAATGTGAAACAAATCAACCTTTACAAAATGTCTTTGTTTTATGCAATCAAAAAGCGTTTTGCAACAAGATAAAGGAAACCATCTTTAACTCATCCTAAACTGTATTACTACTAATCGATGCATTAAATTCAATAGTTATTTTAATGGCACTTTAAAGTACCATTTAAAACATAATAAAGGCAATATTTTATAACATAGGCGAAGCCCATAATATGTCAGAAATAACATGTATGACAAGCATAACATACTCTCTGAAAAACCTCAGCCATAAAACTACTCAAATGTAGCTGAAATTTACCTCTCACCAGTAGCGGCTCGTCAGGGGGGTGCTGCATCAATTTTTTATACCACTAAAAGTATATAGAAATTTCAGTTTTCTTTAATCAGCAACATTTGTTGAATAAATAATGTAAAAGATTCTGTTAATTTTTATTGGTGAGAAAAATTTATTCAGCACTCTCTGACGAGCCGCTACTGCCTCTCACGATTTGAAAGTCAGCTTCTCGTAAAGCGTTGAAACAACTCTAGTGAACGAGTTGTTTTTATACAATTTAAATCAAGATGAGTGATTCAAATACGTAATTTAAATCGAGGTGAGCAAAAAGTTGAAACAACAACTCATTCACAATCCAATAAATTGCAGCTCTTTCCTGAGAAGTTACCTCCACTCTTTCGTTTTAAGAGTGTACATGTTATGTCTGTCATACATGTATGTTATGCCATGTCGGGCATAAAATACATATTATGCCCGATAACAATTATGGGCATAAAGGATTAATCTTTTCAAGCGCGAGAAATTGTTTTTTGTAGTGCTGAACTCATACTAGAATTTTAGAAAAGCTTTATATTATATAATAAAAACGATGTATAGCTGCCAACTTTTACGCATTTTTCCTCCCACAAAAATTTTATAGTAAATATTGTGTTATTTAAGCGTCGAAATCTTATGATTAAACGAATGGAAAGTCTTTGTGCAATTTTAGTGGTAGCAAAAATGCATAAAAGTTGGCACCTATGACAATGTATAATTTTTTTTCACAAAAGTTATAAAATTATAATTGAATTAAAAGTTTCTGCTGCAAATCTTGATTAAAATTAGATGGAATATAACATGCCCACCGCTTCTAGAGAAATTAAAACAGATTGTACTTCCGAAAAAAAAAAAAAAAAAAAAAAAAAAAAATCTTTACTTTTTTTAAACCCCTCAAAATTGCAGATTGTGTTAGTTAAAGTAATTTCGTGATATTCCAATCCTTTGCAATATTTTTTTGCTCATTGAATGTAACACTGCTCGTTGAACGTAATGTATTATTGCAAAATTTTAAACTTGCTTTTTACTCGAATTTATGTTTTCAAACAGAAATAACCTTTTTCTCGTGCACTAGTAGACCGATTTCTTCCATTTTTTTATTTAAAAGAAAGATAATATTTTTTTACTATGGCTTATAACATCGGAAAGAATAACTTTCATTGATTAATCATCATTTTCGAGCTCGACAAAAGTGAAATAATGATATTTTTTCGCCATTTAGTCAAAAATCAACTTTTTAACTAAAAGTTACATAAGGTTTAGATAATTTAATAACTTTTCACAATTTTGTCATCAAATTTGTTTCAAATGTTCACGACCGGAGAAAAATATCGACAGATCTATTGCGCCTGCTGATACTCCACGTCGCACAAGACATTTTTTTAAATTTTATATACAAAATTTTAAATATTTGTGCGAAATGTCAATAAATACAATGACTGAAAATATAAACTAGAAACCTGTATGGGCCAATTTTCATTATCGGCATTCGGACTGGGCTGGGTCTGGGCCTTTTTTTCCTGGAGGATCGGGCCATGCTACTGATTTCATAATTCCTAGTTTGCACGGACCAAAATATTCAGTCCCGGTTGAATCATTCTGTATGAAAATCTTTTTATCGACGTGGCCAATTGCAAAAAAAGCATGTACTTTCAAATCGTCAATATTCTACAATCAAACATTAAAGTTTACTCTTTTTAAAATTACTACTTTTTAAAGAATCGTAGATTTCTAGGCTTATTACAACAGAATTAAATGTATGAAAAAAGAACCTGCCTATGACGGAATATTCTTTTAAGTTGAAAACTAGACATTTCTTTTAAACTTCTTTTAAATTGTTTATCCATGCAAAATGAATACAATAATTCGCGAGAAAAAAAATACGTTAAATATTTACACCTGCTAAGAAATGGAACTTAATTATAACGCATTTTTTTTTCTTTCCAATGCGATTCTGTCTCAGAAAATTTTACCTTTACCATATACCATTTTTTAGATTTTTATGTCTCCTTTACATGGAGTATGGATTAATAATATTAATGATAACTGAAAAATTTACATATAAACATATAAATTTACATAATTTCATTAAAAACATAAATATTGTAACCTACGGTACTTCTGCATAAATGAAGATTATAAACATGGAAAAAAAATTACTAAGATAAGTTTTTTTGGTCAGAACTCTTCCGCAAGAGTAAAAGTCAATGTTCTGTAGAAATTCACTCGGGCCAGGCGAGGTTCGGGCCAAAATTTTAACTTTTATAACAGGCCGGGTCGGGACAGTATTTTTTATGTTCGGGCCGGGTTCGGGCCGAAATTTTAAGGGTCTCGATTTAACAGGCCGAGTCGGGACAGTATTTTTTATGTTCGGGCCAGGTTGAATTTCTTCTATGGATCGGGCCGGGCCCGTGCAGATTCTTTGTAAGAAAAATTTCGTTTCTTTGTAAAAAAAAAAAAAAAAAAAAAAAAAAAAAAAAAAAAAAAAGTTTTTTGTAACAAAAAAAAAAAAAAAAAAAAAAGAAAAGGAAAAAAATCGCAAAATCACGCAACCTTTAAGCCAAAGAAGTAAAATCATACCTTAAAATCTTGTGCTCTATAGCGTTCGCAACGTACGTCAATTTATTTGATCGTTTCCGACAATGACGTAGGCGACGTAATTTTTGCTTCGTGGTAATAAAAATTAAAAATTTGCCAGATGCATCGAGACTGGTGGCTAGTAACATACATCTGCAAACAGCGTTAGGGCGCAAAGGATTAATGACTTTGCAATGCAATTCCTCCACAGTTGCTCCTCCCCCCCCAGAGTGTTAGAAATTTCTCCCTTAGCAAAATGTTGACATTCAACGATAGTAGCCAATAAAATAACAAACATATGACACACCTATATGACACCTATTTTGCATAGTAATGACAATCTGTAAAAAATTATATTTACACAACAGCCTACATTTGTAGAATTTTGAATATCATTGACACCAACAATAAAATAAAAATAATTCACAAGTGAAATACACGCAAAAATAAAAGTTTTACACCATAAAATATTCAAAGAATATTTATTTATATATTCTTCCCTCTGATTGCACAATAACTCGAAATATATAATTTAGCTTTTATTCTAGAAATAACTGCAAACTTTGCAGTCGAAGAGATAAAGATTTCATTGGCCACGGTGTGTTGGCAATAGTAGTAGTAGCTCGTGGGATATTTTCCTAACTTGAGAGTTAAACAAACCTCTGTGTTGAAAAAGGCAAGTTTTGAGGTTATTTGGAAAAAAATTTATATTTTTGATAATTTTCTTCCTTACCTATTTTCTTATTGAAATAATCAGCGTAACATTTGTGCTGGCGAAATAAATGTGTATGTTTTTTAAAACCTTAATCAGGATAGAATATTTAAATTACTTTAACCCTTTCTGGCACTCCGGACACACCTAATTTTATTTCCAAAATTGCAAACGGCATCAAGAATATTTTAGTAATTTTTTTCTTTTACAATAAAGGCTTAATTTCGAAAAAGGTTGCTTCTGAATTTCACTGTCAGTCAATAATTTCTCATTTTACGAACACAGATTGTCTGTAAAGGAAAGTGTTAAGTGACCTAAATAAACGTTTTCAAACACCGTTGTAATTCATACGGAAGTCAAGTTTCATACCATATCATCAACTTCGTAATATTAAGTCTTACGGCGCAGAACAAATTGATTGCTTAAGTGTTGAAATTGTTGATTGACACCAGAATTTGGAAATTTTTTTATTTGTAATGTAAAAAAATAGGGGGGGGGGGCTAATTTGAAGGAATTCATTCAACCGAAATTTTTTTTTATCAAAATTCCTGTCCAAATGTGGCTTTCGGGAATTAAAATTAAGTGGTTTCATTGATATACCACCGCGCCACAAGTAGTTAACCAAGAGGTTAACCAAGAGCGATGGGATAAAATATAATTCATTTAATTTTAATTGCGAAATGCCACATTGACACCAGAATTTTGAATTAAAAAAATTAATTTTATTAAGAACGCAAAGAAAATTTTTTATATCGTTTAAAATAAATTTGCTTTTAAATTCTGGTGTCAACCACTCATTTCAGAATTTTAAAAATAGAAGTGTTTTGCTCCTCAAAGGGTTAAATGGTCACTGATACATTCTTAGTAATTGCATTATCTCTGATGGCATAAGCCATCAGAGATAATGGCAATCTTGGTGTCAATTGTAAGTTTGGCATTAAAATCAGATGATCGCGAGGTGGGACCACTGCTTCGGAAAAGGTTAACCCTTTACACTTGAGAGATGACTCCAAATCATAACGAGTGAGGCCAGATATCGTGCGTAAATTGGAGCTACAAATGTTTTGGACACCAGTGCTTTAAAATGAGTTGCTTTATATTATAATAGAAATATCTGCGATTAACCGTTTCTTGCGCAGTGTTGCCGGGTCGGTAACACCTAATTTTAATTCCAAACTTGAAAACGGCACCAGTAAAATTTTAATATAATTTTGCTTTTACAATGAAAGCTTAAATTAAGGAATTCCTAATATCTAGATAAGTTCTTTATAAATTCCGGTGTCAATCGACAATTTCTTATTTTACTAATAGAATTTACTTGCGCCGGAAAGGGTTAAAGATGCCGAAATAATTGTAATGTCAAAGCATGTAACTTAAAGACGTCAACAGAGCATTTAGAATCATAATTTATATGGGACTTCTGACACCACTAGTTGTGAATGAGAGTCGCGCCTCGAATTCAAAAGATTAACTCAATTTTATAACCAGTTCAAGAGCGGTGGTCACAACCTAATTTCGGTTTTAAAATGACAAAAAGCATCCCGAATATTTTAATAAGGCTTTGCTTTTGCAATGAATGATTAAATAAACTATGTCCTGTTTTCCTACAAATTCTCCTGTAAATCTGGTGTCTGTCCATCAATTCATCATTTTATGAACATACTAATTTTTCGACGTCTAAAATGGCAAATAAATACTGAGCCTAACTATGTTAAAAATCGAAAATTTATTTATTATTTTAACCTTCAGTTTTATAACAGAATCTACTTCCTGCAGCATATAACCTTAACATACACATTTTTAAGAGTTAATCATTTAAATAATAGTTTATTCATTAAACCTTTGTGCTTTAATTGGCATATTTGTTCCCACTTAATTTTAACATTCAAATGTCATATTGACACTGAAATATTAGAGCAAATTTATTTGAAAATAAATTAACGCACCTTTTCGCACAACCTAACCATTGGTAATTCCTAATTTTCTATCTTCGCATAACCTAAGTAAACCTAATTTTTAGGTTTCAAAATACTGGTGCTAATGTGACATTTGGGTATTTTGAAGAAATTCATTAACCCTTTGAGCTCAAGATGGCGAATTTTTTTCCACTTAATTTTAATATCCCAATGTCACATTGAAAATTTCGAACAAATTTATTTTAAAAGAAATCAATTGTTCTTCGCATACGCAGCGAACCTAATTTTTTTCTTGCAAGGACATTTAGGGATTTTGAATAAATTCATCCATCGCAGTTTAAAGGTTTAACGCATTTAGCGAACTTTCAAATCTATGTTCCAAAATTAGTTTTCAAAACATTTTTTTAGAAATAACCATCAACTAGAAAATTTTATTATCTTTGTAAAATCTTACATGATGAACCCAAGAAATGAAAAATGATAAAAATGAGTTTATAGAATCAAAAGCAGAAGCATATTTTTTAAATCTTCAAAAGATGCATTTTTCTTTTTAGCTGAACACTTAAATATGCATTAAAATAGCTTTAAGTAATATTTTTTTTCTTCTAACAGCGTCTTTTTTACTAGAAAATGTAGTTTATAAAGTATAATACAATATAACAATAATTGGCAATGCGATACTCCTCTTAATTTATAATCAAGGGAATATGATAGTTTGAAATATATGATACAATATGTAAAATAGAAGAAAATTCAATGTAAAAAACAGTACAAAAACTTATACTTTTATTTTTATATTTATAATAGGTTTTAAAATAACTAATATTAATTTTTGTTAAAAAGTTCAAGTTTAAAAATTTTGTTTTGAAAAATAATTTTTCTTGAATTTTAACTAATAAAAAAAGTTAGATTATTATTGGTCTTCACACGGAAAGAACTGTTTTGTTGAAACAACTAAATTTTGATTACTATTGCCCCCACAAATTTTTTTTTGTTGAAATGACCATGATTTTTGTTAATTCAAGAAAATTTTGTTGAATTAACAAAATTATTTGTTTAATCCAACCATAATTTGGTCATTGCAACCTAAATATTTTGTAGGGGCAATAGTAACAAAAATTTAGTTGTTTCAACAAAAAACAAGATTTCTGCAGAAATCTTTTACACTGAAGCTTTATGATTTATAAAAACTTACCTTTTTAAACAAAGACTAAAAAGAAAATATAAAACTATTTTCCTTTTCCCTTTTCAATGCTACATATTTTTTTAATATAAGAAGGTCGATTGCTAAAATGTTTTTAAAGTAAAAAGTCACTAGAGCTGAAATCAGGAAACATTATTTTCAAATTTGACATCTCAAATTATTTTAATGTATGACAAAAGTTTTTTTTTTTCTTCACGCACGTGAATTCATTTGTATTTGCATTGTAAAAATCTTTAAAGCTTAAAAGCAAAATGATGATACTACTCAAATACTCAACAAATGAAATATATATAGAAAATTTTTAAAAGATAAATTCACGTTTTTCTAACCACTAAATTGATTTGCCAATACAATGTATGGGGAAGAAGAATTAATTTGATTCATCACTTAACCTTTTCCGGTGCCCCTTTTATCTGCCCAGACCGGGATACCTAATTTTAATTCAAAACTTGAAAATGGCACCAGTAATATTTTAATAAAATTTCGCTTTTAGAATGAAAGCTTAAATTGAGGGGTAGTAAATTTCTCAAAAAGTTTTTTCTAAATTCCGGTATCAATCGATAAATTTTCATTTTACTAGCAGAACTTGTCCATGCTGGGGTTAAAATTTTCATACACCACTAAATTTTTTAAATATGCTTTGATACTGTTTACTGGCAGAAGTGTTTAGATTAAATATTACAAATATTTTAGCTTAAAAAATATGGTGTTATTATCATATTTTCAATTTATTGTACGGAAAAAGGGAATCTCTTATATTGTTAATTCAACAATCGAATACTTGTAAAGATAGTTTATAAGGTACTACTAAGTTTTCCCGCCGATGAAAAAATTATCGCCAAACTATAAGATTAAATACCAATAATGGATGATCGTGAATGTCACATTCAATACATTAAATACGATTCATGTGTTTAAAATGTCATTAAGTGATTTTTATTTAAATTTTTTATTAATATTTTTATTAATATTCTACTAATTATTTGTTTTTTCGTTATTTAAAATAAAAAGTATGTCAATATGTATAATTTGGCTATTAATTTGGCGATTTGTATAGTTTGGCGAAATTGGTCGACGGGATAACAGAGTTGTACCGCTTATAATTGTTTCTTGCGCGATAGCGTTATTTACAAACACCAGTATTAATCTAGTATTATCATCTGCGTTGACGGTTTTTCTGAAATTCAGAAATGCGAAGATTACCATTCTAAAAGAATAGTAACTGACAAATACCACGTTGGATACTGACAAATAGAACTGTCAAATCTCCAACTTTTCGGGTACGAATATTTTAATGCAGAAAATACTCTTTTATTGAATTGGAAAATTTGGTCGATATAAAAGGACCAGATTTTCTCTAAAATAATGGTGGTATGCAAAATCTGGAGGCTTGGCAACTCTGCAATAAAGTAAATAAACTATTAAACTTGTACTTTAAAACTGGTCCTACAAAATTTTGATTTCAACTCTTTGGGCATCAATGGAAAGCTCTTTTTTGTCAAATTGTTGGATACTTTTAGGTGCGTTCGTTATTATATAAATAAATAGCACCTAAATTTTTTATCTTGTCCGCCCATCTGACAGTTGGGTATAACAGGGCAAAAAAATTTAATTTTAATATGCATACTGCGTTGCAGAGATTTGGTCTAGTCTTTTCAAATTTATGAAAATCGAATCAAAGTTTTAAAAGATAATAATAAAAGTATTCTATCTATTTAATCCTATCACATGCAATTAATTCAATGATATCCCGAGACAAATAATGATTCGAGATTTACATGGTAATTACGTTCTATTTAAGATGGCAGTCCTATTATTTCAAAAGTCTGAATGCAAATACTTTGTCTATTGATTTCTCTCTGGCAGTACTTTTGGGTCTCAAAGCTTTTTAGCTGTTGAAAGACTTTTCGTTGCAACAAAATACGATTTGGCTTCAGGGATGTAAATAGAATTCCACTTCTCTATTTCACTAATGTTATTTCTAGATTTTATGAAACCACCGAGCGTTCAAATGCTTGTTTCACAATGGAAAAAATGATTTTATCTATCGACATTCTACTTGAAAACATAAAAGAAAATGTTTGGCTCTCGTTATAAATATATTTCACTTCTTTACGGCCTGAAAGCACTCTAAGGTCTTAAACCTTTTCAGCTATTGGGAGACTAGTTGAATTTGTTAAAGAATTTAAAAGACTGCGACAAGCAAAAAATACTATTTGTAATTAAATAATTAACATTTTCATTTAATAAGTATATGAATGCAATTACTTGAATGGGGATATTTAACGTTCTATTTAAGATGGGAGTAATATTGTTTCCGTATTACTAAATTTAATATATAGAAGGTAGAAACCGTCGAATTTCGACAAAAGAAATTATTTAAGGAGAAACTGTTTCATGGATTGTAAATAGGGATGATATTTCCGCTTTTTTGCACACCAGTATAATCTTAGAGAAAATGTTGGTCTGTTAAATCGCAAAAATGTTCCGATCAAACAAAATAGCATTCTCTCTAAAATTTTACTGGTGTTCAAAAAAGCGGAAATCTCATCCCTGATTGTAAATAAACCTACAAAATTAGTTACAATAAAAATTGCACTACATATTAGTAAGTCTATTTCTTAAACAGATGATATTCAAATTCAAGGTTAGCACACTTCTTATATTTTTTAAGGATTCTAGCACCAGTATTAATTATAAGAATATATACATTTATTTTTAAGAAACGGTATTCTCAACCAGAACCTTTATTCTCAAATTTTGCAATAATTCTCTGCAGTGAAATACTTTAAATATTCTATTAAAATTTAGTGGTAACATTGTCCGAACCCTGTCAAACTAAAGTTTACAAAATACTATTTCCATAAAATTCAGTTTTAGAAATTATTAAAATTAAACTTTAATTGTAATGTAAGCAGTTAAATATAATAAAGATATTTATTCCACTTTGACTCAATCATAGACTTTTTCTCGTAAAGTTTAAACTCGATATCGTTTTCACCATCTCAAAATTTATATATGCACTTTTCATATCCATACTTACCTTTTTTATATAAAAAAAAATGGCATCCTAATTGGTTATTTTGAATCATTTAAATTCAAATCTTGAAATCTCAATTGCTATTAGCTGAAAACGGATACTAAACTATTTATACTCTTTTAAATGGAAAAGAAAATTTCAGAAATACAGTCGGTTCTCGTTAATTCGAACTCATTGGGACCACAAGAAATGTTCGAATTATCCAGAGTTCGAATTATGGAAAATATCAGAGGAAAATATATTTAAAAGAGTGCTATTACAAAGAAATTAAAGTTATAGTATTTTCTAAACATATTTAGGCTGTTTTCATTAGAATATGACTTAATATTAAGTTTAAAGATATAAATACGTAAACTAATTAAGGAAGGGATTAGGAGCAAACACAACCGAAGATGGGGAGAGGGTGTAACTGATGGACAGACTGGGCACTAAAAAAAGAGGATATTAAATGTATGGGGACTATATGTATACTTGTTCAGAACAATTCTGACAAAAATGGTAGAAAGAAAGCTATTTCAAGGATCTGAAGTTCGGGAGAAAGAATGGAGAAATGAAAAATCAGAATCTCGTTAGTTCGAATTAAATGATGTCAAGAGAAAATGAGTTCAAATAAGTGAAAATTTTTAACATTGTTCTGCTATTGAAAAATTCGGGCGTTCATGCATAGTTCGAATTAAGCGAAGTTTCGATTTATCCGATTTCGAATGAGCCGATTGCATACGAGAGCCGGTTGTAATTGCATGCAATAAATGCGATAGACAATATTCTTGTGACGTCACAAAAGATAAAATTATGATTTTTATACTCTTGAACTCGAATTATTGCAAAAAACTTCACGCATTTTAATTTCGATTTTTTAGGATACAGCTTTGAAACAAATTGCGTTTAAAAGTAAATTTTTTCCTTATACAATGGTGTAAATATTGAAAATGTAAGATGCCTAGAAGTTAAAAATTTGCTGTAACAAAAACTGACAAAACCGAAATTTTATTTTAAATTTCAAATTGTTGCCATTTACAAAATGACGTATACGTTACGCACAGATACGTTTGGCCTTTATAATATAAATACTCATTGCTATATAAATTTGCGCACCAAAAAAACATGAAATTGGTCTGAATAACTCAATATTTTAAGTATGCGAGTACAACGTTGATATCAGTAATTGATTACAAAACTAAAGTAAGAGAATGACTACATTATCAGTAAAAGTACAAATGAATGGCGGTTTAATATCATGCTGAGTCAATTGTAACCTGAATACAGGAATGCATACAGGCTTCTCCTGGTCAGATTTCGTATGAGTACCGTTAATTTTTTTTATGAAATACCAGTATTTTCTTTTTTCATGAAAAAAATTAATCTAGTACACATCTGCGAAATTTCACCTTTATTTAAAGATAATTATTTATTAAAAAAATATTGGTACAGAAGAATTTTCTGGTTTTGAAATTCCAGAATCATTGGGAATGGTGTCCTGCGTCAATGATGAATGATGGTGTCTCGCATCATTTGATTCTACAGTTCCTATAATCTTGATTCAAGTTCATCCAAATTCGTAAGTTGCCCAACATGCTGTCCCAAGTGATCCCAGGCATGCTCGATTGGTTGCAAATCTGGGATCGGAAAGTGTTTCACAATACTATGCTTGAAACAGGTTTTTCTTTCTTGTTAATTAGTACATTTAAAATAGAATTTTAAAATTACTTTTAAGTGTGTTTTTAAATCAAAAAGGGCAACTTTGTGACACATGCATTAATTTATTTTTGTTAGGAAATGCATGAAAATAGCAGGTGTTGTTATTCAGAAACTGTCTAATTGCACTCATTCTTTTGTTTAAAAAAAAAAAAACACAATAGATTTTTCATAACAAGCCTTCAAAGTTGACACTTTTGAGCATATTTCCCGACGAAAGCAGAAAAACCGGTCGTAAAGGAAGTGAAAAACGGGTGATTGCGTCATCGAAATAGCTTATAACTCGATAAGTAATTTAATTATCATAAAATGGAAAAATAAGTTCAATTCGAAATCGCTTTCATAGTCAGGCATTAAAATTTTATAACCTTCTGTTAAAAAATGAATTTGTAAATGTGTCAAAACGCTTTTCGCTTGTTTAGCGGATCAGTTAAGAACACCCTTAAGTAAAAATGAAAAGGTGAATACATGAGAAGGAATAAAATTATTTTCTCCAATACACACAAAAGTGGTAGCGACGGTCAATGCAAGTGAAATTAGTTATTTAAAAAACTTATTAAGATTTTAAGGTTTTAGGAAAGTTTATTTCCTCCAGATGCATTTCGAAAAGATTCACGCTCTTAAACACATACGGATGTACATACTACTGTAATAATGAAAGCTTCGGTATTAAATTGAAGTCCGTAATAAGTAACGGAAATTTAAAGAAATTGCATTGAATGGAATGGAGAATTCCCTTTCTTTGTATTTTATCCGAATGCAGTTTGTAAATTACGTCGAAAATTAATTGTTTACCTTGCACTGTATCAGCGGCGGCAACTTTTCTTTTACATGAAAAATTAAATTGGCATTTTCACAACAAAATAAACATAATTTAATACAATTTCTTCATGAAATTCAGTATTGTAACTCTCAGTATATGTAATTCAGTATTTGTAAATTACTCTGCGATAGTAAATTTTTCAGATGCTAAAAAAATGACGCCGTATTTCTCTATTTTTTTTCTATAAATTTTAAATTTTAAATTTGTGCCAGAAAATTTTTAATTCTTCTTAATTTATTTACAAAACATCTATGATATAAACTGAAAATGACAATTAAAACTTTCTGGTGGGAATTCAAAATTTTTAAATAGTAAAAATCAGGCATTACAACACTGATTGTAATACCAGATACAGTCGACTCTCGTTAATTCGAAATCGGATAATTCGAATCTTCGCTTAATTCGAACTAAATATGAAGTCCCGAAATTTTAAATGACAGAATAACGCTAAAAATTTTCATTAATTCGAACTCATTTCCACTTGACTTTGGTTAATTCGAACTAACGAGAATTCCGATTTTTCATTTTTCGCTTCTTTCTCACGGATTTCAGATCCTTTGAATAACTTTCTTTCTTTGATTTTTATGAAAATTTTTCCGAACAAGCATACATATAATCCAATGCATTTGATATCCACTTTCTTAGTGTCCCGTCTGTCCATCAGTGATGCTTTAAATTTTTCTTCCATTGTGCTTGTTTCTAATCTTTTAATTAGTTTATGTATTTATAAATTTTAATTTAATATTAAGTCATATTCCAATGATAACAGACGAAATAAATTAAAAAAACACTATAGCATTAATTCCTTTGCGACTGGACCATATTAGGCATGTCTTCCTCTCATACTTTCCATAATTCGAACTTCGGATAATTCGAACATTTCTTGTGGCCCCGACGAGTTCGAATTAATGAGAGCCGACTGTATCACCTAAATGACCTACACAACAAGAACCCATGGGACTAACCAACTGTTTTCTGATTGTGTTGGAAAGTGTTTCACGGACTATGCTTGAAGTTGGTTTTCTTTCTTTTTAATTAGTACGTTTAAAAATTGAACTTAGCAAGTACTTTTAAGTAAAATGAAAAGGTGACTATATGAGAAAGAATAATTTTATATGCTCTACTAGACACAAAAGTAGTAGCGACGGTCGATGCAAATATAATTAATTATTTTAAGAATTTGAAAAGATTTTAAGGTTTTAGGAAAGTTTATTTCCTGCAGATGCATTTCGAAAAGATTTACACTCTTAATCACGTGCGGATGCACAAACTCTATTAATGAAGGCTTGGGTATTAAATTGAATCCCGCAATAAGTAAAGGAAACTTAAAATAACTTCATTGAATATAATGAAGAATTCACTTCCTTTGTATTACATTCCAATGTATTTTTGTAAATTGCGTCGAAATTTAATTGTTTGCTCTGCAATGTGTTAGCAGCGACAACTTATCTTTTACAAGAAAAATTAAATTGGCACCTTTTCAAAAGAATAATTTAACACAAGAAATTCAATATTGTTTCTTTGTAAATGTCTGCAATGTGTTAGCAGCGACAACTTATCTTTTACAAGAAAAATTAAATTGGCACCTTTTCAAAAGAATAATTTAACACAAGAAATTCAATATTGTTTCTTTGTAAATGTCTCTGCGAAAGCATAATTTTCAGATGTTTTAAAAGCGCTGCCACATCTGTCGTTTTGTTGTTTGTTTCGTTCTGTTTAATTTGGAAATTCAGAATTCTGGTCAGAAAATTGAGAATCTTTCCAGATTCGTATAAAAATCATTTTTAATATAATCTAAAAGTAACAATTAAAACTTTCTGGTAAAATTTTTTAAATCAATAAAATCAGATGTGATAAGAACTGCTTGTAAACACAATTTTAGTATTAAGTTGAAGCTTGCAATAAGTAACGAAAGTTTAAAGTAACTGCAATGAATATAATAGGGAATTCACTTTCTTTGTGCCACAATCGTATTTTTGTAAATTACGTCGAAATTCAATTGTTTGCTCTGCACTGTGTCAGTAGCGACAAATTTTCTTTTAGAAAAGAAATTAAATTGGCATCTCTACAACAAAAGCATATTTTAATATAATTCCTAGAAGAAATTGAGTATTGTTTTAAAAAAAAATTACGCAATAATAAAATTTCCAGCAGTTATAAAAATTCTTCCATATCTGCCGGTTTTTGATTTTGTTTTGTTTTGTTTAAATTAGGAATTCTGAATTTGCACCAAAAAATTTTGAATCTTTCATAATGTATTCATGAAGCATCTACGATATAAAGAAAAGGAAACAAATAACACTTTCTGGTGAGAATTCAAAATTTTTAAATAGTAAAACTCAGATGTGTTAACACTGGTTGTAAACACAGTTTAAGTAAAAAGTCTACCAGCTTCCGAATTATTATGACCCTTTAGAGCAGTGTTTCCCAACCTTTTTCAGATCGTGCCCCACCAAATCATATCTAAAACCCTGATGACCCCCCCCCCCTCCTCTCTCTCTCTCTGAAAAATAATTCTTATTATATAAAAATTGAGCTGTTATTTCATTTAAAGAAGTAAAATATTGTAAAATGATTTTTAAAATTATTTGTTGCTTCATTGCAATAAAACAAAAGTACTTAGTTATTTTTTAGGATCAAAAGAGGATGACCGAATTTCATAGAATTCTCAAATTGCCCCCCTGTGGGGCGTGCGCCCCGCGTTGGGAACCACTGCTTTAGAATCCGTAATCTAACATACAATTTTTTTTCGATCGGCATCACTTTGTCAGAAGAATTTACTATCAATAATACAATAAATTCTCAATCATTAAAACTGATTTATCCAGTATTAGCAACTTGGATACGAGCGAGAGGAACACGTGCCTCAAAAAGGCATAAGAATCCTTGTGTCCCACTAGTAAAAATTTACTGTAAAATTTGCCTTATGTAATCGAAGCATTTTCTTGATTTAACAAGAAACAAATTTCTTGTTCAAAACCGGTGGTAAAGCATTAAAAATTTTGTAAAATTATCCCGTCGCGAAGGGATTAGACAAAAAAAATTAAATCTGTTTGTTTAGATTTATTTTAAAATATACTTGCATAAATGCATGTTTTCACCGCTTCCTTGATTTGCCCGTATGTCATACGGGCAAAGTATTCATGCCAATCTTGATTTGCCTTCACGACGTGCGTTCCAATCATGATTTATTATTCTCACCAGTAAATTTTTATTGTAAATTTTGCATTATTTAATCCGAGCAATTTTCTGATTCAATTAGGAAAATTTCTGTTTAGAAAAACCGATGATAACAGATTAAAAATTCAGTAAAAGACATGAAATATATAGACATTATTTGAAAAATTTTTAAAAATATATATTGACCAGTTAAGCAGTTAAAGAGTATTTGCATATGTAAAATATTGATTTCTAAAAGGCATTGATATACAGATAATCGCCAAAATATCATAAGCCTAACATCCGCTTCAAAAGTTCTTTTTTTTTTTTTTTTTTTTTTTTGTTAAAATATATCAATATTTTGCTGCTATACGTAGATAAAATCTTTTTCTGAAGATTCTGAAATTACTTTTTTGAAATTAAGTTCAAATTTGTGTTCAAAAATTTTAAAAAATACACAATAATATAAAGAGATACTTGAAACATCATAGTTTAAATTAAATTCAACAGGAATGAGTACATTAGCAATAGTTTTCAACAGGTATTAACAATAGCGTGCAATGCTTCTGAATTATATTGGGTTTTTGTATGGCTTTTTGTAGCTTTTAGAATAACACGAGATAACATTAAAATGTATTTGAAGTAAAATCCGCAAATTATGGTAGTGTAATCGAAATTCGTTCTGTGACCATGTGAAATAACTCGATCACAATAACACACCATGTTCAAGAAACAGACTGCTGTAAGTAATACAAAAACATTCTAAAACTGAATTAAAACAAGCGTTATACAATTCCACATTTTAAAGTTTTTAAAAACATTTCAAAAATTGTTAGATTTTTATTTTGTATTTTTCTATATTAGATTTACTTCTTTAAACAGCATCAGAAAAGAAAGTTTTCAACCATACTTTATTTTTAATGTAACAGACTTTAGTAAAATGAAAAGTTTTCTTGTTAAAATATTTTGAAAAGCAAAGTTCGTCGAAGCATAAAAAAATCCATTATTTTAAAATTTTCATGTCTCAAACTTTCTTTTAAAATACGACACATATTTGACATATTTTGTTTCATATCTTTATATTCTTTTATCATTTTTAATGTAAAAATCTTTTCGAAACAAAAATTATATAAAAGAATTGCAATTGAAATGTATACTTAAAACGTAAAATAGAACTAACTGGTCATTGTTTGGAAACCAAAGAATGAAATTGGCTATAAGAAATTATTCTGTTGATATAATTAAACTAATAATTGGAATTTTAAACGAATTCATGTTTCCCTTTTTTAGCGAAATTCTAATTTCATATATTCCAATCTCCACTATTTTCCCGTAAGTTACAGATTAATGTAATCCACACTAAACATACTTTTACCAGAAAATTTAGTTGATGTTCCAATCTATATTTAATTTCAATTTCGTTGTCATAATTTTCTTTGCTGTTACTCTGTAGCAAAAAGAAAAGTTATTCTGAAAAGTGTCTTTTTTTAGGCCTATTAACCTAACATCTGTCTTTTCTAGACCGACTTGCCAGTATTAGTTTTTTTCAAACTCTCCTTTTTCTTAACTGTGCTTGCATTATTTAAACTACTTAACTTTTTTATTGTTCAACCTTTTTATTCACTATTTATTCATAAAAAAAACTTGCAAATCTTTATTAAACTCTGAACTTCATTTTAATACATCTTTTTATATATTATTATTTTTTATTTTAAATAAAAACTTTATGTAATTTATTTGTTACAGTTATACTTATTATTCCCATAACTGGAAGGTGGATACTTTTCTTTTCAGAATGATATCATTTTTGTCAGCGAAATCAATCGGGCCTAATTTATTAAGATATGATTAAACGTAATTGATTTGCAATGTTTAAATTTTATCAAGTATTAACTTGTTTTTCATATACGATTTTATTTTAACTATTTATAGCATGCTTCTTATTAGAGAATTGGGGATCAGGCAAATTAAATTTTACGTTGCTGAAGTATTTATTTCCCAGTGCATCTGTATATTTATATTTATTTGAGAATAATTTGAGAATATGACATGCTCGTTAATGTTAAAGCTGGCTTTTTTGAAAAAATAAATGAAGATTCTCTTATGAGAAATGAACTATTTAGCGGCGAGATAATAAAGCGAACAATAATTTATAAATCTAAATGCTAAAAAAGTTTCATTTTGATACAAAGGAATTGATGTGATGAAATGAAAGATGTATATGACTTTCTCACCTAATCTTAAATTTGCAAAAATAACTAACATTTGGCTTTGAAACATACGTTGCATATTTTTTTTTCCATAGAAAAACGTCAAAAAAAAGTTTTTAACGTTTGTATTTTTATTAAAAAAATTAATTAATTAAAAAAAATGCTTGTGAATAAATGTCAGAAACCGCCCATACAAGCAAAATCTAAAACTTAAGAGTAACAGTAGTAAACAAAGTTTTATACATAAATATGAACAAACATAGCACAAATTCGAGAAAAGAATATTCATTCGATGTAAATGAAAGTATTTTTTCCAAAAGTCTGAATATAAATACTTTGCATATGTTTGCCGTCTCCATCTAACAGAACATTAAAATCTTGATGCTTTATAGATGTTAAAAGTGTTTCCGTCGCGACAAAATATGATTCGAGCTTCGGAAATGTAAACAAGAATCTAAAATCTCACTCTAATTCAACAATTTTCCTTTGGTATTTTACGAAACTGGCGCGCGTGTAACTATTTGTTTCGCAAGAGAGAAATACACTTTATACTGAAATCATCCAGTTTAATAGCATCATAAGAATATTTTAAAATGCACATTTCAAAAACGGCAATATCTCAAGCAATATTCTTGATTGAACGAAAGAGATTGTACACTGTGAGCCATTTTAAAGCTGAAATTTTTTAACACAGAGAAACATTTTTCATCATATAATTTTACACTTGAAAAATCGACGAGAAATTGACTTGCTTCCCTGATTTGCCCGCACGTCCATATGGGCAACTTATTTTTTCCAATCATGATGTCAGGGCTCCCAAACGGTCTGCCAACTGAACATCAATATTTTCTTAGAAAGATTTCCTTTTTATATTTTTCTTACAAATTGCGCAGAGACCGCCTTTGGAGGTTAGTTTTAACACAAATGCTGCAGAACAGTACAATGAAATTTTCTGTTAAAAAATATTGGTGTTCAGTTCGCGGACCATTTGGGAGCCCTGTGATGCGCTCGTACATCGCTATTGTTACTAGATGCAGATAACAAAAAACATCTTCATATAGAATATTGCTTAATGAAAGGAACATGCCATATTAATAAAATGCACACCGGAACAATTTATCATTATTGAGGATTAAAATTTAAAATAGGAAATCTCTTTTGTATGTGTTGTCTTTCGACCCTAATAAAACCGACAGGAGATGTTTTACGCTATATCAAACTTTAAAAATCATTCAAATAATGGAATAAAGATGGATGAAAAGCTGACTCGGATTTTCACTACTACTTCTTTTCACGTACGGGAATCCACATTCCAATCATGATTTATTATTTTCATCTGTAAATTTTTATGTAAATTTTGCAATATTTATTCCGAGTAATTTTCGATTCGATTAAGCAAAATTTTCTGTTTTGAAAAACCGATGATTAAAGATTAAAAATTATCTAATAGATGTGAAAAAAAAAATAGGTATTAGTATTTGAAAAACGCCTTTTCACAAGAGGTCACTTTCAAGACCCCCATTGCTTGAGAATTAAATTTTCAAAACAAAGGAAAACGAAAAAATTAATATTTCTTCTTCAAATTAAGATGGAAACATGTTTTAAACATTAAAAAAACTGAGAAATTTTTAATATAATAAAAGAGTTTTAGAAAATTGAAGTATTTTTGTATCTCCAACCCCGTAAGGAAACATTTTTCTGTTTCATAGTTTATTAATATGTATTATACAGTGTAAAAATATTTTTTCAAAAAGTTCAACTTTGTCTATTGATTTCTATCTGACAGCACTTTTGGGTCTGAAAGTTTTTTAGATGTTGAAAGATTTTTCGTCGTAACAAAATGCGATTTGGCTTGTGCGATGTAAATAGAATCCACGTCTCGATTTCGCCAACATTATTATTTCTAGATTTTATGAAACCAACGAGCGTTCAAATGCTTGTTTCACAAGGGAAGAAAGTTCTTTTATCTATCGACATTCTACTTGAAAACATGAAAGAAAATGTTTGGCTCTTGTTATAAATGTATTTCAATTCTTTACGCTCTGCGAGCACTCTAGGGTCTTAAGCCTTCTCAGATATTTGAAGACTAGTTCATTTAGTTAATGAACTTCAAAGAATGTGACATGCAGAAATTACTATTTATGATTAAATAATTAACATTTACATTTATTAAATAAATAAATGCAAATACTTGAATGAGATATTTTAGATATCTTGATTACGCTTTTAAAGTAACGGAAAAAATATTTCGAGGAGTGCTACTCCATGTTTGGTACATTAACTAAATATTAAGTGTCCCAAAAGAAAACAGATTGAGTTTATAAGGCATTAGTTAGAGATATTTAGTTCAGAAAGTCGCTATTGTTACTATATGCAGATAAAAACCAAAAAAATTCTTCATATAAAATAATGCTTAATAAAAGGGCATGTCATTTTCATGTGAAGGCAAACCCGAAAAAGTTAAAATTATTATTACTGAAGATTAAAGTATAACATAGGGAATAACTTCTTTATGTTTTGTTTTTCAGTCTCAAATAAAACCGTCAGGAGACTTTTTACGCTATATCAAACTTTATAAATCTTTCAAATAATGATATAATGGATGAAAGCTGACTCGATTCTTACAATCTTTCCTTTTTAGCTGTTTCGCAAATAAAACACCATGAGCTTTAAAATTGTAAAGTTATTTTGAGCATTCCTGTAGTTATCGACAGCATAGCATCACCTGTCGATTACATTTTGTATAAAACAAATTGTAATACGATAGAAATTTCTGATTTGACACATTATGTTCTACAATACTGACCGTTTATCTTATACTAAATTTATGGCACTCTGTATATTGTCTTTTCTTTGCCATAAATGAATGAAAATTTTCAAAACGTACACAATAAACGTTTTGATTTATCTCCACTCTGTAGCAACACTCTTGGGACTTAAAGCTTTTTAACTGTTGAAAAATGTTCTTTCTGACAATATATGACCGTCTTTTCTGTAAAGTAAATCTCAAACTTAGGAAGACATGTGTCTCTGTTTCATTAATTTTCCGTTTATATTTTAAGAGACTGTTTGCTTCACATGGGAGAGAAATGCTTTTATGTTTCGGTATGTTAACAGGAAATATGTTTGCAAGTAATGTTATATGTAAGTTATGAGCTAAGAAAAGAACTGTTTAAATTTGTATTTATGTTCTTCAGAGACGCTATTTTAGAAGAGCTATTTTATAGTTCGTTCATTCTGTGTTTACCTACAAAGAGAAATGTATAGTAGAGTATCTCAGCTAAGATGTTACAAACTTTGAGGAGAAATAGGTTACACCTTGATGATTTCGGAATCATATAGGAATGTTGTGTCGAAAATCCCTTTCTGACTCATTAACATGAGATCATTTAAAGAATCCTTTCAGGAAAAGTTTCGTAAAATGATTGGCTAACACCAGAATTAACAAAGGAATTTCTTCAAAAGAAAAAACTTGCACTATTAAGCTAACACTACCATAGCTGCCAACTTTCAACTAATATTCCGTAATACCTGGATTAGTTTAATCCAGGTTAACGTCATTTCAAACCAGAAAATATATTTCATGAATCTTTATTTATTTAATTTCAGAATTGTTAGTGGAACATACTTAATTTCATTTCTTTGAAAAAATTCTGTTTGGAAACTCATTAAATCAGGGTCAAATTAACACACGTATTACAGATAATCAATGTCAGGTTGGCACCTATGCACTACAAAAGTAAAAATTGATGAACCGCTTGGAGGGCAAGCAATAATGTGTAAGTAATTCTGTATTATCACCGGACAACTCGAAAAGTTTTGTTTTCAGGTGGGTGGGGGTAGTTTATCAACTATCTGCCGCCAAAGTTAAAACTATAAAATTTCTTTAACAGTTTCTGGTGAGAATCTCGTTTAAATTAGGTGGGATAAAATATATCTCCCTGCTCTTCAAGTGATTAAAATATATTTGGTATATTTTGTAAGTTTGGAATTTAAATTAGTTAACGCATGCATTTATAAACTTTCATTATAAAAGCAATTTTTAAAAAATATATTTGGTGTCTTTTGTAAATTTGGAATTAAAATTAATTCCAATCTTTTAAATGCCTTAATTGTATCTAGAAGAATTTTCCGACCCGTTATTATTGTGTGTTTGATACCCTGTCGCTTAGGTATACCATTTCTCCTTTCGAAATTTGCAACATTTTAAAAAGATTAATACATGTCTTAGATATTTAGTCTATATAAACTACAATTTTTTTCAAATTTAAGATTAAGCTGATCACATAATCCTCCTACTAATTCCAAAAATATATCTTTTTTAATCTTTTATGATACCCCTAGTTAAATTAATTTATTTTTTAAAAACTTTTATACTCGTTTTTTATGCAAATATAAAGAAATTTTCGAGACTGAATGGAAATATTTTGTCCATTGATTTCTATCTGACAGCACTTTTGGGTCTCAAAGCTTTTTAGCTGTTGAAAGACTTTTCGTTGTAACAAAATACAATTTGGTTCTTGGGATGTAAATAGAGTCCCACTTCTCTATTTTGCGAATTTCACTTCTAGATTTTATGAAACCACCGAGCATTGAAATGCTTTTTTCCGAGAGAAAAGTTCTTTTATATATCCGTATTCTACTTGAAAACATGAAAGAAAAATGTTTGGTTGTCAGTATAAATACAAGATGATTCTAAATTCATGGTACAAAGCTTAAGGGTTGATTCAGGATACTATAATAATCATTTATTGTATAGGGATGTATGGGCTCAGGCGACTCTTTCATATTTTGATACCAGGTAAGTCAATATGATCCTTTTATAGTTCAAAATTTCCCATTCATAATACAAAATTCCCATATGAATTTTTTTTATTATTATTAGTTAAAGTATTAGTATAAAGATGGTTGAAATCAGATTCGTATTTTACTCTTTTTTTTCTTTCATCTGTTTTTAAAATGAAACAGTGTGCGTTTTAAAACTGTAAATAAGTTCTTTCGACCATTCCTGTCGTTATCGACATTATAACGCAGTCTGCCGATTATATTTTGTACGAAAGTATAACACAGTAAAATCTCGATTAACCAAGCTTCGATTAATCGAGGTTTCTGTTAACCGAGCAAAAAAAAAATGCGATAAAGAAATTTTCTTCGTTTTGTTAATGAGCCTTAAAAAAAATACACTTTTTAATTCATGATCCGTGCTACAGGATTTTTTGCCTACCAAAGCACTCGAATTCCAAAAAATATTGCACCCTGAGTAACTTGCCCCTACTCGTCCTCAAGGGGCTAAATTGTTATGATATTTCTAGGTAATATAACATATATTAACACTAGAACCGTTTCGAGTTTTCTGGTTCGAATCGACATCTCTCCATATGATACGGGTCAAAATGACCCGTCGCCGCGGTTCTAGTGTTAAGGAAATCTTTATGACTATTTTATCCTCTTCGGTTAGGAAGTATTGCATGTGATAATACATCATGTTTCGTACGGTTCCTAAAATTTCAAGACCACGAAATTCTTCGGTATCAGCAATTTCTTAAGGAAATTTTATCTTTAAATAAGGTGAAATTTCGCACGTTTCAACCAGATTTATTTTTATATGTAAAAAAATAGATTGGTAAAAAAAAACTAAAGATCTGATAAACTAACGGTACCTGTACGTACCCAATTCAAACCGTGGAATTTAAGAGCAGTGATGCAAACGCTACACCACAAATGACTGATTGCTACCATTAAATTTTCATAGTATTTCTCGCCTTATTTAGTGTCAAGATTTCTGGAATTTAATAAAACAAAGAAAACTATTAAACTTTAGTAGTTAAAATTAACCAATTGGGGCGCAGTGCCTGCATTCTAGGTTAAGAAGTAAAACAGTTGAAATTTCATTCTTGTTTTTATGATCAATACTCAACGAAAGAAACTAATTTATCTCGTTGGGTCGATATTCTTCTGAATTTTCCTAATACTACATTTAATTGACATTTTCATTTTGCTCTGTATAGTTACTTACCAAATTATGAAAATTCAACTTTCGCTAACTTTCCCTCATGATCAGTTACAAAATTATTTCACACAATTACTCATATCTATCAGATATTTATTACTGTACTGTATTCTGATTTCAATAAGTTGTTTTCATTGTACTGAGAGAAATTTTCTGAAAGGTTAATGGCCTTAAGTTTATATCAAAAATTTGAAACAAAAGTTGCAGAAGTGTTGATTCTTTCAAAGAAAACCTTTATTTTATTCTTATTATTCATATCGCATTATTAAACAGCAGATTTCTCAGTTTAAATAAGAGAGTGATTACATTTTAAAAATAGTGTTATAATATAACAGATGTAAATTTTCCATTTTTTTTTGGGGGGGGGGGTGAAAAAAGTCCGGGCCAGGATTCGAACCAGGGATGTATTGGCTGAAGCCGCCAATGCTCTTCCAACTGAGCCATCCCGGACACGAACACTGGAGGACCATTTCACCCAATTAACCTCAACGATAACTTTATCTGGTCGGATACTCTGGATCAGCTCAACAGAATAAATCGAACATCAATATATGGAACTGCAGAAAATCGCTGCATAAGAAATTATATTAGATTAATTTTAAACACGATTATTTAATCGGTAAATTAATTATAACAGATGTAAAATTTCCATTTTTGGGGGTGAAAAAAATACTAGCCCAGACTTTTATTGGAAATATTGCTAATAAACGCCAATATTGGTTAAATATTGGCGTTTCATTGGAAATATTTCCAATGCATTCCCAATATTGTACAAATGTTGGCATTACATTGGAAATACTTCCAATGAATTCCCAATATTGTACAAATGTTGGCATTACATTGGAAATACTTCCAATGAATTCCCAATATTGTACAAATGTTGGCGTTACATGGAAATATTTCGATTGAAACCCCAATACTTAACAAACATTGGCATTTTATTGGCAATACTTCCAACGAAACCCCAATGTTGGCATAATATTGGCTGCAAATATTGGCTAAATAAGGGCAAAAGGTAAACGCCCCCAATATTGGAGCAATATTTTATACCAATATTACGCCATTGTGCTAATACTGCTCCAAGATGTAGCCAATGTTGTCCCAATATTGTTTGGCTACTGGGGATGTATTTCAAGTGAGGAAAAACGAGAAAAAAATCCTTTATGAATAAATAGATAAAAAATTTTTTAGTTCCAGACCGTATTAAACTTCTGATTAAGGGGCAAAATTAGCGACTACTTTTGTATTGAATAATGCCAATATTTACAAAATATATATATATATATCATTTTAGTAGATTTCTTAAAAAAAACCAATTTTGTATAAATGTATAACAAGACTGTTTTTAAAAAAAGTAGTCTCAGATTAAAAAAGTAATCCATTATGAAAAATGCATCAAATAATACAACAAAGCGCTAAAATAAGAAAGTAAAAAGAAATACTTTCCAATCGAAACAGTTTTCTAATAGCTTTCGCATTTGTTAAAAAGGTATAGTGAAAATTTAATGTAAAACTTGATAAAATAAATAGTTAAACATTTTCCAAATATTTGTCAATGAATACAAGAAGACGCGACACATTTAAGGAAAGAGAAAGATTTTGTCGTATTTGAGATGAAAATAGAAACGATATCCATTGAAAATCCGCTAATTCCTTTAGGTGTAGAAGTACTTGTTGAGAGAAATGCATTCATAAACTTTTAAGCTCTTAATCACCAGCAAACGTAAACTGGAGATTAGCATACATTAGGCAATTCAAAGGAAAATTAATGAATGTATCGCTATCATTTAGAATTTTACTGTATAGTTATCTGCTTGTACAATCCGTATGTATTCCGCCATCCGCATTTAGTCTTCTGAAAATATCACAATTTTTATGCTGAAACTAACCTTAGTTATAAGCAAAGATTTGAGTATTTTCTGTCAGTTCTTGAAATTTAAACGGTGATAGATTCAGGAATGAAAATTAATAATAGCTCGCATAATGTTCATATGATGTAGCATACCTGTCATCTTCCTGTTCTTTTTATAAATGGAAAAAAAACATACAACCAGAAAATTTATTAAATTAAATGTTTTCCCATTCAGTGTAGCAGTTATTTGAAATCTGCATGATTTCACTTATTGAATAAAATTTCTTGCTGAAAATATGTTTCGTTAAGTCAAAAAAAAAAGTGGGAGACAGGCAAGTATGGATGTAGTCTGGGGCCGTCCATAAATGATGTCAAGCGTTTTTACCATATTTTTGACTATTATCCACCCCCTTCCTGTCACATGTCACGCTACATTACGCTTTGATTTCATTTCTTTAAAATAATAAAATTTTGTGAAGGACAAACAGACCAAAAATATTTTTAACAGTGAATTTAAACACATTATTTGCAATCAAAATAAATTAATTGAAATACCTGGATGTCGAAATGTAACACATTTTCATCTAGAGATTTCCTTCTATGCGAAATACTGGAATTATAGCAGTTATTTTCAACCGCGATGTTTAAATTTCCTTTTAGGCAACCACAATAGAATAAATATACAGACTAATGAATTCTTAGCACCAGACAGTAAGTAAATAAATATAAATGAAAAATGGAATAAAATACTTCGTTGAACTATTTTCAGCGATTAAAGTAAGAAATATTGTTTTCGTAGTATACACCGTTTCCATAATTATTTAGCTTTTATTTTATAGATATATTTTTTTAACCATTATCTTAACTTTATCTTCTAACTATACATAGCTTAAGATTTATATTATATTTAATTTATATCCAAACTAAAGAAATTGTGTGTTTAAGTGAAATATACGCCCTTGATGAAAATATTCTGTGTTTCATTTCTAATGTGTGGATATTTTTCACTTTGGATTTCTGATATTTTCATATAAAAGAAAAAAATTTAGGCTTTTTTTCACAAAGTGGCGACTGGATTATTTAGATTTATGATTCATTGGCTGCTTAAAAATTTTCGTAATCTGCACCTATAGTTTGTATTCGTTTTAAATTGTTTTTGAAGTCAGTAAAAGAAATAATTTCTTAAAAGAAACTGTCATCGTTTTTTAAAAGAAGTATACACTTTATTTCATAAAACTTAAAAACGTTTCTAAAAATGCATCACAATGTTCGCAGAGACACTTCATTTCATCACTATCAATGTCGTAATTCAAATTTTTATAGTACGAGATGCTTCCAGCAGTGAATATAATGCCGCTGTAAATGTGCAATTTCAACATAGGTGCTAGTATATTTTAAAATAGTAATTACATATAAAACATGCAAATTTCTTACTTATCAATGTATAATCAATAACTATATTTATTCTTCTATCTTTTAATGTGGAATAAAACCAAGATTAGAATCTTTCTTTTTTTTCCCCAAAAATCAAAATTATACGATCCCAAAAACACTACCCTTAAATATTTATATGTATTAATATTAGATATAATAGTGAAAAGAGGACTTTTATTTTTCAAATAATTTCTGTCACCTAAAAGCTTACCTTAACACATTCGTATGTGACGCAGTTTGATTTCATATCTCATAAATATTAAAATTATGTGAAGAATGAACAAAGTAAAAACATTTTTAACAATGAATAAAGAGGCATGCTATAAGTATCTTTTTTCTTCTATCTTTTAATGTGCAATAAAACAAGATTGGATTCTTTCTTTTTTTTTCCAAAAATCAAAATTATACGATACCAAAAATACTACCCTTAAATACTTATATGTATTAATATTATAGATATAATAGTGAAAAAAGGACTTTTATTTTTCAAATAATTTCTGTCACCTAAAACCTTAGGGCATTTCCATGCGAACTTGTTTGTCTGTTACGTACTACGATTTTTAGCTACCAGTATTTTAAAACGAGAAAATGTGACTTAGTTTATCGAAGATATATCATCAATTGAATAAGGCGAAGCAAACTTTTCGAAAATAACGGTGGCCAGCAAGCATAGCGATTTTCAGTTGCGTAACAGACTAACAAATTCGCATGGAAATGCCCCTTACCTTAACCCCTTCGCGACGGGAGTCTTTTGCGAAATTTTTAATGTGTTGTCACAGGATTTAAAAAACAAAAATTTGTGCCTTATTAAATCGAGAAAATGCGCCGATTAAATAAGGCACATTTTACGGTAAAATTTTACTCGTGGGAATAAACAAGGAATCTTAAGCCTTTTTGCGGCACGTATACGTGTCGTTCGTCCCCAAGGGGTTAATACATTCGTAAGTGACGCAGTTTGATTTCATATCTTAAATATTTCATCATCTTAAATATTAAAATTATGTGAAGAATAAGCAAAGTAAAAACATTTTTAACAATGAATAAAGAGGCATGATTTGCTATCAAAATTAAATTAATTGAAATATACGTGGATGTCTAAATGTAACATATTTCCGTTCAGAGATTTCTTCATATGTGAAACAGTGAAATTAATTATAGGAGTTATTTTCGACCGCGAGACTACATTTTAATGTATTTTCTTTCAGCAACCACAGTAGAATAAACGCACAGACTAATGAATTCTTAGTACCAGACAGTAAGTAAATAATTAAATATAAATGAGAAATGGAAGAAAACACTTTGTTGAACTATTTTCGGCGTTTAAAGTAAGAAATATTGTTTTCTTATTATTCCCCATTTCCATAATTATTCAGCTTCTTTTTATAGGTATATAGTTTTTAACCGTTACCTTTTTTAAACTTTATCTACTGACTACACATAACTTAAGATTTATATTACATTTAATTTATCACCAAATTCAATGAATTGTGTATTGAAATATGAACCCTTGATGTAAATAGTTTGTGCTTCATTTGTACATGTATAGATACAGGATGATCCAAAAGTCAGGACGAACTTTAAAAAATTAATAATTCGAAAACTAATCAAGATACAAAGATACGGTTTGCACCAAAGGGATGTAAAAGAAACCGGGTTTTGTGTCGCAACGAAAAAAAACAGTTCTGTTGGTGATCAACAGATGGCACTATAGTGATTTATTGCACCAAAAGTGATTTACAAATGAAAAAAAAATTGACAACTTACAAATCAGCTTAATTACATTTAATTAGTATTACAGTAATTGTGAAGAAACATGCAGCTGTGAGACGAAGCACCTCACAGCATAAAGTAGCATTTCTTGCGTTATGGCAGCCACATTTTGGCGGATGACATCTTTCAGTGCTGCTTTTGATGTCTGTTGGTCGCGGTACACTTTTGACTTCAATAATCCCCACAGCCAAAAGTCCCAGGGTGTCAGATCGAAAGATCTTGGAGGCCATGAGCGATTAAAGTAGCGACTGATAATGCGATTCTCTCCCAGATATGGAGCGTAGCAGGCGTTATACAGGCACACCAATATGAGCTCTATCTTGCATAAAGGTGACTGTTTGGAATATCTGTCGCACTTGCAATTCAGAAATCCGACAACGCCATCTGTTGGTCTTCTATAGAACTTTTTTTTTCGTAGCCACACAAAACCCGAGTTTTTTTTCCATCCGTTTGGTGCAAATCGTATCTTTGTATCTTGATTCGTTTTTAAAGTTCGTCCTTACTTTTTAATCACCCGTTATTTTTCTCTTTGGATTCCTGATATTTTCATACAAAAGCAGAGCTACCAAGTCTGCGGCTTTTTGAATATCAGTATTTAAATACAGAAAATGTTGTTTTATTTAATTAGAACATTTCGGAGATTTAAAATAATCTGATTTTTTCTGTAATAGTGGTGTGCAAAAAAAAGACCGGAGACTTAGCAACTCGGTAAAAGAAAAAAAAAATAAGCGTTTTTCACAAAGTGGTGACCTGATAATTTGGATTAATGAACCACTGGCTTCTTAAAAATTTTCGTAATCTGCACCTATAGTTTATATGCGTTTTAAATTGTTTTTCAATTAAAAAAAAATTCTTGTACGAATCTGTCATTGTTTTTGAAAGAAAGTATGCACTTTAATTCATAAAACTTAAGCATGTTTCTATAATTGCGTCGCAATGTTGTCAGAGAGTTTCGTTTCACCACTATCAATGTCATACTTCAAATTTATGTAGTACGAAAAGTTCCCATCAGTGAATATAGTGTCGTTGGTAAAGCGCAATTTCAACATGGCTGCGACTATATTTTAAAATAGTAATTACATAGAAAACACACAAATTTCTTACTTATCAATATACAAACAATAAGTGTCTTTTTCTAATATAGAATAAAACAAGATTAGATTCCTCTTTTTTTCAAAAAATAAAAATCATACGATTCCAAAAAAATATGCCTCTTTTGTGACGTATTTTTGGGATCGTATGATTTTTATAAGAATTATAAATATTCATAGAAGTTATAAATATGCTTATAGAAATTAATATTTGCAATAATAGTGCGAAAAAATATTATTTTTATATTTCAAATAATTTCTGTAACCAAAAAAAAAAATAATAAATAAATTTATATATCTGCATGTGACGCACTTTCATTTCATTTCTTTAAAATATTAAAATTTTGTGAAGAATAAAAGAACTAAAAAAATTTTAAACAATGCATTTAACATTAAAATATAGGCACATTAAAATATTGTCATCTCAAAAAATAAAATATAAATAAGGAAAAATGCACTTTATTAAGTAATGAACTGATTAATTAACAATAATACATGATTCATTAATTTAAAATATGCGGAATAAAGGATAATTTACTTAAAACTTACATTATTTCTTTTCAATACAGTTGAAGATCCGTAGTAATTTATTTAAATAACTCATACCGACAAGGTAGTCTGTAAATTAACCCCTTGAAGGGCACCGGTATACTATATATACCGCTTAATTTTAATTCCCTTATGCCACATTGGCACCGGAATTTCAGTATTAACATTTATTTTTTACAATGTACGCGAAAAACAGCTTTTACTTTCTATCATATAAATTTGTATGTGAATTCCGGCGTCAATCAATCATTTGAGCATTTTAAGAACATAAGTGCTTTGCCCCTCAAGGGGTTAAATGCATTTTTATTTTCATAGTAATTGCATAAAAGTAATGTTTCTATGACTGGCAAAATAAACTTTCCAGTAAAAATCACCTTAGACAAGTACAGATATCATTACAATAAGAGACAAATTAGTCTCTTTATGCATTGAGCAAATAGTAACTATAAGAGACAAATTCCTGTACTTTTTAATGGATCAAAATAAAATTTCAGAAAATGACCACTTTAGACTTTTAGTTTGAAAGTTTTCAGCATGCAGAAAAATGGATGGTCATATTTTACAGGTTCAAATAACATTGACAAAAACAGGCTAACTGGTCACTTTACACAGGTAGACACATTAGGATGGTAACATTACGGAACAATTCTCATATCATTTGGTATGAACACAAGTAAAATTTTCCAAAAGCGGTCTCTTTAGCCAGGTGGCCACTTTACCAAGGTGGTCACTTTAGCAGGTTCCACTGAACTTCGTTGAACTATTTTTGGCAATTAAAGTAAGAAATATTGTTTTCCTAGAATTCCCCATTTCCATAATTTAGCTTATTTTTATAGGTATATATTTTTTTGTTACGAATCGTAGCACCTTATATCCAGTCACGTGATTGTTTTTCGGCGCCGCTGGGCCGATCGTCTGTTACGAAATCATGTTAAAAAGACCAGATGTGCTCGAAGGATTTTTCTCGACTAGAGAAATAGTAACTCTCGCTTATTATGCATGTAAAATTTATGTTTTTATGTTTAAGTGTTTTGTAGTTGTGTTTAGTGTGTGTTGTCCAAAATAAACAAGTAAAAAGACTCCATTTTCACGTATTATTTTAATGTACTTTCGAATTCGCGAATGGTAAAATTTTTCATTTTTTAACCGTTATCTTTCTTTATCTTTATCTACTGACGAAGCATAACTTAAGTACAGTGCCTAGAAGAGATAGTGTGGAAATCGCTAATACCGGTATAGCTTTCGATCGCATCCAAAAATTTACATTTTCGTAGATGGCGCTGCCGACAATTTCATTGCGTGAAAGCTTAGGTTTTGTTTTTTGTTTTGGTTTTCTTATTGTCATAAACATTTTTAGTATTATGTGCAGTGTTTACAAATGTTGAAAATTTATGTGAAAACATGCAAAATTTATCTAAAACGATGAAAAAACGAGATTCACATTGTTTTGTTCCTGGTTGTACTACACAATACAAGAACAGCAAGTTATCTATTTTCGGTGTACCTAAAAATCAAGATCTTTTTGAAAAATGGAAAAAAATTATTCCTCGTGCCGACAAAGAATTGAGTATAATAATAACATTCACTAAAAAAGGTATGAATATACTTCGTAAAAAAAAAAAAAAAAAAAAATACACTTTTAGTTTTAACTGAACTTTGAGAGCTACACTACCACAAAAGTTATTTTCATCATTTATCATTAAATTTGGGTACATATTGAAGTACTCTTAATTCAATGAATAAAATTGTTTATTCAAACCAATTTGTGATATTTCAGAAGAGATTTATAGCACAAGAAGCTAGATTTACATAATTACTTTGTTTATAAACGCACAAAATCAATGAAAAAAATGAAGCAAGTTCTTTTTACTAATGTAAACAAAAATATATCAAAAAGAATTTATTCAGAATGCACACGATAAAATTAGTTAAGCATAAATTATTTTTATTATAATAATTAAATTATAATAATTCCAACATATTAATAATAAAATACTTGTACTTTAGTGAATCTCTAGCCTAAAATAATAATAATATGTATGCTGATCACATGAAATATTACATGAATTATAATTAAGCAATCCGAAACTAGTGTTCTGCAATTCGTACGAGTGCGAAATGCATTTAAAATATATGCCTAAATTTTCGTTTACCCCTAATATATCGTGTATAACAAGCTAATTTTTTTATTCTGTTTTTCACAAAATTTATCTTTCTAAAATAAGTTTCCCATACGTAAATTACTTTAAAAAAATATCTAAAACACATTACGTTCCTATTCATTCATAGCAATGAACTTGAAGTTAGCGCCCTCTGGCGAAATATGTAATTTTTTGGATATGGTTTCGTTGGTTGATTCCACACTATCTCTTCTAGGCACTGTAACTTAAGATTTATATTATATTTAATTTATCTCCAAATTAAATAAATTGTATGTTTAAATGAAATATGCACCCTTGATGTAAATAGTTTGCGTTTCATTTGTATATGTGTACATATTTTTCTCTTTAGATTCCTGATATTTTCACACAAAAGCAGAGATGCCAAGTCTGCGGCTTTTTGAATACCAGTATTTAAATACAGAAAATGTTATTATATACAATTTGGAAATTTCGGAGATTTAAAATAATCGGATTTTACCTATAAAAGTGGTGTACCAAAAAAAAAAAAATAAATAAATAAAAAATCCCGGAGACTTAGCAGCTTGGTAAAAGAAAGAAATTAAGCGTTTTTCACAAAGTGGCGACTGGATTATTTGGATTTATGAGCCATTTGCTTCTTAAAAATTTTCTTAATCAGCCACTTTAGTTTAAATGAATTTTTAATTGTTTTTGAAGGCAACAAAAGAAATGATTTCTTGAATGAAACTGTCATCGTTTTTGAAAGAAAGTATCCACTTTAATTCATAAAACTTAAACATGTTTCTATAATTGCATCACAATGTTCTCAGATGCATTTCATTTCACTACTATCAATGTCATAATTCAAATTTTTACAGCACGAGGTGCTCCAATCAGCGAACATAATGTCGATGATAAAGGACAATTTCAACATGGGTGCTACTATATTTTAAAATAGTACATATATTGAAAACATGCAAATTTCTTACTTATCAATGTACAATCAATATGCCGAATAAAACAAGATTAGATTCTTTTTTTTTTTTTTTTTTTTTTTTTTTTTTTTTTTTTTTTGCAAATATCAAAATTATATGATCGCAAAAGTACTACCCCTAAATATTTATAGGAATTAATATTAGCAAAAATATTGAAAAAAAAGATTTTTATTTTTCAAATGGTTTCTGTAACAAAAAATTGCAAGTTAATACATCCATATGTGATGCACTTTGATATTTTAAAATAATAAGAATAAAACATTTTTAACATTTAATTTAGAGGCATAATTTGCTATGAAAATTAAATTAATTGAAATATACGTGGATGTCGAAGTTCAACATATTTTCATCCAGAGATTTCCTCTTATGCGAAACATTGGAATTAATTATAACAGTTACTTTCGGGCCGACGCTAAATTTGAATAGATTACCTTTCGGCAACCACAAAAGAATAAATATACAGACTAATGAATTTTTGGGACTAGGCAGTAAGTAAGTAAATAAATATAAATGAGAAATGGAAGAAAATACTTTGTTTAAATATTTTCGGCGATTAAAGTAACAAAATACTGTTTTCCTACTGTTCTCCGTTTCCATAATTATTTAGCTTTTATTTTATAGGTATATATTTTTTAACCGTTATCTTATTTAACTTTATCTTCTGACTATATATAGCTTAAGATTTATATTATATTTAATTGTGCGTTTAAGTGAAATATACGCCCTTGATGTAAATATTTTGTGTTTCATGTGGGTATTTTTCACTTTGGATTCCTGATATTTTTATATAAAAGAAAAATAATTAAGAGTTTTTTCACAAAATGGCGACTGGATTATTTGGATTTATGAGCCATTTGCTTCTTAAAAATTTTCTTAATCAGCCACTTTAGTTTAAATGAATTTTTAATTGTTTTTGAAGGCAACAAAAGAAATGATTTCTTGAATGAAACTGTCATCGTTTTTGAAAGAAAGTATCCACTTTAATTCATAAAACTTAAATATGTTTCTATAAGTGCATCACAATGAGAGACATTTCATTTCACCACTATCAATGTCGCAGTTAAAATTTTTATGGTACGAGATGCTCACATCAGTGAATGTAATGTCCATGGTAAAGCGCAATTTCAACATGGGTGCTACTATATTTTAAAATAGTAATTGCATAGAAAACATGCTAAATTCTTACTTATTAATGTACAATAAACAAGTACCCGTAAGACATGGTGACGTCACTGCAACGTCGTTGTGAAGTCACATTGTGACTTTGTGACCATCGATTGTCGATGTGACGCCACGTGACGTCGATGTGAAGTCACAGTGGCTAAAATGTGAAGTCGTTATGGCCGTTTTAGATCTTTTTTGTGACGTCACGTTGTGACCATTTTGTGACGGCACAATGTGACCAATTTGTGACAAGCGTGTCATTTGTGACTACTTTGACATTAACATTGTGACGATTTTCTAAAAAATTTTAAAAAATCACATCTCAGTCACAATGTGACGTCACTGAGTTGTGGCATTTTGGTCACAGATGTGATGTGACCAAATGACTCATAGTGACGTCATTGTGACGTCACTGTGACCATGCATGCTATGAGGGTATCTTTTTTCTAATGCAGAATAAAACAAGATTGGATGTTTCCTTTTTTTAAAAAAATCAAAATTATGTGATCCCAAAAAAATACTACCCCTAAATATTTATAGCAATAAATGTTAACAATAATAGTGTAAAAAGGATTTTTGTTTTTCAAATATTTTTTGTAAACTAAAGCCTTACTTAATACATCCATATGTGACGTACTTTGATTTCATTTCCTTAAAATATTAAAATTTTTTGGAAAATAAACAGGCTAAAAATATTTTTAATAATGCATTTAGATTCATGATTTGCTATCAAAATTAAATTAATTGAAATACACAGATGTATAAAGTGTAGCATATTTTCATCCAGAGATTTCCTTCTGTGTTAAATACTTGAATTAATTATAACAGTTAGTTTCGACCGCAACGCTAAACTTCAATATATTTCCTTTTCGTAACCACAATAGAATAAACGCACAGACTAATGAATTCTTAGTACCAGACAGTAAGTAAGTAAATAAATATAAATCAGAAATACTACTTCTTCGCTGAACTATTTTCGGTGATGATAGTGCGTTTCCTCGAAAATATAACCGAGACATACATCAAATTTTGCTCGAGAAGATTTGGTGTTTAGTTCAGATTATGTCATATATTTTGCATGCATAGCAATTTACATTTGTTTTTATTAAAAATGTGCATTTATTCACTCAATTATTTAAAAGAACCTTTATTTTTAGGTGCATCTGTAATTATATAAATAGGTAGCACCTATAGTCGTCGTTCAGTCCGTCTCTCCACCTGTTCGTCCGTGTGTCCTTATGTAACAAAGCGAAAACTACTCAACCGAGTCGGTTGAAATTTAAAATATGTAATTATTACATACATTTGTCGAGTCATCTCCAATTTTATAGAAATATAGGATGCATAGTTTAATAATAGGAAGAATTAAAATAATCATTTTACATTAAGGTCAATGGAAATAAAAATTTCAAATGCAATTTAACCCTTAAATGCATATTGTATCATTTTCGATACCATAAGTGTTCCCGATTTATTGGGGGTTTTATTCACATATTCCGTATTCTCACTAGAAATTTAAAAGAGCAATTTTCACTTCACTTAATGACAGACCATTCGTAATTAAATAAAGAAAAATTTACTATTTAGATTTTCAGGTATAAATTCTGATTCTTTGATTTGCGCATTTTTTAGAACGCGTTCTATCCTGAGCATTTAAGGGTTAATGATGCTATATTTTTTCGAACACAATAAAGTTGATATGCATCTATAAAGTATAGTCTAAAAAATATATTCTGCACAATCTGTGGTACAAAGAATATTTGTCATTAATTTGCAGGACCACACAAAAGTATTCCACTATATAATGGTGTTAGGGGAAAACATTGCTTAGGGCGCGTTTTAGTACTGTTAAACTGTTTCATATTTTACGGAATTAATATTTGTTTCTCAGATTTACTACAAATTACTTCCTGTGTGATAGTAAGCAAGTAGTATTTAACACACAACAGATTTCGGCCACTATACTGTATCCGAAGTATTGTGTGCTATTTTCATCAAGATCTGAATATTTTTAGATGAAATGCTGAAAGGTTTAATTTTATTACAGTAAAAATGCACCTGATTTGCTACGTTTGACGTGCAAATTCCAATTTGTTCCTCTTATTTCCATTGAAATAAAGAAATATGTAAAATTCTAATGTAGAAACAATAGCATAATTTCCGGCGTATAATCATCGGATCAAACAATCATCTTTCGACCCAGAAATTTTTTGAAATATAATTAAACTTTTTAGACCGCGGTAAACAGGCATCTTAAATTACTAAAAAATGAAATTCGAAAGTTCAAACAGAACTGCTTGATCCGCTGTCTATATGCCGGGAATTACGGTAAAAATACGAAAAAAACCGCATCTAATTATTTACAGGAATTCATATAGCAGCAATAACGAGAAAGAAGATTTTATTTTTCAAATTATTTCTATAATTCAAAAACATAAGTTAATAATTCCGTATATGACGCACATCGATTTTATTTCCAGAACGTATTAAAATTTTAAGGAATATAAATAGTTTAAAATTATTTTTAGTAACAAATTTAAAGACATGTTTTTGTAGCAAACAAAATCTATTCAAATATGTACATATACAAAGTGTAACACATTTTCATTTAACTACTTCCCTGATTTGCCCGTACCTAATACGGGTCCGTGCTTTTTCCATTATATATTTGCCCGTACCATGTACGGGCATCAATATTCTAATCATAATTTATTTTTCTCCCCAGTAAATTTTTATTGTAAATTTTGCCTAATTGAATCCGAGTATTTTTCAGATTCAATTAACCAAACATTTTTGGGTACTACTCTGGTACCCCATCGACCAAAATACTATCGCCAAATTATAAGATTAAATGCCAATAATGGATGATCGTGAATTTCAATTCAATGACATTAAATACGATACACGTATTTAAAACGGCATTAAGTGACTTTTATTTCGACTTTTTGTTTGCAGTTTTATTAATATTCTACTAAGTACTTGTTTTTTTTATTATTTAAAATAAAAATTACTTCAATATGTATAATTTGGCTATTAGTTTGGCAATTTGTATAATTTGGCGAAATCGGTCAACGGGATAATAGAGTAGTACCCATTTTTGTTATGAAAAATCGGTGATAACAGATTAAAAATTAAACAGGCATTATTTGAAAGTGTTTTTGAAACATATTCATGAGTTAAGTGGTTAAGAAATTCCTTTTATGCGGAAAACTATAAATAATTGTAACAGTTAATTTTCGATCGCGACTCTAAATTCGACTGTATTTCCTTTACGGCATTCGCAATAGAGTAAACCCGCAGACTAACGAAGGCTTGGTTCCAGACAGTTAGTAAGTAAATAAGGAGAAACTGGGGGAAATACTTTGAACTTTTATTATGGGAGATATTGGATACTATGTTTCTCCAAAAATGTATCTGAGTCATATATTAATTTTTGTTCTGAAAGACTTGATGTTTAGTTCAGATTGTATCTTACATTTTGCATGGAGAACAATTGATATTTGTTCTCGCTATGCAATTTGCATTTATATACTCGTTCTTTTAAAAGAATCTTTCCTTTTCCCCTCATTTTCATTGAAATAAAGGAATATGCAAAATTTTAATACCGAACAAATTAATAATAAAATAATGATAAATAATAAGAAGAAATGGAAGAAAATATTTCGTTGAGCTATTTTCAGACATGTTACTGCGTTTCCTCAAAGATATATATGGGTCATACATTAATTTTTAATCACGAAGTCTTGAAGTATAGTACATATTATGTTTTATCTTTCGCCTGCACAACGATTTACATACGTTCTTGTCAAACAATTTGTCTTTATTCACTTATTTATTTGTATAGCACCATATAGCAAATAAAATCCATTCAAATTCGTAAATGTATAAAGTGTAATACATTTTTATTCAAAGAATTCCTTCTATGCGAAATACTGAGAATAATAATAACAGTTAATTTTCAACCGTGACGCTAAACTTGAATATATTTCCTTTTCGGCAACCACAATAGACGAATCGCATTGACTAATTAATTCTTGGTACCTGACTGTAAGTAAGTAAATAATAACGATAATTGGGAGAAAATACTTTATATGAACTTATCTGAGAGATGTTACATACTGTGATTCATGTTACATATGTTTTTCGACACAGAATGTTTTTGAAATATATTTTAACTTTCTAGATCGCGATAACTATGTGGCTTAAATTACTAAATAAAACCTCTGGTGTCCAAACTAAACTGTTTGATCCGCGGATTACACTTCGGGAATGACGTTAAAAATACTATCCCCCCCCCCCCCCAAAAAAAAAAAAACCTTACTTTAATATTTATAGAAATTTATATCAGCAACAATAGTGAAAAACAGGATTTTTATTTTCCAGAGTATTTCTATAATTTTAATATCTTAAAATAATAATTCCATATATGACGCTGACCGATTTCATTTCCTTAAAATATTAAAATTATAAGATAATAAAACAACCTAAGCAAACAATAAATTTAGAGGCATGATTTTGTAGCAAATAAAATTTATTCAATATCACAAATGTATAAATTGTAACAAATTTTCATTTGAAGAATTTCTTCTGTGCGAAATACTCAGATTAATTGTAACAGTTAATTTTTGACCACGACGTTAAACTTGAACATATTTCCTTTCGGCAACTACAATAGATGAATCGCATTGACTAATGAATTCTTAGTACCAGAGAGTAATTAAGAAAATAATAATGAGAACTGGAGAAAATACTTTATTGAACTTATCTGAGAGATGTTACATACTGTGTTTCATGATCCATACATTTTTCGACCCAGCATGTTTTTGAAATATAATTTAACTTTCTAGGTCGCGATAAATATGTAATATAAATTACTAAATAAAACTTCTGGTGTCTAAACAGAACTGTTGGATTATACTACGGAAATTACGCTAAAAATACAATTAAAAAAACGGTACTACTCTGTTATTCCGTCGACCAATTTCGCCAAATTATACAAATCGCCAAACTAATAGCCAAATTATACATATTGACATAATTTTCATTTTAAATAACGAAAAAACAAATAATTAGTAGAATATTAATAAAAATTCAAATAAAAAACGAAATAAAAATCACTTAATGACATTTTAAGCACGTGAATCGTATTTAATGTCATTCAATGTGACATTCACGATCATCCATTATTGGCATTTAATCTTATAGTTTGGCGATAATTTTTTGGTCGACGGGATAACCTAGTAGTACCAAAAAAACTCATCTAAATATTTAAAGAAATTTATATTAGCAACAATTGTGAAAAAAAAGGATTTTTATTTTCAAAATTATTTCTATACTTTTAATATCTTAAAATAATAATTCCATATATGACGCTGACCGATATCATTTCCTTAAAAATATTAAAATTCTGAGGATAATAAAACTGTCTAAAAGTATTTTTAACGACTTAATGGTCGCATTAAATTACGGTTTAAAAATTTAAATTCATTATTGCCACCACTTTTTTGAAAAAAAAATATTCATCTTATTTAATGATAAGTAAAATGATACCAGAATAAAACCAATTACACTATTTTATAAAACTGGTGGTAATCAAACAATTCTGAATAAAAGCCGTGAAATTTACTAGCCCTTCAATGACAAACTCCCTCTCTATGAAGAAGGATCATTCCATTTTTTAGCAGGTGGGGAAAGGTAGGAGGGAGTGATCGGTACAGAAAGGTAGAGCAGTTAATTGAAATAGTGGCTTCGTCTATCAACTTGAAATTAAAATACATTAGCGGAACACTGAAGATGTCATTTTTGTTTTATGTTTAATTAATTATTTGGTTATTAAAATAAAATAATTTTTTTAAATTGAAATCGGATTTTTAAAATTGAAATATCACTAATTTTATCTAGTTTAAGTGCAGTGCTCCTTCTCCTTATTAAAATTAAAAAAATAAAATTAGAGCAAGATTGCTTTTTTTTTTTTTTTTTTTTTTTGCGAAAAATAAAAATAACGTATCGTAAAAGTAACGTAACGCAGATTATTAAAATTTTTTCTTATTCGGTTTCATAATTCTTTAACTTTAAACAATCTTAAAATTGGCGAAAAATAAAAGTAAGTAACATATCTAAAGCCATTACTGAAATTTTTTTGTATTAGATTTCATAATTCTTTATATCTTAAAATTGTGTCATTTGTGCCTCCCCTCCCCTCTCAAAAAAAGTAAATAAATTAATAATCGCCCAACTTTATTTACAAGCTTTCGAATTGTTTTGATTTTTTTTTTTCGTAAGCAGATACATCCTAAGTAATAATCATGAAATACTAATTTATGGAAAAATTCAAAAGAAAAAAAAAAGAAATTAAACCAAAGGTGACGAGTCCTGGTCAATATTATCCACTGGCGTCAATACATTATCCGTATTCATGCAATCTTTAGCCGAAGTCCGTTCCAAATCGTCAACATCTTTTTCTGAGGTCAATATTTTATTCGTTAGCCAAATTCTGTTCAGAGTCGTCATCAAAATTAATCGAAGTTGGCCTTGAAAAAGGCCTTTTGGTTGTAAAATCATTAGACATAGCGCAGGCTTAATCAAATTATCAAATGGAGCCAAATCAAAAGAAATCGTACTACTGAATGTACTTTTAGTACATAACTCCCTCCTACCTTTCCCCACCTGCTAAAAAACGGAATGATCCTTTCTCATAGAGAGGGAGTTTGTCATTGAAGGGCTAGTGTGAAATTTGCAGCCCGTGAATATCTCGGGCGCAACGATTAAATGGTTTACAATAAATTTAAAGGCATGATTTGGTAGCAAATAAAATCTATTCAAATTCGAAGATGTATAAAGTGTAACATATTTGCATTTGAAGAATTTCTTCTGTGCGAAATACTGAGATTAATTGTAACAGTTAATTTTCGACTGCGACGCTAAACTTGAATATGTGTCTTTCGGCAACTACAATACACGAAACCCGCAGACAAATGAATGCTTTCTACCAGAGAATAATTAAGTAAATAATAATGAGAAATGGAAGAAAATACTTCGTTGAGCCATTTTCAGACATGTTGCTGCGTTTTACCGAAAATTTAGATGGGTCATATATTATTTTTTGTCAGAAAGTCTTGAAATGTAGTACAGATTATGTCTTATCTTTCGCCTGCTACACGATTAACATACATTCTTGTCAAACAATTTGTCTTTACTTACTCATTTATTTGAATAGCATCATATAGCAAATCAAATGAATTCAAATTCGTAGAAGTATAAAGTGTAACATATTTCCATTTAAAGAATTCCTTCTGTTCGAAATATTGGGATTAATTGTAACAGTTAATTTTCGACCGCGACGTTAAACTTGAATATATTTCTTTCGGCAACTACAATAGACGAAGCCCGCAGACAAATGAATGTTTTCTACCAGAGAGTAATTAAGTAAATAATAATGAGAAATGAAAGAAAATACTTCGTTGGTCTATTTCCAGACATGTTACTGTGTTTCTCCGAAGATATATCTGAGTCATATATTAATTTTTCCCAACGATGTCTTGATTTTTAGTACAGATTATGCCTTATTTTTTGCATGCACAACAATTTATACGGTTGGCATTCAAGCAAATTAAGATAATTCAAAAGCATAACTTTATGGATTCTACAAGGTGCAACCCGACAAATTTCGACTGAAGAAAATGTCTAGAAATGAATTGTTGCATTACATTTATAATATACATGTATTTCCACATGTAAGGTGTTCTATCAGGGCTGCCACAGACGACTATTTTTTAATTCTATCTCTCACTAGTTTTTCAAGATAAAATCTTTTCCATACACTTTGCCAACATGTGCAAGAGAAAATTACTGCAAAATTTTTATTTTTAAAACAGTGGTACGAATGGAATATAAAAATTGTTTCTTATGGCAACTCTGATTTATGTATAAGCCGAGTGTACCCCTTTTTAGTGAAAAAAACGTTGAACAGGTCTTTAACAAGGTTCGTACGGGTCGTGGAATTTTATGACCAATAAATTCTTCGCTACCAATATTTTCTTTGGGAAAATTTTTCATTAAATAAGACGAAATTTGACGCTTTTGAACTATACTAATAATTTCTGTAAAGAAATTTTGGTATATCACCTGGAAAATAATGGTACCCGTACGAACCATGTTTAATAAATATATTTCCAGAATTGATGTCATGATTCTCAGACATTATAACTGTCCACGTAAAAATTTCCACTCGTAATTTGAGATTTTAATATCGCATGTTAGCGTAACCGCACGTAAAATGTCCAAAAATTTATAACTTTTAGACATGTTTAAAATTATTTCGTTTTATCAAATAAAACGTTTGTTTTCTTTTAAATATGACGTATTTTTCACCAGCTGAAATATATTACCTTGTCTCTCAAACACAATACTAAGCCTGATGAAAAATAATGACATATAACATCTTTATGGGTGAAATTCCATGCCTTTTAAAACGTGGCGTCATTTTCTAATTAAATTTTAAAAAGAGTTACTTTTAATTGCAATGAGAAAGTAGCATCTGTAAGAATCAATAAAGATAGATAAAACCCATTTTTAATCCTTGCCCTTCGAGAATGAAAGTGATCCCATTGCCACCATTTTGAAGAAATTTTATAAAAACTGTTTGAATTTGAAATTAAACTATAAAATAGGAATATTTAAAACAATAGCTAGCGAAAACGTATTTACAAATGGATAGCTTTATTTAAAACAATTATTAGTAAAATTATTTCAGTGTAAAGCACAAAGTGGATGACTAAAAAAACCGTCTTGTCTTTTAAATCTTTCCGGCACAGAAAAATTCTGTTCGTAAAACATGCTTCGTACGGGTATCTTATTTACCAGTATTTTTTACTTAAAAAATTAAATCTAGTTTCTCACTCAAAATTTCGTGTCTTAGTTATCTGCTTCCCTGATCATACCCTACGTCATACGCTTTCCTACGTCATACGGGCAACGTGTTTTTGTCATTCATGATTTACCCGTGCTACGTACATAGCTGCCAACTTTCAACTAACCTTCCGTAATACCTGGATTAGTTTGAGCCAGGTTTACGTCATTTCAAACCAGAAAATATATTTCATGAATCTTTATTTATTTAATTTTAGGATTGTTACTGGAACATACTTAATTTCATTTCTTTGAGAAAATTCTAGTTCGAAACTCATTAAACCAGGGTCAGATTAACGCATGTATTACGGATAATCTATGTCAGGTTGGCACCTATGCGCGCATGGGCATCTATATTTCAATCATAATTCGTTATTATCACCTCTAAATCTTTATTGTAAATTTTGCATTATTTAAATCGAGCATGTTTCTGATTCAGTTAGTCAAGAATTTCTGCTTTCAAAAACCGGTGATAAAAGATTAAAATTATGTCAAAAACATATAAAAATAGGCATTATTTGAAAGTTTCTTTTTAATATTGATCAATTAAGTGGTTGGAATTTTCTAGAATAAAGTACTGCTAACGAAGAAATTTCTCGTCTGGAAATCCCAGGACCCGTAAGATTCCTAGAAAATGAAGAAATATTTGACTGGCAACGGAATTACAAAACGATTTATTTAAAAATTAAAAACTTGTTACTTTAAAATTTCACCGTAAAGGCAAAATTATATTAAAATATTCTTGGTGCCGCAGGTAAGTTTGGAATTAAAATTAGGTGTTCCGATGTGGGACCACTATGCCGGAAAAGGTTAATACAATTCCTTCTAAAGAAGTTCCCTTACGCACGATGCCATTCTTGATTATTAAATTTTCTGACTATGAAGTCTTTAATTATTTAGCACTGCCTAAGTAAAAAGCGTAGATCAATATTGTAAAGCAATGAAAGTTAGCTCCAAAATTATTAGCAAAGTAGAAATAATGGATGCGAAAGCAGTTTAAAAGATCTCAAAGAGCGATAAATTTGAAAATACCTTCTTAAATATTTCGGATTTGCATGGTGGTTAAAAATTTGTTAAAAGTTTAAAAATGGAATGTTGCTTAAAATTCAGTGAATTGAGCTAAAGTATCAAAATACAAACTTTTAAGCTCAAATTTTCAAATTATTAATTCTAATATGACTTTCCAAATAGTTTAGAAATCATGTAAGAAATTAAAATAGGTACAATTTATATCATTTGAAAAGTATAAAAAAGAACTGGTTTGGTATTTTGGTGTTTTATAAAAAAAGATATTTTGATCTTTTTCACCCATCTGGGATGATTTAAAAATTACATTAAATGGAAATTGTTGTATGAAATTTACTAGGAAGACGCAAAGTAGGCACTGCAATAAATTTTCAACAAAATTTAGAAAAAAAAATTAATTTATCAGCGCTATTTTAATATTTGAAAATTGTTTGTTTCTAAAAATAAAAATGCTTGTATCTTTAAATATCAAGCGTGAAAAAAGAAAATTTCGCAGAAAAAGTAATCAGTTACACAGTTTTTTAACCCTTTCCGGCACAGGCAAAACCTGTTAGTAAAATGAGAAATTATTGTTTGATACCGAAATTCACAAACAAATTTTTTAGATATTTTGAAATCCTTATTTAAGCTTTTATCGTAACAGCAAAATTTTACTAAAATATCATTGGTGCCGATTGCAAGTTTGGAATTAAAATTAGGTATCCCAGACCGGGCACAGTGTGCCGAGAGGGTTAAATATCTTAGGTTTAACTCTTAGCAATTGTGTTTATCTAATTCAGATTTGCCACCAAAAAAATTATTCTAAAATAAGGAAAAGCAATTATCCGCCAAGTTGAAAAAGAAAAATTCAATAAACTTTTTCTGGTGCAAATATTTATTCATCGAAAGTGGTACATAATATATTCCACCACCCCTCAAGGGATTAAAAAAAAAGAAAAAGAAATAGGACAAAAGCTATACATGTGTTATAATGAAGAATTTAATGATAAATGTGGATACTATATACTATACTATAAAGATAATAGGGCGGAAACACATTTAAAAAATGATATAGATGCATTTCCGTGTCTTGAAAAGGATTTTCAGCTAAAGATAAATGTATACATTTAAAACTAGAAAAGTCAAAAATTTTATTCAAGTTTTATAAAAGTATTTTACACCAGATTCTATATAAAAAATTATATAAATATGCTTATATGTTCTGCTAATTTTAATTGAAAAATGGCCATTGACACCAGAATTTTAAAATGAAAATTTTAATTTTAGCAAGTACGTAAAGAAAAGCATGCATCTATTTGAAATAAACTTGTTTTTAAATTCTGGTGTCATTCAGTCATTTCGGCTTATTATGAATAGAAGTCCTTTGCTCCTCAAAGAGTTAAGGCAAATTTTATTTTTAATATTTTTACTGGATACTTAAATATATTAATATAAAGACAGTTGCAGGGTGTTAAGCAAATATAATTAATTAAATTAAGAACGTATAATTGTAAAACACAGCAATACAATATTTAAAATTCCTAAAGGTGCACACTCCCATAAAATATGAAATTTTAGCTGAAAATTTTAAATGTAATTTTTTTAAAATATTTTTCTCGTTATCAGACCGATATATACTTTTCAAATACTTTATTTTTTCTATTTTTCATAAAAATAGAAAAAAATCATGCAGTGAACGGTTAACATTTGCCATTTTTCTATACATTGTTCGTACGGGTACCGTTATTTTCCTAATGAAACACCAGCATTTCTTTATAGAAAAATATTGTTGAAAAGCGCAAAATTTCGTCTCATTCAATCATCGATTTTCCATAACAAAATACTGATGCCAAGAAATTTCCTGGTCATGGAATTTCAGGATCCGTACGCACTATGTGTAAGATGAAAATTAACCACTAAATGGTCGCATTAAATTGCTGTTCAAAAATTCAAATTCATTATTGCGACCACTTAAAAAAAAATCATCCTATTTAATGGACAAGTAAAAAGATACCACAATAAATACAATTACAGTATTTTATAAAACTGGTGGGAATCAAACAATTCTGAATAAAAACCGTGAAGCTTGCAGCCCGTGAATGTCTCGGGCGCGACGATTAAGTATTTAAAAGGGGGAAAAAGAAAATAAGGAGATGAATTTGATGCCGGATTTCTGAAAGCCGTATTTTCTATGTCACTCTGTACTTCGATTTGAACATTAAATTGGTATGTAAAAAAAAATAAATAAAACTGAAATTTGCAATAACTAAATCAGTGGACCCTTGTCAGTGGTCTGATATAGTGGAATGCTAAATGATGGGAACAATATAAAAACAAAAAAAATTAGTTCGTAAATCGTTCAATCGAGTAAAAACACAACATATTATATTATATTTCTAACAATCTTTCGTTGTGTAAATCTATCAAATGCGTGGTACTACAACTAATATTAAAATAATCGTTTACAAAAAATTATATGTACATTTTAAAATCTTTTCATAATATGTATTTTGCTAAATTTATGCACGAGCAAAATGATAAGAACTCAGTTGATGTTCCTAAAACCGCAGAATGTTATTGGCGGATATTTACGCACATCATTTAGAAACGCATTTAAGAGATATTCTGAGCACATTTTTTAGTTCGCAAAATATATGGTTTACAAGGTCAATTAAAATGCTTTGTAACATTGAAAGAGGGCAACTTCTAGTTAATAACAACATCGAAATGCAATTTGTAGAAATGTTTATGAAATTAAACGTTCAAAAACTGTCTTTTTTAACTCCTTACAGAATCCAACTATTTATGTTACGACAAAATTTACAGGGAGGCCAAAATGCTTTTGAAACATTCTGAAAGTTAGATTATTCGCAGTGTTCCAAGTAAAATAATGACAGCAAATATTTTTGTAAGCCAGATAAAGACGTCAGCATCATCAATATCTACCATGCAAAGAACAATAAAAATGTCGGGAGTTCTTAAATATGTAAAACCATCTCAATGTTCGCGTTTATCATCTGGCAATAAAAATGTACGCTTTCTGTTTATAAGCGAAACACCTAAAGCAGCAAACGATATTGCAGGGCTCCCAAATGGTCCGCGAACTGAACATCAATATTTTTAACAGAAAATTTCGATATGTTTCTACAGTATTTGCGCTAGAAATGACTACCAAATTTCGTTTCTTCGCATTTTGCAAGAAAAATCTAAAAAAAATATTTCTCTAAGAAAATTCTGATGTTCAGTAGGCGGACCATTTGGGAGCCCTGATATTGGTCTAAAATTATCTTCAGTATTCAAAAGAAGTTTAATTTCAATAAGTCCAGATGGTATTCAACCATATTTGCACGATTTTTAAAATGAAAAAGACGTATTATTCATGAGTCAATTAAGTGGAGGCTCCTTACTGGTTTATGCTACCTTTTCCTCTCTAAGTAAGCTCATAACTGCTTTTCCAGAAAAATAATCTAAGTAGACATACCTTTGTTCTCATGTTAGAATACCATTTTGTTGAACCACAATAAAAAAAATTACCAACTTTTACAAAATTTTCAACAAGACAAAGCTTAAATTCACGCAGAAAAAGACACAAAAAGTGATTTGGAGATAAACAAAACTCTCAAACTTGACTGGCCAGCGAATATTCCAAACCTAAGTCACATGAACAACATTTGGGAGTATTATAGGGCACAATATATAATGAAAGATGGGCAAATTATGCAGAATAAATCAAAAGCAGAATTAAAATTTGAAATATATGAACATATGACGTGTTTTTCCACCTCAACAAATTCAAAGCTATCTAAACTCTATGATATAATGTTGCATTTATATTATTAAACACAAAAGAAACCTAACTTACATAAAATATTTTGATAATTTGGAAAAATCTATTTCGTTCTTATCATTTTTTCCCAGTGCATATCGAGTAAAAATGCATAGTATTATAGTATATTTATGATAATATATTGAGAATTTTTCATTCTGTTTATATTGAGTATTTAGTATGATATAATAAATTTGTACAGTTTATATGAAAATTAATATAATTACGTTTTTTATTTAGGTAAATTACATGATCGTCCTTGTCATTTTGCACCACGGTATAATAACTTTTGCATCAGAAATTTCTTTGTATTAAATTTGATTTTATTAATTCCTGCAATGTTCTACTATTAAACAAAGGAAAATTTCATTTATTTAAATGCTGTTAAATGTAGATTGTGAACCTTGGCGAGCCACAGCTGGTGCAAATGGAATTCTTAATGAATAAATATAAACAGCTTGTATTTTATGTCTTATAATGAGTACGGGAACATGTGTTTTTGTTATCTACATTCAAACAATTTATGTTTCTAATTCATTATCTTTATATTTTAATAAGATATTCCACATTTCTTGTCAAAAACTTTATAAAGTTGTTCCTTAAACAAGTTTAACTTAAAATTTTCCATTAAAGGCAATTTCGGAAGATTCGACTGGAAATTAATTGAATATTTCAATAAGGATTTGAAAGTTGCTAAAAGTTTTAATGCTTTTAAATGAGGTTTAGTAACGATAATTTGTGTACATTACTGGGGAAGTTTCAATCTTCTAAGCATTTTATTATATTTTTATCTTATCGCATTAAACAATTACTTTTAATGGGAAACAAATTAACGCTAAACGTGCCTAAATTTTTCCCTAAATTTTGAAAAATATTTCATCCAGAAATTGTATTTAGAGCATGAATTGAATAATATCATTACAATATTTTCTCAATATATACAGTAAAACCCCGATAATTTGGATTAATTGGGACCAGGCCTAGTCCGGATTATTGAAAATCCGGATTATCTGGAGAATTAGAAAAAAAAAATGAAACATACAGAAAATCATCTTTATGTTAAAATTATTCAATATTTATAGACGGTAAAACTGTTTACTTTGTTTAATTCTTCCGAAAAGATTTAAGAAAAAGTTTTTTTTTTTTTTTTTTTTTTTTTAAATTCAGAATACGACGATAAAACAATTTAATGTTAAGGAAATTAGCCAGTAGCTTCTCAAACTTGAAAAAAAAATGACCAAATTGATTCGGATTATGCGGAGATCCGGATTAACGGGGTCCGAATTAGCGGGGTTCTACTGTAATTATAAATAGATAATGCTTTAATAGAAACATTTATTTAATAATAACGTTAAATAGTTCTAAATACGAATTCTGGTATGAAGTATTTTTATAAAACTTGAGTAAAATTTTCGGTATGGTTAATGTTAATTTTGACACTTCTAATGTAAAATATGCTGTTTTCTAGAAATTGAATTTAAAATAACATAACGCCGAATAATATATATGCATCGAAATAACATAATGTGATATATTTTAAATAAGTTTTTCTCAAGATACATTTTTCTTACTCTATTCATTTTTTAAAAACCCGGTGGCATAGTGGTCAGCGTGCCTGACTAACACGCTACTGGTTGGGTGCTCGACTCCCGTCTGGGAAAGGTTCATTTGATTTTTATCCTTTCAGGTGCTATAAAATGTCTACAAACTAGTTTCGGAACTAACAAGGAAGGTCTCCATACTGGGCATACTCAGAATTTTTTGAAAAAAATACCGATTAAACTACTCATGTATGTAATAAAGGATCAGTCAAATTTAGCGGCGGAATTAGAGAAGAAATTCTGTAAAAAAATAAAGTACTTTCGAGTATTTCGCGCGAAAAGACAAAAGAGTGACGCGATTTGGCGAGCAGCATTTTCCCTCGCCAAAAGCAAACGATTTTAATGCACCTAAAAATTTCTCGTCGGTTAATTTTTAGAATACGTGCAAATAGCATTTAATGAATTTAAATTCTAACAATGAGAGAGTTTGACATATAGATATATTTTGTATTACATACCTCTGTTGCTTTTGCTGCAGTTATTTAGTTATATCACTTTAAAAATAATTTCTTATATAAAAAATATTTTCATATTGAAAAGTATTTTTTCATACATTTAAGCATATGACAAAATAAAGGTCTGATGAAGAATGTTGTAATTCATTTCAATATCAGAGAAATTTGTTTCCATAGCAACAAAATTGAATCGACAGAGCTCAATTAGATTGGAGTTAATTTTGAGATTAAAACAATTTTAATTAATTTAAATTTTGTTATAATTCATAAAATTTCACCATTAATTTTCATTCTAAATACATTATGACAAAAATATAGTTAAAACAAACTAAAGATGACAAAACTAACGTTATGTAAATCAAATTTCTTTAAACAAGTTCAACATGAAGCATTTTTACCTTAAAAAGAATTTGACATGAAAAAGTATTTTTTGAAATTTTATTTTGTCGCCAACCGATGATAAATCGCCAAATAAAAGAAATGTTTGTTATTTTTTACGAACGTTCTATCGGGGTTCCGCCAAAAATTTTTTACAAACATATATATCGACATGAGAAGAACATTCTGTAATTTTTTCAGAATTTTCTGAGTATGCCCATATGGAGACATTCCTTGTAAGCACAGACGATCTCACTTTAGGCTGACCGCCTGTCTGGGACATATGGTGCATAGCACTCGGAACCCAGGGTCAAGTAAAGAGTGCTGAGCACTGAAAAGCCTGATCCTGCATCGATCGTAAAGACACGGGTATAGTTCAGTTTTATTAATCGGTTAAAATGGCTCTTCTGTTTTTAATTTTTGTGCACAATTTTCAGCATTTGTAAGTTTTGATCTTGATGCATAATTACAACCAACAAGTATACAGGGTGTTTCACTAGTAGACTGACAAACTTGAAGGAGGTGTGCGGAACATAGAGTCAACTCCGAATCACATGGCAAAGTAAGGTGAAAATGTCGTAGTTGTGAGCTATGGTTAAAACAACAAAGGAAAAGAACACAATATAGACAGAAAATATTTTAGTGAAAAGTTGTACCACTGAAAGTGTTCAAAATTGCGACCAGAAGTCGCCTGATTTCAGAATGAAGAGTTTGGTGTAGAATACACCTTACCCGTTCCTTTAGCTGAAAACCTCGCCTCTCGAATATCTATAGCTGCCGGAGTATACGCTACACTCCAGTAACCTTCCAGAACGTAAAGATTTCCATGCGGCGTCATTGTCAAGCCTGCCTGCCTTCTAGTCGTAATTTCGACTACCTTCTATAGTACCTTTTAATAAAATGTTTTCTATCTCCTTAATGTGTTGCTATTTCTGTTCTTTTTATCTGCTTCTTTGAATTGAGCTCGCAACTACGGCATTTTTGGTTCTACATTGCTAAATGATTCAGAATCGTCTCTGTGCCGTCTACATCTCCTGCAAGTTTGCTGGTTTAGTGGCGAAACACATTTGAATATTCATTTTAATATGCTGGTACATTAATTTTTTTTATTACAGCTTTGAACTAATGCGAGCTGTTGAATTATTTTTATTCCATTAATTCTTTGAAAAATAATTTCTACTATGCACTTGCACTAGGATATTTTACGTTTATTCTTTTCTCAATGTCTCACAATTTAACAAGACGATCGATATATAGACAGGATATTAAGTTGCTGGATTAATTTGTAACAAGATTATCCAATCGGTAAATTAATTATAATATAGCAGAGTAAATTTTAAAAGTAGGTGAAAAAAGTCAGTCCCAGGATTCGAACGAGGGATGCAATGGCTGAAACCGCCAACGCTCTTTCAACTGAGCCATCCCGGACACGAACACTGGAGGACTACTTCACCCAAATTAATCTCAACTATCGCATAATATCTGATCGTTGGATCAGCTCAACAGAATAAATCGAAGATCAATGTATAGAACAGCAGAAAACGCTGCATACGGAATTATGCTGGATTAATTTATATCACGATTATTCAATCGGCAAATTAATTATAGCAGAGTAAATTTTCCAAGTGGGTGAAAAAAGTTCCGGACCAAGATTCGAACCCGGGATGTATTAGCTGAACGGTAGACGTTCATTGGTGATTGGTGATTCAGCCAATATATGCCTGGTTCGAATCCTAGCCCAGACATTTTTCATCCACTTGGAAAATTTACTCTGCTATAATTAATTTGACGATTGAAAAATCGTGTTATAAATTAATCCAGCATAATTTCGTGTGCAGCGTTTTCTGTAGTTCCATATATTGACCATCGATTTATTCTGTTGAGCTGATCCAAAGTATCAGACTAGATTATGTGATCGTTCAGGTTAATTTGCATGATTAGTCCTCCAGTGTTTGTCCGTGATGGCTCATTTGGAAAAGCATTAGCGGATTCAGCCATTACATCCCTGGTTCGAATTCGGCCCTGACTTTTTTCATCCATATGGAAAATTTACTCTCCTGCCCTAATAGCATGCATGGTCACAGTGACGTCACTGTGAGTCACTTTGGTCACATCACATCTGTGACCAAAATGCCACCACTCAGTGACGTCACATTGTGACTGAGATGTGACTTTCTTAAAAATGGTTAGAGATTTATAAATATCCTTCAAAACATGTTATTTATTTTAAAAAACATGTTTCTGGCAATTTAAATATCGTCGCTTTTGTTACAGTTTCGTCACAATGTTAATGTCAAATTAGTCACAAATGACACATTTTTCACAAATTTGTCACATTGTGACCACTTTGCGAAACGTCACAGAAGAGCTCCAAAACGGCAATAATGACTTAACATTTTAGTCACTGTGACTTCACATCGACGTCACGTGACGTCACATCGGCAATCGATGGTCACAAAGTCACAATATGACTTCGCAACGACGTTGCAGTGACGTCACCATGCTTTACGGGTGGTTATTACTAAGTTGCCATCAGCTAGGAAGCCACTTAGCTGTGTTCTACTATTCAACACACAATAAAATACTTTTATGTAAATCATGGTACGAACGAACGGCAAAAAATCGTCCCATAGTCAAAAGTTTAAAGCAAGCATTCGGAAATGCTAAAAATATTGGTCATTTCGACTTTTTTCGTATGCAGAATTCCAATATTAATTGAATTGCAATGTTCATACTTAAAAAAGAGGCCATTGAATTGTAAACTGTTTTTTATCATACAATAAAAGAAAACTATAGCCGCATTAGGATTTATTTAATTATGCTTACTAAATATACACCGATTCTATCCAAGTACTGAAATATAAAAATCAATATTTGTGCACTGGTTTAAACAGAGTCAATTTCGGAATATTTGTTTACATTTAACATTTTTCAAATGATGCGAAAAAGTTAATTCCGTTTTCAATTTCGATTTCTTGTATCATTCATGAACAATGGTTAATTTTCAATAAATTCTACTTTACAAATCTTTTTCGAAAATAAGCTGACGAAACCTTTTAAGGTTAATACATATTTTGGCCTTCACTTACAACTGAACAATCAAGAAAATGGGAAAACACACATATTCTTTACAAAAAGCTGATAAAAGAACAAAAGAACAAAAAAGAAAGTTACATTCCACCACAATGAGTGTTGCAGAATGTAAATTCTCCTTAAAATAGAATTGATTTTGCATATTCTTAATACTTTCGCAAGATAAAGAAAGAAAATATAAACGAGAAAATTGCTCTTATTTATACATTATTTTCAAACACTTATCTTACATAAAATAGGTTTGATGAAACATGTACTATATATGTAATATCTTTGCCGATTTCCGGCATTTTTAAAAATCGCAAACGCGTGATTTAAATTAGAAGTTTTTCTTCATTCATTAAATAAAATATCAGTCTTAAAGTCTATATTTTTTTAAAGTTCTCCCTTTACCAATTTTCTTTATGTAAAAAAAAAAAAAATAAAATAAAATAAAGAAAAGAATAAAAAAAAGTTTTAAAAGGAAATGTAATTTAGCAAATTACAATGACGATTTGGAGAATTGTATTTTCAAAGGCTAAAATTTTAGATTTATAAAAAAATTCTATATTTAAAATAATAATAATAATAATAATAACATCATTGTTATGATGATCACAACGTGGCTTACTTAATAACAGAGTCCTATATTATGTACGCCATAGATTAAACATTAATATTCCTGGATCAAGTACAAAAGAAAAAAAATTTAAAGAAAATTTCACTTTTACAGTTTTCGGTGCTGCGAATTTTTAAACTTCTAAGCATCGCACATTTTATTTTTTACACCATTGTATGAAATGGTGAAATGTACTTTAAATGCAATTTGTTTGTAAGGTGTACTACTTCAATTTATTTTTGAATTGTGATTTTTTTTTTTTTTTTTTTTTTTTTTTTTTTTTTTTTTTAGTTTTAAATATTTTTTTGTCATTTTGGCAACAGAAGTACAGTAAAACCCAGATAATTCGGATTAATCGTGACTGGACCCAATCCGGATTATCGAAAATCCGGATTACCCGGAGAATTAGAATAAAATGAAATAAAATAAAACATACTTACAGAAAATCACCTTTATGTTAAACTTATTGAATATTTAAAATGCGTAAAAATGTTTACTTTGCTTAATTCTTCCGAAAAGATTTCAGAAAAAAGTTCATTTTTATTCAGAATACGTCGATGAAAGAAGTTAATGTTATGGAAATTAGCCAATTGCTTCTCAAACTTGAAAAAAAAATGACCAAACCGATCCGGATTAACAGGGTCCGAATTAGCGGGGTTCTACTGTATTCAAAAACTGGATATTAAACACGAACTAATCACAAAATGAAACAGAATCCGGGAATCACAAGTTTTCAGATATGCTTCAGATTCTATTTACGACCGACAGACAGGAACATCGATTTTCCAAATGGTTAATAAATTAATTTAAAAAATGATATGGAAAACTATTTAAAAAACATTGAATTGTAAAGTGCATATAATTCTTTATGATAAAAGAAAACTATTGCCGCATTAGGATTTATGGTACTACTCTGTTATCCCGTCGACCAAAAAGCTATCGCCAAATTATAAGATTAAATGCCAATAATGGATGATCGTGAATGTCAATTCAATGACATTAAATACGATACACGTGTTTAAAACGTCATTAAGTGATTTTTATTTCGACTTTTTATTTGTATTTTTATTAATATTCTACTAATTATTTGGGTTTTTTTTATTATTTAAAATAAAAATTACATCAATATGTATAATTTGGCTATTAGTTTAGCGATTCGTATAATTTGGCGAAATCGGTCGACAGGATAACAGAGCAATACCGGATTTATTTATTTTTGCTTATCAAATATAGACATAGACAGATTATACAGGATCATATTGAAATATATAAATGAATATTTATGCAATGAATCAAACAAAGCCAATTTCAGAATGTTATTAACATTTAGCATTTTTCAAATGATGCGAAAAAAGTTAATTGATTTTGTTTTCAAATTCAATTTCTTGTACAATATTGAACAATGGTTAATTTTTTATAAATTTTTCTTCAGAAATCTTTTTTCGAAAATAAAAGGGGAAACTGTCCAAATCATACTGAAGTATAAAAATGAACATTTATGTAGAGTTGCCAACTTCTACGCTTTTTTAAATTATATAAACCTGTTTAGAACCACAAATTTTTCTTAGTAAAATCTATGCGGAATTTAGACAATAATATGTATTGAACTACGCATTGTCTAATTTTAAGTAAAATATCTGCTTCATATGTGTTTATTTGACTGTAGATAGGCGTAGAAGTTGGCAAACATGTTTATGCAATGTTTTAAACCAAGTCAATTTTAGAATGTTATTAACTATTTGCATTTTTCAAATAATGCGAAAAAAGTTAATTTATTTTGTTTTCAAATTCAATTTATTATACGATATTGAACAATGGTTAATTTTTAATAAATTCCTCTTTAGAAATCATTTTTTCGAAAATAAAACGCGGAAACTATCCAAGGTAAATACATACTTTTGTGTTCATTTACAACGGAACAATTGACTTGTCAAGAAAATTGAAAAACATACATATTCTTTACAATAAGCTGATAAAAGAATAAAAAAAGAAAGGTAAATTCCACCACAATGCGAGTTTCACAATGTAAATTTTTCTTACAAAGTAATTGGTTTTGTGTATTGCTAAAAGTTATTCAAGATATCGAAAGAAAATATAAACGAGAAAAATGTTCTTTTTTATGCATTAGTCTTAAACATATGTCTTGCATAAAATAAGTTGGTTAAAATATATACTTTTTAAATTTTTAAATTTAAATACTTAATACTTTTAAATATTTTTAATACTTTTTAATACTTACTTAAATTTAATACTTTTTAAATTTAAATATATACTTTTTAAATTTTTAATTGTTGTTATTATTTTTTTATCTTTTAATTATTTATGTTTTATTTTTTATTTGTTTTTTATTTATTTTTTATTTATTTTTATTTTTATTTATTTTTATTTATTTATTTATTTATTTATTTATTTATGTTATTTTATTTATTTATTTATTTTTTTTGTTCGAGGCTAAAACATGAGGCCCAAAACACTTCCATATTTTTAAAAGGAATCTATTATGTTTAAAATTATTTTAAAAGCATTTACATATTAAGAAAAGATTAAAGAATAATAAAATCTTTTACCTCACAAGAACATTAAGCAACTCAAAAAAGTTAGTTCATTTCTCTTCTAAAACAATAAAGCAACAATTGTAAATAATGCTAGAAATTATTTGATGCTGACATCTAAATACGATTAATGCAACTATATAGAAGCCTCCAATGTATTCCTAAATTGATTTAATGGTATTACTAAACGAAACAGAAAAAATACGAGGGCAATTCGGAAAGTAACCTCCGTTTATAAATTAAAAAAAAAAAAAAACTAATGAAAGGAAACATGTTTTGTTACTTACGTATGAAAGAGACGTTCTTCAGCTACTTCTCAACATATTTGTTGTATTAATTAAAACAATTATCATAACGGTAAATCAGCTTTGAAATTCCATCGTCACAGACTTCTGCCGCCGGCCTATTCAACTGCGATTATTTTTAAATTCAACTCGCACCACTCTTTCAATCCAAAGAATTTTAACATATTCTTTTATTCATATAGAACGCTCTCGTAATATTTCACTTGACCCACTATTTTTTAAAACATTTTTGGTAGTACGTTTATCAGCAAATTATATAGAAAAAAATGTTAAAATTTAATGGATTACAGTTGAAGCTTCATTATTTTACGAACATGTCAGTTCGTCTCTCACTTAGTACCATAAATTCGCGCGTAAACGACGCGGCTCGGTTAATTCTTTTTCAGACCGAAAATTTTATTATAAAAGAGATGTCAAATAAATGCTTAGCAAAAATAATTTACATTTTATTTTTTAAAAATGCTGGGGGGAAATCGACTTATCTTGAGTGCGGTGGGTACGCGCGAAATTACGGTAGTTCCACGGTTTAACATTTTTACAATTGGTTAAAGTTTAAAATAAAAATGAAATTTAATAATAAAAAATATACATGAAATAAATTTTGCATTTCGAAACATGTTAAAGTTGAGCTGAATTATACCGCATTTTATGGAAGTGCAGCTGAAAGTTGGGGAAAATGTATTGATAATTAAGTAGGCAATATATTTTTGAGGACGACAGACTTTAGTGAAATAAATAAATTTTTACTTAGAAGCAAAGTCAAATAGATATCGTATTTATCTCAAAACGGCATTTGAATGCGGCCCAAGTCGTAAAGAAACTAATTTCAAAAAAAAAAAAAATTCTGTGTTTTCCTCTTTACTTTCAACTGTTTCTGGTAATGACGCAGTCTGCTATCTTTGTTTTTATTTTTAAACTGTCAACGAGTGACAATGAAAGAAAAATGATTAATTCCAACCTAGTGACAGTCACAAAATACCCAAGTGCTTTTTTGAGCTTGAATTTTGTTATAGTTTTCTCACTTTGGAAAAGTTCACGAAAAATTGCACGATGAACGCTACGAATTTTAGTTTTAATTTCCGAGCATATAATGCATAGAAAGTTTTCTAATCGTGATTTTTGTATGTGTATGTCAGCCTGTGAATGAACAATATTGCATACAAATCATATTTTGGATTGTGCCCCCATTTAGTCGAATTGTACAGACTTTTGTACAAATCTGTGGAGAAATTAGACATTTAACCCCTTAATTCCTTGCGGCGCACTGGTATATTTATGAAACCGCTTAATTTTAATTCCCAAACGCCACATTGGCCCCGGAATTTTAGTAAAAAAAATTACGGTTTATTGAATGCGTGGAGTATAGCTTTTTCTTATTTACAAATAAAGTTGTTTTCAAATTCCGGTGTCAGTCAATAATTTTAACACTTAAGCAATGATAACACTTTAGCCCTGCACCGCAAAGGGTTAAGGGCAGTGTTGCCAGTGGGTTACTATTTTAAAATTCAGATTTCTTATTTGGTACCATTTTTTTGAAAAGGTAAAATTCCATTTCTTTTCCCTTTAACTAATATGTCGTTAAATAAGGCTCATTTTACTATTTCAAAAAAGTGGTGCCAATGAAACATCTGAATCTTAAAAAAAAGTAGCCCATCTGGCAACACAGGTTAAGGGGCAAGCAATAATGTCTTTATATTATTGATTTCTCACCGGAAATATTGAAAAGGTTTATTTTAAAATAGGAAAAGGCAATTCTTAGATACTTTGCCGCCAAAGTTAAAAATATAAAATTTTGATAAAAGTTTCTGATGAAAATCTCTTTTAAATTAGGTGGGTTAAAATATATCCCAACTCGCCTTCTAGACGAGCGTATTTTACAGAATTTTTAATCTTTTTCACCAGTTTTTAAAACAGAAATTTTTACCTAGTGAATCGCGAAAATGCTCCCATTAAATGAGACAAAATTTACAATAAAACTGTACTGGTTAGAATAATAAGGAGCTCAGAGCATCTTAAGAAGCATGTATCCCAGTCGCTTATCCACAAGGGATTGAGGCAGTACTCAAATCCAAAGGGGATGCTCTCTGACTTATTTTTTATTTTTTATCCCGGATACTTTTGAAATTGCCAAGTATTGTTATTCAGAAATAATATAATCGAAAGGTGCCGTACATTTTTGGTAAACGCAATCTATCATTCAGGAAATGCTGTCAAAGTTGGAGTTTTGAACCGAACTTCTAACGCGACAACTCAAGAAAGGAGAACACCCGGTCGTTATGTGATTACAATATCCATAGTTACCAAACTTCGGTTTTTTTGTAAATTAAGGAAACATACTTTGAACTAGAAAAATTATCTAAGAAGATTCGACTGATATTAAATTAAATAGTCATTTGAAATTTGCTTAAATTTGTTAATTAAATAAATTTCTTGTTCGAGATTAGTTATTTTATTTTTTAAAAGCTGGAGTAGCTCTATAAGTCATTTAGTTACATAAAGAAAGGAAAAAGGGGTTGATTCTGAACCACTTGAACAATCAGATCTGACAATTTTATTATTTATTTTAACACTTTATCACCTTGAGGGGCAGTAGGATATATTTTATCCCCCTTGGCGCCGTGCGACACGTATACATGCTGCAAAAAGACTTAGCTTACCATCACCAGTAAAATTTTATTGTAAAATTTGCCTTATTGAATCGGAGCATTTTCTCGATTTAATAAGATCCAAATTTCTGTTTTTAAAAACCGGTGACAAAACATTAAAAATTTTGTAAAAGGCTCCCGCACAGTGTTGCCAGTGGGTTACTTTTTTAAAATTCAGATATCTTAATTGGCACTACTTTTTTGAAATGGTAAATTACCTTTTGTTTTCGCCTTAATTGTTATGTCATTGAATAAGGCACATTTTATTATTTGTGAAAAATGGTGCCAATCAAGAATTGGATTTTTAAAAAAGTAGCCCATCTGGCAACACTGCTGCCATAGCGAAGGGATTAAAGAAAATTAGTACCAGAAGAATTTAATAAATTTTGCTTCTCTAACTAGGGAGAATAAAATAAAATAAAATAAAAAAGGTCGCGAAACTGTTTTTCCTTATTTCCAAACAAAATATCGTTAATTTTCGGAGGGCGTTCAAAATTACACAAATGCATTTGATGCCCCTCAAAGGGTTAAATCGCGACAGTATTTTAAAGTGCCATTAAAATAACTTGTTATAAAATTAATTTAATACATCGACTGGTAATAATATAATTTAGAATGAGTTGTAGATATTTTATTTGATCTTGTCCAAAAGTCATTTTTGGTTGCACAAAACAAAAATATTTTTAAAAGAATGTTTTCTTTAACCTTTGCATTTTTTCAGCTTTTCGATTGGTGGGAGGAGAATTTTAATTCGCAAATATATATTACTACCATTTATGTTGTAAGTTTATGTTGTTTGCACATTTCCTAATTCTATAAACAGTAGAAAAATATTTTCATTACAGTCGGGTCTCATTAATTCGATTTCGATTGACCAGAAGATATGTTTGAATTATCCAGATTTCGAATTATGGAAATTATGAGAAGAAAACATGCATGAAGTGGTACAATTACAAAGAAATTAATGTTATAGTTTTTTTTTAAATATATTTCGGCTGTTATCATTAAAATATGACTTAACATTAAATCAAATGATATAAATACATAAACTTATTAAGGGATTAAGAACACAAGCAGAAACTAAGATAGGGTGGAGATGTCATTGATGAATATTCGGGGTTTTATAAAGGCGGATATCAAATGCATGGGACTATATGTATACTTCTTCAGAATCATTCTGGCAAAAATAAAAGAAAGAAAGTTAATGCTGGACAATTGCATCATAAAATTTAACTACTAAGAATGTATTTATTAAAAGTACAACATATTGCTCAATGGTGCACAAAACAAGAATTTTAATATGAACTTGTACAATTAAAATAAAATAAAATATCAAAGTTTCGCGCCGTCTTCAGGAAAATATGATAATGAAAGGCCAAAGTTTGCTTCCTGATCGAGAGATTATATTTCTAATAAATTAAAATCGAAATGAATTAAAAGTTTGAAAATACAACATATTGCTCAATGGTGCACAAATTATACTGTTATACCAAAAATATGGCATAACATCATAAAATCTTAAATTTTATCTCGTTGCAATACTTTAATTTTTACTCACGTGTAAGTGGCAACATTTTTAAACTTTTAATTCATATCGATTTTAATTTATTAGAAATATTATCTCTCGATCAGGAAGCAAACTTAGTCCTTTCATTATCATATTTTCCTGAAGACGGCCGCAGAAGACGGCGCGAAACGTTGATATTTTATTTTATTTTAATTGTACAAGTTAAAATTCTTGTTTTGTGCACCATTGAGCAATATGTTGTATTTTTAATAAATACATTCTTAATAGCTAAAAAGAAAGTTACTTCAAGAATCTGAAGTCCGGGAGAAAGTAAGGGAAAATGTAAATTTAAAATCTGGTTAGTTCGAAGGCAAGAGGAAATGAGTTCGAATAAATGAAAATTTTTGAACGTTATTCTGGTATTGAAAATTCAGGGTCTTCATGTTTAGTTCGGTTTAAGCGAACATTCAATTTATCCGAATTCGTATAAACGAGATTCGACTTAACAGATTTCAGTCGAGTTAGTATAACTTTTGTACAAAGTTCGTGTGAATTCTAATTCAATTCATTAATTTTAATTGGCAAAATCCTTCTATAATTTATTAAATGATTGTGTAAATATTTAAATGTAGGTTCTAAAATTCACGAAAAATGCTTTAGATGATAAAATTTTCATGAATCCATAATGTGGGGTATAAAAAGTTAAAACTCAGTCAAAAAACGAGCTAGAAAGTTTTGCGTTCTTGAGCAGGGGATTTGCGAACAGCCGTAATCAGCTTTTAACTCCCTAAGGGTTTGCCCATATTTTCCTACTTTCCCAAAACTACTAAAATCCTCTGTAGACAAAAAAGTACAAAATAATAGAATTGATTTTTAATATTTAAGTAAAATAAAGAGATATGAAAAAATTTCAGAAAAAACGGGGAAAGAAAATTTAGGTCTCAAACGCTTTTACTTACCCATTAGTAGCGGCTCATCAGGGGGTGCTGCATCAATTTTTTCACACCACTAAAATTGTATACTTGTTTTAGTTATGTTTAATCAGCTAAATTTGCCGAATGAATAATATAAAAGATTCTGTTAAATTTTATTGGTGCGGAAAATCTGATGCAGCACTCTCTGACAAGCCGCTACTGTTACTCATCATACGTAGCATAGGGTAAGTCTTGCAATCGTTTTGAAAATCGAAAAAAAAATTTTGACGGATTTACACGTTTTAGATAGTGGAGATTCCGAAAAACATATTTTTAGAAAAAAAAATTTGCCGTCCGTCCATCTGTCTGTGTCTGTCAGTCTGTCTGTCTGTAAACGCTCTATCTCCCGAACGAATTGAGATAGAGACTTAAAATTTTGTATGTAGTTAGTATGTAAGAATGGGACGAAGCCTATTTAATATCAGCAACCTCGATTATCCGGAACTATTTTTTTCGGATTCTCGAAAAATTCGTTCTGATGAAAGTATGTAAAATTTTTCGAATTTTTTTGTTCTAAGGAATGGACGTAAAAGGCAATAAAATAAAACACATTTTGCATATAGAACAAAGTCAATCGGATTATTAGTTGCCGAGATATTTGTAATCCTGTTTTCCACATTCTTCGATTTTTCATGACCCTGTATTTCATTCAAATTTCAATTCAGAGGTATATTTTAATTGGAAATGAGACGCTTAATCCGACGCAGTTAATTGTTAGTTAATAGAGGTATTATTTTTGGAGTTATAAGGATGTTTCTTTTACGCAGTTCGGTACTACTTGAGTAGTTTGGCGTTTTATATAATTTGTCGAAATTGGTACATCAGCAGTTCTTTAATATAGCATTACTATGTATATTAACAATATTCAAATTTTGTTTATGAATTGCAATGCATTGTATAAATAGTTTTCACATGTTTTATTTTCATATACATATCCATGATAGGTAAGTATTACGGTGGCCTCCAGCTACTAGTTGTCAAATGTGGTGGTTTTTATTATTCAGAAATATCTAGTTGAGAGCAGAAATTTTTTATACTAATTTTCATTTATTTTATTTACGGCATATTTATTATTATATATTAAACGAAAGTAATTATTCAAATTTTCTTGCGAAATTTTAGCAATTTTCATTCAAAATTTTATAAATGGTATAGTTTTGCGTATTATTTACACCAGTATTTTTCAAAACTTTTCTTTGATTTATTTCATCTAAAAAAAAAAAAAAATAAATAAAGCTAAAAAGCTTTTAAAAATTATTGGTTTTTAAATGATAGACATTATACAAACCCTAAAACAAAATCCGCCTACGACAAGCGCCATTTTTTGCGCCAGCGCTCAGCCTGGTATTCAGAGGATGGTGTAAGTGAGGTATAAATGCGTCCTCGAAGTCTGTTTCACCGCTCTCTGAATACTAGGCCTGATCACCGACATAAAAAGGGTTGCTTCCGAAGGCTGATTTTTTTCACATGTATACAGTCAATTTAATATTCGTACAATAATTTTTAAGCTTATTATTATTATTATTAGCAGTAGTTGTATTTCTCAAATTAAACAATTCAAACAAATCTTTTATAAAATACTGCTATAAGGGACCGTGCATCTGTTAAAAGAAATCCGTTTATGAAAGCCTCCATTTTGTGGCAAGGCTTAGGACAGAGGGTGGTGTTTGTATAGTGTTAACATTAGTTTTACAAAATTTGTATGGAAATGAAAGAGGCTAACTCCATGAGTCTGTGCAATGTTATAGTCACATGCAATATGTTGCTCTAAGAGTATTTTAGAAAGGGAAAAATGCGACTTATCGGAATTATCGCATTCATTGAGTAAAGGGAATTTTATTTTATTTCTTTTTCTTAAAAAAAAAAAATAATAATGACGATAGCAAAGAAACGTAGCGATTATAAGCTGTATGACTTACACTACAAAAACCGATTGAATCAGCCAAGAACGACCTCAAACCAATTTTGTCGCATCCGATGAATTTTTTATTTAGAATTACTGGTCACACCAGAAAACTTTGAATAGAATTTTTTTTTTATCTGCCAGATAAAACAACAAGCTTTAGATCAGCGGTTCCCAAACTTTATTGGTACGCGACCCACTTAATACAATGATGTATATCAGTATGGAAATTTATGTATAACCTGTATAAGTTATTGGCTATCCTATCCTACGAAAAAGACAAATTTCCGTACTAAAATTACACAACTAAAAAAAAAAACTACAATTTGTAATTCCAATGTGTGTAAGTGGAATAATAATTAACACAAAACACAAACTAGAAAGATAATTAAAAACGCATTTAATTACTATCAAAATATAACTTTATAATCAGTGTGTTTTCTGACACTAGTGATCTGCGGTGAAAGTATCTATATCAGAATTAAAACTTGTTAAATTCAACCTTAATTCGCTTTCAACACATATTATTTGTCTAAACTTGTTTTTCAAAAACAGCCAAGTACAAAACGCATGTTCACACGTGTATGTTGGGTTGAACCCTATCAAGGAATTCAAAGCTCATTTGAATGTTTTTGGATATTCTGCTCGTATATTTCTTCATATGGAAATTAAAAAATTTCACTTGAAGTATTATTTGTTAGTGAAATTGTTATATTTTTTAAACAGATCAAATGCAAAATATATTTTTGTGACAAATCTCGATTGTTTCCACGACCCACTAAAATAGTCGCCGCGACCCACCAGTGGGTCGCGACCCATAGTTTGGGAACCGCTGCTTTAGATCATCAGAAGCACTGTTGCCAGGTGTCTCATATGATAATATAAAGGTTCGTAGTCATCGAAGAATTCAGAAGATTTTAATTGTTTTAGTATCCGAAAATTCGTAAAGTATTGGTTGCTACATCTAAAAATGGGAATTTGTTTCGTTAAATAAAACAAATATCACATTATAAAAATTCTGGTAAAAGTCCTTACAAGTCCTTCCAGACTACGAGTCCTGAATATGGAAATACTAATTTCTTACAGTTTATTTCGCTACCTTCAGTTGTAGATAATTCTGCTGTTGTATATGGCGAAAAATACTACTTTCAAATACTGGTCTGTGGGAGCATTTTGAGATCCAATTTACACTAGACACCTGGCATCTGTAGTCAGAGAGTCAATTTTCAAATTGTTTAGCAACCAAATCTAAATTACATAGCACCCTGCAAATGTTACTTCGTATAATTGATAAATATTTGCTGACAATACAAATTTCAGTTTTAAAAAATTTAATATTTTCTTAAAATATATAACAATCCTGCTAAAGAAAAGCCAAAATGTGTATTGAAATGCTGAAAATTTAATGCAAATAATGAAAAATATACTATGCATTTCCTCATTCTAAAGAGGTTAATCCATATAAATAGAATAACATTACTAAATTTAATTTCCATTCATTAAAGTAAAAGAAGTATTTAAATTAAGGATTTTCTATAAATTTGACGTGAATTTGTAAATTTTATTATTATTGAATGTGAGCATATAAAAGCTTTTTCGTTAATTTTAGCTACATCAGTTTTATTTTTTATATCGTTATCATTACTTGCTTTTTATATTTCCGGGTAAATTGTTGTAAATTAATCACTGCCCCCTGAAGTCTAGGCCTGCGTGCTCACAGAAAAATGGCGGATGTTGGAGGCAGATTTTTTTTCAGCGTATGTACGGTCCATTGGATATTCGTACTAGAGGTCTGCACGGGCCGGGCCGGGCTCGGGCCGATTTCCAATAATGGCATTCGGGCCGGGCCGGGCTCGGGCCTTACTTCTGAAGACTCGGGCCGGGCCGGACCGGGCCTAGTCACTAATCCTTTCGGGCCGGGTCGGGCCGGGCCTAGTCACTAATCTTTTCGGGCCGGGCTGGGCTCGGGCCTTAATTTTTTTGCTGGAATATCGGGCCGGGCCTAACTTTTTTTTTTCCGTACGAAGCCGAGACTGATTCCATTCTTCCTCGTTTTCATGGACCAAAATAATCAGTTCCTATTGAATCTTCCTATATGAAAATCCTTTTCTCGACTTTTTATAAATATATTTGGCTTTGTCCAAAAATTTCTGCAAAAAAAGCACATACTTTTACGCCGTCATTATTCTACAATTAAACATTATAATTTATTCCTTTTAAAGAATCGTAGATTACTAGGCGTTTTAAAATAGAATTAAACACACACACACACACACAAAAAAAAAAAAAAAAAACATTATTATGACGGAATTTTTTTTTTTAAACTGAAAACTGGAAGTTTCTTTTAAAATGTTTATCCATGCAAAATGAATACAACAATACGGGAGAAAAAAATATATTAAACATTTACATCTGTTAAGAAGGGAATGCATATTTTTTTTTCTTTCCAAAGCGATTTCGTCTTTGGAAATTTTACCATATACCGCTTTTTCGATTTTTTGTCTCCATTACAGGGAATATCGATTAATAATACTAGTGATAACTGAAACATTTACATACAACAAACAAAGATTCATTTAAAAGCATAAATATCGGCACTTCTGCATAAGTGGGGATTATAAACATGGAAAAAAAAAAGACTAATGTAATTTTTTTTGGTCCTAACTCTTCCATAAGATTAAAGATCAATGTTCTGTAGAAATTCACTCGAGTTGGGCCGGATTCGGGCCAAATTTTAAACTTTTTTCCGGACCGGGCCGAGTTCGGGCCGAAATTTTAACTTTCGGGCCGGGCCGGGTCGGGCCATTATTTTTTTCGTTCGGGCCGGGCCAAGCTCGGGCCGAAATTTTAACTTTCGGGCCGGGCCGGGTCGGGCCAATATTTTTTTCGTTCGGGCCGGGCCGGGTCGGGCCAATATTTTTTTCGTTCGGGCCGGGCCCGGGCCGAAATTTTAACTTTCGGGCCGGGCCCGGGCCTGGAAATTTCGGCCCGTGCAGACCTCTAATTCGTACCAATAATATTTAAAAGCTTTTTCCGATTTATTTTCTTTTTTATTTGTTTTTTTTTTTGTTTGTTTGTTTGTTTGTTTGTTTTAAATCATTCAAATCAAAGAAATCTTCTATAATTCGGCGAAATTTAAGGGGTCGTACACAAGTTAAAAATAAATCCGCCTTCGGCAACCGCCATTTTATCTCAGCGCGCAGGTTTAGCCTTTAGGGGGTGGTGAATTGATTGAAGGGGTAATCATAAATAATAGTAGTTGGATGTGCCGATCCCAAAACTTTCTTCAATCTCATACAGCATATAATTTTAACAGATCAGAAAGTAGTTGCATATATTAATACTCCAAGATTATTAATTCAATAATACACCATGTTTGACTTTTATCTTAAATTTCTGTTTTAGTCAATTAATCGGAGTAAAAACTAATTAATGACTATCAACTTGCTTATTAAAATAGTTTTCGTTATTCTATTCTAGTCAAGCTATTTGTGAATAGCCGGTTAGCATCACGTGAGTTCCCGGCACTGCACGAAGCGTCGGTGAATGATAGAACTATGAAAAATCGAAAAAATTATACCAAACTCCTTATCACAAATCACCTTTCCGGCAGCATATTTTCAAATTCATGGAGGATTTGCTCCTTGAATGATGCTTGTTGAAAAACAAAAGCAAAAAAAAAAAAAAAAAAAAAAAATTGATCAGTTTTAAGAATAATTTTATATTGTTTCGGATGATTCAATAACAAAATTACATAAAAATTGCTATTACAGTTATCCCTTCAGTTAACCCGCTGACTGCCCGGCAAAAGGGTAAAATTGTAATGTTGCTTTCTCCTTAATTTATTAAAAATATTAAAAAAAAGATTTTTTTTTTCAACCTGATACAAAATATGTTACTATGTATAGGTGTATAATCTTTCAGAGTATTAATCCTAACTTAATTTTTCAAAACTGGGTTTTATTTGTAGAATTATATTAATTTAAATATTGCTTGTGCTGCAATGAAACCTGCAGGTCAGTGTGCGATAAAATCAGCCAGCGGCAGTCAGGAAATTAAATATTTTCAAAATTCAAGGAGGACCTACTGGCCCAGACAAAACAAACACAAAAAATTTGTTCAATTCTATGCATAACTTCACATACATTTGGATGATACAATAAAATAAATGTCATAAAAATCGCTATTACAATTACCCCTTCGGCGGAATATTTTCAAATTCAAGGAGGACTTGCTGACCATAGTCGAAAACAAACGCAAAATTTTTCGTTCAATTCTATGTATAACTTGAAATACTTTTGGATGATATTTGGATAATATAATAAATAAGTGTCATAAAGATCGCTTTGTAATAAACCCTTCAGGGATACATTTTCAAATTCAAGGATATACTTCTAACCATAGCTAAAAACAAATACAAAGAATTTGGTTCAATTCCAAGCATAACTTCGTATATTTTCGGATGATTCACTAATAAAATTACATAAAATTTGCTATTACAGCAACCACATTCATGAAATATTTTTAAAATTCAAGGAGAACCTGCCAACCATAGCCAAAAACAAACACAAAAAATTGGTTCAATTCTATGCATAGCATTATATACATTTGAATGATACAATTAAAAAAATCGCTATTACAGTTATTCCTCAGATGGAATATTTTCAAATTCAAGGAAGACCTACTGGCCATAGCCAAAAGCAAATACAAAAAAATTGGTTCAGTTCTACGCATAACTTATAAAATTGCACAAAATTTACTATTACAGTTACTCCTTCAGTGAAATATTTTCAAAATTCAAAGAAGGCTTGTCGACCACAAACAAACACAAAAAGATGTGCAATTCTATGCATAACTTCATATACATTTAAATGATACAATTTAAAAAATATATCATAAAAATCGTTATTACAGTTATTCGTCAGACGGAATATTTTTTTAACCCTCTAAGCGTTTGGACCGTAATATTCCGTACACTAAGCTCCAGGTTTCACTGCAATATAAGCAATGTTTAAGATATTATAATTCTATACATTTAATGAATTTTCAAAACATTGAAGAATGATTAAGACTCTCAAGGATTACATTTATATTCCTAAATAAGATTTTTTATGTAATATTGAAATAATCATATTTTATTAGCATTTAAAACAAAATGCAGAGAAAACAGCATTACAATTTTACCCATCTGCAAGACTCTTGGAGGGTAATTCAAGAAGGATCTGCTGGCCTCGCCAAAAATAAACACAAAAAACTGATTTAATTCTATGCATAACTTCATATACGTTTGGATGCAGTGTTGCGTGTTGGGCTACTTTTTTAAAATTTAGTTTCTTGATTTGCTCCACTTTTATGAAATGGTAAAATGTGCCTTATTTAAGGCCATCTTAATTAAGGCGAAAACAAAAGAACTATACCATTTAAAAATAGTGGTGCCAATCAAGAAATATGAATTAAAAAAAATAGCCACTGGCAACACTGTTTGGATGATACAATAAAAAATTTCATAAAAATCGCTATTACAGTTAACCCTTCGGTGGAATATTTTCAAATTCACGGAGGGCCTGCTGATCATAGTTCAAAACAAAAGCAAAATTTTTGATTCAATTGTATGCATAGCTTAAAATACTTTTGTATTATTATATAATAAATAAATGTCATAAAAATCGCTATTACAGATAGCACTTCAGTGGAATATTTCCAAATTGAAGGAGATACTTCTAATCATAGCCAAAAACAAATATAAACAATTTGGTTCGATTTTATGGATAACTTCATATACTTTCGGGTGATACAATAAAAAAATTACATAAAATTCGCTATTACAGTTACCGCTTCCGTGAAATATTTTCAAAATTCAAGGAGGGCCTGCTGACCATAGCCAAAAAGAAACAGAAATAAAATTGGTCCAATTCTATGCATAACTTCATATACATTTTCATGACACAATTTTTAAAAAAAAGTCATAAAAATCGCTATTACAGTTATCCTTTATGCGGAAAATTTTCAAATTGAAGCAAGACCTATTGGCCATAGCTAAAAAGAAATGCAAAATTTTTGGTACAATTCTATGCTTAACTTCATATACTTTTGGATGGTATAACAAATAAGTGTCATAAAAATTGCTATTACAATTAGCCCTACGAAGGAATATTTTCAAATTCAAGGAGATACTTATAGACATACCCAAAGACAGCATAAAATTTTTATATGCTTAACTTCAAACATTTTTCGATGATAAAATAATGAAAATGGCACAATTATCACCATTACAGTGACCCTTTCAGGCGGATTATTTCCAAACTTAGAGTGGCCATAGCCAAAAACATACACAAAAAAATTGGTTCAATTCTATACATAACTTTATAAACATATATTTTGATTGTACATCAGAGTTCGACCAGGAACATTTATTTTCCCAAATAAAATGTTAGTAATTTTTTTTTTCATAGTTGATTAAATCCAGCGCAAACGCCAGAAATTCATTCGCCGTATTTAAGGAGAGGTTTTCTGTTAGAAAATACTGATAAAAAGAATTAATCCTAATATGGAAATTCCCGTATCCATACGAAACTTGATACCATGGAACTATTAAGAAAAGAGAACTAAAATATTCTTAAGGGTACAGTGGACTCTCAAATTTAATTCTTTTAATTTTCAATGAATTTTTTTAAAATTTTCTGAAAATAGTCATAGAATGTATACAGGGTATCCGAAAAAACTTGAAACGGTCGAATAACTCGAGAAATATATATCAGATTGAAAAACAAAAATATACGTATTAAATATTTTTAAATAAGCTACTCAGTGATACTAAATTTGACCCCCGCAACCGACCACTGGGGGGGTCAAAGGGGGGTCCAACTTTGTAATCTTAAATTATAACCCCCATTTTTTATTGCAGATTCGGAATATACAGACAAAAATACGTAACTTTTGTATTTAATGTTTATTTCAAATCCTCCTTGATCACGGTGTAATCGGGCATATTCGAAAGATATATATATAAGAAAGTATTCCCAACCATGTTTCGTCTTCTCGAAGCCTGATTGGCCTGAACTTTTGACGTCAAATTCCCCGTTTTTTGCAGCAATATCGTTTCTCGAAAACCGCGAGTGGCCATTATTTCGATGGTGCTATAGTCTTTTATATGATTTTCTCTACAAAAAGTCATTGAAATATACTATATTAGTTTTCTATTCCGATTTTTATTTTATCCTGACAAACATTTCTAACTAAAACCTTGCGTATTTCAAACTTTTAACTTATAAATAAGCACCTCCCCTCCTGAATTGAAAAAAGACAATCTTCATTATTTGGGAGGCGGGAATGCGTGTATATTTTGCGTTTCATTGGATTCTGCTGTTAAAAAAAATATTTAATACAGCTGATAAGGGTGTATTTTTTTAAGTATTACTATAGAAAAGTATAAGACAAAATATTAAAAAATAAACATATGAAATCTTTTTATGCTGGCTGTGCAACGAATGAAGGAGTATCGTAAATTCAGGGTACTTATAGGTCCCGTTATTTTCTAAGTGAAGTATCAGTATTTTTTGTTATAAAAAAAATAAAGCTACTTCAAACACTCGTATTTTTTTCCTTTTTTAACCAGCGATTTTCAACAAGAAAATTTTCCTGTTCTAGAAATTCTAGGATACGTACAAACCCTTAAATTTCAGGTGAGGGTGGGATTAAAGGTTTTCATGACTGATTAGTTGCTGCAACCAGAGCCCGATCAAGCCGAAGTTGGGCCCAGGGCCTGTTAAAAAATTGGGCCCCCTACCTACCCATTTTCGTCGACACTTTCACAAAAAAGATGGGGGTTTTGACGAGTTGACAAAGTTGTTTGGGTAAAAAGTGCCTAGGTTAAAAGCTTCTGAAAATTTTATTGCGTCATTCAGAATATTAAAATTTTACATTTCATTTTTTATAAAACAATATTATTTTAAAGTTATTTGATTAAAAGAAAAAAATCAGTTACATAATTTTTGGGCCCCTGAAATTGGTGGGCCCAGGGTCAAGGCCCCGGAGGCCCGTGCATTAATCAGGCCCTGGCTGCAACTTCAAAATAACAAGTAGGGCTGAAAATTTTTTATTAGTTCTTAGAAATGTATCATAATTTTTTGTAAATTAATATATTCTTTTAAATTTTAATTTGTTTTTCATAAATTTAACCACTTTACTGATCAATATTTTAGGAAAAGCTTTCAAATAATTCCTATTTTTTCATGTCTTTTACAGAATTTTTAACCTTTTATCGCCGGTATTTCGAAACAGAAATTTTTGCCAAATTGAATCAGGATAATGTTAGACTTAATTAATGAAAAATTTACTGGTGAGAACAATAAATTATGAATGGAATATGGATGCCCGTACGTGATAAGATTGGCAAAAACACGCTGTTCTTATGAGGAACGTCCAAATCAGGGAAACGATTAATCAGTAGAAGCAAATTCGCATTTTAATCTTTTTAATCTAAAATATATTTTAATCCCTTAGTACTTTCGGGACTTGTGGTGCATATGTGCATCATCAAAAAGTGATAGCACCATTTTTTTTATTTATTTAAATATTTAATACTTTTTTTTGTTTCGTTTTTCAATCTATGTATTTCGCGAATTACTCGACCCGTTTTCCGATTTTTCGTTCTCTCTGTATTTTGTCATATTTCTTATTTTATCGCTTTAATGAATAAATAAATAATTTTCTACACTAACGTCCTGTTATAAAAACTAACAGGTCGTCTCCATCGACAAATAATCATTTCGTCTAAAGTTTTCCAAGACCGCTCACTTACACATTTTTTTTTTTTTTTTTTTGAATGCACCGTGTTTGTTAACAATTTCCTTTACTTGTGAATCGCCAACATTAAAAAAAAATCAACTAATAATTTTTATTTATTAATGGTGTCAAAAATAAATTACACATGCACCTTTTGATGGTGCACATATGCACCACAAATCCCGAAAGTAATAAGGAATTAAAATATATTTTAGATTAAAAAGATTAAAATACCAATTTTTTTCTATTGATTAATCATTTCCCTGATTTGGACGTACCTCATAAGAGTAACGTATTTTTGCCAATCATGATTTGCCCGTTTCACGTACGGGCAACCATATTCCATTCCTAATTTATTATTCTCACCAGTAAATTTTGCGCTATTTAATCTTAACACTATTCTGATTCAATTTGGCAAAAATTTCTGTTTCGAAATACCGGCGATAAAAGATTAAAAATTCTGTAAAAGACATGAAAAAGAAGAAATATATTTGAAAGCTTTTGCTAAAATATTAATCAGTAAAGTGGTTAAATTTATGAAAAACAATTTAAAATTTAAAAGAATATACATTTGCTAAAAATTATGATACATTTCTAAGAACTATTGAACAATTTTCTGCCCTACTTGTTATTTTGAAGTTGCAGCAATTAATCAATCATGAAAACTTTTAATCCCACCCCCACCTGAAATTTAAGTGTTTGTACTTATCCTAAAATTTCTAGAACAGGAAAATTTCCTTGTTGAAAATCGCTGGTTAAAAAAGGAAAAAATACAAGTGTTTGAAGTAGCTTTATTTATTTTATAAAAAAATACTGATATTTCACTTGGAAAATAACGGGACCTATAAGTACCCTGAATTTACGATACTCCTTCATTCGTTGCACAGCCAACATAAAAAGATTTCAAGTGCTTATTTTTTAATATTTTGTCTTATATTTTTCTATAGTAATAATTAAAAAAATACACCCTTATCAGCCGTATTAGATGTTTTTTTTTTTTTTTTTTTTTTTTTTTTTTTTTTTTTTTTTTTTTTTGCAGAATCCAATGAAACGCATAATATACACGAATTCCCGTCCCCAAATAATGAAGATTAGCCTTTTTCAATTCAGGAGGGGAGGTTTTTATTTATACGTTAAAAATTCGAAATGCGCAAGTTTTTAGTTAGAAATGTTTGTCAGGATAAAATAGAAAACTAATAGAATATATTTCAATGACCTTTTGTAGAGAAAATCATGTAAAAGACTATAGCAACATCGAAATAATCGTCACTCGTGGTTTTCGATAAACTGTATTCCTGCAAAAGACGGGGAATTTAACGTTAAAAGTTCTGGCCAATCAAGCTCCGAAAAAGCGGAACACTGTTGGGAAAACCGAAATATGTATCTGTCGAATATGCCCAATTACACCGTGATCAAGGAGGATTTGAAATAAACATTAAATACAACAGTTACGTATTTTTGTCTGTAGATTCCGAATCGTCAATAAAAAATGGGGGTTATAATTTAAGATTTTAAAGTTAAACCCCCTTTGACCCCCAGGGGGTCCGTTGTGGGGGTCAAATTTAGCTTATTTAAAAATATTTAATACGTATATTTTTGTTTTTCAATCTGATATATATTTCTCGAGTTATTCGACCGTTTCCAGACTTTTCGGACACCCTGTATATCTCTTATTTCACAATTTTTTTAATATATTCAATAGTTTTTAAAATACAATTTTTTTTTCTTTAAATTAACGAAAAATGGCAATGTTTCAAAATGCTCCATGGGCAGGGCTCCCAAATGGTCCGCGAACTGAACATCAATATTTTTTAACCGAAAATTTCATGATGGGTTTCTACAGAATTAGCGCTAGAATTAACTTCCAAAGGTGGTTTCCTGACAATTTGCAAGAAAAATCAAAAGGAAAATTTCTCTAAGAAAATTCTGATGTTCAGTTGGCGAACCATTTGGGAGCCCTGCACGGGAAAGCAGTTTTCACATACTTGTTCAAAAATTTTTCATAATAATCCTTTCATACATACAAATAAATATTACTAAGCATTTTTAGCATATTACTTGAAAAAAAATTATTTTAACTTTTTTTTTTTTTTTTTTTGTATTTTTCGTTAAAAAACATTAAAAATTCCAAATAACTAAAATTTTTAAAATTTAAATGCGTTTAAACAAGTTTATTTTTAGTAACATTTGTTAACACATTTATAGAGAGCCTTTATTAAAAAAATCCGAAAATTTGGGCATAAAAAATTTCGCATGGAACATTTTGAAATCATGAAAATGGGGGAAAATATTTATTCTGAGAAAAACAGGTTTTAGTAAGTACAATGGTTATAATTGCTCAATATTTTCCTACTGACACAGTTTCAGTTATATATAAGGGATATAACATCATTTCTAGCTTATATGTAATTATTTTGTATTTTTATGATAAATTCACATAAAATGTGTGACAGTAATTCATGCTAAGGACGTAAAGTATCTGAATTTTAAATAAACTTCTCAAAAATAAAGGTTTTTATTTTATAAAGAATTTTTTTTAATTTTTCTGGGAATATTCATGGTATAAATACCTCTTATTTTAAAAATTTTTGTTAAATATTTAAGTACAGTAGAACCCCGCAAATCCGGACCGGTTTGGTCAAGCGATTGAGAAACGATTTGGTTAATTTTCATAGCATAAACTTGTTTCATCGTCGTATACTGAATAAAAAAGCTTTTTTCTGAAATCTTTTCGAAAGAATACCTCAAGCTTTCTTATTTAAACTCTTATTTAAACTACACCCACGAACTACTTATGCTCAAGCAGATGCGTGACCGTACGGCTCACAAAAGGTATAGAAAACTGGCACAGCAAAAAATTACAAACTTTTTTATTACAAAGTAAACATTTTTACTGTCTTTAAATATGCAATAAGTTAAACATAAAGGTGATTTTCTGTACGTATGTATTATTTTATTTCATTTTTTTCTTATTCTCCGGATAATTCGGATTGGGTGTGGTCCCAATTTATCCGAAATATCGGGGTTTTACTGTAGTTGTTGATAGACAGAATTTCTTTTTTTACGTTAAAAAGATTTAGCACAAAAAGCAACTCCTCTAAATACATTTTAAACAAACGCTAAAAGAAACAGTTAAAAGTTACAGTTAAAGTACTGTTTTGCGAAATCACAAAATTAATAAGTATTCAGTGCAAAAAATAACATTGAGTAAGGTAAAATGAAAAACTAGGCTAAGTTTTACGGCTGTGAATCGGCGAAAAAGTAAACAAAGGGGCATGGCAGAATCAGTTGATTGGACAAAAATGCTTCTAACTCCAGTAAAAATGGTCGAAATTGAAAAATTGTTTTGTGTTCAATAGAAGCGAGTTCATATAATGTTATTATGCAAAAAATGAAAATTCGACAATTTGATGATTTTTTGCGATTTTGAAAGTCCACTGTACCCTTAAAATACTAAAGTTACAACTTAGACCGTTTTTGTCGGGGTACATTAACACCGCAGTAAACTTCCACCAGTAAATTTAAACGGAAAATTTCTCTTTATTTAAAAGCCTCATTAAAAGAAAATTTCAATCAAACATAATGACAAAAAAACAATATTATTTTTTACTGATATAAAATTACTTATGTGGTTCCGAAATATGACACTTTGGCGACACACAAAAAGACGGACGCACGGATGCACAGACAAACATTTAGTATACACATATTAAGGGAATCTCTGGCTCCTGAAAAGTGTAACTCTGTCGAAAACCGGAAGTCAAAAGAAATTTCGATGACAATATTTTCTTGTATTGAAGATAAAAGAAACTGAAAAAGGTGTTTAAGCTGCAATTTTTCGACAAAAAACACGGAGAGTTATTAATATTGTATTGACAGAATTAGAATAGAATTATATAAGAATATAAAAAAAAAAAAAATTATGTTATCTTCAACATATTGTTCTTTTACCAAAAATTTCAAATTGAATTTGTATGCTTTTTCTGTTTAATTTAAATTTTATTCCATTTATGTAGTAAAATGGAATAGGAAAATAATAAGATTGCTTTTATTCAATGTATATCGTTTAAATGAGAAATTGTATTTTCTAAAATTGCATTTTTGAACTTTTACAATGATATTATCAAATGCATGTAATCCGGATCGTATGACTAAAAAGGGAAAAAAAGTAAATCTCAAAACGATTGGGGACAAAAAGAATAAATCTGATTTAAAGTTATTTCCAATACATTGAAGTCTTTCACAAATCGCATGAAAGACAGATAATTTTGTTTGAAATTTGTTCTACATAAGCTAAAATATTTTAAATTCCAGATAATTTCTTTTCTTTACTCTACTTATGGACCTATAAGGCCATTTATGTCCAATTTAATGATTTTTTTTTCAGAAATTCAAAATTAACAAAATTAAGTGGAAATACACTATTAACTCTTTGAGTTGCAAGCAGTTGCGTTTGTATAATTCTGAACTCCTACCGGTAGTTTGGAAAATTTTTATTTGAACATTAAAAAAAAATGCAATTTCGGGATTCTTTTCTCTCCAAAGTTGGAATTGGTTCAAATTTGGGTTATTTTCGCACTGATTATTGATACTAGTTTATGATACTACTTATTGTTGGAACATTTTCCAGAGATTTCAAGTTGGTATGCTATTAATCAACAACATGTACTTCCTATGTCTCCCCTTAAATCAGTATAAAATCAGTTTAAAAAACACTAAACTCACACACGTTCTCAAGCCACACCCTCTTTTGTAAGATTTCTTTCACAAGTAATCGCATAAAAGTATCTTTCAGCTAATGAACTAGGGCATTTTTTGGAAACTCCTTGATATTGCTCAGTTGTTGACATATTTATTACTTTCTTCTAATCTTCAACAGAAGAAAGTACTGTAATCGAAATTTTTTCGACTTCTGGTTTTCGACGGATTTACACGTTTTAGGGGTCACATGTTCTTATAACATGTAACATAGCATTTTGTAAAACATGTTTTTACAAAATGTCTGTCTGTCCGTGTGTTTGTGTGTATGTCTATATGCGTATGTCTGCGTATATGTCTATATGTGTATATCTGTGTGCATGTCTGTCCGTATGTCGCCATTCTATCATAAAAAATGTATGAATTTATGCATAGAATTGAACCAAATTTTTTGTGAATGTTTTTAGCTGTGACAAACAGCTCTTCCTTCAACTTTGAAATATTCCGCCAGAAGGTGGCGCTGCAATCGCAATTTTTGTGCTATTTTCAAATTGTACCGATCAAAAGTGTATGAAGTTATGCATCGAATTGAACCAAATTTTTTGTGTAAGTGTATGGTTATAGCTAGTTGGTTGTCCCTGAATTTGAAAAAAATCCGCCAGAAGGGGGCGCTGCAATAGTGATTTTTATGCCGTTTTCAATATTGCACCACGTAAAAGTGTATGAAGTTAGTCCTAGAACTAAACTAATTTTTTTTTTTTTTTTTTTTTTTTTTTAAATGCAAGTAGGTCTTTCTTGAATTTGAAAAAAAAAAAATCTGCCTAACATTCCATTGTCCATCGGCTCGTGCAGACACGGAAATTCGTTTTTACTCCGATTAATTGACTGAAACAGAAATTTAAGATGAAAATCAAAGTTGGTATGGTATTGAATTAAAATTATTAAAAGCATTAAAACGAATAACTATTTTTTTTTTAAATATTAAAATGTACGTATGAGAAAAATACGTAATATAAAATTTTTCATTCGCTTGTGGAGGGATTCTATAATTAAAATTTCTTATCAAATTTTTGTTCATTTTGTTATTAACAAGCAATTATATTGTATATACCCGAGTATAAACCAACCCCAAATTCGAAATAAGTTATTTTTGTTGTAAATGCAATACGAAATTTGCTGATATTAAATAAGACGAAGCCGTATGAAAATATGGTAAGCAGCATATACATATATATATATTTTCGAATTCACGGCTCGACTTATATATACGCTTGTTTATACGGTAATTTTAAGAAACTAAGCATGCACGTATGTGGTCAAGGGCGTAAACTATTTAAATAAAACTAAGACTATAATTCGGAATTTCTGATATAAATTCGAAATTTCTAAAGAAAAAAAGGACTTAGATGCACATTTTCGAAGCAAATGAGTAAAGATATAATCAGTTGCCATAGATGCCAACATCTTAATTACACTGGAGTCTTACTCAAGACAAACATATTGAACCCTTTAACAACATACAAAGCATAAGAATTTGCTAAGATGTTGAAATAAATGATTAACACTGATAATTGCGAACAAATACATTTGTAAATAAGTAAACGTGATTTTTCACGTATATAATAAAATGGATTTTTTAAAATTAAATTTCCAGTGTCATTGTTGCATATCGGAATTAAAATTTTGTGGTTTCTTAGAGAAATCAATGAACGTTAAAGGATTAAAACCTGAAAGTGTATATGAAAAAATGTGTCTTCTTTTCATACGTTAAATTTCATTTTACATTTTTTGATTAAATGAAATTTCCGATTAAAAACATGTTCGCCTTGGACCAGACTTCAGAATAATTAAGAGATATTGGCATCTGAACTATCTATGCAATTTAAGTCAATTTACATGTTAAAATAAAAAATAAAGCTGAATTTTGAAACAGAAGAAAGGCTACTTAAAAAACAGGCAACAGTTTTAAGATTTATTATTATCTGTTTGCTTATTTTTATGGCAATTTTATGATTTAATCAAAAAGAATTTCAAATATTTTGGTTTCAGATTACAATTAAATGATAACAAAAAATTCTTTTTATATAAATAGGTTTAATTTTATAATATGCAAACACTTAACTCATTTTTTCTTTGTTTTTTTTTACATACTAAAAATACATTTTAATTACAATTTTCAATTTAAGTTTGCAACTTTAATTTCTTTGTATATAAAAAAGTTACTTCGTTATACAACACTTAAAAAAAAAAAAAAAAAAAAAAAAAAAAAAAAAATTTAACTTACTTGGATTTGGGAAATATAATGAAATCATTTTGTTATGAACACTTCCTAAAATTCATAGTAAAAATTATTTAACAAAATGCACTTACCTGGCCATAAAGCAGTGAGAACCAATAAACAGTTAATATGATTGAAGAAATCCGGCTTGATAGTCTTATATTCATAATGAAATGGAGAAAACAGTTATGATACACAGAGATGTTAAAACTTATAATTCAGTTTAGTACATAGCTTGAGTTTCTTGCAGTTAAATAATTCTTATGTGCAAAGTTTGAACATAAATCGCTACTTTTCTTGTTTGCGTTAAGAAATAGACACTGTTGTTTGTCAGTTTGTAAAAAATGTGCTAGAAGGAGCTCTGTCTTCATTTTCCAAAGTATATTTCATGTATTCATTTTCATGTTACTTAGAAAATAATTCGTTTCTTTCTAAATAACAGCTTTCAAAGTCGTTCAAAATATATTGGTAACTTAAAAATGTAAAGGCAGCCAATAGCCTATTCATTATTTATTATATAATTACTTCAGATTTCTGTATAAATCTGCGGTAACTTTTAGCATCAAAAAAGGCATTTTAAAATAATAAGCAGATTTTAATATTACCTTCTTCACTACGATTAAAGTAAAAATGAATTCATTATGAAAATTTATAATAAAAGAACATTTCAGATTCTCTACTTAATAAATAGTCTCTAATATTATCATTTTCAGTTAATTAAATATTCTTGAAGCATATTTTCTTTATTTCTTGTCAGTAAACATTTATTAAAAATAATTTAAAGCATTTAAAGGAAATTTCGGGTAAAAATGTATTCTAAATTGCTTTCATATTCTTTGCAAAAAGTGAAGTTTGATGTATACAGTTGAATATTTGTTTTCTCACATGAACTTTTTTTTTTTTAATCTATCCTCTTTCGTGAAATAAATATGCCTTAAAAGTAATGTATAAATACATTTTTCTTGTTTATTTAATAAGATATATTTATTTTATTAATATTGTCGTAAGCAATCAGTTTATGTTCCTTCGCATATTTTTATAAAGAGAAAATAATAATAAAAGTTCAATTTGAGGTACGTTTTATGTTTTAGAAAGAAGAATTAAAATATTTACAAGTTTATAAAATAAAAATGATTTATTTATTTTTTACACCAAATATATTATTGGATGAAGCTTAAAATATAGAACTGTTTACTTCTTTATTATTATGTTTAAAACCACTAAAGTTTTACTGAATTCAGAATTTTAATGAACGCAACTGGATCACGTAGGTATGGCATTTACAAATGCAAAATCATATTGTCGTCTGTCAGACAACTTTTTAAACAGGTTATCTTTCAAATAAAAAAATTAAATTTGAATTTTCTAAAAAGAAGTTGTTTATCTTAATTTTATTATAATCGTTTCTTCGCATAATTATAACAATACAGATTATGTAAAAATTGAGTTAAGGTGATTATATTGCATTTTCAAATTTATGCATCAAAACTCCAATGTTAAGTTTCTTTGATGAACTTTATTTTCTTTTCACTAATTATAGTAACGAAAACCTATGCATAAAGTTTCAGTAATCAGCTATTTTCCGCAGAAAATATTTTCCTAATAAAACCTTAGACTAAATATGTTTTAATTATTTTTTCTAGAATTTCTTATAGTGTATGAGTGATATTAAATTAAATGCAAACATAAATATCAAAAGAAAATATTTTATAAGCATAAAATTCACACTTAATTTTAACAAAAAATTTCACTGGAAATAATTAAAATAATAAAATGAATTTTAAAATAAATTAAATGGAAATGTCAGAACGCTGTATTTTAAAAATAGAAAGTTCGTAAAAGCATTTTTCACTAAAATCTAATTTTCAGTTGAAAAAATTATAACGATAAAAAGTAATATTGAACAAATTAAATATATGCCTCAAAACGCAGTTTTTATAAAACAAAAGCTTCACTTTCAAACTTTTCACCACTTCGTTAACAGCACAAACTTTAATGAATTCAGCGCAAAAATTCAAAAATAAAACCTGAAAACTTTCTCTTAACTTTTATGAATTCAAAAACACTAAGAGGAGCTAATGCTATAACTATTTATGACACAGCTTCCGGATGTTTTGACGGCTTGTGAGGAAACCCAGCTGTTGCCTAACAACTTTCCGAAAAATCACAGAGCTGAGCGAAGCACGATTTTCATCACTTTGACGCTAAAATGATAACTGAAGGAAGAGTAAAATCATCCCGCTCTTTCACTCCAGTGATTCATTTGCTGAGAAACTACTTGAGAAACTATCTGTTAGACTAGCGCCATCTGTTGACAGAAGTAATAAAAATAAAATATTTACGGGGGAGAAATGATTAAATAAAAATAAGAAATATAAATATAATAATAATAAAGTGAAATACCCGTTTCAAACTATTATAAAATGGACAGAATGTAGGCGGAAATTACTCTGATAATGTCTCATGGGAAATGTATTTAAATTTCAAAAGGGTAATTTAATTAAGTTTTTCAAAAAAAATCTTTTTTATTAAGTTTTGAAATTTGGCTAAAATAACTTTTTTTGTATATGAGCGCCATCTATTAACAAATGCTATAACAATAAAATAAATTTAGAAAAGAAATGATTGAAGAAATTAATAATAATGTATAAAAGTAATTTACACAAGAATACGAGTTAAAATGTTTGTTATGAAAGAGAAATTATATAGAATTTAGTCGATTGACTTTACTTAAATTTATTAAAACTTTAAAAGGCTAATTTAATTACCGTAATTCCCTGCGTATAATCAGCGGATCAAACAATTCTTTTTGGACCCGGAAATCTTATTTAGTGATTAAAGACAAATGTTTACGGCGATCTAAAGTATTACATTTCCTTTTTAAAAAAATCTTGGTCGAAAAAAGATTGTTTGATCCGCGGATTATACGCATTAAATTAAGGTATTTTATTTTAAAATCGTTTCTATAAAACTCGGAAATTTATTTGCTTAAGGGGTCTTGTACCTTTTAAACTCGTTGAAAAATCAACAAAAACATTGAAGGTTTAAATTAGCGTACCTCCATTATTTTTTTATGTATAGACGTGAAATTTTCGGTTTTGATTAAACAGATTATGCTTTTTAATATAATACCATTAGATATTGACTAGTTTTTTACAGAATTTGTGTATTGTTGAAATTAAAAAATCTCTTTTTTTCACTCTGTAAGTCATTGTGCGCACGATAACTTGAGAACATATGTATGGATTATTATGAAATTAAGTGTAGCTATTAAACAAATATGTGTGTTTAAAATGAACTACTTTTAAGTATTTAGAGTGGTAATAATTTTAGTTATGGCTAGTTTTATTGATTAAAAAATATAATTTTTTGATTTTTTTAACAAAAATATTGATTTTTTACAGTTAATGACATAATTTTGATCTAAGAGTAGTTCATTTTAAAAATACATATATGCATATTATATACATTAAGTTTCATAAAAATCCATACATACGTTCTCAAGATATGATGCGCGCAATGACTTATGGATTGAAATAAAGAGATGTTTTAAATTCAACAGTACACAAATTTTGCAAAAGACTAGTCAGTATCAAAGGTAGTGTATTAAAAAACATAAACTGTTTAATCAAAACCTAAAATTTTATGTCTATGCATAAAAAAATAAAGGAGTTACACTGATTCAAACTTTCAATGTTTTTACAGATTTTCAACAAGTTTAAAAGGTACTAGACCCCTTAAAAGAACTTGATGAAACTATTTGCAAGACAATTGTTACTTGGTTACTTGCGTGATAAAAATAAACGCGTCAAAATTATTGAAAAGGAAAGTAAATGAAAATTAGAGAAGCACGCATTTTATTTATTTATTTATTTATTTATTTTATAAAATTGAAAGAATTTAGACATAAAACTGTTTTGTTGCATGTCAAAAACGAAATGAATTTAATTCTCAAGATGCTTAATTTATAAATTAGTTTAAAAAGATTTCTATGAAGTTTATAAATCGACCAACGTAACTTGATAAAGTATCTTTTGGATATATATATATTTAAAGGAATAACAAAGACAAAAAAGGTAGTAGAAGAAATTAGGGAATAACAGAATTACGTTTGAATTGTTTCAGGCAATGCGGAATTTTTCAGAAGATTTTTTTTATGTAATTAATAATAAAATTAAATGTAAACATCAAAAAGTTAGTATAATTGAATTAATTAAAAGCTCTGTTTATTATAAAGAAAAAAATGAACTCAACTTTTTTATTTTCGAAGTTCATTATTAGGTTTGAGGAATGTCTAAAATGTTTAATAGGCAATATTCATTAAAATCAATTTCATAAAATCAAATAAAAAATAAAGTAACGAATTTGTAAATTTTTATAAATGTTTATTCTAAATTGAAAAATTAATTAATTATAAACTGCGATAAAATTGTTTTCATGTTTTGAACTTTTGAAAATTTCACTTTCAAAAAATATGTATTCGACATCCGACTAAAAAGAAAAAAAAAATAAAGGTTTTAAGAAAAGTAAAAAGGTTTTAAAAAAAGTAAAGGTTTTGGCCTTTTTTTGGCATTTTCCAATATAGTTGAGAAATGTTTATGGTTTGCTTGTCTGTCCATCCGTGCTCTAACTCACGTAAATATAGTCAGATTGCCATGAAATTGATGTATGTTATTGGTATGCACTGTTGCATATTCGGTATGAAAAATTAAGTGCATAGTCTTAACAGTTCATTCAAGGACACACAAAAAAAAATTTTGCATTACGGCGTATGGCGAAAATTTGTTTGCGGTATATTGTAATGATGTTACACTATTTTGAATATATTAAAATTTGTATGTATCATTGAGGTGTAAAAAAGACTTTTTTCTAGAATCTAGTTTATAAGTTATCGTTCATTTATTACTCATTCAAGACCCTAAAATATTTGGCTAACCTAAAATTTAACCAAATGATCTTAAAGGGTTGTAAGAATCATACAATAGAGATAAAAACTTTAGTTAAGTTTTCTTTATTTTTCATTGAACCAACATTTTAGAACTTTTTCTGATAAAAAAATAATTTTGCTAAGCATGCATTTTTTACCCTTTACCCAGTCAAATGTGAACTTTTACGTTACTTTCCTTTTTTAACACTTTTCAACAAAGTTGAAAAGTGGCTATGATTTCGGTTTGTCTGTCCTTCAGTACGTGCTCTAAGTCTCGTAAACATACTCGGATCACTCTGAAATTTTTGAAGATTATGGACGTTTACCCTAACACAAACCCTATTTCAAATGAAGTTTTTACCATGATTAGTTTATTTACTGGGACAGTCAAAAGTTTACCGTTGCATAAAGGCCTATGGGAAAAAATAGTTTCAAGTGAATATTAAAGATGCTACACCCAGTCAAACGTATTGAAATTTGCATGCATTTACGAACTGTACTAAAATATGCTGCGAAAGAAATAGCTATTATTAATTTACTGGGCCGCACAAAAGAATTCCATTATATAAATGGTAAAGTTGGTAATTGTGTGCGACATATTTTAAATATATTAAACTATTTTATGATTAAAAAAAAATTGATGTCATCGCTGAGGCTTAAAATCTTTACACGATGTAGTCATGCATAATACGAAGTGTATAGCATTTACAGGGACACACAAAAGATTTCAAATAACATATTTTTCCGAAGCACTGTATATGTATCTGACAATGGCTGATGGTTGGATGACATCCATTTTAATTATGATATGTTTTCCTAAGTTTCACTAAATCTATGCATATTATATGGTGTGTATAAAGCTATAGTTGACATACAGGGATACACGAAAGAGTTTGCAAATGTTCCTGTTGTAGGCTCTTTCAGAGCGAGTGTTTTAGTTAAAAATAAATTTTAGCTAAAGACTGGCCTGTATAAAGGTACTAGACAAACTACAAGGCTAATTGAAAGAATTCAAGTATGTTTCCATCTATTAGTATAAATTGCTAAAAGAGAAATTTCAAACTGCTAGGCATTTTCTTGCTAAACTAAATTTCCCAATTATATAGTATGGATATCAACCATCAGATTTAATATAATGCTGCTCAAAAGTATTGGAATACATATTTGGCTATAGACAATAGCCTTAATTCCTTAAATAACGAAATTTTGATAAAGATTTCAAGTAGTGTTGGAAAGTGTTTCATAATCTATGCTTAAGGGGCTACTTCAGTCAAATGAAAAGAGCCGTTCGTTAATGCTAATCCTATGGAAGAAATTTATAAAGATATCTCGGTTGCATTTTAATATTTTTAAATGATTCTTTTTGCACTGGATAGCTGAGATCGATCTGTATGCAGGTCGTTTTTAACTTTTTCGATTTGGGTTGCAGATATTTTTGATGAGGATGCTTTCGCTTTCCAAACCGGTTCCAAAAATGAAAGCGTCCTCCTAAAAAATATGTGTTAACAAAATCGAAAAAATAAAAAACGGCCTGCATACAGATCGATCTCAGCTATCCAGTGCAAAAAGAATCATTTAAAAATATTGAAATGCAACAGAGATATCTTTATAAATTTCTTCCATAGGATTAGCATCAGCGAACGGCTCTTTTCATTTGAGTGAAGTAGCCCCTTAACGCAAGATTTTTCTTACTTATTATAGATATGTAATTTATTTTACATGTAGAAATATTAAAACTTTACTATTCACATGTTTTTTAACAATTTCATAGGAAATTGAAAAGTGTTTATGAATTCGGTAAGTTTATCTGTCTGTCCGTAATCTAACTCGCATAAATGCAGTCAAATTGCCGTGGAATCGTTAAATACTATGGGTGTTTATAGTGCAATGGTCGGTGTTGAAAATGAAAGGTGTAACATTTACAAGTACAAATATATTTGGGATATAGGCAGGGGTGATCGATAGCTTTATTGCCCCACACCCCAACCCACTAACCGTTTTTCAGTGTCTTTAAATTGTTTACTTTTTCTTTTATATTTGTCCGGTTTCAATTTCTCTTTTTTCCCCTTTGAGTCCAAGGTATTCGGGTCGTAAGTAGATAATTTAGACGCTATTCGTGGTCGCTTTCCAGCAACAGCGCTTTGTGCAAGATAGTAGGATTGTTCGGTAACCCCTTTGACACGGGAGTTTTTACGATTTTTTTAATGTCTAATCATTCGTTTTTAAAAGTAGAAAATTGTGCCTTGTTAAATTGAGAAAATGCTCCGATTAAATAAAGCAAATTTGTTAGTAAGTTCCTATTGGGGGGGATAAACTGGAGGGGGGGTAAATAAAGCCAGTCTTGAGCCGCCACTAAATGCTTCTATTATTTCTTTATTAGCTATACTCAATCTGCGGTTCGACGACTCTGTTATGTTTGGTTCAATGCTAGTTTTGGGCATTTACGAAAGATATCTTAATTTTCAAAGCGTTTAAGGCTCCTCCTGCGGAACCAATGGGCAAATACAATAATTGTACAATTGTCCCTTCGGGACAAGAGATCGATATGCGTGCCGAATGAAGAAATCCTTGTTTATCTCCACTAATAAAATTATGCTGTAAAATTTGCCTTATTTAATCTCAGAATTTTCTTAATTCGATAAAACACAAATTTTTGTTTTTAAAAAACGGTGACGAAATATTAAAATTTTGTAAAAGGCTCCCGTCTTGAAGGTTTTAATCTAGGAAAATATGATTCATATTTCTATATCATTACGAAGGGTATTTTTTAAAATTTTCTTTTTAAAGTATTCTGTTAGGAATAAATCAAAGTACTACTTAAAAGGATACTTTCTCCGAACGCGAAATTCTCCGACAGTCTCCGGCAGCCAAATAGATCATTTTAAAATAAACATCTGTCGTGAGATACGGAAAAAGAGGTATAGACTTGCTACATTTTAATCTCTTATTTTTTAATTTTTTCAACGGATGATAGACTGTCAACGCAGCAAAAGTATGAATTTCAGTTTGAGTAATAATATTAATTGTTAGAAACAGTATCGAATCTAGGGTTGTCACTTTAATTCCTTAATTAGTTTGCCCGAACTCCGTTCGGGCAAAACGAATTTGCTTACCGCATCATTTAATGCTTTTTGACACCACTATTATTTTTAAGAAAAATTTCATACCATAGAAAGGCGCGATGGTTATATTAAATTTTACAAATATTTTATTTAAATAATAGTGGTGTGAATCCGCTATTTTCAACTTATTGATTGGAAAAGATTTAACCAGGGTTAAGCCTCCCTTTTAAATCAGAAATTAAGAAGTGTAATTTATGCTTTACTTAATGTTACATATTCACTATAAAAAATAAGATTTTTTTTCCTCCAGGGAACTCGGTAACCTTTGAACTTTTTTAACTCTTTAACCGCTTCGCGACAGGAGTTTTTTACGAATTTTTTAATGTTTTGTCACCGGTTTTTAAAAACAGATATTTGTGCCTTATTAAATCGAGAAAATGCTCCGATTAAATAAGGCAAATTTTACAGTAAAATTTTACTAGTGGCTATAAACAAGAATTCTTAATCCTTTTTGCGGCACGTGTACGCGTCGCTCGTACCCAAGAGGTAAATGTTCATTGGTTCCTGCACGAAGCCACAAAGTTTTAATTCTGATATACAATGACACCGGAATTTTAACTTTAAAAAATCCATTTTATTATGTATGTGAAAAATCACATTCTCTTTTTTAAAAATATAATTGTTCGCAATTACCGGTTTCTTTCATTTATTTCAACATCTTTGCAATGAAAATGATTTGTCCGTTAAAGGGTTAAAGCATTTATAAGTGTAATTTTGGCATAATAATAAAGTACTCAATGCAGAAAAATGATTCTATGAAGAAATTGTTCAATTTTTGTGGCAAAATTTGAAAGTTTTTTTTTTTTTATTATTCGCAGGAAACTTTGAAATGTATCTATCTTCTCATTTAATTTTGAACTAACTTATTTTTAAAGCTATTTGCAAAAGTGTGCTGTTTAATTTTAAGTGTCATATTTATGATAAGTTAATTAGTTTGGGAAGAAAATACATAAAATGTGTAAATGGGTATTTCCATGAGTACTTTTCATGTGAGTCACAGACTGCGATTTAAACTACCAGTGTTTTAGAACGGAAAAATATCGATTTGTCTGAAATATCTTATTAATAGAATAAAGCCAAGTAAACATTTCGATTATTACGTTGGCCACAAGTATAGCAGTTGTTATTGATGTGATTTGTACAACAAGTACTCACGGAAATAACCAAATATATATAAAATTGCAGTATAAATTGAATTTATTTTACATTTTCATATGTAAAAAGAAAAAAACTTCTTTACTTTATTGCAAATCAGGTATTTAGTTTTATAAAAAAAATCAAAAACTTCAAAAAAATTCGAGTCAGTAAAAATGTATACATAATATTTTTATCACTTTGAACATGCCTATTCGTTGAAAAAAAATAAACTGAGAAAAATCACTTTTAGGTGAAGCGGATCATGGCATTTAAAGGGACTGCGACGTAATAAAATTGCTTTAAACTGCATTTACAAAACTGGTATCTCTACGAAACTTCACCAGAATGTGAAAAGATATCATAATCTTTTTGATTGATATGACTGGAGGCTTCTTTCATGACTTATGACTAATATGACACTGACATGAAGTTGTTTTGGTGTTCACAATAGGGTGGAAACGTTGGACCTGATTACCGCTGAAGTGAACGTCCTTCCAATAAAAATATATGTCTTTTGTCATGCGTATGACTAAAATTGTTCATTGATAAAAAGCATTAATAAGGAGAAAAATTAATGGTTATACTATAACCCGGCTTTAATGAGTCAATTTGAAACCGGTTAGGGTTGAAACTTATAGTTTTGAGGAAATGTTCTCTTTATGCATAGTTTCATTATTGTTACCTGTTTGGATTTAAGTATATACTAAATCATAAAAGCGGATATAATATAAATTATTTAAAGTTTGCCAAATGAGATCACAGGGTGTGTTTTTTATTTTTCTGTCAGTGCTGATGCCGCGTTATACGGTTAAAAAAATAAACTAAAAAGCTAACATAAAAGTAACGCAAGAATAAATAAAAAAAAAGTAATTAGAATAAGCAAAAGAATGATGGATTATCATTTCATCAACTCAATATAAGCTTCTTAAAATGAAGTGCAATTTAAATGCAAATCAGTTTCTAAAAAAAAGATAAAGAAAAACCTTACCATTCTTTGAAGGAAAAAAAATGATCTTTTAAATTTAATAAATAAATGTACGAAGAATTCATTTGAATAGCAAAATGTGACTCTAACGTCGCAAAAGCTGTTAAAGATAAATATAGAAAAGTTATTTCCTTCTATACTAAACAAGTCGCACATTGCAGTCATTATGAACGCACTCCATTGAAGTGTGTTCGTACTACTACTAGTTTTAAAACATTCAGATCTTGATGCAAAAGTTGTTGCATTTTTATGTAAAAATGCATGAATGCAAAATTTATTACCGTAATTACCAGCGCACAATCCACAAATCAAACAATCATTTTTCGACCGAGAAATTTTTTTAAATAAAATTTAACATCTTAGATCGCCGTAAATATTTGGCTTCAATTACTAAAGAAAATGTCTTGGTCCAAAAAGAATCGTTTTCTCTGCGGATTATACGTCGGAAATTACGGTACAATTCAATATAATAATTTCAATAATACGGAAATAAGACTTCATCCTAAACAGGATGTTATCACTATGGCAAGATAGAATTATTATCTGTCAAGGGATATCACTGAATTAATTACGTATGATTGGATTTAAAAGAATACTTTTATTAAGGGGCTACTTCAGTCACATCAAAAGACCCGTTCGCTAATGCTAATCCTATGGAAGAAATTTATAAAGATATCTCGCTTGTATTTCAATAGTTTTAAATGATTTTTTTTTTGCATTGGATAGCTGAGATTGGCCTGAATGCAGGCCGTTTTTTACTTTTTCGCTTTTGGCCGCAGATATTTTTTATGAGGACACTTTCACTTTCCAAACCGGTTTCGAAAATGAAAGTGTTTCTATAAATATATCTGTAAACAAAATCAAAAAAGTAGAAAATGCCATGCATACAGATCGATCTCAACTATCCAATACAAAAAGAATCCTTTAAAAATATTGAAATGCAAGCGAGATATTTTTGTAAATTTCTTCCATAGGATTAACATTAGCGAACGTGTCTTTTCATTTAAGTGAAGTAGCCTCTTAACCCTTTGTATTCGAGAGGTGGCTTTCGCTCACCACTAGTGTTGCCAGATGTCTATCGTAAATAGGGACACCAAATACTTTGGTCACCCCCAATTCCTGACAGTTTATTTCGCCATTTTTTATCGCAGGTTATTCGACCATTAGATAAGGCGAAGAAAATTAATTTAAAATATTTGTATCCAGACCATTTGGAGCACCCACTCGAAAAAAATAGAAAATTTAGCAGGTATGTAATAATACATAAGATGAGACTTTGTAATCATAGATGCCAACTTTTACGCTTCTTTAATTGCATTATTTTTTAATAAAAAATGTTGTGTCATTTAATTGCCAAATTTCTGCGATTAAATAATTGTCATTAGTACTAAAAAAGTGTAATAGATTACAACTATGTATTAGTAAAAAAGTATTTGAAGATATTTGAAAAGTATTTGAAAAGAATTTGGAGAAAACATAAAATAATCTGTTTCATTTGTTAAAAAAAGGGGATTATGGTATGTACTTCAGTTATTTGTAAGTTGTTGTATATTAATAAGGTTCTTTAAAAAATAACAAAATTTTAGAAATTTAAAGTTAATAACAATGAACATTTAAATTTATTATCGTAATAAATTCAGTTATTTTTACTTTTAAATGTTTAATTCATTTATGCCTATCGTCTCATGTTTTTGATGCTTCAAATTTTAATAAATTCCTATAATTTTCTTCTACTTTATAATATGAAAATTCTATATAATAATTTCATGTAAATGTCTGTATTTGTTACTGAAAGTTCACACTATAAGGTGGATGTTTATTTGCTTGAAATGAAAGTTTATTTTTTAAGGGGTTTTTTTTTCCGATATGACAAAAATGTAAAAAGTAAGCTTACTTAACATTTTTTTTGCCAAGGATCCAATAAAAAAGTCAGATTCTTGAGTTGCAGAATCCTACCAGTAGCTGAGAGGTTTGGTTTGGTTTGGTTTATTTTGTGTCGGCCAATTATCTACTCGCGGGATATAGGCCCAGAGGGGGGAGTGCCATTCGTAGAGGGTCTTTCTAAGGGAACCTAAACCGTATTTACGCAAAGTAGCTGAGAGGTTCTGCTCTTAAAGCTGGTAGACGGGAGGTACCCGGGTTCGAGCCCACTAGCTCTTCTTATTCTAATATCATCCGCATTTTACGTGGTTTTCTTCGAACCTTGGATTTAAATGCCTAAATAGGAATTAGGTTCCCTTAGAAAGACTCGTTCATAGGACAACTTTCCTATGGTCCATGCCCTTGTTGTAGAAATCGACCATCATAAATAACAAACAAACGTTTTAGCGTGTAGACTTCTTAGAATTGCGTATCTTTTAAAAATTGTAAAATTATATTTTCAAGCTTATTTTTTATGCATCTTTGAAAGGACGCTAGGAACAAGCACCGTAATTTCCGGCGTATAATTCGCGGAACAAACAATTCTTTTTAGACACAGAAATTTTATTTACTAATTTAAGACAAATATTTACGGCGATCTTATATGTTAGATTTTATTCTCAATAATTTCTGGATCGAAAAATAATTGTTTGATCCGCGGATTATACGCCGGAAATTAAGGTATGTACGTACTTTTTTATCATTTGGGGGAAAATATTTATATGAAGTTGTTTTAAATCACCAAGAGAATTGTTTTAAAGAAAGCCTCAAATACGGTTATTCTGAATTTATTATTACTAATACTTACAATATTATTAGTCTCTGTAAAAAAATATATATATAGTCTTTTGGTAATTCTTAAAAATACTAATTATATTACACAGTATACAACTTAAAAGCCCATTTTATATAAATTTAGAAAAAAAAAGATATATTTATTCCTAGTACTATATTGTTACAAATATTACCGTATTAAATATGTTTATATTTTATCAAGTAATTACAAATAATTTGCAGCTTATTTTTCTTAGTTTTTTTCGACTTCCGGTTTTCGACAGATTTAGACGTTTTAGGGGTCAGAGATTTCAAAAAATATATTTTTACAAAATGTTTGTCTGTCCGTGTGTGTATGTGTGTGTGTATGTGTGTTAGTATGTCCGTATGTTGCCATTCTACCATCAAAAAGTATATGAAGATATGCATAGAATTGAACCAAATTTTTTGTGAATGTTTTTGGCTGTGGCAAGCAGGTTCTCCTTCAGTTTTGAAATATTCCACCAGGAGAGGGCGCTGCAATAACAATTTTTGTGCCATTTTCAATATTGTACCGACTAAAAGTGTATGAAGTTATGCATCGAATTGAACCAATTTTTGTCTGTAAGTGTATGGCTGTGGCTAGTTGGTCCTCTCTGAATTTGAAAAAAAATTCTTCGGAAGGGGGCGCTGCAATAGCGATTTTTGTGCCATTTTCAATATTGTACCGACTAAAAGTGTATGAAGTTATGCATCGAATTGAACGAAACTTTTTTGTGTAAGTGTTTGGCTGTAACTAGTTTGTCCTTCCTGAATTTGAAAAAAATCCGCCGGAAAGGGGCGCTGCAATAACGGTTTTTGAGCCATTTTCAATATTTTACCACAGAAAAGTGTATGAAGTTCTGCATAGAATTGAATGAAATTTTTTGTATAAGTGTTTTACTATGGTCAGCAGCCCCTCCCTGTATTTGAAAAAAATCCGCCAGAAGGAGACGCTATAATCGCGATGTCTGTGCCATTTTCATTATTTTACCATTAAAAAGTGTTTGATGTTATGCATTGAACTGAACTAAACTTTTCGTGTATGATTTTTTTGGAGTATGGCGAGTAGATTCTTCCTGAATTTGAAAAAAAATCTGACTATCATTCTACTGTTCATCGGCTCGTTCAAATATGGAAACTTGTTTTTATTCCGATTAATTGACAGAAGCAGAAATTTAAGATGAAAATCATAGTTGGTATAGTATTGAATTAATAATTTGTAACTAAATTTTGAAATATTAAAATGTACGAAGATAGAAGAAAGTTTTGAGATTGGCGCATGCAACTATTTTCAGTTCATTTTGCGGCATTTTAAAAGGCTTTTACCAAGATATTTGAGAAAACAAAAATTCAGGCATTAAAATGTTAAATAAAAAAATCTAATTTAAACTGCTGCAGACAAAAAAAAAAAAAAAAAAAAAAAAAAAAAAAAAAAGTACTGAATTTTTGTTTTGATATCTTGAAAATTTGTTTTATTTTCCTCTAAATTTCACAAAGAATATTTATAACGTAACATTTTGAGTCGCATCGTTGATTGAGAATGTTGTCGCATGATAAAAACGGTTTCAAATTAAAATGTATAAATATGTATTTTTTTTAACTTTGAAACGACAAACATGCATCATCTTCTAAATTAAGAATACTTATGATGCAATAATTTGGGTCGCATTGTAAAATGCGCAATGCTGATACAACATAAAAACAGTTTTGGATTTTGGAAAGAAAGATTTTTTTTTAACTTTCTGTCGGAAAACATACATCATTCAAAAGTTATTATTACTCTTTCCACGAGAAAAAAGAGCCATGCAATGTAAATAATTTTTCCAGAAAAAGAGTAAAAGAAGGGTTATCTTTTCTTTTTTCAATTCATTTTCAAATTTTTCACATTTTCTGATACGTATAATACTTAATTCTGAAACATATTTGAATTCAAATAACTTTTTTGAAGTAAATAATTTTTTTTCTTGCCGAGTGAGGTAAGATTTTTTTATTCTTTTTTAAAAAATAAGTAATATTATCTATGTCTAGACCGTCGTCTTCTATATACAATGCCTGGGCGCTTACACAAAAATAACGGCTGCCAGAATCTGTGTTTTTTTTTTTTTTTTTTTTTTTTTTTTTTTAACAATTTACGAACAAATTTACTAGAAAATACAAATATATTTTTTTACACTTTGATTGTAAACGCAAAATTTTACTAAATTACCCTTTGCGCAGATTGCCAGTTTTGGAATTAAAATTAGATAACCATGGGGCTGCGTGATCATCGTTATTCAGAAGGTGAAACTCGGAAATAAAAAGTGAAATACTTTATTAAAAATTTTTGGTTCAAGGGACCGTACAAACGCTGAAAATATGCGTCCTCGGCAACCACCATTTCTGTGTCGTCATTCAGGTCTACTATGGTTAATATATTGGCAGACATTTTAATCGCTAGTGTTGCCGAATCTGGCAGTCATTTTATTAGAAATACTGAATTCATACAAGATTTTTTTTTTTTTTTTTTTTTTTTTTTTTTTTTAAATGCCTAACCGGAAAACAGCCAGATGCGGCAACACTGTTAATCGTTTGATAATACACTGCAAAATTGCAATTAATTTTCGGTGATTGAGGAAAGGATATATTGGTATATCTTTGTTTTATCGTCAAGTAAAACACCTCCCCCCCCCCCCCCCATTTAACGCATAGGCCCAATTTTTAGATTTTCCCTCACTCTTTTTTAAAAATCTTTTGTCCTTTTAAGGCACTTGTTTTTTTAAATCGCAGAATCTCCGCGATTAAGTATAAAGACTATCCCATTAAATGATAGTGGGGATAAAATAGCGTAAAAGCAGCTATGTATCAATAAAGAAAAGAGATGTATATGAAGATGTGGAGATAATATGTTAAATCACTATTACTTTTGTTAAAAATAATAATAATAATAATGTCTTGTTGTGCCTATTGTATTTTTTGTAAGTTATTATTAATTAGAATCATTAAGAAATAATTAATGGTTAATAACAAACATCATTAAATTTTCTTATCGCAAAATATTCACTATCGATTTCTTTAAAATATGTAAATTAAAAAATCTAATTACAGATAATCGGGAAATGTATTTATTTTTCCTTGAAAGCTTCTAAATAAAGAATATGTATGACATAATATTTTAAGTCGACTGTAGTACGAAGAATATTGTTACAGCCTAAAACAGTTTTGAATTTCGAAGAAAAAAAAAAAAAAAAAAAAGAAATTCGTTTTGAACTTTCAGTCGGAAAACGTATATCATTCAAAACTTATTATTATTCTTCCCACGGGAAGGAGAACCATGCATTGTAAATTATTTTCCCACAAAAAATCTTTGAGCAAAATAAGTGCTTTTTCTCTTTTTATCTCAATTTATTTTCCAATTTTTCACATTTTCTGATATGCATAATACTCAGTTCTGAAAAATATTTGAAAGCAAATAACTTTTTTGAAGTAAGTGAAAAATTATTTTTTTCACAGAATAGATAAAATCATTCAGCAGTGACTTTTTGTAGTCTTTTTTTTTTTTTTTTTTTAAATAAGTTATATCATTTATGTCTAGACCATCGCCTTGTGAATGCAGTGCCTGGGCGCTGGCACAAAAATGGCAGTAACCGAAGGCGGATTTTTTAAAGGTATGAATAATCTCTTAAATTTAGACACCAGAATTTTATATAAGATTACTTTGACTGGTTTAACTCTTTAAAGGGCAAGTAATCGTGTTTGTGTAATTCTGAATTCCCACCGGAAATTTGGAAAAAAAAATATTTCAAGATAAGGAAAAGCAATTTCACAGCCTTTTTCAATCAAGTTTAGAATAGTAAAATTTAATAAAATTTTTCTAGCGAAAATCTTCATTAAACGTAGGTGGTATATAATATATACCACCGCCCCTCAAGTAGTTAACACTTTAACACTGAATGTCCACATGGTATCGATTCGCCACTGATAAAATTTTAAAAAATGTCGATTCGTATCAGATTTTTTTTTTTTTATATATATATATAAAATTGGCTAAATGGTGAGTAGAAAAAAAAACTCGGTTAAATAAATAAATAAAATTGCTTTAAATAAATTTTCTGGTGTTAAAATGTTTTTTATTAAGGTTGGATAAAATTTACGGACGTTCGAGTGTTAAGGAGCAGCGAAATTGTACTCATAAAATGATGAAAAAATTAACCCAACAAACAATTGGGAACAAGCGACACTTATGCGTGCCGCAAAAAGGCTTAAGAATCCTTGTTTATCCCCACCAATAAAATTTTACTGTAAAATTTGTCTTATTTATTCAGAGCATTTTCTCGATTTACAATGACACAAATTTCACTTTTTAAAAACTGGTGACAAAACAATAAAATTTTCGTAAAAAAAACTCTCGTCACGACGGGGTCAGCTGACACCAGATTTTACGAACGAACTTCCTAGAAAATATAAATATGCTTTTTCACACTTTAATTTGTCCCTTTCCTGCACGGAGAAATTCTGTTAGTAAGATGAGAAATTATTGACTCTCACTGGAATTTAAAAACGACTTGTTTAGAAAATAAGAATCCCCTAATTTAAGCTTTCATTATAAAAGCGAAATTTTATTAAAATATTATTGGAGCCGTTTGCAAGTTTGGAATTAAAATTAAGTATATGGACTGGGCACAGTGTGCCGGAAAGGATTAAATGCAAAATTTGATTTAAAATATTCTTGTCGCAGACTGCCAGTTTTAGAATTAAAATTAGGTAGTCATGCCACGTGATTACCGAGCTTCAAAGGGTTAAACTCAGAAAAATAAAGCGGAATAATTGTTTTTAAATTATTGGTAAGAATATTCAGAGGACCATACACGCGCTGAAGAAAATACGCTTTCGGTAACTGTTATTTTCGTGTCGGCATTGGTCTATTATTCATGGTCGGTGTCTAGATAGACATTTTAATTGCTTGATAATGCGCCGCAACATTGTTGTAAATTCTCGATGATTGAGGAAAGAATATCGTAACTTCGCGCGTGAACGACGCGGCTCAGTTAATTCTTTTTAGACCGGAAATGTTATTGTAAAAAGAAATGAAGTAAGTGCTAAGCAAAAGTTGGGTACATTTTATTTTTAAAAAAATTCTGGGAGGAATTCCACGAAATTACGGTACATTGTTATATCTTTGTTTTATCGTCAAGTAGAAATCCACAATCCCAATTTTTACGTTTTTTCACATTCTTATTTTATGTCTTTTGTCACTTTAATCCTTTGAGTTGTGAGCTAATTTTTTACCGCATAATTTATATTTCCAAATGTCAGATTGGCACCGGAATAATCTATCAAATTTATTTGATAATAGGATTGTTCATGTTTTTGCGTAAATCGTTAACCAATTTTTTTTTCTTTTTTTTTTTTTTTTTTTTTTGTAAAATACTGATGCCAAAGAACTCTGGATTTTTCCTGATGCCAAAGTGACATTTCTGGAACCCTTTCCGGCACACTGTGCCCGGTCTGGGATACCTAATTTTAATTCCAAACTTGCAATAGGCACCAATAATATTTTAGTAAAATTTCGCTTTTATAATAAAAGCTTAAATTAAAGAACTCAAAATATTTAAAAAATTTCTTCGTGAATTCCGGTGTCAGTCGATATTTTCTCATTTTAGTACAGATTTTGCCCGTGCCGGAAAGGGTTAAAGAAATTCATCCGCCTGAGCTCAAAAGGGAACTCGCCAGTCTTTTTTATTCACTGAATCTCGTCGATTAAATGTAAAGTCTTTTTATTAAATAATAATGCTGACCAAAAATAGCAAAAGTTTGAAGCTGTATAAATAAATAAAATATGTCTGAAGATTAGAAGATAATACGTTAAATCACTGTTATATTTGGACGAAAAACGAAGTTCTGCAATGCCTGTTGTAATTTTTTGTAGATTATTGTTATTCAAAATCGTTAAAAAACAATAATCAAAGATTAATAACAAAAATATTATAATTTATTATCATGAAATATATACTAGCTACTTTTTTGAAACATTCAAATTAAAATACCTGTCGGACGTTCCTCTCAGTCCACACAACTTTGAAGAAATTCCGTAGTAGATATAGCTGCCACCACCGATATTAATAGGTGATATCGGTCACCCACTGTGAGGATTGTGTAAATGAACACTGACGCTGTCAATTAGCTGAATTATCAGTTTATTAAGAATATATGTACACACTAAATACGCTATTTACAATTATATACAATTACAACTCGGATATAGGTGATCCGGTTCAACATTAAATTAAATACAGTAAAGGTTGGCTGTGTACTATTCCAATTACACTTTCCACCTCTCGCTCAATGCACGTTAGATTCACTTTATCGGAGATCAGCTTTGAATCTCCCAACACGAGGATACTCGGCCTGCACTTCTCGGCCCAGAGCACTAAACACCAGGACGTCTGTGTCCTTTGCTCTTCAGAAACGCACTGCTTACGCTCTACAACACAGAGTACCCTCTAGGTACGAAACCCAGGTACGGACTCAACTAATCTGAGACAAGACTTGCTCTTCTCAAATCACTGCTTTCCCCAACATAAACCCCCTTTGGAGCTCCCTCATTGGGCACATTTCATATTCCTTTCTTGATTAGTAATATGTTCCTTGTCCGCTGATCATTCGCATACCTCCCTGACAGATGGACATGCCTCTCAGCAATCTTCTCTTTCTCTTATTCACCACCTGCATAGGATTATCTGTCAATTCCCCTTTCCACAAAGAAGGAATGTCACCTTGGAAATTCTGGTACACAGCCATACAATACAAGATATTAAAATAGAGAAATAGTGGAAATTCCATTCTTTAGCAGAGGTGATATCAGAACCTGACAATATCTAATTAAAGTTACTGTGGAAATGTATTGTTTTTTCTTGATAGCTTCTAAATAAGTAATATTTATGACACAACAGTTTGAGTCACATTATAGCACGTAGAATGTTTATGCATCATAAAAACATTTTCTAATTTCGAAAAGAAAGTATATTTTTCAATATTCAGCCGGAAAATATGCATCATTCGAAACTTGTTATTCTTTTTCCCACGAGGAAAGGCAGCTTTGCAATGTAAATTATTTTTTCATTAAAAAAAAAAACATCTTTGAGCAAAAGAAATGACCTTTTTTTTTTTCTTTTCTTTCGAATCATTTTTACTGTTTTCTTTTTCTGACACGTAAAATGCATAGTTGACAGCAAATAATTATTTTTAGGTAAACGAAAAAAATATTTTTTTTTTCTCGCCGAGTGAGATACAACTTTTGAAAAATGGATTTTTGTATATTTTTTGTAACTAATTTATATTTTTCTTGTCAGATAAAATTTTAATCTATTGATCGTTTATTATCTTTTGCAATACACAGGGTCAATTTTTACATTTTCCCTCGCGGATATTTTTAAATAACAATTTTCATCTTTTGTAATTCTTGAATTTAGCGCACCATTCTGAAGTCCTGAGTATGAAAATTATTCTATTAACTCTTTTGGGGACAAGAAACTTGTTTCCGTAAAATAATTAAATAATTGAGTGACACCAGCATTTGCAAGGAAATTTACTAGTCAAAATAAAATAAAATAAAATAATAAAAAAGTACCTTTCGCGAACTTAATCCTTTTTATTTTTTTTTTAATTATTTTTTTTCATTTTTAAAAATTCTAACACTTTTGTCAATGATCTCTCTTCATCCCCCTCCCTTTCTCCTGCATGGAAATCACTCCTTTAATTTATGCTTAATTTAATGTATAATGTTTAATTAAATATGTTTAAATTTAATTTTTTACATACATTTTATATACTATTTTAATACATTTTTTATTTTTTCTTGTTTTATTTAATTTTTAGTTATTTATTTTATTTTATTAATTTCATTATTAATTTTTAATGATTTATTTATTTCATTTATTAATATTACAATTTTTATTTTATTATTTTATTCATTTATTTTTATTTATTATTTATTTATTTCATTATTTATTTTCGTTATTATTTTATTGTTTTTTCCACCTTTTTCTCTTTCTTTTATTATTTTGGCAACACTTTTCCTTTCCACTTGTGCTGTTTCAGCTAGCTCCACCTGTCGCACTCTTTGTAATCTCCTCCCTCTTTCTTTCACTTTATCTCGACTTTTCTCTTCCACCTTGGCTCTTTCAGATAGTGCGGCCTGTCTCACTCTTTGTAATCTCCAACCTCTTTCAGATAGTGCGGCCTGTCTCACTCTTTGTAATCTCCAACCTCTTTCTTACAATTATCTCGAGTCTGTGCCTTACGGACACGTGTTTTGCTTTAGCTGATGACGAATTGTTATTGTTGTAGCTCAAAACGCGTCCTGTTTAATTTTTTCATCTTATGGTGATTTAACAAAGTATTTTAGCTTATTTATCAATTTTATCGCCAGTTATTACGGTGTTTTATTACTAGCTTATTTATTTAATCCTTTCGGACAAGAGTTTCTTCCAGAATGCATCTTCTGCAGTACAAAGTCCCTTAGTAGTAAATAAAAGTGACATTTCACTCTGAATCATGGAACTATTAAGAAAGAGAAACTGACATATTTTGGAAATAATGAAGCTTCGACTGTAACCACTTTTACAGGGATTCATCATTATAGCGGCGAATTTCCACTGATAAAATTATGTTGAAAATTTCTCTTTATTTAAACGGCTCATTAATCAAAATCTTAAATAAAAAATAATAGCAAAAACGGATATTCACTTTTACTGATAAGAGTTTACTTCTGCAGTAATAGTTCAGCCATATTGTGACAACCAAGTCAACCCCCTGTATGTGTCAGTAAAAAGATTATAAATCCTCGTTAAACTGATACCAGTAATTTAAAATGCATATCTCAGAGACATTTCCTTAATAATGAGACGAAATTTTTTAGTTAAGTTTACTGGTGGGTTTGGTTTGGTTTATTTTTGTCGGCCGATTATCTACACTAGGGATATAGGCCCAGCGGAGGGTGCCCTTCGTGGGGGTCTTTCTAAGGGAACCTAACCCGTATTCACGCAAGGTTCGAAGAAAACCACGAAAACTCCGAACGGTTAGGCCGACAGCCGCGATTGGGTTCGAACCCAGCACCTGCTGTCTACCAGTTGAGAGGTCAAACCCTCTCGGTGACTGGTGGGGCAGTTTACTGGTGGGAGATTTCACCGGTGTTAATTCGAAATGGTAAATCCGATTAAATGAATGAGCTCTCCTCTTGTGACAACCAACTCAGTTACTTCACTCGCAAATCATAGACAACACACCATATGTCTTCTCCATTTTATTCACTCCATTTTCTGAATTTCTGGTATCGATATGGAAATTAGGGATTAAAATTAGTCATAACAGCATTACCGCCCTTCAAGGAGCTAAATAACAACGATTACAAAAAATCATAAACGTTGGTAGCTGCGTATAAGTAAAGGAAAGGTATAAAAAAATGCAGAGACTGCTTATTAAATCATTATTACATTTGTTTAAAAACGTAACAGTAGAATATATATAAATATATATATATTCTACTGTTAATAATATATATAAATAAATACTACTGTTACTAACTAATAAATAAATACTACTACTAATATAAATAAATACTACTACTAATATAATACTACTACTAATATAAATAAATACTACTGTTACTGTCTACTGTTACTAATATATATAAATAAATAAATCTCGATAAATAACGTTGGTAATTAACGTAGATAAATAAAGGAAAGATATAAAAAAAATGTAGAGATTGCTTGTTAAATCATTATTACATTTGTTTAAAAACGTAACAGTAGATAAATAACGTAGATAAATAACGTTGGTAATTAACGTAGATAAATAAAGGAAAGATATAAAAAATGTAGAGATTGCTTGTTAAATCATTATTTACATTTGTTTAAAAACGTAACAGTAGATAAATAACGTAGATAAATAAGTAGATAAATAACGTTGGTAATTAACGTAGATAAATGAAGGAAAGATGTAAAACTAGTTGGATGTGTCAATCCCAAAACTTTCTTCTATCTCATAAGTATATTTTAATATTTAAAAAAAAACGTGGTGACCCCAAAGTTACCCACTATCGAATTTCCTCGAACATTTGACCTAGCCTAATGAGATTCTGGTATCGGAAAAGCCTAAAACGCAAAATTTAATTAATATTCTGAGAAAATGAGCTTAGTAGTGCCTCATGTTGGGTAATTTATACTAAAACCTAATAAGCATTTGTTTATGTCAAGACCTAACAGAATCTGAAATTTGATGGAATTTCGTCCATTAGTTCTTGAGATATAGTTATAACAGAAAATTTGAAAAACGTAGCACAGCAACACCATATCTTGGACAATTTATGTCAAAACGTAAAAAAGCGTCTAATTATGTTATGGTGTAAAATAATCTGAAGTTTGATGAAATTCTTTGCATTAGCTCTTGAGATATAGCTAGTTTAAAAAAAACCGTGTAAAATATAGCACAGCAGCACCATAAGTTGAAGGATTTATAACAAAACCTGATCATCGTGTAATTATGTTATATGTCATTTTGCAACAAAATCTGAAATTTGATGAAATTCTGTGCGTTGGTTGTTGAGATATAGCTATCGGAAAAATCGTGCAAAATGCAGCATAGGCGCACCACCTGTTGCAAGGTTAATACCAAAATGTAATCAGCGTCTAATTATGTAATATATTCTAGTGTAACAGAATCTAAAATTTGATGAAGTTCTCTGCATTAGTTCTTGAGATATAGCTATCGCAAAAATTGTGCAAAATGTAGCATAGCAGCGCCACCTATAGGGCAGTTCACACCAAAACCTTATCAGTGGCTATGTATCTCAAGGTATCACGGAATCTGAAGTTTGGTGAAATTATGTGCATCAGTTCTTGAGATATAGCTATCGTGAAAATCATGAAAAACGCGGCACAGCAGCGCCACCTGCTGGCCAATTTACACCAAAACTTAATCAGCGTCTATGTATATCAAGGGGTTACAGAATCTGAAGTTTGGTGAAATTCTGTGCATTGGTTCTTGAGATATAGCAATCTTGAAAATCATGAAAAACGTAGTACAACAGCGCCACCTGCAGGCCAATTTACACCAAAAACCAATAGGCACTAACTGATATCAAGGTCTAACTGAATATAAAATTTTATGAAATTTCGAGCATTAGTTCTTGAGATAGAGCGCCCACAAATTTCTTGTCACATACAGACAGACAGACAGACAGACAGACAGACAGACAGACAGACGGACAGACTCACAGACAGACATTTTCTAAAAATAGTCAAAACGTGTTCAGGACCTTCTAAAACGTATAAATCCGTCGAAAACCGGAAGTCGAAAATTTTCATGAATCCAATACTTTCTTCTTGTAAAGATAGAAGAAAGTAAAAATGTAGAGATTGCTTGTTAAATCATTATTACATTTTTTTTATAAACGTAACAGTAGATAAACAAGTTGAATGTAGATTCTGCCATTGCAGAATTCAGTTTCGCCTCCGATCAGAAAAAAAAATCGATAGAGGTTTTTTTAGAAGGGCGACCCCGTTTAGATTGCAATGAACTAACTTCATTTTTCTTGTCTTTATCAATATAGTAGCAAACAGAACGGCGTGAAATACCCAATTGAATAGCAATTTCTCTCTGAGACATTGGAATTGAGGAATAATAAAGAGATACAATTTGACGTGCTACTTCTTCAGTGACTAGATTCATGAAAAACGGATTTTTTCTTTAGTTTAAACGCTTTTTTATAGACTCTGAGTAAAACGAAATGCAATTTAACAATAAAACGAGTGGAATCCCGTCGAATTCGACGAATGAAATGTTTAAAAGACCCGATCGATTTGGTTTAAAACAAGTTAGAAATTGCACGTGAAGCGTAGCAAATGAGGTGCGTTCGTGCGATAATGAAGTTTTAAAAATATCACTCTCATATATCAAGCTCATAAAATTGTAAATAGTTAATTACAATTAAAATGCGCAATAAACAATGTTCTCTCCATACTCATTATGTAATGGAATACTCTTGTGTGGCCCTGTAAATCAATAATAAAAGTTCTTTGCACAACAGATTATGCTAAATCTATATTATAATATATATTTTATGATGCATATCAATATTATTATGTTCGAATGAGTGTGATATTATTAAAATGCATTCGAAACTTTTTTTTCCATTGACTGTAATATAACGGAGTACTTTTGATTGTCCCTGTATTTGATCTATGCATCCTATTTTCAAAAAAATGGAAATGAGTTGACAAAATTATGTAATAAGTATGTAATTTAAATTTTAAACGATTAAAACGCATTTGCAACATTTTTCCCCATCGACCGTAATGTAACGAAATAATTTCAATCGTCCCTGTAATTGATCTATCCATCCGATTCTCATAAAATTTGGAACGACTCGATAAAATTATGTAATAATTATGTATTTTAAATTTCAAAAGATTCGGTTGGGTAGTTTTTGCGTTGTTATATGCGGACAGACAGACAGACAGATGGACGAACTGAACGAACACTATAGGTGTTACGTATTTACATAATTACGAACGTACCTAAAAAAGCAAAAGTAATTACATTATTGAATCAATATATGATAAATATATTTACAAACTAAATGTCAAGTTTGCCAGTTACAATTTTGCGTGCAAATATTAGCACATCTTCAGTTAAAATTGTAATCTGAGTACCGGCGAAATCCAAAAATTTTATTTTATATGCACTCACAGAAAAATAGTTTTATTTAAAAAAAAAAAAAAAAAAAAAAAAAAAAAAAAAAAACTAATTTCATTTTTACTGTGGCATTATCATTTTCACTAACTGAAGTCATCTGAAAGTAAAATCTCAATCTCAGTGTCACAATGAAAAGAAATATTGAAATGTAATATCGGATACTACCAGGTTATCCCGTCGACCAAAAAATTATCGCCAAACTATAAGATTAAATGCCAATAATGGATGATCGTGAATGTCGCATTCAATGACATTAAATACGATTCATGTGTTTAAAATGTCATTGAGTGATTTTTATTTCAACTTTTTATTAATATTATAATTCTACTAATTATTTGTTTTTTCGTTATTTAAAATAAAAATTATGTCAATATGTATAATATGGCTATTACTTTGGCGATTTGTATAATTTGGCGAAATTGGTCGACAGGATAACAGAGTAGTACCTAATATCGTTATGAGTAAAAATGCGATGTTTTAAATAGTGACGTCATTTTCTCTTCAAATGTTTTTTAAAAGTTACTGTTATTAGTAATATGAAAAAGGCATCCGTAATAATATTGTAATTCCCATTTATCTGGTTGCTGAATGACATCATTTTCCTCATTTGAAGTTTTCTTATTTTGCTTTAGACATTCATTTTTATTATAAATTATTTTCTGTTATTTTGCATTATTAATATTATTTCTCAGTAAATATATATATTTTTTAACTCAATTAGTGCATAATTATACGCAATCATTTTGGAAAATAAATTTTTATTATCAAGAAAAAAGCTTAACCTGTTACCACTGTTTTGAAGAAATGTCACGAAAAAGCTTTTAAAATTAAAAATAAATTAAAAAATAGCTAAAATGGGCACAACTACAAATAAATAGCCTTCATTAAAAAAAATAATTATCAAAATCGGTTGAGTAGAAAATTCAGGGCTGATGACACGACATTCTTTAGCTTGTCTGAAATAAATAGCATCGGAGGCTAATAACGTAGATAAATAAGTAGATAAATAACGTTGGTAATTAACGTAGATAAATAAAGGAAAGATGTAAAAAAAATGTAGAGATTGCTTGTTAAATCATTATTACATTTGTTTAAAAACGTTAGTGGCGCCTATAGTAATTTTTTGTAAGTTATTATAAAGAATCTTTAACAATTAACGAAAGGTTAATAAAAAACAATAGTAAAATTTACTACAATATTCACTAACTACTTATTTTAATTTTAAAATTCTAATTAAAATTAGCGGATGAAACATATTATTTGTTTTCTCTTAATAGCTTCTAAATTAAGAATATTTATGACGCAATAGTTTGAATCGCATTGCAGAATGTACAATGCTGACGCAACATAAAAGCGGTTTTTGAATTTCGAAAAGAAAGAATTTTTTTTAAATTTTCTATCGAAAAACAGGCATTATTCAAAACTTATTATTTTTTTCCCAATGAGAAAGGAGAGCTATGAGATGTAAATTATTTATCCAGAAAAAAAGTAATCATCTTTTGAGGAAAAGAAGTGTATATTTTCTCTCAATTCGTCTTCGATTTTTACTTTTTCTGACATGGAAAATGCTTAGTTATGAAAAATATTTTAAAGCAAATAACTATTTTTATGAAAAAAAAAATTCTTTCCGAGCGGGATATAATTTTTAGAAAATAGATTTTTGGGTTTTTTTTTTTTTTTTTTTTTTTTTTTTTTAATAATTTATATTTTCTTGTCCAGATAAAATCTTTAATCTATTCATGAAACAACGTGTCAAAGAACATATTGCTATATCATTGTTTTATTGTCTTGTGGAATTCATAGGGTCAATTTTTACATTTTTTCTCACGATTACTTTTAAATAATAATTTTTATATTTGAATTATGGGATTTATTGTACCATTTTGGAGCCCAGAGCATGAAAACCATAGCTGCCAACTTTTGCGCATTTTTCCAATCACAAAATTTTATAGTAAATATTGTCTTATTTAATCATCGAAATCTTATGATTAAACGGTATTACTCTGTTATCCCGTCTACCAATTTCGACAAATTATACAAATCGCCAAACTAAAAGCCAAATTATACATATTGGCATAGTTTCTATTTTAAATAACGAAAAAATAACTAAGAAAATAATTAGTCTAATATTAATAAAAAGTCGATATAAAAATCACTTAATGACATTTTAAACAAGTTAATCGTATTTAGTGTCATTGAATGTGACATTCACGATCATCCATTATTGGCATTTAATCTTATAGTTTGGCGATAATTTTTTGGTCGACGGGATAATCTAGTAGTACCGATTAAACAAATGGAAAATCTCTGTACAATTTTAGTGGTAGCAAAAATGCGTAAAAGTTAGCAGCTATGTGAAAATTATTCTGTTAACCATTTCAAGGGCAAGGCACTTGTGTTTGTAAATTGTTGAAATAATTCAGTAACAGCAATATTTGCAAGAAAATTTACTTTAAAAAAATAAAAGTAAATTTTTCATACTTAATTTTTTCGGGAAGAGGATTTTTTACAGAATTTTAAGTCTACATTTTTTTAAAAACTTTGTTTAAAAAGAACAGTAGTGTCTTTTTTAAACAAAATTTTTTATCTCATTGGATCGGAAAAATGATCGGATTAAAAATAGGCAAACTTACAATACAAATTTTCTGGCGAGAATTATCAAGGATTCCCAGCATCTCATGCGGAACGTATAACTGTCGAGCGTCGCTCGTCCCCAAGGAGTTAACACTAAAACCGCCGGGTATTTTACTAAAGTTTCATAAAATGGGTTTCTCGCCAGAATTTGAATTTTAAACTATTTAACATAATTAATTAGACTATTTTTTTTTTTTTTTTTTTTTTTTTTTTTTTTTTTTTTTTTTTTGCTGCACATTTAACATATCTCATGAAGAAAATTCTGGTTCGAATCGATTATTATCAATCTGGCAGGGGTCATCACCCCTAATGGCGGTTCTAGTGTTAATACAAGTGACACTTTCGTTCAAAAATTCTAGTACGGGTATGGAAATTAGAGATTAAAATTAGTCATATCAGCAATGCCTCCCTTTAACGGATTAAGGGTACAATAGACTCTCAAGACTAATTTTTTTTTTTTTTAATTTTCAATGAATTTTTTTTTTTTTTTTAATTCTGGAAATAGTCATAGTATATATATTTCTTATTTCACAATTTTTTTTAAAATATATATTCAATAGCTTTTTGAGATACAGATTTTTCTTTTTTAAATTAACTAAAAATGATATTTCAAAATGCTCCACGCGAAATTCTTTATGCCAAATTTTTCTGATTTATTGTTTGAAATGCTCTCTATGTATGTGTAACACATGTTACTAAGTATTTTTAGCATATTACTTGTAAAACAATAAAAAAAATATTTTAACTTAATTCTTTTGTATTTTTTGTTAAAAGGTTATCAAAAATTCCATATAACTAAAATTTTAAAAATTTAAATGCGTCTAAAAAATTTATTTTCAGTAACATTTGTTAACACATACGTAGAGAGCATTTTAAATAAAAAATCGGAAAAATTGGGCCTAAAGAATTTCGCATGGAACATTTTGAAATCATGAAAACGACGAAAATATTCATTCTGAGAAAAACAGGTTTTAGTAAGTACAATGGTTATAATTGCTTAATATTTTCCAACTAACACAGTTTCAGTTATATATAAGGGATATAATATCATTTCTAGCTTATATGTAATTATTTTATGTTTTTATGGTAAATTCACATAAAATATGTGGCTTCGACAGTAGTTCATGCAAAGGACGTGAAGTATCTGAATTTTAAAAAATATTCTCAAAAATAACTTTTTGTATTTTCTAATGAATTTTTTTCAAATTTTACTAGAAATATTCATGGTATAAATACCTCTTATTGTACAAATTTTTGTTAAATATATTAAATATTTTTAATATATTAAATATATTATTTTATTTTATTTATTTTTATTTATTTTTATTTTTTTTTACGCTAAAAAGATTGGGTACAAAAAGCAATTCCTATAAATACGTTGTAAACAAACGCTAAAGGAAACAGTTAAAAGTTACAGTTAAAGTATTGTTTTGCGAAATCACAAAATTGATAAGTATTTAGTGCAAAATAATAACATTTTGTAAGGTAAAACTAAAAACTAGGCTAAATTTTACGAACACGAATCGGCGAAAAAGTAAACAAAGAGGCGTTGCAGAATCAGCTGATTGGACAAAAATGCTTGTAACGCCAGTAAAAATAGTCGGAATTGAAAAATTCTTTTTTGTGTTCAATAGCAGGGAGTTCATTTATGCTAAAAATGAAAATTTGACAATTGGATGATTTTTTGCGATTTTGAAAGCCCACTGTACCCTTAAATAACAATGATGACAAAAAATCGTAAAAGTTAGAAACTACGTGTAAGTAAAGAAACAGCATAAGAAATTGTAGATTTTTCATATTAAATCTTTATTACATTTATTTAAAAAAGCAAATGGCACCTATTGTAATTTTTCGTAAGATATTAAAAATAATCTTTAACTCTTTCCGGCATGGTGTCCCTAAAACAAGGACACCTAATTTTGATTTTAATGTTTAATTAAATTTTTTCCTTTAACCCTTTCGTGGTTATAAGCGCGTATACGCGCCCAGAATACCACTTAATTTGAATTGCGAAATGCCATACTGACACCGGAATTCTTAAATGAAAATTTTATTTTTACAAAGAACGTAAAAAAAAAATTTATATATTATGAAATAATTTTGTTTTTAAATTCGGGTGTCATTCAATCATTTTAGTATTTTATGAATAGAAGTGCTTTAACCGTCAAAGGGTTAAAACATACCTGAGAATAAGAAAGTTCGTATTTTTTAATCAATTCGTTAATAAATTATCGTGTAACTTAATTTATTTCAAACAAATTTACACGGCACCGGAAAATGTTTACAGAGAGCGAAAAATTAATAACAATAATAGAATGCATTACAGCAGTGGTTCCCAATCTTTAGTCGTATGCGACCCATCTAATATCTCGACCCACCTTCACCTCTAATGGTGTATCAGTATGGAGATTGTTGAATGGCCTGTATAAGCTATTAGCTATCCTATCCTAAGACTAGTAAATCTGCAGATCAGGAGCCTCAACGTCAGCTTTGCACATCATTTATTTTAAACACACTTTAGGTAATATTCAACTTCCTGCAAACTCTAATTTAAAATTTTCAAATTACGTAATTATTTATAAGAATAAAATAAGAATAAGAAGTTTTCAGCCATCAAAAGCGTTAAATTAAAGATTTAGTTATGTTAGGATATTCTGAGATTTTCATGATCTATTATTTTTGTTTTTTATTATAACATTGTAGATTTCTTCAGGGGGGCGGAGCCCCCCTGAACCCCCCGTAATATCATTAAACTTAAATTTGTAACTTTCTATCAATTTGCTAATGGTTATCGTATATCTTGTATTTCTTTATACATTTTTATTTATAAGGATAAGTAACAGTTTTAATAAGCATTTTTCATTATACTCATACTTCTACATACCTGCCCACCACAAACACTTAATCTGATGTATCAGGAACTTTTGAAAGTCTAAACTCAGTAATCTAGGGTTTTACAATTTTGTTTCAGAAAAAAATATGTTTTGATTGCATTTTGTGGCAGTTATCGCGGTCAGACAGACTGACAGGCGGAAAACAATAAATTTTGTGTCGCCAAAGTAAACCTTCACTGAAGTTTTGGCAATGACGTCATTATTCATGAGTTATTGATATCCATGTTTCTAATATTTTTTACGACTACTATAAAATACCTGTTTTATTTCAATTATGACGTCAAATTTTATCAGGTGAAATAATTGTTAAAAATATAATTATTATTATTTTTTTTTTTTACTTCTAATAATGCCCCCATTTTTGTCAGAAAAATTCTTATTAACGAAACAAATTTCCGTGTTTAATATTTAACAAAATTCTACATTTATTTTTATTTTTATTCTGACGTCATATTTATTTTTTCTTAGTTTAATTTTTCGAATGGAAATTGCTCAATTGAAACTTATTGCCGTTAAAAAATTAATTCATATTTTGATTTTTTTTTTTTTTTGGCAACGATAAAGGAAATTGGTTAAATTTTATCTAAAAAATCGCTATTGATTCTGCATGAAAAAGAAGAAATTTTGAATTATTAAGGAAAATATGTTAATAAAATTAATAAAACATAGCCTATGTTCTTTTCTGGTCTATGTTATAGTTATACACAAAGATACAAACACATTAATTCATCAGTTTTGACGTTGACTTCATTCAAATTTATAACATTATAAAATTAAGGATTATGATGAATGGTTGCTTAGCAACCATTAAGAGAAAATAAAGAAAATGAAATAAATACATTTGAAATAAGTAAATCTCTAAAACAAATTAGTTTATATTATTGGAACACATATATAAAAAATTTCCAAAATTTACAGTAAAAATTCAAAACATCTGACAAATTTGTAGACAAAATTTCAAAACAATACGAATAAATTAACCGGCAAATTTCAGTATCCATTTATCATTGAATTCCATTAATGAAATGTGACATTTTCTCTCAAGAAAAAAGAAATTAAAAATCATTGGATTTGCCATAGAAAAGCATTATTGCGCAAAATAAAATATTCTATATTTTTCGAACGAATGAATCAAATCTTACAAAAAACTATACAGCTTAATCCCAGTGCCTCACTAACATACCCACTTAATTTCAAGCCAATCGGGTGTTTTTTGCGTTAGTTATCGCGGAACAGACAGACTGACAAACTGACAGACATCCAGACAGGTTGGTTGGTTGGTTGATTAGGGTTTTATGGCGCAAAATCCCTTTAGGGACATGCTGCGCCAAGAACAAGGTGAGAATAAAAAGTTCAAAAAAACGTAATACAGCTTAAAATGTAAAAGTTAAAATGTAAAAATAGCATTAAAAGGCTGTCCTAGTATTTGTCATAATTGGAAAGTCAAGTTAGGATTAAAATCTGTCTCCAAATGTCAAAGTTAAAATCAAACAATGTCTAAAAAGAAGCACAAAAATATATAAAAACAATTTAAAAGGGTAAAATCACTGAGGTCTATATTCTTCAAAAGTAACATTTTCATCATCGTCACTCGAGTCGTAAGATGCCGACTCCATAGCCTCCTCCACGTACTGATTCATCTGCCTTGGATCTTTGAGATTAGCTGTACATGGGCTATGACATGATTTTCTCTGTTTATTCTTCACAGTTTGCCACTGTGAAGTACCCCGAATAGTTTTATTCTCTTTTGTTTTCTGGGTAGGTTTTACAGTTAGATTAGTTTTGGGTTTGTGGGAATTTGATGCAGATGAATCAGGTGTTTTTCCATTCTCAGGTTTGGTTATATTTTTTGATTGGCTTGATTTCTGTGCTTGACTAGTCCAATATTCAATCTTCACAGGTTCTGATGACGGTTTCCAAAGCACTAATTTTGGCAACACTCTGGTAACAGCAGTAGCGTGGGCATCACGGGTCTTTTTCTTTATAGGACTAGATGTTTTTTCAGGAGAACTGTTCTTAAAAGGAGCTTCAGTCTGGGTACTAATGTGTCTTACAGGTTTTGTTTGTTGCTTAAGTAAGCTAGAGTAAGAAACTCCAACAGATGGGGTTCTCGATTCTACAATTTTACGAGCTTCAGGGTAAGGAAGGTTTTGGGTTATTTTTATAGTAATGATCTCTTTTTCACGGTTCCAAATAGGACAGGAGCGAGAATATGATGTATGATCACCTTTGCAATTTGCGCAGCGTTCCTGTTTTTCACAAGTTTTACTGTCGTGGCCAACATCTGCACAATGTGCACAGGTAACAGTGCCACGACATTGACCATTAGTATTGGTATGGCCATAACGCTGGCATTTAAAACAACGGATCGGATTAGGGATATAAGGTCGGACTGGACAATTTAAATAGCCTGCTTTAATTCTAGTAGGTAAAATATGGCTATTGAAGGTTAATATTATATGTTTAGTAGGAATTATCTGACCATTTCTACGGATAGTGATACGGCGGACATCTACGACATTTTGATCCTTTAAGTTAGTTAGAAGTTCTTCTTTTGGGGAAAATAACAGATCTGGTTCAGATATTACACCACGACAAGAATTTAAAGTTGGATGTGCTTTAACAGATACAGAAAAGGTGCCTATTGTATTACTATTGGACAAGAATTGTGACTGGTTGGCTGTAGAAACTTCAACCAGTAAATCCCCAGACTGTAATTTTTTGAGGGAATGGCCATCACCAAGAACAGATTGAAAGGTTTTAGCAATAACAAATGGTGAAGTTTTTTTGAAAGAGCTATCAGAGAGGCTATCATTGCGTTTAATTACGAAAAATCGAGTAAAAGAGGAATTCTTTGACATTTGTTGCTCTCCACATGGGAGAGAGATAGATGAAAGAGAAGTTTTTCCATCCATATTAAGTGAAAAAGGAATTCGGACCCCGGCCGCACCACCCACTCCCGGGCCCAACAAGGGGATGCACATTCGTGCACCAGTGCTAACCAGGGTCTATACGGTCACAAGACAATCCTATGTCAGTCTCCACCCTTAACGAGATGACTAGTAATTGCTCGCTCACTTGATCCCTAAAGCCAGTGACAAAAGTCAGCTGACCAGCCGATTGATGCATACGGGACCAATATGCACCTCCCGTCTACCTGAAGCAGAGGCCAAAGCAGTGTGTTGGTTTCCTTCAACTACCAGGATCCCCCTTTCCAGGGACACGGGTCGCCACGCACGGCCAACACGTGGGTGGTTTACAATTCTCCATGAGTCGATATACAGGATGTATCGGCCCATGCAGAATTGCCCTCACCTCCGAAGAGGAAACCACAAGACATCCAGACAGACAGACCGAATCCAAAAAATTTCGTGTCTCCAAAGTAAGCCTTCACTGACGTTTCGGCAATTAGTTAATAAAATTTCCGCCGAATATTTAAGTTTTTAAATTAGATGGGGGAAATTGAATATTTTGTATTGCCTCACGTTTTGAAATTTTCTTTTTACTTTTTTTTCGAATTTATCCGACTAGAATACATATTTGGGTATATTTGGCTATACACTATTATTTCCCAAAATAACAAACTTTTGTAAAAGATTTCATGAAGTGTTTAAAGTGCTTCGTAATCTATGCTTAACGCATGATTTTTCTTACTTGTTGTGAATTCTGCCCACTTATGTATTATGTTTTTTGCCCGCTTTGACAAAATGTGTGCTCGTTTAGAGACTTTGTGACTTACTTGTTTAAATTTTTTAGCAGAGAATTGTAATCATAATACATTAAATGCATCTGCTAGTGCAATACAAATTGTTTAAAAAAAGAATTGAGCTATCAAAAATATAAAAATTACGTACTTTCTATTTCGAAAGAAATTTCCCTTTATATTAAACAAGTAAGAAAAATCATGCGTTAATCATAGATTATGAAGCACTTTCCAACACTTCATGAAATCTTTAACAATACTTCTTTAATTAGGGAAATAAGGGGTATATAGCCAAATATGTATTCCAATGTTTTTGAACAACCCTGTATTTGATCTGTCAGTTGATATACATATTATATAATGGGAAAATTTAGTTTAGCTAGAAAAAAGCTTAAAATTCTTTTTGAGCAATTTGCACTAATAAATGGAAAACATACTTGAAAACTTTTTTTCAGCCCTGTAGTTTACCTTGTACCTTTATTACACGTTAGTAAGAAGCTAAAATTAATTTTAAAATAAAACATTCTTAAAACAACTGAAATCACATTGTTATAAATTACCATTCATAGGTGCATACGATTTTCATAAAATTTGAAATGACTCGACATCTAATAATTATATATATTTTATGTTTCAAACTATTCGGTTGGGTAGTTTTTGAGTTGCTACATGCGAACAGAGGGACGGACGGACAGAGAGACGAATGCGCAACTCGGGATTCTTTTCCCTTCAATTCAAAACAAAAGCGACTTTTCTAAGTATCCGGGATCGGAGGAGATAGCGTTACATACATACATACATACGGTCGGATTTTAATAGTGTAGATTCTTGGTTGTAAATTTTAATTTGCTGACAGATGATTTTCGCTTCTGTTGAAAAAGTTCATTAATGAAACGTCAATGTTTGAAAATATATTTTTAGTTTTAGAAAATTTATTTTAATTTTTATACCATCTGCACAAATTGAAACTTAATTCTTTTTAACTTTAAAGAAAAAAATAGCTTCAAAAATACATTAATCAGTTTTATTTTCCCCTTTTTTCCGACAAAAAGAAGCCTTCCACTGCTAATTTTTAGTTTTTAATGAAGTTTTTTATCTGTATGTAACTTATAATTTAGTATTCGTAAAAAATATTTCTTATCCATTTTAAATATGACGTCATTATTTTTCTAACTCCATGAATTACTGCTATCCATGTCCTGTTTATTTTTAACGACTACTATAAAATACCTCTTTTATTTCAATTATGACGTCATAGTTTACCAAATAAATATTTTAAAAATATTTTTTTTCCTTTTATTTTTTATTATGTCGCCATATTGACAAAAAAATTCATGTTAACGAAACAAATATCAGTGTTTAATATTTAACAAAAAATAGTATATTTATTTTTATTGCAAATACGACGTCATATTTATTTTTTTCTTTTAAATTTTCCTTAGTTTCAGTTTTCGCATGGAAATTGCTCAATTGAAAATTTATCGTCGCTGAAAAATTAATATTCGAAATTTTGATTTTCTTGGCAACGGAAAGAAAATTGATTAAATTTTATCTAAAAAATGCCGATTGGTTATGCTGTGAAGGAGTGACCTTTGCAGAAAGGCACTCTAGTATTTCTGAGATCGTGACGTCAATAATTTTACAAGTGTAAGCGTAAAAGCGACATCTATCCTCTCTTTTACTTTAACTTTCTAGAGTGTGTGTGCCCTTTCGGATTTTACAGTTAGCTTGCGGTTATTGGTAATATGTTAATGAGAAGTATCTCAGTTTGCAGCATATAAAAGCTTGGGTTTGGGTGTCTCTGGCGTGTCTCTGGCATTAGCCAGCAGCCAGCGAGTGAGGCTCTCTGCCATTAGACAAGCGAAGTGAATTATTGTTCAGCGAAGTGCTAGCGAATAGGAAGTAGCGACGGCCTCCAGTGAAGTGGAAAGAAGTTTGGATAGTTGATTTGAGATTCGGTCGTGGTAAGAAACCTCTTAGTTCCATTTTTGATTATTTGGTGAAATAAAGAATTACCCACAGCCACGGGCTGTTTAATTAAGCTTTGTTTAGCAGCTCAGCCTGAAGATAGTGAGAAGTGTTAGGTGGTGCCCCGACTGAGCTAGGCCGAAGCCTGTGAGTATGATTTAGCTGGTCATAGTGTTTTCAGTTGTGTAAATTTAAGACTGGCTCCACTTCCCTTCAGCCATTATCACTTTAATAAACTTTGTTATTTTATCTTAAATTACTGAGTATGTCTACATTTAACCTCCACCACGACCAACCTAACGTTACAAATGACGCTCACCGTGGGTTTACCGTTACAAATGGCGCCCAACGAAACATCGGACATTGTGAGATTGTGCCACGTGTGTATTTTACCGGTGAGGGTGATATTAGTGAATTTTTAGTTAAATTAGATGATTATATTTTGTTCAATAATATACCTGAGAAAAGTAGGTACGTAGTGCTTAAATGCTCGTTGAAGGGCGAAGCACTTTTGTGGTTGGAAAATATAGGAAAGTTTTTGATTAATGATGAAGCGAAAAGATTTGAACAAACTGTGATTGAGTTAAAGAAGGCATTTCCTCCAGTTAAAGATAAAAGTATTTTGAGAAAAGAGTTCTATTGTAATAAGCAGAATATTTATGAGTCGGCGTCAAAATTCTATCTACGTAAGCTTGAACTAAAAAATAAATTAGATTTAGATATCACATTTGAGGAATTGTTGGACATTGTTTTTCCTCTTTTTAATCCAAATATACAGGACTTTATTGAAGTTAGAGCACCGAAGAATTTTGCAGAAATGCATCAGATATTATCGAAGTATGAGACTCGGCATAGCTCGGATCAACGGGATTTGCGTAACCCTCGTCAGAGACCGGTCACAGATAGTAATTTGAGAAATGAGGGGGAACGTAATTTTGTGAGAGGGGGGCAGCGATTTCCGGATAATAATTTGCGTAATAGAAATGATGGATTTGGTCGTAATATGTCGAATACGAGTAATGGTAATAGGAATTGTGGTGGTGCTAATAGTTTTAGAAGTGGTGAGAGAAATATGTATGGAAATAGGCAGAATAGTGGTCATAATCGTAGTGGGGGAGGACGGGACAGGAAAGTTTCTTCGCAAGTAAGGAGATTAACTTCGGATGAGAATTTTGAAGGTAGATCAGTGCAAAGGAGAGCTGTGAGGAGGTCGGGTCAGTTAAACAGGACAGTTTCTTCGCAAGTAAGGAGATTAACTTCGGATGAGAATTTTGAAGGTAGATCAGTGCAAAGGAGAGCTGTGAGGAGGTCGGGTCAGTTAAACTGGTAGGTGACTGTATTTCGGAAGGTATGCAGTCACAGATTAAATCGGAAAAGCCTTCTGTGAGTTTGAATAAAATTACTATTAATCCGGTTGAGTTACCTGAAGTGTTAATTGTGTTAGATGGTATTGTCGTTAAAAGTGTCTTCGATACAGGGGCAGATAAGTCGTTCATTTCTTTTGATTGTTATCGGAAATATTTTTCGTATAAGAAGTTGAAGAGGTTAAGTCTGGTGGTTCAGTCGGCACAGGGAGTAGCTTGCGATAATAAAGGTTCAGTAGAATTGGAAGTTGAAATTCGTTCGGTTAAGACATGTTGGGAGTTTTGTGTGTTAGATGGATTAACAGTGCATTGTATAGTTGGTGTGGATTATATGAAGGATAGAGGAATTAGTTTGGATTTCTTTAAAAAGTCGTTAATCGTGAATAATGATGAGAATGTGAGTAAGAAAGAGCCAGTTTCAGTGTCAATTAATTTGGAGGAGTCGGGGTTAAGTGAAATCGAGAAGGAGGAATTTAATAAGTTTTTGAATGAATTTGGAGAGGTTTTTTCTGATAAACCGGGTTTAACGCATGTTGCGTGGCATGAGATTGATACTGGTTTGAAAGCACTAGTTGCTAGTAAACCATTTCGTTATGATTTTATATCTAAAATTTTTAAGTCTTTGTGTGAAAAGTTCGAGACTGGGGACGGTAAGGAACTTACTCAGTCTAATATGGCTGAACGTGTAAATCGTACATTAATTCAAATGATTTCTTCGTATGTTGGTTCTCATCACGCAAATTAGGACCAGTTTCTTCAGCATTTTGCGTATGCACTTCGTACAGCAGTTCACGAGTCGACGGGGAAAACGCCAGCTGAATTGTTTTTGGGTAGAAAAGTCATTACTCCATTCCAAAGGCTAGTTATGGTGTCAGATGCGGAAAGTCAGTACATGTGTCAGGATATTGAGAGGTTGGTTAAGGAAGCTCAAGTTCAGATGGGAAAAGCGCAAGAAAAGCAGGCTCAGTATTATAATATGCGTAGGAGGGAGTTAGAAGTGAAAGTTGGAGATTTTGTGATAGTAGAAAAGCATTGGTTAAGTTCAAGTCGTCAAAAGAGAGTAGCTAAGTTTGGTCCGAAGTTTGTAGGTCCGTTCGAGGTTTTAGAAGTTCGAAATAATAATTTGGTTGTTGATGTCAATGGTGAAAGAATGACGGTTAATTTGGATCAGGTTAGAGTTTATAAGTTTAGAGAAAATGGTAGTGAAAGTTCTCATGTGTCGAGTGATGTTTCGCGAAATTCCCGATCCAATGAGTGTCCCGAGTCCAGCACTTCTTCATCTAATTCTTTTCATCAATATTCAAGAAGAAAATTTGGTCAAACAGCTCCAAAAACTGTCGTTGAAAGTAGAAAGCCTATCAATCCGAGAGCACAGTATGATAATAAAAATAAGAGAGCTGTGTCAAATACATCAGATTCTGTGTGCCATAAAAGGAAAAAGATTATAAACGATCCCGTTCCTCCACTTATGAGACAGCAACCTCACAAACATAAATTATCTAATAGTTCACCATCTTCAGTGATTAATCCCCGGAAAAGATTTCAGATGGACACTCGCCAAACTGTTAAAAGGACTTTAAAGTCGGAATTTTTGCCCAATAAGAAACAGCGTAGGTCTGGAAAGAAACGTGGTCTAGGATCTTCAGTAACTTCGGGTGCATCTAGAAAGAGGAGACAACGCTCAGATTACCGGCATCAACAGTGTGAATCTCGCCATGGAGTGACCCCAGCGAACCGGCCAGAGCAGAGTCGTCGAGCGGAACCTACAAGTATCTCACGGCATCCATTCAGAACCAGGCTGCAGGCACGACAGTCAACTGTGGCGTCACCGTACAGTTCTGATGACGAAAGATCCTTCGTACAAGGTTTCTGGGACAAGAGGAGAAAGCCATCCTGTAGTATGAAGCCAGCCAGCAGCGAATCATCTCTATGATTGGGTGATAATGTTCTTTATTAAATTTCTATTAGAGTGCATATATGTGGTAGCAATATGAAGGAATAGAAAGCAGAAAGACTCTTTTGTACTTTTGGTCATTTTTGGATTTTTTGACGGACTCACGATTAGTGCTTAATTGTGTTCAAAATTTGTTTGCAAAATTGTTAGTTTTATGTATGTTTGAGATTTTGGTCTTAACTGCTTTTAAAAATTCTGGATCTATTGTTAAATTGTTGTGTTATTTGTTAAAAATGTTACTATATTGTTATATTGTTCATGTGTTATAAAATGTATGTTAATGTATGTTTAAATTTTCAGAAAGTACAGATAGTAATTTGGGTTATTTTGTACACGCGCCGCGGTTCAGGCGCGCACGTGTTTTGCGGTCAAGAAGTCCTTGACACGCGTTTCTATCTCTTATACTAACATTTAATGAATTAACTTTCTTCTTATCGTTCGTGTTTTATGAGTTGCGTTTGTACTTTAGTTGGGAATGGTTTCCGCAAGTTGCGAAGTTTTAAGCTGCGTTTGAATTTGAAATTGTATTGTATTAAAATTGAATGTTAATGTGATTTTGTTGCAGGGAAGTATACCTGTGTTATGTATTGATTCTGCTATTTTTCTTTTAGTTAATACAGATGAAGAGCATGATGACGTCATTTTGTAAATTTTTGATATTTTTTTTATTGTTGCATAAGCACAGCGATATGACGCTGTACGTATGTGCCCCAATTATTGTTAAAGTGGAGTTAAGTTCTGAAGAATTTTGGGAGTTAGTTCATTGGCTAATGGGTATGTAGGTATTACATAATAGCAGAGTTATTTTGAGTATGAAGTAAAATTTAATTTTAGATGAGTTCGGTATTTGGATGAGGAAAATTTTTGCGCATTGGGTTTTTTGGACTTGGTGCGAATTTTAGTATAAGGAAAGTTATGGACAGATAATTTTTGGTAATGTTATAGTTGTATTGCAATATTGAGGAAAATTTCGGAAGTTTAGTATTTTGAGAAATTTTAGCACTCCCAGTGGAGTGGGCTGTTTTGAAAGAAGAAGTAATTAGTTTTGAAAGTTTTACGAGTTTTTGGAAGTTTTACGGAGGCTATTTGTAAGATAGAAGAATGATTGGATTGAATATGTGAATATTTGAGGCAAACTGAGTTTTTTTTGGTTGTGATGGGTTAAAGTTAATATTTTAAAAGTTATGTTTCGGCGCTAAATTTCACCCATCACTGTGTTTATTACGGCTCGAAATTTATAACAAGAAAAAGTTCTGGGCATGCATTTGGCCCAGCCCTTTTTCTCTGTAAAATCCGAGGGGGGTTGTGAGGGAGTGACCTTTGCAGAAAGGCACTCTAGTATTTCTGAGATCGTGACGTCAATAATTTAACAAATGTAAGCGTAAAAGCGACATCTATCCTCTCTTTTACTTTAACTTTCTAGAGTGTGTGTGCTCTTTCGGATTTTACAGTTAGCTTGCGGTTATTGGTAATATGTTAATGAGAAGTATCTCAGTTTGCAGCATATAAAAGCTTGGGTTTGGGTGTCTCTGGCGTGTCTCTGGCATTAGCCAGCAGCCAGCGAGTGAGGCTCTCTGCCATTAGACAAGCGAAGTGAATTATTGTTCAGCGAAGTGCTAGCGAATAGGAAGTAGCGACGGCCTCCAGTGAAGTGGAAAGAAGTTTGGATAGTTGATTTGAGATTCGGCCGTGGTAAGAAACCTCTTAGTTCCATTTTTGATTATTTGGTGAAATAAAGAATTACCCACAGCCACGGGCTGTTTAATTAAGCTTTGTTTAGCAGCTCAGCCTGAAGATAGTGAGAAGTGTTAGGTGGTGCCCCGACTGAGCTAGGCCGAAGCCTGTGAGTATGATTTAGCTGTTCATAGTGTTTTCAGTTGTGTAAATTTAAGACTGGCTCCACTTCCCTTCAGCCATTATCACTTTAATAAACTTTGTTATTTTATCTTAAATTACTGAGTATGTCTACATTAACCTCCACCACGACCAACCTAACGTTACAAATGACGCTCACCGTGGGTTTACCGTTACAATGCATGAAAAATAATGAAATTCAGAATTATTAACGAAAATATTCGAATAAAATAAATAATACATAGCCTTTGTTCTTTTCTGGCTATAATTATCTATACGCAAAGATACAAAGTTGAAGTTATGCTATTGAAGCATTGAAGTTATGTTATTCAAACTTCCGTACACATTTTAAAATTTATAATATTATAAGAATAAGAATTAGGATAAATGGTTGCTTAGCGACTATTAAAAGAAATGAAGAAAACGAAATAAATACATTTGAAATAAGTAAATCTCTAAAACAAATTAGCTTATATTATTGGAACACATTTATAAAAAATGGCCAAGATTTACAGCAATAATTTAAAAAATCTGACATATGCATAGATAAAATTTCAAAACAATATGAATAATTTAAGCCCCGTACTGGCAAATTTCAGTATCCATTTATCGTTGAATTCCATTAATCAAATGAGTCATTTTCTCTCAACAAATAAAAATTTGAAAATGGTTGGATTTGCCATAGAAAAACATTATTGCGCAAAATAAAATATTCTATATTTTACGAACGAATTAATAAAATATAACAAAAAACTATACAGCTAAATCCGAGCGCCTTACCAATATACACACTTAATTTCAAGTCTTTCGGATGTTTTTTGCGGTAGTTATCGCGGAACAGACAGACTGACAAACTGACAGACAGACAGACAGAAACCAAAAAATTTCGTGTCTCCACAGTAAGCCTTCACTGACGTTTCGGCAAAAAAGGCTAATTTTCTTAAGAAGGATACACTATGACAAAAATCAAAAATTAATAATCTCAATGTGTGTAAGAGGAATAATAATTTTAACAGCAAAAAACTACAAAGATAATTAAAAATACATTTAATTACTATCAAAATATAAATTTATAATCAGTGCATTTTCTGGCGTTGGTGTTTACCGATAAAAGCATCGATATCAGAGTTAAAATGGTTAATTTTAACATTTTTTGTTTTATTATTTATTACACATATTTGTTTTTCAAAAACAGTCGCGTACAAAAAGCATGTTCACTCATGTTTTCTTGAAATATTTATTGTTGAAATTGTTATAATATTTTAACATGAAATACAAAATATATTCTTGTGACAAACCTCGATTGTTTCTGTGACCCACCAGCGGGCCGCGACCCATAGTTTGGGAACCACTGCACTACAGTGATCATTAACTACTAATAATTTAAAAAATCTAACTGAATTTACTGGGGAAAATGTATCTGTTTTTTCTTGGTGGTTTCTAAATTAAGAATATCTATAGCGCAATAGTTTGAGTCACATTGTCGAATGTACAATACTGATGTAAAATGGAATCGAATTTAAAAATTCCGAAAAGAAAGAATTTCTTTTTTAACTTTCAGTCGGAGAACATGCATCTTTCAAAACTTATTACTATTCTTCCCACGAGAAAGGAAAGCTATGAGATGCAAATTGCTTTTTCATAAAAAAAGTAATAATCTTTGAAGAAAAGAAGTGTATTTTTTCTCTCAATTCATTTTCACTTTTTCCCTTTTTCTGATACGGAAAATGGTTAGTTATGAAAAATATTTTGGAAGCAAATAACTATTTTGAAGTAAATCGAGAAATATTTTTCTGGCCGAGTGAGATAAAATATTTTAGTAATGAATTTTTGCAACTTTTTTTTTAAAATGAGTTACATCGTATATGTCCAGACAGACATTTTAATTGCTTGATGAAACACGGCGTCGTTTTTATAAAATACTAATAATTGGGGAACGAAAACATTGTTGTATTTCTGTATTTCATTTATTTATTTATTTATTCAAGTAGAATTTACAGGGTCAATTTTTACATTTTCTTCCTAATTATTTTTGAATAATAATTTTCGTCTTTTTTAATCGTTGAATGTCGGTGATCAAGTATGAATACTATTATATTAAAAAAATAGTGATGACAAAAAAGCATAAAAGTTGGCAGCTATGTACAAGTAAAGAAAAATTGCTTAACCCGGGAGGACGCGCGCAGGGCCTAAAAGACCCGGAGTGCCTATGTTTTTTACAACTGCAACCACTAATTTTTTAAAAGTAATCTTCAACTTATTTTATTGCAAAATTTGTAAGAATTGTCTCCGTCTAAATAAAGCGACTGTTTTAATTTGATTTTATTGGTGACAAAGTTAAAACCATTCATACCCAGGGTAAGCGCGCGTTCTCCCGGGTTAAAGATGTGGAGATAGTATGTTAAATCACTGTTACAATTTGTTTGAAAAAGGTCTGTGTTGCCTATTGGAATTTTTTAAAAAAGAAAAGGAATTTCACTATTTAAGAAATGTGGCGTAAATCAATAAAGCTTGGTTAAAAAAAAATAGCCCACTGGCAATAGTGGTCTGACTGGCCACTATCTTTCTATAAAACGTTTATTATTAACACTAGAATGGCCATTAGGGGTCAAAATGACCCCTGCCAGATTGTTAATAATCGATTCGAATCAGAAATTTGTTCATAAGATATGTTATATGTGTGCAGCAGAAAAATAAGACTACTAATTAAGTTAGTTAAATAGTTTTAAATTAAAATTCTGGTGAGAAACCCTTTTTTATGAAACTTGAGTAAAATACCCGGCTGTTCTAGTCTTAACATCAGTAATTATGGAATACAAAACATGCCTTATTTAACCATCTCATGCTTGAATTATTTTTCATTATTCACAAAAAAAATATTTTTTTGTGATAAATGAGCATCTATTATAATATAATATTGTGCTACAAGTTAGCTATTGTCTGTCCCTAAATTAGATCTTCATAAAAAAAAAAATGCTCATTTTTTTTTTTTTTTTTCGATTTGCGTTATAGGCCAATACTTATCTGTCTTCATACAAAGTTTGTATAAATGAGAAGGTTGATTAGAGCCTTTTTTATACTGTGCAGATAAAAGTAACTTCTTTTGAAAAAGAGAAACCGACCGAATTAACCACACCCCTGATTTGCCCGTACGTCGTACCGGCAGGAAGAGCTTGCTTGATCCATCATTTAAAACTGTTTGATACCACTATTTTTTCTAACAATTTTGTACTATTTAATGGCACGAATGTTTGGACTAAACATTACGAATATTTTAGCTTAAAGTAGGTTGTGTTTATCCCATATTTTCAATTTTCTGCATGTAAAAGAAATGAAGCAGTTAAGTGGTTACATTTTTGTAAAAGATGCCGGAGTCGAAGGGGTTAAAACTTTCATGATTTTGATGAAATCAAACACCTGTCAAAAGCGCAGAAGATTTTGCTTTCGAACCAATGAACCAATGCAGAATCTTAAGAAGTGCCTATGGAGTCGCTATGTTCGTTTATCTTTAATCGAAGTCGACGAATCGAAAGAAGTAATGCATAGATGTTCAGCAAGTGAAATGGAATTTCTAAGAAATTCCGGAGCATTGGGTTGGTCGAATGAGCCAGGGGGTAAAGCAGTTGAAAAACCTATATACAGCCATACATTTATAAATATATAAATTAAAAAAAATCCTAAATAATTTTTAGGTAAATATCGAAAAATACAATAAAAATATAAAAATATGTTTAATTTAGCAAAAATAACAGAGAAAAAATAATAAAAATATCATTAAAGAGAAAATTTCTAAAAAATATAGAAAAATCAAGGGATACGATGAACAACTTGATCAGCCAATGAAATTTGAGGAGGCGACCAATGAAATTCATTCGTTCATAACTTTGAAAACAATGATCGTCTGATACGGAAAAACAGTCATTTTCAGGGGAGTTTTGAGGGGAGTCGTTTTGCTTTCGAGAGCGAACAGTACTTACTGCTTTTAAATATTTATCAAATCTAATAAAAGTTACAGGAGGAAACTATTATTTGTTTCACATGATAGATTCTAAATTAAGAATACATGGTACAATACTTTTTAGCTGCATTTATGGACTATAAAGTGCTGATGCATCAAAAACGATTTCGGATTTCAAAAAGAAAGAATTTTTTTTAACCTCTTCGGATCGAGTGGTTTTTTTATAAAAAATTTAATCTTTTATCACCGGTTTTTCAAAATTGAAATTTTTGCCTGATTCAATCGGGAAAATGCCCGGATTAAATAAGGCAAAATTTACAATTAGAATTTACAAGTCAGAATAATCAAGTATTCTGATCAGTTTATGCGGCACGTATACCTCGCGCTTGTCCCCAAAGGGTTAACTTTTTGCCGAAAAACATGTATGTTTGTATGTTATTTATGACGGCCGATTATCTGCTAGAGGGATATAAATAAATCATGATTGGAATATAAATGCCCATACATTGTACGGGCAAATTATGATTGACAAAAACATGTTGCCCGTATGATGTACGGGAAAATCAGGGAAGAGGTTAAAATGCTGGTGTTCAAAGCAATTGGAGCACCCATTTAAGCGGGACATGAGTGATAAGTGTGAATCACCTTACGAATATAAAGGGGTAAAATAACTGTGCTAATACGAAAATATAGGAGGGGGGGGGTGTTATTTTCAATGTATAGTTGACATTCTAATAGCTTATAAGTTAAAAAATATAGATATGTACGTAAACTCCACGTATGGGACATTTTGTCCATTTTCGTTTGTTTATTCCCATTTCGACCTTTTGATCAAATTAATAAATATCGGTACGAACAAGTAATTTTTTCATTAAAAAAATTACAATACATATCACACAAAAACACATTAAAGAAATGAGTCAAGGCATATTAAATGAAAGTATACGTAGAATATTTTTCATAAACTTGTAGAAATTTTTCGGTAATTCCAGTGTTTACATAAGGGTATTTCTATGAGCACTTGTCGTGTAAGTCACATTATTAGTAATTGCTAAGTTGTTGGTAGCATAGCCTTATTCAATTAATAAAATATCTCTGATAAAATAAGTCACATTTTCCGTTCTAAAATACTGGTATCCAAATTCGTAGTATGTGACTTACACGACCTGTGCTCATGGAAACACCCATACATAACTTCAATGGCGTTACCAGGGTAGGCGCCCAACTGCTCTGAATATTGGTAATTTTTGAAAGTTCTTTTGGCTTTATCTAACTGGAAAACTTTCTGTTATTGATGGAGAACAAAACAGTACAATATTATTAATCTCGAGCATCTACCTTGATTATGCCACTGCGCAACTTGAAAAAGCAATAAAAGTTTTTTAAAGTTAATGACAATAAAGACAATACAAAGGATAATGTCACAATAATTCCATTCATGTTTTTTTTTTCAAAATATTTAAACTTAATTAAAGTCTCAGGGAAACAAGTGATTTTGTTATTTTTGCTTTCTCAACGCAATCGTCTTTTTATTAGCGGTTTTACTAATTTGACGTACATATTACACAAAGAACAATTGCCACATAAGTTTTTGAAAGGAGTTGGCTTTGAGATATTTGTAATTCAAAACTTTTAATTTTCTTCACTAATGAAGAATGGAATGTGATGCAATATCAATAGTTCTTTACTGGGGGATGGGGAAACGAAATACAGAGAGTTAAAAAGTTTACCTTTCAGTTGAAGAAATGTGGATTTATTTCTCTACCTTTTAATTTGTTTTAATACTTTTTCGCCAAAACAAAAGGTAAATAGTTGCGAAAAATATCGGAGTGGAAATAACCTTTTCAACCCTCAGGATCTGAGAACGCCGAGGTATTTTGAGATAATTTAATTCGTATATTTTAATTCCCACCAGAAAATTGAAACAGCGTTTATTTGCTTTAATTGATAACAAACATTCCGTATTTAGATAAAACGAAATTAGCCATTGAATTTTTCTGGTGTAAAATAAGATTTTCTGAACTACATAGTTTCTTGAACTTGTTCTATCATGGGAATTAAAGGGGTAACTCCTCTCGCTACCGTGATAGTCACTGGCTACGAGCTTCACAATATTTATGGGGCCATCCATAAATGATGCAACGCATGGAAGGAGGGGGGGTGAAATTATGTGCAGTTTATGACAGGGTGTGGGAGGGAGTAAGAAGAAGTGTGACATCACAAATTTTGTTTAAAATGAAAAACATTAAATGTTGGCAGATTAAATTATGAAATTCGTATTCATAAAGTAAAAGTAAAACTTAAAAACATATAAATTCCTTTTTAATTTCCAAAATATCAATTTTTTTTTCACAATAATATTTTGTTATTCTTGCATTTCAACTATGATTTTTGTTGTAAACCTTAATCTTATGTCATACAAAATAAGTACACTACTAATTTTTATTGTTATGCTCACAAATGTCGTTAAAACAGATAGATAAGTTTAAAAATAAAATCTGAACTGTGATCTACAACATAGTGCTTCGTCGCTGAACTGTAAGTTTATGTTTACGTAAAACAGCATGATATGTGACAAGAGGGGGGGAGGTGGTATGATGAAGTGTGACATCTTGTGACAAAGAGAGGGGGAGGGGTCAAAAGTACTGGAAAAATGTGTGACTTCATTTATGGATGGCTTCTATTCAGAATTTTTTTAATCCCGCTAGTTTTATAAAATGATGAAATTGGATATATTCTGGAATCATTTTGCCTTTTTTTAAATAAGGAGAATATTTATTTTACAAAAAAGTGGTATGATCAGATTCCTTGTATTGTACATTTTTTTAACATTAGAGTCTATTTTCAACATAATTCATCGGTTACAAGCATATATCCATTTGACATTAAAAGAAGATGTTTCAATATCTAAAAAAAAGACCAAAATAGAGTACACATATTATAGTCCCACTGTTTACATATATTCAATAAATAAGACTGATCATACTAAAATAAATTGTTAACTCTGTGTATTCTAAAGCATTGTTTCTTTTTTTTCATTTAAAAGTGTTTTTCGTTTTTTCTAAAACATTTCACTTTTTCATTTATGCCATTTATCGAATAATGGTGATACGATCAACTGTGTATTTTAACTTATCCATTTACAACGTCCAATAACATTATTTTATACAAAATACATTATTTAAAAAAAATTAATAAAGTCTTTAAGACCTAATAAGGTTAAGGCAAAATATTTTAATTAAAATGTTTTATATCATAATTATATGAACAAGTAGTTTTTAAAACGCCGTCTTCGATTTCATATTGACAACAGTGACATTATTTTTTTCCAAACTGATTAAAGTATCTTTTAAATCTTAACAAATCGCTCTATAAATTGAAAATCTTACTTCTTTAGTCAATTTAATTCCAAGGAAAAAGTTTTCTAGCATTTATAGTTACGACAAAATGTACAACAAATAAATAAATAAACTTCTTTACCGCACTCGCTAGCAGTATCAACTCACAGACATATCCTTCAACACGCAATCGAAAACATACTTTACGTCAACTTAAAACATCCTCAATCACGAAAACAAACGCGAAACTAACACCTCATCAAAATATCATCCGTCACCAAACGATGCGCGATTCCAACTTACAAATTTGGAAAACCTTTCCTTTTCTCTCTATAACATATAATTCTCAGATTCTAATACTACCAGTCTAGATCAGGCATGTCAAACACGTGTTCCCTCCAGCAGTTTCTTTGTGGCCCGCCAAGCCTTTGCCATTTTCCTTTGTTTGACTCAGTTCTTGTTTAATAAGGAAAATACATTTTGAACGAACACACTTGCAGATGTTGCAATTTTGCCATGTTGTGGAACTCAGGCCTTTATCCCTCGTGTAGATAATCGGCCGTCATAAATGATACCAACACATTAATTGGGGAATGTGTGTACTCAAAATATTTACCACTATTACTGAATATTAATCTTCGGAATAAATAAAAAACTGAATAATAATCTTTAATTTAATAACAGAAATTTCATGATTAAATAAAGAGAAGATTACTAGTAAAAAATAGTATTACATTACAAAATTTTGGTAAAGGTCCTTACATCCTTCCAGACTATGATCCTCCATACGTAAACAGTTTACTTGGAAAAACAACAGTTTACATACTTGGGCGAAAAAAACTTTACTTAGCGTTACATACATTTGTTTTCTTCCTCAATGCAATTTTTGCAATAGAATTTTATCTTTTAAATGAGTAGAAAGAGCGATTCGCCGACATTTTTATATTCATTAATTTGTGACTATTAAAATTACAGACATTTCACTTCCGAGACTGACATTCTTTTAAAAGCTTGTGGCTAAAAAGAATTGCTTTTTATTAAGTAGAACTGCAGAGAAAAGATCGGAAAACTTGCGTCATTCGTGCCACGAGTAAGAAATATTTCAACGGCCGATCCTATACAGTTCAACACTGGAAATTCAATTGATAAACAATATTTCGTAAATTAAAATAAAAATATATGATGGAACGCAGTTTTCCCCTTGTTTTTAATACAAAATATATCATATGAAATTTAAAATATTCAGGTTTACTTAAAAGGCGATTAAAATAATCAAATAGAAATGTTAATATTAATTTTATTTAAAACATCTTAGTACTTCCAAGCCTTAATCAGTCTCTTTCTCAGAGAATATTCTTTATACCAGAGGTTCCCGAACTTTATTGGTACGCGACCTATCTCTAAATAAAAAAAAAATTGCGTCCCAGTTAATATAAAGTTTGGAATAATCATTAATTAAATAATCAGAATGGAAATTGCAACGTGAGACTTATAAGCTATCAGCTACCCTATCCTACGAAAAATGTAAAATTTTATACAAAGGATACACTGTCAATTAAAACAACAATTCGTAATTCCAATGTGTGTAATTGGAATAATAACACAACACACAAACTAGAAAGACAATTAAAAATACATTCAATTACTATCAAAACATAACTCTTATAATCAGTTTTCTGGCATTGGTTTTTAACGATGAAAGCATCTATATCAGGGTTAAAACTTGTTAATTACAACCTTAATTCACTTTCAGCGCACAGTTTTTTCTATACTAGTTTTTCAATAACTGTCAAGTACAAAAAGCATTTTCATAGGAGTATGCTGTGTTGAACCCTATCAAGGACTTGAAAACTCATTTAGATGTTTCTGGGTATTCTGCTCGTATAATTCTTCATATGGAAATTAAGGAATATCCCTTGAAGTATTATTTGCTATTGAAATTGTTAATTTTTTTAACAGGTGAAATACAAAATATATTTTTTTTGACAAACCTCGATTGTTTCTACGGCCCATTAAAATAGACTGCGCGACCCACTGGTGGATCGCGACCCATAGTTTGGGAACCGCTGATTTATACAAATACATGATTTTGTTTTGAAATAATAAACTAAATGAACTGCAATTAATAATAATATATATCTTCTCTCAATAATTTCAATAACCAAAAAAACTACTTCTACTTTCAACTATAATAATTATTGGCTCGTTCATTTTCAAAACGAAATCATGTATTTGTGTAAATAAGGGAAAATATTCTCTGAGGAAGAGCCTGATTAAGGCTAGAAAGTACTAAGATGCTTTAAATAAAATTTATATTAACCTTTCTATTTGGTTACTTTGATCGCCTTTTAAGTAAACAGGAATATTTTAAAGTTCGTATTATATATTTTAAAATTTTCGTATTAAGCAAGTTCGTGGTAAAAAGACTAAAATCACAATAAATATCTGTACAATTTAACGGGACAACTGCAAATAGTCCGTGTTAAAAGTAATTCGCGTTGAGCATGTTTGTGTTAACCACTTAATGGTCGCATTAAATTACAGTTTAAAAATTCAAATTCATTATTACCGCCACTTTTAAATATATATAGTAGAACCCCGATAATTCGGATTAATTGGGACCAGACCCAATCCGGATTATCCGGAGAATTAGAAAAAAATAAAAAAATAATAAAACATACTAACAGAAATCACCTTTATGTTTAACTTATTGATTATTTACAGACAGTAAAAATGTTTACTTTGTAATAAAAACGTTTGTAATTTTTTGCAGTGCCAGTTTTGTGTACTTTTTGCGAGCTGTACGATCATGCATCCGCTTGAGAATAAATAGATCGCTGGGTATAGTTTAAATAAGAAAGCTTAAGGTATTCTTCCTAAAATATTTCAGAAAAAAGGTTTTTTTATTCAGAATACGACGATGCAAGAAGTTAATGTTATGGAAATTAGCCACATCGCTTCTCAAACTTGAAAAATGAAATTGATCAAACTGATCCGGATTAAGAGGGTCCGAATTTGCGGGGCTCTACTGTTTATATTCATCTATTTAATGACAAATAAATTGATACCAAGATAAACCAATTACACTATTTTATAAAACTGGTGGGAATCAAACAATTTTGAATAAAAGCCGTGAAACTTGCAGCCGTGAATGTTGTAAAGGCGTTTTCCTTTACATATTAGTTAATAATTGTTTTTCCCCTTAGTTAAAATTACAATATTCCCTTAATTTGTATCTTTATTTAATAAGCTAGATTTTTAATCCCTTTAATTCTATTCAGTTACTAACGGCCATTTTTTCCTTTAAAATATGACTTCACTTATCTCTAATTCTTTCTTTAAAGCCACAACATATATCCGTTTGTTCATGTAACTGTAAGTATTTTCCCATAGTAACAACCATTTAAAGAGTTATTTCTAGCCTGTATTTATTCAGAGTTAAACGCTATTCGCTTAAGAAACAGATGCGCTAAGTTTGTCTTTTATTTTATTTCATTAGAATTAATTTCCTTTCTGAGCCCGTGAGATTTTTGTTAACCCTATGTAAAGAATGCAATCCTTGTGGTTTCCCGAGCCATATGCTATCTTTTATCATTTGGCGTTAATTATTTCAAATCATGCCCTTTGGTTTCTATCATTGAAAGTCTATTTAACGGAAACTCTCCACGTGCCTTCTCTCACCGCAATTTGTGCTTATCAGTCGTTTTTGGCTATTTTTATGTACATGTATCGCGCCAACACTTGACGATGTGAAAAATGTATTTGTGACCACTTCTTCTCTGTAAGTACTAGCGATCGGACCTATCTCTGCGAGGGTCCCTCTCTGGCACGGCAACCTTTCTTGGAACTGTGAAATTAATAAAAACTTGTCTCCAGTAAATTAGCCTCCTGTGTTGCCTTTCTCAATTATTCATGGATTATATACGAACTTGGGATTGAAACTACACTTACGATTTAGCAACGCAAACTTCCTATATGATGTTGAAACCGTCCTCATAAATATCTCGGGCGCGACGATTAAGTGGTTAACAGGGTTCGACTATATAGCTATTTTGCAAATCGTGAAAAAAAGCATAGCAGCTTCATTGATGGGTTTAACCTTACTATCATATATTTATGTCAATGTCTGAATGATTTTGATTTTGTATTAAATTCCCTGTTGTAGAACGTAAGTAAAATCATGCACGAAATTTGTGTCACATATAGACGTGCAGCTGTAGCGTAGTCATTGTGGGAATCCAAATGCTCAGGATACCACTAATTTTGTAAAGTTTTGTTGACTTATTTAATTAGAGAATAATCTGCTATAATTAAAGCAAAGAAAACTTCACAATATTATTATTATTATTATTCAGAGCATTTGAACTCCTTTCCTGGCTACGCCCAGACATACATCGTGGAGAGACTATTTCTGAAAACAATCAAATCATGTTCAAGACATTCTAAAACGTATAAATCTTTCAAAAACACAAAAATGTCACTTTAAATTTTTCATAAACCCAACATATGATGTAATTTTCAAATTAATTAAACTTGAAAGTGCATTTCCAGTTCTGTTCGAAGAATAAAAAATTAAATAATACAATCTTTTTAAACATAAAAAAAATTTTAATCCCTGAAAAGCAGCTTCATTTTTTCTTTTAATCAATAAATTTTTAAAAGAGGAGAAAAACATTATGAATATGGAAGACAAAAATTAATGAAAAATATGTCAGAATAAACAAATTTTTCTATCAGCGAGGAGTACCATTCGGGAAATACACAAAGCATATTTTATTTTTTTATTTCAAAAATGAGTTTTGTTTTTGTCGTCTGCGATAAGAATTTATCAGTAATGAGTTTTCGACATTTCTTGCCAGATTTTTAATTATTTTATTCGTGTTTTAATATTTTCAACAACACTTTTTTAAATTGTAAGTTTTTAACTTTAAAACTTCAACAAAGCTAGACAGTAGCATAAAATTAACAGTAAAAATTTAGACACTTTCCGAAAATATTTAGAAAAGTATAAAATTACAAACGATTAAGTTTGAAAGTTATGAAATTTGGGAAACATGTTTGGTATTATAAATATGCAGATTGAACTTCTAGTTCACAACTATTTTTGCATTTTTTCATACTTTAAATAAATAAATAAATAAATAACTAGAAGCCTTGTAGACTACTCTTTTCATGCTTGTTCGTTAAGATATTTTTGTAATTACACAGGTCTGCAATGGTTTTCCTCTTTGAAATCTGAGTAACGTTTTCTATAGTTTCTGATGTGCTGATTATGAGAAAAATAATAAAAAAATTCCATCACGTCAGGATTTTTTGATATTGAATATTTAAGATTTTTCTGAAAAATGTCTGAGCGTCTACATTTTAAAATGTATAAAACATCATTAAATTACTTCAGCTTAATTTTTATTGCATTTAATTAGTGTAAGGTGACATAGAAATTACTTCAAAACAGTAATTTGTTAATTACTACATAATAAGTATAAGTAATTCACATTAACCATGTTGAAAACGGGTCATTTTGGCTTAATTTAGTAATGCGCTCATTAATACATAATGATTAGGTAATATAACCTAATTGTTGTAAATATTAGTCGAAAAGGGTGTAATAAAGATAAACCAAAGGGTTTTTGTATAAGTACCCGCACTGATTTAGAAAATTAACAGTTGAAGTGCGCATCTTGCAACATAACCTTTAAAATGTCATCGCGAAGCTGTTTAAATTCTCCGAATTATTTTTGTTATATTTGCGGGATATTTATGGTGAAAAAACAACGAAACAGCATTACAGATTTTGTAAAAAATATTTACAAAAGTTATTTTGGATACGTTTTAAGTAACCAAGACAAAACTTGGACACCTCATAAAATTTGTACGACTTGTTTATTAGAACTTCGCAAGTGGTCAAAAGGACAGAAATCTAGCTTCAAAATCGTTTTGCCTATGCTATGGAGAGAGCCTAAAGACCATGTTAAAGATTGCTACTTTTGTTGTTGTGACATAACTGGATACAAATCTAAACATAAAAGGGACATAAACTATCAAAACGTCTCATCAGTTACGCCTGCAATTTTCGGCGATTAAAAAATGGTGCAGTCCCCGTTTCCGACTATACAAATTGAAGATTCTGACTGTGATACAGATGAACAGGATGTATACCAATCTGATCCTGAATTTCAAGCAGATTCTAACGAGTGTCAGCTCTTTTCCCTGTCACATTTAAACGACTTGACAAGAGATTTGAATCTCCCCAAAGATGCAGCGGAACTTCTCGGATCACGATTAAAAGAAAGAAATATGCTTGCACCTGATACTTCATTTTCATGGTACCGTCACAGAGAAAAAGATTTTCTTCCATTCTTTGCTGAAGATCAAGATTTAGTGTACTGTAAAGATATTCGAGGCTTGACGAAAATGTACGACATTGAATACGATCCTAATGAGTGGAGATTGTTACTTCCCAGAAAATCTAGGAGCCGTTAGCGAAGAACAAGGCGAAAGATTTCACCAAGGTTTGAAAGAGCTAGAAGTCCGGTATCAAGGAAGATGGAATACTAGCATGATGGCGAACTACTGCTGGTTGTTGAAGCGCGACGATCCAAACCGGAAATTTAAGCGAAAATCGTACAACCGAAGCTTCCAGGAAAAAAGGACCAGGTTCCACAAATAAAATTGACATGTAATTTAGATCAGTAATAAGTTATTATTATATTTTAGTTGTTTTTTATGTTAAAAGTAATGTGCTTTTTTAAATATATATTTTTATGTGAAAACTTGTGTTTTTTTCTATTTTCTATCTGTATCTTTTTTGAAAAATCTGAAGGTGATGGAAAAAAACTAAGTACATATTCGTAATCAGCGCACCAAAATACCCTAGAATCAGCTCTCAAATTCTAGAGAGGAAGTTATGACTGACAATTTGCAGGCCTGTGTTATCATTATTATTGTTGTTATTCTTACTGTTCAAAAGCTTAAACGTAAATATTAATTTAAGTTACAAATTGTAGTTTATGTTAAAAGATAATAATTATCTTTTATAAGTGTATTTTCCTTTGCTATTTAATTAATATTTGACAAAAGAATTAGAGTTGTGAATTCTTTTTTACAGTTAAATATTAATTGGATTTTTTTTTATGGTACATTGCAAGGTTGCCACAGGCCACTTATTTATAATTATTTCTGGCACCTCTTTTCAAAAACAGAAAATCTCAACAGACACTTTGCCAACATTTGCAAGAGAAATATATTCCAAACTTTATAATGGAAAAATACTAATCCTAAAAGAATTTAAAAATAGTCGCCTGTGGCAGCCCTGATATTGTAATGGCAATGGGCAGTGCTTTTAAAAGCAGCAAAAGATGGAGCTCTAGTGTGGAAAAGAATAGTAATAATCCATTAGCCGTCTACAATATGCATAATTCAAAAATGTTATATTTATAAGTAAGTTAATCTATTTTGATTTATCTATGGAATTATTAAGAAAAAGGAACCGGCATATCCTTAGAATACTGAAGCTTACACTGTAACCATTTACATAAAGTTTATATACCATTGCGGTAAACTTACACCAATAAATTCAAATAGAATGTTAAAAGAAAAAAAAACGCTTCGTGACTAGAAACATTTTATCAAAAATAATTGCAAAAACTCACGTTAATATGACTGGTAGAAATTTACTTTGGCGGTAGTAATTCCGCCACATTTAATAAATAACACAACTAGTCGTTGACCCAGAGGCCAAAATTAGGCCTTTTGGTTTCATCTCTGGGGACTTGGTATTATATACCTTTTTGGATTCACAATGATCCAATCAGTTCATTTTATGATGATACTATGAAATTTGTGGTAGCTTAAAGACGCCATATTGAAAAGACTGACGTCATCTATCATACGGGGATACGTGTGAATAATTTTGCAATTATCATATAATTTGAGGCATTTCAATAAAAATATGGGAAGAATACATATTATTGTACATAAAACGTTATGCTGATTAATGGTTTGTTGCAATTTTGTTTTAACTTAATGTTTAACATCTAATTTAACATTATGTTTATTAACATTTTCAGTTAAATAAAGAGTTTAAAAGACATTTTTAATAAAAGAAAACAGAAATCTTGTTTTGCATTTTCATGCATTTTATTTTCATGTGATAAGCCATAGAATTTCAAGAAATAATTAATACTGGTGAAAAATATTGTATTTATATTCTCAAGAATTAATAATTAACAGAAATCTTAATCTTCTTCACTACTATCATCATCAGCTGATATTTCTGTGTCCAAATCGCTTTCATCGTCATAGTTGGAACAGTTTTGATTTCTGCACATGCTTGTACATTTGAGTTTATATAAAACACACACACATGATGGCATGACACATGTTCTTGGACAAGAACATGACATCAATTCTAATACAGCTTCAGGAGCAGGAAGATTCTCCGTCCACTGGACTTCTAGATAAGCTCTTCCTTCACTGTCTGTTCCAGAAATCCAACCATGATTATCTGGGGATGGAAGATCAGGATTAGCTTGTAGGCACTTCTTCCAAACCAGAGCCTGGTAATTAGCTCTCATTATATATAGGTAGAGAGTATTACGACACGGCGGAAGTTGATGGGACTCCACAGAACCTTTTTTTGAAGAAAAATAGTATATCGTAACTCATTGATGTCAGAAAATTTGAGCTTTCCATAATAGATGTGGCAAACATACGGCTCCAGCTGTTTTTTATTTCCTCAGATGTATCAGCTTGAATACCAAGGGCACTTAAAGCATTTCGGAATTCAGTGTTTTGAATCATTATTTTGTAGCAGCACATTTCCTCTTCCCAGCAAAAGCACTTACTGTATCGCATCCTGATAATGAATGCATTCCAAGTAACGCATTACATACTTCTTTTCCTAGAAGTTCATGCAGCTCATTCATGTTGTAATATTTTATCCTGTCTTTGGATCCACATTTTATAAATATTGAACCACTGTAGTTCTTCAGCTCATTTTCTAAAGCAAACAGTGTGATAATTGCCACATCAGTATCTAGCGAGCTAACAATAATATTTTAAAATCCAGATACTAGGGCATGATGTGCATGAAATAAAAGTCGCGTATCCGCCTCTTCTTGAAAGCACGTCAATTCTGTCGCTTCGTCAACTAGTTCTTTTGTGAACTTATAGCATTTTTCTTCACAGGTAACATACATAACTCGCGTATTCAACTGTTTCAGATAACGAATATTTCGCCATTCTTGTGAAAAAAAATTTATAAGTTCTTTCTTGTTTTTCTCGTTAGATAGAAACTGCTTCCATTTACGTATTGGGTGTCCAGGAGTTATGTGTTTTATTTTTATCGCTTCACCGACAGTTCGCCTTTTTAGTTCATCACTTTTTATTGATACTTGTCTGTATGTATCAAATATAACATCTATTCGTTCAGAGGATGTAGATTCTTGCATTATTTTATAAAATAGATTCTCTGCTACTTGTCCAAATGTTTGTAGCGATTGTGGTAACTTTTGAACAAAGCACATTCCGTCAATGATATTTATAACACCATCATTTGGAATTCTTTCAGCCTGCGCAAAGTTTTTTGTTATAACATCCATCAATTTTGATTTTGCTGTTTTTCACATTGAACCATCGGGTGTTGCTAAGGACCATGGGAGAGGCCCTAGAGGGTCAGAAAAGACAATTCTCATGTCTAACTTTCTTCGTTCAGCAATAATTGTCATCTGAGCAAACAGATTTCTTTCTGCCTTGACCACAAACTCTGACTTATTGACCTTTACACTTTGTTTCTTCTTCAAATCAGAGAATGTCTTTAGCCTTTTTTTTTCTTTAGAGGTTTGAAAAATCCTTCTGGAGACATTCTTTTTTGAACGTTTAATAAGCTTCTTCACCCACTTCATGTGCCTTGATTATATCTTCGACAATTTCTCGATTTGGCACTGTTCCAGTTGATAATACTACCATGTCTAAATCTTGGAATGGATTTATCCATTCATTGATGATCAGGTTTTGTAAAGCTGAAATATCGCGTACGTCTTTCTGAATCCTACTCAAAGAGAGATCTGGATGTGAAACGGATTTTTCTGAAGGATTGACTTTTGTTCTTTCACGAACCATGTGAAGAAATGCTGAACTCATATCAGAGTGTAAATAGTATCTCTCAACTGCGGCAGGTGTTTGGCTGAACTTAGTTGTACCTTTTGATTCTTGTGTGTCTTTATTTATTGGTTCTTCAATCGCATGATCCATGGGGATTCTGCCAAATGGGTTTCGTTGTCCAATCTGCACACAAAACCCTCCTCTGATAAAAGAATCATGTATGGAAGGATGATCAGTTTCTAATGCCAGCATATCAGCATAATTAACGCTCAGATAACGTGCGTAGTTTAAATGATCATATGCGAAGCACCAAGGTAGTACGTTCCTGACAGCCAGAAGATAGAGAATCCAATTACCTTCTCTGGTGGCCCGCACCAATATAAGTAAGATGTCTACCATCTGTATATAAGACAACCACAGTAATGTGAGTTGTCCATTATTTTTCTGCAAATATTGAAAAAATTTCTCAAACTCATCATATATTTTAGAAAATTCCATTGATGTCATGATTTTGAAGTAATCATCCGTTTTAGCAGTAGATATATCTTGAAACAATGTTTTAACTTCATCTTGAAGAACTTCGATATCAACATTGGATGCTCCTTCACGTTGTTCACTATTATGTTGCAGAAAATCATCCCAAAGTATTCTCATGAGTGTCTCATACATAAGCTTGCGCATGCGAAGCGCTCTGTTGTGATGTTTTCCTTGAATAATGCTTGAGATAGAGCCTTCTGCTACCATTCCTGCTTCTAATAAAAGGTCTTGCAGTCCAGCATCACAAAAGCGCTTTCCGATGATGCCCATGAAATTGCAAGTCAAATGAAAACCACCCATCAGCAAGAAAATTGGTCGGAACTGTTCAGCATGTTTGCTTTTTACCTCTAACGCTTTGGCATATAGAGCTTGATCCATTGTGACTGCTATAGAATTAAATTTTAACTTGTTCTTTATTTCGAGTGAACGACACATAATTTCCTTAACAGTAGAGATATTAGTAGCAGGTGCATTGACTGTAGGTAAGTAACCAATATTATTTAAGTTGATTTCACAATTTTTACGTATGGCTATATTAAAACCTGTCCAACTTGGCACGATTTGATGCTCGGGCTCTAGGCTCCTAAAAATAATCCAAAGCAAATTCTTCTTCTTTGACTCATGATGTAATTGGTGAAAAACAGGATCTTTTTTTTGAACAAGCTTTGGACCAATTCTTTGTCCAGGAATATACTGACGGATACCTGTTGAGTTTCCAACGAGGGTTCTAATCTTTTTTCGTCCATCTAATTTAAGTGTAGTGTTGTCTGTGCATGAGTTTGGTGTATCACTTTGAAAAGATTTGAATTGCTTAATAATTCCATTCACTCGATGACTTGTACTCCCTCCACTAAGGGTTTCTTCCAGTCTATCTATATTATCCCAAGCCAAATGCACGAATTGATTCAGAGAAATATTCTTTGGAAGAACGACATATCTGTTTTCAGAGATCTTTTTCATTGCGGCAGCTGTTTCAGTCTATTCTACCTGGGAGTAAGATAAAGTGTGACCAGATCGATTTAAAAGTTTTGTCAACTCAACAACACACCCAGATAAACATTTTTAAAGCAAATGGTAAAATGATGTGTTTTTGTGTTTTCACTCTACCATCAGTAACTGCGTGTATAAAATCTTGCCCTAAAGACCAAATATATAGAGATACCCTAGGTGTGATATTATACGTATTTTTCCCCATACCACGTAGTAATGTTTGAAGAAATACGTAAACAGATTCTGGAATTTGAGATTAAATATTCATTACTTCTTCAATACATGGAGGCCAAGACTTGATGGCTTCAACTTCTTGGATGTCTTTGCGCAATTTTAAAGTTGTTATTATAATATTCTTCTCTGATGTACATCTTTAGAATTCCTCTAGTTCATTTTACAGTTTATCATTCTGCCTTACAAGTTCTTCTTTCGATAAAGATTCTGGATACAAAAGAAGTTTTTTATCATCACTCATAACAAAATTGAAACGTGAACCACATACGCCTGTAATTTTTCGCCGCAGGTTTTCCTTTGTATGCGTTTTTATTTCATTTATTCCATCATTCTTTAAACTATTGACATAACGATCTGTTATTGAAATAAACAACACATGGATTTATAAACAAATTATCGAGATAGTCTAATAATTCTTTAAAGGCTATTTCTTCAGTCTTTGAGTAAAGACTATTTTCATTCTCTTCTAATGCTTCTTCTGGCAAATTGCGGGCTGTCGATGCTGATATGTGGTGGGTGTGCTTCTTGTAACATGACCGATGGTATTTTACTTCAGCAGCTACAAAATCTTTCGTAAATAACAGACCAAGCATTTTAGTATCATTATTTTCCAGTGCACTCTGTTTATTTGAAGCACAAGCTCGTAGGTCTATACACTTTACAAGATCCTCGCGCGTTTTGCTCCCAGGCTTGTACTTATATTTTTTATCACAAAACACACACAAATCAAGGTACAAAATGGAACTGTGTGAGGGTGTGCATTGGCGACTGCTGCTTGATCTACTTCGTGGCACTTCATCAGATTTATCAATATGTTTCTTCGTAATGGCTTCAAGTTTTGATTTCATTGTGAAAATACTTCAACATTTCTGGTGATATTTCAGTGCTGGAAATTCTCCTTCTTTAGTAGTTTTTGCACGCTCTAGTATGAAATCATGATTGCGAATCTCTGCAGCTTTAATGAGGGTGTACCATGAGTCCAAGGAAGAAAGGTTAACCAATTCTGTGTCATCATCGGAACAATGAATTACACATTCACTGCTGCAATAGTTTTTTGCAGTTCTTGATGGAGGTGGTGAATTTAATTCCTCATTGTCCATTCTCATGTGTGCATGTTTCGCTTCCGTTTCAGAAACTATTTTCATTGACGTTTCCCCACATATTTCTTCGCTTTTGTTTTTACTTTCTTCTATCTTCAATACAAGAAAGTATTGTAATCGAAAATTTTTCGACCTCCGGTTTTCGACGGATTTACACGTTTTAGGGGTCAGAGATTCCAAAAAACATGTTTTTACAAAATGTCTGTCTGTCCGTGTGTCTGTCTGTGTGTCTGTATGTCGCCATTCTACCATCAAAAAGTGTATGAAGTTATGCATAGAATTGAACCAAATTTTTTGTATATATTTTTGGCTGTGGCAAGCAGGTTCTCCTTCAGTTTTGAAATATTCCGCCTGAAGGGGACGCTGCAATCGCAATTTTTGTGCTATTTTCAATATTGTACCGACCAAAAGTATATGAAGTTATGCATCGAATTGAACCAAATTTTTTGTGTAAGCGTATGACTATGGCTAGTTGGTCCTCCCTGAATTTGAAAAAAATCCGTTGGAAGGGGGCGCTGCAATCGCGGTTTTTGTGCATTTTTAATATTGTACCGACCAAAAGTATATGAAGTTATGCATCGAATTTAACCAAATTTTTTGTGTAAGTGTATGACAATGGCTAGTTGGTCGTCCCTGAATTTGAAAATAATCCGCCGGAAGAAGGCGCTGCAATCGCAATTTTTGTACCAATTTCAATATTGTACTGACCAAAAGTATATGAAGTTATGCATCGAATTGAACCAAATTTTTCGTGTATGTGTATGCCTATGGCTAGTTGGTCCTTTCTGAATTTGAAAAACATCCATTGGAAGAGGGTGCTGCAATCGCGATTTTTGTGCCATTTTCAATATTGTACCGACCAAAAGTGTATGAAGTTATGCATCGAATTGAATGAAATTTTTTGTGTAAATGTATGGCTATGGCTAGTTGGATCGCCCTGAATCTGAAAAAAAATCCGCCGGAAGGGGGTGTTGCAATCGCGAATTTTATGCTATTATCAATATTGCACAACTTAAAAGTGTATGAAGTTAGTTCTAGAACTGAAGGGTCAAAGATCAGTTTTGTGTGATCCTGTCTCTTAAACGCCAAGTGTGACTACTTTTTTAAAAATTCCGGTTTCTTGAAAGGCACCACTATTTTGAAATAGTAAAATTCGACTTATTCAATGACATATTCATTAACGCAAAAAAAAGGGGAATTTTACAGTTTCATAAAAGTGGTGCCAATGATGAAATCTGAATTTAAAAAAAGTAGCCCCCTAGCAATGATGTCAATGATCTAACTGAGTTAGGAAGGCGTTTCCGACCCGCATTCCTATGTAATTCTGTGTCGTCTAGATCAGGAGAGCAAAAATCTAAATGCCAGCGAACAGTCTCTCACCACTAATTTTTATTAGTTTTCTTCGCTTACATTTTATTGGTTCTGTAACAAAGAAATATTCAGACGAAATAGTAGACGAATTATAACGAAAATAAATTAGTGGTGGGACACTGCCCCACCAATTTTACTCTCATGGTCTAGGTATACCCTACCTCCCCTCAAAGTTTGTAACATCTTAGGTGGGACACTTTGTATATAATTTTTAATGCATTTTAAATAAAGTGAAAATACACTGCAAATATTAAACATTAATGCACACTGCAAACAATTTTTCAAGATAAGACATAATATAACCAATTTTTTGGGTGACCCTGTAAATAAACTGTATATTCTATAAACATCATTTTCAATACATATCATTATACATTAAATCTCAATAATACGCGTCACTTTCATGGTAATTTGACTATATTCACGCGAGTTAAAGCTTAAACAGACAGAAAAACCGAATCCTTAAACACATTTTAACCATGTTGGACTGTTTTACAGATTTAAGCAAAAGCATACAATAATAGAAAAAATAATCTAAATTACCAAAAAGATTCCCATTCGGAATAAAATTATTTTAATTTGAAATTCATTAATATATGATTAAGGATGAAAAAATATATAGATTTCCATGAAAAGGGGACATTCCTAAATTTTTTGACAGTTGATTTCTAACATTTGATTCCAGTTTTTAAATAAAAATAACGTTAATTATGTTCACAAAACGTTCAAAAAGTGAAAAGTGAATAGAAAATTCAATACAAAAATTAATTCCTAAAAAACTAAAGTTTCATACCAGTAAACTTAACAGATTAATTTTTATAAATAAATATTACACTTAATTTAGTTGTTGGCATTTTTAAGCAGCTCTTAATCAAGAAAAAAAGTGTTCCCTGAAACAGTTAGAAAAATAAAATAGCAAGGTTCAGGTCGAATTTAAGACTAATGTTGATCAGACAGGCAACAGGCAAGACAGCCACTCGCGATTCATTTAGTTAAATACGTCATTGCTCAAATATGTGTAGTGTAGTTGGCGGGAGGATAAATGACATGACTGGAATCTTCCAGAACTTAACGAACAGTGGTGTAGTCATAAAAAAAGCAGAGGATATACGCTCTAAGCAGAGGATATACGCTCAAGGCAGAGGGTATACCCTAGAGCGTATTCCTATAGCTTTTTCGAGAAACAGAGGGTATTATACGGTGCTCCTTTAAAAAATCCAGAAGGTATACGATGTGTACCCCCGTATACCCCCCACTACATACCTGTTAACAAATTCTATGCGGCGCCGCTGTCAGGCTTGCCTGGCGACTTCCGTATGTAATTCAGATCACCTTCTGTAGTACAACCTTTCAATATAATGTTTTTTGTCCCATTAACCCTTTCCGGCACGGCAAAATCTGTTAATAAAATAGAAATAATCGATTGACACCGGAATTCAGAAATGAATTTTTAAAATATGTTGAAGTCCTTAATTTTCGCTTTTAATGTAAGAGCAAAATTTTACCAAAATATTACTGGTGCCGTTTGCAAGTTTGGAATTAAAATTAGGTATCCCAGGACCGGGCAGGAAAGGGTTATGTGTTGCTGTTGCTGTTCTCTTTCACAGCTTCTTTGTGCCAGTGGGCTACCTTTTTTCAATTTGTATTCTTGGTTGTCACCAGTTTTTTGAAATAGTATAATTCCACTTATTTATCTTTAATTAATATATTTTATTTACTAAGGATTTTTTTATCATTTTCAAAAAGTGGTGCCGATCAAAAAACCTGAATTTTAAAAAAGTCGCCCACCGGCAATGTTAGTTTGTACCATAACTTGCAACTACGGCATTTTGGATCCTTCATTGCTATGTGTTTCCGAGTCGTCTGTGTGCTTCCTAAACCTCCTGTAGGTTTGTCGGTATGGTAGTAAAACTCCCTGTATGTATACATATATATTTTACTCTGAAAACCAATTAATTGCATCTCGTGTGGTAATTGTTATCTATTTATGTACAATCCACTAAAAGAAAAAAAAAATTGAAGAAATGGTGACATAAATAAAAATATTAATACTATCAAAGAATTGTTTCTAATTTACACTCCCGAAATTTAAAAGATACTATTAGCGATTAAAAAAATGCTGTTGGAGAGATTATCGTAAAAACTCAAATGCTAAATTCGGTTTTTCACTTTTAATTACGAAAAAGTTCTAGATTTATTTTCCGGTTAAGTTACATTTAAATATTTTTATTGTACTTTTATATTCATGCTTAGTAGCCAATAAGTTTTTGTTTAGTAACCAATAAATATAAACTAGCAAACGCCATGCTTTGTTTGGTTTCGCGTAGCATTTTTTCATAAGATAAATATTTGAAAATAACGATGTTTTTTACATTATTTTTGCATCTTTATTATACAAAAACATTATTTTATGTTTTAGCGTATTTTAATTTTAGAAATGTAAATTCAACCAAATAACTAAGAATTTCATCAGAATTTTTTATATATGATGTAAGACTGGTATAAATAAAAATATTTTTGAAGCAAAATTTAAAGAAATATTTTTACATTTTTAACTAAAATCTCTTTTAAAAATGTTTTTACATTTTCCAATAGCCTCTACTGTTTTCTCAAATGATTTGAATAGGTATGTTTCCAATCTTTGTAATTTACATCAAATAATCTTTGATAGCAATCTTAAAATAATATATTCCAAGAGGGTTTGAAGAAAGTTACTTCAAAATTCTATTTTCTAGGAAAAACATTTGAAATCTTCCCTCCTTGATATTAAGACTTATTAAGTGTATTTTTTATATCTTTTTTTCTGCATGAGCATTTTGTATATTGTAAAATCTTTCGTAAGGAAGTTTTCAATTGAATGCTAAACCTTAACCCTTTTCGGCACACTGTGCCCGGTCCTGGGATACCTAATTTTAATCCAAACTTGCAAACAGCACTAGTAATATTTTAGTAAAATATTGCTTTTACAATGAAAGCTTAAATTAAGGGATTCTTAATTTCTTAAAATGTCGTTTGCAAATTCCAGTAGCGGTCTATAATTACTCATTTAACAACAAAATTTGCCCGTGACGGAAAGGGTTAAAGGGTTTTTGCTCTTGACAACGCTACGTACGTCAAGTGATGTCTTTTTATCCCCAATATGTACAACTGCTTTATCTAATGTTAAACGTTGAGATTTATGAATTGTAACAGCAAAAGCTAACTCCAGAAGAAATTGTTTTCTTGATGTTCGATATAGGGTACATTTAGACGACTCGGAAACGTTTTCATGAGATAACGGCATTGACAATGTTGCCAGCGATGTACTTTTTTAAAATTCCGATTTGTTAATCGGCACCACTTTTCTGAAATGGCAAAATTCTCTTTGTTTTTAATTTAATTTATATGCCATTAAATATTACTATTTCAAAATAGTGGTGTCAATCAAGAAATCGGAATTTAAAAAAAGATAGCTCATTGCCAAGTCTGTCAGGGTCAAAGATCAGCTTTGTGTGATCCAGTCTCTTAAACGCCAGGTGTTGCCAGTGGAATACTTTTTTAAAAATTCCGGTTTCTTGAAAGGCACCACTATTTTGAAATAGTAAAATTCGCCTTATTCAATGACATATTCATTAACGCGAAAAGAAGGGGAATTTTACAGTTTCATAAAAGCGGTGCCAATGATGAAATCTGAATTTTTAAAAAGTAGCCCCCTGGCAATGCTGTTAATGCTCTTACTGAGTTAGGAAGGCGTTTCCGACCCGCATTCCTATGTAATTCTGTGTCGTCTAGATCAGGAGTGCAAAAATCTAAATGCCAGCAAACAGTCTCTCACCACTAATTTTTATTAGTTTTGTTCGCTTAAATTTTATTAGTTCTGTAACAAAGAAATATTCAGACGAAATAGTAGACGAAAAATAACGAAAAGAAATTAGTGGTGGGACACTGCCCACCAATTTTACTCTCATGGTCTAGGTGTACCCTACCTCCCCTCAAAATTTGTAACATCCTAGGTGGGACACTTTGTATATAATTTTTAATGCATTTTAAATAGAGTGGAAATACACTGCAAATATTAAACATTAATGCACATCGCAAACAATTTTTCAAGATAAGACATAATATAACCAAATTTTTGGCTGTCCCTGTAAATAAACTGTATATTCTATAAACATCATTTTCAATACATATCATTATACATTAAATCTCAATAATACGCGTCACTTTCATGGAATTTGACTATATTGACGCGAGTTAAAGCTTAAACAGACAGAAAAACCGAATCCTTAAACACATTTAACTATGTTGGAAAGTGTTAAAAGGTGGATTGTTTTACAGATTTAAGCAAAAAGAAGCATACAAGAATAGAAGAAATAAACGAAATTATCAAGAAGAATCCCATTCGAAAAGAAATAATTTGAATTTGAATTTCATCAAAATATGATTAAGGATGAAAAAATATATAGATTTCCATAAAAAGGGGACATTCCTAAATTTTTTGACAGTTGATTTATAACATTTGATTCCATTTTTTTTTTTTTTAAATAAAAATAACGTTGATTATGTTCACAAAACATTCATAAAGGGAAAAAAAAAGTTCAATACAAAAATCAATTTATAAAAAATAGAAGTTTCACACCAGTAAAAATAATAGATTAATTTTTATACTTGAATATTACATTTTACTCTGTTATTCCACCTCTGGAACGATTCCTAATCAAAAAAGTAACTGTTCCCTGAAACAGTTAGGAAATTAAATATCAAGATTCTGTCGGAATTACGATTAAAATATGTCAGACAGGCTAGACAGCGACTCGCTATTCATTTAATTGAATACGTCATTGCTCAAATATCTGTAGTTGGCGTTGGCAGGAAGATAAATGACATGACTGGAATCTTCCAGAACTTAATGAATTCTATGTGGCGCTGCTCTCATGCTTGGCTGACGACTTCCGATGGTAATTTCCGCCACTTTTTGTAGTACAAACTTTCAATAAAATGTTTTTTGTCCCATTAATGTGTTGCTGTTGCTCTCTTTCACTGCTTCTTTGTGCCAGTGGGCTACGTTTTTTTAATATGATTTCTAGATTGGCACCAGTTTTTTGAAATCCTATAAGTCCCCTTTTTTCGCTTTAATTAATATTTTTTTTAATAGGAAGTACTTTACCATTTTCAAAAAGTGGTGCCGATCAAAAAAAATCTGAATTTTAAAAAAGTCGCCCATTGCAACGTTAGTTTGTACCATAACTCGCAACTATGGCATTATGGCATTTTGCTATGTGATTCCGAGTCGTCTGTGTGCTTCCTAAACCTCCGGTAGGTTTGTCGGTATGGTAGTAAAACTCCCTGTATGTATACATATATATTTTACTCTGAAAACCAATTAATTGCATCTGGTGTGGTAATTGTTATTTATTTATGTACAATCCACTAAAAGAAAAAAAAATAGAAGAAATGGTGACTTAAATAAAAAAAGACGTGTGGCACTCGGGGACTGCCGCGGTAAAGCTATTGCATAGTATTTTTTATCAATTTATGCAATTATAACTATTTATTTATTTTTTATTTATGCAGTTTTTTTTGTCTTTGATATTAATTCAAGTTACACTTTTTGAGCGTGATGGCCGATAACAATTTTTTTTTCTTTTATTGAACAAATCAGAAGTTAATATCGTTTAAAATATTTTTGTTATCTTACAATACATGTAGGTAAATCAGGAATTTTTATCATTGAAACTATACGTTAATGGTAGCTGAAATAAAAAACATAAGTTTGAGACTTGATATTCTCAAAATATCTGAAAAATACCGCGTCAATGTCTGCCGAAGTCTAACGAAGGATACCGTGCCGAAGTGTTCCAAACTGAAGCGACGTTAGCCGGAGTGTTAGTTTCTTTTTTTCTCGTTACGGAATTTCTAGATTCTTTCGCCGAGGTTAAAGCCCGCGATAAAAGCTATGCAATACCTAAATAAATCACCAAAAAAAAAATCGGCCGCGCTACGAAAATTAGATCGCGATCTCCTGTCACCAAAAATTAAAACTGTCTCATAATAAATTACCAAACAAAATTTGGCCGCGCTACGAAAATTAGATCGCGAGTTATAAGCATTTTAAATTTTTCGACCCTCACCGTGGGGGATCTCCTGTCACCAAAAGTAACACTGTCTCATAGTAAATTACCAAACGAAATTTGGCCGCATTACGAAAATTAGATCGCGAGTTATAAGCATTTAAAATTTTTCGACCCTCCCCATGGGGGATCTCCTGTCACTAAAAATTAACACTGTCTCATAATAAATTACCAAACAAAATTTGGCCGCGCTAAGAAAATTGATCGCGAGTTATAAGCATTTTAAATTTTTCGACCCTCACCGTGGGGGGTCTTCTGTCACCAAAAATTAACACTGCTTCATAATAAATCACCAAACAAAATTTGGCCGCGCTACGAAAATTAGATCGCGACTTATAAGCACTTTAAATTTTTCGACCCTCACCATGGGGGATCTCCTGTCACCAAAAATTAACACTGTCTCATAATAAATTACCAAACAAAATTTGGCGGCGCTACGAAAATTAGATCGCGAGTTATAAGCATTTTAAATTTTTCGACCCTCACCATGGGGGGGGGGGTCTCCTGACACCAAAAATTAACACTGTCTCATAATAAATTACCAAACAAAATACGGCCGCGCTACGAAAATTAGATCGCCAGTTATAAGCATTTTAAATTATTCGACCCTCACCATGGGGGATCTCCTGTCACCAAAAGTAACACTGTCTCATAGTAAATTACCAAACAAAATTTGGCCGCGCTACGAAAATTGATCGCGAGTTATAAGCATTTTAAATTTTTCGACCCTCACGGTCGGGGGGGGGGGATCTCCTGTCACCAAAAATTAACACTGTTTCATAATAAATTACCAAACAAAATTTGGCCGCGGTACGAAAATTAGATCGCGAGTTATAATCATTTTAAATTTTTCGACCCTCGCCAAGAGGGGGTCTCCTGTAATCAAAAGTAACACTGTCTCATAGTAAATTACCAAACAAAATTTGGCCTCACTACGAAAATTAGATCGCGAGTTATAAGCACTTTAAATTTTTCGACCCTCACGGTCGGGGGGGGGGATCTCCGGTCACCAAAAATTAACACTGTTTCATAATAAATCACCAAACAAAATTTGGCCGCTCTAAGAAAATTAGATCGCGAGTTATAAGCATTTTAAATTTTCGGACCCTCAACGTGGGGGGGTCACCTGTCACCAAAAGTAACACTGTCTCATAATAAATTACCAAACAAAATTTGGCCACGATACGGAAAGTAGATCGCGAGTTATAAGCACTTTAAATTTTTCGACCCTCACCATGGGGATCTCCTGTCACCAAAAATTAACACTGTCTCATTATAAATTACCAAACAAAATTTGGCCGCGCTACGAAAATTAGATCGCGAGTTATAAGCATTTTAAATATTTTTGACCCTCACCGTGGGGGTCTCCTGTCACCAAAAATTAACCCTGTCTCATAATAAATTACCAAACAAAATTTGGCCGCGCTACGAAAATTAGATCGCTAGTTATAAGCATTTTAAATTTTTCGATCCTCACCATTGGGCGGGTCTCCAATCACCAAAAGCTACATTATCCTACCTTGTTTTATCTTAAGACGATTCTTTTCTATACACATTCTATCAGGAATTTTTATTATTGAAACTTTTGATTTATAGTAACTGAAATAAGAAATATAAGTTTGAGACTTGATATCCTCTAAATATCTGAAAAGTACCGCATCAATATTTGCCGAAGTCTACCGAAGGATACCATGCCGAAGTCTACCGAGCTGAAACAACGTTAGCCGAGTGTTAGGTTTTTTCGTTACCGACGTGTTAGGATTTTTCGCGTTACGGAAATTTTGGATTCGGTCGCCGCGCTCAAAGCCCGTGATAAAAGCTATGCAATAGCTTAAAAATATTAATACTATCAAAGAATTGTTTCTAATTTACGCTCCCGAAATTTAAAAGATAATATTGGCGATTAAAAAATGCTGTTGGAGAGATTATCGTAAAAACTCAAATGCTAAATTCGTTTTTTCACTTTTAATTACGAAAAAGTTCTAGATTTATTTTCCGGTTAACTTACATTTAAATATTTTTATTGTACGTTTATATTCATGCGTGTGTATTTTCTTTATTTATGTGCTATAATCCGGCTACTACTAAAACACCCAGCTGTACAAAATGACGTACACTTGATTTATGTGACGTATGTTTGTAAATTATTTATTTTTTATCAGTTTTTAAACATAACTTTTAAACGGTTTGAAACTTAATCTTCATAAAAGGTCCATTAAGTAGATTATCCACATAGATATTTCCTGTGATAAATTAGAACGAATTTCAGAAAATATTTTTTGAGTTATGCTTGTCGAAATTTTCTAATATCTATTATAGATATATATGCCCAGGAAGTAATTTTGTGCTGTGTTTTAGCCTTCGCTTTACTCACACAAATAAACCTTTTGCTTGATATATTTAACATGTTTGAAGAACAGGAAGTGATTTTTGGCTTTGATATAAGTATTGCTTATAATATAATTTCTAATTTTACTTATTATTTTATAACTTATGATCACATTTTTAAAGATTTTTTAAGGGGAAAAGGGGGTGTTTAACCAAAGGAATTTAAAAAAATATATACTTCCAATTTTGTGAATCTTTAATAATCATATTACAATAAATAATTAATGTTGCAAAACAATGTTTATAGAAAATACGCATGCATGTTGTATGTGGACTTTTACAATTATGATATCAGGACCAGTTTATTAACTACTACTAGTAGTTACTAGTAGTAGTTTATTTATCCAGCAGTATAATTTTGTAGTCCAGTAAATTCTTTTTAGCCCTTAATCAAAGTGTTGCCAAGAACATTTGATTAAAAAATTCCTAAAACTAACCCACACATCATCTATTCCAATTTAGCAAAAACTACATTTTTTCTTCCAAGTAAGCTATTGTCTACGAATTTTCAGGTTCTGTCTTAATGATAGCTGAAATTCTATTTAAAACAGAAGAACAGAATGTGATTAATTTTCCATAAATTTCCCAAAAAGCGAACAGTGTCTTCGAATCCGTTCGCTTAATGGGCTGTTGGCAGACTCGGATAATATTTCTTATAGTAGCCAGTCATAAATTTATTTTTGACTCTATTAAAAATATTTAACTGTTATTTTAACCACTTAACTGGTTTTTTTTTTACATACATACAATAAATTGAAAATATGGGATAACAAATTTTTTTAGGCTAAAAAATTCAAAATATTTAGTCTAAACATTTCTGTCATTAAATAGTATGAAATTGAAATTAAAAAAATTAATGGTATCAAAAAGCTTTTAGTGATGGATCAAGCGAACTCTTCTTGACTGTACGACGTACGGGCTAATCAGTTAAGTGGTTTAATGTATGGACACTGAAAAATGTTTTGAAAGTTTGCTTGAAGTTTTTGGTTGTTTTTAATCTGTCAAAACTTTCTTTTATGTGTTTTTGTATATGTTTTCCATCTTTTTACTGCATATTTCCTATTACTGCTGAAGCTCGCTGCAGTGGCTTACAAAAGTGTTGGTGCATTTTAAAAATTGTAGTAAAAAGGGAATTGAATTCGAGTATAAAATCCAGTATATTTCAACAACATCTCTTGCTTTAATAACACTTATTTATTTATTTATTTATTAATATTGACTAATTTCCTGTTTGTATTAAAATGAAAACGGAAGGAGGTATAGAAACAACACACCGCAAAAAACTTCTTACACTGAAACATTTTCATATAAATTCATAATTAAAATTACCGTATTTTGCTCCAACTTTATTTTCTTCTATCTTTACAAGAAGAAAGTATTGGATTTGTGAAAATTTTCGACTTCCGGTTTTCATCAGATTTATACATTTTAGGGATCAGAGAACCTAAAAAAATGTTTATGCAAACTGTATGTCTGGTCTGTGAGTCTGTCTGTCACTCTGTTATTCTGTCACACTGTATGTAACAAAAATTTTGTGGGCGTTCTATCTTAAGAACTAATGCTCGGAATTTCACAAAATTTTATATTGAATTTTATCTTGATATATACTAGAGTTTGATTATTTTTAGATGCATATTGCCCAACAGAGGGCCTTGCTGTATTTCTTTTTACACGATTTCCACAATAGCTATTTCTTAAGAACTAATAAGCAGATTTTTTATAAAACTTCACATTTCATTAGTTCTTGATATAATATGGTGCTGATTAGCTTTTGGCGAAAATCACACAGAAGGTGGCGCTTATATTACACATTATTCTTAATTCTCACAATAGCTCTATTTAAAGTTTTCACCTACAGTTTTTATCACAAGTTTTCATCAAACTTCAGATTCAGTTAGTCCGTGATGTAAATAAGTGATAATTAGTTTTTAGTGTAAATCGCTGAACGAGTGGTGATGTTATGCAGTATTTATTACGATTTGCACAATAGACAAATCTCCAAACTAATTAATGTATCTTCATCAAATTTCAGATTCAGTTAGATTGTCAGGTTGTCACCAATTGACGTGTTCTACATTTTGGTATAAAATCGAATTCGACTAATGAAAATTTTTAAAAGACCCAATTGGCTGAATTTAAAAAAAAAATAACAAAAATAATTATAATATTCAATCAATAATTAGTAAATATATTTCCAAACTTGATGTTAAGTTTGTCAGTTACAATTTTGCATAAAAACATTCGCGCTCTTTACTTAAAGTTATAATCTGAGTGCCGGCAATATCCGGACATTTTCTGTTAGACGCACTCTGAGAAAAATAGTTTTATCAAAGAATTTAATCTTTTACCACTAGTTTTTCAAAAACCGAAATTTTTTTTAAAACTAAATCGAGAAAATGATCGAGTGAAATAAGGTAAATATTGCAATAAAATTTTACTGGTGAGAATAACGAAGAAGTGTGATTACTTTAAGTGGTACTCATACGTCGCTTATTACCCAAGGAGTTAAATAAAATTGTTTTTAACATTTCTTTTGCAACTTTTATTGTAGGCCTTCCACGAAATATTTTCTTATGGAGTTTTAGTACTCAAAATTTAAACAATTCGGGAGTCCTGATGTCCAGATTAAACTTTATTTTGGCCGATCGAAATCTCTGTATAACAAACATTATCAATAATCAGTAACATTAATAAACGAACTATTGACTGAATACTCGTGTATGTAATTACAATATTAACGCATGAATTATACTGGACTTATAAAATAACTATAGAGCCTAACAATACTCCTGAAATCACTTTGTTACGTTTGTCTATTCGAAAACTAGATTATACAATTTCGAAGTTCTATTAGTAGTTTGATGGAGAATTTTCCGATTGGATAAACAAATGCTTAATCTCAAAGGCAGATCGTGTATTTTGATGCAAAGTACTAACATTACTAAAATTTCAATTTATGTTTCTGTGATAGTATATTCAGTAATAATGAACAAAAAATTATTCTAAATTAAATTTAACATTAAACATTATTTATGCAAATATTAAAGAACATTTTACAACATGAATATTTGTGAAAAAATTTCACTTTATACACAAAATTCTAAATAAAAATAAACAGAAAAGTATATTTTTTTTACATACAAAACCGTAATTTCGCGTGTATACGCCGCGGCTCGGTTAAATCTTTTCCAGACTAGAAATTTTATTTTAAAAAATAAATCAAATAAATGCTAAGCAAAAGTAAATCACATTTTATTTAAAATAAATTCTGCGTGGGGATTGACTTATCTGAGGTGCGGTGGATACGCGCGAAATTACAGAATACATATTCTCTTTTGTGTATAAACAGGGCTTTCAGTGGTCCGTTTTTTGAAAATCAGTATTTTTTTAGAAATAAATTCGTGGTGGGTATCTGCAACAATTGCAAGACAAAAGTGCTTCCTGGTATGTTTCTACGAAGCTTATAAATAAAATTTATCTGAACACTAGCACGCCAGGAAATTTTACACAAATTTTATAAAATATATTTAAAACCAGAAAAATAATTTGAAATAAATTAGTTTATTTGTTTAGCTTATATTATCACATCTTGTATATAACTTATTTCTTGAAAATTTTTCTGGTTCGAATCGACAATGAGTCCAGTAATCGGTGTTGAATTGACACCTTTCCGGCGTCATAGTGTTAAAATAAAAGTGGTGTTTAAGCCTTTAACGTTCATTGGTTTCGCCACGAAACCACAAAATTTTAATTCCCATACGCAACACTGGCACCGGTATTTTTAGCTAAAAATAGCCCTTTTATTTTGTATGTGAAAAATCAAGTTTTCTTATTTAGAAATATATTTGTTCTTAATTACCGGTGTCATTCATTTATTTCGACATCTTAGCAATGAAAATGCTATGACCGTTAAAGGGTTAAATAGCGGACTGAGTAGAAGACCTGTATAAACGCTCTATCTTATATTGACAAATAAATAATTTATAAACCGTTAGCTTTCGACATAAAGTTCGAAAAGCGAAAACATTTCAAATAATGTTCTTAATTTTGTAAAATCCCATTTACATATTTTTTTAAGTAATAAAATTTTAATTTTAATACGGTCTATGGTTCTGTATGTTACATTCAAAAAAGCTTTTTCTATTTTCTGAAAAATTAAAATAGCAAAATTTCCCTTTTCGTGCGAACATAACGTATCGGGTATTATTCTTTGAATTTTATAAATTTTCAGGCTTTACTTTCACTAAAAATACATTTTTCCATATTTACAGAGTTCAGGCGAATCCTGGAATTTCCAGATCAAGAAATTCTTCGGTTTCTTATAAAATATATTTTCTTATAAAAAAATTTTCCTCAAACAAGGCGAAATTTATCACTATTATCCTATACTATTATTAGCATATTATTATATCCCATATTATTATTAGCATTATTATCCCATATTATTTAGGATTATTATACCATATTATTATTAGCATTATTATCCCATATTATTTAGGATTATTATCCCATATTATTGTTAGCATATTATTATTAGCATTATTATCCCATATTATTTAGGATTATTATCCCATATTATTGTTAGCATATTATTATTAGCATTGTTATCCCATATTATTGTTAGCATATTATTATCAGCATTATTATCCCATATTATTTAGGATTATTATCCCATATTGTTTTATTAAATACATTACTAAAAATAAGATGAATTGACATGCTTGAAACGAATTTTCAATTCTCATTTGCATCTCTTGAATTTGAATACTAGTATTTTTAGATCGAAAATTTAAATTTATCTAATTTCAAAATGTTAATTAAATAACACAAAAAAGTGTTAGTAAAACAAATTACAAGAAACAACAGAATTTGACAATAAAAATTGGTTGTTCAAATATGGTGTTGTTCCTTCGTTAAGGATTAAAATAAACATATATTGACCAATTAAACTGTAGGCATTTAGCTAACAGGCTATTCAGACTAATTGTATATTGCAGCCTTATTTTTTCAAAGAATAATGCCCATCGAAAAACAAATTGAGGAACTGATTAGCTCCCGCATTTTCTTCCTTTATATTTAATGATTGTACCCCCAAAATTAATTAGGGATACGCCATATTATAATGAACCTATATCCAAAATTAATTGGAAACAACAGAATTGGGCAATAAAAATTGGTTGTTCAAATACGATGATGTTGCTTAACTAAGGATTAAAATTTAAAAAAAAATATTAACCAGTTAAACTGTAGGCATTAGGATAACTTATAAACCTATGAATTATCCTATTAATGAATCTATATCCAAAATTCGAAGCAAATTGGATAATTCTGCATAAAACCCCATTAATAAAACATTAAAAATTCCTTTTCTATATGATTAAAACTTATCAAATATAGTAATTAAATTTTATAAATTTTCAGTTTTTACTTGTACTAAAACGCATTTTTCCAGATTTACAGGATTCGTACGCATCGGGGAATTTCTATACCAGGAAATTTTTTGATACTGTTAGGTAACAGTATTTTCTTATAGAAAATCTCTCCTTAAATAAGACGAAATTTAGCACATTTCGAGTACATTTAGTTTTATATAAAATAATACTAATATTCTATCTGGAAAATAACGGTACCCGTACAAACCCTGTATTTAGTGCCAATAATACTGTAAGTTATATAAAAGCATCAAATATTTATATACGATTTTATATGTTGCGACACAGGAATGCGAAAAAATGTTTGTACCCAAATTTTTAAACCGAGAATTGTACATAAATGTAACATATTCAATTATCCACATTCTAACCCCTCACTCCTTCCTCCCCCCCCCCCCATACACACAAATACTCAAACAAAGTTGCATTTGAAAATACAATTATCATTCACATATCACGATTTTATTATAATTATAATTACAGGGTGACGGGTAGTAAGAAAAAAACACAAGCAAAAAAGGTGTTGAATAGCAGTATTTTGTTAAAAAGAGATTCAACTTTTTTAGTCCCTTTACATTATTTGAATTATTTTCTATAAGAAAATACTGGTAGATTCTTTTCCTTTCTTTCTTTCTTTCTTTTTTTTTTTAACTGTGTATTTTTCCTGACCACTTGCCACCCTAAATTATTCATTTGTTTCTGCACGAAAATATCGTCATAAATTGCTGTACAATGACTATTCTGAATGTTTTAATGAAATTAACATATTTCTTTTTAACCCCTTAACTGGTTACTTCTTTTCCGTCCAATAAATTGAAAATAGCGGATCACACCACTATTATTTAAATAAAATATTCGTAAAATTTAGTCTAAACATTTCCGTCTTTCAGTAGTATGAAAATTTTCTTAAAAATAATAGTGGTGTCAAAAAGCTTTAAATGATGAATTTATCAAATTCGACTTGCCGCGAATGGTGTTCGGGCAAACCAGTTAATCTCTTCAGTTCCTGAGTACCCAAATGGGTACATCAGTTTTGTTCCATTTTATTAATGATACTCAAATATAAACGAAATTTCGATATAAGAATAATATGTTTCGAATTCTAAAATTCGAGCTAATGAAAATAAAACAAAAATCTCGCTCTGAAGTCAAACGAGAGAAGAAATAATTCAGTAATAATTAAAAATACTGTAATAATCGCCAGTAGCGAAGAGGTTAAGGCGTTAAAATTAATCTTCGCATCACGTTTTTAGGTGCGTTCGTAATTATGTAAATACGTAGCACCTATAGTGGTCGTTCAATCCGTCCGTCTGTCCGTCCGTCTGCCTGTCCGCATATAACAACGCAAAAACTACCCAACCGAATCATTTGAAATTTAAAATACATAATTATTACATAATTTTGTCGAGTTATTTCAAATTTTTTGATAATCGGGTGCATAGATCAATTACAGGGACAATCAAAAGTATTCCGTTACATTACGGTCAATGGGGAAAAATGTTTCAAATGCATTTTAATGGTGTTACACTCATTCGAACTTAATAAAATTTATATGCAACTATAAAGTACATATTATAATATACATTTTACATAATTTGTGGTGCAAAGAAAATTTTCTATTGATTTACAAGGCCACACAAAAGTATTCCATTACATAATGGTACAGGGAGAACATTGTTTGATGAGCGTTTTAATTGTAATTCACTATTTACAATTTTATGAGATTGAGATACGAGAGTAATACTTTTAAAACTTCGTTATCGTACGAACGCACCTCATTTGCTACGCTTCACGTGCAATTTACAACTTGTTTTTCTTCTACAAAAAACATCGATTACTTAAATGCTATAATTCTACCTTTATGATTATACATCTGTGATTTAAGAAAATATATCTCAATATTTCTAAATATTTTATATGTTGTAGAAGCGGAACACATTATTTATGATTTAACCCTTTCATTCTTATGGTAGAATACATTCTAGGAATTCCGTAATTCAGAGATTCTGAATTTGCACCAGAGCATTTCAATAATAAATATCGGCTTATTTATATGTGGAATGTCTGTTAATAAGTAAACAATTATTTCTATTTTAATTTTCTGGTATGGATTTCGAATATTCGAATTAAATGTAGAAAAAATATAAGGAATGTCATGATGCCATTTCGACTCACTGAAAGTGAAAGGATTAAAAGTTGAACATCTTTTAACCCGCCTTTGTTTTTTTGTTTTTTTTTTTTTCACTTGAGAAATGTTGAAATTTCATATACGTTACTATTATTATAATCCAGGGGTGTTACATTTGCTTAAATACTTAAATTATTTTTTAATTAATGAGTTTTTTATTCGCATTTTCGTGTTTTTAGGTGCGTTCATAACTATGTAAATACGTAGCACCTACAGTTGTCGTTCAGTCCGTCCGTCCGTCCGTCTGTTTGTCCGTCTGTCTGTCCGCATATAACAATGCAAAAACTACCCAACCGAATCTTTTGAAATTTAAAATACATAATTATTACATAATTTTGTCGAGCCATTTCAAATTTTATGAGAATCGGATATATAGATCAATTACAGGGACGATCAAAAGTATTCCGTTACATTACGGTCAATGGGGGAAAATGTTGCAATTGCATTTTAATCGTTTGAAATTTAAATTACATACTTATTACATAATTTTGTCTTGTCATTTCAATTTTTTGAAAATAGGATGCATAGATCAAATACAGGGACAATCAAAAGTACTCCGTTACATTACAGTCAATGGGGAAAAAAAGTTTCAAATGCATTTTAATAATATTACACTCATTCGAACATAATAATATTGATATGCATCATAAAGTACATATTATAATATAGATTTTGCATAATCGGTTGTGCAAAGAACTTTTGTTATTGATTTGCAAGACCACTCAAAAGTATTCCATTACATAATGAGTATAGAAAGAACATTGTTTGTTGCGCATTTTAATTGTAATTAACTATTTACAATTTTATGAGATTGATATATGAGAGTGATATTTTAAAAACTTTATTATCGTACGAACGCACCTCATTTGCTACGCTTCACGTGCAATTTCCAACTTGTTTTAATTATTATTTCATTACTATTTATTTCATCTCTGAACATATGTTTGTATGATTGGAAACACATGCATTACAATATACATAACTTATTGTTTACTAAATATAATTCCTTACTCTTAATTTAACATGCTCACGGAAAAAACTTAACAACTCCAATTTATTTAATGTAAAAAAATAAAATTCATTCATCATCATTATAAAAATTATACTTTTTAACGGTGAAAAAAAAATTTCTATTCTTTAGTAAAATTTTAATGCTTTGTTTTATATCTGTTAGTAATACTTAAGTACAGTACAATTATTAAATAGACATTTTGTAGAGTAAAATTTAGCATTTCAAAAATTTCTAAATTTGGAGCTGTTTTCTTAAATATTGAGCTATTTATAATACTTTAATTACATGTTTAATGTTATATTAAAAAGAAAACCTGTACTATATAAAATCATTTCCATTCGAACCTGAAATTTCTTCGCAAAATAAATAAAGAACACACGCACGTACTTGCTAAAACATGTTAAATGGAAAAGTTAAATAATTTTATAAGGTGTGGGGGGGAGATGTTGATGTTAAATATTAGTTTAATAAAACTTTAGTAAAAATTTCCCGTTATGAAGTGTTAACCCCTTGAGGACGAGCGACCAGTATACAAAGCGTGCAAAGCGTGATCAAAATCCTTGTTTATTCCCACCAATAAAAATATGCTGTTAATTTTTTTTTTTATTTAATCCTTTCCGGCACACTGTGCCCTGTCCCCCCCCCCCTCCTGGCATACCTAATTTTAATTCCAAACTTGCAAATGGCACCAATAATTTTTTAGTAAAATTTTGCTCTTACAACAAAATCTTAATTTAGGGGTTTTTAAATATCTAAAAAGTTCGTTTGTGAATTCCGGTGTCAGTCGCTAATTTCTCATTTTACAACAGATTTTGTCCGTGCCGGAAAGGGTTAATGGGAGAATTACCTCGGATTACTAAGACTCAAATTTCTGTTTTCAAGAGCCAGTGACAAATCATTCGAAATTTCTTAAAAGGCTTTCGTTGCGAAGAGGTTAAACAATTTTTAAAAATTTCCCGGTGTGAAGTGTTAAACAATATTTTATTTTTAGTTAAATCTCAATAATGGACTACAACAGTGTTTTCTAACCTTTTTCAGGCCATGCCCCACCAAATCATATCTAAAACCCTGATGACCCCCCCCCTCCTTTCTCTCTGAAAAATAATTCGTATTATATAAAAATTGAGCTGTTATTCCATTTATAGAAGTAAAAAGAAGACAAAGAAGTCATCGAACATATAATCAGAAAACGTAAACGCCCGGAATGAAGGGACGTTCTCTCTGAATTATTATTAATAATTCTTTCCTAGAACGGCTAAAATTTTCTATCATTAACTATCAGCTTGATTAAGATATTCACTGTAAGATCCTAAACTCAAAATCTCTAATAAGACGCGTTTTAATTGGTTGATCAAACGTCCAGTGTCTGGCGATAGTGGCTTGATTTTTTATTCTATCGAAAATCAATTTGAAATATATTTTAAGTATTAAACCGGAAAATTTATATTTTAAAATGATTTTTAGAATTATTTGTTGCTTCATGATCGTAAAATGAAAGTATTTAGTTATGTTTTTAGGATCATAAGAAGATGACCGAATTTCATAGAATTCTCAAATTGTCCCCCTGTGGGGCGCGCGCCCCACGTTGGGAACTACTGGACTACAATAATATGTATTGCTGTTGTTTTTAACCCCAATCATTTCTGGATACGATTAAACTTAGAAAATAATTTTACTACTTGTTAAGAATTTGCATGATTACTCATCAGATGCATTATGAAATCTGGAAATACCAAACCATTATTTCCAATTTTTCATTACTGTCCCCCAAATATCGTAATATATTAGTTACATTCTGAGAATAACACAATTTATGAAATATGTTTGGTTTTTCTTTGAAATACTAATACATCAGGTGAAAAATTTCACATATATTTAATAATTTTTAAAATAATAATTATTATCAACTATGTATAATATAGTTGGAGTTAGTATTCACACATATTTGGGGTTAGAATTTTAGTAATTTATGTATATTCGAGTTATTTAATAGACTTTGCATCATTTTTAGTGGTTTAAGCCAATTTTTGTCAAGTTTAGACAGTTAAAACTAGTTTTGAGCAAAATATAGGTTAAAATTAGTTTTAACGGGTTTGAATTAAAACACTAGAAAATTTTCGATTACAAATAACCAGCAACATTAATATCCAAACGATTCTCAGCATAGTCGAGTATGTCGTTACAACCTGAACTCGTGCTTCATGCTGTGCTTATTAAGCAATCATTTATAGAACATAACAATGTTCCTGATACCCCTTGTCTAACAGAAAGCTAGATGCATTAAACAATTCCGAAGTCTTAATAGTAGTTTTGGTGAAGAAATTTGCGATTGGATAAACAAACACTTAATCTTAATAGCGGTTCGTGTATTTTGATGCAAATGATTCACATTACTGCAAGTTCAATAATGTTTCTGCGATAGTAGAATCAACAATAATGAACAGAAATTTATTATACATAAAATCTGTCGTAACGCCTTATTTCTGGCAAATATTAAAGAGGAAATTTCAATCTGAGCAATTGTTTGTAAATTTCATTTTATACACAAAATCCTGTATTGCAAAATGGATCCAAAAGCATTTTTATGCAACATAAATATTCGCTTTTGTATATAAATGTCCTTTTTTATCATTCACAAATGGATCATTTCTAAACCGTTGGTTTTAAATGTAAAATTCCTAATGCAAACATGTTTTACATGTTGGTCTACATATCAAAATACATTTATCTCAAAAGTATCTTTTATTTAACTCTTAAAATGCTGATGGACGAATGTCATCAAAATACCCATATGTCACATTGCCACCAATATTTTGCATACAAAAAATTCGGTTTATCATATGCATGGGGGGGGGGGGAGGTGATACAGTAATTTATTTTCGAATAAATTTCGTCGAATATTTTGATGCCATTGTGACATTCGAAGATTAAAATTAAGTGGGAAGAAACTCGCCCATCAGAGCTAACAGGTTCAACCACTTAACTAATTTGTCCGTACGTAGTACAGGCAAGAAGAGTTTGCTTGATCCATCGCTGAAAATTTTTCGCCACCACTAAAATTTTTAAATACAATTTCATACTATTTAATGGCAGAATCGTTAAGACTAAATTATTATTATTTTAGCTTAAAAAAGTATTGTTTAACCACAGAGTACGGAACAGAGAATCAACTTTCATACATTGTAATGGCAACTTGTTTAACATGGGATTACGCATAGACAGTAGCGACACGAGCGGACCACTCTTAAACTACGATCATAACATAAGAGAGGTTGCTAATTCGGCGAAACATCGCTTCCTTGGCGACAAATGATAAGGGTAAAAAGAAAAAAAAATACAGCGACGGCTTGCTGCTTCTTGTTTTGAAATTTATGAAAGAATTATTTTAATATGAAATAATGACGTATTCGTCTTCCAAACAATGCATGTGTCTCTTCTTAACATAACGACCTAATAATTTAAACTTGAAAATTCAAGAACAATAACAGTAATAATTACGAATCAATATAAGGGCGGAAATCTAAGATCAAATAGCATGATCACGTGTGCAAAGATAATCAAATCAGCATTCAGCAAGAAGTGCCAAGCCAGAATATGGTTACAGTTAAACAGAAATCACGAGGATAAAAATCGCCAACGCGATGGTTTGGTTTTTCTGTGATCCACTGAGGGCGCTCTTTTCAAGCCGAGTTGAGGCTCTGTCCGTACTCTGAGTGTTTAACCATATTTTAATTTATTGTACGTAAAAAAAGAGATTCAGTTAAGTGGTTGAGTTAGAAAATTTTAATTTTAATATGATCGATTGTTCTTAAGCTATATTCGAAGACGTTTTCACCATGTTCTAACATTTAAAACAATAGAAGTTTATTTTCGTGCGACCAACACACTTTTAAATTTATGAATTTTGAACATTTGCTAGTACTAAAAATGCATTTTTCCGTATTAACCCATTAACTCCAAGTCTTTTTACTTTTGTTTTAATTCTCGCGACATCAGTTATTTCCTTGTTATAATTTTGAATTATTTAATCGTTCAAAATATCAGATTAGATAATGCGGAAATTTCGAAATTTAAATTATGGTATTCAAATTTAAAAGTTTTATTCTCAAGCTTTCTTAAAATAAGGCTTTAATGCGTCAAGTGCCAAAAATACAAAAAGTTATGGAAAAAAATTTTTTTTTGTTATTATTTGTTATGTAAAAGTGTTATTATTTCTGGAAATGTAGAAAAGGTTCGCAAAACAGAATATCACAGAAATTTTTCAATAAAATCTCGCCGCTTTCGGAATTTGCTTAAGTTTTTTGTGAAAAAACCGAAGAAACTTTTGGTACAATGTAATACTGTGGACATCTCCTTTCCATCTCTTGAATTTGAATGCTGGTATCCTTGCATTAAAAAAAATTAGACTTCAAAATTTTATTAATTGAATGAAGCAAAAAAGAGTGTTAGAAAGAAGTTAATTGGAAACACAGAATTTAGCAGTAGAAATTGGTTGTTGTAAATATGGAGATGTTTATTTATTTAGAATTTAAAAAATATTTTCTTCTCAAAATAATAGTAACAAAAGAGTAAAAATTCTCAATACTACAAAAACTACAAATGTTAACAAAAAATTTCTGTATTTTTATAAATGCATTTAACTTAATGTAATTAAAAATAACTTTACAACTCGATTTCAATAAACGAAAGTAAAATTTATTCAGGCTTTTTTAATGGGTATTTTTTGGATTATTTTTTGGATATTCTAAGGATATTTTTTTTCTTCATCGTTTCCCATTTTTTATTTACAAGATAATTCGAAGTGAAAAAACAGGAGATGATAGACTTTTAAATTGATAGAAAAAAGCTAAATAATTGTAAACTAAAATAAAAGACATTTTTGAAGTGGGCTTTACATTTTTTAAAACTACATAAACATTTAAAAAATGCTTAATGTATTTTTCCCCTTATTTTTTTATTTAGTTGTATTTTCATAAAAAGAATAGACAAAGTCAGAGGATTGAAAAAAAAAAAAAAAACACGTCGGAGGATGAAGCTGATAAAAGTAAAAAAAAATGTAGGTAGAAAAAAAGTTAAATAATTGCGAATTAGTATGAAAAAGTTTTTATAAGCTAAATGTTTTTCAAACCGTTAAGCAAAATACTACAAGCATGACTAGTATATTTATAATGCAAACTTACCCTGTGGTTTAAAAAAAGTTGAAAGAAATCGTTGAATAGTGACATAAATATTGACAGAGATCCTTTTTAAAAAGGTCAAAAACACAAAACTATTCAAATTTTCTAGTTTTTTTTTTTTTTTTTTTTTTTTTACAGCATTATAAATTGCTATGTTTTTATTTGCTTAAAATGACTTTTACATCATATATCTATCTTAAGTGGAACAGGAAATATTAATTGTTTCGTTTTGTTTTGTTTTCAAAATCTAGCTTTAAAAAACAATGCCTGTCATGGAAACGACTTCTAGTGAAAATGCGTTTTTATTCATGATGCGTTTTTCGTTATTTCTTGCGTTTAAAGTGTTATAAGGGAAGAACCGTAAAAGATAAATGGCTGAAACTTGGAATATGTTTTGTTTTATTCCTTTAGTTTAATTTTGATTCAGCAAATTTGACAAAAAAAATATTTACTTTTGAAAATATGCTTTTTTAAATGAAAGTTACATAATTTTTTAAAACTTTTAAATAAAATATATTAATTTCAATTAATTTTAATAAAATAATGTACTTGTATAAACTTATATTTCTTTATCTATAAATGAATACTAGTAACACTCCTGAAAAATTCCCTGACCCGTATGAACGGCTATTGTAGTAACACACAATATCATATGTGACTGCCATTAATGAGAGAGCACTCTTACTTAGCACTCGTCTCACCTTTCTCCGTGTCCAGACGATGGAGTTATCAATAAGAAAGAGTTGACCAATGACCTAAGATACGTATATTAGAAAGTCAATGGTTGACATGCAGTGCACTGTTTACCAGTTCCAATTGAATAAGTAACCGGGATTGTGAAAAGATGGCGTCTGTTTCTAAATCGAATCGGCAGTTTCTTATTACTGCGGCAGCAACCTTTTTACCATTAAACTTTGATAGGAAATCTTATCTTATTTAACCCTCTGCGGCGGGCGCAGGGCAAATTCATTGCTAAGTGTTGAAATTAACGACTCATGCAAATATTTTCTTACAAATATCCTTACCTTTTCTATTACTTTTACTGGTGTCAGTTTGGCCAGATATCATATTCATTTCGCTAACAAAGAAAAAATATATATAGGTTGTTACAATATGGTGTAAACGCAAGGAGCTAACTATCGCCAAAATAAGCTTCAAGCCACTAAAAATAAATATATGCTTCTGCTGACTGAAATTTTGCATTAATAAAACATTTAAAAAACAAGACAATTTCTGCATAAATTTCAGTGTGGATGTTTCTATCGGCGGTAATTAGCCCCCGCAAAAGCAGTTACAGTTGAAGCTTCACTATTTTAAGGATATGTCAGTTTCTTTTTTATTAATAACAAGGTAGAACCCGTCGAATTTCGACGAAAGAAAACAGTTAAAAAGTAGCTGTTTCATTGACTTATAATAAACGAACAAAAGTAGTTACAATAAATAATGATTGATGTGTCTTTAATGATGTGTCTAACTATTAAACAAATGATATTCAACCGAAAGTCAACAAAATACTATTTCTCTAAAACTCAGTTGTATGAACTGTTAAAATTAAATTCTAATCGTACATGTAAGCAGTTAAAAATAATATAGATCTGGTATTATGATAAGGTTATCAATTAAGGCTCTTATGCTAGTACTCCAAAATGAAAAAAAAAGCAAATTTTATTCCTTTTGACTCAATCATAGAATTTTTTCCCCGTTAAAGTGAACTCGACATCATTTTCACCAAATCAAAATTTACATGTGCAACTTATCTGTATTCACCTTAAAACAAAAAAAGCATTTATATTTAATTATTTTGATTAAAAACTTGAAGCCTCGATGCTATTAGCTGAACAGATACTAAACTGTTTATATTCTTTTAAGTGTAAATGAAATTTTCTAAATGAAACCAAAATTCACTGTGTTTTATAACAAACGATATTCTTCACAAATTTCAATTTTTTTCTCTTTTAATGAGAAAATGGCAACATAAAGGTACAGTAATCATTTTTTTCCCTCTTCTCCTTTCCTTTTAATAAGGCCTCCTTTCCTTTCCTGTTGCCACAATTAGAAAAAAGGTATTAAAACTACAAAAAAATTAATATTTCATAAATAAATTAAGATACTGTTTTCAAATAAATTGCATTTAAAAGTATATTTTTTTTCTCTATACGACGGTATAAAAATTTAAAATGTACGTTATTTAGAAGTTTAAAACTTGCAGCTGCAAAAATTGCAAAACCGAAATTGCATTTCAAATTTTAAAGTGTTGCCATTCGCAGTATGACGTGTGCGTTACGCACAGATACGTTTGGCCTTTATAATATAGATTCCATGGTACAGACGGAGTGTGGACCTTAATTTAAATACCGCTATTTTTAATACTCAGTGAGATGCCGAATATAATAATATAAATGAATTATTGTTAAATTTATGTTAAGTATCCATAACTTTTAAATTAAGATTATTTTAAAGTAATATGAGTAAATTAAAAAATTGTGTTACATATATAACACAAGATTTTACTAATAACACTTTGTTTTAATTAAGACAACTTTAAAATAATGTAAATTAATGACAAAATAGTGATCGAATTATAATGCAGATCTTTGCTAAAAGTATTTCAGAAAGAACATTTACAAATTATATATTTTCATTTTTAACATCGTGGAATATTTTACTTTATTTTATTTTATCCGCACAAACAGAATAATATTGATTTTCGAATGATTCTTCAATATCAGAAGTTTTTAACAACTGAATCTCCGGGAATTAATTAATTTTATAAATTTAACTTCGAATGATTTAAGCTATTGGAATGTTAAATCAAATTCTGAAATTAACTAAGCGAAGTTTACTCTACAAATTTACAGGTTTGTCTACGGCCTACGGTTGAGTAGTTAAAAATACGTGTTCTGAATCACAGTGAAATACATTTGAAAGATATTTCCGTTTTCCAGGTATGGCAAAATTGCTATTAATTGTTTTTCGCTTAATAATGTAAAATAAGAAGGAAAAATTCAGCGTAAAACAATTTAATCGCATTATTGCAGAAATAAGTTTTTAAAACGTGAACTAATTAACTATTATATGTACTTATACAGTGTCCGCGGAAAATAAATTTATCAAAGACCCACAAGACTCCATTGGAAATTAGAAAGTCCTGTTTAACAGAAGGGGGAGGAAGACTTACTTTCAGAACTTCAGACAGTTTTAATACTGTATTTGAGAATTTTTTATAAAAATCATTTTTGTCATAAAATTTATGATAGCGTACCCACTAGATGGTTTATTATAATTATAAATATAAACAACTTAATTGATCAATATTTTTGAAAAAAAAAAAAAAAAAAAAAAAGAACTTTCAAATAATGCCTATTTTTCATGTATTTTATAGGATTTTTAATATTTTATCACCGGTTTTTAAAAATAGATATTTTTGTCAAATCGAATCAGAAAAATGTTCGATTAAATACAAAGTTTGCAATAAAAAATGACTGGTGAAAATAATGAATCATGATTAGGGTACTTCTAGGTTATTCCGTCGACCAAAATATTATCGCCAAACTATAAGATTAAATGCCAATAATGGAGGATCGTGAATGTCACATTCAATGACATTAAATGCGATTCACGTGTTTAACCTTCCGTCTACCAGACGGGTCCATTGGACCCGACAGCAATATTTAATGTAGATAAATGGGTGTTTTGTCTGGTAGATGGAAGGTTAAAATGTCATTAAGTGATTTTTATTTCGACTTTTTATTAACATTTTTATTAATATTCTACTAATTATTTGTTTTTCCGTTATTTAAAATAAAAATTATGTCAATATGTATAATTTGGCTTTTACTTAGGCGATTTGTATAGTTTGGCGAAATGGATCGACGGGATAACAGAGTAGTACCATGATTACAATATGGATGCCGCGCGTGGTACTGTCAAATCATAATTGGCAAAAACGCATTGCCCCTAGACGTATTAGCAAATCAAGTAACCGGTTATTATCAACCCTTCGGATTCCGCTGCCTCTTACACAAATTTTATTCGGTTGCACCACTTTTTTAAAAGAACTTTCCTTGAATTACACTGTTAAAAATCTTGCAGCATTTTGTACAGTCATTTCACCGTTTTCTGAAAAAATTCCGTTTTCAGTGACATAACCGTAATTTCCCTAATAGCATGCATGGTCACAGTGACGTCACTGTGAGTCACTTTGGTCATATCACATCTGTGACCAAAATGCCACCACTCAGTGACGTCACATTGTGACTGAGATGTGAATTTCTTTAAAATCTTCAGAAATTTATAAATATCCTTCAAAACATGTTATTTACTTTAAAAACATGTTTCTGGCAATTTAAGTATCGTCGCTTTTGTCACAGTTTCGTCACAATGTTAATTTCAAATTAGTCACAAATGACACATTTTTCACAAATTGGTCACATTGTGACCACTTTGTGAAACGTCACAAAAGAGCTCTAAAACGGACATAATGACTTCACATTTTAGTCACTGTGACTTCACATCGACGTCTCGTGACGTCACATCGACAATCGATGGCCACAAAGTCACAATGTGACTTCACAACGACGTTGCAGTGACGTCACCATGCTTTACGGGTTAACTCTATTCTGACCATAAAATTGGTAATAATAAGTTCAGAATAACGTAAAAAGACGGTTGTTTTACTTTTTTTTTGCAGAAAACGGCCAAATGACTGGATAAAATGCTGCAGATTTTTAACAGTGTAGACAATTTCAAAAATTTTCCGATTAAAAAAAAAATGTATTTTCCTTGATTACTGATGCCAAAAACACATTTTGGAAGGAAAGATGATGTCTCCGCAGCGGAGACAACGGAGTGGCAAGGGTTAGTATAAAATTAAATATTCTATAATGTCTACTGCAAAAATTATTTTTTCTGCTTAAAATTTACTATTGTATACTAAATTTCAGTTACAATGTAACTTGAAAAATTTATATAATTATGAAATAATTAGGTTTTATTTCCCTAATGGAAATTTCGTCGACGTCGCTTTATACACTGCTCAAAACAAATAAGGGATATTTGAAGTTTTATACAAAATAAAGATATAAACGAAAATTTTTTTGCCGAAAATAGAAGAAGAGAATCACAAATGCAAATTTTTCTGGTTTTCAAACTGTGGAGTATGCAAATTTTGAGTTCGACGTCAAAAACGTCGCTTCAGCGGCAGCGAATGAAATTTGACTTTCAACTGGATAAAAGAGAATGAAGACAAGGATGATCGGCATTCAGTGATTGCTTTGTTTCGATGAGTACGATGTCTCAGCGAAGTCATTTGACAGATTCAGAAGCTTGAAGAATTTTTAGTAGGTTAGAAAGGGGCTAAACTCAAGCCGAAGTAGCGCATACCATTGGAGTGTCACAAAGTGTCATTTCCAGGATCTGGAACCGTTTTTTGGAGAGTGGATGTGCAGGCCGAAGACCAGGGCAAGGTCGTAGACGGGCAACAACGCCCAATGAAGATCGGTATTTAGCGTTAACAGCTCGGAGACACCGAAACATAAACGCTACTCTTCTCCAACAACACCTTCGCTCTGCTACAGGCACCACGATTTCAAGTCAGACTGTCCGAAACAGGCTCCATGCTGTAGGTCTGTATGCTCGCCGACCGATGGTATGTGTTAGATTAACATCAAGGCATCGTCGCGACCGCAGGGAGTGGGCAACCGAGCATGTCAACTGGAGGGAAAATGAATGGAGCAATATTCTGTTTTCTGACGAGTCCCGTTTTTCTGTGCATCCGGATAATAAGCGTATTTTCATCTGGGGGGACCGTGGCAGTAGGAATAATCCTGCGTTCGTGCACGAAAGTGTCAGATTTGGCAGTGGAGGACTGTTGGTGTATGGTGGCATCTCCTTTGACGGGCGCACAGACCTCTACATCATTCGAGATGGAGCTCTGACTTGTCGCCGATATAGGGATGAGATCCTCAGACCTATTGTAGTCCCTTACGCTGCAGCAATCGGAGATAACTTCATTTTAATGGACGATAACTGCAGGCCACATCGTGCAAACCTGGTGGAGGATTTCCTTTTCGTGGAAGGAATCGTTCGAATGGCATGGCCAGCGTGTTCACCAGACATGAATCCAATCGAGCACGTTTGGGACGCTCTATGAAGACGAGTTTCTGGCCGCCAACAACCCCCACAAACTCTCCAAGAACTGGAAAGAGCTCTTCTGGAAGAGTGGAGCAGAATACCCCAACTCGTCATTAATAGCCTCATTGAGTCCATGCCTCAAAGGTGTTCAACGTTGCTGGCCGCCCGTGGAAACCATACCCCCTACTGAAAATGATTTTCTTTGAAGAAAACAGCTTTTCTTATTCTTTTTTTCTCATATGCACAAATTGTGTTTTTTTCCTTTTGTACACAAATGCGCAATAAAATGCATTTTTTTCTGCCAAACGTGTAATTTATTCTCATATAACCTACTATGTCTGTCGACCATGTATCAATCAGCTAAAAAGTTTCCCAGAAACAAAATCCACCTAAAACTGCAATTGAGCAGTGTATAATCACGTCAGGACATTTAATAGATTTTTTTTTCTTTTTTTCTTTTACAAAATTGCTAGTTGTGATTATTAAGTCAGAAGGATTTAAAAACTTTTATCGCGCTTACTTAAAATGTAAAACCACTTTTAAAAAGTTATCGTTTTTCTTAAAAGGAAATTTGATATTTGTAAATTTAAGGTACATTTGAAGGAATGAAAAAAATCAATAGCACTTATGAGAATTTATAAAAAATATCTAATGAAAAGTACTTGAAACACTTCTATCCATTGTACGTTTATTTTTCCTTATACTCTAAATGCCTTTACATAAACTTTAAGCTCGTTTTTTATCAAATTTGTTCCAAAAGATGAATTTCTTAAAAAGAGTAAATGGAAATTAGTTAAAAGAAAGAACTTCTTTTCTTGAACTGAATTATTTCGAAATTGAAAACAGCGATACTTCTATTTTTTAACTGGTTGATATTTAGTGAGAAAAACTTTAAAATGATACCTATTTTTTATCATGTCTTTTACAGAATTTTTAATCTTTTTCACCGGATTTTAACTAACTGCAAATTATGCAGCTGAATTTTTAACCCTTCCCGGCGGCAGAGTAAATGTGTATGTGAAATCATGAAATGGTGGAACTGATACTGGAATCTACAAACAAAGGATATAGCCGGGTTTCTTAGTAAAATATGCCCTTGAGTCAATCACATCGAGTCCTACATGGATCGATAGCCCATAAAAAAGAAATTCATTTCTCCCCCGTTTTAAGTTTGTATCTCAAGACCATGTTGGGGTAATGGCCCTAAATGCCCGTTTTGGAAAAGAGCGTATTGTGACGAAACTACTAAGCAGATTTCAACGAGAAAAATAAGGGATGTAAAAAACCACCATACGAAAATTTGGCAATTTTTTCAGAATTTTTTAAAGAAAAGAACAAGTTTTCTAACATTTTTCCTGTTTTTAAATGTAAATTTTATTTAAAAAAAACTGAAATTTCTGAGTGACCACCTTAATTTTTTTGCATGAAATACTATGAGACATGATGCATATTCACTATCAATTTCAACTTTCTACGTATGGTGCATCATATTAAAAAAAGGGCAAAATCATATTCCGGAGGTGATGTGGGGCGTGTCTCGGACAAATTTCACGCCTTCTTTTAAAAATACCATGTGAATTAATATGTGAATTATGAAAAGAAGGCGTGAAAATTGTCCAAATCTAAATATATACAGGGTGTTTCTAAATTCATGGTACAAACTTTAAGGGGGTGATATTACACATCAACACAAACAATATTAAATAGGAAACTAAGGGTCCCAAACGTCTTCCAAAGGAGATAGGCGCCATTAAAGTTTAGGGTCCAAAAATTCAAATGATTAAAAAAAACATAAAAATTGGTCGATTCGTTTGCGGTTTTCACTAAAAATATTCTTTATGTCAGTATTGTCTTGAAAATAAATTATAAAGATAAATTACAAAAAATGCCGATAGAGGGCGCTATAGACTTTGGAGCAACGAACAACTATTTTTTAACGTTTTTTTTTTTTTTTTTTTTTTTTTTTTTTTTTTTTTTTTTGCATCGCATTAAATTTTTTTAGAAGCTTAGACATAAACTTAAATTTTGAGCTCAAAATCTAAATCGTTGGGAGTGGTTAAGTAGTGCAAACTGAACTGTGGGGGGAGGTTCAAATTTCAAATGATTATAAAAAATGGAAAAATTGATCAATTGATTTGCGATTTTCACTAAAATTATTCTTTATGTCAGTATTATCTTGAAAATAAATTATAAAATTCAATTTCAAAAAATACCGATAGAGGGCGCTCTAGGCTTAGAATAAGGATATCTAAAAAGCATATAAAGAAAGTAAATAAAAAATATAATTTAATGTTAGTTGCGTGGAGAAATATAATTTTCAAAAAGTTTTCTTTGAAAATTACTCTCTCACAATTCATTTTCAGTTGCTATAGTTTTTTCTCACATCTGACTTTTTTCGGCAGTTTTATTTATTTATTAATTTCTTTATTTTAATGGAGCCACAAGTTTGTTTTAATTTTCTTTTATACACAGAGGATGAAATATAGACATCCCGTGTTATGGAATACACTTCGAAGCCGTTTTCAAAAAATGTAATAGATTTTTTACATTTGATATACAGGGTGTTTCTAAGTTCATGGTACAAACTTTAAGGGGTGATAGTACACATCAAGGCAAACAATATTAAATAGGAAACTAAGGGTCCCAAACGTCTTCCGAAGGAGATACGCGCCATTAAAGTTTAGGGTCCAAAAATTCAAATGATTATAAAAAACAGAAAAATTGGTCGTTTCTTTTGCGGTTTTCACTAAAAATATTCTTTATGTCAGTATGGTCTTGAAAATAAATTATAAAGATAAATTACAAAAAATGCCGATAGAGGGCGCTTTAGACTTTGGAGTAACGAACAACTATTTTTAACGTTATTTTTTGCATCTCAATAAATTTTTTTAGAAGTTTAGACATAAACTTAAATTTTGAGCTCAAAATCTAAATCGTTGGGAGTGGTTAAGTAGCACAAACTTAACTGTGTTCAGCGAGTTTAAATTTCAAATAATTATAAAAAATGGAAAAAATGATCAATTGATTTCCAATTTTCATTAAAATTATTCTTTATGTCATTATTATCTTGAAAATAAATTATAAAGATAATTTTCAAAAATGCCGATAGAGGCCGCTTTAGATTTTGGAGTAACGTACAATTATTTTTTTACCGTCGTTTTCTGCATCTCATAATTTTTTATTTTAGAAGCTTAGACATAAACTTAAATTTTGAGATGAAAATCTGAAACGTTGGGAGTGGTTAAGTAGCGCAAACTGAACTGTGTTCAATGGGGGTGGGGATTTTCAAATTTCAAATCATTATAAATAACAGAAAAATTGGTCGGTTTTCGTTAAAATTATTCTTTATTTCAATATTTTCTTAAAAATAAATTTTAAAGATAAATTTCAAAAAATTCCGTTAGAGGGCGCTTTAAACTTTAGAGTAACCAACAACTACTTTTTACCGTTATTTTTTGCATCTCTTAAATTCTTTTTAGAAGCTTAGACATAAACTTAAATTTTGAGATGAAAATCTGAATCGTTGGGAGTGGTTAAGTAGCGCAAACTAATCTGTGTTCAATGGAGGTTGGGAGGTTTATTAAAATTTCAAATGATTAAAAAAAAACGGAAAAATTGGTCGGTTTTCGCTAAAACTATTCTTTATGTCAATATTTTCTTGAAAATAAATTTTAAAGATAAATTTCAAAAATTCCGTTAGAAGGCGCCTTAAACTTTAGAGTAACCAACAACTACTTTTAACCGTTACTTTTTTAATCTAATAAAACACTTGCAAAAGCTTAGATTTAAATTTTGAGCTCAAATTCTAAATCGATGTGGGGGGGGGGGGGGGGGTTAAGAAGCGCAAACTGAACTGTGGTCAGAAGTTGAAATGTTACCCTCCCCACCACTCGAACACAGTTCAATTTTCCGCTACTTATAATTACTCACGACGATGCAGATTTTGAGCTCAAAATTTAAGTATTGAACTTTTACAAGCATTTAATTATATATAAAAAATAACGGCTAAAAATAGTTGTTGGTTACGCTAAATTTTAAAGCGCCCTCTAACGGAATTTTTTGAAATTTATCTTTAAAATTTATTTTTAAGAAAATATTGAAATAAAGAATAATTTTAACGAAAACCGACCAATTTTTTTGTTATTTATAATCATTTGAAATTTGAAAATCCCCTCCCCCATTGAACACAGTTCAGTTTGCGCTACTTAACCACTCCCAACGTTTCAGATTTTCATCTCAAAATTTAAGTTTATGTCTAAGCTTCTAAAAAAAATTATGAGATGCAGAAAACGACGGTAAAAAATAATTGTACGTTACTCCAAAGTCTAAAGCGCCCTCTGTCGGCATTTTTGAAAATTATCTTTATAATTTATTTTTAAGATAATACTGACATAAAGAATAATTTTAATGAAAATCGCAAATCAATTGATCAATTTTTCCATTTTTTATAATTATTTGAAATTTAAACCTGCTGAACACAGTTAAGTTTGTGCTACTTAACCACTCCCAACGATTTAGATTTTGAGCTCAAAATTTAAGTTTATGTCTAAGCTTCTAAAAAAATTTAATGCGATGCAAAAAAAAAAAAAAAAAAAAAAACGTTAAAAAATAGTTGTTCGTTGCTCCAAAGTCTATAGCGCCCTCTATCGGCATTTTTTGTAATTTATCTTTATAATTTATTTTCAAGACAATACTGACATAAAGAATATTTTTAGTGAAAACCGCAAACGAATAGACCAATTTTTCTGTTTTTTATAATCATTTGAATTTTTGGACCCTAAACTTTAATGGCACGTATCTCCTTCGGAAGACGTTTGGGACCCTTAGTTTCCTATTTAATATTGTTTGCCTTGATGTGTACTATCACCCCTTAAAGTTCGTACCATGAACTTAGAAACACCCTGTATATCAAATGTAAAAAATCTATTACATTTTTTGAAAACGGCTTCGAAGTGTATTCCATAACACGGGATGTCTATTTCATCCTCTGTGTGTAAAAGAAAATTAAAACAAACTTGTGCCTCCATTAAAATAAATAAATAAAAAAAACTGCCGAAAAAAGTCAGATGTGAGAGAAAACTCTAGCAACTGAAAATGAATTGTGAGAGAGTAATTTTCAAAGAAAACTTTTTGAAAATTATATTTCTCCACGCAACTAACATTAAATTATATTTTTTATTTACTTTCTTTATATGCTTTTTAGATGTCCTTTTTCATTTTATACAATAGAAACATTTGAATAGCAGCGGCATAAAATAAAGCAAAATCTTATACTATAATGCGAGCAAAAATTGTGTGTGTGTGTGTGTCTGTGTGTGTAAATTTTATCTCAAAAACGGCTCTAACGATTTTCACAAAAATTTGGATTTTACCATTTTCGGGCACGAGAAGGCCATTGGGCTAGGTCACATGTTCGAGAAAATTCGATTATTGGGTCATTTTGGGTCATAATGGGTCAGGATCAAGCTATTTATATCTACAGAACGGCTGGATCGATTTTAAGGAAATTTTGTATCCAACCGTTTTTTGGCACGAGAAAAATATTGGGCTGGGTCACATGTTCGAAAAATTTCGATTAGCGGGTCATTTTTGGGTCGTTATGGGTCAAGCCATTTATATCTAAAAAACGGCTCTAACGATTTTGGCCAAATTTTATATTTTATCGTTTTGGATTACAAAAAGACCATTGGGTTAGGTAACATGTTCGAGAAAATTCGGTTAGTGGGTCATTTTTGGGGTCATTGTGGGGCATGCTATTTTTATCTAGAGATTTTCTCTCGCAATTTTGACTAAAAATTGCATTCTAGGGTTTTCGAGCGCGAGAAAAACATTGGGCTAGGTTATATGTTCGAGAAAAAATTTTAATGGGTCATATTGGGTCATTAAGGGTCTGGGCCAAGCTATTTATATTTAAAGAACGGCAGAATCAATTTCATCGAAATTTTGCCTGTAACAGTTTTTTGACAGGAGAAAGCTAATGGGCTAAGTCACACGATCGAGAGATTTCAATTATAAGAGTCATTTGTGGGTCATGATGGGTCATAATGGGTCATGGTCAAGCTATATCTAAAGAACAGGTGGATCGATTTTAACGAAATTTTGTATACAACATTTTTTGGCACAAAAAAAAACTATTGGGCTAGGTCTCATGTTCGAGAAATTTCGATTAATGGGTCATTTGGTTCATAAAAGCTCTGGGTCTAGCTGTTTATATTTAAAGAACGATTGGATCGATTTTAATGAAATTTTGAATGTAACAGTTTTTTGACACGAGAAAACTAATGGGCTATCTCACATGTTTGAGAGATTTCGATCATAAGAGTCATTTATGGGTCATGATGGGTCATAATGTGTCATATCAAGCTATATATAAAGAACATGTGGATCAATTTTAACGAAATTTTGTTTACAACATTTTTTGGCACGAGAAAATCATTGGGCTTGGTCACATGTTCGAGAAATTTCGATTAATGGGTCATTTTGGGTCATAGGGGGCCTGTGTCAAGTTATTTATATTTAAAGAACGGCAGGTTCGAGTTTAAATATTAACGAAATTTTGTGCGTAACAATATTTATACACGAGAAAACTAATGGGCTAAGTCACATGTTAGAGAGATTTCGATTATAAGGGTCATTTGTGGGTCATGATGGGTCATGGTCAAGCTACACCTAAAGAACGGGCGAATCGATTTCAACAAAATTTTGTATACAGCATATTTTTGGCGCGAGGAAATCATTGGGCTAGGTCACATGTTCGAGAAATTTTGATCAGCGTGTCACTTTTGGGTTATTCTAATTTTATCAAGACAATAATCTCGCGCAATTTTGACTAAATTGTATATTGTATCGTTTTCGGCCGCAAGAAAATCATTGGGTTAGGTCAGATGTTTGAGGAAATTCGATTAATGAGTCATTTTGGGTCATAATGGGTCAAGGTCAAACTATTTATACCTAAAAATTGGCTCAATCGATTTTATCTAAATTTTGTATCTAACGTTTTTCGGCACACAAAAAATAATGAGCTGGGTCACATTTTCGAGAGATTTCGATATAAGGGTCAATTGTGCGTCATGCTAATTTTATCTAGAAAATTGTTCTCCCCATTTTGAGTATACTTTCTATTATATCGTTTTCGGGCAAGAGAAAACCATTGAGCTAGGACACATGCTCGTAACAATTCAATTGGTGGGTAGTTTTAGGTCTTAATGGGTTCGGGTCATTCTAATTATATATAACGACTCATTCAAATTTACCTAAATTTTGCAATAAAACGTCTTTTGTCAAGAGAAGACTATTGGGCTGAGTTGCATATTAAAAAAAATTATATTAGTGGGTCATATCGCTTCATTGCTGAATGCTGTCAAGCTAATTTTACTTAAGAAATGGCTTAAACGATTTTGATTTATTTTATACTCTACTGTTTTTGATTATCTGAAGGCCATTGAGCTAAGTCATATGTTTGATCACATTTGATTAGTGGATCTTTTGGGTAATAAGGGTCAGTATCACGAGACTATGGCAAAATCTAATAAATTGGCGATATTTGACAAATACTGGCTAAATTTGGCCGAAAAATCCGCTATTAAGATTACGAAAACAAAACACGTATTTGGCACCAAATGAAAGAATGTGTCCAAATTTGGATATATCTGGCAAAAAATACAGTCTTTCAGAATGTGAAGAAATTTCTTATACATTCTTAATAGTATTCGAGATGCATAGTTAAACTAATCAGAGTCGAGCTATAAAAGCTATTTAGATTGATGTCCTTTCGTTGTAAATATTAAAATAAAGTAAAATTTATGAACATGTGCATACAAACATACTTTTCTTATTAATTGTTTTTGTAAATAATACTAGTATTAATAACATGTTTTACAGTAATAATTCAGAGTCAATGATTCAGGGAAAATACTATATCGAGTTGAACACAAAGTTAATTTTGACCGAGTTGAGCTCGGTCACCCCTGCTAGTACATTTTTAAATGAAAAAAAAATCGAAATAAACACTTTTACACATCCTAATCAAACATATTAGTAAAGAAATTAATAATTTAGGTCATTTTTAGGTGCTCTTTGTAATTATGTAAAAACGTGGCACCTATAGTCGTCGTTCAATCCGCGCGTCCGTTTGTCTGTCCGTCCCTCGATCTAACTGTTTGCATATAACCCTTTCCGGCACACTGTGCCCGGTCTGGTATACTTAAATTTAATTGCAAACTTGCAAATGGCACCAATAATATTTTAGGAAAATTTTCCTATTACAACAAAAGCTAAAATTAGGGAATTCAAAATATTTAAAAAATTCATTCGCGAATTCCGGTGTCAGTCGATAATTTTTCATTTCACTAACAGATTTCGCCCGTGCCGGAAAGGGTTAACAGGGCAGAAAAACTACCCGATATTGTCGTTTGAAATTAAATATACATAACAGTTGCATAATTTTGTCGATACATTTCAAATTGTATAAGAATCGGATGTATAGTTCTATTACAGGGACAACCAAAAATATTAATTTATATTGCGCACGATGTTAAAAAGTTGTTTCAAGTGCATTTTAATGATGTTACACATTTTCGAACATAATAAAATTGATATGCATCTGTAAAGTATATACTAAAATATACATTCTGTATAATCTGTGATGCAAACATTGTTTTTATTAATTGACAGGGTCACAGAAAAGTACTCCATTAAATAATGATAAAGGGGAAAAAATTGTTTGGGGTGTGTTTTAATTATATTAAACTAGCTCATATTTTATGAAATTGATATACAGTCGACTCTCGTTAATTCGTAATCGGATAATTCGAATCTTTGCTTAATTCGAACTAAATATGAAGTCCCGAAATTTCCAATGGCAGAATAACGTTAAATATTTTCATTAATTCGAACTCATTTTCTCTTGACTTCGTTTAATTCGAACTAAAGAGAATTCCGATTTTTCATTTTTCTCTTCTTTCTCACCGATTTCAGATCATTTGAATAACTTTCTTTCTTTGATTTTTGTGAAAATTGTTCCGAACGAGTATACATATAATCCAATGCATTTCATATCCTCTTTCTTAGTGCCCCCTCTGTCCATCAGTCACGCTTTAAATTTTTCTTCTGTTGTGCTTGTTTCTAATCTTTTAATTAATTTATGTATTTATACATTCTAATTTAATATTAAGTCATATTCTAATTATAACTGACGAATTAAAAAAAAACACTATAATATTAATTCTTTTGTAATAGTACCATACAGTGTTCTCGCTGGCATTTGACCAACGTTAGTAATTTGGCTAATTAAAAATAAAAAACATTCGCCAAATGAGAAAAGTATTAGCAAAGTAGATTCGCTATGTCGCACAAAAAAATAAATAAATAAATAAATAAATAAATAAACTTTAATCCTTTAATGTATTTTCTTTTTTTTCAATATGTTCTAAAATAACCCAAGTTTTTATAACTGTGACAGCAATTGTTATCAATCTAATTTCAACTATCCGCTACAAATAAAAAAAATATGTATATATTAAATATATATATGCATATGTATGAAAAACGAAAAAGAAAAGAAAGAAAAAGCAAAAATTGAGCACTAACAATTTGGCGAATCTAATCGCTTGTTTACTCGCCAAATGAAGAATTTAGGCGCAATTTGGCGCTTTGGCGAGGGACAGCGAGAACACTGGTACCATATTAAGAATGTCTTCATTTCATATTTTCCATAATTCGAACTTCGTATAATTCGAACAATTCTTGTGGTCCCGGCGAATTCGAATTAACGAGAGCCGGCTGTATGTTGAAATAGTTTATTACAAGTTACTTTCTGTACAATAGAAAGAAGAAAGTTTTTACAGGGGTATACAAAAGATTCCGGTTACTATACAGTATCCGAAATGCTGTATATTATTACATAAAGATCTGAATATTTTAAAACCTTCGATATAGTACGAACGCACCATATCTGGTATGCTTGACGTGCAGTTTCCGACTTGTTAATTTCTGCGCTGAATTACGCACAACGTCGTAGTGCACCAACGATGTAAAAACGAATATTTTCGTGCGATAAGAAAAAGAATCCCCGCCGCAAAGAATCATTTACGTAGAAAAAATTTGCAGAGTAAAATGTAATATATATATTAGAATTCTTATTGCGATCGTTTAATAAAAGCAAAACTTCTTCTCCCAAATAACTTGGAATTAGTTTTTATGGTTTATTGAATTTCGCTTTCTCTTTTCTTTTTCTTATTCAGCTTTTTTTATGAAAAAAATGTAATCTGGCGTTTCTGTTCTTAGTGCTTATATAAATATACATATTAAACATAAAAAATCTATTATAATTTTTAAAGTAAGTTTCCAAATATATTCTGTAACGTGGTAAGTTCGTATTTAATCCTCTTGTGAATATAAAAGAAAGTAAAAACAAACTTGTGGCTCCCTAAAAAAAAGATCCTCCGTAAAAAATAAGATACGAGGAAAGAGAATTGAAGCTGAAAATGAGTTGTGAGTGGGTAAATTTCCCGAGAAAGTATCTCGTAAATTAAATATTTTCTCGCAACTAACATTAACTTAGCTTTTTTATCATTTTCAGTTATTTTTATTAATTTTTTATGATAAAAATATTCGAACGGCAAAGTCAGAGAATAAAGCATGGTACATTTTTTAAAGGAAAGATATTATCTTTCTACTTTTTGTGCTGAGAAAATTATGCTCAAAACCACAGAGCACTCCCACATACACACAGACAAAAAAAAAAAAAAAAAAATGCTTATGCGATTAAAACAAAAACCACCGCTGGAAAAAATCAGTTATATACAAAAAAAAAAAAAAAAAAAAAAAAAAAAAAAAAAAATATATATATATATAGAAATTCCCTCTAAAAAGGCTTCAAATAAACAAAATTTCTTCTCGTAACATTTATGTATTTTTTTTTTTTTTACAGTTTCTTAGATTTTCCGTTCTTGTTAGGTGCGTTCGTAATTATGTAAATACGCAGCACCCATAGTTGTCATTCAGTCCGTCCGTCCGCATATAACAACGCAAAAACTACCCAACCGAATCGTTTGAAATTAAAAATATATAATTATTACAAAAGTTTGTCAAGTCATTTCAAATTTTATGAAAATCAGAAGCATAGATCAATTACAGGGACAATCAAAAAAATTCCGTTACATTACGGTCAATGGGGAAAAAGTTTCAAATGCATTTTAATCGTTTAAAATTTAAAATATATAATTATTACATAATTTTGTCGAGTCTTTTCAAATTTTATAAAAATCGGATGCATAGATCAATGGCAGGGACAATCAAAAGTATTGTTACGTTGTGGTCAAAGGGCAAAAAAAAAAAAAAAAAAAAAAAAAAAAAAAAAAAAAAAAAAATTCAAATGCGTTTTAATTGTGTTACACTCATTCAAACATAATAAAATGTATATGCATCTATGAACTGCATATTATAATATACATTCTGCACAATCTGTGGTGCAAAGAACATTTGTTATTGATTTACAAGGCCATAGAAAAGTATTCTATTGCATAATGGTATGGGGCAGACATTGTTTGGTGCGCATTTTAATTGTAATTAACTATTTAACACTTTATGAGATTGGTATACGTTGTGGAGGAATACTATGTTATTTCCTGTATAAAAGAAAGCAGATAGTACTTACAGGGACACACAAAAGATTTTGGCTACTATAATGTATCCGAAGTACTGTCTACTATAATAGTGAGATCTGAGATTTTTAGAATTTCGTTATCGTACGAACGGACCTCATTTGCTACCCTTCACGTGCAATTTCCAACTTGTTTTCTTTTTTATGATTTTTTATGCGGAAAAAACATGATTTGCTGTTTGCGTTTTTAGAGAGCAATCTAAATATGTACAAAAAATCTATAACACTTTTTTAAAAATTTGTTTTTATGTATATACTGTAATCCTTGAAGTTCTATTTAATCCTCTATGCGTACATATATTAATATAATTAATCCGTGGATCAAACAATTCTTTCTGGACCCAGAAATTTTATTTAGTGATTGAATACAAATATTTACGGCAATCTGTCATGCTACATTTATTTTTTTTAAAAAATTCTACATTTCTTAAAAAAAAAAAAATGATTGTTTGATCGGCGGATTATACGCCGGAAATTACGGTACATAATAAAAACCAATTTGTGGCTCCATAAAAGAGAATTGCCGAAATAGTCTGATATGAGGGAAATGTATTGAGCTGAAAATGAATTGTGAGACGGTAAATTTCTCGAGAAAGTTTCTGAAAAATATTTTGTATTTCTTCTCGCAACTAATATTAAATTATCTTTTTTTTTATTATTATTTTCAATCCTCATTATTCATTATGTACGATAAAAATATTTCAACTACACCGCCAGAAAATAAAACATAATATATTTTTAAAAGGATGTTTTTTTTTCCTTTTTTTCAAAATAAACACTTTTACACATTCTAATAAAACATCTTAGAAAATTAATGATCAGTTCGTCACCTGAGAATAATGAGGTTCTATCTGTGTTTTTGAAAAAATTTGTCTTACTGATTTAGAAATTATGTTATATATAATTTACATATGACCTTATAATATGACATTATTTTAATCCAGAAATGCGTTCATAGGTACAAATAGAACATATCTATATCGATAAGTCAATTTTTTTCAAAAACACAGATAGAACTTTATTATTCTCAGCTGATGAATTAAGGTCTCTTTATAATTTTTGCGCTAAAGAAAATATTCACAACACCAGTGCGCTCTCGCCCTCAGAAAACGATTAATCTCGAGCAGATTTAATTAAATAAATAAACACAGCTAAAAAAAAATATTGATGTAGCATAAAAATTGTCGAAGAAAATTAAGTGTAGTCTAGCGGCTTTCGCCCGCTACGCTACTGGGACAGACAGACGGGCAATAAATAGTTTAATAGTTTATTAATTACGGGCATTAAACAGTTTAATCGTTAGTATTAAATAGCTTAATACTATTAAAATGCATTCCAAACAATGTCTCAATATAAAGTATGGAATGGGATACTTTTGTGTGGCCCTGTATATCAATAAGAAATAATACTTGCACCACAGATTGTACAGAATGTATATTCTAGTATGTACTTCATAGATGCACGTCAACTTTATTATGTTCGAAAGAGTGTAAGACCATTAAAATCTTCACTTGAAACTTTTTTCCCTATTGACCGTAATGTATCGGAATCCTTTTGATTGTCCCTGTAATTGAACTATGCATCCGATTTTCATAAAATGTGAAATGACTCGACAAAAGAATCTAATAGTTATATATTTTAACTTTCAAACGATTCGGTTGGGTAGTTTTTGAGCTATTATATGCGGACAGACGGACGGACGGACAGACAGGCGAATGGGCAACTCGGGATCCCGGGATTCTTTCCCTTCAATTCAAAACAAACGCGATGTTTCTCCGTTTCCGGGATAAGAGAAGATAGCGTCACATACATACATACACACTTACGGTCGGATTTTAATAGTGTAGATATATGGAAATTCACTCAAAGAAGGTTTCGGGCAGGGTTACCAGCAGTGTTTTCGCTGACATTTGACCAACGTTAGTAATTTGGCGAATTAAAAATAAAAAACATTCGCCAAATGAAAAAAGTATTAGCAAAATAAATTCGACGTGTAGCACAAAAAAAAAAAAAAAAAAAAAAATCTTTAATCCTGTATTGTACCCCCTTTTTTCAATATGTTTTAAAATAACCCAAGTCTTTATAACTGCGACAACGATTATTGTTAAACTAATTTCAGCTATCCGCTACAAATATAAAACATATGTATGCATGCAAATGCATAAAAAACGAAAGAGAAAAGAAAGAAAAAGCAAAAATTGAACGCTAGCAATTTGGCGAATCTAATTGCTTGTTTACTCGCCAAATGAAGAATTTAGTCGCAATTTGGCGAAATGGCGACTGACAGCGAGAACCCTGGTCACCAGTTTTGCTTCCATTTTTATTTCGAAATTTCAGCTTCATTTTGAAAATTTGGAAAAAGGGTGTTAGTAAAAATTTTAATTGAAAGCAACAGAATAGTACAATAAAAATTGTTTGTTGCAAATATCGCAATATTCCTTCGTTTAAGATTTTTTTTTTTTTTAAAGCATCTATTTTTTTCTCAAAATATGGGAAAAAATGAGAGTAAAAATTGTCAGCTATACCATTACAAATGTTAGAAAGAAATGTCTGTATTTTTACAAACGCATTTAACTTAATATAATTAAAAATAACTTTGCAATTCGGTTTCAATAAACGAAAATAATCACATTCACAGCATTTTTCATTTTACTTACATAAAAAATGATGAAATATCTGAAAATAAGAAATTTTGCTTAAAGAAATTATATATAATCGAAAGAAAAGTAAAACTAGTTATGAAATAAGAAAAAGCAACGCATAACTGTGAAACTTGCATATAAATCTAAAAAAGAATTCTGCTTTTTGAAGATTTTTCCATAATATCTAATTAAATTTTTCCAGGCTTCTTTAATATTATGGATATTTTTTCTTTCATCGTTTCCCATTTTTTATTAACAGGAGATGGTAGACTTCTAAATTTGTAAAAAAGGCTAAATAATAGTAAACAAAAATAAAAGATATTTTTCACATTGAAGTTTAAACTTTTTTTTCACATCTAACTATATAAATATTTTAAAAAAGCTTCATGTAATTTTCCCCCTTATTTATTTTATTTATTTATTTATTTATTTATTTATTTATTTAATTTTTATTTAATTTTTTTTTTTTCATTTTTATAAAAAGGATACTGAAAGTCACGGGGATAAAAAAAATTCCGGATGATGAAGCTAATAAGGGGTTGTGCATATATAACGTTATCATTTTAGGGGGGAGGGGAGGGTCTGACACATGATATCGTAAGATATCTCTGGGGGGAGGGGGGTTGTCTTTTGATATCGATATCATTTTTGATCCAACCAAAACGTTCTCTTTTTATTTGTAACATGGTCTTTAATTCAAAATAATATGTTATTTTTTGTAGTCTTATCTATTTTTATCAAAATACAAAGTTATTATTAAAATTACTAAATTATAATAAAATTAAATAAAATTTTCTAATTCTCAAATATGGAACACCTCAACGTTTGACACTGCTATTCTCCTGCCATATGTGTATGCAAATATAATCACTGTTCGAGAAACTATATGCGAAGTATATTTGAATTGAAATTTGTGTTTACTAATCTATAATAATAAAGAGACAAGTACGTGTGTGTGTCAGCGCTGTTCTGAAGAGACCGCTGCATGCAGTAGCGTAGCTATGTTTTTTGGCGCCCGGGGCCAGCAAGAAATTTTGCGCCCCCACCCCAATATAGATATATAACAATTTCTCTAAATTTGGCGCCCCTAGGCCTCGGCGCCCGGGGCGGACGCCCCCCTTGCCCCCCCCTTAGCTACGCCACTGGCTGCATGTAGAGTTACAAAATTTGGAGGGAAGGTACCTCTATACATGTAGTTTTGCACCTCGAAGCCCGATTTTCGATTTTTTTTTATTAGAATTTTTTTTTATTTAATTTTTAGGCGATTTTTAACGCTCTTTTTATGTTTCGAGGCGATTTTTCCATATTAGTAAAATAAATACGGTTTCATTCTTTTCACTCAATATAGTAATTTTTTTTCTCTTTTCAATAAAGTTTATTCGGAATTCGTGCAGGGATTTTTGAATTTTTAGCCAATTTTTAATGCGATTTTTAGTGGGGTTTTTTTTTTGCATTTTGCAGGTATTTTTTGACAATGATAAAAACAAAATTGATTCAAACTTTCAGCCTAATGAACTAAATTTTGTCTGCTATGATTTTTCAATTTCAGTGATTTTTAATGCGATTTTTAATGTGATTTTTAGCAATTTTTTTATTTTTTGTGCGTTTAGCATCGATTTTTTGTCATTTTTGTCAAAATCATAGTTTTTATGTATGCATCATGGTCTTATCTATTTTTAAATTGCATGTAAGAAAAGCATAAAACATAAAATTAACGAATTAGCAATAAAGGAATTATTTTGAATATCCACAGCAACTTCCACTAATAAAATTACTAAACGCACTGTCTGTGTGCAGGTATGTTTTTGTGCGATGGCTAGCAAAATCTACGGCACTTACGAGGCTCTCAAAACTTTCTTGAAAGTACCCCCAAAGTTTCTCCTGATGTATCTGACATTGAAATTTTCAAAATGCTAAGCATTACTTGAGTAGTTCCTCTCCCGTTTCCCATTGCAGTCCTTTTGAACATTTTTACCGTTAAATATTATTTGTTCATTTCTTAAACCAATTTTTCACACAGTCAGTGGCCGTGTATTTCAGACAACGTAATTTCACATGTTTCGAGTTAGAGATAAAATCACAAATTTCATGTTCCTTTAATATCTCGGAACCGTGCAACGCCGGGCGGGTCAGCTAGTAAAAAAATAGAGAAAAAGAAAGAATGTCGTCCATTTATTTTGAGATAAGAATTTCTACCCCCTCCCTTCCTCCGTATCGGGCAAGTGCAAAAAGATAGCATTACTGTTGAATGCATTATGTAATAAAAAGCTATTATAAAATACTTTTAAACAGTATCTATTTCTTTAAAGTGTTATTTGATATAAAGTGATATTTTATTGACGTCTCTTCATTTGAATCGATAAAGTATGCTAAAAGTAAATGTAACCAGTTTTGCAAATCACTCCAAACAAAATAAATTCCAAAAACATAACAAAAGAAATTTGACATTGAAAACGTTATCATTATAGAGGGGGGGGGGGGGTTCTCGTGATGATAACGTATGATATCGGAAGGGAGGGGGGAGGGTGCAGAAATGCCAAAAAGTTTATAAAGTTATATATGCATAGCATCTAAAAGCAAAGAAATGTAGATAGAAAAAATTTAAATAATTGCAAATTAATATGAAAAAGTCTTTGTAAGCTAAATGTTTTTTAAACCTTTAAACAAAATACCATAGGCATGACTAGTATATTTATAATGCAAACTTACTCAGTAGTTTAAAAAATGTTTTCGTGAATAATGAAAAAAAAATATTAATGGAGATCACTTTCTAACTATCAATATTTCTAGCAATAACCTTCCTAATAATTTTTTGCAACATTTACAAGAGAAATTGACCACAAAGTTTCTTTCTAGAACGAGAACTCCTAGGAGTACGAGAACTCTCCTACTCTAACCGCTTCCCTGATTTTCCCGTACGTCATACGGCCAACGTTTTTTTGCCTATCATGATTTATCCGTACCACGTGCGGGAATCGATATTCCAATCACGATTTATTATTCTCACCAGTAAATTTTTATTGTAAATTTTGCAATATTTGATCCGAACATTTTTCTGAATCGATTAGGTGAAAAATCTTGTTTTGCAAAACCGGTGATAAAAGAAAAAGAATTCTGTAAAAAACATGAAAAAACATACATTTTTTAAAGTTTTTTTTTTTTTTTGAAAAATATTGATCAGTCAAATGGTTAACCCTTAACTGGTTTGCCCGAATGGCGTTGGGGCAAGACGAATTTGCTTGTTTCATCATTTAAAGCTTTTTGACACCACTATAATTTTTAAGAAAATTTTCATACTATTGAAAGGCGGAAATGTTAAGACTAAATTTTACGAATATTTTATTTAAATTAATAGTGGTGTAAGTCCGCTATTTTCAATTTATTGAACAGAAAATAAGTAACCAGTTAAGGGGTTAAAGGTTATTGCTTGGAAATAGTAACGATAACTGCAATGTGCCATCCTTATATTTATTTTTATTTACCTTTTCCACAATTTTAGTATGTTTACTGTAAATGTTATTGATAATTGCAATGTGCCATCCTTATTTTATTTTTATTTAAGTTTTCCTCGATTTTAGTATATTTACTGTGTGTTTGTGTTATCCTATCTGCTGTCTGGAATATCGCTAGTAGCCTGTCATATAGGATCCTAAATCTTGGTGGTAATTTTAACATTAGGTCCCGTATGGTTTCGATGAAGTGACGGTGGCTCTAAACAGACTTTAGCCAGGTGACCACGGTATACAGAAAAAATCAGCAATAGCAAGATTCGCACACTCCTTATATTTTTTAAGGACTCTGGCACCACTATTAACCCCTTGGGGACGAACGACACGTATACGTGCCGCAAAAAGGCTTAAGAATCCTTGTTTATTCCGACCGGTAAAATTATACTGTAAAATTTTACTTATTTATTCGAAGCATTTTCTCGATTTAAGAAGGAACAAATTTCTGTTTTTTAAAACCGGTGACAAAACATTAAAAATTTCGTAAAATGCTCCCGTCGCGAAAGGCTTAATGATAAGAAATTTTATATTTAATTTTTAAGAAAACGAATTCTTAACAACTACCTTTATTCTTAAATTTCGCAATATTCATATGCAAAGAAATACTTTGAAAATACTGTTAAAATTTAATGATAAAATTGTGCGCACCCTGAATAGGCGTGACGAACATTTAAACATTGCTTCCCCTTCCTCCAACAAGCCATCTTTTTCGGAGTGCATATATTCGCAGAGGTGTGGTTGTTGCCATTCGAGGGTAAAGTTTCATGAACAAGTTCTGGCTACTCCTCTATGTTTTGAGTCGGCTTCTGTTGAACTGTCTGAGTCTGTACAGTATTCGTACGCCTTCTGGAATTTCGCAGTCCAGAAACTTCTTTAGAACCACTATTTTCTCATTAAATATCAAGGATTAAAAAGAAGCGAAATTTAAACCATATTATTTTCTGTTCTTAACCATTTCTTTTCTGTTAATGAATACTGGTGACTCTATTGAAAAATTCCCTGACCTGTACGAACTCTATTGTAGTAAGAAATTACGCGACAGCCATTAATGGTAGAGTACTCTTACTTAACTCGTTTAATCTTCCTCCTTTTCCAGACAATGGAGCTACGAATAAACAGGGGAGACTTACTCTGTACTGTCTATCAATTGCAGTTTAATAACTGAGGAGATTGTCACCAGAGGGCGGTTGTTATTTTAAATCGGATCAGTGGTTTCTTATTACTGCCAGGGAATATTTCATATCACTAAATTTAAATAGAAAATTTCGTCTAATTTAAGAAACTAATTCATGGAAAGATATTCTTACACATATCATTAATTTAACAATTTGTTTTTACTGTCGCCACTTTGGACAGATATTATATTCATTTTCACTGACAAAGACAGGAAGATGTCTGGGTTGTCAAAATTTCGAAAACGCAGGGTCTAACTATTGCCAAAATGAACTTCTGCTACTGGAAATTAATATCTGTTTCTGTCATTATTTACGATCGGAAATTTGCATAAATAAAACATTTTAGTAATCAGAAACTTTCTGTATAAATTTCTCAGTGAATGTTTCTGTCGGCGGTAATTAATCCATAGAACTATTAACCCCCTAACGGTCGCATTAAATTATGGTTGAAAATTTCAGATTCATTATTGCCACCAGTTTTTTGAAAAAAAAATATTCATCTTATTTAATGACAAGTAAAATTATACCAGAATAAAACCAATTACATTATTTTATAAAATTGGTGGGAATCCAATAAGGTCTGAATAAAAACCATGACGCTTGCAGCCCGTGAATGTCTCTGGCGCGACGATTAAGTGGTTAAGGAAGAAGAACGGACATATTCTTAAAATAGTGTAGCTTCAACTGTAACCGCTTCCACATAGCGGTCATAACCACCCCCTAAAACTTCTACTAATAAATTTAAGTAGAAAATTTCTACTTATTTAAACGCTTCATCAAAATTAATGGCAGAATCTGCTATTTATTTTTACTGGATGAAGTTCACTTTGGCCGAAGCAATTCCGCTACTTCGGGACAACCAAGTCAACCTGCTGTCAATGTTTGTGAAAAGATTATAATACCTGGCCAAACTGACACCAGTGAAAATAACTAAGAAATTTTAAGCATGTTTGTGATGGAAATTTCTTTCAATTATTCCTTTTTAAAAAGCGAAATTTTCTATTGAAGTTATCTGGTGGAAGTTTTCACCAGCGGTAAACAGAAATTGCTGATCCAATTAAAAAAACAGCCGTTGTCATGTGACAACCTCCTCAATTACTTCACTCGCAGCTGCTACACCATATACTATATGCACTGAAAAAAATGTCAGATGTTTCTGAATATATAAAAATGTACTGTAATCAAAAACGAAAATACACAGTAACCTCTTCTAACTCACCTAAGATTGCGAAAACCGTTCCTTTATCTTTAAAAATCCCAGAAAACTATTTGTTTTTGAAATTTAAATAAAAATTTATAAAAATTAATTTTTATTAGCTGCCCGACCTTTTCGGAAACGTTTCTAAGTAGCTTTTACAGTACAATAATCACTTTTCTCAAATCAAACTACCACTTTTCCGGATGCTACCAATTCATACGAAAATATTTTGATATTCAGAGAACATGTTTAATAGACAAACATACAATTATAACAGCATTAACATAATATGAAAATTAACATTATTTTGCTACAATTGCATGCACAAAATCAGCAGCTGAAAATGTTAACTTGAGAATTGATAGAATCCGAAAAAGTGCTATTTTGATTAGAGAAAAGTGATTATTGTACTCTAAAAGCTACTTAGAAACGTTTCCGAAAAGGACGGGCAGCTAATAAAAAATAATTTTTATAAATACGTCTTTAAATTTCGAAAACAAATAGTTTTCTGGGATTTTTAAAGGTAAAAGAACGGTTTTCGAAACCTTAGGTGAGTTAGATGAGGTAACTGTATATTTTCGTTTTTGATTACGGTACATTTTTATACATTCAGAAACATCTGCCATTTTTTACAGTGTGTATTCTCCTTTTTATTGATAACCCCTGGAAATGCGGTTACAGTTGAAACTTCATTATTTTAATGATATGTCAGTTTCGTTTTATCAATAATTCCATAGTCCAGACTGAGTATGGACCTCAATTCGCGTATTATTATTTTTAAATGTACTCAGTAAGGTACCGAATATAATAATATAATTGAGTTATTGTTAAACGTATATTAAATATCTGTTTATTTTAAATTAAGATGATTTTAAAACATTTTGAAGTAAATTTAAAAATTGTGATAGGTATATAATACAAGATCTTTTGATAACACTTTTTTTTTAATTGATAATTTTAAAATAATGTAAATCAATGTTAAACTAGTGATCGAATTATAATGCAAATATTTGCTAAAAATATGTCAAAAAGAACATTTACAAAATACATTTTTTTTTTTTTTAATTCCGTGGCATATTTTATTTCACTTCCTTTTGTTTTATCCGCACGAACATAAAATTATTGATCTTCAATTGTTTTTTCTATGTCAGAGGTTTTCAACAACTCAATCTCCGGGTAACAATTTTATCAAGTTAAGGGGACAAGGGACCTTGAAATCCTTAAAAATATTTTTTTTTATTTTTTGTAAATTTCACCTAAATATTATTCAAGGGTACATTATATGCATTATAACATGCATTTATCACAAAAAAAATGCAAAAAAAAATTATTTTTGACAAAAAAATGGCATTTTACGCAGCGTCTTCGAAATCTTCGAAATGCGGACTGCGCATTCCATATCAATGAAAATCCCCAATATTTTTTATGAAAGTTTGTTTTATATATATAAACAAAATTGTGCATCCAATTTTGAATATTTGAATTTAAAAGTTAAAAAAAAAAAAATTGAAATTTTGAAATTTTTTCGAAATTTTTTTCAAAATTTTCAAATTTTTTCAATTTTTTTTTTTATTTTTTGTAAATTTCATCTTAAATATTATTCAAGGGTGCATTATATGCATTATGGCATGCATTTATCACAAAAATATTAAAAAAAATATATTATTTTTGAGAAAAAAATGGAATTTTACGCAGCGTCTTCGAAATCTTCGAAATGCCCCCTGCGCTTTCCATATCTATGAAAATCCCCAATATTTTTTTGGAAAGTATGTTTTATATATATAAACAAAATAAAGCATCGATTTTTACATATTTGAATTTTAAGAAGTAAAAAAAAAAAAAAAAATTGAAAATTTTGAAAAAAATTTCGAAAAAATTTCAAAATTTCAATTTTTTTTTTTTTTAACTTTTAAATTCAAATATTCAAAATTCGATGCACAATTTTGTTTATATATATAAAACAAACTTTCATAAAAAATATTGGGAATTTTCATTGATATGGAATGCGCAGTCCGCATTTCGAAGATTTCGAAGACGCTGCGTAAAATGCCATTTTTTTGTCAAAAATAATTTTTTTTTGCATTTTTTTTGTGATAAATGCATGTTATAATGCATATAATGTACCCTTGAATAATATTTAGGTAAAATTTACAAAAAATAAAAAAAAATATTTTTAAGGATTTCAAGGTCCCTTGTCCCCTTAACTTCACCTAATTTTATCTTGGAAAGTTAATTTAAACTCTGCAATTGATTAAGATGAAGATTGCTCTACAAATTTACTGATTTATCTGCGGCCTGCAGTTGAGTTGTTAAAAGTATGTGTTCTGAATCATAGAGAAATATATTAGGCAGATATTTCAGCGGTTTTCCAGCTTTAGCAAAAGTGATATTAATTATCTTTCGTTTACTTATATAAAATAAGAAGAGAAAACTCCATTTAAAGCGTATTTTTCACATTATTGCAGAAATTCGCTTTTAAAACACGAACTACTTAACTATTATATATACTTATATACAGTGACCGCGCAAAACAAATTTGTCAAAGACGTACCTGACTCCGTTGGAAATTTGAGGATCCTGTTTAGCAGAAGAGGGGGAGGAAATAATCTTTCAGAACTTCAGCCAGTTTAATCGTGTCCTTGATTTGCCTATACGTCATACAGGCAGAGTTCTCGCTGTCGCTAGCCATTGCGCCAAATTGCGACTAAATTCTTCATTTGGCGAATAAACAAGCGATTAGATTCGCCAAATTGCTAGTGCTCAATTTTGGTTACGTAGGTTTTTTTTTTTTTTTTTTTTTTTTAATGCTACACTGCGAGTCTATTTTGCTAATACTTTTTTCATTTGGCGAATGTTTTTTTCTATTTTTAATCAGCCAAATTATAAACTTTGGTCAAATGTCAGTGAGAACACTGCATACAGGCAGCATGTTTTTGTATAAATTGATTTGCCGGTACGGGTATCAATATTCCAATCATGATTTATTATTCTCACCAGTAAATTTTTATTGTACATTTTGTATTATTTAATCTGAGCATTTTTCTTTCTTTGATTCAATTAGGTTAAAAATTTCCGCTTCGAAAAACTAATGATAAACTATTAAAAATTCTGTAAAGGACATGAAAAAAAATATGCTTTATTTGAAAGTTTTTTTCGAAAATATTGATCCATTTTGTAATTAATACTGCATTGGAGAATTTTTATAATTGTCATTTTTGCCGAAAAATTTGTAATAGCGTCCACACTATATGGTTTATTATAAATATAAATATTGATTATTAATATAAATATAAAACACTCTATAATGTGTGCTATAAAAATTTGCATTTTTCTTGCATAAAATTTATTAATAAAAACAAAATTTTAGAGCCAATATATCATGAAAATTTTATATTTCTATGAAATAATTAAGTTTCTGTTCCCTAATGGAAATTTTCTCAACTTCACTTTATATAATCAAGTGCGGGCATTTTAAAATGATTTTTCCTTTACCAAATTACTAGTTGCGATTTAAAAGCTTTCAAGTCAAGGAGATTTAAAAGCTTTTATCGTGCTTGCTTAAGATGTAAAACCACTTTTAAAAAATAGACATTTTTTAAAGGAAATTTGAGATTCGTAAATTTAAAGTATATTTATTGGAATGAAAAAAAGCCAATAAAACATAAGAATCTATAAAAAACATCTAATGAAAAGTTTTTGAAAAGACTTATATCCGTTGTACATCCCCCCCCTTACACTCTAACTAGGGATCTGCAAAAAGTATAGGTCACCGATTTTGACGAAAGTGGTATCGATGGAAAGATCTCATCGAGAGCAGTAAAAAACTCAATAGAACTACCCGTCGCAAATGAGCCGTTATCGAGATATCTGAAAATTTATATCACTTAACTAATGCATACTTAATGGGGGGGGGGGGCGCAAAAAATTTTAGTCTAGATTTTAACGAAAGTGGTATCGTTAAAAAGATATCATCATCAGGGAGAAAAACTCAATAATACTACCTATCGGAAATGAGCCTTTTTCGAGATATTCGATAATTTATGTCAAGTAGGTAGTGCCTTCTCTTTTAGTGCACACTTAATGGGGCACCGCAAAAAATTGTTTTCTCGATTTTGATGAAAAGGTGTCGTTACAAAGATATCATTGTGAGAAGTAAAAAATTCAATGGAACTATCCCTCTGAAGAGAGCCGTTTTCAAGATATCTGACAATTTATGTCACTTAATGCAGTTTCCCAGCAATGTGTATTAGCAATGTGACACAAATTGTCGGATATCTCGAAAATGTCTCATTTCCGAAGGGTTATTCCCTTGAATTTTTTAATCCTCACGATGATATCTTTTCAACGATACCACTTTAGTTAAAATCGAGACTATTTTTTTTTTGCGGTCATCATTAAGTATGCACTAGTTACGTGACATAAATTGTCGGATATCTCGATAACGACTCATTTGCGACGGGTAGTTCCATTGAGTTTTTTTGCTGCTCTCGATGAGATCTTTCCCAACGGTACCACTTTCGTCGAAATCGGTGACTTACACGTCTTGCAGTTCCCTAGTAAGTTACTTTAAATAATCTTTAAGCTCATTTTATGAAAATTGTTCCGAAAGAGAATTTTCTTAAAAAGAGTAAATGGAAATTGATTAAAAGAAAGAATTCCTTTTCTTAAACTTATTTATTTCTAAACTGAAAAGACTGATACTTCTACGATTTGTTTTTTCTACTTAACCATTTAACTTATCAATATCTTGTGAAAAGAAAAAAAAATCTTTAAAATAATGCCTATTTTTTTTTTCATGTCTTTTACATAATTTTTAATCTTTTATCACCAGTTTTTCGAAACAAAATTTTTGCCTGATTGAATTATAAAAACGCTCATATTAAAAAACACAAATATAAAAAAAAACTAGTTGGATGTGTCAATCCCAAAACTTTCATCTGTCTCATACGTACATTTTAATATTTTTTAAAAATAGTTACTCATTTTAATGTTTTAATAATTTTAATTCAATACCATGCGAACTTTGGTTTTCATCTTAAATTTCTGCTTCGATCAATTAATCGGAGTAAAAACGAATTTCCGTCTCTACACCAACCGATGAACAATAGAATGATAGGCAGATCTTTTTTTAATTCAGGGAGGACCTATTTGCCTTAGCAAAAAATAATTATATAGAAAAATTTTAGTTCAATTCTAGGACTAACTTCATACACTTTTAGGTGGTGCAATATTGAAAATGGCATAAAATTCGCAATTGCAGCGCCCCCTTCAGGCGGATTTTTTTCAAATTCAGGGAGGACCAACTAGCCATAGTCATACACTTACACAAAAAATTTGGTTCAATTCGATGCATAACTTCATATACTTTTGGCCGGTACAATATTGAAAATGGAAATTGCAGCGTCCTCTTCCGGCGGAATATTTCAAAACTGAAGGAGGACCTACTTGCCACAGCCAGAAACATTCACAAAAAATTTTGTTCATTTCTATGCATAACTTCAGACACTTTTTGATGGTAGAATGTCGACATACACACAGACACACGGTCAGACAGACATTTTGTAAAAACAGGTTTTTTGGAATCTCTGACCCCTAAAACGCGTAAATCCGTCGAAAAACGGAAGTCGAAAAAAATTTCGGTTACAATACTTTCTTCTATTGAAGATAGAAGACAGTAAAAAAGAATTACTGGTGAGAATAATAAATCGTAAGCGGAATATGTAGATGCTTGTACGTGGTTCGGTCAAATCATGATTGGCAAAAACACGTTGCCCGTATGACGTAGTGACAAATCAGAGAAGTGGCCAATGAGATTTCAAGCGGTAACTTGTTGCTCTAAAACCTTTTTCATTATAAATTAAAAAATAACTATTTAAAAATTTCTGATGAGAATTTAGAATTTCTGATTAAATAACTCGCCAGATTTTGCTACTAACAGATTTTGCTATTAACTACTTGCGGCGCAGAGCAAATTCATTGCTTAACCCCTTCGCGTCGGGAGCTTTTTACGAAACTTTTAATGTTTTGTCACAGGTTTTTAAAAACAGAAATTTGTGTATTATTAAATCGAGAAAATGCTCCGATTAAATAAGGCATATTTTACAGTAAAATTTTACTGGTGATGATAAACAAGGATTCTTAAGCCTTTTTGCGGCACGTATACGTGTCGCTCGTCCCCAAGGGGTTTAGTGTTGAAATTGATAATTGACCCCGGAATTTGAAAATTACTTTATTTTTAATTAAGAAAAAGCTATTTTGCAGGAATTTGATAAACCGATTTTTTTAAATTAAAATTCTGGTACCAATGTAGCTTTTGGGAGTTAAAATTAAGTGGTTTCATAGACCTACCATCGCGCCGCAATGGGTTAATCAGTTCAAAGGCGGTGATTCATTTTTGGACCATCTAAACTTTATTTCTAAATTATTCATTGGCACCAGAATATTTAAATGAAATTTTTCCTTTTATTAAGTACGTGATCAAAACTTCTGCTTATTTTTAAATAAATTTGTTTTTAAATTCTGGTGGCACTCACTTATTTCTGCATTTTACGAATAGAAGTACCTTGCCCCCGAAAGGATTAACCCAGTGTTGCCAGATTGGGGATTTTCTCCCCATTTTGGGGATTTTTGAACCTACAGGGGAATTTTTTGGGGACAAGTAAATCTTGGGGACATATTTGGGGACTACGAACATATTTGGGGAAAAACTTGGGGATTTGTTATCGCAATTTCAATTTTTATTTTCAGACATTGGCCAATACTGGATCTGTCACGAATTCAATATTGATTTGAAAAACGAGAATAAAGTACAGAAATAATAGATATTCTTGTGGTCATGTTCACCGTTTACATGTACCAGAGATTCATCTTGATCTGCACTGGACTACCCCCATCTAAATTTTCAGGTAAGTGATTCAGATTTTCTTTCATCGCGGACTGAAACACAAGCACAGAAATACATTTCATTTAACTGTATAGATTTATACTACAAAAATAAAAACAATTTTATAATTGTTGTTGTTGTTTTTAGCTTTGAATATACATGCAAAATTCTGTTGAGATTAAATGTTTATTTATTTATTTTTTTCCTAAATGGAGAATTTTTTCAAAAAAATGTTTGATTTGGGGTAAAAATTGAGTTGAAATTTGTAAAAAAAAAATTAATAACGGAAAATTGAAAATTGAGAACTTGACTTTTTAAGTAGAAATTGCGTTGGGGACTTTTTATGAAAAAGGCCCTGATTTGGGGAAATTTTCAGAAATTTGGGGGAAATTTTGTTACAATAATCTGTCAACACTGGATTAACCCTTTAACCCTTTCAGGCACACTGTGCCGGGTCTGGGATACCTAATTTCAATTCCAAAACATGCAAACGGCACCAATAATATTTTAGTAAAATTTTGCTTTTACAATAAAAGCTAAAAATTAAAGACTTCAAAATATCTAAAAAATTCTTTTGTAAATTCCGGTGTCAGTCGATAATTTCTCATTTTACAAACAGATTTTGCCCGTGCCGGAAGGGTTAACGGACAAAGCCTTTTCTTTGCTAAAATGTTGAAATAAATGATTGACACCGGTAATTGCGAACATATATATTTGAAAATAAGGAAAAGTGATTATTTTAAATACATAATAAAATGGATTTTTTTTTATTATTCCAGTATCGTTGTTGCATATCGGAATTAAAATTTTACGGTTTCGTTGGGAAACCAATGAACGTTGAAGAGTTAAATTATTATCAGACTATTAGATGAAGTTATCGTGAATATTCAGATATGCTCGATGTTTTTTCAATAATTAGTTAGGAATTGTGACATTTTTCTAATGAAAAACTAACACTGCTCTCTGCATTTATTTAGCAACTATTTGGAAGTAAGGGTATTAAATTTATTTATGTACTTGCCCTCTAAACACTCAAAAACACTGAAAATGCCACTCGCCTACAAAGTGTTCAAAGTTATTTATTTTGAGATATAAGCTTTTGTTAAAAACTACCAAATTTAAATTCATCAATTATCTGTGGGTTCGAAAAAACGATATTTTGAAAACCATTTTGCATATTGTGATCAATAAACCGAAAATAAAACAAGTAGGTAAATATGATAGCAGATCGCACAGAGAGTTTCGTTTAATATTTCTTTCAAAACAACATCCCTTAATTAATAAATCTAAATTGTCAATTTATAGTTATTAAACTCTTACATAGATGGTAGCACCAACAAATTGAATTTAAAAATAATTATAAAAGGAAATTATTTATTTTAATCAAATGAAAAAATGTTCAAATCAAATTATTGAAATAAAATCCAAAGTTCATAATTTTCTGAAAATCCAAAAATTAAAAAAAAAAAAAAACACGGTGATATAAATAAAATTTTTAATTTCTAAAAATAAAAAAATTTGTTTATACGATATTCTAAATTCTGGATCATTAATGAAACACGATAATTTTTAAATTAGAAAGAAAATTAAATTTTTAAAATGTTATAAGTGTTAGATGAAGGAAATCCTAATAGTGTAAGCCTTAAATTGACAAAAGAATGTGAAAATACTTTTAATTAAAACCATCATAAAGTGAAAATTTCAACTTCTAGCATAGGGTCTCGAACTAAGATATTTCTGTTTACTAGCAAGACGCTTTGTTACCAAGCTATGGCGCCTACACTTAAAAAGTTCAAATTAAGGTTCTGTTTCAAAATTTAAACCACAAAAATGATTTTTATAAATCTGGTTCAGTTTTATAAAAATAGATGTACATCAGAATTTTGTTTTAAAATATTTTAAACTATCTTTTAACCTATTTTTGGCTGATTCATAGCAGCCAACTTTTACTCATTTTTCCTACTGCCAAAATTTTATAGTAAATATTGTCTTATTCAATCGTCGAAATCTTATGATTAAACAAATGGAAAATCTCTGTACAATTTTAGCGGTAGCAAAAATGCGTAAAAGCCGGCAGCTATGCTGATATACATGCTTAACTCATTTTTAAAGGCATTTCTGGTTCAAATAGAATTAACCATCTATAGTAGCAGTCAAATTGATTGCTCTTTGCGCATCTAGTGTTAATATAGCAAGGGCACATACTCATCTTTATTTAGGAATAATTATCATTGCTTTACATAAACCGAGGATCTCTGTCACAAATACTGCGAAAAAGTTTGGGAATAATGTTTACTGCGCGACCGTGCAGTAAACATTATTCCCAAGGTTAGGTTTTGCAACGGAATGTCCAGCTTGCAGATTTCGGAGATGCTTAAATAAGCTCTTGTAAATACATTATCTATCTAATAAAATCCTATATAATAAAGTCATGTGATTGTTATTAACAGTTCCGGACTACCTGCTAACTTTTTATGTGCTATGCGGCCAATTTTGTACTTTAATGTTAGCAGACGGGGTGATAAGTCGCCACATATTGTACGGATTATTATTATTAAGCACAAAGCATTTGGCTCTCATCGATAGTTTGCCGGGATGACCACTTAGCTTTTCATATGCCAAGTGGTCAGTTTTAATCAAAATTATTTTTTTTTTCGGATAAAACTGCATAAAAGTTATACTTTTATAGAGATGATTTGAAAAAAAATAAGAATTGAGAGATGAGTTATGTTGAAGTATGTAAATATTTTGAGATTGCTTCACTGAAAATTAAATTAACAACTCAATAGCTATTTCCATCAAAATAAACATTTTGAGAGACTACATTTGGGGACATACATACCACAGCCAGACTACATTTGGAGGAGACCAAACTGGTCTCCAGAGGCGTCTAGTTGTAAAAGAAATCCCGTTGAGTGCAAGAACAATTTCCGCATACTTACAGTAAAAATTATTTGGTGATTGTACTGACAAACAACGGAACTTTTTCGTTTTAGAGTGTTAACCCTTTCCGGCGCAGTGTTGCCGGTCTGGACACACCTAATTTTAATTCCAATCTTGCAATTGACACCAATAATATTTTAATAAAATCTTGCTTTTACAATAAAAGCTTAAATTAAGAGGTTCTTGATTTCTTAAAAAGTCGTTTGTAAATTCCGGTGTCAGTCGATAATTTCTTACTTTACTAAAATAATTTGCCCGCGCCGGAAAGGGTTAAATTGTCAAAGATATCTAAGAGCCTTTAGCACTATTATGTATAGAAGATACTCTTAAATACTTACTCGCTAATTTCTGACACATTCAAAAAATTATTTCATCAAAAGGGTAAATTAATAAAAATGCGGAAATTGTACTAGCAATAAAGGTTTTTTACATAGTGGAGAATTTTTTTAATTACATTTGTAGTTTTTTTATTCGTGTACATGTTTTTAAGAAAAGCCTTGTTTTAATTTCAAAGTATTACTAACCTATAAGCTTTCATAATTGAGTATTTCATTTCATTAAAATTTTTCAAACGTTCGAGAAAATATTCTGAAATTTTAATTGTACAACAACATTTCATATCTTTCTCAAGCATAATTATGAAAAATATTTTACACTTAAATTAATAAATTCTTACGAATTTTTTTTTCTTTGGAAAAAAAAAACGAAATTTTAAAGAGTTAATAAATTTTCTTATATATTATTAAAAAACAAACAGCTTTTGGTGTTATACACAGAGACAAGAAAAACATTTTTCTAATTAAATGTCTTTTGTTGTTAGGAAACACAAAGTTTAATCTGTACTTTCTGAAAACATCTGTATTTTAGATGTTTGTTCAAAGCGACACTTTAATTAAAGAAGTAAACACTAATTACAGGCTGTCTACAGTTTTGTAAGATTTTATTTTTTATTGCATGCTTTTCAATTGCAGAAAAATATTACAATTAATAAGATTAAATATAAAGATTAAAAATTATATAGCTGAACTATTAACCCTCTCCGGAACGGAATAATTCTGTTTGTAAAATGATAGAATGATGGTTTATACCGGAATTTACAAACAATATTATTAGAAAACACAAACTTCTAAATTTTTCGTACTTCATGTAAGAAAAAGTTTTATTAAATACTAGCTGACCAGCCTGGCGTTGCACGGGTCCGTAAAAACTATGATGCGTAAAAAAATCTATAATACTAATTAAAAAAATCAATTCTAAAAGCACAAAAACTCGAAAAAGCGTTAAAGCATTAAAAATTACTTTAAAAATCGCAATAAAAAATGATGATCATCAAAAATCGTAGCAGACATAATTTAGTAAATTAGGCTAAAAGTTTGAAGCAATTTTTTTTTATCAATATCAAAAAATAGCCGCAAAATGCGAAAAATACTAAAAATGTCGTTAAAAAATTCGTTAAAAATTCAAAAATCGCAACATGAATTCTGAATAATCTTTATTGAAAAGAGAACTAAATTTGCTACGTTGGATTAAAAGAATGAAACCGTGTTCCTTTCACTAATGGGGAAAAATCGCCTCGAAACATAAAAAGAGTGCTAAAAATCGACTAAAAAATTAAATCAAAACAATCTAATCAAAAAATCGAAAATCGGGCTTGTAGGTGCAAAACTTCATATATAGAGGTACCTTCTTTCCAAATTTTTTAGGTCTACGTGCGGCAATCTCTTCAGAACAGCGCTGACACACTCACAAACTTCTTTCTTTATTATTATAGATTGTTGGTGCCGATTCTCTGAAAATTAGGTTCCTTTTTTTCAGACACCGCTAACTAAAGGCTTAAAAAGAATTTGTTTAATTTGAAATAATTATTTTAGACTTATTTAAAAGTTCAAGAAGGAGACATACCTTAAAATTATAAGAATGTTTTTCAGATGCACAAGGAAAAATGAAAAAAGAGGAACTGATATGCTCTCAAAAAGGTGAAGTTTCAATTGTAACTGATTTCACAGTAATTCATTATCGCCTGGGCAAACATTCACCTGTAAATTTGTATTGAAATTTTCTCTTTATATAAATAACTTATTAATGGAGAATGTCAGTCATAATTGCGATCAAAAGCAGATATTTAATTTTCCTTGTGGGATTTTTCTTCAGTGGTAATCCTGGTCATGTGTTTCTGCCATACTGTGATAACTTAAACAACATCCTGCTAGTCTATATTAATGAGATTATGATAGTCAGGCCTTGAGGGGTCAAATGTGGTTCGAAATGGTTCGTGTAATATAACCCACGGCCGGTGTGTCGCCTTGTTACTTTGTGGACTTGGCTGACACACTGCCGTGTCTAGATAAAAGAAATAGTATATATAAAACAAACTTGTGGCTCCATAAAAAAAAAGAGAGCTGCCGAAAAAAGTTAGATGTGAAGAAAAACTACTGCTTCTGAAAATGAATTGTGAGAGGATAAATTTCACAAGAAAGCTTCTTCAAAATTGTACTTTTTCTTGCAACTAGCATTAAATTATCTTTTTTTATTTACTTTCTTTATATCCTTTTTAGTTTTCCTTATTTACTATGTACAATAGAAATATTTGAACCGCAGAGGCAGAAAATAAAACAAATGGTACTAGTTAGTTATCCCGTCGACTAATTTCGCCAAATTACACAAATAGCCAAACTGTTTGCCAAATTATATAAATTGACGTAATTTTTATTTTAAATAACGGAAGAACAAGTAAATTTGTAAAACATAATCAAAAATACAAATAAAAAAGTTGAATCAAAAATCAATATATGGCGTAACAAAGAAGTGTATCGTAGTTACTGTCAAGTGAATGTGACATTTACAATCATCCATTATTGGCATGTAATCTTATAGTTTGTCGATAGTTTTTTTTGGTCGACGGGATAACCAAGTAGTACCAGCATGATACATTTTTAAAAGGTGAAAAATATGAAATTAAACACTTCTATGTATCCTAACAGAACATCCTAGAAAAGCAAGATTAATTCTCTTTTTCGGTGCATTCGTAATTATGTTATGTAACTATGTAGCACCTTTAGTGGCCGTTCAATTCGTCTATCCGCATATAACAAAGCAAAAACTACTCCAATCGAATTGTTAAAAATTAAAAATATTTCACTATTGTATAGTTTTTTCGAGTCATTTCAAATTGTATAAAAATCAGATGTATGATTCAATTACAGGGACCATCAAAAGTATTCCACACAATGTGAAAAAATAGATTCAAGTACATTTTAAAGATGCTGTACTTTTTCGAACATAGTAAAATTGATATGAATCTTTAAAGTATACTCTAAAATATATATTCTGTATAATCTGGGGTTCAAAACAATATTTCATATTAATTTACAAGACCACACTAAAGTATTCTATTACATAATTGTATAGGAAGAAACAATGTTTAGGGTGCTTTTTAATTACATTAAACTATTTCATATTTTAGGTAGCTTTCATTACAAAAAGTAAAAAGCTACCTATTGCAGCCGTCCGGAGGAAAGCACTTCCAGAAAATTTTGGTATATTTTCACCGATCATGACTCCCAGACCTTAAAACCACCCTCCGTTCAAATGTTGACATATATATATATATATATATATATATATAACCATATATATATATATATATATATATAACCATATATATATATATATCTGATTTATATGATATCATATATATATATGATATATATATATATATATCTGATCATGCGATAACTACCGTATTTATGAACCGATTTGAATGAAACTTGGTATGTATATAGTACATACAAATGTGTCGACCGAGTTCGTTGGCCAGCATCATCCGACATTTTGTTTCAAAATGGCGGCCATTTTAAATTTTTTTAAAAATTTAAAATTTAAAATTCAATGCGAAAAAATTAAAAGTTGAAAAATATTTTTCTTTTACGTGTTAGAACTTAAAACAATGATTTCAAAACACTTTTTATTTTGTCTATATCTTAAAAAATGATTGAATTATAGCACTTTGAATTTTTCTTATGGCTGACATTTTGAAACAATCTGATTTTTGCCACGTCATAACACGCGTATTTAAGTACCGATTTGAATGAAACTTAGTATGTACATAGTACATACAAATGTCTCGACCGAGTTCGTTGCCCAGCATCATCCGTTATTTTGTTTCAAAATGGCGGCAATTTTAAATTTTTTAAAAAATTTAAAATTTAAAATTAAATTTGAAAAAATTAAAAGTTGAAAAATATTTTTCTTTTCGTGTTAGAACTTAAAACAACAATTCCAGAACACTTTTTATTTTGTCTATATCTTAAAATATGTTTGAGTTATAGCACTTTGAAATTTTCTTATGGCTGACATTTTGAAACGATCTGATTTTTGTCACGTGATAACACGCGTATTTATGAATCGATTTGGATGTAACTTGGTGTGTACATAGTATATACTGAGGCCTGAATCGAGTTCTATACTCAGTTCCATCCGCCATCTTATTTCAAAATGGCGGCAATTTAAATTTTTTTATAAATTTTAAAATTTAAAATTAGGTACAAGAAAGTGATAAATTAAAAAAGATTTTTCTTTTATGCATTTGAAATTGATACAAAGATTCCAGAGCATTTTTTGTTTCGTCTGTATCTTAAAAAATGGCTGAGTTACCGCATTTTTTAATTTCTAGTGTTGCTCATATCTTGAAATGATCTAATTTTCGTCACGTGATAACACGCGTATTTATAAACTGATTTGGATATAACTCCGTGTGCACATAGTACATAGCAACGCCTTGACCACGTTCACTGTCCAACTTCTTCCGTCCTCTTGTTTCAAAATGGAAGCCATTTAAGTTTGTCAAAAATCTTTTAAATGTATAATGATGTACAAACAAAAAATTAGAAATTGAAAAAAAGGTTCTTTTTAAAGTATTTATCTTAATAATGAATTCAGGAGTATTTTTTGCTTTGTCTTTAATTTAAAAAACGCTTCAGCAGTTTGAATTTCTAACGTGGGTGACATTTAAAAAAAAAACAATTTGCCCGCGACAGCACTCGTATATATTAATCGATTTCAATATGAGTGTGCACCTGAATTAAGATTTCGACCAAGCTCATAATCAGGTTCCACTAATTTGAGCTTAGTATTTTTGAATAATATAACTTAATTAAAAATAAATAAACAAATATATAAGTATATGAAAGCTACTTGTTCCTCCCGGCACTGCCGGAAGGACTATTATGAAATTCATATGCGTTTCTAAGCTTTACTTCAAATTACTTTCTGTATAATAGAAAGCAGATAGTAATTGCAAAGAAACATAAAAGATTTCGGCCACTATACGGTATTCAAACTACTGCATATTAGTACACCAAGATCTGAGCATTTTAAAACTTCGATCCAGTACGAACAGTCATTTGTTACGCTTGAAGTGCAATTTCCGACTTTTTAATTTCAGACATGAATTATCCACAACGTCACGGCACACTAACACTGTAAAAACGAATATTTACGTGCGATAAGAAAATAAAACTCCCCTACGGAAAGAATCATTTACATAGAAAAGAAATTGCAGAAGAAAATGAAATATATATACAGTCGGCTCTCGTTAATTTGAACTCGTCGGGACCACAAGAAATGTTTGAATTATGGAAAATATGAAATGAAAACATGCTTAATTTAGTACTATTACATAAAGCAACTAATTTTATAGTGTTTTTTAAATTTATTTCGTCTGTTATCATTAGAATATGACTTAATATTAAATTGCAATGTATAAATAAATAAACTAATTAAAAGATTAGAAATAAGCACAATGGAAGAAAATTTTAAAGCGTCACTAATGGACAGACGGGGCACTAAGAAAGTGGATATCAAATGCATTGGATTATACGTATACTCGTTCGGAACAATTTTCACAAAAATCAAAGAAAGAAAGTTATTCAAATGATCAGAAATCCGTGAGAAAAAAGAGAAAAATGAAAAATCGGAATTCTCGTTAGTTCGAATTAAACAAAGTCAAGAGAAAATGAGTTCGAATTAAGTAAAATTTTTAAAGGTATTCTGTCATTGAAAATATTGGGACTTCATATTTATTTCGAACTAAGCGAAGATTCAAATTATCCAATTTCGAATTAACGAGAGTCGACTGTACATGAAAATTCTCTCTGCAAATATTTCGAAGAAAGAAAACTCTTTCTCCCAAATAACTTCAAATTAGATTACGGTTTATTGAGTTTCCCGTTTTCCCTTTCCTTTCCTTTCCTTTTTCTTAATATTTTTTCATGTAAAAAATGCAACTTGGCGTTTGTGTTCTTAGCTGGCTATCTAAATATACATATTAAGCATAAAAAGTCTATTATAATTTTTAAAAACAGTTTCCAAATATATTCTGTAACGCGAGAAGTCCGTATTTGACTCTCTTGTGTATATAAAAGCAAAGAAAAACAAACTTGCGACTCCATAAAAAAAAATTGCCATAATAAATCAGATATGAGGAAAAAGTAATCCAGCTGAAAATGAATTGTGAGTGGGTAAATTTCACGAGAAAATTTCTGGAATTATTTTATTTTATTTTATTTTTTTTATTTATTTATTTATTTATTTATTTATTTTTTTTTTTGTGTTTATTAGCCTCCGATGCTATTTCTTTCAGACAAGCTAAAAAGTGTGGTGCCAAAAAATGTGGCACACTTTTATTTATCTATCATACGTAGTATAGGGTAAGTCTTGCAATCGCTTTGAAAAAAAAAAAAAAAGAAAAGAAAAGAAAAGAAATTGACGGATTTACGCTTTGCAGATACTGGAGATTCCGAAAAACATATTTTTAGAAAAAAAAATTTGCCGTCCGTCTGTCTGTTTGTCTGTAAACGCTCTATCTCACGAACAAATGGAGATAGAGACTTAAAATTTTGTATGTACTTAGTAAATAAGAATAGGACGAAGCCTATTTAATATCAGTAACCTCGATTATCCAAAACTATTTTTTTTTCCGAACTCTCAAAAAATTCGTTCTGACAAAATGTACATAGAATTTTTCGATTTTTACTTACCCATCATACGTAGTATAGGGTAAGTCTTGCAATTCTTTTGAAAATCGAAAAAAAAAATTTGACGGATTTACACGTTTTAGATAGTGGAGATTCCGAAAAACATATTTAAAAAAAAAAAAATTGCCATCCGTCTGTCTGTCTGTCTGTAAACGCTCTATCTCCCGAACGATTTGAGATAGAGACTTGAAATTTTGTATGTTGTTAGTATGTAAGAATGGGACAAAGCCTATTTAATATCAGCAACCTCGATTATCCGGAACTATTTTTTTCGGACTCTCAAAAAATTCGTTTTGATGAAAGGTATATAAAAATTTTCGAATTTTTTGTTCTAAAGAATGGACTTAAAGGCAATAAAATAACACACATTTTGCATATAGAACGAACTCGATCGGATTATTAATTGCCGAGATATTTGTAATCCTGTTTTCCACATTCTTCGATTTTTCATGACCCTGTATTTCATTCAAATTTCAATTCAGAGGCATATTTTAATTGGAAATGAGACGCTTAATCCGACGCAATTAATTGTTAGTTAATAGAGTTATTATTTTTGGAGTTATAAGGATGTTTCTTTTACGCAGTTCGGTACTACTTGAGTAGTTTGGTGTTTTATATAATTTGTCGAAATTGGTAATCAGCAGTTCTTTAATAGAGCATTACTATGTATTTTAACAATATTTAAATTTTGTTTATGAATCGCAATGCATTGTATAAATAGTTTTCACATGTTTTATTTTCATATACATATCCATGATGGGTAAGTATTACGGTGGCCTCCAACGACTAGTTTTTATTTTAAGGAAACGACGTAAAAGGCAATAAAATAACACAAATTTTGCATCAAGAACGAAGTCGGTCGGATTAATAGTTGCCGAGATATTTATAATCCTGTTTTCCACATTCTTCGAATTTTCATGATCCTGTATTTTCTTCAAATTTCAATTCTGGCCGCGCTGGCAAAAAATAAAATATGATACATTTTGAAAATGGAAAATATGAAAATTACACCATAATGGAGTAATGAAAATAGACTAAAATATATTACGGTCCCACCTCATTTGCTACTCTTGACATTGAAGGAAGATAGACTATTGTGCAAATATATTCTAACTCTTTATACTCTGACGATATTTTCAAAGAAAATTTAGTACAAAGCTGAAAGTATTTACAGGGAGACACAAATGATTTTGGTCAATATACTGTATCTGAAGTATTGTATACTATTACGCCAAGATATGAAAATTTTAAAAATTTAAGATATATTACGATCATACCTCATTTGCTACGTTTGACGTGCAATTTCCAACTTGTTAATTTATTAGCTGGATTATTCACAACGTCACAACGCACTAACATTGTAAAAAATGAATATTTTCGTGCGATAAGAAATCAAAAATTTTCCCCGGAAAAAATCGTTTACATAGAAAAGAAAACGCAGGAGAAAATGAAATATATGTACGAAACTTCTCTCTGCGAATATTTCAAAGAAACAAAATTTTTTCTACCAATTAACTTCAAATAAGTTTTTAGGGTTTATTAAGTGTCTCTTTATGATTTTATTCTTATTTATTTTTTATGGGAAGAAAAATTTAATTTGGCGTTTGTGTTCTTAGCGGGTAATCTAAATATGTATATTAAACGCAAGAGATCGATTACAGTTTTTAAAAATAGTTTCCAAGTATATTCTGTAACGCGGGATGTCCGTATTTTATCTTCTTCAGTATATAAAACAAAGCAAAAACAAACTTTGCCTCCCTAAAAAAAGAAACTTCGGAAAAAGTCAGATATGAGGAAAAAGTATTGCAGCTGAAAATGGATTGTAAGTGGGTAAATTTTCAAAAAAAATTTCTCGAAAATTATATTTTTCCCCCAACTAACATTGACTTAATTTTTTATCATTTTCAGTACTCTTTAGTAATTTTGCACGATAAAAATATTTGAGCCGCACAGGCAGAAAATAAAGCATGATACTTTTTTCAAATGAGAAATATGATCTTTTTATTTTTTGCACCGAGAAAATTATGCATAACGCTACAGTGCACTTACACAGACACACTAAAAAATAAAAAATCTAGTTCAATTAAAACAAAAATCACTGCCGCTAAGAATCAGTTGTGTAGAAAAAAAATTGCATCAAAAAATGAAAATATATATAGAGAAATTCTCTCTGAAAACGTTTCAAAGAGACAAAATTTCTTTACGCAACACTTACTCCAAATTATTTCTTACAGTTTCTTGGTTGTTCCGTTCTTGTTTTTATTTTTTATTTTTTTTATTGGAAAAAAATGTGATTTGGAGTTTGTATTTTTAGCAAGCATTCCAAATACAGTCGAGTCTCTATGTAACGAAATCCATTATTCGAGTAAAAAAAAGAAATTCGACGTAAAGAGAATGACGTTAAAATTCTTATTTAATATGTAAATTTTCAACAATTGTTATTTTTTATGTGTTTAATTAAGAATTTGAAATTGTTCATAACTCCGCTTAAAATATCACTATCAGTAAGTACTGTATCAAAGCTGTGCAACAGTGAGATTGTAATCCACTTATAAAAAAATCAAAGAGATATAGTTGACATCTCCGCATTCCTTAATTGATTTCCATTTCTCTTTTTAAATCTGTACGAGTCGCATCTTCTCCGTCCTCAGAATCTATTATCCTCATTTATCCTCATATATCCTCTAATATACAAAATTCGGCCTTTATGAAGCAATTGTAAAATTTTTTCTTCAATTTCCCTCCATTGATCTGGTTCTTATATGTATAACTATCCAATTGACACTGTTTTGAGAAGAACGATGTTAAAAGTTGTGTGGGAGGAGGGGGGGGGGGTGAATTCGTTGGACTTAAAGAACAAGGAGATTTAAGCAGAGAAGTAATATAAAAAAAACTCAGTACTGAACGGTAAATTAAAAATAAGCGATAGAAAATTGATTTCATGTGATTTCGAAGCTTTTTTACTATTAAAATAAAGAAAATTTTATGAAAATATTCGTTATATGGAGATAAGTATTTCGCTATATAGAGACTGTTTTTAATATAATCATGGAAAAAGGGAAACGTTCCTACTAAAAATTCGTTATATAGAGAAATTAGATGTATGGAGTTTCGTTATAGAGAGACTCGAGTGTATATAGATTAAATGCAAAATATCTATTACAGTTTTTAAAAATTGGTTTTTAGGTATATTCTATAGCCCGGGAAGTCCATATTTGATCTTCTTGTGTACATAAAAGACAGTAGAAACAAAATTCTGGCTTCCTAAAAAAGAACTGCCAGAAAAAACCGATATGAGAGAAAACTATTGCATCTGCAAATAAATTGTAAACGGGTAAATTCCTGAAAAAAGTTTCTAGAAAATGAAATTTTTCTTTCCCTAGTAACATTTACGTAACTTTTTATTACTTACTTTTTTTTTTATTTTCATTTCTTCTTATTAATTTAGCACGATAAAAATATTTAAGCTGCAGCGGAAGAAAAAAAACGGTGATGCGTTTTTAAAAGAAAAAAAATTGAAAATTAGACCATAATCAAGATGGTTTATATTGGTGTTATTTACTAGGTCCGATTATCTGCACGAGGGATATAAGCCCTGGAGGGGGGGATGCTTTCCGCTAAGGGAGCCTAACCCGTATTTACGCAAAGTTTCCCAAAATTTGAAGAACACTACGAACGGTTAAGCCGTACGGCGCCTTTGGGTTCGAACCCAGCACCTTCCCGTCTACCAGCTTTGAAAGCAGAATCTCTTTGCCGCTGCTCCGGAGCAAAATTGAAGTTAGACTTTATTGTAAGTGTATTTAACTTTTTATGTCGGACGATACGTACAAGCAACATTAAGGAAAAATTAATATAACAGTTTTGGAATACATTTATTAATAAAAATATATTTTATTTTTAATTCGAAATACTTTGCTTGCTCACATTTAAACAGCAAAACAAAGCAGTTGAAGCTAAATAATTTTAAATAATTTTTTTTCAACTATTTTAATAGGTACGGCTTTTTTCTTATTAAAAGTATTATATAAAAAATTTGCAATTAAAAAAAATCATTTACTTATAAAAATTACAATAAACTTATTTGCATGGCTGTTAGGAGAATTGTAAAACTTCCACAACAGTATTTTTTATTAATTAATCTTGAGTACAGGGTGTTTCACTACCGGACCGAGAAACTTGCAGGAAGTGTTGGGTTCACAGACACGACTAGGAACCACATAGCAACCAATGTAGGGTCCAAAATGCGTGGTTGCGAATTGTGGAACAAAGCAATATTGCTAGTGGGTTACTTTTCAAATTCCTTAATTGGCATTTTTTTAAATGGTAAAATTCTCCTTATTAAATAATAAATAAATAAATTAAGGCCAAAATAAGGGGAATTTTACAATCTCAAAAAACTAGTGTCAAGTAAGAAATTTGATTTGTTTTTTTTTTTTTTTTTTTTTTTTTAGGTAGCCCATTGGCAAAACTATTCCAAAGAAACGGAGACAAAGAGCAGAAACAGCAATACATTAATAAGTCAGAAATTATGCAGCAGAAAATGGAATGTTGGCAAGAAAATTTCTTGAGAAAGTTTCTAAATAATTATATGTATATCCTCATGCAACTAATTTAAATTAACTTAACCCCTTGAGAACGAGCGACACGTATAAGTGCCGCAAAAAGGCTTAAAAATCCTTGTTTATACAGTAAAATTTTACTGTAAAGTTTGTTTTATACAATCGGAGCATTTTCTCCATTTAATAAGTCACAAATTTCTGTTTTAATTTTTAATGAAAAAAAAATGTGACTTTACATTTAGTGATTTTAGTGGGCAATTAAAGAAATATACATATTAGGTGCAAAAAATCTATTATATTTTTAAAAAAAATGATTTTCAAGGACATTCTGTAACTTAGAAGTCCGTGTTTGTTAATTTTGTGTGCATTAAAGATAAAACTTGGGGCTCCATAAAAATAAACAGCCGGAAAAAGCCAGATAAGAGGAAAACCCATTGCGGAGAAAAATGGAATGTGACCTGGTAAATTCCTTAAGAAAGTTTCTAAAAATTATGTTCCTCACAAAACTAATATAAATTAAGTTTAAAAGGTCCGGGACACAAAAATCTTCAAATTTTTTAAATATGATTTTATCTATTAAAAATTTCTCTGTATTTTTATGTTTAAAATGACGTTTAAATCATATTTCTACTTTAATTAGAAGAGGAATTATTTTTTTTCGTTTTGGTTTGTTTTTTTAAATCAAGCTTTAAAGTAATAATTGTCATTAAAATGACTTTTTGTGGAAATGCGTTTTTCTTCATGATGAGTTTTTTCACCATTTTTCGAATTTAAATTGTTGCAACTGAAGAACCGTTAAAGATAAATGCTTGAAAACCTGAAACATGTATTTTTTGATTATTTTATTTTGATTTTGGTTCAGTAAACTTGAATAAATATTTATTTTTAAAAATATGATTTCTTAATGAAAGTTACATCTTTTTTTTCTTAAATATATTTTTTAAATGCTGAATCAAAATTAAAATTTAGATAGTTCTGTTTATTTAAATGTAAAAAATTTAATATTCTGCAAAGAATATTTTGAGTTAAAAAGATTTTAATTCGCCATTTTTAAATTACTTTTTAACTTAAATTTTTTTTTACAAAAAATTATGAGAGGTTTTTCACGTGATTTTGTTTACAAGTAATATGGTTAATTATCACAAAACAATTCAAAATTGTAACTCAATAAATAAAAATTATTTTAAAATATGTTCCAGATCCCCTTAAATGATTTATTGAGTTTTCCGATTTCTTTTTGTTATTATTATTTATTTATTTTAATGAAGAAAATTGTTGACTTGGTATTTTATCTTAACGACTTTATTGGACAAACTAAAAAATACCTATATTAAATGTAAAAAAAGTGTACAGTTTTAAATAAGTGGTTGTATTCTATAACCTGGGAAACCGCATTTCATCCTTATGAATATTCTCAAAAACTAATCATACATTTACATAAAATAAAATAAAAAGAAACTTACATCTCCATATAAAATGAACCAGCGGAAAAAGCAAGTTATGAAGAAAAACTACAGTAGCATAAAATGTAATGTGAGCGGGTAAATTTGTCGAGAAAGTTTCTAAATAATTATGTCTCTTTACATAACTAACTCAACTTAAGCGGTTTATTGAGTTTTCCCATCTTTTCTCTCTCTCTCTCTTTTTTTTTTTTTTTTTTTTTTTCGTTTCTAATAAAAAAAAAATTTGGCATTTTATGTTCTTAGTAAGTAATCTAAATATGAATAAAGTGTCCTGCGGTAATAACGCCACGTTAAGGTCCTATCAGTTTTCACAGCTTAGTTACAGATTTTTTTTCATCAAATAAATATAGAATTTGATACAGAAAAAAATTTTCTACCTATATAAGAAGGAATATTTTACAAGATATGTATTCATACAATGTATTGGCGTGATTTATTGACCAATGTTATTAGGCGTTATTAAAACGAGCTAAACTACAAACTAAAAAACTAAATTATAAAATGAAATGTAATGGTGGCATGTAAATTGACGAATTCTAAAGATACAAACTCTACAGCACCCCAGAAATTGACAAATTTCTCTAATTATCATTAATTGCGATACCAGAGAGTAGTAATAGTCATTTTATATTTTATTTTTCTGACATAGTAAGATGAGCAGCAATTATAGCCTAAAAATTTTTCTGCATCCTTTTTGGATTTGAATATTGACAATAATGCTCTCTCATGCATAAAATAAAAAATCTAGATGTATTTGGCAATCCTGAAAATTTATATCTGATGCACATTAATATTTCCTGAAAATAGAAACATAGCAGCGTCACCGGTTAGGTAATTTACACGAAAATTTAAACTGCAACAACTTATTTCAAATTCTAACTGAATCAGGACCATATTGTATCAAGAACTAACGGAATCTAAAGTTTTATGAAAATCCGTCCACTAGTTCTTCAGATATAGCTATTGTGGAAATACTGAAAAAGGCAGCATAGCAGCGCCACCTGTTGGGAGAGATACACCAAAAACTAATCATATCCAGTCTATATCAAAGTCTAACAAAATCTAAATTTTTATGAAATTCCATTCATCAGTTCTTGAGGTACAGCGCTCGTAATATATATGTCACAGACAGACAGACTGACTGACCGAAACACACACAGGCACTTTGCAAAACCATGTTGTATGGAATCTCTGACCCTTAAAACAAGTAAATCTGTCAACAGGAATTCGAAAATTTTTACGAATCTAATAATTTCTTGTAAAGATACAAGAAAGTAATAAACTCTCTTCGGATGTAGTTTAGGACAGGAAAGAATCAACCAGAGTAATAACACCAATGGATGGCATTATTACCCCAAAATACTTATTATGCAGTATATTTTAAACTACAAAATACCTCGCGAACACATTCAGAATCTTTCATGAGATTTTCAAAGTACATGAAATACAGTACAAATTCATGTAATAAACGAAGTATTCCCTAATAAATATATAGTTTATAGATCTCAGAATTTATTTATCAAATTTTAGATCAGGCGTTAACTCTTACGTTCTTCTTCCAGTGATAAGTTCTACCAATGGAACAAATTAATTTTTAGCGGTTATTTGTCATTCAGATGACTCAGGGCTCTTCTGCACAGAAACCCATAGTGTCATTTCCGAGATTCCTTCATGATTACACGTAATATTAGCAACTGACATTATTAAGCACCCTGGCATTGTTACGCGCAGGATACCCTACATTTAATATGAAAACCATTTATAGTTATAAAACAAAAATTAGTCTTTCAAGTATATTTTTTAACCGGGAAACCTATATTTCATCCCTTTGTGTACATTCATAAATGGTCACGTCCCGTAAAGCATGCTGGCGTCACTGCAACGTCGTTGTGAAGTCACATTGTGACTTTGTGACCATCGATTGTCGATGTGAGGTCACGTGACGTCGATGTGAAGTCACAGTGACTAAAATGTGATGTCGTTATAAAATATGTTCCGGATCCCCTTAAATGATTTATTAAGTTTTCCAATTTCTTTTTGTTATTATTATTTATTTATTTTAATGAAGAAAATTGATGACTTGGCATTTTATCTTTACGTCTTTATTGGATAAACTAAAAAAATACATATATTAAATGTAAAAAAAGGATACAGTTTTATAAGTAGTTGTATTCTATAACCTGGGAAACCGCATTTCATCCTTATGAATATTCTCAAGAACTAATCATACATTTACATAAAATAAAATAAAAAGAAACTTACATCTCCATATAAAATGAACCAGCGGAAAAAGCCAGTTATGAAGAAAAACTACTGTAGCATAAAATGTAATGTGAGCGGGTAAATTTGTCGAGAAAGTTTCTAAATAATTATGTCTCTTTACATAACTAACTCAACTTAAGCGGTTTATTGAGTTTTCCCATTTTTTTTCTCTCTCCTTTTTTTTTTTTTTTTTCGTTTCTAATGGAAAAAAAATTGGCATTTTATGTTTTTCGTAATCTAAATATGAATAAAGTATCCTGCGGTAATAACGCCACGTTAAGGTCCTATCAGTTTTCACAGCTTAGTTACAGAATTTTTTTTCATCAAACAAATATAGAATTTGATACAGAAACATTTTTTCTACGTATATAAGAAGGAATATTTTACAAGATATGTTTCATACAATGTATTGGCGTGATTTATTGACCAATGTTATTAGGCGTTATTAAAACGAGCTAAACTACAAACTAAAAAACAAAATTATAAAATGAAACGTAATGGTGGCATGTAAATTGCCCAATTCTAAAGATACAAACTCTACAGCCCTAGAAATTGACAAATTTCTCTAATTATCATTAATTGCGATACCAGAGAGTAGTAATAGTCATTTTATATTTTATTCTTCTGACATAGTAAGATGAGCAGCAATTATAGCCTAAAAATTTCTCTGCATCCTTTTTGGATTTAATAATGACAATAATGCTTTCTCACGCATAAATTAAAAAATCTAGTTCTATCTGGCAATCCCAAAAACTTCTATCTGATGCACATTAATATTTCTTGAAAAAGGAAACATAGCAGCGTCACTGGTTAGGTAATTTACACGAAAATTTAAACTGCAACAACTTATTTCAAATTCTAACTGAATCAGAACCATATTGTATCAAGGACTAACGGAATCTAAAGTTTCATGAAAATCCGTCCACTAGTTCTTCAGATATAGCTATTGTGGAAATCCTGAAAAAGGCAGCATAGCAGCGCCACCTGTTGGGAGAGATACACCAAAAACCAATCAGATCCAATCTATATCAAGGTCTAACAGAATCTAAATTTTTATGAAATTCCATGCATCAGTTCTTGAGGTAGAGCGCTCGTAATATATATGTCACATACAGATAGACAGACTGACTGACCGAAATACAGACAGACACTTTGTAAAACCATGTTTTATGGAATCTCTGACCCTCAAAACAAGTAAATCTGTCAACAGGAATTCGAAGATTTTCATGAATCTAATAATTTCTTCTTGTAAAAGAAGAAAAGTAATAAACTCTCATCGGATGTAGTTCAGCACTGGAAAGAATCCACCAATGGATGGCATTATTACCCCGAAATACTTATTACGCAATATATTTTAAACTACAAACTACCTCGCGAACACATTCAAAATCTTTCATAAGATTTTCAAAGTACATGAAATACAGTACAAATTTATGTAATAAGCAAAGTATTCCCTAATAAATATATAGTTTATAGATCTCAGAATTTATTTATCAAATTTTAGATCAGGCGTTGACTCTTACGTTCTTCTTCCAGTGATAAGGTCTACCAATGGAACAAATTAATTTTTAGCGGTTGTTTGTGATTCAGATGACTCAGGGCTTTTCTGCACAGAAACCGATAGCGCAATTTCCGAGTTTCCTTCATGATTACACGTAATATTAGCACTTGACATTATTAAGTACCCTGACATTATTACCCGCAGAATACCTTACCTTTAATGTGAAAAACCATTTAGAGTTATAAAACCAAAATTAGTCTTTCAAGTATATTCTTTAACCGGGAAACCCATATTTCATCCCTTTGTGTACATTAATAAATGGTCACGTACGAGTAATACTTGCGTTCAGAGGGTTATGTACAATAAACATACGAATTACCAACTGTATTATAAAAAATTCGTTGTTAAAAGAATAATAAGACTTCGTAAAACATTATACAAAGTGGGGAACATTATACATACTAGAAAAATATGAATATGTATACTATAAAAGTTCAAAGAGATAAGAAACTTAAATAATATTAAATACTATTATTTTGTATTACTGTTCTTTAACCTCATCTTAATCTTTTTATGATGAACTTAAATCGGTACTGATAATAAAAATAGTGCATATTTAAACTTCATTTGGTATTTCATAAAACTAAATTCAGCGCAGTAATAATCTTTTCTTATTTATAGTGTAGCAAAACAAAGTTCTTGTTCAAAATTTAAACTTATCGTTCCACTAAGCGAGCATCGAAAGAAAGTCCTAAAGTTGCAACGGTACCTTGGTCTTTACCGAATATTCCAGATAAATTTTAAATTACATTTTAAAGATAAGGGAGGCTTATTGAGAAACCCATTTAATACAAACTGGTCTCGAATCTGATAGTATTTATGTGATTAGTTCTAATTAAATTAGTCCGGTTTTAACAATTTGGCGGTTGTTGCTTTTATATCGCGATTGGCCATTCCATTACACAAGTATATCATTAAAAAGTGTTATCTAGTCTTTAAAAGCGAAAAGCATATAGAGAACACCGTCCCTCTCATTATGTAGTATGTCCAAATCGTCCGTGCCTTTAAGGGTTAATATCTGGGCTAATAATTACCACCGGCGATTTTTTTCCCGAAAATCACTATCAACAAATGCTTTTTTTATACTTCTGCTTCGATAGGTATCTTTAGCGCTCGACAGCATTTTTGTTGAATGTTTCCAAATCGAAACTTATACATAACGGAAAAATGAGCTTTAGTTTTTTTTTTTACAATGTTTAAACTAACGTCTGTTACCTTTAATTTTGTCATAATTTTAGTTTCAGTAGATTCGGAAACAAATTGGAGATAACGTATTTTTGCACTACATTTACGACGGTATCTCTGAAAATATGATACCTAAAATGAAATTAAGTATAATTTTTGAGTTCAGCTTTACGAATGTTTGCATACGATACCACACATAATATAAATTTTTTTCGATTAACTTAATTACACTTTCTACATATTTCTTAAATACATTTGTGAATGTTTAATAATTTTTAAATATGGTAGTCAATAGTCTTTATTTCTTCCCCAAATTTAACTTTCCACGTTCCATAGTAAACGAGTAAAATGACTGTTACAGACAGTCAGACAGACATACAGGGGAATGATCTTATAATGGTTCCATTTTTACTTTTTAAGTGCGAAATTTAAAAAAATTAAAACTAAACTTCTAGCTCTATAAAAAAGAATCGCTGAAAAAGAAGGTTATAAGAAAGAAAAAATACTGCAACAGAAAATGGGGTGTAAGTGGGTAAATTTCCAGAGAAAAATATTGAAAAATTTAATTTTTCTCGAAACCAATTTTAAATTAACTTCTATGGTTAATTTAAATACACTTTTATCATTTTCTGTTTCCCTTATACATTTTGTACAATATATATATATATGTATATTAAGGACGTGCTTTTGTGCCTAATTCCACTTTGTAGTTCGTTACTGATTTATTTTTCCCATATCCACTGTGGATTACTTGGTATTTCTTTAATGAATTTTGGTTTTTTGTGTGTTGGTAGCCCCAAATTCGTATTATTTTGCTTTTCAGGGCTAATACGGAGATGAAACCACACACTTCATTTGTAATTCCAAAGCATTTGGAGCTTGATAATTCTGCTTTGGATCTATAAATTTCTATTACATTCATTTTATTTATTTATTTAAATTTTTCCTCGTGTTAAGTTTGGTTTATTAATAAATTCAACGGGTTAATATTGTTTACTATTAATGGTCTTATATATATAAACATATATATTTGAGTTTCACTAGCTAAAAATAAAAGATGTTACGAAGGATACTAAACGAAGGTTACTGAAAGGAAAGTTTAAAAGTTCCATCGTAATGGAAATGAAGTTTGATCATACAGGAAATGCACTTTAACTCTTTATTATTCGATGGCACTCATAAGTACCATTAAATAAAAAGTTGATTAAAATTTATTTCATAACTTTATTGATAAAAGTACATATTACTTTTGATTCAAAATATATTGTATGAGGGATTAACGAATTTAAATCCTTCAAAAACAATATTTAGTAACCGAATTGTTCGTAAACAGATCATATGCAATGGGAATTCTTTTATTAGTTTTTAGAAGCTAAATAATATTTAAAATTGTATTTAAATACTCTCTAAATTTATTTGAATGTGATAATAATAATTAAACAGGAATTACAAATCACTTTCACTGACTACAGCATTAAATCATATCAATTTATCACTTTGACGTACCAGAAACTTCATTAGCTCTGTCAAAGATCGCGTTTGTTGCAAAGCCCGTTAAAGATCACGTGGAGTTTAGAACCTGTTATTAATTTAGGGACCAAATTTCAATTTAAATTATTTATTTCCAATTTAAAATATTTCTTTAAAAAGGGATACAAAATATAAATATATATATATATATATTGTTTTCAATCTAGTCATTCTAATTTGAGGTCCCTAAAATGAGAAGCCCGAACCCCCGGTAGCTGATAAATATGTTGGAAAAAAATTTCTAGTGAAAATACTCATGTATGTAATAAAGGATCCGTTAAATTTAACGGTGGAATTTCAGTAGAATTTCTGTAAAAAATAAAATATTTTAGAATATTTGACTCGAAAATATGAAAGCGGCATGCAATTTGGCGAGCAGAATTTTTCTTCGGCAAAAGCAAACGATTTTAATGCATCTAAAAATTGCTTGTTAATTGTTTTTAGTATTTGCGGTAATGAATTTAATGAATTACAATTTAATCAATCGAAAATTACATTATATACATTGTTTTATTACAGATACATGTTGTTTATTGCTTTTTGCTGTAGTATTTAATTTTATCACGGGAAAAATATTTTCTACATTTTACCAGATGCAAATATGTATTTTGCGATATACCCAGCTTATATATGATTTTTCATATTTTTATTTGTTTATTTACTGTTTTTCAAATTGCAAATACTATTTACTTATGACTTTATTACATTTGCAGCAATATTAATTTATTCAGTAAAGTAATAAATAATTTTTCTTTTTTTCTTTTTATAACCGATTTGAATGAAATTTTGTCGTTTCTATATCCTCCAATCAAAGCTATTTTAAATTTTAAATACATTTTGTCCACATAAAGGACTCCGCCGTCATGCATTTTCATAAGGAACTCAATGTTTCCATAGCAACAAATTGAAATCGACAGTGCTCAATCAATCTTATTTCTGTACTTGAAACAATTTTGACCAAATTAAATTTTATTTTTAAATTGTAAAATATAATAGTTAAATTTCATTATAAATACATGTGAATATATATGACGAAACTATAGTTAAGAAGAAAACTAAAAATAGCAAAACTAATGTTATATTAGTTATTATGTTAAAATTATTTAAACAAATTCAACATAAAAAGTTTTTTTCTTTAAAACGTATTCGACTCAAATGTATTTTTTGAAATATTATTTTCTCTCCAACCAGTAATAAAGCGCCAATCAAACGAAAATTTCTCATTTAGACGCTCTATGGAGGTTCCACCTAATTTTTTTTAAAAAACAAATATATCTAAATGAGAGCATTGTGTAATATTTCAGATTTTTCTGAATATGAACATATGGAGACTTTTCTTGTAAGTAGATAATAGATGCGATTAAATACAGCTGTAAAAATCTGAAGCGCAGCATTTTTACTTCTCGACTTTAATATGATAGGTGTTCATTCATTAAACATGTGTTCGTTATCCGAACTAAAAATTTCTCTCAAAAATTTTGATTAACTAATCTGTTCATAAACTGATTAGTTTGTTAATTTATCATCCAATTGTCATACTTCAAAAGAACATAAAAGCAGTTGAAGCTAAATATATTTTTAAGTTACGATTTTCTGAAATATGGCATAACTGTAGCTTTTCCTTTATTAAAAATGTTATATGTAAAATTTGCAATCACAAAAACATTTCCATTTACAGGTGCTCAGATCACATTATATTTATTTATATTGCTTTTTGGAGAACTGTAAGATTCCATAAGAGTAACTTTTTAGTTAATTAATCGATTTGTTCTTGCAAATATTTTACAAAAGGAACCACCGATTTGATGTAAATTTATTTGATGAATAAACTTACCTAAAATTCGTGTTCAGTTCTTTTTAATTTTTATTTTATTCTAACATTTTTTTTATTCTCTTTAGCAGATGTGTAAATGTAATTATGTGCTTAAACCAGTAATATTATTTAAAAAATAAAAAACAAGTAAGACAAATGGTGCGTTAAGTAAAGATTATGAAACACTTTCCAACACTTCCTTAAATCTTTAACAAAACTTCGTTATCCAGGTAAATAAGGTGTTACTGTCCATAACCAAATATGTATTCTAATACTTTTGAACAGCCCTGTATTTGATTTGCCGGTTGATATATGTACTATATAATGGGGAAATTTAGTTTAGCAAACGAAAACACGTGGCTGGTTGAAATTTTTCTTTTAGCAATTCATACTAATAGATGAAAACATACTTTAGTACTTTTGTTCATCCCTGTAGTACTACCTTTATTGCACGAAAGTATTTTGCTACAATTTACTTCAAACAAAAATACTCTTTAAACTAATTAAATCACATTTCCAGAAATTATCATACAAAGGCAAATGTATTCAGTTCTTTGCGTGATCCTGTATACCATTTTATCTATATTCTACATATATTTTTTAGTAAACTGAATGCCATTTCAACGTAAAAATGCAAAATTGATTTAAAAAGCACTTTTAAGTAAATTACGCTTATATTCAGTAACGTTCCCAAACTCTTTTGTGTAACCTTGCATATCTTAATTGTGTAACTATTAGCATTTAATATAATGTACATACATTTAGTGGACTTAAAAGCGCATATTTTAATTATAAATGCATTTCATCCATCGAACAGTCATCATCTATAATATACATTACTTCGGATGGAATATACTATCTGAAAATCCCTGTAAATGCTATGCACTTCGTATTGTGCGTGAAATAACTTATTTTAAGTCTTAGCGACTTACATCAATTTGATTACACATGAAACCGTTTACCGTAATTAAAATATGTCGCAAACAATTTTCTCCTTTATTATTATGCAATAGAATTATTTTGTGTGGCGCTGTAAATGAATAATAACTATTCTTTCCAGAATGCATATTTTCGTACATTTCGTAGATGCATATAAAATTGAATATGTTTGACCGGGTGTAACATCTTTAAAATTCATTTTAAACGATTTTTTTCATAGGCCCTAATGTAACGGAAACTTTTTACTGTACCTTTAAATAAACTAATCATGGTAGAAACTTCATTTTCAATAGGGTTTGTGCTAGAATAAACGTCAATAACGTCCAAAAATTTCATGGCAATCCGAATATATTTACGAGAGGAAGAGGGCGGACGGACGGTACACTGTTAAAACTTAAGGTGATACATTGCACCTTTTAGGGGTGAAAGACTTGTCTCACTGGTGACACCTCTAAAGAAGCCAGAATGGCACCTTTAATTAGGGTGAAAAGATGGCACCCTTAATCCAGAGTGCCCAATAATAAAAAATTAAAAAATATACAAACCGACTTTTGGTCCTCGAAGGATTCGAACCCACAGCGTCTTATTACAAGCTCAGCGCTCTAACCGCTCGGCCATCGAGCTCACCTTCAAAGTCAACCTGAAATGTTCAGATGTGCTGAAATTCAAAGGTTGCTTTATATAAAAAAGCTCGCCAAAAGTTAGCCATCCGTAGTTCTAAACGGAATTGGGATAGCGTATAGTGGTGATAGTCATCGTAGGGAGAAATAGCTGTTTTGATCCACCAGTGACGGCGAGTTGAAGGGCAAGGATACATGTCACAGAGCATGCGCAAATGACTAAGGGGTGAAAATCTTCCAACGGCATGCATTGCATGGCACCCTAATTAGCATGAATCACCCAGTGAGAGATCAAACGGCACCCCAAACACATTTTCAAGCCCGCGGGTATCAAATTGTAACGCCTTTTCACCCCTGGGCGCCAAATGCAACTCGTTTGTCACCATTACTTTTTAATAGTGTAAGACGGCAGACAAACCGAATGCATACACACTTTTCTACTTTGTTGGAAAGTATTAAAAAGATTGCTAAAGGTAGAAATATGATGATTTATTCGGTCATTAACTTTTGGTTATAGTACAAAAGTGTCAATTAATTTCAAAACTTCATCTAAATCATAGATGCCAATATCCCTTTATTATTTCGAAATCTTGATCCAAGATTTGGATGCTCAAACCGAAAAAATTATATAAGGAAATGGGATTTCTTTCTATGACGCACATATTTGGCTTAATTTTGAAATTTTTGATTAAATAAAACTCCCGGTTTAAGACATGTTCTTCTTAGATCAAACTCCAAAATAATAAACCATTCCGTAGAAATATATTAACATTTTATGATTTAAAAAAAACTAATAAATGGAGTCATTATGGATCAATATTTTTCAATACTTCAACACATGTATTTTAATTTTTCTCACAAAACAACACTATGTGAGAACTGGACAAAATTATAAACTCAAAGTCATTAATTTCTTTACTCTGGTATTTTTTATCTAAATAATAAATGTGTTTTGTGATAAGAAACTAATTCAGTGAAATTATTTTTCACATTGGTATTAATGCAAACGATATTTATGCATATTTTCAATTCGCTCCATGATTTTATTAAAAAGCATTCATCGTCTACCTTTTAATTACTTTTAAAATAATTTTGTTTTCTTTTAATGCATCTTGTTTATCGTGTATCATTACATGTTATTCTTAGAACAATGAAAATCAAGAACTTTTCTAATGCCTCGAGGAAAGTTTCTCACGGAGGTACAAGTTGGTAAAATTTTGGCATTCAGAGCTTCTGGAAAAACGCAAAGCTAAATTGCTTTGTATAATTAAATGTACGCAAAGAGCAATAAAAAACGTTTTAAAAAATTCGTCAGTATTTGGAAAAAAAACGGAGTGGTTGACGTCCAAAGATAACAGAAAAAAATCGAAGATCTATTTTGCGAACATCTATTACTCGATCTTCTTCTACACGAATTGTAAATACTTTTAAGCTAAATGTAAGCTCTCGAATTCTCAGACAAATTTTTAAACGAGCGTCGACTATGAAATGGAAGAAAATGAAAGCTAAGCCAAAACTTTAGCCCCATCACATGAAAGCCAGACTTATTTTTGCATCTCATGGACAACAGAGTGGAGCACAGTCATCTGGTCAGATGAAAACAAGTTTAATTTAGACGGCCAATATGGCGTAGGATACTAATGCACAATATCAAACATGAAGAACGGCATACCTTTAGTCGAAACTTTGGTAGAAGTGATGGTGTGGACTGGTTTTTCTCAGAATGGTAAAACTGCTCTAGCTTTTCTTAATGGAAAACAAAAAGCAGAAGATTACCAGTTAATTCTGGCAAAAAATCTTTTGCCATATTGACCGTTGAAATAAACTGGGTATTTCAGCAAGATAATTCAGCCATACACTCTGGAAAAAATATAAAAGAGTGGCTGCAGCTCTGGCATGTAAATGTCTTGAATTGGCCAGCCCGCAGCCTTGATCTAAACTCCATTGAAAATTATTGGGGTGCAATGGTTCGAATAATCTATCGCGATGTATGCCAATATCAAAACACAAAGGATTTAAAGATGGCTATACTTTCAGCTTGGAGCCAATTGTCTATGAAGCAGTTGGAAAAAAATTGTTCATTCTACGCCGAGTCGCATATTCAAAGTAATTCAGAAAAATGGCGGTTAAACACACTTTTGAATGTATGCATTAATACTTTGCACAGGATTCAAATGTACGTTCACTTCTTAAACTCTATAATTTTATGTTTTCAGTTTACACATGTACTATATTTATATTATTCATTTTTTTATTATTATTATAAAAATGCATTGATGTATTGAAATATATTCATCCTTAATAACTCCATTTGTTAGTTGATTATTACAAAATGCATTTATTTATATCAAAAATACCAGAGTGTAGAAATTCAAAACTTTGAATTTATAATTTTGTCCAAGTTTCACATAATGTTATTTAATGAGGAAAATTAAAATATGTATTGGTGTATTGAAATGTATTGATCCATAGTGACTCCATTTGTTGGTTTTTTTTATCACAAAATGCATTTATTTATATCAAATATGCCAGAATATAGAAATTCATAACTTCGAGTTTATAATTTTATCCAAGTCTCACATAATGTTTTTTTTATAATGTATTTTTTAATAATGTATTTTTTTATTTAAATTATTTTCTTCATTTTATTTATGAGTTACATTACATTTAGATGTCTTATTATAAATATTCATCTTTATTTTAATATTTTAAAGCTAAGTTTATTTTTATTACGATTTAAACAAATTAAAAAATTTCTGAGTTTATAATTTTGTCCAGCAGTGTATAATTGATAATTTTCATGTGAAAATACTTTTTGTTGTTTTTAATTCGTAATTTTTGAAAAAATAAAAATAATCTGCTAATTAAAAAAAAATTCTTTTCGACTATATCCTGTAATTCGTGAAGCCAGATTGGATGATTTTGTATATATAAAAGAAGTTTAAAAAAAACTGTGATTCCATAAAAAAAAAAAAAAATGAAAGAAAGAAAGAAAACTTCCGGAAAAAGTCAGTTAGGGGAAAATCTAATGTAACAGAAAATGAAATGTCAGGGATTAAATTCCTCTAGAAATTTATATTGCTTGTCTAATTAACTTATATGGTTTAGTTACTTTTTTTTTTTTTTTTACTTTCTTTTATCTTACAACAAGAAAGGTACTCGTGAAAATTTTCGAATACCGATGTATTTTTTCGACGCATTTACGTGTTTTAGGACTCAGAGATCCCGAAAAACATGTTTTTAGAAAATGTCTATCTGTAAGTCCGTGACTCTGTCTGTATGTGAAACATATTTTGTGGGTGCTCTATCTCAAAAATTAATGAGCGGAATTCAATAAAATTTCAAATTCGGTTAGTCCCTAATATAAACTGGAGCTGATTACTTTTTGATGCAAATAGCACAACAGATGGCGCTGCTATACAACCCTAGGAACAATTTTCGCAATACTGTATTTCAAGAACTAATGCACGGATTTTCATAAACTTCAGATTCAGCCCTTGATATAATTTCGAGTTAATTACTTTTTCGTCAATTTTGCCCAACAGGTGGCGCTGTTTTACAGCATTATTTATAATTATCCCAATAATTCTATCTCAGAAATTAATGCACGAGTTTTCATCACACTTCAAATTCAGTTAGTCCCTGATGTAAATTAATATCTTTTTAGTTTCTGGTGTAAATCTCCCGACAGGTGGCAATTTTATGCTCTCTTTTTCCCGAATTCCGCAATAGCTGTATTTCAAGAACTAATGCTTGAATCTTCATCAAATATCAAATTCAGTTAGTTTTTGATATAAATTGGTTTTGTTTATTTTTTGAAGAAAATCATCAAACAGATGGCGCTGCTATGCAGATTTTTTTACAATTACCGAAATAGCTCTATTTCAAAAAATAATGCACGGATTTTCATCAAATTTATAGATTCAGTTAGCTTTTAATATAAATTGGTCTTACTTAGTTTTTAGAGCAAATCATCAAACAAATGGTACTGTTAAAAAGTTTTTTTTTTTTTTTTTTTTTTTTTTTTTTTTACAATTTCCGGAATAATTCTTTTTCAAAAGCTAATGTACGGATTTTCTTCAAATTTCAGTTTCAATTAGAATTCAATTCACTAGAATTCAAATTGAATTCAACCTACTTAGTTTTTAGAGCAAATCATCAAACAAATGGTACTGTTATGCAGTTTTTTTTTTTTTTTTTTTTTTTTCTTACAATTCCCGGAATAATTCTTTTTCAAAAGCTAATGTACGGATTTTCTTCAAATTTCAGTTTCAATTAGAATTTAATTCACTAGAATTCAAATTGAATTCAACCTACTTAGTTTTTAGAGCAAATCATCAAACAAATGGTACTGTTATGCATTTTTTTTTTTTTTTTTTTTTTTTACAATTCCCGGAATAATTCTTTTTCAAAAGCTAATGTACGGATTTTCTTCAAATTTCAGTTTCAATTAGAATTCAATTCACTAGAATTCAAATTGAATTCAACCTACTTAGTTTTTAGAGCAAATCATTAAACAAATGGTACTGTTATGCATTTTTTTTTTTTTTTTTTTTTTTTTTTTTTTTACAATTCCCGGAATAATTCTTTTTTAAAAGCTAATGTACGGATTTTCTTCAAATTTCAGTTTCAATTAGAATTCAATTCACTAGAATTCAAATTGAATTCAATCTACTTAGTTTTTAGAGCAAATCATCAAACAAATGGTACTGTTACGCAGTTTTTTTTTTTTTTTTTTTTTTTTTTACAATTCCCGGAATAATTCTTTTTCAAAAGCTAATGTACGGATTTTCTTCAAATTTCAGTTTCAATTAGAATTCAATTCACTAGAATTCAAATTGAATTCAACCTACTTAGTTTTTAGAGCAAATCATCAAACAAATGGTACTGTTATGCAGTTTTTTTTTTTTTTTTTTTTTTTTTTTTTTTTTTTTTTTTTTTTTTTTTTTTACAATTCCCGGAATAATTCTTTTTTAAAAGCTAATGTACGGATTTTCTTCAATTTTCAGTTTCAATTAGAATTTAATTCACTAGAATTCAAATTGAATTCAACCTACTTAGTTTTTAGAGCAAATCATCAAACAAATGGTACTGTTATGCATTTTTTTTTTTTCTTTTTTACATTTCCCGGAATAATTCTTTTTCAAAAGCTAATGTACGGATTTTCTTCAAATTTCAGTTTCAATTAGAATTCAATTCACTAGAATTCAAATTGAATTCAACCTACTTAGTTTTTAGAGCAAATCATCAAACAAATGGTACTGTTATGCAGTTTTTTTTTTTTTTTTTTTTTTTACAATTCCCGGAATAATTCTTTTTCAAAAGCTAATGTACGGATTTTCTTCAAATTTCAGTTTCAATTAGAATTCAATTAACTAGAATTCAAATTGAATTCAACCTACTTAGTTTTTAGAGCAAATCATCAAACAAATGGTACTGTTATGCAGTTTTTTTTTTTTTTTTTTTTTTTTTTTTTTTTTTTACAATTCCCGGAATAATTCTTTTTCAAAAGCTAATGTACGGATTTTCTTCAAATTTCAGTTTCAATTAGAATTCAATTCACTAGAATTCAAATTGAATTCAACCTACTTAGTTTTTAGAGCAAATCATCAAACAAATGGTACTGTTATGCAGTTTTTTTTTTTTTTTTTTTTTTTTTTTTTTACAATTCCCGGAATAATTTTTTTTCAAAAGCTAATGTACGGATTTTCTTCAAATTTCAGTTTCAATTAGAATTCAAATTGAATTCAACCTACTTAGTTTTTAGAGCAAATCATCAAACAAATGGTACTGTTATGCAGTTTTTTTTTTTTTACAATTCCCGGAATAATTTTTTTTCAAAAGCTAATGTACGGATTTTCTTCAAATTTCAGTTTCAATTAGAATTCAATTCACTAGAATTCAAATTGAACTCAACCTACTTAGTTTTTAGAGCAATTCATCAAACAAATGGTACTGTTATGCAGTTTTTTTTTTTTTTACAATTCCCGGAATAATTCTTTTTCAAAAGCTAATGTACGGATTTTCTTCAAATTTCAGTTTCAATCAGAATTCAATTCACTAGAATTCAAATTGAATTCAACCTACTTAGTTTTTAGAGCAAATCATCAAACAAATGGTACTGTTATGCAGTTTTTTTTTTTTTTTTTTTTTCAATTCCCGGAATAATTCTTTTTCAAAAGCTAATGTACGGATTTTCTTCAAATTTCAGTTTCAATTAGAATTCAATTCACTAGAATTCAAATTGAATTCAACCTACTTAGTTTTTAGAGCAAATCATCAAACAAATGGTACTGTTATGCAGGTTTTTTTTTTTTTTTTTACAATTCCCGGAATAATTCTTTTTCAAAAGCTAATGTACGGATTTTCTTCAAATTTCAGTTTCAATTAGAATTCAATTCACTAGAATTCAAATTGAATTCAACCTACTTAGTTTTTAGAGCAAATCATCAAACAAATGGTACTGTTATGCAGTTTTTTTTTTTTTTTTTTTTTACAATTCCCGGAATAATTCTTTTTCAAAAGCTAATGAACGGATTTTCTTCAAATTTCAGTTTCAATTAGAATTCAATTCACTAGAATTCATTAGAATTCAATTACAATTCAATTAGATTTTGGTGCAAACCATCTAATCGATGGCGTCGTCATGCTGTATTTTTCAGAAAGTATTAGTATGTATGAGATAGAAGAAAGTTTTAGGATTGTCACACCCGACTTGTTTACTTTCAGTTCTTATCAGTGCCAGATTTACGGCAGGGCATTCGGGGCACGGGCCCAGGGCCCGCGATTTTCAGGGGCCCCTAATGCTGCTGAAAGTTTTCCAATTATTGTCTAAAATCTGATGCAGTTTTAATATCCAATGAAATTTTACATTTCATTCTACATTCTAGTATGTTGATATTGTATTTTTACAACATTGTATATTTTGTCTAAAAACATCCATTTATTTCTTTATTATGATGAATATTTTCTTTAAAAATGTATTGAATTTTAAATTCGTACGTAATCCGATTCCTGTTATTGTCAGATTATTTGAGTGTTGGTGAACGTAGCTTGTTAGGCTGTAAAGCCCCTTAATATTTTAAATAATTGTAGCTTGGTGTTGCCGAAAATTTATAATTAGTTGCGGCATACTTTATCATCCCAGATATGTAGACCTGCACAGGAAAAGATTACCACCAAACGTTTATTATAAAATGTCTACTCATTTAAATTTATAATTGTGAAATAATATTTAAAAGTAAGTTATTTATTACCATATTTAATTTTTAATGGATATTTTAAAGTAAATAATAGTTACTTTAATTACTATCTTTTTTTCATCTTTTTAGTCAATCCTTTTGTAGGCATTGGTGCAAGGGGGGGCCCCCCGTAAGCATCTGTGCCCAGGACCCCCTAATTTGTAAATCGGTCCCTGGTTCTTATAAATTTTGTACAGTAAAATAAATATTTGAGCTGCACTGACGAAAAATAAAGAATACAATATTTTTATAAAGAAATTTTTAAAAGTTACTCCATAATGCAAATAAAGTTATATCATAATGAAAATTCACTTTAACCTTTTATGTTACCACGGTACTTTTAAGTTCCGTTAAAGAAAATTTAATATGAAATTTATTTAATCCGTTTATTGGTAAAAGCGCATTTTTTCTTTTAATGCAAAATATTTTTTGTTAAATCATATTTAACAAGTTGGAAATTGCACGTGAAGTGTAGCAAATGAAGTTCGTTCGTACGATAACGAAGATTTAAAAATATCACTCTCATATATCAATCTCATAAAATTGTAAATAATTACAATTAAAATGCGCACCGAACAATGTTCTCCCTATACCATTATACAATGGAATACTTTTGTGTGGCCTTGTAAATCAATAACAAATATTCTTTGCACCACAGATTATGCAAAATGTATATTATAATATCTACTTTATAGAAGCATATCAATTTTATTACGTTCGAATGAGTGTAACACCATTAAAATGCATTTGAAACATTTTTCTTCATTAACCCTAATGTAAACGGAATACTTTTGATTGTCCTTGTAATTGATCTATGCATCCGATTTTGATAAAATTTGAAATAACTCGACAAAAATATGTAACAATTATGTATTTAAAATTTCAAACGATTAAAATGCATTTGAAATTTTTTCCCTATTGACCGTAATGTAACGGAATCCTTTTGATTGTCCCTGTAATTGATCTATGCATCCGATTTTCATAAAACTTGAAATAACTCGACAAAATTATGTAATAATTATGTATTTTAAATTTCAAACGATTAAGTTGGGTAGTTTTTGCGTTGTTATATGCGGACAGACAGACAGACGGACGGACAGACGGACGGACTGAACGACAACAATAGGTGCTACGTATTTACATAATTACGAACGCACCTAAAAAGCACACGAAATATGTGGAAGCTAAATATTTTTTAAGTGAATATTTTTCCAACCATTTATGTAGGTGTAGTTTTTGTCTTATTAAAAATGTTGGAATAATTGAATAATGTGAAATAGAAAAACATTTTCATTTACAAATAAGGTCCCATGTGTTTACATTGCTGTTATGAAAAATATGAGATTTATTTAATCTATTGTTTGCAAATATTTTACAAAAAGCATTTTTAAACCAGTGTTAATTTAAAAACTTATTATGAAAAAAATTTTGCATCATTTTTCTATAAACTTTCTATGTTATCAACATACATATAGCAAAAATGCTTACTTGAAGACGTATATTATGAACAAACAGTAAAAAAAAAAAAAAAAAAAAAAAAAAAAAAATTAAAATATTAACACTAGAGCTATTGTGAGCCGTCATTTTCAGGACTACATATGAATATGTTTCAGTTCAAACCAGAAATTTGATTACGAAACAAGTTTAAAAGATACAAATATGAAGATAACGTTAAATAGTAAAATTAAACTGTTCTGAATCAGAATTCTGGTGTGAAATATTTTTATAAAAATTGACTCAAATTTGTGGTAGTTCTGTTGTTAAAAATAAAAATTTAGAACTCTAACAAACTTCAGCCACTCTGTCGCTATCATCAGGCTCGTGTTTCACTAAAGAGAGTATAAATTATAAGAATTAAAAAAAAAAAAAAAAAAAAAAAAAAAAAAAAACTGCTGTAAATAGCGAAATCTTTAATGATTTATTCACTATTAATTCCTGACATGTGAAAGATACGAACTTAAAACTTTCGAAACTTTATTTCAATACGTAACTGACATTTTTTACACCATCCCCTCATTACTAGGCCTGAACGCTGACACAAAAATGGCGGCTTTTTTTTTTTTTTTTTTTTTTTTTTTTTTTAATTTTAAGCGTGTGAACGGTCTTTGAAAATTCGGTGCCAATAACAAATTTTTTCCGTTTAATTTTTCTGTGAATAAACAAGTCAAAGAAATCTTTTATAAAATATTGGTATCAAAATTTAAGGGATCGTATATATGTTTTAAAAAAATTTTAGGTTGTTGCCATTTTTGTAGCAGCGCTCAGGTTTTGTATTCAGGGAGGGGTATTTTTCATCTAAAAATGCTTAATAAAAAATGAAATACATTCTTAAAACATTAAACAAATTGATTTTTCTGGTGTATCAATTTCTTAATTCATAATTTAATGCAGAGTGGGTTAATAAAGTATTTTCCTTATTTCGCGTAATTTGATCACTGCAATTCAAACTAAATTATATCATATGTAATTCAAAATAACTTCTTAAACTAAATATTAAAATAGGAATTTTCAAAATGATTCGGTAAATATTATATTAAAATATCAAATTTTAATTATGTCAATATGAACCCATTCGCAACATTTGCGCATATTAGGGTGTATTTGTGGATTTTTTTTTTTTTTTTTTTTTTTTTTTTTTCTTTTTAAGAAATTTTGCGTCTATAACAAATTTCAAAAGAATTTTTTTTTTTTACTTTATTTAAAATGTTTTATGTTACTGCGAAACATTTGTCATAAACTAAAGTAGAAATTTCTATTCAGAAATTCTTGCGTAAAATTGAAATTTCTGATTTTAGTTAAACGCTAAATTTGAAGTTATTTAATACAAATTGTACGGGCATCGGCTGGGAGTTTCACATTTTTACTTTCTTCTATCTTCAATAGCAGAAAGTATTGTAATCGAAATTTTTTTTCGACGGATTTACACGTTTTTGAGATCAGTTATTTCAAAAAGCATGTTTTTACAAAATGTCTGTGTGTGTGTGTGTATGCCTGTCTGTGTGTCCGTATGCCGCCATTCTACCATCAAAAAGTGTATGATGATATTCCTAGAATTGAACTAATTTTTTGTGAATGTTTTTTACTATGACAAGCCGGCCCTCCTTCAATTTTGAAATATTCCGCCAGAAGGGGGTGCTGCAATAGTGATTTTTGTGCCATTTTCAATATTGTGCCACCTAAAAATGTATGACGTTATGCGTAGAATTGAACTAAATTTCTTGTGTAAGTGTTTGTTAGTGTCTAGTTGGTCCTCCCTGAATTTGAAGACAAATTACCGGAAGGGGGCGCTGCAATAGCAATTTTTGTGCCATTTTTAATATTGTACCAACTAAAAGTGTATGAAATTATGCATAGAATTGAACGAAATTGTTTGTGTAGTTGTTTAGCTACGGCTAGTAAATCCGCCCTGAATTTGAAAACAAAATCCGCTGGAAAAGGGAGCTATAATCACGATGTCTGTGACATTTTCCTTATTTTACCATCAAAAAGAGTATTAAGTTATACACAGAACTAAACTAAAATTTTTGTGCATGATTATTTTGGGGTATGGCAAGTAAATCCTCCCTGAATTTGAAAAAAAATCTGCCTATCATTATATTGTTCATCGGCTCGTTCAGCGATGGAAACTCGTTTTTACTTCGATTAATTGACTGAAGCAGAATTTTAAGATGAAAATCAAAGTTGGCTTAGTATTGAATTAAAATTATTAAAGCATTAACATGTGTAACTATTTTTTTAAATATTAAAATGTATGTATGAGATAGAAAAGTTTTGGGATTGGCACATCTAACTAGTTTTTCTTTTCTTTTTCTTTTTTTTTATGTATATATATATATAACTATTTTTAAAATATAATTTTCGTGGTACATTTATGCGTAATTTGCAACAGATATTTATAAAATTTGCTATTGTAACACGAGAGTAAACTAAACCTTGTAAAATAAAATGTAAATTTTAAAGTATTTTGCGGTACTACGCTATTACTTAAGTCAGAATTCCACTAAAAATAATTGAAATTCTTTCAATATGTAATTTGTTTAACGTTAATGTCTTTTGGGTAGCTAATATCATTATGCTCTAAGCTGTTAATGCTCTTCGAGCAAAAATTTTCCTCTTTTTTATTGTTATTTATAACCAAGAGAGAAATATTTTAATGCAGTTCAAAGAATAACTTAATTAAATTATATGCGTTATATATTATCGCTAAAATAGTGTTTGCTTAACTTATTTATTACTTATTTCTCTAAAAACAACTTACGTTTATTTAGTTTTGAAAAATATGTTTTATCTATTTATTTATTTTTTCGACATCTTTGTTTGATTAATTAAAACAGTTTCCGAATTATTTACTTTCATATTATCTTTCGATATTAACGAATTTTTTGCGATAGTAGTGAGGCTATTTAATGATTAAAAAAAAAAAAAAAAAAAACATATTTGATTATATTCTTGTCTGATTTCCATTTTCCATGCATAAAAATGTTCTTGTTCAGAATTTAACTCAATTATATGAATGTGAAATATATAATTATACTGATAAATTTAATTTAGAGTTGAATAAGGAGAAACATCAAATTATAATGTATAAAAATTATTTACAATGTAACTATATGTAGCACACACTACAGGGTGTCCAGCAAATAACACCCTGATTTTAAAATTAAATTTCTCAAAAACAAAGATCGACAGAAGTATGCAGTAAACGGTTTGTTTATTAGGTAAGCTGTAAAAATCTTATACAGAAGTTTCGAACGGTGAATATTTTGAAAAGATTGTGTTCTGATTGCAAAGAATGCTTTGATTTGACATTTTTCTTGTTTTAGATTGCTTGCAGAGATCGAGTTTTTCGGCTTACAGTGCTATAGTTTAACGATTTTTCAAACTAAATTTCTTGAATTTCGAAAATTTAAAAATTTAATTCCAAAAATCTTTAAACTATGGCAATTTAAGCCGAAAAACTCATTCTCCGCAAACAATCTAAAACAAGAAAAATGTCAAATCAAAGCATTCTTTGCAATCAGAACACAATCTTTTCCCAAGATTCATACCGTTCGAAACTTCTGTATAAGATTTTTACAGCTTACCTAATAAACAAACCGTTTACCGCATAGTTCTGCCGATCTTTGTTTTTGAGAAATTTAATTTTAAAATCAGGGTGTTATTTGCTGGACACCCTGTATATACCAGATGTAAATTTTTCAAGTGAGTGAAAAAAAGTCCCGGCCAGGATTCGAAATAGGGATGTATTGGCTGAAACCGCCAATGCTCTTCCAACTGAGCCATTCCTTACACATTCCAATGAATACTGGAGAATTGTTTCACTCACCTAAACTTAACGATAGCGCAATCAGGTCTGGTACTATGGATCAACTCAATAGAATAAATCAAAGATCAGTATATGGAACTGCAGAAAACGCTGCATAAGAAATCATATTAGAAAAAAACTTTATAACACAATTATTCATTCGGTAAATTAATCATAACAGATGTAAATTTTCCAAGTGGGTGATCAGATTGTATGATCATTAAGATTAGATGGGTGAAATAGTCCTCCAGTATTCGTCCGGTATGGCTCAGTTGGATGAGCATTGGCGACTTCAGCCAATACATCCCTGGGCCGAATCCTGCCCCGGACTTTTTTCATCCACTTGCAAAATGTACACCTATTATTATTAATTTACCGATTGAATAATCGGTGTTATAAAATTATTTTAATACTGTATACACCAAAATAAATAAAACTGAAGTAATTACATTCTCTATTTCATGATTATTTTAAAATAAAAAGTTATCTAAATAACCAATTGAGGGCTTTGTGAGCCAAGTATCCGGGTTCGATTCCCGCCCTGGGCAACTTTTCGCTCAGCTGGAAATATTCAATTCGTATGATATCTTTACCAATCAGTTAGATTGTGTTAAAATAATAGTATATCTACGTATCCATCGTTCTTTGGAGTTCTATTACCTGCGGCTTATTCTGCCAAGTTGTCTAAATGACAGACCAGATGCTATGGCCAATAAAGTAATCTGAGCGAAGGATCCCAGCCGCTTATCACCCGGTTAGCTTAACAGGTAAAGCATTGGCCTTGTAAGCCAAGTATCCGGGATGCATTTTAAGAAAAAATCACGTTTTGAGCACCAGCCTTGTCGAGTTGGCGAAAGAGAGAACGTTCAGCTAGCTGCATCGCCAAACACAAAATAAACCAAGTTCAAATGTGTCATAAAACATATAATTAATAGAATTATATTTATTACAAGAGAATCTTTACTACTGTTTTTAATTAACTACTCAATTTCTTCGAACATAGCGAGTTAAGGAAATAATATTTTTGAATTGAGAAGAAAAGAAACCTATGTTTAGATGCTATGTGAAATTTAAAGCATTTTAATCTGAAAAAGCTCTTTGTTTTATATTATGTTTTAATCGTAAACAACGGTGAATAACATTTCCTCATATTATAGTCTTTGCTTGATAATATTTACGGAAATACAAATGAACAATAAGCGCGATCTCTTTGAAGAAAGAAGGGTTACTATTCGCTAGGCGTTTGACGTCACAAACAAGAAAGGGTGCGTAGCATTGACTTCATCTCCGCGCCAATCGTTGTTCTGGCGGTAAGGTGCTCAAAACGTGATTCTTTCTGAAAATGCGCCCGGGATGGCTCAGTTGGAAGGGCATTGGCGACTTCAGCCAATACATAAATACTTCAGGCAAACCCTTGTCCGAATCCTGACCCGGACTTTTTTCATCCACTTGGAAAATGTACACCTGTTATTATTAATTTACCGATTGAATATACCGATCATGTTATAAAATCATTCTAATACTGTATACACCAAAATAAATAAAACTGAAGTATTTACATTCTCTATTTCATGATTATTTTAAAATAAAAAGTTATCTGAATAACCAATTGAGAGTAAGTAGTCTTTAAATGCCGCTATGATACGCAGTGAAAACTCCCTTACAAGGAAACCTCTTTTGATGTTGCTTGCATTTAAGATCGAGACCTGGTGTATTTTATCACCCTATACACAAAAGTGAAAGAACCGATAAAAATAAAACCGATTCTCTGTTAAAATCATATTTTATATAATTGTTTATACTTTATTTTTTATTATTATTGATTTTATTTTTTTATTTCACACCACAGGTGAGTTAAGCCACTGAATATGGTGCTGTGAATTTTTCGCTTGCCTTATTTAGGGGTTACGACATTCGGCTAGGATTGCCGGAAAACTCTATTTTTGGAAATACGACAAATATGTGAATATAATGCCGTGATTTTGCAAAACCAAATTGTTAGTATTTTGAAGGAATTTTTAAACTTTTTTCAATATATTTTTTCTATTATTAACAAATATATATGTAGGATTTGAATTTAAACTTTATTTATTTTCTTTAAGACAAGCGTGATCGCCACATTATCTGACTGTATGATACATTTTTGTTATCCATGGTTTGAAAGCACTCTAAGAAAACTCACAAGCATGGGGGAGGAACTGATTTTGAAAATTAAAAAAGGCGGTTTATAAAAATGTTATTTTGAATGAAGCATAGTTATATTATTTAAAAGAAAGTGTATTATAGTTTTTAAATGGCAAATTCAACGTATTAAAAGGAGCTACGGGCTTGAATTATCTGTAAGAAGTCTTATTAAAGTACGGTGTAATGTCATTTCAAAATTTTGTTATCCAATTAATCCAAAACTTAGTTTTTTAATCTTAGTTTTACTATATATATATATATTACAAATTTTAAATTTTTTTTCGCAAAAACTAACCTTTATACTATCTTAATTTTCTTATAATAATATTCCGTACTTACTTCAACTTATTAAATTAAAATCTTGTTTCTAGATCTAATCTGTTAATTTTTATGGAGACGATATAAATTCTTAATTCGTCTTAAAAAACATTTATTCCAGTATGCGTAAGTTTAAAAAGATGGCTCTAAATTAAAAGTATTTTTAATTAAACTTTATTTCTTAATATTCCAAATAAAACTCATTTTTTCTATGTTTTTATCAACCCTTTTTAAGAAAGTCTTATTAAATTTATTCCAAAACCATACCTTTCAAAAAATATCATTATTTTGTTTTATCTATTTATTTATTTTCCCTCAGTCAACATTTGATAGTGCGCATATCAATAACTACGTCATAAACTATCAAGAAGATGACCACAAGTAAGATGAAGTGACGAAATTAGAAAAGTGGCTGGTGTAAATTGGATGACGAAAGCACTAGACAGAATACATTGGAAAAATCTGGGGGAGACCTACATCCAGCAGTGGATCGAAAACGGTTGATAATGATGATGATGATATATATATATATATATATATATATATATATATATATATATATATATATATATATATATTATAAACATATATATATTTATATATAACATATAAATAATATATATAATTAATATAATATATATATATAAATATATATATATATTTATATATATAAATACTTTTATAAATACATCCAAAGTTATTCAGACAATACCATTAAATAAACCAATGAAACCAGTATTTTTACAATCATATTATTAAAAACAGTTGAAGTTTGAAGAGAAATAGAAGGCAGATTACCAAATTACTAAGAAATATATGGATAAATGGACATTATATAATCAGAGTAATTCATATATTACCATACAATAAACCAATGAAACCAGTATTTTTACAATCATCTTATTGAAAACACTAAGTTTGAAGTGAAATAGAAGGCAGATTACCAAAATAAGGAAAGATAATTTATATATATTTATATATATATATATATATATATAATCCTATAAATGGTCTCAATAATAGCATTTTCAGAAAGTTATGCTGTTGCAAAATCACAAAATATGACTTTAAAAGATGATTTTTTTCTATTCTCAAACTTTCTAACATAGCGATTTAAAATGCAAAAAATCTCAATGCTAAGTGCGAGGAACACCAGAAAATGTTCTCTTGTAAGGAGACCACCCATTAGAACGTAACAAATGTGTCTTTCTGAGAGGTGGCCTGTAAATAGAGGTGGGTGGTTAAACAAAGTTTCATGAAATGCATTATACTTCTGCAGGTGATGTCCCCAGGCAGGGATCGAACCGGAGAATCCACGGTCAGAAAGTGATATCTTATGTGCCGAGCAAAAGGCTAGCTCAATCGCTTCCTGCGATAAACTCGTTTTACTGACCGCGCAAGATGGCATCGACACAGTACTCCACCCCCAGTGAGAAGAATGACACGTTCACTTTGGACAAACGATGTGCACTCGTGTTGAGCTGGTGATCCGCCATCGATGATGCGCGACGTGGCAGGCTTTGCGTGCTGCGAGCGTTACACAAGCTTTGGTCGTGTGCTGTGAGCGTTACACAGGCTTTGCGTGCTGCGAGCGTTTCGCAGGCTTTTGGATGTTGGGTGTGTTTTCAGTGCTGCCATCTGTTGGTCAAGAGCGAAGATGGTGAAGTGCGTGTTCAATGCCAAGGTCACCAATGCAGGTGATGTGCCCAGGCAGGGATCGAACCGGAGAACCCACGGTCAGAAAGCGAGATCTTATGTGTCGAGCAAAAGGCTAGAAGAAATTAATTGTAGTTTGCTTTGATTTTAACTGTTTCTCTTAAACAACTTTTGTTTTTTCCGATCTCTAAAACAAATTATTTACTATAGTGTAATTTCTAACGGGTATCAAACTTTCTATAAATTTATTGATTTCAGTAAGTGTTTCTTGAAATGAAATCGAAGCTTTAACTGGCGAAGCTAGTCAACTGATTCGGAATGCCTCCTAAAATCTCAAATAAATAAATAAATAAATAAGATAATAATAAAAAGAAAAAATAGATTTTAAAAATTTTACTTTTAGTATCATTTATCTATATTATAACATATCTGTACGTAACGCATACGTCATTTTACGAAAGGCAACATTCGGAAATTTGAAATGAAATTTTACTGCAATTTTTTTAACTTCTAAATATTGTACATTTTCAGTTTTTACACCGTCATATAGGGAAAAAATGTTCTTTTAAATGCAATTTATTTAAAAGCCGTATCTCAATTTATTTTTGATTAATTAATTTTTTGTAGTTTTTAATACAACTTATTTTTGTGGCAAAGAAGTATTCCATTTCTTTTAAAAGTAAAGCCAAAAAAAATATTACTGTATCTTTTTATAGCTATTTTTTCATAGAAACTGAAGAAAAAAACTGAAAATAAAATGCTTGCTTTGTCAAGAGTATCGTCTGTTATAAAACCCGGCGAATTTTGGTTTTAGAAAAATGTATTAATATTTATGGCCGATAATTAATTGTTTTAAAAATTGACACTAAAAATCTCCTAAGAACATGAAAAGATTTTTTTTTTAAATAAAGTGTAAAACATTAAAACAGTACATAAATAAATATATTTTATCTAATCACAAGGCGTATTTAAAAAAAAAATTAAAATGTGTATAAATTTAGGATTAATTTTTATTACATTTTTCCTTTCAAAATTTACAGTAAAATTAACTGAGTAGAAGCCCGATGTATTGTATTTAAACTGAAATATATTTTTAAAATGCTTTAGAAAAAAAAAAAAATCCGTTTAATTGCATAGAGTAAAACCTCCATAACGTACACTCCCAAATAGCGGACGCCTCTATTTAACGGACAATTTTTGTATGTTTAACCTCTGAATAACTGGCATTCCGAATAGCGGACAGTAATTTTTGCGATAAAGTATGAGAAATTGTTTTTTAACAAAGAAAAAAAGTAACAAACCTCTAAATTTGTCAAGACAATGTGTCGAAATTTTGCGATCACAGATAAATGTAGAGAGTGGGCCGGGTCTCACCCGGGTCTTCACTCCCACGTCCAGTATTAAATTCAGGAGATGATCCGAGAGACATTACCCCTGAGCATCACAATGCCCCCCCACTTCCCACTCGTTTCCGGAAGATTTGAGACTTTATGCTTTTAAGATGTGGCAAAATACAGCCAAAAGTGACACCTTTTTTTTAAAGAAAAAGACGATTTAGAAATATTGAAACTATTGACATGGTTAAAGCTTCACATTGAAAAAAAAATCAACAACATTGTAATCTTTAAATGCTAAAGAAAACTTCTTAAATACATTTTTTTTTTCGTATGAATGTAATAAACAGTGTATAAACCAATGTACCATTTTATTTCAATTTTATTGCTTAAAAAAAAATTTTAATTTCTAATTAATCATATATTAGAATTTTAGGATATATAAAAGTCAATTAATGAAACTTTAAGCATTTCTTAGCAATTTTGAATATCCGAGGTATTTCCCAATAGCGGACACCTCCGAATAGCGGACAGTTTCCGTGCTCCCGAAGTGTCCGTTATTTGGAGGTTTTACTGTATTTAGATGAAATTTAAATTATTTTTATTAAACAATTTCATGTAAGCAATCATATTTACAATCAATTTTAAAAGTTTCCTTAGTAAAAATGCATCTTTCCGCAGCTTCATAAGCACAAGCAATGTCAGAAATTGTTTGCATAAGCAAAATTATATTCTGCTATTGCAAAAATTATTAGTTTTTTTTTTCTTTGTGTAATTGATACTAGTTGTCCAAACTTGTGTCGTTTCGACAGGTAATTTTAAATATTTTATTTTCTGCGAATTGTTCGTCACTCAGTTTGGTAAGACTTTTCTTAAATACAAATCGACTATTTTCTGACACATTTTTAAATTTATTTTTGTTCAGAAACGTATCAAATTAATGTGTTCTAATTCAAGGTACACTAGGTATTGTCTAAAGGATCTGAAAGGCAGCTCAAGAAGTTAACATTAGGAATTGACTTATCTAATTACAATATTGGCTAAAAATAAATATAATAATTACTAATATAAATAAGTTTTAATGGCTTTTGTGATTAAAGTAAGTGTACTTGTTCTGAAAGTTTAAGTCTATTTAGACTTTCTTATTTTAAAAACCTAATAAACAATAAAATGTATCAAAAATTTATATATGTAGCTTCTTGATTAATAAATGTTGATTTTATTCGCTAAAAACAAGTTTTTTTTTCCATTCTTAGTAATGGGACCGAGGTACACCACTAGTGATGTACCTCGGTCCTATTTTCATTTTATTTTTAATTCAAGATTTTTCATGGAAATTATTTATATAAAAATTTAAGACAAATATGTTGTGTATAACATTTTACAGTTTTATAATATCTTTACTTTTTTAAGTTTTGGCAATTATTTTAAAAATTAAAAATTAAAAGTCAAAATAGGTCCTAAGTACACCACCTTCCCCTATATAAAACAGTAATTGTAAATAAAAAAATAAATTTGCACTGAAATTCATATGATTAGTTTACGAGGAATCACTTATTTTAAAATAGGATTATTTTAAGAATTGTATCCAAATTGAAGTTCGTTACTCGAAGTTTGCAGACAAGCTACCGATTGACTAAATCGCTTCTATCAATGCGTTATTTTGCCCATATCACATTTTTTTCTCATTTAGTATGTTTCGATTATTATTATCTACCATAAAATCCTCTTCGATATTCATTTTATAATGCTTACAAGTATTGAAATATCAAATTTAATTATATAGCTATCGCCCAATCCAAAGTTGCGGGTGTGACATTTACACAACTTAATTTAGTCACCAGCAAAAAATATTTGAGCATTGGTTTCAATTTGTATGAGTTTCAATGTAGACCACTTACACATACATTTATCCAAATCTGAAAATTGTCCGATGTATCATTTATTTATAAAAAAAAATAATTTCCGCCTGTTGCGGGTGTGACATAAAAAGGACATCTTTTCATCTTTCAGTGCAAAAATGCAAAACTCTGTGAATTATGACAACTGAGTGAATTAATATTTTTATATATTAGACAGTAACACTTAAACAATTATTCTATGAAAAAATTATATTACTTACTCAATTCTTGCTTTTGTGGAAAATATTCAAAATTTTCGTTGCGGGTGTGACGTCCTGTTGCGGGTGTGACTTGTATATAGCCAATAAAATAATGACATACACAAATATTTTCAAGGCAGATTTTTTTAATTAAAGAATTAATCAATATTACAATTATAATATCTAGAGAAGAAAATAAAAAAATAATAAAAAAAAAATCATTTCCAATCTTGAATTTATAATTTCTGGTGGTGGTAGCTTTGTTTACAAAAATGCTCTTTTTTTTTCCCTAGGATGCATCTGTCTGACTGGGCCAAATATGCACGTTTTCTTAATTTTTTTTCAAACATTCTAATTCTATATCGTCACCATCCATTTGTCTTATTTGTCTATCAAAGTTTTCACTTTTTTAATGTCGAGAATAAAACAACTTCTACAAAATCTCCAACTGCACATTCATCGTTGGATATTATATCCTTGTCAAAGTATGGATACATCTAACTGACTGAGCCAAATATACACATTTTCTTGATTTTTATTCCGATATTCTTATTCTATAATATCCCCATTCATTTGTCTTATTTGTCCATCAAAGTTTTCACTTTTTTTTTTTTTTTTTTTTTTTTTTTTTTTTTTTTTTTTTTGTGGAGAATAAAACAACTTCTACAAAATCTCCAACTGCACTCTTATCATTGGATATTATATTTTTGACAAAATATGGTAACAAACAAATTCTCTTGTGATCACTTTCTGAAGTTATTGCTACATTAATTGCTTCTACGTCAATAAAAACAACATGATGTATCGATTGAATTTTGAGCTCCGATTGTGCTTGGTGCTAGCATTCATGAAGCATTTTCACAATATCTTCTGAAATTTCACATTCAGCAAAGTTCTTTTATATTTTTTAGGACTTTTTCTACACATATGTTAAAATCTGAAGCTGAATTTATAGTTGCAGTGCGTTGCTAATGTTACCATTTTCTTGGCAACTGCACCAACCCTATCGACAACTCCTTTACCATGAGATGAAATGCAAAAGGATTGCCATCCTCTGCCATGATTTTTTAAAGTAGTCTCTTCTTTTCTCTCCTTGCTTTGTCTCTTTCCTTCTCTTGTTGTAGATATGCTTCATATTTAAAAGGGTTTTCCTTAATCTTTTTTCAATGATATCGTGATCCTTCTGTACGCTTCATTCTCTGCAAAAGAGAAGAAAGTAATGTGTAAACTGAATAAATATAGCACTTCCAGTCCAAAAGTATAAGCTTAACAAATTTTTAATAGTTATCCCTTGAAATTTCAAATCTTACATAAAGCTAATTATGTTAAATTTTGGTTAATTTCAAACTGACTATATACATTTTATGCTAACTTAATAAACATTTTAACAGTTTCTGTTATTCTTACTTCTACTTTTTATTTAATTTGAATTAAAAGAGAAAAAAAATCTTCCCCTAATATTGATTTACTTATTTTAAAAAACTAAAAATATATATATTAGATAAATACTATCAAATAACAAAATTAAAAAAATATTTTTAAAAAACAAAACAAAATTAACAAATTTAAAAAGAAAATTGCTAAAATATTGTTTCGTAATTTTCTTTTTTTAATTTCTATAAAAGTCTTACCTTTTAAATTAATTTCTTAATCATATATCACTAATAAAATTATTTTCTTGCAGTAAAACAACAATTTTATCACTCCAAACTGAATAAATCAACTGCACACAGTGTCACATGCTCAGATGATGCAGATTTTTATCTATTAACTGGAATTCCCTCTATTAAATCAAAGGGTATAGTTAAAGCTGCCAAGTATATGTTTTCCAGCATATTATTCTTTTATAAATTTACATATAATTTGTTCAAATATGCATTTGTAATCAATTTTAAAAGACGTTGCGGGTGTGACTTTAATTAAATGTCACACCCACAACAGGGACATGTCACGCCCGCAACGCTCAATAATTATAATTAAAATATTAATTAATATCTTTTGTGTCTGTAATTCAAAATATCTTAATAAACTATTTTTGAATATAAAGTTTCATAACTTTAAATCAAAAATGTTTTTCTGCAGAGATATAAATGTAACTTTTTGTTGCGGGTGTGACACAATAATTAAGAGTAATTAAATATGCTTACCTTTTGTAATGAAGATTAGTGAACATTTCTCTGCAGACAAAAACTCAATAATAGCTGTCAGATCATATATATCCAAGTTTGGAGATTTTCAGAATGTTTGTTCAGCTGTACGAGACCATGAAATGTAAAGATTTTTGCCGCAGTCTATTTTATAAAGTCATAGTGTCACTTTATTAATTAAAATAAGTATGTTAATGATAAAAATTTAATTCTTTTTTGATAAAATATGAAATAGTACACTCTCAACAGTTAATATGCAAAATTTCAATCATTTTTAAAGAAATTTAAATTTTTATCCTCATGTCCATTTTTTCGTGGATTGGGCGCTATATAAATTACCTGTAATTGTAAAGTTTCTGAATCTGTGAATGTGGTTGAAATTTTATAAATGTTTTTACAATGCTTTTTCTCAGATTTTGAATTTATTTAACTCGCAAGTTTTTTATTTTATTTTATTTTATTTTTTTGGCAGAAATGTAAAGAATGTTTTCCATTGCAAAATGTAAAATAAAAAAATACATAAAGCACTATATGGAGTCAATGTAGAAAAAAACAAACAAGATTTTTTTTTTTTTTTGCTTGAAAATTAATTCTAAGGCGATTAATAGTGCCGTATTTTGAAGAAAAAAAAAATTTTGAAGTGTGGATGGGGGGGGGGGATCTTGTTAGCTCGCATCTCGCATGGTTTGTATTCATATTTATTTGAAAAATTAAAATTATATCTATTTTATAAAAACATCCGAATAACTTTACATTCATTATTCCCCCTTTTTTAAATAAGGAGGAGTTAAGTAATAGTTAAATATAGTTAAATTTATTCTATTATTTTATTTGAAATTTTGCAATTAACTCCTTAATGCCGGTTGGAGAAAAAAAAGCCAATTGATTTTTTTTCCACACTACTTTCGGTTGTTATACTCTTTTGAACTTCTATGAAGTATACAAAAATATGCATTCTGAACAATGTGTGGCGCAAAGAATATTTGTTATTTGTTTACAGGGTCACACAAAAAATCGATTAAAATCGATTAAAATCGTTAAAAAATCGATTAATGAATAACCTCTTGCTAAACAAATTCATTACCGAAAATGTTACTGGAAAATTAATTCAACAAAGTTTAGTGGATTTGAAAAAGACAATACCGCGTAAAAAAAAAAAACTAACTAATGTCAATCCATATCCACCATTTTTTTTCTCTTGAAGAGAAATTCGGCAACAATAATTTACAGGGAAATACAAAAAATTTCGGATACTATATTGTATCCGAGGTACTAACAAGGGAACTGCAAGAGGTGTTGTAAGTCACCGATTTCGACGAAAGTGGTATAGTTGGAAAGATCTCATCGAGAGCAGTAAAAAATACAATGGAACTACCCGTCGCAAATGAGCCGTTTTCGAGATATCCTCAATTTATGTCACTTAATTAGTACATACTTAATGGGGGACCGCAAAAAATTTTAGTCTCGATTTTAACGAAAGTGGTATCATTAAAAAGAAATCATCATGAGGGAGAAAAAACTCAATAGAACTACCTGTCGGAAATGAGCCGTTTGCGAAATATCCGATAATTTATGTCACATAGCTAATGCATACTGTTCTAGTGGACACTCAATCGGGGACCGCAAAAAAAATTTTCTCGATTTTGATGAAAATGGTGTTGTTGCAAAGATATCATTGTGAGAAGTAAAAAACTTAATGAAAGTAACCATCTGAAATGAGCCGTTTTCAAAATATCCAACAATTTATGTCACTTAATGCTGTTCCCCAGCAGTGTGCATTAGAAATGTGACACAAATTGTCGGATATCTCGAAAACGTCTCATTTCCGACGGGTGATTCCTTTGAGTTTTTTATTCCTCACGATGATATCTTTTCAACGATTCTACTTTCGCTAAATTCGAGAATAAAATTTTTTGTTGTCCCCCATTATGTGTGCACTAGCTACGTGACATAAATTGACGGATATCTCGAAAACGGCTCATTTGCGACGGGTAGTTCCAGTAAGTGTTTTACTGCTCTCGATGAGATCTTTCTAACGATACCACTTTCGTCAAAATCGGTGTCTTACACTTTTTGCAGTTAAGTACTATTTTTACATCAAGATCTGAATATTTTCAAAACTTTGTTATAGTATGAATGTATCTCTTTTGCTATATTTGACGTACAATTTCCAACTTGTTATTTTTAGCAATGAGAAAATCTACCCTGTTTCAATCCTGAACAAATATAACGGCCCGTCGTGCTTTCACATTTATCATTTGATTTACGCCCTCCAGACGACTTCTTTCAATGAAGTTCCTATTCAAATAATCTCCTTTGTGAATAGTTGTGGCGTCTAAGTTTTCTGTCGCATTGTTACAAATTGAAATCTCCGATGTTATTGATTCGGCACAAATAATACTCTATCCATATATATTCAAAACAATTTGTTATGAATTAAAATGGTAGGCTATCGAAACTTAACTATTTGTATAAACGTGAAGTGATCTAAGATTTTGTTTCATTAGTTAATATTCTTTAAAACAGAAGCCTTTTTTGATTTTAAGTTTCTGAGTTTCATAAAGTTTTTTTTTATTATTATTATTATCATTGCTATTATGAAGTTCATGATTTTATTATTAATTTTGATAATTTGTTATTTATTAATTTTGATGACTTATTTTTTTATAATTATTATTAATTTTGGTAATAATATTATACTGTGTTTTATTATTATTACGCTCTTATTGCTTTGAATTTTATGAAACATCCTTTTATTATTTCATTTTAGCATTATTTACATTTAACTTTCACATTATTTCATTTTAGCATTATTTACATTTAACTTTCACATTAAGAATTTGATTTACGTCCTCTAGACGATTTCTTTGAATGAAGTTTCTCTTCAAATAATCTCCTTTGTGAGTAGTCACGGCGTCTAAGTTTTTTGTCGCATTGTTACAAATTGAAATTTCCGATGTTACTGATTCGGTACAAATAATACTCTATCCATATATATTCGAAACAATTTATTACGAATTCATATGGTAGACTATCAAAACATAATTGTTTGTATAAACGTGAAGTGATTTCGAATACTATAGAGTACCCCAAGTACAATATTCTATTATTACACCAAGATCTGAATATTTTTAAAGCTTCGTTTACAAACGCACCTCATTTGCTACGTTTGAGGTGCAATTTCGCACTTGTTATTTTTAGCAATGAGAAAATCTACCCTGTTTCCATCCTGAACAAATATAACGGCCCGTCGTGCTTTCACATTTATCATTTGATTTACGTCCTCCAGACGCCTTCTTTCAATGGAGTTCCTATTCAAATAATCTCTTTTGTGAATAGTCGCGGCACGGCGTCTAAGTTTTCTATTGCATTGTTACAAATCGAAATTTCCGATATTATTGATTCGGTTCAAATAATATTCTGTTCTTATATATTCAAAACTATTATTTACGAATAAAAATGGTAGACTATCGAAGCATGACTGTTTGTATAAAAGTGAAGATTTTGTTTCTTTAGTTAATATTCTTTAAAACAATTTTTTGTTTTGTTTTTAAATATTCGAGTTTCAAGAAGTTTTTTTTTATTATTATTGTTATTATTATCATTATGAAATTCATGATTTTATTATTATGAGATTTATTATTAATTTTGGTATTTTATTGATTATTAAATTTATTATTTATTAATTTTGATAATTTATTATTTTTTTATAATTATTATTAATGTTTTTAATAACATTATATTAAGAACTACTATTATTAAGTTTTTATTTTTATGAGTTTCATGAAATATTTTTTTGTTTCATTTTATTGTTGCTTTATTGTTTATTATTACAATTTTACCTTTGCATTATACGAGGGCAATTCGGAAAGTAACCTCCGTTTATGAATTTAAATAAAAATAATATTGCCCAGTTAAACTGATGGCATTGAGCTCACAGGCTACGCATACTAATTGTACATTACAGCCTTGTATTTTCGTTAATTCCGTTCGAAAAAAAAAATTAAGAAGGGGAAACAGCTCTCCCCTTTCTCCTTTTTTATACTTAATCATTGAACTTCCTAAACTATCAAGTACATGCTTTATCATATAAAAAAATCTATATCCAAAATTCAGAGCAAATAGGATAATTCTTAATAAAAATCCATTTAGTATTTATATAATTTAAGAGGAGTTATTCCCCTCTTTTACACTTAACCATTAAACTTCCAAAACTATTCAGAGATTTGAACGAAATCTGACAATTCTGATTGAAAAATCCATTTATGCATGTTAAGGGAAGGGGCATTAGAACCCCCGTTCCCCCTGTTTATACTTATTCAATGAACACCTAATTACAGCCACGGACTCGCCTCATCAGAATGATCCTATATCTAAATTTTGAACGAAAACTGTTAATTCTGCATGAAAATCCCGTTTATATCAATTAAGGGGAGGGGCATGAGCCCCCCGTTCCCCCTGTTTACACTTATTCAATGAACACCTAATAACAGCCACGGTATCGTCTCATCCGAATGATCCTACATCTAAATTTTGGGCAAAAACTGTTAATTCTGCATGAAAAACCATTTATATCCATTAAGGGGAGGAGCATGAGACCCTCCCCGGGCATGGGCCCGGGCCTACATGAAAAACCCGTTTATATCAATTAAGGGGGGGGGGGGCATGAGCCCCCCGTTCCCCCTGTTTATACTTATTCAATGAACACATAATAACAGTCACGGAATCGCCTCATCAGAATGATCCTTTTCTAAATTTTGGGCAAAAACTTTTAATTCTGCATGAAAAACCATTTATATCCATTAAGGGGAGGGGCATGAGCCCCCCGTTCGCCCTCTTATACATATCGAATGAACTCCAAAAATTAGTCAGGGACGCGCCTTATCAGGATATACCTATATACAAAATTTCAAATGGATCCAATATTTTTATCATGAGTTATCGCGTTACGCACGAACGCACGTACATACAGAACGGACGGGCACATAAGGTCTCAGGCTATGATAGCCTGTGAGCTAAAAAACTAATGAAAGGAAACATGTTTTATTACTTACGTATGAAAGGAGCGTTTTTCAGCTACTTCTCAACATAATTGCCGTATTAATTAAAACAATTATCATAATGGTAAATCAGCTTTGAAATTCCATCGTCACAGACTTCTGCCTCCGGCCTATTCAACTGCGATTATTTTTAAATTCAACTCGCACCACTCTTCCAATCCAAAGAATTTTAACATATTCTTTTATTCATATTGACAAATTCCGAATTTCTTTCGTAATATTTTACTGGACCCACTATTTTTTAAAACATTTTTGCTAGTACATTTATCAGCAAATTATATAGAAAAACATGTTAAAATTCTTTGGATTAAAAGAAGAATGCGAGTTGAATTTTAAAATAATCGCAGTTGAATAGGCCGGCGGCAGAAGTCTGCGACGATATAATTTCAAAGCTGATTTCATTCAGCATCATTTCATTTCAAAGCTCCATTCTTAAATTGTTGAAATGATGGATCGACACTAGAATTTAAAAATTAGTTTATTTCAAAATATTGGGTTGTTCAGAAAGTCCTTTCAGTTTGGGGAAATCAATTCGTACCAGAAAATTCTATTACTTAATTATTAGATATTGTTTCCGATATCTAATGCTTAGATATAAATGGACAAATTTTTCCGGTACGAATTGATTTTCCCAAACGGAAACGACTTTCCGAACGACCCATTAGATTGAAGCTTTTCTTCACATACTTGATAAAATTAAAATATTCACTTCAGAATTCCTGTGTCAATTTAGAATTTCACTATTAAAATTAAGTGGGATATACAGGGTGATTCATAAAAGATGGGCAGAACTTTAAGGGGTTATTGTACACTTAAAGACAAATAATATTAAATTGGAGACTAAGGGTCCCAGACGTATTCCCAAGGAGATAGGGGGCATTAAAGTTTAGGGTCCGAAATTTCAAATGATTATAAAAAATGGAAAAATTGGTCGATTCGTTTGCGGTTTTTGCAAAAAATTTTCTTTATGCCAGTATTTTCTTGAAATAAAATTTTAAAGTTCAATTTCAAAAAATGCCGATAGGGGGCGCTTTAGACTTTGGAGTAACAAACAACTATTTTTTAACGTTATTTTTTGTATTTCTTTAAATGATTTCGAAAGCTTAGACTTAAACTTAAATTTTGATCTAAAAATCTGAGTCCTAACGAGTAGTTAAGTAGCGTAAACTGAAATTTGAAATTTGAAACCCTTCTCCCCCCCAGAACAAAAATCAGTTATTCCCGATCTTTGTGTCGTAGATTAGGCTCTAACTACTGCCGCGTTTTGCTAAAATTATTCTTTATGTCAGTATTTTCTTGAAAATAAATTTTAAAGAAAAGTTTCAAAAAATTCCGATAGAGGGCGCTTTAGACTTTGGAGTAACGAACAACTATTTTATACCGTTATTTTTTGTGTCTCATTAAATGCTTTCTAAAGCTTAGACTTAAACTTAAATTTTCAGCTCAAAATCTGAATCGCTGAGCGTGGTTCAGTAGCGAGGGGAGGGGGTTCAAATTTCAACTTCTGAACATAGTTCAGTTTGCACTACTTAACCATGCCCAACGATTCTGTGCTGTGATACGAGGCAAAAATACAATTTTCGTCAAGGACTGCATAGTCGGAATTCACTCATAAAGGCACTGGCACAGTTGGAAACGTCGCTCATGCAAACGTTAAAGCTCCATTCCTGACGCTAGTCACCGGGTGAAGAAGGAGACAGAAAGTATGCAAATGTCAAATGGGGAAGAAGAAGAACACGTATGCAAAATTTCGACACGATTCAGGCATAAAAACCACTGAACGGTGAGTCAAGTGTAAGTCGCTGTACTAATGAATCGGAAGATGGTGCCCTTCACGAATAAGGAAAAGGCTGAGATGCATTTAATTTACGGAGCGGCAGATGGAAATGGTGCAGAGGCACAACGAATGTACGGAGAGCGATTTCCCAACAGGCGGTTGCCTAACCGCAAAATTTTCGAGCGCTTGCACAGACAGTTGTGTGAGACGGGATCATTTCTCGCTTCCCGGTGGAATGCAGGTCGTGCAAAAAAGGACGAATCAGTAGTTGTTGCAGAAGCCATTCTGGATGTAGTAGCGGCGCAGCCAAGTACAAGTACACGAACAGTGGCTAGGCAGGTGGATACCTCACAGTCCGACTTGGAGGGTACTGAAGGATGAACATTTGCTCCCGTTTCATGTGCAACGAGTCCAGAAACTGTCTCCAGGGGATTATCCAAATCGTATTGAATTCGCCCGCTGGTTTCTGCAGCAGAACGCGCTAAATCCACATTTTGGACGAACTGTGCTTTTCACCGATGAATGTACCTTCACACGTGAAGGTACATTTAACACACACAATGCACATGTATGGGCGGATGTCAATCCACATGCTACGTATCCACATGCTCATCAGAGACGCTTTTCCATCAATGTTTGGGCAGGAATCCTCGGAGACCACCTAATCGGACCGTACCTTCTTCCTGAACGCCTCAACGGTAAAACATACCTCACATTTCTGCAACATGTGCTGCCAGACCTGTTAAACGTTGTTCCTCTACGCATCCGGCGGGTCATGTGGTTCCAGCACGATGGAGCGCCAGCCCATTACGTACGAGACGTCCGCAACTATCTGGACATCACATTTCCGAACAGATGGATTGGTCGAGGTGGTCCTGTTGCTTGGCCTGCTCGCTCGCCAGATCTTTCACCCCTCGATTTCTTTTTTTGGGGACAATTGAAGGCTCTTATGTATGAGACACCCATTGAATCCCCCGAGGAACTGGTCGCCAGACTTTCCGCCGCTGTAGGGGAAGTGCTCGAACAGCCTGATGTTTTCGCGAATGTTCGCCGTTCCATTCTTCGCCGTTGTTCTGCGTGCATAACCTCTGGTGGTCACAATTTTGAACATTTATTGTAATTACATGTTAATAAATATGCTTTGGTAACATAATCCTAATTTGTGTCTTTTTACCTCGTATCACAGCACACAATGTGTGGACATGGTAAACTGAACTGTGCTCAGGAGTAGAAATTTCAAACCCCTCTCCCCAGAAACTTAACCACGTCTAACGATTCAGATTTTGGGCTGAAAATTTAAGTCTAAGCTTTAGAAAGCATTTAATGAGACACAAAAAATAACGGTATAAAATAGTTGTTCGTTACTCCAAAGTCTAAAGCGCCTTCTATCGGAATTTTTTGAAAATTTTCTTTAAAATTTATTTTTAAGAAAATACTGACATAAAGAATAATTTTAGCAAAACGCGGCAGTAGTTAGAGCCTAATCTACGACACAAAGATCGGGAATAACTGATTTTTGTTCTGGGGGGGAGAAGGGTTTCAAATTTCAAATTTCAGTTTACGCTACTTAACTACTCGTTAGGACTCCGATTTTTAGATCAAAATTTAAGTTTAAGTCTAAGCTTTCGAAATCATTTAAAGAAATACAAAAAATAACGTTAAAAAATAGTTGTTTGTTACTCCAAAGTCTAAAGCGCCCCCTATCGGCATTTTTTGAAATTGAACTTTAAAATTTTATTTCAAGAAAATACTGGCATAAAAAATTTTTTTGCAAAAACCGCAAACGAATCGACCAATTTTTCCATTTTTTATAATCATTTGAAATTTCGGACCCTAAACTTTAATGCCCCCTATCTCCTTGGGAATACGTCTGGGACCCTTAGTCTCCTATTTAATATTATTTGTCTTTAAGTGTACTATAACCCCTTAAAGTTCTGCCCATCTTTTATGAATCACCCTGTATTTTATCCCACAGCCTTTCAAGAGGTTAATGTAGATGAATTCTATTTTAAAGGGAGTCTTCACTCACATGAAAGCTCCCGCTCCGTAATGTTAAATCAATGGGCAGGTTAATTTCGAATTTCTCGCTTAAATTTGAATATTTAAATCAAATTATAGGATAGCTGAGCTCGATCTTTAGTATGACTGTATTTTACTTTTTCGATTTTGTTTGGAGATTTTTTTTTAATATAGTTGCTTTCAGTTACAAAACCGGTACCGTAAATGAAAATACCTTTTTAAAAATCTACAACCAAAATCGAAAAAGTAAAAAATAGTCATACTAAAAGTCGAGCTCAGCTATCTAAATAAAAAAAAAATCGTTAAAAAAAAATTCAAATTTAAACGAGTAATTCGAAATCAACTTGCACATTGGTTCAACATTACGGAGCGAGAGTTTTCAAGTGAGTGATGAACCCCCGTCCTTAACCCCGTGAAGGGTGGTGATGCCGCTATGACATGACGTAATCTTATTTACTTTCTTTCTTTCTAACCGATGACCAGGCCCCTACCTGCCGAGTTTTCTCAGCTTAACGGGTTAGATACCTGGTATCGGGGCGGACGACCGCCTAATTGCCACATAGTGGCAATAAACTTTCCTTCGCATGCCATCATTTCTGCGTAATCTTATTTACTTATTACTGCATTGGCACCTGATTTTTTAATGAAAATTTCAATTTATTAAATACGGTAAATTATACTTTCACTAGTTTGCAAACAAATTTTGTAGAAAATACTGGTGTCATTCAATTATTTCAATATTTTACGAAAGTACCTTGCCCCTTAACCCTTTCCGGCGCGGGAAAATTATGTTGGTAAAATGAGAAAATATCGATTGTCACCGGAATTTCCGAACGACTTTTTTAGAAACTAAGAATCCCCTATGATAAAAAGTTTATTAAATCGAATAGATTTTTTTAAATCACCAGATTTTAAAAGATTCACCTTTTATATAAACATTTTAATAAAAATGTTGTTTTACTTAAGAAAGGTGTTATAATAATTAAAAATAAACGACATTGACATGTTTCGGATCCGTCTGATAAGATCCATAATCATAATAAAAATAAAAATAAAATTTCAAAACATTTCACGGTCAATACAAATGACACGCGACAATGAGATATAAACAACAAAAACAAAAATCACGCGCTCTATTGTAAAAAATTAAAATAGACCATGATCTAAAAGATAAAAAAATCTTAAAGCTTTCTTAAGTAAAATAATTTTTTTATTAAAATGTTTCATTAAAATAAGAATCCCCCAATTTATAACCTTTCATTATAAAAGCAAAGTTTCATTAAAATATTATTGGTACCGTTTGCAAGTTTGGAATTAAAATTAGGTATCCCGGGACTGGGCACAAAGTGCCGGACAGGGTTAAAAGTTTAACCCCTTTGAAGGGCAAGCAATAATGTCTCTGGAATTCTGAATTCTCATCGGAAAAAAAGGCAATCTTTTAACATTTTGCCGAAAAAGTTAAAAATCTAAAATTTTATTTATAGTTTCTGGTGAGAATATCGTTTAATTTAGGTGAGATAAAACATATTCTATTTCCCCTGAAAGGTTTAACCCTTTAAGCGTCCTAACCGGGTTTTTCCGTTACGTTACCTTTGAAATCAAGGGCTAATTTATTAAAAAACTGATATTAATGTTGTTATTTTTTTTCAGTTCATAAGATAAATAAATATGTAAGGTAATCGTAAACAAATTCCCTTAAAAGATGGTTTTCATTGATATTATTTTATAAATCATTAAACATAAAGTAAAAAATAAGTTGTACGCTTAAAAGGTTAAATAAATTTTGCGTTGAGCAAATATTTAATCCATTAACGCTCAGTGTCGTATTTTTAGATCGTCAAGCTTAATGGCAAGAAAGCGCGTTTTACACCGCTAAATATGAAAGTAAGTATATACTTCCTTTCATGAGACATGATCAAATAAAATAAAAATTACTCTTATTTTATTAGTGGTAAGAAATCCAAGATTTTATTTCAACGAAGAAAATAATTTGGGCGTTAATGTTTTAAAACACGATAAAGATATCCTTGAAGAGCGATGGTGGTACGTTTACGAACTACTTAATTTTAATTCCCAAACGCCACATTGGCACTGAAATTTAGTTTTGGGTATTTCCATGAGCACTTGTCGTGTAAGTCACATTATTGGTAACTGTAAAGTTCTTAGCCACCGTTATTTTCGAAAGGTTTGGGTGGCCTTATTCAATTCATGAAATATATCTGATAAAATGAGTCGCATTTTTCCGTTTTAAAATACTGGTATCCAAAATCGAAGTATGTGACTTACACGACATATGTTCATGGAATTACCCTTTTAAAAAATATTGGTTTTTTGAATACGTAAAACATAGCTTTTTCTCGTTTCCAAAGAAAGTTATTCTTAAATTCCAGTGTCATTTATTAATTTCAACACTTAAGCAATGCATGTACTCTGCACCGAAAACAGTTAAAAGCGACTGGCTTTTCACGAGGTAAATAAGAAGAAAGACCATAAGAGGGCAATGAAACTGTGGATATTTTACTATTAATAGCAGTGCGACAACAGAAGAAACAAGTTGGAAATTGCACGTGAAGCGTAGCAAATGAGGTTCGTCCGTATGATAACAAATTTTTAAAATATCACTCTCATATATCAATCCCATGAAATTGTAAATAGTTAATTACAATTAAAATGCGCACCAAATAATGTTTTCCCTATACCATTATGTAATGGAATACTTTTGTGTGGCCTTGTAAATCAATAACAAATGTTCTTTGCACCACAGATTGTGCAAAATGTATATATAATATGTACTTTATAGATATATATGCATTTTATTATGTTCGAATGAGTGTAACACCATTAAAATGCATTTGAAACATTTTCCCCCATTGACCGTAATGTAACGGAATACTTTTGATTGCCCCTGTAATTGAACTCACATCCGATTTTGATAAAATTTGAAATAATTCGACAAAATTAGGTAATAATTATGTATTTTAAATTTTAAACGAATAGAATGCATTTGAAACTTTTTTCCCCATTGACCGTAATGTAACGGAATACTTTTGATTGTCCCTGTAATTGATCTATCCATCCGATTTTCATAAAACTTGAAATGACTCGACAAAATTATGTAAAAATTATGTATTTTAAATTTCAAACGATTCGGTTGCGTAGTTTTTGCGTTGTTATATGCGGACAGACAAACAGACGGACAGATAGACGGACTGAACGACAACAATAGCTGCTACGTATTTGCATAATTACGAACGCACCTAAAAAGAGAAGATGTCATCAGATAAATAAAACTAGCAGGGGAGACCGAGCTTAGCTCGGTCAAAATTAACTTTGTGTTCAACTCGATATAGTATTTTCACTGTATCATTAACTCTGTATTATTACTGTAAAACATGTTTATAATAGTATTATTTAGAAAAACAATCAATAAGAAAACTATGTTTTTATGCGCATATTTATAAATTTTATTTTATTTTAAATTTTACAACGAAAGGACATCGATCTAAATCACTTTTTTAGCTCGACTCTGATTGGTTTAACCATGCATCTCGAATCCTCTTAAGAATGTATAAAAAAATTCTTTACATTCTGAAAGACAATATATTTTGCTAGATATAGCCAAATTTGGAGGCATTCTTTCATTTGGCTCCAAATACGTGTTTTGGTTTTCGTAATTTTTATAGTCGATTTTTTGGCCATATGTCGCCAATATTTTGTCAAATATCACCAAGTTATTGGCTTTTGCCATATTCTCGTGACCCTGACCCGTATTACCCAAAATGAGCCACTAATCAAATTTGATCAAGCATGTGACATAGCTCAATCGTCTTCAGGTAATCAAAAACAGTAGAATATAAAATTGAATCAAAATCGTTCAAGCCATTTTTTAGGTAAAATTAGCTTGGCAGCATTCAGCAATGAAGCGAAATGACCCACTAATATAATTTTGCTTAACATGCGACTCAGCCCAATAGTCTTCTCGTCACAAAAAACGTTTTGTTTCAAAATTTAGGTAAAATTGATTGAGTCGTTATTGTATATAATTAGAATGACCCTAGCTCATTAAGACCCAAAATGACCCACTAATAGAATTTTCGCGAGCATGTGTCCAAGCCAAATGGTTTTCTCTTGCTCAAAAACGATATAATACAAAGTATAGTCAAAATGGTGAGTACCATTTTCTATATAAAATTAGCATGACCCATCATGACCAACAAATGACCCTTATAATCGAAATCTCTTAAACGTGTGGCCTAGCTCTTTAGTTTTAGCATGCCGAAAAACATTAGATATAAAATTTAGATAAAATCGATTGAGCTGTTTTTTAGATATAGTTGGTTTGACCCTGACCCCTTATAATCCAAAATGACCCATTGATCGAATTTTCACAAAAATCTGCCCTAACGCAATGATTTTCTTGTGACCGAAAACGATAAAATACAAAATTTAATCAAAATTGCGCGAAACGTTGTCAAGATAAAATTAGAATGACCCAAAAGTGGCCCACCAATCGAAATTTCTCGAACATGTGACCTACCCCAATGATTTTCTCATGCCAAAAATATGTTGTATACAAAATTTCGTTAAAATCGACCCACCCATTCTTTAGATATAGCTTGACCTTGACCCATTAAGACCAACAAATGACCCTTATAATCGAAAGCTCTCGAATATGTGACTTAGTCCATTAGTTTTCTCGTTTCTAAAAATTGTTACATACAGAATTTCGTTAAAATTGATCCTGCCGTTCTTTAATTATACATAGCTTGACCCAGACCCTTTATGATCCAAAATGACCCATTAATCGAAATTTTTCGAACATGTAACCTAGTCCAATGATTTTATCGTGCCAAAAAAATGTTGCATACAAAATTTCATTAAAATCGATCCACCTGTTCTTTAGATATAGTTTGACCATGACCCATTATGACCCATCATGACCCACAAATGACCCTCATAGTCGAAATCTCTCAAACATGTGATTTAGCCCATTAGTTTTCTCATGTCAAAAAACTGTCACATACAAAATTTCGTTATAATCCATCACGCCGTTCTTTAAATATAAATAGCTTGACCCAGACTCTTAATGACCCAAAATGACCCATTAATCGAAATTTTTCGAACATGTAACCTAGTCCAATGATTTTATCGTGCCAAAAAAAATTTGTATACAAAATTTCGTTAAAATCGATCCACCTGTTCTTTAGATATAGGTTGACCATGACCCATTATGACCCACAAATGACCCTCATAGTCGAAATCTCTCAAACATGTGATTTAGCCCATTAGTTTTCTCATGTCAAAAAACTGTTACATACAAAATTTCGTTATAATCCATCACGCCGTTCTTTAAATATAAATAGCTTGACCCAGACTCTTAATGACCCAATATGACCCATTGAAATTTTTTCTCGAACATGTAACCTAGCCCAATGTTTTTCTCGTGCCCGAAAACCATAGAGTGCAATTTTTAGTCAAAATTGCGTGAGAAAATCGCTAGATAAAAATAGCATGATCCACAATGACCCCAAGAATGACCCACTTACCGAATTTTCTCGAACATGTTACCTAACCCAATGGTCTTCTTGTAATCCAAAACGATACAATATAAAATTTGGTCAAAATCGTTAGAGCCGTTTTTTAGATAAAAATGGCTTGACCCATAATGACCCCAAAATGACCCACTAATCGAAATTTTTCGAACATGTGACCCAGCCCAATAGTTTTCTCGTGCCAAAAAACGATTGGATACAAAATTGCCTTAAAATCCATCCAGCCGTTCTCTAGATATAAATAGCTTGATCCTGACCCATTGTGACCCAAAATGACCCAGTAATCGAATTTTCCCGAACATGGGACCTAGCCCAATGGTCTACTCGTGTCCGAAAATGGTAAAATCCAAATTTTTGCGAAAATCGTTAGAGCCGTTTTTGAGATAAAATTTACCCACACACACACACACACACACACACAATTTTTGCTCGCATTATAGTATAACTGAAGATGATGCCACACGACTGCGATGCTACAAGTAACTCATAGTGAAATTTAACCGCTTAACTAATCAATATTTTTGAAAAGAAAAACTTTCAAATAATGTCTATTTTTTCATGTATTTTATATAATTTTTAGTCTTTTATCACCTGTTTTTCAAAACACACATTTTTGCCAAACTGAATCAGACAAAAAATACTCTGATTAAACAACAGGCTGTATCACGAAAAACTTCTTTTTTGAATCAAAATTTCAAGTTGATAAAAATTTTCCACTATAATCAGAACTATATTTACCGAAAGAAAATTGAATTGAAAATTATTTAGTTTTCCCGGAAAGAGGATGAAGTTTAAAATTTTTGGCCTAAAATGTTGATTGTTTTAAATTTTTTTTTAATATATATGAATATAAAGTAATTTTTTTTTTCAAATTAGATAATAATTGTTTTTTTTTTTTTTTTTTTTTTTTTTTTTTTTACAAAGTTTAGATAGGCATTTGACATTTTAAAAAACTTCGCTTCTATCACTAATTTTACAAATCTCCCGGAATGTAATTAAAAATCGTATTATTTTGCCAAATATCCAAGATTTTTTAATTTATTTTCTTGATAATTTTTAATTTCTTCAAGTTACTTTTACATCTGCAAACTTCCAGATATCATACAATTAAAATGTAAATTAAATTTTAATTTTTTTAATTTTTAATTAGATTATTAGTCTTATTTGTTTTGGTTCATGACATTCGAAACAATTTTTAAAATATAACACGCATACAGAAAAATAAAAGTAAATCTTACAAAATAATTTAAATGAAAAAGGTTAACAAATACATTAGTTATACATTGAATTTGATAAACGTAATCCATAATAAAAATCTCGATTTCATCATCTGTTTATCTTGATAAGTTATCTTTATAGTTGCAGGCAGTGCACCAGAAGTGTAAGTAGCTTTTTCAACCTGAAACCAAAGTTTTTGTTTAGACTGGTTGAAATACATATTTATAATGCAGTGAATTACAAATGTGCTTATTAAACAAAAATATTAAATCACGTTTATTACTATGATAATAATAAAAAATAGTGAATAATGCTATAGAGAAAAGTTTCACTTGTTCTTTATTCTTCGATTGCTGTAGATGCAGATGTGAAGTGAGGCTTCTTTTGAAACTTTGGAACATACAGTCTAGTCTCTATGTAACGAAATCCATTATTCCAGTAAAAAATTCGTTATATAGAGAATGACGTAAAAATTCTTTTTATAGGTGTAAATTTTGAATAAAATTTTTTTTTGAGATGTTTATTAAGAATTTGAAAATTTTAACTATAAATATTAACCTAAATATAATGTATTTCTTAATTATTTAAGCAGTTGTAAAAAAGAGAACTGACATTTATATGAAAGTATAATAAAAATTACATTAATTTTTGACGAAGAAATCCGTAAATTTTTGTTGTTTTGATTTCAAAACTGTTACACTCTAGTAAAATGTTCACATTTAAGCAAATACTGAAAATTATATCGGGAACATTTTCTTCCATTTGAAGTCCTCTCTTATAACATCAAAAGGACTCGACATTTCACTGCGTGATGACTTTACTCTTGTTGTATATTTTCGATGTCATGCGCAGTGTCATTCTCACAATCATTTCATCTCATCGAGAAAATTGTTGGAAGGTGCATGGGAGGGGGGGGAGGTGAATTTGTTTGACTTAAAGAACAAAGAGATTCAAGGTAGAGAAGAGATATAAAAAATTCAACACAGAACTATAAATCAATAATAAGTGATGGAAAATTGATTCTATGTAATTTCAAAGTTTTTTTTTTAAACTGAATCAATAAAGAACGTTTTATGAAAAAATTCGTTATATGGAGATAGATATTTCGCTATATAGAGACTGTCTTCATTGTAATCATGGGAAAAAGGGACCGTTCCTACTAAAAATTCGTTATACAGAGAAATTCGATGTATGGAGTTTCGTTATAGAGAGACTCTACTGTATTTTCTGTTTAGCAATCATGATCTAATGAAACCATCACGACCTTTGAAACAGCAAATGTGCTTAAACGCTGTCGTAACTTCATTTGATATTATTTAAACTGTCTGTGTGTTTATAAAAATAGTTTAAATTCATTTCTTTTACTAGTTCCTGAATCAACAATCAACTCAATCTCTTGTTTGCTCAAGTTAGGAGAGGTGATTCCGATACTATAGTAGATTGCCAATCTATAAGATCGATCTAGTCTTCTGCCTCATATTTAACTTGTGGTGGTTTTAAAACTCTCCTTTCTTTGAATTCGGTTTGTCAAGCTTTTTCTATTTTTTTTTCGTTTGCCAGAGATCTCATATGTTTTCAAGAATCAAACAACATTCCCAGATGGAGACGTTCTGGATGTACAGGCGATTTTCTGTAGAATTGACTGAACAATAATCTTAAATTCATCTTCTAAGTACTTAATATACTGAACGATTAAAAAAAATTGTTGAGATAAATAAATAACACTAGGCTGACTTTTTAAGACATTTGTGAACATAAACGTTCATGACAAGTTCAGTTAGTTTTTTTCAATTGCGGAGTTGGATCAATTGATGCAATCAATAAACGTAAGATCCTGTTTGTCATTCTCAGGCACCTTGCATGGGAAACGTTTCCAGATTTTCTGATTGCCAATTCTTGGGAGTATTCACTTGTCACTACGGCTTGACATATGTCCCATACACAGAGTTGCCAAGTCTCCGGGTTTTTAAACACCAAAATTATTTTAGAGAAAATCTGGTTATTTCAAATCGCCGAAATGTTCCAATTAAATAAAGCAACATTTTCTGTAATAAAATACTGGTATCCAAAAAGCTGGAGACTTGGCAGCTCTGCATACATATTTCTGATCCGTGCTCAAACGGAATATTGAGTGTCTGAACCGTGTCAATTCGTCAAGAATTTTTTTTTTTTTCGATTTTCAAAACGATTGCAAGATTTACCCTATGCTATGTATGACGGTATTCTATGAAGGTATTCTATCACTTTTATAGAACTTTTTAACTTATTTTTTTATTATAAGTAATTATTATGCAATTTTTTATTACAATTCTTAATTAAATAGTTTGCCGAAGCTATCACAAAATATTTTCCTATGTCATTCTAATATATGAATTTAAGCCTTTCAAGTGTAAGTAATTGCGCTTCTCTGTTTTAAATTCACATCATAATTTTCGAAAGAGATTATTTGAAAGTAAGAAAATGCAAATTTATAGCTTTTTATTCCAATATTACAAAAGTAAAAGAGTTACAAAAAATTCTGATATTTCTCTTGAATAAAACTAAGAGGTATAAAAAATATCCTACCGACCTTTAACCCTTTCCGGCGCAGAGTGTTCACTCCGAGCACACGTAATTTTAATTCTAAACTTACAAACGGCACCAATAATATTTTAGTAAAATTTTACTTTTACAATGACAGCTTAAATCAGGGAGTTCTTAAGTAAAAAATAACTGGTGAAAATAATGAAGGAGTCTGAACAACTTAAGCAGCACGTATACCGGTCGCTCGTCCCTAAGAGGTTAAATAAAGCTAATTAAAAAAAACTACGTACTTTGGCAGCAGCACTGTTTAACCTTTTAACCCATTCCGGTCCGGGCAAATTCCGTTCGTAAAAAGAAAAATTGTTGACTGACACCGGAATTTACGAAAGACTTTTTTAGAAACTAAGAACTCCCTGATTTAAGCTGTCATTGTAAAAGTAAAATTTTACTAAAATATTATTGGTGCCGTTTGTAAGTTTAGAATTAAAATTACGTGTGCCCGGAGTGAACACACTGCGCCGGAAAGGGTCAAAGGTCGGTAGGATTTTTTTATACCTCTTAGTTTATTTAAGAGAAATATCAGAATTTTTTGTAACTCTTTTACTTTTATAATTTTGGAATAAAAAGCTATAAATTTGCATTTTCTTAGTTTCAAATAATCTCTTTCGAAAATTCTGATGTGAATTTAAAACAAAGAAGCGCAATTACTTACACTTGAAAGGCTTAAATTCATATATTCGAATGACATAGGACAATATTTTGTGATAGCTTCGGCAAACTATTTAATTAAGAATTATAATAAAAATATGCATAATAATTACTTATAATGAAAAAATAAATTAAAAAGTTCTATAAAAGTGATAGAATACCTTTGTTTACATTAGGAGCCGTCCATTGATATGCGAGGCTCGAGAGGGGGGGGGGGTCCATAAAAAAATCACGAAATATCACAAGGGGGGAGGGGGTGTAGTAATATATCACGAGTATTTATTTTTTCGGTAAACGAGCGATACTGAACCGAAAAGCGGCATTTCGTGTATTTATTTTTTCGTCAAACGCGTACAAAGTCGAAAGCGGCTTGTTGTGTGACCTTGAAGTTCCCGCGAGCCGCGACAAGCGCCTGCCGGACTCAGCTTGTCAGTGTCAGTTATTTTGTTGTTTTGGCACTGAATACATGCGTAAATTGTTTAAACTTGTACGTTTTGCATTAAAACAATGTTTAAAATAGGTGATCTGTATAAAGAACTATTTGCAGAGTATAAGAAGGGAAAAAAACCTAGTGTAGCTCAAAAAGAACTCAATGAATTGTGGGCTAACGCGAAACAAAAATATACTATCAAAGAAGAATTTATGAAGTGAGCGAATGATCTTTTACTAGATTACCGCCGAAAGCACCAAGCAAAGAAATCATCTAATATCCGTCTTTTATTGTTCTAATACTAAAAAGGTAAGTTAAAATTTGTATGTAACTAAAAAATACACGTGATATAGGATAGGGGGGGGTAGTCTTGAACCTCATCATGTATCACTAAGGGGGAGGGGGGGGTTAAAAATGCCAAAAAAAACATCGCATGATTAATGGACGGCCCCTTAGCATGCGTTTCATCGCTCAAACAGAGACATTTTCAAAATCATTCATAACAAAAAAAATTCTTTTTTTGTTTTAATTTTCAAAAATATTTCTCTCCTAAATGATTTTGGGAACGTCCCATTTGTGCGATGAAGTGAACGTAAATCTGAATAACGATATTTAATCACTTAGCATTTTTTAGCTTAATTTATAAGAATTATTAGTTGTTAAAGAGACAATTTTAGTCAAACATACAAGAATGTAAGAATAGCACAGAACTCAAAAAATCCTCTGTGAAATGTATATATATATTTTTAGTTGCGTATATTTTAGCAACAAAGCAAGTTTTCCGCCTGAAAAAATAACAACCTGTCATGTTTTCATATTCAGCGTTTGATTTACGTCCTCCAGATTTCTTTCAATGGTGTCGCTCTTCAATTAATCTCTTTCGTAAATCTCTGCCATGTCCAAGTTTTCTATCTGTTTGTTATAAATCTGACTTTGTTGTATGATTGATTCAGCCCAAGTAACATTAAGACGTATATTTTAGAAGATTTTTTTTTTCTAAAGATGAAGGTTTGGTGATATAAATCGTGTTCTATGTCATGTTAAACATTCGATATTTATTACCAGAATTTTACGTTCTTTCATATTTTTTTATATTTTCATATACATGATTTTCATTTATCTATCATGATATATATCTGTAAGGTGCAAGTTTCTTTGAAGGCTTTTGCGTGTTCAAAAATATTAACAAAATGTTCCAATTACCGTGTTTACTAATTTAAAAATTTTTTAATTATTAGTATTAAGTATAACTCATGATTCAGTATCTCACAATCTTTATTTACATCTAGCGTCGAACACAAACAAAAATTATTCTTTTTTAATAACAACTTATTCTGTTGCCAGATGCATAATATTTTCCTGTTGCCGATAGTATCTCGATTAAGATTATTTACATTTATTATCAGCTACACATTCGATATTTATTGCCAACGTATATTGTTTGATAATTTCAAATGCCGAATATTTATGCGAGAGGTACTGCAAAGTTACAAACGCAGACGAATATCTTTTAAAGCTCCCTCGCATCACTAGTTTCAAAGCAAAAAAAATTCTCATGAACTTTGCAAGTATTTACAAAAGAAACACACTAACCAATATATTTTTAAAAATTGTGGTGCGAATAGAATATAAACATTTTCGCCTGTAATTGAAACTTTGCGATACCCCTGCGTATTTTCAAAATGTCATTATGTATGTTAGTTTTGTTTAACCCTCTCCGGCACAATGTGACCAGTCTGGGATACTTAATTTTAATTCCAATCTTGCAAAAGGCACCAATAATATTTTAGTAAAATTTTGATTTTACAATAAAAGCTTAAATTAAGGATTTCAAAATATCTAAAAAATTCGTTTGTGAATTCCGGTCAGTCGATAACTTCTTATTTTACTACAGATTTTGCCCGCACCGAATAGGGTTAAACGAGGTGTAAATGAATTTTGCATATTTTTTGCAATTGTTATTAACCGTGGCTTTCTGTAGACAGATCTGATATTGGTACTATTTTTTAATTTGACTCGCTCCACTTTTAATAAAAAAAATGTAAATGTTATAGTATATTTCTTTTGCATTAGATGTTATAATGTACATCAAAAATGTATGTTTGGAAAAAGTGGCGAGAAAAAGAATTAACCCTTTATCTACTGCATTATGAATTCGTGAAAATTTTGCATTCTAAAGCATTTTACGCAAATTGTTCAAACTAAATTAAAAGATTTACATAATCATTTAATAAATATTTCAAAGATTTTAGAAGGATTGAAGGATTTAGAAGGGTTAGTTAAATTTGAATTTACTGGGATTTTGTGCAATTTATATAACCCCACTCAAATATTTTATTTTTAATTATTTTCTTAGTAATTTGTAGAATTATAAAATGGACAAATATGATGTTCTTACAATATAAATATAGAAATATCTCCGCATTGAAAAATCCCCATTCACCTTCCTCAGCGCCAAGAAAGCTGAAAAGATGCAAAGACAGAAGAAATCATCCTTTTACCACGCTTTTATATTAACTTCACCTGTATGTTTGTGAGTTTGTAACTCTCCTTATTTTATGTATGTTCACCGATTACTCCGAAACCATGCAACCGATTAACTTGATTTTGGTGTTAAATGAAAGACGATGCTCTCGAATTGGTACCACTTCAGTTTCATCGAAATTGGTTCAGTACTTTTTTAGTAATTAGGCAAAAACTAATAAAATTAGTGATTTTTCGCTAATTAAAAGTGTTGAATACGTTCACTGAATGGAGTGTCGACAGCATGGCCGAGCGGTCTAAGGCGCCGGGTTGAAGCTCTGTTTTTCGAAAGAGATTGTGGGTTCGAACCCCACTCCTGACATTATTTGCATCTATGTAAAATTAAAAAAAAAAAAAATTCCGTATTACAATTTTTATTTTTAACCGGCTTCAGAAAAGGAAGAGGAAGTTATCAATTCGACGCGTATGCATTTTTTTTTTCTATGTATGTTCACCAATTACTCTGAAACTATCCAACCGATTAATTTGGTTTTTGTATTAAATATAAATATAGTTTTAAAAAAACTAAAAACCACGCTTTTAAAGTAATTAAACTAAAAAGTGAAAAATAAATATAGTTTAAAAAAACTAAAAAACACGCTTTTTAAGTATATCAAACTAAAAAGTGAAAAATAATTCGTACTATAAGCTGAAAACGAAAATAGATGAAAAATACTATATTACTATAAAATCATTGTTATTATAGAAATCAATTAATAAGCAATAAATAAAATTATCGTGGAAAAAAAGCGTGGGGTGCTTCTTAAGAACTGATAGATGGAGCACCCCACGCTTTTTTTCCACGATAATTTTATTGCTTATTAACTGATTTCTATAATAACAATGATTTTATAGTAATATAGTATTTTTCATCTATTTTCAGCTTATAGTACGAATTATTTTTCACTTTTTAGTTGATATATTTAAAAAGCGTGTTTTTTAGTTTTTTTAAACTATATTTATTTTAAAATATTTTTTGTTTTGTGTAACCAATAATGCTTTTGTAACAAGATAAAGTAATGTATCTGTAACTCATTCTAAACAGTATTACAACTAACTGACATTTTATAAGAATTTTATAAGAAGTTATTTTAACGGTATATATAAGTACCGTCGTTAGATAAAGGATTAAAAAATAATTACCAGTGGAAGCCTACATTGAGAAAGTACTTTTGCCACAAGCAGTGCCCTGGATTGCCAGTTCTTTTTTTTTATTATTATTCAAAAACTTCGATTTCATACCAGAAACAGTCCCATTAGTGCCCGATAGGTTCTGCTTTCAAATCTGTAGACAGGAGGTGCTATAGGTACTTTATTAAACAAAAATAATTATAAAGTATTGTGAATATTTAGTATTATATGTTGTTTTCAGTACAGTTCGCCAAAAAATGTTGAACAGTGGCTTCTACTTTAATTCTAATAAGCCAACCTGTCTATTTAATTTCTATGGTATAACGCAAAACAAATGTGTCTTGAATTACAAATTTTATTAAAAAGAATCTATGTATCAAATAGAAGCAAGATATATTTCTTTAAATCAATTTTCTGGTTTGAATCAGACATGGGACGTATACGAAAATGTTACCATCTATCTTATACTATAATACGAGCAAAAATTGTGTGTGTGTGTGTGCGTGTGTCTATGTGTGTAAATTTTATCTCAAAAACGGCTCTAACGATTTTCGCAAAAATTTGGATTTTACCATTTTCGGGCACGAGAAGACCATTGGGCTAGGTCACATGTTCGAGAAAATTCGATTATTGGGTCATTTTGGGTCATAATGGGTCAGGATCAAGCTATTTATATCTAGAGAACGGCTGGATCGATTTTAAGGAAATTTTGTATCCAATCGTTTTTCGGCACGAGAAAACAATTGAGCTGGGTCACATGCTCGAAAAATTTTGATTAGTGGCTCATTATTGGGTCATTGTGGGTCAAGCCATTTTTATTTAAAAAACGGCTCTAACGATTTCGACCAAATTTTATATTTTTCGTTTTGGGTTACAAGAAGACCATTGGGTTAGGTAACATGTTCGAGAAAATTCGGTTAGTGGGTCATTTTTGGGGTCATTGTGGGTCATGCTATTTTTATCTAGAGATTTTCTCACGCAATTTTCGCTAAAAATTGCATTCTATGGTTTTCGGGCGCGAGAAAAACATTGGCCTGGGTTACATGCTCGAGAAAAAATTTTAATGGGTCATATTGGGTCATTAAGAGTCTGGGTCAAGCTATTTATATTTAAAGAACGGCGTGATGGATTATAACGAAATTTTGTATGTAACAGTTTTTTGACATGAGAAAACTAATGGGCTAAATCACATGTTTGAGAGATTTCGACTATGAGGGTCATTTGTGGATCATGATGGGTCATAATGGGTCATGGTCAAGCTATATCTAAAGAACTGATGGATCGATTTTAACGAAATTTTGTATGCAACATTTTCTTGGCACGATAAAATCATTGGACTAGGTTTCATGTTCGAAAAATTTCGATTAATGGGTCATTTTGGGTCATTAAGAGTCTGGGTCAAGCTATTTATATTTAAAGAACGGCGTGATGGATTATAACGAAATTTTGTATGTAACAGTTTTTTACATGAGAACACTAATGGGCTAAATCACACGTTTGAGAGATTTCGACTATGAGGGTCCTTTGTGGGTCATGATGGGTCATAATGGATCATGGTCAAGCTTTATCTAAAGAACAGTTCGATCGATTTTAATGAAATTTTGTATGCAACATTTGTTTGGCACGATAGAATCATTGAACTAGGTTACATGTTCGAAAAATTTCGATTAATGGGTCATTTTGGATCATAAAGGGTCTGTGTCAAGCTATTTATAATTAAAGAACGGCAGGATCAATTTTAACGAAATTCTGTATGTAACAATTTTTAGAAACGAGAAAACTAATGGACTAAGTCACATATTCGTGAGCTTTCGTTTATAAGAGTCATTTGTGGGTCTTAATGGGTCAAGGTCACGCTATATCTAAAGAATGGGTGGGTCGATTTTAACGAAATTTTGTATACAACATATTTTTGGCATGAGAAAATCATTGGGGTAGGTCACATTTTCGAGAAATTTCGATTAGTGGGCCACTTTTGGGCCATTCTAATTTTATCTAGACAATGTTTCGCGCAATTTTGACTAAATTTTGTATTTTATCGTTTTCGGGCACAAGAAAATCATTGGGTTATGACAGATTTTTGAGAAAATTCGATCAATGGGTCATTTTGGATCATAAGGGGTCAGGGTCAAACTAACCATATCTAAAAAAACGGCTCAATCGATTTTAATCTAAATTTTGTATCTAATGTTTTTCTGCATGCTAAAACTAATGAGCTAGGCCACACGTTCGAGAGATTTCGATTATAAGGGTCATTTGTTGGTCATGATGGGTCATGCTAATTTTATATAGAAAATGGTACTCACCATTTTGACTATACTTTGTATTATATCGTTTTTGAGCAAGAGAAAACCATTTGGCTTGGACACATGCTCGCGAAAATTCGATTAGTGGGTCATTTTGGGTCTTAATGAGATAGGGTCATGCTAATTATATATAACAGCGACTCAATCAATTTTACCTAAATTTTGAAACAAAACGTTTTTTGTCACGAGAAGACTATTGGGCTGAGTCGCATGTTAAACAAAATTATATTAATGGGTCATTTCGCTTCATTGCTGAATGCCGCCAAGCTAATTTTACCTAAAAAATGGCTTAAACGATTTTGATTCAATTTTATATTCTACTGTTTTTGATTACCTGAAGACGATTGAGCTATGTCACATGCTTGATCAAATTTGATTAGTGGCTCATTTCGGGTAATACGGGCCAGGGTCACGAGAATATGGCAAAAGCCAATAACTTGGTGATATATGACAAAATATTGGCGACATATGGCCAAAAAATCGACTATAAAAATTACGAAAATCAAAACACATATTTGGAGACAAATGAAAGAATGCCTCCAAATTTGGCTATATCTAGCAAAAAATATTCTCTTTCAGAATGTAAAGAATTTTTTTTATACATTCTTAAGAGGATTCGAAATGCATGGTTAAACCAATCAGAGTCGAGCTAAAAAAGTGATTTAGATCGATGTCCTTTCGTTGTAAATTTTAAAATAAAGTAAAATTTATAAACATGCGCATAAAAACGTAGTTTTCTTATTGATTGTTTTTCTAAATAATACTATTATAAACATGTTTTACAGTAATAACACAGAGTTAATGATACAGTGAAAATACTATATCGAGTTGAACACAAAGTTAATTTTGACCGAGCTAAGCTCGGTCTCCCCTGCTAGTGTTCTAATAAATGGAAGAAAAAATACTGCTTTAATTCCTATTAAGATATTTGTAATCATATCGCTCACCCGCAAAGAAAGTGAAAAATCTCGCAACAAATCATTTTAAGTTTTATTACATTAATAGTTTTGCCATAGCTGCATCTTGCCACCCGAAAGCTTACTAAGTACAGCTATGCGGAATATCATTTTATTACACTATATGTCCATTTGTGATTACTGAAGAGAAATGAGCCATGTGCAGAGGTAAAATTACTCAACCCTTCAAAGCTCGTCTTACGCCTTAAATTTTAAGGATTCTAAACTTTTATATACAGGGTGTCCAACAAATAACAACACCCTGATTTCAAAATTAAATTTCTCAAAAGCAAAGATGGATAGTAATATGCGGTAAACAGTTTTTTCATTAGGTAAGCTGAAAAAATCTTATACAGAAATTTCAAACAGTGAATATTTTGAAAAAATTGCGTTCTGATTGCATAGAATGCTTTGATTTGACATTTTTCTTGCTTTAGATTGCTGCCAGAGAATGTGTTTTTCGGCTTAAAATGCCATATTTCATAGTTTTTTTTTAATTAAATTTTTGAAATTTCGAAATTCTAAAAATTTACTTCGAAAAATCTTTAAAATATTGCACTGTAAGCTGAAAAATTATTTCTCTGCAGGCAATCTAAAACAAGAAAAATGTCAAATCAAAGCATTCTATGCAATCAGAACGCAAAATATTCATTGTTTGAAATTTCTGTATAAGATTTTTACAGCTTACCTAATGAAAAAACCGTTTACCGCATATTACTATCGATCTTTGTTTTTGAGAAATTTAATTTTGAAATCAGGGTGTTATTTGCTGGACACCCTGTACATTTTCATTCCTGCATGCAGTAATAAGTAATATAATTATAGTAAAAGCAAGCTAATTTTCTTTTTCTTCTCCTGTGAAATTTACTTCAGGGTTCGCACACTTCTACCACTAAATTTTAAGAATATTTTCAAGGTATTTCACTGCAAAAAAAAAAAAAAAAAAAAAATAGTGTAAAATTTGTGAATTAAAGTAGTGCTTGCGAATTATGTGTTTTATAAATTAAAAATAAATTTTCTTATGTTTAATAGTGCCCGTAAAGCATGGTGACGTCACTGCAACTATGTGAAGTCACATTGTGACTTTGTGACCATCCATTGTCGATGTGAAGTCACAGTGACTAAAATGTGAAGTCGTTATGGCCGTTTTAGAGCTCTTTTGTGACGTTTTACGAAGTGGTCACAATGGACAAATATGTGAAAAATGTGTCATTTGTGACTAATTTGACATTAATATTGTGACGAAACTGTGACAAAAGCGACGATATTTAAATTGTCAGAAACATGTTTTTAAAGTAAATAACATGTTTTGAAGGATATTTATAAATTTCTAAAGATTTTTAAGAAAGTCACATCTCAGTCACAATGTGACGTCACTGAATGGTGGCATTTTGGTCACAGATGTGATGTGACCAAAGTGACTCACAGTGACGTCACTGTGACCATGCATGCTATTAGGGTGGTGACAGTATCCTTAAAAGATATAAGGAGTGTACGAACTTTTCTTGTACTTGTCACTTTTCTTGCAGCTGAGAGATATGTTTTTTATTTTTGCCATTTCCCATTTAAATATTATGGAGGCTTGCTAAGAACTGGATGTTTTTATTAAAATTTGAATTTTAACAGTTTTGTGTATGAATCGCTGTGCAGTGTAGAGTTAGAATAGAACCTAACAGTTAAGGTTTAAATGTTAAATTTAATTACCATAATGTAATTCCTGGTCGTATTTCTCATAGCAAAAATTGCAAAAATACAAATTTTCATTAGTTTTGAATTATATTTCCAAGAGATATAAATTATTGAAAAAGTGAATGAAAATTGTAGAAGAGTTATGTTGTTTTATACACATAACTCAAATTTAATTTAACACATCAAAGTCAATTGAAATCTTGTTAGTGGTATTCAGTCTTTTGATACAATTCGAAATAACATTTCCATTGTATACTAAAATAATATCTTTACTTTTCTCTTTCTTTATATGAAGAAAGTATTGAAACCATGAAAATTTCCGACTTCAGGTTTTCGATGAATTTATGCGTTTTAGAAAGTTCTGAACATGATTTGACGATTTTTGGAAAATCTCTGTCTGTGAATCTGTCTGGAAAGATGCAATGGAGGGTATACGGGGGTAAATTTCGTATACCTTCAAGATAACTCTGTTTCTCAAAAAAAAGCTATAGTATATACACTTTACGATATATCCCCTGCTTGAGCGTATATCTTCTGCTTAGAACGTACTGATTTTAAAATATATATTAAAAAAGTATTAATAAAAGTTAATTAAATTTTAAATAAACTTTCACTAATTATTTAAATAACTATAATTATTTTAGTTTTACATCATATTTCAGAATGCCAGACATCGGAGATAGATGCGGCCTAAACGAAAAGTTCTGTATTAGTCGCTGCTGACTGACGTGGCACTTAACCCTTTCCGGCACAATGTGCCCGGTCTGGGATACCTAATTTTAATTCCAAACTTGCAAACGGCACCAGTAATATTGTAGTCAGATTTTGCTTTTACAGTAAAAGCCTAAATTAAGGAATTTAAAATATTTAAAAAAATCGTTTGTGAATTCCGGTGTCAGGCGATAATTTCCCATTTTAGTACAGAATTTGCCCATGCCGGAAAGGGTTAACGCGTCAAGGATTTTACGCTTTTATGGAACTTTTTTTACTCCTACATGCAAAGCTAAGTGTTTGAATTTTGCGTTGCTATAAAATCATGCTGAAGAGTTGATTTAATCCTCTTATAATATAGCATTGGAGTTTGTAGAAATAATTTTTAATGATGATAAAATTCTAAAGGTAAGTGCAGACAACACAAATGGCACATGAGTTACACTGGAATTTCTTGATCGCGTTATAACGAGCCAAATAAGGAAACGTTTATATATTTGCACAGTGAGCAAATTCTAAAAAGAGAAAGAGAGGCCATCTGCAATTCTACATATGGTCATGGAATGATATTGACTTGAAATGAAACTGAAAATTTTGGCAGACGGCTTCTAACGGCTAACTTAGGAGGGATCGCATATAAATTGCAACAATAAAGATAGGGAATAAATTTTCATTGAAAAAGATAAATTTTCGTTATCTTTGAATACAATTACAATTATATTGGGTAGATAAAACATTGCATTAATTGAAAAAGGGGTTTTATTTGAGTTATTACCTGGTGGGAAAAGTGAATAAAGGTATGGTAAGGGGAAATAGCTTAATATATGATACTGATATCATATGTGCAAATTTTCTTTTGCCTGTTCTGAAAAATTTAATTTTGTCGAGATGTATTACTTTTCTTGCGGCTGAGCGGTATGTTTTCAAATTTCATGAAAAAAACATTCAGAAATTTTTGCGAGTTAGGCCCAAAAGCGTCATTTGGAAAAAAAATGGCTGCAAGTTTTGGAAATGCCGCTTCAGCTATTGGGCCTATAATCTTGGTGTAATAGTAGGGGGAACTGGGGTACATTGATACAGTTTTTTTCTAAGATTTTTTTTGGTGTCAAGAAAGTAGAAAATTCAAGTTTTTTTTTCATGAGGTGACAGCAAAACTTGTGTAGTATGTTATAAAAATGTACAATCATTGTTTTATGTAGTATTTTTGCATGTAATTTTAAAAAAATCAAAAAAAGTCATTTGTATCAATGTGCCCCATCCCCGGGGCAGATTGATACGTTTAAGAAAAATGACGACAAAATAATACCAATGCATATTTTTCATAAAAAATGAGTTAGAAAACCATTTTATATTTATTTATAAAAATTCAAATCACCCACAATTTATTTTTAAGCAATATTAAAGCAATCAAAATTAAATATATTATGACTTGATGTTCTGTCTGTTTCTTGTCTGATTGTTGGCTGTGGTAACTTTGTCATATCTAGCACTTCAACCCCAGCATTATCTTCTTTCTTATGAAAGATGAAAAAATTACCAGTTTTTCTGTTTACAAATAGGTTCATAAACAGAAAATAAAGGATAATTATATTAAAAATTCTGTTTATAATATAAGTATCATTTTCTGTTCTGCAGTTTGTTTCTCTTACTTAACATTTCTCATGTCGAAAATACTTTTTTCTCTGGAGAATCGATATAAATTCGAGATTTGCCAGAATGCCGTCCTTTTCTTTTATTAGTTCTACTAGCACTAGATGCTGGGTAAGTTCCTACGTCTTCTGTTTTCAAAAATACTATAAAATGCTCTAATATAAAGAAATTAGAGCTATTTCACTTCAATAAAAACTAATATTAGAAATTTTTCGTGAAAAAAAGGTTGGATTAAGGAGTGTATGGTAAAAAAAATAATAAAAGATAATGAAAATATGAACTATTAAAGGATTTAGGTTGTATCAATGTGCCCCGTCATAAACTGTATCAATGTGCCCCATACAGCGATTTTGAATAAAATGAGTCTCAAATCCAACACTTCACAATATATCTAACAATAAATAATGAGGAACTGATAAAGAGTAGCAGTACTTACCAGGGAGAGTATTCATTTTGGTTGAAAATACTGGAACAGTTGTATAATAGAATTTCAATTGTACAACTGAAATTTACTTTTGAACAACAAAAACAATAAATCACCCGTCCCATTTCATCAAACTGCTGAATCATTCCAAGATTTTCTGTATGTAGTTGAATACACTAGCATCACCTTTTGGAGCTGTTGTGAAACTTCCTGTAATGGCCCTGTGAGCGGTAGAGGGGGTGTATCAATGTGCCCCATGTATCAATGTACCCCAGTTCCCCCTATACAGTGCTTCAGATACAGTATAGTATTCGGAATCGTCTGTATATTCTTGTAAATTCTATATGCTTTCTCCAAATACAGGAACTAACTTGTAGTAAATTTAAGCAGCATATACCAATTTCATAAAGTGTGAAATAGTTTAATGTTATTAATATGCGCTTCAAGCAATTTTCCCCTAAACCATTATGTAATAGAATACTTTTGCGTGGCCCTGTAAATGAATAACAAATATTCTTTACACCACAGATTATGCAAAATGCACATTTTAGTGCGTACTTTATGGATGCATATCAATTTTATTTTGTTCGAAAGAATGTAACATCATTAAAATGCATTTGAAAATAATTTTTCCCATTGGGCGTAGTGTAACAGAATACTTTTGAATGTCCCTGTAATTAAACTGTACATCCGATTTTCATAAAATTTGAAATGACTCGACAAAATTGTGCAACTATAATGTATTTTTAATTTCAAACGATTCGGTTGGGTAGATTTTGGTCTGTTATATGGGGACATACGGATTGACGGATAGAAGGACTGAAGGGTGACTATAAGTGCTACGTATTTACATAATTACAAACGCACCTAAAAATGAACAAGTTGGAAATTGCACGTGGAGCGTAGCAAATGAGGTGCGTTCGTACGATAATGAAGTTTTAAAAATATCACTCTCATATATCAATCTCATAAAATCGTAAATAATTAATTACAATTAAAAATCGCTCCAAACAATGTTCTCTCTATACTCATTATGTAATGGAATACTTTTTTGTGGCCTTTTAAATAAATAACAACTGCTCTTTGCACAACAGATTATGCAAAATCTATATTCTAATATGTACTTTATGATGCATATCAATATTATTATGTTCGAATGAGTGTAATATTATTAAAATGCATTTGAAACTTTTTTCCATTGACTCTAATGTAACGGAATACTTTTGATCGTCCCTGTAATTGATCTATCCATCCGATTCTCATAAAATTTGAAATAACTCGACAAAATTATGTAATAATTATGTATTTTAAATTTCAAAAGATTCGGTTGGGTAGTTTTTGCGTTGTTATATGCGGACAAGCAGACGGATGGACTGAACGACAACTATATGTGCTACATATTTACATAAATACAAACGCACCTAAAAATGAAAAATCGAAAATTTTGAAGTTTTAAGAGATCCTTAAGAAACTTAGACTACATTATTGTTTCTCAGTTGGTACTTTTTTTTTATTATTATTCAATTTACTAATAAATAAATTTTTCTTTTCCAATTCCAGCTTGAAGATTAATTTAAGCACAAGTCGGAAATTGATTGTCTTACGGGGCAAGTAATGTACGTTCGTACAATAAAAATATTTTATAAATACAGGGAAACCTCCGAATAAGGGACACCTATGGGACCGGAATTTTTGTCCCTTAAATAGAGGTGTTCCTTATTCGGAGTTTTTTACATTATTTTTAATTCAGAAGGATATAAAAGTAACAAAGCATCAAAGGAGAAATTTAAATGTATCTGAAGTGTATAAATTACGTTAATCAGACAAAAGGAAGAAAAGAGAATTAATTAATTAAATGTTTCCATTAATTACTAAATTATTAAATTATTTGTAGAATTATTGATTTGTATTTTCTATGCATATTATGTACATACAAAAGTATAAAAACATTTGAAAAAAATGTACTTGAAGTAATCAGTCAAAAAGGATTGTTTTTCAAATTTCAATATTTCTATGGAAATCTTTGAAGTGTTCATTTACCATATTTACAATTCTCTAATACCACCAATATCACCTCCCCCCCTTCCAGTGCCGGAACTAGCCTTTTTCGCGCCCGGGACAAACATGGATTTTGGTGCCCCACCCCCGCCCTCCACATATATGCATTCTTTGTATCAAACACACCAAACAAAATCTTAATTTGGCTCCCCCTTCACCTTCTATTCTGGTTGCGCCCGGGGGTCACGTGCCCATCTGCCCCCTCAAGTTTCAGCCCTGTCTCCCCCCCCCCCCAAAAAAAAAAAAAGTATTCCAACGCTTTGCGTATTTTAGGACAACAAATCTCTACACTGCCCTACTCAGCAAGCGGAAAACGTTTTGACTCAGAATTCATTTATTTTTTATTTAAAATGTTTTTAAGTTAAAAATTCATTTTCAACGGAAAAATATAAAATTGGAACGCTTGACTATAATTTCAATATGGAAGTGATTTGGAATTGAACTGTGTTTTCATATTTTAATATATAAATCACCTATTGAGTTATATGCGATTTTAATCACGTGACAAAGACGTTTTTTACCCTTTCTTGAGTAGTTTTTCTTCTTTTGCATGGAAATTTGGTTCAAAACGTCCACTTTGTCAATATTTTCTGTAAAATCTATTGCATTTGAAAAAAAAGAAATGATCGATTACACATTTTCTGAACAACAACACCTGCTAGCTTCAGGCATTTCCGAATAAAAATAAATTAAAACTTATCTCTAAAAAGTTGCCATTTTTGGATTTGAGAACAGCCTAAAAGCATCTGTAAAGTTCATTATTTCAAAATTTTCTTTCTTTCTCCAATTTCAGAATCATCCTCACAATTTTCAGCATTACTTTCAATGCGGATAAAGGCATTGATGTCGAATCAGAATTCTGGGTAAATAAATGGCCGTAAATTGTGTCGTACGCCTCTGTATCAACATGACTGTCTGTCTGTTTGATAAGGTCACGAAAATCTGTATTTTTATTTTCATCAAAGACTACTTCATTATCTGAAATTCAAAAACCAGTCCCTTTAATCTCATTTTCAAGTGTCCCTTAAATAGAGTGTCCCTTATTCAGAGGTAAATACATTACACGTCCTATACCTTGGGACTGGTACCGGAGGTTTTGTCCCTTAAATAGAGGTGTCCCTTATTCGGAGTGTCCCTTATTTGGAGGTTTCACTGTATTCAAATCTTGGTTCAAAAATTGTCTCACTCTTATGCAAAAATGCATGAATAAATAAACTGTTACAATTCTATATATCAAATTCAGTAATACAGAAATAACGGGACTCCATTTTTAATAGGACGTCATCACCATTGTAACCTAGAATCATTATCTATCATGTGATACCATTGAATTAATGACATATGATATAATTTAATGGAATGAAAATGTTTTATTGATATATTTTTAGACTGTAAATCAATTTTCATAAAATTTGAAAAGACACCACAAAATTCTGCAACGATTATAGATATCAAATTTTAAATCATTAGGTTGGGTAATTCTTGCACTGCTATATGCAAACAAACGGACAGACAGACAGATGGATGGACTACACAATGCGATGACTATAGGTGATATGTAATTACGAATGCACATAAAAATCGAGCTTATTTCAGGTCAAGGGCTGGACCAATGTCTTCTTAAATTTAAACTCAAGCAGGAAAGTCTTTTAAGTGGGTCATGGGAACATTTTAAAATAATTTTTATCTATTGAGTTAAAATTTTGAAATTTTTGTGGTAGTTAACCATATCATTTGTAAACAAAATTATTTGATAAAAATTCTCATTTTTTTTATTCTTTTTTTAATTTAAAATTTATTAAAAAAGTGAGTTACTTAAAATCGTTATAACTCGAAATATTATTCGGAGAATTTCATTTTCTATTTCATTTAAATAAACAGAAATATATATACAGGAATTTGATTTAGCATTTAAAAAAATATTAATTGAAATAAAAATTAATTTTGAAAAAAGAAATAATGTATATTTTAATCATATTTTTAAAAATAAATATTTCTTTTTCAAATTTTCTGAATCACAATTAAAGTAAAACTATTGAAAAATACATGTTCCAAGTTTTATTCATTTATCTTTTACGGTTCTTGACTTATAAAAGTTTAAATATGAGAAATAATGAAAAAACTCATCATGAAGAAAAACGCATTTTAACAAGAAATTGTCTCTACAGAAACCATTACTACCAATCTTTATTTTGAAAACAAATCAAAAAGAAAAAAAATTAATATTTTTTGTTATTAAGACAGAAATATGATTTAAAAGTCATTTTAAGCAAAAAAAAAAAAAAAAAATTGTAATAATTTTTTAGAGTATTTAAAGATTTTTGTGTTCCAGAACCCCTTAATCAAAAATAGATTTACTTTAAAATAATGTTTAACAAGTTAGAAAAATCATGCGTTAAGCATAGATTATGAAACACTTTCCAACACTTTCTGAAGTCTTTAACAAAACTTCGTTATTTAGGGAAATAAGGTCACTGTCTATAATCATATATATGTATTCCAATACTTTTGAACAGGCGTGTATTTGATCTGTCGGTTGATATATATACTATATAATGGGAAAATTTAGTTTAGTTAAAAAATACCTAACAGGTTGAAATTTCCTTTTCAGCAATTTATACTAATAGATCGAAACATACTTGAATATTTTTGTTCAGCCCTGTAGTTTGCCTAGTACCTTTATTATACGCCAGTATTTAGCTAAAATTTATTTTAAACTAAAACTCTCTAAAAACTACTAAATACACATTCTCAGAAATTATCATTCATAAGCCAATGCTTTGCATGGCCCTGAATATCATTTTTTCCATATTCTGCCAACATTTCTTACTAAACTTATCGTAGTTCAGCGTAAAAAATGCATAAGTTATTTTAAAACCACCTTTCAGTAATTTACACTCATATTCAGTAACGTTTGCCAGCTTTTTTGTGTAGTCAATATATCAACTATAGCAGTTATATGCCCCATGTAATATGCATAGATTTAGGGAGACTTAAAAGAACATATCTTAATTAAAATGCGTTTCATCTATCCATCAGCCATTGTCGGATACTTATACAGTACTTTGGAAAGAATGTACTACAGTGAAACCTCCAAATAACGGACACCTCGGGAGCGCGGAAACTGTCCGCTATTCGGAGGTGTCCGTTATTTGGAAAAATCTAGAAGATTCAAAAATTGCTAAGAAATGCTTAAAGTTTCATTAATTGACTTTTATGTGTCCTAAAATTCTAATATATGATTAATCAGAAATTAAAATTATTTTTTAAGCAATAAAGTTGAAATAAAATGGTGCATAGCTTTATACACTGTTTATTACATTCTTACGAAAAAAAAAGTATTTAAAAAGTTTCCTTTTACATTTAAAGATTACATGTTTTTTTTTTTTTTTTTTTCAATGTCAAGTTTTAACCATGTCAATAGTTTTGATTACCTTGAATCATCTTGGAAAAAAAATGTGTAACTGCTGACTGTATTTTGCCACTTCTTAAAAGCATAAAATCTCAAATCTTCCGGAGGGGAGTGAGAGATGGGGGCATTGTGATGCTCCGGGAGGTAATGTCCCTCGGACTATCCCCTGAATTTAATTCTGGACGTAATTTGGTAGGGAAGGCCTAGGTGGGACCCAGCCTACTCTCTACATTTATCTGTGATAACAAAATTTCGACATATTGCCCTGACAAATTTTGAGGGTTTTTTTACTTTTTTTTCCGTTAAAAAACAATTTCTCATACTTTACCGCAATAATTACTGTCCGCTATTCGGAATGTCACAGGTTAAACATACAAAACTTTAGATTTTGGGAGTGGGAATCGGTAAACTGCCCGTTAAATAGAGGTGTCCGCTATTCGGGAGTGTCCGTTATGGAGGTTTTACTGTATTTGAAATCTTTTGTGTGTACCTGTAAATGATATGCTCTTCGTATTATGCATAGCTATATCGTATAACTTATATTAAGCCTCAGCTATGTACATCAATTTGATTATACACAGGGCTCCCAATGGTCCGCAAACTGAACATCAATATTTTTTAACAGAAAATTTCATGATAGTTTTCTACAGAATTTGCGCTAGAATTAAACTCCAAAGTTGGTTTCTTGGTAGTTTGCTACAAAAATCTAAAAAGAAAATGTTTCTAATAAAATTCCGATGTTCAGTTGGCGGGCCATTTGGGATCCCTGTATACATGAAATCGTTTACCATAATTAAAATATGTCGCAAACAATTCCATCCTTTATCATGCAACGGAATTCTTTTGTGTGGCCCTGTAAATGAATGATAGCTATTTTTTTCGCAGCATATTTTACTTCAGTTCGTAAACTCATATAAATTTGAATATGTTTTACTGTGTGTAACATCTTTAAAGTTCATTTTAAAAGAATTTTTCCCATAGACCGTAATGTAGAAACTAATCGTGCTGGAAACTTCGTTTGAAACAGGGTTTGTGCTAGGGTAAACATCAATAACGTTAAAATATTTCAGGGCAATCATGTATATTTACGGGTGTTAGAGCGCGGACAGACGGACAAGCTTCCAGACAAACCGAAATCATAAACACTTTTCTACTTTTTTTGACAAGTGTTGAAAAGGATTTGTTGCATAAATTTAAAGATTAAATTAATTAAAGCAATAATTTAATGTATTGGCCGAATTTAATATATATTAGCAAAGAAAAATATTGTATAAATTAAACTTTTATGTTAATACATATTTTTTGGATAGAATGAGGTTCCAAAAAACTTTATTCTGAAGGCCGGAAATGGCTCTCTGCTGTTCTATTTTTTTCTTTCATGTTAGCGACTAGAAAGTATTTTCTTTCTCAACAAAATATCGACCTAACGTACTGCATTCAGTATTTGATTTACGTCCTCCAGACATCTTTGAATGCTTCCCCTTTTCAAAAAATCGTTTTTATGAATAGCTGCTGCGTCCCACTTATATATATCACATTACAATAAGTCTAAATTTCTCATGTGATTGATTTGGCTTTACTGACTTTGAAAGATATATATTATTTAATTAAAAAAAAAATAATGGTATACTGATTTTAGTATCTAGCTATTACGGTTCGCACAGTATTTATTCGCTTAACCCTTTAATAAGTATCATTAAAATAACTTATTATAAAATTCGTTTAATACATCAGTTAATTGTAATACTGTTCAGAATGAGTTACAGATACATTATTTTATTTTTCTCCAAAAGCATTATTACTTATACGAAACAAAAATATTTTTAAAAGGGTGATTTCTTTTGCCTTTGCATCTTTTCAGCTTTCTTGGCGCTGACGGGGGGGTGGGGGGATGGGGATTTTTCAATTCGGAAATATTTCTATATTTTTATTATAAGAACGTAATATTTGTACATTTTATAATTCTACAAAATACTCAGAAAATAATTAAAAATAAAAGATTTGAGTAACGTTATAAGGGTTGCACAAAATCCCTGTAAATTCAAATTTAACTAATCATTCTAAATCCTTCAATCCTTCTAAAATCCTTCAAATATTTATTAACTGATTATATCTAAATCTTTTAATTTAATTTAAACAATTTGCGTAGAATGCTTTAGAATATAAAAATTTCATGAATTCATAATGTCGTAGATAAAGGATTAAGAGGCCACTGGACTAGCTGAAAACAACACGGATGATAATATTAAGTCTATAATGGCATTATTTACAAATATTTCGGTCTTTTTTTTCTTTTTCATAAGATAGCTGAGGACGATGTACAACCGGTTTTTTACTTTTGCGATTGTGGTTATATATTTTTTAAATATTATGATAATTTCAATTTCAGAACCAGTTTCAACCGGTTCTGAAAGTTAAAGTTTTTTTTTTTTTTTTTTAATTTGAAACCAAAATTGAAAAAGTAAAAACTAGCCCGGTAGTAGATATTCTTCAGCTATCCTATCCAAATAAAATCATGTGAAAATATTAAAATTTGAGCAAGATATTTGAAAATAACACCCCCTTAGACTTAACATTATCATCTTTTTTCAGCGAGTCGAGTGTTTTTTTTTTTTTAAGGGGACTTGTACCTTTTTAAACTCCTTGAGAAACAACAGAAATATTGAAAATATGACTTAGTGTATCTATTTTTTATGCATAGATGTGAAATTTTGGCTTTTGATTGAACAGATTATGCTTTTTAATGTAATGCAACTAGATATTTACTAGTTCTTTGCGGAATCTGTGTATTGTTGAAATTGAAACTTTTTTTTTTACTCCATAAGTCATTGCGTGCTCGATATCCTGAAAACATACGTATTGATTGTTATTAAATTAGGCGCAACTATTAAGCATATTGTATGTTTAAACGATCTGCTTTTAAGTATTTAGGGCGGTAATATTTTTAGTTATGACTATACTTTTATTGACCAAAAAAATATAAACCTTTGATTTTTTTTTAAACAAAAATGTTTCTTTTTTATATTTAATGAAATAATTTTGATATAAGAGTCGGTCATTTTAAAAATGTATATATGCTTATTATATGTATCAAGTTTCATAAAAATCCATTCATATGTTCTCCTGATATCATTCATGCAATGACTTACCGAATGAAATAAAGAGAGGTTTTTAATTCAACAATACACAAATTCTGTAAAAGACAAGTCAGTATCTTGTGGTAAGGTATATTAAAAAACATAATCTGTATATCAAAAGCTTAAATTTCATGTTTATATATAAAAAAAATAAAGGAGTAACACTAATTCGAATTTTCAATGTTTTTGTTGATTTTTGACGAGTTTAAAAGGTATTAAAGCCAATTGAAGAGAATAAAAGAAGAAAAGTGTATGATCTATTATGATAAATGGCCGTGACGTACCCCAAAGGGGAAAAAAAGATTAGGTCCCAGGTGCACTGGATAACAATAATTTTATAAATTACCTTTGTCTTGGCGATTCAGAGACTTTCCTGTTAATCAAGGGGATGAGACTTTTCAATTTTAGTGGTATGAGGAGAATTTGAATCCCCTACCCTCTGGCTAAGCCACTGATTAAAGACATATAAAGAAATTATAGGGGGTGTCCATAATTAACCCGGAAAAAATCGCGTGGGGTATAACATGCCCAGAGTGCGTACGGCTCTTTACAAATGTCACCACTATTTTTCGAAAAGTAATCTGCATTTTACTTTATCGCATACTTGTAACAATTGTTTCTCTCTAAATAAGGTGATAATTATTATTATTGATAATTATCAAAAAATGGAAATTTGTTTGAGCGAAAAAAAAAAAAAATTAACTTTAACAATAAGAGAGCGTTTTTTAGTGAATTACACATTTAGTGACCACCCTCTGAATACTAAGCCTGAACTCTGACAAAAATTTGGCGACTGTTGTAGTCCGATATATATACATATTTTTTTTTAGAACTTGTACGGTCTATTCAATTTGAACATGATTTATCTTCATTCGAAAAACGATGTTCGAAGATTTTATGCTTTTTTTTTTCCTCAGATTAAATTAGACAAAGATACAGACCGTTCCTTGAAAAATACTTAGGGACAAAGGCTTAGAATACATTTACAATAACAGATGTAAATTTTCCAAGTGGGTGAAAAAAGTCCTCGCCAGGATTCGAACCAGGGATGTATTGGCTTAATCTGAAAATGCTATTCCAAGTGAGCCATCCCGGACGAATACTAGAGGACTATTACTCAAATAACCTTAACTATCACACAATCTGGGCTTATACTGTGGATCAGCGCAACAGAATAAATCGAAAGCCAATGTATGGAACCAGTATTGCCAGATGGGCTACTTTTTATTAATTAAGATTCCTGATAGGCACCACTTTATAAAAATCATTGAATGCACCTTATTTTATGGTATATTAATTAAGGCGAAAATAAAGGGAATTTTGCCGTTTAAAAAGAGTGGTGCCAATCAAGAAATCTGAATTAAAAAAAAGTAGCCCACTGGCAACACCATATGGAACTGCAGGAAAAGCTGCATACGAAATTATCTTAGATTAATTTACCCCTTTAAGACCCGAAACATTTTCATCATTAAATATTAAATTCCTCTGATTATTAACTCTATACTAACCCTAATGACACCTAAAAAAATAATTAAAAAAAATTTCTTCACCCCCTAGAGCGTGAAAAGTACCCGCACGAACGTGCGGGTTGGGCTTTTTCTGTGAAAGCCACACCTGCACGATTGTGCGGGTTGGGCTTTTCCTGTGAAATCATTACTTATTACATGTTAAGATATATACATTTTCTGGATCTAAATGGATAGAAGAGAGAATTTGAAACATTTTTTTTTTTTTTTTACAAATATGGTAATTATTGGTGTATTAATTTTTATTTTATGGACTGGTTACTTATTTACAATGGAAATCTTTAAAACATGCTTTTGTTTTGACATACACAAATAAACGTTGCATTTTTCACAACGTGTTTTTGAACTTTTTTCGCAGTTTTCAAACTTGCACTTGCAAGGCCTTTAAATGTCATCAACACATGGGAAATGATTGCCTCTAAAGCCTAAAAAAGAAGGGAAAAAAATAATATTGGAGATGTACTTATCGACTTAAAAAAATAATATTTTAATTAATTTAAAAATGTTTGTCATATTTTTAAAGCTTTTATTTATTATATCGATTTAATTTCTTCTATAAGTCTATAACTTTTTTATTACAATTTAAGAAATGAAAAACATACCTGCAGTTGCGTGAAATCTGAAGTTCCAGGATGAGGTACAGAAATGAACTTTTTAACAGTCCGCTTGTATTCCTTTTTTTCTTTTTTCATTCTTTTAGTATTTTCCGAAATTGCCTTGGAGGTAGAACTTTGGGAGATGAATTCAGGAAACTTTAAGGAGGAAGAATGATCCAAAATTGTCATTTTTTCTTCATCGAGCTCATCTGAACTTGACTGTCCTTCTAATAAATCTGCTTGAAATGTTTTGTCCGTAATGTCGTCATCATCCGAGAGATCACTAAATTCAGAATCTGATTTATTCATCAATTGTAATATTTCTTCTTGAGTGAGAATTCTTTTCCGTTTAGACATCTGAAAAAGTATTTTATTTTGCTTTGTTAAAAGTTAACAAAGTACTGCATAAAAAATTAGAAAAAGTATTTGAAAATTTTATTAATTAAAAAGAAAAAAAGTAAAAATTAATTTTTAAAAAAGGGAGGGTATCTATGACAACACCCAAGAAAATAATTTAGTATTAATTATGTAACAGCATACTTCGTTTTATTTTGGCTGTCATCAAAATTGTTGAAACAGAAAACAAAATGAACATTGAAACACACTTACCTTTACAGTAGCACTGACTAACGTAACGCCCAAGTTGCACGATTGAACGGGTGACGAAATCTTGAGTCCTAAGAGCAAAATAAATAGTGTATAATTAATGTTTTTTATTATATTACACTTATTTAGACATTAAAGCAAAAGTTTTTATCTAAGCAATTAAAAATATATTGATAATTACCTTTTTACGACAGATAAAATGATGAACTATATCCGTTGTACTTGTAAACAAAGCTAGACATGCCGCCTGAATGTAAAACATGGACTACTACCGCAATCTGTTGATAAAAAAAGATACTTTACTGGTTAGCTGATACTCTTTCAGCTAACCAGACCAATCGTTCGATTTTGGTTTATATTACATACGACTGTTTCAGAAACAAAAATTTAAATGAATGTCTAACCCGCACGATCGTGCGAGCTGGGTCTTAAAGGGTTACGACACGATTATTCAGTCGGTAAATGAAATATAACAGATGTAAATTTTTCAAGTGGGTGAAAAAAGTCCGGGTCAGGATTCGAACCAGAGATGCATTAGCTGAAGCCTTTTGCCGGCCCGGACGCTTTTTCAGAAAGAATCACGTTTTGAGCACCTTATCGCCTGAGCAACGGTTGGCTCGGAGATAACTTCAATGCTACGTACCCTTTCTTGTTTGTGACGTCATACGCATAGCGAATAGCAAACCTTTCCTCCTGCAAAGAGTTCGTGCTTATTGTTCATTTGTTTTTCCGTAAATGCTATCAAGTATTGCCGCCTCCCCCCCCCCCCAAAAAAAGCTTGTTTTTGTTTTATTCCCACAAAATGTTAAATAATCCAAACTTTTAATTTTTCTATTTGTTAATTTGCTTAAATTAATAAATTTAAGTGTTTCAATTTGTATCGAAGATGATTTCTTCTCATCTAAAACACAATATTCAAAATATTCTTTTAATTTAGGTAAGATTTTGATTCTAAAATACGATTGATCGCCTGCCGCCATTTAGGATGAAAATCAAAACAAAACGACGATTCACGTTTGGCGATGCAGCTAGCTGAACGTTCTCTTTTTCGCCAACTCGCCAAGACTGGTACTCAAAACGTGATTCTTTCTGAAAAAGCGGCCCGGACTTTTTCACATACTTAAAATTTACATCTGTTATATTTCATTTACCGATTGAATAATCGTGTCATAAATTAATCTAATACATACTAAAAATATGTGCTGAAAGTATAATTTTGATTAATCTAAAACTATTATCCATGCAAAAATCCATGCCTCAATAAAATTTTAGAGTCCATTACGATCATTAAGCTCGGGCCAGCTTGTAACGATCATTTATCATATTCCATTCATAAAATCTGGCATAATATGGTATAATTGATTAAAAAAGCAGGTATACACACTCTCAACTCAACTATGCTCGTGGACGTATATGTTTATATTTTGAAACTTTAAATTCCATTTAACATCTTTTTATTGCATCCTGACGACGTTCGCAGAAGCGAATGAAACGTTGATAATTTTTAAGTGTATTTTAAATGTATTCTTTTTATAAGTGTACCATTTAGTAATCTGTATTAATTTTAATACATATTTTTAGAATAATTTATGATGCAATTGCCCAATTCATAATTATTAATACAATACATTTACAACAGTTTACGAATTTCATAATTTTCGGTTAGAATTCCAAATTTCGAATTTGTGATTTTAAAAAAAGACCAAACACACAGTTGTAATCTGGAATTATCTAGTAAAATTTTGTCGCCAGAGAATATAAGATCCCACAATTTAAATAGAAATATAAATAAATTTCTGTCGGCTTATAACTATCTCTAAACACAGCAGCTATTTACCGCCCTCTGAATACTAGTCCAGAACATTGACACGAAAATATCGGCCACCAAAAGGAAATTTTTTTCGCCTAGTCTACGGTCCCTTAAATTTTGATACCAATAAATTTTAAAAGTTTTTTCTGCTTTATTTACGATGATTTTAAAAAAGTGAAAGAAATCTTTTATAAAATACTGGTGACTAATTTTAGGGAATCGTGCATACATGAAAAAAAACACCTACTATATCCGCTATTTTTGTATCAGTACTCAGGACAAGTATTCAAGGGACGGTGAATTGTTATAAAACCTAGAAACTTTAGCAGAGATTTTGTTTCAATGTGCTTGCTATTGATAATCAGAATATCGTTACGGGTAGCAGACCAAGCTTTGTTAGTAAAATTACTTTACCAAAACCGTAATTTCGCATTAGTTGTCCTACGAATATTTCAGACTTCGAAAGGAATGCGAAAACGGCAATTCACTGTTTAAAATTTTCCATTAAGGGAGTCTCAGGACTGTTAAAGTCGGAAAAATTGAATAAAAGGAGACCATCTTCAATATTTAATATCTTAACCCTTTAAGACCCGAAACATTTTCATCATTAAATATTAAATTCCTCTATTTATTAATTCTATACTAACCCTAATGACACCTAAAAAAATAATTAAAAAATATTTCTTCACCCCCTAGAGCGTGAAAAGTACCCGCACGAACGTGCAGGTTGGGCTTTTCCTGTGAAATCATTACTTAAGATATATACATTTTCTGGCTCTAAATGGATAGAAGAGAGAAATTAAAACAAAACTTTTTTACAAATATGGTAATTATTGATGTATTATTTTTTATTTTATGGACTGGTTACTTTTTTACAATGGAAATATTTAAAACATGTTTTTGTTTTTGACATACACAAATAAACTTTGCATTTTTCACGACGTGTTTTTGAACTTTTTTCGCAGTTTTCAAACCTGCACTTGCGAGGCCTTGAAATGTCATCAACACATGGGAAATAGTTGCCTCTAAAGCCTAAAAAAGAAGGAAAAAAAATAATATTGGATATGTACTTATCGACTTAAAAAAATAATATTTTAATTAATTTAAAAATGTTTGTCATATTTTTAAAGCTTTTATTTATTATATCGATTTAATTTCTTCTATAAGTCTATAACTTTTTTATTACAATTAAAGAAATGAAAAACATACCTGCAGTTGCGTGAAATCTGAAGTTCCAGGATGAGGTACAGAAATGAACTTTTTAACTGTCCGCGTGTATTCCTTTTTTTCTTTTTTCATACTTTTAGTACTTTCCGAAATTGCCTTGGAGGTAGAACTTTGGGAGATGAATTCAGGAAACTTTGAGGAGGAAGAATGATCCAAAATTGTCTTTTTTTCTTCATCGAGCTCATCTGAACTTGACTGTCCTTCTAATAAATCTGCTTGAAATGCTTTGTCCGTAATGTCGTCATCATCCGAGAGATCACTAAATTCAGAATCTGGTTTATTCATCAATTGAAGTATTTTTTCTTGAGTGAGAATTCTTTTCCATTTAGACATCTGAAAAAGTATTTTATTTTGCTTTATTAAAAGTTAACAAAGTACTGCATAAAAAATTAGAAAAAATATTTGAAAATTTTATTAATTAAAAAGAAAAAAGTAAAAATTAATTTAAAAAAAGGGGGGGGGGTATCCATGGCAACACGCAAGAAAATAATATAGTATTAATTATGTAACACCATACTTCGTTTTATTTTTGCTGTCATCAAAATTGTTGAAACAGAAAACAAAATGAACATTGAAAAACACTTACTTTTACAGTAGCACTGACTAACGTAACGCCCAAGTTGCACGATCGTGCGGGTGACGAAATCTGGAGTCCTAAGAGCAAAATAAATAGTGTATAATTAATGTTTTTTATTATAATACACTAATTTAGACATTAAAGCAAAAGTTTTTATCTAAGCATATAAAAATATATTGATAATTACCTTTTTACGACAGATAAAATGATGAGCTATATCCGTTGTACTTGTAAACAAAGCTAGACATGCCGCCTGAATGTAAAATATGGACTACTACCGCAATCTGTTGATAAAAAAAAGGTACTTTACTCTTTCAGCTAACCAGAACAATCGTTCGATTTGGGTTTATATTACATACGACTGTTTCAGAAGCAAAAATTTAAATGAATGTCTAACCCGCACGATCGTGCGAGCTGGATCTTAAAGGGTTAAAATGTTTATGATACTAAAACACAATTTTTATTAAGATGAAAAATATGAGCACGTTCTTTCATTTTATGCCATACATGAATTGCCATTTTATGACATAACAGCTTACGCGCACGATTACAAAATAAATATTGCAACTAGAATGGAAATTTTGATATCTACTTATACATCAGGTTATAATAGATACCTTGAATTTAAATAAATTTATATTTAAAGCATTTTTCTATTTTGAATATAAAGTTGTATTTAACTGATAGAAAATTTTGAAAATTTCAACAAGATAATTACCTAAAAAATAAATTTATTTGAACAATAAAAAGGTTGGTTGGTTGGTTGGTTGATTAGGATTTTATGGCGCAAGGTCCCTTTTGGGACATACTGCGCCAGGACAAAGTCAAATTGAGAAAAAAATAACAAAAGGAATGCAATTAAATACACTAATAGTATAAATATATTAAAAAAATAATTAAAAAGACCATAGTTAGAAAACTAAAGGATTATTAAAAGTGTAAAAATCTAAAACTTGTTAAAAAACAGTGAAAAGGATGATCTACTAGTGCTATAAAAACACAGGTCTAAAATTCAATAATAAAATCTGATGACACAAATATAGTTGAAAACCAGTCAATGAGAGTAAAATGTAAAAAATTAAAAATATATTTATACTTAGTTAAAATCTGTACAATAAGTAAAGTGGCAGGATGAAAAAGAATAAAATGCTAATAAAACAGTGTGCATTCAGGTCGGCTCGAATTCCTGCAATATAGTATTATTGTCATCGGCGTCCGAGTCATTGCTATATGACTCGGACTCCATAGCCTCTTCCATGTACTGCTGCAGCTCCTTTGGATCTTTTACGTTTTTAAGAAATGGGTTAGTAGTAGAATTTTTCTTTCCTCTCACCACAGTCTTCCACAGTGAAGAGGTTGGAGTTAGGGTTGTTTTCTTTTTTCCACTTTGTGCCTGTGATGTTTCTTTCAAATTCTGTTTTCGGACAGTGTTGGACTTAGGCGGTATTTTTGTACTGGTTCCAGCTTTGGTATTAGTTTGGGGATCAGACGATTTTTTGGATTGAGCATTTAATTTCTGTTGTCTTTTTTCTAATTCAATTATTTTAACCGGTTCTTTGGATGGTAGCCAGCGTTCTAATTTAGGGCTTCCAGACATTTTAGTAGGGAGACAGACATCACGAGATTCTTTAATTGGTGTGCTGGTTGATTGTGATTTAGTAGATCTATTAGTTGAATATGAGGAATCCGTTTGGGTGCTTATGTGTCTTACAGATTTTGATTGGTTTTTAAGTAAGCTGGAGTAAGAAATTCCGACAGATGGGGTTCTGGTTTCTACAAGTTTGCGAGCTTCAGGATAAGACAAGTTTTGAGTAATTTTAACTGTGATAATTTCTTTTTCTCTGTTCCAATTAGGACAAGTACGGGAATATGCAGTATGATCTCCCTTACAGTTTGCACAACGTTCGGTTTTTCACAATCTTTATTGTCATGGCCCACTTCTGCACAACGTGCGCAGGTAAGAGATCCACGACATGTGCCATTAGTATGGCCCTAACGTTGGCATTTAAAGCAACGGAGAGGGTTAGGAATGTAAGCTCTGACAGGACAATTCAGGTAAGCGGCTTTGATTCTAGTTGGTAAAGTAGGGCTATTGAAAGTGAGAATGACATGCTTTGTAGTAAGGACTTGTCCATTCCGACGGATAGTGATACGACGTGCATCAAGGACATTTTGATCTTTTAAATTTTCTAAGAGTTCATCTTTTGTAGAGAATAATAGGTCTGGTTCAGAGATAACACCTCGGCTTGTATTTAGAGATTTATGTGTTTGTACAGAAACGGAAAATGTGCCTATTGTAGAGCAATTAGTGAGAAGCTGCGATTGTTTACCTGTAGATACTTCTACTAGTAAATCTCCAGATTGTAATTTTTTGAGAGTGTGACCATCCCCTAAGACTGACTGGAATGTTTTTGCAATGAGAAATGGTGAAGTTTTTCCAAAGGAACTATCAGAGTGGCTATCAGTGCGTTTAATTATGAAATATCGAGTGAAAGCGGAATTCTGTGACATTTGTTGCTCGCTACAAGAGAGAGAAGGAGGAAGTGAAGTATTTCCATCCATAGTAGAAAAAATAAAATTCAGACCCCGGCCGCACCATCCACTACCGAGCCCAACAAGGGGATGCACAATCGTGCACCAGTGCTAACCAGGGCCCATACGGTCACAAGACAACCCTATGTCAGTCTCCACCCTTAACGAGATGACTAGTAGTTGCTCGCTCGCTTGATCCCTACAGCCACTGACAAAAGTCAGCTGACCAGCCGATTGATACATACGGGACCAATATGCACCTCCCGCCTACCTGAAGCAGAGGCCAAAGCAGTGTGTTGGTTTCCCTCAACTGTCAGGATCCCCCTTTCCAGGGACACGGGTCGCCACGCACGGCCAACACGTGGGTGGTTTACAATTCTCCATGAGTCGATATGCAGGATGACATCGGCTCATACAGAATTGCCCTCACCTCCGAAGAGGAAACCACAACGAGAGTGAAACAAAGAGGAAAGGAACACCAGAGGAGTAAGAGGAAAAGGAAAGGAGAAAGATCACTCAGGTGCCCCGGGGTTATGAAGCCCGTGAATACCTAAAGAAGGTATCCCCCTGAGGGAGAACAATAAAAAGGAAATTTTAGGTTCAGTTTATACAGATTAACATGAAATATATATTTTGAAAAATTTTATGTAAAAATATTTACAAGATTTTGAGATATCGTGCGCGCTATGACCAAAAATGTCATTTGGAGAAAAATGACTTTAAAGTTTCGGAAACGTTGCTTCAGCTATAGAGCTAGTAAAATTCTAAAACCCATAACTTTTGTTCTAATGAGAATTTCGAGAAAACAATTATATAAAAATGTTCAGAAAAGATAGCAGTTTAACATGTAAAAAAATAAATTTTCGAAAATTTTGAAGCTTTAAGAGTCCTGAGACCCCTTAATTCTAGCCGAATTTAAAGAACCACGATCGTTGAATGTTCGTTCCGTAAGAAACTGTTTCCTAAGAAACAACAGAGTGAATAGTGTTTCAGGTGGAAGAGAACAAAGCTTCCAACATACAAGCTAGCACTAGTGTCCGTCGTGCAGCAGAAGCATTGGATAAGCCTCGTTTAACAGTCCAAAAGAACATGAAGATTATCCCCCTGTATTACCATGGAACTGCTAAGAAAGAGGAAATGACATACTCTTAAAATAGTAAAGCTTCAACTGTAACGGTTATCAAAGGGATTCACTACTACGGCGGAGAACTTGCACCAATAAATAAAAGTGTGCAAAAAATTTCTCTATCTAAACAGCTCATTAATGGCAATCTTCAATCAAAAACAGTGTTAAAAATTGATATTCACTTTTACTGGTAAGAGTTTACTTCTGTGGTTATTGTTCCGCCACTTGGTGATAACAAAGACAATCCCCTGTTAGTGTCAATAAAAAAAGACCATAACACCTCGACACCAGTAAAAAGAAATAGGATTTATTTACCAAATTTGTCGGGGAAACTTCCATCAATAAGGCTCTAAAAATAAGATGAAATTTTATAGTTAAGTTTACTGGTGGGAGATTTCAACTGTGTTAATTAGAAATGGTAAATCCGATTAAGTGAATGAGCTGTCATCTTGTGACAACCAATTATTTCACTCGCAACTGATAGACAATAGATTACATATCTCCTCTTTTTACTTTCTTCTATCTTTACAAGAAGAAAGTATTGGATTCATGAAAATTTTCGACTTCCGGTTTTCGACGGATTTATACGTTTTAGAAGATCCTGAACACGTTTTGACTATTTTTAGAAAATGTCTGTCTGTGAGTCTGTCCGTCTGTCTGTCTGTCTGTCTGTCCGTCTGTCTGTCTGTCTGTGTGTCTGTCTGTCTGTATGTGACAAAAAATTTGTGGGCGCTCTATCTCAAGAACTAATGCTCGAAATTTAATAAAATTTTATATTCAGTTAGACCTTGATATGAATTAGTGCCTATTGGTTTTTGGTGAAAATTGGCCTGCAGGTGGCGCTGCTATACTACGTTTTTCATGATTTTTAAGATTGCTATATCTCAAGAACTAATGCACAGAATTTCACCAAACTTCAGATTCTGTGATCCCTTGATATACATAGACGCTGATTAAGTTTTGGTGTAAATTGGCCAGCAGGTGGCGCTGCTATGCCACGTTTTTCAAGATTTTCATGATAGCTATATCTCAACAACTATCGCACAGAATTTCACCAAACTTCAGATTCTGCGATACCTTGAGATACATAGCCGCTGATAAGGTTTTGGTGTGAACTGCCCTATAGGTGGCGCTGCTATGCTACATTTTGCACGATTTTTGCGATAGCTATATCTCAAGAACTAATGCAGAGAACTTTATCAAATTTTAGATTCTGTTACACTAGAATATATAACATAATTAGACGCTGATTACATTTTGGTATTAACCTTGCGACAAGTGGTGCAGCTATGCTGCATTTTGCACGATTTTTCCGATAGCTATATCTCAACAACCAACGCACAGAATTTCATCAAACTTCAGATTTCGTTACAAAATGACATATAACATAATTACACGATGATTACGTTTTTTTTATAAATCCTTCAACTGATGGTGCTGATGTGCTATATTTTACATGGTTTTTTTAAAAACTAACTATATCTCAAAAACTAATGCACAGAATTTCATCAAACTTCAGATTATTTTACACCATAACATAATTAGACGCTTTTTTACGTTTTGGCATAAATTTTCCAAGATATGGTGTTGCTGTGCTACGTTTTGCAATTTTCTTGTTATAACTATATCTCAAGAACTAACGGACGAAATTCCATCAAATTTCAGATTCTGTTAGATCTTGACATAAATAGATGCTTATTAGGTTTTAGTATAAATTACGCAACATGAGGCACTACTAAGCTCATTTTCTCAGAATATTAATTACATTTTGCATTTTAGGCTTTACGGATACCAGAATCTCATTAGGCTAGGTCAAATGTTCGAGGAAATTCGATAGTGGGTAACTTTGGGGTCACCACATTTTTTTTTTAATATTAAAATGTACTTATGAGATAGAAGAAAGTTTTGGGATTGACACATCCAACTAGTTTATTCATAACTCAATTGGGTACTTCTAGGTTATCCCGTCGACCAAAAGAATATCGCCAAACTATAAGATTAAATGCCAATAATGGATGATCATGAATGTCACATTCAATGGCATTAAATACGATTCACGTGTTTAAAATGTCATTAATGATTTTTATTTCTACTTTTTACTGGTATTTTTATTAATGTTCTACTAATTATTTGTTTTTTCGCTATTTAAAATAAAAATTATGTCAATATGTATAATTTGGCTAATAGTTTGGCGATTTGTATAATTTGGCGAAATTGGTCGACGGGATAACAGAGTAGTACCCTCAATTGTAATTATACGTATAAGACTCATGTTGTATAGGAGTCCTTTCATATAATTTCGACACTCGACACAGAATTTTTTTTTTTTTTTTTTTTGCTCGTTTTGAAGTTGATTCAGAATGACTATGGAATATCCTCTGAGCAGACAAAGCGCATTTATATTTGGATGGTTCAGTGAATACCCACAACTGTCGAATTTCGGAAATAGAAAATCTGCATTTAATCGTACAGGTTCCGTTGCATCCACCAAAAGTGAGGATGTGATGTGGGTGTTCTGTGTCGATTTTTCTTGTCCCTTCACAAAATGTACTTAGCATTTCCCAGAACACACTGTGGTCAACTATGAAACATATAACCTTACAATTCCAAATGGTTGCTGAAAATATTGGACATTTTGTGGAACATGTTTGTCGCAATAAAATATGAACTATCGTAAATGTATACTAAATGTGTAATTCATTAAAACTGTCATCTTGTGGCGAAATTTTGAACTAATTCTTTTTTCGCCTAAGCCAATCCCCTTTTCTTATAGCATAGCTTCAAAGATTTTATAACTTTTTGAATAATAGTTCAATCTGTAGGTAACTTTACAATAGGATTATTTATATAAATTGAAAATTTCCAGCTGAGCGAAAAATTGCCCAGGCCGGGAATCGAACCCAGATCCTTGGCTTACAAGGCCAATGCTTTACCGTTAAAGCTAACTGGGCACGACGGCCGACGAGCACTTTTCGCTCAAATAACCTTAATGATCACAACATCTGGTCTGTCATTTAGACTGCTCAATAGAATAAACCGCAGGTAAAGAAACTCCATATAACGATGGATGCGTAGACATACTATTATTTTTAACACAATCAAACTGATTGGTAAAGTTATCATACAAATTGAATATTTCCTACTGAGCGAAAAAAAATACAGAGTTGCGTCGTACAGAGTTTGGTTGATCCAACTCTTAAATTTTATTGACACCACTAAATTTTTTAAATACATTTCTATACCATTTAATGGCAGAAATGTTTAGAATAAATATTAGTAATATTTTAGCTTAAAAAATGTGGTATTCATCCCGTAATTTCAATTTATTGTACGTAAAAAAAAAAGAAACAGTTAAGTGGTTAGTAATGAGAAATATTTTCTGCCTGAACCAATATTGACAAAACATGCTTTCACATTTGGCGTTTGATTTACGTATTCTAAAATCATTCAACCGTTTGAGGAGGCAAATAGTTGCTCTTTTGTATTTCTGAACTTTCATCGAAAATTTGGAAAATTTTATATTGAAATAAGGAAAAGCAATTTCGTGAACTTTTTTTACGTGAAAGTTAGAAAAGGAGAATTTAATATATATATATATATATTTTTGCAGATCTTTATTGATCGCAGGTGAGAAATAATATATCTCACCGCCCTCCAGGGGTTAATGTTCTTCCTCTTCAAACATTATCGTCTGTGATTGAGTGCCGGCTCCCAGATTTCATTCTCATTTCTAATAATTTAAAATTTCTGATATTATTGATTTCAAGCAGGTGATAATATCGAGTCATTTATTTTATTTAAGTTCTAATGAAAATCGATGAAGCTTTTCCTAGTTCAAAGTTTACGTACCACAGTTCATAAATATCTATTTCCAAAACTTACGAAAATAGATAATATCTGATAAGATAAAGAGCGTAGTTGAATCCTAAAACTAAATGGAATGTAAAATGAATAATTTATTATATTGATTAAGAAAGAAAGTCAGTTGGAAAAAATCAATTTGTATAAAATAGGTCACTGTCGCTGATAAATCGACCTTTTATATTCTTGATTACAAATTTTTTTTTTACTGCTGATTAACAACTTAATTGTCGCGCCCGAGACATTCACGGGCTGCAAGCTTCACGGCTTTTATTCAGAATTGTTTTATTCCAACCAGTTTTATAAAATGGTGTAATTGGTTTCATTCTGGTATCATTTTGCTTGTCACTAAATAAGAAAAATATTTTTTTGCGAAAAAGTGGTGGCAATAATGAATTTGAATTTTTAAGCCGTAATTTAATGCGATCATTAAGGGGGTTAAAAGATTTATGCATACCAGTTTTCGAGTACGTTATTTCCGGTATTCATTATTTCTACTTATAATTACGCCTTAGTTAATCATAAGTTGCTGATATTTAATTAACACTTCCACGCCTGAAAAAAAAAAATTACTTACATTGAAGAATTGCGAACAGTAGCAGCTGTAATTGATTTATTTTATATCTATCTATATGTCTACATACTTACAAAAAAAATTATGTTACAATGTATACAAAATTTTTGGCTGCTTTAAAAAATTGTCATTTAGAATTAAAACTTTTAAAAAATTTTATATTTACTTTAGAATTTTTTTTTTAAATAATACTCCTAAATAACTATCGCAACTTTAAAATACTAAGTATCTACATAGTTTTGAAGATTCCATTCAATCATAAAAAAAAATATTTACAAAAAAATATATGTTTTTAGCTATAAATATCAATTACATGTGCAACAATTGCCATACTAAATAATTAAAAGATAAACTGGAATTTGACCTGATTTTTGATGATATTACTGTGGAGTTAAGTTGTTATCGCTTTGTATTTTTTTTCCCAATGTGTTAGTTATTATTTGAAATGTCTGAAAATAAAATTGCTTCAAGTCGATTTTTGCGGGCTGCCACAGGCAACTATTTTTATATTCTGTTCGCACCAGTATTTCTCTAATATTAATTTTGAAATACATTTCTGTTGCAAAAGTTGTCAAAATGTCTATTAAGATTTTCTATTTAAAAAAAGTAGTACCAGTTAGAATAAAAAAAAATAGTCCCCTGTGACAGCCCTGTTTTTGAACTTTTTTTCAGCAAGCTTTTGCAAAATCTTACACTCTGCGACAGTATAAAAATTAAAAATGTGCGAAACTTAAAAGTTTAAAAATTTGCTGAAGAGTATTTAACCATACAACGATATGTCTGTTTTATTTTACGGTATACTTATACAACAGAACAATATTTTTTAGAGACAACATTTTAACTGTTGTCCGAAAGAAATGACATATAAAGGAAAAAAGAAAGAAATGAAATTGGAAAACTGTTAGCCCAATATAACACAGTCTCTTCTGCAAAAATGGAATAAAATGCTAAAAATTCCTCTAAGAAAGGTAACCTTTTGCTCATTTGTTTATATTTATTATTAACAAGAAATAGTTTCTACCTGAAACAGCATTAACAAAATGTGCTTTCACATTTGTCATTTACTTTGCAAAACCTTACACTGTGTGACGCATAAAAATTAAAAATGAGCGAAGCTTAGAACTATAAAAGGTTGCTGTAGAATGTTTAACCATACAATGATATGTCTGTTTTGTTTTATGGTTGGTTTATACAACGAACCTATATTTTTTAGAGACGACACTTTAATTGCTGCGCGAAAGCAATAGCATATCAAGGAATAATGAAGAAAATTGTTAGACCAATGTAACATAATCACTTCTGCAAAAATAGAATAGAATTTTAAAAACTCCTCTATAAAAGTGAACCAAGCTTGAACCAATATAGAAAAACGTTCTTTCACATTTGGCATTTGATTTAACATATTTTAACCCTTGGCACTCCATTGCGGAGACATCATCTTTCCTTCCGAAATTTGTTTTTGGCACCAGTAATAAAGGAAAATAAAATTTCCTATCTTCACTATCAACACTATCTTTTGTGAATTAAGTTACGAATCCCAGTTTTTAATCTCATTTCTAATAATTTGAAATTTCTGATATTACTGATTTCAAGTAAATGATAATATTTTATTTAAGTTCTAATGAAAATCAGTGAAGTTTTTCCCAGTTCAAAGTTTACGCACAGTAGTTCATAAAATATCTGTTTCCAAAATTTATGAAAATAGATAATATCTGATACAAAGAAAAGAGGGTAGTTGAACCCTAAAAATAAATGAAAATATAAATGAATAATATATTATATTAAGAAAAATTGGAAAAATTCAATTCGTATAACAGGGTTCGCACAACACTACCACTAAATTTTTACAGTATTTTCAATGCATTTCCACTGCAGAAAAATGTTGCGAAAATTGCAAATCGAGGAGGCGGTAATGAATTCTGTTTCTTAAGGGTAATATATAAATTTTCTTATCATTTATAGTGGTGCCAGAGTCCTTACAAAATATAAGGAGTGTGCGAACCCTGTTATAAAGTAAATTACTGTCGCTAATAAAAAGACAGTTTATAATCTTGATTGCAAATTTTGTTTGACTGCGAATTAAAAACTGTTTGATGCCTTCCAATTTTCGTACCTTATTTCCTGTATTCATTATTTCTATCTATGGGAGTTTAATCATAAGTTGCTGAAAATAAAAAAAAGTCAATATTTCAATTCCGAAATATTAGTATTAAAAGTTGCGAAGACTTGACAATATGGTCTCTAATGGGTTTATTTCTATAACCTGAAATCAATTGAAAGTAGCAAATGGTGAAAATACACCAAGTGTATTTTTACCATTTGAAGTGAATGAAGACCGCGCCTGCTTCTACAGAGGCCGTAGAGTGCTGGGAATTCATGCGATGTAGTTTGAGAACGCCAGATGCGCGTGACAGCTTAGATGCACATAAGACATCGTTCCTAACAGGAATACCTCAAAATTGTGTCAATGCGCTGTCGTTTAACTTTTAACGGTGGAAATATGAGTCCTAATAAAATCTATCATCGAATGCAAAATGTGTAAATCACGGAATGTATGTCTTGCAAATTGCTATTCCCATGGAGTAGAGTCTTTCGTAGATGTAGAAGACCACATGCGCTTGATCTGGTCGGTGATTTGTCGTCAGTATTGTATCTTAGACTATGAAAATTCCTACATCAAGGGAATACGATCTGCGTGACATACACTCCGTACTATACAAATTTTGCATTCAACGATAGATTTCACTAACACACATTTTCTTCTGTTAAAAATTCACGACCGCATGTTGCATCGTTTGAAGGCATCCATGATACAAACGATGTTTTTTAACGTGCTTCCGTGCTATCGCAAACGCATCTAGCGGGATAACATGCATTTCCAGCACTCTCCACCTTCTATAGAAGTAAAATGGAACCAGTTCTCTTCAGATGGTGGAGTTATTACAGCAATGTCATTTTCCTTTAGGCGACCCTTATATTTATTTATAACAACATTATAAGTAACTTTTGCGCATCTGTGTATTTATGCGTTGAATATAATATCAGAATTACCCAATCGACTTCAAAAATAACAGTAGAAAATACTGGTAATCATCTCTATTTGAACATAGATAATGTTTTATGTCAATACAACGACCAAAAAATAGATTCAGAAGATAATTTTTGATGTGTACAGCTTTAGGTACAATTGTTGTATTATATGACACTGTGAAGATTTGGCGGAATGGTCGGATGGAGTTATAAATAAAGAGAAGAAAACGTATACTGTGCCGTCTACCAGTTGCGAGTGAAGTAACTGAGGAGTTTGTCACAAGATAGCAGTGTTTTAATTTAATCGGATCAAGCTTTTGATTAATCGTCGGCGTTTACTTCCCATAAATAAAATTTCTTATTTAAACTCCTTATTTTGAAATGGAATATCTTGTTACCACATTAGAACCATCATTTATTTCCAGTTCTGTTGCAAAATGCCAGCTACAAAATGTCACCTAATCATGTGTACAGGTTTAGGTACTATTGTTGTATCATACGACCCTGTGAAGGTTTGGTGGAATAGAGTTATGCATAAATAGGGGAAGACATATACTGTGCTGTCTACCAGTTGCGACTGAAGTAAATGAGGAGATTGTCACAAGCTGGCACTGTTTTTTTTTTATTTACTAGGGGGGCTCCGCCCTCCTGCTCGCTACGCTCGCCAACCCCCCCCCCCCCCCGCATAATCGTTTCGCGATTCCAAGGTGTAGGCTACCCCTGCGTGCTGCGCTCGCCAATACCCTATGGAATCGCTTCGCGATACCTTATTTTCCATACACTCAATTTTGGAATTCCTCTCATAAACGTACACTTATTAAAATACCGAGCATTAAATATCCATAAAAAACCAGGAAAATCTACCAAAATAGCAGCATAAGGGGAAAAAAAGGAAGTGTACTCATTTCTAAGTCCACCCGAGATGGAGCCCTTTCCTGATTGGTCTATTCGACCCATAGAAGGTGTGGTCCACCCGGACGCGTTATTTCCGGAAACCTTACACATCAGCATCATTCCAGGAGTCATTCCTTTTGAGGCTAGTTTTTTTTTTTTTTTTTTTTTTTTTTTTTTTAACTATAGAAGGATTTAAGGCTTCATACTAGGCCAAGAAAAAGACCCGGGTGATAATGTAAGGTCTATGGAAGCGTTTTCAAATATCTCGCTCAAATTTTAATATTTTTACATGATTTTTTTTTTTTTTTTTTTTTTTTTTTTTGCATAGGATAGCTGAGTACAATTCACAACCGGCCTAGTTTTTACTTTTTCGATTTTACTTATATATTTGTTATATTACGATAGTTTCAGTATCAGAACCGGATTAAACCAGTTTTGAAAGTTAAAGTAATAAAAAAAAAAAATCTGAAACCAAAACTGAAAAAGTAAAAACTGTTTGCGCCGGTTGTGGATCGTCCTCAGCTATCTTGTGCGAAAATATCATGTAAAAATATTAAAATTTGGGCGAAATATTTGAAAAGAACGCTTCCATAGATTTTACATTATCATCTGGGTCTTTTTCTGTGCCTAGTGTGAAGCCTTAAATAAATAATAATAATAATAAAAACCAGTGCCAACTTGTGACAATATCCTCAGTTACTTCAGTCGCCTTAATCGCATCAAGTTTTTGATTGCCGTCGGCGCATACTTCCCACCGGTAAATCGTAATAGAAAATTTCTTCCTGTCAAAGCTCCTTAGATTTTGAAAAATATTTTATAAATATGATTAAAATTTCTATCTGTTTTTACTACTGCTAGTTTGCCAAAGCATTGTAATCTTTTTCACTGATACTGACAAAAAGTTGCCTAGATTGTCACAAAATGCGGAAACGCAATCATGACTATCTCCAAAGTAAACTTCTACCATTAAAAATTAATATGTGTTTTTGCCATTATTTATGACTGAAATATTGCATTCATAATACGCTTAAATAAAGAGAAAAATTTTATTTAATTTTACTGGTAAAAGTTCTTCCGGCGGTAATCGGCCGTTGTGAAACGGTTATAGTTAAAGTGTCACTATTATAAGGTTATGTCAATTATTTTTTATTAATAATTCCAATAATAGTGGTTATATATACTGAAGTATATTATTTTATATAGTATAATAATTATGTAATGGTGGTTTGACGGAAAATTTTTACTACGACCTAATTTATTTTTATTACGAATTATAACAATTTTAAATGCGAAATTAAAAAAAAAAAGATTTGGACTCGAGTTAGTATTCTAAACAAAAAGGTCAATGTGCGTAAATATGATGACCTCATTAACGCAATCAAATTTTTTTTTAACTAAAGCAATTTAAGATAATTTAAGATATACATAATTAAGATACTTAAGATTGCTTATACATTTAATAAACTTTCTTTTTGTAATTTGTTAAAAAATATCGAACAGTCGAAATAATTTCAGTGTCTTTAAGTAAGCAGAACATTTTATGTAATTAAATGTCCTGTGGTGCTAGGGAACCCAAGATTTTAATTAAAACTCTACCTACGAAAAGAAAATTTTTTTCTGGCATAATTTCTTTGATTAAAGAAACTAGAATTAATTAATTCCTTATTAGTGCAGCTATAAATGTGTTTGCTAGAGGTTTTTTTTTTCTAAATCTACAAAATATAATGTAACCACTAAGGAAAATATACAACGAAAGTGTAGAAACATGAATATATTATCAAGATTTAAACATGGATCTATGAAAATGAGAAATTGACAGGTCCTCAAAATGATGAAATTTCAATGGTAATTGGTTTAGCTTCAGCTCATTACCACTGGAAAAAACTTCCACCAGTAAATTTAAATAGAAATTGTATCCTTATTTAAACTGAAACAGTATTAACTACAGCCGAAACAAATGTTTATTTGTACTGGTGGAAGATTACTTCGGCGATAGTCACGCACAACGTTTCCGCCGTAATTGATACAAACTAAACAATTTCCTCTCAGTGTTAGTGAAATTTAATAACCGGAACAACTTTAATCTATAAAAAGGAATAATATTTTTTTCATACTAAGGTACTCAGCATTCTATGAGTTGTGCTCACCAATCCCCATTCAGATACCCCAAATTCTAAAAGTATGATAATTTCATCGGCTTTAAAAAGATTGAATTATAATTTAAAAGAACAGTGGCAATCTCTCTATAAACGGTAATTAATATTCATTTTCCTTCAATTGGAGAGTTTAAAGCCAAATCAACCGCTATTAAGTGTGACAATGGCTGTCTTCGTTTAAAAAGATAGTTAAATATTTTAAGACACGCTAATATAAAATGAATTAAGTAAACAGAGTCTTTGTCTGTTCATGTTTTATAACAACGCTATAAGGAAGTTTTTTAAAAGCCATTTTAAATGCATCGTTTTAAATCTGACGTAATTTTCACCAAAGTTTTCTTATGTGTGTGTATATATATATATATATATATATATATATATATATATATATATATACATAACATATATACAACAATAGTTGAAAATATTATCTCAAAATATGAAAATAAATGTTTCGCACAAATATATTTTTAAATTTAAACTGTTTTGCATTGTTATTGTTTGATCATTTCAAATATGACATAATTTATATTTACTGCTTTTAACGCATAATAATGAATTTATAAATTTTAATTTTTATTTCTCTTTGTAATATAAGGTTTCGCACAATTTTACTACTAAATTTTAACAGTATTTTCAAAGTATTTTACTGCAAAAAAAATATATTGCGAAATTTGAGAATAAAGCTGATGGTTGAAAATTCTGTTTCTTAACCTCTTCACTGATCAATATTTTTGAAAAAAAAAAACTTTCAAATAATGGCTATTTTTTTTTTTTTTTCATGTCTTTTATAGAATTTTTAATCTTTTATCGCCAGTTTTTCAAAACAGAAATTTTTGCCTTAATTGAAACTGAAAAATGCTCAGATTAAAAAATGTTATATTTACTGGTGAGAATAATAAGTCACGATTGTAATTCAGATGCCTGTACGTGGTAAACGCAAATCATGATTGGCAAAAAACACCACTTGTAAATAGATGTAATATTTATTATTTTTTTAATAGAGCAATTTTTTAATACTTAACCCAGTGTTGCTAGATAGGCTATTTTTTTAACTCAAATTATTAAATGGCATTACTTTTTGTAAATGATAAAATGCGCTTAAAATAATGACGTGTTAATTAAGTCATAAGCAAAGGAAATTTTACCGTTTAAAATAATTGGTGCCAATGAAAAAATAAAAAAGAATACTGCCCAGTTAAACTGATGGACTTGAGCTCACAGGCTACAAATACTAATTGTACATTAAAGCCTTATATTGTCAAGGGTTAATTTCGTTCGAAAAAAAATTAAGAAGGGGAAACAGCTCTCCCCTTTTCTCTTTTTTTTATATTTAATCATTGAACCTCCTATACTATCAAAGACATGCTTTATCATATAAAAAATCTATATCCAAAATTCAGAGCAAATGAGATAATTCTTAATAAAAACCCATTTAGCATTTATATAATTTAAAAGGAGTTATCCCCCTCTTTTATACTTAACCATTAAACTTCCAAAACTATTCAGAGATTTGAACGAATTCTGACAATTCTGCTTGAAAAACCCATTTATATAAATTAAGGGGGGGACATTAGAACCCCTGTTCCCCCTATTTATACTTATTCAATGAACACCTAATAACAGTCACGGAATCGCCTCATCAGAATGATCCTAATCTAAATTTTGAACGAAAACTTAATTCTGCATGAAAATCCCATTTATATCAACTAAGGGGAGGGGCATCAGCCCCCCATTCCCCCTCTTATACATATCGAATGAACTCCAAAACTAATCAGGGAAGCGACTTGTCAGGATATACCTGATTACATACAAAATTTCAAGTGGATCGGATATTTTTATCATGAGTTATCGCATTACGCACGAACGTACGAACGTACGAACGTACATACAGAACGGACGGGCACATAAGCTCTCAGGCTATGATAGCCTGTGAGCTAAAAAAGTAAAGGAAACTGATTTAAAAAAGAAAAACGCGGTGCTAATCAAATACAATTTGTGTAAGAGATACACTCTCAAAAGGGTTAATCTAGATTTATTTTTCTATCAAAAAATATTGTTTTTTCTCCTGAAAAATTCCTTGAACTGGTCCCCGCTGGATTTTATTACATTTTCCTAATTTAAGAGACATGTGTCTTTTTATCGATATAAGAAACTATTATTCATGTTGAACTATAAGCCAATGTTGCGTTGTGAGTTAAAAATACTGTATGACCAACATTCGTACTCTCCTTCGGGTTTTCAAAGTATCTGTTCCGAAATTTCTATTTAATACTTAAGTCGTAGAATTCGTTGAGTTAATCGCAGATTTTGAACATTTTTTTCGATTAAATAAAGGAATAATCCAGTGAAAAAACATCTGTCAAACTGTACGCATCCCATATATTTAACACCGAGATGAATTTTCTGTAACTTTAACGTTAATGACAAAATTTTAACAAAATTTTCAACAGATTTGTCTTTTTTATACTAAATGGTACTGATTTACGAGAAGAGTCGCAAATGCCGCAACATTTCGAGCAGTTTCGCCCCATGCCACGTACTGTATCATGCATTCCAAACAGCAGTTGATACTTTTCTTAGTAATTTCCTATGTTGAACTATGTAATTTGCTACATGAAAAAAACAGTAGTATGTATTGTGCATTGGCACTACTTTTAATGATGGAACAATGGTTAAAGATAAGCTAACAAATGTTCAAAATAACGATGTTTCCACTGTAACCGGTATCGCAACGACTTATTACTCTTGGAGCAAATTCCACCAATAAATTTAAATAGAAATTGTTTGTTTTACTTATGACATTGATGAAGAATTTATGTCATAATTATAGCCAAAAATGTGTTTGTTTTTACTGGTGGAAGTTTACTTCAGTGGTAGTCCGGTCCTGCGTTTTCCCCACATTGCCACCATCAAAACAAACACCGGCCAATGTCAATGCACGAGATTATTAATACATCGGCCAACTTCATAAGCAGGGGTGCAAAAATCTAGGCGCCAGCAGGCAGTTTCTCACCACAAAATTTATTTCGTTTTTTTTTTTTTTTTTTCGTCTAATATTTCGTGTAAAATTCCTACTAAAATGCTATTAAATTTTGAGCGAAAAAAACTTTAAAATTTTAGTGGTGAGAGACTACTCTCTGGCGCCTAGATTTTTGCACCCCTGTTCATAAGTAAAAATAAATAGAAATTTTTACTAAATTTGTGAGACAAATCTTGCATGAACAGGCTAAAAAATAGAAAAAAAAGATCTATTCAAAATTTATTTGTTTGTCTCATGAAATTATGAATGAAGAACTAACATATCTTCAAAATAGTAAAGCTTTAACTGAATCCGGTTTCGTAGTGGCTCCTTACCGCCGGTGCAAACTTCTATCAGTAAATTCGATTTAAAATTTTCTTCTTATTTAAACACCTTATTAATAGAGAATTTCTGTCATAATCATGGCTAAAAACGTATATTTTGTTTACGGGTGGGAGTTTTCTTCAGCGTTAGTCAGGTCTTGCGTTTCACCCATACTTTGACAATCTTAATAACCACCGGTAAATGTCAATCCGAGAGATTGTAACAAACCAGCTTTCGTCAGTAAAAACGAATGAAAAATTTAACTACATTTGTGTGCGAAACGTAACATGAATAAACCGTTAAAATAATGCGAAATTTTTGGCTACAGTGTCTAGAAATATATAGTTTGGAATACAACAAGTGAAGCTCTATCCAGAATATTACGTTTTCACCGCAGAGCGCCATGATCAAGTTTACTGGGCTGAATGAATAGAAATTCTGTGTGTTTTTAGATAACTATGATGCAATCTAAATTATGAGAAACTTATTTTTCAAAGATAAATTTTGCGAAGCACCGAAGTAAAAAGATTTATGTTTTAATATTCGATACATTTGGGATGGGTGAAAATTATTCTAAATTCATTGCAGTCATTCAAGAATGTATTTTCAATTCATTTCATATCACATTTCTTTTAAATGCTGTAATGAATGCTTATTGTTTACAATCTCAAACGATCAATTCGATGGCAGTTTCGTCTAAACAAACGTAATATATCGGAAACATGCGATTTCCACTTTATATTTCTAAACGTTGTACTTCGGCGGTCATCAGAAACTGTTGATTCGATGATAGTGACATCAGCTATTTAGTGACAATCTCAGTTACTTCAATCGAAACTGGTTAATTCTACAACTATATGCCTATTGCCTACTCTTTATTCATAATTCCATTCATTCATAGAATTTTCAGGAGGGATAGTGCTGTTTCTCAACGCGTTATCGCATCATCCCTCTTTTGTGTACAAATGCTCTCTCTCTGTGCAACAATTTGTAAATGTCACGAGAATTTACTGTAAGAATAGTTAATTAGCAGATCCTCATTATATCTGTTATTCACAGCTGTGTTTTCGTGTATTTTAGGTATATTTCGTATGAAATACTACCTATTGGCGTCGTTTTCATGTTGGAAATTCTGAAAATGTTTTGCGGATCTACACCGATCATGTCTCCTAGGCCCCAAAACTACCATCAGTAAAAATCTTTGCATATCTTTTTATTTATCTGTATATATATCTATCGGTCTATATTACTTTTTTATGGACATGATAACTTTTATAATTCTGCTCAAATCTCTTCAAAACTGATACATAAAGTAAAGGGACATAAAATCTCGGTCAAGTTCGTTAATGGGCAAAATCGGACCAAGGGGGTAGAAATAAGGAGGGTTTTTGTGAAAACAGAAAAAACCTCATAATTTCTTAATTAAAATAGATATCGAATCAATTTAAAGTTTATAATACTTCTAAAAAATAGACCAAACGTTTATGCATGACAGATTTTTGATAAAAATTAAAGTCACTCAGGAAGCGAAAAAAATAGGGCTTTTGGGAGAAAAAAAAATCATAACTTTGTCAATTCTCAAGTTATCAAATAAAATATTTCTTTTATATAAATGCTCTTAATATTATCTAAAACTTTTGTATTTACAAGTTTTTTTATAAGACCAACTCTTATCGCAAAAAAATAAATAAATAAATAAAAATAAATAAAAACAAAAACAAAAAGGGGGTTGAAAACAGAAAAAAATCCATAACTCCGTCAATTCGTAAGATATCAAACCCGATTAAATTTATTTTACATCTTCTTAAAAGTATCTAAAATTTTTATGTCGACAAGTTTTTTATAAAGCCAATTCTTATAGCAAAATTAATTGAGCAAAAACAGGAATTGAAAAAAAAATTTCAAATCCAAACTGTTTATATTCTGACTCATTTTTAAATTTATTTTTGTTTTTAAACGCATCCAAATGGCAGGCTCTCTTATTTAAGAACTATATAAAGTAACGCATCGGCCAGTTTTTTTTTTTTTTTTTTTTTTTTTTTTACAAATGATATATTTCAAAAAATGCTTTCAAAACAGACATTTTGAACAGAATTTCCTGAAGCAATCGTGATTTAAAAATTAGAAATTATTCAAACAACAATCTGCTTATTTTCTGACTCATTTTTGAATCTATTTTTGCTCTCAAACCCATCTAATTGACATGCTCTCTTATTTAGGAACTATTGTTCATTTGCCACATTGTTTTTTTTTTTTTTTTTTTTTTTTTTTGATAAAGTTAAAATATATTTCAAAAAGTGCTATGAAAGTAAGGCAATTTGAACAAAATTTTCCAAAGTGATCGTGATTGAAGGATTGAGAGTGTATTCAAATAACAAATTGCTTATTTGCTAACGTTGAAACGTTGAATGCAAATGATTAATTTGCAAACGTTTTTAATTTACAATTCCTCTTATTAGGAAATATATAACGTTCCATATTGGTCGATTTTTTTATAAAGTCAGAATAGATTTCAAAAAATGCTGTCAAAGTGGGAATTTGAGTCGAATTTTACTTAAGATGATGCTGATAGAACCAGTACTTATAGAAAAATGAAATTAAAAATTTTTTAAAAGCGGCCAAATAAAGTTGCTAAACTGGGTTAATCTCTAGCCATATTTTATTTTTTGTTGTTGAAATGAGCGCTTAACTTCGAAATCTACCACCGCCTACAGTCCAAACCGACAAGGATTTTTTCAAAAATAAATAAGTTGCAGTAGGCCAGAATTTCTAGTCAAGTTTTATAAAAATATTTCACATCAGAATTTTGATTTTAAATAGTTTAGCTTTTTTTATTAACGGAACAATGGAACAGTGTAGTTAATTTCTGGATTCTTTAGTTGCCAGGCAACTTAACATTCAGTGTGACAAGTAAGAATATTTTTCAATGCAATGGGAGCCCCATATGAATGTTTAGGCGTGTCTGGTGGCCACAAAAAAAGTAAATAAAGGGGGGAAAAAACAAGATTGTTTTGTTAATGTAGCAATATAATTTTTTTTTAAAGGAAAAAGAAAAGAAAAGAGGAAAATGTCTATTAGATCCATAAATTGGGCTCGATTAATAAAAAAGTTTTAAAAGAACGAGCTGCTGATAAAATAATATTTTACTTCATTTAGCATTAATAAGAGTTCAATTTCAGAAAATGCAACATTCTTATTAGTATATAATCTATTAAACTACATATCTATATTTTAAGTAGTTAAGTTCGTTATATTCTAATTGATAATGTAACTATTCTGCTATTTGAAAAAACCCTTACGAAGTCTATTATCCTGTGTTCCCCTTTTTTATAAAATTTTACACTTTTTAATTAGGAAATGAATATTTCAAAAGTAGTAACATAAAATACATTTTAAAAAAATAATACAGGTAAAATTTTACTTTTTCTGCTCTTAAAATTAATTAAGAATGCCTTTAAAATTAATTCAAAGATCGCAAATAGAATTTGTTCGCCAATAAACGTGAATAGATAAAATTATAACAAACTAAATCACTAACGTTTCTTAAAACATATATTTGTATACTTATGTTATACTATGTTATAAATAATTAAAACTTATTTTTATGGTTTTTAAAAACACTTTGTCATCTTTAACAAAATTAAATGCATTCTAATTTATCGCTAAAAGAAAGCCTTTTCGTCCTCTTTATCATTTCTTTCACTATATAAATATTCTAAAAATTCTTATATTAGGTGAATTTTAGTAATTTTTATATTCTCTCAAGCTATTTTTTTAAAATGTAATGAAAATAGTTTCCCGATTATATTATTAATATTTTTATGCATTTATTTTTTATTAGTACTTATTTTACTAAGATTACATCTGTTTTTATTACTATTATTTTTACTTTAAATTTCATAATGCTTATTTTATTGCAATTTTGGATTGATATTGATGATCTTATTACAAAAATATACTATAAACGCAATCAGGGTGGCAAGTGATCAGGGGAAAACACAGCCTTCATAATAATATAAAGGGATTAAAAAGGAGAACTTAAGAAAATGTTGATATTTAATACTTTTTTTGGCTGTGTTTTTCTCTGATCACTCTCCACCATGATATTGAGAATTTTTATTAAATTTGAGTTAATAAAAAATATATACATGTAAAGCAGTAATAACATCAGAGCCATAGCTAGAAATGAAAATAGGGGAGGCTCATGAAAATGTACGGGGGGGGGGGGTCATATTTTTTCTCTCTCTGACGCAGAATGATAAACTAGTACATACTCACACTGTAGGTACTATGTTTCTTATTAAACTTTATAATAACTTGATTTTATGCGAAGAAAAGAATAGGATGATGAAAAATTCGAGTGTATAACTAGAGCGATATTAGTCATCATGTTAGCTTCAAAAGATCAAATAAGATGAGCGAGTGTTGGAATACTTATTTTAGTTACAATTTGTATTTCTATAAAACTGTGAAAGGGCTTCAAAACGAAATTAAAATTTTTAAAAGAATTTCGTTTGGAATTTCAGAACAGAAATTCATTTAGTGTCCTAGGAATCTTTTTGAGGACAGGCTCAAAATGTGTTAGGGGGAGCTGACCCCCCCTTAGCTAAGGCACTGACAAGGAAGGTCTCCATACGGGCATACCCCGAAAAATCTGAAAAAATTACAAAACGTTCTTCTCGTGTGGATATATACGTTTATAAAAAAAATTCATTCCTTGCCCTTCATGCAATTTTTACGTGTAATAGCACTTTTAGTCGGATGTCTAAAAGTGCTATTACACGTAAAAATTGCAAGCGACAAAAATTGCCTGCGTTTTTTCGTTTTCTTAGCATTTCATTGGCTGTTCGAGAAGAGTCTTTACCTTCATTTGGATTTCCAAGCATTTGATTGGCTCTTACTGGCGACTCGCTTCGTTCCAGGCGTAAAGGTGATCGTGATTGAAGGATTGAGAGTGTATTCAAATAACAAATTGCTTATTTGCTAACGTTGAAACGTTGAATGCAAATGATTAATTTGCAAACGTTTTTAATTTACAATTCCTCTTATTAGGAAATATATAACGTTCCATATTGGTCGATTTTTTTATAAAGTCAGAATAGATTTCAAAAAATGCTGTCAAAGTGGGAATTTGAGTCGAATTTTACTTAAGATGATGCTGATAGAACCAGTACTTATAGAAAAATGAAATTAAAAAATTTTTAAAAGCGGCCAAATAAAGTTGCTAAACTGGGTTAATCTCTAGCCATATTTTATTTTTTGTTGTTGAAATGAGCGCTTAACTTCGAAATCTACCACCGCCTACAGTCCAAACCGACAAGGATTTTTTCAAAAATAAATAAGTTGCAGTAGGCCAGAATTTCTAGTCAAGTTTTATAAAAATATTTCACATCAGAATTTTGATTTTAAATAGTTTAGCTTTTTTTATTAACGGAACAATGGAACAGTGTAGTTAATTTCTGGTTTCTTTAGTTGCCAGGCAACTTAACATTCAGTGTGACAAGTAAGAATATTTTTCAATGCAATGGGAGCCCCATATGAATGTTTAGGCGTGTCTGGTGGCCGCAAAAAAAGTAAATAAAGGGGGGAAAAAACAAGATTGTTTTGTTAATGTAGCAATATAATTTTTTTTTAAAGGAAAAAGAAAAGAAAAGAGGAAAATGTCTATTAGATCCATAAATTGGGCTCGATTAATAAAAAAGTTTTAAAAGAACGAGCTGCTGATAAAATAATATTTTACTTCATTTAGCATTAATAAGAGTTCAATTTCAGAAAATGCAACATTCTTATTAGTATATAATCTATTAAACTACATATCTATATTTTAAGTAGTTAAGTTCGTTATATTCTAATTGATAATGTAACTATTCTGCTATTTGAAAAAACCCTTACGAAGTCTATTATCCTGTGTTCCCCTTTTTTATAAAATTTTACACTTTTTAATTAGGAAATGAATATTTCAAAAGTAGTAACATAAAATACATTTTAAAAAAATAATACAGGTAAAATTTTACTTTTTCTGCTCTTAAAATTAATTAAGAATGCCTTTAAAATTAATTCAAAGATCGCAAATAGAATTTGTTCGCCAATAAACGTGAATAGATAAAATTATAACAAACTAAATCACTAACGTTTCTTAAAACATATATTTGTATACTTATGTTATACTATGTTATAAATAATTAAAACTTATTTTTATGGTTTTTAAAAACACTTTGTCATCTTTAACAAAATTAAATGCATTCTAATTTATCGCTAAAAGAAAGCCTTTTCGTCCTCTTTATCATTTCTTTCACTATATAAATATTCTAAAAATTCTTATATTAGGTGAATTTTAGTAATTTTTATATTCTCTCAAGCTTTTTTTTTAAAATGTAATGAAAATAGTTTCCCGATTATATTATTAATATTTTTATGCATTTATTTTTTATTAGTACTTATTAGGATGAGCGAAGCGAATCCTCTACTAGTCCACTCAAATTACAATTTGTCGTACGCTTTACAAAAAAACTATTCAATATTTTAACTTCAAATTAAACACAAAAATAAATTATGATCAGTAGATTTGCAGAATATAATTTTTTTTACAGTAAAACGTTAAAAAAATTATTATTTTAATTAATTTATTTTGCATGCATTTCCAATACGGACGCATTTTAGCAAATAAATAAAAAATGAAATGCGTATATTTTCAGAAAAAAAAAGTTTAAATCATGGAGTAAATAATTATAGATAGAATCATGATTAATTTATTAAATAAAACATGTTTTCATTATCCCGCAAAATCGTTTGCACAGATGACACTTAAACATTTAAAAAAATTGTATTATGGATTTTTTTTTTTTTTTTTTTTTTTTTTTTTTTTTTTTGTAAACTGGCAACAAAATAATTGTAAACAAATAAAATTAATTCTTAAATTTGTTATATAAATGAAAAATTAAAAGATCTGCGTGAAGTTGTTGGTTCAAGCTCTTTATAAATATTTTTGCGAAGGTCGTATTGTGGCTAAATAATATCGACTCATTAATCAGAAGGATTTTATAGAAAAATAAGACTTTAATAAGTTCGCAAACACAATAATAATTATTCGTGAAAACGTCACTGCGAGAATGAGAGAGCGCTTCTTTAAAAAGTAATTCCATTAATTGAGTTGCCATTCACAGAAAGTAAAAAGTTCTCCCACGCGGAGAGAATTACAGCAATTCTCATACGCTAACATGTATAAAAACGAAGAAATTAAAATAAAATGTTTTACAGTTAAAAATTCATAGTATCAACGAAAGCAGATTTAAAATGTTTTTTCCAGAAAATAGGATTTTGAAGAAGTAACTTTCTTCAAGCTTTCTTCAAATATATTATTCTAAAATAGCTATCAAAGATTATCGGATGTTGATTACAAAGATTCGCGTTTGTAATGAACGAAAGGTGGCGTTTTATAGACCTGATAATCGTTTGTTTACGTAATGCTGTTTGTTCCATGCAGCTGGAGCAAGCGAATCATTGCTAGCATTGTGTTGCTGTCATGGTATTTTGCCATGAGTAAGTCAAATGTACTTTTTTATATTATAGATCTAAACTTTGTGTATAAAATTTTGATTTTAGATAATTTTAATACAAAGAACCCAACGTTGCATGCGTTATAGAAATGTTTATTTATTTATTTATTATAGAACTGTTTATTTATTTATCGGGCTTTTAAACACAGATTTCAGCGGAAGATGCTCACGGTATCAGTTCTATTTCGTTTCAGACATTATCCGCGAGAGGGCGTCTATTTCATTTCAAACGCGAATTGGAAACATGCATATTTCAAACAATTAGAAAACACCAGTGGCTACTTGAAATTGTAAAAACATCTTTAAAAGAGCTGTTAGTTGAAAATTTAAAAAAAAAAATTGTAAAAGTTTGCTTCAAAAATATCTTATTATGCCAGTTTTACATCATAAATAAAAAATTAAAATGCGCCAAAACATAAAATAACGTTTTTGTTTAATAAAGATGCAAAAATAATAATTAAAAAAAATATTGTTACTTTCAAATATCTGTTTTATAAAATAATGCTTCGCGAATCCAAACAAAGCATGGCTTTTGCTAGTTTTACTAAGATTACATCTGTTTTTATTACTATTATTTTTACTTTAAATTTCATAATGCTTATTTTATTGCAATTTTGGATTGATATTGATGATCTTATTACAAAAATATACTATAAACGCAATCAGGGTGGCAAGTGATCAGGGGAAAACACAGCCTTCATAATAATATAAAGGGATTAAAAAGGAGAACTTAAGAAAATGTTGATATTTAATACTTTTTTTGGCTGTGTTTTTCTCTGATCACTCTCCACCATGATATTGAGAATTTTTATTAAATTTGAGTTAATAAAAAATATATACATGTAAAGCAGTAATAACATCAGAGCCATAGCTAGAAATGAAAATAGGGGAGGCTCATGAAAATGTACGGGGGGGGGGGGGGAGTCATATTTTTTCTCTCTCTGACGCAGAATGATAAACTAGTACATACTCACACTGTAGGTACTATGTTTCTTATTAAACTTTATAATAACTTGATTTTATGCGAAGAAAAGAATAGGATGATGAAAAATTCGAGTGTATAACTAGAGCGATATTAGTCATCATGTTAGCTTCAAAAGATCAAATAAGATGAGCGAGTGTTGGAATACTTATTTTAGTTACAATTTGTATTTCTATAAAACTGTGAAAGGGCTTCAAAACGAAATTAAAATTTTTAAAAGAATTTCGTTTGGAATTTCAGAACAGAAATTCATTTAGTGTCCTAGGAATCTTTTTGAGGACAGGCTCAAAATGTGTTAGGGGGAGCTGACCCCCCCTTAGCTAAGGCACTGACAAGGAAGGTCTCCATACGGGCATACCCCGAAAAATCTGAAAAAATTACAGAACGTTCTTCTCGTGTGGATATATACGTTTATAAAAAAATTTCATTCCTTGCCCTTCATGCAATTTTTACGTGTAATAGCACTTTTAGTCGGATGTCTAAAAGTGCTATTACACGTAAAAATTGCAAGCGACAAAAATTGCCTGCGTTTTTTCGTTTTCTTAGCATTTCATTGGCTGTTCGAGAAGAGTCTTTACCTTCATTTGGATTTCCAAGCATTTGATTGGCTCTTACTGGCGACTCGCTTCGTTCCAGGCGTAAAGGTGATCGTGATTGAAGGATTGAGAGTGTATTCAAATAACAAATTGCTTATTTGCTAACGTTGAAACGTTGAATGCAAATGATTAATTTGCAAACGTTTTTAATTTACAATTCCTCTTATTAGGAAATATATAACGTTCCATATTGGTCGATTTTTTTATAAAGTCAGAATAGATTTCAAAAAATGCTGTCAAAGTGGGAATTTGAGTCGAATTTTACTTAAGATGATGCTGATAGAACCAGTACTTATAGAAAAATAAAATTAAAAAATTTTTAAAAGCGGCCAAATAAAGTTGCTAAACTGGGTTAATCTCTAGCCATATTTTATTTTTTGTTGTTGAAATGAGCGCTTAACTTCGAAATCTACCACCGCCTACAGTCCAAACCGACAAGGATTTTTTCAAAAATAAATAAGTTGCAGTAGGCCAGAATTTCTAGTCAAGTTTTATAAAAATATTTCACATCAGAATTTTGATTTTAAATAGTTTAGCTTTTTTTATTAACGGAACAATGGAACAGTGTAGTTAATTTCTGGTTTCTTTAGTTGCCAGGCAACTTAACATTCAGTGTGACAAGTAAGAATATTTTTCAATGCAATGGGAGCCCCATATGAATGTTTAGGCGTGTCTGGTGGCCGCAAAAAAAGTAAATAAAGGGGGGAAAAAACAAGATTGTTTTGTTAATGTAGCAATATAATTTTTTTTTAAAGGAAAAAGAAAAGAAAAGAGGAAAATGTCTATTAGATCCATAAATTGGGCTCGATTAATAAAAAAGTTTTAAAAGAACGAGCTGCTGATAAAATAATATTTTACTTCATTTAGCATTAATAAGAGTTCAATTTCAGAAAATGCAACATTCTTATTAGTATATAATCTATTAAACTACATATCTATATTTTAAGTAGTTAAGTTCGTTATATTCTAATTGATAATGTAACTATTCTGCTATTTGAAAAAACCCTTACGAAGTCTATTATCCTGTGTTCCCCTTTTTTATAAAATTTTACACTTTTTAATTAGGAAATGAATATTTCAAAAGTAGTAACATAAAATACATTTTAAAAAAATAATACAGGTAAAATTTTACTTTTTCTGCTCTTAAAATTAATTAAGAATGCCTTTAAAATTAATTCAAAGATCGCAAATAGAATTTGTTCGCCAATAAACGTGAATAGATAAAATTATAACAAACTAAATCACTAACGTTTCTTAAAACATATATTTGTATACTTATGTTATACTATGTTATAAATAATTAAAACTTATTTTTATGGTTTTTATAAACACTTTGTCATCTTTAACAAAATTAAATGCATTCTAATTTATCGCTAAAAGAAAGCCTTTTCGTCCTCTTTATGATTTCTTTCACTATATAAATATTCTAAAAATTCTTATATTAGGTGAATTTTAGTAATTTTTATATTCTCTCAAGCTATTTTTTTAAAATGTAATGAAAATAGTTTCCCGATTATATTATTAATATTTTTATGCATTTATTTTTTATTAGTACTTATTTTACTAAGATTACATCTGTTTTTATTACTATTATTTTTACTTTAAATTTCATAATGCTTATTTTATTGCAATTTTGGATTGATATTGATGATCTTATTACAAAAATATACTATAAACGCAATCAGGGTGGCAAGTGATCAGGGGAAAACACAGCCTTCATAATAATATAAAGGGATTAAAAAGGAGAACTTAAGAAAATGTTGATATTTAATACTTTTTTTGGCTGTGTTTTTCTCTGATCACTCTCCACCATGATATTGAGAATTTTTATTAAATTTGAGTTAATAAAAAATATATACATGTAAAGCAGTAATAACATCAGAGCCATAGCTAGAAATGAAAATAGGGGAGGCTCATGAAAATGTACGGGGGGGGGGGAGTCATATTTTTTCTCTCTCTGACGCAGAATGATAAACTAGTACATACTCACACTGTAGGTACTATGTTTCTTATTAAACTTTAGAATAACTTGATTTTATGCGAAGAAAAGAATAGGATGATGAAAAATTCGAGTGTATAACTAGAGCGATATTAGTCATCATGTTAGCTTCAAAAGATCAAATAAGATGAGCGAGTGTTGGAATACTTATTTTAGTTACAATTTGTATTTCTATAAAACTGTGAAAGGGCTTCAAAACGAAATTAAAATTTTTAAAAGAATTTCGTTTGGAATTTCAGAACAGAAATTCATTTAGTGTCCTAGGAATCTTTTTGAGGACAGGCTCAAAATGTGTTAGGGGGAGCTGACCCCCCCTTAGCTAAGGCACTGACAAGGAAGGTCTCCATACGGGCATACCCCGAAAAATCTGAAAAAATTACAGAACGTTCTTCTCGTGTGGATATATACGTTTATAAAAAAATTTCATTCCTTGCCCTTCATGCAATTTTTACGTGTAATAGCACTTTTAGTCGGATGTCTAAAAGTGCTATTACACGTAAAAATTGCAAGCGACAAAAATTGCCTGCGTTTTTTCGTTTTCTTAGCATTTCATTGGCTGTTCGAGAAGAGTCTTTACCTTCATTTGGATTTCCAAGCATTTGATTGGCTCTTACTGGCGACTCGCTTCGTTCCAGGCGTAAAGGTGATCGTGATTGAAGGATTGAGAGTGTATTCAAATAACAAATTGCTTATTTGCTAACGTTGAAACGTTGAATGCAAATGATTAATTTGCAAACGTTTTTAATTTACAATTCCTCTTATTAGGAAATATATAACGTTCCATATTGGTCGATTTTTTTATAAAGTCAGAATAGATTTCAAAAAATGCTGTCAAAGTGGGAATTTGAGTCGAATTTTACTTAAGATGATGCTGATAGAACCAGTACTTATAGAAAAATGAAATTAAAAATTTTTTAAAAGCGGCCAAATAAAGTTGCTAAACTGGGTTAATCTCTAGCCATATTTTATTTTTTGTTGTTGAAATGAGCGCTTAACTTCGAAATCTACCACCGCCTACAGTCCAAACCGACAAGGATTTTTTCAAAAATAAATAAGTTGCAGTAGGCCAGAATTTCTAGTCAAGTTTTATAAAAATATTTCACATCAGAATTTTGATTTTAAATAGTTTAGCTTTTTTTATTAACGGAACAATGGAACAGTGTAGTTAATTTCTGGTTTCTTTAGTTGCCAGGCAACTTAACATTCAGTGTGACAAGTAAGAATATTTTTCAATGCAATGGGAGCCCCATATGAATGTATAGGCGTGTCTGGTGGCCACAAAAAAAGTAAATAAAGGGGGGAAAAAACAAGATTGTTTTGTTAATGTAGCAATATAATTTTTTTTTAAAGGAAAAAGAAAAGAAAAGAGGAAAATGTCTATTAGATCCATAAATTGGGCTCGATTAATAAAAAAGTTTTAAAAGAACGAGCTGCTGATAAAATAATATTTTACTTCATTTAGCATTAATAAGAGTTCAATTTCAGAAAATGCAACATTCTTATTAGTATATAATCTATTAAACTACATATCTATATTTTAAGTAGTTAAGTTCGTTATATTCTAATTGATAATGTAACTATTCTGCTATTTGAAAAAACCCTTACGAAGTCTATTATCCTGTGTTCCCCTTTTTTATAAAATTTTACACTTTTTAATTAGGAAATGAATATTTCAAAAGTAGTAACATAAAATACATTTTAAAAAAATAATACAGGTAAAATTTTACTTTTTCTGCTCTTAAAATTAATTAAGAATGCCTTTAAAATTAATTCAAAGATCGCAAATAGAATTTGTTCGCCAATAAACGTGAATAGATAAAATTATAACAAACTAAATCACTAACGTTTCTTAAAACATATATTTGTATACTTATGTTATACTATGTTATAAATAATTAAAACGTTTTTTTATGGTTTTTAAAAACACTTTGTCATCTTTAACAAAATTAAATGCATTCTAATTTATCGCTAAAAGAAAGCCTTTTCGTCCTCTTTATCATTTCTTTCACTATATAAATATTCTAAAAATTCTTATATTAGGTGAATTTTAGTAATTTTTATATTCTCTCAAGCTATTTTTTTAAAATGTAATGAAAATAGTTTCCCGATTATATTATTAATATTTTTATGCATTTATTTTTTATTAGTACTTATTTTACTAAGATTACATCTGTTTTTATTACTATTATTTTTACTTTAAATTTCATAATGCTTATTTTATTGCAATTTTGGATTGATATTGATGATCTTATTACAAAAATATACTATAAACGCAATCAGGGTGGCAAGTGATCAGGGGAAAACACAGCCTTCATAATAATATAAAGGGATTAAAAAGGAGAACTTAAGAAAATGTTGATATTTAATACTTTTTTTGGCTGTGTTTTTCTCTGATCACTCTCCACCATGATATTGAGAATTTTTATTAAATTTGAGTTAATAAAAAATATATACATGTAAAGCAGTAATAACATCAGAGCCATAGCTAGAAATGAAAATAGGGGAGGCTCATGAAAATGTACGGGGGGGGGGGTCATATTTTTTCTCTCTCTGACGCAGAAAGTACATACTCACACTGTAGGTACTATGTTTCTTATTAAACTTTATAATAACTTGATTTTATGCGAAGAAAAGAATAGGATGATGAAAAATTCGAGTGTATAACTAGAGCGATATTAGTCATCATGTTAGCTTCAAAAGATCAAATAAGATGAGCGAGTGTTGGAATACTTATTTTAGTTACAATTTGTATTTCTATAAAACTGTGAAAGGGCTTCAAAACGAAATTAAAATTTTTAAAAGAATTTCGTTTGGAATTTCAGAACAGAAATTCATTTAGTGTCCTAGGAATCTTTTTGAGGACAGGCTCAAAATGTGTTAGGGGGAGCTGACCCCCCCTTAGCTAAGGCACTGACAAGGAAGGTCTCCATACGGGCATACCCCGAAAAATCTGAAAAAATTACAGAACGTTCTTCTCGTGTGGATATATACGTTTATAAAAAAATTTCATTCCTTGCCCTTCATGCAATTTTTACGTGTAATAGCACTTTTAGTCGGATGTCTAAAAGTGCTATTACACGTAAAAATTGCAAGCGACAAAAATTGCCTGCGTTTTTTCGTTTTCTTAGCATTTCATTGGCTGTTCGAGAAGAGTCTTTACCTTCATTTGGATTTCCAAGCATTTGATTGGCTCTTACTGGCGACTCGCTTCGTTCCAGGAGTAAAGGTGATCGTGATTGAAGGATTGAGAGTGTATTCAAATAACAAATTGCTTATTTGCTAACGTTGAAACGTTGAATGCAAATGATTAATTTGCAAACGTTTTTAATTTACAATTCCTCTTATTAGGAAATATATAACGTTCCATATTGGTCGATTTTTTTATAAAGTCAGAATAGATTTCAAAAAATGCTGTCAAAGTGGGAATTTGAGTCGAATTTTACTTAAGATGATGCTGATAGAACCAGTACTTATAGAAAAATGAAATTAAAAATTTTTTAAAAGCGGCCAAATAAAGTTGCTAAACTGGGTTAATCTCTAGCCATATTTTATTTTTTGTTGTTGAAATGAGCGCTTAACTTCGAAATCTACCACCGCCTACAGTCCAAACCGACAAGGATTTTTTCAAAAATAAATAAGTTGCAGTAGGCCAGAATTTCTAGTCAAGTTTTATAAAAATATTTCACATCAGAATTTTGATTTTAAATAGTTTAGCTTTTTTTATTAACGGAACAATGGAACAGTGTAGTTAATTTCTGGTTTCTTTAGTTGCCAGGCAACTTAACATTCAGTGTGACAAGTAAGAATATTTTTCAATGCAATGGGAGCCCCATATGAATGTATAGGCGTGTCTGGTGGCCACAAAAAAAGTAAATAAAGGGGGGAAAAAACAAGATTGTTTTGTTAATGTAGCAATATAATTTTTTTTTAAAGGAAAAAGAAAAGAAAAGAGGAAAATGTCTATTAGATCCATAAATTGGGCTCGATTAATAAAAAAGTTTTAAAAGAACGAGCTGCTGATAAAATAATATTTTACTTCATTTAGCATTAATAAGAGTTCAATTTCAGAAAATGCAACATTCTTATTAGTATATAATCTATTAAACTACATATCTATATTTTAAGTAGTTAAGTTCGTTATATTCTAATTGATAATGTAACTATTCTGCTATTTGAAAAAACCCTTACGAAGTCTATTATCCTGTGTTCCCCTTTTTTATAAAATTTTACACTTTTTAATTAGGAAATGAATATTTCAAAAGTAGTAACATAAAATACATTTTAAAAAAATAATACAGGTAAAATTTTACTTTTTCTGCTCTTAAAATTAATTAAGAATGCCTTTAAAATTAATTCAAAGATCGCAAATAGAATTTGTTCGCCAATAAACGTGAATAGATAAAATTATAACAAACTAAATCACTAACGTTTCTTAAAACATATATTTGTATACTTATGTTATACTATGTTATAAATAATTAAAACTTATTTTTATGGTTTTTAAAAACACTTTGTCATCTTTAACAAAATTAAATGCATTCTAATTTATCGCTAAAAGAAAGCCTTTTCGTCCTCTTTATCATTTCTTTCACTATATAAATATTCTAAATATTCTTATATTAGGTGAATTTTAGTAATTTTTATATTCTCTCAAGCTATTTTTTTAAAATGTAATGAAAATAGTTTCCCGATTATATTATTAATATTTTTATGCATTTATTTTTTATTAGTACTTATTTTACTAAGATTACATCTGTTTTTATTACTATTATTTTTACTTTAAATTTCATAATGCTTATTTTATTGCAATTTTGGATTGATATTGATGATCTTATTACAAAAATATACTATAAACGCAATCAGGGTGGCAAGTGATCAGGGGAAAACACAGCCTTCATAATAATATAAAGGGATTAAAAAGGAGAACTTAAGAAAATGTTGATATTTAATACTTTTTTTGGCTGTGTTTTTCTCTGATCACTCTCCACCATGATATTGAGAATTTTTATTAAATTTGAGTTAATAAAAAATATATACATGTAAAGCAGTAATAACATCAGAGCCATAGCTAGAAATGAAAATAGGGGAGGCTCATGAAAATGTACGGGGGGGAGTCATATTTTTTCTCTCTCTGACGCAGAATGATAAACTAGTACATACTCACACTGTAGGTACTATGTTTCTTATTAAACTTTATAATAACTTGATTTTATGCGAAGAAAAGAATAGGATGATGAAAAATTCGAGTGTATAACTAGAGCGATATTAGTCATCATGTTAGCTTCAAAAGATCAAATAAGATGAGCGAGTGTTGGAATACTTATTTTAGTTACAATTTGTATTTCTATAAAACTGTGAAAGGGCTTCAAAACGAAATTAAAATTTTTAAAAGAATTTCGTTTGGAATTTCAGAACAGAAATTCATTTAGTGTCCTAGGAATCTTTTTGAGGACAGGCTCAAAATGTGTTAGGGGGAGCTGACCCCCCCTTAGCTAAGGCACTGACAAGGAAGGTCTCCATACGGGCATACCCCGAAAAATCTGAAAAAATTACAAAACGTTCTTCTCGTGTGGATATATACGTTTATAAAAAAATTTCATTCCTTGCCCTTCATGCAATTTTTACGTGTAATAGCACTTTTAGTCGGATGTCTAAAAGTGCTATTACACGTAAAAATTGCAAGCGACAAAAATTGCCTGCGTTTTTTCGTTTTCTTAGCATTTCATTGGCTGTTCGAGAAGAGTCTTTACCTTCATTTGGATTTCCAAGCATTTGATTGGCTCTTACTGGCGACTCGCTTCGTTCCAGGCGTAAAGGTGATCGTGATTGAAGGATTGAGAGTGTATTCAAATAACAAATTGCTTATTTGCTAACGTTGAAACGTTGAATGCAAATGATTAATTTGCAAACGTTTTTAATTTACAATTCCTCTTATTAGGAAATATATAACGTTCCATATTGGTCGATTTTTTTATAAAGTCAGAATAGATTTCAAAAAATGCTGTCAAAGTGGGAATTTGAGTCGAATTTTACTTAAGATGATGCTGATAGAACCAGTACTTATAGAAAAATGAAATTAAAAAATTTTTAAAAGCGGCCAAATAAAGTTGCTAAACTGGGTTAATCTCTAGCCATATTTTATTTTTTGTTGTTGAAATGAGCGCTTAACTTCGAAATCTACCACCGCCTACAGTCCAAACCGACAAGGATTTTTTCAAAAATAAATAAGTTGCAGTAGGCCAGAATTTCTAGTCAAGTTTTATAAAAATATTTCACTTCAGAATTTTGATTTTAAATAGTTTAGCTTTTTTTATTAACGGAACAATGGAACAGTGTAGTTAATTTCTGGTTTCTTTAGTTGCCAGGCAACTTAACATTCAGTGTGACAAGTAAGAATATTTTTCAATGCAATGGGAGCCCCATATGAATGTTTAGGCGTGTCTGGTGGCCACAAAAAAAGTAAATAAAGGGGGAAAAAAACAAGATTGTTTTGTTAATGTAGCAATATAATTTTTTTTAAAGGAAAAAGAAAAGAAAAGAGGAAAATGTCTATTAGATCCATAAATTGGGCTCGATTAATAAAAAAGTTTTAAAAGAACGAGCTGCTGATAAAATAATATTTTACTTCATTTAGCATTAATAAGAGTTCAATTTCAGAAAATGCAACATTCTTATTAGTATATAATCTATTAAACTACATATCTATATTTTAAGTAGTTAAGTTCGTTATATTCTAATTGATAATGTAACTATTCTGCTATTTGAAAAAACCCTTACGAAGTCTATTATCCTGTGTTCCCCTTTTTTATAAAATTTTACACTTTTTAATTAGGAAATGAATATTTCAAAAGTAGTAACATAAAATACATTTTAAAAAAATAATACAGGTAAAATTTTACTTTTTCTGCTCTTAAAATTAATTAAGAATGCCTTTAAAATTAATTCAAAGATCGCAAATAGAATTTGTTCGCCAATAAACGTGAATAGATAAAATTATAACAAACTAAATCACTAACGTTTCTTAAAACATATATTTGTATACTTATGTTATACTATGTTATAAATAATTAAAACTTATTTTTATGGTTTTTAAAAACACTTTGTCATCTTTAACAAAATTAAATGCATTCTAATTTATCGCTAAAAGAAAGCCTTTTCGTCCTCTTTATCATTTCTTTCACTATATAAATATTCTAATAATTCTTATATTAGGTGAATTTTAGTAATTTTTATATTCTCTCAAGCTATTTTTTTAAAATGTAATGAAAATAGTTTCCCGATTATATTATTAATATTTTTATGCATTTATTTTTTATTAGTACTTATTTTACTAAGATTACATCTGTTTTTATTACTATTATTTTTACTTTAAATTTCATAATGCTTATTTTATTGCAATTTTGGATTGATATTGATGATCTTATTACAAAAATATACTATAAACGCAATCAGGGTGGCAAGTGATCAGGGGAAAACACAGCCTTCATAATAATATAAAGGGATTAAAAAGGAGAACTTAAGAAAATGTTGATATTTAATACTTTTTTTGGCTGTGTTTTTCTCTGATCACTCTCCACCATGATATTGAGAATTTTTATTAAATTTGAGTTAATAAAAAATATATACATGTAAAGCAGTAATAACATCAGAGCCATAGCTAGAAATGAAAATAGGGGAGGCTCATGAAAATGTACGGGGGGGGGGGGGAGTCATATTTTTTCTCTCTCTGACGCAGAATGATAAACTAGTACATACTCACACTGTAGGTACTATGTTTCTTATTAAACTTTATAATAACTTGATTTTATGCGAAGAAAAGAATAGGATGATGAAAAATTCGAGTGTATAACTAGAGCGATATTAGTCATCATGTTAGCTTCAAAAGATCAAATAAGATGAGCGAGTGTTGGAATACTTATTTTAGTTACAATTTGTATTTCTATAAAACTGTGAAAGGGCTTCAAAACGAAATTAAAATTTTTAACAGAATTTCGTTTGGAATTTCAGAACAGAAATTCATTTAGTGTCCTAGGAATCTTTTTGAGGACAGGCTCAAACTGTGTTAGGGGGAGCTGACCCCCCCTTAGCTAAGGCACTGACAAGGAAGGTCTCCATACGGGCATACCCCGAAAAATCTGAAAAAATTACAGAACGTTCTTCTCGTGTGGATATATACGTTTATAAAAAAATTTCATTCCTTGCCCTTCATGCAATTTTTACGTGTAATAGCACTTTTAGTCGGATGTCTAAAAGTGCTATTACACGTAAAAATTGCAAGCGACAAAAATTGCCTGCGTTTTTTCGTTTTCTTAGCATTTCATTGGCGGTTCGAGAAGAGTCTTTACCTTCATTTGGATTTCCAAGCATTTGATTGGCTCTTACTGGCGACTCGCTTCGTTCCAGGCGTCAAAGACGCTCCGACGCAAGAGAATCGCGCGCTAACCAAGCGACTCCTCTGGTCCCATAGGATAACATGGAGACGCCTGGAATTTGACGCCTGCAGCACGACACGTGTAATTGCACTTTAAGAAAGTTATCTCATTCTTGTTTCGGCGGGTTAAATTTCATTGGCATTCATCATTGGAACATCATTCATTTCAAAATTTGATTGGCAGATTAGAAGTTTGACATCACACCATTGATGTCAAATCTCCCCCCCCCCCCCAATGAAACTACATAAGACGATTACATTGGCTTGGGATCAGATATCAGATTTCAGAGATTTTAAATAATTTTATTGGCAGAGAGAGAAGTTTGCAACCATAGTGTATAGATTTTTCCGCGCTCCGAAACATTCGTCTGCAGGTGCGTGAATCGTCTGCTAACGGACATTTCGTCCAAGTGGAATTGTTTTCGTTTAATATGGAAGTAAAGATATTTACAAAAAATACAGCGTGTTTGTCTGCATTCAAGGGGAAATATCCCTTAGGATGTGATTTCCTGGCCTTACTCCATTAATGTGTCACGAGTGCAAAAACTTTGATGGCATTGTGCGGAACAAGGCTACCTTATCATAATAACAGGCTTGTCATTCAGGAGAAAGTCTATAGGTAAAAATGTCCCTATAGTTGCCAACTTATTATTGAATTTGTCTCATAAGTAACGCCACCTGGTGCATACTACTGGTAACATTCCATGCACAAATTCATAGGGAAAAATGAAAAATATTTCAGTTTCTCCCATTAGATGGCGCTAGCAACGGGAAAATCATGTGGTTTCTGACCACGTGTACTGTACACAAAGGTAACTTGGGGAATGACAAGCCTGTTATTATGATAAGGTAGCCTTGGTGCGGAATATAACATATATATATAAATTTTGTCTTCAAATGATAATAAAAAATAAAACATTTTTTACCTTTCCGAAATTTATTGATTTCAATTATTTAAATAAGAAATAAATACAAAAAGTTCTTGAATATTAAGTATTTCTTGAATACTATACAATTATTTCTTGAATGAAAACAATAATAATACAACTCATAGAATGCAGCTCATTTATTTACAATTTTTATACCAGCTTCTTTGAAGCCATTCTCAAAGTTTGTCATCATGTTTGGCTTCAAACCGCTAAATGTGTCGCACAAGCCAATTTTCGATAAATTTTCAGCTCGCGAAATCACCGATATCTTCATTTTCGCAAAAGTTACAGCTCGCGAAAATAAGTGCTTTTACAGTATTCGAAAAATTCATCAGCGAGACAAAAAAAAAAAAAAAAAAAAAAAAAAAAAAAAAAAAAGTGCTTTTTTGGTGGTTAGGATAACTGCTGGCAGCTTTATATAATATCTACATATATATATATATATATATATATATATACATATTAGTTGATAACAATAGCTCCTGACTGAAAACGAGATTTCACTAAAAACTGAAATTTGAATTTTTAATAGAGTTCATCCAAAATAATGCAATTTTTGATATGATCTACATTACTATAGACTTTTAAGATCAGTTGTAATCGAAAAAAAGAAACAAAACTTTCTTCAAGTTCTAATCTATTTTATTTTGAAGAAGTAGGCGGAATTTCAATAAGAGCGGTGCATTAGTTTTTGAGAAATCGAGTCCACTGACTTTAACCCCTTGAGGAGCGATGGAATTTATCTTATCCCATCATTATTTTACTCAAACGCTTAATCTTACAAAAGAGCAACTTTTAAACAATATTTAAAAAAACATTTAAATAGTTAAAAAATTCAACCGGCGCGACCTAATTTCCAGAGACCCCTAAGAAAAGTGTCTTTCTGATGGTCAGAATAACTTCAACCTCTGACAATTTCCTTTCATTCTCTCCAAACACATAATTGTTAGAGTTTACAGAGTTTTACGATTATAAGAATTATTAATTTCAAAATCACTAAAGAATAGAGCAATTTATAACTTGTTTGAAAAATTAGAAATTAAATAAAATTTAAAATATGCATTGTAAAATAAAAAAATATGTATGTTAGACTTTATAAATAAAAATTTGGAATTTTCTTCCCTATCTTAGTAATAAAGTTGCAAATTTGTATTTACAGAAAATAATCTTATTAAAATACTTTCTCTTCTGAAATTTATAGTTCACCACATTTTCTCCAGAAAATATATGTGTAAAATTATATATAGGGGAAAGTCGGATAAAACTGGGACCCTAATGTTTTTCTTTTTATTATTGTGCACTATGTGAACAAAACAATCAACATTTGCATTAAAACGATAAATTGATTCCTTACGAAGAAAAAAGGTATTCATATAGTCACGAACAACAGAAATTGAGATCATAAGAACACTTTTTTTAGAAGTGAGCAATGTCCCGGTTTTGTTCGACTAGGTCGGATAAAACCGGGAACTGGAAAATATAATTAAAAGCACATTGTAATTTTGCAATAATATTATTTATGAAAGGAAAATTGACATATTATTCTTACATAATGTGAATCTATATCAAATCTACGTAAAATAAAAATGAATTAAGTTATGCTTTAAGAGTTAAAATTGTTAGGCACAAAAATCCGAAATGAAAGTTCGATCTTGTTCATTTGCATTGCTGCATGCTTCATGTGCCTACCCTCTGCAATAAATGCACTGTATCCAACTCTCCTTAGGTTTAGATTGTTCATGTAAGATGTAGCAAGAAGTGCATGCTTCACTTTCATCTTCTTCCTCGTTTAATGTCAAGATTTTTTTTTCTTGGGATTTTTCTTTTTCACATCAGTTTTTCTACTTCTCTTTTCTGTCATCATGGAAAGCTTCGCTTCAGGGTTAAGTTCTTCTTGTCTTGCTTTTCCATCTTTTCTTTATCTTCTTGTTCGAGTTCTATTTTTTAGGGTATTGAAATAAGGATAGATGTTGCAATAGAAATGACTAAAAACAATCTTCCATATACCAACATAATTTAAATAATATTTTTTGTATAGTTTTTAAATATTTATAGATCGTCAAACAAAGTATAAACAAGTTAGTTCTATTTCAATCACGCAAATAAATGAGTTGTCTAAAACCGGAAACTTCCCGGTTATGTCCGACCATCTGCATCCCGGTTTTGTCCGACCACGCCATTTCGATGAAATGTTACTCTAGCATTGTTCAGATAACTCGTAGATACCAATACATAACATTAAAATAACGAGTAAATAATAGACTATCATACGTTATAATTACTTAACCTGAATCCTTAAGTATTTAGGATTGGTAAAGTAATATTGCAGACGTCGAATTTTAAAATCTTCACGTGAAATCTTTAAAATATCACCACTGCGATTTGAGTTAGTCTACACGACTTCTGGTTACTGGGAGCTGGCATGATGCTCGCCTAAAAGTAATTCTAAAAATTTCGGCTAGATACCGAATATCGGCGCAAATAAAGCCTGGTTCCCTGGTTTATCCAACTTTCCCCTACATTTATATATACGTAAATAACAACAGAATTCTTTTCTATCAAAATGCAGAAGATTCTTCCCCTTTCACGTCCAACCTACCTAAATAATCCACTTTGCGAATTTTTGCTAAGCACTGTTCCTACCAAAGAAGCCAGAGTACGATATAGAAAACCGCTGGTGGAAAAAGAATAAAAACAAGGAATGTGTTTTCAGTAGCAATACATACACAAGACAAATTCTAATATTTAATACTGCACCTCAGAAGGTGCTGTCTTGACACATGTTTTTAAATCCAAAGGTATCTGGTGGCGACGAAGTTTTTTAAATTTAAGATGTAACTTCATAAATTTACTGGTAAGGTAGTAATTTAATTTTTTTTATTATACTTCTTCATATTTTTAGAAATATTTTCTACAGTACAGAAATTTGTATATGATTAAAAATATAGAAATGTATAGAAATTATTTAATATAAAGTTTAAAATGAAGAATTTAATGAATGCGGGATTGATAGCCGGTAAATTATGACTTCGAAATATTCATATAAAAGTCGTCTTGCTAAGTATATATATATAACTTCTAAGAAATATATTTGAAATAAGGTTACATGATTCAAGTAATATTACAAAAACGAGTGAAAACAAAAGAAAATATATGATTTTACGCTCCTTCATATATATACATATTTTTCTTTTCTGCTCCTTATGTTTGAGGTTAGTTTGGAATTTTAATCTCTTCCTTCGTAATGAAATTTTAAACATATAAAATATTTCGCTAAGCAGAAATTGACAGAAAAAAAATGTAAAGATAAATTTTCTTTTGTTATTTCACATTTCGCAAACATTTATATTATTAATACGATAAAATCTGCTAAAACGAGTCGCTATGTACTCCAAATAAATTGTTTTAGATAGGTTTCCATTTTGTTAGGTGAATTTATATAATAATTTTTTTTTTTCGTCAAAATAATGAAAATGTTTAATTCAGGCTGGATTTTATTCCACTTTTTTCTATTTTCATAAAGTTTATTCTATAATGATAAATATGAGAATAAAGTTTTAACTTTTCTCTGGGTTTTACTTATTATTGAATTTAAAAGGTAACTGCAATTTTCTCCACCCGATTAACCAACGGCAAACGAGAAATTTAAAAAAATCCCTCTTTGATATAGGACGTGGCTTTTATCGTTTTTATATGCTTTAAAGAAACCATTTCCATTTTGATACTTTATTATTATTGTTGTTATAAGGGCCAATAATTATTAATAATTATTATTAATAATTATTGTTATTATTATTAATATTATTAATAATTAATAATAATTAATGTTAATTATTATTAATAATTATTATTAATAATTATTATTGTAATAAGGGCCAATTTTTCACTTTTCGAAATGGTGTTTTTCCTTTTTCAAAAGCAATACTGGAATCAAACTAGAATTATTATTTAATTTTTAATAGCAATATAAGTAAATAACAAAAGAATATAAAATATATCCAAGTGCTTATTAAAACGAAAAATTAATAGCAATATTAGCTGCTATGTTTAAACCTTTTCGTTAAAAAATATTCGTATATTTTCATACACGTATGTCATATCGACTAAACATTCTAATGACAAGTATTAGTTTACATATTTTTGTTTTATTCTAACTTTACAAGAAAAAAGTGCAGGATTCGAAAAAAACTTCGATTTCTGGTTTTTGGCGGTTTTACACATTTTAGGAGTCACGAATTTTTTTTAAATGTTTTTATAAAATGTCTGCCAGATTCAGTTAATTAATATGAATTGATATATATATTACATTTTATAGTAATGTGCTAACAGGGGACAGTGCTATGCAGAATTATTTAAGATTTACGCAATCGCTCACTCTCCAGAAGTAATGCACAAATTTCCATGAAACATCAGATTCGAATAGTCCTTGATATGAAATGGCATTTTTTTTTTGAGTAAATCGCTCTACAGGTGGCGCACTATGCTGCCTTTTGTGCATTATTAGCAATGGCTCTATTGTCCGAATTTATACAAAGAATTTTATCAGACTTCAGATTCAGGCTATCCGGGACTTGAATTGACGTTTTTTAGGTGCGTTCGTAATTATGTAAATACGTAGCACCTATAGTGGTCGTTCAGCCCGTCCGTCTGTCCGTCCGTCTGTCAGCATATAACAACGCAAAAACTACCCCACTGAACCGTTCGCAATTTAAAATACATAATTATTACATAATTTTGTCGAGTCATTTCAAATTTTATGAAATTCGGATGCATAGATCAATTACAGGAGCAATCAAAACTATTCCATTGCATTACGGTCAATGGGGAAAAAAGTTTCAAATGCATTTTAATCGTTTGAAATTTAAAATACATAATTATTACACAATTTTGTCGAGTTATTTCAAATTTCTTGATAATCAGGTGCATAGAACAATTACAGGGGCAATCAAAAGTATTTAATTACATTATGGTCAATGGGGGAAAAGTTTCAAATGTATTTCAAACGTTTGAAATTTAAAATACATAATTATTACATAAGTTTGTCCAGTTATTTCAAATTTTATGAAAATCGGATGCATAGATCAATTACAGCGACAATCAAAAGTATTCCCTTACATTACGGTCAATTGGGAAAAATGTTTCAAAAGCATTTTAATGGTGTTACACTCATTCGAACATAATAAAATTTATATGCAACTATAAAGTTCATGTTATAATATACATTTTACATAATTTGTGGTGCAAAGAGAACATTTGTTATTGATTTACAAGGCCACACAAAAGTATTCAATTACATAATGGTATAGGGAGAATATTGTTTGGTGAGCGTTTTAATTGTAATTTACTATTTACAATTTTATGCGATTGATATACGAGAGTAATATTTTTAAAACTTCGTTATCGTACGAACGCACCGTATTTACTACGCATCACGTGCAATTTCCAACTTGTTATGATTTGGTGTAAATCTCTCAATAGTTGCTCTTCTATGCAGCATTTTTAAAGATTTCTGCTCTACTCAAAAACGAATGTACGGATTTCCACCAAATATTCGATTCGATTAGTCTTTGATATGAATTGAAGCTGTTTATATTTTGTTGTAAATAGCTCCACAGATGGCGCTGTATTACTGCATTTGTAACAGCTCTATTTCAAGGACTAATGCACGGATTTTCATCAAACTTGAGATTCAGTTAATCCTTGACATGAATTGATCCTTTTTACATTTTAGTATCAATTACCCTACAGGTGGCGCCGCTACGCTGAATATTGTAGGATTTATACGATTTTAGGGATGGTCATATCTCAAGAAATAATGCACGGAATTTAATATCATTAGAATCCTCATCATGGGCATAGATTGCCATTTCGGAACTGTGACACTAAATCTTAAAATTTTAACATGTATAAGATAGAAGAAAGTTTTGAGATTGCTATATCCGAGTAGGTATTTTTATCAAAGAACTGTAAAAAACTGCATTTGTAATTTGTATTGAAAATGCCTACATTCATAATTTTCTTTATTATCATACCAATTCAAGGCGTTAGTTTAAATCTTAAAAAAATAGTTTTATTTATCACTAAATACATCGTTATGTATCATAATGAAAAGATGCAGCAATAAAAAAATCTATACATTATATATGATATTAAAAAAAGTAATCTTAAATTTTTTTTCCCCCAGCCAGAACATCATCAGTTAGCATACTGAAAGTTATTTCCTCTCGTCCTTTTATTAGGTGCGTTCGTAATTATGTAAATACGTAGCACCTATTGTTGTCGCTCAGTCCGTCCGTCTGTCCGTCCGTCTGTCCGTCCGTCTGTCCGTCCGCATATAACAACGCAAAAACTACCCAACCGAATCGTTTGAAATTTAAAATACATAATTATAACATAATTTTGTCGAGTCATTTCAAATTTTATGAAAATCGGGTGGATAGATCAATTACAGGGACAATCAGAATGATTCCGTTACATTACGGTCAATGGGGAAAAAAGTTTCAAATGCATTTTAATCGTTTGAATTTTAAAACATATAATTATTGCGTAATTTTGTCGAATCATTTCAAATGTTATGAAAATCGGATGCATAGATCAATTACAGGGACAATCAAAAGGATTCCGTTACATTACGGACAATTGGGGAAAAAAATTTCAAATGCATTTTAATCGTTTGAAGTTTAAAACATATAATTATTACTTAATTTTATCGAGTCATTTCAAATGTTATGAAAGTCGGATGCATAGATTATTTACAGGGACAATCAAAGGTGTTCCATTACATTACGGTCAATGGGAAAAAAGTTTCAAATGCATTTTTATGATGTTACACTCATTCGAACATAATAGAATGGGCATGAATCTATGAAGTACATACTAAATAATGCTTTCTGTACAATCTGTGATGCAAAGAATTTTTATTATTAAATTATAGGGCTACACAAAAGTATTCCACTACATAATGCTCCACGGGGAAACATTGTTTGATACGTGTTTTAATTATATTCAACTATTTCGCATTTTATGAATAAGATATACGATTCTGAGGTGTAATAAAAATTACTTTCTGTATATTTACAGAAACACAAAAAAAAAATTTCGACTACTATACTGTATCCGAAGTACGCTCTACTATATCAGCAAGATTTGAATATTTTTAAAACTTCGTTGTCGTACGAACGCACCTCATTTGCTACGTTCACGTGCAATTTCCAACTTGTTTTATTTGAAGTTCTAGCAATTCCCTCACTTTTCCCTTCCCTTCCCCTTCTCCTCAAGCATTTTCGACCATCTGGAGCAAATAACTTCATGGGTCATGTCATTACATGGTTTTCTTTTAGAACTGTTAATTTCAATAGTTTCTCGGATTAGCCAGTTTTGTAAATTATCATAGTAGGCCTTTTTTCGTGTGTGTGTGTGTTTGTACAGTTTTTTTTTTTCTTTTTTTCTTTTTTAGGAGTTTTATGGTTATTTCGCGACAGAGCTGTATTTATTTTATTATATTTTAAATCTCTAAAACTTTTTTTTTTCTTTTCAGCGATTTTTTTTTCTCTTTCATTTATACAACTTTACCTGTATATACCCGCAGTCTGAGTTTTTTCATATTTTTCAACTTTAATCCTTATTTTCTTGGATAGGGATAGGTGGGGGGTTATTGGAACAATTTTACCTAATTTCTTTAAATTCTCTTTTAATCTTTAATGCTATCCCATTCATATATCGAATGGGGGTAATATAGCTCACATTTTCTTGAAATCAGAAAATGTGATAAATAAAGAATAACTAATATTTTCTTATTCGAAAACCAACAGCAAACCTAAATATAATTTCATTACCATAGAAATTAGCAGCCTTGCATTCATATATCTCTGAATGTGTAAACCCGCCAAAAACTAGAAAAAAAAAAAAAAAAAAAAAAAATCGAATCCAGTAAATATATAAAATAATGCTTGTCATTAAAATGTTTAGTCGATGTGACATACGTGTACGTAACTATATGCGAAGTTCTTTTTATGAAAAGATTTAAACATAGCGGCTAATACAGTAAAACCTCCATAACGGACACTCCCGAATAGCGGACACCTCTATTTAACGGACAGTTTTCCAATCCCCACTCCCAAAATCTACATTTTTGTATGTTTAACCTCTGAATAACGGATATTCCGAATAGCAGACACTATTTTCGGCGAAAAAGGATGCAAAAGGATGAAAGGATTCTAAAAAAAGAATTTTTTATCCAGAAAAAAGAAAAAAAAACGAAAAAAGAGTAAAAAGGCCATTAAATTTATCAGAGCAATGTGTCACAAATTTGGTGATCACAGATAAATGTAGAGGGTGGGCTAGAGTAAATCCCCCCCCCCCACATTTAGTGTGAATTCAGGATCGCCCGGGAGGGACATCTCCTTCAGCATTGCAATGTCCCCCTGAAGATTTTAAAATAGACAAAATCAAAACAAAAAACAAAAAGAAGACAAAAGACAGAACAAAAGACTACAACAAAAGACAAAAGACTTTTAATAGACAAAAAGTGCAGTCCCTCCACCCCGCCCGGAATTCTATAGAGTCCAATAACGTCACATTGAAAAACAAATTATATGTAATTGCAAGCAAAAGTAAACTTTTGTAGCAATTTTTTTCATAAGAATGTAATAAACAGTAGATAAAAGTGTGCACAATTTTATTTCAGTTTTATCGCTTAAAAAATAATTTTAATTTCTGCTTAATCATATAATATAGGTTTTAGGAATATAAAAGTCAATTAATGAAACATTAAGCAATGCTTAGCGATTTTTGAATATCTGAGGTTTTCCCACACCATAGCGGACACCTCCGAATAGCGGACAATTTCTGCGTTCCCGAGCTGTCCGTTATTTAGAGGTTTTACTGTATTGCTATTAGTTTTTCGTTTTAATAAGTACTTGGATGTATTTTATATTTATTTGTTATTTATTTATATTGCTATTAAAAATTAAATAATGATACCAGTTTGGTTGCAGTGTGCTTATGAAAAAAATAAAAAATCATTTGTAAAAGGAAAAAATTGGTCCTTTTTACAAAAAAAAAGAAAAAAAGAAAGAAAGATTAATAATAATAATAATAATAATAATAACAATAATAATAAAATATCAAAATGGAAATTGTAGCATATAAAATGATAGAAGCCCGCTCTTCATCAATGAGGTTTCTTCGAATTTCTCAATTGTCGTTGGTAAAAAGTTAATCGTGTGGAGAAAACCACAGTTACCTTTTAAACTTGATAACAAGTAAAACACAGTAAAAATAATCATGTAGCTGAAATACACAGTTTTCGTTTGAAAGATTGTTAACATAAGTAGTAATTACATAAAATAAGTTTTATATTAAGTGTTTGCATAAAAATCAATAAAGCAAAAAGTAGAACAGTTAAAACAGTTAAACAGTTTAGTAAGTTTATTATTATATTTATCATTATAGAGTAAACTTGTGAAAATGGAAAAAAGATTGAATAAAACCCGTCCTGAAATAAAAATTTGGTACTACTTGGTTATACCGACGACCAAAAAACTATCGCCAAACTATAAGATTAAGTCCCAACAATGGATGATCGTGAATGTCACATTCAATGACATTAAATATGATACACGTGTTTAAAACGTCATTGATTTTTATTACGACTTTTTATTTGTATTTTTATTAATATTCTATTAATTATTTTTTTTTTCATTATTTAAAATGAAAAATATGTCAACATGCATAATTTGGCTGTTAGTTTGGCCATTTGTATAATTTGGCGAAATTGGTCGATGGAATAACCAAGTAGTACCAAAAATTTCCACAATTTTAGCGAAAAAACACTATATAAATTCATCTATTAAAATGGAAACCTGTCTAAAACAATTTTTATTAGAGTATCTAGCCACTCTCTTTAATAGATTTTACCGTAATAGAATAATTATTTGGTAAAATGTGCAATTTTTTAAAAAAAAATTATCTTTACAAAAGTTTTCCTTTTTTCGGTCAATTTCAGCTTACAAGGAAGGTCTCCAAACTGGGCATACTCAGAATTTTATGAAAAAAATACTAATTAAAGTACTTATGTATGTAATAAAGGATCAGTCAAAATTAGCGGCGGAATCACATTAGAAATTATGTAAAAAAATAAAATAGTTTCGAATATTTGGCGTGAAAAGACGAAAAGTCACACGATTTGGCTAGCAGCCCTTTTCCTCGCCAAATGCAAACGATTATAATATAACTCAAAACTGTTAGATATTTAGAATGCGTGTAAATGGTATTTAATGAGTTTAAACATAAACAATGAGAGACTTTAATATATTATATACATATTGTATTACATACATATATTACTTGTTTAAGTAGCTAGTTAATTAATCACTGGAAAAAAATGTTTTCATAGATAAAAAAAATCATATATTTGTTTTAAAAATCATAAAATGTTTTAAAAATCATAATTTTAAAACATTTGAATTTTCAAAACACGTTACGATGTATTTAGTACAAGAGAAAAGGATTTATATCAACTTATGCAAAGGCATTGACTTACAAATAGTAATTTTTTTAATGGAAAATGTTAAATAAATACCATAATATAAGCTTGGAAATTTGATATCAGACCATTTTTTAGACACTGTTTTCATCCTTTTTTTATATTTGCTTGGCTTTTTTTTTTTTTTTTTTTTTTTTAACTTTTGAAAAATGTTATCTGCTCACTCAAATTGGAATGAGTTATCGTAGAAGCTCTGTGAGTAGGAATTAAGAAATATATGTGTACATTGTATTTAAATATCATTTATTTCTTAGAATAATTTATCATTTAAAAGCAGCGAGAATCAACTTCTTTTCTTAAAGTATCATGCTTCTTCAATTTACACGGTATTTAATTTTGATAAAGAATGAAAATTTTGTAAAAAAAAACTGATAGAATCGAAATAAAATATAGATCTATAGTTGCTATTTTAGTTAGATATTATACGAAAATCTAGTTTAACAAGCAAACGAATAATAAACTGAAATTTCTCTTTCAGCAATTTGTGCCAATACACGGACGCTTACTTAAATACATTTATACAACCCTATATTTTATCTTCTACCTTTACATTTACACTACTATTTAACTTAAATTTAATTCAGACTAAAATACTCTTAAAACTAGTAAAATCACACTTCCAGAAATTATCATCCTTTGACGGTCATATATGTAATGTTTTGCGTGGTCCTGTGAATCGTTTTATCTGTATTCAGTAAATATCTTTTAGTATGCTAAATATAATTCAGCATAAAAATGCATAACTAATTTAAAAAGTAAGAAAAATCGTGCGTTAAGCATAGATTAAGAAACACTTTCCAACACTTCTTGAAATCTTTAACAAAACTTCGTTATCCAGAGAAATTATTGCTCATATTCAAATATGTATTCCAATTCTTTTGAAAAGCCCTGTATTTGATCTGTTGGTTGATATATAGACTATATAATGGTAAAATTTATTTTAGCAAGAAAACGCCTAGCTGTTTGAAATTTTCTATTCATCAATTTATACTAATAGATGGACACATACTTGAATAATTTTTAGCCCTGTAAAATACATAGTACCTTTAATACACGAAAATATTTTGCTAAAGTTTAGTTATAAAAAATTCTATTTAAAGTACTTAAATGAAATTTCCAGAAATTATCGTCCAAAGGCGAAGATGTAGCCAGTTCTTTGTGTGACCCTGTATATCATTTTATCTATATTCTACAAACATTTCTTAGTAAACTAAATGCAGTTCAACGTAAAAAGGCATAACATATTTAAAAATCACCTTTAAGTAAATTACGTTCATATTCAATAACCTTTCCGAGATCTTTTGTGTAACCCTGTATATCTAAATTGCTAATGCCCTGTATATCTAAATGTAACAAGCAGCATTTATATAAATCATATAATATGCATACATCTAGTGAAACTTAAAAACGTATATCATAATTTTAAAAAATGCATTTCATCCATCTAACAGCCGTCTTCCATAATATTCAGGACTTTGGATAGAATATACTGTTTGAAATCTTTTGTATGTCCCTATGAAATGCTATGAATGCTAAATGCTATGAACTACGCATTATTTATGAAACAACTCATATTATACCTCAGCAACATATGTCAATTTGTTGGAATTCTTTTGTGTAACCCTGTAAATGAGTAATAATTATTCTTTTCACTGCATACTTTATAAAATATATATTTTAGTGCACTTTGGAGATGCATATGAATTTGAAGATGTTTGACAGGGTGTAACACCTTTAAAATTCATTTGAAACGATTTTTCCCCATAGGCCGTAATGCAATAGAAAACTTTTGTCTGTCCCTGTAAATAAACTAATCATGGCAGAAACTTCATTTTGAATAGGATTCGTACTCGGCTAAACGTCATTAACTACCGAAAATTTCATGACAATCCGAGTACATTTTCCAGAGTTAGAGCGCGGACAGACGGTCAGACAAACCAAATGCTTAAGCACTTTTCAACTTTGTTGGGAAGTGCTAATAAAAACACGAATTCATTTATTCCTAGGAAAATGGAGCCAATGATATTTTCTCATTTGTTTGTTTCCCCGCGAACGAAAAGCTTGTCATTTACCATATATATAATACATTAAACTCATTTAACTCATTTAGTATTTTGCGTGGTCATGTAAATCGTTTTATCTGTATTCAGTAAACATATTTTAATATGCTAAATGTAATTCAGCATAAAAGAGCATAACTAATTTAAAAACACGAAATCATTTATTTCTAAGAAAATAAAGATGCTTTTTGATTTGTTTGTCTGTCCGCGAACGAAATGCCTGTCTTTTACTGTTTAACTAAAATTTAACTCAGACTAAAATACTCTTAAAACTAGTAAAATCACACTTCCAGAAATTGTCATTTGTTGAAGGCCAATTTACCTATTTTTTTTCGTGGTCTTGTAAATCGTTTTACCTGTATTCAGTAAACATATTTTTTTATGCTAAATATAATTCAGCATAAAAAATGAAACCCCGAATTCATTTATTCCTAGGAAAATAAAGCCAGAGATATTTTCTGATTTGTTTGTTTTTCTGGAAACGAAATGCCTCTAGATTATTATTGATAATTATAATTGGTTACTATTGGTCTGGATGCCATCTTTTCGTATTTGACATTAAATTCTAATGTACCCAAATTCGTTGTCGGAATCCAAAATTGTTGCCTATTCAGACATTAAGATAGCAGACACTTACGTATTTAAATACTGGTGTTGAAATTTAAAAGTTTTGTCCAGTTATAGGTAATCTATAAGCTATCGTTGGATAGTAACGGGTTTATTATTGATTAGAAATTTGCGTAAAATATGCAAAGTTGGCCGTAAATCGATATGATATAAAATACTATTGGTTAATATGTACAAAGTTGCTGGTCCGATTGGCATAATTGGTTCGGTTGTTCCAGAGATTACCCTCTTTAAATAAACATTTTATGATAAAATCGTATTTCATCATACAGTGATGTCAAAGTTGTTATCTATGTTGATTCTCTACTCACACCAAAACGAATATCGTTTACCATGTTCTCATTTTATATAAAAATCACACTCAACTCAGTTTTTTTCAACAGTTTTGTTTACATCAGGAATGAAACTTTAAATGCTAATATTTTTAAATGACTACACTTTAGAAGATATGTCTTCCTTCAAAAAAAAATATTTTAAAGATCTTTCTAAAAATGAACTTTTACAATGTTTTATTGGAAAAAATAATTTTGAAGAAAATATCTGATTGGCAAATGAAACTTGAAGTGGCAGCATCTAAAATGGTTTGCTCTGCTATAATGTAGCTAGTACACGATTGGCGGGTTTATCGCACTTGGCATAATTTCTTAATTAATTACCAGTTTTTTACTTATTGAGGATAGAAATTTTATTTTTTTATACTGAATTTTACAAAAGCACGTATCTTGAATAATTGCCTCTCCAAAAATGCATTCTATACTTCTTTCTGTCCCTTATTTAAGTCTGCACCTTGGTTGAAAAAAAAGATGTTTGAAGAAGAAAAAAGTGATCATTTTCAGTATCTCGACGTTTTTTAAAAAATCTTGTATCTTTCTTTATAATTATTTTATAAAGATGAGTTTGATCTCAAATTATTGCTTTTCTTTATTAGATTCTTTTAGTTTTCGTGTTATTTCTCTGTGATAGTTGATTTCTTAAGAGTCTTCAATTTTTTCCATGTTTGGTCGATTTAATATAGAGAAGTTGTCTCGAGTATATTAAGAAGTTAAGCGGTCGTTCTGTTATTGGCGTTTGTTCGTTTAACGGGCATATTACTTTTTTCTAGCTTGGCTTGGCAGAACGATCGTCCTGCTTCATAAAGATATGTTATTATGTCAAAGTTGTCAATTGAGGCTCTTGTGCTTGGTATTCCAAAATAAAAAAAAGCAAAATTTATTCCACTTTGACTCAGTCATAGAATTATCCCTCTGTGAAATCTAAATCCGATATTATTTTCATCATCTAAAAATTTACATGCACCTATATCCGTATCTGCCCCCTCTTTTTTTTCACAGTAATCTCCTTTTTTACCCTTTTACTTTTAACAAAAATGTAATTTTTTTTTTTTTTTTGGCTACAATTACAAAAGCGGTATTAAAAATTACAAAACATTAATCTCTCAAAAATAAATTAAAATACAATTTTCAAACAAATTGCATTTAAAAGCACATTTTTTTCCTATACGATGGTGTAAAAACAGAAAGTGTGGGATGTTTAGAATTTTAAAATTTACAGTAGCCAAAAATTGCAAAACTGAAATTTCATCGGAAAGCGTTGCCATTCGCAAAATGACGTATGCGTTACGCACAAATATGTTTGGCCTTTATAATATAAATACTTAGCAAGACAACTCTTATATTAATGTTTCAAAATCATAATTTACCAGCTTGGAATCAATCTCGCATTCATTGATTAGATTCTTCATTTAAAATTTTATATTACATAATTTTTATTATATATTTAATAATCACATACATATTTCCTTATTTCAGAAAATATTTTTTAAAATATGAAGTAGAATAATAAAAAAAATCAAATTATTTTGCACCAGTAAATTTACAAAGTTATATTTTATTTATTAAAACGCTTGCTTTCGCTTGCAATGACGACTAATATCATGTAGAAACTTGTCGAGACAGCACCTTCCGAGGTGCAGAGAAAATATGAGAAAATATCGTTCTTAGTACGTTTTAAATATGCATGCCATTTTTTTTTTTTTTTTTTTTTTTTTTTTTTTTTTTTTTGTTTGTTTGCTTGTTTGTTTATTTGATTTTTTTTCCCAATGACGATTTTGCATATCGTAAGGAAAGCTGGGCGGGAAAAGGGAAGAATCTTCTGCATTTCGATAGAATTATGTAGAACAATCGTGTCGTGCTAGCAACAAGAATCGCAAACATGCCTAGTACGATACAATTACAGACTTAATAAGAAGTCAGTTAAAAATTTATATTGTATAGTAAAAAATCGGTACAAAATATTCTTTATTTTGTTGTACAACATAAACAGAGGCATGTAATGACCGTAAGATAAGTTTACTGTAAAAAGGGATTGTTATTAAATAAAACATTTTAATATTGAATACGTAGAGTTTTATTTATTTTAATTCGGTGGAGAAATGTGAATAAATATGTAGATTTAGAACAAATGCTATTCAGCCACTGTTATTAGAGCTTATAAACATACTTGAATTAACGCATATATTTACCTACTAAATACGTTAATACCGTGTTAATGTATACAGGCAATAGATATTAAATATTTCCTTTATAGATTATGGTTATTAAGAAAAATGCAAAAGATATAAACAGCAGGTATCGATCATACCAACAAGGACGAAACCGAAAATTAAATTCATTATTCTTCCTATTTTTGGACGAAAATGTCCGAAATCTTTTGTGAAATAATTAATGCAAACGTAAATATACATAATTCTTAATTAGACGTGTATAGAACACATTTCTAACAAATAAATATTCATATGTAAGGAAGAGTGGGGAGCATGAAGATAGAAATAGTAGAAGGCGAACAAAGACGGTGCTTCCACTTTTGCCCCCAGAGTCTTTCCGAGTCTGGCTGGCATTTCCGGCGGTTTGGAAGAAGATGAAATTCGGCGCCACCTACGTCCCGCAAGCAGACTAGTCGAGAGACTAGTCAAACGGGTCATGTGATCGAAAGTCAGTGCAGCATCACTAGCGCCACGCCATGCACCGGGCAATACTTTGGGGCTAAGTTCTGTTGGGAAAAGGCTATCTTGGTTAGTTGGTTGGCAAGTACTGAGACGTATGCTACTACCCGTTAGGTAAAGGCTATCTTCTCTGTCCTCCGTGGAGAGGAATGAGACATTACAATGCAATTGCGTTGCCATTCTCACAAAAGAAATTACAATCTACTTAATAATCCTCTTATAGTTCATCCCTTGCGCTAGGAGGGTATGACCTTGATTGATATGACCCCGATTTTAATCTTGTGGTAGACACTGTACTTTCGGATACCTCTCCCATTTATCTTGGGACTTTTACTTTGTAAACTGCTTTGGTTTGCACCCCCACCCTGGTTACGCCACCGAGTAACGTGTTTCTTTTTAAAACTTCTAAGGAGATCTCCCCGCCCTTTAAGGGACATACATTTTTAATTCTTTTTATGAAAAAAAAAAATCCATTGAAACTAAGAAGAAAAATCTGAAAATTAGCGCTTGTCATAAAAATTTTCATTCGATATGACATAAATCATAGCTGCCAACATCTTCTGCTTTTTGGACTAGAAAAATTTTATAGTAAATTTTACCATCTCAAATCGCCGTAATCTGCCGATAATATAAGGCAAAAATTTCTATTAAATTTTTCCGGACCAAAAAATCGGAAGTGTTGGCAGCTATGCATAAATGTATATGACGATATACGACGTTCTTATAGTGAGTAAGCCTAAACATTTCAGCTACTATCAGGAGTCGCAGCGTCCCTAAAATTTCAGACATTTCTACCACAATTTTAGAACGATAATATTTATTGAAAAATTTCATTGTAGATGTTAAAGGAATCAGACACGAAGATTTTTTATTTAAAATACTGGTTGAAAAAATGCGAAAATTTTAGGGACGCTGCGACCCCTGTACTTTTGATATTAATTTTTTATTTAAATAAGCTATGTAGATTTGCTTACTTATATTACTATTAAACAGTAAATGTTGATTACAATTTGATTCTAGTGTGCCTTTAAAATAAAATCCATTTGGAAAAGTGAAAAATTAATCCTTATCACACAAAATAAAATAAAAATAAAAACAAAAATATCAAAATGGAAATAGTTCAAAACGTTTAAAAAAGGTACAAGACACGTACTTCATCAATGATATTTGTTTCGTAACTAACAAAATTCTCGTTTGCCGTCGTTAATAAGTTAATCGTGATGATAAAACAACGGTTACCTTTTAAACTCGATAATAAAAAAAAAACAGTAAAAATAATCATATAACTGGAATAAATAACCTTCGTTTGATCAGGTGTTACCATAAATAATAATTACATGAAATATATTTGATACTTTCAAGGCTTATAAGCATATACGTAACCAAAAAAATATACCATGATAGAAAATCCTTCTTTTATTAACATTTAAAATAGATTGAGGAGAAAAAAAATTACAATTTTCCCCTTTTGCTCGGCAGTCGGGGGGTTAATTATGGTAAACGATTTCATATATAATCAAAGCTGAGGGTTAATATGAGTTTTAATATGAATTTTATTATGATTAATATGAATTTTATGCATAATACTAGTGCATAACATTTACAGGGACACACAAAAGATTAGAAATAGTATATTCTATCCGAAGTCCAGTATATGATGGAAGATGGCTGTTAGATGGATGAAAAGCATTTTTTATTATGATATACGCTTTTAAATTTCACTAGATGTATGCATATTATATGGTTTATATAAATGCTAATTCTTACACCATTTAGATATACAGGGTTACACAAAAGTTCTCAGAAAGGTTACTGAATATGAGCGTACTTTACTTAACCTTCCTACCCTGTTAAAATTTTACCCAAACTTGAATAAAATATTTCATACCAGAATTTTTATTTAAATCCATTTAACATACTTATTTAATTTAAATTTTTATGTTATCTATTTAATTTACTTAATGAAAAATTTTCTGGTTTGAATCGAATGAAACGTATTATAGGACTGGGTCGATTAGACCCATTCAGGGTAGGAAAGTTAAAAATGGTTTTTAAATATGTTATCCTTTTTTCGATGAACTGCATTTAGTTTACTAAGAAATACCGGGTGATCCAAAAGTCAGGACGAACTTTAAAAATGAATAACTCGAAAACGAATCAAGATACAAAGATACGGTTTGCACCAAATGGATGGAAAAGAAACCGGATTTCGTGTGACAACGAAAAAAATAGTTTGCCGTTGACATCCAAAAAATGACACGGTAGTGTTTTTTGCACCAAAAGATGATTTGCAAATGAAAAAATGTTGACAATTTCCAAGTCAGCTTAGTTACAGTTAATTAGTATAACAGAAAATGTTCAATGTGCTGTCCCTCATTCATAAGTGCAGCTGTGAGACTAGGCACTACACCGTTCACAACATTTAGTAGCATTTCTTGCTTTATGGCAGACACGTTTTGGCGGATGGCATCTTTCAATGCTGCTAGTGATGCCGTTGGTCGCCAATAGAACAATATTTTTTTGTTGTCACACAAAATCCGGTTTCTTTTCCATCCATTTGGTGCAAACCGTATCTTTGTATCTTGATTCGTTTTCGAGTTATTCATTTTTAAAGTTCGTCCTGACTTTTGGATCACCCGGTATTTCTAGAATCTCTATAAATAAAAGGAATATAGAGGATAATTAATTAATTAATTAATTGAGGCACAGAAAAAATCGTCTGCTAAGAAAATCTTTTTTCATTTTGAACTTCTATAAATAAAAGGACAGATAGGCTCTCAAACAGTGAATCGTCGAATATAATTGAAGAACAAATGGAAGAACAAATGGAAGAACAAATGGAAGAACAAATGGAAGAACAGATGGAAGAACAGAAAGAAGAACAGATGGAAGAACAAATGGAAGACCTCTTCATTAACAATAAAAAAAGATATGCAAACGAAACCCCAGAACACCGAGAAGAAATTCAGATAGTCTTCGGGCTACTGAGGGCGGGCAACCGTCTAGTATAGATAAAATGATATACAGGGTCACGCAAAGAATTGTACACATGGTCGCCTTTGGATGATAATTTCTAAAAATTTGATAAGTAGTTAAAAGAGAATTTATTTCTAAACTAAACTTTAGCAAAATCCTTTCGTGTATTAAAGGCTGTGTTCGGTATGAACGCGTTCACTGAACGTAAGTTCACGAACTTAGATCGTTTTCTGTGAGCGTTGAACTGAACTTAGTTCACTTTTTGGTAAACGAACGTGATGTGAACAAAAGTTAACAAAATCCGTGAGTTTGAACGAAATTTACAGTTCAAACTCTTTTTTTTTTTTCGAAGTTTATTTAAATTTTTTTAAGCATTTAAGAATAAGTTTTTCCCGTTCAAATACCATTAAAAGGCTTATTTACTCAGGATGGGTCGAGTCTGATCATCAGTTTCTCTGGGTCGTGTCCAGGTTTTGCTTTGTCTGAAGGCACGGGCCAGGCTTACCCGAGCTTATTTCTGGACTGTGCTTTATTTTTCTCAGAAGTGCGCGCCATCCGAGATTTTTTGACATGGTCACAACTCTGCTTGTATGAAACTCGTTGACCCGCTCCTCTCGGACTAATGAAAAAAAACTGTTTAAGGTACACCTCTTTGGGTCAACATTTTTGCCAAAAATACACATATTTTTAAATTACCATTATTGTACAAATACAATTTCTTTCAAAGAACAATGCACATTACATTTCTGGGGGAGGATATACAGTGCAGTAAAATCTGTTATACGAATTTGGGTATAACTAAATCTTTTTTTAAATGAAAAATTTTCTTTATCGGTGCAAAATGGATAGAATAATATATTTTCAAGAGACAACAGACTTGGCAAGACAGGAATGTAACTATACCGAATTTTTTTCCCTATATGATTCCGCCTTAGAATGATTTTCGATATAGAATGTTTCTTATTTTTAAGTCTACAAGCCGTGTAAATGGATTAATGGCATTAAATAATAATTCAGATATTTACATTCAAAAATAGATCAATTAAAATATCAATGTAGTTTACGATAGGAAATGTAGAAAAAAATACATTAGGTGCAATATTTTGGAACGGAGATCCCTGTTCTTTAGATAGTAGAGGTCTGCACGTGCCGAAATTTCAAGACACGGGCCCAACCCGGTATGAAAGTTAAAACTTTTGCCCGATACCAGCCCTACCTACAGCGAAAAAATTATTGGCCCGAACCAGTACGGTATAATAGCTAAAATCCCGTCACGGCCTGAAAGAATTTCTACAAATCATTGATTTTTACGTCGATTTTGTTAAACATCTGTCTCATATGAAGCATTATGGCCAAAAATACTTAACTTTGCTTTTTATTGAATGTTTATAGCTTTCATTTTTATAGCCGTTAATGCGATATTTATTTTTTAAATGAATCACTATTAATTATACATAAATATTTCAGTAACATCAATATAGTTAATCCATATTCCATGTATTGGAGACTCTAATATCTGAAAAATGCTATATAGTAAATTCTTCTAAGACGGAATTTCAATGAAAAAATCATGCGTTACAGACATGTTCCCTTTGCAGCAGATGTAAATGTATTGTATATTCTTTTCTTACATTATTACTTATTAGTATATTCATTTTGCATGGATCAACATATTTTTCAGATTAAGATAGTATTGTGCCATACTCAGGTTCTTTTTCACACGTTTTGCTATATTTTAATATGCTTAGAAATGTACTATACTTTATAGAGAATAAAATTTAATATTTAATTGATGAATAACGACGATTTAAAACTGCATGGGTTTTTTCAAAATTTTATAGATCAGGCCAATGTTTACGGTTTTTTGAATGGACCAGGCCACGTCGAGACAATGAATTTCATGCGGACAGAATCAAAACTGGGACTGAAAATTTAGGTCCGTGATATCTAGGAAGAATTATGCCAATCCCGGTTCGGGTCGAAAAAAAAAAAATAAAGTTGCCCCGGCAAGTTTTGCTTGTGGATAAATTGCTCGAATTCGACCCAGAAAGAATAGTAACTAGGCCAGTTTTCTCGAACCTTCGGGAAAAAGCCCGGCCGCGGGTCTCCATTTTTAATTTATATTTATATTTATTATTATTATTATTATTATTATTATTATTATTATTTATTATTGTTATATTATATTAATATATTGATAATTATGTAATCTATCATGTAAATGTAAATATATAAATATAAAATAAAATATAATAAAATATTAATATGTAATTTAATAATAATTATAATAACAATGTTAATGATAATGTAAAATACAATTTTTTATGTACAATTGCAATTATAAATTATAAAATTATAAATATTAAATATATATATATAAGAAATAGATACGGAGTTTGTAACCGCCCCCCCACACACACACACACACTCAGAAGAACAAGGGATACTGATTAATATATATATATATATATATGTAAAAGTACTCAGTGTTTATATTTCAATTCTTCGTACCTTACAAAATTTTGTCATCGAGGCGCAATGTCTGGTTTTGAGATAAATTTCAAAGCCCCTTCAGCCAACCTCCCACTCCTCAATACCGACAGAGCAAGGACGCACTAATTTAAAAAAATCACGTCATTCCGGTGATTATTCCTGCGCTTTTTTCTGCCTACCATATTGCTTAAAGTTTTTTGTTCAGAATGATAAAAAATTATATAGTAAAAACTATTTTGTATTCTATGAATTGTTTAATTCAATAAGTAGCAATATATTAAATCGATTTTGCTTTCCTTCGTTATCACAACCCTCATATACATATTTTTGTAAATTTGCTAAATTAATAATGTAAATACCACTAACCGTAATTTTTTATGGCAAACAATTTTGATGTTAGAATGTCTTAAAATCTCACGTAAGCAAAAGGGGGGGGGGGTCTAGTATTTGCTTATTTTTCCTTACAAGGGGGAGGGAGGTATACAAAATGACTAAAAATATGCTTACGTAGCCCCTAATGTATGATGCATGTATACACATACACACTACAGTCAACTCTGTGTCAGTGAAAATCGATCATGACTGAAAAAAATTTCGTAGATAAAATTTCGCTTTAGATAAATTTTACTCTACGCCTATGGATTAGCAGGGACATGAAAATCTTTTGGAGTCAGGCAGATTTTCGTCTTATACAGAGTCCGCCGTACAGAGAGTTTACTTAAGTTATTATAAGTGTAAGTGTTAAACTAATAACACTTACGTATATATGCTGCAAATACTAAGCTACTAAGTGTTATATATGTATATATAACACTTAGTCATGGGATCGGCCTAAGAGATGTGCGAAGTGTGCGGTCACATGAAGCGCCAAGCCGTCAACCGATTTTTGGGGCTCTGAAAAGATCATTGATAAAAATATTTTTTGACTCCACTTTTTTTCCTCGTTTCTCTTCATCTGATTATTCTTTTTCTAATTGAGGTGGAGTTTGCATGCGAGAGACAGGTCTGTTTCGGATTTATATAACAACTTAAGCCCGCAGCATGCAGGTCTTATGTGCGGTGGTTTCTTTAATATTTATTCTTTATCTGAGAAAAAGAAGCCTTTAAGCTATTAACAGTCAAACTCAAAATACCATCCTCAATAAAGGAAACAAATATAACCAAACGTCTATTCAACACCAGGAGAGCAGACTAATTAATTTAGATGTGACAGTTTTACAACTTGAAATCTTTCTGGGGCCTGTTTGAACTGAGTGGGTGGTCGACGGTCAATTCATTCCATGATGCAACTGACTGATACTGCTAACGCAGGACTATAGAGGTTGATTTATCCCTTTGATGTGATATAAGCCGGCCAAGGCCACCTTATCATAATATCAAGGCCTCGCATTCAGGAGAAAATCTATTGTTGAAATTGTCCCTATAATTGCCAACTTATTATATGACTTTGTCTCATAAGTAACGCCACCTGGTGCATACTACTGCTAATATTCCAAGCACAAATTCATAGGAAAAAAAATGGAAAATATTTAGGTTCTCACATTAGATGGCGCTACCTACGGTAAAATCATGTGGTTTTTAACCACGTGTACTGCAGACAAAGGACACTTGACGAATGACAAGCCTTGTTATTATGATAAGGTAGCCTTGATAAGGAAAGGGCATGTTTACAAACAAACACTTCTGTCAACCAATCTACCGCTATATTTTTGTCATAGCAATCATTGTAGGAATCATCTTGACGACGTAGCCCAATCATAGCAAGCAGACAACCATAATAAAATTTGTAGACCAATCAGAATGCCTGAATTCATATGTAGAATGGGTGCTATAACGAAGCACGGGTAAAAACAGCTTGCCCACACTAATAAGAGCCCACAGTGACGTCAGCTGCCCTTTCCTTATTCCCCAGTTCCCTACCAGGAGTTAGCATTTTTGCCGATCCCACCGAAGCTAGCATAGGGAAGTAAATATCGGCTTCTGATTGGTTGAATAATTTATAGAGCAATAGTTGTTTGTAAATAAATTATTCTGAATGTTGATGTACGTATTAGGGGTATGTATGGGTATATCGTGTTAAAATAATAAAAGAGAGATAATAATAATAATTTTTTAAAAGTAATATAGAACAATTGGGTTTGTAAATATCGCATAACTAACGCCGTTAAAAGGAAGTATGATTACTGTTTGTAAATAAATTGTTCTATCATGTTAAAATAATTAAGAAGAAATTCCAATTTCATTTTTATTATTTTTTTTAAAGTAATACAGAACAATTGAGAAACATCATCATTAACTTCTTTAATTCTAAATTCCAGAAAATCTTTCTTTTTATCTGTTAAATTTATGTAAAATCAGAAGGAAATTAATCAAAATCCATCTTCTAAAAGTGATGATTAAATAAACGTAAACTCCAAATTGAACCAAAACAAAATGCTCTTTAAATTATTCAACCAAAGAGAAGCCGATATTTACTTCCCAATGCTAGCTTCGGTGGGATCGGCAAAAATGCCAGGAGTTAGGTGTCATCACTGGGAACGTACTTTCAGATCTATGCTAAAAAACAGCGTTAAAACAATCTAAGAAATTTGTTTCTGTATTTCAATATAAATTGTTATTTTTTTATAGTCATAAGATATTATAATCTTATGTATGTTTTATTAAAATGTCATCTTGCGTAGTTGCAACGTACTGCAATATGTATATAAAGTTCAAAGGCAAAACTATTGCTCATTTCTCCCAGGAAAGCTGAACAAAATATGAAAATATAATTAAAAATGATGGCCAGAAACATAAAATATTTATGATTTTTATTTATTTATTTATTTAATTTATTGATCTAATCTCTCATGAAAAATGTCTCGCATATTTTTATGAGTTTCGGAACATTTTTTAACTGAATACTACAATTAGAAAAAAAAATCGGGTAAGATGTTTTAATTAATTCAATTAAGGGTGTATTCGAAAAAAATACTTTTCCATCCTCAATAGCTCGAAATTTTCTGATGCAATTTCAAACTCATTTTTAAAAGTAGAAAAATGAAACTTGCTGAGGTGATTTTTGAAGAGATGTATAAGATGCCGTGCAATTCCGTTTTTCGCTCAATTCATTAGAATTTGATTTATAACCAATTACTTTCGCAATATGATTGTTTTTTTCGTCGCCAGATCTCCTGCTTCGGAAAATTCGATTCAAAATGTCAGCTTTGGCAGCATTTTTTTTGCAATATTTTCTGCATTTATCAAAAAATTAAGAAGCACGGCACGTTGTGTACTTTCTAAATAAGAGAATTTGTCAGTTTGTTATTTTTTAGAGTAAAATGAATTTAAAAATAAATCAGAAAATAAGCAGTTTGGACTGTTTAACTAAAAAAGCTTTTTTTTTTTTTTTTTTTTTTTTTTTTTTTTTTGTAAAGGGAATTAGGTTAATGCCATTGTTAAAAAAATGACAGAAATGTCGAATTTAGAATTTTTATTTTAAAATGTATCTCGGTATTCTTAGAGTATTCTGTCCAAATATCGGAACTGTTCGATAAATAATAAAAAAAAAAGATGTACTTAAATCATAATTGTAAAATTTAATATTTATGTATAAGGGGTCGTCCAAAAATGATGTCACGTTGAAAAAGGGGGGGATTCGTGAAATTGTGACACTTTGTGACAAGGAAGTGGGAGGGTGGATAAGAAGAAATGTGATATCACACATTTTGGTTTTAAAAAAAGCCTTTAAAATCAGCAGATTAAATTTTGAAACTAAAGTATTTTGTATTCATAATGTAAGGAGAAGATTTAGTGCCAATGTATTAAATTTTATTTCAAATTATAAAATATTATTGTTTTTAATTGCTCTTTCATATTAATATTTTACGACAATTTCAACTGACTTATGTTTTTTGTTGTAAACCTTAATTTTATTTCTCACAAAATAAGTAAACGAATCATTTGTATTGTTCTGCTCACAAATGTTATTAAAACCCATAGTCAAAATTTCAAAATATACGTTGTCTTTGTTTCTGAACTGGAAGTATGTGTTTATGTAGAACGTTTATGAATAGCCCTTAAGTATAATGTTTAAAACTTTGTGTGTAATAACTAAGTATCGAAAATGTAAAGGTGATATTTTAAATCTATTGCAAAATTTTCTACGTATTACAATCAATATTGTGCAGTATATATTAAAATGTATGTTCATCTAAGCTATATTATACATTCGTTTAGATTAAAAAACTACGTTAAAGACACCATAGTAAACAGGCGTTTTTAATGTTGTTTTTAAATTTATATTATTTTCCACCAAGTAGCATCTTAATAATTATTATGTATTAGTGTCTGAATTATAAGACATACAAGATGTTTAAGTTTTTGATCTGATTAAAAAAATAAATAAATAAAAATAAAAAATAAAATAAATAAAATAAAAAAGAGTGTGTGGTTTTAACCACTTAATCGTCAAAACCCGAGACATTCACGGGCTGCAAGCTTCACGGCTTTTATTCAGAATTGTTAGGTTACCACCCGTTTTATAAAATAATGCAATTCGTTTTATTCTGGTATCATTTTATTTGTCTTTAAATAAGATGAATATTTTTTTTTCAAAAAAGTGGTGGGAGTAATGAATTTGAATTTTTTAAACCGTAATTTAATGCGACCATTAAAAGGTTAAGGAAATGCTGCAAAGATCCGGAATGAGATACGAAATTTTTTTATAATTTAGAAAAAGATTATTGATTTTAAATAGAATTTCAGTTTTAAAGTATAATAAATAAATTTTCAATTTATATTTAATTCTTCCACATTTATACATACGAAAATATTTAATAATTCTCATTCAAACAGCAGTAAATTGATTTTTTTTTTCATTTTCCCATAAATACAAAGTATTTTTCAGAAAATGATGTCAAATTAGGTGTTTAAAGTTTTATTTTTAAGTCTCGGCAGTCTGTGAAGGGCCGTTGTCAAGGGACAATAACTTGTAGTAATTAAAGATGCGTCAACTTTATAGAAAAATGAAAACTCCGATTTGATTCTTAAGAAGTTACATGTGAAAATTTTATCGATTCATATGCAAAAAGAAAAGGGCTTTTCTTATGTTAGACATTTGATTTTTATCAGCATTCGTACAAACAAAATTTAGTGGAAAGAGAACCAGAATTTTGGAATAAATATGTTTACTGAAATCCACTGTCCAAACTACCCCTTGGTCCGATTTTGTCTCTTAACGAACTTGATCCATACGAAATCTATCCAAAAATTATTGACCAAATCCGATATAAAATTTAAAATTTCAGCACAGCCTGCACAAAACATTAATTGGCTCGGCTAGGCACGACCAATCAAGACCTAAATGAGCATAGATTTTTACATCTATAAAGTTAGAAGTGTTTTTTATGAAACTACAGGACTATCCTGATAATATGTAATAGCCCTGATAACTATGTCCTGATAATAGGTAAAATAATACTTATTTTACCTATTTTTAACATATGTTTATATTCTTCAATTTAAAAAAGGTGTTCAGAAATGTAATATTTATTTTTTTTAATGTAGTTCATTACATTATATGTAAATTCACAGTTAGCATTAAAATATGTCGAAAACAATTCCCCTCCCCTTTATTATTTTGCAGTGGAGCAGCCAGAATTCGGCTCTGGGGGGGGATAGAGTTGCTTCAGGGGTGATTCTGGTAGAAATTTTTTTTAGGAAATTGGCGGGGGGGGGGGAGGATTCCGCAAGTTACCCCCCCCCCTTTTAAGAGGGTTTATCCGCGATCTTCAGACAAAATAGGCGTTTTCCCGCGACCTTCAGACGGAATCAGCGATTTATTTGCAATATTTTAGCAAAATCGGCGATTTATTGCGATCTTTTGTCAAAATCGGCGGGTTTCCGCGATTTTTTGACGAAATCGGCGTTTTCCGCGACCTCAAGACGAAATCAGCGATTTATCTGCGATATTTTAGCAAAATCGGTGATTTATTGCAATCTTTTGTCGAAATCGGCGTTTTTTTTTACGATCTTTAGACAAAATTTGCAATTTTACGCCATCTTTTCTTGAAAACGACGTTTTATCCCCGCGGTCTTTCGACGAAATCGGCATTTTTTCCGTGATCTTTTGATGAAAGCGGCTTTTTTTTTCAATGATCTTTTGACAAAATATTTGTAAGCAATCTTTTATCGAAAACGGCGGTTTTCCCCCGATTTTTAACGAAATCGTCATTATATCAGAAATTTTTAGACGAAATCGACGTTTTCCCCGCGGTCTTCAGACGAAATCAGCGTTTTATCTGCGATATTTGGTGAAATATCGGTCCGCGATCCGCACAGGAAATTCGCGTTTTTCGGCGATCTTTTGACAAAGTTCGTTGACAAAAACATTGACGAAATTGTCGTTTTTTCACAAAATATTAACGAAATGTGTGCTTTTTCGGCGATCCTTTCATGAAATTTGCATTTTTTCGCGATTGTTTTATCCGCGCGCAAAACCGTACAAGTTGGCAACTGTGAGAATCGTCTTCTGAAAGATTTTATCAAAGAATGAAGAACATTTCTCAGTTACATAGCTTTTTAATCATGATGTCTACTTGCCTGAATCTAGGAAAAAGAGTTATCGGAAAAAAGTGACAAACTGCAAAAGCGGAAAAAAATGACACGGAAAAAAAGTTACCGGGGAAAAGGGACAAGATAAAAATGTTACCGGGAAAAAAGTGACAAGGAATTGATTTTGGGGATTTATTGACTAAGTATGAAAGGGGGGGGGAGGTCGGGGGTCGGCTTTTAATTTAAGTGAGTGTTTTTTTTTTTTTCATGGTGAATTAACTGCTTTGATTCAATTTTTGGATATACGTTCATACTGAAAAAATGCTTGCCTGATTAGTTTTGGGAATGGACGATTACCCCCTCCCCTCCGCCCTAAATAAGATAAATGTTTTTAAGCAGAATTATCCAACGTATTATTTCAAACAATTTTGGATATAGGTTCTTTCTGACGAGGCTTATATATAGTATTGTGGTGTCGCGCCCGGAGTTTCTCTTTACTAAGTTGGTTTATTTGTTAAGTTCATCAATAACACATTTTTAATTCTTCAAGTTCTTTATTAGAACCATAGACCAATTATTAAAAAAATAAATAAAACGACAGTACAACTACATAGGAGCCTCACTCCAATATTACATTTCGCTTAGCACGTCTAAGCCATCTTACATCAATGTACTTTCTTGTACATTGCCAGCACATGTCTCTCTTCCAACTACTTTCCTTCCCTCTCGATGCGCAATAATCCCAGTGTCCCCCTCAGCTCATTGCCACTAGACCAGTGCAATTATTTTCTAGGCATATCCCTTGAGGTCAATAGAACCTGTTCTTAACAGCTTTTGAATGAAGATTCTTTAAACTATGCATACTTTTTCAGAATAAGACTTCGCTATCTATCTTCTGCCACGATTAAAGTTGTCAGTACGTCGTCACAGTATATAATGCCTGAAGAATTTTGGGAGTTTAATGGTTAAGTATAGAGGGTGCATGGGGGATAACCTCTCTTAAATTAAATAAATAACTTTTTACGCAGAATTATCCGATTTGCTTCAAATTTTGAATGATGGTTCATTAAGATAAAGGGTATCCCTGATTAGTTATGGGGTTATTAAAAAGGGGGGCCACGATTATTCCCCCCCCTTAAATTAGATAAATTATTTTTTATGCACAATTATCCGATGTATTTAAAATTTTGGCTATAGGTTCTTTCTCATAAAGTGAATCCCTGAATAGTTTTAAGTGTTTGTTTATATATCCTCAATAGCTGTTTGCAAGCATTTAAAATTGTGATTTATGTTGCTGCATAGCATTTTTCAGTATTCTATAAATATCGTAACAAAGAAAAAAATATCCTGTTTTTCTTAAAATCGTTTTTAGCACTTTCCAACAAAGTTGAAAAGTGCTTATGCATTCGGTTTGTCTGTCCGTCTGTCCGTCTGGCCGTCTGTCCGTCTGGCCGTCTGGCCGTCTGTCCGCGCTCTAACTCCCGTAAATATACTCGGATTGCTATGAAATTTTTATATGTTATTGAGGTTTACCCTAGTACGAACCCTATTGAAAATGAAGTATCTACCATGATTAGTTTATCTACAGAGAGAATCAAAAGTTTCCCATTACATTACGGCCTATGGGGAAAAATCGTTAATATACTCGGATTGCCATAAAATTTTAGGACGTTATTGAGGTTTACCCTAGTACGAACCCTACTAAAAATGAAGTATTTACCATGATTAGTTTAGCTACAGGGCGAATCAAAAGTTCCCCATTACATTACGGCCTATGGGGAAAAATCGTTTATATACTCGGATTGCCATGAAATTTTAGGATGTTTTTGAGGTTTACCCTAGCACGAATCCTACTGAAAATGAAGTATCTACCATGATTAGTTTATCTACAGAGAGAATCAAAAGTTTCCCATTACATTACGGCCTATGGGGAAAAATCGTTAATATACTCGGATTGCCATGAAATTTTAGGACGTTATTGACGTTTACCCTAGCACAAGTTCTATCGAAAATGAAGTTTCTACCATGATTAGTTTATCTACAGGGCGAATCAAAAGTTTCCTATTACATTATGGCCTTTGGGAAAAAACCATTTCAAAGGAATTTTAAAGATGTTATACCCTGTCAAACATATTAAAATATGCATTCTATAAAATATAAGGTGAAAATGTAGCTATTATTCATTTACAGGGCCACATAAAAGAATTCCATTAGATAATGGTAAAAGGGGGAATTGTGTGTGACATACTTTAAATATATTAAGCTTTTTCATGTATAATAAAATTGATATATGTCACTGAAGCTTAATATAAATTATACGCTACTGTCTTGCATAATATGAAGTACATAGCATTTACAGGGCTATACAAAAGATTTCAAATAGTATATTCTTTCCGAAGTACCGTACATGTGTCCGATGATGTCTGATGGAGGGATGAAATGCATTTTAATTATGATATTCGCGTTTATATTTCGCTAAATATATGCACATTATATGGTGTGTATAAATGTTATAATTGATATACAGGGCTACCCAAAAGAGCTAACCAACGTTACTGAATATGAGCGTAAATTATTTAAGCGTGGTTCTTAAATAAGCTATGCATTTTTACGCTGAGGTGCCTTCAATTTACTGAGAAATAGTTGCAGAATATAGATAAAGGGATATACAGGGCCGCACAAAGAATTTGGTACATGGACGTCTATGAATGATGATTTATGAGAATGTGATTTCAGTTGTTTTAAAAGTGTTTTAGTTTACAATAAATTTTAGCCTAATGCTGACGTGTGATAAAGGTACAATGTAAACTACAGGGCTGAACAAAAGTATTCAAGTATGTTTACATCTAATAGTATGAATTGCTGAAAAAGAAATTTCAAGCTACTGGGTATTTTCTTGCTAAGCTAAATTTTCCCATTATATGAACTGACATATGAAATACAGGGCTGTTCTAATGTACTGGAATACATATTTGGGTGTATTTGGTTATACACTATTATTTCCTTGAATAACAAAGTTTTGTTAAAGATTTCATTAAGTGTTGGAAAGTGCTTCATAATCTATGCTTAACGCATGATTTTTCTTACTTGTTTTCCCTTTAATTTAAATCCGTTTTTATTTTTTTAAGCGTTCAAAAACCTGAAGATCTATCAAGAACTACAGGTTTTTAAACAATTAACTTTCTAATTACTAACATAAGCTAGTAATAAAAAAAAAACTATTTTTATTACTACAAATTAATGAATTCACTAGTTCATTCGTTCGTGACATGCAATATACTTTGTACATTAAAGTTTTCTAACATATGTTTTTTTATGTTTTATATTATATTTTGTGATGCGTAATATGGGACATTAATTAGTAAAAATCCTGTTTTAAATGATAAATATTTGGCGTAAATTAAAATGACAATTACAACAAATGATTTAGTATATTACTTTTTTCACAAATAAAATAAATAAATAAATAAACCAGTTTTAAATGCAAAATGAATGGAAATTAATCATTATAAGAAAAAAGGTAAAATGTGTTATAATGTTTTCTGACATAATAGTTTTCAATCATTAAATTAAAAAATAAAGAAAAATTGTTTTTATTTGTTATTTGCGTTCAGTTGCATTCAACTCGCTTTTTTATGTTACTTGAATATTTTTGCGTCAAACCTTTACCGGGAAATCCCCTGATCGACAAATTTCCTAAGAGACTAGCCGCCCGCGATATCTACTGGACATCCCCCTCCGTCGAATGGGGAAAGCAAGCTTCTTTCCCCGAAAGAGTTTCCTGAAGGGACTGCTGCATCCCTCCCTATTTTAACTACATTCATTAGCTTATACGCCTTACCATAAGGAAACTACATCCAAAATTTGAAGCAAATCGGATAATTCTGCGTAAAAAGCCATTTATGTAATTTAAGTGGGGTTATCCCCAGTTCCCCCCTCTATAATTAGCCATTAAGCCTTTAAAACTATTTAGGGATCCACTTTGTGAGAAAAAATCTATATCAAAAATTTGAAATACATCGGATAATTATGCATAAAGAACAATTTATCTAATTTAAGGGGGGGGGGATAATCGTCCGTTTTCCTATTTATAATAAGCAAAAGAACCTCATAACTAATCCGGAATACGCTTGATCATAAAGAAGCTACATCCAAAATTTGAAGCAAATCGGATAATTCTTCATAAAAGCTATTTATTTAATTTAAGGGAAGTTATCCTCGTTTTTGCCTTTATATTTAGCCATTAAACCCTTAAAACTATTCAGGGATTCACCTTATCAGAAAGAATCTATATTTAAAATTTGAAATACATCGGTTAAAACAACGATTTGCAAAAAACTGATTTATCTAATTTGAGGGGGAAATAATTGCTTGCCCCTTCTTTATAATAAAGAAAATAACCCCATAACTAATCAAAAATATGTTTTATCATAATGAACTTATGTCCAAAATTCGAAGCAAATCGGATAATTCTGCTTGAAAAGCCATTTATTTAATTTATGAGGGATTATCCCCCGTCCACTCTCCCCTTTATACTTACTCATTAAACTCTTAAAACTATTCAGGGATTCACCTTATCAGAAAGAATCTCTATCTAAAATTTGAAATACATCGGATAATTTTACATAAAAACCGATCTATCTAATTTGTGGGGGGAGGGGGTTAATTGACCATCCTCCCTTTATAATAAGCAAAAGAACCCTATAACTAATCAGAGATACGTCTTATAATGAACCTATGTCCGAAATTCCAAGTGAATTGAATAAATCTGCGTAAAAAAACTATTGATTTAATTTGAGAGGTTACGGATGGGGGGGGGTTATCATATGTCCAAAAACTGAATCAAAACAGTTAATTCAGCACGAAAAAACCATTTACCTAAATTAAGAGCCTCCCCCTGATTCCTTCTAAATACTTAACCAATGAATCCTCAAAATCAATAATGAATTCCCAAAATCAATAATAATTTCCCAAAATCAATTCTATGTCCCTTTTTTTCCGGTAACACTTTTATTCGCTTTTGTAGTCATGTCACCTTTTTTCCAATAACTGTTTTTCAGGTAACTTTTTTTCCGTTTACCCACTTGCCTATTTCGGGCGTTTTTTAAATAAGAGTTAATATTAATAAAAAAATTGTCTGAAAGTAGCCCCTTTAAAGTAGTAGTAAGTAGAAAGTAGTTAGAAATTTGGCACCCCCAAAATCTCTGCGCCCTGGGCGACCGCCCTCCCCTCCCCCTTTCGCACGACGTTGTTAATATCTTTCCAGAAAAATAAATATAAACGAATTATATACTTTCTAAACATACCTGGATTTCAAGAATGCTTGAAGGAATTCGAAAGATTAAAAAAAATGATCTCTTATATCCATCTTTTTCATAATTTTCTTCTCTGGAGAGGATTTAATATCCTCCATAGTGAAACGCACAACAAAAAAAAAAAAAAAAAAAAAAAACCTTAGCACTACAGCATTTAACAACACAATGTTTGTGGAATTAAGTCTATCCTTCAAAGCATGCGAGCATGTGTTTTTGTGTTTTTCCTGGAATTCGAGAGTCCAGTCCCGTTTCCAAAAAAAAAAGAGCAAGAAACAGATGCAACTAATTAAGACACCCCCCCCCCAGTGGTGCAGTATTGAAAAACCCGAGACGGCATTGGCAGCGACAGAAAATGACAATTCCTTTAAGCCTTCGGCTGATTTCCAATAGTATAAATGAATGCCGGCCTTTTCCAAAATTGAGTGACCAGTTTTCGATACTGATACTGTTGCTATGTGCTTTCCCTATTTTTCAAAGAAAATACATTACTGCCGCTTAAACGAGTCAAATTTTTAAATAAAATTTGATTCAATAAAGCGGCAGATTTCGAAAACAAAACAAAAAAATTCTAACTTTAGTTTTTTTTATGATTCGGTTCATAAAAGTTGAAATTTTTGTATTTTTGTCATGGCTCTGGGGGGGTTAACCCCCAAACCCCCCCCCCTCGCTGCGCCACTGTATTTTGCATTGGAATTCTTTTGTATGACCCTGTATATGAATAATAATTATTCTTTTTGCTGCATACTTTATAAAATGCATATTTTAGTGCACTTTGATGATGCATATAAATCTGAAGATGTTTGACAGGGTGTAACAACTTTAAAAATCATTTGAAACGATTTTTCCCCCATAGGCCGTAATGCAATGGAAAACTTTTGACTGTCCCTGCAAATAAACTTATCATAGCAGAACCTTCATTTTCAATAGGGCTCGTGCTCGGGTAAACGTCATTAACGTCCAAAAATTTCATGACAATCCGAGTATATTTACAACAGTTAGAGCGCGGACACACGGACAGACAAATCGAATGCATAAGCACTTTTCAACTTTGTTGGAACGACATGGATTAAACATTCATATTCCTGGACCTATCACAAGCAAATTTTAAATGAAATTTCAGTTTTATAATTTTTGGATTTGCCAATTTTTAAACTTCTAAACATCGCATATTTTAAATTTTTGCACCGTTGCGTAGAGAAAAAAATGCACTTCAAAATGAAATATGTTTAAGATCTTTATCACAATTTCATCACAAAATCGTTACCACAAACTTTATCACAAAATAAAATAAATTGTGGAATTGAACCAATAAAAAGATTCAAATATACTTCAGATTTCCCAATTTTCTTCCAAGGACAACAATTATTTTCCGAAATAATTAATAAAATTAAATAAAGAAAAATAAAAAAAAATAAAAAAAGTATCAAAATTTATATTTTTGAAAAAGTGAAAAATTTTATATTTTTAAAAAAGCGAAAAATTTTATATTTTTGAAAAACTGAAAAATAGTTAGAAGCCACGCCCATCGTCAATGATGTTTGTTTCGTTACTAACGAAATTTCTCGTTTGCAGTTTGTAATAAGTTAATCGTGAGGAGAAAACAGTACTTACCTTTTAAACTCGATAATAAGCAAAAACTAGTAGAAATAATTATATAACTAACAAACAGAACCTTCTTTTGAAAAGCTGTTAACATAAATAATAGTTACATAAAATAATAGTTACATAAAATACATTTTTATGATAATTAGTTGCATTAAAATCGATGAAACGATAATAGTAAATTTAAAGCTATATCATTATATTTTTGAAAATATTTGTGCTGAAATCCAGACTGCAACAAAAAATTTTAAGATTTTGACGAAAGAAATACAATCCATGTATTAAAATAAAAATCTGTATAAAACATTTTTTTCCAGTTTTTAGCTATTTACTTTAACAGATTTTACTGTATGGATAATAAATATTTGCAGAATGTGCAAAAGTAAAAAAAAAAATAATAATAATCTTTACAAAATTTTCCTTTTTTTTTCTCAGTTTTAGCGTGGCAAAATATTTTAAGTGTTAAACATTTTATTAAGAAAAAATTGGTTAAATCTCCACGGTAGCCTCGAATGTAAGAAAATGAAAAAAACAATATACGTAGGAACGTAAATTCATACATTTTCTTTTATTTTTGACATTATCATAATACTTTTTGAATCCTGTAATTTTATCTCAACCTCAACTACATTTTTTTAAAGTTATAGGAAGTACTCAGGAATACAACTGATTATTATATGAATATTTCAAAATCGTAATATCCGGCTTGGATTCACATAGTCCCGCCATATTTTATAAAATATAACACAATAAAAAAATTAAATTACTTCCGCACCAGTAAATTTACAATGTTAGGGTTTAAATATTGAAAATCTTAGTTTTGCACTTCAGTTTAAAATCATAGAGTTTACATATCAATACAGCACCCTGCCTGCCAAGGTAAGGTGCAGTGATAAAAATGAGGGATGGTACATGGTAGGCTTTAGAAGGGTGGCAACATAAGGTTACATGCCTGTTACTCAATTGCAGTCTTTACCTCGTAATGTTACTTCTATTGTCTAAAAACTTTAAAGGTAGATAATTAAAATACCATTGGTGGTAAAAGGGGACAATGATATGCATTTCTATAGCATTCAAGGCGTCAAAAATGTCTGAAAACGGTCGAATAGTTTCGAGAAATATATGCCAGATCAGAAAACAAAAATACACGAGCTAAATATATATATATATTTTTAACTACTCAGTAATACCAAATTTGACACCCTCAAGATTAGAGGACGCCCAACTGTGAAATCTTGAAAAAAAAAATCCCCACTTTTAATAGCAAATTCGGATTTTACGTTTAAAAATACGTAACTTTTGTATTTTCCCTTTTTTTTTCTGAATCCTTGTTGATTACGGTGTTACAGAGTAGTTATTGAGCATTTTTGACAGATGCATGCTTAGGTTTTCCCAACCAGGTGTTACCATCTCGAAATCTGATTGGCAAGAACTTTTGACGGCAAAGTTACCATTTTTTGCGGAAAAAGTGCTTTTCGAAATCCATCAGTGGAGATTGTTTCGATGGTACTTTTATGCCTTTTCCATAAAAATGAATAGAAATATATTGAGTTGGTTTTCTATTTGCATTTGTTTTCATATATTCAATCATTTTTATAGAATAATCTGCACATTTTGATCGTTTAACATGTAAATATGCACCTCCCCTGTCGAACAGAAAAAGTGTATTATCAATGTTTGAAGGCGGGGCTTGTTGATAATCACCGTTTTAACGTCCCTGGCATTTTTTTATTATTGTTTAATTTGAGGATATAAGTGTTTCTTTTTTAGCTCACAGGCTATCATAGCCTGAGAGCTTATGTGCCCGCCCATTCTGTATGCATGTGCGTACGTTCGTAGTACGTAACGGGATAACTCATGATAAAAATATCCCATCCAGTTGAAATTTTGTATATAGGTATATCCTGATAAGGCGCTTCCCTGATTAGTTTTTGGAGTTCATTCGATATGTATAAGAGGGGGAACGGGGGCTCATGCCCCTCCCCTTAATTGATATGAATGGGTTTTTCATGCAGAAATATTACTTTTTGTTCAAAATTTACACATAGGATCATTCTGATGAAGCGCTTCCGTGATTGGTATTAGGTGTTCATTGGATAAATATAAACAGGGGAAATGGGGGTTCTAATGCCCCTCCCCTTAATTTATATAAATGGATTTTTCACGCAGAATTGTCAGATTTCGTTCAAATCTCTGAATAGTTTTGGAAGTTCAATGGTTAAGTATATAAAAGAGAAGGATAACTCTTCTTAAATTATATAAATGGGTTTTAATTAAGAATTTTCCGATTTGCTCTAAATTTTGGATATGGATCTTTTATATGATAAAGCATGTCCCTGATCAGTTTAGAGTAGAGGGTTCAATGATTAAGTATAAAAAGAGGAAAAGGGGGAGCTGATCCTCCCTCCTTAATATTTTTTTTCGAACGGAATTAACTCTTGAAAATATAAGGCTCTAATGCACAATTAGTATGCGTAGCCTGTGAGCTCAATGCCCTCAGTTTAACTGGGCAATATTCTTTTTCTTTTTCTTTTTTTCATTATTATTCATTATATGTTTTTGTAAATTAATATATTTTTCATTTTACCATTTTTTTCATAATTTGAAATTTAATAATTTGAAAAGATTGAAAGTTTTAATCTTTTAAGCTTATTTCATTTATAATCTAATTTAATTCTTTAAGTTTTCTTAATTATTTCCTGTGGAAGAAGATTTTTAAATTTTTTAGGGTAAAGGAAATATCGAAAATTGTTTCTTTAAGTTATTACAATAAGATAACAAATATGGGAATATATATATAACATAATCTTTGGAAAAATTTCAAACCAAATCAGTTTATTTCATATATATATACTAATCAAGCGAAGAAACATTTATAAATATATATCATTCACATATTTCTACGTTTTATGTTAAATTTTTGTAACATATGTTAAACTAATTAGACATTAAAAAATGAAAACAAAATTGAAACTATCTGATAATTTAAATACCCTAAAAAGTAAAATTCCCTTCAAATTGAATCGATAAAAATCATAAGACTTTTTTAAAATATATTTTATATTTTACATGTGTATTTAACGTAATACAAAATCCACAATACAAATGCTTGCAATTTAAAAAGGGGAAAAAAAATCTAAAATTTTTTTAGAATCCATTTTAACGGAACTTAAATTTTTAATGTTTAAACACATTAAAAATTTAAGTTCTGTTAAAATAAAATCTAAAGAAATTTTAGAATTTGTTTTTCTTTTTTAACATTTTTTTTTTTTTCTTAAGGTACAGTTAGTTTAACTTATTTGTTACGAAAATATAACATTTTAGTTAGAACCAACTAAATGAAATATATTAATAAATGTTCCTTTTTAAGCTTAAAAAACAGTAAAAATAAACTGATTTGTTATTAATTTGTTCTCCCAATTATATTTTAGTGTTAATATTTTGTCATATTTGTAAAATTCAATTTAATAATAAATGCGTAAATAAACAATTTTCTAAATTTTCAAACAACAAATGCTTACACAAATCTACATTGGAAAGTGTCGTGTTTTTAAACAGTCCCATTTATTTGCAAATTATCAAAAAATGTTCTAAGTCACATGTTATTATTTATATATTAATGGTGCCAAAAAGTAGAAATTCCAGTTATGCCTTTTAACGATGCATATATGTATCACAAATTCCGAAAAAATTAAAGTGTTAAATTATTATTTTTTTTATTTAAAAGTTTAAAATATCAAAATTTTTCTATTGTTTAAAATTAAATAAAAAATCTTAAATTAAAAAATATATATTTATTTACAAACAATATATTTATTAAAATTAGTGAAAAAAATTCTGCTATACTTGTTATTTTTTAGTTGCAGTAATTAATCAATCGTCGAAACCTATAATCCCATCCCCACACGAATTTTTCACTACTTCCCCACTCCTTTGTTCAGTCAGCACAAAAATGTTTTTATATTTTTTTATTTAATATTTTATCAACAGTAATAATTTTAAAAAAAACACCCATATTAGCCCCTAAATAAGATAATTTTTTAATAAGATAGTACAAGCCATCGAATCGCAGAATATCCACATGCCCTTCCCCAAACACTTGAGATTATCCTTTTTCTTCGGAGAAGGGGAGGTTCATATTTACACAAAAATGTATCGAGTTTATTAATGCTTGTTATTATTTAGAAATATTTCACTGCTTGACAAGATAATAAAATATGCAAATAGAAAACTAATTTAATATATTTCTACTACAGTAAAACCTCCAAATAACGGACACCTCGGGAGCGCGGAAACTGTCCGCTATTCGGAGGTGTCCGCTATTGGGAAAAATCTCGGAGATTCAAAATTTGCTAAGAAATGTTTAAGTGTCATTAATTAACTTTTATATATCCTAAAATTCTAATATATGATTCATCAGAAATTAAAATTATTTGTTAAGCAAAAAATTAAAATAAAATGGTACATTGCTTTATATACTGTTTGTTACATTCATGAAAAAAAAAAAATGTATTTTAAAAATTTCCTTTAGCATTTAAAAATTACTTTTTTTTCAATGTGAAGTTTTAACCATGTCAATAGTTTTAATTTTCCTGAATTATTTTTTTAAGTGTCACTGCTGACTGTATTTTGCCACTTCTTATAAGCATAAAATCTCAAATCTTCCGGAGGGGAGTGTGAGAGGGGGGGGGGCTATTGTAATGCTCCGGGATGTAATGTCCCTAGGACCATCCCTTGAATTTAATACTGGACATGGGAGGGAAGGACCGAGTGGGACCCGGCCCACTCTCTACATTTATCTGTGATCACAAAATTTCAACACATTGCCCTGACAAATTTAGAGGGTTTTTACTTTTTTTTCTTCGTTAAAAAACAATTTCTCATACTTTATCGCAAAAATTACTGTCCGCTATTCACAATGTCCGTTATTCAAAGATTAAACATACAAAAATTAAGATTTTGGGAGTGGGGATCGGTAAACTGTAACTGTCCATTAAATAGAGGTGTCCGCTATTTGGGAGTGTCCGTTATGGAGGTTTTACTGTAATTATTTTAGAAAAGCACATGAAGCGCTACGAAACAACCACTACCAATGTTTTTCGAGAAACACTATTTACGCAAAAGAGGACAACTTTGACATCATAGTTCTTGTCAAACAGAATTCGATATGTCAAAATACAGTTGAAAAAAAAAAAATCATAATTTACCTAACTCTCACATTCACATCACAAGATTTTTATAATTTATGATTCTATAACAAATATTATGCTCAAGAAATAAAGAAGAAGAGAACCATGAATATGTAGAAATAAAATAGAGCTATTTATTGTTCATATCAAACATGTAAATTGCAGTGAAAAACAATGTGTGTTTTAATTCAATAATATATCCGCTGCTACAGTAATACATACGAGTACTAGTATTATTCAAACAAGAACAAAAAATGTCGAATGTATAAAATGTCAAATTTTAGTAGCTCCGCCCCAAATAACGTCTTCAGATTAATTTTATGTATTTTACACATATTTGCAAAAAAAGAAAAAAATTACATGTTATATCTAATGAGCACTTTCGGCATTTATATAAAATATGTGTGCAAATATTAGGAATTTTTAACAGTAGCATCTACAATCAGCAAATTGTAAACATCAGTATAACTTTGAACCGGTTCTGAGTTATCCTGATGATGGGATAAAATGATAGTACAGTAGAACCCCGCTAATTCGGACCCCGGTAATCCGGATCTCCGGATAATTTTTTGGTCGTGTTTCTTTTCAAGTTTGAGAAGCGATTGGCTAATTTCCATAACATTAACTTGTTTCATCGTCGTAGTCTGGATAAAAAAAAAACTTTTTCTGAAATCTTTTCGGAAGAATTAAGCAAAGTAAACATTTTTACTGTCTGTAAATATTCAATAAATTTAACATAAAGGTGATTTTCTGTAAGTATGTATTATTTTATTTCCTTTTTTTTTCTAATTCTCCGGATAATCCGAATTTTCAATAAATCGGATTGGGTCCGGTCCCGATTAATCCGAATTATCTGAGTTTTATTGTACCTTCTTAACTTGCATTTCATTGACTATTAGTAAATAAATAATTGCAAAATATTAGCACATTTACAACATTTAGATAATAATATGTCTGGTAAATGAGTAGATTGTTATTTACTAGGAAAATTTAATTGGATTACAACAAGGGGGTATAGTCATAAAATATAACAAAGGATATGCGGTATAAGTATACACTAAAGTGTGTATACTGTAGCATTCTTCAGAAACAGGGGGTCTACGGTGTTCTTTTAACAAATCTAGAAGGTATACGGCGTATACCCTCGTATATCCTCTACTACATCCCTGATTACAATAATTTCAAAACAGCACTCAAAATTCACTTGAAAACTGTACTTCACAAAAATAGTTTGATGACGAAATTAATTGCGCATAATGTCGCTAATTTATATTAGCATATCGTTTGTTTCGGGCATTTTTATATTACTGGATTCCTGTACAATCTCAATTACATAATTTTGGAAGTTATAGAAATACTTTGTAAGACGACTCTAATAAAAAAGTTTCTAAATCATAATTCACCAACCTGGAATCAGTCTTGCTTTCATTGGATTTTATTATATCACTTTATAAATGCCAGCATTGTAAAATTTTTAAAAAACGTAACCAATTTAGTAAAATAAATTATTACATCCGCCCCAGTAAATTTACAAGAAAGTTTATTAATGATAAAAACTGATGAAGTTGATGAAATCGCGTTTGCAGATTATCCAATCAAGTCCGCACCTCTCGAGGTGCAGTAATAAACCGAATAAAAAGAATGTTGCCCAGTAGGGTTGGGCATTTCGATTCATCTTGAGGAGTCGACTCTGACTCGATTAATTTGGTTAATGAGTCGAGATAGTGAGTCGACGTTTAAAATTTTTTTATTGTTTTTTTTTTCTTTTTTTTTTTCCTTTCTTTATTTTGACGGGGGGGGGGGGGGGCGTTCTTTACTTAAAAAGTGAAAACGGATACTTTAAGTTCATCATGTTCATATATTTATAAATTATTAGTTATTTACAAATTTTTTCCTAAAACAAAGACAGAAAGATTAGGACAAATTAAATTAATTCATTTTTTTCTTTGTTTAATATGTGTGCGTTTACATATATGTCGTGTTGGTTATGATGGAAAGATATTGTAACATCCAATTAAAAAAAATAATTACTTTACTTTTTGATTCTGTAGAAAATATAATGCAAAAAATATGTCCCCCCCCCCCCCCCCCCCGTCTAGTCTATTTCTGAATATATTGAAACTAAAATTATGAAAAAAAAGGGACAACTGTAATTTATTCGAAATTTGCTGGAAAATAATAGTGATTATTCTGAATCTCATTGTTTCGTAGAAAATTGCATTTTTCGTTTCACATAAACTTTATATTTAAGGGCTCAAGGTCAGCATGTTTTAATGTACAATTATAAAATTGATAGTCTGACTATTGAGGTGATTTTTAATCAAATAACGTTTTCCATTTGTTTAATAAATGAACTGCTAATGAAACTAAATACGAAAAAGAAAAAACGGAGCTGTTGTAGTGTGTTTGAAGAAGTGAAGAGATATTAGAAAATTTAGGATTCAATTCTAGAAAAAAACTCAGCATTGACATAATTTCTGACACATTTTTAATTAGAATTTAAAAAATTGACGGGCAGTTATAGAGGAGATGAAAAATCAAACAGCATTTCCATTTTTTAATAAATACATTACATATGAAGAAAAAATGTATTCTTGTCATGAAACGACAGGTTTTTCTCCTTTCCCTTGCAAGATAAACTTCAATTTTAACAGTAATTTTCAAATGTATTTTACCAAAAATTGGAAAACGCCAATCGATTACATAATTTCTGAATAAGAAAACTTTTCAATTTTACGAGCTTGTTTTAAATAAAAATGAATTCAGAAATGTATGAGAAAGTAGCTTTTTTGAATTTAAGAACAGATTTAATAAATTCAGAGAAATGTTTTGAGAAATCTACTTTCTATTATTATACAGTTTTAAAAGCTACGACATTTTTAACCCTCTTTTTTTTTTCTTTTTCTTTTATTCCAAATTACATTAATTTTTTAACGAATGTTGAAGAGTCTAAAAGTCTAAGTAAACGATAACATTGCTGTTGCTATTGTGTATTTTCTGCCTTGCGAATTCATACTAAACTAAAATATTGCTCATGAATGTGTATAAAATATTCTTAAGAAAATTATTGTATGCTAAAAAAAATCGGATTTTTTTTTTTTTTTTTTTTTTTTTTTTTTTTTTTTTTTTTTTTTTTGGTAGAAATTGAGCCGGACCGGGTAAGTTGATTTATTTATTTATTTGTACGGGTCGGGACCGGATAGAACTTTTTATTTTACATCAGCCTGGGGTAACTTTCGCTGGTACCGGGCCAGGTTGGACCTGTGAGTTCCTCTAAATGAATTATGAATATCTGCAAGTTTTCTGCAATTTTAATAAATGTCATTTTATAAATCTATCAAAAATTTTCAGTGTCTGGGACATAATTTACCCCTTATGCGATCATAAAAAAGCGGTGGGGAGACAAATTTTTAAATTTTTTTTCCTGATATTTTTAGTTTTTATAATTTACTTCCTTTTGAAATTCTATTTATAAAATCATGATAATATATTGTATAACTGCCAGGTTTTATGTTTTTTTCCTGCCATTATTTTTAACAAAAAAAAAATTGTATTTTAAAATCATCGGAACCATAGGAAAACAAGCAAATTCTTTTCATAAAAATAACTGTAAAAAATAAGCGTAAAATTTGGCAGCTATGACATTGTGATACCCTCTCCTCCCGATCGACACACAGAACTTGCTTGCGCTCCCAATAATAATAATAATAACAATAATAATAATAATAATAAAATAAAAAAAAAATCAGGAAATATTCTCTGAATCTGGTTTAAACGAAGGAATATTAAAAAAAAAATCGAATATCTAAACTTTAAAAAACTATATGTAAGTTATATCAATTTTTACATTACCTGCAGACATTTATAATTTATAAAAATATACATATATATTAAAAGAATATATTCGTAATCAAATGAAGGACAACACTTTATCTAAAATACATCAATCATAAAATAAAGTCATAGCAATTTTTAGCAGTGGTGAATTCGGAAAGTGGCCCGAGGGTCAGGCATTCCCGCGGAACAATGAGATCCCCCCCCCCTAAAATATTAGGCATTTTGTGTTTTAAATGGTAAAAGAGTGCAGTCTCCAGCCCCACCCAAAATTCTTTGTAACATCCACCCACACCCACAGAAATCTCCTTTCGAGAAAAAAATGTGTCTTAATTCAACACTGTTCTTCAAACAACTCGCTATTAAGGTAGAATTTTATTTCTCTTTCTTCAACTTTTTTTTTTCTATATTGCATCAGATAAATGTAGTTGAAAATATTTCGCTAACCAGTCCTACTTTACGAATTGAATATTTCCAGCTGAGCGAAACATTGCCCAGGCCGGGAATCGAACCCGGATACTTGGCTTACAAGGCCAATGCTTTACCTGTTAAGCTATCTGGGCGATAGCCGGCTGGGAATTCTCGCTCAGATAACCTTATTGGTCATAACATCTGGTCTGTCATTTGAGACAGCTCGGCAGAATAAACCGCAGGTAATGGAACTCCATATAACGATGGATACATAGATATACTATTATTTTAACACAATCAAACTGATTGGTAAAGTTATCATACGAATTGAATATTTCCAGCTGAGCGAAACATTGCCCAGGCCGGGAATCGAACCCGGATACTTGGCTTACAAGGCCAATGCTTTACCTGTTAAGCTATCTGGGCGATAGCCGGCTGGGAATTCTCGCTCAGATAACCTTATTGGTCATAACACCTGGTCTGTCATTTGAGACAGCTCGGCAGAATAAACCGCAGGTAATGGAACTCCATATAACGATGGATACGTAGATATACTATTATTTTAACACAATCAAACTGATTGGTAAAGTTATCATACGAATTGAATATTTCCAGCTGAGCGAAACATTGCCCAGGCCGGGAATCGAACCCGGATACTTGGCTTACAAGGCCAATGCTTTACCTGTTAAGCTATCTGGGCGATAGCCGGCTGGGAATTCTCGCTCAGATAACCTTATTGGTCATAACATCTGGTCTGTCATTTGAGACAGCTCGGCAGAATAAACCGCAGGTAATGGAACTCCATATAACGATGGATACGTAGATATACTATTATTTTAACATGTCCCGATTTGTGGTCATAAAATAACACGCAGATGTTTTAACTTAATTCTATTTTTATTCTACAGAACTATGAGCGCAAATTCTGACTCAATTTATCATCGAATAACAAGCTAATTAAAACGTAAACAAAAAATCGTCTGCGATCGCTATGGTAACCGCTCAAGGCATTGCCATTCTAAACTGCGAAATATTTCCAACCTTCCGTGGTAACCATAGCAATCACCATAGAGTATCCCCCCAGTGACGAAGGGTACCGAAGAAACGATATAATTTATAATTATTTTTAAGTTTTTTTTTTTTTTTTTTTTTGGTCAGAATTCACGCTGATTGAAAAAAAAATTACAAAGATATATACCTTGAAATAAATTTGAAATGCAACAAAAATAAGAAATATAACAAAATAGAGAAATAATATATAGATATGCAAAAATGAACAGTTTTAACAATAATTTCAGGAAGTAATGTAAGATGCCAGTTTTTTAGGAAAATGGACATGTCTGCCCGAACGTGTGACAGTTTTTGTTTGGTCAGGATTACTGTCCGATTTAACTGAGAGTTTTAAATTAGAATCCTCTGGAACAGCTTTCGTGAACATATCTGATTGAGGAATCAAATGAGCTGGCTTCACACGATCTATTGATACCGTGGACTTACGACCATTGAGTTCGATTGTTATGGTTTTTCCAGTTCTACTTAGAACTTTGTGAGGACCAGTATATGGTTGACACAATGGAGGTTGTACATGGTCCACTCTTAGAAAGATGTGTGAACAAGATGTCAAAGAAGGGTGTATGTAGAACTTCTCGTGGCAGTGAGCTGATGTAGCAACTGGATTTAACTGCCGCATGGTGTTTCTTAGTTGAGTGACGAAGTTCTCGTTGCATGGTTGGATTAAAGATTCATCCAGCATGTCACATGGCAGTCTCAACATAGTGCCGAAAACAAGTTCAGCGCAAGAAGCTAATTAAAACGTAAACAAAAAAATCGTCTGCGATCTCTATGGTAACCGCTCAAGGCATTGCCATTCTAAACTGCGAAATATTTCCAACCTTCCGTGGTAACCATGGCAATCACCATAAACACAATCAAACTGATTGGTAAAGTTATCATACGAATTGAATATTTCCAGCTGAGCGAAACATTGCCCAGGCCGGGAATCGAACCCGGATACTTGGCTTACAAGGCCAATGCTTTACCTGTTAAGCTATCTGGGCGATAGCCGGTTGGGAATTCTCGCTCAGATAACCTTATTTAGGTGGGGCTTGTTGAGCTTAAGCCATTTGGTAGGCCTCCCCACCTAGCTGAAACTGAAACTGATAACCTTATTGGTTATAACATCTGGTCTGTCATTTGAGACAGCTCGGCAGAATAAACCGCAGGTAATGGAACTCCATATAACGATGGAATTCCCAGCCGGCTATCGCCCAGATAGCTTAACAGGTAAAGCATTGGCCTTGTAAGCCAAGTATCCGGGTTCGATTCCCGGCCTGGGCAATGTTTCGCTCAGCTGGAAATATTCAATTCGTATGATAACTTTACCAATCAGTTTGATTGTGTTAAAATAATAGTATATCTACGTATCCATCGTTATATGGAATTCGTTAACCTGCAGTTTAACCTGCAGAATATGACAGTGACAGAGCGTTTAAAATTTTACAACCCCAACTCCGACCGTAGCCGTAACCCTCGGAATGTCCGACGTGTTACACCCCGGTACGGTAGATTGATGCTGAACTGGGTACCAATAATCCGAAACGAAATGGATTTGCGTTAGCATCTATTATAGGAGTTCTAGTTTATCCCTAAGCGTTGTGCGATTTAGCGACGACCCGAGTTCACGAACGAAAATCTAGGATTAGTAATTAAATCTCGATATGCATATTAAAAGCAATCGATCTGCCAAGTCATATCTTAGTGAAAAACACCTAAAAACCCGATTTTAGCAGTTGATTCATAAATTTACCATTATGTTTTCAAGCTCCAAATCTTCCATGTTTTCATACTTTTGGGTGTTTTTAAAGTACGTGTGAAAGCATTCTTTTTTAAACCCTTTGAAAGACGGTGGGATATACTTTGTCCCAATTAATTTTTATTCAAAATGTCACATTGACATCAAAATTTTAAAGTAAAATTTCGCATTAATATTGTAAGTGAGATGAAATGCATTTATTTATTTACAAAAAAATTTGTTTGCAACTCCAGGTGTCAATCAATCATTTCAACCTTTCACTAGCATAAGTATTTTGCCCCAGAAAGTGTTAAGTGATGCGATATAACTTTTAAAAAATTCACCTCCGGCAGCCCTGAAATACTTTATGGATTTTTGCACAAAAGTTTTACAAATACATAATCATCAGATTTAGCAGTTTTTTAGCTAAACTATGTACTCCTCTTAGATCTTCACGATTGTCTTTCAATTCAAAGCTAAAAAATGTGTTTATAAATGCACTAGACTATTTATAATCAATACAGCTGAATTGTTATGGTTAAATTTACATTTTTAAAGGTTACACACTTTCTGCATTCAATTAAAAAAAATAAATAAAGATAATCATAAGTACTGTGGCAATATAAAACAACCTGTTTAAGCCATAATGCAGAAATTTACTTAAATTTACTTAGGGTTAAGTGGGATACTCTAGGCCCAATTACCCCATAATGAGGGGAACCACTTACCCCTTGTAGGCAAAATTTATAGGATAAGTTCAGCCCTCTTCTTAATAAAGTTTTTTGGTTTGTAAAAAATCAAATTTTAGTATCGGTTTTAGGTTAACTTTACAAAACAGTTTAATTAACATTAAAGGATAATGAAAACTAGCTTGGAAATAGTTCTTTAAAAAATGTAGATTTAACTCTTCAAACAAATTTCGCTTGAAACATATTTTTTATTAGTTGATAAATAAAAATAAATTAATAACAATAAACAAAAATTAGGAGTATATTTATTATATACATAATTTCCTACATATCAAATAGGCAAATTAAATCAGTGATTTTTGCATTTCTGTATAATTATAAACGTGTGAAGTGTTTTTTTTAAATGTTCAAAGTTATGACCCTCAAGATAATTAAAAATTTACATTAAGTAATAACATTAAAGTTGCTACAATACCATAAAGATTTAAATTTCACACCATACAAATTTTAAAAATAAGCCTAATATTTTTTTCAGATCAGAAATTCTATTAACATGTAGATTTCTGTAGTAATCTAAAAAATCGGGCATCCGAGGGTGTCCGATATAATATTAAAAATTCAGAACTACTTTAATAACAAGCATAAAGCTGGGCGCAATCAGTTACACTAAAAGAGCAATAAATCTATCTTTGAAGAAGCACTGTTTCCGACCCTCAGTGGGACGGAACAAAAGGTTGCTAGTTTTGGAACCTCTTTAAATGATTTTTGAAGTACTAAGCCTATTGAATTGACAAAGGAAGGGAAAGTTTATCTCCCCCATCTTCAGCCGTAAAGCTGTCAACTGATTTCGAGTTCGATTTCTCTCTTGAAGTTCAAATACAATGCACTGAAAAAGCAATTTTATATCAAAGCGCCGACACGAAAGATCAAAAATAGCGACTCCTGACCACAAGAAGTTAGTGCTATGTGTCCGGTCCTTAAGATCAATACAGAGTGGACTCCTAGAGAGAGCTTGTACAGCGCATGCGCCCGTTGCTGGCTTCTTCATTATTTGGCGTTCAGTGGCAAGTCTTCCCAACTCGCGGAAAATGAAATGAGCGGGGCTTTTCTCTTTGCTGGTGTAAGCACATCAATGTTAAACATATGCGTGTGTGTTTAGGGGGAGGAGGGCGAAATGAGAATCAGTTTTTATTGTGTCGTGAGGAAAAAAAAGAAAAGTGGGGGAAGGAATTGGATTTGATTTTAATCATGTCGTTTGATACATGCAAACATTTCAATCAATATTAGCCATGTTATTTAACATAACATTTTATTTCTTCAATTTGTATCAGTGCTATTTATATAAAAATAATTATTTTAATTTTATAATATAAAGTTTTCATCCATTCAATCTATAAAATAATTGGAATCCATTTGTGTTATATCATAAAAAGAAGCGGGTGGGTGGAATCAGAATTAATAGAATCAATTTATATTATGTCGTTTGATTCATTTTAACAATCATTAATCATATTACTTTATATGATATTTTATTATATTAAGAAAATATTTCACTTGCAATAAAAATTTTAAATTTCAGAAAATTTAGAAAATCGAAAAAAAAATCTGAATAAACAGTAAAGGAAATTACTTATCTATAGCTTCCCTCAACACAACGGGTGAACTTCTTGCAACTTAGGCCATACAGTAATACAGTGTGCTATAGAGTAAATAAGTGTCCATCCATTGTCACGTAGCTCATAGAATTGGTAAAACAGAGTTTACTTTGTAAAAAAATATTCTTTATAAAACAAAAGTCGCGAATAACCAAGTTCAGAGTTCGCGATTATTAAAATATTCCGTATTTTATATTTCGCGAATAATCAAAACTTGCGAATGTTAAAGAATTACTGCACTAAATTTGATGGTTTCCAAAATATACAATTTACATTTTATTATTTTTACATATAAAAACAAATATACTTAAAGAATGAGAAACGTTACAAAAATTCTGTTCACACCACTATAATGTATAAGTAATTATTTCACACTATATATAACTCAGTAGTGCATAAAATAGCGTAATTGTTTCGGCAGTACATATACTAAAATTGGAACTATACAGAGAAGATTAGCATGGCCCCTGCGCTGCGCAAGGATGACACGCAAAATCGTGAAGCGTTCCACATTTTTTGCGTTTTTGTCACGATTCAGGTATGTAGAAACGCGCAGTATTTTATCTTGCAATTTCTGCTTTCGAATGCATAGCAAAAATTGTTTATTTAAAGAACTGCACGGCAAAGACAATTTTAAAATACAGTTAAAATTGCTTAAATTCACCGTTCATATCGACATGGCAACCGAATTTTGTGCATTTTTTTGTGTTTGCGCGCTAGACGTAGAGCATATTTAGCTCTTTCATGATTTCAGAGCATATTTACCAGTAATATTTAATAATCAAGAAATAAATATAGTCACTCAGGATAACTTTGACCCGCATTTTCGCTATTTTTAGATGCATGCCCAACTCTTAATTTACTAATACTGTTTCAACTAATGGCATAAAAGATAAGTAATGCTTTTAAATTATTCTACGTCTATCAGAAATAAAGGAATAATAATGATATAAACAATAAAAAAATGAATTTTTAACCTGTTTCAAAGTTATCCAGTCATGTTGGGTTACTTTGCACCATAACATTAATATGTAAAATAAGTTATTATAGGAAAAAGTGTTACATTCGAAGCCCGATCAAGCTGAAGTTGGGTCCAGGGCCTGTTAAAAATTCCCCCCCCCCTTTACCTCCCCATTACCAGCGAAATTTGCAGAAAAAAAGACGGTTTGACAAAGTTGTTTGAGTGAAAGTTTCAAGTGTACAAAAAATTTAACTTACAAGAATAATCAAGGAAATGAATTGCCGTCCACTTTCTCAAATAAGTATAATTCACACACATTTATGATCCACAGTTTATGTTGCAGAATAAATGAGGACATCTTTTTCAAAACTTCCCTTATCCAAAATCATAAATATTGTATTTTCTCTAATAATCTAATAATCATTTTAAATAATAATTCTGATATTGTTAAAATCCTTGTTTCTATTGAATCCAATAGACACATAATGCAGTTTTTGGCATTTTCCCTAAATTTGATTTTCTGGATATGGCAAATTTTGAAAATTGTAAATACTCTAAAAATGAAAAGGACTTTTACAGAAAAGTGCCCAGGTTAAAAGGTCTAAAAATTTTATTGAGTCATTCAGAATATTTAAATTTTACGTTTCATATTTTATAAAACAATATTATTTGAAAAGTATTTGATTAAGAAAAAAAAATCAGCCACATAATTTGTGGGCCCCTGAAATTGGTGGGGCAGGGCCAATGTCCCGGAGGCCCATGCTCATCCATTAATCGCGCCCTAATTACAGTTAGGATAATTTTGAATAATAAAAAAATCTATCGCTCAGATATTTAAATAAGCCTAATTTACATTTTCCAATATCACAAAATATGTATAATTTACCATATTCCAACGAATATTATGCTCAAAAAGAGTGAAAAAAACACAAATATATTTAACAAAAAAAAAAAAAAAGTAAAATAAAATAAAATAAATAAATAAATAAAAGAACTGTTAATTGTTAGAAAAAAAAAACTTATATAAGAGATGAAAACAATTTCCAATGTTTTATCTCAATTATATATCCATAGTTACAGTAACACATACTAGTACTGGTATTAATCAAATAAAAATAAAAAATGTCGAATGTATGGGATGTCAAATTTTGTAGCTCCGTCTCAAATAACGCCTTTAATCCCTTGAAGACGACCGACTGGTTTGCAAATTCACAAACACTAAACGTTCCAGCGCATTTGACCCCTACTGCCAAGGGCTTTGGCGAAAAAACAAAGTTCTTTCATGCTACATGCAGGGCCGTAACTATAAACTTGGAGGCCCCGGGGCAAAACCTCCGTGGGGGCCCCCCAGGGAGGGCAAATTGAAACTTTGCCCCGGGCACAGTTTCTTTTTCCGCACACCGCTGTTTAAACGTACATAGTATAAGCCCAAAAATGACTAAAAAACGTAGAATTGGGTAACTCTACTCGGCAGGCACTTGGCGGCGACGCCATTTCTGTCGATCCCACTGAAGCTAGCATAGGGAAGAAAATACGGACTTCTGATTGGTTGAATATTTTAAAGAACGTTTTACTTAGGTTCATTTTTGAGTATATGTAACTTAATTATGCGTTTCTGTTTAAAAAGCTTTTGAAAGATGGATTGTAATAATTTTTTTTTCGATTTTATGTATAGTCAGTACCGGCTACATGGTCACCCGCTTATAAGGTCACCCCGCTTACATGGTCAATTTTCTTAAGTCCCGTGTAACTTAATAGGGAATATGTGTTAAAGCGCACCGCTTATATAGTCATTTTATTTTCCCGCGTATTGGTTATATGGTCGCTTTTTTTCAATATTTTCAATCCTGTTTTCGGCAATTTTTTTAATTAGCTTTTGTAACATTTTTTTTAGGTGGGAAGAAACATAGCAAACGGGCTAAAAGAAAGTAGTCTTTCAGACGCCGGAAGGCGTGAACTGATGCCTTTACTTTCCTCCCCTTCCCTCAGCCTGATTTCGCTTTTATGTTGAATCCCTGTCGTAACCCCCCCCCCCCCCTTCAATTCTCTTCCTCCCAAAAGTCATCAGATTGATATCTGTCTGTTTATCGGTTAGAGTTTTTTCTTTGTTTGTAAAGTGTACTGAAATTAAGATGTAATAAAAAAAAATTGTTTCATTTGGATCAAACGCATCAAATAAGAAAACTCGTTTTTTATTATGGCTTCGAAAAGAAAGAATTTACCATTTTCTAAAAAAAGTGAACTAATCGAAAAGTTTAAATTTTCTAATCTTTCTAAAACTGCATTTGCCAAAGTAAATTCGATACCCCGGAAGACATTAAACAACATTTTAGGAGCTAAATTTTACTCTCCAAATGTTCGTATCTGTGATGAAGAAAGAAAACGTGCGCTCTTGTCACATTATGAAAATGTGGTAAGGCTCTTTTGTCATGGATTAAATATGCACGATCCCAAAATTCTCCTATATTCTGGAATATTTTGAAAGAAAAATCTTTGGAATTTGCTAATGAATTTGGTGAGTCCAGTTTTGTTGCTAGTAATGGTTGGCTACAAAGTTCTAATTCAAGACATAACCTATGCTTTAAAAAATTGTGCGGAGAAGCTGCTGATTTTGACAGGAATTCTTTAAACGAATGAAAAGATGCAATGTTGCGGGACATTCTCGAAAGATACGAACCTGCCAACATCTTCAACGCCGATGAATGCGGACTTTTTATAGGATCTTGCCAGACAGAACTCTTTGTTTTAAAGGTGAAAAATATGTAGAGGGAAAGAAAAGTAAAGAACTGTTTTGCTAGCTACAAATATGGATGGATCTGAGAAAATTATTCCTGTGGTGATTGGAAATTTTCTTAAGCCTCGGTATATGAAAAATTGCAAATCTTTGCCTCTAGTCTACGAAGCATGGATGATAGAGGACATCTGGGAAAAAACACTTAGGAGGTGGGATCGAAATTTTTTCGAAACAGAGCAGGAAAGCTACATTAATTGCTGACAATTGTCGTGCTAACTCCACTATTGATGACTTGAAATCAATTGAACTTGTTTTCTTGCCTCCTAATAGCATGTGTGTATCGCAGCCTTTAGATCAAAGTATCATCCAGAATTTCAAGACTATTTATAGAAAGCTTCTTCTGCGAGATATGATTTCTGCTATCGAAAAGAAAAATTCCAAGTGTTCGTATTAAATGCAGTTGTTTACATCGACCAAACTTGAAATATGGTATCACAGAAAACTATTGAAAATTGCTTCCGACATGATGGATTTCACAGTTCACCAAAGTCTGAAGAATTATCGGAAGACGCGGAAAAGGATCTCCCCTTAACTGAGCTGGCAGAAAAACTGCGGAATCGAGGTTATTCAATTCCTGACGCAAATTTGTATGCAAAGATTGATGACGGTCTCGCTACCAGTGGCGCCAACTTATATGGGCTCATGGGGAGCGAGCCCACTCAATAATTCGATATCTCCATCCACCCATTATTAATCGAGCCCACCCAATTTTTTGATATTGGTTCAAAAGTTTTGAGCCCACCCAATAGTTTTCAAAAATTGGCGCCAATGCTCGCTAGTAAGCGTGAAGCTTCAGTACAAGATATTGTTTCTAATATGTTACATTTGAATGGCGAAGGAAGCAATGATGAGAATGATAGTGGTTGTGAAAAGAAATCAGTATCAACATCAAATGCACTTAAAGTCATCGATGATCCCAGATGTTTTTTTATTAATCCCGAAGTTGCAGATGAACATTTAAAAGCATTAGAGATTTAGAAAGAGTTGTTTTAACAACCAAGAAAAGCTACAAATCTTGCATAACTAAATATTTTAAATAAGTGCAGTGAATATGGGTGCAATGTACGTATGTACGCGTGCTGTATTTCGATTGCTAAGGCAAGTTAATAAATTTCTCAAACATTGCATATTTGTAACTGTACTTTTTACTCACTAATTAATTTTTAAAATGTTCTTAAAAGTTTAATTATTTGTTCATTATAAGCACTATATTCTGATAGATGAATATAATCTTGCCATAATTCAGGGCGTGTACGCTTCAAAATCTTTCAAGTATCTCTTACCAGAATTTTCGTAAAGTATTATTTGGTTTATTTAATGAAACAAAATTCTCTCTTCAAATATAGCCCGCAGTACTCTATGAAATTTCTGGTACTAAATGCTTAAAATCTCTCAAATTCCCTGATGAATACGAAGCCTGTAATTAAATAGCGTAATAATTGTAGCATTGTTCCGCATCTATGGTCACCCCGCTTCCGCTTATATGGTCTAATTTTTCTGGACCACTGAGGTGACCATATAAACAATAATGACTGTATTTATTAATAAACTAGCTGACCCATCCGGCGTTGCCCAAGACCCGTTATGATAACCTTAGACAAACAATTAACACTTTAGATCTACAATTAGTCAAAATTAAGCATAGGATATGAATTATTCGTTAGAATAATGTTTTAATGAAATGCATAAAAAATGAGTAAATTCTTTAAAAAAGGCCCTTGCACCTCAATAAAAATATCAGGGTGTAGGTCCCGAAAGAAGAGTCCAAAACCCAACTTTAAAATTATGCATTGAGAAGGTGTGATAATGAGTGAAATATGCATAGAACAAAAATTTCAAGGTCCCTGAGCCGGGACCATAGGGAGTTTCAGGCTTTTAAATGGAATGTAGTAAGAACATGGGAATATTTAAGGAAAAAATAGTTCCAAAAATGAAGATTGGATTAAGAGAAAGCAGTTTAATAACAATTTATGGTACAAAATCTTCAAGGGGCCAGGTACTTATTTCGCGTGTAGTTGGATATAAAATATTTTTTGTAGTTATTAAAGTAATGGGTGGACGCTAAAGCTATGTTAAAGAAAATTACAATCCGGATCATTTTTAAAGAAATTGCACCAACGGCCGCAAGAACGCGATTAATATTCAAAATTGGTGGTAGCTAGACTATGAAGGTTTCTTAGTAGTTGATGGATTTAAGAAGTTGTTTAAAAAAAGCGAGTTAATTGAACCACTTTAAATGAATTTATAATAAGGGCCCAAAAAAGGCCAACTGACAGTTAAAAAGAGGGCCCTAACAGAAAAACATGTTAAAATGTCTTAGTACTTAGCTCTTTAGATCTACAATTAGTCAAAATTAATCATAGGGTATGAATTATTCATTTGATGAATAATATTTTATCGAAATGCACAAACTGATTCGGAAGATGTTTAAAAAAAAGGTTCTAGGCGCGGATGAAAATATGAGAATCTTGTTCCTGAAAGAAGAGTCCAAGACTGAGAAGGGAAGAAATTTAAGGAGTGAACAATGTTTTGCCTCACAAAATGTTCAAAGGCCCTGGACTGAGCCCTATAATTCCATAGGGGGCCAAAGTGTCTCATAAGGAATGTCAAAACATTAAACTACCTAAATGAATACAGAATCCTAAAAATGAAGATCGGATTAAAAGGAAGCAATTTGTTAACAATTTATTATTACAAAAACTTCAACGGGTCCTGTAACAGACACCAAGGGGCCAGGAATTTATTTTGCATGTAGTTGGGTATAAAGATATTTTTTGTAGTTATTAAAATGATGGGATGACGCTATAACTATGTTAAATAAAATTGAAAGGAATTTGGTTCATTTTTAAAGAAGCTGCACCAAGGGCCTCAAGAAAGCAATTGATAATCAAAATTAATGGTAGCTGAAGTCTGAGAAATTTTTTGTCGTTCATGTAATAGCAAGAGGACATAAAAAGTTTTTAGAAAAAAAAAACTAGTGAATTGGACCATTTTTAAGGGAGCTATAATATGGGGGCGCGTAGGGACCAACTGACAGTTAAAACCAGGTCCCTAACATGAAAACATGTTAAAATATTTTAGTACATAGCGCTTTAGATCTTTAATTAGTCAAAATTAAGCATATAGTAGGAACTATTCGTTGGAATAATATATGTTTTAAATGCACCAATTGATTGGGTAATTGTTTAAAAAGGGGCCCTAGGGTCCGAATAAAAACATCAGGTTTTCTAGATTGGTCCTGAAAGAAGAGTTCCAGACAACTTTAAAATTTTGCACTAAAAAGATCAGAAATATAGGAAGTGAAATATGTTTATTTCACAAAATGTTCAGGGCCTTGAGCCGGGCTCTATGATTCCACAGGGGAACATAGTGTCTTGTATGGAATGTCAAAACATTAACCCTTTAATTCCCATGCTAGAACACGTTCTAGCATGGGAATTAAGATCACGTTCTAGAAATTGTTTAGTTCATTTCACACCAGAAAAATTCAATGGCTAATTTCGTTTTATTTAAATACGGAATGTTCTGTTATTGATTAAAGCAAATATTGTTGTTTTAATTTTCTGGTGGGAACTGAAATATACGAATTAAAATATCTCGGGTGGTTTGGAATCCAGAGGGTTAAAATATCTAAATGAAAACAGAATCTTAAAAATGAAGATCGGATTAAAAGGAAGCAACTTATTATTACAAAAACTTCAAGTGGCCAGGAATTTATTTTGCATGTAGTTGAGTATAAAGATATTTTTTGCAGTTATTAAAAGGATGGGGTGACGCTATAACTATGTTAAATAAAATTGAAAGTAATTTGGATCATTTTTAAAGAAGCTGCACCAAGGGCCCCAAGAAAGCGATTAATATTCATAAATAGTGGTAGCTGAAGTCTAAGAAATTTTTTTGTTGTTCATGTCGTAGTGGAGGACCTAAAAAGTTGTTAGAAATAAAAGCTAGTGAATCCGACCATTTTTAAAGGAGCTATGGTAGAGGGCCCCATAGGGGCCAACTGACAAATAGATTTTGCTAGTCATCGCAAACATACACAAACAGAGCGTTTTGTTAACTTATTACTACAGATAAGAAGAAAGATTTTCTAGAATTTTTTAGATGCTTTTTATATTATTCAACCGATCAGAAGCCTATATTTTCTTCCTTATACTAGCTTCGGTGGGGTCGGCAAACATGCTGGCACGACATGACCATTCGACTCAATATTCTGCTGTCTGATCCAGAACTGCTTTTGCATGCGAAGCGTATGGAGTTTGGAGTATATCGACGGACAAACAAAACATCTACTCTAGCACAATGTGCTGGACATTTTACAGCAAGTTAGACTAGAAACTAAAATCAATAGTCTTTTTAACCATCAGTTTGGGTCCCCTCAGACTTGGGGCCCCGGGGTAGTGCCCCAGCTGCCCCGGCGGTAGTTACGGCCCTGGCTACATGCATTCTGTTTCTAGTATTTCTAGTACTATATTTTGAAGTTTGCATGTGCGAATATTTATCCCCGGTTTATATGAATGTTTGGATTCACTTACAGAGTCCAGAGATTTTTTTTCCCCTTCAGATTAGTCCAGGCTACACAAGTCGTATTATTGATTATAATAACTCTAGTGTTTTTTAATAATTTTTTTTTATTAAAAACTAGTGTTGATGTTGTTACAATAAGATTACCGTTACAAAATAAGGTTGATGCTGAATATTTTAGTAAATCAGACATCTCATTTTTTTAAATTATTATTACAAGATGTCGTACAGTTGCTCTGAGGTTTAACTGAGGTGCCCTGGGTGCCCGGGCACCCCCCCCCTCTCCGCTCGCGCAGATCCAAGATTGATTTTTTTCAATCAAAATTTATAAAAGAAAAAAGAAGAAAAATGTAAGCAAAATTACTTCAATTAGTTAATCAAAACTAACAGTCTATATTTTGAAATGTGATAAAAGAAAAGACCTTGATTCTTTCTTTTTTTCTTTTTAAGAAAATTATTTTATTCATCTTTTTTAAAACTAGAATATTTACTAGAATCTGTATTAATCATAGTAAATCAAAAAAGTTGGTTTTATAATCCCTATTTGATGTCGTTTCTTTGTGGAATTTTTTTAACACCTTTCTATTGCATGCATATTTCCATAAAAAATTAGAGTAAATTCTCGACAAGTATAGAAACTACTATTTATATCTTTGCTTTTGTCATGTAAAGTCTAGATAGGAGCAAAAAATTGAAAGGAAATACAGATGTGAAACGATAATTCCATCGTGTGATTAGTATGGAGAACGGAGGGGGTGGAAGGTTGTACAAATTAGAGATGAGACAAGCTCAGCCGCAGCACGAAAGCCCGAGCCCAAACCCGGGTCCGAAGTGGGCGCGGGCTCTATTTTCATTTTAGTGTTCGGGCCCGGGAGGGTGTGCTCGGGCTCATTCTTTCTGAGAATTAAAAAACATTTATGTGTAGAAGAGATTGAAAGAACTACTATTTTCCTTTTTAAATTATTTATTCTTTTTCAAGTCATTTCAGTGTAATTTTGATCAAAACGAAAGAAAAATAAAAATAATTTTTTTTTATGTTTCAATAGTTGATTGTTGCTTCAAAAGAAAATTTGTGATGTATGGAGATTTATGTCTACTGCATTTCCGTCGACGAATAATTGATAAGGCGCCTATCAAAATAATCATAAATAATAAATTAGCTTCTGGTTGGATTTTCGTTTGAGGCAGAGGATATTTTTTAATTCGATCGTTTATTTATTTATTTTGTTAGAGAATGATTTCTTCGTTTTTGATGCAGACTAGATGCTTGAGGTTTGCAAATTATTTGATTGTGCACGAATCATAATCGTTCTTCATATGATAACAGCATTGGGATTTTTTTTTCTGTTTGTCATCATGAATTTTGCTTATGCTGAGGATTTCCCTTCGTAAGTAAACATATTTTACATGTTATTCCGATTGAAAACATTCGATTAATGTTTCTTCTTTTCCCATAAAAACAACGGAACTTTAAGATAACTGTATGAACGTTTCAATTTGCGTTGATTTTAAGTTTCCCGTCAGTCATGGGTAATTGCTAAGAGAAATGAATTGATTATAGATAAATGTACAGGGGGATGTATTGAAGGGTATACTGGGATATACGCCGTATACCTTCTGGATTTTTTTAAGGAACACCGTATAACCCTCTGTTTCTCATGAAACCCATAGGATGTACTCTCTAGAGTATACTCTGTGCCTTGAGCGTATATCCTCTACGTCGATCGTGTAACCTGTGTTTTTTTTACGACTACACCCCTGAAGATGTACACTTTTTATAGGAAATTGAAAACTTTTTTTTTTATTCTTCAGCATACAAATAGAAATTTCTATAAGCACTATCCATTTATCCAATACACTTCTTTAATATGTCTATCAAATTTTTTTCTTAAAGGACAAAAAATATGGGTATCATTTTAGGTATGAAGGATATTTTTATTTGATACCAAATTGCTCTTTTCATAAGCTTGAATTTAAATTTTTATTTAATAGTAAAATTTATAAGAAATTTTTAAAAATGGGATATCAAATTTGAAACAATTTTAAAATATCATTAAATCTTTTATTTATTTATTTTTGTATACTTTTTGTATCGGGCTCGGATGGGCTCGGGCTCCAATGTACTAAAAATCTTTCAGGCGCGGGTTTCAAAAATCGAGCCCGAACTCATCTCTAGTACAAATCTGTGCTTCCTCTGAAAATAAGAAATGATGCTACGCAAAATTCAAATTAATATGGAGGTTGGTTCGTTGGTTTGCTAAATTTCGTTGTTTGGGATCATATTCTGACATTCGTACAGGCTCTTTTTTTTTTTTTTTTTTTTTTTTTTTTTTTTTTTTTAACGGGAAAATTTTATTTATTCATGAGTAGAAAGTATAAGAACTATTTTTCAGTTTAAATTGCGTACTACAAGTTATTTTAATGCTACTTTGATCAAAATGACGGGGGGGGGGGGGGGCACTAAAGTCGTGCTTATTTATTTTAGTATTTTATTGCTGTTTGAAATGTAAACTTGTGATAATTACATATTTATGTTTGCGGATATCTTTATTTTATATCTATCATGTTTTATTTATGTTTATAAATCTTTTTCTTATCCATTAGCAGCGTCGTGCGAAAGGGGGAGCGTAGGGGGTAGCTGCCCAGGCGTGGAATTTTAGGGGGCGCCAAATTTATATTACCAGTGTCATTTTTGGCTGTTACAAGAAAAAGTTGGGTGGAGGGGGCGCCAAATTGTAACTTTGCCACAGTTTTCTCTTCGCACGCCCCTGTCCATTAGATTTAGTTCTGAGCAACTTCTCATCCTTCTTCACGCAATGAAAAATTGCGTTTGGGTCCTTTTTAAAAGAAGTTCTACACAATTATACCTTCCGCAAAAGACCTGTCTAAAACGGAAATTTGATAGGTTTTATTACATAAGATATTGTTTGTACCCAACATGTTCAGGTTAAAAAATTTGGGCATCCCCCCGTTCAAAAGGCTGGCTACGCCTATGCGTAATTTGTAAGTCATAAAGAAATGTATAATGCAATTTGTAAGTCAGTAGTCAGTTCAAAAATTTATGAAGTATGACCTTTTAGAATCTAATGTTTTCCCCTCAACTCTGTTACAATGTGTGTACCAAGTAATGCTAATTCTGATCAAGAATGCCTTTTTTAAGTGTTCAGTCTACAATAAATTTAGCACAATAAATCGAAAAGTACTTAACGATTTATAAATCTTTACTTTCTTAATATTTTTACTTTTACACCATAAATAAATTGTAGTATTGCTTATTTATACTATAAACTATATTCTTAAAGCATTGTCTTCCTGGTTTCATCGGTTCAAGTATACGAACACATTCCTGTGTGTACGTATGTAATAAATTCAAATGTAAGATACATTACGGGCATCCACCAAAAACGAAGAGAACATTGCCATCTACCCGACCCATGTTGAGTCTGCACATTAGGGTTGGGTTGCGCACTTCAACTCTTTTCGAGGAGTCGACTCAGTTGAGTGGTTGGTTGGTTGGCTGTAAAGGTGCCGTTATTCTATGTCTCGAAAAGTAAATTATTTTCTGATATTTATAGTTTTTAATTTAATCCTTTTTAAAATTCTATTTTTTAGATCATGATAATGTATTACATAACTGCTTTGTCTTATGCTTTTTTCTTACCATTCTTTTTTAACAGAAAAATTTGTCTAAAACAAATGAAAGAAATTTATTTCATAAAGAATAATTTTAGTAAAGAAACGCAAAGTTGCCAATTATGATATTGAATCCCTCTTCCCGTCTCACAAAAAAAAGAGGGGGAGGTGAGGCAGAGATAGAATTCTGAAAATATTCTCCGTATGTGGTTTCAAACAAGGAATATTAAAGAAATGGATTATATGATAAAAAAACATCAAAAATCTTTTAAAAAATATAAGTAAATTATAGGGGAGTATTGTACAAAACCGGGCAGCGCGGATATCTCCTGAATATGAACTTTCATCGTTCGACCAACACCAGGAATTGTTTGTCGAAAGTCAGCATGGCACATGTAGTTGAACGAAATTGTACTGTGTGCAGTTATTTTTATTTCTTTGTGAAAGACTGCGCTTGAATTTTTCTTTAAAAATATTTTGTTTGTCTCTACGTTTTACGCATATATTAACTGTTAGGAAACTTATTAAATATTGATGTACACTATATCTAATTCTTTGTATCATCATATTTTAACACTTTTGCATATTTTAACACTTTTGCAGATTTTTTGCTATAGGATTAAGAGTAAGGTCACCTTGTTTTAAGATCTGTATCACGTTGGGGTAAAATCGAGTAATGCGTCAAAACCGAGTATACCTTGTTTTGTCTTACACTCATGGAGTAACTTTTTAAGGTTCGTTAATAATTTAGCATGGAATTTTAAATTGCCATTTAATGCTGTTAACCCTTTAATGCTTCATTCATAACATCTCTAAACTTATACAACAAACACAAGGTGAGAAAATGGTTACTTTCCAATCCTGGACTAAAGATTTATTTTTAGCGCATGAAAGAACACATGTGCAATTTCGTTTTGTTAATTATAACAAAAATGTATTTTTTTACTTTATTAGCAAGAATTTTTTTTTTTTTTTTTTTTTTTTTTTTTTTTTTTTTACTAAAGAGAGTTTTAAATAGGTGCCCGGTTTTACCCAACCTGTGCGGTAAAATCGGATTCATGCATATCTTTGAAAAAAAAAAAAAATTATATAATAAATTATATATATATATATATTTTAAAAGACTAAGCCAAAGGTTCATTTAATATTAAAACGGTGTTGAGAATTTGTTTTTCCATTTGATTGCATTTGAGAATAACAACAATTATGGTACCCAGTTTTGCCACACCTTCCCTTGCTCATTTTTACATCACTAGCGAAACATTTATAATTTATAGAAAAGAATTAAAATAATATATATGCAATCCACTGGCGCATACACGGAGGGAGCTCCCAAACTCTGAAAATAGTTATTTAAAAGTTTTTACTTAAAAATTGAAATTTTTGAAAAATATTTATTTTTTCTTGCATTTTTTAAATATGTTTTTATTTTCTTATGAAATTCAAAATATTAGCATATTTTATATTCTCTGATTTACTAATTTAAAAAAAAATGTTTTTTAATGTGTTACGGTGAGAAAAAAAAATAGAAAGTATTAGATAGTCTGGAGAAAGAATAGACTATATTTTTCCTAATGCAAGCGCATTTTTAATAAATATTGTAGAAGATTATTTCTCCATCTTTAGAAATCTCAAAAACAAACATATTTTTGAAATTCAAAGAAGCATTTATAGAACAACCAAGATCTGGGTACTTGCAGACCTCTGAAAAATGCTAGGCCCCTTCAAAAACTAATCCTGGGTGCGCCAATGACGCAATAAAATAAAAGATATTCACTTTTATCTAAAATATGTCGATCATAAAAAAATCATAATTTTTATAACAATGATGAATTCAGGAGGTATCCCGGAGATGGTCCATTCCCCCCGCGCCAAGAGCCCTCTCCCAGAATATTTGAGATCTTGTGTTGTCAGTGGTCAAAAAATACACCCCCCCCCCCCTTCCCCGTTTCCGAGAAATCTGTAATTTCCACCAGAAGCAACAGAGATCCCTCAAGGAGAAATGTATCTGAATCCAATTTTACTCTTTTTTTAAACAATCTGCTACAAAAATAGAAAATTTCTGTTTCTTCTACAGATTTTTTTTCTGAACTGCATCAAATTAAACCAGTTAAAAATATTCTCCTAACGAGTCCTACATCTTTTTTGTTAAAAAAAAAAAAAAAAAAAAAAATACAAAGATAAGATCTGCTTTGTATGACAGTTGTATCTTTCCCCTATATGACGCCCAGCACAAGCGTATCCTAAATTCATTTATCATTTAATACCCTGGTACTCCCCACCTTGCTCCTGTCCTTCCCTCTCATTCATTTATTCCGCCCCTTTTACAGCTACACTGCTTCCTCCCTTATCCTTTCTCAAAATCCCCACCCCAATCCCAATAATAATAACGATCAAACAACGACGTTCGTTACCCAGCGCAGATTCGAAGAGTTGAAATCTGATACCGAGTCGAAAGAGGGTTCAAGGAGTCGAAGAATCGAAGAGTCGACAACCCAATCTTCAACTCTCGACTCCTCAAGTCCGACACTGCGTTAAACTAGTCCAACCACTCTTTGAGTGAGTTGACTTCGATTCTTCGACTCTTCAACTCCGAATCCCAAACTGAGTTGAAATGAAAGTTCGACTCTTTTGAGTCGATTCGGTTAACTAGCTAGGAGTCGATAGTTCAATTCTCTTGGAAGGAGTCGACTCCTTGGCCAATTCTACTGCCCTTGCTGAATATCTACAAGCAAAGCAGAGTTGATGGGACCAAATATCATCAATCCTGGAAGGACCAGTGGCATCTTGTTATATTCCCAGATAAGAAAAAAATAGTTTAGATGTATCAGGCTGTTTTGCTTTCTATTGGTATGACATGGAGAAAGAGGAAGAAATGTTCTTTAAAAGACAGCACGATGGAGGCTTATTAATAGTGTTTGGAGGTTTCAGTTATATTGGTAAACTTATCCTGGCTCTTCCTTCAGACCGCATGTAGGCTATCAATTACCAATATTAGCTAAAAATTTATTTATTACCGACTAAAAAGAAAATTAATGGGCTAAGTGTGATTTTCCAGCAGGAAAACGCCTCCATAACTTTTGCAATATCTTCCTAGGAATGTTTTTTTTTTATAATTGGGTACAAGTTATGGAATGTCCTGCCCTGTACAAAATGCGTGGAGTATCCTCAGTAGAACTTTAAATAGCAATGGCAGGCAGTTTAAGTCTGCGGCAGAACTGATGGCCGCCATCATTGTGGCCTGAGATAATACTGATGCTAATGTCTTCCAGGGATTGGTAAATGGTATGCCACATGGTATATTCCAAGCAGTGTTCTCGCTGGCATTTGACCAACATTAGTAATTTGGCTAATTAAAAATAAAAAACAATCGCCAAATGAAAAAATTATTCGCAAATTAAATTCGCCGTGTAACATAAAAAAATTTCTTTAACATTTTAATGTACCCCCTTTTTTTCAATATGTTTTAAAATAACCTGCGTTTTTATAACTGCAACAATGATTGTTATTAATCTTATTTCAACTTTGTGCTACAAATATATTAAATATATATATATAGGAAAAATATGTATATATGCATATATATGAAGAACGAAAAAGAAAAGAAAGAAAGAACAAAAATTGAGCACTAGCAATTTGGCGAATCGAATCACTTGGTTACTTGCCACATGAAGAATTTAGTCGTCATTTGGCGCAATGGCGAGCGACAGCGAGAACCCTGATTCCAAGTCATATGTAAGCATGTATATAATTGCTATTAAGAGTGGTGGTTTTATTTCGGCAGGACACTTCCCCCTCCCCTCTTTTTTATGCATTCATTTTTTTCTGATCAAGTGGAGCAGTGAGTGAGTTATTTCTATAAATATACATTTTTATGTGGTCTTTCGTAATATATTTATTTCGTTCTCGTGGTTTTGTTTTATCTCCCATTACAGCACAAAATCAGGGTGTCTTTTTTTGTGTCAGACACACTGTGAGAACATGTCTTTGGTTAACCCATTTATATTGTATTTGCAAACTAAATTATCCAAATTATTGCTGTTAAACTAGAAAAAAAATCAAGATTAAGCCCCCTCCGAAGTAAAATCCTGGCTACGGGCCTGTCTATATCTATATTATAAAGAGGTAATGTTTGTTTATTTGTAAAAGGTAATCTCCGGAATTACCGAATCGATTTCAAAAGTAATGGTACCAAAATGATGGTGTTCGCCCTGAATCAAACATAGGCTATAACTTATATTGATTCCTTTAACCCTTTCCGGCACGGGCGAAATCTGTGCTAAACTGAGAAATTACCAACTGACACCGGAATTCACAGAAGAATTTTTTAGATACATTGAATTCCTTAATTAAAGCTTTTATTGTAATAGAAAAATTTTACTAAAATATTACTGGTGTCGTTTGCAAGTTTGGAATTAAAATTAGGTATCCCAGAGCGGCCACAGTGGGCCGAAAAGGGTTAATAAAAAGGGAAGTGCAGGAGCAAAAAAATTTTCCAAAAATGCTATTTTTGTGTTGCTGAAGGGCGTAGAAGCATGAAAGGGCATAGCCGGATAAGCATTGGAAACATGCCTTTCAATCAAATTTCTTGATTTTTTCTCCATGTGTGGCTGCTTACCTGACAATGTATTTCCCTTATTATCAGCTTATAAATATTGATATTTTATGAGATAAAAATGTTTTTTCGATTTTTTAAAAACCTCATTTTCTCAAAAACTACCAAACCTAATTATATGCTATTAATTAAATTTATACAGTTGTCAAAGATGAATATCTGGAAATTTTTGTATAATTTTCTGATCGTAAAAAGTGTGTGAAAAAGTGATTAAAAAATTTACAAAAATAAAAATTATATCTTATAGTTGTCCGAAAATTACCATTTTCTTGTAAAAAATTCCTCATTTGTGCCCGCATATTATATAAAAATTTCAAAAATTTGCGTTGGGTACTTCATATAAATATTTACAAAAATATGTATAAAAATTATTAAAATTCATTTAAAGGCGTTATTTGGGGCGGAGCTATTTAATTTCGACATCCGAAGCCTTTTTGGTACAATGTCATCAGAGAATGAGTCAACTAATAAATTATAGATTTCATTAAGCATATAAACCATAATTTTCAATACTATCGATACTATTTCGATATTGAAAACTTGTGTTTTGCTTTGGAAACAATAGAGAAAAAAAGTTTTGCCTAGAAAACAACATTCTTTAGTATCGAAAAGTAACGACTGTTATATAAAGATTTTTATTCAAACATTTTCACCACTTTTAAGGAAGGATAATAATAATAAGTAGTTATTCTTTTCACTGCGTTAATATGGGTGATTCATAGCTAGATTTAAAATTTAATCAGTTCTTAAAATTCTCACATATTATCTGGAATGTGTAGTAATAGACATTTTTTTATTTAAGATTTATACTACTAGAATTTTTTTGTTTATCCTTATGGTAGATTACTGAGGCTGTTTAATTCGACGATAAATATTAGCGAAATATACATAATTTGAGTTAAAAGAAAAAATAGAAAGCTGCTAACATTGGATATTATTTTGTACTGAAAAATAAATTTCTGTAATTTTGAACTGTTTAATATTTAATTAAGTAATTTTTTTAGTAAATAAATATTAGTTTAAAAAAACAATGGAAAATTTACCAGGAGATTAAAATATTGTAAAGACATAGCTAATTTTTTGTGAAATTTTATATGCAAATGCATAGTCGTGTTCAGAGATTTAGGCCACACTTTAAAGAACAGTTACTTTTTATGGGGAAAAAAAGCTGACCCTTGACGATGTATTACATTATTTTATACATAAAAATAAATAGTTTTTTTTCTGTAACCCTCTTTTCCCCCCAAGAAACTTCCACAACAATCATTATTTCGTATTATCATTCTTAGACGACATCGTAACAAATAAAAATCATAAACGAATTTGTTTCCGGTCGCAGAGTTAGCAATAACATACGCTTGCGCGTCTACACGATGCTAAACAGAATATCTCATTCATGAAGAAGCTTGAAACTATTAACTACAATTTTTGTTTATAAAAACTGGTGAGAAACGTCTTTAATTAAATTGTTTCTGATCACTGTCGTTACATTTTGATATCGAAGAATGTAGTTTTGTTTCTATACCAAAAATATTCCTTCCAGTTCCTGTATACCACGACAATAAAAAATTTTGAAATTGAAACTATTTTGCCAGCGTTGAGAATGATGCCCATGTGCTCATTAAAATTTAAAATCCAGCAATTCTGTAAGTTTATATTCCCAAAATTATTCAGACATCGAAGATGAGTAGCTCCGCCCCAAATAACGCCTTTAAATGAATTTTAATAATTTTTATACATATTTTCGTAAATATTTATATGAAGTACCCAACGCAAACTTTTGAAATTTTTATATAATATGCGGGCACAAATGAGGAGTTTTTTACAAGAAAATGGTAATTTTCGGACAACTATAAGATATAATTTTTATTTTTGTAAATTTTTTAATCACTTTTTCACTCACTTTTTACGATCAGAAATTTATACAAAAATTTCCAGATATTCATCTTTGACATCTGTATATACTCAATTAATAGCATATAATTCGGTTTGGTAGTTTTTGAGAAAATGAGGTTTTTAAAAAATCGAAAAGACATTTTTATCTCATAAAATATCAATATTTATAAGGTGATAATAAGGGAAATACATTGTCAGATAAGCAGCCACACATGGGGAAAAAATCAAGAAATTTCATTGAAAGGCATGTTTCCAATGCTTATCCGGCTATGCCCTTTGATATGTTAATTACTTAAAAGATATAAATGATCAGTAAGAGCATTTTCTAAAAAATACAAAATTTAAAACGGGTGAAAATGCGCGAAAAGCATTCTAAAAAAGCTTTAAATGCCGGTTTGTAAGCAATCCAGGAAGTAACGGACAGATTAATAAAAATAATTATGTCAAAATGATGGTGACAGTCCTTGTTCCAACATAAGCTGTATCTTATGTCGATGTCACTGCCCCAAGCAAGAAACAGGAGCAAAAAATACTCTAAAAATACAATTTTTCTGTTACTGGGGAGACCTAGAAATTTTTCATGGTACTTACTTCTGAGATGAAAATGATCCCAACAATAAATCCTCAAAAATTAGAAAATTAAAAGAGGAACAAGTGCGTGAAAAGCATCCTAAAAACGTTCTAAATGGCGATTTGCAAGCAATCTTGCAATCTTTTTAGCGAGTTATTTTAATCGCCAGATTTGGCGAAATATCGCTCAAAAAATACTCTAAAAATGCGATTTTTATGTTACTGAAGGGCCTTTAAACATGAAATTTAGCAAGGTAGTTACTTATAAGATATAAATGATCTCTAACAAAAAATTTTCAAAAAATTCGAAACTTAACCATCTACATTTTATGTGGGTGACACTTTAATTTGCAGGAGTCAAAAATATTCATAGTGGTGGTTTTTACTGTACTTTAAATATTACATGGTAATTATTTATAAAATACAAATTTCTTCTAAAAACAGTCGGAAGAAAATTTGAAATTTAAAAGTTGTTTCTAAATAATTCCTAAATTAAGATTTCTATGCAAGCTCAGGAAGTAATAAACCGATTATAAAAGTATTGGTTTCGAATCAATGGTGACACTAACTGATCACACATAGTTTATATTCTATGCCAATTCCACTACCTCCTAGAGTAAGCAAAAACAGCAAATGGACTTAAAAATCTTTTAAAACTTTCTAAATTTCGTTTCTATGGAATATTAGGAAATATCAAACCGTTTTCAAAATTAACAGTTGCAAATTAATGATGACAATTCCTTCTTTAACATAGGCATTTTATAATAGTGCCTCTACCCCTCTAGAGCAGCGGCTCCCAAAGTTTTGGGTTCGCGGAGCCCTTTTTGGGAAAAACTTTTAAGGAGGAGCCCTTGGACCAAACAGTGCTCAGTGTGTACAAATAAATGTTTCTTAGCCTATGGAGAAGAGAAAATCTGCTGGATATAAAGTCCGAGCTAGTAATTTCCAACATTGTGTCGAGATTCTCAGTTTGGCCCTTTCCTGATACAGAAATTATAAATTCATACTAGAAATTTTAAAAATCAAATTTTCCATTATATAACCCTTTAACAGTTTTATTTACTATTACTGCTATGGACAAAATAAAATAAAAATAAGAATTAAAACCCTCTTTTTTTGTATAAAAATATCTATTTTGTATAATCGAGATATTTCCTTCAAATGCAGCAAAAATTATACTTAAAAATTTGTGATTTCTGAAATCTTTTATTGACGAGGAAAACAGACACTTTTTTACCCAAGCGATGTTCAAGCAATACTGTTAAAGGATTAATGACATCCATTTAAATATATATATATATGACGATTTAAAAGTTAGGGGCCAGAGACATCAACGCCGGGTTTCCCTTTCACCGCAAAGAAGTCATGGCCACCGAGGAAAATAAATAAATAGATGTAGAGAATCCAAATAATTACTCATTGGCTGATGTAAGTTCATTTATTTAATCCGTAATCATGAGAAAGGGAAAAGCTCCTTTTGCAAACTGTCTTTTACCGAAACATTCTATCATTATTTCAGCCAGCCATACTCATCGAAGGAAAACCCCAAGAATCCTCCTTCTCAGCTCGAGACTTTTTCTCTTAAATCTAAAAAGAAAATTCCAGAACATTCTGTAACCTCAAACCATCATTCTTTTATGTAAACAGAATTCTTGTCCAGCTACGAGACTATTTTCCACAGACCATAAATTTATTTAAAAAAATATATTATTTAACCAATTTATAATCGACTCAGAATTTCATAGGCAGACGATTTTTATAAATGATTAATTTTAAGAGAAAAAGAAAAGAAATGAATTTATTAATATGCACACATCAAAGGTTGACGGAAGAAAAATAAATAAATAGATAAAATAAAATAATGATATTTTTTGAAAGGTATGGTTTTGGAATAAATTTAATAAGACTGTCTTAAAAAGGGTTGATAAAAACATAGAAGAAATTAGTTTTATTTGGAATATTAAGAAATAAAGTTTAATTAAGAATATTTTTAATTTAGAGCCATCTTTTTAAGTTTACGCATACTGGAATAATGTTTTTTAAGGCAAATTAAGAATTTATATCGTCTGCATAAAGATTAACAGATTAGATTTAGAAACGAGATTTTAATTTAATAATTTGAAGTAAGTACGGAACATTATTATAAGAAAATTAAGATTGCATAAAGGTTAGTTTTGGTGAAAAAATTTTAAATTTGTAATAAATATATATATATATTCTTTTGGGATTTCCAATATGGAATCGGAATTAAAGATCAAAATAGGAACCATGTTTGGATTATACATTGCATTGTGGCTTACGTAAAACCATTATTATTTATGGCGATGACCATACACACAGAGAAAAAAGGTAAGTTGTACAGTTTTCGTTTGCAGAGTGATACTACTGTATAATTCCAATAGGCTACTCGCGAAAAAGAAAAGAAAATGCGCAGCTCCTGTAAACCATGAATAATTAACGTATATTCGCTAGTCCCGCCTACCCGTAATATAATCATGTGATTATGAAATAGTTTTTCGCTCTTCTTTAAGTTTCTAGTAATTCTTAAGATGCAATGAAAATGTATCGCCTCTCAGCTACTTTTTTTTTAACCATTTAAAAATATACATTTAGAAGCAGATCATCATTGTAGTGTTTAAAATAAGCAGTGCGATATCTAAAAACTGTGTTGTTATGTGCAGCATTGTTCATTATTTTTTATTTAAAGTTTTTTACTATTAATAAGAATTTCGAAAAAACTTTCAATCCTCATTTTTTTTGCCTCAAAACAGATATGCAATTAAAAACTAAACATATTAAACGAACTGCAACTAGAAGAAAAACTTTACTAGCAAAATGGGATATATGGGTGTGATGAAATTTATATCAGGGCGGGTACTCATTGACAAAAAGTCTAAGCAAGAGGTGGAGCTGAGTAAAATTTTAAATTCTTAGTGTGATGACACATGTAATAAAAATACCTATATATTTTTTAAATTGCTACAGACTTATATCTGATTGTAAAATGTGGCAGTGACCAAATAAAAGAAAATTTTAAAGAGGGGTTATAAAGTAATACAAATTGCTAAAAAAATGCGTTTTCAGCAAAATATTATGCTTAAAAAATTAAATACAATTATGTAAAACAGAATGGAAAATTAAAAAATATAAGAAATTTTAAAAATAAAAAAAAGATTAACGCAATTAAAGTTACGAAAAGAAAAAAACTATATACACAATGTATATAAATATTAAATGAATCTAATGAGAAGTGTATTAAATTATACAAGATACTAGTACAAAAAAGTGGCTTTAAATCGACAAACATTGTTGTATAACGTAAAACAGTATAGGAAATTTAAATATACAAAAAACATAAACAGATTGAAGAATTAAATTGATATATAAAAAAATGAAATATGCATACACAATATACACAAATATAGTATGAATCTAATGAGAGGCTTTAGATGATAGAAGATGCAACAAAAAATATGTTTTTAGCAAGAAACATTATTTTAATATGAAAAACAGCATAAAAAATAAGTAAATAAAACATAATACAAATAACCTAAACAGATTTAAAAAATCAAAAATATAAAAATAAAAAAATATATATACACACATTTCACACAAATGAATCAAATGAGGGATTTTAAAGGTTACAAGATTCTTTAAAAAAAAATTTAAGCGACAGACATTATTTAAAAAATTAAATACAATTTTGAAAACTAGGAAAAATGATATAAAAAAATAAAAATAAAATAAAATAAAAAGTTTGAGAAAATTAAAAACCCCAAAATAAAAATAACACAATATGCAATATATAAAAATATTAAATGCCGATAATTTCTTTTTTTTTTAATTCTGCATAGTTTGAGGAACAATAATACATAAAAGTTCAGTGTGAAAAATGTGCTTGAATTGTTTGGCACAGTTTTGTATATCTGGTGCAATTTTCAACAATTGTAAATTTGTTTGTCTGTTTGTGTTTATGACAGCCAATTTTCTATACTTGAGATATGTGTCCTGAGGACGGATGCCCTCCGTGGGGGTAATCCGTATTTACGCAAGGAAATCCAAGGTTCGAAGAAAACCATGGAAAACTTCGAACGGTTAGGCGGATGGCCACGATTGGGCTCGAACCCAGCACCTGCCGTCTACCACTTTCGGAGGCAGAATCTCATTGGCGGGGCCTCTACAATTGTAAGCGAATGTCTGGTTCTGCATCTAACTAGCTTCTGTATTTCGTTTTGATATTTGTGTAAGTGGAGAATCCAGCTTCACACAGACATGTCGTTGAAAAATATAACAAGTAATGGAACATAAAATACCCCATTTTAAAGAGTGAAGAGAAAGTAGAACCTTGTTACTAAGCAAAAAAGAATTAAGTATAAACATATAAATAGACGAAACTCAAAAAAAAAAAAAAAAAAAACTGTTTTTGTTTTTATTTGGCAAGCAGAGTTAACAGTACTGGCGGACATTTTCTGTTTCGATTCACGTTATTCATTCAATTCGGAATACTATTTATTGTAATTTATTTTAAAAAGAATTTTTAAAACACATTAAATGCAGAAACATAAAATAAAACAATTCAAACCAAAAATATTACTCAGAAAATAGATATATGTATAATGCAAATGTTTAAATAGCTTGAAGTGTATAATTGTATTTTTCGACTCTGTTATAGATATATAAACACTAAAACCGCCATTAGGGGTCAAAATGAACCTGCCGCATTGATAGTAGTTGATTCGAACCAGAATGTTCTTCATAAGATATGTTAAATGCAGTTCGCACAAAAATAAACTAATTTAATCAGTTAAAAAGTTTAAAATTAAAATTCTGGTGAGAAACACTTTTTGTAAAACTTAAGTACAATATCCGGCGGTTCTAGTGTTAATTTTGACATTCACATACAAATTCCTACATACTTTTGAAAATCTTTCACTTGTAATATGCTAATTTCTTTCATATTTTGTTTATTTTCCTGGAGCACCACGGAGCCCCTGGAAAGTTTAGACGGAGCTCCAAGGGCTTTGCGGAGCACACTTTGGGAACCTCTGCTCTAGAGATAGTAAGCTCTTAGATTCCGTACCTGTATAAAAATGCAAAAACATCATTATGAAAGTTAATTTAAAATTTTATTCATCTTTAGATTATGCGGTCTGACAAACCGCTCACAGTAGTTATGCGGCAATTTTTATCACAGCAGTTAAGGGTTAACATAAGCAAGTTTGGGGAGGAGCTACTCAGTTTCAGGATTTTAAGCTTCAAAAAATTGTATTTATTTATCTATTTTTATTATTTATTTAATTGTTTTTATATTTTAAGAAATTGCATGAAAAGATGTTTAAGTATTTTGTTGTTGTTGTTGTTGTTGTTGTTTGTCCAATAGAAAGTGAAATACTGTGGGGCCGTCCATAAATGATGTCACACTTGGATGGGGGGAAGGGGTTTGTGAAATTGCAACAGTTTGTGACAAGGAAGTGGAAGGGAGTTAAAAAAACTGTGACATCACACATTTTGATTACAATAAAACCGTTAAAAGTCAACAGATTACATTATGAAATTTGTATTCAGTAAGTAAAGATTAGATTTAAAACCAAACATATTAAATTCCATTTTAATTTCCAAAGTACTCCTGCTTTCAATTTTTTTTTTTTCGTATTAATATTTATTATTGTATGTTAATTATGTTTTTGTTGTAAACCTTAATCTAATATCATACAAAATATGTACACGAATCATTTTTATTGTTATACTCACAAATGCCATTGTGACACATATTTAAAGTTTAAAAATAAAATTTGAAATATGATCTATAACGTAGTGCTTTGTCGCTGAACAGTAAGTACATATTTACATAATATAGCGTGATATGTGACAAAAGGGGGGGGGGTGTATGATGAAGTGTGACACTTTGTGCTAAAGGAGGGGGAGGGGATCAAAAAGATGGAAAATATGTGTGACAATCGGGACTTTACCCATGAACACCGGACTTCAAAGAGCCCCCAATTTACTAAATATTTCTTTTTTCTCAATTCCAACTCTGAAAATTTTTAAATACAAATTTAATTTTTACACGATTTTACCTAACTTTCTGAAAAACAAAATTGATTTTGAACTCACAGAGCTGAATGCTTTAGCAAAGCTAATCTGAACCACAATTGAATAAGAAATACTATTTTGAGTTTAACTAGCAAAAGCCATGCTTTGTTTGGATTCGCGAAGCATTATTTTATAAAACAGATATTTGAAAGTAACAATATTTTTTTATTATTATTATTGCATCTTTATTAAACAAAAACGTTATTTTATGTTTTGGCGCATTTTAATTTTTTATTTATGATGTAAAACCGGCATAATAAGATATTTTCGAAGCAAACTTTTACAATTTTTTTTTTTATTTTCAACTAAAAGCTCTTTTAAAGATGTTTTTACAATTTCAAGTAGCCACTGGCTTTTTTTAATTGTTTGAAATATGCATGTTTCCAATCTTTGTAATCAACATCCGATAATCTTTGATAGCTATTTTAGAATAATATATTTGAAGAAAGCTTGAAGAAAGTTACTTCTTCAAAATCCTATTTTCTGGAAAAAACATTTGAAATCTGCTTTCCTTGATACTATAAATTTTTAACTGTAAAACATTTTATTTTAATTTCTTCGTTTTTATACATGTTAGCGTATGAGAATTGCTGTAATTCTCTCCGCGTGGGAGAACTTTTTACTTTCTGTGAATGGCAACTCAATTAATGGAATTACCTTTTAACGAAGCGCTCTCTCATTCTCGCAGTGACGTTTTCACGAATAATTATTGTTGTGTTTGCGAACTTATTAAAGTCTTATTTTTCTATAAAATCCTTCTGATTAATGAGTCGATATTATTTAGCCACAATACGACCGTCGCAAAAATATTTATAAAGAGCTTGAACCAACAACTTCACGCAGATCTTTTAATTTTTCATTTATATAACAAATTTAAGAATTAATTTTATTTGTTTACAATTATTTTGTTGCCAGTTTACAAAAAAAAAAAAAAAAATCCATAATACAATTCTTTTAAAATGTTTAAGTGTCATCTGTGCAAACGATTTTGCGGGAAAATGAAAACATGTTTTATTTAATAAATTAATCATGATTCTATCTATAATTATTTACTCCATGATTTAAACTTTTTTTTTTCTGAAAATATACGCGTTTCATTTTTTATTTATTTGCTAAAATGCGTCCGTATTGGAAATGCATGTAAAATAAATTAATTAAAATAATAATATTTTTTAACGTTTTACTGTAAAAAAAATTATATTCTGCAAATCTACAGATCATAATTTATTTTTGTGTTTAATTTGAAGTTAAAATATTGAATAGTTTTTTTGTAAAGCGTACGACAAATTGTAATTTGAGTGGACTAGTAGAGGATTCGCTTCGCTCATCCTAATAAATTGCATTTGCAATGAGCTTAAATCATTTCTAAATTTAAGGGATGGAAAATAATCAGTATGTGTAGCACAATTTAAAAAAGTGCAAAAGAAAGTTACTTGATTAACTCTCATTTACATGTTAGAATATTTAATACACTTCTACAAGTTAAAGTTATTAAATTCATATTAAAGTAATGTTAAAGTTATATAAAAGAGTCTTGTTCTGTACTACGTAAAAAAAGTATTTTCATTAATTAAAGTACTTAATTTAGAATTGAGCTAAGAATGCTCTTCTATTTGAAATTGAAAGTGCGAAAATATTTTTTATGCATTAAACAGATGACATACCATCAGTTCTTTTTGAATAGTGTTGCAATGGTTCGACTGGGGGACCCCTAATTATCTTTGGCCAAAGGCCCAGCCAGTCATGATCGGGGCCTAATACATTCCGCGGCTGATCGGTAACAAAGTCATCAAAATGGCATGTACTAGTAGCAAAATAGAGTTTCCGCGGTACTGTGGGTCATTATTTCTATCGTTTTCATTTGCAACGGATACACATTCACTTCAGAACAACAACAAAAAAAAATCTACATTAAGTTTTAAACTTTTTTTTTAACCTTAATTAATTTACCTTAATTTTTTTACCTTTAATTTTTAATAAGTATCTTCCGTAAGAAAATTTCTATACAGTGTCGTTATCAAATGAGAGCAACCACTTTTTATTCTCATGTCATTAGTGCAGCATTAGTAATATATATATATATATATATATATTTAATACATTTTTTATTTTGATAAATTATGTACGTTAGGTGACATCTCTTTACTGTTTTGTATACATCATAACTGTTTTTTGCACCACTTATAAAATATTTTACAGCATAAAATAGCATTTAGAAAATGTGGTATTTTAACTCAGCTTATTAGTGAACCTACTACGGAAGATATTTCCTCGTTTTGCACACCAGTATTTTTCTTTAAACAAATGATGTTCTGTTAAATTGCAAAAATATTCCGATTAAATGAAATAACATTTTCTCTAATAAAATGTGTGCGAAAATCTCAACCATGGAACCTATGCAATTATTATTTGTAGTACAAACCTTCTGTAGAACAATTAATTAATATTAATTAATATTTCTATTTCACAACAATAGATTAATTTGTAGAACAATTAATTAATATTTTACACCGGAAAAAAACAAATGTAAGTATATTTCAATAATATTAGTCACGAACACACTCAAAGTTCTTGAGATGTGGAAGCATGTCATGAAAGTTTGCTTCATAGCAAACTAAATTTACCGTTAAAGTTATCCTAAACTGCGTAACTCTGTGCTTGTGGCTAGGCGTCATGTCGCCCTTTGGAGGATTTCTTGGCGCCCTTTTAGTTCGGATGCTATTACGCTGCAATTAAATTTACGAACTCTTCAGGCGATTTTAACCCAATTTTTTCCCCTATAAAGAGAGAAAAAAGTTACAAATGTCTTGGAAAAAACCAGTACTACTATACAGTAGGGTGGAGTGAAAAAGACCAAAAAAAATTTTTTTTTTTTCTGAATTTTTTCTTTGGGTAGGTCTAAAAAGTTGCCTTTTGGCACACTGAATATAAGGCTAAAATTTCATTTCGTTTGGAATTCACCTTTAGTCCCCTACCAGCTCTTAAAGATTATGCTCTTTATATGTGAAAATCAAGATTTCATTATGTAATGTAAATGACCAAAAAAATTTTTTTTCGGAATTTCTTCTTTGGATAGGTCTAAAATGTTGCTTTTTGGCACAATGAATATATAGTTAAAATTTCATTTCATTTGGAATTCATTTTAGTTCCCTACTAGCTCTTAAAGATTATGCTCATTTTATGCGAAAATCAAGATTTCACAATGTAGTGTAAATTAATCAACGTTTTTTGTTTTTAACAAAATTTCTGATTTCAGTAAAATAACCCACAACAATGACTTCTTTAAGTATTACTTGTGAACGATCTAAGTATCGTTGCTTTTTAATTCTTTGAATCGCGAATAAAACACTAAAATGTGAATCGTATTGTCGCATAGAATAGAAAACACAATAATTAGACATGCATTTCACTTTTATTTTTCGAATGCACATGAAAGATAGTTCTCTAAATATAAAGAAAATGCAGCTTTCTGAATATATAGTAATGAAATAAAAAGAATATATACAATGTATTGTAAAACGATCTTTCGTTTCACTCTAATTTATATTGGTCTTTGTTATCAAAATTAGGTATTACCATTCGTGATTTGATTTTTGCTCATATATATCCAGCTCTTGCTTCTACTGCTACAGATGCTAATGGCGTTTCAACAACTAAGTTTACGCATCTTTTGAATACTTGAATCTAACAGGTAAATTTTTCAATTGAAAAGATGGGACTTTCGGTTTTTTCTGATAATTTCCAGTTTCTCTCTTGGTATTCTTTTAAGAATGTGGGGTGATTTCACATTCTAGCCAGTTAATAATTTTTATATAGTTTGTAACACTAAATTTCAATATTAGAATATTTAAAAAAAAAAAAAAAAAAAAAAAAAAAGCAGAAAAAAAAAGATTTTGAGCTCTATATTTGCAAGAAGAATATTTGTTGAAGTGAAACAATATAGACGAATGTACTTCAGATGTATCTTCAGATTTTGGGATGAATTCTGACTTCCAATCTGCAAACCAAGTAATCCATTGGCAATTGGCAATCACTTAGAGTGCGACATTCTTGCAGGATTATGATTCAACAGATTTGAGGAGCATTAACCAGATGCAAATGTTTGACACATGTCATAAAAATAATTTTGGTCTACACTTAACTCTCCACAGTTCATTTCTCTGTGATAAGAGCAGATATTTTTAATTTCCATAACTGTCTATTGTTCACATTGATCCAACGACTTTCTAATTAGAACAAGAAAAACTCGTGAGTCTTTATTTTGTTTATTAATTTCAATGACTTAGTGGCAATTCATTTTCAGAGAGCTGACATATTAACCACTACAACGGACGACTAAATCTTAGTTTCAAAAATCTATTAGCATAATTTTTTATCTTACTGTTTACAGTTGTTCTGTCACAAACTATTGCCATAAATTTATCAAGGTTTAAATGTTTTTCAATGCAATATTTTAATACTTCCTGCAATGATCTTTCCTGGTCCAAAAGATGATGTAATGTGTCACAAATACAATTCATTTGACTCTTAAAATCAGAGATTATGTTTTTCACTTATAGTATAGTTCTTCTATATATCTCCAATTTTCCATAATTTATTTTGATTTTGGGGATTGAATAAGCTTCTGATATTTAGAAAAATTGTTGTCTATCATTTGATCAATACGTTTTTTGGAAACTACAATAATTGATGACTTCGATGTTTTCTCTTAGGATGTTTTTTTACTTCTGATTTTGGCGAATCTTTACAATTACTGCTGTGCTTTATTTGTTGTTTTTTATAATAATAATATTTTATAGCATTTTGCTATTTTTGGCAAAACAGCTTTATTTAGTTTTGAAGAATCACCAGCTTCTAGTAATGGTAAACTTCGATTTGCTTACACACGTACTCATTTTGATTGTAAAAATGACAATATACAATTTTTGAAACTCAATAAACCGTTTCAAATATTTAAAAATAAAGACTTAAAGTTTGCAAATGATGAAAGGAGTTACACTAAACATTTTAAATATAAAAATATCAAAACAGATTACCGAAATATCCTGTTAATGTACAATTTATGATAAGAATCTACCATATAAATCAATGAAAATACAAATGTCCTGGTAGAGGACTCAAGAAGTTTTTCAAAATTCATGAAATTTTGCACGTGTATTAGAGGTACTAAAAGGCAACTTTTGGCTGTTATCCAAAATCAAAATTCCAACTTTCGATTTTTCACTCCACCCTACTATACAGCCGTTAATTTTTTTTTTTCGGGGGGGGGGGGGCTGAATATTGAATTTTTTTTCATATCTCACAGCAGTAATTTGCATAATTTAAATGATAATTTAAAAGATAAACAAGGCGTACTTAAGATATGTATCTGCATAGGATATGTGATGTCCATTTCAAAAATTGTTAGTTTATATTTTTTAGAGTTCTGAGAGAACTGATATTTTATGTGGTACATACGAATAAAGAACAATATATTCGAATGAGTGATATAATGTGGAATCTCTATAACTTTAATTGAAGAAATTTATATTTTTACAATTTAAAATATGTGTAGTTTTAATTCAATGGAAGATTTAAAAAAAATTATCAAATGTTATTATTATCAGCTAAATCACTATTATACTTATTTTCATTATCTTTGCAAAATCTTTTCAAACTTTCGGGAAGGGCTTCAGCCCCCTCCCTGGCTACGGGGGTTTATCGCCTATTCGTATCAGTCGCTTATCTCTGATTCGTCGAAATATTGGATGTTGGATGAAAGCAGAAAACAGTTGAGGGACTTTGCTGTTTGTATCACACTGTGTGTTGTGAGGATATTTCGCGAAAAGTTGGAGGAAATCAAGTCTTGGCTCAAAAGTTTTTCAAAATGTTGGTGGATCTGATAACAGTTTTACAAACTTTTTTATCTCGAAAGCTGTCAAACTCTGTTGGGCACTCCAAAATTGCCTGCAGTAAATGAAAAGCAAAATAAAAAATATGACGAAGGTAACTTGGAGGAAAAAATAGACGAAAGGGCAGAAATTGGATTTTTTTAAAAGTGAAATGATGAAATCCATTTCTTCTGAGGGGGTGCTGTCTCTGCAAACAAGAATGCGGGCACTTGGTTCAAGAGTGACTGCACCGATGCAGAGAGGGATTATCATTAAGTTTGTGATTTTTGTTTTCAGATAAAATAATTATTATTTAGAGCATCAAGCTTTTTTATTTTTATTTTATTTCATTTTTTAACATATTAAAATACAAAACTACAAACATATTGGAAAGAATATTGTTAGAGGTAGTCGTTAACCCTTTCGGGACGGGAACTTTTTAGGAACTTTTTAATGTTTTTTACAGTAAAATTTTACCGGTGGCGATAAACAAGTATTCTTAAGTCTTTTTGCGGCAGGTATACGCGTCGCTCATCCCCATAGGGTTAAGATATTTTATAACTTGAAAAAAAGCTTGTTAATAAATAAAAAAAAGTATTTTTCTATGCTTAAAAAATGTTATTAATCAACAAAATTTATTTAAATAACGGTTTTATTGCTAAATAATTTAAATTAACTGTATTTGTGTGATTCTTTTGGGAAAACTTCAGGTAGCAAGTATTAAGACCCCATTTTGAAAACTTAAATTTGAAGACTTTCTGAATTTTGCATTTATAATAAAAAGAAAACATTTCTTAAACTTATTTTTCTCTCTCTCTAAACAAGTGTAAAGCATGTCAAGGTACCTGGTTGTCACATTTCCCTTTAATAATTTTGAAAATTGTAAGATCTAGATTGAAAACAAAAGTGTTAGGCGGTTTACTTCTATATATTTTTTGCACAAAAAAGGATATTTTTTCGTTTAAAACAGAATTTTGTCATAGACAGGTTCTTTTTTACATGTTTGTATTTTAATTTTATTACATGGAAAAATCTACTATTCTTTAAAAAGATTAAATTTTAAAGTTTAATTATACTTCAATTATATTTTATTATTAATAACAAAAATTTAAAACTATATGTTATTTTTGGGGGGAGGGGGACAAAAATTTACGGATTGGAACAAATTTTACTGACTTCTTTTGCACGATCCGGGTCACGCCAAGATAACAATTTTCATATGGCTGCATCGAAAACAAACCCTAAAATTTCGGCCCATGTAAATCTCTGAAGAATGAAACCAGGGTTTTGAAAAAATATCCTAGGAGTGGCCCGATTTTTTAGAAAAAAAAATAAGGCAAGAGCTAGACTCGAAAAGACCAATGGCTGCAGCTTGCACGACCCAAGTGTTGCAAAGAATAGGCTAGAGTCAAGCCCATCGGTTTGGCCGGTGCCATAGACTTCTCATATAACTGAACTCAGAAATAGCAACTTTTTCTTGAAACATTGACATGCCAAACCGGTTTCTTCCGCCAATCCCACCAGTCACCAATACCTATTTCGGCTGCGTTACGTTTCTTCATTATGAGAATGAAAGCTGAAAATTGCCAAGAAAGGATCACCGCCAAAAAAATACACCCTTTTGGCGAGGAAATCTCGGAGTTCGATGTTTCAAGAATCCGCGAAGAGAACAAAGGGATCCGTTATCTAGTCATTCCTGATCTAAGGGCCCGTGCAGATATTTAAGCTAAACTGTAACATATAGGAATACAAGTATAGATGCCCGTCCTAGGACGATGGGTAAATATTGTGGTTTTCACATAAATTTGTAAAAAAAAAAAAAAAAAAAAAAAAAAAAAAAAGCTGATAAAAATAATCGACAATATGGAAGCGTTTAGAAGAGCTGAGTTAGGGCAGTTTATTTTTTAATAAACACACTATTAGCACTTACAATACTTCTGAATAAACAAGGTTTTGCGGCTAATGTACCATAACAAAATTAAGTTTTCTTAATAAAACAAAATTTGAACAAATACGCAATAAAACTGCGTAATTAAAAAAAAGTCTGCTGCAACTATTGAAATAATACTAATAATTAATAATTATTACTATTTATTTATAGTACTTTAAAATTATATATATGTGGCAGTGACCTTCTTACTCCCACAGCCCGGTTGCTCTAAGTCCCATATCCCAACTCCGAAGATAAAAGCAATCTAGCGATTTAGTACGAATGAAAGCCGTGGTTAAGTGCCGACGCTAAAACCTCAAGTGAAGCGAGGAGAAAAATAACAGTTGTTTTCGGTTGGTGGGAAGAATGCAGAATGACGAATTCGGAGGTGATGGAACACTAAGTTACGATATTTGAGACATCTATAGAGTTCTGTAAATTATATCCTGTAACTATTCCTTTTGTAAATATTTTATATTCAATATAGTTTACCTTAAAAGTTATCGGACGATGGTTTTTTTAAAACGTGTCAGTCTCATTTAATAATGTATTTCAAGAATGTCTAATTCCACACACACACACACACATATATATATATATATATATATATATATATATATATATATTGTTGTTGTTCCCTCTCCCCTCCTGAATAAAAAGAAAGATTGTCAATTTTCCCTTTTGTTGATAAATTTCTTTTTCTGCTGTCAAGCTTCGGATGCACATAGATGACATACCGATCTCGGTAGGAGCGTCAATTCCAATAACAGTTTTTGTAGGGAAAAACTAGTTTGTCGAGCTATGCGTTACACTGTGTTTTATTACATAGATATTATTATTTAACCACCTTCTTCTACATCTAAAAATTATTTCTTTAAGGGTGAATATAAAAAAAATACGGAAATTGCGGAAACACAATAAATTTAATATTAAATATTAAATAGTGCAATTTCTTTTGATACATTCTAATAAAAAATATCATTAGAAGTATTTTCAAGAGACATTACAATTCTAAAAACACAAATAAAGCAATTAAAAGACAGAATTTCAGATTGACATTTTCCTGGCATGTCACACTGAGATTTGTGCAAAGTAAAGGATCTTCTGCTATAATATATAAATATTTTTTTTACTTCTTTTAGTATCTAATTAATATTTATACCTTATAAAGCAGATATATATTGGCGATTCAAACGCTCGAATACGACATCTGGTGGGGAAAAGTAGTAACTTCTCGCTTCAGGATAGTGCCGTATAAGCGCATTGCCATTTCATGCATTTTTAATTTGTTCGGAATAATTATTTTTAGCACAATTTCAGATTTCCTGTGACATTTGTTTTTGTCTTACATGACGAAATAAAAATTATACGAATTTGAATATCTAAAATTTTTAAATGCATTTACAATAAAGAATTGTATTAATGGGACAATTATACTGTAACGAAGGCTGCGAGCAGCGCCTCTATAGGCCGCTTTAGTTCCCCATTAGGAAGGTAGCAAATTCTGTATTTTAAAAATAATTTTTTGTAATTAAAATAAGATTTTCGCTGAAAATGAATATAATTTTCCTAACCTGCGTTTTAGTCCTTTAACTTCCAAATAATGGCCACCTCGGGAGCGAGGAAACTGTCTGCTATTGGGAAAAATCTCGGAGATTCAAAATTTGCTAAGAAATGCTTAAAGTGTCATTAATAAACTTTTATATGTCCTAAAATTCTAATATATGATTAATCAGAAATTAAAAATATTTGTTAAGCAAAAAAATTAAAATAAAATGGTACATTGCTTTATCCACTGTCTGTTACATTCATGCAAAAAAAAAAAAAAAAAAAAAAAAAAAAGTATTTAAAAAAAAATTTTTTAGCATTTAAAGATTACATTTTTTTTTTTTTTTTTTTTTTTTTTTTTTTTAGTGTGAAGTTTTAACCGTGTCAATAGATTTAATGTCCTGAATCATCGTTTTTTTTTTTTTTTTTTTTTTTTTTAAGTGTCACTGTTGACTGTATTTTGTCGCTTCTTAAAAGCATAAAATCTCAAATCTTCCGGAGGGGAGTGTGGGAGGGGAGTATTATGATGCTCCGGGATGTAATGTCCCTTAGACCATCCCCTGAATTTAATACTGAACGTGGGAGGTAAGGACTGGGTGGGACCCCGCCGGCATTTTACCTTCCTTTACTCGATTAGAGACCATAGAGATGTTTCCAGCCTCTTGATTGGTTGATTTTGTTTACCGATTTGCTTTAGCGCCATTATCAAAACGCTAACTTTAACAATCGTGAAAATAAAATAAATGGAAAAGTTACTAAATGGCGTATATAGAATGCTGTAATGTTAAAAACTAAACAAACATCAACAAATGTCGATTATTAGTATTTAGATTTAATGTTTCTTTAGTTTTTAACTTTGCAATATTATGTATTCATCATTTAAAATACCTTGTGATTTATTTTATTACCACAGTAAAATTTTCAGTAATACCTTTTATCCAGCTTGTTTAATATATATCAACATTAAAAAAAAATACTTTCGTTTATTATATAAAATATTAGAAATTTAAAAAAAAAATTTATATGTATGAATGTATATATTTCTTAAAATGTGTACACATTTAAAACGTTTTCGATGCTGATAACTAAAATCAAATGTAATATGATCCCCCCCCCCCCCCCCGAACAACAACAAAAAAAAAAAGTCGCAAAAGACAAAAGTTAACCAAAAAATCAATTTGAAGTTTCATATAAAAAAACCAGATGACGCCACTACATATTTTACTTACCCATCATACGTAGTATAGGGTAAGTCTTGCAATCGTTTTGAAAATCGAAATTTTTTTTGACGGATTTACACGTTTTAGATAGTGGAGATTCCGAAAAACATATTTTTAGAAAAAAAAAATTTTGCCGTCCGTCTGTCTGTCTGTAAACGCTCTATCTCCCGAACGAATTGAGATAGAGACTTGAAATTTTGTATGTAGTTAGTATGTAAGAATGGGACGAACCCTATTTAATATCAGCAACCTCGATTATCCGGAACTATTTTTTTCGGACTCTCGAAAAATTCGTTCTGATGAAAGGTATATAAAAATTTTCGAATTTTTTTGTTCTAAGGAATGGACGTAAAAGGCAATAAAATAACACACATTTTGCATATAGAACGAAGTCAATCGGATTATTAGTTGCCGAGATATTTGTAATCCTGTTTTCCACATTCTTCGATTTTTCATGACCCTGTATTTCATTCAAATTTCAATTCAGAGGTATATTTTAATGGAAATGGGACGCTTAATCCGATGCAGTTAAGTGTTAGTTAATAGAGTTATTATTTTTGGAGTTATAAGGATTTTTCTTTTACGCAGTTCGGTACTACTTGAGTAGTTTGGCGTTTTATATAATTTGTCGATATCGGTAATCAGTTCTTTAATAGAGCATTACTATGTATATTAACAATATTTAAATTTTGTTTATGAATTGCAATGCATTGTATAAATAGTTTTCACATGTTTTATTTTCATATACATATCCATGATGGGTAAGTATTACGGTGGCCCCAACGACTAGTTTTATAATTAATTTGCACATTTAATTTGTACTTTATAATGTAATAACAAATTTCGGGATGCTGAATTAATTGTATTTGTTAACCACTGAGTTAGATTAAAATGTTAAATGTTATGTGCTGATTCACTTATATAAAAAAAAAGTAAAAATATATATAATATAGTATATTATACTGGCGTCACAGAAATTTCTCTTTCCAAAGACCTTAAACAGCAGAAAAGACGAAAGAGAAGCTAACCAATCTCTCTACATTTATCTGTGATCACAAAATTTCGACACATTGCCCTGACAAATTTAGAGGATTTTTACTTTTTTTTTTCTTCGTTAAAAAACAATTTCTTATACTTTATCGCAAAAATTACTGTCCGCTATTCAGAATGTCCGTTATTCAGAGGTTAAACATACAAAAATTTAGATTTTGGGAGTGGGGATCGGTAAATTGTCCGTTAAATAGAGGTGTCCGCTATTAGGGAGTATCCGTTATGGAGGTTTTACTGTAATTATTTTAGAAAAGCACTACTAAACAAACACTACTAATTCTTTTCGAGAAACACTATTTACGCAAAAGACGACAACTTTGACATCATAGTTCTTGCCAAACGCATTTTTGCCGATCATTTTTGCCTAATAATGTATTCAATTTTTCAACCTTTCATTTTCACAAATGGGTGATTTGGAACTATTTTTATTTTTTTTTTTATTTTTTTTTTTTATTTATTTTTTTTTTAATAAAAATGTTGCATTTTATTATGAGTGTTTGAAATTAGTGTTTGTAGAACATTGAAAAAAAATAGAATGTAGAGTGAACATAAGGAAAAGTATTCATCTCCCAGTACTTTATAATCAGTAAATTCATAATTCAGGATAAAAATGGTCATACAGATAAAATATAAGGAATAATTAATTAAAGTTAAGTTTGAAAAAAATTACAAAAATAGATTTTTGCATATATGTATCTTACATAAATTGTTTTCGTCTTAATTTTGCCAAAATACTACTTTTACGTTTATACATCAATGCGGTGAAACAAGTTTGAACATCTATATTTATGATAAAAGCAGAAATTAATGAATCACTTCAAATTTTGAACAAGAACAAAAAATGTCCAAAGTTTAAATGTCAAATTTTAGTAGCTCCGCCCCAAATAACGCCTTTAGATTAATTTTATGTATTTTACACATATTTGTAATATATATACATGTGTGTGTGTGTTATATCTAATGAGCACTTTAGGCATTTATATGAAATATGTGTGCAAATATTAGGAATTTTTAACAGTAGTGCATAAACATCAGCATAACTTTGAGCCGGCTCTGACAAGGAAGGTCTCCACACTGGGCATACTCAGAATTTTTTGAAAAAATTACAAATTAAACTATTCATGTATCTAATAAATGATCAGTAAAATTTAGCGGCGGAATTACAGTACTATCTCTGTAAAAAAATAAAATAATTTCGAGTATTTGGCGCGAAAAGATTAAAGTATCAAGAGATTTGGCGAGCAGCAATTTCCCTCGCCAAAAGCAAACGATTTCAATGCATCTAAAAATTTCTTGTCAAGAGTTTAATACTTACATACATTTTGATTCCATATTTATGTTGTTTTAGCAGTAGTTATTTAATTTTAATCACTTAAAAAACAACTTCATACATAAATAAATATACCTTCATATATTAAAGCGTATGACAAAGTAAAGGCCAGACGAAGAATCATGCAGTAATGTATTTCAATATTGGAGAATTTTTTGTTTCCATAGCAACGAAATAGACTCAACAGTGCTCAACTTGGATTGAACTTAATTTCGAGGTTGAAACAATTTTAATTAATTTAAATTTTGTTGTAATTTATAAATTAACACAAATTAAAATTGACAAAAATATAGTTCTTTAAACAAGTTCAATGTGAAACATTTTTAGCTTAAAAAGTATTTGCATAAAAAAAGTATTTTTTGAAATTTTCTTTTGTCGCCAAACGATGATAAATCGCCAAATAAACGAAATGTTCATTATTTTTTTATGAATATTCCATCGGGATTCCGCCGAAAAAATTTTTATAAACATATATAACCTCATGAGAAGAACATTCTGTATTTTTTCAAAGTTTTCTGAGTATGCCCGTATGGAGACCTTCCTTGTGAGTTGTCCTGATGTTGGGATAAAATGATAGTACCTTCTTAACTTGCATTTTATTAACTTTTAGTAAATAAATAATTGCAAAATATTAGCACATTTACAACATTTAGATAATAATATGTCTGATAAATGAGTAGATTGTTACTTATTAGGAAAATTTAATTGGATTACAACCAGGGGGTATAGTCATAAAATATAACAAAGGATATGCGGTATAAACAGAGAGTATACACTAGAGTGTGTATACTGTAGCTTTCTTCAGAAACAGGGAACTACGGTGTTCCTTTAACAAATCTAGAAGGTATACGGCGTATATCCTCTACTACATCCCTGATTACAATAATTTCAAAACATCACTCAAAATTAACTTGAAAACAGTACTTCACAAAAATAGTTTGATGACGAAATCAATTGCGCATAATGTCGCTAATTTATATTCTAAAACAAAGAGTAGAAATTCCCGTTTACAATGTTATGGCTCAAGTAATATTAATTTTTGACTTATGCACCACTTCGCTTCCCGCAGACATGGATGATTAGATTCCCCTATTACTACTCTTCCATAAAATAAAGGATTTTTTTCTGGATCTCGATGACATAGGGTTTTGTGCGGTCAACTCTTGAACTAGAAAAGATTAAATTTGAAAGGTAAGAAACAGAAAAAAATACACGCCGTAACGTAAAACTATCGATTTTCTTTTGTTTCATGTATTTTTATAATATTAGTGGATTCCTGTACTATCTCAATTACATAATTTTTGAAGTTATAAAAATACCTTATAAGACAACTCTAATAAAAAAAAGTTTCTAAATCATAATTTACCAAACTGGACTCAGTCTTGCTTTCATTGGATTTTATAATATCACTTTATAAATGCCGGCATTGTAAAATGTTTAATAAACTTAACCAATTTAAAAAAATAAATTGTTACATCCGCCCCAGTAAATTTACAAGAAATTATATTAAGGATAAAAACTGATGGTTTCGTTTGTGAAGAGTTTCAAGATTGTCCTATCAAGTACGCACCTCTCGAAGTGCAGTAATAAACATAATAAAAAGGATATTGCCCAGTTAAATAGACAGCATTGAGCTTGCAGGCTACGCATACTAATTGCACATTACAGCCTTATATTTTCAAGTATTAATTAATTCCATTCAGATAACAAATTAAGGAGGGGAAACCGCTCCCTCCATTCCCGCTTTTTATATCTAATCATTGAACAGTTGAAACTAATCAGGTGCCTGCTTTATCATATGAAAAATCTATATCCAAAATTCAGAACAAATCAGAAAAATCTTAATAAAAACCCATTTATATAGCATAGGAGGGATTATACCCTTTTTTATACTTAACAATTAAACTTCTAAAACTATTCAGAGATTCGCTTTATCAGAAAGAACCTGCATTCAAAATTTAAAGTAAATGGAATAATTCTGCATAAAAATCCATTTATCAAATTTAAAGGGGGCAAAATCGCCTGTACTCCCTTTATACTTAATAAAAGAATCCCACAGCTAATTAGGGGAAACATCTTCTCACTATGAACTTGTATCCAGAAATTGAAGCAAATCGGTTAATTCTGGAAAAAAAAAAAAAAAAAAAAAAAATATATATATATATATATATATAAATATTTATATAAAACATTTATACAACCCCACGGATCCCCCCATTTATATTTACCTAATGAATTCCTAAAACCGATCAGAAAAGCGCCTTATCAGAATGAATTTATATCCAAAATTTGAAGTAAATCGGTAAATTCTGAGGGAAAAGCCCATTAACCTTAAATAAGGGGGTTACTTCCAATTTCTCCCTCTTAGACTTATCCAGTGAATTCGCAAAACAAATCTTCACAGTGCCCTTATCAGAATGATCCTATGTCTAAAATTTCAATGAAATCTGATAAATTCTGCATGAAAAATGTATATAAATCAAAGGGAGGGGCATTAGCCCCCCCGTTTCCCCTGTTTATACTTATCCAATAAACACCTAATAACTATCACGGAGGCGCCTCATCAGAATGATATTTTATCTAAATTTTGAACGAAAACTGATAATTCTGCATGTAAAACACATTTATATCAATTAAGGGGCGGGGCATGAGCCTTCCGTTCCACTTATTATACATATCGAATTAACTCCAAAAATAATCAGGGAAGCGCCTTATCAGAATATACCTATATACAAAATTTCAAGTGGATCGGATATTTTTATCATGAGATATCGCTTTAAGAACGTATGCACGAACGAACGTACGTACATATATACAGAACAGGCGGCAGCATAAGCTCTCAGGCTCTGATAGCCTGTGAGCTAAAAACAATTAAGGAACTGTTTCAAAAAAACATGGAACAGTGCCTTTTACCTGTCCCTGAAGAACAAGTAACGTGATGTGCGAATGAATGAGCAGCGCACGAAGACCTGACCTGTCTGTATGGGTCAACTTGGGACTGCTGCTGTAAGCTGAAGATAGGGCGTTGATTGATTATCGAATTCGGGAATTAAGGCTTCTAAAATAGGAGTTGACGCATTCTGTCGGTTTTGGCACCCAGTCGAAAAACCACGCTAATTTCCATCATTTTACAGCCAATCCAGTGGCGTAGCTAGCGGGGGGCGGAGGGGGCGGTCCGCCCCGGGTGTCACCCTCTGAGGGGTGACACCCAATCTTTATTTGCAACTAAAAAATGTTATCTTATTAGATTCTGGAAAGGAATTCTGAAATAAAATGAAATTTTAGCACACGACGCAATGGCGGATCTAGGGGGGGGGGGGCGATGGGGCGATCGCCCCCCTCCCTTGGGCCCATAAAGGTTTTCAAACCAACATGAGAGATCTTCGTGGAATAAGACTTGGGCTGAAGCTCAACGTCGGCACGGCCCGGGTCGGGCCGCGATAATTTATGAACCAAGCAATAGTGGATCTAAGGGAAGGGGCGAAGGGGCGATCATTCCCCCTTGGGCCCATAAAACTTTTCAAACCAACATGAGAGATCTTCATGAGATAGGACTTTTGTTGAAGCTCAAAGTCGCGCGGCCCGAGTCGGGCCGCGCCAATTCATGACTCAGGCATTGGCAGGTATAAGGTGAAAGGAGAGATGGCGAAGAAGTGATCGCACACCCTAGGGTCGGGCTGGGTTAGGTCTTCTGACTTTTAGAGCCGGGCCGTGCCCTGATCTTTATTTTTCTGACGATTTGGGTCGGGCCAGACTTGTTTTTCTTCCATGTCGAGTCCTACCTGGAGTCAGTCTTCCTAAATGTCTGTATTAGAGATGAGACAGTACTCGGACCTGGACTCATTTTTTCTGAAACCTATAAATTTGATTTATCAATGAATAGAAAATATTAAAAAAACTCCCCCCCCTTAAGGGGCCGTTCAAGTATTACGTAAGCACTAAAGGGGGAGGTGAGGGTCCAGAGTCTGTTTATTTTTTCTGACGAGGGGGAGGTGGGGGTCACGACAATTCTTACGTAAGCATTACGTGTAGGATTATAAAGGATTGGTAACTTTTTATAAAACAAGAAGTATTGATGTATAAACTGTCATAAAATCTTACATAAGCAAAGGGGGGGGGGGTCTAGCATTTGCTTATATTTTCTTACAAAAGGGGGGGAGGGGGTACAAAATGACTAAAAATATGCTTACGTAATACTTGAACGGTCCCTAAACATTATTTATTCCTTTTCAAATCACTTTATTGACATTTTGATTAGAATGAAGGGGAAGCAGAAATTGTGTTTTTTTTCTGTTTTAGCATTAGAATGCTATTTTAAAAGTAAATTATTAGTCACTTCTACAAACCTATTTTAGCCATTTCCGACGATGTTCTGGCGCCAGCAAAAAAGCGGGAATAATGAATTTGTCTGTAGTTTGGTTTTTATCTGTAGCAGAGGTTATTTTGCAATAGGGGTTGTTTATTATCATTATTATTAAGACATTTAATGGGAAGAGGATATTTTCTTCCATTTTAGTTTGCTTTTGGCGCATAACTTAGATGATTATTGTACACAGCGTACACAGGTCAAAATTGCTTTTCACATGGAAATAATTTTAGTGATTGTTGCATTTTTGTGAATTCGGACGATGCTGAAGTTGTTACTCTGCAATTTACGAAGTCACTTTTGGTCGTAAGTAAATTTAATTTCCATGTTATTCAGATAGGAAGCAATTGAGCAGTGTTTCTTTTATTTCTATAAAAGCATCGGAATTTAAAAGTTTTAATTTAATGTTATTGTCTGGGTCATGCCTATCCCAAAAGATTGTTATGAGGAATGAAATGGTTATAGTTTAAAATGTGCCCCCTTTTTTTATAGAAAATTGATATATGTTGTTCAATTCGACAAATAATCGACAATAATTTCTACATGTTTTATGCATTTATTCATGAAACACACTTCATTAACATGTACATAATACTTTCTTATTAAAGGAGACAAAATATGAGAATTTTTTTTTATGTATAAAGTACATTTTTATTTTATACCAAACTTTTCATTTGATAATATTAAATTTAAATTTTCGTTTAAGAGTAACATTTCAAAATAAATTTAGTTTAAAAATTATAATTTTTTTGGAACATTTAAAAAAAATTATTATGCATTTTTTTCTACTGTATCGGTCGGTAGCAAATCAGTAGCAAAATATAGTCAACCGTCTCAAACCCAACAAGTAGCAAAAGAGAAGAAGATAACCTTACCTGCTGCAAAAAGTAGAAGTCAAACGGACCCAAATGCGAACTACAGAAAAAGTATTAGTTACATCACGGTGTGAAAGGGGTGTGTGTGTGGGGAGGGGAGGGGGGGGCGAAGGGGGCGGTCGCCTCAGGTCCGGAAATTTAAAAGACGTCAAATTTATACTACCAAGTCATTTTTGGCCTGTCACAAGAAAAGTCGTTTGGGTAGGTGGTGGGGGCAAACTGATGAAAATTTGTCCAGACGCAGTTTTCTCTTCGCACACCCCTGATTAGTTAACAAGACCAGCAGCAAAAAATAGAAATCAACTGGACCCAAACCCGACCCGCTTGAAAAATAGAAGTCGACCGGACCCAAACCCGACCAGCAGGGAAAATATTAGCCCCGACCTGCGCATGAGATTCGAGTTTCCCAATTTTTAAAATCGCCCCCCCCCCCTCGAGGACTCTCCAGATCCGCCCTTGACACGACGCAATTTAGTTCATTTTCTTTTCTTTGAGAATGTGAAATTTTATTCAGAGTGGTGTATCTAAATAAGACAAGCACCTGGAATCCAACGAGAGTGTAGCAAAAGGAAAATTTTAAAGAAAGAGTTTTCTTCTACAAATAGACACCACATTGACTGATTCGGACTGTGGGTTGAGTAATGAGTCGCTCCTCTTTTTTTTTTATTTTTTCTTATTTTTTTTAAATACAGGAGGACAAAAGTTAAATAATGGTATGGTCATTTTTTAATAACATAGAAGTGTGATAGAAAAAATATGACGGATCGAAAGGGAGGGGGGGGGGGGTGACACCATTTACATCCGCCCCGGGTGTCACCCATCCTAGCTACGCCACTGAGCCAATCAGCTCAGACGGCGACAGGTTCTAATAAGGTCGGGTTACTGATTAGCAACTTTATCAGTATTCGCACGCCGCGCAGTTACGGTAAATAAATGGAATTTGCTTTTCATGGAATAACAGCTAAAAAAGGAAAAGAAAAAAAAACAATTGTTATCTGGACAAAAGATAAAAAGAAATTCTTAAATTAAACTAATTGTGTATTGTAAATAAATATAAGGAAGTACACTACTGATATTTACCCTATATGTTCTTTAATTTTATTAGTTTAGTTTTCAAATCTTTATTTTTTTTAAACACAAACAATTTCCCTCTATCCTTTTTATGCATTTTTCTTTCTTTCTCTTATATATACAGTCGTCCCCGTTTAAACGAATATTGATGGTTCCAGAAAAATTACTCGATTAAGCGGGGTATTTGATTAAACGAGGATTACAGAAATATATTTAATGCGTAATAAAATGGTAAAACAACCATCTATAGCATAATTAATTAGTAGCATAATAAAATCGTTAATATAATAACGTAAACTAGTAAAATAAATACTAATATAAAGTAAGTACATACTAATTAAGTATCAGTTCATATAACTACATATGATTTACATTATACTTAATGTAGTTCATTGGAATTTCGTTAAAACTTTACTACTTGTAATTTACGTTATTTACATAGGTTTAAAAACGTCGTTTAAAGTGGTTTGTTTACGTGGAATTTAGGCGTTTACTGGAATTACGCGCAAAAAAACATAGAAACGGTTTTGTGCGTTAGCACACGTTTTTTGCATAATCATAGCGCCATTAATTAATAAAAATTTCGTTTTTTTTTTTTTTTTTTTTTTTTTTTGACTTATTTTAGAGCCTAATTTGACTTATTTTAGAGACTAATGTTATGAAAACTGGGATTATGTTCCCTCTTTCAATCCCAATTTTCATTTTATCTCTCTTCTTTTTGAATTTTTTTGGAATTGCGTTTTACATTGGAAACTTGCGTCTGCAACCTGGACTTCTGTTTTCTTATTTAACGCTTCAAAAATTGTAGTTTTTGAAAAAGGTTTAAAGCTTCCCATTTAAAATTCATTGCAAAGCCTTTTTCCTAACAAAAACTCGACTAAATTTGCAAAACGCAAAAATAATCCACGTTGGCCAACTTATTTCAGCCATTCGTGGAAAAAGGAAGGGAGATCATTTGACCCTATCAATTACACACCTGCATGCCGAAATCGTTGCAGTAAGAACTGATAATATGTCTTCAGTGTAAATGAGTCGAAAATGAGAAAAGGTGAAGAAAAATTCTAAACGAAACATGTTTTTTGCGCCTGTTTTCAAACATAGGTCACCCAGATGGTATTCGAATAAGCGGGGAGGTTCGCGAAATTTATTCGGTTTAAGCGGGGAAAAATAACATAGATCCAATGACGATAAATTCGGTTCCGGAGAATTCTATTCGAATAAGTGGGGTATTCGACTATCCGTTACCCATTAATTGGGAGAGGACTGTATCGCTAAAATGATTGTTTAACCAGAATTTAAACTATTTGTGATGCTCCTTTTGTTAGATCTCTTTTATTATTTTCTCTTTAGCTTTTTTTATTATTTTTTCAACCAAAATCTGCCGACTATTTCATTTTTTCAAACAATTAACTTGAATTTTTAGTATTTTGATAAGTATATAGAAGTTATTTAAATAAATATGTAGTTTATTCTTTTTTTGTGAGGCGGGAAGGGGGCATAGAAAATGATCTATTTTATAACTCTTATATTTTCAAACCTTTTATTGATTTACATTTCATCATTATTTATATCAAGTTAGACGTGTAATGTAATTCAAATATGGGTGACAAAAGTTGTCCATAAAAACATTGTCTAACTAATCCATTGCCACCAGACATCTGATTTTATGTCCTCCCCCCCCCCCCCACACACACACACATAATATTCCGTATGTTTAAAATTTCTCCAAGAAGAAAGAGATTAAATTTGAAAACTAGCTTCGAAGATAAGAAACAGAAAAAAATTATAAGCAATAACGTTAAGTTATCGATTTTCTTTTGTTTTAGGCATTTTTGTAATATTAATGGATTCCTGTACAATCTCAATTACATAATTTTGGAAGTTATAGTAATACCTTGTAAGACGACCCTACTCTGATGCAAATGTCAATTATTTTAAAGAAAGAATCCTTTATAGTTGATTGTTACTACTAAAAAGAAGATCTTCAAAAGGGCGCCAGTAAAATCTTCAAAAGGCGCCATGACACCCGCGGGCGCTGCGTTGGACAGCGCTGGTCTAATGTATCAGAACGTAACAAACATTTTCCCTTAAATTCAAACAACGGACTGTCATTTCTCAATTTTTCCTTCAATGGAGTAATTTGCGGACATTGATGTTTTTTCTGCAATAGATTTATTGTATGATTTAATAGAATTTTTTCCTGAGTAATTTTTTTACACTTTGGGTGAATTGTACATTCACTATTTTTAGCCTGTTTTTAGCCATTTCTTCAAATATTTTTCTACTTATAGTCACCTCTTTCCGAACTTGCTGTCACAAGGAACTTCAGTCCCTTTTTTCTTACTTTTACATAATCTTAAACGCAATCCTCACCGCATACAAGACATACTATTCTGTCAATCTCCATTTTTCGCTCAGAATCAGCAATTAAGAAAGAGTCATTTTAAACTGTTATAACTATTTAACAATTTCTATAACATGCGTTGAAAATAAAATTATTCCTTTCCTAAAATCTCACACAGGCGCGTGCGAAGAGAAAACTGCGCCCGGGGCAAAGCTTCAATTTGGTGCCTCCAACTTTTTTATCTGACAGGCCAAAAATTAGTTGGTAGTATAAATTTCGCTCCCTTCGCCCCCCCCCTTTCGTACGGTGCTGATCTCATAAAGAATACTTCGTTCAGTAAATTAGGGTGATTTCATACTAGCGAAATGAGCACCAAAGGAAAATTAAATATTGGAAAGGTACCTGCACGTGGTACATTTCCACAAATGCAAAGAGAGATAGGGTATTGGGCAATTACTATTGCACAAGCGTGCGAAAACGGCATGCAGACCATGGGGGAGAGTTGGGGGATCCAAAGCTGTTCCGTACCGTACTTGTTCCGCCTCTTCGCCGCTTTATGACTATTCTTCCGCATTTTTTTTCAATAACGTTTACTTTATTTTAATTTTTGGCAGGGAAAGGTTGGTGTGACAAAAAAATTTTAATGACACTTTTTGTAGGAAATTAAATTATCTAGATCTTAGTAATTGAACTTTTTTTTCTAATTGTCATTGTTCGTGAGATATCCGTAAAAAACCGATTTTCAAGCTCATTAGCGCCCCCTGGCGGCGAAAGCTCACATCGGATCGATAGGGACTTTTAGTATGTTAAACTACATACCCTAACTAAAACCTATGCAAAAATCCAGCTTTGTTCTAATTTTTTCCGCTATTTGTAAAAAAAGGTGCTAAAATGACTGGACTAATGGTTAAATCTCCAAGGTAGCCTCGATTATAAGAAAATGAAAAAACTATATAAGTAGGAACGTAAAATCATAGATTTTCTTTAACTTTTGACATTATACTAATACTTTTTGAATCCTGTAATTTTATCTCAACTACATTTTTTTAAAGCTATAGGAGTACTCAGGGATACAACTGATTATTATATGAATATTTCAAAATCGTAATAACCGACTTGGATTCACATGGTCCCACCATATTTTATAAAATATAACACAATAAAAAAATTTAATTACTTCCGCACCAGTAAATTTACAATGTTATGGATTAAATATTGAAAATCTTAGTTTTGTACTTCAGTTTAAAATCATAGAGTTTACATATCAATACCGCACCCTGCCTGACAAGGTAAGGTGCAGTGAAAAACATGAGAGATGGTAGGCTTTAGTAGGGTGGCAATAGAAGGGTACATGCCTGTTTCTCAATAGCAGTCTTTACCTCGTAATGTTACTTCTATTGTCTAAAAACTCTAAAGGTAGATAATTAAAATACCATTGGTAGTAAAAAGGGACAATGATATGCATTTCTATAGCTCAAGCCGTCAAAAATGTCTGAAAACGGTCCAATAGTTTCGAGAGATATATGCCAGATCAGAAAACAAAAATACACGAGCTAAATATATATATTTTTTTAACTACTCAGTAATACCAGATTTGACCCCTCAAGATTAGAAGGCGCCCAACTGTGAAATCTTGAAAAGAATCACCACTTTTAATAGCAAATTCGGATTTTACGTTAAAAAAGTAACTTTTGTATTTTCCCCCTTTTTTTTTTTCCCCGAATCCTTCTTGATTACGGTGTTACAGAGTGGTTAGTGAGCATTTTTGACAGATGCATGCTTAGGTTTTCCCAATCAGGTGTTACCATCTCGAAATCTGATTGGCAAGAACTTTTGACGGCAAAGTTACCATTTTTTGCGGAAAAAGTGCTTTTCGAAATCCATCAGTGGAGATTGTTTCGATGGTACTTTTATGCCTTTTCCATAAAAATGAATAGAAATATATTGAGTTGGTTTTCTATTTGCATTTGTTTTCATATATTCAATCATTTTTATATAATAATCTGCATATTTTGATCGTTTAACATGTAAATATGCACCTCCCCTGTCGAACAGAAAAAGCGTATTATCAATGTTTGAAGGCGGGGCTTGTTGATAATCACCGTTTTAACGTCCCCGGAATTTTTTATTATTATTATTTAATTTGAGGATATAAGTGTTTCTTTTTTAGCTCACAAGCTATCATAGCCTGAGAGCTTATGTGCCCGCCCATCCTGTATGTATGTGCGTACGTTCGTACGTACGTAACGCGATAACTCATGATAAAAATATCCCATCCACTTGAAATTTTGTATATAGGTATATCCTGATAAGGCGCTTCCCTGATTAGTTTTTGGAGTTCATTCGATATGTATAAGAGGGGGAACGGGGGCTCATGCCCCTTCCCTTAATTGATATGAATGGGTTTTTCATGCAGAAATATTAGTTTTTGTTCAAAATTTACACATAGGATCATTCTGATGAAGCGCTTCCGTGATTAGTATTAGGTGTTCATTGGATAAATATAAACAGGGGAAATGGGGGTTCTAATGCCCCTCCCCTTAATTTATATAAATGGATTTTTCACGCAGAATTGTCAGATTTCGTTCAAATCTCTGAATAGTTTTGGAAGTTTAATGGTTAAGTACTATATAAAAGAGAAGGATAACTCTTCTTAAATTATATAAATGGGTTTTTATTAAGAATTTTCCGATTTGCTCTAAATTTTGGATATGGATTTTTTATATGATAAAGCATGTCCCTGATCAGTTTAGAGTAGAGGGTTCAATGATTAAGTATAAAAAGGGGAAAGGGGGGAGCTGATACTCCCTCCTTAATAATTTTTTTTTCGAACGGAATTAACTCTTGAAAATGTAAGGCTCTAATGTAATGTAATTAGTATGCGTAGCCTGTGAGCTCAATGCCCTCAGTTTAACTGGGCAATATTCTTTTTCTTTTTTACATTATTATTCTTTATATGTTTTTGTAAATTATTATATTTTTTCATTTTACCATTTTTTTCATAATTTGAAATTTAATAATTTGAAACGATTGAAAGTTTTAATCTTTTAAGCTTATTTCATTTATAATCTAATTTAATTCTTTAAGCTTTCTTAATTATTTCCTGTGGAAGAAGATTTTAAAATATTTTAGGGTAAAGGAAATATCGAAAATTGTTTCTTTAAGTTTTTACAATAAGATAACAAATATGGGAATATATATATAACATAATCTTTGGAAAAATTTAAAACCAAATCAGTTTATTTCATATATATATATATATATATATATATATATATATATATATATATATATATACTAATCAAGCGAAGAAACATTTATAAATATATTTCATTCACATATTTCTACGTTTTATGTTAAATTTTTGTAACATATGTTAAGCTAATTAGACGTTAAAAAATGAAAACAAAATTGAAACTATCTGATAATTGAAATACCCTAAAAAGTAAGATTCCCTTCAAATTGAATCGATAAAAATCTTAAGACTTTTTAAAATATTTTTTATATTTTACATGTGTATTTTACGTAATACAAAATCTACAATACAAAAGCTTGCAATTTAAAAAGGGAAAAAAAAATCTAAAATTTTTTTAGGATCCATTTTAACGGAACTTAAATTTTTAATGTTTAAACACATTAAAAATTTAAGTTCTGTTAAAATGAAATCTAAAGAAATTTTAGAATTTTTTTTTCCTTTTTAACTTTTTTTTTTTTTTTTTTTTTTTTTTCCTTTTAAGGTACAGTTAGTTTAACTTATTTGTTACGAAAATGTAACATTTCAGTTAGAACCAACTGAATGAAATATATTAACAAATGTTCCTTTTTAAGTAAAAAAAACAGTAAAAAATAAACTGATTTGTTATTAATTTGTTCTCCCAATTAAATTTTAGTGTTAATATTTTGTCATATTTGTAAAATTCAATCTAATAATAAATGAGTAAATAAACAATTTTCTAAATTTTCAAACATTAAATGCTTACACAAATCTACATTGGAAAGTGTCGTGTTTTTAAACAGTTCCATTTATTTGCAAATTATCAAAAAATGTTCTAAGTCACATGTTATTATTTATATATTAATGGTGCCAAAAAGTAGAAATTCCAGATATGCCTTTTAACGATGCATATATGTACCACAAATTCCGAAAAAATTAAAGTGTTAAATTATTTTTTATATTTTAAAAGTTTAAAATATCAAAATTTTTCTATTATTTAAAATTAAATAAAAAATCTTAAAAAAATATCTATTTATTAGGATGAGCGAAGCGAATCCTCTACTAGTCCACTCAAATTACAATTTGTCGTACGCTTTACAAAAAAACTATTCAATATTTTAACTTCAAATTAAACACAAAAATAAATTATCATCTGTAGATTTGCAGAATATAATTTTTTTTACAGTAAAACGTTAAAAAAATTATTATTTTAATTAATTTATTTTACATGCATTTCCAATACGGACGCATTTTAGCAAATAAATAAAAAATGAAACGCGTATATTTTCAGAAAAAAAAAAGTTTAAATCATGGAGTAAATAATTATAGATAGAATCATGATTAATTTATTAAATAAAACATGTTTTCATTTTCCCGCAAAATCGTTTGCACAGATGACACTTAAACATTTTAAAAGAATTGTATTATGGATTTTTTTTTTTTTTTTTTTTTTTTTTTTTTTTTGTGTAAACTGGCAACAAAATAATTGTAAACAAATAAAATTAATTCTTAAATTTGTTATATAAGTGAAAAATTAAAAGATCTGCGTGAAGTTGTTGGTTCAAGCTCTTTATAAATATTTTTGCTACGGTCGTATTGTGGCTAAATAATATCGACTCATTAATCAGAAGGATTTTACAGAAAAATAAGACATTAATAAGTTCGCAAACACAACAATAATTATTCGTGAAAACGTGACTGCGAGAATGAGAGAGCGTTTCGTTAAAAGGCAATTTCATTAATTGAGTTGCCATTCGCAGAAAGTAAAAAGTTCTCCCACGCGGAGAGAATTACAGCAATTCTCATACGCTAACATGTATAAAAACGAAGAAATTAAAATAAAATGTTTTACAATTAAAAATTCATAGTATCAACGAAAGAAGATTTCAAATGTTTTTTCCAGAAAATAGGATTTTGAAGAAGTAACTTTCTTCAAGCTTTCTTCAAATATATTATTCTAAAATAGCTATCAAAGATTATCGGATGTTGATTACAAAGATTGGAAACATGCATATTTCAAACAATTAAAAAACACCAGTTGCTACTTGAAATTGTAAAAACACCTTTAAAAGAGCTTTTAGTTGAAAATTTAAAAAAAAATTTGTAAAAGTTTGCTTCGAAAATATCTTATTATGCCAGTTTTACATCATAAATAAAAAATTAAAATGCGCCAAAACATAAAATAACGTTTTTGTTTAATAAAGATGCAAAAATAATAATAAAAAAATATTGTTACTTTCAAATATCTGTTTTATAAAATAATGCTTCGCGAATCCAAACAAAGCATGGCTTTTGCTAGTTTACAAACAATATATTTATTAAAATTAGTGAAAAAAAATTCTGCTATACTTGTTATTTTTTAGTTGCAGTAATTAATCAATCGTCGAAACCTATAATCCCACCCCCACGCGAATTTTTCACTACTTCCCCACTCCTTTGTTCAGTCAGCACAAAAATGTTTTTATATTTTTTTATTTAATATTTTATCAACAGTAATAATTTAAAAAATATACACCCATTTTAGCCCCTAAGTAAGATAATTTTTTAATAAGATAGTACAAGCCATCGAATCGCAGAATATCCACATGCCCTTCCCCAAACACTGGAGATTATCCTTTTTCTTCGGGGAAGGGGAGGTTCATATTTACACAAAAACGTATCGAGTTTATTAATGCTTGTTATTATTTACAAATATTTCACTGCTTGACAAGATAATAAAATATGCAAATAGAAAACTAATTTAATATATTTCTAGTACAGTAAACCCTCCACATAACAGACACCTCGGGAGCGCGGAAATTGTCCGCTATTCGGAGGTGTCTGCTATTGGGAAAAATCTCGGAGATTCAAAATTTGCTAAGAAATGTTTAAATGTCATTAATTAACTTTTATGTGTCCTAAAATTCTAATATATGATTAATCAGAAATTAAAATTATGTGTTAAGCAAAAAATTAAAATAAAATGGTACCTTGCTTTATCTACTGTTTGTTACATTCATGCAGAAAAAAAAGGTATTTTAAAAATTTCCTTTGGCATTTAAAGATTAAATTTTTTTTTTTTCAATGTGATGTTTTAACCATGTCAATAGTTTTAATTTTCCTGAATTATTTTTTTAAGTGTCACTGCTGACTGTATTTTGCCACTTCTTATAAGCATAAAATCTCAAATCTTCCGGAGGGGAGTGTGAGAGGGGGGGGGGCTATTGTGATGCTCCGGGTTGTAATGTCCCTAGGACCATCCCTTGAATTTAATACTGGGCATGGGAGGGAAGGACCGAGTGGGACCCGGCCCACTCTCTACATTTATCTGTGATCACATAATTTCAACACATTGCCCTGACAAATTTAGAGGGTTTTTACTTTTTTTTCTTCGTTAAAAAACAATTTCTCATACTTTATCGCAAAAATTACTGTCCGCTATTCACAATGTCCGTTATTCAGAGGTTAAACATACAAAAATTAAGATTTTGGGAATGGGGCTCGGTAAACTGTAACTGTCCATTAAATAGAGGTGTCCGCTATTTGGGAGTGTCCGTTATGGAGGTTTTACTGTAATTATTTTAGAAAAGCACATGAAGCGCTACGAAACAACCACTACTAATGTTTTTCGAGAAACGCTATTTACGCAAAAGACGACAACTTTGACATCATAGTTCATGCCAAACAGAATTCGATATGTCAAAATCTAGTTGTAAAAAAAATAAAATAAAATAAAATAAAATAAAATAAATAAATCCTAATTTACACAACCCTTACATCACAAGATTTTTATAATTTATGATACTATAACAAATATTATGCTCAAGAAATAAGGAAGAAGAGAATTATGAATATTTAGAAATAAAATAGAGCTATTTATTGTTCTTATCAAACATGTAAATTGCAGTGAAAAACAATGTGTGTTTTAATTCAATAATATATCCGCTGCTACAGTAATACATACGAGTACTAGTATTATTCAAACAAGAACAAAAAATGTCCAATGTATAAAATGTCAAATTTTAGTAGCTCCGCCCCAAATAACGTCTTCAGATTAATTTTATGTATTTTACACATATTTGCAAAAAAAAGAAAAAAATTGCATGTTATATCTAATGAGCACTTTCGGCATTTATATAAAATATGTGTGCAAATATTAGGAATTTTTAACAGTAGCAACAGTTTACAATTAGCAAATTGTAAACATCAGTATAACTTTGAACCGGTTCTGAGTTATCCTGATGATGGGATAAAATGATAGTACAGTAGAGCCCCGCTAATTCGGACCCCGGTAATCCGGATCTCCGGATAATTTTTTGGTCATATTTTTTTTTTAAGTTTGAGAAGCGATTGGCTAATTTCCATAACATTAACTTGTTTCATCGTGGTAGTCTGAATAAAAAAAAACTTTTTCTGAAATCTTTTCGGAAGAATTAAGCAAAGTAAACCCTTTTACTGTCTATAAATATTCAATAAATTTAACATAAAGGTGTTTTTCTGTAAGTATGTTTTATTTTATTTCCTTTTTTTTTTTTTTTTTTTTTTTTTTTTTCTAATTTTCCGGATAATCCGAATTTTCAATAAACCGGATTGGGTCCGGTCCCGATTAATCCGAATTATCGGAGTTTTACTGTACCTTCTTAACTTGCATTTTATTAACTATTAGTAAAAAAATAATTGCAAAATATTAGCACATTTACAACATTTAGATAATAATATGTCTGATAATTGAGTAGATTGTTATTTACTACGAAAATTTAATTGGATTACAACCAGGCGGTATAGTCATAAAATATAACAAAGGATATGCGGTATAAACAGAGAGTATACACTAAAGTGTGTATACTGTAGCTTTCTTCAGAAACAGGGGGTCTACGGTGTTCTTTTAACAAATCTAGAAGGTATACGGCGTATACCCTCGTATATCCTCTACTACATCCCTGATTACAATAATTTCAAAACAGCACTCAAAATTAACTTGAAAACAGTAACTTCACAAAAATAGTTTGATGACGAAATTAATTGCGCATAATGTCGCTAATTTGTATTCTAAAACAAAGAGTAGAAATTCCCGTTTAGAATCTTATGGCTCAAGTAATATTAATTTTTGACTTATGCACCATTTAGCTTCCGGGAGACGTGGATGATTAGATTCCCCTATTACTACTCTTCCATAAAATAAAGTATTTTTTCTGGAGCTCGATGAGATAGGGTTTTGTGCGGTCGGCTCTTGGACTAGAAGAGATTAAATTTGAAAGCTAGCTTCGAAGATAAGAAACAGAAAAAAAACACACGCCGTAACGTAAAACTATCGATTCTCGTTTGTTTCAGGCATTTTTATAATATTACTGGATTCCTGTACAATCTCAATTATATAATTTTGGAAGTTATAGAAATACTTTGTAAGACGACTCTAATAAAAAAGTTTCTAAATCATAATTTACCAACCTGGAATCCGTCTTGCTTTCATTGGATTTTATTATATCACTTTATAAATGCCAGCATTGTAAAATTTTAAAAAACGTAACCAATTTAGTAAAATAAATTATTACATCCGCCCCAGTAAATTTACAAGAAATTTTATTAATGATAAAAACTAAAGAACTTGACTGATGAAGTCGCGCTTGCAGATTATCCAATCAAGTCCGCACCTCTCGAGGTGCAGTAATAAACCGAATAAAAAGAAAATTGCTCGTAGTGTTAGGCATTTCGATTCACTCTGAGGAGTCGATTCTGACAAGATTCATTTGGTTAGTAAGTCGAGATAGTGAGTCGACTCTCGACTCACTTACGATTGGTTGGTTGGCTGTAAAATTTTATATCTTCTATCACGTATATCGCACAAAAGAGAAATTTTTAAATGTATGCTTGAAGTATTTTGCTTTAGTTTTTACATAAAATATATATTTTTGTGGTAAGAGCCGAAATTTTCAGTCCTTTACCGGCCCAGAAGTACAAAAAAAAAATGACCTGGCCCGGTAAAAAACATAAATGTTCGTCCAAATTGCTTCGTACATAACAGTTATTGACCCGACAAGAAAAAAGTTAAAATCTTCGTCTTAGTCTGATCCGGCATAGTTAAATTTGTAGAAAACATGGATTTTTACGTCGATAGTGTTAAGAATTTTTCCGTTTGAGAAGTTCTAACCAAAAATTAATATTTTAGATTTTTTTATGTTTATAATCTTTATTTTTAAAGAAAAGCCCTATGCTATGATATTCTTCTTCTTTTTTTTTTTTTTTTAATGAATGTTAATTTGTATGTAAATGTTTCAGTTGATATTAATATTGTTAATCCACGTACTGTCTGCTATTCTACGCATTAGAGACTTAAAAATCTGAAAAATGCTACAAAGTAAAATCTTCTAAGACGGAATAACATTGAATAAAAATTCGCTATAGCCGAGTTCCCTTCCGATCGCTACGGGGAAAAAAAGGTTAGACCCGAACCAGTCTTTTAGAAAAAAGTAAGGCTCGAGCTCGGCTTGGGATTTCTTCCAAGCCGAACTCGGGCCTTACAATAACAAGGCTCAATCCGAGTCTTGTAAAATAAAGTAAGGCCCGACTCGAGTGCCGCAAAAAATAGGACCGATCTTCGAGCCAGGGTCCGGCCAATCACAGCGTTTAAAATTTTTTGATTGTTTTTTTTTCTTTTTTTTCCTTTTTTTATTTTGACGGGGGGGGGGGGGGGCGTTCTTTACTTAAAAAGTGAAAACGGATACTTTAAGTTCATCATGTTCATATATTTATAAATTATTATTTATTTACAAATATTTTCCTAAAAAAAAAAAAGACAGAAATATTAGGACAAATTAAATTAATTCATTTTTTTCTTTGTTTAATATGTGTGCGTTTACATATATGTCGTGTTGGTTATGATGGAAAGATATTGTAACATTCAATTAAAAAAAATAATTACTTTACTTTTTGATTCTGTAGAAAATATAATGCAAAAAATATGTCCCCCCCCCCCCGTCTAGTTTATTTCTGAATATATTGAAACTAAAATTATGAAAAAAAGGGACAACAGTAGTTTATTCGAAATTTGCTGGAAAATAATAGCGATTATTCTGAATCTCATTGTTTTGTAGAAAATTGCATTTTTCGTTTCACATAAACTTTATATTGAAGGGCTCAAGATCAGCATGTTTTAATGTGCAATTATAAAATTGATAGCCTGACTATTGAGGTGATTTCGAATTAAATAACGTTTTCCATTTGTTTAATAAATGAACTGCTAATGAAACTAAATACGAAAAAGAAAAAACGGAGCTGTTGTAGTGTGTTTGAAGAGGTTAAGAGATATTAGAAAATTTAGGATTCAATTCTAGAAAAAAACTCAGCATTGACATAATTTCTGACACATTTTTAATTAGAATTTAAAAAATTGACGGGCAGTTATAGAGGAGATGAAAAATCAAACAGCATTTCCATTTTTTAATAAATACATTACATATGAAGAAAAAATGTATTCTTGTCATGAAACGACAGGTTTTTCTCCTTTCCCTTGCAATATAAACTTCAATTTTAACAGTAATTTTCAAATGTATTTTGCCAAAAATTGGAAAACGCCAATCGATTATATAATTTCTGAATAAGAAAACTTTTCAATTTTACGAGTTTGTTTCCAAATAAAAATGAATTCAGAAATGTGCAAGAAAGTAGCTTTTTTGAATTTAAGAACAGATTTAATAAATTCAGAGAAATGTTTTGAGAAATCTACTTTCTGTTATTATACAGCTTTAAAAGCTACGACATTTTTAACCCTCTTTTTTTTTCTTTTTCTTTTATTCCAAATTGCATTAATTTTTTAACGAATGTTGAAGAGTCTAAAAGTCTAAGTAAACGATAACATTGATGTTGCTATTGTGTATTTTCTGTCTTGCGAATACATACTAAACTAAAATATTGCTCATGAATGTGCATAAAATATTCTTAAGAAAATTATTGTATGCTAAAAAAAATCGGATTTTTTTTTTTTTTTTTTTTTTTTTTTTTTAGAAATTGAGCCGGGCCGGGTAAGTTGATTTATTTATTTATTTGTACGGGTCGGGACCGGATAGAACTTTTTATTTTACATTAGCCTGGGGTAACTTTCGCTGATACCGGGTCGGGTTGGACCTGTGAGCTCCTCTAAATGAATTATGAATATCTGCAAGTTTTCTGCAATTTTAATAAATGTCATTTTATAAATCTATCAAAAATTTTCAGTGTCTGGGACATAATTTACCCCTTATGCGATCATAAAAACGCGGCGGAGAGACAATTTTTTTTAATTTTTTTCCTGATATTTATAGTTTTTATAATTTACTTCCTTTTGAAATTCTATTTATAAAATCATGATAATATATTGTATAACTGCCAGGTTTTATGTTTTTTTCCTACCATTATTTTTAACAAAAAAAATTTATTTTAAAATCATCGGAATCATAGGAAAACAAGCAAATTCTTTTCATAAAAAATAACTGTAAAAAATAAGCGTAAAATTTGGCAGCTATGACATTGTGATCCCCTCTCCTCCCGATCGACACACAGAACTTGCTTGCGCTCCCAATCTATATATTTAAAACACCTGGCTGTTTTTTTGGTCATCATCCCTGAGCCTTCTACTGTCCCGATTTTGATAATTATTTTTTTTAAATGAAAGCCGTTTATGTGTAGATGTGCCCATTATGACTAATTTTTAATTTATTTCAATTTTTATATTTTATTTTTAATTTTAAAAGCTTTTTTATGACATTTCTTCAAAACAGTGGCAACAGGTTAAGCTGTTCTCAAAATTTATTTTGTTTCATTATTTTCCACCAATCTGGAGCTTGATCTCATCGGTGAATGTATAATCGCATTTCAAACAAACAAACAAACAAAAAAAGAATAAATAAAGGTTTTCGTTAAATTTAATCATAATAAAATTATTGCACATAGTTATCTCCTGCAATACACAGGTTATTTACTGAGTAATATTATTAAGTATTATGTAAGTAAAATAACAGAAGATAAATTTTAATAAAATATAATATCTAAAGTGAAATTTTGTCGATGGAGAAAATGTCGTCATACAGAAACCAGATAAATTTATTTCTTGAATATAATATACATTGTTATAGCTGTGTCAGTGATGATGTCATATTCACTGACTTTATTTCCTGCATCTAAATAAAGTGAACTTCTATTAATTTAAAGGTCTGTGGTGTGCACAAATGAAAATATTTCTATAAACTGCGTCATTTCTATTTAATTATATAGAATATTTTATGAAATTAAAGAATTCATAAACAACTGCATAAATCACGCTTATATTTAAGAAAAGATGAGTATTTCTGAAGGTGTAAATGATGTCATATTAGAGAAAAAAAAAAAGACTAAAACCTGTGATATGGCGGTATTACTATATTTCTATCATACATAATATCAAAAAATAATTAATATCATTTCATTGTATTAAGTTATTGTTTAAAATAGAAAAAAAATCTGCATTTCAGCAACAAATACAAAAATTTTATTCTTTTTAATAACAGAGATATCTTTTTTTTCCGTTGCCATAGCAATAAAATTAATTTTTACAAGTTCATGGAGGATACAAACCGATAAATAAATTAAATTTATTGCAAGTGCTGTAAATGTGTACTGGGTTGGTTAGGCAGTTTAGTAATTCCCTGTTTCTATTATAATTAAAATGTTTCATTGATATTATAATTATTGTACAGTTATCAAGCGATCTTTAAATGGAGAAAAAATAAACTATGCAGACATTTTTGAATTCGTCTTCCGGGGTATAACATTAACTTCCTAAATAGTTTAATAGCATTTAAATAATATTTAAGGTTTAGAAACCGCATTAAAAAAAGATTTGTAGGTGAAGTCCTACATAATAATTTATGAGTTGTTGTAATATTGTTTGTTATGTGTTATGAGTTGTGCATTTGTTTATTTCGCTCAGTATTTTACTGTCTATATAAGATTGATATATATCATACCTAATATATATTCTTTTCCGTCGAGTTTCGACGGGTGCAGCTAGTAATAATAATAATAACAATAATAATAATAATAATAAAATAAAAAAATCAGAAAATAGTCTCCGAATCTGGTTTAAAAGAAGGAATATTTAAAAAAAAAATCGAATATCTAAACTTTAAAAAACTATATGTAAATTATATCCATTTTTACATTACCTGCAAACATTTATAATTTATAAAAATATACATATATATTAAAAGAATATATTCGCAATCAAATGAAGGACAACACTTTATCTAAAATATATCAATCATAAAATAAAGTCATAGCAGTTTTTAGCAGTGGTGAATTCGGAAAGGTCTCCCGAGGATCAGGCATTCCCGCGGAACAATGAGATCCCCCCCCCTAAAATATTAGGCATTTTGTGTTTTAAATGGTAAAAGAGTGCAGTCTCCAGCCCCACCCAAAATTCTTTGTAACATCCACCCACACCCACAGAAATCTCCTCTCGAGAAAAAAATGTGTCTTAATTCAACACTGTTTTTTAAACAACTAGCGATTAAGGTAGAATTTTATTTCTCTCTCTTCAACTTTTTTTTTCTATATTGCATCAGATAAAGGTAGTTGAAAATATTTCGCTAACCAGTCCTATTTTCTTTTAGCAAAAAATACAAACATAATATCTGCTTTGTTTGATCGTCTTTACCCTATACGGAAATCAGCCCAAGCTTATTATAAATTCAATTAATCTTCCCAGAAATATCCTGCTGAACACTCCTTTTTTCATAAATTCAATTAATCTTTCCAGAAATAACCAGCTGAACGCCCCTTTTTCTCTGCCCCTCCCACTCTTTTCATTCATTCGGTATCTTCCTAATTATACGTGAAATGCACATCTACACAGCCTCCGCTTTTCCCAAAATCCCCGTCAAACCAAGGCATTTGTTTTTTGCTAAAAAGCCCAGCGCGGAATCGAAGTGTCGAAATCTGACATCGGAAAAGTCGACCACCCAATCTTCAACCCCCAAGTCCGACACTGTTAAATTGGTCCAACCACTCTTAGAGTGAATGTGTTGACTTTTCGATTCTTCGACTCCGAATCCCAAATTGAGTTGAAATGAAAGTTCGACTCTTTTGAGTCGACTCCATTAACTAGATAGGAGTCGATAGTTTGATTAACTTGGAAGGAGTCGAGATTTAGAATCCATTCTTCGAGTCCTCGGCCAACTCTATTGCCCAGTTAAACTGATGGCATTGAGCTCGCAGGCTACGCATACTAATAGTACATTACACCCTTATATTTTCAAGGGTTAATTCCGTACAGAAAACGAATTAAGGAGGTGAAACCGCTCCTCCCCCATTTCCGCTTTTTATACCTAATCATTGAACACTCGAAACTAATCAGGGACATGCTTTATCATATAAAAAATCTATATCCAAAATTCAGAGCAAATCGGAAAATTCTTAATAAAAACCCATTTATATAATTTAATAGGAATTACCCCCTCTTTTATACTTAACCATTAAACTTCTAAAACTATTCAGAGATTCGCTTTATCAGAAAGAACCTGCATCCAAAATTTAAAGCAAATCGCATAATTCTGCATAAAAATCCATTTATCAAATTTAAGGGGGGGGGGTAATCACCCGTACCCCCTTTATACTTAACAAAAGAATCTCACAGCTAATTAGGGAAACAATTTCTCACTATGAACTTGTATCCAGAAATTGAAGCAAATCGGTTAATTCTGCAAGAAAAAAAAATTAAATAAGTATTTATATAAAACATTTATATAACCCCACGGATCCCCCATTTATACTTATCTAATGAATTCCGAAAACTAATCAGAAAAGCGCCTTATCAGAATGAACCTATATCCAAAATTTGAAGCAAATCGGTAAATTCCGAAAGAGAACCCTATTAACTGAAATAAGGGGGTTACTTTCCATCCCCCCCCTCTTAGACTTATCCAGTGAACTCGCAAAACAAAGCTTCACAGTGCCCTTATCAGAATGATCCTATGTCTAAAATTTGAATGAAATCTGATAAATTCTGCATGAAAAACACATTTATATAAATCAAGGGGAGGGGCATTAGCCCCCCCCCTTTCCTCTGTTTATACTTATCCAATGAACACCTAATACCAATCACGGAGGTGCTTCATCAGAATGCTATTTTATCTAAATTTTGAACGAAAACTGATAATTCTACATCTAAAACCCATTTATATCAATTAAGGGGAGGGGCATGAGCACCCCGTTCCACCTCTTATACATATCGAATGAACTCCAAAAACTAATCAGGGAAGCGCCTTATCAGAATATACCTATATACAAAATTTCAAGTGGATCGGATATTTTTTATCATGAGTTATCGCATTACGCACGTACGAACGAACGAACGTACGTACATACATACTGAACGGGCAGGCACATAAGCTCTCAGGCTTTGATAGCCTGTGAGCTAAGAACGATTAACGAACTGTTTCAAAAAAAACACGGAACAGTGCCTTTTACCTGTCCCTGAGGAACAAGTAACGTGATGTCCGAATGCATGAGTAGCGAACGAAGACCTGACCTGTCTGTATGGGTCAACTTAGGACTGCTGCTGTAAGCTGAAGATAGGGCCTTGATTGATTATCGAATTCGGGCATTAAAGCTAGGTTTACGTAAGAGCTGTATCACACGGAGAAAGATTTTTCGGCAAACATTTTACAAAACACGATCGTTCATTTTGCTGTGTGTTCTGTAAACAGGTTTTTCAAACTTGTCGCGGGGTGGTTATTTAATTTCTCGCTCCGCTCCTAATGGTCAGTTGATCAGCGCTGAATGAATGAACAACTTTTTCCGTGCAATGCGGGAAATGCTCCGTAAGCGAAAATAGCGAGAAGATTCAAAGTCAGGCAGCATTTTGCTGATTGTAATGTTGTGTAGGGGGAAAAGTTCGGCGAAAGACGTCCGTGTGATACCGCTATTAGGCTTCTATAATAGGAGCTGACGCATTTTCTCGGATTTGGCACCCAGTCGAAAAACCAAGCTAATCTCCATCATTTTACAGCCAACCTGCTCAGACGGCGACAGGTTCTAACAAGACCGGGTTACTGATTGGCGACTTTATCAGTATTCGTGCGCCGCGCAGTTACAGTAAATAAATCGAATCAACTTTTCGCGGAGTAACAGCTGAAAAAGTAAAAGAAAAAAAAACAATTGTTCTCGCGACAAAAGAGAAAGAGAAATTCTTTCATTAAACTAATTATGTATTGTAAGTAAATGTAAGGAAGTACACTATTAATATTTACCTTAAATGTTCTTTAATTTTTTTATTTTAGTTTTCAAATCTTTATTTTTTTTTAAACACAAACAATTTCCTTCTGTCCTTTTTATGCATTTTTCTTTCTGTCTTTTATATATTGCTAAAATGATTGTTTAACCAGAATTTAAATATACTTGTCCACTGAGAAAATTAAATTATTTATGATGTTCTTTTTGTTAAATCTTTTCTATTATTTTCTCTTTAGCTTTTATTATTATTTTTTTTCAACCAAAATCTGCTATTTCATTTTTTCAACGAATTAACTTGAATTTTTTAATAGAATAATTACTTTTTTGATAAGTATGCAGAAGTTATTTAAATAAATATGTAGTTTTTTTTTTCTTTTTTGGGGAGGGGGGTGGGGGTGGGGGGAGGGAGTCCATAGAAAGTGATCTATTTAATAACTTACATTTTCAAACTTTTTATTGATTTAGATTTCATTATTACTTATTATCAATAGACGTGTATGTAATTCAAATATGGGTGACACAAATTACTCATAAAAACATTGTCTAACTGATTCATTCCCACCATACATACATCTGATTTTATGTTCCTCCCCCCCCCCCCCACCCACACACACGCACACAGACCAGACTCACACAACCGAATTTGGCATGCAATTTTTGTGAAATGGATAATTTAATTGTGCTTTATCACTATGTTAACAATTAAATTATAAAAAATAGTAGAAAAAATAATCACGTCAAACATCTGGCGTGCACGAAGCAATGGCGAATATGACAGTGACAGAGCGTTTAAAATTTGACAACCCCAACTCCGACCGTAGCCGCAACCCTCGGAATATCCGAGGTGTTACACTCCGGTACGGTAGATTGATGCTGAACTGGGTACCAATAATCCGAAACAAAATGGATTTGCGTTAGCATCTATTATAGGAGTTCTAGTTTATCCCTAAGCGTTGTGCGATTTAGCGACGACCCGAGTTCACGGATGAAAATCTAGGATTAATTAAATCTCGATATGCATATTAAAAGGAATAGGTCTGCCAAGTCATATCTTAGTGAGAAACACCTAACAACCCGATTTTAGCAGTTGATTCATAAATTTACCATTATGTTTTCAAGCTCCAAATCTTCCATGTTTTCATACTTTTGGGTGTTTTTAAAGTATATGTGAAAGCATTCTTTTTTAAACCCTTTGAAAGACGGTAGGATATACTTTGTCCCAATTAATTTCTATTCAAAATGTCATATTGACATCAAAATTTTAAAGTAAAATTTCGCATTAATATTGTAAGTGAGATGAAATGCATTTATTTATTTACAAACAAATTTGTTTGCAAATGCAGGTGTCAATCAATCATTTCAACCTCTCACTAACATAAGTATTTTGTCCCAGAAAGTGTTAAGTGATGCGATATAACTTTAAAAAATTCACCTCCGGCAGCCCTGAAATACTTTATGGATTTTTGCAGGAAAGTTTTACAAATACATAATCATCAGATTTAGCAGTTTTTTAGCTAAATTATTTACTCCTCTTAGATCTTCACGATTGTCTTTCAAATCAAAGCTAAAAAATGTGTTTATAAATGCACTAGACTATTTATAATCAATACAGTTGAATTGTTATGGTAAAATTTACATTTTTAAAGGTTACACACTTTTTGAATTCAATTAAAAAAAATAAAGATAATCATAAGTACTGTGGCAATATAAGACAACCTGTTTAAGCCATAATGCAGAAATTTACTTAAATTTACTTAGGGGTAAGTGGGACACTCTAGGCCCAATTACCCCATAATGAGAGGAACCACTTACCCCTTGTAAGCAAAATTTATGGGATAAGTTCAGCCCTCTTCTTAATCTAAGTTTTCTTCTAAGTTTTTTAGTTTGTAAAAAATCAAATTTTAGTATCGGTTTTAGGTTAACTTTACAAAACAGTTTAATTAACATTAAAGGATAATGAAAACTAGCTTGGAAATAGTTCTTTAAAAAATGTAGATTTAACTGTTCAAACAAACTTCACTTGAAACATATTTTTTATTAGTTAATAAATAAAAATAAATTAATAACAATAAACAAAAATTAGGAGTATATTTATTATATACATAATTTCTTACATATCAAATAGGCAAATTAAATCAGTGATTTTTGCATTTTTGTATAATTATAAACGTGTGAAGTTTTTTTTAATTTTTTTAAATGTTCAAAGTTATGACCCTCAAGATAATTAAAAATTTACATTAAGTAATAACATTAAAGTTGCTACAATACCAAAAAGATTTAAATTTCACACCATATAATTTTTAAAAATATGCGTAATATATATTTCAGATCAGAAATCCTTTTAACATGTAGATTTCTGTAGTAATCTAAAAAATCGGACATCCGAGGGTGTCCGATATAATATTAAAATTTAGAACTACTATAATAACAAGCATAAGGCTGCGCACAAACAGTTACACTATAAGAGCAATAAATCTATCTTTGAAAAAGCAGTGTTTCCGACTCTCAGTGGCACGGATCATAAGGTTGCCAGTTTTGGAACAGCTTTAAATGATTTTTGAGGTACTAAGCCTATTGAATTGACAAAGGAAGGGAAAGTTTATCTCCCCCATCTTCAGCCGTAAAGCTGTCAACTCATTTCGAGTTCGATTTCTCTCTTGAAGTTCAAATTCAGTGCACTGAAAAAGCAATTTTACATCAACGCGCCGACACGAAAGATCAAAAATAGCGACTCATGACCGCAAGAAGTTAGTGCTATGTGTCCGGTCCTTAAGCTCAATACCACGGAGTAAGACACTCCTTCTTACTCCGTGGACTCCTAAAGAGAGCTTGTACAGCGCATGCGCCTGTTGCTGGCTTCTTCATTATTTGGTGTTCAGTGGCAAGTTTTCCCAACTCGCGGAAAATGAAATGAGCGGGGCTTTTCTCTTTGCTGGTGTAAGCACATCAATGTTAAACATATACGTGTGTGTTTAGGGGGAGGAGGGCGAAATGAGAATCAGTTTTTATTATGTCGTGTGCAAAAAAAAAAAAAAAGAAAAGTGGGGTAAGGAATTCGATTTAATTTTAATTATGTCGTTTGATTCATGCAAACATTTCAATCAATATTAGCCATATTATTTAACATAACATTTTATTTCTTCAATTTGTATCAGTGCTATTTATATAAAAATAATTATTTTAATTTTATAATATAAAGTTTTCATCCATTCAATCTATAAAATAATTGGAATCCATTTGTGTTATATCATAAAAAGAAGCGGGTGGGTGGAATCAGAATCAATAGAATCAATTTATATTATGTCGTTTGATTCATTTTAACAATCATTAATCATATTACTTTATATGATATTTTATTATATTAAGAAAATATTTCACTTGCAATAAAAATTTTAAATTTCAGAAAATTTAGAAAATCGAAAAAAAAATCTGCATAAACAGTAAAGGAAATTACTTATCTATAGCTTCCCTCAACACAACGGGTGAAGTTCTTGCAATTTAGGCCATACAGTAATACAGTATGCTATAGAGTAAATAAGTGTCCATCCATTGTCACGTAGCTCATAGAATTGGTAAAACAGAGTTTACTTTGTAAAAAAATATTCTTTATAAAACAAAAGTCGCGAATAACCAAGTTCAGAGTTCGCGATTATTAAAATATTACGTATTTTATATTTCGCGAATAATCAAAACTTGCGAATGTTAAAGAATTACTGCACTAAATTTGATGGTTTCCAAAATATACAATTTACATTTTATTATTTTTACATATAAAAACAAATATACTTAAAGAATGAGAAACGTTACAAAAATTCTGTTCACACCACTATAATGTATAAGTAATTATTTCACCCTATATATAGTTCAGTGGTGCTAACAAGAGTGCACTAGCTTCGGCAGTACATATACTACAATTGGAACGATACAGAGAAGATTAGCATGGCCCCTACGCAAGGATGACACGCAAAATCGTGCAGCGTTCCACATTTTTTGCAGTTTTTATCACGATTCAGGTATGTAGAAACGTGCAGTATTTTATTTTGCAATTTCTGCTTTCGAATGTAATATAGCAAAAATTGTTTATTTGAAGAACTGCACGACAAAGACAATTTTAAAATACAGTTAAAATTGCTTAAATTCACCGTTCATATCGGTATGGCAACGGAATTTCGTGCATTTTGTTGTGTTTGCGCGCTAGACTTACAGCATATTTAGCTCTTTCATGACTTTAGAGCATATTTACCTGTAATATTTAATATCAAGAAATATAGTCATTCAGGATAACTTTGACCCGCATTTTCTCTATTTTTAGATGCATGCCCAACTCTTAATTTACTAATACTGTTTCAACTAATGGCATAAAAGATAAGTAATGCTTTTAAATTATTCTATGTCTATCAGAAATTAAGGAATAATAATGATATAAACAATAAAAAAATGAAATTTTAACCTGTTTAAAAGTTATCCAATCATGTTGGGTAGCTTTGCATCATAACATTAATTTGTAAAATAAGTTATTATAGGAAAAAGTGTTACATCCGGAGCCCGATCAAGCTGAAGTTGGGTCCAGGGCCTGTTAAAAAGTCCCCCTCCCCTACCTCCCCATTCCCGTAGAAATTTTCAGAAAAAAAGAAGGTTTAATTGATGGTTTGACAAAGTTGTTTGAGTGAAAGTTTCAAGTGTACAAAAAATTTAACTTACAAGAATAATCAAGGAAATAAATTGCCGTCCACTTTCTCAAATAAGTATAATTCACACACATTTATGACCACAGTTTATGTTGCAGAATAAATGAGGACATCTTTTTCAAAACTTACCTTATCCAAAATCATAAATATTGTGTTTTCTCTAATAGTCTAATAATCATTTCAAACAATAATTCTGATATTGTAAAATCCTTGTTTCTATTGAATCCAATAGACACATAATGCAGTTTTTGGCATTTTCCCTAAATTTGATTTTCTGGATACGGCAAATTTTGAAAATTATAGATACTCTAAAAATGAAAAAGATTTTTACAGAAAAGTGCCCAGGTTAAAAAGTCTGAAAATTTTATTGAGTCATTCAGAATATTTAAATTTTACGTTACATATTTTATAAAACAATATTATTTGAAAAGTATTTGATTAAGGGGGAAAAATCAGCCACATAACTTGTGGGCCCCTGAAATTGGTGGGCCCAGGGCCAAGGTCCCGGAGGCCCATGCATTAATCGCGCCCTAATTACAGTTAGGATAATTTTGAATAATAAAAAAATTTTCGCTCAGATATTTAAAGAGGCCTAATTTACATTTTCCAATATCACAAAATTTGTATAATTTACGATATTCCAACGAATATTATGTTCAAAAAGAGTGAAAAAAAAAACAAATATTTTTAACAACAAAAAAAAAAAAGTAAAATTTAATAAAATAAATAAATAAATAAAAGAACTGCTAATTGTTTATAAAAAACTTAAAAATGAGATGAAAACATTTTCCAATGTATTAACTCAATTATATATTCATAGTTAGTGTAATACATACTAGTACAGTAAAACTCCGATAATTCGGATTAATTGGGACCAGATCCAATCCGGATTATCCGGAGAATTGGAAAAAAAATTAAATAAAATAGAACATACTTACAGAAAATCACCTTTAACTTAAACTTATTGAATATTTACTGACAGAAAAAAATGTTTACTTGGCTTAATTCTTCCGAAAAGATGTCAGAAAAAGTTTTTTTTTTTTTTTTTTTTTAACTCAGAATGCGACGATGAAACAAGTTAATGTTATGAAAATTAGCCAATCGCTTCTCAAACCTGAAAAAAAGATGACCAAACCGATCCGGATTAACGGGGTCCGAATTTGCGGGGTTCTACTGTACTAGTATTAATCAAATAAAAATAAAAAATGTCGAATGTATGGGATGTCAAATTTTATCTCCGTCTCAAATAACGCCTTTAATCCCTTGAAGACGACCGAGTGGTATGCAAATTCACAAACACTAAACGTTCCTGCGCATTTGACCCCTACTGCCAAGGCTTTGGCGAAAAAACAAACTTCTTCCTTCATGCTACATGCATTCTGTTTCTACTATTTCTAGTACTCTATTTCGAAGTTTGCATGTGCGAATATTTATACCCGGTTTATATGAATGTTTTGGATTCCTTTACAGAGTTCAGAGATTTTTTTTTCTCCCTTGAGATTAGTTCACGCTACACAAGTTCTATTATTGATTATATTAACTCTAGTGTTGATGTTGTTACAATAAGATTACCGTTACAAAATAAGGTTGATGCTGAAAATTTTAGTAAATCAGACTTCTCATTTTTTAAAATTATTATTACAAGATGTCGTACAGTTGCTCTGATGTGACAATACGTATGTATGCATCTGTATATTTTTTAATTACACATATTTATTATAGTTTTTGATTGCGTAATTTGTAAGTCATAAAGAAATGTATAATGCAATTTGTAAGTCAGTAGTCAGTTCAAAAATTTATGAAGTATGACCTTTTAGAATCTAATGCTTTCCCCTCAACTCTGTTACAATGTGTGTACCAAGTAATGCTAATTCTGATCAAGAATGCCTTCTTTTAAGTGTTCAGTCTACAATAAGTTTAGCACAATAAATCGAAAAGTACTTAAAGATTTATAAATTTTTATTTTCTTAATATTTTTACTTTTACACCATAAATAAATTATAGTATTGCTTATTTATACTATAAACCAAATTCGTTATGCATTCTCTTTTTATCTCATCGGTTCGAGTATACGAATACATTCCTGTGTGTACGTATGTAATAAATTCTAATGTAAAATACATAACGGCCATCCACCGAAAACGAAGCGAACATTGCCATCTAGCCAACCCATGTTGAGCCTGCCCATGCTGAATATCTACAAGCAAATCAGAGTTGATGGGACCAAATATCATATTTCCTGGAAGAAATATGATAGTTTCCAAATCCAGTGGCATCTTGTTATATTCCCAGATAAGAAAAAATAGTTTAGATGTATCAGACTGTTTTGCTTTCTATTGGTATGACATGGGGAAAGAGGAAGAAATGTTCTTTAAAAGACAGCGCGATGGAGGCTTATTAATAGTGTTTGGAGGTTTCAGTTATAATGGTAAACTTAACCTGGTTCTTCCTTCAGACCGCATGTAGGCTACCAGTTACCAAGATTAGTTCGAAATTCATTTATTACCGATTAAAAAGAGAATTGATGGGCTAAGTTGGATTGTCCAGCAGGAAAACGCCTCCATAACTTTTGCAAAATCTTCTTAGGAATGTTTTTTTTTTATTTTTTATAATTGGGTACATGTTATGGAATGTCCTTCCCTGTACAAAATGCGTGGAGTATCCTCAGTAGAACTTTAAATAGCAATGGCAGGCAGTTTAAGTCTGTGGCAGAACTGATGGCCGCCATCATTGAGGCCTGAGATAATACTGATGCTAATGTCTTCCACGGATTGGTAAATGGTATGCCACATTATACTACCTCTGACAATACAATTCGGTGAATGAATTCAGAACATCCGATCTGACAGCACTGCAGAAACAAATCGCTGCACCTGCATAGAGGCAAGTGTAGACCATCTTCCCTCACCATTGTTCAGTTGAGCGTCGTTTATGTTCTCTGCAAGACGTGCTTTACTAAATGCTTGTTCAGTGTGTTGGTTCTTAATAACCAATAGGAAAATGAACGAATAAAAGATCAGTTTAAAGTTTGGTTTTAAGCTTTGAAAGACACTGAAAGAAATTCACGAGGAATGGTGCAAATTGAACACCTACCATACTCGTTAGATCTCAATCCTCCAGACTTCTTCCAATTTTCACGACTCAAACTCTCTTTGAAAGAGATTTGACCATATTGCTGACATTCAACGAAACGTGACGAAGGTTTTGAACTCCATCCCAAAAGAAGACTTCTGTCGAATTTCCCAGGACATGTATAGCAGATCTCGGCATTGCATAGTTACAGGAGATGACTATTTTGGAGGATGGTATGGTAACTTTCGTTAATGTTTCATCTACATTAATGCTACAGTACTATTCACCGAACTTTATTGTGAGAGGTAGTATATTTCAAGTCATATGTAAGCATGTATATAATTGCTATTAAGAGTGGTGGCTTTGTTTCGGCAGGACACTTCCCACCCACCCCTCTTTTTGATACATTCATTTTTTTTTCCTGATCAAGTGTGGCAGTGAGTGAGTGAGTTATTCCTATAAATATACATTTCTATGTGGTCTTACCGTTCTCGTGGTTTTGTTTAATCTCCCATTGATGCACAAAATCAAGGTGGCTTTATTCGTGTGAGACACACTGTAAAAACATACCTTAGGTTAAGCCATTTATATTATAATTTGCAAACTAAATTATCCAAATTATTGCTGTTAAATCAGAAAAAAAATCAACATTAAGTTCCCTCCGAAGTGAAATCCTGGCTATGGGCCTGTCTATATCTATATTATAAAGAGGTAAAGTTTATTTATTTGTAGGAGGTAATCTCCAGAATTACCGAACCGATTTCAAAAGTAATGGTATCAAAATGATGGTGTTCGTCCTGAATCAAACATAGGCCATATCTTATGTTGATTCCTTTAATAAAAAGGGGAGTGCAGAAGCAAAAAACTGTTCCAAAAATGCTATTTTTGTGTTGCTAAAGGGCCTAGAAACATGAAATTTGGTATGTTAATTACTTAAAAGATATAAATGATCAGTAAGAGCATTTACCAAAAAATACAAAATTTAAAACGGGTGAAAATGCACGAAAAGCATTCTAAAAACGTTCTAAATGCCGGTTTGTAAGCAATCCAGGAAGTAACGAACAGATTAATAAAAATAATTATGTCAAAATGATGATGACAGTCCTTGCTCCAACATAGGCTGTATCTTATGTCGGTGTCACTGCCCCACGCAGGAAACAGGAGCAAAAAATACTCTAAAAATGCAATTTTTCTATTACTGGGGAGACCTAGAAATTTTTCACGGTCATTCTTCTGAGATGAAAATGATCCCAACAATAAATTCTCACATATTAGAAAATTAAAAGAGGAACAAGTTCGCGAAAAGCATCCTAAAAACGTTCTAAATGGCGATTTGTAAGCAATCTTGCTATGTTAACGTAATTTTTGGCGTGTAATTTTAATCGCCAGATTTGGCGAAATATCGCTCAAAAACCCTAATAATGCGATTTTTATGTTACTGAAGGGCCTATAAACATGAATTTAGCGAGGTAATTACTTATAAGATATAAATGATCTCTAACAAATTTGTTTCAAAAAATTCGAAACTTAAAAGGGATAAGAAATCCCCGAAAAGCATCCTAAAAACATTCCTAATGACGAATTGTAAGCAATCTTGCCAAATAAAGTAATTTTTGGATTTGCTGCATCATCACTCCACTGATTTGATAAAAATCGCTGGTCTATGACTATATATTGAAGCATTCTCATTGATCAGAATAAAGAAACAGTTGGAGTTACTATGCAGCAATTGCTGCTGATTTTTAACAATCTAAAAACGTTCTAAATGGTGATTTGCGAGCAATCTGAGCACGTATCAAATTGATTTTAAAAGTAAATTGGTGGTGATAGAATCTGTTATAACAAATGTAACCTACATTTCATATGGGTGACACTTTGGTTTGCAGGACAAAAAATATTCATAATTATGGTTTTTTATTGTACTTTAAATATTGCATGATAGTTATTTATAAAATACAAATTTCTTCTAAGAACAGTCGGAAGTAAATTTTAAATTTAAAAGCTGTGGAGCGAATTGATGGAGTGAAAAATTGTTTCTAAATAATTCCTAAATTAAGATTTCTATGCAGGCTCAGAAAGTAATAAACCGATTATAAAGTATTGATTTCGAATCAATGGTGACCCTCTCTGATCACACATAGTCTACGTTCTATGCCGGTTCCACTACCTCCTGGGGTATGCAAAAACAATAAATGGTCTAAAAAATCCTTTAAAAACTTTCTAAATTACGTTTCTATGGATCATTAGGAAATATAAACCGATTTCAAAATTAACATTTGCAAATTAATGGTGACAATCCCTTCTTTAACATAGGCATTTTATAATAGTGCCCCTACCCCTGGAGAGATGGTAGACTCTTAGATTCCGTACCTGTATATAAAGTTAAATGCAAAAACATCATTATGAAATTCAATTTAAAATTTTATTCATCTTTAGATTAAGCGGTCTGACACACCGCTCGCAGTAGTTATGCTGCAGTTTTTATCACAGCAGCTAAGCGTTAACGTAAGTAAGTTTGGGGAGGAGCTACTCAGTTTCAGGATTTTAAGCTCCAAAAAAGTATTTATTTATTTATTTTTATTCTTTATTTAATTGTTTTTATATTTTAAGAAATTGCATTTAAAAAGATGATTAAGTATTTTTGTTGTTGTTGTTGTTCGTCCAATACAGAAAGTGAAATACTGTGGGGCCGTCCATAAATGCTGTCACACTTGGATGGGGGGAAGGGGTTTGTGAAATTGCAACAGTTAGTGACAAGGAAGTGGAAGGGAGTTAGAAAAACTGTGACATCACACATTTTGATTACAATAAAGCCATTAAAAGTCAACAGATTACATTATGAAATTCGTATTCAGTAAGTAAAGATAAGATTTAAAACCAAACATATTAAATTCCATTTTAATTTCCAAAGTACTCCTGCTTTCAATCTTTTTTTCATATTAATATTTATTATTGTATGTTAATTATGTTTTTGTTGTAAACCTTAATCTAATATCATACAAAATATGTACACGAATCATTTTTACTGTTATGCTCACAAATGCCATTGTGACACATATTTAAAAATAAAATCTGAATTATGATCTATAACGTAGTGCTTTGTCGCTGAACAGTAAGTACATATTTACATAATATAGCGTGACATGTGACAAAAGGGGGGGGGTGTATGAAGAAGTGTGACACTTTGTGATAAAGGAGGGGGGGGGGATCAAAAAGATGGTAATTATGTGTGACAATCGGGACTTTGCCCATGAACACCGGACTTCAAAGAGCACCCAATTTACTAAATATTTCTTTTTTCTCAATTCCATCTCTAAAAATTTTTAAATACAAATTTAATTTTTACAAGATTTTACCTAACTTTCTGAAAAACAAAATTGATTTTGAACTCACAAAGCTAAATGCTTTAGCAAAGCTAATTTGAACCACAATTGAATAAGAAATAATATTTTGAATTTAATAAAATGCTTTTGCAATGAGCTTAAATCATATCTAAATTTAAGGGATGGAAAATAATCAGTATGTGTAGTACAGCTTAAGAAAATGCGAAAGAAAGTTACTTGATTAACTCTCATTTATATGTTAGAATATTTAACACACTTCTATAAATAAAAATTATTAAATTTATCTTAAAGTAATGTAACAAGTTGCTAAAGTTATACAAAAGTCTCGTTCTGTACTACGAAAAATAAAGAATACTGCCCAGTTAAACTGATGGCATTGAGCTCACAGGCTACAAATACTAATTGTACATTAAAGCCTTATATTTTCAAGGGTTAATTCCGTTCGAAAAAAAATTAAGAAGGGGAAACAGCTCTCCCCTTTCCTCTTTTTTTATACTTAATCATTTAAGCTCCTATACTATCAAAGACATGCTTTATCATATAAAAAATCTATATCCAAAATTCAGAGCAAATGAGATAATTCTTAATAAAAACCCATTTAGCATTTATGTAATTTAAAAGGAGTTATCCCCCTCTTTTATACTTAACCATTAAACTTCCAAAACTATTCAGAGATTTGAACGAAATCTGAAAATTCTGCTTGAAAAACCCATTTATATAAATTAAGGGGGGGGGGCATTAGAACCCCTATTCCCCCTATTTATACTTATTCAATGAACACCTAATAACAGTCGCGGAATCGCCTCATCAGAATGATCCTAATCTAAATTTTGAACGAAAACTTAATTCTGCATGAAAATCCCATTTATATCAACTAAGGGGAGGGACATGAGCCCCCCGTTCCCCCTCTTATACATATCGAATGAACTCCAAAAACTAATCAGGGAAGCGCCTTGTCAGGATATACCTACATACAAAATTTCAAGTGGATCGGATATTTTTATCACGAGTTATCGCGTTACGCACGAACGAACATACAGAACGGACGGGCACATAAGCTCTCAGGCTATGATAGCCTGTGAGCTAAAAAGTATTTTCATTATTTAAAGTACAGTAGAACCCCGATAATTCGGATTAATTGGGACCAGACCCAATCCGGATTATACGGAGAATTAGAAACAAATGAAATAAAAAAAAACATACTTAAAAAAAACATCTTTACGTTAAACTATTCAATATTTACATGCAATAAAAAAGTTTTTTCTTTTTTTTTATGGAAAAGTTTATAGTTTTCTGCTGCGCTAATTTTCTATACCTTTAGCGAGCCGTACGGTCACGCATCCGCTTGAGCATAAGTACAAAGAAATAATTTTCTGCAAGTGATATTGTAGAAGCGTTTTGTCACAATAAAAAAGAAACAGACCTACGAGCTGACAAAGATCGGAAAGCGATCCTTATCAGACAATGGTTCTTATAGGGATTATTTTACCTTGCCTTCTTGCAATGCTCTAAGTAAAAATTTATGGTGCAGTGATTTTTTATGACATTTCTAAGTGGTTTAAATAGAAAATTGGGAAAATTAATATTCCCAAAGTTAGTGATACATTTTTGTTTCTTTAAAAGATAACATCAAAGAGTTTAAATAAAAAAGCTTAAGGTATTCTTCCAAAAAAATTTCAGAAAAAGGTTTTTTTTTTTTTTTTTTTTTTTTTTTTTTTCATTCAGAATATGATGATAAAACAAATTAATATTATGGAAATTAGTCAATCACTTCTCAAACTTGAAAAAATAAATAATTGACCAAACCGATCCGGATTAACGGGGTCCGAATTTGCGGGGTTCTACTGTACTTAATTTAGAATTGACGGAGCTAAGAATTTTCTTCTACTCAGTGGCGCAGCCAAGGGGATGGTTTTGGTGTCAAAACCCCTCCCAGAGCTAAGAAAGATCGCCATAATTGACGCTTATACACTATATTGCCATTGATTATGGGACACTTGCGATTTTAGACATTTTACTAAATATCTAGAAAAATACATGAGGAATCATCTAGAAACTCTTAGTGTATAAATATAACAGTATACGTCATACATCTCCGTGAAGGTTTTTTACCGAAACTCCATAGGGGACCGTCAACAAATTAAAAAAGAATGAATATCTTTTGAATAACCCTGTCAAAACTAATGTAGCAAAAGCGCTCAAACTCTAGATTATGATTGAATGGCTTATTGTAATACACTGTGTTCATTTTTATGCAAATAGCATGCATACTCGCATAGTAATTAAGGTTTTTATAAAAATGGTCCCAAATTTTTCCAAGTTTTTTCCTTATAATTTTCAGAGTTCTTAATATAAAATAATATTTTTTTCAGAAAATATGACAAACAACATTGCACATAGTACCCTGTAATCAGAATTAAAAAATAATGAAAATTGTATACAAAATGAGTTGGTTTACTAAATAATTTTTTACTGCGCATGCGTCAACGATATCAAAATTTCATTTGCATATTATGTTAGCTAAATGTATAGAGCAACTTTTGTGAAAGTCACAAAATCATAACTTGAAAATTCTGAAAATAATCGTCAATTGAATAAGTTGAAAATCCGTTATTCTCAAAATGAAGGAAAAACAAGAGGGGTTGTATCCATATATTCATTGATTAGTGTCAATATAGAATACACAATACGGGATGTTACGACTACTTTTGGATAAAATTCCTCATTTTTTTGCTTCATTTTGGAAACAACGGACTTTGTCCTTTTTCTATAGACGATTACTTTCAGAATTTTCAAGCTATAATTTTGGGACTTTAAAAAAAGTTGCTCTATACATTTAGCTAACATAATATGCAAATGAAATTTTGATATCTTTGACGCATGCGCAGTAAAAAATTTTTTAGTAAACCTACTCATTTTTCATACAATTTTTATTATTTTTTAATTCTGATTACAGGGTACTGTGTGCAATGTTGTTTGTCATATTTTCTGAAAAAAATATTATTTTATATTAAGAACTCTGAAAATTATAAAGGAAAAACTTAGAAAAATTTGGGGCCATTTTTATAAAAATTTTAATTACTCTGCGAGTATGCATGCTATTTGCATAAAAATGAACACAGTGTATAACAATAAGGCATTCAATCAGAATCTAGAGTTTGAGCGCTTTTGCTACATTAGTTTTGACAGGGTTATTCAAAAGATATTCATTATTTTTTAATTTGTTGACGGCCCCCTATGGAGTTTCGATAAAAAACCTTCACGGAGATGTATGACGTATACTGTTATATTTATACACTAAGAGTTTCTAGATGATTCCTCATGTATTTTTCTAGATATTTAGTAAAATGTCTAAAATCGCAAGTGTCCCATAATCAATGGCAATATAGTGTATAAATCAAAACCAAACTTAATATTTAAATGTTTTGGCGCATTTCGGAATCCGACGCTTTATTGAATCAGATTTCACTTAATAAAGTGATTCAATTAATTGGTGAAAATTCTACTTAAAATTGTGAAAGTGCATATTACATGAATCCGTTAAGTAAAAATTGGTTACTTGAACTGTCACTTTTTTTAGACGCATTATATTAAAAAAAATGATTTCCTGCACACACAGATGCTCTTTAAGTATTATACAGTGAATATTCTAATTAATACTGATTCTATTAACCGGTGATTCAAATAACCGGTAAACACCTTTATCAGAAACTCCCCCCCCCCCCCCTAGAACCGAATTCTAGCTGCGCCAGTGCTTCTACTTGAAATTGAAAGTGCGAAAATATTGTTTATGCATTAAACAGATGACACACCATCAGTTCTTTTTGAATAATGTTGCAGTGGTTCGACTGGGGGACCCCCTAATTATCTTTGCCCAAAGGCCCAGCCAGTCATGATCGGGGCACGGCTGATAGGTAACAAAGTCATCAAAATGGCCTGCACTAGTAGCAAAATAGAGTTTCCGCGGTGCTGTGAGTCATTATTTCCTTCGTCTTCATTTGCAACGGATACACATTCACTTCAGAAAAAAAAAATCTACCTTAAGTTTTAAATTTATTATTCTTAACCTTAATTAATCTACCTTATTATTATTATTATTATTTTTTAATAAGTATCTTCCGTAGTTAAATTTCAATACAAATGATAGCAACTGCTTTTTATTCTCATGTCATTAGTGCAACAGCAATAATATGTATATATATTTTTTATAATACATTTTTTATTTTGATAAATTATGTACGTTAGGCGACATCTGTTTTGTATACATCATACCTGTTTTTTATACCACTTATAAAATATTTTACAGCAAAAAATAGCATTTAGAAAATATGGTACTTTAACTCAGCTTAGCAGTGAACCTACTAGGGATGGGATTTCCTCGTTTCGGACACCAGTATTTTTGTTCTGTTAAATTGCAAAAATATTCCGATTAAATGAAATAACATTTTCTCTAATAAAATGTGTGTAGAAAAATGCGGAAATCTCATTCACGGAACCTATGCAATTGTTACTTGTAGTATAAACTGCTGTTAAACACAATTAATTAATATTTCACACCGGAAAAAAATAAACGCAACTACATTGGAATTTATATCAGCAAAATCACGAATGCATCAATGACTTCTTCGGAGTTTGTCATGAAGGTTTGCTTCAGAGCAAACTAACTTTATGAAAAAAAGTTTTCCTAAACCCGAACTGCTCCACCCTGTGCTTCGCGCCGAGCGCCATGTCGCCCTTTGGAGGATTTCTTGGTGCCCTTTTGGTTTGGATGTACTTATTAAGCTGCAATTAGATTCGCAAACTTTTCAGACGATTTCAACCCCAACTTTTTCAGGTATGAAGAGAGAAAAAAGTTTCAAATCGTCACCTGAGAATAATAAGGTTCTAACTGACATTTTGAAAAAAATTGACTTTTTGGCATAGGAATGTTCTATTTGTGTCAATGAATGGATTTCTGCATTAAAATTTCAATATATATATAATTTACATCGGCTTGCGAAAGAGAATAATGTAGTTCCATCAGAAATTGTTGAAAGCAGTGTCAGAATAATAGAGTTCTATGTGCAAAATAATCACAGACAGCATATAAGATAATATATTATTATTTTATTTTACAAAATGTAATGAAAACGGGTAATCTTTTATTTCTTGTGTGAAATAATATATAGCTAAATCGTTTTTCGGTTAAATATAGAGAAATCTTATATCAGTAAAAGTCCTTTTAAATATGTTTTTTAATACGTCTATATGTAAAACGAATTGTGTTTCATTTTATTAATGGACCTGATCCAATCAGGGATGAAGGACTAATCCTAATTCATTTAGATTTAGAAAATCCTGTGGCAAGAATGGATGACAGTTTAGATGAAGCACCAGCTCTTGATATTCCTGATACTAAAACAATTTTAAACTAGTCGTTGGGGGCCACCGTAATACTTACCCATCATGGATATGTATATGAAAATAAAACATGTGAAACTATTTATACAATGCATTGCAATTCATAAACAAAATTTAAATATTGTTAATATACATAGTAATGCTATATTAAAGAACTGCTGATGTACCAATTTCGACAAATTATATAAAACGCCAAACTACTCGAGTAGTAGCGAACTGCGTAAAAGAAACATCCTTATAACTCCAAAAATAATAATTCTATTAACTAACAATTAACTGCGTCGGATTAAGCGTCTCATTTCCAATCAAAATATACTTCTGAATTGAAATTTAAATGAAATACAGGGTCATGAAAAATCGAAGATTGTGGAAAACAAGATTACACATATCTCTGCAACTAATAATCCGATCAACTTCGTTCTATATGCAAAATGTGTGTTATTTTATTGCCTTTTATGTCCATTCCTTAGAACAAAAAAATTCGAAAATTTTTATATGCCTTTCATCAGAACGAATTTTTCGAGAGTCCGAAAAAAATAGTTCTGGATAATCGAGGTTGCTGATATTAAATAGGGTTCGTCCCATTGTTACATACTAACTACATACAAAATTTCAAGTCTCTATCTCAATTTGTTCGGGAGATAGAGCGTTTACAGACTGACAGACAGACAGACGGACGGACGGCAAAATTTTTTTTCTAAAAATATGTTTTTCGGAATCTCCACTATCTAAAACGTGTAAATCCGTCAAAAAAAATTTTCGATTTTCAAAACGATTGCAAGACTTACCCTATACTACGTATGATGGGTAAGTAAAAATCAGTAAAAGTAATTCCTACAAATCCAATAGATAGATGATAGCAGGACCAGTGTTCTCGCTGTCGCTCGCCATTTCACCAAATTGCGACTAAATTCTTCATTTGGCGAGTCAACAAGCGATTAGATTCGCCAAATTGCTAGTGCTCAATTTTTCTTTTCTTTTTTTTTTCTTTTCATTTTCGTTTTTCATACGTATGCATGTATACATATTTTTATATATTAGTAGCGGATAGTTGAAATTAGAATAATAACAATCATTGTCGCAGTTATAAAAACTTAGGTTATTTTAGAACATATTTAAAAAAGGGGAGTACATTAAAGGATTAAAGATAATTTTTTTGTGCTCCACTACGAATTTATTTTGCTAATACTTTTTTCATTTGGCGAATGTTTTTGATTTTTAATTAGCCAAATTACGAACGTTGGTCAAATGTCAGTGAGAACACTGAGCAGGACTATGGGATTTTTGTAAGTTTAAAATGCCTTTATCTAGTTATGTACATCCTATTGGTAATACCTTGTCTTCAACTGCGAACAAAATACCCGAGGCAAATTTTCAACCAGAATAGTTTCAAATGATATCAAGAATAAAATAAAAGCTCATATTGAAAGTTTTCCCAAGATTGAGTCACACTACAACAGAGCAAGCACTAAAAAACATATTTAGAATCAGGGCTTAACTTAAAGAAAATGTATGATTTGTACTTTTAGAAATGCAGAGAAAGCAATGTAGAGCCAGTGAAACTTTCATGTTATAGGCACATATTTAATACCTAGTTCAACATAGAATCAATAAACCAAAGAAAGATAGGTGTGATCACTGTGAGTAGTATTAGCATGCTGAAATTCAGGGAGAAATTAAAAATGAAATGCAATTTAAATAGGATCTGCACAAAAAAGAAGTTGAATCACCAAAACTCTTAGAAATGATGACAGAAATTCCCCTGTAAGTCATTTGCTTTGTATTAGAAAAGTTTTAACATGGTCCAAAAGTGATTTCAGCAACTTTTTCTAGAAAGAAAATTAACTTGTATAACATGAGAGGACAGGCAACATGGAAGAAAGAAAAGAAAGCATATTGTTGCTTGTGGATAGACGACATGTCAGGCAGAGATGAAATGATATAAGCTCAGCTGTATTAACGACTGTTCGGAAGATATTGACAGACTTTCAACTGCTGATAGTTTAATTTTATATTGTGACAGTTTTGTTCCTCAGAATAGAAACCAAATGATATCTTATGCAATCGCAATACTTATTCAATCTCATCCACATATTATGGACATTACTCTAAGATATTGTACACCTGGACATTCATGTGTGCTAGAAGTGGATAATATTCAGAGCCAAGTAGAAAGAGCAATGAATGTAGCAGAATATTTTTTTACACTTTCATCTATACTTTTGTTGCTGAGAGTAAATCGCCGTAATCCATTTGCAACCATGAGAATGATATCAGAACAGTTCTTAGATTTCCACCCGTGTAGCAAAAAATTTGCCTATAATCTCGTTCCGTAGACCAAGATGATACAATTATGATTCACACTTTTCTTTATAATATTGAATTTAAGACAAACTACTATTGTGACCAGAATTCCACCGTGGTGAATTTGCTAAGGAGCCCCTCCAAACGACGAGGAGTATCAATATCATTTATACAAAGGACTTTACCAAATCATAAAGTAGCACAGAGAAAGAACGATTGCATTGAAAAAAAATAAATAAATAAATAAAATACCTGCAGAGCATTCTAAAGTAGTTTCTTAGAGATGAAAAGTGCTATTTTAAAAATATGTTTAAGAGAAGTTAGCCTAACAGTAACATAAAATAAAGCATGGATTATGGAATAATCCAAAATTTCTACAAACAAAAGAGTATCAAAGTTATTTTGTTGTTTTAAAAAAAGGGTATACCTGACTGTAATATGAAAAATTTCATTTATAATTCATTCCAATTTCATTTATCAATATAAACACATTTTTTGTATTAATTTTCACACTTCCGTACTGAAATAGCACGCTAAAAAAGGAAAACTGTTGGGTTCCTATTAGGGATGGGACGAATACTCGGCCACTATTCGGTATTCGGCCCTTTTGCCGAATATTCGGTTGGCCGAATATTGAAGGCTCGTTGACCGAATACTTCGGCCGAATACCTGTAGCCGAATATTTAGAGATATCTTGCCGAATATTGCTAAAATCTCGCCGAATAGTGAAAAATATCTCGCCAAATAAATTTAGGATTTGAAGAATTTCATTCCACACATTTTTTTTTTTTTTTTTTTTTTCTCTAATCCAAATTTGCTACTTCATTTGTGAAGTCCTCATTCTTACTAACAAAATATACAGTTATTCAGATACTAAAAAATATACAGCCTTTCTGTTTTTCCTATAAAAGTTAGTGATATTTTTGAAATTGCTGCCCAAGTTGGGGATTTAATTGTACGGAAAATGTCGTCATTAGTGAATGATATATTACAATTCAAGATATAAAAACACTTATAGAAAAAATGAAAGAAAAACACTGCCTTATTCTAAAACACTCAAATATTTATTAATGTCTGCAAATTCCATGCACATATAAAGTCTTATGATACTCATAACTTATTTTCTATAAAGTAAGAAATGAAAAAATTCATTCACTAGGTGTATTAACGAAGATTCACTTTCAAAATTAAATATCATATATCATTATTCCAAATGCAACGGTACATCTGAAAACAGTACTGGTGTCAAACTAGATATGCATTAGATGACACAATTTGCTTTATGAAGATAGTTTTACAAATATTTAAACATAAATTCTAAATACTGAATAAAATATTTTTATTCTATAGTTTTTGCTTTTAAATAGTTATTTGCATAATTACTGACTTAAATATGCAACATTATTATGTATATATTTTTAATTTACATCTTCCTTCATTCATGTTATCAATTTCTGTTTATTCGTTTAATGCTTGATGAGTAAGTGGAATATTGAAGTTGAATATTGTATGGGCCAATTCAAATGTCAAAGATTTTGTTAACATATCCATTCTACTTTAAGCATAACCTTTTGCTTTAACATAATTTGTAATTTACAGTTTGGCAACTGATTTTAGAACGGTATCGTTCTTACGAATTTGCTTATCATTAGGGATACAAACTCTAAATGATCAAATTTACTTTATTAAAGGTTATTTCATAAAATATCTTCTTGTGAGCTCTGAGAGAGAGATATTAAGAATATTATTGATTTTGGATGCAAGAAATTGTAAAAGTATCATTTGATAGTAAAAGTGAAGTACATTCTTCATAATTTAATGGAAATATTTTCCCATCTTGACTTACTGAAAATCAATTTGATGTACATTAGGATAAAAGAACATAATGCAATTTCATAATTTTTTGTGTTAAAATAAGTTTTTCAAATTTAAACATACACTTAAAAGCACATTTAAGAGTAATAATTATTAATGAGTTTCTATTTTTTAAGTTATGTATAATCGAAATTAATTTTCTTAATTGGAAAAAAAAGTTGCTATTCGGCCGCCGAATATTCGGTATTCGGCCTAAAACTTGGCCGAATATTCGGTATTCGGCTATTCGGCCAAATCACTATTCGTCCCATCACTAGTTCCTATTTAATAAAATTAAGTATTTAAGCTATTTTATGTTCAGATAAATAATATATTTAACATAGGTACATTCATTAATTTTGTGAAGATGGTTTAATTAGTATGTATAAGTGGAAGCGGCAATTTGCTGTTATTGTGCTACAATATAGATAGTAATAAATATCTTATTATCCACTGAAGTTTATTTGAATTAATCAATGAAATTTCACTTTGTTAAACTATAAAAAATTACACAAATTAAGAAAAATATGATTTTTTCATAATAGAACCATCTTATTCTAAGGCTAACACGACGTTTCAGAATAATATGGTTCTATCAAATTTTTTAAATGTAAAAAAATCCATGAAAATGTTATTTAAAAACTTTGATTTTGTAGAATTACTGTCTATTCCTACATATGAACCTATTAATGCCAAATGTTTTTTGCAAACTTTAATAGCTGCACGTACACAGCATGCTGATTTTCAAAATCTTCTAACTCGAAATGGATTTTTTGCCAGATAGAACCATCTTATTCTCAGGTGACGAAATGTCTTGGAAAAAGCTGGAGAAAAACCAGTACTACTAGTTAACTTGTTAAACCTGTTTAACTTGTTTTTATCTTTACTCTGGAGTTAAAACCAGTACTACTACAGCCGTTAATATTTATCGCCTATTCGTATCTGTCGCTTATCTCTGATTCGTCGAAATATTCGATGTTGGATGAAAGCAGAAAAAAGTTTGGGGGCATTGCTGTTTGTTATCACACTGTGTGTTGTGAGGATATTTCGTGAAAAGTTTGGAGAAATCAAGTGTTGGTTTAAAAGTTCCTCGAAATGTAGGTGAATCTGATAACAGTTTTACTAACTTTCTATCTCACAAGCTGTCAAAGCCAAGCCTGTTGGGCACTCCAAAATTGCCTGCAATAAATGAAAAGCAAAACTAGTCGTTGGGGGCCACCGTAATACTTACCCATCATGGATATGTATATGAAAATAAAACATGTGAAACTATTTATACAATGCATTGCAATTCATAAACAAAATTTAAATATTGTTAATATACATAGTAATGCTATATTAAAGAACTGCTGATGTACCAATTTCGACAAATTATATAAAACGCCAAACTACTCAAGTAGTACCGAACAGCGTAAAAGAAACATCCTTATAACTCCAAAAATAATAATTCTATTAACTAACAATTAACTGCGTCGGATTAAGCGTCTCATTTCCAATTAAAATATATTTTTGAATTGAAATTTGAATGAAATACAGGGTCATGAAAAATCGAAGAATGTGGAAAACACGATTACAAATATCTCGGCAACTAATAATCCGATTGACTTCGTTCTATATGCAAAATGTGTGTTATTTTATTGCCTTTTACGTCCATTCCTTATAACAAAAAAATTCGAAAATTTTTATATACCTTTCATCAGAACGAATTTTTCGAGAGTCCGAAAAAAATAGTTCCGGATAATCGAGATTGCTGATAATGAATAGGGTTCGTCCCATTCTTACATACTAACTACATACAAAATTTCAAGTCTCTATCTCAATTTGTTCGGAAGATAGAACGTTTACAGACAGACAGACAGACAGACAGACAGACAGACAGACAGACAGACAGCATAAATTTTTTTCTAAAAATATGTTTTTCGGAATCTCCACTATCTAAAACGTGTAAATCCATCAAAAAATTTTTTTCGATTTTCAAAACGATAGCAACACTTACCCTATACTACGTATGATGGGTAAGTAATAAGAAATATGACGAAGATAGACGAAAGGGCAGAAATTGGATTTTAAAAAAAGTGAAATGATGAAATTCATTTCTTCTGAGTGGGTGCTGTCTATGCAAACAAGAATGCGGGAGATGACACTTGGCCCCACAATAGTCACTGAAAAAGAACCGGATGGTAATGTAAAGTCTATGGGAGCGTTCTTTTCAAATATCTCGCTCAAATTTTAATACTTTTACAGAATTTTTTTTTTTTTTTTTTTTTTTTTTTTTTTTTTTTTTTGCATAGGATGGCTGAGGACAATCCACAACCGGCCTAGTTTTTACTTTTTCAATTTTGGTTTCAGATTTATTTATTTTTTTTTAATCACTTTAAATTTCAAAACCGAATTGAAACTATCATAAAAAAAAACATAAAAGCAAAATCGAAAATATAAAAACTAGGCTGTTTGTAGATTGTCCTCAGCTATCCTATGAAAAAAAATAATGTAAAAATATTAAAATTTGAGCGACATATTTGAAAAGAACGCTCCCATAGATTTTTTCAGATAAAATAATTGTTTTTAAGAGCAGCAAGCTTTTTTATTTTTATTTTTTTAACATATTAAAATACTAAACTACAAACCAGTGGCGTACGTAAATTTATCATTTCGGAGGGGGCAGAGATAATGTAAAAATTTTTGTGAGGAAAAATCACAAAAACGTTAACATTTTCACTTTAAACAGGCTTTTATCATAGTAAGTAACGCATACGTTATGCAATCGAACCTGCTAAGATGAAATTGCATGGGACTGGATTTTCGTTGTAAGTAGGCTTTCGTCTTAACTAGTATAATATTTAAGGCGTGTACAGAGATCTTGCGTTTATCGGAAAGTCTGCTGCAATTGTTATTTTGTGATTTCTGCGAAAAACACTTTTTTAATGAAAACCTGCCTAAAAGGGAAATTTTTCTACTTCCTCTTAAACTGCATCTTACCGAATTTCATTACATTTTGATAAACTTTCGTAAATAAATTTTGTTTTCTAGAAATTTCGGAGGGGGTTGCAGCCCTATCAGTTCACCCCTGAATACACCACTGCTACAAACATACAATGTAAAGAATATTGTTAGAGATAGTTGTTAAGATTTTTATAAGTTTGAAAAAAACATTTGTTAATAAAAAATAACGTATTTTTTCTCTGCATAAATAATGTTATTAATCAATAAAATTTATTTAAATAACGGTTTTATTGCTAAATAATTAAAATTAGCTGTATTTCTGTGATTCTTTTGGAAAAACTTCAGGTAGCCGGTATTTAGACCACATTTTGAAAACTTAAAATTTGAAAACTTTCTGAATTTTGCATTTTATAATAAAAAAAAAAAATCTTTTAAACTTTTTTTTTTTTTTTTTTTTTTCATATATAAGGATATTTTTTCGTTTAAAACAGAATTTCTTCATATACAAGTTGGCTAGATAATAATTTTCATATGGCCTGCATCGAAAACACACTTAAAATTTCGCCCCATTTAAACCTTGGAAAAATGAAACCAGTGTACTGAAAAAATATCCTAGGCGCGGCCCGATCTTCCAGAAAAAAAAAAAAAAAAATAATAATAATAAGGTTAGAGCTAGACCCGAAAAGACCAGTGGCTGTAGCTTGCCCGAACCGAGTGTTTCGAAGAATAGGCCAGAGTCCTGCCCACCGGTTTGGACTGTGCAGACCTTTGAGCGAAACTGTAAAATATAGGAATACTAGTGTAGATGCCTGTTCTAGGACGGAGGGTAAAAATTGAGTTTTTTACATAAATTTGAAAAAAACGATAAAAATAACTGATAACGTAGAAGCAGGGCCTGATTACTGCCCATGCCAAATAGGTCGTGGCCTTGGGCGCACTGCCAAGTAAGGCCCAAATTTAATAAAATGATTTTAAAAATATTCCTCAAATTCCTGCAATTGTTTTCTCTAAAACCATAAACGACTTTAACTTGGCAACCGTATGATAATCTATTTATAACCCCTCATATACCCCCTGGGTGAAAAGATCTATCCACTATTTCGGTTCGAGAGGGCCCCAAAGTGTTGGGCCCTGAGACCAATACAACCTTAATCTAAGCAACCTTAAGCGTTTGAATGAGCAAATGATTCGGCTACTTTATATTTTAACCCCTTGGGAACGAGCGACACGTATACGTGCCGCGAAAAGGCTTAAGAATCCCTGTTTATTCACACCGGTAAAATTATACGATAAAATTTACCTTATTCAATCGGAGCATTTTCGCGATTCAAAAAGGACATATTTCTGTATTTTAAAACCGGTGACAAAACATTAAAAATTTCGTAAAAAGGTAACGTCACGAAGGGGTTAATACACACACTATTAGCACTTACAATACTTCTGAATAAACCGGGCTTTGTGGCTAATGTACCATAACAAAATTAAGATTTTCTTAATAAGACAAAATTTTAATAAATATGCAATAAAACTGCGTAATTAAAAAAGTCTGCTGCTACTTTTGAAATAATACTAATAATTAATAATTATTACTATTTATTTATAGCATTTTGAAATTGTACATATATTTGTTGTTGTTGCTGTTCCCTCTCCCCTCCTGAAAAAAAGAAAGATCACCAATTTTCTCTTTTATTAATAAATTTCTGTTTCTGCTGTCAAGCTTCGGATGCACACATATGACATACCGGTCTCGAAGGAAAAACTAGTTTGGCGAACTATGCGTTACAATGTGTTTTATTACATAGGTATTATTATTTAACCACCTCCTTCTACATCTAAAAATTATTTCTTTAAGGGTGAATATAAAAAAAATACGGAAATTGCAGTTTGCACAATAAATTTAATATTAAATAGTGCAATTTCTTTTGATACGTTCTAAAAAAATATATCATTAGAAGTATTTTCAAGAGACATTACAATTCTAAAAACACAAATAAAGCAATTAAAAGACTTAGAATTTTAGATTGACATTTTTCTGGCATTTCATACTGAGATTTGTGCAAAGTAAAGGGACCTTCTGCTATAATATATAAACATCTTTTTTACTTCTTTTAGTTTCTAATTAATATTTATACCTTATGAAGCAGATACATATTGGCGATTGAAGTGCTCGAATACGACATCTGATAGGGAAAAGTAGTAACTTCTTGCTTCAGGATAGTGCCGTATAAGCGCATTGCCATTACATGCATTTTAAATTTGTTCGGAATAATTATTTTTTAGCACAATTTCAGATTTCCTGTGACATTTGTTTTTGTCTTATATGACGAAGTAAAAATTATACGAATTTGATTATCTAAAATTTTTAAATGCATGTACAATAAAGAATTGTATTAATGGGACAATTATACTGTAGCGAAGGCTGCGAGCAGCGCCTCTATAGGCCGTTTTAGTTCCCCATTAGGAAGGTAGCAAATTCTGTATTTTAAAAATAATTTTTCGCAATTAAAATAAAATTGTCACTGAAAATGAATATAATTTTCCTAACCTGCATTTTAGTTCTTTATGACGCTGCAGAATAATTCTTCTTATCAGAAGAATATTACTATCAGAAAGATGTTTTAGATATTTCTTTGAAAATAATGCGATTAAAGTCTTTGTAAAAATTGAGTAGACTTTTATTATGTCATTTTCCTGATTTCCATAAATTAACAAATAAAATTGAACATTAGATGGAATTTGAGCTACTGTATCTAAAACATGTTTTTTTTAAACAAGATTAAAATGTTAGACATAAAAAAAGAAAATATATATTTTAGAGTGAAGCTGTCATTATCCTGGCATACATATGGCAAAATGACACACATTTACATAAGCATTAATTCAAATGTCATACAATCTCTAGAACAAGTCTCAAACTTTTGGGGTGAAAATTCATATACTCAAGTAATTTTATCATTATTAATGTCCCATTACAGGAAACATTAATAATTACACCATTCAATAGATATATATGACACTTATTTAAAATGCAAACTTGTTGAGCATTCTTTACCAGAAAACCTATAGTATAAAAATGAAAAAAATCTAAGAGAGCAGCAATCAACAGAATATATCAAAATACATTTGCTCACACATAAATTATTTGCCCTTATCTCTGCATTAATATAATAATGAGATTTACAGCGTTAATGCAAATGAATCACCAGATTTTGAAAATTTATACTTTCAAAACTATTACACATATTATAATAAATTATATATGAAAATAAAGAAGATCATTCCAAGTTTTTTTTTTTATATTTATTTGCTCATGCATAAATTATTTGCCCTCATCTCTGCATTATAGAGATATACAGGGTTAACACAAATGAATGACCGGATTTTGAAAATTTATATTTTCAAAGTTATTACACATATTATAATAAATTATATATGAAAATAAAGCGAATCATTCTAAGTTTTTTTTTTCTTTCCAGCTACAATTGTTCTGGAAAACCGATTTCATCAGTTGACTCAGTTTTATTATTATGTTTCCCTGTACCCAAAAATATGAAAATATGGAGGATTAGGAACAGGAACAAACAATGGTAAATCTACGAGTCAACCACTAAAATTGGCTTTTCAGGTATTTTCCACCAAAATATGACTTGGCAGACTGAATGTATTTTAATATATGAATCAAGTTTTAACTAATTCTGAAATTTCAGCCATGAATTTTCAGTGCTGCAACCCTCCCAGTCTATCGGTTCTATAAAAAAAATCTGGGTTCAAAGCTGAATAAATTCATGTGAAACTGATCATTTACCCAAATAAATTACAATTGATAAGAATGGAAGATACTGCTGTTTTACTATGAACTATTTCACTCGCTGGCTGGCAGGAAACATTATGTTCTTAAAAAGGTCTCCATATTGAACATACATTTTTTGAATAAAATATTTTTTGAATTAATATATATATATATATATATATATATACATATGTATATATATATATATTTTTTTTTAAAATAAAATATTAATTAAACTACTCACATATGTAATAAAGGATCAAACAAAATTAATGGCGGCATTACAGTAGAAAGTCTGTAAAAAAATAAAATACTTTTGAGTATTTGGCGTGAAAAGATGAAAGTGTCATACGGTTTGGTGAATAGCACTTTTCCTCACCAAAAACAAATGATTTTAATGCAACTGAAAACTGTTGGATTTTTAATATGCATGCAAATGGTATTTAATGAATTTAAACAGAAACGATGAGAAAATTTAATACTTTATGCATATATACACAAATATTACATTTAGAGAGCTTGTTGCTGTAGTTATTTATCACTGGAAAAAATATCTTCATATATAAAAAATTCACATTGAGAAAAACTATTTTCATACTTTTAAACGTACTCAAAAATATAAACCAGCATTTTAAATCACAAATTTTGATGGTTAAATTTCAATATAAATATGTATAAATATCGATGTAACAAAATTATACTCTTTTTTAGTCTGTAGCAATGGTCGAGATTTACAGATGAAGATCGAGACTGGTCCACAGAAAGCTCTCCTGACCCAGTGTAAAAAATAAAAGATCAGTAACTGTCTGAATTGAGCAAAAAATTATTACAATGAGATATTAAACTTGGGGGTAATCCAAGACATATTTTAAAATAATTTTTACCAACTAAATTAAAATTTTGATTTTTTTTTTTTTTTTTTTTGTGATGATTAAGGATAATATTTGTTAACAAAATAAAGTGACAAAACTGTTCATATTTTCTTTTAATTTAAAGTTAAAAATTTATTTTAAAAGTGAGATAATTTAAAATTGTTAAACTGAAATATTATTTGTCAAATTCTTTTTTTTTTTAATTAAAATAAACAGAAATAAACAAGTTTTGATTTTTATTTAACATTTTTAAAAATATTATTTAAAAAAATAATAATTAGAATACTCAAAGTAATATATACGTAGGGTAACATCCCCAGTAATTGGCACATTAAGAATTTGTTGTTAAACTTACTTAAATTTTCATTACAAAGAAATAAGCTATTTACTTGGAAATATTTTTAAATCAAAGAATGTATATATGTGCATCTATTTTGCCCACTAAAAGAAAAAAAAAAAAAATTGAAAAAGTATTTTTATAAAAATATATTTATAAAAAGTTGCTGAAATCACCAGTAATTGGCACCTAGAGCACCAATGTATGACACCTTGTGATCCAGTAATTGGCATATGTTTATATTTAAAAAAAAATTACATTTTGCATTGGGTTTAATCGCTTTAAATTAATTTACTGTAGATGAAGATGCCATATTTCAGGTTTTTGAGAGTAAGAAATCAGCATATTAATCTGAAATGTGAACACTTTAAAACAATACAATATACTTACATTAATATCCAGTAATTGTCATGCTGTCCCCAGTAATTGTCATATGAAGCTTTAATGGATTCCAATTACTGATAAAATTTATATTTTCAAATAAAAACAAATAAACAAAATTAGTCTATAATTTTAAAAATACTTCCAAAATAAATGGTTTAATCTCAAATTCCTTGCGAATTCCTTGTAATTGGAATAGGTGCCAATTACTCGGAACTAGCAAAATTGAAGCACCATTAATTGGTAACTACCATTAATTCAGAAATCCAAATATTTGTGTCGAAAATACTTTTACACAATTAAAGTAACTCTTTTTAACTAAACAAAACTGTTGTCAATTAAAATTTAAAATATATTTTAAATCAGATGATAATGAATTGAAAAGCATGCCTTCCTTAAGCCAAAGAACAAGAATTCACAACAAAATGGCTAATTTGCTACAAGCCAGATTTGTTTCTCTTTCCTAGGCTCTATTGTCATCTTGTAAAATAAATCAAAGTTATAATCTTTAACGTAAATGAGCATATAACTGATATATGGTCTTGAATTTTTAAAAGACTGGATATAAATCTTTTTTTAGGACATGTTTGTAAAATGTGCCAATCACTGGTGCATGCCAATTACTGGGGGTGTTACCCTATATAACTCTTTTTTAAAAATCATATTTTAAAAAGTAAATATTTGTAAAAACATTTCCTGAATCAAAATTAAAATAAAGCAATTGAAAAAGACATGTTCCAAATGTGGATTTTAACGATTCGTGGATTGTGACAGTTTAAATATGAGAAATGGTTTTTAAAAAAAGCATTTTTACAAGGAATGTTAATCATTTTGGAAACAAACCAAAATGAAAAAAATGTTTCCTATTTTAATTAAGATAAAAACATGATTTAAATATCATTTTAAGAAGAATAAAACAGAGAAATTTTTGATGCAACAAAACATTTTTAGAAAATTTGAAGATTTTTGTGTCACAAACCAAATGTTTATAGGTGAATTAACATTGGCATCCTCAAACATTTCACTCATATATATCTACAAAAATTTAAGAAAAGATATAAAGTGTCTTTATTATAGACTACCTTGATAAAACTGAATTATACCTAATTGATACCTCGGTTTTTTTTTATTCAAAATGTCTAATAGAATTTCTGAAAAATTATATTTACTTTATTTAATCATGAATTGTCTATCATTAAATAAATAACAAATTATTACTTGAAATTTTTGGTTGATGAATAAAAAAAAACCCAGCCAAAATTGCAACACTGTAGTAGACTATTAATCAGTTTGGAAAAGAAGGCCCTCGCAAAAGTTCTTGCACCCGGCCTGGCTTTCACTAAGAACAGCTCTGCATGATGTTTTCTTCTTGGGATATGAAAAGGTTGCAAATTATTATATTGCAATGTTAAGTATGCTTTTTATGGCAAACTCATTTCTGAGCACATTTTTCTGTTGTATTATTTAATTGTGTGGAATTCTTAAATTAAAATTAAACTTTTTAAAGTTTAAAACAAAAATGAAACATGTATTCAATAGAATTTATTTCTGTTACTGCACTTTGACAATTTTGTGACACCTGTCACAAAGAAAAGGTGGGGAGGAATGGGTGCCAAATTGAAACTTTGGCTTGGTGGCAGTTTTCTTTTTGCCTAGTTCTGGACAGCAAGGACATAAACCAGGGTTCATTTGATTAGATTTGCTTATTCAAGAGTGCTTATTCGAGGCCCTGCTGATTAGAAGGCAAAGCCTGCTAATTTTATGTGAAAATTGTGGTTTTCTATTTATTAAAAAATAGCTAATACTTACATGAATTAATATTTCGTTCAGAGTTGCAGAATTTTTAAGTGCTAGAGCAGAAATTCTAGACAAACTAGAGCATCTGGCAATCTTGAACTTATTTACTTCTGTGTCTTGTGATATTCATGGCGTGTAAGAAGTTGATTAACTAAATAATTATTTTAAAAATCATACTGCTTTATTTAATTGTAAAACAAACTGTACAAATCTATACTGACAATATCATTAACCAAAAATGGCAGATTTTATTTTTTCAAAAATACTTTTTTTCTCCAAGTTTTCATGACCAGCATATCCTTTTTCAGAACCTGAAATATATTGAAAAAACATCAATAATTTCTCTAGTCTAAAGAAAAGTAACAAGTGTTGCTGCAGCAGTAATAGAATTTATCTTGACTTTTTTTTTTTTTTTTTTTTTTTTTTTTTTTTTTTTTTTTAAAAAAGCTTATACAGTCCCTGGCCAAATTATTAGACGCACCATAAGATTTTATAGAAAACCTCAATTATCAGGCGAGACTGTAGAGTTGTATTGTTTTTTACGAAATACAATCTGTATTTACTATATTATTAATCACGTAAGTATCTGTAACACTAATAAAATATCGTTATTATAGGAAAAATATGTATTTATTAACTTTTGAACAAAAATAAAGAAAATGTAATGAAAAGTTAATATTTTGTTGATCCACGTTTAGCCGCTATGAGAGCTTTAATTCAGCGCGGCATGCTATCAGTGCAAGACTGCACAGTCTTCTGCATTTGAGGATGATAATTCCATACATGAATGATCTTTTCTAAGAGCTGAGTTTTGTTTGTAATCACAACTTTCGCCACTTCTCTTTTCATGAATTCCCACACGTTTTCAATTGGGTTCATATCGGGGCTATTACCCGGCCAATCCAACAGAGGGATTTTTTGCTGTACTAAAAAAAGCTTTAACAGACCGTGCTGTGTGGCAGGGAGCCCCATATTGCATGAAAATGAATGGTTCCCCATTTGGAAACCATTCTTTGAGCTGCGGAATCAACCGATTTTGTAAGACGTATTTGTACTGATCTTGCCTCATTGTGCCTTTTACCACGTACAGACGTCCAGTACCCTTGCTGCTGATAACTGACCAAATCATGATTTTTGTGGGGCGTTTAACAGTCTGAATGACACAGTCAGGATGAAACTTTTCGCCAGGACGACGACGCACAAACTGAGCTTTATTCTGCAAAATTTCAAATATGCTTTCATCACTGAAGCAAACCTGTCAAAAACAGAAAATAATACAAATATCTCTGCGGATCTTGCGTCATTTCATAGAAAATGATATTGAATGTATGACTAGTGATGAAATGATAATAACTTACTGATCTCCAGAAGGCCACATCTTTATCACGCTACTGTTTGGCCCACTTCAGACGTTTTGCTTTCATTGCAGCTGTTAACTTTGGCTTCCTGGCGAGGCGGCAGGCCTTAAAACCTATGTTTGTTAATTTTCTGCGAACAGTGCGCTCTGAAACATTCACGTTAGCATCTTGGAGTCACGATTTTATAATTTTTGTGGCAGCCAATCTGTTTTCAACACAAATTTTCTTTAAATATCGCTCTGACCTTGGAGTGAAAATGGGCTTTCTGCCACACCTTTGCTTTTGTTTTGGGCTCAAATTGTCCTCTGCCTCAATTTTCTTCTTTATGCGTCAGGCACTAGATTCAGAAACCTCCAATCATCGCGATATTTCGCGGTTTGAAAAAATTTAGCATCCACGAGGGCCTTTATTTCAGCTTTTTAACCAGGTGACAGATCCCCTGTTTTACCCATGCTGAAAATGTTCCACGTGCTTATTTAAACACTGCACACACAAAAAACAACTAACAATGTAGCATACAGCTTTGAAATAAATAAACGAAGTGCATAACGCCACAAAAACACGTCCTCAACTGGCGCACTAGCGAGCTCCGGTTGGAACTGGCTGCAACCGGTTTCCACTTGTTTACGTCCTTGTATCCATTGGTTCACATTGTGTTGCCATACGATAAAACTAAATACTGATAGGAAGTGTATAACAAATCTCCTGAATAAAATTTATTATATCTATGTTTAAATATAACACAACTGCATATAAAATTCGTCGAAAACGTGCATTTCGTAAAAAACAACGGTGCGTCTAATAATTTGGCCAGGGACTGTACTGCAAAAATTATTGCATACAAAAACATAAAAGTTGGTAGTTTAATTGAGAGAAGTATGATAAAAATGCTGAAAAAGACAGTTTTTAAGTTAGATAATTATTTTAGGCAGTGTTTAATGTTGAATTGGGGGAAACAGTACAGGAACAAATTTCAAATTATTAAAAACTATTTTATTTATAACTGAGCTAAACTTTTGAAACAGTTGAATTTAAAATTATTCAGATATTTATATTTATAAATCATATTTATGTAATTTTTATCGAATATTTTTAATTTAAAAATATTTTTCTAATTATTTAAAAATTAAATGTCATGGTGCTGCCATTTAGTTAATGATTTAATAATTATAAAAGAACAATTTTGATTTATTAATTTAAGGATAAAGTATTTTTTTAAAAAAACTATTAATGAAATATTCTATATGATCTGAAAGCAGGTTTACCATTTGTTTTTTTAGATTTGTCTAATTTTAATTGTTCTTTTCCCCCCCTCCAATTTTTAATTTAAAATTTCCTTATGTGAATAAAAATTATAGAAATCAAAAATTAATTATTTTTTGCTTTTTTAGTATTGCTATTTTGTTTAGCTCTTTAATATAAAGTATAGAATACTTTATGCATATAAGTATGTTTTTTTCTTTGTTGTTGTTGTTTATTTGTTTTTAAGAGGGGGGGGGGGCTTTTAGGATAAATTCTAAATAAGATCAATAACAACACTACAAGTTAATAAAAGTTAGTACATATTTTTAAATAACGTACATGGGATATAAAATAATAAAAAATAATGCATTTTAGGTACAGCTGGCTCCCATTAATTCGAAATCGAATAAATCAACTCTTCCCTTGATTCAGTCTAAAGATGAAGCCACGAAATTTTCAGTGGCAGAATAATGCTAAAAATTTTCATTTATTCAAACTAATTTTCTCTCGATTTCATTTAATTCGAACTAACGGGAATTCCATCTTTTAATTTTTTCTTATTTTCTTTAGACTTTAGATCCTTAAAATAACTTTCTTTCTTTCATTTTTGTCAGAATTGTTCTGAACTACATAAATTTAATTATCTTCCATTTTTGGAAGTAAGGGAAATAAAATTAAAAAAAACTAGTATTTACTACTGCAATAATGAAAAATTAAAAAACAAATCTCTTGTAGATGATGTGATGTTTGATGCATTCAGTCTGATAAAAAAGATCCAGCTCAGGAAGATGAGAAACATTCCACACTTACTGCTACAGTGTTTAAGTTAAAAATTTTGTTTCTTTAAAATATGACTTCATGTGGTAATTATAAAAGTTACTTTAATTCTACCAGCTTAAGTGAAATTTTTTAAAAAAGAAGGATGAAACTGATCTAAGACAGAAATTGATGCAGAATATGGAATAAATAAGAATATGCTCTCTATTTACTTGAAAATTAAATGCGGCATCCTGAAATCATGGGAAAACAAAGATTTGATAAAGAATGTAAATGTATGAGAACAGAACATCAGTCCATGAGGATTTACAGGAAGCTTTACTGTTATGGTCAAAGAATACACATTCACAAGAAATGAACCTTTAAATGGATCTATTTTGACAACTAAAGGAAAAGAACTTGCACTATTTATGGGCATTAAAAATTTCAATATTAACGAAGAACGACTGACATATTTTAAGCACCAAAATAATATTGTACACAAAACAGCATGTAATGAAAATGTTGCTACAGTAGAACCTCCACAACAGGCATTCCCGAATAGTGGACACCTCTATTTAACAGACAGTTTTCCAATCCCCAATCCCAAAACCTATATTTTTGTATGTTTAACCTCTGAATAACGGACATTACATTATGAATAGCGGACACTATTTTCGGTGATAAAGGATGTAAAAGGATGAAAGAATTCTGAAAAAAGAATTTTTTTCCAGAAAAAAAAAAAAAAAAAAACGAAAAAGGAGTAAAAAGGTCACTAAATATATCAGAGTAATGTGTCACAAATTTTGTGATCACAGATAAATGTTGAGAGTGGGTTAGGAAAAATCTCTCCCCCCCCCCCCCCCTTACATTTAGTGTGAATTCAGGGTTGGCCGGGAGGGACATCTCCTTCAGCATTGCAATGTCTCCCCGGAAGATTTTTAAATTTTATGCTTTTAATAGACAAAAAGTGCAATCTTTCCTCCCTGCCCGGAATTCTATAGAGTCCAATAACATCACATTGAAAAACAAATTACATGTAACTGCAAGCAAAAGTAAACTTTTGTAGCAGATTTTTTCTTAAGAATGTAATAAACAGTAGATAAAAGTGTGCACAATTTTATTTCAGTTTTATTGCTTAAAAGATAATTTAAATTTCTGATTAATCATATAATATAGGTTTCAGGATAGGTTTCAGGACAAATGTCAATTAGGGAAACATTAAGCATTTCTTAGCGATTTTTGAATCTCTGAGGTTTTCCCAATAGCAGACAATTTCTGTGTTCCCGAGGTGTCTGTTATTTAGAGGTTTTACTGTATAGACCTTGCTATTTGCATGCACTCTGTGAATAGCTACCTGAACTCATTTCCATGTATGCAATGAAAGACATGTTTAATGCCGATGAAACAAGGTTAGTTTATAAAATTCTTCATAATAAGACTTTAAAGATTTAAAGATGAAACGTGTACAAATGACAAACTTAGAAACGACATAATAACTGTGGTAGTAGGTGCCAATACGGATGGAAGTGAGAAATAAAAATTGTTAGTCATTGATAAATCAACTAAATCATGTTGTTTCGAAAGAGTTAAAATTCTGCCTATTGATTATGTAGTAAATGCTTGTATGATGCATGAAATCTGCATCACTTGGTTAAAAAAACTGGATAAAAAAATGTCTCATAAAAACAGAAAAATTCCATTGCTGCTAGATGATGTGCTGAGTCATTGTTAACTAACAGCACTAAGCTATATAAAAATTCTAGAATAAATTCTATTTTCAATTGATCTTAAAGAAGCTACGGCATAACATTACTCACAGCCAGCAATGATTTATATGTGGCTTGGCACGTCCTACAATCTGAAACAATAAAAAAAAGCTTTTGATATGCTAGATTTATCTATCCATCTAAAAAGAGTGGTTGTAATGCAACTGATGAAAATGTCAGACCTTTCGAAGAAATAGAATTTTTAAACATCACTGAAAGGTTTACAGTGTGATATTCCTTTTGCATAGTATATACAGGGTGATTCATAAAAGATGGGCAGAACTTTAAGGGGTTATAGTACACTTAAAGACAAATTATATTAAATAGGAGACTAAGGGTCCCAGACGTATTCCCAAGGAGATAGGGGGCATTAAAGTTTAGGGTCCGAAATTTCAAATGATTATAAAAAATGGAAAAATTGGTCAATTCGTTTGCGGTTTTTGCAAAAAATTTTCTTTATGCCAGTATTTTCTTGAAATAAAATTTTAAAGTTCAATTTCAAAAAATGCCGATAGGGGGCGCTTTAGACTTTGGAGTAACAAACAACTATTTTTTAACGTTATTTTTTGTATTTCTTTAAATGATTTTGAAAGCTTAGACTTAAACTTAAATTTTGATCTAAAAATCTGAGTCCTAACGAGTAGTTAAGTAGCGTAAACTGAAATTTGAAATTTGAAACCCTTCTCCCCCCAGAACAAAAATCAGTTATTCCCGATCTTTGTGTCGTAGATTAGGCTCTAACTACTGCCGCGTTTTGCTAAAATTATTCTTTATGTCAGTATTTTCTTGAAAATAAATTTTAAAGAAAATTTTCAAAAAATTCCGATAGAGGGCGCTATAGACTTTGGAGTAACGAACAACTATTTTATACCGTTATTTTTTGTGTCTCATTAAATGCTTTCTAAAGCTTAGACTTAAATTTTCAGTCCAAAATCTGAATCGTTAGACGTGGTTAAGTTTCTGGGGAGAGGGGTTTGAAATTTCTACTCCTGAGCACAGTTCAGTTTACCATGTCCACACATTGTGTGCTGTGATACGAGGTAAAAAGACACAAATTAGGATTATGTTACCAAAGCATATTTATTAACATGTAATTACAATAAATGTTCAAAATTGTGACCACCAGAGGTTATGCACGCAGAACAACGGCGAAGAATGGAACGGCGAACATTCGCGAAAACTGGAAAACATCAGGCTTTTCGAGCACTTCCCCTACAGCGGCGGAAAGTCTGGCGACCAGTTCCTCGGGGGATTCAATGGGTGTCTCATACATAAGAGCCTTCAATTGTCCCCAAAAAAAGAAATCGAGGGGTGAAAGATCTGGCGAGCGAGCAGGCCAAGCAACAGGAGCACCTCGACCAATCCATCTGTTCGGAAATGTGATGCCCAGATAGTTGCGGACGTCTCGTACGTAATGGGCTGGCGCTCCATCGTGCTGGAACCACATGACCCGCCGGATGCGTGGAGGATCAACGTTTAACAGGTCTGGCAGCACATGTTGCAGAAATGTGAGGTATGTTTTACCGTTGAGGCGTTCAGGAAGAAGGTACTGTCCGATTAAGTGGTCTCCGAGGACTCCTGCCCAAACATTGATGGAAAAGCGTCTCTGATGAGCATGTGGATACGTAGCATGTGGATTGACATCCGCCCATACATGTGCATTGTGTGTGTTAAATGTACCTTCACGTGTGAAGGTACATTCATCGGTGAAAAGCACAGTTCGTCCAAGATGTGGATTTAGCACGTTCTGCTGCAGAAACCAGCGGGCGAATTCAATACGATTTGGATAATCCCTTGGAGACAGTTTCTGGACTCGTTGCACATGAAACGGGAGCAAATGTTCATCCTTCAGTACCCTCCAAGTCATGGACTGTGAGGTATCCACCTGCCTAGCCACTGTTTGTGTACTTGTACTTGGCTGCGCCGCTACTACATCAGAATGGCTTCTGCAACAACTACTGATTCGTCCTTTTTTGCACGACCTGCATTCGACCGGGAAGAGAAATGATCCCGTCTCACACAACTGTCTGTGCAAGCGCTCGAAAGTTTTGCGGTTAGGCAACTGCCTGTTGGGAAATCGCTCTCCGTACATTCGTTGTGCCTCTGCACCATTTCCATCTGCCGCTCCGTAAATTAAATGCATCTCAGCCTTTTCCTTATTCGTGAAGGGCACCATCTTCCGATTCATTACTACAGCGACTTATACTTGACTCACCGTTCAGTGGTTTTTATGTCGAAATTTTGCATACGTGTTCTTCTTCTTCCCCATTTGACATTTGCATACTTTCTGTCTCCTTCTTCACCCGGTGACTAGCGTCAGGAATGGAGCTTTAACGTTTGCATGAGCGACGTTTCCAACTGTGCCAGTGCCTTTATGAGTGAATTCCGACTATGCAGTCCTTGACGAAAGTTGTATTTTTGCCTCGTATCACAGCACAGAATCGTTGGGCATGGTTAAGTAGTGCAAACTGAACTATGTTCAGAAGTTGAAATTTGAACCCCCTCCCCTTGCTACTGAACCACGCTCAGCGATTCAGATTTTGAGCTGAAAATTTAAGTTTAAGTCTAAGCTTTAGAAAGCATTTAATGAGACACAAAAAATAACCGCATAAAATAGTTGTTCGTTACTCCAAAGTCTAAAGCTCCCTCTATCGGAATTTTTTGAAACTTTTCTTTAAAATTTATTTTCAAGAAAATACTGACATAAAGAATAATTTTAGCAAAACGCGGCAGTAGTTAGAGCCTAATCTACGACATAAAGATCAGGAATAACTGATTTTTGTTCTGGGGGGAGAAGGGTTTCAAATTTCAAATTTCAGTTTATGCTACTTAACTACTCGTTAGGACTCAGATTTTTAGATCAAAATTTAAGTTTAAGTCTAAGCTTTCGAAATCATTTAAAGAAATACAAAAAATAACGTTAAAAAATAGTTGTTTGTTACTCCAAAGTCTAAAGCGCCCCCTATCGGCATTTTTTGAAATTGAACTTTAAAATTTTATTTCAAGAAAATACTGGCATAAAGAAAATTTTTTGCAAAAACCGCAAACGAATCGACCAATTTTTCCATTTTTTATAATCATTTGAAATTTCGGACCCTAAACTTTAATGCCCCCTATCTCCTTGGGAATACGTCTGGGACCCTTAGTCTCCTATTTAATATTATTTGTCTTTAAGTGTACTATAACCCCTTAAAGTTCTGCCCATCTTTTATGAATCACCCTGTATAGCAGGTGACAATAATTTAGAAGTATCTGGACCCTTAATCGCAGAAGAAATTGTTGAAACAAGTCATGAAAACTACAATAAGGAGATGGAATCAGTTTACAGCTATTCTGCTATGTCCCAAGTGCTTTACTTACCCATAGAAAAGTCAATAGCACAATCCATTGTTTGTGTAAATTTATACTGATACAGGCTTCATTGGACAAAAAACTTAACTGTTTGTTACAAATAGAAAAACTGGCTAAAATGTCAAAAATGAATAGGACTAAACAAACAGCAATAGCTAATTTTTTTTCATAGTGATGATAAATAAGTGTAAATAATTTCTTAAATGTTCATCTAATTTTAAGGAAGAAAACTATAACATAATTATTAAAAATTTTTAAATGCAATTGTTTTATACTGTATTATAAATTTTTAATATTTTATTTATAATATTCTAATATTATCAACTAGCTTATGTATTTATATCTTTTAATTTAATATTACCTCATATTCTATTCTAACAATAACAGCCAAAACAAATAGAAAAAACATTATAACATTAATGCCTTTGTAATAGTACCTTTTTAAAAATGTTTTCCTTTCATACTTAACATAATTTGAACTCTGGATGATTCGAACATTTCTTGCGGTACTGATGAGTTTGAATTAATGAGAGTTGCCTGTACTTTTAAAAAATGGTTTGATAAATATGTTTGGGGAAAAATAATCTCCATCAAAATCTACTTTACTATTTTAATATAATTTTAAGAATGAAATAAAAATATGTCATGCCAACAACAACATTTTATTTTTATAAAATAGTATTAGAGATTTTTAAAAATATGTAGCATATAAAAAAGAACTAAAAATATTTCCATAAAATACTTACTTTTAGATGCAATTCCACTAATACTGCCTGGAGTATCTTTTTCTAATTCAGCATAGGCTTTAATTAAGTTATACCTCGCAGAATCTAATTTTCTATGCAGAGAGAAGATGGAAAACCATAATTAAAACAAACAGTGCATTATATTAAGAGATTTTTAATGACAAAAAAGTGGAAATTTATAAAAAAGTATAACAATATTTTAGTACATTTATGGCACTACTTTATTATAGTGATTCCTAGCGATGTCAATTTGTAGTTATGATTTCGACAAGGTCAACACCAAGCTTACATAAAAACACAATAACTTCGAAAATCCAGCAGAGATCGAAAATATGATGAACGTTTGAAAATTCCAGATGTTTAAAAGAATATTAAAAGTACTTCTGACATGGCAAATACCTTTATTCATAATTTAACAGGGTTCATACACCCTTTCTTTAAATAAAAATCAAGAACAAAAGAAAAAAAAAACTTGAGGATCTACACAGGGTCCGACTGAGGTAATGGAGGCCTCCTTCTACTAATCTATAAAACAATTTTGTGAATAATGTGGTAGTGTCTAGTTCTAAACTTCATATATATTGCATGTATGCATAAATTTCATAATTGATACAGTCACATTTTGTATACAGAGTATTACAAAAAGATTGTCACATTTTATGATAAAATACAAGTAGGATAGTAATAGGGAAAAAAATGATAGATTGATTCACACAAGTATTTCTTTGAAAATGCTTACTTTGCTTATCTAGGTACATTATAAGATATTCGAAAAGAAAAAGGACCCACATTGGTGATAATTAATGATTTTAATTTGCCATATTCCAGGCAAAATGCTAATAAAGAATATTTTCTGAAAACAATAGAATACTAAGTTGTCATAATAAAATTTTAATCATTAGTTTTGTAATGATATAGTTTGTTTTCTTCATGGTTGGAACAATTACAGTTAAGACAGGGGAGAAGGGCGAAAGCATTTCATCTTAAATATTTGAAAATATATGAATTTTGCTCACTTTTGGCTAATTTTAATCATCTGGCATTTTTTAATGAAAACCCTGATAATTTCACGAGGGGCCTCTCACATGCCTTGTATAAGTTGGGCCCTGGATATACAAATTGAATAAACTAATGCATTATATACATATTTTTTAATAAAAGGTTTATTTTTGTAAATATAAGTTTTAAATATTCAAAATCAGCAAGGGAGTGTGTGTGTGTGTGGGGGGGGGGGGGGATTTAGCATGTGGTAGTAAAAATTTAGCGAACTTTCACGTATAATTATTCCAAAATAACAAGTACATCAGAAAACAAGTTGGAAATTGCACGTGAAGCATAGCAAATGAGATGCGTTCGTACAATAACGATGTTTTAAAAATATTACTCTCATATATCAATCTCATAAAATTGTAAATAAGTACAATTAAAATGCGCACCAAACAATGTTCTTCCCATACCATTATGCCATCAAATACTTTTGAGTGGCCTTGTAAATCAATAACAAGTATTCTTTGCACCACAGATTGTGCAAAATGTATATTATAATATGTACTTTATAGATGCATATCAATTTTATTACGTTCGAATGAGTGTAACACCATTAAAATGCATTTGCAACATTTTTCCCCATTAACTGCAATGCAATGGAACATTTTTGATTGTCCCTGTAGTTGAACTATGCATCCAATTTTCATAAAATTTGAAATGACTCGACAAAATTATGCAATAATTATGTATTTTAAATTTCAAACGATTCAGTTGGGTAATTTTTGCAATGTTATATGCGGACAGACAGACAGACAGACGGATGGACTGAATGACAACAATAGGTGCTACGTATTTACATAGTTACGAATGTCCCTAAAAAGGAAAATGTAAAGATGTAAATCTTGTATGCAGGAGGAAAAGCAAAGAATGCAGAAATCTGAACTTTTGGAAGGGGGATATTAAAATTATTATTTAACTGTGTTGCTGCTGCAAAGTGTAGGGAGAAGCAATATAAAATTTGTTTGGGAAAGGAGAGTGCGATTAGATGACCTTTTATTTATTATTACTGTAGAGTTACAAACAGGGCAGAAAAAATAATTAGATATTAAGGAGCTTCAACATTTTTTAACTTTGTGCACTTTGTACAGAAGAAGAAGAAGAAGGGTAAAGCAATTTTTTGGGGGGTGGGGAATGAAAAGAGAGAAAGGATTTAGATGAGAGATTAATTACTACTGCAATAAAGAAACAAAGCAGAGTTAAAAAATAAATACAAAGTTTTAAAATTTTTAAACTTATTAAACCAAGAAGATAGGAGATGCAAAATGAAAGAAGCAAAATTTTTGGGGGGTGGAGAAAGAGGTTGATTAAATGATTACTATTTATGATAGCTATAAATTTGATTTTAAGGCAGAAAGAAAAAATGGAAGAGTTTTGACTAAAATTTGTGAGGTAGGAAAGGAGAAGAGGAGAGGCAATCTTAGATGATGGAAAGTTGTTAAATGATTATTTATTATCATTCTTAAAGATTTTTAATTTTGTGAACTGGAGGGAGGGCAAAGGAGAGAAGCAGATTTTTGTTGCGGGTTAATTTAAATTTATTACTTTATAGAGAATATATTTTTATCTTTATCACTTTAAAAATATATTTATCTTTAATTCTTGTTTAATCTTTTTCCTGTTATTGTCAAATTGTTTAAGTGTTGGTGAGCATAGCTCTCAGGCTCTAGAACCGTCTAATATTTTAAATAATTGTAGATTGGTGCTGTTGAAAATTTCTTATTAGTTGTTGCACATTTTATCATTCCAGATATATAGACTTGCATAGGAAAAAATAATTAGCATCACACAGCTTATTATAAAATGCTTATTCATTTAAATTTTTTAACTGTGAAATAATTATTTAAAAGTTATTTAAGGCAGCGGTTGTACCACTTCTTTCATAGTACACATGTACATTTTATGCACGTTTTCTTTGCAACTGATGAAAAAAGACTCTACTTTCAAAAGACCTAGCAAATGTAAGTATTTTTTATGGTGTGCTAAAGAAGCTTTTATCCCTTCATAATGTGAGTGGGCATCACATCCCAGTTAGTTATGTCTTTCCTTAAAGACTTTCAAAGACCATATGGACCCTGTTTAATTCACAGCTAAGAGAAATTTATGTAAGAAAATTAAATAGTTAAAACTTACTTTAATTAATATTTTCAATGCTACAAAGAAAAATCTAGTAAACAGTGAAGTCATTTCTTCTTGTGTAATTTTTGAAATATTGATGTCAAGTTCATTTGCTTCAGTTTTTTCAGCTATTCTTTAACAAGTATTTCTTGCATTTTATGTAAGTGAAGTATACTGATTTATGAAACAGTTTCATATCTCTACAGCAGATATTAATTTTCTAGTCCAATGTATGCATCTTTTCTTCTGCCAGCTTCTCATCTTTATACTCCTGAACTGCTACTAGTGGTTCAATTTTAAATAGAACAGGGAACATTTTACAGGGTTCCCAGCAAAATATAACTGACAAAGTCCTTGACTTTCTATGACCAAATCTAAAAAAAAAATCCCTAACTTTCCCTGACCAAATCTCAAAACATTCTCTGATAAAATAAGCAACAGCGAAATTTGCTAGTTATTTCTTCAATTCTTTGTTAAAATTAGTAATTTTTTTCTGCAATTGTTTAAAAAAAAAAAATTTTTTTTTTAATTGTTTGGTGAATTGTGTGTTTTTTTCCCGAAAGTATTTGATGAATTATGTGACATTTTTCATTTTTTTTCCTATGACTTTTCAGAAAATATTTGTAAATTCCCAGACTTTTCCTAAATACTTAAAATTTCCCTGACTTTCCATGACTACTTTCAATTTCCATGATTTTCCATGATGCTAGAAATCCTGATTTAGCACAGCCTCAGCGATCTTGTTATACATTAATTCATCACTTTGAGAGTTTTTAATTTGTCAATAATTGTGATTTTTCTTTCTATTGTGAATTGGAAATGTAAAGGAGAGAAAAAGAAGGAGGTGTGGGATATGACTTTGATGCTTAATTGTTTAAATCACACTGTATATCATACATATACTCCAAATCATCTTATATGTCATATTACTTGATTATACCATTGATCAAAAAACTATTACCAAACTAAAATATTAAATGCCAAAGATAGGTGATCGCAAATGTCACACTTGCTTGACATTAAACATGATACACATGTTTGTTACATCATCATATGATTTTATTTGTATTTTTATTAATGTTTTACTAATTTTTATTTGTTTTCTAGTTATTTAAAAAAATATATATACAAATTTGTATAATTTGGCAAAATTGGTCAACGGCAAAATTAAGAGATGTATTGCATATCATATATGACTAACTTAGATATACACATTATGAAATGCCTAGGCATGATACAATTATACTTTCATATATCTCTTGGAATTTGGCAATATATCTTAGTCACTTAGCAATTTATACTTGAAGACTGTTATAATAAAGTAGTACCAAATTCATTTTTCCTTTACGTAGAACATGACCAAAAATGAAATATTCTTTTTAAAAAATAAGTAATTTTTAATCATATTTTCTCAAATAAACGGTTTTATAATTTAACACTCATCAAAAAAGAAAAAACGATCCGTTTAGTTATTTTTTTTCTTTAAATAAGGATGATAAAAACTGTTTTGCACTAATCATGACATCATTTACGACATGTATAACTTTAGGGTACAGATTATTGACTTTTTTTATCCATTTTCTTGTTTTTTACTTATTTTATGTTTGTTACATCATCATATGATTTTTATTGATTTTTTATTTGTATTTTTATTAATGAGTTACTAATTTTTATTGGTTTTCTTATTATTTAAAATAAAAATTATACCAATTTGTATAATTTGGCAAAATTGATCAACGCCAAATTAAGTGATGTATTGCATATCATATATGACGAACTTGGATATACACATCATGAAATGCCTAGGTATAATACAATTATACTTTCATATATCTCTTGCAATTTGGCAATATATCTTAGTCACTTAGCAATTTATACTTGAAGACTGTTATAATAAAGTAGTACCAAATTCATTTTTCCTTTACGTAGAACATGACCAAAAATGAAATATTCTTTTTAAAAAATAAGTAATTTTTAATCATATTTTCTCAAATAAACGGTTTTATAATTTAACACTCATCAAAAAAGAAAAAACGATCCGTTTAGTTATTTTTTTTCTTTAAATAAGGATGATAAAAACTGTTTTGCACTAATCATGACATCATTTACGACATGTATAACTTTAGGGTACAGATTATTGACATTTTTTTATCCATTTTCTTGTTTTTTACTTATTTTATGTTTGTTACATCATCATATGATTTTTATTGATTTTTTATTTGTATTTTTATTAATGAGTTACTAATTTTTATTGGTTTTCTTATTATTTAAAATAAAAATTATACCAATTTGTATAATTTGGCAAAATTGATCAACGCCAAATTAAGTGATGTATTGCATATCATATATGACGAACTTGGATATACACATCATGAAATGCCTAGGTATAATACAATTATACTTTCATATATTTCTTGCAATTTGGCAATATATCTTAGTCACTTAGCAATTTATACTTGAAGACTGTTATAATAAAGTAGTACCAAATTCATTTTTCCTTTACACAGAAAAAAAAATAATTTTTAAAATTTTACTATTAATTACAATTTTATATTCTAGCAAACCCTGATTTAAATCAAATTAATTTGATTTTTAACAACTCTGGTACATGCCGAATTAACATATTTTAACAGGAATTTTTTAGTATGAACAACATGAAATTAAATATGAATTTTACATATGTACTGATCTATATACACTTACACTTAAAATAAGACTTTTTTCTTTTATGTACATTTGTCTTATTGTATGCACCCTTGATATGGACTAGGGAACCACAGAATCAAATTAAAATAAATGGTTCTCAATTACAGGTGTTACCATCACAAAGTGGCAGTTAGCTATCACATCTCTGAGGTCACATACAACAAGTTCATCATAGCTGATAGTTTTTTTTTTTTTTTTTTGTAATAAAGTAGGATCAGTTACACATTTGAAAATCAGTTAGTATGGTATAATTTTTTTAAAAGCATAACTACAGGCTGTAGCAGTTGCAAGAAGAATTAGATTACAGAAAGAAGTAAAGTACAGTTGTTTTTCAACTCATAAACAGTCATTATTTTTTAAATTATTTATGAATGACAATACCTCATTCACAAGTATTTACTGTTAAATTTTAAATTACAGTTAAAATATTAATACTTACTGAGGGATTGCTATTTTTACATGAACATAGTGATCTCCAGTTCCAAATCCAGTTGTCTTTTTAATACCTTTACCATGGTATTTGAAAACACTATGGGAAGATGTACCAGGTGGAATCTATGTGTATACAATAAATAGATTCAATTTCACTTTAGAAAATATAAATGTAACAAATATGTAAAAAAAAAAAAAAAAAAAAAAAATTAAGCAGAGATTAATGCTTGACTTACAGCAAGAAATATATGCAATTTTTTCTTTCAAAATATTCTAAAATCACCACTAATATCCCGAACAACTTACCTTAAAATATATAAAACTGTTATAAAACCTGTAGTAATTTATGGTAGTGAGACTTGGACCACTATTTAAAAAGATGAAAAGTTACTTATTATGTGGGAAAGGAAGATCTTAAGACAAAATTTTGGACCAATTAAGGATGGCAATGCATGGCATATCAGATCAAATATAGAGATTGAACAACTATATAATGAAAAATACATAATAAACACCATTAAAATAAGAAGAATGCAATGATTAGGCCATTTAATCTGAATGGAGGATGACAGAAGCACAAAGTGAATTAATTTTGAAAAGAAATGTTTGTAGACCCAGTTAAAGATGGATAGAAGATGTAAAAAAAGACATAGCAGAAAACCAAATAATAAATTATAGATTAGTGGCCAGAGATCAGAAGGTCTAGCAAGGTATATTAAGGGAGGTCAAACTTTTTCATGGATTGCAGCACCATTGATGATTATGATTACCTATAATAATAAAGACATATGTTTGTATGTTAATCCATGTGTGTTTTCTAATGAGAAAATCACACAAAGAGCTACCAAAATTTCACAGGAAGGGGCCTGTATGTCTGATGCACCTTAAAAACAGTGTTTTAATTTTTGAATTATATTTAAAAATCGAAAAATTATGCAGTTTTTAGTGTATTTTCATATTTTGCAGTAACTTTTCCACATCACTAAAAGGAATCTGACTTCAATCCTTCAGCCCAAAGCTTATTCAGAACTTGTATAGTGATTTTTAATTTTTCACAATTTTTTAAAATGACTTTTAATCTTTTTTTTTTTCATTTTGCTGCAATTTTCTGACATTTGTAAAATGAATCTGGTTTACATTTTTAGTGAAATATAGTAAATTTTGTACTTTTTGAAACATTTTTATTCCTCTTCTACATTTTTTTTTTTTTTTTTTGTATTTTTTGTGAATTTGTTACAAGTTTATGCTTTTTGAAATGGTTTACTGACATTTTTAAATGAATGCCAAATCAGTTTCTATAGCAACATGAACAATGATGCTGAAAATTTACACTTAATCAGGCTTGAAACAAATTATCACAACAATTCAAAGTTGACTCAAGATTGACCAGAATCAAGATTCATTTGACTCAAGATTGGAATAAACATAGCTCACACTGGTGTATATTGCAATAGACAGAAGAAAATACTTGTGATAATCATATTGATTTTTTAAAGTATACTCCAAGACTCTAAATGTACCAGAGCGAACTGGATTAATACTTCAGTTCGTGAAATTATGGTAAATATTATTCTTATTTGTGCAGTTATTGAAACATGTTATTACTTTTAATAAATATAACTTATTGTACTTGATGAAACTTTTTTTTATTATTTAGAATCGTGAATGCATTTTTCAGACATGCTACATTCTCAGCAAGAAAAAAACTGAACTTTCACGGTCTCACAGACTTTTGGCGAAATCTGCGTTCTTCTGCAATTTTTTTTTTTTACGAAATTAGCATTTTTCTGCGACCAATTGACGAAAATCGCACTTTTTCTCCCACAGCCTTTTTAATGAAATTTGCATTTCTCCAAAATCCTTTAGCGAAATTTGTGCTTTTTCGTCAAAATTTGCATACTTTTCGTGATTTTACGTCAAAATTTGCATATTTTTTGTGATTTTACGTCAAAATTTGCATATTTTCCGCAATCTTTCGTCAAAACTTGCGCATTTTCTGCGATCTTTCATCAACATATGCGTATTTTCCGCGATCTTTCATCAACATACGCATATTTTCCGCGATCTTTCGTAAAAAAAATTTGTATTTTCTGCAATTTTTCGTCAAAATGTTCATATTTTCTGCAATCTTTCATCAAAATTTGCGTATTTTTCTTGATCTTTCGTCAAAATTTATGTATTTTCCACGATCTTTTGTCGACATATGTGTATTTTCTGGGATCTTTCGTTAAAATTTCCGTATTTTCTGCGATCTTTCGTCAAAATTTGGGTATTTTTTGCAATCTTTCTACAAAATTGGAGCATTTTCCGCGATCTTTCGATAAAATCATTATTTTATCACGATTATTTGACAAAATTAGAGTATTTTTCCGCAGTCTGTGTCACAAAAGTCGTGTATTCTCAGCAATTTTTTGATGAAAATCGCGTCTTGTTCATGATCATTTAACAAAAATCGTGTTGTTTCTTGCAATCCTCTGAAGAAAACAGTATTTTTTCAGCGATTGTTTTAAGATTTTGTAGTTTTTTTTTTCGATCCTTTGGAGAAATTTGCATTTTTTCTGCAATCCTTTGAAGAAATTTTCTTAATTTAGCGCCGTTTGACTCGCGTTTTTGTTGTATTTCATTGTTACCCCCCTTACATATAAATGTCATCAAATTTTAATGCATATTTGCATTGATCCCATGGATAATGAAATTCATCACCGAAAAAGCGGAATTCCGCATTTCGGCGGAAAAGTAGCATGTCTGATTTTTAAAGCCATTTTTATATATTACACATAAATTTCTCTATACTTTCAAAAGAAATATTTAGCAATAATTTTGAAATAGCATTCACATTTATGGATTTTTCCATTTCAAGTCCTGATATAGGATTGAAATGAAAAAAGAATAAATAAATATAAAAGAATTTAGTCTATCAAAAACATTAATTTTTAAAAGACTGTATTTTTATTAAACAAAATACTTCTGAAATTTTTGTACATTTATAATTTACAATCTGTTGCCCATGACATCACTCATGCGGCATTAAAATAAGATAAATGCATTAATTAAGCAAAAAAAATTCACTCAAGATAATTTAATAATACACAATTAACAAAGATAATTTAAAGATACACAATTAACAAATATTTTATTAGATTTCACAAAAGACAACATGGTAATTCTTTTTTTTAAGGACTCTGACAAATCTCAGACAAATAAAAGGGACAACTGTGTTAGATTTAAAAAAAAAAAAAAAAAAAAAAAAAAAAAAAAAAAAAAAAAAATCACAAAAGTGAAACTGCAATCACTTATATTATACGATCACTATAACACATCCCATGTTTTACGGAAATCATATTTTAGTGCATCTCAGAATTTCATAAGAAAAGAAAAAAAAATCATCTTTCAAACCTAGATAATGAAACAATTTTCAGCACTTCCAAAATATGTAAACAAAATTTCACCATCCCATTTTTTGTGCAGCTATGCTTGTGACCTATATATATTTGAATATATTCTATATACAGGGCTTGAAATTCAATTTTTCGAAGGAGGGGAGTCTCCCTACCAACATTTATAAATGGAGGGGAGTTTGGCTGTTTGGGAGGGAGAAATTTTTTTTTAAATCCGCCATTATTTTATGTGCTATTTAAAGAATTACCAGAATACAGACATAAAAAAAATATCACTGAAGCAATTTTTATCAACAATTCAGAATAATTATGCGAAATGTGTAAAAAAGCTTTTATACTGTCTAGTTTTTACTGGTGGTAAATTCCCTCCCGGTGCTAATTATTTTTGTCACAGGTCTAATTATTATTTTAATAATAATTAATAAAACTTCTAATTAATTTAATAAATTTATATTTATAATTAATGATTAATAATTATAATTAATATTGTTATTTTTCTGTATTTTAAATGTGCAAAATACAAATTTAATCATAAAATAATACTTATTTGAGTGTAGAAGATAAGAAGTATCACTATTGTTTGCATTTCTTTAAAAAAGGAGCAAGTCAAATTCATCGAAAAAGACTTTCTTAAAAAATGAATACTTTGTTGAGTAAAGGGATACTTTTTGTTTAATGAATGGCTGCTTTCAGGAATTGTACTCACTCAGCAAGATTTGGAGCTGTCAGAAACTGATTTTAGAGCAGCAAAGAAAAAAATATATATATTGAGGCAGGAAAATTAGTTTGTTGAACAGAAAAATGAACTCCCTGTTATATTATTTTTGGGGGGAGGAAGGAGGGAAAGGTTCCCTTTGACGAAAGTTGAATTTTTTCGCTATCTTTTGATGAAATCTGTCTTTTTTTACGATCTTTTCACGAAATCTGTCGTTTTTTCGTGAATTTTCTGAGAAAAATTGCCGTTTTTTCGCGATCTTTTGATGAAATCTGATGTTTTATCGCGATTTTTTTTACGAAAATTGCCGTTTTTCACAATATTTTCGGGAAATTTGTTGTTTATAGTTATCTTTTGTCGAAATTTGTCGTTTTTTGCGATTTTTGGACGAAATTTGATGTTTTTTTCGTGAATTTTCTAAGGAAATTTGTCGTTTTTTCGCGATCTTTTGATAAAATCCGATGTTTTATCGCGATTTTTTTACGAAAATTGCCGTTTTTAGTGATATTTTGGGGAAATTTGTCATTTATAGTGAATCTTTGGCCGAAATTTGTCGCTTTTTGAGATTTTTGGACAAAATTTGACGTTTTTTCGTGAATTTTCTGAGGAAATTTGGCGTTTTTTCGCGATCTTTTAATGAAATCTGATGTTTTACCACGACTTTTTTTTACGAAAATTGTCGTTTGTCACAATTTTCGGTCGAAATTTGGCGTTTTTTCGCAACCTTTTTGACGAAAATTGCCGTTTTACAGAATTTTGTGACCAAATTAGGCATTCTTTCGTGAATCTTTTGACGAAATTTGCCTGAAATTAGTTTTTTTTCGCGATCTTTTAACAATATTTGCCGTTTTTTAGCAAACTTTTACGAAATCACACGTCTTGTGAAACGTGTAAGCTGTTTCTTTTGTGTGTCATCTCCGATCTTTTGCGTTATTTATGGGCAATAGGGCATCCGCGGCATCACTGTTTCATAATTTTTGGAATTGAATGCGTTATTTTTTTGCGAGGGGTGGGGAAAGGGGAAATTCCGAACAGAATCACCTCTATTTCGCCGCGGAAAATACAACGAAACTCGTCAATAGATTGCAGGAAAAAAAATTGAAATATTTGTCAATCAGTCGCGGAAAAAAATCGTGATTTTCAATGATTTTTCGCTGTAAAAAAGCTCGCAAAATGTGTCGATTACTCGCACGAAAATATCATAAAATTCGCAAAACGGTCGTGGAAGTTGATCATAGTTTCAAAATGCAAAATTTTTTGGGCGGGAGCCTCCCGTCCACGTTATTCTTTTGGGCGGGATTTCAAAATTTTGGGCGCGAATCCCGCCATCCCGCCCTGAAATTCAAGCCCTGTTATATAGTATGCTAAAACTTTGTTTAGTTAGGAAAAGCATAACGAGAATTAAAATTCACTTTTATCAATTTCTAATAATAGACTGAAACGTATTTGAAATCTTTTATACAGCCCAGTATATTATGTGCAGATTTTTATGTGTGACGCATAGCTTAAATTAAATCAATCAGAAACCTGCATAAAGATCATTGAAATCACAGATCCCAGAATTGCTATCCATAGATGACCATATAAAACAATCCAGTTTTTTGTATAGTGTTATGTATGATTTTATTTAAATTCTACAAACATTGCTTATTATATTAAATGCAGCTGAGCTTGAAAATGTATAACTCAAATTTTAAAACACTTTTCAGCAATCATTCCTAATATATAATTCTACGGATACAGTATTGTATCTGAAGTTTTTCATGAGTCACTGTAAATGAGACACAAATCATACTCAATTGCAAGCATCTTGCAATAAACTTCAGAAATGTATATCAATTTCATCATTTTTGAAATAGAACAACACAATTAAAGCATGCTTTGAACAGGTGTTCCCATTGTATTGCCAACCTCTTTTGTGTGACCCTGTAAATGAATGATAAATGCACCCCATTAAAATTTGCACCCTGAATTGAAATTTGCAATTTGAATGATTTGCAGCTTATTTTCTAAAAAAAAAAAAATTGTTTTACTGCACTCCAGAACTTCATATCAATTTCATTATTTTTCACAAATATCTTTAAAATACACCACAAATAATTTTTCTTCATAGACCATAATATAAGGAAATACTTTTGAGTTCCCTGTACGCATACTATAAGTACTACACTTAATGTATTTTGAAAATAACCATATTCTTGCACACTTTAATAATGTATATAAATTTCATTACATTTAAAATTATGTAACACAGTTAAAATGCACTTCAAATGATTTTCCCAGACCATAATGTAAATTAATGCTTTTGAATGCTCGTATAATTGAGTTATGAATGCTATATGGTTCATTTTCAATACCGAACATGCTATGACAAATCTCAATAACATCCATCAATTTCATGTAAATCCGACTAGATTTGCTTGAATTAGAGCAAGGACAGACAGATATATGACAGATGGCAGAATGCAGGCATCAGGCAGATCAAAGTCATAAACACTTTTCAACAATGTTAGAAAGTGTTAAAGAGCAGGGTCAAGTAAAATTGTGAAAAGTGACAAATATGTCTTTGTAAACGATAAGAAAAAAAAAAAAAAAAAAAAAAAAAAAAAAAAAAACAATGTTAGGAAAATTCTAATACAGAACAGTGTTTTAGGTAGTATTTTTTGTGAATCTTGTTTACGTATGCATTACATCCTAAATGACTTTAAAGAATTTTTTTTTCTTTTTCTTAAATACTTTTCAAAGTGAGAATACATACATTTTTTTAAGCTAAAATAAATGTGGAATTAAAATCTGGTTACAAACCATCATTTACAAACTTGTCTCAAATATATTTCAAGCTCCCGATACTTATTGCGACATTGTGCGAAAAAAATTATTAGGATGAGCGAAGCGAATCCTCTACTAGGCCACTCAAATTACATTTTGTCGTACACTTCACAAAAAAAACTATTCAGTACTTTATCTTCAAATTAAACACAAAAATAAATTATGATCTGTAGATTTGCACAATATAATTTTTTTACAGTAAAACGTAAAAAAAAAAAAATTATTTTAATTAATTTATTTTACATGCATTTCCAATGGGGACGCATTTTAGCAAATAAATAAATAATGAAACGCATATATTTTCAGGAAAAAAATATAAATCATGGAGTAAGTAATAATAGATAGAATCATGATTAATTTAGTAAATAAAATATGTTTTCATCATTCCGCAAAATCGTTTGCACAGATGACACTTAAACATATTAAAAGAATTGTATTATGGATTTTTTTTTTTTTTTTTGTAAAGTGGCAACAAAAGAATTGTAAACAAATAAAATTAATTTTTAAATTTCTTATATAAATGAAAAATTAAAAGAACTGCTTAAAGTTGTTGCCTCGATTCAAGCTCTTTATAAATGTATACTAAAGCAAAGTTGGCCGATTCAAAAACGACAAATGGACTTTAATCATTTCTTACTTTATCATTTGGATTTAAAGTAATGTTACGTTCTTATTTGTGGACCGAAAATGTTTAGTGAACGGTACTTTAGACTTTGTTGCGCGTATTAAAGAAAATCACGAGCCACCAGACCAGATATTGTGAATAATCATGGATAAATTTGAATACTACAGTAATTTAACTTATAAGAATTGGTGCATACCAATTCCCCCAATAATTAAATTCTGGAAAAATAGAAGCATAAATTGCTCAAGAAAACAATTTTCTTGGCAATCAGTTTTTGCAGTTATAATTCATAAATCCCAAGGTTTGACATTAGATAAAGCAGTAGTAGATATTGGGGATAAAGAGACACCAGTTTGCTTAACGCACGTAGCGTTGTCGAGAGTGAAATACCTTCAAGGTTTAGCATTTAATAGAAAATTTCCTTACGAGAGATTCTACAATATAAAAAATTTTCATATGCTGGTATTCAGAAAAAAAGAAGAAATTAGAATAAAAAAAATTACATTTAATAGTTCTTAGTATCAACGAGAGCAGATTTCAAATGTTTTTCCAAAAGAAAAAAAAAATATTTTGAAGAAATAACCTTCTTTGAATGTATTATTCTAAGATTGCTATCAAAGATTATTTGATGTGAATTACAAAGATTGAAAACATACCTATTTCAAATCATTTGAGATAACACCAGATGCTATTGGAAAATGTAAAAACATCTTTAAAACTTTTAGTTAAAAATTAAAAAAATATTTTGTAAAATTTTGCTTTGAAAATATTTTTATTTATACCAGTCTTATATCATAGATAAAAAAATCCGAGGAAATTCTTAATTATTTGGCTGAATTTACATTTCTAAAATTTAAATAGGCCAAAACATAAGATAAAGTTTTTGCTTAATAAAGATCCAAAAATAATATAAAATAATAATGTTATTTTCAAATATTTATCTTATGAAATAATACTTCGCGAATCCAAACAAAGCACGGCTTTTGCTAGTATTAGTTTCATCTAATCATATTAAATTTTTTGGTCTTATGAGCAAAAATGAAATATTCTTTTTAAAAAATAAGTAATTTTTAATCATACTTTCTCAAATGAACGATTTTATAATTTAACACTCATCAAAAAAGAAAAAACGATCTGTTTAGTTATTTTTTTACTTTAAATAAGAATCATAAAAACTGTTTTGCACTAATCGTGACACCATTTACAACACAGATAACTTTACGGTACAGATTATTGACATTTTTTATTAATCTTCTTGGTTTTTTTTTCTTTTTTCTTTTTTACTTTTTTCATTTTAAAATTAAAAATTAAATCTATATGTTAACTATGCACAAACGAGAAACATAATAATTTTCTTTAAAGAATATTATTTCATACCAGTTATAATGCCCAGTTCAGTACAATATTCAGTTCCACTTTTTTTTTTTTTTTTTTTTTTTTTTTTTTTTTTTTTTTTTAACAACGAAGCATATCAGTTTCATTTTTCATATATGAGGTCACGTTTATTTCTTTTCAACGCTTACTCAAAATTTATGCACCTTGTATTATCAGAAATGAGCACTATGTGACAACACAATCATATTTTTTAAATTCTTTTTCTTTTATCTGGTAATAATTTTTCAGCTAAAAATTAATGACTGAAGAGAAATTATTCTAGGTTTGTATTTTTTGGCAATGAAAGAAAGAAAATTAGTTAAATTTTACAGGAAAATTGTCAATTAAATCTGCATGTAAAATAATGAAATTTTGAATTATTAAGGTAAATATTTGAATAAAACAAATGTTAGCACATGTTCTTTTCCAGACCATAATCCATCTATATGCAAAGATACAAAAACATTAATTCATCCATTTTGAAGTTGACTTCATTCAAATTATCAGACACACTTTGACAATCATAATATTATAAGGATTATTTAAAATAAAGCATGTTTTTCAAAAATATACAGGATGAAAAAGATTTACCTGCACAGTGATATCTTCATATAATCCTTGCACTTTAATTTCTCCGCCTAAGACAGCTTGAGAAAGACTAATTGTTGCATCGGTATGAACATCGAATTTATCTCGTCGAAAATATTTACTTTCAACCACCTTTAAAAAAAAGACATTACCATCACTGATGCTGTTCAATAAAGTAACAGAGTAAAATAAATTAAATATAAAAAATATATACTTCAGAAAATAATTGTTGGATAAATAACTAAATTAATAGACAGATAAAATTTCAACAGACAAAGGTAAATGTGTATGTAAATTAGCTCTCTCTAGATTATGCCACACCTCTTTTAAATAGTATTATCTTCCTCAGTGACTGCATTCAGGTAAAATTAAGAGCCTGTTTAAGGCCTTTAAAAAAAAATGAACAAATATTCTATAAAATTAAATAAAAAAAAATAATAAATAATCCATTTAATAAAATGGCGCTTTTTATAAAATTCTCTTCAATAAAACCGCTCCTTGACAAAATTAATCATGGTAAAATAGTATTTTCTACAAAATTCCTTCCCATGAAGCATGATATTAATTATTTTATTTTGTTAGATTTTAAAGTATGTAGTATGGAAGCATAACAAAAAACCACAAACAATTAGCAGGATTTAAAGAAGTTACTTTTGATAAATTCTTGATTTGAATTTGAGTAGCTTGATCTCAGTTTCATTATAAATGTCATTTTTCATAAGAATAACTCCAGCTTTTCATAAAATCCCCCCTTCCCCCCCCCAAAAAAAACTGCAACAATTCCTGATATTAATTTACGGGAGAAAAAAAAAATGAAACAATGAGTCTCTGTTGCTTTGCAAAATGTCAACATGTAGTTAAAATCTAAATTTTACGTATTTTTTGGAATGTGTATATTGCAGGTGCTGATATGCCAAAACTTCTATAAAAAGCTGTAAAAGATTTTTTTTTTTTTTACCAATATGAATCTGATGAGTTATTTTAAAAAACTAAAATTTACATAAATATACAAGTAGAAAATAAGTCCTTAATACATTGCTGATTATGTGGACGAAAAACATTAATGAAGAGAAATGAGATATTGATAAAATATTTAAAATCCATTATTTCCAAAATGAAGCAAAAAGATGAGGGGCTGTATCCATATTCCATTGATTAGTACCTACACAATATTGCACGTACTACTAAATTTGGATACAGCTCCTTATCTTTTTGCTTTATTTTGGGAATAACGGATTTTTACTATATTCTATTGGAGATAATTTTCAGAGTTTTTAAGCTATGTTTTTGAGACTTTCACAAAAGTTACTCTATACATTTAACTAACATAATATGCAAAAGAAATGTTAATAGCATTGATGCATGCACAGTAAAAAATTATTTAGTAAACCTGGCCATTTATCATAGAATTCTTACTTTTTTAAAATTCTGATTACAGGCTGTTATGTACAATGTTGATTGTCATATTTTCTGAAAAGAACATTGAGTTTGATGAAGAACTCTGCAAATTATAAGCGAAAAACTTGTAAAAATTTGGGACTGTTTTTATAAAAACCTTAATTTCTCTACGAGTGTACATGCTATATTCATAAAAATAAACATGATTTATTAGAATAAGCCACTTAATCATAATCTGCAGTTTGAAATCTTTTGCTTCATTAGTTTTGACAGGGTTATCCAAAAAAATCTTCGTTTTTTTTTTTTTTCAATTTGTTGACGGTCCCCTGTTGGATTTCGGAGAAAACTCTTCGCGAAAATATATGACTAGTACTATTTTATTTATACATCTGGAGTTTCAGAGTTATCCCTCACGTATATTTTTAGATATTTAGCAAAACGTCTAAAATCGCAAGTGTCAAGATTTTTTTTTGCGGTGACTGTAATTTAGAAGATAGCATAAAAAATATAGCAGAGTTGCCCAGCTGTACATTTTCCCTTTAAACTGTACATTTTTCAAGAACATTGCACATTTAAACACTTCTTGTGCTACAATTTCTTCTGTTTTTCTCTAATATGTTTTACTTTTGATAATTAAGGAGATTTCCTGCACTTTATGTTTTAAGATTGTGTCAAAACTTTGATGTTGCTACTGAAACATTACATGGAAGAGACAAAAGCATCAAAAGAAAAAAAATATATATTGGTTTCAGATTTATTTTATTTTATTTTTTATTATTATTATTTAGCTATAATTGTATTCAAATTATATATTTTTTTAAACTTTGTATGTGTTTATTTTAAAATTGGATACTTATACTTTTGCAGGAGGAAAAACCTTTTAAAAATTGCTTACTTTTATATATATCTGTAGATTTGCATCATTAATTTGGCTTTTCCACGTTCTTATAGTCTGTAACCTAATCATGGATGTAAAATATTCTAAGGAGATGGTTTACCTTACCAACATTTTTTTTTTTTTTTAATTTTGTTCAAGTGGTGAACTCACTGCATTTCAATGTAAAAAAAAAAAAAAAACTCTAGATTTAATTACATTTAACATTTAATAACATTTTAAAAATAACTGAATTTTTTGAAAACCCTACTCCTTTTTTAAATATTAATATTTTTGTCCATTTTTATATCCATTTTCAAACGTATATTACAGAAGATTGCTTATAAATAGTTAGACACATGTAATATTACATTTAATATATATATTTTTACTGATACATATAGTGTAAAATGATGAGATATAACATATTTCATATACTTTTACAGTAAAAACTCTAAATAACGGACACCTCGGGAACGCAGAAATTGTCCGCTATTCAGAGGTGTCCGCTATTGGGAAAAATTCAGAGATTCTAAAATCGCTAAGAAATGCTTAATGTTTCATTAAATGACTTTTATATGTCCTAAAACCTCTAATATATCAATGATCATAAATTAAAATGATTTTTTAAGCAATAAAATTGAAATAAAATTGTACACACAATTGTCCACTGTTTATTACATTCTTATGAAAAAAAAATCTATTACTAAAGTTTATTTTTACTTGAGATTGCATGTAATTTGCTTTGCAATGTGATGCTGTTGAACATTATAGTGTTACAAAAAGGAGAGGAGGGACTGCACTTTTTCACCATTAAAAGCATAAAATTTCAAAATCTTCCGGGAGGCCATTTTAATGCTTTGGGAGATGTCCCTCCCACGCAACCCCTGAATTCAATATTGAATTCTACTTTTATCTGTGATCACAAAATTTGTGGCACATTGCCCAGATAAATTTAGAAGCTTTTTTACATTTTTTTTTTCTTGTTAAAAATATTTTTTCATCTTTTATCACCGAAAATTGTGTCCGCTATTTAGAATGTCTGTTATTCAGAGGTTAAACATACAAAAATTTAGGTTTTGGGAGTGGGGATTGGAAAAATGTCCGTTAAATAGAGGTGTCCGCTATTCGGGAGTGTCCGTTATGGAGGTTTTACTGTATTTTTAAAAAAAATAACAAGAAACCTGAAGGCTAATTCCATATGCAAATTTATAACATATTTAATAAAGAACATGCACAATAAAGTTTAAATCTTTATCTAAAATACAAAAACAGCCTCAACATTTTTAAAATATAAAAGTGAAGAAAATATGAACATGGAGAATATCCCATTTACCCCTTTATCTACCGACGGTACTTATAAATACCATTATAATAACTTACTATAAAATTCTTTTAATACATCAGTTAGTTATAACACTGTTTAGAATGAGTTACAGATACATTACTTTTTCTTGTTCCAAAAGCATTATTGGTCACACAAAACAAAAATATTTTTAAAAGGATGATTTCTTTTGCCTTTGTATCTTTTCAGCTTTCTTGGCATCAACTGAGGGGAATGAAGATTTTTCAATGTGGAAATATTTCTATATTTATATTGTAAGAACATCATATTTGTACATTTTATAATTCTACAAAATACTAATAAAATAATAAAAGTAAAAGATGTGAGTGGGGTTATAAAAATTGCACAAAATCCCTGTAAATTCAAATTTAATTAATCCTTCTAAATCATTCAATCCTGCTAAAATCTTTCAAATATTTTTTAAATGATTATGTAAACTTTTTAATTTAGTTTAAACAATTTGCATAAAATGCTTTAGAATTTAAAATTTTCATGAATTCATAATGCAGTAGATAAAGGGTTAAACATTAGCCATTTCTTTACATTTGTGTTGGTAACTGGGCTGCATTGTATTAACAAAATTTTCAATATATCATGATATAACTACTGTATGAATACTTAAGCTTTGTCAAAATGTTCACAATTCAGTAGGCTTTCATTTAATATATATATGCACACAATTTTGAAGTAAACTGTCTTCTTAAAGTAAGTCAAAATTTTAATTTATCCAGCAAATTATAATTGTCATATGAAACAATATTTAATTGATGCATATTAAATGTGCCATGAAAATTATGCACATTAACACTGGTCTTGCAGTCAAATAATTTTTGGGTCACTCTTCTCAAGAAATTACACAGTGTATATCTCTCTCCTATGATGGATAATTTGATCTCACCAAAGAGATCAAAGAAGAAAATCAATTGGTAGGATAATTTGGAATGCAAAAGAGCCATTTTTACAGTTATATTTCCTCTCTTTCTTTATTATTTTGGATTATTTCATCTAAATAACATGACAGTTATTTAAATTTTATTATATTCCAAGTCCAAGTACAAACAAAACTAAATATTCTACATAAAAAAATATATATCGAAGGGATTTAAAATGAGATTTTAAGAATAGTTTTAATCAACCTATTCAAATCAGCACACATGCTGTAAAATAACATAAAATACTACACACACCATTTTAAGTAAGGAACACCTTGTAATAAATGAACTTTATGACTAGGGATACACCAAACAGTGATTTTGGTTGAATACCGAATATTTGGCCGACAGGTGAACTGAATACCAAATATTCGGCTAGCCGAATAGTAATTCTTAGGCCGAATACTGAATATTTGGCTTTCCAAATACTTTTTATATTTCAAAGTTTAAAGGTATTAAAATGTTACTTTTTAAAACAATTTTATATAATATTTAATAAAAGAAACTTACATTTTGATAAACAAAAGTTTTTTATAAAAATTTTCAATATTGAAAAAAATCTGCCTTGAGTTTATTTAAGTACAATTATAAAACTTTTTTAATTAATAAAATTTTAAATTTCATGGTTTATTCTATGAATTAAAACAAACATTTTAAATTTAATGAGAAATAATTTTTAAAAAAATGGTCAAAGGAAAACTTTACAGTCTCTTAATTGTTCTTTTTCAATAACTCAAGGCAGATTTTTTTCATTATAAAGTACAACTACTTTCAACTTAATTCTGAATAAAGGAATATCTAGCTCGTAGTTCTTTTCTTATGAATGATGGCATTCTCCCCCACCCCCCCCCGCCTTGCATTATATCATATTTTACAGAAATCAAAGCATGCGAGTTGAAAATATGATTATGGTATCTTTGTTATAGTTAATGCAACAAACAAAACCACAAGTTGCCTTGATAGTTATTACTATTCTCAAAAGTTTTTCTTTCTTGTTTAAGGACTTTTATTTGGGGAAAGCAAGAAACAGATTATTTACTAAACAAAATTTAGAAACTTGCATTTGCACATCATTTATTCCTAAGGATAATCCTAGTAAATCACCATTTTAATCCTTCTCATGGTTAATTTTCTTAAGTTATATTTTACAAACAACAAATAAATATTGTAAAAACATTCTGTTTTCTTTAAATATGATTTTCTTTCTAATTATTTTAAATATATTTATAAATTGACAGTTAAAAGTAGAAATTTTGAAAAGTTTTTAAAAATGTGTTTTAAAAGGTTTTATTAAGTATTGAATTCGGCCAAACCGTATATTCGACAGGCTGAACAGTTTTATATTCGGCTTAACCAAATAATTGGATATTCAGCCTAATCGAACATTCAGTAACATGGCCAAATAGGCCCAATACCAAATAAATACCGAATATTCGGTGCATCCCTATTTATGACAATCAAAAATATGAAAATCAGAACGCAGACAAATTGAAGTTGTTTGTCTGCATTCAAAGTGTTAAACAGATACAGAAACTTAATGATGATACACTCATATCAATATAAAAATAATTGCAACTTTTTTATTGAACGTGTTTTCAATATGTTGAACTTCAAGTATAATCTTATAAAAGTAATTTTATTATACTACAAGTTAAAATTAATACACAGATATTCAATTAAACAATATCAGTCCATAAATTTAGTATCAATCTGAAAAAAAAAGCATAAAAAACTAACAATTCAAAGGTAACAAATAAATAAGAAATAAAAAACAAACAGATACAAACAGCAAGACCATAAAAAAATTTTCAAATATTATTTTGTAAAAAAAAAAAAAAAAAAAAAAAAAAAAAAAATTATACCCTAAATGTAACAAACACTTCACTGGCACCTGACTTCACTCTGACAGTCTGTCCATCTTCAACTCCTAATGGAAAAGAAAAAAAAAAAATCAGTAAACTTCAAAAATCTGGCATCATCAGAACCAAGACTACACCAGATATTTAAAGGAATATCAATAATAGTACTATATTTTTAATAGACAAGTTAGCTATGACTTAATTCATTATTAAGTGTTAAATATTTAAGAAAAGAGGGAAAAATACTTTAATTGATATTTTCTATGTTTTAGAAAATAATCTAATAAACAGTGAAATTATTTCTTCCATTGTAATTTCAGAAACATCAATTTTCTTTGTTTCAATTTTTTTGGGCAATTTTCACAGCTTGTTTTAAAAATTAAGAATTTCTATTTCAGAGATACTGTCTTGTTTCTCTAAAGCACACATTAATTAGCTAGTCCAATTTAAACATTTTTCTAGTGATACCTTTCCTTCTGCCAATTGTTCATCTTCATCTTCTGAGCTTCTTCTAACATTATTGTCAGTTCTATTCAGCTCAGCATCAGCGATCTCACTATCTGTTGAAGTGTTTGTTGTTGAAGTATTTTTCCAATGCTTAGCCAATCACTGATATCTATATTTTTTTTCTCACACTTAATACATTTTCAGATTTTGTGCACTCAATGAGTTCATAAACTGCGACCTTTCATGGGACATATAAAAGCCTGAAAAATCTTCCTTATCATTAACGTCACTGTTACCAAAAATTCATTATTTCACAAAGTTGTGTCCATTGCTAGACAACCGTGCAACTCCCAGAAAATTTGTTCAGAAAATAATTGTTTCTGACAAATGAAAAAAAAAAAGTCAAATATTTTTTGTATTTTTACTTTAGATCTTGAAGTTTTTAATTCGTATTCAAAAGAAAAGGAACAGAAAAATGGTTTTTAAGATATTTTTGAAGTTGCCAGATTTCTGAATGCTGGATTTTTGATGTCATACTGTACTAATGTAATAAGTTGACCAACTAGTTATTAAAATTACTGTTGATCATTGATTCACTAAATGAAAAAAGTGGCTACTAAAATGATGATCATGTAAATTAAGAAATTGGATGACAACTATGTGGTATTTATTTATAACAGAAAACTCTAAGGATTCTGGTGTTACTTTGATTATTTTTATCATCAGATACACAAATGTAACGATTGTGCTGCTTTTAAGTGACTGATTATTCTTTTAAAACTATGATATTCAGCTGTTGAATTATTTATGCAAATTATTTTTACAGATTTTCACGTTAATCAGTGGATATTTGATTGATATGAAAAAAGGTACTTCAATCGAATATTCAGTATATCTTCCACAGTGTTAGAGAATTTTGTTCTTTGATTACTGCTAATTTTACATACATAAACCAAGTTAAGTTAAATAAAGGAGTGTAAAAAGTTACACAAAACTATCAAATTCTTAAAATTCTTTAATTAGACTCTGTAATTTCTTATAAATAAAAACTAAACTCAGTTGCATTACAATCCATGAAGAATCGACAGTGGCTATCTCTGTTTTTTAGACCCTGGGCCCTGAAGTGCTATACAGCATGGGTCCCGCCAGGCAATAGGAGACCGTTAGTATTTAGTTCCCAAGCAAGCGTAAAACTCATTTTATCGACCTGGAAGGGATGAAAGGTTGAGTGAACCGTACCCAATCGAAAGTCAAACTCTCGAACTGTGGTGCTGCAGTCAGATGCTCTCACCACTCCACCACTGAATTTCAATTTCTTATTAATATGGAACTTAAAAAGATCTGCCTTAAATAAAATCTTATAAAATTCATCTCCATCTGATAATGAACTTTTAAATACACCAGTTTGTTTTTCCATAAAGGTATTTGAAGTTACAGTGAGTGGCCAAATTATTAATTACATGCCTAAACTTTTCATTGTGAAGAACAATTTTATTTTGTTGTATGTTACTGATGGATTCTTAAACTGCTTTCAGTATAAATGGACTGAATATGTAGAAATTTATAAGTAAAATCAAACTTTCTCTCATAAAATAGAAATTTATTGAGAAAACAAATCAACATGAGTATTCCAAGATAAATTCCTCAATATTTTGTTGAACCTTCTTTTACGAATTCTTTTCTTCATGACCTGCTATTTATAAATTTTTTTTTATACTTTCCCTTTAATTATTTATTATGATATCAGACCATAATTGGGACTTCTATTCAATTTCTTTCTTCTTTTTTTTTCTTTTGACACATTTTTCAGAGAATGGAATTCATCACAAACAAATGAAAACATTTAAATCACCAAATGTACCCATAACTTCCCTGAAGCATGTTATGCACTAAGAGTCCCTTAGTGACTGACGACAACAGTCAACTGCCACCTGTCAGTATTATTAGCACATAAACATTAAACCAAGATAGCCAAACAGAAAAAAATGTAATGTAACTAATAATTTGGTCACCACTATAGAGGGAAAAGAATTTCATTTAAAATATTTACTTGGACGTTAACAGACGTTACTAAAAGATTGTATGATGAAAAATACTTTAATTAGCTATCATTAATAAATGATTGAAAAAAAGTAAGAAGCAATTCTCAAATATATAAAAAACTTTGTGCTTTATTAGAGGAAAACCTTGCATACCAATGTTATTATTAAGAACAAATTAAAAAAAAAAAAAAAAAAGATTCCAATAATACCCCCATAGAGTTAGTAACACAATGAAACCAATGATATATTTTTCTCAATGTCCTTTTGCTTTAAAACTACTGATTAGTATACCACCAGAAAAATATCAAAGCTAAATTCATAAAATTAATAACGTTAAAAAGTGGAAAAGGGTAAAGCCTGGGTCTTGAACACACTGAACAAACACTGAGGTTTTAAACTTATTGTTTGCTTTGAGCAGCAGTCGGGAACATGTGGACTGGGAAACTGTCACAATAATCACAGTAGAAGAATTAGTATCTGAAATAATTAAGAAATGCCCCCTCTCTATGAACATGAAGCGAATCTTAACTTAAAATGTCAAGGTTTATACCTCTATTACAATTATACATCTGCAGCATGAAAAGACATTTTTCTAAAATTAATCCTGTATGTTTTAGAAAAATCAGCCACGTTATTTGTTCAAACAACACAACTTCTGGAAAAAAGCAAATATCAATATCAAAAGTACTTATAATTGCTAAAATGTTAATCACTGTCTTATAAATATCTACATACCGAATTCCAAATTGAGTAATGGGGGGAAAAAAAAGAAAAGAAAGAAAGGAAAATTTCATTACCATAAAAAGATATACAGTTCGTATTTACCTGCAGGTACATTTATTCGAAGACCCCTCTGCTGCACAGACATGCCTTTTCCCATGCAATGAGGACAGGGATACCTATTAAACATTCCAGTACCATGACATTTCCGACAGGTTGTTTTCATAATGAATGGACCGGTAGAAATTGTTTCCTACAGGAAGTTATCTATACATAAAAATTACTCTGAATAAAGAATACATTGCATAAATTTAAATACGCACATATAATAGCAATACTACTAGGGTGTTATAGAATCATGAAGATTTCCTATATTGATTTTAACAGTTTTGAGAGAATGAAAAACAGTGATTTTCATCATAATAATTTATATATTTATGGTAGCAGTGAACAAAAATTTCTAATTGTAACATATATTAATACAGACCAAAAGGAACTGTTAGGGAAATAGTTGGGGAAAAAAGAATTAAAAAACAATGAAATAAGAAAGCATAGAAGAATATATATATATAAAAAAAAGCAAAAAATAGGAAACGTTGTAAAATGAGAAAAAAAAAAAATAAAAGGACAAATATTTGAAAAGAATCTTGAAATATGAAAAGAAATCAAATTTAAGGGGACACCTTTGAAACCACCTCTTCAATTTCGAATAATATTGTAATATATGTGGTGGCACAATACTTAATACTAAAATTTAAATAAATTTAAAAAAAAAAAAATTCTTGTAAAACAACCTATTTTACTAAAATTTATTATTATTATTATTATTATTATTATTATTATTATTATTATTATTATTATTATTATTTGTTAAATTTAACTTAAAAAAAATTTTTCTACTTTTTTAAATATGAATACTGATATTTCAATTTTTCCCCCACATCCATATGCAACATAAAACTGTGCATGGATTTTTACATGTTTGGAATTTTATACTTAACATGATTTTTTGTTATATTAAAAATGTATCTTGTGTATATTAAAAATGAAGAAAATTCAACAAACTTTCAATTTGAATAATTTTTACAAAATAATTATACACTTGAATGGATTTAACATCCACACACAAAAATATTAAATTACCATGGAGAACAAGTAAAAGAATTTTCAAATCTCTATCTAAAGTAGCAAAAAAGCCTTATTATTTTTCGAACAAGCAAGTTGTAAATATATGAACAGGGAGAAAAATCAGTTTAAAGTTTTCATTTGATTCGGTAATTGCGAGGGATCTATTAACAAAATTTTCAATATCCCACGATACAATAGTCATATAGGTAAAAATGAGGTGTAAAAATATTCACAATTAAAGAAGCTTTCAGTTAATACTGAAAAAAGAAAATTGAAATTTTGATTAATTTCAAGATACTGTGTTCCCTTAATATCATTTATTAAAAGTAGATTTATTAAACCTGCAATTATTTTTAATTTAAGTTTAAATCAAATTTGATATAATTTATTAAATGTAGATCATTCAGATATACAATTAATTTTAATTTAAATTTAAATAAAAATTGATATCATTTATAGTAGATTGATTAAACATGCAATTAATTTTAATTTAGGTTTAATAATTTCTTTTACTGTTTAAAAAGCTGCATTTACATGGGCACATATCAGTTTTTTCAACTGAAGCAGGAATATTTGGAAATGGTTTGTGTTTAAAGGCATTTTCAGGTTAAATATTCTGTTGTAGATTTTTAGAATTGAATTTTCATAACTGTTGCTTTTGGTCTATACATTTAAATTATTATATCTATTATATCTATAATACATTAAATTGTTATGCTATTTCTTTAGTTTGAAGATTTAAGATTTTTGTTAAACACTGAAATAACATTAAAAAATATCTGTAGGGCAAACTTTGTCTTGAGGATAACTTTTTGCAATGTTTTTCTATAATACTATGATAAATTTAGGAGATAAGGTGTGAACAAAAAATAACTCCATATTTATAATTTATTTCTGTACATTTAGTCACTATACTACAAAGCTTCCTTTAAAAGGTTCTGATAGGTTCTGAGATATGTGTTTGAATACCAGAGTAAAAAATGCTTTTTTTTTTTTTTATATCTATATTACAGAATATACATCAAAACTTGTTGTAAAGATCTTAAAAGATCCATAACATATTTAAATATAAGAACTTTTTACAAAATATTTAGCAGCAAAATAAGAGGAAACACAGGCCATTAAGAGCCCACACTAGTCACTAAAAAAGACCTGGATGATAATGTTAAGCCTATGGGGGTGTTATTTTAAAATATCTTGCTCAAATTTTAATATTTTTGAATGATGACTTAACATTATCATCAGGATCTTTTTGAGTGACTAGTGTGGGCTCTTAATGAACTTAATTACATATTGTTTATAATTTGGACATTAGGAAATTTTCTAATCTATAATCTACACCAATTCTCTTTTAAAAACTAAAAATATTTTTAAAAAATTAAATTAAAAAAAAAATACTATTTAAAAAAATTCTATTTTTTTAATCTTGAACGCAAAACATTCTATTACACAACAGTTTGTGAAAGGAAATAAAAAATTTAAGCTTCATAAAACTGTGATTTACTGTAAAGTCTGGCATATATTGCACACTCTTTATACCAAAAATATGATTGTAATTTACTTATGTGCATTACATGCCAAATACAATAATGATTGATTTAAAAATAAGAAAAAGATGACCCTAAAGCAATCAGCTTTAATAATTCATAAACTTTAATAAATGACAGCTTGAATAATTTTAGTTGTGTGAGTTGATTCAATTAGGATTTAGTAGATAAGTGGGAAAAAAATATTTTTTTCATATCAAGAATAAAAAGTGCTTTATTTTAAAATGTTTCTCTTATTGCTCTTGCTTCAATATACTATTCTTTGAAAATAGGAAAGTTTTTGGAATGAATGATTCCAAAAGATAAAAGCATTGCATATGTATGTGCATTTCAGGTTCCTTTATAAAGCAAACAATGCACATTATATGGCAAATATACCTAAAAATAAATTTTATGGTAAATTCTAGTAGCTGAATAATATTACCCAATACGACAGTTCACATAAATTTTTTGTATAGCTGTGATCAATCTAGTTACAAATTATTTAGATCTACAATTTAAAATTATTAAAGATCTATGTATTAAATATCAGGAAGATATTCTATATAATATTTTATTATTTAGCAATTTCCTCATAAAGTATGACAAGGTTACTTAAAGATGAGGCTATCTTACTGTTATATTGTGTTACTGAAGAAAAATTATTACATACAGAGGTAAACAACAGTACTACTGTGGCTGTTTATGGCATGTATAGCAATTATACAGGGTATCCAGCAAATAAGACCCTGGTTTTAAAATAAAATTTCTCAAAAATAAAGATTGATAGAATTATGCAGTAAACGGTTTGTTAATTAAATAAGCTGTAAATATGGTGTACAGAAGTTTCGAATGGTGAATATTTTCAAAAGATTGTGTTCTGATTGCAAAGAATGCTTGATTTGACATTTTTCTTGTTTTAGATTGCTCTCGGAGAACGAGTTTTTTGGCGCACAGTGCCATATTTTAACGATTTTTTATAACTAATTTTTTGAAATTTCAGAAATTGCTAAAATATGGCACTGTATGCCAAAAAACTCATTCTCTGCATGCAATCTGAAACAAGAAAAATATCAAATCAATAATTCTTTGCAATCAGAACTTCAGAGCACAATCATTTCAAAAAATTCATCGTTTGAAACTTCTGTATAACATTTTTACAGCTTATATGATAAACAACCCATTTACCACATAATTTTATAGATCTTTGTTTTTGAGAAAATTAATTTTGAAATCAAGGTCTTATTTGCTGGGTACCCTATACATTCTTGTTCTATAAAGCAACACTATTAGCTCTAATAAAAAGAAAAAACATTAGTGATCTAATGTGAACTGAGAGGGTGACAATATACAGGAAATACTAAATTTTAATAAAGAAGTGGTGGGCCCAGAATAGAATCTGATATCAGGTAGGCTAATTTGATTTTACCCTACCAACAGTTTGGTTCTGGATGACACTTAATTTTTTACTTATTTATTTATTTATTTTCATTGCATGTCAGGCTGACTCCCCCCCCCCCCCTTTTATGTGGGTCAGTTGACTTTAATTGTTTTGGATTATTCTGGATTTTCAAAAGAAAATATGGAATATTGTTTCAGATCTGCTGTCACTAAGCTTTTGAAATTATGGGTATCTGGGACCCAGGCACTTCTAAAAGAAAACATGTGTCCTTTTTGATAAAATAGATCATTTTTGGATCACTGGCTTATTAGAACATTTCCATAAGGTAAATGCAGAATTTAGTTATTTATTTATTTATTTGGATCCTGATATTATAAATAACCCCAATTTAACAAATAAAGTTTATGGTCCTGATGAATTCATTAAATCAGAGTCTGACTGTAATAATAATAAATTAAAAATAATGCATATAAATAAACTTCATAACAGGCATAATTTTTATGAAAAACAAATTAGTAAAAGTTAAAAAATATTAAAAAGTAAAATATATTTTACCATGCCTGTTGCATTACAATGATCACAGCGGGCCATCTTAGTTCCTGGCACACAACAAGTGCCACCACATTGAGGACAGGTATCAACAACATTCACTTTAACCATTTTCTCACATCCTCTGGCAGCTTCATGGAATTCAAGCTTTAAATTAACCTACAATCAAGAATATTTTTTAAACAACCATTTTAATAAGCTACACAGTCAATAAAATGCTACTTCATCAAAAGTTACTTATTATAAATAGACAGGCCAAGCCATAGGTCTATAAATCAGGTCATCAGTGAAGAAAAAAAAAACTAATATTGCATAAAAAGAAGAGATTTAAAAGCCCAAATTCTGACTGCTGTGTAAAATTCTATCACTATTTATGTTTAAATAATTTATGCGACCTCTTGATGAAATATGTGAATTTTTTTTTACAACTATTTGATGAGAGTCATAATGTTTTGCTTGAAAGATTGGCTAGAATTCTCAATTATTTATTCGTAGACCATTTGATGAAATTCTTGAAAGCAAATAAACACACATTTTTTTTTTTTTTTTTTTTCAGGATTTTGAAAAAATTGCTGATTTATTATTTTAATAATAAAAAAAGTTGAAATCTGTCAAAAATCCAGAAAATGGCATCCTTGTGAGTGATTGGTGGCAAACTCGATTTCTTTAGAGATTTATTGAAGATTATTGTAATTTTTTACAATGACCAGTTAACAAATTTCATAGTTTTCTTTTCTGTCTGACTGACAAATTCCTTTTTTTTACCTATTTATTTGAGACCACATGATAAAATTTTGAATTTTTCATATTCAGATATGAAGTGTTTCACTATTTTCTGGCTTTTTTATGAGCTATTAATTCCAAAATACTGATTTTGTAAAATTTTACAAAAATAAATGATTTACAGAATTTCACAAATATATATATATATATACTAATGAAAAAATCACGACCGTTAGAGCTATAGTACAAAACTTTTGTTTTTTAAAAATGTTATATTTCAGAACGTTTTTTTTATATTTGAGAAATTTTAGGATAAGTACAAGGCCTTGCATATGGGCTGTAATCTGTAAAAAGCCTCAAATCCACATAATATTTGAAACCAAACTGCGTAGATTAGTAGTCTTCAACTGTATCTACAAGCTATTTAAATTGCACTGCTATTGAGTAATTAAAATATTTTATGTAAATTAAAGGGGATTTTAAGGAGATATTTTATGTTTTTATGAAAATTAAAGAGGGGGATTAAAAAAATTACTGTCAGAACCGTTAAAACATTTATTAAACCTTAAAAAATATATGGTTACAAAGAAAAAAAAAAAATTAAATTTATAAATATTCAACTAGGTTAAAATTGTTATGAAAAACATAGTTGAAGGGAATATTATTTACATAAATTGCCAGAGATGATATAAATCTGATGAACTGTGAGATGCAAGCTATGAACATTTCACAGTAAGTAATAAATATAATTTTGTTGACCCTAATACTGGACATCTCACCCAATTTGTTAACAGATGAATTTGTAAAATGGCATAATAAATGATAGCACAGCACTGTTTACCTTTATTTACAATATAAACTCATAAAATTGAAGTGGCAATGTCTTTATCAAAATAAATAAATGTTTACTGTAATGCTAAGAGACATTTTTAATTACATACCTACAGTTTAAAGTAAGTTTAATTATGCTGTCTAATATTTATTTATCCTTTTATTTGAAGACAATATTTATATTAATACAGTTAAAACCCAGTTATTTGAAAAGCATGGGACCAAAACATTTTCTGTAAACCAGGATTCTATAGAAATTTTCAGATAACTGGGGTTCCATAAGAATTTTTGAATAACCAGACGGCTTATGATGAAAAGCTGTGATCATAATTTAGACCATTGTTGTAATAAAAATGTTGTGATACCATATTGAAACCTCGAAGTATTTCACTTTGATGTTGAAAAACAAATGAAAATCTCAATATATTTTGTAGGAAAGAAAAAAGAAATATCTTTAGTGTCTATCTAATAAAGTGTCCGAAATGATGCAAAGGACCAAATAAGTTAGCTGACTTTGTTTATTTCATAATGAATATGCATTTTTTAACACTATTTCTACCAGTGTGCAATAATACTTTTTTCGAAGTTTTGATTTTTACTTATTTTGCTGATGATTTATAAAGCTTCTAATTTATGTACCTTCAATTACAACTCTTCAATGTATTGAAAATGATTCAGAATTGTTTTTATCTAAAACTTACAAGTAAAATAGTAACCATAAATTAAAATATGTTGCAAGGTGTCATTTGAAATTGGTAAAAATTGTATTGAAAATAAAATTTTTCACATTTAAAATGCACTTTAAGAAATTTTAAGGTCTTTTGGTTAAGCCAATTTTTGGATAACAGGGGTTCTACAATATAAAAAAATCCATATAAGTCTAATTTTGAAATGTTATACTTTTTAACTGAACACTTTTGTACCAACAATGTTAACTTTTTTTAATGTAACATTTGGCATTAAATGTGTGGCATCGTGAAAAAAAATGTCCATTCTGTACAGGCAGGCAATAGTGAAAAGTCACCAAGTATTGTTTCATTTGGCATCATTTGAATTGCAATCTTTACTATGATTCATTTCACATTAGTTTCATGACATCAGGGTACACTAAATCCATATTGAAGCAGCAAAAATCTGATTTTGAAGCAGCAAATCAATTTTTGGGTCAGCAAAAATCTGATTCTAGAGCAGTAAAATCCATTTTTGTAGCAGTAAAATCGGATTTTTTGCGCTTTCTATGAATTTTGTGTTTTCTTGCAATCTTCTAACAAAATTTGTGATTTTTTGCGATCTTTTGACTGTGTTTTGTTCATTCTTTCACATTCAATTCAGTAATTCAGTAGAACCCTGATAATTCGGATTAATCGGGACAACACTCAATCCAGATTATCAAAAATCTGGATTATCCGGAGAATGTGAACCGATGAAATAAAATAAAACATATTTACAGAAAATCATCTTTACATTGAACAGATTCAATATTTACTGACAGTAAAAATGTTTACTTTGTAATTATAAGTTTTTAATCTTCTCTGTGCCAGTTGTGCAAGCTGCACGGTCACACATCTGCTTAAGATTAAATAGTTCGTTGAGTATAGCCTCTACATGACGTTTGACTGATCATCATTAATAGTGGCATTTTTGTCTGTATCATCTTCATTTTCATTTTATTCAGTTTTGCACAAAGCGATTATTTCATCATCTGAAAACGAGGTGTAACCTTTATTTTTTTCTGCTTCCAACCAATTGGTAATCACCCTGATATCAACATCTGAACAATCATCTATTTATTTTAACATGCTCACATAAATTCAGCTATAATGTATCTTTAATTCTCGTTTTTTATTCCTCCTTCTATTTCAATTTTCCACAAGTCATTTGTTGAAATGTTTTTTCACGAAGACAAGGAAACAGTCTTGACAGATCCCTATGGACTAGCAGACAAAGATCGGAGAGCGATCCTTATCATTCAGTATGTCTATATGGACTATTTTGTCCATATTTTTGCAATGCTCTAAGTAAAACTTTATTGTGCAGTGAGCTTTAGTTGACATTAGGGATGGGACGAATAGTGATTTGGCCGAATAGCCGAATACCGAATATTCGGCCAAATTTTAGGCCGAATACCGAATATTCGGTGGCCAAATACTGAATATTCGGCCAAATTTTAGGCCGAATACCAACTTTTTTTCCAATAAAGAAAATAAATTTTGATTATATATAATTTAAAAAATAGAAGCTCATTAATAATTATTACTCTTAAATGTGCTTTTAAATGTATTTTTGAGTTTGAAACACTTATTTTAACACAAAAAAGTTATGAAATTGCATTATATTGTTTCATCTTGATGTACATTAAGATATCATGTGCACAAGCATCAAACTGATTTTCTGTAAGTCAGGATGGTAAGATATTTCCATTAAAATATGAAGAATGTACTTCACTTTTACTATCAAATGATACTTTTATCCTTTCTTGCATTCAAAATTAATAATATTCTTAATCTCTTTCTCTCAGAAATCACACGAAGATATTTTCTGAAATAACCGTTAATAAAGTAAATTTGATCAATTAGAGTTTGTATCCCTAATGATAAGCAAATTCGTAAGAATGAGACGGTTCTGAAATCAGTTGCCAAGCTTTAAATTAGAAATTGCTTTAAAGCAAAAGGTTATGCTTAAAGTAGAATACTAATGTTAATAAAATCTTTGACATTTGAATTTGCGCATACAATATTCACTTCAATATTCCATTTATTCAACAAGCATTAAAAGGATAAACAGAAATTGATGACAACATGAATGAAGGAAGATATAAATTAAAAATATATACATAATAATGTTACATATTTAAAACAGTAATTATGCAAATAATTATTTAAAAGTGAAAACCGTAGAAAAAAAAATTATTCAGTATTTAGAATTTATGTTTAAATATTTATAAAACCATCTTCATAATGGAATTTGCAGACATTAATAAATACTCAAGTGTTTTAGAATAAAGCAGTTTTTCTTTTTTTTTCTATAAATGTTCTTATATCTTGAATTGTAAAATATCATTTCATTCTCTAATGAAGACATTTCTCATACAATTAAATCTCCAACTTGGGCAGCATTTTCTAAAATATCACTAACTTTTTTAGGAAACAGAAAAAGGCACTATATTTTTTAGTAATCAAATAACTGTATACTTTGAAAGGTAAGAATGAGAATGACTTCATGAATGAAGTAGCCAATTTGGATTAGAGAAAAAAAAATTGCAAAAAATGAAATTCTTTAAATCCTAAATTTATTTAGTAAGATATCTTTCACTATTCGGCCAGATTTTAGCAATATTCGGCGAGGTATCTCTAAATATTCGGCTACAGGTATTCGGCCGAAGTATTCGGTCAACAAGCCTTCAATATTCGGCCAACCGAATATTCGGCAAAAGGGCCGAATAGGCCGAATACCGAATAGTGGCCGAATATTCGTCCCATCCCTAGTTGACATTTCTAAATGGATTACATAGCAAACTGTAAAAATTGGAATTGCCCAAACATAAATGTTTAGTTGTTCCTTTCATAAATAATATTAAAGAATTAAAAAAAGCTTAAGGTATTTTGCAAAAATTTTCCGAAAAGTCTATTTTATTCAGAATATAAGGATGAAATAAATTTATGTCATAGAATTTTGCAGATTGCTTCTCAAACTTGAACAAAAAAAAAAAAAAAAAAAAAAAAAAAAAAAAAAAAAATCGACCAAACTGATCTAGATTATCCAGAGATCTGAATTAACGAGGTCCGAATCAGCAGGGTTCTATTGTACTAACATTCCTTTGACAAAATTGACATCTTTTTTTCACAATCTTTTGACAGTATTTGCTGTTTCTTTTTTACGGCATTTTGGCAAAAATTGCTGCCTTTTTTGCAATCTTTTGACAAACATGGCATACTTTTTACAATCTTTTGATAAAATTCACAAGTGTTTTTCATGATCTTTTGAAATTCATAATCTTTTAATAAAATTCATGTGTGTTTTGCAACCTTTTGGTGAAAAATGCTTTTTTAAATGATCCTTTGACTAAATTTGCACTTTTTGGACCTAATTCACATTTTTTCCCTTCTGATCTTGTCAGTGTTTGATCTTTTTACACAATATTAGCACTCTTTTAACAAAATTCATGCTTTTTCCACAATCTTTCAATAGAATTTTTTTTGTTTTTAGCAATCTTTTGACAGAATTTGTGAATTTTTTTGTAATTTTTAAATGAATTTTAATTTTTTTTTTCAGTTTTTTGACATTTTGTTTGTTTTTAGCAAAAATCATGTTTTTTTTTCTGCAATTCTTTCCTGAACACTGAGTGTTTTTTGCATATTTTTGACAAAAACCACATTTTTTTTAGATTTTTCGTCTGCACTTTTTGTTATTTTCTGACAAAATTAACGGTCTGGAAACAGTTAAAAACGGACTTTTTCTTTGCGCTTTGGATTGACAAAATCCTGCTAAATTTCATTTTCCTATTAAGTATGTTTTGCCACAAATGTAAGAGAAAATTATATTTTGGTGTAGATATGTGCAGCAATTAAATTTCTGTGCAGATAAGCACAGTACCTAAAACCCTGAGGCATTTGAATCACATGACATAATGGAAATATTGTTGTGTGATTGGAATGTTTGTGTATTGTGTTTCATTTTATAGCTATGAAAATACAGGATTTGCTGAAAAAAGAGGAAGAAGTTGTAAATGTTTACACTATAAAACTTTAAGGAGGGATTCAATCACTTCAAGGTTAACCATAAGCATAATATGGTAGATCCTGACAATGGAGTTGAGTTCATACTTAAAAAATGGAAAGACCTTGGGGTTGCGGCACAAGATGGTGGATAATTTAAAATCTTATTTAGCTTAATTCAAGTGGAGAAGGATAGCTGAGGATCTATTTTCTGATTTTAAGTGACATGAAGAAATTTTAGGATCTTCAACAATATGCGTTACTATTTCATAACTGCATTGTGAAATAAATACTTTGTAGTTTATGTTATGTTTTATTTAAATATTTCAGTTAATACATTTAAGGTATTTTTAAGCACGTTTTTTAAGATATAATACAATTTTAAAATATTGAATATATAAAATCAGGACACTTTTATGTTATTGGAATACATTTAGATATATTATAATTATCTCAGTTTTAATGGATTTTGTGCATTTTATAGACTGCTGCAGAATAAATTTCATGCTGATTTTTTTTTTTTTTTTTTTTGCTTTAATTTGGTTTAAATATTGATTAGTGGTTGGGATTTTAAAAATTTCATATATTTCAAAGGCTGTTGCACAAGGATTTGGTAAGAAAAATAGATTGGTGAGATTTTGGATATCAGTGGTACCTAACTAATAAAAAAAGTACCAAATTTTCATTTGCAAAAAAAAAAAAAAAAAAAAAAAAAAAAAAAAATACACACATTGGAAGAAATAACACAGGTTAGTGGACATGACATTAAAAAAATAGATCCATGGATTACTTAACATTATTGTTATCTAATTATAATAAGTGATAGCATTTAAAATTTACTTCTTCAGCTGCTCCATGTCCAAAAGGTGTGTCTGCATATTCAAAATCAGACATTCTTGGTCTAAAGTTCAAATCGCCAAAAATTTTTCTAAATAATTCTTCAGGATCAATTGTAGAATGGAAATGAAACTCATTTCCAGTAGGACTTTCACTCCGCATACCAAATTCAGACCGAGTGCCCCAACTGTCATATTCTTTACGTTTATTTACATCACTTAAGACCTAAAAAAACATAATTACCAAGTTATGCTTCAAATACTGAAAAACAATAATTTATATACAGTACAGCACTATTGATTTAAATATAAAAAATATCAAAAATAGACATAGATATTTCATTTGCAATAAAAGATGTAGAACCAACATTTTGGATTCAAGGCTTAAAACTTTCATGTTAAAAACTTTATAATTTTGGCTTCTTATAATCATTAAATTAAAAGAAAAAAAACAATTGTTTACTTTTAAGTATTAAATTTCTATGCCTTTTTTTTATTAATAATAATAATGAAGAATGTGAAAAAGCTAATGTCTTTATTGAAAAACATTTTATCAAAAAGATTATTAAAAAATACAGTGGTACCTTGGTTTTTATCAATAATCCATCCACAAAACAATCTGCAAAATTCAAGACAGACAAAAACTGAGGTAATTATTTTCATGTGAATCTATGTAGATCCAATTAAATCATTCTAAACACTTAAAAACACATACCAAAAGCACATTTTATGGAGCTAAATTTGGTATCTATTCTTTGAGTAATCATTTTCCTAACAAAATAAATATTTAAATGTACATTGGATATAAATATTAAAATTTGCTTGAGTAACAAAATTTTAGCTTTGAGCAAGAAGTTTCATAACCTTTTTTAGTTGACGGCACACTAAAAATATGAAGAACTGTTTGTGGGGCATCTGAATATAAAAAATGCAAAAATTCTATGACACAAAAAGAATTAGCATATTTATTTACAAAATTTATTCAATGAGAAAGCTCAGCATACTTTCTTGAATTAAATCAAAATGAGATTCTAAACTCACCAGACAAGTTTGCATTTCATCATGAAATTTTACCAAGTCTTACTGGCTTTTTGGACTTAATTTCTGTCATTAAAAATCCAAATTCAGAAATTTATGAAGATGCAAAAGGCAGAACATTTTTAGTAGCTTTCAAGCATATTGCAGAGTACACATTTCTAACAAGAAGTCAAAACTCATCCAAATTTTTCTCAAATATTATTGAATAGTAAAATATCATTTCTCAAATAAATAGGTTTTTATTTTCTGATGATGTCAAATTTGGTACTTTGCAAATTACAAATGGGTTCATATCACTATTCATATTCATTAACTGAACAAAGCAAAGCAGTTTTTAAGTGTTAAGCAGGTGATAAATAAAAAATGCATCTTTGGTACACCACACAATTTCAATTTTATTTCACAAAAAACTTTGTGGCACATTTGATAATCTCCCAAGACATACTAGACTAGTATGCCATGGCATACAGGTTGAGAAACACTAATTTAAAATAATGAATAATCAGTAAAATTTGTATTGTATTTAATTTAATTTTTCTTTAGTTAAAATTTTCTTTAATCTTAGTTATTATATATATATTTAAAAAAAATGTTGCATTATTTTTCTTTTCCACTGTAAATTCTGTACAGTTTATTCCTAATTTATAGTCAGATTTTATAAAATAATTTTTTTTATACAAATTTCATAAATTTAAGTTGATTTTGATTTAATGAATGAACGAAGTGTTTATGTATAATGATGAGACTTAATTAAATGGATGTTTCACTGTATAAACCAGTGTTTCTCAACCTTTTTAGGTTGATAGCACACTAAACATATGAGGAATTATTAGTGGCCTACCTGAATAATAAAAAATGTAAAAGTTCTATCTATATACAAAAAGAATTACCATAATTCAGGGAAGGAATGCTGTGGTGTTTACAAGCTTAAAAGTTAAAATTTACCAAATACAGCACCAAGGTGGCATTTTACAAAAATTTGGAGTGAAATATTCAGTATTTCTCAAAAAGAAGAAAAAAACACTTCATTTTCTTTCTTTCTTTCCCCATGATTGCGATATTGCCAATTGAAAATCAGTGAATGCAATCATGGGTCTGACCAGACTTTTCTCACAGCGTCCTGTTTTTGTGAAATTGTGAATTTTTTCTGATATTTGTGAAAATTCTAGTCAGAATTTTGTGGATTTTAAATTATCGGTATCTTCAAGTTCTATTTTTAATACATAAAAAGCTAAGTAATATGCTCTTTGATGAGTTCAACTGCTTATTTGCAAGCCAGATTCTATTATTAAATGATTAAATTTGTGAAAAGTGCAATTTGAGGGTGAAAAAATTCTGTGAAAAGTCTATTTCAGAGAAAAAAAAATTTGTGAAGGGTCCTGTTTTAAGATAAATTATCTTGTGAAGGGTCCTTTAAAGGACTAAAATTTTCTTAAACCTAAACCTGGCAATACATTATGAATCATCCTTTTAAAAGAAATATATTGAATAGAGGTAAGCAGGGGGGGGGGGGCAATAGAAGCTTGCTTTCATTGCACTGTGCTGCAGAAACATAATATCATAAAATTGTTTTTTGTGAATTTTGCAGCTGAAATTTCTTTTTTGATGATACATTTTAGTTCAGTTACAAATCATTGTTATATCCACAGGAAAGAAAATATTTTGTTAATGTTATCAATTATTTCAACTTTTATCATAACAATGTCATGTCTCATTACAAAAGGATTTTGAAATTCAATTTCTTCTGACAACCTGTCAACACAGATTTTTTACATCTTTTTGATTATTTATTAAATAATAATTTAGAATGGTCAGAATAAACAAATTTTAAATTCTCTGCTATAACAATCCCCATTACTGTGAAATTTCAAAGCTTTCATTCTTAGTCTTACGACAATAAAGTAAAAAGTACGAAAGAAAATAAATGCAATTCATTGACATAATATTTTATTTATTAACTTTCTGGATCATTCATGTTTATGTAGCTGAAATCATCTACTTCATTAAAAATGCTATTTATTTTTGATTTGTTAATATTATTTATAGAATAAACTTAATCAATTAAGTATCAGCAATGGAGGTTGTTTCACTAGAAGCCAAAAGTTGCCGGATACCAAATCCATTGTTTTTTCTTCATTAAAGATCCACCAAAAACTTTCTTTTGTCCAAAGTTATTAAGCACTTCACGTAAATATTGCTTAGCTAGTTAATAGCTGTTATTAGCAACATGTATACAAATAATTCATGTACCTTAAAATTCCAAAAAACAGACTTCGAACCCCCTACTCCTGATAATATAACACATTGACAAAAATGAGATAGAGGTTCATAAAAGAAATTTTCTATAAATTTTCCTCATTCATTTATTAACATTAATACCTAAAAACAGTAAGATACATTTTGTAAATATTTAGAAATTTTTAAAAAAAGTGCTCAAGAAAGTTTAAAATTTTTTTCAATAAACAAAAACAAGAGAGAAATTATTCAAACTCTTCTATTACTATAAAAAGAATTTCCTGAATGTGTCATTAAATTTATGTTGTTTGAGCAGGGAAATAGAAATTATTAAGCTACAAAACAAAAAGAAAAGAAACAATAAATAAAGCCTACTTTCTTTCTTTTTATTAAAAAAATAATAGCTATCTTCTCTGAAAATTTACTAATTTCATTCACGTTTTGAGCAAGTCGCAATAATAGTAAATTAGGCTGTGTAAAAATTTTTTATTCAAATATAATAAATTATTAAGAAGTTACAGTGCCCTACAAAAAGGTCCACTGTAGAACAAATCCAAAGAAAAACAAGAGAACTATATTAATTTTTCCCTTTTGAAAAAGGAAATTTGCTCAAAATTGGGAGTGGCAGTATTTTCTGGGTTTTACAGTATGTATTTTTAAAGCAATAAGACAACATATCAAAAAAGTTTCAGTAAAATACTCCGGAATCAAAAGCTCCAGCAAATTCATTATACTCTATAAATATTTTAATCTTATATAATTTAATTAGTTTAATAATTTAGTTTTTTAGTTTAGGTGTGGCATTTCTTCTCTAAATTATCTTCCCTACTTATTTGTAAAATTTATTCAATGAGAAAACTCAGCATATTTCTTTTTTAACACATTAAATCAAAATTAAGTTCTAAAGTCACAGAAAAATGTGCATATATTTCTTACAAATACAAAGAAAAACAATGTTTAATTATAAATAAGACATATTCTTATGATACCTCATAAGCAGCCGATACTTCTTGAAACTTTCTAGCAGCTTCTGGATCATTTTTATTGTGATCTGGATGGTATTTCTTGGCTAGCTGAAATTTCAAAAAATATAGTGAGCACTTTAATAAAAATTTTTAATTTTACTTAAGAAAGGTGTTAATAAATGATAACAATAAAAAAATAATAAATATAATAACAATAAATGACATTGACATGTTTCGGAACCATCAAATAAGTTGCATAATCATAATATAAATAAAAATAAAAGAATAATTCAAAATAAAAATATTTTGAAATTGTATTTTTATTTATATTATGAAACTTATTTGACGGTTCCGAAAGATGTCAATGTCATTTATTTTTATTATAACATTTTTCTTAAGTAAAATTAATTTTTTTTTTTTAATGTTCATATAAAAGGTGAATGTTTTAAAATCTGGTGATTTAAAAAATCAATTGTATTTAATAAACTTTTTAATATAGTGAGCACATTTTGAATATACATTGTACTGACTCACCATCAAATGAATCAATCTGATAGTGAATCAGTCATTAATTGTAAGTCAATTTAAAAAGCATATGCTAGTTTAAAAAGTTATTAAAATAGCTTAAGGTTTTAATTCAGTTAGCTCTCAAGTTCCCTTCACTAATGTTAATATATATGAATGTGGAATGCATTTGTATATTTGAAATATCTCCAACTTGATATATGTATGTGTGTAATCTTCATAAAAATGTTGCTTTTTAGGTGCATTAATAATTATATAAATAGGTCGCACCTACAGTCTTTGTTCAGTCCATCCGTCTGTCTGCATATAACAGAGTAAAAACTACACAACTGTATCATTTCAAATTTAAAATATATAATTGTTGCATAATTTTGTTGAAACATTTCAAATTTTATGAAAATTGGATGCATATAGATAGTTTCAATACAGGAACAATAAAAAGCATTCCATTACATTTTGAATAATGGGAAAAAGTAGTTTCAAGTGCATTTTAATGATGTTACTCATCATATTATATTTCACAGAAATCAGAGCTAGTCTTTTGAAAATATAGTTATGTTATCATCATTATTGTTAAAGTAACAAACAAAAATTCAAGTTTGACCTTGAGTGCAATGCAGTACAATGTACTTATGATTTAATAAGTTGATTATTATTACTGTTGCCTGAACAAAGATTTTTTGTCTTGATACATATTATCAACCCCAAAAGTTTTTCTTTTTTTCCTTTATATATATATATATATATATATATGGGCAAATTAAGGATGAAGTATTCAGCAATAAAACATAATAAACTCAATGATTTAATGAATGTGATATCCCAAGCGAGACTCATGTGATGATGCATGCAAACAACGAGGTGTTCTATAGATTTCAGCCATAGGAGTTCTGTTGATTTTTAAGGCAAAGCTCAGGGAAGTTTGATTGTGCTATCTATTATTCGGTTTTACTGTTATATTTGAATGTCATGTATATGTTTTATGTCTCTTAAACCTTTTTTTATATTTTAAAGAATATCAGTTTTGCTTAAATCATAAGTTATTCACTTAAAATAACCACAAGTTTTGGAGGTTCGTTGCCGGGATTTGAATGATTTCGATGATTTGAATTTGAATTTCATGATAGAAGCTATTTTGTACTAAGAAGAGGAAAGTCTAAAAAAAATGTTTTGTTTTTAAACTAAAATGTATAATATAAAAAAGGAACTGTTCGTCATATGTTTAATGATTAGAAATTATCCATAATCAAGCCTGCAAGATAGTGCAATATTTTGTTTTGTTGAAGAGTAAAAGAAAATAAATTATGTCCATTCTGAATAAAGCTAGAAAGGCGGATTTGTTAACATTGTGTGATGACCTAGGTATGGTTGTGCCTCAGAGTCCAAGAATCATTGATTTGATAAAGTTGGTGACTGAATCAAAGGATTATGAAGAAAATGTTGTAAAAGTTCGACTTGAAGTCATTGCTGCAAAAACAATAGAAAAAGAAGAAAGAAGAATAGAAGCCAAAAAAGAAGAAAGAAGGCTAGAAGCAGAAAAAGAGGAAAAAAGGCTAGAAGGAGAAAAAGAAAAAGAAGACTAGAGGCAGAAAAAGAAGAAAGATGGTTAGAAGCAGAAAGAAGATTAGAGGAAAAGAAATTAGAGATGGAGTACGAATTACGAAAAATTGAGCTTCAAGGGAATATGACAAATATAAGTGACGGTTTGACTGTAACTGGTTCAGGTATGCAACCAGTTTTATCTAAATTAATGTCACACTTTGACAGGAAGGGTGATATTACAGTAAAGCATCGTTTATACGACGATCACTTATACGACGTTTACATTTATACGACGTTTTAATGTGGTCCCGACTCATTCCTATTCATTTTAATGTAAAAATATATCTTTTATACGACGCCCAAAATCGTTTATACGTCGATTTTTCGATTTTGTATAGGTTTATTTTTGTTTATTTTTTTGTGTATTTTACGGACGAGCGGAAGTTGGCAGCTATGAATGACACCAAAGAGCGTGCTTACATGCACTCAACATTATTAAAATGTGAGCTGTGTTCGATTAGTCTGAAAAATCGGCTTACGTGTAACAGATTACACTTGGAGGGGTCATTCATTTTTCAGGGATGGTCAGCTTTCCCGACCTGTTTTAAGTTGCAAATAGACTATCCTTCTAACTCTTATCAGTATTGGCGACTTTTAGTTGGCCACGCGGAGTTTTTGAGCTTTGACTTTAAATGGAAAGGAAATGATGTACTGCAAATGAGGAACCTTTCGGTGAAACATAAATAAAGGTAAGCATATCTAAATTGCTTTCTAATCCCCTCCCCGTTTTTTTTTTTTTTACATATTTTTGCAAATCATCACGTTAAACATTAAAATTAAATGAAAACAAAATTAATTCTAGTTTTGGAAGTGAAAATCGATTATACGTCGTTATCATTTATACGACGTTTTTCTGTAGTCCCTTCGGCGTCGTATAAACGATGCTCCACTGTAGTATCTATTTAGATTTATTTGTGAGAGAAATTTCTAGAATGAATATAATAAAAGAAAATTCGGTAATGCACTTATTAAGTTTAATACCGCTAGAAATTGCTAATGTTATAACTATAGAACCAGAAACATTAACAAATAACTATGAATACGTAAAAAATTTGCTTCTCAAAAGATTCAAATTGTCGCCAGAAGAGTTTAGGCAAAAATTAATGTCTCATAAGAAAGAAAATTCAGTCACTTGGCACGATCTAGCATTGGAGTTAAGAAATTATTTAGAAGAATGGATTATCGGTCTTCATGTATCTAATTTTGAAGACTTAAAAGAATTAATATTAGTAGATCAAATCAAGAGAAGATTACTGATAGAAATGAAAGAACATTTTATCGATGATCTTTGACAAATTATAAATGTTGATGCATTAGCTTCTAAATTAGATAATTACGAAACGGCAAGACGTAATATTAAAAGCATGAATAGAATAATGCCACTTTGAAGAAAGGGAGCCAAAAATGCGCAAAAACAACACTACAAAACCATGGTTACCATCTCAACGTTATAATACTTTAAGAAAACAACAACTTACAGACAATACAGCTAATGTAAATGAATCTTCTTATTTAAATGAAAAGAACAGAACACAAATTATGTGTTTCAAAAGTAACCGTCTTGGTCACGTAATATTGCAGTGTAATAATGGGAATAATAAACAAATAAAAAATGACAGCCAAAATCGGAGCCAAAACCCTCAATTATCCAATCACAAAGAGATGAATTCCCCAGTAATCAAACAAACCAACAGTGCCAAACTAAATTGCATGATAAATATTGATATTAACGGTGAAAAAACACAGTTCCTCTTCGACACTAGAAGTGATATCAGTTTGGTGAGTTATGAATGTTATACGAAGATGGGCTCGCCAAAATTATTTTCAAATAATATCTCTTTATCAAGCATAAATAAAGTGGCTGTTTATCCAATAGGATACTTTCCATATGAATTAATTATTGATGGTTTCCTAATCAAAGCGAATTTGTATGTATTAGAATCTCTTGCATATGATATTTTATTGGGATATGATGTGATTAACAAATTAAATTTGGCGATAGACGAGAACAGAATTAACATCGTTGGCAAATGCAACAGTATTCAAGTAGATTACACTAAAGTTCAGAAGAATTCTGATATAAAATTGAATCATGCTGTCAGAAATAATAATGAAATGAAAACGTCTACGTTAGATAATTCACATGATGAAAATATTATAGTTGCAAATGATAATAATGCAGGAGGTAATTTCTTGATTAATTTTGCGAGCGTCATAGAGGATAATGAAATTGATTTTAATCACGTGAGAAATTTGAAAATAAGAAAAGAAAGAAATGAGAAGAAAGAAAATTTAATTAGTAAGAAAAAATTGAATGAAAGAAACAAGGTATCACAAATAGAATGAATGACTAACCTAAAAGAAAAACGCAATTTATTTGCATGCTCCAATGAAAATAAAAATAAAACGAAAGTTGAAAAATATTATAAACGGAAAAACATGAGGGAAGAAAAGAATATCGAAGGAGTAAATGCAGAGATTTATCAAAAATTACAAGAAGCATGATTACAATGATAGAAATGAAGAAAGGAAATATTATTCGAGAAATAATTTTGATGGAAAACGTCACACAAATAAAAATCGGAGAAAATATTTTGAGATACAGCAAACAGAAAGAAAACATGAAATTTTTGAAAAAGAAAGGGCTGAACGGTGTGAAAAGGATAGTATTAAATTGGAAGGCAAAACAATTATTAAAACAAATTTCAATGGTCCACGTAAAAATCTATATTTCTGGAGTAACGGTAATTATAGAAAATAATTTAACATGATGAGAAAAGTACCTAACAGATATGAATTAAATGATCTCGTGGTAAGCCAAGAAATGCAGTATGGGACAGGATTGAAAAAGGGAAAATTTCATGGACCGAATAAAAACATTAAAGTAAAGTAACATGATCATTATTATGCAAAGAGAATTGAAGACCATGGTGGACAACAAGATATCCACTATTGCAGATACATCAAGCCATGGGGTAATTTTCATGCATAACATGAGATGTTTTTGTTTTACATTTACATGCATTTTTGTTTTACATTTACATCACATGTCTAAATCAGAGTTTCCCCCAGGTTTAAAAAAGGGCAGGGCGCTACTGTTCTGAAAAGAACACTTTTTACATTTTTCAGGGCACTTTTTCATTTTAAGGACACTTTTTCATTTTTAAGGGCACTTTTATAGAGTTGAATCTAGAATCTAGTGGTTCAAAAAGTCATGAAAAAAAACAGAAATTTCATCGAAAAAAAAAAGAAAAAATAGGTAAATTTTGTTAAAAGATTGCGAAAAAACGGTAAATTTTGTTAAAAGATTGCGAAATAACGGCAAATATTGTTAAAAGTTAAAAGATCACGAAAAAACAGCCAATTTTGTTAAAAGAATGCAAAACAGCAGATTTTGTTAAAAGATCGCAAATAACGGAATATTTTGCTTAAAAAATCACAAAAAAATCAAATTTCATGAAAATATCGCAAAAAAACGGCAGATTTTATTAAAAGATTGCAAAAAACGGCATATTTTGCTACAAAATCGCGAAAAAACGTCAAATTTCGTGAAAATATCGCGAAAAACGGAACTTTTCACAGAATTTTCCATTTTATTGTGATTTTTGAATGAAATTTTGTGTTTTTTTGCCAATCTTTTGATGAAATTTGCCGTTTTTTGGAACTCATTTGACAAAATTTTCTGTTTTATTGCGATTTTTGGAAGAAATTTTTTCGCTTTCCACAATTTTTTGAGGAAATCTGCTGTTTTGTGACGAAATTAGCCATTTTTTTTTTTTTGCAAATCTTGCCGGAGATTAGTTGTTATTTGACGATTTTTAACGAAACTTGCCTTTTTTTAGCGATTTTTTGACGAAATCATCCATCCCACGGGACGCGTATGAGGCTATTTTTTGCGTTCAATCGCCGATTTTTTACGTAATTTACCTGCTATAGCGTTTTCGGATCATCGCTGGAGGGCTGTGATTTTTCAAATGTGGGGTAAGAAGGACGCTAGTTTTTTTAATGAATGGCAAGAGGGTTGCTAGTTTTTGGATGAGGGGCAAGAGGGGCGCTATTTTTTAAACTAAAGGGCAGGAGGGGTGGAGCGCCCCCCTGAAACCCTCTGGGGGAAACTCTGTCTAAATTTTTATTAGCAGCTGACGAGGTTGCCAGAAACGTCAGGATGACCGAGAATATGGGAATAAAGGATGAAGTATTCAGCAATAAAAGATAATAAACTCAATGATTTAATGAATGTGATATCCCAAGCGAGACTCATGTGATGATGCATGCAAAGAACGAGATGTTCAGATTTCAGCCATAGGCGTTCCTTTGATTTTTAAGGCAAAACTCAGGGAAGCTTGATTATGCTATCTATTATTCGGTTTTACTGTTATATTTGAATGTTACGTACCAAAATCGAAGCCAAAACCCTCAATTATCCAATCACAAAGAGATGAATTCCCCAGTAATCAAACAAACCAACAGTGCCAAACCAGATTGCATGATAAATATTGATATTAATGGTTAAAAAACACAGACCCTCTTCGATACTAGAGGTGATATCAGTTTGGTGAGTTATGAATGTTATACGAAGATGGGCTCGCCAAAATTATTTTCGAATAATATCTCTTTGTCAAGCATAAATAAAGTGGCTGTTTATCCAAAAGGATACTTTCCATATGAATTTAATATTGATGGTTTCCTAATCAAAGTGAATTTGTATGTATTAGAATCTCTTGCATATGATATTTTATTGGGATATGATGTGATTAACAAATTAAATTTGGCAATAGACGAGAACAGAATTAAGATCGTTGGCAAATGCAACAATATTCAAGTAGGTTACACTAAAGTTCAGAAGAATTTTGATATAAAATTGAATCATACTGTCAGAAATAATAATGAAATGAAAACGTCTACGTTCGATAATTCACGTGATGAAAATATTATAGTTGCAAATGATAATAATGCAGGAGGTAATTTCTTGATTAATTTTGCGAGCGTCATAGAGGATAATGAATTTGATTTTAATCACGTGAGAAATTTGAAAATAAGAAAAGAAATAAATGAGAAAAAAGAAAATTTAATTAGTAAGAAAAAATTGAATGAAAGAAACAAGGTATCACAAATAGAACAAATGACTAACCTAAAAGAAAAACGCAATTTATTTGCATGCTCCAATGAAAATAAAAATAGAACGAAAGTTGAAAAATATTATAAACGGAAAAACATGAGGGAAGAAAAGAATATCGAAGGAGTAAATGCAGAGATTTATCAAAATTTACAAGAAGCGTGATTACAATGACAGAAATGAAGAAAGGAAATATTATTCGAGAAATAATTTTGATGGAAAATGTCACACAAATGAAAATCGGAGAAAATATTTTGAGATACAGCAAACAGAAAGAAAACATGAAATTTTTGAAAAAGAAAGGGCTGAACGGTGTGAAAGGGATAGTATTAAATTGGAAGGCAAAACAATTATTAAAACAAATTTCAATGGTCCACGTAAAAATCTATATTTCTGGAGTAACGGTAATTATAGAAAATAATTTAACATGATGAGAAAAGTACCTAACAGATATGAATTAAATGATTTCGCGGTAATCCAAGAAATGCAGTATGGGACAGGATTGAAAAAGGGAAAATTTCATGGACTGAATAAAAACATTAAAGTAAAGTAACATGATCATTATTATGCAAAGAGAATTGAAGACCATGGTGGACAACAAGATATCCACTATTGCAGATACATCAAGCCATGGGGTAATTTTCATGCATAACATAAGATGTTTTTGTTTTACATTTACATGCATTTTTGTTTTACATTTACATCACATGTCTAAATCAGAGTTTCCCCCAGGTTTAAAAAAGGGCAGGGCGCTACTGTTCTGAAAAGGGCACTTTTTACATTTTTCAGGGCACTTTTTCATTTTAAGGAAACTTTTTCATTTTTAAGGGCACTTTTATAGAGTTGAATCTAGAATCTAGCGGTTCAAAAAATCATGAAAAAAACAGAAATTTCATCAAAAATTTGAAAAAAAAAAAAAAAGGTAAATTTTGTTAAAAGATTGCGAAAAAGCGGTAAATTTTGTTAAAAGATTGAGAAATAAAGGCAAATATTGTTAAAAGATCATGAAAAAACGGCCAATTTTGTTAAAAGATCGCAAAACAGCAGATTTTGTTAAAAGATCGCAAATAACAGAATATTTTGCTAATAAAATCGCGAAAAAAATCAAATTTCATAAAAATATCGTTAAAAAAAACAGTAGATTTTATTAAAAGATTGCAAAAACGGCATATTTTGCTATAAAATCGCGAAAAAATGGAACTTTTCACAGAATTTTCCATTTTTTTGTGATTTTTGGACGAAATTTTGCGTTTTTTTGCCAATCTTTTGATGAAATTTGTCGTTTTGTTGCTATATTTTGACGAAAGTTGTTGTTTTTTGAAACTCATTTGACAAAACTTTCCATTTTATTGCGATTTTTGGAAGAAATTTTTTCATTTTCCACAATCTTTTGAGGAAATCTGCTTTTTTGTGACGAAATTAGCCATTTTTTTTTTTGCGAATCTTGCCAGAGATTAGTCGTTATTTCACGATTTTTAACGAAACTTGCCTTTTTTTAGCGATTTTTTGACGAAATCATCCGTCCCACGGGACGCGTATGAGGCTATTTTTTGCGTTCAATCGCCGATTTTTTGCGTAATTTACCTGCTATAGCGTGTTCGGATCATCGCTGGAGGGCTGTGTTTTTTCAAATGTGGGGTAAGAAGGGCGCTAGTTTTTTTAATGAATGGCAAGAAGGTTCCTAGTTTTTGGATGAGGGGCAAGAGGGGTGCTATTTTTTAAACTAAAGGGCAGGAGGGGTGGAGCGCCCCCCTGAAACCCTCTGGGGGAAACTCTGTCTAAATTTTTATTAGCAGCTGACGAGGTTGCCAGAAAAGTCAGGATGACTGAGAATATGGGAATAAAGGATGAAGTATTCAGCAATAAAAGATAATAAACTCAATGATTTAATGAATGTGATATCCCAAGCGAGACTCATGTGATGATGCATGCAAAGAACGAGATGTTTTATAGATTTCAGCCATAGGAGAAAAAAGATCCTTTGATTTTTAAGGCAAAACTCAGGGAAGCTTGATTATGCTATCTATTATTCGGTTTTACTGTTATATTTGAATGTTACGTACATGTTTTATGTCTATTAAACCTTTTTTATATTTTAAAGAATATCAGTTTTGCTTAAATCAGAAGTTATTTACTTAAAATCTCACATATATATATATATGTATATTAGAAACTTTTATTTTTGAAAAAGCAAGAAACAAAATATTTACTAAACAACATTTTAGAACTTGCATTTCTATATCATTAATTCCACTGAAAATCCTAATTAATCATCACTTTAATTTTCCTCACTTTTAATTTTCTTAAATTTTGCTTCACAAACAGAAAACAAATAATCTAAAAACATTCTATTTTATTTAAATATGGTTTTGTTTTTATTTATTTTAAATACATAATGTATAAGTTGACAGTTAAAAGTGGAAACCATGAAAAGTTTTTAAAAATGTTAAACTCATTTTAAGTATTTGGTTTGGCCAAATACATTGATATTTGGTGGTATCAAATATCAATGTATATTTGATACCACCAATATGGCTAAAGAGTTTTATATTCGGCCAAGCTAAATATTCTGCTTAACTGAATAGTTTGATATTCGGCATAATTGAATATTCAGTAACATGACCCCAACAAAATTATATTTCATTATTTTAATGCTCCATATAAAATCACTTTAGAAAAATTTTGAAAACTAAGAAAAACAGACACATCTTTTAAGTGGATACAAAAAAATATAGAAGTGAAAAATATTAATTTCTTGAGAAGATATTTTAAATATGCACATGCATCAAACAACATAGACTTTATACTAATGAGGGGAATTTAAAACATGAATGATCAATCCAGAGCAAAAAATTGGAGAAGATATACATAAAATATTTAAGGCAAGTCTTTAAGGATGCATAATAAAAGTATGCAAAAGAGGCATATTTTGTATGAAATATATTAAATATGTCTTATTTCTAGAAAATCACTTTTGGAATAATAAAAATAAAAAATAATAATAAATTTTAAAAGCCAAGGACATCACTAAAAAAAAATCATTTCCATATTCAACACTTGGTCTCGTCCCCTTCCTACTCCTGCAAAAAAAAATGCTGTACAAAAATTACAATATAATGTATCAAACTGCAGATATAATTTGTTAGTTTTTATTCATTAGTTTTAGAGCCGATTTCCATTAACAGCATTCAGACCGGGCCGGGCTCAGGCCTTGCTTCTGAAGATTCAGGCTGGGCCAGATAGGCTTAGTTACTAATTTTTTCAGTCTTTTCTTAATTATTTTTCCTGGAGTATCGGGACGGGCTGAGCCTAACTTATTTTTCCGTATGAAGCCGAGACTGATTTCGTTCTTCCTAGTCTTCATGGACCAAAATAATCAGTTCCGGTTGAATCTTCCCGTATGAAAATCCTTTTCTCGACGTGGAAAAGACTGTTCATAAATCAGTAAAGTTCGACTTGGTCCAAAAATTTTTGCAAAATGGGCATATACTTTTAAGTCATCATTATTCTATAACTAAACATTAGAATTTATTCTTTTTAAAGAATCGTAGATCACTAGGCGTCTTAAAACAGAATTAAAGCTATTAAAAAAAAACATGATTATGACAGAATTTTCAATTAAACTGAAAACTGCAAATTTCTTTTAAACTGTTCATTCATGCAAAATGAATACAACAATGTGCAAGAAAAAAAAATATTAAACATTTACATCTGCTAAGAAGGAAACATATTTTTTTCTTTCCAATGTCTTAGAAGATTTTACTTTTACCATATACCATTTTTTAGATTTTTTTTTATGTATTAATAATACTAATATTAACTGAAACATTTACATACAACAAACAAAAGTTCATTAAAAGGGTAAATATTGCAGCCTATGGCACTTCTGCATAGAAATTATAAACATGAAAGAAAAAAAAAAAAAAAAAAGACCAAGATAAGTTTTTTTGATCTGAACTCTTCCGTTAGAGTAAAGGTCAATGCTCTGTAGAAATTCACCCAAACCGGACTGGATTCGGGCTGAATATTTAACTTTTTTCTGGGCCGGGCTGAAATTTTAACTTTCAGGCTGGGCCGGGCCGGACCAGGCCAATATTTTTTTTGTTCGGGTTTGGAAATTTCGGCATGTGCAGACCGCTACACTGCACATTGCACAATCCTAATTTAGACAAGATGTGTGTGTTATTTATGATGGCCAAAATTATTATTACAAGGGCCATTCAAAGAAATTTTTCCATTTTACAAAATGTTCTTGGCCCTTTTTAAAAATAGTAAAGTGCACTATAGTGGTACCTAGAGACTTCTAGTAATAGTTTTCTCTATTTCTAAATCTGTGGTCCAAGAACTAGCAAAAATGATAAAATTCTCTCATTTCTTAAAAAACAGGAAATTTTTTAACTATGTTGTAATTTAATTGTGCTTTTTATTTTTATATTATATCAGTTAAAATTATTGTAACTTTATTCACAATACCTAAAATTTACATATTTCTCTCTCTCTCTCTCTCTTTTTTTTTTTTTCTTAACTAAAAGAAATAATATATTTTCTCTTGTAATAGTGAGGGCCCTTTTTTGCTTCAAAAATGCCCTTTTTAGTTATTATTACCCAGCCCTTTTTGTTTTCTAGAGTAAAAACTACGCAAGGGATGTGGGCCTCAAAGGGATGAATAGGAGGGGCGGTCTTTCAAAGGGAATTTAACCTGTATTTATGGAAGGCAATCGAAGGTTAAAAAAAACACAGGAAACTCTCAGCCATTTAAGCCAGTGGATGTGATTAGGTTTGAATCCAGCACCTCCCATCTACAAGCTTTGACTTATGCGGACAAGATTCAGTACTGATTTTTTTAAATTTTTTTTATTACCTGGTAGTAAGCCTTCTTAATATCATTTTGACTTGCATTTCTAGACACTCCTAATATCTTGTAGAAATCTTTTCTTTGATAGACAGGAAAAGAAGCATGAAAAAACCTCATGTGATACATAGGAAGACATCTTACAGCACCTATAAATATAATATACATTTCACATAAAATAAACACTTTTTTTTTTGTTTTTTACAAATACCAACAAACATATCAAAATTTCAACAATTTGAATAGAAAACTTAATAAGTTCATTTTTTATGCAGTAATCTCTCACTTATATGTTGCCTCTTTCATGCGCCTCCCTCAATTATACATCAATTTTTGATAGCCCCGGATAAACATATAGAGACAGTATTGAATTCAGACACTTTTCTCCGAGAGAGATATTTCTGGCTCTGAGAGGGATATTATAGAATTCAGGGAGAGGGGGGGGGGGATGTCCATTTTGACCATTGAAAACACGAAATCTCAAAATTTCCGGGTTGCGGGGGGGGGGGGGGGGTGTCCCCCCCCCGGGCCTCCCCCTGAATTCAACACTGTATAGAGATGCTCAGCAATTTTTTCTTTCATCTATGCGTTGCAGTGTTAGACGCACCTCTGATCTCTCACTTATGAGTTGGAGAAATTTTAAGTTTCCATTTAGATTCGAGAATTATTCGTTGTATGAAAGTAAATTAGAAGTTTTTTCATTCGAACAAATATTGCTTCACTTGAATTAAAAAATACAATAAACAATAAAAAAAAAATGGCTATGCTTAATGTAATAATTATGTTTGTTCATATGGGAAAGTGTCTATGAAACAAGTACAGAAAATTCTTTAAATAAAAATAATTAGGACAAGTATGATCACACAAGTAAATGATTCATCTTTCCTTTTATGTAACTTATGTGGCTGTAAAATTAAAAGATAGAGCTTGTAGATAGAATATTAGTTATCCATTTTACTTTATTTTTTCATTGTTATCAGTGAATAATGCAGTAATTTTTTTTTATATTATTTAAAAACCTTCAGAACATAAGTTTTTTTCATACCCTACATGGGATTGTTTTAAATTTGTCATTTTGGTTTTATATGATTTAAAATTAATCAAAATATGAGTTTTTTTCAGATCCCACGTGATATTGTTTTAATTTTGTTACTTTTATGTTTTTGAAAAATTCTGGATTTCAGGAGGGGGAGGAAGTAGGGATGCAGAATATGTCTGATCCAGCAATCTAGGGTCAGGGGAAATTTTACAGAAATATATACAATTGATAAATAACTAAATAATATACAATTGATAAACAATTAAAAAATAGGTATAAAATAACACATATTATAAAATTTATAATATGAAAATATGGTTTTAATCAATTATTTATAATATTTAAAAAATCACTTCTTTTATCTTTTTGAAAAATTTGATAAGATATAAAACGGCCTTTTGGTCTCCTTTGCCAATCGCGCTAATCATAACAGGATTTGGAAATTTCCCATAAATGCTTTTTATTAATCTAAATTATTTGTGCCAAGGATTCTTAAAATAAAAAAATTTCGTCCATTTCGTTTAATCGAAACAATTTTTTTATTTAATTAAGAAACTGAATCGTCAAACAATAACATCATGATTTATACTGTGTTCTTAAATCGATTCAGGCAAGCGGCTTATTCTCCAAACTAACCGTCTCTATAAAAAAACATTTATAGCAATCTAATTTAACGAAAAATACTTGTGTAAATAGATGAATCGCTACTTGATATATTAACAAAATTCATATTATTTGGTATCAGCATTTGGGACAATGGGAAAAACTATGAGATGAAATAAAAAGTATCAGAATTAATGATTTATATACTTGGTAAATTTTGTTTTTCATCTTTAATTATTCGAAATGAAAATGTTCTTGAATGTAATTTATAAACACAGTTTTTAAAGAAAAACTGGCTACATTTATTATTTGAACTATGAAAGATTTTGGCTGGTCTATAACATAAAAGATTTTTATTAATAATTTCAATATTTCGAAAATTCATAGTCTCTTATTTGTACTCTAAAGTGGACAAACTGTAGAATCACCATCAATTATAAATGAACAATTTCACTTCACTTTTGAAACCACATCAATCATAATAAAAATTATTGCATCAGACTCAATTTGTTTGTTTGTTTGGAGGGGGGGATTTTTGAGACTTATAGCGGCTGAGCTGTTGTCTCGAATGATCCAAAGTCAGAAAACACATCAACAAACAAGATCGAGAGAGAGATTAGAAACGATCAATACTATGTAGGAATTTAAGAGTTGATATCCGAAAAGATTCAGAATTGCAAAATTCCTTGGAGAACTCAATGAAAGAGCGAAAACAAGCTGTGCTCAGCGTGGAAGGATCCCAACACAGATTACGATGCAATTGATATTTTCGACAGGAAAAAAGAATATGCTCTAGGGAGTCAGAAACATGGCACCTGCTACATCTGTCTTCATTCGTCAGACCGAAACGAGAAAGAATGGCAGGGGTGATCAACATCTTGGTTAAAAGACGCGAAATGATGACATCATCTTTACGATTCGACGCCCAAGTGTACGTCTGCTTGACCAGAGGGATATTGCCATGAGAACTAATATATTTGCTCGATCTGTACTGTTGGTTGAGAGTATTATAGATTTCATTCTTTCTATACTGGATGAGGTCCTCTGGTGAAATCCAATTCAGCAAAACGTCAGTGTCACTTACGCCTTTAGCGAGACTATCTGCTTTTTCGTTGAGGTGAATTCCACGATGACCTGGTACCCAGCAAACCCAGAAACTCGGAGAATGCGAAGCAATCCTTTGAATCTTGTTATACAGCCACAAAATGACTCTAGGAGACTTGAGAGAGACAGATTGAAGGGCGGTGAGTACCGATAGGCTGTCAGTAAGTAGAAGAATGGGGCGCCCCAAGGAGACCAGTTCGTCTAAAGCCGTACCCATGGCCAAAGCCTCAGCAGTAAAGATGGAGTTAATATTGGGAATTCTGTAGTAGAACTGAGAGGTATCCGAGCACCCAGCGATGGAAGTAATAGCTGAGACTTTGGACGCATCGGTGGCAATGACCTGCCAGCTGCTGGAGAAATTTTGCATGAAGTCCTGAAATAGCGGGACGATGACGCTGCCATCAAGTTCCTTATTCTGGAAAGGGAGGTCTTCTAAGTGGAGTTGCACAACTTCCTGCCTGCTCGGGAGAGGCATCTGGAAGGGAATCAAATGTTCAAGGCGACCGTCAATCTCTTCTAATATGGAAACAATGCCGGGGATGCTTTCCACCAAGCAAAACATGTTGCCCTCTTGAAAATCCCAGAAGGGAGACTTGCTGCCTAAAGAGCAATGCTTAATCCAGAAGCCAAACGCCAAAGAGTTGATTCTATCAGCCAGCAGGGGGGAGCCAGCGTGCTGTCGAAGAATAATATTTGGTACCCATTTCGGGAGGCCGAGAGCCGTCCTGAGGGCAGTAGTCTGCAACACTTCGAGTTTCTTTAAAATGGATTCACAAGCCGATAACAGAGTGGCCGCGCCATATTCTATAATACTCCGGATGGAGGAGTTGGCCAGCGTGAGAAGATGATAGGATCGGGCTCCATAACGAGTATTGCAGAGGGCCTTGAGGATATTGATTCGGTTAAAAACTTTCTTCCGGATGTATTCTGAGTGTTTGCGAAAACCCCCGCGCCTTGTAATATAAAAACCTAGAAGCTTTAATTCGTCGCACCACTCAATCAGACCTCCATTGATGCTAAAATCGAAGTCACAGTCTCCACGTCTTCTAGAGAGGTTGATGGCGTGACATTTATCTGGGCGTATGGACATCTTCCAATATCGGCACCATTGAGCTATTAAACGAAGGGCTTCTTGGAGTTTAGTTTGGCATAAGAGTAATGAGGTGTCAGCACAATAAATGAAGATGTCATCAGCGTACAGCAAGTACTTGACTCCAAGACCATCCAAAACTTCAAAGAAGTCGTGCATGAAGATGGAGAACAAGATAGGACTTAGAACCGCCCCCTGGGGCACCCCTCTTCCAAGGTTGCGATTTGAAGAAAAAATTCCTCTCCAGAACACCTTGATGCTTCTATTCTGCAGGAAACGGTGAAGCCAGCGAAGGATCAACCCTGTAATGCCAATTTGTGCGCACTTCAAGATGAGGCCGTCCACATAAACAGAGTCGTATGCAGCCTGCACGTCTAAAGATATCCCCAAAATGAATTTCTTATCCTTCTTTGCACGAACGGTGTCAAGATGTAGCATCTGCAGAGCGGTCTGGCTATCCCGGAATGGCTGGAAGCCAAGGTGCCTATGATGGAGGATGTTATTTTGGAGTAAGTAGTTACTAATGCGATTTGCAATCATGCGTTCACAAATCTTGCACATCACGGAGGTCAGAGCAATCGGGCGATATGAGGCAACATCTTTTTTAGATTTCCCAGGCTTCAAAATAGGGATGATGACAGCAGATGTCCAATTTAGAGGAATTTCACCGGAGCGCCAGATTTCATTATAAATTTGAAGTAGGTGCATCATAGACTGCTCATTCAAACCCTTAAAGAAGGCAGCACTAATCTTATCTTCACCAGGGGATAAGGATTTGGTGCGGCGGATAGCTTCCTTTAATTCGATGATCTCGAAGGGACGATTTAATTGGGTACATTCTTCTCCACCATAATCCAACGGAATTGGCTCATGAACTACGTCTTCGCTATAGTGGTCAGCCAAGACTTCAGCCTGAGAAACAGCATCGGAGATCAGAGTCCCATCCTGGGTGAGGCAAAAATGGGCATCAGGGGGAGAACAAGAGCGATTTTTTATCTTCTTAAAAACTTTGTATAAGATGCGAGGGTCATGTGCGTTCTTGCAGGCCGAATCCCAAAAATGAAGCTTGGCATCCTTGATGACTTGCCGGAGTTTCGCAGCCACCTTCTTATACCTCATCCAGTAGTCCATGGACACGAGTTGACGAGCTTTCCGCAGCAAAAAATTCTTTTGTTTGTAAAGGTTGTTGCACCTGGCTGACCACCAGGCAGGAGTACCTTTAGGATGCGGAGTATTAGATATCTTATGATTTCGCATGAGGTTCTGTACTAAATTAATGAAGGAAGTGTAGTCAGCACTTGGCTGGGAGGCGAGAATGGTATTAGCTTCTTGACAGATTCGGTGCCATCTAAAACGAGAAAACTGAGGATTAACAGGAGGCGAAAGAGTAACAGTGATGGAGACGGGAAGATGATCACTGTCGAACGGATCATCTACAACATGGATAGAAGAGCAGGCTAAAAGGTCAGCAGAGCATAACGACAAGTCCAGGAGGGAACAAACTCCCCCGGGAGAAATATGGGTTGGCGACGTAGTATTTAGAAGGCAGAAAGAACTATCTGCCAGCCAATTGACAAAATCTTCACTGCCACTAGAGCGATAAGGAGCACCCCAAAGAGGGTGGTGCAAGTTAAAGTCCCCCAAGATGAAGGAGGGACCCGTAACAGCTTGACACACCTTGACCAAATCATTAGTTACCCTGCCAGAGTTAGAGTAAATGTTAATAAGGTTAATGGATGAGCTGCCTTGAAGAATACAAACACCCATGATTTCATTAGTGAAATTGAGAGAAGTGAAGTCGAGAAGGAAAGAGGACAATGTTGAATTAACAGCAATAATTAAGCCACCACCTCGGGGGTCAGTTCTGTCTAAACGGTAAACTATTTTACCAGGGATGTTAAAAGTCTTGTCAGAAGTAAGGTAAGTCTCTTGGAGGACCAACACGTCAGCGGTGGTGAAAGGGGAACAATTTAGCCAGGCTGTTTTATTACTGACAGACCTGCAATTCCAATGGAGCAAATTTAGACCCATGGGGAAAAAACACAAAAAAAAAGATAAACACAGCTAAAAATATACTGTGAAAATAAGCCCAACCCAGGTGAAATACAGTTCGTATCCACCAATAAAAAGAATAAAAACCTTGTAAAAACAGGAAAGTTTCATCATCTTGAACTTCCACCCTGATTCGGGCGTTTCCGTCTTTCGGGCGAGCTGTCGCTTAACTTGGCTAAGACATTCATGATCATGGTGGATAAGGTGGTAATAGCCTCGATGATTTTTTCTGTTTGCTGATTGGACTGATTTAGTATGATTTTAAGCATGGCGTTAGTTCTATTTTCAAATATTTTTTGAATTTGATCTAAGTCTGTATTTTGTGAGCTTGCTGCTCTGGCATACGAAGTTGGTTCAGTTTTTTGCTTAAATTGACGTCTCGCGTCAATGAATGAAAGGAAATTTCTACATTTAAACTTAAGCAGTTCAACCTCCTTGAGGCGATGGGAGCACTGACGATAGTCCGCGCGATGTTCTTGGCCGCAATTGCAGCATTTCATAGGCTCTTGACATTGCCCCGTATGCTGAAAACCACATGTTACACATAGTTGATCGGTAGGACATTTCGTAGTAGCGTGGTTAAACTTAAAGCACTTTGTGCATTGTCTTGGCCGGTCAACAAATTGATTTATTTTTCTTATAGTCATCCACATTTTAATTTCAGGGGGGAGAGTGGTTCCCAAAATCGTAACAAGTACGGGAGAGACTAAGTTTTTGCTATCTTTGCGAATGAATCTTCGTAGTTCAAAAACATGAACGTTATTTGAGTCCATTATTTCTTGTCCAATCTCTGAAAGAGGAATGTCAACGGGGACATTGAATAGTAAGAAACGATTGGTTATATTTTCAAAAATAATTCTGGAGGAAACGTCAGCTCCCAAAAAAGATGACACCCGACAGATATCGATAGCACAAGACACATCTTTAGTGCTGAAAATAATACTGCCAGTCCGGGTGTATCGAACGTTATCGATATTCTTGAAGTGTTCAATTTTGGACCTGATTTCGGTTTGAACAGCACGGGGATCGCGCTTAGGAACAGCATTAGTCGAATTACTAGATAAGAAAATATTAAAATTGATTCCGCCATTTTTTGCTGCCATTTGCAGCAGAAAATCATTCGGTGCTAATAACCGAGCCACATTTTGATTATTTTTATCAAATTCCAGAATGCTATCTTGGGAGTCTAGCATTTCAACATTTACGGGCGTTGCATCAGCAATATTATCTTGAACAACCTTTAATATAGTATGCGACATGATAGAAAGCAGGCTGACAACTCAGCTTTAGGTATCCAATGTCAAAGTCAAAATATAAACAAAACACGAACAAGTCGAAAATTTACTACAAAGAAAAGAAAAAATCGCTTACCTCAATGCGAAAAGACAAAACGAATTAAGAAAATAGAAAACAAACCACCAGAAACCCTTAAAAACCAACACTCTAGCCACTGACTCAAAAAAACCCGCCCCTCACACGTCGACCACGTCGCCTGAGCCACAGCTATATGCTGAATATTCATCAGACTCAATACAAATCATAACAAAAATATAATTCACGGGTTGACTGGTTGATTGAATAATACTAGACATTTCTGTAGTGCCGGCAAGTCGGAAAAATTACCTGGTGGCAGCAGCATAGGAAATTACCTCACCCAGTTCACGGATGAAAATCTAGTTGAATCTCAATTCGCATATTGAAATCCAATCGATCTGCCAAGTCATATAGTCATTTCTTGGCGGAAAACCTCAAAAAAACCAATTTTAGTGGTTGATTCATAGATTTACCTTTATGTTTTCCTACTCCCAATCCTGCACACTTGTAAAAATTTGAACCATTTGCAGCAGCGTCACTCCACAGCTTTTATAGATAACGGTTACTTTACTGTGATATGGAGCATTGTTATTGGTCATAAAAGAGATATTCTATAAAAGCTCTGGAGTGACGCTGCAACAAATCGGTCAAATTTTTAACAGTGTATGTTTAGAGAGTTGTTTAACAGGATTAAAAAATTTAAACAAAACCGATAAAATATGAACAATTTTCAATAGATGTAAGCAGCGTTGGGTAAAATCTGATTACAAAGAAATGAAAATTGATTAACATGTGGAATACATAAAAGTAATTTCAATTAAACTTTTGAATTGCATATCCGATAATCGCGTAATGGATGACAAATCAATTCTTATTTAAACTTTGAAAAAATAATAAGATTAATTTATAATCAATTACGCGCTTATTTCGATTACACTTACTTTCTTCTATCTTTACAAGAAGAAAGTATTACACTCGTGAAAATTTTCGACTTCCGGTTTTCGACGAATTTACACAGAGATACCTCCAATTCAAAAATTCGATCTAAAATGATAAAAATGCAAAAAGTTTCGAAAAATGCCTTCCCCCCTCCTGCCGTGGGAACCAAATTTTGAAAGGGGGGGGGGAAGTATCATAATATGAAAGAGTAATCCGAGATCTTCAAGATGATATACCACATGACTGGTGTAAAAAAATGAAGATATTCCCCCCCCGCCCCCGTGGGGGGGGAGACATAACATTTACCAAATGGTTCGATCAAAAAACCACACTTAAAATGATAGGTATTGTAGAAATTGCTACGGTTTTAAACATATGTACGTCCCCTCTCCAGCCCCCTTTTTGAATTTTTTTTTAATAAATAATATTTATTGGAGCATGCCTGGTACGTAACAGCTTGGTAAGGCTAAAATACGAGAAACTTTGAAAATTATGTCTTAATTTCACAAGTTATTGTCTTATTCTCATGCTTCTTTCTGTACCTCCTTTCTCGATAAACCTTTCATTTCACAAAGCTTCATCGTAAAACTCTTCTCGATAAATACTCTCATCTTTGTTCTGAGCGAGAACGAAATTCATCGTTATCGAAAAAGGTGAAACCACGAGAGATTCCGTCTTTATCGAAGTAGAAATTCATCGCAAGTTACAAGTCCCTCGATAAACCTCAGATCTCACCGAGGTTGATTTTCATCGCTAGCAACGAGTTTCTCGAGATGAGATTTGCTGAAATGAGAGGCATTAACGAAAGCTCTTTTAACCATTCTTTAATCCCTTCGCGACGGGATCACTTTACGAAATTTTTAATGTTTTGTCACCGGTTTAAAAATTCAGAAATTTGTGCCTTCTTAAATCGAGAAAATGCTCCGATTAAATAAGGCAGAATTTACAGTATAATTTTACTGGTGGCTATAAGTACGGATTCTTAAGCCTATTTACGGTACGTATTCGTGTCGCTCGTCCCTATAGGGTTAATATTATGAAACGTCCTCCTTTTGGAGTTGAATTTTAAGGGGGGGGGGGTGAGGGGGAGCGATGAGGGAGTGAATTTTTTAAATCGTAGCTATTTCGACAGTAAATGTTACTTTTTATGTGGATTTTTTTTATGGAACTCTCCGGTAAATATTATTTATTAAATATAAAGATTTTAAAGTGGGGGCTGCGTTATTTTTAGGTGTATTTTATGAAAAATGAGTGAACCCTTGGGTGACATGTAAATTTCAAACTTTTTTATGGATCCGTCATTTTATATAAATATCATCGGAAAGTTTTTGCACCTATCTTTCATTTTACGGATCTTTCTCCTCTCGGAGTTGAATTTCAGGAGGGGGAACGAGGAGGGGGTAAATTTTTTAAATCGTAACTAGTTCGACAATAAATATCATTTTAGATGAAGAGTTTTTTATGGAACTCTCCGGTAAATAAAATATAAAGATTTCAAAGTGAGGGCTGCGTCATTTTTACGTGTATTATGAGAAAAATGAGTGAGACCACGGGTGACATTTAAATTTCAAACTTTTTTTTGGACCCATCATATTATATCGGAAAGTCTTCGCACCTCTCTGTCATTTTATGAATCTTTCTCCTCCTGGACTTAAATTTCAGAAGGGTGGGGGAAGGGGAGCGATAAGGAGGTGAATTTTTAAAATCGTAGCTATTTCGACAATAAATATCATTTTAGATGTGGAGTTTTTTTTTATGGAACTCTTCGGTAAAAATTATTTATTAAATATAAAGGTTTTAAAGTAGGGTCTGCGTGATTTCCGGGTGTATTCTGAAAAGAAAAAGTGAACCCGCGGTTGAGGAGTAAATTTCAAACTTTTTTTGGACCTGTCACATTGTATATTATCAGAAAGTTTTCGGACCTCTTTTTCATGATGTGAATTTTTCTCCTCTGGAGTTGAATTTCTCGAGGGAGGGAGGGGAGGGGGTTAAAGAGGGAACGAGGAAGGGGTAAATTTTTTAAATCGTTGCTATTTAGACAATAAATATCATTTTAGATGTGGTTTTCGAATGGAGTGCTATGGTTAATATTCATTAATCAATAGAAGTGATTATAAACATTTTAAAGTGGGGGCTGTGCGATTTCTAGGTGTATGCTGGGGTGAAAAAGTAAGCCCGCGAGGCAGGAGTGAATTTCAAACTTCTTTTGTACCCGTCATTTGATTGGAATTTTTTCGGACCTTTTTTCAAATTATGAACTTTTTTCCTCCTAGAGTTGAATTCCAGGAGGGGGAGGGGAGGAGTAGGTGAATTTTTTAAGTCGAAGCTATTTGGACAATAAATATAATTTAAGACGTGGTTTTCTGATGGAGCGCTCCGGTAAACATTATTTATCAAATACAAAAAGTTTAAGGAGGGGGTTGCGAGATTTCCGGGTATATTATGGGAAGAAAAAGTAAATCCATGGCATGGGTGAGGAGGAAATTTCAAACTTTTTTGGACCCGTCATGTGATATAGCATAGGAAAAATTTCGGACCACTCTTTCATATTATGAACCTTTCTCCTCCTGGAGTTAAATTTCAGGTGGGGGAGGGGAGCAATGAGGGGGTGAATTTTTAAATCGTAGCTATTTCGAGAATAATATCATTTTATAAATGTTTTTTGATATAAATCTCAGGTAAAATATTTATTAATTATAAACATTTTAAAGTGGGAGCTGCGTGATTTCCCGGTGTATTTTGGCAAGAAAAAGTAAACCCGCAGGTGAGGAGTAATTTTCAAACTTTTTTTGGACCCGTCATGAGATAGATCATCGGAACGTTTTTGGACCACTCTTTCATATTATGAACGTTTCTCCTCTTGGATTTGAATTTCAGCAGGGGTTGAGAGGGAGCGATAAAGAGGTGAGTTTTTTTAAGCCGTAGCTATTTCGAGAATAAATTTTATTTTAGATGTCGTTTTTTGATGGAGCTGTCTGGTAAATATAATTTATTAGATATAAACATTTTAAAGAGAGGCTGTGCGATTTCTGGGTGTATTCAGGGAAATAACAGTAGTGAAGTGTAAATTTAAAACTTTTTATGGACCCGTCACATGCTATATCATTGGAAAGTTTTCGGACCACTCAGTCATAGTATGAATTTTTCTTCTCCCTTCCCCTATTTGGCCCCCTTACAGAGACACTTTTCGAACAACTTTGAAATAATTGTGTTTTTGTCATTTTAGATCGGATTTTTTTAAAGAAACTTACGATACATACTTTATAATACATTAAAAATAATTAAGAGGGAGGAAAGAGTGCATTCCGCGAGGGGGGGATAGTTGGGATTCTAAGGGGGGCACTTTTCTATCTTTTTCTGACATCTCTCTCGTGATATATCATTGGAAAACTCTGTGACTACTATTTAATTTTATATATCTCCCGCGCTCCTTCCTCCCCTTTGCCCCCGCGGGAAGGCTCTTTTCTAAATTTAACCGATATCCGTCATGTGATAGATTGTTGCAAAGCCTTATGATCATTTATTCATATTATGCACTTTCATTTCTCCTCCACCTCTTTGCCCTCCGCGGAGTTCTTTGCATATATTACAATAGATAGTCTTCTAATAATGGGGAAATTGTAGAATTTATCTCAAATGTTGTACAAAAATCAATAAAAGATTTTGATAACATTTGCTATATTTTAAGTTCGTGTTCTTGCCGCAAATGATGCTTTTGATTATTTTTCTTTGGCCATTTTGCTACTAATTGTCGAAAAATTTAATTTTTGATATTTAAACTCCCCTTACCTTTTCATACCTATTCGCGGCTTTTCAACTTTTTGCATCCAGAAAACGCCGCATCATGGCTTTTCTACTATTGTGGTTCCATTATAGCCTTCTTTCGATTTGTTGTTGTTTTTTAAATCCATCTGTTTTCAATTACCATGTATTTAGTAAATTATCCTTTTTAAACATGTAATTGCAAAGATTTAATAATCGATTGTAAAATATCTCGATTGTAGATTCTCGAAATTAATCGATGACTTTATCGATTTTTTTTTTTTTTTTTTTTTTTTTTTTTTTACGATTACGTTTTTTATCGATTGTTAAATTTTCGAGAATCACCCATCACTATTTATGTTTTCAATTTCAAACACATGATCACAATCTTATATTGTGTACATCAGGGCTGTCCAACCTTTCACTAAACGCGGGCGCACTTTATCAAATAGAAATATTGAAGGGCGTCATTAATAATATGGCTGAAACTATATTAATTGACTATAGGATGCTGGTTGTCAATTTCGATTATCTTTTTTATACAGAAATTCTGCATTCATATAGAAGCATTCGAAAAAAGAATTTTTATTTTAAATTAAAAATTACTATTAAAGTAAAAATTATTATTCGGAATTTCTGCTAAATTCCGGAATTTCAAGTGAAAAAGGTTCAATACGGGCAACTGTTGTAGAGAGTAACGATGTGCATGCGTCTTATACGATGAACAAACACCTCGCAACATATTTTACAATACCTCTTAAAATGTGAGCGAAGCTCCATCTAAAAATAATTTCAGAAAACAGACTAAATCATAGTAAATTTAGGATTACATTTTACAAAAAGGGGGCACATCCAAATATTTTGTAAAAAAAAAAAAAAAAAAAAAAAGAAAAGAAAAATGAAAAGAAAAGAAAAGGTTAAAATTTAACGCCACTTAAAATAGAAAAATCATGTGGAATATTGTAATTGGTGTACATTATTTCAAATGTGTGTTCATTTTACATATTGAATTTGAATGTTATTGAATTTGGCTTGTATGCATAACATATAATATTAAACTATTTCCAGAGTCGAAAGAACTATTTCAAAATATGATATTTTATGTTGGTGCTTACATGCTGAATTTAAACTTTTCATCCTCAACTTATATTTTTATACTAGTACTTTTTACATACTTTTCTTCTGTCACAATGTGAACTCAATTGAGCCACTGTTTGGAATAAAATTTGTAGCATTGTTGTGTTGCCAGGAATGTCGAATTTAGAAAACTATTTTCGAAGGAAAGGAGGGCCCCGAAATGGCATTGTGCTTCCCACGGCTTCAAAGTTTAATAAGGCTCTGCCTGGAAGATCGTTTTTCTTTTTAAATTGTCGCAGAAACCTACCACGAATTTCATTTAAAATAATTACTGGTTTTAAAAAAGCGGACTAGTGAGAGCCCTGAAAAGTTAATTGGATTCCCCCCCCCCCTAGAAATGTTTAAAAAGGAAAAGTTCCTGTGAAAGTGAATGTAATGAGGGCATTTCCCTCATTCTTTTAAAAGCAGGCATGGGCAAAGACATGATTTGTTCTTCGAGCTTTTGTTTTGCTTTCTACTAAAAATCCATTTTTGTATTTCTTTTTTCGCTCCTTTAATTGAATAATTTTTATGCTATTTTGAAGGTAAACTAGGAATGGATAAATCAAAATAACCATAATTAACGGCATCATGTTGACATGAATATTTTCAGTTTTTATTTTTTTCTTTGTACAAAGTAGAAAAAGTTATTTTTCCTTTTTTATTTCCAGTAATGTTTGTTTTAATGCACACAAGGCCAAAACTAGAGGAGGATAGAGGGGCCATTTGCCCTGGGCGTAGAGGGCGTCAAATAAAAATTTTCTTAGTCGTTTGATACAAAAATGTATATTGGTAAATTTGAATATAATTGTCTTTCAGTTGAAAAATCCAAACGTAAAAATAATCAAAAGTAAAAGTAAATTAAAAAAATGTGCAACTAAAATAAATAAAGAAGAAAAAGTTATTTTAAACGATTAAAATTCAAGTGAAAGAATTAAAATTTAATAAAGAATTAAATTTAAAAAGAATTCTCCCATAGTTTTAAAATTAGTGCTCCAGTTTTTTCATGTTACCAGTGTATTCTCGTAAATCTGAGTGTCGTCTCAGACGAAAACACTTACACACTAATGTTAAATCCATGAAAGCATTGTTTTCAGAATTTCCACTTATATTTTAATATTTTATTTTATTTATTATTATTATTACTATACAGTTTATAACTAAGGTGAACCTGGATCTAAATTGCTTTCCAAAAACAAAAGTGTAACAATAAAAAAAAGTAACCAAACACGAAAAATTACAAAAACATAAAATTAGATATTGATCTGAGGTATACCATGTAAAAGAAAAAAAATAAAAATAATAAAATACAAGCTAGATAACTGCGGATAATAGTCAATTATGCTACGATTGTTTTAACATTTATAATATTGAAGGAAACAAACAAATAAACAAAAACAAACGAACAATGATATATCTTTGTAATATTTAAAAGTAGAAGCTAACAATCAAATCTAAAAAAAATTGCTGAAATACTCTAAATCAGCGATTCCCAAACTATTGGTCGCGATCCATAGGTGGGTCGCGGCGAGTGTTTTGATGGGCCGTTGAACAATCAAGATTTGTCACAAAAATGTAATTTTTATTTCCTCTGTTTAAAAAACATAACAAATTTATCAGCAAATAATATTTCAAGATAAAATACTTAAATTTCATCTTGATAAATGTACCACCAGAATATCCACACATATCCAAATCAACTTTGAATTCCTTGATGAGGTTCTCAATATGATGGAATGTGTGAACATGCTTTTTTTTTTTTTTTTTTTTTTTTTTTTTTTTTTACTTTCTTGTTTATGAAAAAACAAAGTATAGAAACAAACTGCATGTACAAAGTGACTCAGTATTAAAATTAACCACTTTTAACCGTGATATAAATGCCCTCATCAGTAAACAAAAGTGTCAGAAATTTCGCTGACGAAAATATACTCTTTTGATAATAATTAAACGTATTTTTATTTATCTTTGTAGTTTCTGTGTTGTTTTAATTATTACGCCATTTCCCCCCATTGGGATTATTATTTCTTGTTTTTGTTGGTACTATATGTTTCGTACATTATTTAAAATTTTCTTTTTTCGTGGATAAGATGGTCGATAGCTTAAACAGGTAGAACAGCAAGTTTAATACAGATTTACACTTTTATATTAGGTGGGTCGCGATTTTTTTTTTTTTTTAAACTTAAAGGTGGATCACATAGCAATAAAGTTTGAGAACTGCTGTCCTAGAGCCATACTTTCTTGATTTTGTAATAGTATTTAACTTTATAATATTTATTAAAAATTTGTAATTTAAAAAAATGCAAAATGTGCTTCAGAATAGTATCAAAGAAAGAGTCAGTTTAACCCATTCGTGCCCACCACCTTTTGCGCAAATTTTATTCGGTTGGTATCACTATTTTTAAAAGAATTAAGTTTAGTTCATTAATTACGAAAATGTTTCAATTAAATAAAATAAAGATTGCTGTTCTTTTTTACCGGTTTCAAAAACAGTGCTACATGCACCTTTAGCCTTATGCCTAGCGTCCCTAAAAAGGGACGCTAGGCACTAATGGGTTAATGGGAACAGCTATACAAAATGTGATGATGTTATATATATCCTAAGCTGTTAATTGATCTATAGAAAAACAAATAAAAAAAATGCTTTAACTATAGATTATGAAACACTTTCCAACACTTCCTGAAATCTTTAACAACACTTCGTTATCCAGAGAAATAAAGTGCTGCTGTCCATAGCCAAATATGTATTGCAATACTTTTGAATAACCCTGTATTTGATCTGTCGGTTGATATATATGCTATATAAAAAGGAAATTTAGTTTAGGAAGAAAACGTCTAACTGGTTGAAATTTTATTTCTGAAATTTATACTAATAGATGGAAATATAATTGAATACTTTTGTTCAACCCTATAACTTACCTAGTACCTTTATTACTCGAAAGTATTTTGTTAAAATTTAGTTCAAACAAAAATACCCTTTAAACTATTTAAATCACATTTCAGAAATTATCCTAAATTAGCGACCCTGTATCCAGTACATTGCGCGACCCTGTATATAGTTTCATTTAAATTCTACAAACATTTCTTAGTAAACTAAATGCAGTTCAACGTAAAAATGCATAACTTATTTAAAAATAATCTTAAAAATAATAATAATAATAATAAAACGTTTATATTTAGTAAAGTTTTCCGAGTTCTTTTGTGCAACCCTAACCCTTGTATATATAAACTGCTTAACTATTAGCATTTATACACACCATATAATGTGCATCTTATTTAGTGAAACTTAAAAGCGCATATCATAATTAAAAATGCATTTCATCCATACAACAGTCATCATCCATAATTACATAATAAATAGCATTTCGGATAGAATATACCATTTGAAATCTTTTGTATGTCCCTATAAATGCTATGCACTTCGCGTTATGCATGAAATAATCCATATTAAGCCTCGGCGACGTATGTAAATTTGATTATACATGAAATCGATTACCATAAATAAAATATGTCGCAAACAATTCCTCCATTTATTATTATGTATTGGAATTTTTTGTGTGGGCCTGTAAATGAGTAATAACTATTTTTTTTTCACTGCATATTTTATAGAACGCATTTTTTAGTGCATTTCATTTATGCATATAAATTTGAATACGTTGGACAAGATGTAACATCTTTAGAATACATTTGAAAAAAAATTTCTCCATAGGCCGTAATGTAACAGAAAACTTTTGACTGTCCCTGTAAATAAACTAATCATGGTAAAAACTTTAATAGTGTTCGTGGTAGGATAAACGCCAATAAAGTACAAAAATTTCATGACAATCCGATTATATTTACGAGAATTAGAGCGCGGCTAGACGGACAAGCGGCCAGACAAACCGAAAGCATAAACACTTTTCAACTTCGTTGAAAAATATTAATAAAAAAACAGTCACTTTGATAGTAATGTTTCAGATGACATTTTCGAATACTGATTTATTGACATCAATATATTTTTAACAGTTTCCAACAAAGTTGAATAGTGTTTATGCTTTCGGTTTGTCTGCCCGTCTGTCTGTATGGCCGTATGGGTAAGGCCGTCTGTCAGCACTCTCGTAAATATGGTCGGATTGCCATGAAATATTTGGACGTTATAGACGGTTGACGTTTTTATTTTGACGTTTGATCCTAGAACGAACCCTATTGAAAATGAAGTTTCTACCATGATTAGTTTTTTTTACAGGGGCAGTCAAAAGTTTCCCATTACATTACGTCCTAGGGGGGAAAATCGTTTCAAATGAATTTTAAAGATGTTACACCCGATAAAACATAGTCAAATTTACATTCGTCTACGAAGTGCACTAAAATATGTATTCTGTAAAATATGCTGTGAAAAGAATAGTTATTATTTATGTACACACAAAATAATACCATTACATAATAATAAAGGGGGAAATTGTTTGCGATATGTTTTAATTATGATAAATGATTTCATGTATAATCAAACTCATATATGCCGCCGAGGCTTAATATGAGTTAATTTATGCATAATACGAAGTGCATAGAATTTACAGAAACACACAAACGATTTCAAATAGTATATTCTATTCGAGGTATTGTATATTATACATATCATGGATGATGGCTGTTGGATGGATGAAATTCATTTTCAATTATGATATGCGCTTTTAAAGTTAATTAAATGTATGGACATTATATGGTGTGTATAAATGCTAATAGCTACACAATTTAGTTAAACAGGGTTACACAAAGAGTTCGGAAAGGTTGCTGAATATAAACGTAATTTACTTAAAGGTGGTTTTTAAATAAGTTATGCATTTTTAAGTTGAGCTGCATTCAGTTTACTAAGAAATATTTGTAGAATATAGATAAAATGATATGTAGGATCCCGCAAAGAACTGGATACAAAGTCGCCTGTGGATAATAATTTCTGGAAATGTGATTTAATTAGTTTAAAGAGCTTTTTTTTTTTTAACTAAATTTTAGCAAAATATTTTCGAGTAATAAAGGTACTAGGTAAATTACAGGGCTGAACAAAAGTATTCAAGTATGTTGTTATCTATTAGTATAAATTGCAGAAAGAAAAATTTCAATCAGTTAGGCGTCTTCTTGCTAAACTAAATTTCTCCATTATATAGTATGTATATCAACCGACAGATCAAATACAGGGTTATTCAAAAATATTGCTATACATATATAGCTATGGACAGTAACACCTTATTTCCCAGGATAACGAAGTTTCGTTAAATATTTTAGGAAGTGTTGGAAAATGTTTTATAATCTATGCTTAACGCAAGATTTTTCTTACTTGTTTTTATATAGATGAATTAGCATTTTAGAATATATTTTGTATCATCGTTTTTGTATAACTATTCCCATTAAACTGATTTCTTCTTCGATGCTATTTTGCAGCATATTTTGCATATTTTTCATTAAAATTTTTTTAATAAATATTAAAAAGTTGAATATTATTACAAAATCTGGAAAATATTGCTCTAGGAAAACTAGTCGTTGGGGGGCCACCGTAATACTTACCCATCATATATATGCTTGTATAATCTATGAAAATAATACATCTGAAAACTATTTATAAAATGGATTGCAATTTCAAAACAAAATTTAAACGTGTATTTATGTTTTTATTGTGCATAGTAATGCTGTATTAATGAGTTGCTGATGAATCTCTTTCGATAAATTATACAACACGCCTAACTACTCAAGTTGTACTGCATTGTGAAAAAGAAACATCCTTATAACTTCAAAAATAATAATCTGTTAACTAACAGTTTATTGCGTCGGATTAAGCGTCTCATTTCTAATTAAAATATATCTTTGAATTGAAATTTGAATGAAATACAGGGTCATGAAAAATCGAAGAATGTGGAAAACAGGATTACAGATATCTCGGCAACTAATAATTCGATCAACTTCGTTCTTTATGCAAAATCTTTGTTATTTTATTGCCTTTTACGATCACTCCTTAAAATAAAAAAATTCAAAAAATTTTATGTACCTTTCATCAGAACGAATTCTTCGAGAGTCCGAAAAAAATAGTTCCGGATAATCGAGGTTACTGATATTAAATAGGCTTCGTCCCATTCTTACATACTAAGTACATACAAAATTTCAAGTCTCTATCTCAATTCGTTTGGGAGATAGAGCGTTTACAGACTGACAGACAGACGACAAAATTTTTTTTTCTAAAAATATGTTTTTCGAAATCTCCAGTGTCGAAAACGTGTAAATCCGTCAGAAAATTTTTTTGATTTTCAAAACGATTGCAAGACTTACCCTATACTACGTATGATGGGTAAGTAAAAACTGTTTTGTTTCAAACATTAGCAAAATTTTAAATTATATGTTTAAAATACATTTTTAACAATAGAAAATCCTACATTTTTACATTTTACATCTGTTTGTTTTTTACGCATGTTCCTATATTTTGCAGCATTTTACAAAGTATTTTATATTTATCGTTTTAATCAAGCATGTAATTTTATATTTAATACAGAATACGTTACATAATTAGTACTTTTGCTCATTTTATTTTGTATTGTATATTAAAAAAAAAAAAAAAAAAAAAAAAAAAAAAAAAAATTAATCTTTACGCGGATTTTTCACAAAACGATATTTTTTTTACGTTTGCGTGTATAATACCTAAAAACTATTTTAGGTATAGTTTGAATTTTTTTCTCTTTATAAATGTTTATATTATTTTAAAAATGAGCTAGAATGATAAAGCTGTTTGAAAAAAAAAATATGTATATATATATATATATATACAGTGAAACCTCCAAATAAGGGACACCTATGGGACCGGAACTTTTGTCCCTTAAATAGAGGTGTCCCTTATTCGGAGTTTTTTTTATATTATTTTTAATTAATCGTTAAGAAGGATATAAAAATAACAAAACATTAAAGATGAAATTTAAATGTACCCTAAATGTATAAATTACGTTAATCAGACAAAAGTAAGAAAAGAGAATTAATTAATTAAAATTTTTAATTAATTACTAAATCCTTAATTAATTTGTAAAACTACTGTTTTTTTTTTTTTTAAATTGTGTAAATGCAAAAAGTATAAAAAAAATTGAAAGAATTTTATTTGAAATTATCAGCCAAGAGGAATTGTTTTGCAAATTTCAATTTTTCAGTACAAACCTTTCAAGTGTTCATTTACCACACTTCTAAATTTTAGTTCTTCACTACCAGCAGATTTACAAGAAAAAAAGTATTCAATTGTTTTGCGTATTTTAAAGCAACAAATCTCGACTGCTCTGCTCAGAAAATGGAAAATGTTTTGACACAATTCAAATTAAAATGCATATGCATGACTGTGGAAGCGATTTGGAATTGAACTGTGTTTTCAATTTTTTGTTAAGTAAATTATAAGCAATTTTGATTATGTGACAAAGACTTTTTTACCCTTTCTTATATAGTAATTCTTCTTTCACATGGAAATTCGGTTCAAAACGTCCGCTTTGAAAATATTTTCTGAAAAATCTATCACATTTTCAAAAAAGAAAAAAAAAGAAAGAGAGAAAGAAATTACTGGTCGATTACATATTTTCTGAACAACACTTCCTAGTTTCAGACATTTCCGAATAAAAATAAATTAAAACTTATGTCTTAAAAGTTGCTTTTTTAGGATTTGAGAACAGTCTAAAAGCATATGTATTGTGTTTGTTTCACAATTTTCTTTTATTCTCCACTTTCAGAATAATCCTCACAGTTTTCAGCAATACTTTCAATTCGGATAAACTCACTGATGTCGAATCAGAATTGTGGATGCATAAATTGTCGCTAACTGTGTCGTATTTGCTCTGTATCAACATGACTGTTTGTCTGTTTGATAGGTTCACAAAAATTTGCATTTTAATTTTCACCACAGACTTCTTCATTACATAAAATGCAAAAACCAGTCCCTTTAATCTCATTTTCAAGTGTCCTTTAAATCGAGTGTCCCTTATTCAGAGGTAAATACATTATACGTCCTATATCAAGGGTCTGGGACCGGAAGTTTTGTCCCTTAAATAGAGGTGTCCCTTATTCGGAGTGTCCCTTATTTGGAGGTTTCACTGTATATATATATACGATTGAATTCACGTAAAAATTTATAGTTTTTCTTTATTTTCTAATTAAAAGTTAACTAACCTTTATCTAATTAACCGATTATAAATATCCCAGTTCAAATTATAAATCGAAGTATTGTCTTTAATTTAAGATAAACTCTATGCAAATACCACGAAATTAGCATGAGATATCTTACGCGCAGTGAAATACTATCCAAAATAAAAAAATTAAGTTGCACTTTGAAATTGACCCATAGAATTTTTTAAAATTATATTATATACAAATAAACATTTTTTAAACATAGTTCAATATCACCTAAATATACTCAGAAAATTTTGTGCTTCCAGAGTGATTATCTTTTTTATAAAAAAAAAAAAAAAAAAAAAAAAAAAATGCTAAAATCATGATAAATTTAGTTTGTTTTATGACTGTTAAAGCCGTTCAGCCCCCTTTAAAAAATTGCCCGTTTTGGTTGCAGATATTTTTTAGGATGACACTTTTCTTTTCGGAACCAGTTTTACAAGTGAAAGTAATTTTACAAAAAGTATCTGCAGCCGAAATCGAAAAAGTAAAAAAAAAAAAGAGCGATGTAGAATAGGACCTCAGCTATCAATGCAAAATAAGTAATGATAATACTAGTAATAACAAGCAAAAACAACAACATAAATAATAATAATAATAATGTCGAAATGCAAACTAGCAGGGCCGTAGCTAGAAGTGATCTATAAGGGGGGGGGATCATAATTTTTTTTTCTCATTCTGACGCAGAAAGATAAATTAGTGCATATTCACATTGTAGGTACAATGTTTCTTATTAAACTGTTTAATAACTTCCTTTTATACTACGAAAAGTATAGGATGATGAAAATTTTGAGTGTATAACTGGCACAAAATTAAATATCATGTTAGCTTCTTATCTACAAATAGGATGAAGAAGTGTTGAATTACTTATTTTAGATACAATTTAGTAATTCTGCAAAACTGTGAAAGGGTCTCAAAACTAAATTAGATTTTTGAACAGAATTTCATTTGAATTTTCGAAGCATAAATTCATTTGGTGACCTTGGAATCTTTTCCAGAGGGGGCTCAAAATAGTTTAGGGGGTGCTGAGCCGCCCATAGCTACGGCCCTGTAAATAGCTATTAGAAAATAACCACCTCATAGGAGTAGCATTAGCTCGCGAGTGTCTTAGCAAGCTTGCAGGGACAGGAATTCTTAACTTGCTATTCTGCGTTGTTACATTTGCTGTTGTAAAACTAGTTTTACAGGAATACTTGCCAAGCGAATGTCTATGAGAGCATTGGCAAATAATAAATAAGATTAGGAAAAAACAGAAGATTTAATAATGCTAAATTTAGTTGTTTTTTTTTTTTTTTTTTTTTTTTTTTTTTTTTTTTTTTTTTTTTTTTAATAGATAAAAATAAATTAATTGAAAAAAAAAATAAATAAAAATATATTAAAACAATATAACTATTAAATGCACCGTTAAAACTATATTGGTGCGTTCTAAGACATTATGCATTCTATTTTAATTTCTATTAAAAATTTTAGAATGTATAATAAAATGATAAATTTAATAAATATGTTAATAAATAATAATAATAATAATAATAATAATAATGAAATTAAAAATGAAATAAATTAAATAAAAATGTGATTTTTTCCCACATAACTTTTGTCTTGTTAATAATTTAATTCAACTGAAGAAATATGAATAATTTTGACAACTATTTGAACATGCTTATTATTTACTAAATAGATCATTCGAATGCATCTTTTTTTAAAGCAAATAATAAAATATGTTACATTTATGTAATAAAAATATTTTCTTTTACTAAACAAATACATATTTACATTGGAATACTTCTATATATTTGCATTTATGTTTATTATATATATATATATATATATATATAATTTATTTTTTCAGATTTACTCGTTACACTATTTTTTTATTTTATTATAATTCAATTCAATTCTAATTCTTCATTTTGGTTTATTGTTTTATTGATAAAATCCATTGGTGAATCTTGTCTACTTTTAATGGTATTATATATATATATATATATATATATATATATATATATATATATATATATATATATATATATATATATAATTTATTTTTTCAGATTTACTCGTTACACTATTTTTTTATTTTATTATAATTCAATTCAATTCTAATTCTTCATTTTGGTTTATTGTTTTATTGATAAAATCCATTGGTGAATCTTGTCTACTTTTAATGGTATTATATATATATATATATATATATATATATATATATATATATAATTTCAAATTTATCAATTTAGCAAGAACCAGCACCCCCCCCCCCTCTCAAAACAAAACTCCCTTAAAATTAAAAATTTAACAATCAAGATACAAAAACAATAGGCTGCCAGCCTCGTCAGCGATGGGTTTTATTAGACAAAAGCAGCCGAACATTCGAGTTTACAAAAACAAAATATATTTAAAAGGCAGTGGGTTTCGGCCAGAGCGGTGAATAGCAAAAAATCAGATGTTAAACACCCGATGGCTAGAATTCACGCGCTCCTTTTATATTTTTAATTTATATGTTTTAATGCAGCGTTTCGGCGCAATTCACATGAATTTGTATTGTCTATTGTTGATTGTTTTACATATTGGATATATATATATATATATATATATTATAACCACCGCCCCTGCGTAATTGACATCTGCATCAACCTAAATGAATTCGACCAAATTAGTTTTTCCAAAATCAAAACCTGTTACAGTCGGCGCATTTAATCGGGTAACGGATAATTGCATACCCTGCTTATATGCATAGAATGCCGTGGAACAGAAACAGTCCCATAAGGTTAATTTTAAAAATAATCGTTTTATCGAATAACTAAATCGATCAAATTTTGTGAATCAATAAAAATGCGACGAAAGGCAAAATAATAAAAAATAAAAATAAATAAAATAAATAAATAAATAAACAAAGAAATAAATAAAACTAGAATAAATAAAAGAAATAAATAAAAACAGAATAAACAAAATAAATAAATAAAATATTAATAATAAAAAGAAGAAGAACAGAAATATTTTCTTTTGTATTACAAAAATAAGTTTGTTATTTGTAAAATCGAAGAGCAGATATCGTCGTAAAGGAATAAACTTAATTTTCTTAATTCTCGGAAGCGCTTGGGAGTGTTGATTTTGGAAACGCGTGGTCTTCTTTTATAGATGACCGTACATATAGCAACTCAAGATGCCAGTGAAACTTACTTGAAAATTCTGGAATTGGGGTACAACACAGTAGGTACAGTCAAAAGAATAAAACAAGTAAGAAAGATCATGCGTTAAGCATAGATTATGAAACACTTTCCAACGCTTCCTGAAATCTTTAACAAAACTTTGTTATTTAGGGAAATAAGATGCTACTGTCCATAGCCAAATATGTATTGAAATACTTTTGAACAGTCCTGTATTTGATCCGACGGTTGATATATATACAATATAATGGGGAAATTTAGTTTAGCAAGAAAATGCCTAATTGGCTGAAATTTCTCTTGCAGCACTTTATTCTAATAGATGGAAAATACTTTAATACTTTTGTTCAGCCCTATAATTTATCTAGTATCTTTACTACACGCCAGTATTTTGTTAAAATTTAGTTCAAACAAAAACATTCTTAAAGCTACTTAAATCACATTTCGAGAAATTATCACATATGGTTGACCATGTAGCTATTTCTTTGCGTGACCCTGTATATCATTTTATCTATATTCTACAAACATTTCTTAGTAAACTGAAAGAAGTTCAACGTAAAGATGCATAACTAACCCCCTTTAAGTTAATTACTCTCTTATTCTGTAACCTTTATGAGCTCTTTTGTGTGACCCTGTATATCAACTATAACATTTATATACACCATATAATTTATCTAGTATCTTTACTACACGCCAGTATTTTGTTAAAATTTAGTTCAAACAAAAACATTCTTAAAGCTACTTAAATCACATTTCGAGAAATTATCACATATGGTTGACCATGTAGCTATTTCTTTGCGTGACCCTGTATATCATTTTATCTATATTCTACAAACATTTCTTAGTATAGACTGAAAGAAGTTCAACGTAAAGATGCATAACTACTCCCTTTAAGTTAATTACTCTCTTATTCAGTAACCTTTATGAGCTCTTTTGTGTGACCCTGTATATCAACTATAACATTTATATACACCATATAATTTGCAGACATTTTGTAAAACTTAAAAGCGCATATCATAATTGAAAATGCATTTCAACCATCCATCAGCTATCATCGATAATACACAGTATTTCGGATAAAAATATAAGGTTTGAAATATTTTGTGTGTCCCTGTAAAAGCTATGCACTTCATATTATGCGTTAAATATTAAGTCTCAGCGGCGTATATCAATTTTATGTAACTTGAAACCGTTTAACATTATTAAAATGTATCGCAAACAATTCCCTCCTTTATTATTGTTTAATGGAATTCTTTTGAGTGGTCCTGTAAATGAATACTTACTATTATTTTAACAGCATGTTTTACAGAATGCGTATTTTAGTGCACTTTGCGAATCCATGTAAATTTGAATAAGTTTAACAGGGTGTAACACTTTTAAAATTCATTTGAAACGATTTTTTCCCATTAGCCGTAATGTATCGGAAAACTTTTGACTATCCCTGTAAATAAACTAATCATAGTAGAAACTTCATTTTCAATAGGGTTCGTGCTAGGGTAAACATCAATAACATATAAAAATTTCAGAGCAATCCGAGTATATTTACGGGAGTTAGAGCCGGCCAGACGGCCATACTGCCAGTCGGACAGACGGACAGACGGCCAGACAAACCGAATGCATAAACACTTTTCAACTTTGTTGGAAAGTGTTAATAAAAAATAATATTTAGCAGCAGAAGTAGAGAAATGCAATATCTGATGTAGGAAAAAAACAAACTTAAAGGATAAATAATCTAAAAAACTTTGTAAAATCACCATAAAAAAGAAAATTAAACAGGACGCGTTTCGAGCTTCAAAAATACCGCTCGTCATCAGCTCACGTGTTTGGATTAGCTGATGACGAGCGGTATTTTTGAAGCTCGAAACGCGTCCTGTTCATTTTCTTTTTTATGGTGATTTTACAAAGTTTTTTAGATTATTTATAAATTTATCGCCAGTGATTTCGGTGTTTCTCAGTATAAACTTAAAGGATATTGGGAACGAACAAGTGATAAATTGCCAAATAAATGATTAAATGAATTTATGTAGAAATTTATTAATATTTTCAAAAGTGTTATTTTAAAAACAAAATTTTATTATTTTAGTTTTCTTTTAATTTAAACTTAAATCACTTAAATTATAATGAAAAATTAAACCATGTATCAAAAATAGTATTTTAATGCATCACAGTTTGGTATTATACATTGTTATATAAGGAGAAATAATAATTTATTGATTAAAATTATTATTACAATAATTAATTTTTAAATTGATTTTTGTAAACTGTTAGTGCTCATAATTATTTATCATACATGTGGGATAGAATCAAATGATGACCTATACTAATAACGTTATTTGCTCTCCTCACTTATATGCATGCATATCCCGCTTAATTACATAGAATTCAGTGGAAGAAAATGTATGCAATTAAGCAGGCCGACTGTATTAGAGGTCTGCACGGGCCGAAATTTCCAACGAAAGTTAAAATTTCGGCCCGAGTCCGGCCCAGCCCGAACGAAAAAAATATTGGCCCGACCCGGCCCGGCCCGAACTCGGCCCGGTCCGGAAAAAAAGTTTAAAATTTGGCCCGAACCCGGCCCGACTCGAGTGAATTTCTACAGAACATTGATCTTTACTCTTACGGAAGAGTTCTGACCAAAAAAACTTATATTAGTCTCTTTTTTTTTTTTTTTTTTGCATGTTTGTAATCTCCATTTATGCAGAAGTGCCATAGGCTGCGATATTTACGTTTTTAATGAACCTTTGTTTGTTGTATGTAAATGTTACAGTTATCATTAATATTATTAATCATATTCCATGTAATGGAGACAAAAAAATCTAAGAAATGGTATATGGTAAAAGTAAAATTTCCTAATACAGAATCTCTTTAGAAGAAGAAGAAAAAAAAAAATAAATAAATAAAATAAAAAAATACGTTCCCCTCTTAACAGATGTAAATATCTAATATACTTTTTTCTTGCGTATTGTTGTATTCATTTTGCATGGATGAACAGTTTAAAAGAAACTTGCAGTTTTCAGTTTAAAAGAAAATTCTGTCATAATCATGTTTTTTTTTTTTTTTTTTTTTTTTTTTTTTTTATGTGTTTAATTCTATTTTAAAACGCCTAGTAATCTACGATACTTTAAAAGGAATAAATTCTAATGTTTAGTTGTAGAATAATGACGGCTTAAAAGTATATGCCTTTTTTCCAAAAATTTTTGGACAAAGTCAAATTTTACTTATTTATGAAGAGTCGAGAAAAGGATTTTCATATAGGAAGATTCAATAGGAACTGATTATTTTAGTCCGTGAAACTAGGAAGAATGAAATCAGTCTTGGCTTCGGAAAAAAAGTTAGGCCCGGCCCGATACTCCAGCAAAAAAATTAAGACCCGAGCCCGCCCCAGCCCGAAAAGATTAGTGACTAGGCCCGGCCCGAGTCTTTTGAAGTAAGGGTCGAGCACGGCCCGAATGAAATTATTGAAAATCGGCCCGTGCAGACCTCTAGACTGTATATCTAATTTGAGAAAGGACTACTAATAAACAGATAGATTTATCGCTAGTGATAGACACATCAATATTTCAATGTATTTTTGAAGGCATCGTTGAAATACAAAATTATAAATACTATGATTATAACTTTGAATCTTTATAATACAGTATATTCACATTTATATTTAATTAAACATATGTACGTTTTATTTAACGGCGAAATGCCTGTTATTATTAAATAAAGCATATATTGGTATTTTAAATCTCTGGTATGAAATTGGGCTATCTGAATCTAAAAAATTCACTAAATTGGAAACACTGATGACAGCATACAGTTGGCAAAAAAAGTATTTGTACACTCTAATTTTTTTTTTATTTTTAACCATAAAAACAGATATTTTGTCAAAAATAGTTTTGATACAGTCTGTTTACCGTGTGTTTTAAATTACACAACAGAAAATTTCGATAAAGATGTAGAATAATTTTCTAATAGGAAAAGTTTAAAAATTTCTTGCAAAAAAAGTATTTGTACATTTCTCCATCCTGATATGTACTGTGTTTTATAGTGTTTATAGTTCAAAATACTACTTTTACAGAAGCTGTTAATAATTTTTAACTTCATATTATATTTGTCTGACATTTAATCTAATTTGCTCTTGAAGTAATTGAGTATAGAACCTAAAACTAGAGAGGCATCTCTAGATATATGAAATCCTATGATTGAGCATAATAAAAATTTAAATTCGCAACAAGAATTTGTAAAAGCTATTAAATTACCATTTACAACTATTGGATGTATAGTGAGAAACTATGAATAAATTAAAAGCATCGAAATTCAATGAAAACCAGGACTTCTCAGCAAACTAACAATGAGGGGAAAAAGGGAGTGTTGTTAAAAAAGCTTTAAAAATCCTATGCTTTCGGTTCAAAAATTTGCTAGAGACCTTGCAACATCTTCTCGCATCAGTGTAATACCTCAAACAATAAAAAATATTCTTCTCAATGCAGATTTAAAAGGAAGAACCTCAAGAAAAAATCCATTCATCAATGAAACAAATAGGCGAAAATGCATAGTATTCGCTTTCGCATACAGAAGTAAATCATTGGATTTTTGGAAAACAGTAATTTTTTCTGATGAGGGAAAATTCGGAATTTTCTTACCACCAAGCATTCGAAAAAATTGGCGTAAAAATAAAACTGTTCTAGATCCAAAACGCATACTTCAAACTATCAAGCATGTTGGGGGGAATATTATAGTTTTGGTGTGTATAGCTTCTAATGGAGCAGGACATATAAAATTTATTGACAATGGAAGGACAGGTTTAAAATACATTGATGTGTCACGGCATAATTTATTAAACCGTGCCAAGAAATTATGCGTAGAGAAAGCTTTTCTCTTTCTGCATGATAACGACCAAAGCATACTGCTGTGATCACCAGCACATTGTTACGAGAATACTCGAAGACGACTGGTAACTCCTCTAAAATCTCTAGACTTGAATCCAATAGAAAATTTGCAGATGCTATTGGATGCAAAAATCCGAAAAAAAATTATGTATCAGTAAAAAACAGTTTTAAAGAAGCTCTTATTGGGTCATGGAATAACATTAACCAGAACGTTACAAAAAAGTTGGTGGAATCTATGTCACACCATCTAGAGGTAGTCATAAACGCTAAATGAATTCACACAAAATATTAATTTGTATCATTTTACTAAATTTTCCTTAATTATATTACATTAATATAGTGTACAAATACTTTTTTTGCATTATATTTTTGTATATTTGTTTATTATAATTGTAAAAAGTCGATTCGTTTAATTTTGTTTTTGCTTAAATAATATTATAATGCATTAAATTAATGTATTACAGTATTTTTTGCTTAAATCTTTTGTTTAATTTCATTATAATTTTAAAAAATGAAGTGTACAAATACTTATTTTGCCAACTGTATATGCTATTACTGACATTAGAGTATTAAAATATCTTCTAGAATGATAATAAAAGATGCATCTCTGTTTATATAAATATAATTAAATTATTAAAATAATTTAAAAAATACGTGATTCATATTTTAAATATGTAATACTGAAATAAATTCTATTTTAGTTCAAAATGGAAACCTCACAGTAACTATATTAAAAATTTGCTTATATTTAAAACGTACTAGTATGTGTTCTCACTATGCAATCATAAATAACATTAAGAAAAAAAAAAAAAAAAAAAAAAGATTTTTTTTAAATATGCATTGTATGGATTTATTAAAATTAATATTTATATATAAATTTATAACAGATTTTGTCACAAGAGTGTATCTTAATCTATTATAAATCCAATATTTTACAAATCTTTTAATTACTCAAGTATATTTATGATTACTTAAATATCTTAACAAGAGTTTTTTTTTTTTTTTTTTTTCTGTTACATTTTCTTTTAGAACGTACACGCTCATTATTGACTTTTGCATCAATGTGATATCTGCTCGAATTCGATCACGTTCGTTCCTCTCGAAAAATCAAAACCTTATTTCATCTAATAGGAGAAGGCACTGCCTACTAATAAACAAATCGATTTATCGCTAGCATGTGCAAAGCGATAAACAAGCCAACATTGGTGACCTACTTCCGAAGGCATCAGCGCAGGTTGCCATAGCGATAAAAGACGCGAGCTTGACAGCAGCAGCACTGCAGCTGAAATCACCGAAGCCGAAAAAGAGAAAAAAAGTAAAGAGAGAATTCCCTCATCTTGTTATGAGATTTTACTCTCTCTTCAGCGAACACTGATCATGGATCGGTTCCCATCCGAAGGATTTAGTGAGATAATCACCTTCATGCAAGATTGCAAATACAATCTAGGTTTTTTTCAGAAGAAGAAGCGTAAAAACAAGCTGTTCTATTTCCACGCAGATGTCAACACTGCAATCCTGTTGCTCATTAAAATTACAAAATTCCCGTACGCCTGGAAAGAAAGGCACTACGTGAGAGCCATAGCAAGAATTTTAGAAGTTTGTTATGAGACTAATTACAGGGATTGTGCCGGCTTTAGAGCTATGTTGAAATCGTTCAAACCATCTGTTGTTCGCATCATATCAGATGTTTACATCGAAGAGTTGAGACTGGGTGATAAAGTGGGATTTTTAAAGTACATTCTGGAAATGCTCGCCGAATGTAGGTTTGATTTGGGCGAGAAGTGTGCTATAGAGTGTACGTACGACGAAACTTCGATAGAATCATTGATGAATACTCGAATATTTTGGAATGCTTTGGGACATGGTTCTTTTGCAGAAATTATGGTGCTCCTACAACATGATTACCCAATTATGATAGAGATCTATCATAGGATGGGAAATTGGTGAGAATCATATTTTCTTCTTTAATTCAATTTTGTGTGTGTGCTATCACTGCAGTTATTTTTTTTTTTTTATAGTTTTGTATATGACACAGTAAGGGAGCAACAGATCTTCAAACTCATTTTTTTATTTGTTTAAATTTCAGATAAAATGCTTTTCAAGAGCATATTTGCATCATGGCATATATGCACAACTCAACGAAAAAAAAAGCTGGAAATGCACATTCACTGTAGCAAAAAATAACTATAAATTTGAATGTTAAATCCATTCACAAAAATATTAAATAACCCATTGAAAACAAGTTAAAAAAAAAAAAAAAACTTAGTGTTTATCGAAGGAGCAAGTTATAAGAGCGCGGTGAAAAATCAGTTTAAAGTTTTCATTTGTATGGATAATTGCGCTGGATCTATCAACAAAATTTACAACATCATGCGATATAATTGTCGTATAGGTAAAAATGAGGTATCAAAATATTCACAATTAAAGAAGATTTCAGTTAATATTTCAAAAAAGAAAAAATATTTTGACCAATTTCAAGATATTGTGTCCCCTTAAAGCAAAACTTATAGTACAGCTACATATCTCTAAATTTTACGGCATGTGAGGTATATGATCACACAGTGTTGAATTCAGCGGGTGGCCCGGGGGGACATTCCCCTCCCCCCGGACCTATCAAATGTCCCCCCGGAAAATTTGAGATTTTGTGTTTTCAATGGTAAAAAAGTGTAATCCCCCCCTGGACTCTTTCGTGTCTCCCCCGGAGCCACTGAAGTCCCTCCCGGAGGAAAGTGTCTGAATTCAACACTGGATCAGAATCCTCAATTTTTCTACTAGAGAGCCTTACATATAAACCTAAACCAGGGTTTCTACAAGTTAGGAAAATTTTCTGACTTAGGTTAGATAAACAGCAATATTTACTTAGAGAAAAACTTGGTTTTTGCAACCGTGAGGTCACATAAGTCGAGTTTTTCTTTAAGAAAATAGAAAATGCTGGCAATTTCCTTGAAAGGGTTATGAACCCTATAAACTTATTTATTTTATTTTAAATTTATCCAACTACTAAAAGATATACTGTCATAAGGAGTACAAGATTAATTTATTATTGCTGAAAATCTAAAATATGATGATTTATGCAGAAGAAATATCACTAAATACAAAATTTTTAGTTGGCTGAAAATCTGAGATATAATAATGATTTTTGCTGAGAAAGTATCTTTATACGCAAAATTTCTAGTTGGCTGAAAATCTGTGATAGAATAATCGTTTATGTTGAAAAAGTATCTCTAAATCTAGAAGTTCTAGTTATCTGAAAATCTGAGATATAATAATTATTTATGCAGAAAAGGCATCCCTAAATACAAAATTTCTAGTTAGCTGAAAATATATGATGTAACAATGATTTATCTTGGAAAATATCTCTAAATACAAAATTTCTAGTAGTTGAAAATCCGAGATAAGATAAAAATTTATGCTGAAAAAGCAACTCAAAATACAAAATTTCTAGTTGGGTGAAAATCAGAGATATAATAATGGTTTATGTAGAAAAGGCATCCCTAAATACAAAATTTCTAGTTAGCTGAAAATATATGATGTAATAATGATTTATTTTGGAAAATATCTCTAAATACAAAGTTTCTAGCAGCTGAAAATCTGAAATAAAATAATGATTTATGCTGAAAAATCAACTCAAAATACAAAATTTCTAGTTGGCTGAAAATCTGAAATATAATAATAATTTATACAGAAAAATATCTCCAAATACAAAAATTTTAATTGGAATGCAATAGTAAAATACAATATTTTCATTTTACTCTGTTTAGAGTAAATAAAAGAGGGGAAGTAATTATTAAACAGTTCAAAACATTATGCTTTTGTATGTTTATAGTTGATCGCATTATAAATTTCAGTTATTGCAGATCTTTTGATCGCTTTTCAATCTAAATATTGCTCCGTATTGTAAAAAATGGAAAGCTTTATAAAATATATTTTACTGGTTGAAAACTACTGAATTGTGGTCCTAGGTCTTGTAATGAAAGTATTGTAATAATAATAAGAAAATAATAATAAAAATAAAAGGGCATGCGCTAGAATTAAGAATATCCGTGGCTAGAGTATATCCTAGTTTTATTTGAAAAAAACAAAGGGTATACGGAGCTACTTAAGAAAATTCAAAAGGTATACGGAATATAACGTTCACTACACCCCTCCGTACATTGTACAGGTCCCACGAAATTCAGCCAGTAACTCTTAACCGCCGAGAAAAAGGGGCAAAATTTTAATGTTGTTTTCTCTTAATTTTTATTTTATTATCCTCTACTAGGCTACACAAATTACATCTTGTTGTACACTTTACAAAAAAACTATTCAATATTTTGACTTGAAATTAAACATAAAAATAAATTATGATCTACAAATTTGCACAACATAGTTTTTTTACAGAATAACCTTAAAAATGTATTGTTTTAATTAATTTATTTTACATGTTTTTCTATTACGGACGTATTTTTTCAAATAAAAAATGAAACACGTACATTTTGTAAACGAAAAATTTATGATAGAGTCAGTAATTATAGATAGAATCATGATTAAATAAATAAATAAAGTATATTTTTATTATCCTGCCAAAATATCTCGAAAACTGCTTTCCGATTTTCAAACTATGCTCATTCCTTTTAATCATATAATATTTTCACGATTTCTTTTATGAAATTTTTAAAATAACTTTTTTGAGGAAAATTATAGCATATTTTTAATGAATTAAAATTTGTGAAAATTCATTTATTTACATTCAATTATAAAAGTATATTTCAGTGTTAAGAATTCAAATACACAATTTATTCTTATTTTGTGAAATGATTTATGCAGACGATAACGCATTTTAAAAGAATTATATCATGATTTTTTTTTCTTTTGTGAAGTGGCAATAAAATAATTGTAAAATAATAATAATAATAATAATAATAATAATAATAATAATAATAATAATAATAATAATAATAATAATAATAATAATAATAATAATAATAATAATAATAATAATAATAATAATAAAATAATAATAATATTTTATGTAATTTTACTTCGAAAATATTTTTATTTATACGAGTCTTAAATCATAAATAAAAGATTCCGAGGAAATTCTTAATTATTTAGCTGAATTTACATTTCTAAAATTAAAATATGCTGAAACATAAAACAACGCTTTTGCTTAATAAAGATGCAAAAGTAGTTAAAAGAACATACTGTTACTTTCAAACATTTTTCTTATGAAATAATACTTCGCGAATCCAAACAAAGCAAGGCTTTTGCTAGTTTTATTTTATTTTATTTTTTAAATTTTTAAAAAATATTTTTTTCCAAAAAGACATTAAAAAAAAAAAAAAAAAGTATAGGCATATAATTCTTAGCGTCATAGCTTATTTTTTTAGAAATGGATTACATCTGTAGATAATGCAGTGAAACCTGCAGCTCAGTGAACGGATATGTCAGTTCGCGGCGATCTGGAGATTGACCCTTTATCTACCGCATTATGAATGCGTGAAAATTTTACTTTTACGTAAAGCATTTTACGTAAATTGTTTAAACTAAATTAAGAGATTTACATAATCATTTAATAAATATTTGAACGATTTTAGAAGGATTGCAGGATTTAGAAGGATTAAGTAAATTTGAATTTGCAGGGATTTTGTGCAATTTTATAACCCTACTCAAATCTTTTATTTTTAATTATCTTTTTAATATTTTGTAGAATTATAAAATGTACAAATAGGATGTTCTTACAATGTAAATGTAGAAATATTTCCGCATTGAAAAATCCCCATCCCCCTCCCTCAGCGCCAAGAAAGCTGAAAAGATGCAAAGGCAAAAGAAATCTCAGGGATGTAGTGGAGGATATACGGGGGTATACGCCGTATATCTTCTGGATTTTTTAAAGGAACACCGTATACCCTCTGTTCCCCAAGAAAGCTATAGCATACACACTCTAGGGTATACCCTCTGTCTTGAGCGTATACCTTCTGCTCAGAAAGTATATTTTTTGTTATTTTTACGACTACACCTCTCCTTTTAAAAATATTTTTGTTTTGTGTAACCAATAATGTTTTTAGAACAAGATAAAGTAATGTATCTGTAACTCATTATAAACAGTATTACAACTAAATGATGCATTAAAAGAATTTTATAATAAGTTATTTTAGTGGTACTTATAAGTACCGTCGGTAGATAAAGGGTTAAAGCTATTCTGAACTGTTCTGCTCAATAAACGCAAGACGTTTTGATACATTTATAAATTCGTTTTTTAATGGATAGATATAAAATTGCTAAGCCTAACCATAAAACCGATTTGGATTCTAACTCAAATTTCTATTTTCTATTTTTTTTTTTTTTTTTTAATCAATAAATTACCTATTGAATTATAAGCTTTTTTTGATCACGTGACAAGGCGTTTTTCACTCCAGTTTGGAGTTGTTTTTCTTCTCTCCTATGGAAAGTCAGATCAAAATGCCCACTTTGACACGATATTCTGGAAAATCTATTGTGTTTACAGAAAGAAAAAAAAGAAACGGAAACTAAGTGAGATTCGATAGTTTCTTAGCAACAATACCTGCTAGTTTCGTGCATTTCTGAGCAAAAATAAATTAAAAATTGTCATAAAGTTGCCCTTTTTAATTTAAGAACAGCCTTAAATCAATTCAGTGTATGTATGAATTAGCAAGATTTAATTTAGAATGAGTAAGAATGTAAACGAAATATATTTGGAATTAAACTTTTGCAGCAATAATTTATTAACTCTTAATTTACAAAACTAACAAATAAATTGAAATATATTAATATTTAACTATCTAAAAGTTACTAACAATAACAAAAAAGAAAAAAAATTAAATAAGATATGAAAAAGAAAAAAAAAATGTACCCCTGATCCGATAGCTCTTATGACTTATATAACAAAAGTTAAACTTGATAGATTTAATTATGAGCATCATTTTTACAAAATTGTTTGATTTACAAAAAAAAAAAAAAAAAAAAAAAAAGTAACAAATTTTAACGATTATTTGGAAAATTATATTTTTAAAGATTCAAATTTTAAAGACTTGTAAATAAATTCTATATTTAAATTAATAATAATAAATATCATTTTTAGGATGATTATACCGAGTCATATATTACGTACGCCGTGCACTAAACATTAACATTCCTAGATTAATGATAATAAAGCAGTAGACTTTAACTGTTTAAAATGTGTATTTTTTTTGATGGAGTTAATTAGATTAATTTCTCAATGCCTCCTATTACGTACGATATGGATTAAACATTCATATTCCTGGATCCATCACAAGCAAATTTTAAATGAAATTTCAGTTTTACAATTTTTTGAACTGCAAAATTTTCAACTTCTTAACATCGCACATTTTAAATTTTTACGTCGCTGCGTAGAGAAAAAATGCACATTTTAATGAAATTTGTTTGAAATTTCTATCACAATTTGTTTTTAATTTTTTTTAAAAAAAGTTATTATTATTATTATTATTATTATTATTATTATTATTATTTTTTTTTTTTTTTTTTTTTTTTTTTGTTATCGTGGCAACAGAAGTATTCAGTTTTCGAACATTAAATTTGGACCAACCAAAAAACGAAAAAAAAAAAAAAAAAAAAAAAAAAGTATTCCATTTTTGACGTTAAACTTAGACCAATCAGGAAACTAATAAAATTAAATAAATAAGCTGCGGAATTCAACCAATAAAAAGATTCACATATACTTTAGATTTCCATATTTCCCTAACGAGAACAACAACTATTTTTTTCCAAATAGTTAATAATATAATTAATAATTAGTTCACTTCTTAAAGAATCGCCCATTAACGGCTAAATTATTTAAGAGGGTCCGGGATACAAACATCTTGAAATTTTCTAAATAAATAAATAAATAAATAAATAAAAGATATTGCATTAAAAATTTCTCTTTTTTTTTTTTTTTACTTATAATAACGTTCAAATAATATCTCTGTTAGGTAGATTTCGTAGAAAAACAGTAGAACCCCACTAATTCGGACCCCGATAATCCGGATCTTCGGATAATTCGGATAGCTTTGCCTTTTTTTTTTTTTTTTTTTTTTTTTTTTTTTTTTTTTAAGCTATTGCATAGCTTTTATCACGGGCTTTGAGCGCAGTGACCGAATCCAAAAATTCCGTAACGCGAAAAATCCTAACACATCGGTAACGAAAAAACCTAACACTCGGCTAACATCGTTACAGCTCGACAGACTTCGGCACGGTATCCTTCGGTAGACTTCGGCAGACATTGACGCGGTATTTTTCAGATATTTAGAGGATATCAAATCTCAAACTTAAGTTTCTTATTTGTTACCATAAATCTATAGTTTCAATGATAAAAATTCCTGATAGAATGTGTATAGAAAAAAATCGTCTTAAGATAAAACAAGGTAGGATAATGTAGCTTTTGGTGATTGGAGACCCGCCCAATGGTGAGGATCGAAAAATTTAAAATGCTTATAACTCGCGATCTAATTTTCGTAGCGCGGCCAAATTTTGTTTGGTAATTTATTATGAGACAGTGTTAATTTTTGGTGACAAGAGACCCCCCCCCCCCCCCACGGTGAGGGTCGAAAAATTTAAAATGCTTATAACTCGCGATCTAATTTTCGTAGCGCAGCCAAATTTTGTTTGGTAATTTATTATGAGACAGTGTTAATTTATGGTAACAGGAGACCCTCCACGGTGAGGGTCGAAAAATTTAAAAAGCTTATAACTCGCGATCTAATTTTCGTATCGCGGCCAAATTTTGTTTGGTAATTTATTATGAGAGAGTGTTAATTTTTGGTGACAGGAGACCCCCCCCCCCCCCACGGTGAGGATCGAAAAATTTAAAATGCTTATAACTCGCGATCAATTTTCGTAGCGCAGCCAAATTTTGTTTGGTAATTTATTAAGAGACACTGTTACTTTTGGTGACAGGTGACCCCCCCCTCCCCCCTACGGTGAAGGTCACAAAATTTAAAATGCTTATAACTCGCGATCTAATTTTCGTAGCGCGGCCAAATTTCGTTTGGTAATTTTTAATGAGACAATGTTAATTTTTGGTGACATTAGACCCCCACGGTGAGGATCGGAAAATTTATAATGCTTTTAACTCGCGATCTAATTTTCGTAGCGCGGCCATATTTTGTTCGGTAATTTATTATGAGAAAGTGTTAATTTTTGGTGACAGGAGACCCCCCACGGTGAGGGTCGGAAAATTTAAAATGCTTATAACTCGTGATCAATTTTCGTACCGCGGCCAAATTTTGTTTAATGATTTATTATGAAACAGTGTTAAATTTTGGTAACAGGAGACCCCCCCACGGTGAGGGTCGAAAAAGTTAAAATGCTTATAACTCGTGATCTAACTTTCGTAGCGCGGCCATATTTTGTTTGGTAATTTATTATGAGACAGTGTTACTTTTGGTGACAGGAGACCCCCCACGGTGAGGGTCGAAAAATTTAAAATGCTTATAACTCGCGATCTAATTTTCGTAGCGCGGCCAAATTTTGTTTGGTAATTTATTATGAGAAAGTGTTACTTTTGGTGACAGGAGACCCCCCACGGTGAGGGTCGAAAAATTTAAAATGCTTATAACTCGCGATCTAATTTTCGTATCAAATTTTGTTTGGTAATTTATTATGAGAGAGTGTTAATTTTTGGTGACAGGAGACCCCCCACGGTGAGGGTCGAAAAATTTAAAATGCTTATAACTCGCGATCAATTTTCGCAGCGCAGCCAAATTTTGTTTAATGATTTATTATGAAACAGTGTTAAATTTTGGTGACAGGAGACCCCCCACGGTGAGGGTCGAAAAAGTTAAAATGCTTATAACTCGTGATCTAACTTTCGTAGCGCGGCCATATTTTGTTCGGTAGTTTATTATGAGAGAGTGTTAATTTTTGGTGACAGGAGACCCCCCACGGTGAGGGTCGAAAAATTTAAAATGTTTATAACTCGCGATCAATTTTCGTAGCACTGCTAAATTTTGTTTGGTAATTTATTATGAGACAGTGTTAATTTTTGGTGATAGGAGATCCCCCATGGTGAGGGTCGAAAAATTTAAAATGCTTATAACTCGTGATCTAATTTTCGTAGCGCGGCCAAATTTTGTTTGATAATTTATTATGAGACAGTGTTACTTTTGGTGACAGGAGACCCCCCCCCCCCACGGTGAAGGTCGCAAAATTTAAAATGCTTATAACTCGCGATCTAATTTTCGTAGCGCGGCCAAATTTCGTTTGGTAATTTTTAATGAGACAATGTTAATTTTTGGTGACATTAAACCCCCACGGTGAGGATCGGAAAATTTATAATGCTTTTAACTCGCGATCTAATTTTCGTAGTGCGGCCAAATTTTGTTTGGTAATTTATTAAGGTATTGCATAGCTTTTATCGCGGGCTTTGAGCGCGGCGAAAGAATTTAGAAATTCCGTAACGAGAAAAAAACCTAACACTCCGGCTAATGTCGCTTCAGTTTGGCAGTCTTCGGCACGGTATCCTTCGGTAGACTTCGGCAGACATTAAAGCGGTATTTTTCAGATATTTTGAGAATATCAAGTCTCAAACTTATGTTTTTTATTTCAGCTACCATAAACGTATAGTTTCAATGATAAAAATTCCTGATTAACCTACATGTATTGTAAGATAATAAAAATATTTTAAACGATATTAATTTCTCATTTATTCAATAAAAGAAAAAAAAAGTTTTGTTATCGGTCATCATGCTCAAAAAGTATAACTTGAATTAGCATCAAAGACAAAAAAAACTGCATAAATAAAAAGTAAATAAATAATTATGATTGCATAAGTTGATAAAAAATGCTATGCAATAGCTTTACCGCGGCAGTCCCCGAGTGCCACACGTCTTTTTTTTTTTTTTTTTTTTTTTTTTTTTTTTTTTTTTTTAAGTTTGAGAAGCGACTGGCTAATTTCCATAACATTAACTTGTTTCATCGTCGTATTCTAAGTAAAAAAAACTTTTTCTGACATGTTTTCGGAATAATTAAGCAAAGTAAACATTATTACTGTCTGCAAATATTCAATAAGTTTAACATAAAGGTGATTTTCTGTTAGTATGTTATATTTTATTTCATTTTTTTTCTAATTCTCCGGATAATCCGGATTGGGTCCCGTCCCAATTAATCCGAATTATCGGGGTTTTACTGTACTACCTATTGCGGTCGCTCCTATTTTGGAATTTCTGAAAAAAAATTTGCAGATCTACGCCGATTGTCATTACCTCTAGACTCCAAAAATACCATCAGTAAAAAAGTTTATCTATCTATCGGTCTATATCACTTTTTTATGGACCGGTAATTTCTCCAATTCTGCTCAAATCTCTTTCAAACTGATACATATAATCAAGGGGCATAAAATCTCGGTCAAGTTCGTTTATGGGCAAAATCGGACCAAGGGGGTGGAAATAGAGAGGATTTTTGTGAAAACCGATAAAACGCCATAACTTCTTAAATAAAATAGATACCGAATCAGTTTAAAGTTTGTTATACTTCTAAGAAATAGGCCAAAAGTTTATGCATGACAGATATGTTATAAAATTAAAATTGGGCTCAAGAGGCGAAAAAAACAGGGTTTTTGGGAGAAAAAAAATCATAACTTCGTCAATTCGAAAGATAATCAAATCCAACTAATTTTTTTATAAATGTTCTAAAAAGTATCTAAAACTTTTGTACTTACAAGTTTTTGATAGAACCTACTTTTGCCGATGAAAAAAATTAAAAACGAAAAGAAAAAAAAAAGGGGGGGGGGAGTGGAAAAAGAAAAAAATACATAACTTCGTTAATTCTTAAGTTATCAAATCCGATTAAATTTATTATAAATCTACTCAATAATATCTACAACTTTTATAGTGACACGTTTTTTTATAGAAACAATTCTTATAGAAAAAATAAATTAAAGAATAGTAGGAGTTGAATTAGAAACCGCAAATCCAAACTGCTTATATCATGACTTATTTTTAAATCATTTTTGATTTTAAACGCTTCCAAATGGGAGGTTCTCTTATTTAGGAACTATATAATGTGACGTATTGACCAGTTTCTCGATAAAGGCAGAATATATTTCAAAAAGAGCTGCCAAAAAAGGCACTTTGAACTGAATTTCCCTAAGCGATTGTGATTGAAAAATCCAGGAAGTACTCAAATAACAAATTGCTTATTTTATGACTCATTTTTAAAACCAATTTTGCTCTCAACGCATCCAATTGACAGGTTCTCTTATTTAGAAACTGTATATAATGTGTCGTATTGGTCAATTTTTCGATAAAGACAGAATATATTTCAAAAAATGCTGTCAAAGTAGCTATTGTGAACAAAATTTCCCGAAGCGATCGTGATTGAAGATTTGGGGATGTATTCAAGTAACAAATTGCTGATTTTATGATATATTTTTAAAACCATTTTTGCTCTCAAATGCATTCAGTTGGCAGTTTTTCTTATTTAGGAACTATATAATTTACCATATTGGTTAAATTTTTTCATAAAGTCAGAATATATTTTTAAAAAATTTCTGCCATAGTGGGCATTTGAGCCAAATTTATCTTAAGTTCTCATAAAACCGGCCCTTTCAGAAAAATGAAATTAAAATTTATTCAAAAGCGTCCAAATAAAATTGTTAAACTGGGTTTTTCTCTAATTACATTTTATTTTTGTTGCAATGTTTATCATGTAAATGACTAAAATAATTGAAATTATACGAATAATATTTTCAGTTATAACGATTTTAAATTACCCTTTAAAAAATCTTTAAATTAAAAACTAATATATTACAAGAAGTTTTATCATGTTATTTTGCTTACAAATGATATGGTTAGTCACAAAAAAAATCAAAATTATAACTCAATAAATAAAATATATTTTTGCCCTGAACCCTCTTAAAAGTTTGTCAAATCATATGTGTTACGTGCTTTAACCCTTTATCTACCCACGGTACTTATAAGTACTATTAAAGTTACTTAGTATAAAATTCTTTGAATAAGTCATTTAGTTGTAATTTTGCTTAGAATGAATTACAGGTACATTACTTTATCTTGTTCCAAAAGCATTATTGGTTACACAAAACAAAAATATTTTTAAAAGGATGATTTCTCTTGCCTTTGCATCTTTTCAGCTTTCTTAGCGCTGAGAGAGGGGGATGGAGATTTTTCAATTCGGAAATATTCCTATATTTATATTGTAAAGAACATTATATTTGTACATTTTATAATTCTACAAAATACCAAGAAAACAATTTAAAATAAAAGATTTGAGTGGGGTTATAAATATTGCACGAAATCCCTGTAAATTCAAATTTACTTAATCCTTTCTAAATCCTTCGATCCTTCTAAAATCCTTCAAATATATATTAAAGGATTATGTAAATCTTTTAATTTAGTTTAAACAATTTACGTAAAATGCTTTAGAATGTAAAATTTTCATGAATTCATAATTCGGTAGATAAAGGGTTAAGATGAATTTCCTTTATTAGGTGCATCCGTAATTATATAAATACAGTCGAGTCTCTATATAACGAAATCCACCGTTCCAGTAAAAAATTCGTTATATAGAGAAATTCGATGTATAGAGAATAATGTTAAAATTCGTATTTAATGAGTAAAATTTGAATAAATATTATTTTTGAACTTTTGAATTAAGAATTTGAAATTTTTAAAAGTAAATATTAACCTAACATTTTATTTCTTAATTATTTAAGCTGTTTAAGAGAACATACAGGAGAGTTGATAAGAGAACATACGTTTATTTGAAAGCTTAATGAAAATCAAATAAGGAAAACTTGCATTAATTTCAGACGAAGAAATCTGTAATATTTTTAACCGACTTCCGAAAAGGAGAGGAGGTTATCAATTCGACGCGTATGTATTTTTTTTTTTTTTTTATGTATGTTCACCGATTACTCCGAAACTATCCAACCAATTAACTTGATTTTGGTGTTAAACGAGAGAGCTTGCTCTCGAATTGGTATCACCTCCGTTTCATAGAAATTGGTTCAGTACTTTTTTAGTAATTAAGCAAAAACTAATAAAATTAGTGATTTCTCGCAAATTAATAGTAATATGGATGTCGAATAAATTTACCGATGCCAGGATGGCCGAGCGGTCTAAGGCGCTTGATTTAAGATCTAATTTTCGAAAGGCAGCGTGGGTTCGAACCCCACTCCTGACGTACGTGTATACAATAATCTTTTCCGTATTATAATTTTTAAATATATATTTAAAAAGTTAAATACTAATTATGCTATTAAGAATATTTTGTATTTAACCGTTACCACAGAGTATCAGAGATTTTTTATTAACTCAATACTTTATCAGTGAAAGAGTACTCAAAAAGGAGAATAGACTTGCAAAAAGTATAGCATGACGTTGAATAAGTTCTCTGAAGAGAATGAAGTCCGGACAGCCGAGCGGTCTAAGGCACAAGATTTAATCTCTGGTTTTGAAAGAGAGCGTCGGTTCGAACCTCACTCCTGACATGTGTATAGTATACAAACAAAAAATTTCCGTGTTATATATTTTTTTAAGTGACTTCAAAAAAGGAGAGGATGTTATCAATTCGGCGCGAATGTATTTTTTTTTTCTATGTATGTTCACCGATTACTCCGAAACTATCCAACCGATTAATTTGTTTTTTTTTTTGTGTTAAATGAAAGAGGCTACCCTTCCATTGGTACTTCTTCCATTTCATTGAAATTGGTTCTGTACCTTTTTAGTAATTAAGTAAAAACTAATAAAATTAGTGATTTCTCGCAAACTAAAAGTAACATGGACGATGACTAAGCTCGCCGAATGGAGTGCAGTTAGGTGGCTGACCGGTGTAAGACAGCAGATTTGATTTCTGGTTCCTGAAAGAGATCGTGGGTTCGAACCCCACTCCTGACATACGTGCATAGTTTACAGTGATTTTTCCCGTATTATAATTTTTATTAACTAACTTCAAAAAATCGTTAACTTTTAACTAAAAAGAGAAAAATAACTTTTCTACCAAAAATTGAACCGACTTCAAAAGCTACTGCAAAGTGAAAAATAATTTTTTTACAGAATGGTATTAAGAAATTAAATTAAGAGCGTAGTATTTATCATGTGTATTATTATATTTATGTAGATTAATTTAATTTTTTGAAGTCGGTGCCAGCCAAGCCAAGTTCAAAATTAAAATTAATTATCCAATACAAATCGTAAAAGAAAAAAATTAAATGTTTAACTAAATATTAAATCGTAAAAAAACTCGTAGATACTTGGATGCGTGTCTATTGGAAAATTACATGTAACTTGGCTTGGCTGGCACCGACTTCAAAAAATCAAATTAATCTACATAAATATAATAATACGCATGATAAATACTACGCTCTTAATTTAATTTCTTAATACCATTCTGTAAAAAAATTATTTTTCACTTTGCAGTAGCCTTTGAAGTCGGTTCAATTTTTGGTAGAAAAGTTTTGTTGTTTTGTTTTTAAAATTGTTATACTCTCAAAAGAAAAAAAAAAGGCTCAAATTTTAGCAAGGAATGAAAAAATGTAGTTAACATTTTTCTCCATTTGATCATTAGATGTATATCAATCCAATTGACTCTGTTTTGTGAAGAATGTAGAAAGGTGTGTGGGATGTGGGATGAATTCGTTGGGTTTAAAGAACAAGGAGAGAAGTAATAAAAAAAAATTCAGCACTGACGTTAAATCAAAAATAAGTGATGGAAAATTGATTCCATATGATTTCGAAGCTTTTTTTAAAACTGAATAAATTAAGACCAATTTATGAAAAAATTCGTTATGGAGTATCGTAATTATATGGAGATAGATATTTCGCTATATAGAGACAGTTTTTAATGTAATCATGCGAAAAAGGGACCGTTCCAACTAAAAATTCGTTATATAGAGAAATTCTATGTATGGAGTTTCGTTATAGAGAGACTCGACTGTACGTAGCACCGATAGTCGTTATACAGTCCGTCGGCCTGTCTGTTTACAAATAAAAGCACAAAAACAACCCAACTGAGTGGTTTGAAATTTAACATGCATAATTGTTGCAGAATTTGCTCGAATTACTTCAAATTTTATGAAAATTTTATCAAAACTTACGTCAAAAGATTCGAGACACAAAAATCTTCAAATATTTTTAAAACATTTTATTTCAGTGAATCCCATCATTTACACTGTCTGTATGTATCATGAACATGAAAAAATGAATTTCTATTATGCAATACACACAAACGTAATTTCTAAATAATTAATCCCCAACATAAAAGTCAGATTACTGGATTATTAACTACATTATTACAATAAGTATGTATCATAAACATTATTACCTACATTCCAATTCTGGTAGATCCGAAGTTATAACAATGGCAAATATTATATATATGGGTGATTCTCAAAATAGGGGACAACTTATGTCTTTCGGCATACAAAAAAAAATTGAGAGGTTTTCTGTCATGTTTTTATATTTAGATATGTTTGTCTTAATATTATTCATTATTTGCGCTCAAGAATTACTCACTTTTAAGTTAAAAACACCTTAAAATAACAGAATAAATGTTCAAAATGTCATTAGCATGGATGTCCACAGCAGTTGTGCCTTGTATATATTAGCTTTTTCAAGAGTTAATATCATGTTTATAAAATAAAACAAATGTTATTCTTTCTTTAAATTAATCAAGGAGAGGATTTATCCAATAAATTTCTTTTAAAAAATAAAATTATAGCATATAAAAAAAAGAATTAAAGTTTGTCCTCCATATTCTATTTTTAAAACAAGGTCATACTATACCAGCTGGTTATTAATCAAAACTTCATTTTCACATATGACAATAGTTTGAAAATATAAAGTTTCTCCATGGCAACAAGTAGCCATTTTATCCCAGCATGAAAATAGAAGCATGTATTGTATTTTAAGAATAGAAGTTGAATATTAGAGGCGTACATCAATTGTATGTCATTAGAATAAATAATAATTTTCATGTTTATTTTATAATTAAAACTTTTATTTTACTTATTTGCATAGGACTTTTGTGTTTTAAAAAGCCCCAGAAAGGACTATTGCATTGCGATTATATTATGGCTCATAATCTTATTTAAATTAAAATTTGTCATTGGCATGGGCAGATATCAGTGTCATTAGCATGGTTTTTTTCTGTCCATGCTAAAGACTCCTATGTGCATAAATGTAACCATTGCTTATATTGTATATTTTATAAAGTTTAATTTTATATATAAATTTAGGTATTACATTTATTATCCCTAAAATATGCATTAAATCTGCCAGAAAATCACTAAGACAGCTTCTTACATTGTTAGTGTCAGAATGTTGCTCATGTAAACAAAGTTTGCTCTTTGGTAATGTTTTTAGTCTCATTATATGTATATATGTAAAAATGGAAACCATTTACTGAAAAGGAAGACTAATAAATATAGAAAAAAATATTTAAACAGGAAGAAAATAAAAATTTCTTAATATATTTATTCCATGCAATTTGTTTTGTCATTAGCATGGCTCAAAAAATACTAATTATTTTTTTGAAAGTTAATTTTTAAATATTTAGCTCTGCTGACTACATGTAAAGTTTACCTAATACTATATTAACAACACCTATGTTTTTCAGAAATTTTGCTAACAGTAATTTTTTTAAGATTTCACTTTTGAAATTGTCCCCTATTTTGAGAATCACCCATATATATATTAGAAATATATGAAAATCGGACAAGCATCCGATTTTCATTAATCTAATCTGATTTTGAAATCTTTTGAATTTGCACTTGAATTTTGACGAATTGAACGACAATTATAAGTGCTACGTGTTTATATAATTACGAACACACCTAAAAGCAAAATCATAAATAGATATAAAAAAATAAATTACTAAATGTGTACCATTATTTTGAATATGTTGAGGATTTTTAGATTTATTTTATTTTATTTTACCGTAAACCAGGGTTGGGTTTTTGACGTCAAAAAGGGGTTTTTGACATGACAAAGGTTTAAACCGGATTAAACCTTCAAAAACCTGTCAAAAACCCAGAGTCACAATCTACTGTAATGCTATAGAGTTTGTTGTTAAGTTTTAAAACTATCAACAGTTGCCATACATTATGTTGAAATTTAATTATATTATGGGTCTTATATTATCTTTAAATATATTTAATTAATAAAAATGACAGATTTCAAATCTCAGAAATTTATCTCGAAATGGACATGCAGAAATATTTGCACAAAAATTATGTTTAAATATCTAGTCTATTTATTTATTATTATTAATTTAATATATAAGAAAAGTTATTTAGTATGCATTTTGACATAGCTAATATTCATAATTGTTAATGCGTTAAGTGTTGTAAATGCAAGATTTTCACACGTGTGATTTTCACACATTGATACACGTGTTTATTTTTATTTTTTATGCTATGCATATGATATACATAATATCCAGTAGGTTAATTTGAGTTAAAATATAATGCATATTATTTATTATATGTATGATTATTACACATCATTATAAACCATTTTTATCTCTAACCCACCCCACAGCACACACACTAATAGTATTATAAATATGAATAATGTTTACTTTGATAGCAAGGTAAGACACAAAGTAATTATTCAACAACTTAATACTTAAGATATTTAACAATTTTATAGTATTCAGTGACGGGGGGGGGGGGGGGAAAGAAATTCATAAGTGTTTGTATATTTTTTCAGCATAGTAAATAAATAGGCTGAATATTGTAAGATATTTATAGAAAGGAGTTAATTTTTTATTATCTTTATGTTAATTATAAATTCAAAAAATGACCGACGATTTAAAATTCAGAATTACTGATTTTTCTGAAAAACCAAATAACAATTGTAAAAGTCAAACCAGAAAAAATATTACACTGATCTATGAAATACTTCTAAAACACAAAATATTTTGTAGTTTTTTATTATCTAATTAAATACATAATTTTTTTGAATAAAACATTCATTAAATACTTCCAATTAATTTGATTACATAATCGAAATCAATCCAAATGAAAATTATCAAAGTAGAAATTTAGTTCAATAATCCAATTCATTTGCCCCATGCAGCACACAGTAGCACATAACCAGTTTGAACATCTTTCTGTTCCTAATCGACGGAACATGTCTAATCTTTAATATTAGCTTTAACTATGCACTAATTTTGGTTATAAATAAATTTCTTCATAATATAATATCCTTACATATTTTGAATAACACATTTATCTTTTGTAATATTATTTATTAAATTTTAGTTTTCCAAAATCTAAGGTTCTGTTTAATATTCAAAATATGTTTCTTCAAAAATTTAAATTTATTTTTTCTACAACATATTTAGAAACATTTTCTTAATTAAAAGCAAATAAATTTTGCAGATTAAATATAAATATAGTTAGATATATATGTATGTAAATAAATATTTTTATTTCCATATGAATATAGGTTTTTGACAGTTTTTGACATTTTTGACATGGAGGTGTTTGACATGACGGTTTAAACCATGGTTAAAACCGTCAAAAACTGTCATGTGTCAAAAACTTGCGAACCCTGCCGTAATTCTGGACAATCTGGACAAATCTGTTAATCCCTGCACAATTTTAATTCTTTGAGGATAAACCATTGCGTTTTCATAACATTGATTTTAGACGAATGATTTTCAAAAATAAATATTTAAAAATAAAGAAATACAGTTTTACAACTTTTTTCTTTAAAGATATAAAACTAAGATTTTATTCGAAAACTCTGCTACAAAAATTTCAGAAAAGCTAGTTTCTTTGTACCCGTTTGCTTATTTATTTATTTGTTTATTTATTTATTTTTATGATCAACAACATTCTTACTTTTACTTACTCATCATTTGTCAATATTTAGACAGCCAAATAAAAACAACAAAAGATTTGTCCCTGTGTACGGCTTCCTCTGATGGGTAACTTAAAATTAAATTGTTTTCTCTATCTTGATATCTCTGCCTGGTTAAATTTAGAATTACTTATTTATTGTTAGAGTAACATTTCAGAGATTTCCAAAATAAAATCTCTGAAATATTACTTTTTTCAAATGTTAAAAATTTTCAGAGATGCTAGCCTCTTTGTACCCGTTTATTTATTTGTTTATTTTTATGATCAACAACATTCTTACTTTTACTTACTCATCATTTGTCAACATTTAGACGGCCAAATAAAAACAACTGAAGATTTTTTCCATGTACGGCTTCCTATGATGGTAAACTGAAACTTGAGCTGTTTCCTATACCTTGATATATCTGTCTCGTAAAATTTCGATTAGTACTCTTTTATTGTTAAAGTAAATATACAATGCATTAACATTCAAATTCTTTAAGGTGTCCGCCGTATTTTATAACGTCAATTTTGATTGAAATTTGCTGTTTTTACTTACCCATCATACGTAGTATAGGGTCTCTTGCAATCGTTTTGAAAATCGATTTTTTTTTTTTTGACGGAATTACACGTTTTCGACGCTGGAGATTTCGAAAAACATTTTTAGAAAAAAAAAATTGCCGTCTGTCTGTCTGTAAACGCTCTATCTTCCGAACGAATTGAGATAGAGACTTGAAATTTTGTATGCACTTAGTATGTAAGAATGGGACGAAGCCTATTTAATATCAGTAACCTCGATTATCCAGAACTATTTTTTTCGGACTGTCGAAAAATTCGTTCTGATGTAAGGTATATAAAAATTTTCGAAATTTTTTATTTTAAGGAGTGATCGTAAAAGGCAATAAAATAACAAAAATTTTGCATAAAGAATGAAGTTGATCGAATTATTAGTTGCCGAGATATCTGTAATCCTGTTTTCCACATTCTTCAATTTTTCATGACCCTGTATTTCATTCAAATTTCAATTCAAAGATGTATTTTAATTGTAAATGAGACGCTTAATCCGACGCAATAAACTGTTAGTTAATAAGATTATTATTTTTGGAGTTATAAGGATGTTTCTTTTTCGCAATTTAGTACTACTTAAGTAGTTAGGCGTGTTGTATAATTTATCGAAAGCGATTCATCAGCAACTCATTAATACAGCATTACTATGCACAATAAAAATATAAATGCACGTTTGAATTTTGTTTTGGTATTGCAATCCATTTTATAAATAGTTTTCAAATGTATTATTTTCATATATTATATATGCATATATATGATGGGTAAGTATTACGGTGGCCCCCAATGACTAGTTTATACAGGGTGCTTAAAAAAAGCGTAGGCAAAATGATATGACAAATGAGGCATACGACAAGGATAAAGAATCACATAGAAATATGGGGTTGCAAACCACTTATTGAGTCACAAAAACAAGGTGTTTCATCCTAACTCAATTCGGGTTGACGGTAAAAAGTTTCAGAAAACTGAAGTACATTATAATAAAACATTTAACAGACATTCTCACCTTTGTTTTAAATGTAATAACACCAAAAAAAGTGGTAGAAGTTTGCATAATACGTGCCAGCAATATGCACTTGACACCTCACATTTTGGACTGTCATAATCAGTTTATACAGTATCATCGACTACTTGAGCAATATGTCTTTTCGTAACGTCATCACATTTCACACAAAATAAGGTACATATTTTTGCATTTTCATTACAATGTTTTTATTTTCATCGAAATTATTACTTCAAACAGCGTGTCGCTAGAATAAAACACCCTGTATTTGTGACTCAATAAGTACTTTGCGACCCTATGTTCCTATGTATTTTTTTTTTTATCCTTGTTGCATGCTTCATTTGTCATATCATTTTGTCGATTTTTTTTTAATCACCTTGTATTTGGTTTTCTAATAGAATAAATATTTCTCTTTCTAAATCTGTTTTTATTTTTTATGTACGCCTATTAGAAATAAAATTAGAGCTTTTTTTAAAAAAAAAAACAGACCATGTTAATTTAAACCTACGCTACGTTGGAAACTTTAAATCCGTTTTCTGAGAAATTAGCTTTTCATCGGAAAAGGTAAACGATTATTGCATTATCCTATAACCATTTATTCTGTATAGCTTTCGATAATGTCTATATAGAGAGTAATAAACTGGTAAAATCTCTAAGAGATTTATTCGTTGATATACAGTTATTTTTATGAAGAATTACACGTAAAATTACTTAAATTTGTGCAATGTTATTGTATATAATCAGCTGTATCTCTTTTAGATTTCCATATATTGTCTAGTTTTCAGTTCAATACGCTCAAGAATGTCTAATATGCGTATGTTCAAAAATATTTGCGTTACATGCATTTTTTGTTCTTTTGGAGCCGGAGCCATTTTTATTTAAAAAAATGCAAAAAAATTCCCGATTTTAATGGCTGATCGGTAGGTTAATCATTGTGTTTCCCTGCATTCAAAGGTATGCTCATAGGGGAATGGGAGCAGGAAAACAGAATGATTAACATACTGATCAGTCATTAAAAAAAGTCTGCAGGTGATTTACACGAAGAAATAAGTTGACAGATTAGATGCATTTTAATATGCTAATTAAGTTCTGTTTAATCCTGGAATTTCAACTGCCGATTTATATGAGATGATGGTCTGTACAGCCGCCTTCCGGTCTGTATGTAATAGAAAGACGTTTCCCAATTTTGGTAAAAGCAAGAACATCTTTCATAAATGCAGTCAAAATAGATGTTTTTAATTGAATATTTGGACCGTAACCGAGAGAAAGCAAAAAAAAAAAAAAAAAAAAAAAAAAAAAAAAAAAACACGATTGTCACGTGACCAAAATTGCTTATAACTCTATAAATTTATTTGTCAAGAAAAGGAAAACATATTTCAATTCTATCACTTTAATAATCAGACCTGCCAGCTTCATGGCTTTACGTTTAAGGCTCCTATCCCTAACAACGAAGACACTCGCAAACTGATGCTATTCCTATGGCGAGGTTATTTTCTAATATCTCATTAGCATTTCATTTTTAGGTGCGTTCGTAATTATGTAAATACGTAGCACCTATTGTTGTCGCTCAGTCAGTCCGTCCGTCTGTCCGTCTGTCTGTCCGTCCGCATATAACAACGCAAAAACTATCCAACCGAATCGTTTGAAATTTAAAATATATAATTATTACATAATTTTGTCGAGTCATTTCAAATTTTATGAAAATCGGATGGATAGATCAATTACAGGGACAATCAAAAGGATTCCGTTACATTACGTTAGTGGGGAAAAAAGTTTCAAATGCATTTTAATCGTTTGAAATTTAAAATATATATTTCTTACATAATTTTGTCGAGTCATTTCAAATGTTATGAAAATCGGATGCATAGATCAGTTACAGGGACAATCAAAAGTATTCCGTTACATTACAATCAATGGGAAAAAAAGTTTCAAATGCATTTTAATCGTTTGAAATTTAAAACGTTTAATTATTACATAATTTTGTCGAGTCATTTCAAATGTTATGAAAATCAGATGCATAGATCAGTTACAGGGACAATCAAAAGTATTCCGTTACATTACGATCAATGGGAAAAAATGTTTCAAATGCATTTTAATGGTGTTACACTCATTTGAACATAATATAATTGACATGAATCTATGATGTATGTACTAAAATTTTTTACATTCTGTACAATCTGGGATGCAGAGAATATTTATTATTAAATTACAGGGCCACACAAATGTATTCCACTAAATAATGTTATACGGGGAAACATTATTTGGGGCGTGTTTTAATTATATTAACCTACTTCATATTTTATGAATAAGATATACGTTAATGAAGTATAATAAAAATTACTCCCTGCATATTTAAAGGAACACAAAGATTTCGACCACTGTACTGTATCCAAAGTACGCTCTACTATATCAGCATGATCTGAATATTTTAAAACTTATAGTACGAACGCACCTCATTTGCTACGCTTCACGTGCAATTTCCAACTTGTTTTCCTTTGCATTGGTTATCTGAGATTCCTTTCTACATTGCGCCTTTTTTATATTTTCGATTTTGATTTCAGATATTCGCTTGTTTGATCCCAACAACCGGCAAAATGATTTCTGTAAAAATTTTGGTGATAATTTATCATTATTATTTGCATGCTTTATGATTAAATAAAGTTCAGCACTTAACAATATTTAAAAACTAGTTGAATGTGCCAAGCCTAAAACTTTCTTCTATCACATACGTGCATTTTAATATTTAAAAAAAAATAGTTACACATGTTTATGCTTTAATAATTTTAATTCAATACTTATATCAATTTTGATTTTCATCTTAAAATTCTGCTTCAGTCAACTAATCGGAGTAAAAGTGATTTTCCGTCTCTGCACGAGCCGATGGACAACGAAATGATAGGCAATTTTTTTTCAAATTCACGGAGGACCTACTTGACATAACCAAAAATAATCATACACAAAAATATTATTTTAGTTCTATGCATAACTTCATACACCTTTTAATGGTAAAATAATGAAAATGGCTCAGACATCGTGATTATAGCGCCCCCTTCTAGCAGATTTTTTTCAAAGTCAGGGCAGACCTACCAGCTATAGCCAAACATTTGCCAAAAAAATAAAAAAAAAAAAAAAAAAAAAAAAAAAAGAAAAAAAAAAAAATCGTTCAATTCTATACATAGCTTCATACACTTTTAGGTGCTACAGTATTGAAAATAGCACAAAAATCGCTATTACAGCGCCCCCTGCCGGCGGATTTTTTTCAAATTCTGGGAGAACCAACTAGTTACCATACACTTGCACAAAATGTTTGGTTCAATTTGATGCATAACTTCATACACTTTTAGTCGGTACAATATTGAAAATGGCTCAAAAATCGCTATTGCAGCGCCCCCTTCCGGCGGAATACTTCAAAATTGAAGGAGAACCTGCTTGCCATAACCAAAAACATTCACAAAAAATTTGGTTCAATTTTATGCATATCTTCATGCACTTTTGATGGTTGAATGGCGACATACAGACACACAGACACAGGGACAGACAGACTTTTGTAAAAACATGTTTTCTGGTATCTCTAACCCCTAAAACGTGTAAATCCGTCAAAAACCGGAAGTCGAAAAAAATTTCGACTACAATACTTTCTTCTATTGAATTTGGAAGAAAGTAATAATAATTATATTTCAGATATTTAAGCTGAAATTTTTTTATGTAATTATCAGTTAAATAAATCCAGCTGATCTACAATTTTTGTTGTATTTTCTGACCACTACCAGGAATATACCGGGTGATCCAGAAGTTTCGGGAGTCTTGAAATGTTAATAATTAGAAAACTATGTACAATACAAAGGTCCGGTTTTCAAATATATGCTCAGAAACATGTGGGATTTTTGTTTAGAATGAATTTTTTAAAAATATATATAGTTAAAATTTTTAGCAACAGGTGGCGCTGCTGTACAACACTGAATGTACCTATATTGTGCGTTATATAGACACGTTGTATAGACACATTGCGAAACATCTTTTCTAGAATATTGATGAGATTTCGTTTTAAGGATGGTTTATGTTCAAACACTGAGTAGTTGAAATTGATTGAAAGGGAATTTTGATACAAAATTTGTCGAGTAACTGCTGTGTTTAGCCATGCTTTCTTTGGATGTCGAGTTGTGTTCTTATCGTACAATACGTGAAATTAAAACAGCAAAAGATTCGATGGCTGTTACAAATGTGACGGCTATGGTAAACAAGGTTTGAGAAAATTCATTGCTCATTGGCAGATCGTATTGAAGCAGGAAACCCCAAACGTCTGTTGTAATCGTAAATGAGGTAGAATTCGAGGCCAGTATTTAATGGAAATCCTCAGCTCAGGGTGAGTGCAGCACACTTGTAATTTCACAATGAACTGAAATTTCTTTCTGCTCTGAAGATGCTGTGCACGTTGTTTTGCATCGGCTCACGGCGGTAGTTATAAGCTATGGGCGTCAGAAGGAAAATTTGGGACCCTTGAACACTATTTTTTTCTTTTTAGTGAGCTCTATCATACAATAAACATAATACTATCAATTTTAGTGCCAACTGTTGGCAAAAAGTGTAACTAACACAATATGTTTGTTTCATCGAAAAAACAAATCCCATAAATTTCTAAGCATTTTTGTGAAAACTGCATTTTTCTATTGTTTATACATAGCATTTCAAAACTCCCGGAACTTCTGGATCATCCGGTATATGTGTGGGAATCAGAAAGAAAAGTTTGCCATCCTTTTTTGTAAAAATAAATAAATAAATAAAACGGAAAGAAGGAAAAATATTCATATAAGAACTATAAAAGAAATTACATTGATATCAATGGTTTAATATTTAAAAAAAGGTATGCAAATGTAAAATAAAATTCAAGTAGTAAAAAATACATATTATAAATCATTAGCTGCATCAAGCTCTTACGGCTGCTTTTAATGGTCGTGTAATTAAAGTAAAAATAAAATATTGTTATGAAAGAGAGACAGAGAGAGAGAGAGCTTTATAACTAAAAATAAATGCCCTACCCCATAATTTTAGGTGACTTTTTGATAAAAAGCAGACATAATTGGTTGTAAATTATAAACTTAAAATCTCCCCCTTAATTGGATAGGTTAGATAGACAGCACCATCTACAGCGATCCAGTTACTACGTCACAAATGACTCAGTGTTGCCAGATTCTCGAAAGCAAATTTTCCCAAAATTTCTAAATTTTTCCCCAAATCAGGGCTTTTTTCAGAAAAAGTCCCCAGCGGAATTTCTATTCAAAAAAGCAAGTTCTCAATTTTCAATTTTCCGTCATAATTTCTTTTTAACAAATTTAAACTCAATTTTTTCCCCAAATCAAGCATTTTTTAGAAAAAATTCCCCATTTATGAAAAAGATCAACATTTAATCTTAACAGAATTTTGCATGTATATTCAAAGCTAAAAACAACAAGAAAAAATGTTATAAAATTGTTTTTATTTTTGTTGTATAAATCTATACTATTAAATGAAATATATTTCTGAGCTTGTGTTTCTGTCCTCGATGACAGGAAAATCTGAATCCTTTATCTGAAAATTCAGATGAGGCATAGCCCAATGCAGATCGTGATGAATCTGTAGAACATGTACACGGTGAGCACAACCACGAGAATAATGATTTATATCCAGGAGCCTCGTTAAGGAGGGGACAGAGGGAGCCTCCACCCCCAAACATTTGCACATGCTGTTACAGTTCCCCAAGTTTACAAACATAACTGGCAAATTAGTTCAAAACTTTAATAAAAAACTACTATTTCTGATAGATTTGACGAAAGTTAGCAATATAATTTGAAAAATTATTAAGCTTTTTACAAATAAAAGCTACATTACATTTTCAAATTGTAATGTAACTTGATAAAATTATAAAAGTGGTTGGCAAATACTGAATTTTGACATGGCAATTTTAGGTTCTCTCCCCCATTAATAAAAAGTATACGCGAGGGCCATGTTTATATCTATTACTTCTACATTTTATTTTCGTTTTCCAAATCAAAATCGAATTCAAGACAAATCCAGTATAAGGAAAGGGCATGTTTACAAACAAACACTTCTGTCAACCAATCTACCGCAACATTTTTTGTCATAGCGATCATTGTAGGAATCATCTTGATGGCGTAGCCCAATCATATCATACTTACTTATACATTGGGAAACTTAGACCAATCAAATTCCCGGAACTCATCCGTGCAGTATCAGTCGTTAAAGAACGGACAGGTTTTTCTCCCTTATCCACAGTAATTCGTTCACAGTGACGTCAAGTAAATTTTAAAATTGTGATAACAATTCCCCAAGTTTTCCCCAAATAAGTTCATAGTCCCCAAAGATGTCCCCAAGAATTACTTGTCCCCAAAAAATTCCCCTGAAGGTTCAAAATTCCCCAAAATGGGGACAAAATCCCCAATCTGGCAACACTGAAATGACTGCTTTTCACCACCAGAATTTAATAGCGTTCGTCACCTTCTTAAATCTCAGAAATTCTATTATTAAATAAGGTAAGAAATTCTATAAAATTTTAGTGGTAGCAATCAGCTATTTGTGGCGCAGTGCTTGCATTCCTGCATCTATCATCTTCAGAAATCGTTCTATCATCTTAAAAAATAGAAATAACTTATGCCATTTATAGACCGGGAGGCGACAACACAGGCAATCACCTCATCGATTTTACGGATGAAAATCTAGGATTAGTTAAGGGGGCTCAAGGGTTGAAAACTTTTCAAAAAATCGATTTTTTTTATGATCTAATTTGATTATTCAATTAATTCTTAACTCAATGCAAAAAATCGCATAAAAATATTAGCATTTTTAACGGAGTTATAAGCATTTATGCATCAATACTTACATAGCCGCATCCATATAATTTCAACTTTAAGTCGTGTTTTCTCAAAACTTGATTTTTGACGACTAACACCAAGATTTAAAAAAAACTATTAGATGGAATGGCTTAATTTTTTTTTTTCATACATATAACATCATAATCTAGATTATGAATTAAGGATATAATTATCACTTAATAAAAACAGTATTAAAAAATCTTTCAAAGTTGAAAAAAAAAAAACCCTAAAAAAATAACATTTTTCCATTAAAAATACTCAAAATATTAAACTATCTAAAATATATTGATTCATAATCTAGATAATGATGTTATATGCATGCAAAAATAAAATTAAGCAATTCCATCAAATAGTTTTTTTTTAATCTTGGTGTTAGTCATCAAAAATCAAGTTTTGAGAAAACGCGACTTAAAGTTGAAATTATATGGATGCGGCTATGAAAGTGTTGATACATAAATGCTTATAACTCCGTTAAAAATACAAATACAGTCGAGTCTCTCTATAACGAAACTCCATACATCGAATTTCTCTATATAACGAACTTTTAGTAGAAACGGTCCCCTTTTCGCATGATTACTTTAAAAACAGTCTCTATATAGCAAAATATCTATCTCCATATAACGAATTTTTTCATAAATTTGTCTTAATTTATTTAGTTTAAAAAAAGCTTCGAAATCATATGGAATCAATTTTCCACTACTTATTTTTAATTTATCGTTCAGTGCTGAGTCTTTTTTTCCTCTCTCCTTGTTCTTTAAATCCAACGAATTCCTCCCACCTCCCACACACCTTTCCACATCCTTCTCAAAACAGAGTCAATTGGATTGTTACACATATAAGAGAGGAATCAATGAGAGGCACATAAGAGGATGGAGGAAAATGTTAACTATAATTTTTCATTCCTTATTAAAATTTGAGCATTTGTTTTTGAGAGCAACAATTTTAAAATCAAAACAACAAAAAATTACAGATATCTTCGTCTGAAATTAATGCAAGTCTTCCTTATTTAATTTTCATTAATCTTTCAAATAAATGTCTGTTCTCATTTTTGAAACAGTTTAAATAATTAAGAAATAAAATGTTAGGTTAATATTTACTTTTAAACATTTCAAATTCTTAATTAAAAACATCAAAAATATTTGTTCAAAATTTACACATTAAATACGATTTTTAACATCATTCTCTAGACATCGAATATCTCTATATAGAGCTATTCCATCTCAATTCAGGCAGACAGTACTGATATGCGTCAAGTCACCATCACAGATTTTTTTAAAAAAAATTCAGTAGTTAGAACTAAGTGATTTATAAAATTTCCTAAAAGGATTTTTCCCTAAAAAATTTTTTTCTCTGATTACAGCACTTTAAAATTCATGATAAAATTGGCAGTTTTCAGAAAAACTGAAAAACGCTTCATTTTGAAATGAACACAATACCAAACATATTCAACATATTCAGTCAATTTATTTTTTATAAACAGTTATTAAACTGAATTTTACTTTGGCATAGTTTTAAAAAATATAGTGACATTTTTACTTAATTAAAAAAATTAGATTTTAAGTATAAAAAATATAATTATTAGTGAATTTAAGATTTTTTTTCAGAATGAAAAAAAATATTTTAAAGCTAAACATTGATGGCAATCTAAAGACCTTTAATGGGAGTTTTACAGCAAATTTTATTTTAACTCTAAGGTGCTTACAACTTTTGTAATTCAATTTTAAATTTTGCAAAATTTTGTAAAATCACTACTTTTGAAATGCAATTTCTCAAAAACACCATTTTTTAAAAATCTGATAATATGCTCAATTCATACCTTATTAGTCTCTAATAAATACCTTACAAGCAAATCGTGTGTTTTTGCTTAGAAAATTTTATATGATTTTTTGAAAATAACATGTTGTGTGTATTTTTCAACAGACCACAAAGGCAAGCTCTTCCTTATTTAACCGAACTTGTAATGTAATTAATATTTCAAACTAAAAAATACATCACTAGTACATAATTATTACTGTTAAATTATAGCTAATCATTTGCTTAAATTTAAAATTGCGGAAAATACAGGCAATAATAAAATTAGTATTGATCATGTCATTTCATTCCATACTCATGAATGTGTTAAATCCATCTACAGTGTGTAAAAATTTTGTTATATAGTATGGATATAATATATTAATGTACAAATACATACATAACAGAAGAATTAGGTAGTGAAGGTTTCTTAAATTAACTTCAACTCCTTATCGTTGAAGGTATGAAGTCGCTCAGATTGTCCTATTGTAACTGGTTTTTCTGTTTCTAGAAGCACATTTTCCAATGGTAATGCACATTCATATTTTTTCTTTCCAGATTCTTTTGGCCACTGGAATGCTTTATCTATGGACCATGTTGGGTACATGAATGATACTTTAATGTCATTTAGTTCTTATGATTGATATATCATTGATTTGTCCTATCCACCAATTATTTTCATAAATGCATCCAATGAAATCACCGATTTGGAAACTATGTATTGAATATTGTCTTTTCATTTAGCTGAAGGTTTCAACTTTTGTCAATTCATTTTTACTTGTTCGTTCCATATAATTTTCATTATTTACAATCACCCTATAATGTTTATATCTAATACCAATAATAGATTTTGCATTAGCATATTCTTTCTCATTATTAGTTCTATAGGATTGAATAATATTTCTGTCTGGATGGACTAGAATGTTATTTTTTAGCAGAGAAGATAGTTCAGCAACAAATGAGACAGAATTTCGGATAGCTTTTATTGGCTCCTTTTGGAGATTAAATTTTGTTGCATAGTGCTTGTCTCAGTCCCCAATAGCATCACATGCACTTTTAACATGGCCAGTACCTGAAAATATCCTCTACTTCAGTACAATTTTATTTTTGTGCAATTCATAAAACTGATACTTGTTTTTAAAATGTGCTCCAGCTCCATCTGATATATACACAGGTGATTCCAGTGTTTGTAATTGGTACAACTTAAATAATTCTTTTTTTACTTTTTCTATGTCACAAACAGCATGAGCTGTATCATGAGTTAATCATCAGAAACTATGATAAAACTCTTTATTTCTTCTCTAAAGTATGCTGTGCAGGTAACTAACGATATCTGAGTATTCTGCCAGTGGTAGCTTTGTACTTCATTTGGCAGTATTAGTGAGTAATTTTCAGCAAAGTCAAAATGCATCACAAGTGCAGATTTTTTTTTTTTTAAGGGGTTTGGCTTATTTAATTTTATGAATAGGAATTTTTGAAGATTAGCTTATATTTATCTGCCATAATAATGTGCATATTATTATTTTTTCATTAAAAAATATTATTATAAATACAGAGAAATAAGAAAAAGCTTGATCTTCTGGTTTTCTGAGAAAAAAAAAAAAACCAATTGGAAAAAAACTAAACTTGAAAAAAAATCTAATTCAGTTGTAATGTATGTATTTGCATTTTAATATATTATATCCATACTATATAACAAAATATTTAACACACTGTAGATGAATTCAGCACATTTATGAGTATGGAAGAAATGACATATGATCAATACTAATTTTATTATTGACTGTATTTTACGCAATTTTAAATTTAAACAAATGATTAGCTATAATTTAACAGTAATAATTATGTACTAGTGATGTATTTTTTAGTTTGAAATATTAATTACATTACAAGTTCAGTTAAATAAGGAAGAGCTTGCCTTTGTGGTCTGTTGAAAAATACACACAACATGTTATTTTCAAAAAATCATATAAAATTTTCTAAGCAAAAACACACGATTTGCTTGTAAGGTATTTATTAGAGACTAATAAGGTATGAATTGAGCATATTATCAGATTTTTAAAAAATGGTGTTTTTGAGAAATTGCATTTCAAAAGTAGTGATTTTACAAAATTTTGCATAATTTAAAATTGAATTACAAAAGTTGTAAGCACCTTAGAGTTAAAATAAAATTTGCTGTAAAACTTCCATTAAAGGTCTTTGGATTGCCATCAATGTTTAGCTTTAAAATATTTTTTTTCATTCTGAAAAAAAATCTTAAATTCACTAATAATTATATTTTTTGTACTTAAAATCTAATTTTTTTTAATTAAGTAAAAATGTCACTATATTTTTTAAAACTATGCCAAAGTAAAATTCAGTTTAATAACTGTTTATAAAAAATAAATTGACTGAATATGTTGAATATGTTTGGTATTGTGTTCATTTCAAAATGAAGCGTTTTTCAGTTTTTCTGAAAACTGCCAATTTTATCATGAACTTTAAAGTGCTGTAATCAGAGAAATAAATTTTTTAGGGAAAAATCCTTTTAGGAAATTTTATAAATCACTTAGTTCTAACTACTGAATTTTTTTGAAAAAAATCTGTGATGGTGATTTGACATGCCCTGCCTGAGCTGAGATGGAATTGCTCTATAACGAATTTTTGACTGGAACGATGGATTTCGTTATATAGAGACTCGACTGTATTTTTATGCGGTTTTTTGCATTGAGTTAAGAATTAAATGAATAATCAAATTAGATCATAAAAAAATCGATTTTTTGAAAAGTTTTCAACCCCTGAGCCCCCTTAAGTCTCGATACACCTACTAAAAAGCAATCGGTCTGCCGAGTCATATCTTAGTGGAAAAAAAAACTAAAAACCCGATTTTAGCGTTTGATTTCTAGGTTTACCATTTGTTTTCCTGCACCCAAAAGTATGAAAGCATGGAGGACAGAACACGTGTAATAGCACTTTTAAAGTGCTATTACACGTGTCGTGCTGCAGGCGTCAAATTGCAGGCGTCTCCATGTTATCCTATGGGACCAGGGGAGTCGCTTGGTTAGCGCGCGATTCTCTTGTGTCGAAGCGTCTTTGACGATTGGAACGAAGCGAGTCGCCAGTAAGAGCCAATCAAATGCTTCGAAATCCAAATGATGGTAAAGCCTCTTCTCGAACAGCCAATGAAATGCTTAGAAAGCGAAAAAACGCAGGCGATTTTTGTCGCTTGCTATTTTTACGTGTAATAGCACTTTAATAGAAATTTGTCATGTTTTCAATAACTAATTTAAAAGCAACTAATTAACAATTTAAATATTTTTCTAATGAAACATTGAAGTTATTTACCGCCAAATCATGACAAGTACTATCTAATATTTATTATTATTATTTATATTTGTATATGCGTTTTTGTAGCGTCTATTGATTTCTTTCGAATAATTCAATTTTTTTCAACATATACGACGCCTTTATACGATTTTCTTTATATAACCTCCATGTGAAACCAATAACATCTCTACAATAATGCTATTTGCTGGATAGAAAATGGCGTTCTTTGAATACTTGTTTTTGCTGAGTAAATAGGATTTGTTTGCTACCCTTTTGAATTTATGAAACATCTCGTTAAATAAATATTGTACAATAAAGTATGTGTTAGGATCAAATACATTGTTATTTATTTAAATTCGCAAACGACTTTTTAAAGCAGTTTTCAGAAATGTTAGTGATTTGTTAAGTATTAACTTGGTAATTAACGATACATTTAGAGTAGAACCCCGCAAATCCGGACCCCGTAAATCCGGATCTCCGGATAATCCGGATCGATTTTGTCATTTTTTTTTTTCAAGTTTGAGAAGCGATTGGCTAACTTCCATAACATTAACTTGTTTCAGTGTCGCATTCTGAATTTTTACCTAAGAACATAGCAAGAAAGCAAGGTAAAATAGTCCTTATAAGACCCATTGTCTAATAAGGGTCGGTTTTCGATTTTTGTCAGCCCATAGGTCTGTTTCTTTGTTATTCTGACAAAACATTTCTACAATATCACATGCAGAAAATTATTTATATTTATAAAGATGCAGCATTGAATTCAGGTACTTTTTTCTGAAAGGGACATTAGTGGCTCCGGAAAGAGGACATAATAAAGTTCCGGGGTTGGGGGGGGGGAGGGAATTTAAACTTTTTTACCATTGAAAACACAAATCTCTCTTTTTTTTGTGGGGGCATCTTATTGCTTCGGGGTGAGGGGTATGCCACCTTCTGAAATCAACACTGTAAAGATTTAATACAAGCCCGTATTTTTCATACAGGGTCGTACTTTTAAAGGGATGTAGTGGAGGGTATACAGTGTACGTTCTGGATGTTTTTAAGAAGTCCGTATACCCTCTGTTTCTCAAATAAAGCATTAGCATATACCTTATCAATGAATATTCATGATGACAGCGTATACATTCTGCCTAACCGTATACGCTTTGTTTTTTGATCACTACAACACTGCCCTTCAGCGACGATAAGAAAAACCAGTGTTGAATTCACTTTTCTCTGAGAGGGACTTCAGTAGCTCCGGGGGGGGGGGGGGTTGCATTTTTTGACAATTAAAAAACCCTAAATCTCAAAATTTCAGGGGGGGGGGGGGACATTTCATTGCTCTGGAGGGAATGTCCCCCCCGGCCCACCCATTGAATTCAACACTGCGAAAAACCCTAACTCACTGGTCTGTTTCCTAGAATCCGACCTCCCTTTCAGAGAGATGAATCAAGCCAAATCGTAACAGACTGTGGACTATTTCGTAACTTCTTCTGGGGCCGTTCAGCTAAACTGAGGCGCCGAGGTCACGTGATCAGAGAATAGTTATTTTAAAACATTCTTGAATATTTTTTATTATGATGTAAATTTTGATTGCAGCTGCAAGCTTTATTTATTGTCTTCTAAAACGGAAGGATATTAAATGTGCATGATTTAGCTTGGAACAATTGATGTTTATAAAATTATTTAGTAGCAAATATTTCGTTGGAAACAGACTGTATTTAATATAAAAATTTAAATGTGTAAGAATTAAAATTAACAAATAATTTAATTTTGTCGCGCTTCTTCTAAACCACACTATCAGAATAAAAATTTTTGTCTGTGAAATATTCTACTTCTAATACGAGATATTGTATCCGGACATCTTGGAATTTTGCTCTCCATCTATTATATTGAATTACGTGGAAATATCTTAAAATAGAACGATATTCACTGTCACAGACAACTTCTTTTATGTGCGTTCCTTTTTAATAGTACAGTTACTACTATGGCGACGAAACGGAAACATAATTTTGTGACTATGCAACAGAAATTAGAAGCATTGAGTAGAATTGACAAAGGTGAACCCTTAAAAAAAAGATTGCTCGTGAATTAGGAGTAGGGACCTCAACAGTGTCCGATTGGAAAAAAAATCGAAAAAAAATCGAGGATTTTTGCTCGAAATCTATTTCTAAAGATGGTTTGGACAATCGAAAGAACGTTAAGAAAGCTAAACTTGAAATACTGGATGAAGCGTTATTCATTTGGTTTTGCTCAGAAAGAGATCGTGGTTTACCTATATCAGGTTCAATAATCCAACAGAAAGCCTTAAAATTAAATGCAAAGTTGCCTGATGGTGATCCAGATTTTAATGCCAGTCAAGGATAGTTAAATAGATGGAAAAACCGGCATGGTGTGCGACAACTTGCTGTTACTGGTGAGAGCTTGTCTAGTGATAAAAACGCAGCTGAAAAGTTTAAAAATGAATTTGAAGAATTTATTAAAACTGAAGAATTATCGTCAGATCAAATCTACAATGCCGATGAATCAGGACTATTATACCGCATGTTGCCGAATAAAACTTTAGCCTCAAAATTAGAAGAATCAGCTAAAGGATATAAAAAGAGCAAGGACCGCCTCACTATAATGGCTTGTAGCAATGCATCAGGAAGGCACAAATTTCCTCTTCTTTTAATCGGAAAATCCAAAAATTTCCGTGCACTAAAAAACATAAATCAGGAGACTCTACCAGTAGTTTATCGATCCCAGAAGAGTACGTGGATGGATAGCGAAATTTTTAAAGAGTGGTTCTTTGTCTATTTTGTTCCGGGTGTTACAAAATATTTAAAATCGTGCAACTTACCAATCAAAGCTGTCCTCCTAATTGATAATGCTCCGACACATCCCGAAGAAAGTGAACTGACAAAAGGAAACATAACGGTAAAGTTTTTCCCACCTAATGTGACAGCGCTGTTACAGCCAATGGACCAAGGGGTCCTTCAAAACATTAAGAAAGTTTACAAACGACAAATGCTGAATGAGCTTTTAGAAGATGATGGAGAGCATGGAGTGGTAGAGATTCTCAAATCAATCAATATAAAAAAAAGTAATCTATATGATTGCTGAATCTTGGGATCAGGTTTCTGAAACTACTCTCCGAAAGTCGTGGAAAAATTTATGGCCTACAAATTGTGATATATTGGATAAATTGCTTGAAACGGAAGGAGAAAAAAACCAAGGATGAAACAGAAATTACATCTGAAGATTTTGTGAGCATATCAAAAAAAATTGATGGTTGTTCAGAAGTTGATATTAGCGACATTAACAATTGGTTAGAATCAGAAAATAATGAAGATTACGCCTCACTTTCAGACGACGAAATGATTGCTTTGTGCACAACAAAGAAAATGAAGATGCAGACGATACAGACGAAGACATCACTATCAATGATGATCAACCTAAAATAATTAGCCATAATGAAGCAATATCTCATTTAGAAAAATTAATGGCTTATTTTGAACGTCAGGTAGAGACTACACCCAATGAACTATTTATGCTCAAGCGGATTCGTGACCGTACGGCTCGCAAAAGGTATAGAAAATTGACACAGCAGAAAATTACAAACTTTTTTGTTAAGTAAACATTTTTACTGTCTGTAAATATTCATTAAGTTTAACATAAAGGTGATTGTCTGTAAGCATGTTTTCTGGACATTTATTTTGTTTTATTTCATTTTTTTTAATTCTCCGGATAATCCGGATTTTCGATAATCCGGATTGGGTCTGGTCCCAATTAATCCGAATTATCGGGGTTCTACTGTATTCCTTATATTCGTGTTCGATAGCAGTGTTTCGTATTTTACTGTTCATTAATTTGTTACACGTTCTTCGAATAGCGTTAAACATATCTATTGTAAATATTCTTATGAAAATATGTATGTAAAAGTACATACAAATAATACAGACAGGGTTCTCGCTGTCGCTCCCCATTGTACCAAATTGTGGCTAAATTCTTCATTTGGCGAGTAAACAAGCGATTAGATTCGCCAAATTGCTAGTGCACAATTTTTGCCTTTTCCTTCTTTTCTTTTTCGTTTTTCATACATATGCATATACAGGGTGTATCTAAACTACTGGGCAAAACTTTAAGGGGCGATAGTACACATCAAGACAAATAATATTAAATAGGAAACTAAGGGTCCCAAACGTCTTCCGAAGAAGATAGGCGCCATCAAAGTTTAGGGTCCAAAATTTGAAATGTTTATAAAAAACGGAAAAATTGGTTGATTCGTTTGCGGTTTTCACGAAAACTATTCTCTATGTCAGTATTGTCTTGAAAACAAATTATAAAGATAAATTTCAAAAACTGCCGATAGAGGGCGCTTTAGACTTTGGAGTAACGAACAACTATTTTTTTACCGTTATTTTTTGCATCTCATTAAACTTTCGAAGAAGTTTAGACATAAACTTAAATTTTGAGCTAAAATCTGTGGTTAAGTAGCACAAACTGAACTGTGTTCAATGGGAGTGGGTAGTTTAAAATTTCAAATGATTATAAAAAACAGAATAATTGGTCAATTAATTTTCGGTTTTCACTAAAGCTATTCTTTAGGCCAGTATTGTCTTGAAAATAAATTATAAACATTAATTTAAAAAATGTCGATAGAGGACGCTTTAGATTTTTGGAGTAACGTACAACTATTTTTTGCCGTTATTTTTTTCATCTCATTAAATTTTTTAGAAGCTTAGACATAAACTTAAATTTTGAGCTGAAAATCTGAATCGTTGAGAGTGGTTAAGTAGCTCAAACTGAACTCTGTTCAATGGGGGTGGGGAGGTTCAAATTTCAAATGATTATAAAAAACATAAAAATTGGTCGATTCGTTTGCGGTTTTCTCTAAAACCATTGTATATGTCAGTATTTTCTTGAAAATAAATTTTAAAGATAAATTTCAAAATATTCCGATAGAGGGTGCCTTAAACTTTAGAGTAACCAACAACTATTTTTAACCGTTATTTTTTTTTTTTAATCTAACTAAATGTTTTAAAAGTTTAGACTTAAATTTTGAGCTTAAAATCTGAATGGTTGTGAATAATTAAGTAGCGAAAAGTTGAACTGTGTTCATAGGGTGGGCAGGGTAACATGTCAACTCCTGAATACTGTTCAGTTTGCGCTACTTAACCCCTCCCAACGATTCAGAATTTGAGATAAAAATTTAAGTCTAAGCTTTTACAAGCATTTAATTAGATACAAAAAAATAACAGTTAAAAATTGTTGTTGGTTACTCTAAAGTTTAAAGCGCCCTCTAACGGAATTTTTTGAAATTTATCTTTTAAATTTATTTTCAAGAAAATACTGACATAAAGAATGGTTTTAGAGAAAACCGCAAACGAATCGACCAATTTTTCCGTTTTGTATAATCATTTCAAATTTGAACCTTCCCACCCCTATTGAATAGAGTTCAGTTAGCGCTACTTAACCACTCTCAAAGATTCAGATTTTCAGCACAAAATTTAAGTTTATGTCTAAGCTTCAAAAAAATTTAATGAGATGCAAAAAATAACTTTAAAAAATAGTTGTACGTTATTCCAAAATCTAAAGCGCCCTCTATTGACATTTTTTGAAATTTATGTTTTCAATTTATTTTCAAGACAATAATAACATAAAGAATAGTTTTAGTGAAAACCGCAAATCAATTGACCAATTATTCTGTTTTCTATAATCATTTGAAATATGAACCTACCCACTCCCATTGAACACAGTTCAGTTTGCGCTACTTAACCACAGATTTTGAGCTCAAAATTTAAGTTTATGTCTAAACTTCTAAAAAATTTAATGAGATGCAAAAAATAACAATAAAAAATAGTTGTTCGTTACTCTAAAGTCTAAAGCGCCCTCTATCGACATTTTTTGAAATTTATCTTTGTAATTTATTTTCCAGACAATACTGACATAAAAAATAGTTTTTGTGAAAACCGCAAACGAATCGACCAATTTTTCCGTTTTTTATAATCATTTCAAATTTTGGACCTTAATCTTTGATGGCGGCTATCTCCTCCGGAAGACGTTTGGGACCCTTAGTTTCCCATTTAATATTATTTGTCTTGATGTGTATTATCTCCCCTTAAAGTTTTGTCCAGTAGTTAGATACACCCTGTACACATATTTTTAATATATCTGTAGAGGATAGTTGAAATTAGATTAATAACAATCGTTGTCGCAGTTATAAAAACTTAGGTTATTTTAGAACATATTGAAAAAGGGGGGGGGGGTACATTAAAGGACTAAAGATAATTTTTTGTGCTACACGGCGAATCTATTTTTCTGATACATTTTTCATTTGGCTAATGCTTTTTTTTATTTAGCCAAATTACTAACGTTGGACAAATGTCAGCAAGAATTTTGTATACAGACATACATATGATAAATACAATAAACCAGGACCCGGGACCACAGCATTCCAGTTTGTTGCTCTAACCACTATGCTACTCCGGCCGATGCCTGAGTCTGCAATTTCTCACTTATAAACAAAGTTGGGGAAAGTCACCAGCCATCATTAAGATAGCCTTGGATGGCGTGGCAACGAAGAATATTACCCATTCCATCGATCGATAATACATATTAAAACATACATACACATACTAACGCCTGCATTCAAATCAGTGGACCACCGATCAGATTCACAGTGGTTGGTTGGTTTATTTGGGTTTTATGGCGCAAGATCCCCATTGGGACATGCTGCGCCAAGACAAAGTCGAAGAGAAAAAACTAAGAGATAAATTAGTTGTCAGTACTAAGAAAAAAACAAGTAAAAACAGTAATTATAGATCAGAGACCATAGCTAAAACACTCAATGTCAATTAAAACTGTAAAAGTTGAGAATAAAAGTTAAAATACAAACAGTGTAAACGTGACATAAAATACTAAATAAAAACAGGTTGTTTATTAGGGTTTTATGGAGCAAGGTCCCTTTGGGGACATGCTGCGCCAAGACGAAGACAAATTTAGAATAATATGTTATGAATTAAAATGTAAAATAAAACAATGTGTATATGATAGAAAAATAAAACAAGCCAAAAACATAGTTGTAGAAACACTAAAATAAAAAAAAAAGGAAAAGCTGGCAACAGTTAAAATATGAACAATGTATAAGATGAGATACAAAAGTTACATAAAAGCAAGATTTAAAATAAAGGAACACTTAAAATATACATAAAATCAGTGAAGGTAAAATACAAAACTCAACATGTAGCAAGTTAAAATCTGTACAATCAATAAAGTAATAAAAAAAACATGAAATATATACGATGCGATTTTTTTTAAATAGAAGGTTAAAAAACAATGTTACTTCAGTTAGGCACATATTCTTCAAACATCACATTGTCATCATCGGCATCCGAGTCATTGCGATTCACAGTGGACCACCTTCTGCTGGGGTACAGAGGATCCGCAATCCAGTTTCTTATTGTAATACAGAATTTTCAAAATATTTAGTATTAACCTATTTTCTACAAAGAAATATTGTTTTAGAGTAATTATTCATTTGTAAAATAAAATAAACAAAGAAAAAACGTCAATTTTCTTAACACAGTAAAAAATACTTTGGTTTCTACAGAGTGTCCAGTAAATAAGATTCTGACTTCAAAATTAAATTTCTCAAAAACAACAATCGATATAATTATGCGGTAAGCGATTTATTTATAAGTTAAACTGTAAAAATGTTATACAGAAGTTTCGAACGGTGAATAATTTGAAAAGATTGTGTTCTGATTGCAAAGAATGCTTGACTTGACATTTTTCTTGTTTTAGATTGCTTGCAGAGAATGCGTTATTCGACATACAGTGCCATATTTTAACGACTTTTGGAACTAAATTTTTTGAATTAAAAAAAATTTAATTCCAAAAATGGTAAAACATGGCACATTACACCGAAAAACTTTTTCACTGTAAGCAATCTAAGACAAGAAAAACATCAAATCAAGCATTCTTATAATCAGAACACATTCTTTTCAAATTATTCACCGTTCAAAGCTTCTATATAACATTTAAACAGCTTATCTTATAAACAAACAGTTTACTGCATAATTCTATCGATCTTTGTTTTTGAGAAATTTAATTTTGAAATTGGGGTCTTATTTGCTGGACACCCTCTATTTACTAATTTTTACTTTCTTCTATCTTTACAAGAAGAAAGTATTGGATTCATGAAAATTTTCGACTTCCGGTTTTCGACGGATTTATACGTTTTAGAAGGTCCTGAACACGTTTTGACTATTTTTAGAAAATGTCTGTCTGTGAGTCTGTCCGTCTGTCTGTCTGTCTGTATGTGACAAAAAATTTGTGGGCGCTCTATCTCAAGAACTAATGCTCGAAATTTAATAAAATTTTATATTCAGTTAGACCTTGATATGAATTAGTGCCTATTGGTTTTTGGTGAAAATTGGCCTGCAGGTGGCGCTGCTATACTACGTTTTTCATGATTTTCAAGATTGCTATATCTCAAGAACTAATGCACAGAATTTCACCAAACTTCAGATTCTGTGACCCCTTGATATACATAGACGCTGATTAAGTTTTGGTGTAAATTGGCCAGCAGGTGGCGCTGCTATGGCACGTTTTTCATGATTTTCAAGATTGCTATATCTCAAGAACTAATGCACAGAATTTCACCAAACTTCAGATTATGTGACCCCTTGATACAAATAGACGCTGATTAAGTTTTGGTGTAAATTGGCCAGCAGGTGGCGCTGCTATGCCACGTTTTTCATGATTTTCATGATAACTATATCTCAAGAACTAATGCACAGAATTTCACCAAACTTCAGATTCCGTGATACCTTGAGATACATAGCCGCTGATAAGATTTTGGTGTGAACTGCCCTATAGGTGGCGCTGCTATGCTACATTTTGCACGATTTTGCGATAGCTATATCTCAAGAACTAATGCAGAGAACTTCATCAAATTTTAGATTCTGTTACCCTAGAATATATAACATAATTAGACGCTGATTACATTTTGGTATTAACCTTGTAACAGGTGGTGCAGCTATGCTGCATTTTGCACAATTTTTCCGATAGCTATATCTCAACAACCAACGCACAGAATTTCATCAAACATACATTGTTACAAAATGACATATAACATAATTACACGATGATTACGTTTTGTTATAAATTCTTTAACTGATGGTGCTGCTGTGCTATATTTTACACGTTTTTTTTTTAAAACTAGCTATATCTCAAGAACTAATGCACAGAATTTCATCAAACTTCAGATTCTTTCACACCATAACATAATTAGACGCTTTTTTACGTTTTGGCATAAATTGTCCAAGATATGGTGTTGCTGTGCTACGTTTTGCAAATTTTTTGTTATAACTCAAGAACTAATGGACGAAATTCCATCAAATTTCAGATTCTGTTAGGTCTTGACATAAATAGATGCTTATTAGGTTTTATTATAAATTACCCAATATGAGGCACTACTAAGCTCATTTTCTCAGAATATTAATTAAATTTTGTGTTTTAGGATTTCGGATACCAGAATCTCATTAGGCTAGGTCAAATGTTCGCGGAAATTCGATAGTGGGTAACTTTGGCGTCACCACGTTTTTTTTTTTTTTTTTTTTTTTTTTTTTAAATTAAAATGTACTTATGAGATAGAAGAAAGTTTTGGGATTGACACATCCAACTAGTTTTTTTAATTATCCTATTGACTGAAGGCTGTTATTACTAGAACAATATCTGGCTGGTTCAGAACTTTTATTACTCCTTTGAGAGGTAACATAAAACAAATTTGGAATAAAAACTTTATCGTTCTTCATACGTTTTTTCGTAAAATCACCTTCAGATCCAAAAGGATTTCAGAAAAATTCCAAATTCATAAATATATTGGAGTTTTATTTTCAAATTTTCATGACAATGACTTTATTTTACATTATAACTTTTTTACTTTCTTCTATCTTTACAAGAAGAAAGTATTGGATTCATGAAATTTTTCGACTTCCGGTTTTCGACGGATTTATACGTTTTAGAAGGTCCTGAACACGTTTTGACTATTTTTAGAAAATGTCTGTCTGTGAGTCTGTCCGTCTGTCTGTCTGTGAGTCTGCCGTATGTGACAAAAAATTTGTGGGCGCTCTATCTCAAGAACTAATGCTCAAAATTTAATAAAATTTTATATTCAGTTAGACCTTGATATGAGTTAGTGCCTATTGGTTTTTGGTCAAAATTGGCCTGCAGGTGGCGCTGCTATACTACGTTTTTCATGATTTTCAAGATTGCTATATCTCAAGAACTAATGCACAGAATTTCACCAAACTTCAGATTCTGTGACCCCTTGATATACAAAGACGCTGATAAAGTTTTGGTGTAAATTGGCCAGCAGGTGGCGCTTCTATGCCACGTTTTTCATGATTTTTATGATAGCTGTATCTCAAGAACTAATGCACAGAATTTCACCAAACTTCAGATTCCGCAATACCTTGAGATACATAGCCGCTGATAAGGTTTTGGTGTGAACTGCCTTATAGGTGGCGTTGCTATGCTACATTTTGCACGATTTTTGCGATAGCTATATCTCAAGAACTAATGCAGAGAACTTCATCAAATTTTAGATTCTGTTACACTAGAATATATAACATAATTAGACGCTGATTACATTTTGGTATTAACCTTGCAACAGGTAGTGCAGCTATGCTGCATTTTGCACGATTTTTCCGATAGCTATATCTCAACAACCAACACACAGAATTTCATGAAACTTCAGATTTTGTTACAAAATGACATATAACATAATTACACGATGATTACGTTTTGTTATAAATCCTTTAACTGATGGTGCTGCTGTGCTATATTTTACACTTTTTTTATACTAGCTATATCTCAAGAACTAATACACAGAATTTCATCAAACTTCAGATTCTTTTACACCATAACATAATTAGACGCTTTTTTACGTTTTGGCATAAATTGTCCAAGATGGTGTTGCTGTGCTATGTTTTGCAAATTTTTTGTTATAACTATATCTCAAGAACTAATGGACGAAATTCCATCAAATTTCAGATTCTGTTAGGTTTTGACATAAATAGATGCTTATTAGATTTTAGTATAAACTACCAAACATGAGGCACTACTAAGCTCATTTTCTCAGAATATTAATTAAATTTTGCGTTTTAGGCTTTTCGGATACCAGAATCTCAGTAGGCTAGGTCATATGTTCGAGGAAATTCAATAGTGGGTAATTTTGAGGTCGCCACGTTTTTTTTTTTTTTCTTTTTTCTTTTTTTTTTTTTTATATTAAAATGTACTTATGCGATAGAAGAAAGTTTTGGGATCGACACATCCAACTAGTTTAAAATTTGCAATTGTTCTTGTAACTCTGCTGTTATTTTAAAAAAAAATTTATAAGTTTTTTGATATTTTTTTTGTTTTGAACTTTATATGTTTGTTTGAAAATGTTACTTGCAAATTTGCATTATTATGTAATTTTGGAGGTAAAAGAGAAATAAAGAGGATTTAAATTAGTAAATATATATATTTATATGCATGTATATTGTATTTCAAATAATTCTTTATTGTGGATTTCGTACTCCGCCTGTAGGGTACACTGGTCAACTTTATGAACGTATTGAAGTATTTTTTTTATATATATTTGAAACTATGTTCTGAAAAAAATCTGAAGCATGTAAAAATTCTTAAGGAATGTTAAAAAATATTTTCAGATTGGACTTTTGATTAAAGAAAAACCTGAAAAAAATGTAACTGCGAAAGTGGTCCACTATTCTCCAGTCTCTTCTACTCCTGAATAATATTCAAAATTAACTGGATCAATTTTAATGCAAATTATATTCTTAGTTTTGGTGATGATTTGGCTATGGAAATTAAGCAGCTATTGAATCGCTTAACCCTTTTCGGTACGGACAAATTGTGTTAGTAAAATGAAAAATTATCGACTAATACCGGAATTTGGAAGCAACTTTTTGACAAATTAAGCATCCCTTAATTTAAGTTTTCACTGTAAAAGCAAAATTTTATTAAAATATTATTGGTTCCGTTTTCAAATTTGAAATTAAAATTAGGTACCCTGGACTGGGCACACTGTGCCAAAAAGGGTTAAAAAATGTAGTATGATCCAAAAGTTCGGAGACGAATTGTAAAAAACATTGCCCTGAATTCATTAGCACCGAAGCATATCCAATTTAAATTAGTAACCTGGGTTGACGATACACTTCTGTCAGAGTTCGTATAACTTCTGGAAGCACCCCTGGAAGCCATTTTTCGCAACCTTCCCACAAGGCATCTTGCGATGTTGCTTTCTCTTCATCTGATGACTAAAAATGGCTTCTTGTAAATGTTTTTTCATTGATGAGAACAGGTAAAAGTCACACGGGGTTACGTCCGGCTGATAGGGAGGGAAACACATTAGCGCGAGTTTTGATGAGGAATTGTTTTACCAGTTTCTATCGATGTGATGGTGCCTTGACATGCAGAAGTTTAGCCTCATAGAAGGTTGTCCAACGTTTATCGTCTTCGGTGGATTCTCGACCCTCTTTAAAACGTCGATGCTATTCATAAACCTTGAGTCTCACCATTGAGTCTCCATTGGTGTTTTACTTATGTGCTGACAGAATTTAATGCTGCGTCGCTGTTCAAGAAAAGCCATCTTTCTTACGTCGCAAGGCAAAAGTAACTAACTTCGGAAGATAATAGCTGCGCATGCGCTTCGGTCACATAACATGAACTAAATCAACATGGGCAAATAAGGGAGGGTTTGAAGAAGTAGAGAAGGGAAAGTTTGAAGTTCAAGTAGTTTTAATTTAGACACTTGCTTTCGTTGTCAAGAATAGCCATAGTTCCCGAATTTTCGGATGTTACTACGTATTTGCATAGTTATCGATGAAAAACTTTGTGTACGGGGCATAATAAGGTCCCATAATAAGGTCCCTCGGTATAGATAAAACCTGTAAAAAAATTTTTTAATTTTCTCTTAACTCTTATTTTTTTCTCTTTCAGCGTGACATCGCCCACAGTCAACGGCATTATGGTCGTCTATTGCGTTCTCATTCTGCGTGGCGACAACGACGCCAGAAAAGTACTGATGGCTTGCCTTGAAGCTGTGCCCTTCCCCATACCAACAATTGACGATTTGTGCGCAATAGGCGTACAACATAGGTACCAAGAACGGTACAAAGAAATTCTGCCTGAAGTGCTGAAACTAGAACATCAACCAAGGACATTGAAACACCTCACACGTTGTGCAATCAGAAATCAATTAAGATCATGCCTGAGAACACCGAAAGATATCGATAAATTACCGCTAAACAAAGATTTAAGAGATTATTTGGGCCTAAGACACACAGAAATGGACATGAAATATGTTTTATAGTAACATTATTTTCTATTTTATGATGAATAATTTGAAAAAGGTTATTGTTTTTTTTATATATATATAACATGAAATTAACCACAACTGATTTATTTTTTTACGTAAAGTAAATTGAAAACATAGGGAAAACACCTCTTTTTTCATCTAAAATATTCTTAAAAATCTGTATATTTAGTACAATATTTAGTACAAGCATTTCTGCCATTAAATAACATTAAATTGTATTTAAAAAATTTAGTGGCGTCAAACAGCTTTAAATTAACTCTGCAAGTGATCAAGCAAACAGCTTGAACACGTTCGCTGCCGCAGACGCGCCAGCGCGTGATAAGGCGCCAATGTTAAGGGGCCACTCACGCGCCAGCGCGTGATGTCGAATAGCCAGTCACGCGCTGGCGCGGGAAAATCTTTCACTCTTTGTTATAAAAAGTAAATCGGCTTCTGGGAAAAACCCACTTCTACAGTGCATTAACTATCATCACATCTTCACGTAAGCGGCAGTGAACGTGTTAAGTGATAAAGTAAACTCATCTTATCCGTACGAAGTAAGGGCAAATCAGTTAAGTGGTTAAGTGCCGCGTGTATTTTATAATTTCATAATCCATTTTAGAATGAAATTTACTTTTTTCTTTTATTATATCCTGTTCAAATTAAATTTTTAAGCAAGCTTAATTCAAAATTTCGTATTGGTGTACCTGGAATCAAAACCGCTTGTTTATATTTCAAAAAGTTTTAAGCCTGTTTAAGACTTCTAAAATCAGATGTCTAGAAGTGTCGCCATGTTGAATCAGCACGACGTGATAAAAATTCTGCAGTTAGCGTACCGCACACACACTAATGTACTTGTCAATCATAAACCAGATTGAAACTGTACCAACAGTGCATGGAATAAGAAAGCTCTTTTATAGCTTTCTAATTCCTGCTGTCCAAAAACACGTAAACCCATTTCCGAAACTCGTCAATTAGATTTTGAGAATTTGAGCTTTCATAAATTTCCGACGCTGAACCATATCTTCTTCATGATGCTGTATCTATAACTTGACTTAAATTGGAACTTTGTAATGTGAACACTCTGACGTATAAGAAATGAAATTTAAGAAGTGTATGAAATATCGAATGATGCAGGAGAAAACAAGTCTCATTCGGGTCAATCGTTCCACCTAAACCAAGATTCTTAAATATTCTGCATTATTATTTGCATTTAGTTCAGCTGATTTTGAGGACAATTTCAACTGGAATTCTTTGCCCTTGCCCCGTTCGTTCTATGGGAAATGAAAGTCTGGCAAAAGACGATCCGAACATAAAGAAATCTTTACCAATCTGCTTTTGCACAAGTAAGGCTTCCTTTAAGTGCGGTAAAAAGAACCGGATTTGTTTATCTTTTGCTCGTTTATTTTATTGATTTAGTCTATATATTATATTAGGACCGTGGAGAGTAATCGATTATCCATCAATGTTAATCATGGTCGATTTTTTCAATCGAATTATTTGATATTTAAATCTTATTTCTGCCTAATGCAGTATAATAATTAAGTTAAGTCAAACTATGTCTTAAATGGTAATTTTTAAAATTATGCCTAAAAGTATAATTTCTTCTCATAAAAATTAGATATACAAGTGACGCTGAGTATATTTCAATTATTATACGAGAAAAGTCGTGGGGACTGCTAGTGTTTTTTAAAATTGCCTCTTGGACTATTCTATTAGCTATGTATTTGAAATACTTCTGCATTAAATGTGAAAAATAAAATTGCTAGCTTTATTTTCGAAAATTAAATAAAAATCAAATCATCTAAAATAAAACAGAATCCAAATTAAAAAATAGATTACAGACACACATGCATGATTGAAGATGTTTTTGCATGGAGAACAAAATTAAAGCCCATTTTAGTTCTCATAAAAAATTACCCAACTTTTTCATCCTTATTTCGTACTTCATAGAAAAAAGCTATTAGGAGTCCTGCCAAAAAACTTTCCATAGCCATAAATTGCCTAAATTTATTTATTCATTTTTTTAAATAATAATAGAAAGTGGTAAAAATATTAAATTATTTCAAGTTGATTTATGTTTAAATATCTGAATATATTTTCCAATAGAAAAATATTAAAAAATGTTCAGATAAAATACGGGCCCTTAAATCTATAAAGTTTTTGAAAATTACGATATAGTTTTATGATTTTCTTATATTTATCTTATGCTATAGTAAAGCTCATGTAAGAAATCATGTTTTTTTTTTTCTTTAAACTAGAGGCCTCTGCACCTTACGATCTACGTTCGTGAACCAGATTTTAGACACTGCAGATTATAACAATACATTACTTTAAACAACTTTAAAAAGATTCGGAAGATTGAATTAAAATTAGACAATCAGTGACCATTTCCTTGTAAAAGGGTTTCCATTCATTTTGGTTGGACTGGGGGATTTTAATGCGGAATCAGCTATTCTTGAGACATTTAATGACTGTTTCTGTTATTGATTAAATAAGATCAGTTATCAGCATTTGAAAATCAGTTTATTTAAAATGAACTAAGCAAACAGAGTCGTTTTCTTCCGGAAAGTTTGAACAATGCTATAAGAAAATTGTTTTTAAATAAGATATTTTAAAAGCCTCCTTTTAAATCTGAACTACTTTTATTCTCTTTTTTATATGCACATGAAAATACTTATGTTATTAGAAAGAAAATGTTATTGTTTGCGCTGTCTCAGAATTAGCAGCAATACTCAAAAAGATCGCATCTCGGAATATGAAAGATATTAGTCATTTATTTGTTAAAGGAAGATCTTTTTATGAAGTTTTAAATTTAATCTGAGATATTAGCCTGAAGCAAATACTGAATCACTTGTAATATTCTAAATGTAAATAGTATTCTGTAAATGGACATTGCACACTTAAAGAAAAAAAAAAATCACGTGTGAAAATTATTTTAACAATTCAAAAATCTGTAAAATAATTTACATATTTTCAAGCAAACTGCATTTGAAGGTATTTTTTTCTGTTAAATGGCTGCAAAATTTAAAATGTGAAATAATTAGAAGTTAATAAATTTATATTAAAAAAAAAGCTAAATTTATCATGCATCATCAATGTTACTTTTGGACATGTATTTACTTTTTAATATCGATTTGTACATTATTCCCTTTATGTGTAAAATATACTTTTTTAAAATTGTAGTGCAGGTTTTAATAAAAATGTCGATGAGTTATATGAAAAGATGTCGTTAAAATTGTTTTAAATGAACTGAACTGATATTAAGACAATTTTATTATTTGTCATTATAAACATATCTCCAATTCTGCAATTTTTTACTCAAATTGAAAGCAATCTATATCTTTTGATTTAAAGTAATTCATTCAAAAAAATTTATATACTTTTACTGATTTAACTATATTTTGTGTTAATCATAGTTGTTGTAAGTTATTCCATTCCTGTGTAATTTATGTATCATGGAACTAGGAATAAAGAAGAATTGACATATCCTCAAAAACTCCCATGCTCAAATAGTGAAGTTTAAATTGTAATCGGTTTCATAGTGGCTTAATGCCGAAGGGGTTAACTTCCACCTGTAAATTTGAAAAAAATTCTCTCGTTATTTACACCCCTTAACAATGTAGTATTTCAATCACAATTATTGTCAAAAGCAAATATTTATTTTTACTTTTGGAAATTTATTTCGGCGGTAGTGAGGCCCTGCATATAGTGACAAACGTCATATAGTGACAAACTGAAAAATCGCCTGTCAGTGTCAGTGAAATATAATATCCGGATCAACTTCCACCAGTAAAAACCAGTAGAAAATTTTACCATATTTGTCAGAAAATTGCTGCATGAATAAGCCGCTAGAATAAGGCGAAATTTTTTATTCAAAATTTAATGGTAGAAATTTCTTTCAGCGGCAATCAGAAACTGTTGATCCGATTTTAAAAATCATCCGTAATCTTGCGGCAACCTCTTCAATTATTTCCTTCGCAACTAGTAAACTTTATATATCTCATTCTCTTTATTCATAACTTCATTGTATATCATATATAAAATGTAAGACTTTTAGAACTAAAATTCTATAAGCTAAAGACCGGGAGGCGACAGCACGACAAATCTTATTATTATTATTTTATTTTAAATGACATAAGTGAAGGGCATATATTTCAACCCCTTTCCTCATTTGCCCGTTCACCATACGGGCAACGAGTTTTCCTAAGCATGCAAATAATTTCAAATCATGATTTATTATTCTTACCAGTAAATTTTTATTGCAAATTTTGCTTAATCCGACCATTTTTCTGATTCAATTAGATGAGCATTTCTGTTTTGAAAAAACGGTGATAAAAGACTAAAAATTCTGTAAAAGATGCAAAAAATAGGGATTATTTGGAAGTTTTTTTTTAAGTATTGATCAGTTAAGTGGTTAAATAAAAATTTATTTATTTATTTAATGTAATGAATGAAAAGGTCATATTTTAAATGAAACGAATACAATATAAATGGTAGCGATAAGAAATATATTTGATGATTTATCTTCTACTCACAACTAACATAAAAGTATAAAATGTTTTTTATAAAAATTTCTGTGAGTTTGAACTGAGCAGATACATGCTTCTATTTTCAGTCTCATCAATCTAGTGTGTTTTTTAATTGAAAACATGTACCAGAATTTTAAACTAGTAATCTCTTTCTCTAATTAATGATAGACGTGATTATATAAAACGAATATCGTTATTTAAAAATTTCGGTGGGTGTTTTTAATAAAATAAAACGTGCTAAATACGCCTTTTTCAAAAATATTTACCGTTTAGATAACTTCATAATTAGTTATGACAAATATCGACTGTTCACGTCAAATTCTCTCCCATATAAAGTTTCAATAATATATACAGATATATATTCCTTTTAATTTGATATACAGTAAGTATGTGTCATGTACTTTTACTAATTAAATTATATTTTATGTTAACTTTGTATGTTATTCCATTGATGTATAAATACATTTATTTGAAATGTAACAATTTTTTCTATAAAACTTTTTGTCAATTATATTAAGATACGTTATAGTTGAGTTGTCAAATAGTCTTTAATGATGTCTAGGTAGTTTTGTAATTTGTTATAATAAAGGTTTTTTATTACTAAATTCTTTTGTGCTTTTCTGTTAGATTTAACATATTAACTCACATGGAAAAAAAATTTTACTTGCAAGAAATTCGTATTGCTATGTTAAAAATGGATACGGAACAAACAAAACTTATGAGGGGGAAGAATTTGCTACAAATGTCCCTTCTTTATTTGCCGAGAAGTAATAGCTGTAGTTTTGAATGAAAATCAAAAAGAAATTCCACATATTATTGCATTTTTATAGATAAATTTTTGTGATCTATTAAAGACATTCAAAAATTGGCCTTTCTATGCTACAACTAACACAGCTTCGTTAAACATTAAATGCAAATAATATATATATTAGTGCATTGGCTTATATAAAGAATTTTTGCATGTAGTAAAATTAACCACAGTTATTTAAACATTACTTGAGACGCAGGGTTCTCGCTGTCGCTCGGCATTGCGCCAAATTGCGACAAAATATCCATTTGGCGTGTACTCCCTTACCTCAAACGAGGGGAGAAAGGCGGCAACCTCAAAAGATAGCACTCTATCACTACAATGTGACAGTTTAAATCTCTAGCAAATGGTGTGACTCTTTGTAATAACGGCGTGGCGAAGGCGAAAAGACACTCGGTCATATGGATGCACTAAAGGACGACAGCCTGAGGTCGAAAAATAGTAATAGCGACCACCTAAGCAGGCATTTGATGATGCCGAAAAATGGACCCTCCACAGCCAATTTTCCCACGGAATAGTAAAAAGTGTACAGTGTGCAAAAAAAATAAGGGCTGGACAATAGGACCCAATAAAATTGCGTGTTTTGAAGGGAGAAGAAAAGATGGCTGGTAAGTGGCAGGATAGGTTTCGATTAAATGCAGAGGCTTATCGCGCAAAATTAATGAGGCATCAGAAGAATTCGAACAGCCCCTGGAAAGACCTGATTTTTGAGCTAAACAGCTTTCAGGAAGGGTGGCTAAATAGATTAGGCGTAAATAGCTTTGAGGGTCTGAAAGACTCGCTAATTACAGAGCAAATAAAGCGAAGGGTACCACCAGAGATAAAAGAACATATCATAGATTCATGGGCGGCGTACACGAAACCGGATGTGTTAGTCAAAGATCTGGAGAGTACGAAGCAATAAAGGGAGTCCAAAAACGGACATGGAAGGATAGGTATTCTGAGGGGGAAAAAGTTCGAATGGCCGAAATACGAAGAAAAAGAATCGGATGGTGGGACGGAAATAAAACCCAATTGGAGGAGAAAAAATAATAATGAGGACAGGCAGAAAATTTTTGAAAAAACGACGAAAAACACATGTTTTATTTGTGGAGGATCGGGCCACTGGAAGCAAAATTGCCCAGAAAATAAGAAAAATATAACAAACGTTGCTAACGTTTATCACATTCACGAGGGGACAAATTTCAAAGAGAATTTTAAACCTTATCTAGGTTATGCACATATAAATGGAAAAAAATACACAACGCTAAGAGATACTGGCAGCCAGTACGATGCGATTTTCGAGAAGTTAGTTAAACTCAATCAGTTAGACGGTAGCGTAATTTACGTTAGACAACCGCTGATAAACGATGTGGGGACGTTACCAACGGCGGTCTTTACATTAAATACTGAAGGGTTAGGAAGATTAAAGACAAAAGCGATAATGGCAGATAAAAATACTGACTTGTCTTTAAGATGGACATTAACTCTGCAGACATACCAATATGCTATTACTCATAAACCTGGAAAGGATATCAAACATGTAGACTTTTTGAGTAGGGTGGAATAAAGCCTTGAAAAAAAGTCACAAAATGTACATATTTTTTATATTATTATTAATCATTTTGTTAGAGAGTAGCAAACTAAAATATAGCTTATACCATACAAAAAAGTGTATGTATACAGGTATCGTGGTAAAATATTAAATGAAAAGAAATTAGTAGAGTAGAAAATAATGGTTTTCTTTTATATTTTTTTGTGTGAGAGCCATTCATTAGATTGTGAGCTGTCTTGTTAACTGCTAGAATATTTCGTTTTGCAGACAAAATATTCACTTGTGTAAGGGGAGGTAGTTGTAACACCCTGGCCTCACACGAAGGGAGAAAGGCGGAAGCCTCAAAAGGTAGTACTCTATCACTACAATGTGACAGTTTAAATTTCTAGCAAATGGTGTGATTCTTTGTAATAACGGCGTGGCGAAGGCGAAAAGACACTCTGTCATACGGATGCACTTATGGACGACAGCCTGAGGTCGAAAAATAATAATAGCGACCACCTAAGCAGGCATTTGATGATGCCGAAAAATGGACCCTCCACAACCAATTTTCCCACGGAATAGTAAAAAGTGTACAGTGTGCAAACAAATAAGGATTGGACAATAGGACCCAATAAAATTGCGTGTTTTGAAGGGAGAAGAAAAGATGGCTGGTAAGTGGCAAGACCAGGAATGATGAATGCTTTCGGGAGGAGTTTAGATCATGATAAAAAGAGGGAAGTGATTCGGAGAAAGGGATTAATTCTGGAGAGAGGAAAGAAGTTCCTCATCCGAGCGGGTGAAAAAGGAAGCTCTCCGAAGCGGAGAGAAAAGTGTGATGATCACGGCATGCTGATGGTGATTTGGATAAAGTGATAAATATAATAACTCTGTATTTGCTGGCTGCCACTGCTGACTAACTTACTCCCAAAGTGGACCCTTTATAAGACTTTAAGTTGTACTTGATGTATAATTAATAATTCGTTTAAGAGTTGTAACTAACTTAATTAATACAATTAAAATATCAACTTAATATTCTCAAAACGGAGTACACTTATGATTCAAGCCTCTGAAGTAGCTTCACCGCTCTACGCTACCACTTCATAACACGAGGCCGTACAGGCGATTAAAAGAACAATCAGACTCGCCAAATTTCGAAGGCTCAATTTCTGCTCCTTATTTTATGCGTGTACGTGCACTTAAACAGTGGAGATTCTTATCCATGTTGCTGAACATATATATGTCTTTTTACATTTCCATTTGCATCGTGACATTTATATTGTTCTATTTAGAGATACTGACTCAAAACAGTTCTATTTAGCAACAGTCAGAGGCAGAAGTGATTATTCAATATTCATTTACTTATTGTGAATTAATCATTATCTGTGAACTGATGCAGTACCGGTAAAAAGACAAACAAAATTACTCGCATCGAGCGCCAAACAGAGAAAAGTTTTGCTCTAATGCAGTGCTGAAATTAGTTGTATGGAAGGTTATCTTTGGCCAGCCAAGTTTTTTCTATCTAGTCGAAATCTCATTGCAATTTTAAGCGTGTGTTTTCACAACGTCAATTTAAAGATAGATGTTTTTAATTTTTATTTAGACTGCTAAAATAATGTCTGAAACACTTATAGATTTAGAACTAGGAGACGCTAAAAATGTATTCATTTATATTAGTTTTTGTAGTAGATAGTCCAATTTTTATTTTATAAGCAATTACAAAAAATAAGGTTATTCTAGAAAATTTGAAAAACAGGGATACAGAAAGGGGTTACAGATACATTTTTCAGTGTTTCACACCAGATCTATTTTGCTAATATTTCTTTTCATTTGGCGACTGTTTTTTATTTCTTATTCACCAAATTGTTAATATTGCTCAAAAGCCAGCAAGAACCCTGCTTGTGAGTAAAACAAACTCTTTTAACAGGTACTTTCCTCTTACAAACAATAAAAATGTTGGTAAACTTTGTATTTTATAGTTATTTTTCAATTAAATGTGTACTTTAAGTTTATAAACATTACTTAAGTACTATATTTGCTAATAGTAAGTCAACAGCAATACTTTAAACTGTAGGAAACATTGAAAATAATTTTGACCAGGATTTTGCTTTAAATACTCCCCTATGCGGCACTCAATCAGAAATGTTCTTTGCGTGAACGCTTTATGCATTGAACAAACAACGAAAATCTTGCAGGATAAAAGCAATATGAATTTAAAGATTAGCTCTATTTTTTTCCAGTCATATTTCATTGCTTCCCATACAATTTAAGAAATTTGACTACCTAGTAACTATAGAAATTCTGCACACTACAAAAAAAAAAAAAAAAAAAAAAAAAAAATTAAACAGAATATACTTTTTTAGCACAGAATTTAATAGTATATTTCACTATGAAATTATTACAAAGGGTTACATAGGCTCCACATATAGAACTTTACTGGAAAATAGTATTTAAAGTAAAAATTAAAAGAGAAAACTCTTCTGATGTCTTTATTACTCTTAATTATTTGTTTCCAGTACTTTACACGCTAATTTAAAAATAAGATGAGATTAATCTTCTTCCAAATCTTTCTCATCTTCACCTTCCCCTTTTTTATCTTCTTCCTCCTGTTCATTTTCCCCTGTTTCATCGCCTGAAACAAAAGCAGAATGGCTTACTTCAATTAACAGTTTTGGGTACGAATTTTTTTCAGCTTTTAGAAAAAAAAATTATTTTTTCGTTAATAACAATCGCACTAGCTATCCAAATAGATGAATTAATGTTTAACGAATATTTCATTGTCTGAAAGATAATGAATGCTATTGTTGTCCATACTATTCAATTAATATTCAAATGACAATAAGCTATGGAGCGATTTTGGAAATGTTTAAAAAATGTTGTATTACAATAAGATTTAACCTACATTGCAACTTTCTAATGCTCTTTGTACTTTATTACACATGATTCATTTAGGAAAGTAACTTTTATTTTAAACTTAAATAGTAAAATATATATTTATAATGAAAGAATCGCAAATTGTGCAAAGAAAATGAAGCAAATAATAATAATTTTTATTATCACTAAATTCCTATATAGAAAATGAAGTCAAATATTAAGTGTATAGATATATATTAACATTACTACAGGTAAATAGTAGCAAAAGTATTTTTTAAAACAAAATTATACCCCATTAGAAGACATGTACTATTAATAGTATTCCAGATCTGAAAGGGTTAAAGAAGATAGTGACATGCTATTTTGCACTGTTATTCACTTTCTCATGAGTGTTTTCTGCTTTTAAAAGTATGATATTTGTAAGAGTCTAAATCAGAGGTTTTATATCAGCGTGGCGTGCCATGTAGAAATCTTAGGATCAATGACGCTTTTAATTATTTGATAAATATGAAGATGGATCCAAAAAGAAAAGTCAAAAATGATAAAAAATATTTATTAAGAGTAGACCGAAAATACGAAAGAGAATTAAGAGACAAACTTGCCGATCACTTTTTTACATACTCCACCAAATCTATTTAGGGATTTATCTGAACATAGGAATAACTTGTTTAAATCCAGCTTGCTAGAAAGTACGTTCTAGCCCATTCAGCTGTTTCTCGGAAGCTGTCTTCACATGTTTCACCTTCCCCTTTTTTCTTGATTTATTTATATTTATATTTATTTATCTATCTTTATTATATTTTTATATTTTTATTAATAGTCTAAGAGCCCGTGAATGGCAGACCTTCGTTATTTTATAAAAGCTGAAACTTTCTCAGCACAGTCTTCCAATACAGATAGGAACGATGGGTAATTATGAAATTTGGATCATGGTGGCTTTGGCAGTTAACAGGTAGCAAAGGTGTAAAAAATACCAACTTACTTTCGTCATTTTATAAAGCGTAATTTTTTTTATATTTCCTTTGGAATAATATTAGAAATCCCGTCCTCTATTGGCAGATACTTCCTATGGTTCCTATGGTTGGCAGACACCACTAAACTTTAATAAATTGAAATTCTACTTTCGTCATTTTATAAAAGCTGAATTTTATATATGTTACTTGGGTAACTACTAGAAGATATTTCCTCAGTTGCCAGACAGTTTTGTTGGTTCCAACCCCCGGCAAACAGACATATACGGCGGCTTCTCAATCACTAGAGTCTCTGTATAGACCGGTGCGAAACGGACATTTTCCCCCTTTTCCCCTTGACTCTGAAATTGGTGACAGTTATTCAAGGTTGCTGCATTGGAGAGAAAGCGAAGTAGGAAAATTCCATACATTTCACTATTTTAAAAAATATATGTGCAGATATTTTTAGTTAAATCTATGTACATCTGCATTTTGCTTTTATAGTATTTCCCATGTTAATTTTGGCACTGTAAAACATGATTTGCATCCTAGTCTGAATAAAAACTGATATCTAAAATTCTCAAAAAAAAAAAAAAGGAAATTGTTTATGCGCAAACTGATATTTTCTCACAGTACTTATTTTTTCATTTGCTTAGCATATAAAGGGGGATAAGTAGGTTTCATACTCGTTGTTTTTGTTAAATATAGCTTCTTTTACGACTCGATTAGATGAGTTCATAAAAATTTTTTAATGCTTGATTTTTATCTTATTAAAATTTTACTGAAATTTTAAGATAAAAAGATACGAATTCTATAAAAGGAAATTTCGCAAATGCTGAATTTGAATGAGAATTGCGCCAAATTAGTAAACTGTAGCCAAATCGGCAATATTTATGATTTCTTAATTTTTGTCGTCAAATTTGGCGATATTTTTCCATATTTGGCGATAAGTGTTTCCAAGCTTGGAGAGAATTCGAAGCTAACGTTCATTAATACTCGTAAATAAATAACTGATTTTTAGTTATTTGGAAAATAGTTGTTATCCTCGGTAGAGAATTGGAAAATCCGAAGTATATCTGAATGTTTTTATTGGTTGAATTCCGCATTTTATTCGCTTTCTGGTTGGTCCATGTTTAATATCCAAAAATAGAATACTTCTCTTGCTACAATGACAAAAAAGTAATAAAAACTTTAAATAATAATAATAATTTGAAAACAAGTTGTCATAAAAAAATTCAAACGAATTTCATTTAAAAGTGCATTTTATTTTTCTCTATGCAACGGTGTAAAAATTTAAAATGTGTAATGTTTAGAAGTTTAAAAATTTGCAGTTCATAAATTGTAAAACTGAAATTTCATTATAAATTTTTATATGATGGGTCCAGGAATATTAATGTTTAATCCATGTCATATGTAATAGGAGGCAGTCAGCCTGATTAACTCCATCAAATAAAAATGCACATTTTAAACAGTTAAAGTTATATAACAATAAACTACTGTTTTCTTTTAATCTATAGTCTAGGAATATTAATGTTTAATGCATGGCGTACGTAATACATGACTCGTTATGATCATCCTAAAAATGATGTTTATTATTATTATTAGTTTATATATAGAATTCCTTTTTAAATCTTTCAAATTTTAGTCTTTGAAAATATCATTTTCCAAATAGTCGTTCTAATTTGTTAAATTACATTTTTTTTCTTTCATTGTGGTCTTTTTTCAAAATGTCAACAACCGTAGAATTACATGCAACAACCTCAAATAGCTGTCACCAATTTCAGAGCCAAGGGGAAAAGGGGAAAAATGTGCGTTTCGCATCGGGCTATACAGAGACTCTAGTATATTGAGAAGCTGCCGTATGTGTCTGTCTGTCGGGGGCTGGAACCAACAAAACTGTCTGGCAACTGAGAAAATATCTTCCAGTAGTTATCCAAGTAACATATATAAAATTCAGCTTTTATAAAATGACGAAAGTAGAATTTCAATTAATTAAAGTTTAGTGGCATCTGCCAAGGGGAGGAACCATAGGAAGTGTCTGCCAATGGAGGACATGATTTCTAATATCATTCCAAAGGAAATATCAAAAAATTACGCTTTATAAAATGACGAAAGTAGGTATGTTTTACACATTTGCTACATGTTAACTGCCAAAGCCACCATGATCCAAATTTCATAATTACCCATCGTTCCTATCTGTATTGGAAGACTGCGCTGAGAAAGTTTCAGCTTTTATAAAATAACGAAGGTCTGCCATTCGCGGGCTCTTGCTCTATAATGTTCTGAAGAGAACCTTGTTTTAGATAAGGATTTCCTTCAATTTAAAAAACAAAAAATAGCTACTAAATGCCTTTTTTTCATCTGGAAAATGGTTATTATTGTCAATCGAGAATAGAGAAATCTGAATCATACCTGAAGTGATGTAAGGATTTTATTCGTTTTCCAATTGGTCCATGTTTAATGTTCAGAAATGGAATACTTCTATTGCCACGATGCCAAAAATGTACTAAAAACTGCAAAAAAATTAACAACTCAAAAATAAATTGAGATACAGTTTTCAAACAAAATGCATTTAAAAGTACATTTTTTCCTATACAACGGTGTAAAAATTGAAAATGTGAAATGTTTAGAAGTTTAAAAAATCTCAGTACTGAAAGTTATAAAACTAAAATTTCATTAAAATTTTTTTTTACGATTGGTCCAGCAATATTAATTTTTAATCCAATGCGTATGTAACATAGAATTATGTTATTACATAAGCCACGTTTTAATAATCATAAAAATATTTTTATTATTTTTGTTTAAAATATAGAATTTATTTATACATTAAAAATTTTAATCTTTGAAAGTATCATTTTCTAAATGGTCGTTGTAATTTGTTAAATTGCAATTTTTTTTTAAAATCTTAAATTTTCTTCTCTTTATTATTTCTGGAAACTGTCTCACAAATACTTTTTTTTGGAGGGGGGGGGGGTATTGACTTCAGATTTCTTATCTAAATTTTTGAATTAATTCTTGAGATCGGCGAGTAGTATGAGACTGGAAATTTCATGCAGGAGGACATCACCATCACTTAAGATTTCAGGTTGTTTGCGTTGGATGACTTTATGAAAATTTGTCAAAGTGGTACAACAGAGGCTACTTTTCTAAACACTTTGCCATTTCAACCACTCTGACACTTCTCCGAATTTACGAGTACATTTAGTGATTATGTGAAAAAATGATCCACAAGTATGCCTCTTAATTCTCTTTACACTTTCTGTCTATTGTTAATAAACATTTTTTTACTACCTTTGCAATTCCCCCTTTTTTTATCCATTCTTATGCATTACATCTTTAAAGTAGAATCGATTGATTTTCAATGACTCAATTTCCTGACAACCGTATGCTGACAATCAATCAAAACGCCAACCTTTAAACAAACGAGGTGGAACCCGTAGAAATTCGCCGAAAGGAAATCTTTTAGAAAGAACTGTTTCATTGATTTATAATAAATCTACATATTTAGTTACAGTAAAAAATACATCGTATATTGTTTCGTCTAATTGTCAAACAAATATTATTTTAAGCTAAAATTAACAAAATACTATAAAATCCAATACCGGATCTTATAACAGACGATACTTTTGAAATAGTATAGGCATTTTATTTTTATTTTTAATTTTAAGAGAAAATGGAGTGATTCTGTTGCCACAATTACCTTATTGGTGCTAAAAATTGCAAAAAAAAAAATTTAATATTTCAAAAGTAAATTGAGATACAGCTTTGAGACAAATTGCATTTAAATTTTTTTTTTCTATACGACGGTGTAAAAATTAAAAATATACGATGCTTAGAAGTGCAAAATTTGCAGTACCGAAAATTGCAAAACCGAAATTGCATGGGAAAGTATTGTGCATGTTAATTTCTATTTTTTTTCCTTTTCGATTTTAAGGAAAAATGGAGTGGTTCTGTTGCCACAATGACAAAATTGCTACTAAAAACTATAAAAAAATTAATGTCTCAAAAATAAATCAAGATACAGCTTTCAAACAAATTGCATTTAAAAGTAATTTTTTTTTTCTCGACGGTGTAAAAATAAAAAATGTGCGATGTTTAAAAATGTAAAATTTGCAATAGCGAAAATGGCAAAACCAAAATTGCAGGGGGAAGTGTTGCCATTCGCAAAATGACGTATGCGTTACGCACAGACACGTTTGGCCTTTATTATATAGATTTTCTGAAAGATCCTTTACATGTATAGAAAAACATGAAAAGCATTCGATTCCATAGTCATCTGGATAAAATTTTTCGGCTTCAATCAATTTTCGCGTCATTTAATACTAAGGTACCCTGGGGTAATAACGCCACGTTAAGGTTCTACCAATTTTCACGGCTCAGTTTTAGTTTGTATTTTTCAAACAAATATATGATTTGATACAACAACTCATTGACTATCTATATAAAAAAATAATTTAACAGATATGTATTCATAAAATGTAATGGCGTGATTTCTTGACCAATGCTATTTGGCGTTATTACCCACCTATATGGGTAATAACGCCATGCAAACAAAAGTATGAAATAAGATGGAATAATTGCATGTAGATTGCCCAATTCTAAAAATACAAACTCTACAAATTTAGAAATTGATAAATTGCATTCTAAGCTATTGAAAATGTTCAATTTTTTGTGAAAATGTAAGAAAAATAAAGGTGTGGTGTGTGTGTGTGTGGGGGGGGGGGAGGATGAGGCAAAATATTATCAGACCGTGAGCTTCTTTTTGCTTAAAAAGGACCGCTTAAATAGAATTATTAGAAACATTGCACAGTTTTAACTGTGTTTATTTGAATCAGTATTTAGGATGTAGCTCGGCCACTGTAGGGAATCAAACGAGGTATTAATGCCAAGGATTGGCGTTATTACCCCGTTATAGTTACTGCGATGTACATTTTAAAGTACAAATTATCTCTAGAAGATATTTAAAATCTTCAACAATATTTTGAAAGTCCATGAAATGTACTACAATTTTATATAATTAACGAAGTATTTCCAGATAAAAAAAAATAGTCTTCACATCACAAAACGTATCTCGCAAATTTTAGATCAAGCGTTAATTTTAGTTGCTTGTAAAAACAATAAGACCTAAAAATGAAACAAATTAACTTGAAGCTGTTTTTTGCGATTTATATGACTCAAAACCCTTCTGCGCAGAACACATGGGTGTCATTTACCAGATTATTTCATAATTATGCAAAATATTAGCAATTGGCGTTATTACCCCGCCTGGCGTTATTACCCCATACCACCTTAAAATGAGTAGACCATTTCTTTATTAAAACTTTGAAAAGTACTACATCAGAAATAATCAATTCTCAAAACGACCTAAAATCATGAACATTGCGCAACCCAAGTTAGTAATAATGTTGTAAAATATCCAGTCTTGAAGCCAATTAAAAGTGTGTTTCATTTCTTTCTTTCAAATATTTTGCTCAACTTTTTATTTAACTTACTTTGGTTTTTGTAAGTAAAAATGGCAAATTTTATCATTTTTTTTTATGAATTACAAAAACAACGCAGTTAATGATGCGCCAAAATCGCATATAGCACCAGCTGGCTGTGAAGCTGAACGAAATAGTTTAAACAAATAAAAATATTTTCTAAGTTAAAAAAATATATCCTGTTTTATTAGTTATTTATACTATTAGTACATAAATAAATAATTTTGCACATTGCAAAGCAAAATTAACACCATTTTAAATTGCAGAGTTCTCTTTTAAATACAAAATAATTTATGCTACGTTACCTGGAATATTAAATTTACGAACATTTCTAAATGGAAGGTATTCAAAAATTAACTTATATTTTAGTTAATAACAAAACTACTTATTTTAAATCTGCCAGTCAATAGTTACAAAGAAAGAAAGGATAGGGTTTGAAAATCAAAAATTCATATCTTTCTTTCATTTATAGCTGCCTAAATATGAATCGGACTAAGAAGCGAGTTTTTTCATCAATTAAATATATTGGTTTAGCTTTATCGACATGTTTACCCCAGCCCAGTTGTGAAACCGCATGTGAATCTATAAAGAAATAGAAATAAACATTATTACTCATGACCTAATATATTTATTAAAATACTGTTATCATCATTAGAAAATACACTGTTTAAAATTTGCAAAAAACTGTCTAGTTATTCGGCTATTCTTTTAGAAAACGGTATTATAATTGTAATTTAAATTTATTGTGACCATAAATGGCCAATAAAATGACCCGATACGTATAATAATATAGTCAAATAATCAGTATTTTTAAAGACGGCATGGACAGTTTGTTGCAGATTTTTAGCAGCATAGAGGAAAGAAAGCTATTTGGAAAGGGATTGCTCAAGTGTAAAAGCTAAAAGACTGCTCGGAGTAAATATCAGCAAAATCAGGCTTGATTTATATTGATTATTTTAAATTTCTACAAAACAATTGCATCTTTCTAAAGCATTATCAATGTGCAAATTTTAAATTATTTTAAAAGAACATAGCATATATATTTATACAAACATTTTAAAGAACAACCTTTTTTTAATTATATGTTGGTAAGCTATCGTATTTGGAATTACGAAGAATCAACAAAAAATTATTGTTGTTTAGAAGAAAAAAGAAAATTTTAAAATTACACAATATTAAAGGCAAAGGTTCCGTCAGGGATGAGAATGCTCCGACGCAAATGGTTGATTTTCACCACTAAATTTTAATAGTATTCTCTGCTTTATTAAATTTCAGATTTTCTGTTATTAATTAAGTTGAGAAATACTGGTAAAATTTAGTGGTATCAGTCGGTCATTTGGGTCGGAGTATTCTCATCCCTGTTCCGTTAACAGCTTTACAATATCACTATTATGTGCACAAAAATAAATAAATAAATGCAGGAAGAATCAAAGACTGATTCGAATGAAAGAAAAATCACAATAATCACAAAATATTTTTTTTTTCAAAATTAATAATTTCTGACGTAATATTATTGCAATCTAACAAATTCACTCTAGAGACAAACAAACATCTAAATCTATCATTTCATAAACTGAAATTCACCTTCGACATTTTCCTTTGTTTCTTCTTTTGGTAAAGCTTCCTCATCAACTGAAACTTCGGCTTCAGCCTCATCTTCAACTTGTACAGGAGGCGTATAGGGTGTGAGAGAGTACTTGAAGCCGTAACCAATATAAATATGCTCAAAATTTCTATCCGTATGGAACAAAAAAGAAAAAAAATAAAAAAAAGAGAAAAAATAAAAATTATAAGTTATATATTGATTACAACATATCTTTAACAATTATGTTGTAAAGAAATGCAAGATTTGAGCAGAGAATGAACCTGTCTTCACATCCTTCAAATTGCAATGTAGTGTAAATCTCTTTCATTCTAAATCAGATATTTAACAAATCTATTCAATTCTAATAAAGTTTAATATCTCCCTGACATAGCGAATACAAATAACAATAAAATACTTCCTTTTATTCGAATATATGGTTCAAAATAACGATTAATTTGAATTTAAATTTCTCATAAATCGAATTTTTTATCCATTCTGAAATTTTCCAGATTTGATCAAAACATTGTTAGAATCGTCACAACTTCTTGCTTTGCTGTTCGCTCACCGAATTCTAGCAATGTGATCAACACAAAGGTCAAAAGCATCTTTTAATAGTGTTCTTTAATGTTTTAAATCTATTATTGTTTCTTTCAATACATGGATAGACTGTATACATGTCAAAAACCGTATGTCAAACGAGGAAAATGAGGTACACCTCTGAGCGGGGCGCCAATTATACCAATTTTAGAGATATCATCAAGTCATCGAGTTATGGCTTGAAAACAAGATGTAGAACAAAATTATTAGGTGTAGATTAACGAATTACTGGTCTGCCTAGGCATTTCTTTGTACGATATGAGCTATAAACGGGCGCCAAGTCGTCATTTTGGCGTCACTATCACGTCATCGAGTTACGAGATGAAATTGATGCCAAATTAAAGGTCAATAAAGTAATTTAGGAATATTTTGGTCTGTCTGAGCATATCCTGATAGAAACTCTCGGCAGACTGAAATTTATATAAAAAAAAACATTATAATGTACAATTCAAACCCTATAAACAAAGTATTTTACTTTACATTATAATTTATATTACTTTGCTATCAACTTTCAAGATGAATTAATGTTTTAGGAAAAGCTTATTAACAGTAAGCTATTGAACGACTGATTCTGCATTACTTATTACAAAGCAAAAACAAAAGGGCGACAAACATCTATTTTGACTGTAATATCATGTCACTGAGTTATGGCTTCAAAATTTGACAGTTTAGAGATACTGACTGGTACAATATGAATATTTCAATCTGTTTCGTCATACCTTGGTACGAGACTAGCTGAGCGGGGCGCAATTATACCAATTTTAGCGGTGTCATCAAGTCATCGAGTTATGGCTTGATAACCAGATGTAGAACAAGAATATAAGGTGTAGATTAACGAATGACTGGTCTGCCCAGTCATTTCTTGGTACGATATGAGCTATAGCGGATGCCAACATTTTGGCGTCACTATCACGTCATCGAGTTTCGAGATGAAATTGGTGTCAAATTAAACGTAAAATAAAGTGTTTTAAGAATATTTTGTTCTGTCTGTGCACATCCTGGTAGAGATCCTCGGAAGACAAAAATTTTTAACAAAAAAAGACGTCAAATTGTGCAATTTAAACGCTCCAAACATAATATCATACATTTCAATACTTCGACAATGACTTTCAAGATGAATTAATGGTTTAGGAAAAACTTATTAACAGTAAGCTATTAAACGACTGAATCTGCATAACTTGGTACAAAGCGAAATCAAAGGGACGCCAGCATCTCTTTCGAGAGTAATATCACGTGATCAGGTTGCGGCTTGAAATTTTGGCATTTTAGAGTTACCGACTAGTGCAATACGAATATTTCAGTATGCCTCGTCATATCTCGGTACGAGACGAGCTGAGTGGGGCGCCAATTATACCAATTTTGTGGTAGCATCACGTCATCGAGTTACAGCTTGAAAACCAGATGTAGAACAAGACTAGTAGGTGTAAATTAAGGGTTGGCTGGTCTCTATCGGCGTGATATTGCTTTCAAAATTGACGTTTGGTACTCCTTTCATTTTGCTTTGTACCAAGTTATGTAGAATCGGTCGTTTTCTCGCTAACTGTTAACAAGCATTTCCTAAACCATTAGTTCATCTTGAAAGTCGATGGCGAAATAAAATATATTGCAATGCAAGGAAAAATATTTTTTATATAGGACTTGAATTGTACATTATAGCATATTTCTTTATTATAAATTTTTGTCTGTCGAAAGTTTCTACCAGGATATGCTCAGACAGACCAAAATATTCTTAAAATACTTTATTTTACTTTTAATTTGGCACCAATTTTATCACGTAACTCGATGACGTGACAGTGCCGCCAAAATGACGAGTTGGCGCCCGCTGTAGCTCATATCGTATCAAGAAATGCCGAGGCAGACCAGTCATTCCTTAATCTACACCTAATAATCTTGTCCTACATTATCTTCTTCATCCCGTAACTCGATGACGTATTCATTTGCGTCACCAGCACCCGTTCTATAATTTGCATCTATGAAGTGTATATTAGATTATACATTCTGTACTAAGTATGGTGTAAAGAATGTTTCTTATTATTTTACAGGGCCATACAAAAGTATTCCATTACATAATGGCATAGAGGGATACACTATTTGGAGAGCATTTTAATTATATTTAACTATTTCACATTTTACGAAATTGATATATATTGCTGAAGTTTATTAAAAAAAAAAATTAACAGACTTTCTACTGTAATTCCGCCACTAAATTTGACCGATTCTTCTTTATTTATATAAGAAGTTTAATTAATATATTTTTTCAAACTATTCTGAGTATGCCCTGTATGAAGACCTTCCTTGATGGAAAAGTTTCCAAAAATCAGTGACAACATAAGATATATATTTTTTTATAAATGTGTCTTTTAAGACTCAATAATATACCGGCTTGTGAGGCTTCTAAACAAAAAGAATATTTTCCAGAATTATGTGGGGTCTAAAAATAATTATTGATTATTTTCGTTCGTAGATATATTACAGTTTCGCATATTAAGAAATCTAAATTCTGTATTTCATTATACTTGCTATTCCCTATATCTGGAAAAGAAAATACTTACAAATAAACATTATAAATACTAATTATATACAGGATGTCCCGGAATTCATGGGTCAAACTATAAGGAAGAGTGTTTCCGAAAATGAGTAGCTGCAAAATATATTTTGTTTTTATAAATGAGTCTTTAAAATCTCAGCATTATATCGACTTCTGAGGTTTCTAAGCATAAAGAATATTTTCTAGAATTATGCGGGGTTTGGAAGTGGTTATTGAATATTTTATTTCTAGGCTATATTATGTTTTCGTAGAAGAAACGCAAATTCTATATTCCACTATACTTGAATACTTCCTATCTGGAAAAGAAAACGTTCACAACTAAGCATTATAAATACTATTTATATACAGGGTATTCCGCAATTCATAGACCATACTATAAGGGAGGGTAAAGTATACATAATGAAGCAATTTTGAAACAGTAATGTTAGGTCGTAAATGAAAAGTTTTTGCCAGAAAAAGAAATGCGGAAGAAAGGAAAAAGAGATTAAGGCGTAAATCAAGATAGATTTTGTGCTATTAGCGAATCGAGATTAAGCAATCAGAAACCTGCACTTTTACGGACTTTTCGCTGCTTTAACCCTTTGCGGCGCAGAGCATTTTCCTTACTTAAACATTGGAAATAATAAATGACACCGAAATTTGAAAACAACTTTATTTGTAAATAAGAAAAGGCTATATTTCGCGCATCTAATAAACAAATTTTTTTATTTAATCAAAATTCTGGTGCCAATGTGGCTCTTGGGAATTAAAAGTAAGTGTTTTCGTACGCATACCAGAGCCCCTTAAGAGGTTAAATGAGAAAATTTTCTGACTGGTCAATTTCTTTTCGTTAACAGTGAAAATCTATCTAGATCCGGCCTCTAACGTACTGACAACTTTTATCCAGTAATTGGCGTACCTATTCGCAGATTGCAAATATTTCACGATCATTTGTAACAACGATTGAAAGTCTTGCAATGAGGTCCTCATCAGAGTCAGCAGATGCTTCACAAATGAAGCATGTGGAACCTTCGAATGGATACATTCGTCATCTGCTAGATGCTGCTAGCTCTGTATAGATGTTGGTGGTGGCATGTTTGAACACTTATTGTAATTGTTATCTCATTAAAAAATCTCGTTTTTATTTCTTCCGCATTTCTTGTTTTTCTGCAAAGCTTTTTATTTCCGACCCCACATTGTTATACCAAAAATGCTTCATTGTATGTACCCGGTGTCCCAAAAATGACTGATGGATTTTTAAATTCAATAACTTGGAAACGGCGACAGCTATTTAAAAATTTTTTGAAGGAGGGTTATGTATAATGTCAGGAGTTTTTTTACCGTAATTTTTTATTTTAGTTCGAATTTCAAACAATAGGTGGCGCTGATGGCCAGGTGATCAATGCTGAGTGAAGCGTCGACCTGGCCTTCAATCGCCGTCACGGCCACTTATTGTTTGAAATTCGAACTAAAATAAAAAATTACGGTAAAAAAAACTCCTGACATTATACATAACCCTCCTGCAAAATTTTTTTTAAATAGCTGTCGCCGTTTCCAAGTTATTAAATTTTAAAATCCATCAGTCATTTTTGGGACACCCGGTACATACCTTCTTTTATAGTTTGGCCCGTGAATTGGAGGACACCCTGCGTTTATAAAATCTAAGTTATCAGATTAAGGAGTTCCACATTTAATACTTCATTTTTTTTTAATTTGAGGTTATTTATACTCTGTTTTCGGATTTTATAGGGAAATTATTGTTAAATTTTGCAAATTTCTTGATAAGTTCACACAGAATTTTCATTTTAATCCTTTTGGTTCCGAGTTTTTTTTTTTTTTTTTTTTTTTTTTTTTTTTCCATTTAGAGAACAAAATTATTTTTAGTTTAATAATGTTAAATCGCAGCAATCAACTGAAGTTGAAAGGTTATATCATTGTTTGAAATGTAACGGATGTACTTATTTTATGTACTATTTAATTCATATTTACATGATAATAGGCTAAGAATGAGTTTTTGGAGACGTTTGGAAAATTTCCTATATTACAACTGGGTTTAATAGAAATTACAACTTTCTAATGTTTTTTGAGTTTTATCACACTTGATTCGTCCAAAAATGTAATCTATATTTTAAATGTAAAGAGCGATATATATATATATAATAAAAGAATCGCCAGCGGTGCAAAGAGAATTCAGAAAACTTTTATTACTATTGCTATTACGAAATGTCAAAACATAAATAGAAAGGTATAATTCGGTATAAAAGGTATAAGTCATAATTAGAAAGGTATAGCCATACACTATCATTTCTATTTGTAGAATGTAAGCCCAAAATAATACTCCGTGAAAAGGCATTTACTATTAATAGTATACTAGACCCTAAAGGGTTAATTTTTTTAATTTTCCAATATTATGAGTAGTAGGAAAACAAGAGTACGGGGACATGCGGAGGCACGGAGGCACCGTGCCACCGCCTCACCCAGTGCCACCGCCTCACTTAGTGCCACCGCCACCACCATCCCTCCTGCGGTGCCTCCGCATGCCTCCACGTCCCGCCTGCGGTGCCGCCTGCAGTACCTCCTGCCCCCACCATGCATCCCCCTCCACAAACGCCCCCTATGCATCCCCCTCCACGAACACCCCCTAGTGGAAAAAAGGAACATTCTATTATAACATGAGAGGTGATCAACCTTCCCTAATTAAAAATATTATCAATCACATCTCAACTCGGAATCATACTATAAGATGAAGATTAAATTTATATTTGAATTTTGAACAACCGTAATTTTAATGAGTATTATTAATTAAGCGAAACAATTAAAATCTCAGTTTTTAGCCATTTTATTTAGATTTATTCAACTACACGATGAGATTATCAATTTAACACAAGAAAGTTAAACATATATTTGAATTTTGCTTGATAGACACCTTAATGAGTTTCGTTAATTAAGTAAAAAACAATGGAAAATATCCAGTTTTATAGAAAAAGACTGATTTCTTACGATTTTTATCAACTATATGATCAATGTAACGACTTAAAAGTTGAAAGTTAAACATGTATCCTAGTTTTTCAACAGCTATAGCCTTAATGAGTATCGTTAATTAAGTAAAAAAACAATGGAAAATATCAAGTTTTATGGAAAAAGACTGATCTCTTACGATTTTTATCAACTTAAGAGAGAAAACTTAAACACACATTTCAGTTTTTCAAACGCTATAACCTTAATGAGCATTCATAATTAAGTAAAAAACAATGGAAAATATCGATTTTTATAGAAAAAGGCTGATTTCTTACGATTTTTATCAACTGCAACATCAGTGTATCGACTTACAAGTTGAAAGTTAAACATGCATTCTAGTTTTTCAACAGCTATAATCTTAATGAGTATCGTTAATTAAGTAAAAAACAATGGAAAATATCAAGTTTTATAGAAAAAGACTGATTTCTTACGATTTTTTCAACTCAAACTTCAGACTATCAATTTGGTAGAAAGAAATTTAAGCATGCATTCGAGTTTTGGACAACCATTTCCTTCATGAACATTATTAATTAAGCAAAACAACAGAAAATATTAAATTTTTAACTGATTTCTTCATATTTATTTATTTTTTTATATATATATATAAAATCAGAATACACAACTTAAAATAGAAATTTAAACATATTTTTTAATTTTTGAACAGTCGTTACCTCAAAGAATTTCAATAATTGAACAATTAACAAAGGAAATTAATGATTTTTTAACGAAAAAAGACGAATTAAACGAATTTAGTTAACTTTTACTCTAAATGGAAATTTCATCATACTTTTATATACTAACTAAGTAGAATTTTAATGCATAAACGAACACATTTCAGTAAATATTCAACGCACACGCAAATATGAAAACAACACCTGCTTCTTGTGACGTCATATTGAAACCAAAAGTTATTCCTCCGAAGTCCCTCACCATACCTTTTCACCCCCATCTCCCCCAATTTTTTACCTTAGGTAGGGAAATGGACAATGCAATGACCTCTCATTCTTGTATATTTAGAAGTCTGGGAGAAAAAAAGAGACATTTTATACACTACAATTTCATAACAGTTACCGCAATATCCCAAAATTTGAATTTTGGAAGACATAATCAGTATAATTAATTAAACAAAATAATAAAAATATTATTTTTTAAGGTGAAAAGGTGAATTTAAGCGAATTTGATTAGTTTTACAATAGTCTTTTGAACAACAACTTGGAAATATAGATTTCTAACAGAAGAATTAAACGTATATTTTAATTTTAACAACAAAAACTTAACAAGTATCATTAATTCAACAAAAATAAATATCAATTTTAAAGAAAAGACGAATTTGAATAATTTTACACTAGTATTTTCAAAAGCAACATAGAAATATCAATACTTATTCACATATTTCACTTATTCACTGTATTCAGTACTATATTTAATAAATATGGATACAATTTAAGAATTTTCTAATCTATAATTAAATATTAGCTGTATATTTAATGTTACCCATGTTTTCAACATTAGTTCATAATCGTGAATTTTGTATTTTAAATACCATGTATTCAGGTTCAGATTATTTTCACTTGAAATCATACAGAATTTTTTAACAGAGTTTGTTTTTGAAATCATTGAAGCAACTGTATTTAATATTTTTAACACCAATTTTCTAAGATTTTCTAACATTTTCCGATTATACATTCTTCAGAAGTACATTTCTAAATGTTACAATCACTTTACATATCGAAAAGATATCATTGAAGCAACTGTATTTAATATTTTTAATACCAATTTTCTAAGATTTTTTAACATTTTCCGGTTATACATTCCTCAAAAGTTATTATTACGTATTCTAAACAATAGAAAATATTAATTTTAAGAATAAAAAGACGAATTTAAACAAATTTTATTAGTTTTACACTATTTTTTCTCACCTCCAACACGGATATATCAATTTTAACAGAAGAATTAAACGTATATTTTAGTTTTTAACAACAAAAATGTAATAAGTATCATTAATTAAACAAAAATAAATATCAATTTTCAAGAAAAGACAATTTTTTACACAAATTTTCAACTTTGAAATACATTTGCTTACATATATTGTTACAGTATATTACTAAACTTAAACTTTTTAAAAAGTTTGAATGTCTTTACAAAGGTTCATACTTATATTTTTCACGTCTTGACTGCATTCGAAATCTTACAACAAAAGTATACTTTTATTATTATTATTATTATTATTCTAGAAAACCTAAAAAATCGTTTCTTGCTGCTTTAGACACTTGACATATTAAAACTACTCTACCCATATAATTAATCAAATTAGGACATGATTCATCTTACACTTCAAAATTTCAGAATTTTTACAATACTTATTTTCATCAAACTTTATTCTTGATCCTATATATTTTAATAGCACAGAATTTTAACATCTGTTTTTATCTACTTATCAAAAAATTATTAAAACACCCAACAACATTTTCCAAATATGAATATTATCTTTACAATTTAATAATGCAAAACATACACGAATACAAAGTTTAATTTTTACAAACATTTCATATTTCAAATCAAACTATTCGAAATTTTCACAACATAAGAGCAAACATTAGACGAACTTTTTAACATTAATATTGCTTACATCTTTTCATCATAACTTTTAACTATGATAATTATTCATTTTTAGGTTGATTGTCGAAAAACTGTAACTGAAATTACATAAACTTAATGTAAAAAACCATGTTCTCACACAATTTCTTGAAATTCAACAAAGAATTGACTATTACTCCAATACTTATCTACTTCAATCTCGACTCTCGATAGTATATAGATATTGCATCATTACATACTTACAACTCTTTTCAAACGTTTATCAGAAAATCAAGTCAATCAAAGTCTAGTAGTTATTACATACCTGTTCCTCAGAAATATTACTATCATATGAAACAGTAAAGAAAATTAATAGATATTTAATATTTAATAACTTCATACGTGAAATTACTGCTGAATAAGAATACTAATAATAAAAAAAATCAACTGTTGGACAAAAAAATAGTACAGATTACCGAAAATTCAAATCATTTTTTCTACAAAAATTACAAAAATTAACAAATGAATGACAAGTTAGAGAAATAACTAAAAAAAAAAAAAAAATAATGAACATATTTACAAATTTATTAAAATCACACCTTTTTCTGGATTACAAACCACAATTTCTTGAAAAATTTAACACCGAATTTGTAAGATTTTAATCCTAGTATTACATACACTCAATAAATATTCAAAATTAAAAAAAAATAATTTTTTAGTCTCATTAATAAGCAGAAATTCTATATTAAAAGAATATTTTCATAGTAGTACTTATAAAAATGAGAGTTTACAAACTGATTTTCATAATTTTATCACATTTAAACTTAATATTTTACATAAAACATTATTTAATCAAATTTTATGCTTTCTAATTCAGTAAAATTCAATACTTTTTTAGTTTTTAAACCAATACCACAATATTTATTTACATCAAACTTGATTCTTCACCTTTTATATTTCCACATTACACACGTGAGATAAATACTAACTTGGATCAGGAGTTGAAGTCAATTGATTCCATTCGATTTTCATCATGTACGCATTGCTCCTACACGAAATTTCTTACTGCTATAATCATCTAATGTATTAAAACTAATCTACTCATATTTTTAATCAATTCATCAGATGTTTCATCTCGCACTTCTGAATTATCGTGCATCAAGTTGCTTAAAATATAAATACTATCTTTATAGTTTTAATGATATATAGTATACATGGTTTATCTTGAGTTAGCACTTCCATAGTATTAATCAAATTATATGTTTCATCTTGCACTTGATCTTAATGTTTTCATCTTGCATCTGAATTATCGTCCATCGAGTTTTTTAAATAATAATATATTTATAGTTTTTGATTATACATAGCATGTACAAATACAATCTTTAATTTTAACATTTCATATTTCAAATAACCTATTTCCGAAACCAAGCTATGTGAATTTTACCACAATGCTTATTATCATAGAATAATTTGTGTTTCACACTTTTCTAAAAATTATCAGATATGTACCCCTCAGAGAAATTACTATCATATGAATAAATGAAGAAAATTTAATTTATATTAAATGTACACGAAATTGATTGCAATATACATGTATTTAATAAAATAAATAGGCGATTATTTATACATTAAACCTTTACTAAATATATATTTCTTTCATTATACAGATGTTTCAACAAGATGAATCAAAACAGCAGCAAACTTCCGAAATTAATGACCCGAATGATTCATCCCTAGCACATGTAGCGTTAACGAATAACACATATGTGAGTACTTATATGAGAAATACTAGAATTCGTATATGAAACGTAATTAGAGTAAATACAAAATGATTTGTCTTACTACCTACACTTTAACAAGTGCTTTTTACCTATATTATTGAAGAGAATCCTAACTGTGTCCATTTATTTCTACTACAGATGTGCTCTATTTGCTACAAACACTTCTTAAGTAAATGGAATTTAACAGAACATACAAAAATCTATACAGGTGAAAAACCTTACACTTGGAAAGATTACCATAAATGCTGTTTTCAAGGAGACGTGAATCAAAAATACACACATCATCATATAAAGCATCATCAGATATATGTAAACTTAGCGAAGATATTCAAAAATTAGTCAGACTTTTGAAGAATTTAGAAATAAAGGAAGATATTTAGACTATTTATCCATCATATTTTCACAACATTTACCACAATATCTCAAACTTAAAATTTGGAAGACATACACACTGCTGAAAAGTAATTTTGTGATTCTTCTAACCAGTATGAATGTATAGATGTTATTTTGCAGTGTATTCTTTAAATGTTCACATTAAATATTCTTTTATATGCATATATCGTTGTGTTTATTTTTCTAATACCTATTACATTAATGAAATACATAACATTTTAAGTGAAACAACACTCTCACAACTTAAAAAATGCATAAGAACATACAAAAATAAACAGATGTATGAAAAAATATGCAAGTTTACAAAATATTTTCATTGTTTTCTAGAAATATTAACAAAAAATATTTACAATATGAAAAAATTGTAAAAGTGAAAAGAAAAAACATAAATGTAAAAACAAAAACCACAAAGTGAAAAACTCATAACAAAGTTTTTGAAAAAAAATATTTACAACAAAATTTTTTTTACAAAAACCAAAACTTCCAAAAATATTTTTTTCAAAAAATTTTTTTTTCAAAAACATTTTTTACAAAAAAATTTTTTTTCAAAATAAGTTTTTACAAAAGTAAAAAAAAAGAAAATCACAACGTTAAAAAAAATGAAAAATTTTTGTTAAAAAAAGTGTAAAAAAATTGCAAAAAAATGTTGCAAAAATTTCAAAAAAGTTATGAAAAAAGCTTCAAAAATTTTGTTGTTTTTAATAGCAAATGCAATGGTTTCGCCATTGCATACTGCATTAAAACCGACGAAATTTTTGAAGTTTTTTTCATAACTTTTTTTGAAATTTTTGCAACATTTTTTTGCAATTTTTTTACACTTTTTTTAACAAAAATTTTTCATTTTTTTAACGTTGTGATTTTCTTTTTTTTACTTTTGTAAAAACTTATTTTGAAAAAAAATTTTTTTGTAAAAAATGTTTTTGAAAAAAAAATTTTTTGAAAAAAATATTTTTGGAAGTTTTGGTTTTTGTAAAAAAAATTTTGTTGTAAATATTTTTTTTCAAAAACTTTGTTATGAGTTTTTCACTTTGTGGTTTTTGTTTTTACATTTATGTTTTTTCTTTTCACTTTTACAATTTTTTCATATTGTAAATATTTTTTGTTAACATTTCTAGAAAACAATGAAAATATTTTGTAAACTTGCATATTTTTTCATACATCTGTTTATTTTTGTATGTTCTTATGCATTTTTTAAGTTGTGAGAGTGTTGTTTCACTTAAAATGTTATGTATTTCATTAATGTAATAGGTATTAGAAAAATAAACACAACGATATATGCATATAAAAGAATATTTAATGTGAACATTTAAAGAATACACTGCAAAATAACATCTATACATTCATACTGGTTAGAAGAATCACAAAATTACTTTTCAGCAGTGTGTATGTCTTCCAAATTTTAAGTTTGAGATATTGTGGTAAATGTTGTGAAAATATGATGGATAAATAGTCTAAATATCTTCCTTTATTTCTAAATTCTTCAAAAGTCTGACTAATTTTTGAATATCTTCGCTAAGTTTACATATATCTGATGATGCTTTATATGATGATGTGTGTATTTTTGATTCACGTCTCCTTGAAAACAGCATTTATGGTAATCTTTCCAAGTGTAAGGTTTTTCACCTGTATAGATTTTTGTATGTTCTGTTAAATTCCATTTACTTAAGAAGTGTTTGTAGCAAATAGAGCACATCTGTAGTAGAAATAAATGGACACAGTTAGGATTCTCTTCAATAATATAGGTAAAAAGCACTTGTTAAAGTGTAGGTAGTAAGACAAATCATTTTGTATTTACTCTAATTACGTTTCATATACGAATTCTAGTATTTCTCATATAAGTACTCACATATGTGTTATTCGTTAACGCTACATGTGCTAGGGATGAATCATTCGGGTCATTAATTTCGGAAGTTTGCTGCTGTTTTGATTCATCTTGTTGAAACATCTGTATAATGAAAGAAATATATATTTAGTAAAGGTTTAATGTATAAATAATCGCCTATTTATTTTTATTAAATACATGTATATTGCAATCAATTTCGTGTACATTTAATATAAATTAAATTTTCTTCATTTATTCATATGATAGTAATTTCTCTGAGGGGTACATATCTGATAATTTTTAGAAAAGTGTGAAACACAAATTATTCTATGATAATAAGCATTGTGGTAAAATTCACATAGCTTGGTTTCGGAAATAGGTTATTTGAAATATGAAATGTTAAAATTAAAGATTGTATTTGTACATGCTATGTATAATCAAAAACTATAAATATATTATTATTTAAAAAACTCGATGGACGATAATTCAGATGCAAGATGAAAACATTAAGATCAAGTGCAAGATGAAACATATAATTTGATTAATACTATGGAAGTGCTAACTCAAGATAAACCATGTATACTATATATCATTAAAACTATAAAGATAGTATTTATATTTTAAGCAACTTGATGCACGATAATTCAGAAGTGCGAGATGAAACATCTGATGAATTGATTAAAAATATGAGTAGATTAGTTTTAATACATTAGATGATTATAGCAGTAAGAAATTTCGTGTAGGAGCAATGCGTACATGATGAAAATCGAATGGAATCAATTGACTTCAACTCCTGATCCAAGTTAGTATTTATCTCACGTGTGTAATGTGGAAATATAAAAGGTGAAGAATCAAGTTTGATGTAAATAAATATTGTGGTATTGGTTTAAAAACTAAAAAAGTATTGAATTTTACTGAATTAGAAAGCATAAAATTTGATTAAATAATGTTTTATGTAAAATATTAAGTTTAAATGTGATAAAATTATGAAAATCAGTTTGTAAACTCTCATTTTTATAAGTACTACTATGAAAATATTCTTTTAATATAGAATTTCTGCTTATTAATGAGACTAAAAAATTATTTTTTTTTAATTTTGAATATTTATTGAGTGTATGTAATACTAGGATTAAAATCTTACAAATTCGGTGTTAAATTTTTCAAGAAATTGTGGTTTGTAATCCAGAAAAAGGTGTGATTTTAATAAATTTGTAAATATGTTCATTATTTTTTTTTTTTTTTTTTAGTTATTTCTCTAACTTGTCATTCATTTGTTAATTTTTGTAATTTTTGTAGAAAAAATGATTTGAATTTTCGGTAATCTGTACTATTTTTTTGTCCAACAGTTGATTTTTTTGATTATTAGTATTCTTATTCAGCAGTAATTTCACGTATGAAGTTATTAAATATTAAATATCTATTAATTTTCTTTACTGTTTCATATGATAGTAATATTTCTGAGGAACAGGTATGTAATAACTACTAGACTTTGATTGACTTGATTTTCTGATAAACGTTTGAAAAGAGTTGTAAGTATGTAATGATGCAATATCTATATACTATCGAGAGTCGAGATTGAAGTAGATAAGTATTGGAGTAATAGTCAATTCTTTGTTGAATTTCAAGAAATTGTGTGAGAACATGGTTTTTTACATTAAGTTTATGTAATTTCAGTTACAGTTTTTCGACAATCAACCTAAAAATGAATAATTATCATAGTTAAAAGTTATGATGAAAAGATGTAAGCAATATTAATGTTAAAAAGTTCGTCTAATGTTTGCTCTTATGTTGTGAAAATTTCGAATAGTTTGATTTGAAATATGAAATGTTTGTAAAAATTAAACTTTGTATTCGTGTATGTTTTGCATTATTAAATTGTAAAGATAATATTCATATTTGGAAAATGTTGTTGGGTGTTTTAATAATTTTTTGATAAGTAGATAAAAACAGATGTTAAAATTCTGTGCTATTAAAATATATAGGATCAAGAATAAAGTTTGATGAAAATAAGTATTGTAAAAATTCTGAAATTTTGAAGTGTAAGATGAATCATGTCCTAATTTGATTAATTATATGGGTAGAGTAGTTTTAATATGTCAAGTGTCTAAAGCAGCAAGAAACGATTTTTTAGGTTTTCTAGAATAATAATAATAATAATAATAAAAGTATACTTTTGTTGTAAGATTTCGAATGCAGTCAAGACGTGAAAAATATAAGTATGAACCTTTGTAAAGACATTCAAACTTTTTAAAAAGTTTAAGTTTAGTAATATACTGTAACAATATATGTAAGCAAATGTATTTCAAAGTTGAAAATTTGTGTAAAAAATTGTCTTTTCTTGAAAATTGATATTTATTTTTGTTTAATTAATGATACTTATTACATTTTTGTTGTTAAAAACTAAAATATACGTTTAATTCTTCTGTTAAAATTGATATATCCGTGTTGGAGGTGAGAAAAAATAGTGTAAAACTAATAAAATTTGTTTAAATTCGTCTTTTTATTCTTAAAATTAATATTTTCTATTGTTTAGAATACGTAATAATAACTTTTGAGGAATGTATAACCGGAAAATGTTAAAAAATCTTAGAAAATTGGTATTAAAAATATTAAATACAGTTGCTTCAATGATATCTTTTCGATATGTAAAGTGATTGTAACATTTAGAAATGTACTTCTGAAGAATGTATAATCGGAAAATGTTAGAAAATCTTAGAAAATTGGTGTTAAAAATATTAAATACAGTTGCTTCAATGATTTCAAAAACAAACTCTGTTAAAAAATTCTGTATGATTTCAAGTGAAAATAATCTGAACCTGAATACATGGTATTTAAAATACAAAATTCACGATTATGAACTAATGTTGAAAACATGGGTAACATTAAATATACAGCTAATATTTAATTATAGATTAGAAAATTCTTAAATTGTATCCATATTTATTAAATATAGTACTGAATACAGTGAATAAGTGAAATATGTGAATAAGTATTGATATTTCTATGTTGCTTTTGAAAATACTAGTGTAAAATTATTCAAATTCGTCTTTTCTTTAAAATTGATATTTATTTTTGTTGAATTAATGATACTTGTTAAGTTTTTGTTGTTAAAATTAAAATATACGTTTAATTCTTCTGTTAGAAATCTATATTTCCAAGTTGTTGTTCAAAAGACTATTGTAAAACTAATCAAATTCGCTTAAATTCACCTTTTCACCTTAAAAAATAATATTTTTATTATTTTGTTTAATTAATTATACTGATTATGTCTTCCAAAATTCAAATTTTGGGATATTGCGGTAACTGTTATGAAATTGTAGTGTATAAAATGTCTCTTTTTTTCTCCCAGACTTCTAAATATACAAGAATGAGAGGTCATTGCATTGTCCATTTCCCTACCTAAGGTAAAAAATTGGGGGAGATGGGGGTGAAAAGGTATGGTGAGGGACTTCGGAGGAATAACTTTTGGTTTCAATATGACGTCACAAGAAGCAGGTGTTGTTTTCATATTTGCGTGTGCGTTGAATATTTACTGAAATGTGTTCGTTTATGCATTAAAATTCTACTTAGTTAGTATATAAAAGTATGATGAAATTTCCATTTAGAGTAAAAGTTAACTAAATTCGTTTAATTCGTCTTTTTTCGTTAAAAAATCATTAGTTTCCTTTGTTAATTGTTCAATTATTGAAATTCTTTGAGGTAACGACTGTTCAAAAATTAAAAAATATGTTTAAATTTCTATTTTAAGTTGTGTATTCTGATTTTATATATATATATAAAAAAATAAATAAATATGAAGAAATCAGTTAAAAATTTAATATTTTCTGTTGTTTTGCTTAATTAATAATGTTCATGAAGGAAATGGTTGTCCAAAACTCGAATGCATGCTTAAATTTCTTTCTACCAAATTGATAGTCTGAAGTTTGAGTTGAAAAAATCGTAAGAAATCAGTCTTTTTCTATAAAACTTGATATTTTCCATTGTTTTTTACTTAATTAACGATACTCATTAAGATTATAGCTGTTGAAAAACTAGAATGCATGTTTAACTTTCAACTTGTAAGTCGATACACTGATGTTGCAGTTGATAAAAATCGTAAGAAATCAGCCTTTTTCTATAAAAATCGATATTTTCCATTGTTTTTTACTTAATTATGAATGCTCATTAAGGTTATAGCGTTTGAAAAACTGAAATGTGTGTTTAAGTTTTCTCTCTTAAGTTGATAAAAATCGTAAGAGATCAGTCTTTTTCCATAAAACTTGATATTTTCCATTGTTTTTTTACTTAATTAACGATACTCATTAAGGCTATAGCTGTTGAAAAACTAGGATACATGTTTAACTTTCAACTTTTAAGTCGTTACATTGATCATATAGTTGATAAAAATCGTAAGAAATCAGTCTTTTTCTATAAAACTGGATATTTTCCATTGTTTTTTACTTAATTAACGAAACTCATTAAGGTGTCTATCAAGCAAAATTCAAATATATGTTTAACTTTCTTGTGTTAAATTGATAATCTCATCGTGTAGTTGAATAAATCTAAATAAAATGGCTAAAAACTGAGATTTTAATTGTTTCGCTTAATTAATAATACTCATTAAAATTACGGTTGTTCAAAATTCAAATATAAATTTAATCTTCATCTTATAGTATGATTCCGAGTTGAGATGTGATTGATAATATTTTTAATTAGGGAAGGTTGATCACCTCTCATGTTATAATAGAATGTTCCTTTTTTCCACTAGGGGGTGTTCGTGGAGGGGGATGCATAGGGGGCGTTTGTGGAGGGGGATGCATGGTGGGGGCAGGAGGTACTGCAGGCGGCACCGCAGGCGGGACGTGGAGGGATGCGGAGGCACCGCAGGAGGGATGGTGGTGGCGGTGGCACTAAGTGAGGCGGTGGCACTGGGTGAGGCGGTGGCACGGTGCCTCCGTGCCTCCGCATGTCCCCGTACTCTTGTTTTCCTACTACTATTATGTTATATCTGTTTTTTATGAAAAGGAAGTAAAAGCTTTAGTTTATGTATGTGTATGTATATAACAATAATTCAATGCAAATTATAGCATTATCTTTACATTTATATGGCTAAAAAAGAGCTAACCAGAAATCGTATTATATAGGTATAACTAAGAGAAAATTTTTAAAAAGATTAAAGGAGCATAAAAGGGAATTGGACTCAATAACTTAACTACTGCTCTCCTTAAGCTATATGCCGATAATAAAATCAATAGCATTGACTTTAATAGAGCTATTATTATCTCCCGTCAACATAACCCCTACATTTCTTTAATTAGAGAGTCTATTGGGATTTTTACGCGTCAACATGAAGTATGTAGTGATAATATGTCTTTTACTATCCCTAGTATTTGGTTTAATTTACTAAAGCTTATATAGCCCACCCCTTCATTTTTTCAGTCTTAATACTTTTTCATATTTTGTTGCCCTCTTAGTGTTTTAGCATCCGATGCTATTTCTTTCAGACAAGCTAAAAATGTCGTGTCATCAGCCCTGAATTTTCTACTGAACCGATTTTGATAATTATTTTTTTAAATGAAAGCTATTTATTTGTAGTTGTGCCCATTTTAGCCATTTTTTAATTTATTTCCATTTTTATATGTTATTTTTAATTTTAAATGCTTTTTTACGATATTTCTTGAAAATGGTGGCAACTTAGTTTAGCTTTTCTCTCGATAATAAAAATTTATTTTCCATTATTACTTTCCACAAGTCAAAAACTTTATTTCATCAGTGAACATGTCCTCGCATTTAAAAGAAAAAGTTAATTGTTTTCGTAAAATTTAACCACAATAAAATGATTGCATATAATTATGCACTAATTGAGGTAAAAAAATATATTTACTGAGAAATAATAATAATAATGTAAATAAAATAACAGAAAATAATTTATGATAAAAATTAATGTCTAAAGCAAAGTAAGAAATATTTCAAATGAGGAAAATGATGGCATTCAGCAACCAGATAAAATGAATTTACAATATTATTACGGACGCCTTTTTCATATTACTAATAACAGTAACTTTTAAAAAATATTTGAAGAGAAAATGACGTCACTATTTAAAACATCGCATTTTTACTCATAACGATATTAGATTTCAATATTTCTTTTCACTATGGACACTGAGATTGAGATTTTACTTTCAGATGACTTCAGTTAATGAAAATAATGTCATAGTAAAAATAAAATTAGTTTTTTTTTTTTTTTTTTTTTTTTTAGCCTTCGATGCTATTTCTTTCAGACAAGCTAAAAATGTCGTGTCATCATCCCTGAATTTTCTACGCAACCGATTTTAATAATTATTTTTTTTAATGAAAGCTATTTATTTGTAGTTGTGCCCATTTTAGCTATTTTTTAATTTATTTCCATTTTCATATTTTATTTTTAATTTTAAATGCTTTTTTACGATATTTTTTCAAAATGGTGGCAATTCAGTTTAGCTTTTCTCTTGATAATAAAATTACAATATCAATCAAATACAATATTATTACGGACGCCTTTTTCATATTACTAATAACAATAACTTTTAAAAAGTATTTGAAGAGAAAATGACGTCACTATTTAAAACATCGCATTTTTACTCATACCGATATTATATTTCTGTATTTCTTTTCATTTTGGACACTGAGATTGAGATTTTACTTTCAGATGACTTCAGTTAGTGAAAATGAAATTCATAGTAAAAATGAAATTAGTTTTTTTTTTTTTTTTTTTTTTTTTTTTTTTTTTTTTTTTTTTTTTTTTAATAAAATTATTTTTTTGTGAGTGCATATAAAATAAAATTTCTGGATTTCGCCGGCACTCAGATTACAATTTTAACTGAAGATCTGGGAATATTTGCATGCAAAATTGTAACTAGCAAACTTGACATTAAGTTTGGAAATATATTTATTATATAATTATTTATTATATAATATATTTATTCAATAATGAAATTTCTTTTTTTTTTTTTTTTTTTTAAACCAAATCGATTGGGTCTTTTAAACATTTCATTCGTCGAATTCGACGAGATTCCACTCGTTTTATTGTTAAAATGCATTTCCTTTTTCTGAGAGTCTTATAAAATAGCGTTTAAACTAAAGAAAAAATTCGTTTTTGATGAATCTAGTCAAAGAAGAAGTAGCACGTCAAATTGTATTTCTTTATTATTCCGCAATTCCAATGTCTCAGAAAGAAGTTGCTAATCAATTGGGTATTTCACGCCGTTCTGTTTGCTATTATATTGATAAACACAAGAAAAATGAAGTTAGTTCATTGCATTCTAAACGGGGTCGCTCTTCTAAAAAACCTCTATGGATTTTTTTTTTCTTTCTTTCTTTATAATCGGAAGCGAAACTGAATTCTGCAATGGCAGAATCTACATTCAACTTGTTTTTTTTTTTCTCTCCCGCTCCATGTTTTTTACCGCGTGTGGGGATTTTTGTTGAGTTTTTTCCCCCATGTTTTGTCTCTCGTGTTTTACCTTCATCTCTTGTCGAGCTAAATTACATGCCTTTGTCAGTTCAAATTTTTATTTTCCCTTGAAAAAAGCCGAGTAGTTCGATTGAAACCGTCAGGATAAATTTATCATCTATATATTTAAAACACCTGGCTGTTTTTTTGGTCATCAGCCCCGAGCTTTCTACTGGCCCGATTTTGATAATTATTTTTTTAAATGAAAGCTGTTTATATGTAGATTTGCCCATTCTGGCTAATTTTTAATTTATTTCAATTTTTATATTTTATTTTCAATTTTAAAAGCTTTTTCATGAGATTTCTTCAAAACAGTGGCAACAGGTTAAGCTTTTCTCGCTTTTCTCAAAATTTATTTTGTTTCATTATTTTCCACCAATCAGAAGCTGATCTCATCGGTGAATGTATAATCGCATTTCAAAAAAAAAAAAAAAAAAAAAAGAGGTTTTCGTAAAATTTAATCATAATCTATATATTTAAAACACCTGGCTGTTTTTTTGGTCATCAGCCCTGAGCCTTCTACTGGCCCGATTTTGATAATTATTTTTTTAAATGAAAGCTGTTTATGTGTAGATTAGCCCATTCTGGCTAATTTTTAATTTATTTCAATTTTTATATTTTATTTTTAATTTTAAAAGCTTTTTCATGATATTTCTTCAAAACAATGGCAACAGGTTAAGCTTTTCCCGCTTTTCTCAAAATTTATTTTGTTTCATTATTTTCCACCAATCAGAAGCTGATCTCATCGGTGAATGTATATTCGCATTTCAAAAAAAAAAAAAAAAAAAAAAAAAAGAGGTTTTCGTAAAATTTAATCATAATAAAATGATTGCACATAGTTATTTCCTGAAATACACAGATTATTTTGAGTAATATTATTAAGTGTTATGTAAGTAAAATAACAGAAGATAAACTTTAATAAAATATAATATCTAAAGTGAAATTTTGTCGATGGAGAAAATGTCTTCATACAGAAACCAGATAAATTTATTCCATGAATATAATATACATTGTTATAGCTGTGTCAGTGACAGAGATATTCTAGTCCAGTCATTATAGTAAGTTCACCTCGGAATTCGAGATACCAAGCTGTAAGTCTGTAAATACTTGTATATTGACACCCTAAAAGTTGTCTCAAAACCTACATATGGTAGGGTGTACGCAACTATTAAATTCCAAGGTCAAAGGTCACAAAAATCGGTTTTTTGCGCTTTTTTTGTAAATATCTCATTTCCTATAGGTTTTTTGCTATTTGTATTTATTATCAATATTGTAGAATACAAAATTCTCTACAAATTTAGTTTGAAAACATTTTTCATACGTCGAACCGTTTTCGAGATAGAGGGCGGAGAGCGCGCGGTCACAGCATCACTTCAGGTCAAACGGTGCCTCCGGTCGAAAACGCGCCATATATCTTTTTTTCCTAATCTATCCACTTTTTATTCAGTATTAATTTATTTAACAACACTTACCTGTCCATGTAATTGCAGAATTGTTAATGAAAATATAGGAATTATATTATAGGAATTAACCTAATTACTAAAATATTAATAACTTCTTACATGATGAAAAAAAACCAAATAAATTATGAATTAATCGTTTTATTAAAAAACACTATTCAATACATTTATTTTTACTAGGACTTCCCTCAGAGGGATTAGTCTGAGCGATATTGCTGAGAATACACATTTAATAACTTGCGATAAGTGAAGAAAATGAGATGTTACCTTTAATTGGTCAGTCATTGTGATAAAATATAATGATGAAAATAAGCATATCGAATCGTAGAACTACAAAATCTTTTTGCATATACTATTTTTATAAAAGAAAAGCAAACCATGCATGGATATAAAATTGGAAATATGAAAAATGTTAAAAGTATTACAGAAAATAAAACACCAAATTTTCCTATATTGGAAATATAGCTCTTTGAAATGATGTCATGAGCATAAACAGAAACTTCGCACCGATTTGAGAAACTATAAATAACATAAACTATTATGCTTGAAGAGAAATGGAGTGTATTTTATATAGTGTGAAATCCGTCCGAATAGTTTATAATGTTGAATATCTGTTTTCCACGGATGCAATGAGTTTGTCGATAAGAGTTAAGGAATCCTTTTTTAAAAATTTGTCCTAAACGAGCACTTACATCTTATAAGTTACTGTGATGCCAAAGTTATAGTTTCTGACCCCAACAGTATCCTAGAAATTGCAATATTCTCAATAAATTGGGTTTAAAACTTTTTCTAGAAAAAAAATGTTTAATATGTGAAATTAAATTGTCGAATGTTTTAGAAATCGTCCATAACGAGAATATTATATCTTAAAAGTTGCCACAAAAAAAAAAAAAGATTTGAAATTTTTAGTCATATCAACATCAAAGAATTCTCAATTTTAGAACTTTTTTTGCTCGAGCATTGATGGTGATTATTGTTCCTACGCAAAATATAGTATATTTTGCAGCAAAGATGGTTACCAACATTTTTTGCCCACATTATTTTTAAAATCGGCTAGGTACTCCCAATGCTAACGAAAAACACACAAACGTTAATGCTTTATTGCATAGAAATACAGAATCAAAAGCTATTTATCTCCTATTATATACACATAAACAGGGGTGGGGAAATACATCATTTTGCTCGCCAGTGGCGACTGGATTTTCTCATAAGGCGAGTGCATTTTTAGTTTTTGAAAAAATGTAGGCAATAGGCACATTATCAGAAACACTTTTTTAATTTAGATATTTTAACTTTCCAAATTATTACAATGTAAATATGGTACTAAGTTCTATCTAACATTAATCTTACCTTTGTTACATATATTTCTTAATATTATACAAAAAAGAATTATGAAAATGCATTGTAGTAATAGTAATTTTGTCTGTAATCGCGTGCGATTTTGTCATAACTATTTTCAACTGCGTGTGTTGCATCTTGCGGGCTGGCGAAATAAATCCTTGACTGGTAAGAATTTGGAAAATTTCCCCACCCCTGCACATAAATTATCTAATTAGTGCTAGCAGATGAATTTTTAAATATACATAGATCAATATAATGCTTCATTTTTCTCTTATTAGTATTTTTTAGTATTCATTTTTCATTTATTTGTATTATTCAGTAAAAAACTCACTTTCTTAAGCCCGAATTACGTCAAACTTTTTATAAAAGCTTTTTATAAAACTTTTATAAAAGTATTAAATACAAGGTAGTAAGACACTTAGCCAAACGCAGGTAATAAATCGCCATATATTGTCCTTTTCGCCCTCTCTCGAAATGCATTTTTTTTTCGTATATTTACAAAACATGATTTTGAATCATCTTATTTAAAATTCAAATAAATAAATGAGAGGAAGCAATAATAGCATAAGTCAAAACATTCATAAGTCAACATCAAGGAATTGTATCGTAGTTACACATGTGGAAAAAAGTTGCTTTCGGCCAAAAAACGTTGTCTTCACTAAATTTGAATCCGATTAAAAAAAGTACCGTGATTAATTAAAATGTTATAGGCAGAGCTGCCAAGTCTCCGGCATTTTGGGTACCGGTATTTTAATACAGAAAATGTTTTATTAAATTGGAACATTCTGCGGATTTAAAAAATAACTTTTTCTATAAGAAAATTCTGCTATGCAATAAGCGAGGGTTTGGCATCTCTATATAGGAATATTTCGTAATCTACTTTTTAACCTTAAAAAAAGCAACGACCATTTTTCGGGTACAAAAAGTATTGCTAATTGTTCCATTTTGCATACAAGGTACTGATTGTAATATTGATACATCTATGGTGATAAATTTCCAATAATTTTTCAAATCCCATTTATTTCATTAAAAATATAAATCTTTTATTCATTTAGTTTAAAATAAATGGTTTTTAACTAATTTCATAATACTTTTGAAATATCACTTTTCATTGAAATATTCATACTTAATTCATAACGTACATAATATATGACTCTGTTATTACATAAGTCACCTTTTTATTAACATAAAAATTATGTTTTTACTGATTTTTATTAACTCTGTAGGAAAAATTTTGTGTTTTGAGCAATAATGTCCGCATTTCCTATTATTTATTTATTTTAACAAAATTCCTTATATTTAGAAGAATTTTTATTTAAATAGGAAATCCAGATGTCGCTGTTAATAAAGAAGAAAGTTACAAAAAACGGTACAAAACGAGTAGACACATACTATCAAATATGGAAAAACGACGAATCCCAATAAGACGTCGTATGAAATATCTTTTAAAGCAAAAAAACGAGGTCTGATTATCGCGCCTACTGATTACAAAATGTGCATTACATTAAAAAAAAAATGCTGCAAATATTGATAATTTTTTCTTTTGTGCAGTTTTGGCTTCGAAAGGTGCACTATGTTGCAAAAAGATATAAGCGCCTATGAAAACACACCTGGTAAACTTTCATGCTCAGTTTTACAAATAAATATGGCACATATATGCCCTATATACACCGAGGTACCTAATTGGTGCCAAAATGGCGTTTAATTGCCTAACATGCTGGTTATCATATAAATATTATAATAAATTGTTTGTTCTAAAAATATTATCATTTATTGATTGTTATATCTTTTTTAATAACAGGAAATGTTTCATTTACTCCTTTTTTTTTTACTTCCTTCTATCTTCAATAGAAGAAAGTATTGTAATCGAAATTTTTTTCGACTTCCGGTTTTTGATGGATTTACACGTTTTAGGGGTCAGAGATTCCAAAAAACATGTTTTTACAAAATGTCTGTCTGTCCGTGTGTCTGTGTGTCTGTATGTCTGTGTGTCTGTGTGTCTGTATGTCGCCATTCTACCATCAAAAAGTGTATGAAGTTATGCATAGAATTGAACCAAATTTTTTGTGAATGTTTTTGGCTGTGACAAGCAGGTCCTCCTTCAGTTTTGAAATATTCCGCCGGAAGGGAACGCTACAATCGCGATTTTTGTGCCATTTTAATATTGTACCGACTAAAAGTATATGAAGTTATGCATCGAATTGAACCAAATTTTTTGTGTATGTGTATGACTATGGCTAGTTGGTCCTCCCTGAATTTGAAAAAAATCCGCCGGAAGGGGACGCTGCAATCGCGATTTTTATGCCATTTTCAATATTGTACCGACCAAAAGTATATGAAGTTATGCATTGAATTGAACCAAATTTTTTGTGTATGTGTATGACTATGACTAGTTATTTCTCCCTGAATTTGAAAAAAATTCGCCGGAAGGGGGCGCCGCAATCGCGATTTTTGTGCCATTTTCAATATTGTACCGACCAAAAGATTATGAAGTTATGCATCGAATTGAACCAAATTTTTTATGTATGTGTATGACTATGGCTAGTTAGTCCTCCCTGAATTTGAAAAAAATCCGTCGGAAGGGGGCGCTGCAATCGCGATTTTTGTACCATTTTCAATATTGCACCGACCAAAAATACATGAAATTAGCATCGAATTGAACGAAATTTTTTGTGTAAGTGTATGGCTATGGCTAGTTGGATCGCCCTGAATCTGAAAAAAATCTGCCGGAAGGGAGCGCTGCAATACCAAATTTTATGCCATTTTCAATATTGCACCACATAAAAGTGTATGAAGTTAGTTCTAGAACTGAACTAAACATTTTGTACATGATTATTTTTTGGTAAAGCAAGTAGGTCCTCCCTGAATTTGAAAAAAAATCTGCTTATCATTCTATTGTCCATCGGCTCGTGCAGAGACGGAAATTCGTTTTTACTCCGATTAATTGATTGAAGCAGAAATTTAAGATGAAAATCAAAGTTGCTAAGCTATTGAATTAAAATTATTAAAGCATTAAAATGAATAACTATTTTTTTAACATTAAAATGTATCTATGAGATAGAAGAAAGTTTCGGGATTGGCACATCCAACTAGTTTCATTTTGAAATAAATAAATAACGTGTTGTTATAGCATGCTATATGCATCTGGTAATCAAAATGATGGCATAATTGGCATAAAAAATCTCGCCAAACCCGGTGCTTATATCTCTAGTATATTATCTCAAGTATTTTATTTATGTATATTATAATTGTTTTTACATACGACTTACTTCTTCTGGTATATAGAAATAGGTAAGTGGCTCCTTTATGCAGTATAAATTGTATAAAACTTTGAAAAATAGCCCCGTTGCCCCTTTTTGGATCGAAATAAAAAAAAATCAATGTCTAATTCCAGTATTGCTCCCAGGTATGCATACATACTCCATATTTCAAAGTTGTATGCCAACAGCAAACGGATGAAAAATGAGGAAAAAATGTCACATATGCACCAGGGTACATAATTGGCGTCAAAATGGCATTATTTTACCTGAGATGGTTAACCCGGCTTTATTTATTTATTATTTGTTTATTTACTCATAAAATGTTTATTTACTTTCACTTCCTTCTTTTAATTATATAAAATATTTCTTTTTATAGTTATTAATTATTATTATTATTTTATTTACTGTAAGTTCTTTTTGAAAATAGAAAATAATTTAAAAATGTGTATGTAAGCGTTATTTGAAAACGGAGTTTTCGCCAAATGGGCTTTGAAAAAAACTGCGCCCAATATGATGCGCTTGTGGTATCCGTGCCGAAAAATTAGTGACCAGAATTGACTTCCATACACAAACAAAATATAAGTTAAAACAAAACATGCAATGAAAATAAATATAAAGGGAAAATGATGTCATAAAAGAAACTTTTTATTTAAAAACGTAATTGTTTCTAATTTTCACACGCGAAATATGTAAAACATTCTTTTAGCGATCAAAAAGTGCTGTTAAGAGATTATCACAAAATCTAAGTTTTTATGACGTTTTTTAATATAAAAAAATAACAGTTTTATTTTCCTGCATGATTAAATTTTTAAATATTTTATTGCATTCAGTATTTCTGAGTGCGTAAATGATTATTATTTACTCCATGTACTGATTCGGTTATCTACGAAAATGTCCAGCCGTTGAAAATCACGCTCACCAAATTTCTGTGACGTATGCACATAAATTGTGCTTTTTTATCAGTTTTTTTAATATAACTTTTAAACTATTTGGAATTAATTTTTAAAAGTAGGTGCATTCACCAGATTACCTTCATAGGTACCTATTGATACAAACAGAATCAAAATCTGACAAGTACTTTTTGAGATTTGCTTGACGAAAGAATTTTTTTGAATTTTAATATCGTTACGTATCTCTGAGTATAAAGACTTCGCTTCGCTCAGACAATTAAAAGTAAAAAAATGGAATAAAGGGTACAAAAACTATAATTTATGTTTTTAATCATCTTCTTCCTCTTCATCGTCGTCTTTCGGCTGCTGGTAAATTTCAAATTGGTCTTCATTATCGTCTTCAACTACATTTGTCTCAAGTTGTTCCATGATTTCGGGGTCAAAGGTTTCAGCTTCGTTAATGTCGCTCTGATATGATTCTGCATTGAGACAAGCTTGCCCATTACATTGGCCACAAGCTAAAGAGCATTGCAAGCCCACTTTCCTGCGTCCGCATCGCGAACCACAACCACTCTTGCAGTTGCAGAAAATTGTATTTAGCAAATCTTCTGGAGCAGGTGGTAAAATTGTTATGATAGGCTCCAGAAAATCGTTTTGCATTGCCCAACCCCATACCTGGGGTTCCAAATCATGCCCTAACCAAGTTTGAACTTGATAAAATACACGTTTGAAATGTTGATGAGAAACTCCATTTGTTGGTGGAAGAATTGAAAGCTGCACAGGTTTATTAAGTTTTGTAGACTTGACGTAATGCATATAATGAAGATGATCGAGACTTTTCACAGATTTTGGAGCATTATAGACTGCCAATAAGATTTGAGTTCCACTCTCTAATAATCTCTGGGCCGAACTATTTTCTTCCTCAAATGCTGCAGTTAGTTCATCCAAATTCGTCAGTTTCTCAAAAACTTTTAAAAATGATTTTTTTCCCTTTTTAAAAAGCGCAGAAGTTGTGTCATAGCCACTTAATGCATGTAGAAATAAAATATGTGTTTTGGAATGAGGATAATTATCAAAACCTTTAGTCGAGTATATCTCCGTTTTTACATTTCCTTTCCCAACTTTTTTAAAGAAAATTTCTTGTTCGTAAGACAGTGTACGCCCAATTAAAATGACAAGTAAATCAATATCTTGTCCTATTATAACTGCAGTTTTTTCAGACTTTGATTCTTCAATTGCAGTTTCAACAATAAGAACATCCGCATCATCTCTGTCTTGTTTAGTAGTAATATTTGCAGCTTGTAATTTTTCAGTTAAGGTATTAATGAGCATATCTTTGTTATTTCGATTTTATAAGAATTTTTCTTGAGTAACTGGTGCAACCATTGTTTCATCTAAACAGACTTTATACGTATAAAAACATTTCATATTTATTTACTTAGAACAGGTGTCACAAATAAAAACTAAATTAAAAAGTTGACATGTTTCGGTTCATTCATAAGAACCGTATTCATAACACATAAAATCAGTAGAAAACTAAATGACACTGGATATAAATATAATTTAAAAACCAAAACAAAACATTGCGCCCCCTATGATCGTGAATAGCCATTGCCACCGCGGCATAAAAAAAATATATATAATAGATTTTGATCATATATTATAAATATAATTTAAAAACCAAAACAAAATATAGGGGGCGCAATGTTTTATTTTTGTTTTTAAATTATATTTATATCCAGTGTCATTTAGTTTGCTACTGATTTTATGTGTTATGAATATGGTTCTTATGAATGAACCGAAACATGTCAACTTTTTAATTTAATTTTTATTTGTGACACCTGTTCTAAGTAAATAAATATGAAATGTTTTTATACGTGAATGAAAAAGGTGAATTGATTTTGTTTTAGGTTTTAGTTTTGAAAAAACGAAAGCTAACAACAGTTTTAACATAGACTTTATACGTTTTTGAAAGTGCAGCAGTTCTTCTCTGCTGCTCCATAGCTTTTACGTTCTTACTGTAGTCTGAATATCATCAAATACAACAATTATTTTGGAACTGTAATGCCTTTTTAAATAATGGCAGCCATGACCGTATGGCAGCCATGATTGCATGGCTTATTGAAGTACATTTTGTTTTTAAATGATCAATTTGTCCTTTCCCGTTTTTGACGATGACTTCTTCTAAGAAATGTAATAAAGTTTTTGGAATTTCTTGATTAACATTATCCAACATTTTATTAGGAGGTGGATAAGATTTAGTTTCAACTATAGATGTTCGGATATCTTCTCTAATAATTGCTGCTGCAGCTTCTGCAATTCTTAGCCTTTCTGCTTCAGGATCTATTTTTTTACTTTCGTACCAAGCTTTTGATAGAATATCAGCTTGTGCATCACAAAAAGAAATGATTGTGAAAGCTCCACCTTTCTTCGTAATTACGATATCCGTTAAATACTTCTGTTGTAGTCTTGTAATGATAGTTTTATCATCTGGCACATACCCTGTCAAGACATCTTTAAGCTCTTTTAGTGTGAATTGAGAATCATTATTATTTTCGATGTAATTGAAAATCTCTAACATAGCTTCTGTAACTTGATTATCTTGACGAGGTTTCTCAAGAGGCGATGATGATGATGATTTATTTGAAAAGTTTGTAAAACAAGCAGCATGGTACTTCGCTTCAGCAGCGACCAAATCATACTGTAAAATTATACGACTTTTCACCAATTCTCCGAAATCATCCGCACGTTCTTCTGCTTTTTTGATAACATTATCTTTGAACTCAAAAGTACTCACATTTTTTTATCTTCCGCCTGTATTTTTCTCTTTTCCTTTTCTCTGCAGCCTCATCAGCAACTTCGCCACAAAATAAACATTGATTCTTAAAATCAAACACTGTACCTTGTTTTTTACGGAGTACTATTGAAGAAGTTATAGTTTCTCCTTCTTCTTGTTTCCGTTTTGCTGCTTGGATACAGTTTTTACTAATGTAAACACTTCGGCACTTTTCATGCGCTTTAACAGAGGTTACTGATTTTAAATAATCAATTTTTCCGTCGTTTCGTTCGACACTTGCAGTTCGTAGAGTTTTCATACCGCGTACTATTTCAATAAGCGATTCACCTCCCGAATCTGACTTATTACAGAGAAAACACAAATCAGCCATATTTCTTAAAATTGTACGTCCGTAGTTACCAAGAACAGTTACTTGAAATAAAGAGAAGACGGTCGTAACTATACTATACAATGCATAAAGAAAAATATAAAATATAATATAATAGTTAATAAAAATTGATAAATATTTATAATCATTGATTTATCGATAGTTCGTCAACTATATATGGCGCGTTTTCGACCGGAGGCACCGTTTGACCTGAAGTGATGCTGTGACCGCGCGCTCTCCGCCCTCTATTTCGAAAATGGTGCGACGTATGAAAAATGTTTTCAAACAAAATTTGTAGAGAATTTTGTATTCTACAATATTGATAATAAATACAAATAGCAAAAAACCTATAGGAAATGAGATATTTACAAAAAAAAGCGCAAAAAACCGATTTTTGTGACCTTTGACCTTGGAATTTAATAGTTGCGTACACCCTACCGTATGTAGGTTTTGAGACAACTTTTAGGGTGTCAATATACAAGTATTTACAGACTTACAGCTGGGTATCTCGAATTCCGAGATTCTTACCTAATTTAAGCTTAAATGACTGGACTATTCAGTCAGTGATTTAATAACAGAGATTTTTTTTTCGTTGCCATAACAATTAAATTATTTTTTGCAAGTTCATGGAGGATACAAACCAATAAATAAATTAAATTTATTGCAAGTGCTGTAAATATGTAGTGGGTTGGTTAGGCAGTTTAGTAAGTCCCTGTTTCTATTATAATTAAAATGTTTCATTGATATAATAATTATTGTACAGTTATCAAGCGATATTTAAACGGAGAAAAAATAAACTATGCAGATATTTTTGAATTCGTCTTCCGGGGTATAATATTAACTTCCTAAATAATCTGGCATTTAAATAATATTTAAGGTTTAGGAACCGCATTAAAAAAAAGATTTGTAGCTGAAGTTAAGTCCAACATAATAATTTATGAGTTGTTTTCCTTATTTTTTGTTATTTTCTGAAGTTTGCGTATCTTCATCATGAAAAGCTATGTAATCCCTATTTTAAGAGGTGGCAATTGTTTATTTCGCTCAGTGTTTTACTGTCTATATAAGATTGATATATAGCATACCTAATATATTTTCTTTTCTGTCGAGTTTCGACGGGTGCAGCTAGTTGTTTCTAATGTTTAAACGTCATACAAAACGGTATGTAGATTTTAAACTGTTATATTTTATCCCATAGTACACTGTTTAGCAAATTGATAAATAAAAATTCTGAGCTTGTCTCAATACTCATATAAAAAAAGAGCTACTTACTTTCCATCATAAAACGTGTAAGCTCCTGGCCATATGTTGGAATGAACAACCAAAATTGCCTTTTCTTCCACTAGCTTCGAACTGAGTTTCATCGTCCATGGTTTTACACTTCCAATGCCTAATAGATAAAATACTATATCACGCACATAAATTAGATGGAAAAAATTAATAATGTGACTTTTATTAACAAAATTCTTTTCGATAATAGATAGCATACACTGTAAAAAAAATTCAAGAGGTTACTAAAAAATTTTTAGTAATTTTGTATTCCACAGAATTTTTTAGTAACCATTACAAACTTTTTTTTGCAAGTGAAACAAGCATTTCTTTTGTATACTGAACAAAAGAATTTTTTGTATAACTAACTTAAAAATTTTTAGTATGAACCATCAAGCAAAATTTAGTAATAGCTCCAAAATGATTTTTAATAACCTTTACGTGCGCCCCGGCGCAGGAGCTTCCTTCGAGCTGCATACAGACTTCTGAAACGATAGATTTTCGGCAAAACCGCAATAGATGGCAGCACCAAAAATTGCTACTGGCTCCGACAGGATTTCCATAATCTCTTTATTAACGAGTACTTACACTACATACATTCGGGGAGTATTTGGCTGTGTCCAGCATCGAACCCGGGACCTTTCAGTCTGGAGTCCGTTACTATAACCACTATGCTATCAAGGCCACACCAAGTGCGTTTTAGTAATAGCTATTAAAAATATAAAACTATTAACTCTATTCATTGCTAACTTTTTTCTAGTAATTCTTACAGATTTTCTAGTAACCGACTAAGATTACTAAAAATTTTTTAGTAATTACAAGGATCACTAAAGTTTTTTTAGTAGATCGACTCTTTTTTTTTTACAGTGTATGACAATACTAAGAGTATAAGAGGTGTGTGCTGCTATGCGGCCCTAAAAAGTAAAAAAGTAAGGTAATTGCTGATGCTTATACATTACATTTTATTATATCAAATTGTGGTAATGAAATTGCGGTATCGTATACCAAATTTTTGACAAGGCGAATTGATTTTAAAATTAAGGTAATTAATAAAACATAAGTAGAAATTACATAAACAAAAATATGTATATATTAATATGTAAATAATCTTTAAGTTATTATGTGTAGACATTATGGAGCGTATAACACATAAAATATATGGAATTGAAATACGTTTGTGGATAACGTTGGAAAGAACAGACATAAAAAGAACAATGCAGAAGAGAAAGTTCGACAAACTATATTTTGATGATATATTTTATTGGTTCATACAGACATTTATTATATTTTAATCTATTCTTATTATTTTCCTATCATTCTTATTTATTATTTTAATCTCTCGCTTTAATCTTTCTAAACTAACATAACAATCCTTTATGATATGCTATTATTAGAAAGCCATTTCTGGGGAAAATGGTGCGTGCTGAAGTAATTTAAAAATCATCTGTAAAATTAGGAATGTCATAACTGTGTAGTTAATATATAATCAAGTCTCTATATAACGAAATCCACCGTTCCAGTGAAAAATTCGTTATATAGAGAAATTCGATGTATAGAGAATGATGTTAAAAATCGTATTTAATGTGTGAAATTTGAACAAATATTATTTTCGATCTTTTGAATTAATAATTTGAAATGTTTAAAAGTAAATATTAACCTAACATTTTATTTCTTAATTATTTAAGCTGTTTCAAAAAAGAGAACAGACATTTATTTGAAATCTTAATGAAAACCAGACAAGGAAGACTTGCATTAATTTCAGAGGAAGAAATCTGTGATTTTTTGTTGTTTTGATTTTAAAACTGTTACGCTCTAAAAAAAATGCTCAAATTTTAGCAAGGAATGAAAAATTGTAGTTAACATTTTCCTCCATTTGAAAGCCTCTCTTATGTCCCTCTCATTGATTCCTCTCTTACATGTGCATCAATCCAATTGACTCTGTTTTGAGAAGGATGTGGAAAGGTGTGTGGGAGATGGGATGAATTCGTTGGATTTAAAGAACAAGGAAAGAAGTAATAATAATAATAATAATAATAATAATAATAATAATAATAATAATAATAGTAAAACTCAGCACTGACGATAAATCAAAAATAAGTGACGGAAAATTGATTCCATATGATTTCGAAGCCTTTTAAAACTGAACCAATTTATGAACCCTTTTAAGACCAATTTATGAAAAAATTCGTTATATGGAGATCAATACTTCGCTATATAGAGACTGTTTTTAATGTAATCATGCGAAAAGGGAACCGTTCCTACTAAAAATTCGTTATATAGAGAAATTCGATGTATGGAGTTTCGTTATAGAGAGGCTCGACTGTATTTGTTTCTCAGAGAGGTATAAAATCCTCTTTTATTAGGGAAGGAGGCGGGTTAATCAATGTAATAGAGCGTTTACTGTATACTGTTAAAATTTTTATGTTTGTTTAAACGAATTTTTAGCGATGCAGTAACTGCAACGTAAGAGATTTCATCATCGTATGTTGCAGATTCTACAGCATCAAAAGTTGGTTCAGAACAGCACAAAACTTTTGACAATGTACTTCTGTTTTTTATAACTTTAAAAACGATATTTTTATCAAATAAACTAATTCTACACTGTTAAAAATTTCTGTTTTAACGCAGACAAAAAAGCAAGACTATCTGTAAATTAACGTAGTTCTCGGTTAAATTCATTCTATCAACTTTCTCGGTCATCATTTTACAGACAGTCTGCAAAAAGATGAGGGGCTGTATCCATTGATTCGTGTCAAGCTAAAATACACAATATGATACTGCTATATTTGGTACAACCACTCATTCTTTCGCTTCATTTTAGGAACAATGCATTTTGAGCTTGTTCGACCGACGATCACTTTCAGAATTTAAAAGCTATGTTTTTGAGATTTTCACAAAAATTGGTCCATACATTTAGCTAACACAAATGAAATTTTCATAGCATTGACGCATGAGCAGTGAAAAATTATTTAGTAAACCTGCTCATTTTTCATACAATTTTTATTATTTTTTAATTCTGATTGCAGGGTAATCTGTACAATGTTGTTTGTCATATTTTCGGAAAAGAACATTATTTTTTTATTAAGAACTCTGCAAGTTATAAATAAAAAACTTGGAAAGTTTTGGGACTTTTTTCATAAAAATCTTAATTTTTCTGCTAGTACACATGCTATCCACCCAAAAATGAACACAGTTTATAAAATTAAATCACTTAATCATAATCCACAATTTGAACACTTTTACTGCATTAGTTTTGACAGGTTATTCAAAAGATAATCGTTATTTTTCAATTTGTAGACAATCTCCTATTAATCCAAGGGCCGACCCTACAAAACTCTAAGTCATCGAGCACAAGAAAAATTCCTTCATTTTATGGAAGAGTAGTAATAGAGGAATCTAGTCATCCATGGTTGCTGGAAGCGATGTGGTGCATAAGCCAAAAATGAATACCCCTAGAGGTTGACTCGTAGACATAGCAATGTGTTTTCATGCATCTAGTTTTCCATGTTTTCATAATTTTGATTGTACGGCAAATACAATGCTATTCCTACGAGTGAACTTCTAGTGATATCAATTTTTGGCAGTGGTATCAATTTTTGGTTATCAACTACCGACAGACATGGGTGATTAGATTCCTCTATTACTACTCTTCCATAAAATGATGAAATTTTTCTTGTGCTCGATGACTTAGGGTTTTGTGCGCTCGGCTCTTGGACTATATGGAGTTTCGGGAAATAAAATCTTTACGGTAATAATGACCTATACTATTTAGCTTACACATCTGGGATTTTTAGAAAAATTTCGTATGTGTTTTCTAGATATCGAACAAAATATCTAAAATTGCAAGTGGTCGGTCACCTTTGACCATATAGCGTACATATAGCAAAATATTTTTTTCCATTATTACCTTTATCTTCGGACAAACTTCTGAGTACAGGCACTTGCGTCTCGGCAATCGCTTCTAGTATTTCAGGATCTTCTTCCTCTTTAGTCTCGTCTTCATCCTCATCCTCGTCCTTAAGCTTACCCTCTTCTTTTCCATTTTCATCTTCGTCCTCAGGCTTTCCATCATCCTCTTCTTCATCTTTCTCCCCCATCTTCATAGGTATACAACGCCCCTAGAATGAAATATATACAGTCCGTCGTCCGTCTGTCCGTCCAACGCAAAAACTACCCGACCGAATCGTTTGAAATTCAAAATTTATAATTATTAATTTTGTCGAGTCATTTCAAATTTTACGAAAATCGGATGGATAGTTCAATTACAACAGGCATGTCAAACACGTGGCCCGCGAGCCACAATTGGCCCGCCGACAATTTATTTGTGGCCCGCCAAGAGTTTCGACGCTTTCCTTATGCTTGATTTAGTTAGTGAGTGATGCAGAAAATACACTTTGTATAAACGCACTTTCGTTAGTCGTGGTTGCAATGTTGCCAACATCAATTTTTTTTCAAAATCTATACAATTAACACAGAATAGTAATATACACTTCATATTATTAGCACAATCAGCATATTTTATATTTGTTTACTTGATTCTGAAAAGCTTGACCGAATAAAGTTTGACTTTTAAAAAATACATTTACAATGCAAATAATTGTGCTACTACAACGGTTGGCTTTTATAAACTGAAACAATCACAAAATTTAAAGAAGAAAAGTAAGGATCAATGTAATAAATTTAATATTCCTTTTTTTTGTACTATTATGATTTTACTTATTAAGTATTATATTTAAAATTTTACGATGACTGATTTAAATTTTTCTAGTTTTTACTTTATATATTTATTTATTTTACAAGATTGTATTTTAATTTGTATGTTTAGTTTCATTCAGTGAGAGAAAAATAAAATCCATTAACATTTTTTAATGTGGCCCGCGTCTCTGTATACAATGCTAAATTTGGCCCGCGATTGTCAACGAGTTTGACATGCCTGAATTACAGGGACAATCAATAGTATTCCGTTAAATTACGGTCAATGGGAAAAAATAATTTCAAAAGCATTTTAATGATGTCACACTCTTTCGAGTATAATACAATTCATATGTATCTATGAAATGTATACTAAAATATATATTCTGTACATGTACAATCTGTGGCGCAAATAATATTTTTTTATTAATGTACAGGGCCACATAAAAATATTCTATTACATAATGCTATAGATGTAACATTGTTTGGAGTGCGCTTTAATTAAACCTGTTTCACATTTTATTAAATTAATATACCTTGCTGAGTTTTACTATAAGTTAGTTCCTGTATAATATAAAGCGTTTAGTATTTACAGAGACACACAAAATATTTCGGATACTGTATTGTATTCCGAAGTACTGTATATTAAAAAAACTTCATTATAGTACAAACGCAGCTCATTTGCTACGCCTGGCGTTCAATTTACGACTTGTTTCCAAAATAGATGCTTTAAAATAATTAGTTTAATTACTCAAAGTCCACGCGTAAATATTTAAATGACTGAAATCAGGAGATTCCACCTAGGTTTTCTAGATTACGGAATATACTTCCCGGCGCACAAAACAGGGATATATATATATATATATATACTAGCAGACCCGACAGACGTTGTCCTGTCACCGACAGAAGTTGTCCTTCCTGGCACCGAAACCAGAAAATCAAATAAATGTACTTAAATATAGTAATACGCACGATAAACACTACGCTCTTAATTTAATTTCTTATTACAATTATGTAAGGAAATTATTTTTCACTCTTCAGTATTTTTTGAAGTCGGTTCAATTTTTGATAGAAAAGTTTATTTTTCTCTTTTTTGTTAAAAGTTAACGATTTTCTGTAGTCAGTTAATCAAGATTACAGGCTATATTACTGTAAAGCATACACGTTTGACAGGAGCGGGGTTCGAACATGCGATCTCTTTCTTCGAGAAGCAGAGCTTATATCTGGCGCCTTTGACCGCTCGGGCATTCCGTCCGCACTCTATTCATCGAACTTATTCAACACTTTTAATTAGCGAAAAATCACTAACTATTAGTTTTTGCCTAATTACTAAAAAAGTACTGAATTAATTTTGACGAAATGTGAATCTAAACCATTCTCGAATCTACTGGAATGCACACACAAAATTTCATCAAAATCGGTCCAGTCGTTTAGGAGGAGTTCAATTACATACACACGCACAGAAGATTTTTATATATAAAGATGAGCATTGAAAATTTCAGGTTTTTGCGCCAAAGACATCGCCAAATTAGGAAAGTGTGAATTATCTCCCGAACTACTGGATTTAAAGAATTTCCTTAGTACCATTCGATTCAGAATGAAAAAATGCACTAAAATATGTTATCAGTTGAAAAATAACTACAAAAGCTTTTTTTAAGGAATTTTTTTAAAGTTCGTTCTTTTTTCTACTCATCTTAGGGGTGGAATTTTCGAAAATCCCTTTTTAGCGGCATTCGATGTTATAAGAAGTATTTTTACCCCAATTTTCAAGATTTTTGGATCGGTAGATTTTTTTGTGCTATGATTAATACGAAATCCTGACTTTTTTAAATATATATAGCACTTTTAATTAGCGAAAAATCACTAACTATTAGTTTTTGCCTAATTACTAAAAAAGTACTGAATCAATTTCGACGAAATGTGAATCTAAACCATTCTCGAATCTACTGGAACGCACAGACAAAATTTCTTCAAAATCGGTCCAGTCGTTTAGGAGGAGTTCAATTACATACACACGCACAGAAGATTTTTATATATAAAGAAGACATCGCCAAATTAGGAAAATGTGAATTATCTCACGAACTACTGGATTTAAACGAATTTGCTTAGTACCATTTGATTCAGCATGAAAAAATGCACTAAAATATGTTATCAGTTGAAAAATAACTACAAAAACCGATTTTTATGGAATTTTTTTCAATGTTCGTTTTTTTTTATACTCATCTTGGGGTGGAATTTTCGAAAATCCATTTTTAGCGGCACTCGATGTTATAAGAAGTATTTTTATCCCAGTTTTCATGATTTTTGGTTCGGTAGATTTTTTTTGTGCTATGATTAATACGAAATCCTGACTTTCTTTAATATATATAGCACTTTTAATTAGTGAAATATCACTAACTATTAGTTTTTGCCTAACTACTAAAAAAGTACTGAATCAATTTCGACGAAATGTGAATCTAAACCATTCTCGAATCTACTGGAACGCACAGACAAAATTTCTTCAAAATCGGTCCAGTCGTTTATGAGGAGTTCAATTACATACACACGCACAGAAGATTCTTATATATAAAGAAGACATCGCCAAATTAGGAAAATGTGAATTATCTCACGAACAACTGCATTTAAACGAATTTGCTTAGTACCATTCGATTCAGCATAAAAAATACACTAAAACCAGTTATCAGTTGAAAAATAACTGCAAAAGCCGATTTTTATGGAATTTTTTCAAAGTTCGTTCTTTTTTATACTCATCTTAGGGGTGGAATTTTCGAAAATCCATTTTTAGCGGCACTCGATGTTATAAGAAGTATTTTTACCCCAATTTTCAAGATTTTTGGTTCGGTAGATTTTTTTGTGCTGTGATTAATACGAAATCCAGACTTTCTTTTATATTTATAGCACTTTTAATTAGCGAAAAATCACTAACTATTAGTTTTTTGCCTACTTACCAAAAAAGTACTGAATCAATTTCGATGAAAGTGAATCTAAACCATTCTCGAATCCACTGGAACGCACACACAAAATTTCATTAAAATAGGTCCAGTCGTTTAGGAGGAGTTCAGTTACATGCACACGCACAGAAGATTTTTATATATAAAGATGAGCAATGAAAATTTCAGGTTTTTGCGCCGAAGACATCGCCAAATTAGGAAAATGTGAATTATCTCACGAACTACTGGGTTTAAACGAACTTGATTAGTACCATTCGATTCAGCATGAAAAAATGCACTAAAATATGTTATCAGTTGAAAAATAACTACAAAAGCCGATTTTTATGGAATTTTTTCAAAGTTCGTTCTTTTTTTTACTCATCGTAGGGGTGGAATTTTCGAAAATCCATATTTAGCGGTACTCGATGTTATAAGAAGTATTTTTACCCCAATTTTCAAGATTTTTGGTATGGTACATTTTTTTGTGCTATGATTAATACGAAATCCTGACTTTCTTTAATATATATAGCACTTTTAATTAGCGAAAAATCACTAACTATTAGTTTTTGCCTAATAACTAAAAAAGTACTGAATCAATTTCGACAAAATGTGAATCTAAACCATTCTCGAATCTACTGGAACGCACAGACAAAATTTCTTCAAAATCGGTCCAGTCGTTTAGGAGGAGTTCAATTACATACACACGCACAGAAGATTTTTATATATAAAGAAGACATCGCCAAATTAGGAAAATGTGAATTATCTCACGAACTACTGGATTTAAACGGATTTGCTTAGTACCATTTGATTCAGCATGAAAAAATGCACTAAAATATGTTATCAGTTGAAAAATAACTACAAAAGCCGATTTTTATGGAATTTTTTTCAATGTTCGTTCTTTTTTATACTCATCTTGGGGTGGAATTTTCGAAAATCCATTTTTAGCGGCACTCGATGTTATAAGAAGTATTTTTACCCCAGTTTTCAAGATTTTTGGTTCGGTAGATTTTTTTGTGCTATGATTAATACGAAATCCTGACTTTCTTTAATATATATATATAGCACTTTTAATTAGCGAAAAATCACTAACTATTAGTTTTTGCCTAATTACTAAAAAAGTACTGAATCAATTTCGACGAAATGTGAATCTAAACCATTCTCGAATCTACTGGAACGCACAGACAAAATTTCTTCAAAATCGGTCCAGTCGTTTAGAAGGAGTTCAATTACATACACACGCACAGAAGATTTTTATATATAGAGATATATATATATTAAAAAAAATTGAAGCCTGTAATTTAGTTTTTAAATTTAATATTTTAGATTGTCTACTAACAATTCCATAAACCTCTATACATGAAAAATATCAATTATATATATATCCGAAAAAAGTTGTGAAATTCAATAGTAAAAGTACTTAGTAAAACAAGCGAAACTATGAAAATACAGCATAACTAGGATTAAAAAGGTATAGTAACCTCTTATGAGTTACCCACAATCGTCACTTAGATGAAAATGAATTATTTTAAAGGTGTTTAATTATTTTTTGTTGTTTGTTGTTATTGAACTTCCAAAAAAGTTCTGAAACCATTTTGATAAAGTTTAAGTGGAACCAATTCGAGATCATTCTCTTTCAATTAAAACACACACAAACACACACACACACACAAAAAAAAAAAAAAAAAAAAAAAAAAAAAAAAAAAAAAAAAAACATGAATTGCCGCGTAAGAGACATGTTAGAGGAGTCATTATAAACATTAGTAGTAAAAATAAATTCTAATTTTAATGCCAATTTGGGATGCAAAATGTATGAAAAATCGCTCTTGTCGTAAAATTTGTGACAATGAGTTCGTTGAATTGCTATCTATCTGTATCATAAAGGCAAAACATATCTGTGCGTAACTCATACGTTATTTTGCAAATGGCAATATTTTCAAAATAAAAATAAAAATTCAGTTTTACAATTTTTGCTTAAACGCTTTTGCAAATATTTAAACTTCTAAACATCGCACATTTTCAAGTTTTACACCATCGGGTGGGGGGGGGGGGGATGGGCTTTTAAATGTAATTTGTTTGAAAGCTGGATTCAACCTCAATTCATTTTTAAGATATTAATTTTTTGTAGTTCTTAATGCTTTTTTTTTCTAATTGTGGCAGCTGAAATACTTCATTTCTATTGAAAGCAAAGGAAAATAGGTATTATGGTATCTTTTTGTTGCCATTTTGTCATAAAAACTGAAAAAAAAAATCTAAAACAAGTGCTATGTTTAAAATATCATTTGCTGTAAAACCCAGTGAATTTTAATTTTTTTTTTTTTCGTTTTTATTTATCGATTAAATGATTTTTATTTTATTGAAACATATTTTACAAATGATACAAAATTTTTCTTTACAAATATATATTTTAAAGGATATTTGCGTGTTTTATTATTTTTGCATTACTTAATTCATATCAAAAAGCTTAAAGAATCTTATTAATCGTGTGCAGTAACATTTTCCGAATTTTGAAAAAGTATAAACGAATGATTGCTGATAAAACATTGAGTTGCAGTGAAACTTCCATTTAACGAAGTCTCATTGTTACACTTAAACACTTCGTTATCAAGAAAATTCATTAAATAGAAATCAACTTAAATTTATAAAATTTGTTTAGTAAATTACGCACTTGTCACATCAAATGGAAATATTGAAAAAAGGAATTTATAATAATGGACTTTGTAAAAATCGCCATAAAATAAAACACAAAGCAGGATGCATTTCGAGCTAAAACAATACAGCTCGTGATTAGCTGAAGGAGATACGTGCGGCTCAAAATTAATTACGGTGCAATTTGACTACTTGCGGAGTCCCCTCTTTTTTTTCTTCCCCCTCCCTCCCCACTAAATTACCATTTTTATTTGACAAGTACGCATCAACAATTAGGTTCCAGACTGTCCCAAGTAGGTTGAGCAACGGTGTCCAAGTTGGCAGAACATTTTACTCATAGCTTTTGGTTGCAGCACTCAGGCTATCTGCCGGCTAAAATTCCGTCATACGCTAATGGCGCCTGGTGCATGTAAAATCCGTCGTGGGGGCAAAGCACGGAGTAGGAATAATTAAACTAATTAATTAAAAAACAATGTTTAAATTATTTTAAATGTGTATTCAGGAGGTCCTATAATTAACACATTTTTTTCCAAATAATTAAAATAAAATTTGCTTTAATTCTACATGCATTAATTGCATAAATATCCAAAGTTATGGATAATTAAAATGTTCTAAGGTTATAAAAACTATACGCGAAATTAAAATTTACTCCAAAATATTTTATTAATACTTAATTTCTAAAACTCATGTCCATTTCTTTGCGATATTCAACTTACTTACAACAGTCATTTTAATCCGCGATATTCAATGTTTTTAAATGGCCTGCCCTTTGGTTTTTGTCAGAATGATCTCGTATTTTAAATGGCTTAAAAAAAGAAAATGAAGCGCCGAATACCTTTTAAAAAATATGTATTTTGTGAAAAAAAAAACTTCAATTAACCAAATTTTCATTTCTACAACTTTCTAAAAATTCACATTTTTCGTAATTTTTTTTTTTTTTTAATGACCATTTTTTCCATTGAAAAGCATTGCAGAAGCATCGATCGACAGCCCACATTCAGCGGTGTAGCCCCCTACCGTAAAAAAAATCCCCATGGCAAAATTTTAACTCTACTTTCCCCTCCTGCTTCTTACTCCGTGTGCAAAGTCCTCCAAATTATCTGTGAATTATACCTCTGGAGGTGCCTTGCCAGGTGAAGGTCTCGTCATCTGATCAAGGCTCTAAATTACGAGACCAACTTCAGTAGCCATTTGCAGTACAAACAACAGGATGTAACGCTAAGCAACCGACAAAACAAAGAATGCTCAATTGCGAAGCAACAACTGCAGATATGATAATGTGAGAAGAGAAATTATCGGGTTTATTGCCGTTACGCGGCGAATAGGCGGTCACTCGCCCCGATACCAAGTATCTAACCCAGTGGCGTAGCCACCTACTGTCATGTTTTTTGGCGCCCGGGGCCAGCAAGAAATTTTGCACCCCCACCCCAATATAGATATATAACAATTTCTCTTAATTTGGCGCCCCTAGGCCTCGGCGCCCGGGGCGGACGCCCCCCTTGCCCCCCCTTAGCTACGCCACTGATCTAACCCATAGGTTCCCAACGGGGGCGGTGGCGAGTCCAGAGGCAAATGGGGGGCGTTGATGTGACGTACCTAGCAATTTAATATATTTGTTAGCAAACTAGCTTACATCCATGGTGTTGTTTAGGACCGTGGCAAAAACTTAAAATATATCTTTAAATAAAAATTTATGCATAAGACCTAGAGCTGTGTCCAAAAGAATCCAATTTTTTTTTACGAATGTCAAAAAATTTGTCCACTGTTACTGATGGTTCTCCAGCAATTATAGAGCTTCGCAAGGGGTGCATTTAAAACAAGCAGTGTCATTTGTACTCGATGTACATTAATGATCGTCAACCATTAACTATAAAATAATTTAATGAATATCTGCATACGTCACTTTATTACATTATTAAGGTGGTTAATAAAATTAAAAGCATTTCATTGCACGACAGATTATTTCTTTAACTTTGTGGTGAAAATAATAAAGAATACAATTGCTTACTATGCTGCATACAGCAGTTCATTTGTTCACAATAGGTATTAGTTTGAATCGTGTTTAAATCCATTTGGATTCAATACTTTATTTTCTTGAAAACGTAGACGAAAAATAAGCGAAAATTTGATTACATCCAAAAATGACACAGCTGAATTAAGTTTCCTGTTTCTGCTATCTAAAACACTCGCGAGCTAATGCTATGTCTATGGGGAGGTTATTTTCTAATAACATGCTTGCATTTTGACCTTTTTTATTTTAATTTTGATAGGTGAGGTCCCTCTCTACATCGCTCCTTTTTTACTTTTTCGATTTGAGTTGCAGATATTTTTTATAAAGTTAGTTTCAGTTTCAAAACCAGTTCCGAAACAGATACAGCCATTTAAAAAATATTTGCAAATAATAAAAAAAGTAAAAAAAGAGCGATGTGGAGAAGGACCTCAGCTATCCAATGCTAAATAAATAAATAAAATGTCAGAATGCAAACGTGTTATTAGAAAATAACCTTCTTTTAGGAATAGCATTACTTCGTGAGTGTCTTCGCTCGAAAGGGACCGGAGCTTTAACAGACTTAGGGAAGAGTGGAAATGAAAGGGACACTCAAAATTCCCGGAAGAAAATAAGATATACAAAGTTTCAACGTTGGTTCAATTGATGGCAATATTTGTTTTGTCTTAATAACCCTTACAAATAACGTCTAGAATAGGCGTTATAGGAGCTAAAAGCAAAGACTGTTCTTGATACAAAAAGTAAATTTTGATCTTTTTTTTTTTTAAGCTATTGCATAGCTTTTATCGCGGGCTTTGAGCGAAGCGACCGAATCTAGAAATTCCGTAACGAAAAAACCTAACACTTCGGCTAACGTCGTTTCAGTTCGGCAATCTTCGGCACGGTATCCTTCGGTAGACTTCGGCAGACATTGACGCGGTATTTTTTAGATATTAGGATATCAAGTCTCAAACTTATGTTTCTTATGATCTAATTTTCATAGCGCGGAAAAATTTTGTTTGGTAATTTATTATGAGACAGTGTTAATTTTTGGTGACAGGAGACCCCCCCACCGTGAGGGTCGAAAAATTTAAAATGCTTATAACTCGCGATCTAACTTTCGTAGCGCGGCCAAATTTTGTTTGGTAATTTATTATGATACATTGTTAATTTTTGGTGACAGGACACACCCCACGGTGAGGGTCGAAACATTTAAAATGCTTATAACTCGCGATCTAATTTTGGTAGCTCGGCAAAATATTGTTTGGTAATTTATTATGAAACAATGTTAATTTCTGGTGACAGGAGACCACCCACGGTGAGGGTCGAAAAATTTAAAATGCTGATAACGCGCGATCTAATTTTCGTAGCGCGGCCAAATTTCGTTATTTCGTTTGGTGATTTGTTATGAGACATTGGTAATTTTTGGTGACAGGAGACCCCCCCCCCCCCCAGTGAGGGTCGAAAAATTTAAAATGCTTATAACTCGCGATCTAATTTTCGTAGCGCGGCCAAATTTTGTTTGGTAATTTATTATGAGACAGTATTAATTTTTGGTGAGAGGAGACCCCCCCCCCCCAAGGTGAGGGTCTAAAAATTTAAAATGCTTATAACTCGCGATTTAATTTTCGTAGCGCAGCCGAATTTTGTTTGGTAATTTACTATGAGGCAGTGTTAATTTTTGGTGACAGGAGACCCCCCCCACGGTGAGGATCGAAAAATTTAAAATGCTCATAACTCGCGATCTAATTTTCGTAGCGCGGCCAAATTTTGTTTGGTAATTTATTATGAGACATTGTTAATTTTTGGTGACAGGAGACACCCCACGGTGAGGGTCGAAAAATTTAAAATGCTTATAACTCGCGATCTAATTTTGGTAGCTCGGCAAAATATTGTTTGGTAATTTATTATGAAACAATGTTAATTTTTGGTGACAGGAGACCACCCACGGTGAGGGTCGAAAAATTTAAAATGCTTATAACGCGCGATCTAATTTTCGTAGCGCGGCCAAATTTTGTTCGGTAATTTATTATGAGACATTGTTAATTTTTGGTGACAGGAGACCCCCACGGTGAGGGTCGAAAAATTAAAAATACTTATAACTAGCGATCTAATTTTGGTAGCTTGACAAAATATTGTTTGGTAATTTATTATGAAAGAGTGTTAATTTTTGGTGACAAAAGACCCCCCCCCACGGTGAGGGTCGAAAAATTAAAAATGCTTATGACTCGCGATCTAATTTTCGTAGCGCGGCCAAATTTTGTTTGGTAATTTATTATGAGACTGTTAATTTTTGGTGACAGGAAACCCCCCACGGTGAGGGTCAAAAAATTAAAAATGCTTATGACTCGCGATCTAATTTTCGTAGCACGGCCAAATTTTGTTCGGTAATTTATTATGAGACATTGTTAATTTTTGGTGACAGGAGACCCCCACGGTGAGGGTCGAAAAATTTAAAATGCTTATAACTCGCGATCTAATTTTCGTAGCGCGGCCAAATTTTGTTTGGTAATTTATTAGAAGACAGTGTTAATTTTTGATGACAGGAGACCCCACACCGTGAGGGTCGAAAAATTTAAAATGCTTATGACTCGCGATCTAATTTTCGTAGCGCGGCCAAATTTTGTTCGGTAATTTATTATGAGACATTGTTAATTTTTGGTGACAGGAGACCCCCACGGTGAGGGTCGAAAAATTTAAAATGCTTATAACTCGCGATCTAATTTTCGTAGCGCGGCCAAATTTTGTTTGGTAACTTATTAGAAGACAGTGTTAATTTTTGATGACAGGAGACCCCCCCCCCCACCGTGAGGGTCGAAAAATTTAAAATGCTTATGACTCGCGATCTAATTTTCGTAGCGCGGCCAAATTTTGTTCGGTAATTTATTATGAGACATTGTTAATTTTTGGTGACAGGAGACCCCCACGGTGAGGGTCGAAAAATTTAAAATGCTTATAACTCGCGATCTAATTTTCGTAGCGCGGCCAAATTTTGTTTGGTAATTTATTAGAAGACAGTGTTAATTTTTGATGACAGGAGACCCCCCACCGTGAGGGTCGAAAAATTTAAAATGCTTATAACTCGCGATCTAATTTTCGTAGCGCGACCAAATTTTGTTTGTTAATTTATTAAGCTATTGCATAGCTTTTATCGCGGGCTTTGAGCGCGGCGACTGAATCTAGGTATTCCGTAACGAGAAAAAATCCTAACACTCCGGCTAACGACGTTTCAGTTTGGCAGACTTCGGCACGGTATTCTTCGATAGACTTCGGCAGACATTGACGCGGTATTTTTGCATAAGTTGATAAAAAATGCTATGCAATAGCTTTACCGCGGCAGTCCCCGAGTGTTTTTTTTTTTTTTGTCTAAAAAATTGAGTTTAACATTACAATATTTATTTAGCAGTGTAACATATGCACTTCATGTGATTACCAAAAAAAATTTTGTTAGCTAAAATACTGTCACACCTGAATACAGTTTTAATTTCACCAGGTGGATATGGGGCTGAAAGGCACATTAACTGAGGGGGTTAAAAGAGACATGGAGAAACAGTCAAAAAATGCGTGAAATATTAGCATTTTGTTAAAGATAAATTCGTGTTCTTTAATCCCTTTATATTATTGGAAGTATTTTCTATAAGAAAACATTGTTAGCTTATTTTTTCTTTGACTGTATTTTTCCTTGACCCCTCCCCACTGTATTAATATATTTTGATGAAGTTACCTAAATTCATAACTGGTGGTGAGATATTTGCTTTTGTTTTACCATCTGTTGCAATGCATTTTATTTGTGTGTTATTACCTTTTATTTTTGTATAATGTAATCGCAAATAGAAGGACAAAAGTTCATAAAAGCGTTTTATTTATGTATGTCCCTTTCATTCCCTGCAATGGGGTTAAAAGGGACATTTCTCCCAATTTTTATAAATTCGTACATATTTTTGGTTGCTTCACATGGGGGGTTTTACTAGTACCAAAACCAAGGTTATAGACGAGAATTAGGCACAAATGTGAGAATGATATCTTTTGATTTCATTATTTTATCAGCTTATTAAGACAAAATATCAATTTCATCGCCGCTCTCCCCTTTTAAGAATATTTAATAAAAACGATTTAATAATAATAAAAAATATCATAGTTATTTTTCTGGGAAAACTTCTGTTGAAACAAAATGTAAGTAGAGGTAAATTCAAGCACCTTCCTGCATTTTTAGCAGTTTCTGCAAAACAGGAATATTTATTTAGATATACTGCTAACATTTTACGATTTCATGCTGAATCTCCGGGGGTGATTGCAGGATATTTCAAACATGAACATTCCGAGTTGGCTTTTAGATCCTTTCGCAAATTCAGATGCAGCAAAATAATTAAATTTAGTGGAGGAACTCGTAGAATTCTCAACTAACGAAATGATCATCAAGAGTTCTGGCTAGAAATATCAATACTTTCAAGCTTTCTACTCGAATTATGGGAAAGTGTACAGACATTTTTAATTTCCAGAAAGTTTTCCTTCGTCATATTTCGCTGAACATTGGTTCATTGAAGTATCTAATTCACTGTCTAAGAATGGGAATAGAATGCATATGACTAAATATGGCAATTTACAACTGATTTTAACAAAATCGGATGACAATATTAGCAAATCGTTAAAAGTCTACCAGCCTAATCCATTTCATTTTTGTGTTTGTAAATGTTTAAGAAATAATTTACTGCATTTGATCGTTAATTCATTTCTGTGTTAACATTCTTAATATAAAAAGATTAAATTCGGTACAGATAATTACAATAATTTCATATTTTTACAATTAATTATTATGGAAGAGGGGGGGGGGGTTGGAATATTTTTTCTTGTAAAGGGGGGCGGGGGTCCAGAAAAGGTTGGGAACCTATGATCTAACCCGTTAAGCTGAAGTAACTCGGCAGGTAGGGGCCTGGTCATCGGTTAGAAAGAAAGAAAGGAGATACGTGTCCGTCAGCTGATGACGAGCTGTATTGTTTTAGCTCGAAACGCATCTTGCTTTATTTTTTAATTTTATGGTGATTTTTACAAAATTCATTATTATAATTATTAATTATCGCTAGTGTATTCGGTATTTTTTCGTTTCGTTATTGAGAAAAAATGCTTGTAATTCGGGCAATGAACTTTTTTTTTTTTTTTTTTTTTTTTTGGAATGTAGACACAAGTGTTTCACAAGAGTGAAAAATCAATCTTTTAATATAGCTGCTTATAAAACTTTTTTATCTGCCATATATAAAAATTATTTCGGTGATAACTTATTGTACATAAAAGCTAAACTTTTAATCAAGTCATTGAATACTATAGCATTCTGAATCTGATAAACTTCTAAAACAGAGTGATGCTGTTGTTTTACAAAATTGTAGAAAGAGAAATTAAAATTATTTTAATTATTCAAAATTACTTGATATAAAATAGCTTTTCTTGTATGACACCATCCTTCATCATTTTCTGAAAGCAAAGTCTTTACTGTTTTTGGCTCGAATTCTGGATTGGGAACAATTCTATAAGTATCCATCTCTTCATCATCATTGTCTTCTTCATCCTCATCTTTTTCAGAAAGGATTTTTTTTTATTATTTATTTATTTAATCTAACCTTATAATTATTCATTAAATAATTCGAAAACAGAATATTTTTAGGGAATAATATAAGAAATATAATATTATATAACATAATTTTCTAAGGAATATAATTATTAACTAAATAATTCGAAAACAGAATATTTTTTAGGGAATAATATAAGAATTATAATATTATGTAACATAATTTTCTAAGGAATATAAGTATTAATTAAATATTTCAAAAATAGAATAATTTTTAAAGAATAATATTATATAATATAATTTTGAAGGGAATATAATAATTATTCATTAGGTAATTCGAAAACAGAATCTTTTTTAAGGAATAATATAAGAATATAGTATTACATAATATAATTTTCTAAGATATATAATAATTATTCATTAAATAATTCGAAAACAGCATATATTCTAGAATTTTTTTTAATTTATTTTTTTAAAAAGTAAAAATAATCTACAGAGTTTAATTTAAAGTTAACAAGTTTGAAAAAAAATGAATAATAATAATAATTATTATTATTTAATCTAAATTCAAGCGCATTACTCAATCGGTTAAACCAAAGTTAACACATTTTATTTTAACCGGTTTAATTTTATGTAAGACTTATAAATGACGTATGACCCTATATTAAGCGAGTACCAAGAATTTTAATTCTATATTAAAGTGTGAGAGAATAGTTAGTATTTGCGTGGAGGCGTATCTGTGCATATATCCTTAGGGTGGATAAATAAACGACTTATCGTTTATTGTTGTTCAAAAGAACTGACTCTATATTCTATCAACCCATTAGTGCCTAGCGTCCCTTTTTAGGGACGCTTCAAAAGGTGCATTCAGCACTGTTTTTGACACTGGTAAAAAAGAAAAGCAATAATTATTTTATTTAAATGATGCATCTTCGTGATTAACGAACTAAACTTAAATCTTCTAAAAATAGTGGTACCAACCAAATAAAATTTACGCAAAAGGTGCTGGGCACGAATGGGTTAAGTCTAAAATACATTCACAAATTCAAATAAACAAAATCACTTTACCAAAGAATTTATTAAATCACCTCTGAAATAAATTATCTACTAAATGCACTGTGTGTGAGTGATTTTCCATATAACATATAAATTTAATAAACATTTTACACATCAGTTTTTTTTATCTTCGAAAAACTGAAGAATGTTAAAATATCATTTCCAAAAATACAGAGTATTCTTGAAGTACAGAAAATAAAAGCTTCTTAATTTACAAAAATATAACCTAACTACGATTTAAAATGTACGATAACCTCCGGTGAATTATCCACGATTCCGCGAAACATTCTTTAGTAACTTCAGAAAAAAATATATCCCAGAAATTTAAAGAAGTATTTGCTAAAACACCGTTAATTTTTGTCATTGATTTTCGGAAACGTTTGCGAGTCGTTTTTATAGTATATTAATTATTTTTTAAACCTGAATATCAGTTTTTCAGATGCTATTCATCAGCTATTAACATTTTCAACTGTATGATTGGATTTATACATGCAAATTAACATTAAATTTAACTTAATTTTAATATTATTAATGTATTATGTCTGCCTATAAAAGATGCATTTCGAACATGAAAATATTTACTTGAGATTGTATAGCATCCGTAAAGTCCATATTCTGGGTTGAAAAAACTAATTAGTACACTATAAAAACTACTCAGAAACGATTCTGAAAAACAGTGGCAACAAAAGAACTTTTGTTTTTATATAGTAATTCAGTGATGTGTTTAAATGATTTTTTTAAATATCGAAATTATAGAGGTTTCTGAAGTTTCTAAAAATCCAAGAGGTCTATCAGAATCGGAGTAAATTTGCAGTGCATCTCATTTTAAATTTTTGATTTATTATGAAAGTTTTCCCCTTGAATATAGAAGCAAGTATTCTTCAAAAGTTTCCTTTGACTTTCTTAATCTCACAAAAATAAAGAGAAGTTTTTTTTATGATTTTAATGTTAAAATTCATGGGGATACATACACACGCTAAAAAAAAAAAAAAAAAAAAAAAAAAAAAAAAAAAAAAAAAAAAAAAATCCGCCTAGGACAGCCGCCATTTTTGCATTAGCGCTCAGGCCTAGTATATTCAGGGGTGATGATTCGATTATGGATCTTAGTAAAATAAACTCGAAACATCAATCTGTAGACCGGGCAGGTTCGAAATGCGGCATCACACATAATCACCTCATCCAGTTCACGGATGAAAGTCTAGGATTGATTAAATCTTGATTTGCATATTAAAACGCAATCAATCTGCCAAGTGTATTTTGTATACTAAGGAAAAAAGACACATCGTTTGAGAAGAGAACGCTGAAAAAAAGAAGTTAAAAGTATTAATTTTCAGAGGAGATATTTTGAATATAAAAATGCATCAAACGCCCATAGACTTAACATTAGCGAGGGGAATTCATCCGATGAGTGAATAGCATCCTTAACAGAATTTAGATAAAACCAGCTCTAACAGAAAAAGAAATCGTAAAAAGCAGGCAGATAAAATTATTAAAACCAACAGTTTTTTTTTTTTTTTTTTTTCAGTGCAGTACGAGTTTAATAATTCTGAAAGAAAGGTTTTGGCAAATTCTTAAAATTATTATTATTATCATTAGATGAAAGTTCTTTATTTACAGAGTTCATTGTGTGCTTAAATATCTAAAAAAATGAATAAAGCATTAAACATTACGCACTAATGTAGACTTTTAAAACAAACAACTTATAACCCCCCTCTTTTTTATTTGAAAAAAAATGGCGATATTATCTATGACAATTTGTTATGAATTACACATATAAATTATTACAGATATAATTTTTTAAAAATTTTTAGAAAAGATGATTTTTTCGACATGATAAAAAAAATCTTGATTACTTATGTATATTCTTTCAGAGTATTAAACTTTACTCAGTTTCTTAAAATTGCATTGTATTTGTAGACTTATATTAATTTAAATAATGACTCTAATGACGAAAAACCGATAGCTTAATAAATGGATATGCAGTAAACTCCCTCAAATCCGCACTACTTAGGACCAGAAGTTGTTCAGATTTTAGAATTTTGCTTATTTCTGTTTATTGATTTGTTTATATTTTAGTAAGTTAATTTAAATGTTATAATGCAAAGAAAATTATAATGAATGCTTGCAATATAATAGAGTGTTAAGACAACTAAGCAATAAACAAAGTAATAAAATTATGAGGATTATAAAAAGTATTAAATTATTAAAAATCAAAGCCAAATGAATGATTAATAACGTGTAATTACATATGCACCATAAAGATACATTTTCTTGAACTTTTTAATGAAACACACCTCATAAATGCACTCTACTAATTCAAGTAAAAATATTAAAATTAAGAAGTTTTATTTCAGGTTTAGCCAGACTTAATAACCCCAAAAACTTGATTAATGCATAAATATATTTGCTAAAAAGATTGTGATTGCAAAAGATATCAGCAATATGATTTTTTTTTTTTTTTTTTTTTTTTTTTTTTTTTCAGAAACAAAGTTTTGCTTCAGAAAAAAGCGTGAGTTTAGTCGTATTAGTGATAATTAAATGTTTAAAACACATACAGAATGATATAAAACTTAAAAAAAAAATGTGATTTGACCTTTGCATTTGAATTGAAAGTTTCCTTGTTTACATCTGGGATGATGTGCGGATTTCAGGCGTTTGCGGATTTTTAGGAGCCTACTCTATCAGTTCACGACGCTGAGAAAGTTTATGTCCATGTTTGTTTGCTTGTTTTTTTACATACCTGCATTTTTGAAGAAACCAACTGGTGCAATATATGTTGTTGCAGTTATTCTTGCTATTTGAGCCCGTAAATAGTGCGCTTCTTTTCCTGGGTACGGTACTCGTTTAATCTGAAATAATAGTCAGTTTCTTATTTTTTAAAGTATACATAAAGTGAACAATTAAAAAAACATAAATGAAGATGATAAACAAAATAAAACTAGACATTGGGAGCCACCGTAATACTTACCCATCATGAATATCCATACTAAAAAATATGAAAATGAAACACGTGTAAACTATTTGTAAAATACATAGCAATTCCAAAATAAAATTTAAATGTATATTTAAATATTTTTAATGCATAGTAGTGTTCTGTTTCAAAATTGCGGGTACTACTTGGTTATCCTGTCGACCGAATTTCGACATATAATATAAGATGCCAATTTATTAGAAAATTATACATATTGGATTTTTTTTTTTTTTTAAATAACGAAAGAACAAATAACTTAGTAAAAAAATAACAATACTACAAATAAAACGTCAAATTGAAAAACCTTTGATGACGTAACAGAAACATTTAAAGAGTTTAATGTCAAGTGCGTGTGATATTTATGATAGGTCGTCATCGGCATTTAATCTTGCAGTTTGGCGGAAGTTTTTTGATAGACGGAATAATCAAGTTATTCCGAATTGCTTAAAAGAAGCATCCTTATAACTCCAGAAATGATATTTATATTAACTAACGGTTTACTGCGTTGTATTAAGCGTATCATTTCCAATTAAAATATATCTTTGAATTGAACTTGAATGAAATGCAGTTTCATGAAAAATCGAAGAATGTGGAAAATATGATTACAAGTATCTCGGCAACTAATTATTCGATCAATTTCATTCTTTGATCAAAAATTATGGTTTTTTTTTATTGTAATCATTTTTTATTGTCTTTTACATCCACTCCTTAAAATAAAAATAAAAATCGAAAATTTTTACACACCTTTTATCGGAACGAATATTTCGAGAATTCGGAAAAAATAGTTCCGGATATTCGAAGTTACTGATATTCAATAGGCTTCTATTCATTCTCACATATTAAGTGCATACTAAATTTCAAGTTTCTATCTCAATTAGTTCGATAGATAGAGCGTTTATAGACACACAGACAGACAAACAGACGGCAATTTTTTTCTTCTAAAAATATGTTGTTCGTTATCTCCAGTGTCTGAAACGAGTATTACAGTCAAAAAAGATTTTTCGATTCTCAAAACGATTGTAAGACTTACCCTATTCTCCCTATCTATCCTTATCTCCCTACTATTCCAATACTCCTTACCCCTATATGATGGGTAAGTAAAACAATAGTCAGTTTACTTACTAAACAGTAATAAATCAGCAGTCAGTAAGTCTGCATACGGTAGTCTTAAAAACACATTAATAAAAATTTCAATTTGAAAGTTTTATTAAAAAAAGTGAAATACTTAAAAATGAGTAAATCAAAGCACTCAATATTGAATTGAACATGCTTGCATCAACTTAAGTTTTCAGAATTTTGAAACATCACATGTTGTCATTCAAAACAAAATGTAATTTTGTAAATTTTTTTTTTATTGTTTACATTTTATGTTTAAGTTTAACACTTATTTTACGACAATGTAGATATAAATGACAATTTGTTGAAATCATACTCAAATGCAGGGCTCCCAAATGGTCTGCCAACTGAACATCAATATTTTCATAGAAAGATTTTCGTTTTATATTTTTCTTGCAAATTGTGTAGAAATTGCCTTCGGAGATTAATTTTAGCACAAATGTTGTAAAAAACTACTACGAAATTTTCTGTTAAAATATTGGTGTTCAGTTAGCGGACCATTTGGGATCCCTGCAAATGTCTTTGAACTAATCAACTTTTATGACGGCCCCACCAGTATCTAAAAGATTCTGCTGTCAAAGCTGGTAAACAGGAGGAGTTGGGTTCAAACCCATTTGTGCCTATCGGCTTAATCGTTAGAAGTTTTCCGTACTTCCCCTCGAACCTTGGATATCCCTGCCTAAATACCGGTTAGATTTCCTTAAAAAGACCTTCGCCCCCTTCGGACCTGTATCACTCGTGTAGATAATCCTCAGTCATAAACACACCGATGGCGTAGATGGAAAATAATCTGAACCTGCTCTGATCCGCAAAAGTTCAGATAACTGAACTAATGAGATCAAACTACACACACGCTATAATATTAAAGTGGCTGCATTTTTTGGTATGAAATATTCAAATTGCAACAAACATTTCAGCTGTTTAGTCCCGACAATCCTAAGATTACAAAAAACCTCCTAAGATAAGAGAAGTTTTATGTTTTAACCATGAAAGAGCTTCGTTTTACATTCATTTTACATAACGTATGTTTAAAATTCCTTCTTTAAACAGAGCTTTGTTTACGTAATAAATTTCATGTTTTTTGGAGAGAGAGAGATTGCTAAAATGAACCCTTTCTTGTAGCACCTTTGGAAATTTGCATTTCTTAAGGTATCCGACTACAGTCGCAGCAAAAAAAAATCTTGACATTTGCTATTTCAGACGTTTTGTTAAATATCTAGAAATATACATAAGGAATGACGCTGAAACTCCAGATGTATAAACAAAATAGTACAGGTTATATATTTTCGAAAAGATTTTTCTCCAAAATCCAATAGGGGGCCGTAAACAAATTGAAAAAGAACGAATATCTTTTGAATAACCCTGTCAAAACTAATGTAGCAAAAGCGTTTAAACTGCAGATTATAATTAAGTGGCTTATGGTAATAAACTGTGTTCATTTTTATTCGGATAGCATGTATGCTCGTAGTGAAATTAAGGGTTTATAAAACCGGTCCCAAATTTTGCCAAGTTTTTTGCTCACAATTTGCAGAGTTTTTAATAAAAAAACAATGTTCTTTTCAAAAAATATGAGAAAGAACATTGTACATAATACTCTGTAATCAAAATTTTAAAATATTAATAACTGTATGAAAAATGAGCAGGTTTACTAAATATGTTTTCACTGCGCATGCGTCAATTCTATAAAAAGTTCATTTTCATTTTCTATTAGCTAAATGTATAGAGCAACTTTTGTTAAAGTTTCAAAATCAAAAAAATTCAAAAAATGAAATAAATTTGTGAATATGTCAAAAAGCAGCGAGATTGGATTTGAGAACAGCCGTTAGATGCGTATTATTCATATGCCAATATTTCATAATGCATAATTCAATCATAATTCAATTTGAATAGCTTGAAAATTCTGATAATTATCGTCGAAAGAATAAGATCAAAATCCGTTATTCCCAAAATGAAACAAAAAAATGAGGGGCTGCATCCATATTCCATTGATTAGTGTCAATATAGAATACACAATATAGCACGTACCAAGATAAGTATAGTAAAGATCTCAAAGTATAGTAAAGATCTCAAAGTATAGTAAAGTATCTCTAAGTATAGTAAAGATATCTCCTCTAGATTCCTTGTAGTAAATTATAAACAAAAAACTTGGCAAAATTTTATAAAAACCTTAATTTTTCTACAAGTTTCCATGATATATTCATAAAAATAAACACAGTTTACAAGAATAAGCTATTTAATCATAATCTACAGTTTGAACTCTTTTGCTTCATTGGTTTTGACAGGGTTATCCAAAAGATATTCGTTCTTTTTCAATTTGTTGACGGTCCCCTATTGGATTTTGGAAAAAAATCTTCTCGAAAATATATGACCTGTACTATTTTGTTTATACATCTGGAGATTCAGAGTCATTCCTCATGTATATTTCTTGTTATTTCACAAAACGTCTGAAATAGCAAATGTCAAGATTTTTTTTTTTTTTTTTTTTTTTTTTTTTTTTTTTGTTATTCGGAGATTTTTTTTTTTAACTTAATTTTTGACACATTTTTTGATATTTTCCAGTGCAATGTACAAAATAAAGAAAAATTATCAAAAAAAAAGTATAACATCTTTGTAATTTTTTAAAATTTTTGAAGATTTTTTGTCATTTTTTTAAATAAAAATAGCTCTTACTCTTACAAAAAAAGAAAGAAAAAAAAAAGTATAACATAATTTTTTATATGTATATATGCAAATGAGGCTCTTTTGAGTGTAATGGATAAAAAACTAGTAAATATACGAAAATCTAAAAGGAAATTCAGCTGATTATATACAGTTGCATAGCAAATTTATGTAATTTAAGCATAATTCTTCTTAAAATTAACTATATATCAACAAATAAGTCACTTAGTGCCAATTCTTTAGTCCATTACACGCTAAATATCGATTAAAAAATAAATAAATAAATAAATAAATAAAGGTTGTAGGATAAAATTTTGAGTTAGAGGATCAGTCGTTTATCTTTTCCGGTGAAAATCTAATTTTTCAGAAAACGCATTTAAAGCTTTTAACTTCGGTTAATATTAACGTCGTCTTTTTTTAAAAGCATTTTAATATAATTTCTAATATTCATACAATAAAAACAGATTTAGAAACAAAAATGTTCCCGCTAGATAAAAATCAAATAAAAAAATTGCAGATTTTCATCGAAACTGACGTTTTAAACATAGGCGGATGCCTTAAAACTTGGTATTAACTGCTTAACACATCAAAAGCGCCATAAATGTTTCTTTCTTTTTTCTTCATATAATTTCTCTTCTGTTGTTATTTATAGAGAATGCATATGTTTTAATACCAGTTTTCTCCCTTAAATAACAAAAAAAAAAAAAAAAAAAGTCGACGATAAAATGTAAAGATTAAAAAAAGAGGAAAAAATTCAGACAACCATGCTTCAGTTTATTGAAGTTCAAATAATCGACGCTCTAACATATATAAAATAAAAATATGTGCATGTATAGCTTAAAAACTTGGTTATCAACCGTGTGATAATACATGACTGGAAATTTGTTTCGCAAATAGAAAACAGTCCTCTAAATTTAAAAAATTCACTTTTTCTATCTCACAAAAATTTAATAAAATATGTTGACTTTCAAGCCAGATTTTTACCCCAAACTATTCTTGCCAATCAACATGTAAATTAAATACACGAAAATTGTAGCCAAAATTATCAGTGAAGAAAATTTTAACAAATTTTACTCATTATATTATTTCTAAGGCCATAAATAACGGAGCTTAAAGTTGGAATAAAATCGAAAGAATCATCGAAATATTAAGTTTATCTCACTGTGTTAATAAAACTATGTATGTTTATAAAATTCGTTAAAACTAAGCAGTATGTAATAATAATGTACAAACTATAAACATTTTTTATGATGCATATAATACATACCGGAGATTCTAAATCCCCCGTGAAAAACAGCTTTATATGTCGAGCTTCTGAAATGTGCATGGGTAGCATGAATGGTAAAACTCTCCACGGTTCTCCAACTGTAAAATAAGAAGAGAAAAATGATACATGTAGCCTAAATTGTGAAAAAATTTAGAACACATTCAGAATACTGCAACAAAGCTTTACAGTTTATTAACCCTTTCGGATCTGCTGTATTTTTAATAGTACATGTCTTTCATCGATTATAATTTTGTCTGAAAAATTACTTAGTTACTTTTTGAGAATAGAAAATACAGTATATGACTTTTCTCATTATGACGTCATTTATGTTTTGACATTAAATAACAATAAAAGTTTATTTAATTATCTTTGCACCGTTGGCGATTTTTTTATTTTATACATATATTTCACTCTTTAAATTAATAATATAAGTTGCTATGACGGCAAGATGCTAGTCATTTAGATCACCGCCATGAGGGGGACAACTCTTTAAACTAGGTGAAGACAACTCTTTAAACTAGGCATAATGTCGGGCAGACAAGGACCTTGTCAGTGGTATAATAATGTTACAGTTAATTTCTTAAATAGCATTTTATGTAGGTAGTTCAATTTACTAGAATCCAGTTATGTTCTATTTTTTCATTCATAGTTCTTAGTGTATTATATTGTATTTAGTTATTTATTTATTTTAAAATGATAGCCTAACTAAGCAGAGAGCGTCTTAATGAAATGCATATTAATGAGGTTTTATTGCAATTAAAATATTACAGAGAAGACAAAATATTAAAAATTGTCAGTAGAAAACTGGTGAGCACTTAAATAAAAATGCAAGATTAAAAAAAAAAAAAAGAGTAGCTTTCCCATTCTAAAATTTAACCCCTTGAGGGGCAAAGCACTTCTGCTACTAAAATGTTAAAATGATTGATTGACACCGGTATTCAGGGTTGGGAAAAAATCATGATTTTTTTAAAAAAATCAAAAAAATCAGATTTATTTGATTTAAATCAGATTTTTTTTATTTAAATCGGATTTATTTGATTTTTTTAGAATTCTATTTTTAATTAGTGTTTTTATGTTTTTACAATACATGGAGCAGTTTTTTTTTATAAAACTAACTAAAAAAAAGAATAAATAATATTTATAATTTATAAAAATAATATAAGAAATAATTATATAGTTCATTAAATACTATATTCTAGTTACTGATTTGTACTAAAAATTAAACATTTAGGCTTTAACCTAAAGCCATTCTATTATTTTGCAATTGATTTGTGCACACTAAATAAGAAATAAAATTAAATAGGTTGTAAATGAATAGAAAATGGTAAAATTTAAAGAACAAATTAAATATTCATTTAATGCAAGCTATTTATTAAGGGATAAAAATCACAATTAATTCAATAATTTTTAAGCAAATAGAAATAAATCAGGGATTTAATTGTTTGAACAAAAACACTAATTTTGAAGCTTTGTCCACTCATAATTTATTATGAAGGCTTGGATGAACTAATCCAAAAAAAGAAAATTGTCTTTCTACTCCAGCAGATGAAGCCACGTCTGCTGTTATTTGGTAAATAAATTCAATTTTGCTGATTATCTTTTTACCTCCCATTATATAAATGACTTCCATCGATCATAATCTGTCATAATATCTAAAACTTTTTTCTCAAGCAATGGTAAGTTTTAGAATGGGCCATTTTTTGCTTTGAAATGTGCTACAAAGGTGAGAAGATTTGGACAATTTTTTTTTAATGAATGCCAAATCTTCATTATTTTCCTCTACACTAAGTGAAATTTCATTTCAATTTAAAACAGAGGGACTTAATAAAACTCCAGCAAAATGAAAGCCATTAATAGCTTCTTCATATTTTGTTTTAAATTTTTTAATTCTATCTCGGATTTGACAAGTTCTGAAAGTTAAAAATCAGGAGATTTTATTTCAGAAATCCGGAGATATTTTTGTGAATGAAAACTTGTTAATTTGTTGATGTAAACATCTTTAGTAAAAGTTTGTTTCAATATTGCTTGGTTATTACTGAAGATTAAAAAGAAATGTATCACCCTTACTCAAATAAGGAAAGTATGTATAATTTACAAGTAGAACACATTTAAGAATATAATATTTAGTATATTTTACAATATTTTTAGTTTGACTAAATATTATTAAAAGAGGGATGTTTTTTGTCATGAATCAGGGTGTAATTCATCTCATAAAACACTAGCGGTCAAACATACTAAAGAACAATTACACCTGCACTAGAGCTTTTCTCACTGAATCACAGCACATTTGATTGTTAAATAACAGAATATTTAAAAAGTGTGAAAAATTAGGAGAAACATCTGAAAATCAGGAGACTTGGCAACTCTGCTATCTTTATCTAATACATTTTCTAGCGTTTTACCCAAAAATTTTAAAAATTCGTAAGCTTTGATTGAAAGTTGACAGTGCAATATGGCAAATTTTAAAACTTGTTCCTAGCTTGCAGTATCCGATTTTTTGGTGAACATTAATGATCTTGTTTAATTATTAACTTGTGAAACAAAAAAAGATTCAAATAATTTAGTTGCCAAGATTGGAAAACAAAAAATGATTTATAAAGTGTTTCTGTGTTTCGCCTCATCGTCTAAAGTTTATTACAAAAGAACAATTAAAGGATTAGGAGCGGGACACCTGGACTTAAGGCCCCTGTCCTCGCTCGAGGAAACGTTCGCGAGCTAATGCTATTCCTATGGGGAAGCATTTTTCTAATAACTCTTTTGCATTTTGACATTTTTGAATAATTTTTTTTAACAGGATAGCTGAGGCACATGCTGACAGCGCACCTTTTTTACTTTTTTGATTTTGGTTGCAGATATTTTTTACAAAGTTAGTTTCACTTTCAAAACCGGTTTCGAAACTAAAAGTGCTTTTTAAAAAATATATCTGCAACAAAAATCGAAAAAGTAAAAAAGGTGCGCTGACGGCATGCACCTCAGCTGTCCAATGCAAAAAAAAAAAAATTATTCAAAAATGTCAAAATGCGAAAGAGTTATTAGAAAAATGCTTCCCCATAGGAATAGCATTAGCTCACAAGTGTTTCCTCGAGCGAGGACAGGGGCCTTAACCTGTACCTGCCACATTCTTTCTGATAGCAATCCTGAAAATACCAGAAAAACACCTGTTACTTATTTACACCTATTTCTTACTTCTCTGATGACTAATTTCAAATATGAAAAAAAAAATTGATTTAAATCAAATGATTTTTTTAAAAAAATCAGTTGATTTAAATCTAGATTTAAATCTTGATTTAAATCGATTGATTTAAATCATGCCAACCCTGCCGGTATTTATAAACAATTTTATATGAAACAAAGTAAAAGCTTTTCTTTGAGTATATCATATGAAACAAAAGTTGATTCTTAAATTTTGGTGTCAATGTGGCATTTGGGAATTAAAATTAAGTGGTATATAACATATACCGGTGCCCTTCAAGGGGTTAAAATGATTCTGATCGTGAAGAAATCGATCAGACAGATATAGTTCTGTATCACACTCTTGGTGCAAATACGCTAGATCTACAAACAGATGTAGCTGTAGAGCAGCATTTAGTCTTGGTATACAGTATCAGCAAAAAAAAAATCTTGACACTTGCGATTTTATACATTTTGTTAAATATCTAGAAATATACATAAGGAATTATTCTGAAACTCCAGGTGTGTAAATAAAATAGTAGAGGGTATACATTTTCGCGAAGATTTTTTCCCGAAATCTCATAGGGGACCGTCAATAAATTGAAAAAGAACGAATATCTGATGGATGTCCCATTCAAAACTAATGTAGCAAAAGCGTTCAAACTGCAAATTATGATTATGTTTTCGAGACTTTCATAAAAGTTGCTTTATACATTTAGCTAACACATCATGCAAATTATATTTTAATTGAGTTTACGCATGCGCACTGAAATCTCATTTAGAAAAAACCTATTCATTTTTCATACAATTATTAATATTTTTAAATTTTGATTACAGGTTGTTATGTACAATTTTGTCTCTCATACTTTCTGAAAAGGATATTGTTTTTTATTAAGAATTCTGCAATTATAAGCAAACAATTTGGGACCATTTTTATAAAAATCTTAATTTTTCTTCGATTATACATGCTATATTCATAAAAATGAACACAGTTCATTACAATAAGCCACTTAATCATAATGTGTAGTTTGAACGCTTTTGCTGCATTAGTTTTGACAGGATTATCTAAAAGATCTTCGCTCTTTTTCAATTTGTTGACGTTCCCCAATGAGATTTCGGGGAAAAAATCACGAAAATATATAACTTGTACTATTTTGTTTAAACGCCTGGAGTTTCAGAATAATTTCTTATATATATTTCTAGATATTTAACAAAACGTCTAAAATCGCAAGTGTCAAGATTTTTTTTTTCTGACATTGTAATATACAGTTTCACTGTCCAAATACGTATCTGATCAGTCAAATCTAAAAAAATTTATATTGGGAATTATTAAACATATGCGTTAAACTGTTCATTAAAATATTTTAAATGTCTAAAAACTTTTTTTTCTTATTCCTTTTTTCAAAGACATACAATTTTTAGAACTATTCTGCCTTCAATTTAAAGAAAATCTCAAGTCTGTGAATATTTTGAGGTAAAAATGATAAACTCACGTTTTGTGCAGGCGAAATACAAATATTCATTGACACCCGTGCCCTTTTTCTCAGCGGGAATCCTTTTCTTAATTTTTTCTTTGGGTTCGGGAACTTGAAGTGTCTTCTCGGCGTCTAGTTTTATGTGAAAAAGTAAGGATATGTAATGTTATTTTTGCATTAAAACAAACACGAAACATAAATATATTTGCATTTTAAGATTTCACATACTCTCTTTACCTTCTTTTTCTTCTTCTCCTTCTTCCGCTTCTTCTTCATCTTCTCCTTCTTCCCCTTCTTCCCCTTTTCCTTTTTCAGGTTCCTCTTCATTTTTATTATTTTTCTCATGTCCTTCTTCTTCTGCATTCTCATCTTCTTCTTTTTCTTCAGATTCTTCTTCAACTTTATCTTCCTCTTCGTTTTCTTCATCTTTATCCTGAAAATAATATATAAAGTTGAAAATAAAGTATAGTACTATCCGGCACATATGTATGTATTATTTTCAGCTACATCTTATTTATTTATTTACTGTGAAAAAAAAATGACAAGAAGCCAGGCAGAAAACGCTGTAATCCGCTTTAGTGTGGAAGTGACCAAGTGCAAGGTCCCAACGAATGTTGGCATTGACGAAACCTGTCCTCCTTGAAGTCCCTAGAGTTCATATTATTCCAAGAGCCGACCGCACAAAAACCTAAGGTATCAAGCACAAGAAAAGATAACCTTCATTTTATGGAAGAATAGTAACAGGAGATTGTAATGATCGATGCCTGCCGGAAGTGAAGTGGGCATGAATCTCGAAATTAAAAGCACTAATGGTTTACTCGTAGGTTTATCATTGTGTTTGCCGTACAACCAGAGGTATGAAATGATTGCACAGCAAACACAATGATAAACTTAGGAATAAACTACTGGTGGTATTAATTTTTGGCTTATGAACCACTTCACTTTCGGCAGACATCGATTATTACAATCCCCTGTAATTTTCTTCCATGAGATAAGGATTTTCCTCGTGCTCGATACTTTAGGTTTTTGTGTTGTCGGCTCTTGAACTATATTGAGAGTGAGATTTTACTCTTCCAACTTTTTGTATCCTAGTGGTCTCCAATCAGTCTCTCCACTAGGACTGATGTTGAGAGCTCATTCGGAGGGTACCGTTAGAGATCTGCACGTGCCGAAATTTCCAGGCCCGAGCCCGGCCCGATCCACAGAAAAAAAATTCGGCCCGGCCCGTAGAGAAAATTTAGCGGCCCGACACGGCCCGATATAATAGCTAAAAACAAGGCCCGAACTCGCGCCCGGCTCGGAAAATAGTTAAAATTTCGGCCCGAACTCACCCCGGTCAAAGTGAATTTTTACAGAACATTGATCTTTACTTTTATGAAATTCTGATTAAAAAAACTTATCTTAGTCTTTTTTTTTTTTTTTTCATGTTTATAGTTTCTATTTATGCAGAAGTGCCGTAGGCTGCGATACTTATGCTTTTAATGAACTTTTGTTGTATGTAAATGTTTCAGTCATCATTAGTATTATTAATCCATATTCCATGTAATGGAGACATAAAAATCTAAAAAATGGTATATGGTAAAAGTAAAATCTTCTAAGACGGAATTGCATAGGAAAGAACAAAATATGTTCCTTTTTTAGCAGGTGTAAATGTTTAATATATTTTTTCTCGCGTATTACTGTGTTAATTTTGCAAGTATGAACAGTTTAAAAGAAATCTAAAAGAAATTTCCAATTTTCAATTTAAACGAAAATTACGTCATGGATAGTTACTTTTTTTCACGTGTTTAACTCTATTTGAACAAGCCTAGAAATCTACGATTCTTCAAAAAGAATAAATTCTAATGTTTTATTGTAGAATAATGACGACTTAAAAGCATATGCCTTTTTTGCAAAAATGATTGGACCAAGCCAAATTTTACTGATTTTTGAACAGACCTAGCCACGTCGAGAAAAGGATTTTCATACGGGATGATTCAACCGAAACTGATTATTTTGGTCCGGAAGACTAGGAAGAATGAAATCAGTCCAGGCTTTGTACGGAAAAAAAAGTCAGGCCCAGACCGATACTCCAGAAAAGTAAGGCCCGAGCCCAGCCCGGCCCAAATGCCGTTAATGGAAATCAGTTCGAATCTCGCCTTCTCTAGGTACCGTGATCTAGAACTGGAACGCAGCCATTTGCTTTGTGGTCAGTGAGGAGAGTGCCCGACCTTCTGTATGTTTTCTGCCACTTGAGTATGGAAGGCGACTGGGAGCAGAATCTTTATAGAACGAGCTCTGCGGTGCTTTGTTGCCTACTACACGAAAAGTCCCAGGCCATTTTGGCCTGTGTTGGACGTGGCGATCACACAGAACATTCTGGTGTGTTCACAGTCGAATGCAATCACTTATTCTGCAATCAATGAGAGCAGTTTCCACTCCGTGCCGATTCCGATTCAGCCACTTAAGAGTTGAGATAAACTTCACTCACTTGAAAACACCCATTCGCTACCTATGCAGGGTAAGGGAAAAAGCCGTTTTTTAAGAAAGAAAAAAAGTTTGTTTGGTTTAAACTAGGTTTTATTGGTTTAAATCGAGTTTTTTAAAACTTATTCTTCTGTTACAAATACATACATATTTATCGATAAAAAGAAACGTTGTTGGCTATATAAGTAATAAAACTTCATTTTAAAATAATTTAAATCAAATAATTACAATCAGTTATGTGGAAAATTGAAATCATTTAAAATTACATTTATACAATTAATAAATTAATAACGAATTAATATATTTTAGTAAAAGCTGTGTCTTATGTTCCATGAATAAAATGCTCTACCTAGTGCAACACTGATGCCTTGAAAAGTAATAAATTACTAGTAATAAAGTGCTAGTAATTAAAAGTAATAAATTACTTTTAACTAACTAGCACTATAAATAGACATATAATCAATGTAATTAAATTTTCATGTTACCGACGCTGTGTGTCTCATGTTGCTCCTCAATATTGTGTTCTTATGAAATTACTCCATCTTGTGCTGCAGTACAGCCTTACCACCATATAGGAGTGAAAAATGCCAAGCTGGGCAACGTCCTCATAGATTAACTGGTGGAGCACTTGGAGCACTATTCCAAGAGTTCCGGACTCGATCCCCGGCTTGGACGTTTTTCCCCTATGTTGTTTCTACGCTTAGTTAGCAAGTGATAATTTATGTATTAAATATCCATATGATTTAGTTTCATAAATATAACATACTTTCACATAGCTATTCCAAATAATTCCTTTGAAATACTTATCTGATTTTTCTGTAAAAACAAACACTATATGAACAATTATTTTTTATTAAAAATGAAGCTTTTTATAAAGAAGTCCTGGAAGAATTTGAATTTAGCATTACAGCTTTTACACGTTTGCGGAAACATTGCATATTTATATTCGGCACTTCTACACTGGAACTGCCAAGCTAAAAAAAAAAGATAGAGAGAGTAAAATAAGCAGAAATACCAATTTACTAGCATTTTAGACTATTGCAAAAATTGATTTTAACCCTTTGAACGATGAGCCATTTCACCAAAATGTTCGAGCAAGCTACTAGACCCATCACAGAAAGTACTGCCGCGTTCAAAGGGTTAAAATGGAAAGTAATTTTATAAAAGTTGTGATCCACTAAAATATATGAACTGCCATCAGAGTTGATACACAGGCTTTTTTGTAAGCTATGTTATAATTGCCGAAACGTCAGAGAAGGCTTACTTTGGAGACACGAAATTTTTTTGTGTCTGTCTGTCTGTCTGTCTGTCAGTTTGTCAGTCTGTCTGTTCCGCGATAACTTCCGTAAAAAGCATCCGACTGGCTTGAAATTAAGTGGGTATGTTAGTGAGACACTGGGATTAAGCTGTATAGTTTTTTGTAAGATTTGATTCATTCGTTCGAAAAATATAGAATATTTTATTTTGCGCAATAATGCTTTTCTATGGCAAATCCAATGATTTTTAATTTTTTTTTCTTGAGAGAAAATGTCACATTTCATTAATGGAATTCAATGATAAAGGGATACTGAAATTTACCAGTTAAATTATTCGTATTGTTTTGAAATTTTGTCTACGCATTTGTCAGATTTTTTAAATTATTACTGTAAATTTTGGAGATTTTTTATAAATATGTTCCAATAATAAAAACCAATTTGTTTTAGAGATTTACTTATTTCAAATGTATTTATTTCATTTTCTTTATTTTCTCTTAATGGTTTCTAAGCAACCATTCATCATATTCCTTATTTTTATAATGTTAATTTAAATGAAGTCAACGTCAAAACTGATGAATTTGTTTGTATCTTTGTGTATAACTATAACATAGCCCAGAAAAGAACATAGGCTGTGTTTTATTAATTTTATTCACATATTTTCCTTAATAACTCAAAATTTCCTTCTTTTTCATGCAGAATTAATAGCGATTTCTTAGATAAAATTTAACCTATTTCCTTTATCGTTGCCAAAAAAAAAAAAAAAAATCAAAATATGGAATAATTTTTCAACGGCAATAAGTTTCAATTGAGCAATTTCCATTCGAAAAATTAAACTAAGAAAAAATAAATATGACGTCAGAATTAAAATAAAAATAAATACAGTACTTTGTTAAATATTAAACACGGATATTTGTTTCGTTAATAAGAATTTTTCTGACAAAAAATGGGGGCATAATTAGAAGTAAAAGAAATAAAAAAATAATTATATTTTTAACAACTATTTCACCTGATAAAATTTGACGTCATAATTGAAATAAAACAGGTATTTTATAGTAGTCGTAAAAAATATTAGAAACATGGATAGCAATAACTCATGAATAATGACGTCATTGCCAAAACTTCAGTGAAAGCTTATTTTGGCGACACAAAATTTATTGTTTTCCGCCTGTCAGTCTGTTCTGTATGTCTGTCTGTCCGCGATAACTGCCACAAAATGCAATCAAAACTTCTTTTTTTCGGAAACATAATTGTAAAACCCTAGATTACTGAGTTTACACTTTCAAAAGTTCCTGATACATCAGATTTAGGTGTTTGTGGTGGGCAGGTATGTAGAAGTACGAAGATAATGAAAAATGTTTATTAAAACTGTTACTTATCCTTATAAATCAAATTGTATAACGAAATACAAGATATACGATAACCATTAGCAAATTGATAGAAAGTTACAAATTTAAGTTTAAGGAGACTACGGGGGATTCAGGGGGGCGAAGAAATCTACTATGTTATAATAAAAAAACAAAAATAATAGATCATGAAAATTTCAGAATATCCTAACATAACTAAATATTTAATTTAACGCTTTTGATGGCTGAAAACTTCTTATTCTTATTTTATTCTTATAAATAATTATGTAATTTGAAAATTTTAAATTACAGTTTCCAGGAAGTTGAATATTACCCAAAGTGTGTTTAAAAAAATGATGTGCAAAGCTGACGTTGAGGCTCCTGATCTGCAGATTTGCTAGTACGTATTATTTTTGCCGAAACGTCAGTGAAGGCTTACTTTGGAGACACGAAATTTTTTTGTGTCTGTCTGTCAGTCTGTCTGTTCCGCGATAACTAACGCAAAAAACATCCGATTGACTTGAAATTAACTGGGTATGTTAGTGAGGCCCTGGGATTAAGCTGTATAGTTTTTTGTTAGATTTGATTCATTCGTTCGTAAAATATAGAATATTTCATTTTGCGCAATAATGCTTTTCTATGGCAAATCCAATGATTTTCATTTTTTTTTCCTTGAGAGAAAATGACACATTTCATTAATGAAATTCAATGATAAATGGACACTGAAATTTACCAGTTAAATTATTTATATTGTTTTGAAATTTTGTCTATGCATTTGTCAGATTTTTAAAGTTATTACTGTAAATTTTGGAGATTTTTTATAAATGTGTTCCAATAATATAAGCAAATTTGTTTTAGAGATTTATTTATTTGAAATGTATTTATTTCATTTTCTTTATTTTCTTTTAATGGTTGCTAAGCAACCATTCATCCTAATCTTTATTATATTTTAATGCTGTAAATTTGAAAGCAAATACGAAACTCTAAATGAAATCAACGTCAAAACTGATGAATTAATGTCTTTGTATCTTTGCGGATAAATATAACATAGCCCAGAAAAGAATATAGGCTATGTTTTATTAATTTTATTCATATATTTTCCTTAATAATTCAAAATTTCCTTCTTTTTCATGCAGAATTAATAGCGATTTTTTAGATAAAATTTAACCAATTTCCTTTATCGTTGCCAAAAAAAAAAAAAAAAAAAAATCAAAATATGGTATAATTTTTCAACGGCAATAAGTTTCAATTGAGCAATTTCCATTCGAAAAATTAAACTAAGAAAAAATAAACATGACGTCAGAATTAAAACAAAAATAAAAATAGTACTTTGTTTTAAAAACAAACAATTGGGGTTTTTGAGGAAAAAAAAAAAAAAACAAGAGGAATGTAGATTCTACCATTGCAGAATTCAGTTTCGCCTCCGATTAGGAAAAAAAAATCGATAGAAGGTTTTTAAAAGGGCGACCCCGTTTAGATTGCATTGAACTAACTTCATTTTTCTTGATTTTTTTCAATATAATAGCAAACAGAACGGTGTGAAATACCCAATTGAATAGCAATTTTTCTCTGAGACATTGGAATTGCGGAATAATAAAGAGATAAATTGACGTGCTACTTCTTCATTGACTAGATTAATCAAAAACGCATTTTTTCTTTAGTTTAAACGCTTTTTTATAGATTCTGAGTAAAAGGAAATGCAATTTAACAATAAAACGAATGGAATTCCGTCGAATTCGACGAATGAAATGTTTAAAAGACCCGATCGATTTGGTTTAAAAAAAAAGCAAAAGTAATTACATTATTGAATCAATATATAATAAATATATTTACAAAGTAAATGTCGAATTTGCCAGTTACAATTTTGCATTCAAATATTCGCACATCTACAGTTAAAATTGTAATATGAGTACCGGCGAAATCCAGAAATTTTATTTTATATACACTCACAGAAAAATAGCGTTATTTTAAAAAAAAAAAAAAATAATAATAATAATAATAATAATAATAATAATAATAATAATATCGGGTACTACTAGGTTATCCCATCGACCAAAAAATTATCGCCAAACTATAAGATTAAATGCCAATAATGGATGATCGTGAATGTCACATTCAATGACATTAAATACGATTCATGTGTTTAAAATGTCATTAAGTGATTTTTATTTCGACTTTTTATTAATATTCTACTAATTATTTATTTTTTCGTTATTTAAAATACAAATTATGTCAATATGTATAATTTGGCGATTTGTATAATTTGGCGAAACTGGTCGACGGGATAACAGAGTAGTACCTAATATCGTTATGAGTAAAAATACGATGTTTTAAACAGTGACGTCATTTTCTCTTCAAATGGTCTTTAAAAATTACTGTTTCTGAAAAAGGCATCCATAATAATATTGTAATTCCCTTTTATCTGGTTGCTGAATGACATAATTTTCCTCATTTGAAATTTCTCTTATTTTGATTTAGACATTAATTTTTATCATAAATTATTTTCTGTCATTTTATTTACGTTATTAATATTATTTCTCAGTAAATATATATATTTTTTTAATTCAATTAGTGCATAATTATACGCAATCATTTTAGAAAATAAATTTTTATTATCGAGAGAAAAGCTAAACTGTATTGCCACCATTTTGAAGAAATGTCATGAAAAAGCTTTTAAAATTAAAAATAAAATATAAAAATGGAAATAAATTAAAAAATAATTAAAATGGGCACAACTACAATTAAATAGCTTTCATTTAAAAAAATAATTATCAAAATCGGTTGACTAGAAAATTCAGGGCTGATGACACGACATTTTTAGCTTGTCTGAAAGAAATAGCATCGGATGCTAAAAAAAAAAAAAAAAAAAGGCTAATCAGTTGGTTTAAACCTTTAAACCGTGCTAATTCTTGATGTAACAGAATAAAATCATAATGTAAAAACTCCAGTCCCAAGCTTGGAATGTAATAGTGCTATTACACGTAAAAATTCCAAGCGACAAAAATCGCCTGCGTTTTTTCGTGTTCTTAGCATTTCACTGGCTGTTCGAGAAGAGTCTTTACCATAATTAGGATTTCCAAGCATTTGATTGGCTGTTGCTGGCGACTCGCTTCGTTCCACGCGTCAAAGACGCTCCGACAAAAGAGAATCGCGCGCTACCAAGTGACTCCCTTGGTCCCATAGGATTACATGGAGACGCCTGCGATTTGACGCCTGCAGCAGCGCACGTGTAATAGCACCTTAAGCAAAACAAAGATTTACCATACACAACAGCCATTGAGCATAGAAAACTCACAGCCAATCATTCATTAGCATACAAAATAAAGGGTAACCAATGAAGAGATTTACTTATGATTATGTCATCATTGAGGCTTTGAGGCATGATTTAATCCTTAGTGAATCTCAAATAATCAAGCAAATTTATGTAATAAAAGTTCACTTTTAGCTTGAATGTGCCATTTTGGCAATTTTTTTAAATAAAAGCCCTTAAAAAAGGAAGAAAGAAAACTAACTACTTGTTTTTTTCTGCCCAGCTAATTAAAAAAAATAATTAGTCTTCTGAGTAGATTTATATTTTATAAGAAGAGTTGCATTCATTTAAAATGTTTGTCCCTTTACAAATTTATTAATTCATCACTTTTAAAAGCTTTGCTTTTAACTTCTGCTTGACTTGGATTTTGCTTTTTTTCATAATGAGTAAAATAAATAAAAACACAACAGTAAAAGAAAAACACAAATTAACAACACCAGCATGGTTTATCGAATAATGAAAAAAACATTCCGTTTAAACCATTATTTAAATCGTGGTTTAAACCAAATAAATGATCATCTAGATTAGCTAAATCTCGATTTGCATTTTAAAACTCAATCGGTCTGTCAAGTCATATCTTGGGGGAAAACACCTAAAAATTCGGTTTTAGTGATTGATTGATAGGTTTACCATCGTACTTTCCTTCACTCAAAAGTATGAAAATATGGCGGACTACAAGCAAGAGAACATAATGGTAAACCTATGAGTCAACAGCTATAATTGAATTTTTAGGTGTTTTCCTCCAAGATATGACTTGGCAGAGCGATTGGGTTTTAATATGCGAATCGAGATTTAACTAATGCTAGATTTTCATCCGTGAACTCGATGAGGTGATTGTCTGTGCTGCCACCTCTCGGTCTAATATAGAAGATAAATATACTTACATCACTTACTTTCTCCACTGTTGCTTCTTCTGATTTCTTCTTCTTAAAAGGATCTTCCCATCCAAAGTTGTCTTGAAAAATACCCTCCTGGTAGGGCGATTCAGCTATGTAATAGTCGTTTTTCATTCCGAATATTTTACCCCAAAACCTAACTTCCTTGAGCTTGAACTGAATAGCTAAGTCTTTCAAAGCGACAGTTAGCTCAAATATCTCCATTGGACTCAATCCTATTCCTGCTTCGTTAAATCTACTCATTATGTAAGAAATATCCGGCAAGACATCGCACAGATTAGGTTCTTCGACAACTACTTCTGAGGAGTCTATTTCAACTACACCGGCTTCTTCTTCTTCTTCATCGTCGTCGTCGTCAGATTCCTCTTCATCTTGAGTCACTACGTCTGCTTCAGCTACAGCAGTCTTGAACTAGAAAGCACAACAATAAACGTTAGTATGTTTGAAACAAATACTTTTTTGAGTTCTTTTTCCCATTTAGTAACCCTCCCCCCCCCCGTTCCAACATTCCAGTCAAGATTTTGCCCCCCCCCCCCCAGCACCCGGTCCAGAGCACTTGAACTTTTTGTGTTCCATGCATTTTTCACCTCCTAATCGTGTCATTATCTCAATACTTTAAGGGGTCTTGTACCTTTTATACTCGCTGAAAATCAGTAAACACATTGAACATTGTGACATTGAAAGTTTGAATTAGTGTAACTCGTTTATTTTTTTACTTATAAACATAAAATTTTGGATATTGATTAAACAGATTATGTTTTTTAATACAATACCCTAGATACTGACTGCTCTTTTGCAGAATTTGTGTACTGTTGAATTTAAAACATCTCTTTATTTCACTCCGTAAGTCATTGCGCGCATGATATCTTGAGAACATATGTATGGATTTTTATGAAACTTAAAATTATGTATATATGTATTTTTAAAATGACCTACACTTAGATCAAAATTATTTCATTAACTATAAAAAATCAATATTTTTGTTTAAAAAAATCAAAAAATTATATTTTTTAATCAATAAAATTAGTCATATCTAAAATTATTACCGCTCTAAATACTTAAACGTATATCATTTCAAACACACATATCTGTTTAATAACTACACTGATTTTCATAATAATCCATACATACGTTCTCAAGATATCGTTCGCGCAATGACTTACAGAGTGAAAAAACAAGTAAGAAAAATCATGCGTTAAGCATAGATTATGAAGCACTTTCCAACGCTTCATTAAATCTTTAACAAAACTTCGTTATTTAGATAAATAAGGATATTAAGCCAAATATGTATTCCAGTACTATTGAACAGCCCTGTATTTGATCTGTCAGCAAATATACGTACTATATAATGGGAAAATTTAGTTTAGCAAAAAATGCCTAGTAGCTTGAAATTTCTCTTTCAGCAATTTATACTAATAGATGGAAACATACTTGAACACTTTGTTCAGCCTTGTAGTTTGCCTGGTACCTTTATTACACATCAGTGTTAAGATAAAATTTATTTTAAACTAAACACTCTTAAAACAACTGAAATCACTTTCTCATAAATTATCATTCACAGGCTCCATGTACCCAATTCCTTGCGTGGCCCTGTATATCATTTTATGTATATTCTGCAAACTTTTCTTAGTAAATTTAATGCAGTTCAACGTAAAAATGCATAATTTATTTAAGAATCACCTTTTAGTAATTTATGCTCATATTCAGTAACGTTAGCGAGCTCTTTTGGGTAGCCCTGTATATTAACTATAGCATTTATACACACCATATAATATGCATAAATGTAGTGAAACTTATACGCGTATATCATAATTAAAATGCATTTTATCCATCCATCACCTATCATCGAATGCATATACAGTATTTCGGAAAGTATGTACTATTTGAAATCTTTTGTGTGTCCCTGTAAATACTATATACTTTATATTAGGTAAGGCAGTATCGTATAATTTATACTAAGCCACATTGACATTCATCAATTTTATTATACATGAAACAGTTTAATATATTTAAAATATGTCACACACAATTCCTAATTTTACCATTATTTAATAGAATTCTTTTGTGTGGCCCTGTAAATAAATAATAGCTACATTTTCACCTTATACTTTATAGAGTGCATATTGTAATGCACTTCGTAAAAGCATATAAATTTTAATATGTTTTACAGGGTAAAACATCTTTAAAATTCCCTTGAAACGATTTCCCCCCATAGGCCGTAATGTAATGGTAAACTTTTGATTCTCCCTGTAGATAAACTAATCATGGTAGAAACTTCATTTTCGATAGGGTTCGTGATATGATAAACGTCAATAATGTCCTAAAATTTCATGGCAATCCAAGTATATTTACGTGAGTTAGAGCTCGGACAGACGTACAGACGGACAGACAAACCGAATGCATAAGCACTTTTCAACTTTGTTGGAAAATGCTAAAAAAAGAGATTTTTTTTATTTCAACAGTGCACAAATTCTGTAAAAGACTAGTCAGTATCTAGTGGCATTATATTTAAAAAGCATAATCTGTTTAATCAAAAGCTAAAATTTCATGTCTATACATAAAAAAATAATGGAGATATACGCTAATTTAAACCTTCAATGTTTTTGTTGATTTTCAGCGAGTTTAAAAATTACACGACCCCTCAAACAACAATGAATAACTTTAAAATTGAATCTTAGGCTCGTTTATTAGAGCCAAGAATATTAAATTTTGATTAAGACCCTTGCACCTTTTATAAGCATTTCTACCCATTTCTGCGTAAGATGATCCCGTGAGCAATTTATGCCCTTCCAGTAGTTGATCGAATTTTCAAAATATTGTGCTATTTCAGGCGCAATTGAATTTTATACATAGACATAATATTTTTGTTTGAATGTTGGTGCACTTGTTGTCATATTTTTGTCAGCTGTCTACGGTAAGAGGACCCATTTTATGATTTTTTTTTAATTAGATAGTGTAAACGTTTAGTTTTTCATTAATTGGAGACAATTACGCTAACAAGGAAGGTCTCCATACGGGCATACTCAGAAAATTCTGAAAAAATTACAGAATGTTCTTCTCATCTGGATATATACGTTTGTAAAAAAATTTTTGGCGGAACCCCGTTAGAACGTTCGTAAAAAATAATGAACATTTCTTTTATTTGGCGATTTATCACCGGTTGGCGACAAAATAAAATTTCAAAAAACGCTTTTTTATGTCAAATTCATTTTAAGGTAAAAGTGTTTCATCTTGAACTTGTTTAAAGAAATTTTATTTATATAACGTTAGTTTTGTCAGCTTTAGTTTGTTTTAACTATATTTGCCATATTCGTCATAATGTATTTAAAAATAAATTTAACTAAAATTTTATGAATTAAAACAAAATTTAAATTAATTAAAATTGTTTCAATTTCAAAATTCACTCCAATCTAATTGAGCTCTGTCGATTCAATTTTGTTTCTATGGAAACAAAAACCTTTCCAATATTGAAATGCGTTATTGCAGCATTCTTCATCTGGCCTTTATTTTGTTTAAGTTTGTTTTATTTTGTTTTCATATATTTAAGCGTATGCTTAAATATAGGAAAAAATACTTTTCAATATGAAAGTATTTTTTATATAAGAAATTATTTTTAAAGTGATAACATTAAATAACTGCAGCAAAAGCAACAGAAATAGGTAACATAAAATACATCTATATGTCAAACTCTCTCATTATTGAAATTTAAATTCATTAAATACCATTTATACCGTCTAAAATTTAACTGACAAGAAATTTTCAGATGCATTAAAATCGTTTGCTTTTAGCGAGGGAAAATGCTGCTCGCCAAATCGCGTGACGCTTTCATCTTTTCGCGCCAAATACTCAAAAGTATTTTATTTTTTTACTGAGTTTCTTCTGTAATTCCGCCGATAAATTTGACTGATCCTTTATTACATACATGAGTAGTTTAATCAGTAATTTTTTCAAAAAATTCTGAGTATGCCTAGTATGGAGACCTTCCTTGTAAGTTAAAATAATCGACCTCCATCTTGCTAGTTTCAACTAATAGCTTTAGAAGAATTATTATTAATCATTATTATTAATCATTATTATTAATCATTAATCAGTTGAATTTCTGAACAGTTTTGGAGGTTTAATGATTAATTATAAAGAAGGAAACGGGTGACAACGTTTCTTAAATTACATAAATGCGTTTTTATGCAGAATTATTCGACTTGTTTTGAAATTTGGATACAGGTTTATTAAATGATAAGGCGTATCCCTGATTAGTTTTGGGGCTTCAATGATTAAGCATAAAGAATGAATATGGGAGGGAGGTACTTCCTTCCTTTTTTTTTTTTTTTTTTTTCGAAAGGCATTGTTATATAAGGCTGTAATATACAATTAGTCTGCATAGCCTGTGAGCTTTATGCCATCAGTTTAACTGGCCATCATTCTTTTTATTTTATTTAATTTTACAGAATCAATTACAAAGACAGTTTGGAACTGCTTTTAGAATAAATATTCCGTAAGTTTTAAATTGTTATAGTTTAGTTTTAAAATAGGGTTAACGTCAAGAATGTCATTACCATGTTTCATTATCATTGCGTATTATATTTACGATTTCAATGTCATATAAATGACAATTTTGACATTTTAAAAAATTCATTGCTATTCCTTAGCAAAAAATCCCATTTCTTAAATGTCTGGTGTAATTTGAGTCAGAAATCAAGAGTTAAAATATTAGAGTCTAATCATTTTATCGAAGCCAAAATTTCCCTTTATCTGAGAATGACCCACATAAATATCATGCTGAAATTTACCTTGTAAAATATTTTCTTCTCCTTGACAAATGCCTGAAGCTCCTCTGGAATTTCGAACACTTCGGTCAGGTCCCTTTCTGGCTTCTGTCTCGTTTTCTTCACATCCTGGCTAATCTCCTCCAATTTGTTGACAGCATCAGGGATCTTCGATCGCAGGATTGTTTTGATAACATCAGCCAAATGATCATACCTATATATATACAGTTGGCAAAAAAATATTAGAACAGTGTGAAATTTGTAGTTTTTGAAATGATAATACGATTGAATTGGTATAAAAGATTTACATTATACAAAGTTTTTTCAGAAATATCCCATTTTGTTACAAATACATATTAAAAATTAACGTAACTTTAAAATAAATTAAATTTGAATTGCAAAATAAATATTAGAACATCAGATTTGAATGTTGAATCATGTAAAAAATAAGATAATTGAAGACTGAAATATGAAGTTAATACTTGGTATGCAGTCTCTTTGCTACAATTACGGCTTCTAAATGTCTCGGCATAGATTCTATTAAATCATTGGTGATTTTTGAGGACATGGTGCTCCATACATTTTGCAATGCTTGTTTGAAACTTGATTTGCTTGTTATTGAGCTTATTCTTATTTTCTGGTCAAGTAGATGTCATAGATGCTCAAGAGGATTCAAGTCTGGTGATTGTGGTGGAGTTACTAATCTTTGGGATGCATTATATAAAAGCCACTCTTTAGTTTTATTGGCAGTATGTTTGGGATACTGATATTTTTGAAAGAAAAATGTCTTCTCCGATCCTAATTTTCTTGTACTGTTCTTCAAATTATATTGCAACACATTAATGTATGACAAACCTGTCATTTTCCCATCAATAAACTGGATATTTTCAACTCCATTGTGATCCATGCACCCCCAGACCATGGCATTCATTTCTCCATGCTTTACCGTCTTCAGTAATTTTGATGTTCTAATACAGTACATTTTTTTCTCCAAACAATACGTACGTGTTTTGGTTTAAAAATTCCTAACTTACTTTTATCGGAGAAAATTACGCTTTTCCAGAAAACTAAAATTTTACTTTTATATTTTTTGTCAAATTCTAGGCTTTTTTTTCAGTTGATTTCTGAAATAAAAGGTTTCTTTCTTGGCCTCTTCTTTTTATACCAGCCCTATGCAAAACATTTTTTACAGTCTTTGGGGATACAATCTTTCGTGATATTGATTCGATATTTGCAGCCAACATCCTTACACTTCCAGTTGGGTTTTTTAGAGCATCTTTCATCACTTGTGGTCTTTCTCTCACAGTCACCTGGCTTGGTCTCCCTGATTTTTCTCTGTGATCCACAACAGAAGTCTATTTTTTGGTTTTAAGAATATTAGGAATTGCACACAATGACATATTTATAGTCCGGGAGCCGACCGTCGATTTTCCATTGTATCGAGTACAAGGACCGGACATACATCAAAATGTAGGTCTCAATGTGCACATTAATAATTTCACTGGCTGCCAGATCCTATCCTGCCGGAACCCAAGGCAGTCGCACTTTTATGACGTCAATTTTTAGTGTTTACCTATGTATCGAGTACAAGGACCAGACATACATCAAAACGTAGGTCTCAATGTGCACATTAAGAATATAACTGGCTGCCACATACATCAAAATGTAGATTTCAATGTGCACATTAAGAATATCACTGGCTGCCAGATACATCAAAATGTAGGTCTCAATGTGCACATTAAGAATATCACTGGCTGCCAGGTCCTATCCTGCCGGAACCCGGTAGCAGCCGCACTTTTATGACATCAATTTTGAGTGTCTTCCTATGTATCGAGTACAAGGACGCGACATACATCAAAATGTGGGTCTCAATGTGCACATTAAGAATATCACTGGCAGCCAGATCCTATCCTGCCGAAACCCGGTGGCAACCGCACATTTATGACGTCAATTTTAAGTGTTTGCCTATGATCGAGTAAAAGGACCGGACATACATCAAAATGTAGGTCTCAATGTGCACATTAAGAATATCACTGGCAGCTAGGTCCTATCCTGCCGGAACCCGGTGGCAGCCGCGCATTTATGACGTCAATTTTGAGTGCTTACCTATGTATCGAGTACAAGTACCAGACATACATCAAAATGTAGGTCTCAATGTACACATTAAGAATATAACTGGCTACCACATACATCAAAATGTAGGTCTCAATGTGCACATTAAGAATGTTACTGGCTGCCAGGTCCTATCCTGCCGGAACCCGGTGGCAGCCGCACATTTATGACGTGAATTTTGAGTGTTTACCTATGTATCGAGTACAAGGCCAAAACATACATCAAAATGTAGGTCTCGATGTGCACATTAAAAATATAACTGGCCGCCAGGTCCTATCCTGCCGGAACCCGGTAGCAGCCGCACTTTTATGACGTCAATTTTGAGTATTTACCTATGTATCGAGTACAAGGACCAGACATACATCAAAATGTAGGTTTCAATGAGCACATTAAGAATATCACTGGCTGCCACATACATCAAACTGTGGGTTTCAATGTACACATTAAGAATATCACTGGCTGCCAGGTCCTATCCTGCCGGAACCCGGTGGCAGCCGCACTTTTATGACGTCAATTTTGAGTGTTTGCCTATGTATCGAGTACAAGGACCGGACGTACATTAAAGTGCAGGTTTCAATGTGCACATTAAGAATATCATTGGCTGCCAGGTCCTATCCTGCCGGAACTCGGTGCAGCCGCACTTTTATGACGTCAATTTTGAGTGTTTGCCTATGTATGGAGTACAAGGACCGGACATACATCAAAATGTAGGCATCAAAATACACATTAAGAATATCACTATCTGCCAGGTCCGATACATATGTAAACACTCAAAATTGACATAATAAAAATGAGTCTGCCACCTGGTTCCAGCAGGATTGGACATGGCACACGATGATATTATTAATATGCACTTTTAAACCTTCATATTTATTTATATATGGTCCTTAAATTCGATACATAGGTAGACATTAAGAATTGATGTCATAAAAGTGTTGCTGCCACCTGTTTCCGTTAAAATTCGACAAAGCAGACCCTTATATTATTAATATGCATTTTCAAATCTGCATTTTGATGTTTGTCCGGACCTTGAATTTGATACATAGGTAGACACTCAAAATTGCCGTCATAAAAGTGCGGCTGCAACCGGTTTCCGGCAGGATAGGACCTGGCAGCCAGTGATATTCTTAATGTGCACATTGAGACCTACGTTTTAATGTATGTGGCAGCCAGTGATATTCTTAAACCTACATTCTTAAACCTACATTTTGATGTATGTCCGGTCCTTGTACTCGATACATAGGTAAGCACTCAAAATTGATGTCATAAATGCGCGGCTGCCGCCGGGTTCCTACATTTTTGGACCTGTAAGCCAGTGATATTCTTAATGGGCACATTGAGACCTACATTTTGATGTATGTCCGGTCCTTTTACTCGATACATAGCCAAACACTCAAAATTGACGTCATAAATGTGCGGCTGCCACCGGGTTCCGGCAGGATAGGACCTAGCTGCCAGTGATATTCTTAATGTGCACATTGAGACCTACATTTTGATGTATGTCCGTTTCTTGTACTCGATACATAGGTAAACACTCAAATTTGACGTCATAAAAGTGCGGCTGCCATCGGGTTCCGGCAGGATAGGACCTGGCAGCCAGTGATATTCTTAATGTGCACATTGAAACCTACATTTTGATGTATGTGGCAGCCAGTAATATTTTTAATGTGCACATTGATACCTATATTTTGATGTATGTCTGGTTCTTGTACTCGATACATAGGTAAACACTCAAAATTGACGTCATAAAAGTGCGGCTGCGTTGCTTTCCGGCAGGATAGGACCTAGCAGGCAGTGATATTCTTAATGTGCACATTGAAACCTACATTTTGATGCATGTCCGGTCCTTGTACTCGATACATAGGAAAATCGACGGTCGGCTCCTGGACTATTAACACATTTGAAATTTCCCGGAACGTTTTTCAACAATGATACAAATAAACATTTTGATCTCTTTTTGCAAATAGAATCTGTTTTGTTTTGGGTGCCATGACATAAACTTGCACGTAAATTATTTTGAATTGATTGTCAGCAAATGAATTAAGTATCAATGGCATGACCTTGACACGTGCGAGAATAACTTTTAAAACTACAAATTTTACATTGTTCTAATACTTATTTTGTCAACTGTATATGCGAAAGGATAAAGACTAAATAATTTTTAAAACTTAAATTTAAAATTCAAATTCAAAATTTTAAAGTCCAAATTAATATTTTTAACTTTAATCCTGATGCTTAAAAGCATTTTGACCCTGATAAATTTATTTTCCAACAATACATCTTATTGCTTTCAGATATCATTTTTGGAAGCTCCTTAAGATTAAGATTGCTGTTCTAAGTGGTTTTTGCAGGCATTTGTGGTTAGAGCCTAATATGTCACCAACCCGGAAATTCTTCTAACTCAACGTTAGGGTTCGAAAGATCTCCGACCGGACGTGCGTATCCAGCTAGAAGATAGAGCGGCGAAATAAATAAGTTCGATTCAGCAAGAGGTTCTCGAGTCAAATTCTTAGCCACGATTGATGTCTCCCCAAGACATCATTACATACCTACACAATGACAAGATTAAAAAAAAAAAAAAACTTTTTTTACAAAATTCGAAATTAATATTAATGCTTAAAAAAAATCCCAGCTCCTTTTACTAGCTTTAGATCTAAGTACTTAGCTACTATAAGAACACGTGCTAGTATAAATCTAACCTCAATCACAGATTTCCTTCGGAAAAATAATAATAATAATAATATTTTTAAAGAAATTCTGACCTGACTTGTATTTTTCAAGGTCAAGGGCTGAGTGAAGGAGTGTCTTTTCTTTGTGAGCTACAAGGGGAGATATATACGACTTCGGATTAAATAATACCACACGTGTACAAACGTTTCATTTTGGTACCTTCCTTTCTGTGGGATAACCCACGCTGAAATAATTTGAACTAAAGAGTAACATAAAATCTACTTTTATATATTTCATTAAAAAGTAAATGTAATGAATATAAATTTCGTGAAATAATTCATGTATTAAAGTGAAAAACAAATCTTTTGCATATGTTCCATTGAAATAACATGATTTTTACAGAAACTGTTACACAATCTGAAAATAAATATAGATAGCATGATTATTTGCCACTAAAAAAGTAGTAAAAAAGTAGTAGTTGCATTATAGACCAGTAGATTTGTTTTTTAAAACGTATTCAGTCAAAATATATAATGGGGGATAAAATAAGATGGATTTTATCGCATGCATGTGCTAACGTTACAAAAATATGTGCGTGTGCTTACTAGTCAAAACTAATTTAATCATCACAAACATCTGTAACATTCATAAATGTTTAAAAAATATTAAATGACAACTCAAAATCATAAATCATAATAAACTTTCATCATCGTGATTATTACTTATTCATAGGGTTAAATTAGCGTTTAAAAACATTAAATGATTTTTCAAAATCTTAAAATGGAAGCATATTTCATCATTTTGACAGTTATTGTGTTTACCTTTCTTTCTTTCTAACCGATGACCAGGCCCCTACCTGCCGAGTTAATAATCTCAGCTTAACGGGTTAGATACCTGGTATCGGGGCGGACGACCGCCTAATTACCGCGAAGCGGTAATAAATGATGTAGTTGTGTTTACCTTATAAATCAAACTAGATAATTATATTCAAAAAGCGAGTTTTGGTTAATATCCAAAGGGGGAAATGCAGAATTACATTAAAATCATAAAATTTAAATCAAGTATCCTCAGAAGAACAGCTATCAACCATTTGGAAAACGATTGCTGTTTTCGGCAGAGAATAGAACTTGTAATGTCCACATTTTATTTTATTTTTATCATTTTTAACGTCCGTGATCCTATAGCTATAGCCAAATCTCTAGCGAAAACCAGATTGGAGAAGGGGGAATCAAAAATTTAAACTAGACAAATTTAAAAGGGAAATTAATTAAATTAAAGACACCGAAAAAGAAAGTAGGTGGGGCTCTTAACCCTTTGAGCTCTGGTGGGTAAATTTCTTTAATATTCCAAATATCACATTGGCACCAGTATTTTGCTAAGAAAAAATTATGTTTACCGTATGCATAAAAAAAAAAAAAAAAAAAAAAAAAAAATCATTAAACATTTTTCAAATAAATTTGGGGGAATATTCCGGTTCCGATGTGACATTTTGGAATTAAAATTAAGTGGTAGAAGATTCTACCATCAGAGCTCAAAGGGTTAAGCTACCGAAAGTCCACAACTGCGTCGAGTTATTATTATTAACACATTAGCTGACCATTTGCATTAGATAAACTCGAATTTGAATCCGATTAACGTAATTCAGGCAAACTTTTCGCCATCTGAATATGAATCTAACATGTTAAATTGATTAGAATTTCATTTTCCAAATGTTTGTTATAAATTGTTAAATTATAATTTTTTATTAAATTTTGCTTAGACTATAAAACTAAATTGTTGGTTGTTTCAGACAAATTAATGACTGAACATAGATTGTCATTAGTTGTGTAGTGAATATAATATAATATACACAAATATATATTGAATATATATTGACAATTAAATATGTATTGATATTATATATTTAAGACAATTAATTCTTAATACAGTAGAACCCCGCAAATTCGGAACCCGATAATCCGGATCTCCGGATAATCCGGACCTCTTTGGGCCATTATTTTTTTCAAGTTTGGGAAGTGATTGGCTAATTTCCATAACTAGAAAAAACTTTTTCTGAAATATTTTCGGAAGAATTAAATAAAGTAAACATTTTTACTGTCTGTAAATATTCACTAACTTTAATATAAAGGTGATTTTCTGTAAGTATGTTTTATTGTATTTCATTTTTTTCTAATTCTCCGGGTAATCCGGATTTTCGATAATCCGGATCGGGTCTGGTCCCAGTTAATCCGAATTATCGGGGTTTTACTGTAATGTCAAATGTTGAATTTACAGCGAATGATGCAATCAAGCCTGTGGCGCAAGACAGTTGGCGCCTTAAAAACTTATCATTAAAAAGATATTAAAAAAGCAATCAGAAATAAGTGACCATACAGTTTGATGCTTAGGCTTCCTTTTAAGTTAAGTTAGAAGGTCAATTTCGAATTTCTTGATTCATTCCAAGAAACTCCGCCTATTTTTCTCGGATTAGCCAATCCAAATTTACCGACTTTTTCTGTACTCTTAATAGCCTCATCGTTTATCTCTATAAGAATAAAGACAATTCTCTTTTTTTATTGCTATCGTTTTAAAATTTTATTAATTTATTATAGTATATTTGAAATATTATGGTTAGACTATTTTTATGGATTCTTTAAAAAATGTGTTTCATAATTATTCACCAAAAGGGAGTTAATTGCATTGCAACTAGGGAAGACCTGACTTATGCGGGGGGCATACGGGGCAATTGCCCTAGGCCCCCCTTTTTAGCCCCCCACCCATGACAGTAATCAGGTGTTTCAGTAAAGGGTTCCAAATGCTTAAAAATGCCAAAAGGGACCGAAATTCATACATTTTCAAATATTTAGGAAGGGAATCTACCCCCACCCCCTTTCCCTCACTGTTTGCATTACTCCCTCCACCCATGCAAAACACAAACTATAGCATTAGAAAACTAAAAAAATTCTTTATTAATGTTTCCGCGTAACTTGACAAGTTAAAATAATAAATTATGACAAATTTTCAACCTTCTATTTTAAAGTACGTAATACGTTTTTTGTTGTTGTTGTTGTTGTTGTTTTCTACGTAGATAAGTAAGGTAAAAGTTTGCAGAGAAATGAGTCGACTAATTTATCATTTTTTCTATAATTATCAAACTGCCGAAAGCAAGTGAAGGGGAAAAAGGCATATTTTTGATGGGAATGAGTTCCGAATTTCAATTAATTACTCAGCCAATAATTAGAATTTTGAAATTCTGAATGTCAAGTGCATCATAAGACTCTTTGGGCTAGTGCCGCAAAAATTTTGATCCCCGTAAAATTTTGAAACCATAAAATTTCCGTTAAGCATCGCACACACACATACAGACAGTGAAACAGACATACAGACAGAGAGATTGGTTCTTTTATAAGTATAGATAGGCTGCTTTGCCTTCCTGTATCAAGGTAACATAAAAACCCTGATTTTTTAATTCCACATTCGAGGCAAAAATTTTTAGATAAAATGTAAAATTTAAAGTGATTTTATGTAAATAAAACTTAACAGTTATTACTGTAATTGCAAGTTTTCACGGTGTATTGCTTAAAAATTTGTATAAATAATTGCGTCTCCATTTTCTTTGTTTTTAAAGTGACCATTGGTGCTGCTTTCGAAATATACGGAATACATTGTGTTCGTTTCGCCAAAAATCGCAGAGAAATCATAGCCAGTTTTAGCCACATAATTTAGCACAAGTTATGTGCAAATTCCATTGAATAAACTGATTGTACCATGGAAGCAGAAATCATTTACAATTCTGTCCAGATAGTCATAATTTTGCTTCGGGATTTGCACGATTAATCAGAGTTTTAATTGTGAATTGGTGGTGCGGCTTCTGTGATTATTTTTTCACACCATATATGAACATGAATTATCCTTATTTATATTGTATTCACTGCCATTTGTTTAAACATAAAAAGATTAAACAAAAACATAATTTGCAGAACAAATTAAAAAAACAAAATTTATTTCCTGCTCTATTTAAGCCCGAGAAGGGACAGATATTAAGATATTTTATTTTTTTTTATTTCTACATTTAGTATTAAATTTTTGTATCAAATAATTTAAATTATGTGAACATTAAAAAAATAAAAATGAAATTCAAACAGTATGATACTTAAAACCCCTAAATCTTAGATTCTGTTCAAACGAAATTGAAATAAATCTTAGACCTTTTTCTGAACATTTGCTTTTGAGATGCGTCTATTCTTTTTATCTATACCTACCGTAAACATTATACAAAATCTGTAAAACAAATATTTGCAAGTTAAGTTTGTTAAAAAGTCTAACAAGGAAGGTCTCCATTGGGGGCATACTCAGAAGTTTTTGAAAAAAATACGAATTAAACTATTCATGTAGGCAATAAAGGATCAGTGAAAATTAGCGGCGGAATTACATTATTAGATATGTAAAAACATAAAATAGTTTGGAATAATTGGCGTGAAAAGCTGAAAGCGACGCGGGATTTGGCGAGCAGTGCATTTCCTCGCCAAAAGCAGATGATTTTAACGAATCTGAAAATTGATTTTAATTGACTTCACTGTTAAAAATCTGCAGCATTTACTGCAACGTCACTCCACTACTTTTACAGAATATCTCTCTTCTGACCAATGAGAATGCTCCATAGCACGGTGAATTGACTGTTTTCTATAAAAGCGGTGGAGTGCGCTGCAGAAAATGGTACAGATTTTTAGCGGTATCGTAGCTTGTGCAACACTGTTAAAAATCTGCTGCATTTTGCTGCAACGCACTCCACCGCTTGTATATAATATCTCTATTCCAACCAATGAGAAAGCTCCATTTCACGGCCAAGTAACCGTTTTCTATACAAGAAAGGGAGTGCGTTGCAACAAAATGCAGCAGATTTTTAACAGTGTATTTTTCAATTTGGAACAATTTTAATCAATTTAAATTGTGTTTTAAATGATAAAATATATTAATTTCATTTTGTTATAAGTACATATAAACGTATATGACAAAATTACACTTAAAGTAAAGTAAAAATGCAAAACTAAAATTACTTAAACTAAACTTATTTAAATAAAGCTAACATAGAAAGTTTTTTCTTTAAAAAGTATTCGAAGCGTAAAAGCGTATTTTTCAAAATTTCGTTTTTTCGCCAACCGGAGATAAATCGCCAAATAAACGAATTTTTTATTATTTTTTTACGGACGTTATAAGGAGGTTCCGCCGAAATTTTTTTTATAAACATATATAACTATATGAGAAGAACATTCTGTAATTTTTTCAGATTTTTCTGAGTATGCCCGTATGGAGACCTTCCTTGTAAGATTTATTTCAATTTCGTTTGAACAGAATCTAAGATTTAGGGTTTTTAAGTATCATATTGTTTGAATTTCATTTTTATTTTTTTAATGTTCACATAATTTAAATTATTTGATACAAAAATTTAATACTAAATGTAGAAATAAAAAAATAAAATATCTTAATATCTGTCCCTTCTCGGGCTTAAATAGAGCAGGAAATAAATTTTGTTTTTTTAATTTGATCTGCAAATTATGTTTTTGTTTAATATCTCAAGTTTTTTAATAACTACTGCATTCACATGAGCTCATTTCAAAATGAACTGAGGGTACCATCATCAGGATTTACTTTATGTGGTATCGTATCGCCATTACTGATGTAATTTACCCAGGGACAGAGCTAGAAGTGAACTATGGGGGGGGGGGGAGGTGTACATTCAAGAGAACGTCTGGGGTGCTCTCACTCTCTTCCTCTGACGCAAAAAATATATTAGTACACATTCACATTGTAAGTTCCATGTTTCTTATTAAATTGTTGTAATAGCTCCATTTTATGCTAAAAAAGAATATGGTGATGAAAAATATTTAGTGTATAACTAGTGTGTTGAGTGTATAACTAGTTCAAGATTAAACATCATGTTGGCTTCATATGTGCAAACAGGATGAGAGAGTGTTGAAGCACTTTAGTTACAATTTAGCAATTCTGCAAAATTGTGAAAGGGCCTCAAAATTAAATTAGATTTTTTAACAAAATTTTATTTGATGAAATACTAACTATTACGTTCTCCCCTACGTAGGAATTTCTGAATTATTTTTCCAGATCTATACCGATCATGATACCTAGACTCCAAAACCACCCCCAATTAAAAACTCTATTTATCTATCTCCGCGGTATCTTACGTAGATTTTCATTTCTCCACTGGGTTTTGCACAGATTTTCATTGATCCATTTCCAGATCGTTAACTTTTTTGTTTTATATCTAGAACTGAATTCTATACACGCTTCCTGTCTTGATACCAAATATTTCAAAATCTCTTTTTCATTTCCAATATGACGTCATAAATGTGTGCTTTTTAGCTCACAGGCTATCATAGCCTGAGAGCTTCTGTGCCCGCCCGTTCTGTATGTACGTGCGTACGTGCATAACGCGATAACTCATGATAAAAATATCCTATCCACTTGAAATTTTGTATACAGGCATATCCTGATAAGGCGCTTCCCTGATTAGTTTTTGGAGTTCATTCAATAAGTGTAAGAGGGGGAACGGGGGACTCATGCCCCTCCCCTTAATTAATATAAATGGGTTTTTCATGCAGAATAATCAGATTTCGTTCAAATCTCTGAATAGTTTTGGAAGTTTAATGGTTAAGTATAAAAGAGAAGGGGATAACTCCTCTTAAATTATATAAATGGGTTTTTATTAAGAATTTTCAGATTTGCTCTGAATTTTGGATATAGATTTTTTATATGATAAAGCATGTCCCTGATTAGTTTAGGGTGTTCAATGATTAAGTATAAAAGGGGGAAAGGGGAAGTTGTTTCCCCTCCTTTGATTTTTTTTTTCGATCGGAATAACCCTTGAAAATATAAGGCTGTAATGTGCAATTGGTATGCGTAGCCTGTGAGCTCAATGCCATCAGTTTAACTGGGCAGTATTCTTTTTATTAATTCTTAAAATCAATTTCACTTTTTACGGTGGAATCACGCAAAAATCAGATATTACTTTTTTCTTTGGCGAATTCTTTTCTTTTGAATCATGAAATCAAATTCGGCAGAAAAATCTCTTCTGCATGAAACTGATATTTATACTTAACAATCAGCATTGATACATTGCATCAGAAGTATAGTTCTAGACATTCACCTCTAGACAATATATTCCTCCAACAATACCTCAAGACATAATATCAATAAAATGTATTTTTTTTTTGTATTACGTCATATTTATTTATATTTTGTATTTCTTCACTTAGAAGATTCTTGATAAATTAATTAATGTTTGAATTAAAATTCTGCCCAAAATTGAAATTTAACTTCGACAGAACTTCAAACCGCTATCAGAGCTCTGGGCAGGGTTCAGCGTAGAAAATTTGGGGATAGATGTCATATATGCAACACATTGGCGCGATTGGAACAAAATGGATATTATATGCATCACATGCCAACCTGGCTATCGTTGTTTATTTACTAATAAATTCTATATTAATTCTTATCTTCTTTATTCTTTATTCTATAATTTTCTATTACTTTTACTTAAAAAAATTATATAGATCGTTTTGTTCTATAGTTATTAATAAACTTTTTTTCATTTATCACTATTTCCCTTTTTAAATATTAGAAAATAATTTAAAAATATATATGTGATATGTATTTGAAAACGAAATTTTCGCCAAATTGGCGTCAGAAAAAAATTGCGCCAACATGGTAAGTATTAGACCTCTGTGCATAAAGGTAACGCATTATGAATATTCCAAATGTGCTTAAATTTTATTACCTCATAGAGAGAGTGAATCAAAAGAGTTTTATAAAAATATTAACTTAAAGTATAAAAAACCAGCTATTTTTCAACAGAAACTCTTTGCGGTATTTTAAAAATTAAATCGTGTAGTGTTTTATCACTTTAAAATAATCGGAATAATGAATTTAATACAAGTTAATTCGGTATTTGGCTATCCCGTCAACCCATTCCGCGATTGTATAAGTCGCCAAACTAATAGCCCAATTTTTCTAAAACAAAAGTACAAATAAATGGGTAAAACACTAGTAAAAAGTGGAAATAAAATCATTTGATGACATTTCTAAATACGTATAGGTATTTAATGTCATTGAATGTGACATTCACGATCATCCATTACTGGCATTTAATCTTATAGTTTGGCGATAGTTTTTTGGTCGACGACGGCATAACCAAGAAGTACCGTTGATTTAAAATTGATTTTATCCAATGATTAATTATTTGTAAAATTACAAATTTAAGCACGATTTTAAAAAATCACCAAATCGGGAATTAAAAAAAAATATATGTAAACATTATTGTTTATACTTGTTTACATTGGATTTGAATATTTAGGTTGATAGAATCGGCGATTTTATTGCAGTGCCGAAAAGTCTTACACCAAGTGGTTGACAATTATGCGGTTTAGCCTTAAAAAATTGCTATGATTGAAGACCCAGTTCTGCAGATTTACTAGTCTCATTACATACCAAGGATGAAATATTATTATTATCAAATACTATTATTTTAAAAAATTTTTATTCACCTAAATTTATTTTGCTTTTCTTCGAACATATAAGACGAAGAAATTTTTAAAAATGTGGAATAAGTATGAAATCCCGGCGAAAATGTCATATACGCACTGGGTTTGGTGCAATTTTTTTCTGATGCCAATGTGTCAAAAAACTCGCTTTCAATTACCAGTTACATATATATGTTTAAGTTATTTTCTATTATTTTGCAGAGACAATAGGTAGAAAAAAGTTTAATTTGCTTTTTTCCATATTTCTTCAGTTAGAAGCTTCTTGATCAGTGTTTGAAATGTCCTTTTATTTTAAAAATCATGCTTCATTTTGCTTTCTGTTGACGATTCTTGTATTTGTACGAAATGTTTGCAAATCTCCGTTTCATTTCTAATATGACGTCGTAAATATACCATTTTTAATTCTTACAAAAATAAATAAATAAATAAATTTTATTTTTTATTTATCACGTAAAAATGATTAATTGCTACAGGAAATATGTCCATTGACCTCAGTATATTTTTTTGATTGGAGGGAATTATTTTTTAAACAATTAGATACTTTGAAGAAAATTTGTGGAAGCGCGTACAAAATGTGGGAAAAAGTCTAGTAAATAACTCGTTCAATGTTAAATTCCGTATTAAAATAACATTACAAAGTCACACTGGAAATAAATAAAGCATAGCACTGCCGTGCTATGCTTTAATTATTTACATCGCAAATACTCATGTAGCGTGCGCACTTTGATTTGTAAAATACATTCTGTAGGGAGAAAATGATGCGCATGCACGAAAAAATACAATTTTTCATGAGTGGTGGAAATAGCATTTAAAAAGTTTCACAGTAAAACAATCCTTTCTATCTCACATTTGAACTATTGGTGTAAAGCATTTCCTCTACAATAATTTTTACTTGCTTAATTTTAATCAAATTTACATCTTAAAATAATTATAGCAAACGGATTAGTACTTCGACATGGATCAGCGGTGTAATAAAACTGAAGAGCGAAAACGAAAAGAGAAAAGAAAACAGATTAGGATCCATTACATGAAGAGAATCCACTTCAGATACTACATTCGTCGAGTTTTCATGAAATGTGGAGGGAATACAAGCCTTTCAGCAGATGCAGTAACTGTGATTGACAATATGATCTGGGATTTGTTCCATCAACTAGCAACTGAAGCTAAAGATCTCATGGTGTATGCTGGAAGAAGAACCCTAATGATGCCGGATATAAATAATGCAGTACATTTGCTCTTCAGAGGTAAAATTGCCGATCATTCAGCCGGAAATGCACGGCTTGCTGTTCTCGATTATGTAGAAAATGCCCGAAAAAGAAGAGAAAACAGAAAACAAGGAATGATCCAGTATATGAAGAGAATCCACTTCAGAAATTACATTCGTCAAGTTTTCATGAAATTTGGAAGAAATACAAGCCTTTCCTTAGATGCAGTAGCTGTGATTGATGATATGATTTGGGATTTGTTTAATCAAATAGCAACTGAAGCTAAAAATCTCAAGATGTATGCTGGAAGAAGAACCCTGACGGTGTCGGATATAATTAATTCAGTACATTTGCTCTTCAGAGGTAGAATTGCCGTTCATGCAGTCACAAATGCACGATTGGCTGTTCTCCGCTATGTAAAAACACCAGAAGAGGAAGAAAATTCTTAATATTGTAAAGCAATGTCTGTTATTAAAAGATGAAAATTTTTCTGATAAAACAAGGTATAATGACTTGTCTGTTTAATTTGATTACAATAACATTGAGTAGAATGTATCGCTGGTATGTTTATTCTTAATTAACAAAACAGTTCTGTAAAAAGTTGATCATAAACGAATCTAATTACTGCATAAATGTTTGTTTTATTTTTAGCAATAGACTTTGATAAGATGTACAACTTTTCATAAATCATCTAAAATATATTATTTAATTTTACTTGCGATGAAAGTTAAAAAATGTATTTGTTCCTTTTTAAACAAAATTAGCTTTGTAAGAAACCTCACGAAAAACGAATACAATTATTACATGAATGTCGTTCTATTGCCCTGATAGGTTTAGTTAAAATATATATTCTTTTGCTTTTCGCCATTTCTTCCATTGCATTTAATTGTCAATATTTTCCATCAATTATTCAATGGTTAAATTTCAGCAATGTTTCCATCGCTTTTAATACCTTTGTTCAAACTAGTTTCGTTACTACTAGATTATATCGTCGACCAGTTTAGCTAAATTATACAAATCGTCAAACTATTCGCCAAATTATACAAATTGACATAATTTTTATTTTAAATTACGAAAGAACAAACAAATTAATAAAACTTTAATAAGAATACAAATAAAACTTCACATTAAAAATCACTTGATGGCGTAAGCACGTGTTATTAGTTTGATTTTGCGTGAATGTGAAATTTACGATCATCTATTATTGAAATTTAATCTTTTAGTTTGACGATAGTTTTTTGGTCGACGGATAAACCAAGAGGTGTCAAAGTGCCGTTTGTGTCAGTCCTCAAACTATAAACTAGACAGAGAAAAAATATAAAATCGTTTGGTATCAATTGCCGGAAATTCCTTTCATTTGCGGTTCATTGCATTGTTGTTTGGCGAGAAACTCACAAGGAAGGTCTCCATACGGCTATACTCAGAAAAATCTGAAAAAATTACAAAATGTTCTTCGCATGAGGATATATACAATTATAAAAAAAAATTTGGCGGAACCTCCATACAGCGTGTGTAAAAAAATAATGAAAATTTCGTTACTTGGCAATTTATCACCGGTTGGCGACAGAATGCAGTTTGAAAAAATACTTTTTTATGTCAAATACGCTTTAAAGACAAAAAAGTTTCATGTTGAACTTGTTTAGGTAAATATAATTTAAGTAACTTTAATTTTGACAGTTTTAGTTTGTTTTAAGTATAATTTTGTTTTATCGACATTAATATGTATTTATATTAGAATTTAAGCATCAAAATTTGCAATTTAAAACGAAATTCATAATTTAAATTCATTAAAATTGTTTCAAGTTCAAAGTCCAATTGAGCATTATCAAGTCAATTTCGTTGTTATGAAAACATCTGGCTTTTTAATTTTGAATACGCTTACATGTATGACAATAATTTTTTTCTATATGAATTTTTTGTATAGAAAAATATTTTTCCAGTGATAAATTAAAAACTATAGCAACAAACATTCTATATATGCAATACCAGATATATATATTACAAATTTAAAATTTTTTCTCCAAAACTAACCTTTATACTATCTTAATTTTCTTATAATAATATTCCGTACTTACTTCAAATTATTAAATTAAAATCTTGTTTCTAAATCTAATCTGTTAATCCTTATGCAGACGATATAAATTCTTAATTTGCCTTAAAAAACATTATTCCAGTATGCGTAAATTTAAAAAGATGGCTCTAAATTAAAAATATTCTTAATTAAAACTTTATTTCTTAATATTCCAAATAAAACTAATTTCTTCTATGTTTTTATCAACCCTTTTTAAGAAAGTCTTATTAAATTTATTCCAAAACCATACCTTTCAAAAAATATCATTATTTTATTTTATCTATTTATTTATTTTTCCTACGTCAACCTTTGATGTGTGCATATTAATAAATTCATTTCTTTTCTTTTTCTCTTAAAATTAATCATTTATAAAAATCGTCTGCGTAAGATATTTAAAATTCTGAGTCAATTATAAATTGGTTAAATAATATTTTTTTTAAATAAATTTATCGTCTGTTTAAAAATAGCCTCGTAGCTGGACAAGAATTCTGTTTACATAAAAGAATGATGGTTTGAGGTTACAGAATGTTCCAGTACTTTCTTTTTTAGTTTAGAAGGTGGAAGTCTCGAGATGAGAGAGAAGATTTCTTGGGTTGCTTCTTCGATGAGGACAGCTCGCTGAAATAATGATGGAATTTTTGCAAAAGGAGCTTTTCCTTCCTCATTATTACGAATTTAATAAATGAATTTACAGCAGCCCATGACTAATTATTGGATCTTCTACATTTATTATTTTATTTTGTTTTTTCCCTCGGTTGCCATGACTGTGTGTTTCTTTTTAACCAGTGGAAATAATTCGAGTTCTCCTTAAATCGTCACAACTAATCGAAAAGTCCGACAGGATTATTTATCTGTGCTGCCGTTTTTGGATATTTAAAGAAAATTGCTATGGAACGAAGTGATAATAAAAACTGTGGATCGCTGAATAATTTGCCCGTCATTATTGGATGTGTTCTTGTACAAAAACTGCCATAGTCTCATGATTTCTGGAGTGACAAAAACAGAGGAATTGTTCCTGTAAAGTGCTTTGAGTCGGTTTGATTTTCCTGAAGCCATGATTTCTTGAATGACTGCAGAAAAGGAGATTTTCTTGATTAAGATTTTCAAATCTATGATGAAAAAGAAGAAAAAAAAATAATAATTACAAGACCATTTCTTGTAAATTTGTGAACAGACAAATATTTTTCGAGATAGTTGTGCACAATAGGATTTCGGTGAGATTTTTTTTTTCGTAGTATTTTAATTATTATTATTTGTATACTTTTTATGTATTTATTTAAATTAATTATTCTCTGTTTGTCAGGTTTATTTATTTGATTATTTGTCTGTGAATTTTATTTACTTACCTATTTATGCGTATTATTATTATCATTATTATTTGTTGGAGATTGAAACATTTTTATTCTTAAGGATTTAATTGAGGAGTATGATGTTTTTAAGATATTTACTGTTACTTATTAAGACTATTATGATATTTTTATGCACGATTAAAGGCAAGTTTGTAATAAAAATGAAGTATAAAAGAATTTAGAACTCAAGTTTATTTCAAAAAAGTACATTTTCTAATTTATTGATATTTGTTTGTTATCAAGAAATAGTCTCAGAATGCAGTATTTTCATGATAATGTTCCTACAACTAGACATTTGAGCTGAAAATTAAGTTAACATTTATGTTTTCCCTTTTATTTGTTAGAATTTCTGGTTACAGTGAGCTTTGGTTCCCGGATTCTTATAATTTATTTAAATTCAGTAAGAAAGATGGAACTGTGCAAGGCTGTTGCTAGAATTTTGACTGATAAATATGATTAATTTTTTCAGTAAATTTTGTGATTTTAAGTAAGAAATTACCTATAATTAAAATTTTTGAATCTGTTTATGATCTATAAATTAATAGAATTAAAAGTTGATCCCAATTTAAGGTATATCTATGATATTTACAATTTCTGTTTTATTAGATAAAATTTCTGGTTAAAGTTAGCAGCTAAATATAGTTATAATTTTCACGATAATTTTGATTCAGATTTTTAAAATGGAGGGTAATGGTTTTGTGTGAGGCAGTTAAAATGTATACAACTCCAGTAGACAAAGCCCTCAAAATTGCGAAAGCGCGAACTCATGAATTTCACCTTAAAAGTAAAAGGCTCTATGATCGAAATTTTGTTGAATGCCCATTAAAAATACAAGACTCTGTAATTTATGAAGAATTTAAATACCCTAACACTCGAAAATTAGAACCTACTTTCTCTGGACCATATAAAATTATAAATAAACTTTCTGATGTAACTTATGAAATAGATAAATTTAATTACGAGACAGGACAGAATTCCGTTATTGTGCATGTTTCTAAATTAAGACCCTATTTTTCACCCGAAGATTTTAAACTGTTTCATGAGCAACCCAAAAAACAAACAAAATCTCAGATACAATCACAATCACTAGATCAAACTAAAGTCAAGACAATAGATTAAATTTTAATTCTTATTCTTTAAATAGTTTATCACCATAATTTTCAACATTAGCAGGTATGTTCTTGGAGGCCTACAAGAATATTACTTGTTTTTGGGAGTTTTTGGGGTTAAATTGGGCTCCTTATGCAGGCATAAGGTGAACACTTTGATTGTAAAAGCTTTCAAATTGATGTTGATAAATTAAATTTAAGGGTGTTTAAGTCTAACTATATTTACTCATGTATTTGACCTTAGTATTATTCTATTTATTCAGCAGATATTTATGTTATAACAGTTATAAAATCTAATGATTCTACTCAAACCTATAACATAATATGTGATTTTCAGTGATTGTGAAAACTACAGCTATTAAAAGTTTTTCAAAAAAGCACACTATTTTTATTTCCATTTCTCAATTAAGAATGACACCTTTTATTCCTATTTGTATTCTATTATTGAAGTTTATAAACCATGTGTAGATAAAACATTATTCTACATTTGACATTTGAGAACTTATAACCAAATTTGACAATTTTGTAAAAGAGTATCAGAGAGGAATTATTGTAAGGAAATACTGGTTGAGAGTCCATTTTCTAAATAGTTAGATTTAATTTTATTTGGATTTTGGAATTATTATGATTTTTTTTATTTATACTTTCGGCTAGCAAAAAATACTTTCTTATGCTATTAGAAGAAGATAAGAAAATTATTTAGTTGCTATGTAATTATTTTTATCCTCAACCAGTTTTTTCCCTATCAATAATAAACAAATAGTGATATTTTCTTTTGATTATACTCTTGTTTTACTATTATTATTATTATTATGATTTCTATAATGAAGTTTAGTATTAATTATACTCTTATTGAAAAATATTAGGATATGGAGTCTTATTATATTATTACTTATTATTGTTGTTATTGTCATTATTTAAATTTTTCTATATTATTTATTATTGATATTGAGAGTGATGCTATTTATTATTGAAAAATTGATATATTACTGAAAGATGTTGGATCCAATATAACATTAAAACCAAAGATTAAACTAGGTTTGAAGATTTTTATTAAAGAGACTGTATTCAGAGAACATTGGAAAAGACTCTTTTATACATACTATTGAAAGACTTGTTTCATTTAAAGGACTTATTTAAAATAAACTATGCATTAAGTCATTGTAATTATTTAAACTTCCATGAGAACGAATTTTTATTGTTTTTATTATATTTTTATCTCTTGCTTATTAATATTCATAACTTATTTACTGTTATTATATGTATTATCTCCTCTGCACTTACAAATGGTAAGTGATGTTGTAACATTATTGTATTTCTTTCAGGGAAATGCTCCTACCTAAATTTAATTCAGAATTATTTTCTCTTAACTATTTTATTTTAATTGCTAATATTTTTTATATATTGCGTTAATTTTCTTTTCTTCCATCTCTTGGCTTCCTGAGTTTGACAGTTTTATTCCAAAATTTAACTTTTCTAAATTATTATATTTCTGTTGTCTGAACTTGTAGTTTTATTTAACTATCAATTTCATACAAAGTCTTGGGGAGGGGGGATAATATTACAAATTTAAAATTTTTTCGCCAAAACTAACCTTTATACTATCTTAATTTTCTTATAATAATATTCCGTACTTACTTCAAATTATTAAATTAAAATCTTGTTTCTAAATCTAATCTGTTAATCCTTATGCAGACGATATAAATTCTTAATTTGCCTTAAAAAACATTATTCCAGTATGCGTAAATTTAAAAAGATGGCTCTAAATTAAAAATATTCTTAATTGAAACTTTATTTCTTAATATTCCAAATAAAACTAATTTCTTCTATGTTTTTATCAACCCTTTTTAAGAAAGTCTTATTAAATTTATTCCAAAACCATACCTTTCAAAAAATATCATTATTTTATTTTATCTATTTATTTATTTTTCCTACGTCAACCTTTGATATGTGCATATTAATAAATTCATTTCTTTTCTTTTTCTCTTAAAATTAATCATTTATAAAAATCGTCTGCGTAAGATATTTAAAATTCTGAGTCAATTATAAATTGGTTAAATAATATTTTTTTTTTAATAAATTTATCGTCTGTTTAAAAATAGCCTCGTAGCTGGACAAGAATTCTGTTTACATAAAAGAATGATGGTTTGATGTTACAGAATGTTCCAGTATTTTCTTTTTTAGTTTAGAAGGTGGAAGTCTCGAGATGAGAGAGAAGATTTCTTGGGTTGCTTCTTCGATGAGGACAGCTCGCTGAAATAATGATGGAATTTTTGCAAAAGGAGCTTTTCCTTCCTCATTATTACGAATTTAATAAATGAATTTACAGCAGCCCATGACAAATTATTGGATCTTCTACATTTATTATTTTATTTTGTTTTTTCCCTCGCTTGCCATGACTGCGTGTTTCTTTTTAACCAGTGGAAATAATTCGAGTTCTCCTTAAATCGTCACATATATATATGTATACACACACACAGACACACACACACACACATATATATGTATATAATATATTAAACTTGGTACTTACGTATTAACGCCACCGCAGCAGAAGTTGCGCTAATGAACGAATAAAGATCAATCTTGTTGTTCGCACGCGCACAAAAAATGTTCTCAAAAATAAGCAAAAAAAGTACTAAGAAAGTACTAAAAAGCACTATAGCACTAAAAAAACACTAATGCACTAAAAAGCACTAACAAAAGGCATCAAAAATAAGCAAACAACAAGGCAACAAGGAATCAAAAAGATAACTGCGTGCGCATGTGAAGAGCAATATTGCTCTTTATTGGTGCATTAGTGCAACTTCTGCTGCTGTGGCGTTAATACATAAGTAGGTACTTACGTATTAACACCACCGCAGCAGAACTTGCACTAATGCGCCAATAAAGAGCAATCTTGTAGTTCACACGCGCACAAAAATAATGGCACCAAAAAAGAGAAAAAAGAATTAAAAAGCACTAAAGCACTAAAAAATGACGTCAAAAATCAGCAAACAACAAGGCAACAAGGAAGCCAAAAGATAACTGCGGTGGCATTAATACGTAAGTACCCATAAGTACCTTAAACTTTTTCATTGTTTATGTTTAAATTCATTGAATAGTATTTACACGCATTCTAAAAATCTAGCAGTTTTCAGTTGCATTAAATCGTTTGCTTTTGGCGAGGAAAAGTGCTGCTCGCCTTATTGCGTGATATTCACGCCAAATATTCTAAAGTTTTATATATATATATATATATATATATATATATATATATATATATAATTTTTATTGTGATTCCGCCGCTAAATTTGACTGATCCTTTATTACATACATAAGTAGCTTAATTAGCATTTTTTTTAAAAGTTTTGAGTATGCCCAGTATGGAGACCTTCCTTGTAAGTCAAGTTTCTATGATATCGTCTGTTATACAACCAGATGAATTTTGCTTCTAAATCGTATTCATCAATTAAATTATTTTTAATTTATTGCAAACTTACTTTATAAAAAAAACGATCTCTGTAAAAAAACGTTTTAAAGGATATTTGACTGACTTATGTCTGTCTGGTGAATACGAATATGAGAGATGCATAGTTGAAATTTGAAAAGATGAAAATGATATCGTTTAGATTTCATGGAGAAAATATTCTATGATCGTATAAAAGTGAAATAAATTTTGCTGTTTTTTCATTCCGGAAAGCCGGGCATTAAAGCCTTAATTAAAAACTTCATCTTAATTGAAAACTGATCTTTATTATGTATACGATTAAAGTTTAATTTGTCAATAATTTAGACAATTGAATTTTATAGAAATAGTACTTTGGTAACTTTAAGCTAAAATAATTTTCGTTTGAGAATTAAATTAACACTAGACCGTCCAGCTAGTGTCAATTTGGCACTAATCAAATTATAAAATGTCGATTCAAACCAGAATTTTTTTCATAAAATTTGCTAAATTTTTACTAGAGAAAACTCGGTTAAATAAAAAATTAAAAATATTTTGAATAAAAATTCTGGTGTTAAAATGTTTTTATTAAGATTCGATAAAACTTCCGGATATTCTGATGAATTTTATAGGTTTATTATAAAATCAATGAAACTTTTTTTTAAGAATTTTCTTTCGTCGAAATTCGAAGGATTCTATTGTGTGATTTAAAAAATAATTTTCAAGCATGAAATATTATTTAATTTATCGTTACCTCTTAAAGCTCAATCAAGAAAAATTAATCTGATAACTCTCAAAAAACACATAGAGTTCAGAATTTTTTTACGTCATATATTCCATACAAAAAACCTTTTGCTATGAATAAATAAAAAATAAAGTAACATGAGCAAAACACCAAATGTAGTTTAACTATGCAGTTTTAAAGCTTTGAAATTATCAGAATGTAAAAAAATGCTGTAAAACTACGAAATCATGGCCTTATAAAACTCTCAATATGCGGCTAATATAAAAAAAACGCCTTTGATAAATTTCGAAACTTTTTTTTTTTTTTTTTTGTATAGTTCATATTTTTCGTATGAAAATGCTTTTTTATTGTTAGTGGGCAATCTAAAAAATATATTGCCTGTAAACAAATTATTAGTTTCTAATTTTTTTAAAATGATTGTCATCTATATTGTATTACTCGGAAAGCCAGGGTACAGCCCCCTAGTTATTTTAAAACTTTCTTTCTGAAGTATTCCTACGTATCCAAAGTCTCATAAAATTTTCTAAATTTAAAATTCTATTAACACATTGAGTGCCACGTCAGTCACCGGTGACTGGCACTGAACTTTCCAGTTAGGCCGCGTCAGTTATCGGTGACTTTCAGTCTAAAATATGATGTAAAACTAAAAATATATATATTATTTTAAATAATTATTGACAATTTATTTCAGTTTTACTTAACTTTTATTTATTACAGGATTATACTTTCTTATTAATTACTTAAAAGAATATAGACCTTTTTTTTTGTATCATATTTTACCTTGTCAGTTACCATGGGACTTAACGTGTTAAGGGAGATATTATAGACCAAGAGTCGACAGCATAAAAACCTAGAATACCGAGCACACACAAAAAAACTTTATTTTATGGAAGAATATCTAATGATCTATGTCTGCCAGAAGCTAAGTGGCAAAAATTTATAGGCCAAAAATTTATATCCCTAGTGGTTTACTCGAAGTTTATCATTGTGTTTGCTGTACAATCAGTTCGCATCTTTAATAACACGGCAAACACATTGATAAACCTACGAGTAAACCATTAGTGGTATTAATTTTTGGCTTATATACCACTTCGCTTCCGGCAGACATAGATCATTAGATTCCCCTGCTACTAGTTTTCCATAAAATAAAGGGTTTTTTTTTTTCTTTTGCTCGATACCTTAAGTTTTTGTACTGACAGCTATTGGGCTATTATTGAAACATTGATTTGTTTTAAATTTTAATGACAATTCTATAACTAGTCTTTGGAGGCAACCGTAATATTTACCCATCATGGATAAGAATAACTAGCAGGGGTGACCGAGCTCAGCTCGGTCAAAATTAACTTTGTGTTCAACTCGATATAGTATTTTCCCTGTATCATTCACTCTATATTATTACTGTAAAACATGTTAATAATAGTATTATTTACAAAAACAATCAATAAGGAAACTATGTTTGTACGCACATGTTCATAAATTTTACTTTATTTTAAAATTTACAACGAAAGGACATCAATCCAAATCACTTTATTAGCTCGACTCTGATTAGTTTAACTATGCATCTCGAATACTATTGAGAATGTGCAAGAAATTTCTTCACATTCTGAAAGACAATATTTTTTGTCAGATATAGCCAAACTTGGACACATTCTTTCATTTGGTGCCAAATATGTGTTTTGGTTTCGTAATCTTAATAGTCGATTTTTCGGCCAAATTTAGCCAGTATTTTGTCAAATATTGCCAACTTATTGGCTTTTGCCATATTCTCGTGATCCTGACCCTTATTACCCAAATGATTCACTAATCAAATGTGATCAAACATGTGACTTAGCTCAATGGTCTTCAGGTAATGAAAAACAGAAGAGTTTAAAATGAATCAAAATCGTTTAAGGCATATTTTTAGGTAGCTTTCATTACAAAAAGTAAAAAGCTACCTATTGCAGCCGTCCGGAGGAAAGCACTTCCGGAAAATTTTGGTATATTTTCACCGATCATGACCCCCAGACCCCAAAACCACCCTCCGTTCAAATGTTGATATATATATATATATATATATATATATATATATATATATATATATATATACACAATTTTATTAAAACTATTCAATTAATTTTTAAAAAATGAAGAAACAAATAAACAGTTTTTTACAGACCAATGCGCAAAATGCTACAAAAAGAAATGTAAAAAATGTATATAACAAAACCAAAAGAAATTCCATATCCCCAAAATACATGGAAGTCTTCATCAGGGAGGCCCCTCCATGTAGGGGTAAATAAAGAGAAGTTTCTGAAAGGATGTAGGCTCATAAGCTAAATTACATCCTTAGCCCCCAACTTCTCAGATTTCAGAAATCAAACTCAAACCTTCAAAAATATTATAAATATATACAAAAATTTTATAAAAATACCAAAGGACAAGACCAAAAATTACACAAACAAAAAAGGAAAATTACCTACAAAACTAAATATAAAAAAAATAAAATTGTAAAATACAAACCCCCAGGAATACAAAACCCTCTTCAGCTAGTGGGGCCATTCACTAGCGCTTCAATCTCGCCCTAAATTGAAATCAAGCATCCGTAAGTAAAGAAACACTGAGACTCAGAAACTTTCAGTTAACATATAAGATGGATAACAGTTAACCATTAAAATCTTTTTTAAACCACTCATAGCCAATTCTAGATCTGTTTTGTTATTGCAAATCCTGCGGATCCTATTAACTTGTGAATACATAATATTTTTTAAAACTTTATTGCTAATACATGAAAACCAGTAAGTGAGGCTATTAACTTCAAAATTAAAATCTTTCCTTTTATCATAAAGTCCAATCAACCATTTTTCCTTGTTTTTCTTAATTTTAAGATCTAAGAAAGTAATTTGTTCACCATCATCGGTTCGGTTCAGGACGAGCTCTTTAGGGTAAATGTTAAGGCTTATTTCCTCAAAATTATTGCAGTTAAATACTATAAGATCGTCTACATATCTAAAGAAGGAAATATTATTGAAATTTTTTTCGTAAAAATATAAAAATAGATTAGAGAACGCACTTGAAAAACTTGTTCCCATTGGCACCCCCTTATTTTGTTTAAAGTAATTAATTCCATTAAATAAAACATTTTCAAATAGGCAAAACTTAATTAAATCAATCCAAAACTTCTTATCTACTTTTAAAACATATTCAAATTCAACATAAATATTTTCAAATACCTCCACAATCAAATTGTGAGGAATGCTGCCAAACAGATTCTCAAAGTCAAAAGTGTTTACAGAAGTAATTTTCCATGAGTTATCATTCAAAAAATCTAAAACTTTAAGGTTATTGCCAATGATTGTATTGCAATCAAAAGTTTCTATTTCCTTTAAAATTAAATTCAGCAAACCAAACAAAATTTTACCCGCTTTGCAATTATAACTATTAGTACCACAGGTAACGAAGCGAAATTTTACTGGTTTCTTATGAAATTTAACAGTCGCAAAAAGGTAAGGAAATACAAAGTAATTCCTACTAATTCCAAATTTTTTATCAAAATCCAAAATACGTTTTTTTATTTTAGAGGGGTTTTCAGTTAACGTTTTATAAGATTCATTACAGGTATATTCCTTCAAAAGAAGATTCCTATAGAAAACTTTACAAATTAAGGCAAAGTTACTACTTGCTTTATCAACAGTAGCAATAATAAACTGTTCTTTTAATTTAGCTATACTGGTTTTTAAATCGAAATTATAATGAAATTTTTTAGAACAACCCTTATTATAATAGTCTCTAAAAAACAAAAAATCTTTTTTAAATAATACCATAAACTTTAATTTCCATTCTCTAAAATCCTCAAAAGGCCAACTATATTTATATGAAACTTTTAAAATAAAGGCATCCAAATCCTTTTCCATAAATTCTATAATTTTAAGATTACTATAATTAAAGTTTAATCTAAATCCAGAACCCAAACTCATAATATTCCTTAACTGAACATCTTTTACAATATTTAAATCTCCTGAAACAATATGTCCAAAATCTGGATTAATATAATCTTTATAGCAGTCTAAATCACAGTAACAATCATCCCCTTTAATTAAATCAAGATTCTTACTATAATCATTATAGTTACAAATAAGATTTTTTAATGTCCTGTCATAACTATCAGTAATTCTAATTTTAAAGCTATTTTTAAGAGGGAAAAGGCTATTACAATCTTTCAGAATATTCTTAAATTTAATAGAATCAAAAATCTTATCTCTAAAACACAAAACAAAATTTTCAAGAGTTTCTTCACTTATAGATTTTATTTTATTTAAATCACTGAAACCAGTTTTATATTTAAATAAATCAATAACAATATCCTTTATATACTGATTTTTAAATTTATAACTATCAAACTTACTCCTCAAAAACCATTTAATAACTTTATTTTTTAATCTAAAAATTTTATTTTTTATTTCATTAATATCATAAAAATTAACATAATCTTTATTTACAGAATCAATAGTATCAAAAATATCTGCTTTAAATTTACTTTTTCCTTTTCCTCTACTCCCTCTCTTGTTAAATGTAAAAAAAGAATCCTTTAATCTAAATTTACTGAAACCGCAAAAATTACCCCTATTATTTAATGGTATTAATGTTGTTAATAGGGGTAATTTTTGCGGTTTCAGTAAATTTAGATTAAAGGATTCTTTTTTTACATTTAACAAGAGAGGGAGTAGAGGAAAAGGAAAAAGTAAATTTAAAGCAGATATTTTTGATACTATTGATTCTGTAAATAAAGATTATGTTAATTTTTATGATATTAATGAAATAAAAAATAAAATTTTTAGATTAAAAAATAAAGTTATTAAATGGTAATTGAGGAGTAAGTTTGATAGTTATAAATTTAAAAATCAGTATATAAAGGATATTGTTATTGATTTATTTAAATATAAAACTGGTTTCAGTGATTTAAATAAAATAAAATCTATAAGTGAAGAAACTCTTGAAAATTTTGTTTTGTGTTTTAGAGATAAGATTTTTGATTCTATTAAATTTAAGAATATTCTGAAAGATTGTAATAGCCTTTTCCCTCTTAAAAATAGCTTTAAAATTAGAATTACTTATAGTTATGACAGGACATTAAAAAATCTTATTTGTAACTATAATGATTATAGTAAGAATCTTGATTTAATTAAAGGGGATGATTGTTACTGTGATTTAGACTGCTATAAAGATTATATTAATCCAGATTTTGGACATATTGTTTCAGGAGATTTAAATATTGTAAAAGATGTTCAGTTAAGGAATATTATGAGTTTGGGTTCTGGATTTAGATTAAACTTTAATTATAGTAATCTTAAAATTATAGAATTTATGGAAAAGGATTTGGATGCCTTTATTTTAAAAGTTTCATATAAATATAGTTGGCTTTTTGAGGATTTTAGAGAATGGAAATTAAAGTTTATGGTATTATTTAAAAAAGATTTTTTGTTTTTTAGAGACTATTATAATAAGGGTTGTTCTAAAAAATTTCATTATAATTTCGATTTAAAAACCAGTATAGCTAAATTAAAAGAACAGTTTATTATTGCTACTGTTGATAAAGCAAGTAGTAACTTTGCCTTAATTTGTAAAGTTTTCTATAGGAATCTTCTTTTGAAGGAATATACCTGTAATGAATCTTATAAAACGTTAACTGAAAACCCCTCTAAAATAAAAAAACGTATTTTGGATTTTGATAAAAAATTTGGAATTAGTAGGAATTACTTTGTATTTCCTTACCTTTTTGCGACTGTTAAATTTCATAAGAAACCAGTAAAATTTCGCTTCGTTACCTGTGGTACTAATAGTTATAATTGCAAAGCGGGTAAAATTTTGTTTGGTTTGCTGAATTTAATTTTAAAGGAAATAGAAACTTTTGATTGCAATACAATCATTGGCAATAACCTTAAAGTTTTAGATTTTTTGAATGATAACTCATGGAAAATTACTTCTGTAAACACTTTTGACTTTGAGAATCTGTTTGGCAGCATTCCTCACAATTTGATTGTGGAGGTATTTGAAAATATTTATGTTGAATTTGAATATGTTTTAAAAGTAGATAAGAAGTTTTGGATTGATTTAATTAAGTTTTGCCTATTTGAAAATGTTTTATTTAATGGAATTAATTACTTTAAACAAAATAAGGGGGTGCCAATGGGAACAAGTTTTTCAAGTGCGTTCTCTAATCTATTTTTATATTTTTACGAAAAAAATTTCAATAATATTTCCTTCTTTAGATATGTAGACGATCTTATAGTATTTAACTGCAATAATTTTGAGGAAATAAGCCTTAACATTTACCCTAAAGAGCTCGTCCTGAACCGAACCGATGATGGTGAACAAATTACTTTCTTAGATCTTAAAATTAAGAAAAACAAGGAAAAATGGTTGATTGGACTTTATGATAAAAGGAAAGATTTTAATTTTGAAGTTAATAGCCTCACTTACTGGTTTTTATGTATTAGCAATAAAGTTTTAAAAAATATTATGTATTCACAAGTTAATAGGATCCGCAGGATTTGCAATAACAAAACAGATCTAGAATTGGCTATGAGTGGTTTAAAAAAGATTTTAATGGTTAACTGTTATCCATCTTATATGTTAACTGAAAGTTTCTGAGTCTCAGTGTTTCTTTACTTACGGATGCTTGATTTCAATTTAGGGCGAGATTGAAGCGCTAGTGAATGGCCCCACTAGCTGAAGAGGGTTTTGTATTCCTGGGGGTTTGTATTTTACAATTTTATTTTTTTTATATTTAGTTTTGTAGGTAATTTTCCTTTTTTGTTTGTGTAATTTTTGGTCTTGTCCTTTGGTATTTTTATAAAATTTTTGTATATATTTATAATATTTTTGAAGGTTTGAGTTTGATTTCTGAAATCTGAGAAGTTGGGGGCTAAGGATGTAATTTAGCTTATGAGCCTACATCCTTTCAGAAACTTCTCTTTATTTACCCCTACATGGAGGGGCCTCCCTGATGAAGACTTCCATGTATTTTGGGGATATGGAATTTCTTTTGGTTTTGTTATATATATATATATATATATATATATATATATCTGATTTTTGTCATGCGATAACTAACGTATTTATGAACCGATTTGAATGAAACTTGGTATGTACATAGTACATACAAATGTCTCGACCGAGTTCGTTGGCCAGCATCGTCCACCATTTTGTTTCAAAATGGCGGCCATTTTAAATTTTTAAAAAAATTTAAAATTTAAAAATGCGAAAAAATTAAAAGTTGAACAATATTTTTCTTTTACGTGTTAGAACTTAAAACAAAGATTCCAGAACACTTTTTATTTTGTCTATATCTTAAAAAATGATTGAGTTATAGCACTTTGAATTTTTCTTATGGCTGACATTTTGAAACGATCTGATTTTGTCATGTGATAACACGCGTATTTATGAACCGATTTCAATGAAACTTGGTATGTACATAGTAAATACAAATGTCTCGACCGAGTTTGTTGGCCAGCATCATCCACCATTTTAATTTTTTTTTAAAATTTTAAATTTTAAATTAAATGCAAAAAAATTAAAAGTTGAAAAATATTTTTCTTTTATGTGTTAAAACTTAAAACAATGATTCCAGAACACTTTTTGTTTTGTCTATAAATTTAAAAAAATGATTGAGTTATAGCACTTCGAATTTTGCTTATGGCTGACATTTTGAAACGGTCTGATCTGAACAATCCATCATGTTGCTTTAAAATGGCATACACTTTATGATATCGTGGAATTTGATGACTCTCTAAATCGCTTAAAATATAACCAGGTTGAATAAAAGATAATTTCTAAAAATTCCTATTAATATTCAGTCTTGACAAAAACTAGTATTCAATCTTATAAAATCACTAATTTTATAAGATTATTTCCACTAATTTGAGCTTAGTATTTTTGAACAATGTAACTTACTTTAAAATAAATAAATAAATGTATAAGTATATGAAAGTTACCTCTTCCTCCCGGCATTGCCGGAAGGACTTTAAGTAAAATTAGCTTGACAGCATTCAGCAATGAAGCGATGTGACCCATTAATATAATTTTGTTTGATATGCAACTCAGCCCAATACTCTTCTCGTGACAAAAGACGTTTCGTTGCAAAATTTAGGTAAAATTGATTGAGTCGTTGTTATATATAATTAGAATAACCCGAACCCTTTAAGACATAAAATGGCCCACTAATTGAATTGTTACGAGCATGTGTCATAGCTCAGTGGTTTTCTCTTGCCCGAAAACGATATAATAAAAAGTATACTCAAAATGGTGAAAACAATTTTCTAGATAAAATTAGCATGGCCCACAAATGACCCTTATATCGAAATCTCTCGAAAATGTTACCTAGCTCAATAATTTTTGAGTGCCGAAAAAAGTTAGATACAAAATTTAGATAAAATCGATTGAGCCAATTTTTAGGTATAAATAGTTTGACCTTGACCCATTATGACCCAAAATGACTCATTAATCGAATTTTCTAAAACATCTGACCTAACCCAATGATTTTCATGTGTCCGAAAACGATAGAATATAAAATTTAGTAGAAATTGCGCGAGACATCGTCTAGATAAAATTAGAATAACCCGAAAGTGACCCCCTGATCGAAATTTCTCGTACATGTGACCTAGCCCAATGATTTTCTCGTGCCAAAAATATGCTCTATACAAAATTTCGTTAAAATCGATTCACCCGTTCTTCAGATATAGGGCAGTTGCAATCAGCTGATTTACTTTTCATCCGCCAATCAAATGCTGGCGATTCACCTCCTGCCACACCCATAATCCTCTCAGCTACCAATCACAATGATTGTTTGACCTCCAATGGTCGATTTGTGACGTCTTAGGAAACTGCCCTATAGCTTGACCATGACCCATCATGACCCACAAATGACCCTTATAATCAAAATCTCTCGAACATGTGACTTAGCCCATTAGTTTTCTCGTGTATAAGTATTGTTACACACAAAATTTCGTTAAACTCGATTCTGCCGTTCTTTAAATATAAATAGCTTGACCCAGACCCTTTATGACCCATTAATCGAAATTTCTCGATCATGTGACCTAGCCCAATGATTTTCTCGTGCCAAAAAAATGTTGTATACAAAATTTCGTTAAAATGGATCCATATATTCTTTAGATATAGCCTGACATGACCCATTATGACCCATCATGAGCCATAAATAACTTTTATAAACGAACTCTCTCAAACATGTGAGATAGCCCATTACTTTTCTCGTGTCAATAAACTGTTACATACAAAATTTCATTAAATTTGATACTGTCTTACTTTAAATATAAATAGCTTGACCCAGACATTTTATGACCCAAAATGACTCAGTAATCGAAATTTCTCGAACTGAGACCTAGCCCAATAGTTTTCTCGTGACAAAAAAATGTTGTATACAAAATTTCGTTAAAATAGTACCTCCTGTTCTTTAGATATAGCTTGACCATGACCCATTATGACCCATCATCACCCACAAATGACTCTTATAATCGAAATCTCTCGATCGTGTGACTTAGCCCATTAACTTTCTCGTGTCAAAAAAATGTTACAGTCAAAATTTCGATGAAATTGATTCTGCCGTTCTTGAAATATAAATAGCTTGATCCAGACCCTTAATGACTCAATATGACCTACAATTTTTTTTTTCTCGAACATGTAACCTCGCCCAATGTTTTTCTCGTGCCCGAAAACCATAAAATGCAATTTTTAGTCAAAATTGCCTGGCAAAATCGCTAGATAAAAATAGCATGACCCATAATGACCCCAAAAATGACCCACTAACCGAATTTTCTCGAACATGTTACGTAACCCAATGTTCTTCTTGTAATCCAAAACGATAAAATATAAAATTTGGTCAAAATCGTTAGAGCCGTTTTTTAGATAAAAATGGATTGACCCATAATGACCCCAAAATGACCCACTAATCAAAATTTTTCGAACATGTAACCCAGCCTAATAGTTTTCTCGTGCCATAAAACGATTGGATACAAAATTTCCTTAAAATCGATCCAGATATTCTCTAGATATAAATAGCTTGATCCTGACCCATTATGACCCAACAATCGAATTTTCTCGAACATATGACCTAGCCCAATGGTCTTCTCGTGCCCGAAAATGGTAAAATCCAAATTTTTGCTAAAATCGTTAGAGCCGTTTTTGAGATAAAATTTACACACACACACACACAATTTTTGCTCGCATTATAGTATAAGACTAGCATGGGAGACCGAGCTTAGCTCGGTCAAAATTAACTTTGTGTTCAACTCGATATAGTATTTTCACTGTATCATTAACTCTGCATTATTACTGTAAAACATGTTTATAATAGTATTATTTAGAAAACAATCAATAAGAAAACAATGTTTTGATGCGCATGTTTATAAATTTTACTTTATTTTAAAATTTACAACGAAAGGACATCGATCGAAATCACTTTTTTAGCTCGACTCTGATTGGTTTAACCATGCATCTCGAATCCTCTTAAGAATGTATAAAAAATTCTTTACATTCTGAAAGACAATATTTTTTGCTAGATATAACCAAAGTTGGAGGCATTCTTTCATTTGGCTCCAAATACGTGTTTTGGTTTTCGTAATTTTTATAGTCGATTTTTTGGCCATATGTCGCCAATATTTTGTCAAATATCACCAAGTTATTGGCTTTTGCCATATTCTCGTGACCCTGACCCGTATTACCCAAAATGAGCCACTAATCAAATTTGATCAAACATGTGACATAGCTCAGTCGTCTTCAGGTTATCAAAAACAGTAGAATATAAAATTGAATCAAAATCGTTTAAGCCATTTTTTAGGTAAAATTAACTTGGCAGCATTCAGCAATGAAGCGAAATGACCCACTAATATAATTTTGCTTAACATGCGACTCAGCCCAATAGTCTTCTCGTGACAAAAACGTTTTGTTTCAAAATTTAGGTAAAATTGATTGAGTCGTTGTTATATATAATTAGAATGACCCTAGCGCATTAAGACCCAAAATGACCCACTAATCGAATTTTCGCAAGCATGTGTCCAAGCCAAATGGTTTTCTCTAACAAAGTATAGTCAATACATAGTCAATAAGTAATACAAAGTATAGTCAAAATGGTGAGTACCATTTTCTATATAAAATTAGCATGACCCATCATGACCGATAAATGACCCTTATAATCTCTCGAACGTGTGACCTAGCTCATTAGTTTTAGCATGCCGAAAAACATTAGATACAAAATTTAGATAAAATCGATTGAGCCGTTTTTTAGATATAGTTAGTTTGACCCTGACCCCTTGATGACCCAAAATGACCCATTGATCGAATTTTCTCAAAAATCTGTCATAACCGAATGATTTTCTTGTGCCCGAAAACGATAAAATACAAAATTTAGTCAAAATTGCGCGAAACGTTTGTCTAGATAAAATTAGAATGACCCAAAAGTGGTCCACTAATCGAAATTTCTCGAACATGTGACCTACCCCAATGATTTTTTTAATATCAAATATATGTTGTATACAAAATGTCGTTAAAATCGACCCACCCATTCTTTAGATATAGCTTGACCTTGACCCATTAGGACCCACAAATGACCCTTATAATCGAAAGCTCTCGAATATGTGACTTAGACCATTAGTTTTCTCGTTTCTAAAAATTGTTACACACAGAATTTCGTTAAAATTGATCCTGCCGTTCTTTAATTATATATAGCTTGACCCAGACCCTTTATGATCCAAAATGACCCATTAATCGAAATTTTTCGAACATGCAACTTAGTCCAATGATTTTATCGCGCCAAAAAAAATGTTGCATACAAAATTTCATTAAAATCGATTCACCTGTTCTTTAGATATAGCTTGACCATGACCCATTGTGACCCATCATGACCCACAAATGACCAACATAGTCGAAATCTCTCAAACATGTGATTTAGCCCATTAGTTTTCTCATGTCAAAAAACTGTTACATACAAAATTTCGTTATAATCCATCACGCCGTTCTTTAAATATAAATAGCTTGACCCAGACTCTTAATGACCCAAAATGACCCATTAATCGAAATTTTTTGAACATGTAACCTATTCCAATGATTTTATCGTGCCAAAAAAATGTTGCATACAAAATTTCGTTAAAATCGATTCACCTGTTCTTTAGATATAGCTTGACCATGACCCATTATGACCCATCATGACCCACAAATGACCCTCATAGTCGAAATCTCTCAAACATGTGATTTAGCCCATTAGTTTTCTCATGTCAAAAAACTGTTACATACAAAATTTCGTTATAATCCATCACGTCGTTCTTTAAATATAAATAGCTTGACCCAGACTCTTAATGACCCAATATGACCCATTAAAATTTTCTCTCGAGCATGTAACCTAGCCCAATGTTTTTCTCGTGCCCGAAAACCATAGAATGCAATTTTTAGTCAAAATTGCGTGAGAAAATCTCTAGATAAAAATAGCATGACCCACAATGACCCCAAAAATGACCCACTAACTGAATTTTCTCGAACATGTTACCTAACCCAATGGTCTTCTTGTAATCCAAAACGATACAATATAAAATTTGGTCAAAATCGTTAGAGCCGTTTTTTAGATAAAAATGGCTTGACCCATAATGACCCAAAAATGACCCACTAATCGAAATTTTTCGAACATGTGACCCAGCTCAATAGTTTTGTTGTGCGAAAAAACGATTGGATAGAAAATTTCCTTAAAATCGATCCAGCCGGTCTCTAGATATAAATAGCTTGATCTTGACCCATTATGACCCAAAATGACCCAATAATCGAATTTTCTCGAACATGTGACCTAGCCCAATGGTCTTCTCATGCCCGAAAATGGTAAAATCCAAATTTTTGCGAAAATCGTTAGAGCCGTTTTTGAGATAAAATTTACACACACAGACACACACACAATTTTTGCTCGCATTTTAGTATAAGACTAGCAGGGGAGACCGAGCTTAGCTCGGTCAAAATTAACTTTGTGTTCAACTCGATATAGTATTTTCACTGTATCATTAACTCTGTATTATTATTGTAAAACATGTTTATAATAGTATTATTTAGAAAAACAATCAATAAGAGAACTATGTTTTTATGCGCATGTTTATAAATTTTACTTTATTTTAAAATTTACAACGAAAGGACATCGATCCAAATCACTTTTTTAGCTCGACTCTGATTGGTTTAACCATGCATCTCGAATCTTATTAAGAATGTATAAAAAAAATTCTTTACATTCTGAAATACAATATTTTTTGCTAGATATAGCCAAATTTGGAGGCATTCTTTCATTTGGCTCCAAATACGTGTTTTGGTTTTCGTAATTTTTATAGTCGATTTTTCGGCCATATGTCGCCAATATTTTGTCAAATATCACCAAGTTATTGGCTTTTGCCGTATTCTCGTGACCCTGACCCGTATTACCCAAAATGAGCCACTAATCAAATTTGATCAAGCATGGGACATAGCTCAATCGTCTTCAGGTAATCAAAAACTGTAGAATATAAAATTGAATCAAAATCGTTTAAGCCATTTTTTAGGTAAAATTAGCTTGGCAGCATTCAGCAATGAAGCGAAATGACCCACTAATATAATTGTCTGAGCGAAGCGAAGTCTTTATACTCAGAGATACGTAACGATATTAAAAGTCAAAAAAATTCTTTCGTCAAGCAAATCTCAAAAAGTACTTGTCGGATTTTGATTCTGTTTGTACCAATGGGTACCTATGAAGGTAATCTGGTGAATGCACCTACTTTTAAAAATTAATTCAAAATAGTTCAAAAGTTACATTAAAAAAACTGATAAAAAAGCATAATTTATTTGCATACGTCACAGAAATTTGGTGTGCGTGATTTTCATTAGCTGGATATTTTCGTAGATAACCGAATCAGTACATGGAGTAAATAGTAATCATTTACGCACTCAGAAATATTGAATGCAATAAAACATTTTAAAATTTATTCATGCAGGAAAATAAAACTTATTTTTTTATATTAAAAAAATGGCCATAAAAACTTTGATTTTGAGATTTTGTGATAATCTCTTAATAGCATTTTTTGAACGCTAAAAGAATGTTTTATATATTTCGCGTGTGAAAATTAGAAACAATTACGTTTTTAAATAAAAAGTTTCTTTTATGACATCATTTTCCTTTATATTTATTTTTATTGCATGTTTTCTTTTAATTTTTATTTTGTTTGTGTGTGGAAGTAAATTCTGGTCACTAATTTTTCGGCACGGATACCACAAGCGCATCAGATTTGGCGCATTTTTTTTTTTTTTTTCAAAGCCCATTTGGCGAAAACTCCGTTTTCAAATAATGCTTACATGCACATTTTAAAATTATTTTCTATTTTCAAAAAGAACTTACAGTAAATAAAATGATAATAACAATTAATATCTATAAAAAGAAATATCTTATATAATAAAAAAAGGAAATGAAAGTAAATAAACATTTTGAGTAAATAAACAAATAATAAATAAATACAGTCGGGTTACCATCTCAGGTAAAATAATGCCATTTTGACGCCAATTATGTACCCTGGTGCATATGTGACAACATCCATTTCCTGTTGGCATACAACTTTGAAATTTGGAATATGTATGCATACCTGGGAGCAATACTGGAATTAGAAATTGATTTTTTTTATTCGATCCAAAAAGGGGCATCGGGGGCTATTTTTTAAAGATTTATACAATTTATACTGCATAAAGGAGCCACTTACCTATTTTTATATACAAGAAGTAAGTGGTATATAAAAACAATTATAGTATATATAAATAAAATACTTGAGATAATATACTAGAGATATAAGCACCGGGTTTGGCGAAATTTTTTATGCCAATTAGGCGAAAACGTCGTTTTGATTACCAGATACATATAGCATGCTATAATAACACGTTATTTATGTATTTCAAAATGAAACAAGTTGGAATTTGCACGTGAAGCGTAGCAAATGAGGTGCGTTCGAAGATATCGAAGTTTTAAAAATATTACTCTCATATATCAATCTCATAAAATTGTAAATAGTGAATTAGAATTAAAACGCTCATCAAACAATGTTTTCCCTGTACCATTATGTAACGGAATACTTTTGTGTGGCTTTTTAAATCAATAACAAATGTTCTTTGCACCCTAAATTATGTAAAATGTATATTATAATATGTACTTCATAGTTGCATATAAATTTTATTAAATTCGAATGAGTGTAACACCATTAAAATGCATTTGAAACATTTTTCCCCATTGACCGTAATGTAATGGATTACTTTTGATTGTCTCTGTAATTGATCTATGCATCCGATTTTGATAAAATTTGAAAAAACTCGTCAAAATTATGTAATAATTATGTATTTTGCATTTCAAACGTATAAAATACATTTGAAACTTTTCCCCCATTGACCATAATGTAATTGAATACTTTTGATTGTCTCTGTAATTGATCTATGCATCCGATTTTGATAAAATTTGAAAAAACTCGGCAAAATTACATAATAATTATGTATTTTAAATTTCAAACGATTAAAATGCATTTGAAGCTTTTTTCCCCATTGACCGTAATGTAATGGAATACTTTTGATTGCCCCTGTAATTGATCTATGCATCCGATTTTCATATAATTTGAAATGACTCGACAAAATTATGTAATGATTATGTATTTTTAATTTCAAACGATTCGGTTGGGTAGTTTTTGCGTTGTTATATGCGAACAGACGGACGGACTGAACGACCACTATAGGTGCTACGTATTTACATAATTAAGAACGCACCTAAAACAAGTTGAAAATTGCACGTGAAGCGTAGCAAATGAGGTGCGTTCGTACTATAACGAAGTTTTAAAATATTCAGATCTTGCTGATATAGTAGAGCGGACTTTGGATACAGTATAGTGGTCGAAATCTTTGTGTTCCTGTAAATATGCAGGGAATAATTTTTATTATACTTCATTAACGTATATCTTATTCATAAAATGTGAAGTAGTTTAATATAATTAAAACACGCCCCAAACAATGTTTCCCCGTATAACATTATTTAGTGGAATACATTTGTGTGGCCCTGTAAATAAATAATAAGTATTCTTTACATCCCAGATTGTACAGAATGTATAATTTAGTACATACTTCATAGATTCATGTCAATTCTATTAATTCAAATGAGTGTAACACCATTTAAATGCATTTGAAACTTTTTTTTTCCCCATTGATCGTAATGTAACGGAATACTTTTGATTGTCCCTGTAATTGATCTATGCAACCAATTTTCATAACATTTGAAATGACTCGACAATATTATGTAATAATTATACGTTTTAAATTTCAAACGATTAAAATGCATTTGAAACTTTTTTCCCCATTGACCGTAATGTAACGGAATCCTTTTGATAGTCCCTGTAATTGATCTATCCATCCGATTTTTATAAAATTTGAAATGACTCGACAAAATTATGTAATAATTATGTATTTTAAATTTCAAACGATTCGGTTGGGTAATTTTTGCTTTGTTATATGCGGACAGACGGACAGACAGACAGACGGACAGACTGAGCGACAACAATAGGTGCTACGTATTTACATAATTACGAACGCACCTAAAAAGGAATAAACGAAACATTTTCTGTTATTAAAAAAAAAAAGAAAGAACAATCAATAAATGATAATATTTTTAGAGCAAACAATTTATTATAACATTTATATGATAACCAGCATGTTAGGCAACTGAACGCCATTTTGGCACCAATTAGGTACCTTGGTCTGTATAGGGCATATATGTGCCATATTTATTTGTAAAACTGAGCATGAACGTTTACCAAGTGTGTTTTCATTGTCGCTTATATCTTTTTGCAACATAGCGCACCTTTCAAAGCCAAAACTGCACAAAAGAAAAAAAAATCAATATTTGCAGTTTTTTAGGTGCGTTCGTAATTATGTAAATACGTAGCACCTATTATTGTCGCTCAGTCCGTCCGTCTGTGCGTCTGCCCGTCTGTCTGTCCGTCTGTCTGTCTGTCCGTCTGTCCGTTTGTCCGCATATAACAACGAAAAAACTACCCAACCGAATCGTTTGAAATTTAAAATACATAATTATAACATAATTTTGTCGAGTCATTTCAAATTTTATGAAAATCGGGTGGATGGATCAATTACAGGGACATTCAAAAGGATTCCGTTACATTACGGTCAATAGGGAAAAAAAGTTTTAAATGCACTTTAATCGTTTGAAATTTAAAACATATAATTATTGCGTAATTTTGTCGAGTCATTTCAAACGTTATGAAAATCGGATGCATAGATCAATTACAGGGACAATCAAAAGGATTCCGTTACATTACGGTCAATGGGGAAAAAGTTTCAAATGCATTTTAATGATGTTACACACATTTGAACATAACAGAATTGGCATGAATCTATGAAATATATATTAAAATATGCATTCTGTACAATCTGTGATGCAAAGAATTTTTATTATTAAATTACAGGGCCACACAAAAGTATTCCACTATATAATGCTATACGGGGAAACATGGTTTGGTACGTGTTTTAATTATATTCAACTATTTCACATTTTATGAATAAGATATACGTTGCTGAGGTGTAATAAAAATTACTTCCTGCATATTTACAGAAACGTAAAGATTTCGACTACTATACTGTATCGGGAGTACGCTCTACTATATCAGCAAGATCTGAATATTTTTAAAACTTCGTTATCGTAAGAACGCACCTCATTTGCTACGTTCACGTGCAATTTCCAACTTGTTTTTTCATGTAATACACATTTCGTAATCAGTAGGCTCGATAGTCAGACTTCGTTTTTTTGCTTTAAAAGATGATATTTCATACGACGTCTATTTTGGATTCGTCGTTCTTCCATATTTGATAGTATACGTCTACTCGTTTTGTAACTTTTTTTTGTAACTTTCTTCTTTATTAACAGCGACATTTGGCTTTCCTATTTTAATAAATATTCTTCTAAATACAAAGAATTTTGTTAAAATAAATAAATAAATGAAATACGGACATCTATTGCTCAAAGCACAAAATTTTTCCTATTGAGTTAATAAAAATCAGTAAAAGCATAATTTTTATGATAATAAAAAGATGACTTATGTAATAATAGTGTCATATATTATGTACGTTATGGATTAAGTATGAATATTTCTCCACCATTTATAAATAATAATAATAATAAAATAAAATGCGGACAGACCAAAGTCTATATTTGACTGAAAACAACAACCATTTTCTAAATGCTTTAAAAAAATGGCCAACGAAAAGTGATATTTCAAAAGTATTATGAAATTAGTTAAAAACCATTTATTTTAAACTAAATGAATAAAAGATTTATATTTTTAATGAAATAAATGGGATTTGAAAAATTATTGGAAAGTTTTCACCATAGATGTATCAATATTACAATCAGTACCTTGTATGCAAAATGGAACAATTAGTAAATACTTTTTGTACCCGAAAAATGGTCGTTGCTTTTTTTAAGGTTAAAAAGTAGATTACGAAATATTCCTATACAGAGATGCCAAGCCCCCGCTTATTGCACAGCAGAATTTTCATATAGGAAATCTACTTTTTTTTTTTTTTTTTTTTTTTTTTTCAATCCGCAGAATGTTCCAATTTAATAAAACATTTTCTGTATTAGAATACCGGTATCCAAATTGCCGGAGACTTGGCAGTTCTGCCTATAACATTTTAATTAATCACGGTACTTTTTTTAATCGAATTCAAATTTAGTGAAGACAACGTTTTTTGGCCAAAAGCAGCTTTTTTCCACATGTGTAACTACGATACAATTCCTTGATGCTGAAATAAAATGTTTTGACTTACGCTATTATTGCTTCCTCTTGTTTATTTATTTGAATGACTCTAAATCGTGTTTTTTAAATGTACGGAAAAAATGCATTTCGAGAGATGGCGAAAAGAACAATATTTGGCGATTTATTACCTGCGTTTGACTAAGTGTCTTACTACCTTGTATTTAATACTCTTCTCAATACTTCGCTGTTATATGGACTTAGGCGCTTTTATAAAAAGTTTGACGTAATTATATTGATCTGTGTATATTTAAAAATGCATCTGCTAGCACTAATTAGATAATTTATGTGTATATAATAGGAGATAAATAGCTTTTGATTCTGTATTTCTATGCTATAAAGCATTAACGTTTGTGTGTTTTTCGTTAGCATTGGGAGTACCTAGCCGATTTAAAAAATAATGTGGGCAAAAAATGTTGGTAACCACCTTTGCTGCAAAATATACTATATTTTGCTAGAAACAATAATCACCGTCAATGCACGAGTAAAAAAAGTTCTAAAATTGAGAATTCTTTTATGTTGATATGACTAAAAATTTTTAATCTTTTTTTTTTTTTTTTTTTTTTTTTTTTTTTTTTTTTTTTTTTTTGGTGGCAACTTTTAAGATATAATATTCTCGTTATGAACGATTTCTAAAACATTCGACAGTTTAATTTTACAAATTAAACATTTTTTTTTTCTAGAAAAAGTTTTAAACCCAATTTATTGAGAATATTGTAATTTCTAGGATACTGTTGGGGTCAGAAACTATAACTTTGGCATCACAGTAACTTATAAGATGTAAGTGCTCGTTTAGGACAATTTTTTAAAAAAAGATTGCTTAACTCTTATCGACAACCTCATTGCATTCGTGGCAAACAGATATTCAACATTATAAACTATTCGGATGGATTTCACACCTTATAAAATACACTCCATTCTCTTCAAACATAATAGTTTATATTATTTATAGTTTCTCAAATCGGTGCGAAGCTTCTGTTTATGCGCATGACATCATTTCAAAGAGTTATATTTCCAATATTTGAAAATTTGCTGTTTTATTTTCTGTATTACTTTTAACATTTTGCATATTTCCAATTTTATATCCATGCATGGTTTGCTTTTTTTTTTTTTTTTTATAAAAATAGTATATGCAATTTTATATATAAGATTTTGTAATTCTATGATTCAATATGCTTATTTTCATCATATTTTATCACAATGAATGACCAATTAAAGGTAACATCTCATTTTCTTTACTTATCGCAAGTTATTAAATGTGTATTCTCAGCAATATCGCTCAGACTAATCCCTCTCAGGGAAGTCCTAGTTTAGTTTAACATGCGACTCAGCCCAATAGTCTTCTCGTGACAAAAAACGTTTTGTTTCAAAATTTAGGTAAAATTGATTGAGTCATTGTTATATATAATTAGAATGACCCTGGTTCATTAAGACCCAAAATGAGATACTAATCGAATTTTCGCGAGCATGTGTCCAAGCCAAATGGTTTTCTCTTGCTCAAAAACGATATAATACAAAGTATAGTCAAAATGGTGAGTACCATTTTCTATATAAAATTAGCATGACCCATCATGACCAACAAATGACCCTTATAATCGAAATCTCTCGAACGTGTGGCCTAGCTCATTAGTTTTAGCATGCCGAAAAATATTAGATACAAAATTTAGATAAAATCGATTGAGCCAATTTTTAGGTATAAATAGTTTGACCTTGACCCATTATGACCCAAAATGACTCATTAATCGAATTTTCTAAAACATCTGACCTAACCCAATGATTTTCATGTGTCCGAAAACGATAGAATATAAAATTTAGTAGAAATTGCGCGAGACATCGTCTAGATAAAATTAGAATAACCCGAAAGTGACCCCCTGATCGAAATTTCTCGTACATGTGACCTAGCCCAATGATTTTCTCGTGCCAAAAATATGCTCTATACAAAATTTCGTTAAAATCGATTCACCCGTTCTTCAGATATAGGGCAGTTGCAATCAGCTGATTTACTTTTCATCCGCCAATCAAATGCTGGCGATTCACCTCCTGCCACACCCATAATCCTCTCAGCTACCAATCACAATGATTGTTTGACCTCCAATGGTCGATTTGTGACGTCTTAGGAAACTGCCCTATAGCTTGACCATGACCCATCATGACCCACAAATGACCCTTATAATCAAAATCTCTCGAACATGTGACTTAGCCCATTAGTTTTCTCGTGTATAAGTATTGTTACACACAAAATTTCGTTAAACTCGATTCTGCCGTTCTTTAAATATAAATAGCTTGACCCAGACCCTTTATGACCCATTAATCGAAATTTCTCGATCATGTGACCTAGCCCAATGATTTTCTCGTGCCAAAAAAATGTTGTATACAAAATTTCGTTAAAATGGATCCATATATTCTTTAGATATAGCCTGACATGACCCATTATGACCCATCATGAGCCATAAATAACTTTTATAAACGAACTCTCTCAAACATGTGAGATAGCCCATTACTTTTCTCGTGTCAATAAACTGTTACATACAAAATTTCATTAAATTTGATACTGTCTTACTTTAAATATAAATAGCTTGACCCAGACATTTTATGACCCAAAATGACTCAGTAATCGAAATTTCTCGAACTGAGACCTAGCCCAATAGTTTTCTCGTGACAAAAAAATGTTGTATACAAAATTTCGTTAAAATAGTACCTCCTGTTCTTTAGATATAGCTTGACCATGACCCATTATGACCCATCATCACCCACAAATGACTCTTATAATCGAAATCTCTCGATCGTGTGACTTAGCCCATTAACTTTCTCGTGTCAAAAAAATGTTACAGTCAAAATTTCGATGAAATTGATTCTGCCGTTCTTGAAATATAAATAGCTTGATCCAGACCCTTAATGACTCAATATGACCTACAATTTTTTTTTTCTCGAACATGTAACCTCGCCCAATGTTTTTCTCGTGCCCGAAAACCATAAAATGCAATTTTTAGTCAAAATTGCCTGGCAAAATCGCTAGATAAAATAGCATGACCCATAATGACCCCAAAAATGACCCACTAACCGAATTTTCTCGAACATGTTACGTAACCCAATGTTCTTCTTGTAATCCAAAACGATAAAATATAAAATTTGGTCAAAATCGTTAGAGCCGTTTTTTAGATAAAAATGGATTGACCCATAATGACCCCAAAATGACCCACTAATCAAAATTTTTCGAACATGTAACCCAGCCTAATAGTTTTCTCGTGCCATAAAACGATTGGATACAAAATTTCCTTAAAATCGATCCAGATATTCTCTAGATATAAATAGCTTGATCCTGACCCATTATGACCCAACAATCGAATTTTCTCGAACATATGACCTAGCCCAATGGTCTTCTCGTGCCCGAAAATGGTAAAATCCAAATTTTTTGCTAAAATCGTTAGAGCCGTTTTTGAGATAAAATTTACACACACACACACACAATTTTTGCTCGCATTATAGTATAAGACTAGCATGGGAGACCGAGCTTAGCTCGGTCAAAATTAACTTTGTGTTCAACTCGATATAGTATTTTCACTGTATCATTAACTCTGCATTATTACTGTAAAACATGTTTATAATAGTATTATTTAGAAAACAATCAATAAGAAAACAATGTTTTGATGCGCATGTTTATAAATTTTACTTTATTTTAAAATTTACAACGAAAGGACATCGATCGAAATCACTTTTTTAGCTCGACTCTGATTGGTTTAACCATGCATCTCGAATCCTCTTAAGAATGTATAAAAAATTCTTTACATTCTGAAAGACAATATTTTTTGCTAGATATAACCAAAGTTGGAGGCATTCTTTCATTTGGCTCCAAATACGTGTTTTGGTTTTCGTAATTTTTATAGTCGATTTTTTGGCCATATGTCGCCAATATTTTGTCAAATATCACCAAGTTATTGGCTTTTGCCATATTCTCGTGACCCTGACCCGTATTACCCAAAATGAGCCACTAATCAAATTTGATCAAACATGTGACATAGCTCAGTCGTCTTCAGGTTATCAAAAACAGTAGAATATAAAATTGAATCAAAATCGTTTAAGCCATTTTTTAGGTAAAATTAACTTGGCAGCATTCAGCAATGAAGCGAAATGACCCACTAATATAATTTTGCTTAACATGCGACTCAGCCCAATAGTCTTCTCGTGACAAAAACGTTTTGTTTCAAAATTTAGGTAAAATTGATTGAGTCGTTGTTATATATAATTAGAATGACCCTAGCGCATTAAGACCCAAAATGACCCACTAATCGAATTTTCGCAAGCATGTGTCCAAGCCAAATGGTTTTCTCTAACAAAGTATAGTCAATACATAGTCAATAAGTAATACAAAGTATAGTCAAAATGGTGAGTACCATTTTCTATATAAAATTAGCATGACCCATCATGACCGATAAATGACCCTTATAATCTCTCGAACGTGTGACCTAGCTCATTAGTTTTAGCATGCCGAAAAACATTAGATACAAAATTTAGATAAAATCGATTGAGCCGTTTTTTAGATATAGTTAGTTTGACCCTGACCCCTTGATGACCCAAAATGACCCATTGATCGAATTTTCTCAAAAATCTGTCATAACCGAATGATTTTCTTGTGCCCGAAAACGATAAAATACAAAATTTAGTCAAAATTGCGCGAAACGTTTGTCTAGATAAAATTAGAATGACCCAAAAGTGGTCCACTAATCGAAATTTCTCGAACATGTGACCTACCCCAATGATTTTTTTAATATCAAATATATGTTGTATACAAAATGTCGTTAAAATCGACCCACCCATTCTTTAGATATAGCTTGACCTTGACCCATTAGGACCCACAAATGACCCTTATAATCGAAAGCTCTCGAATATGTGACTTAGACCATTAGTTTTCTCGTTTCTAAAAATTGTTACACACAGAATTTCGTTAAAATTGATCCTGCCGTTCTTTAATTATATATAGCTTGACCCAGACCCTTTATGATCCAAAATGACCCATTAATCGAAATTTTTCGAACATGCAACTTAGTCCAATGATTTTATCGCGCCAAAAAAAATGTTGCATACAAAATTTCATTAAAATCGATTCACCTGTTCTTTAGATATAGCTTGACCATGACCCATTGTGACCCATCATGACCCACAAATGACCAACATAGTCGAAATCTCTCAAACATGTGATTTAGCCCATTAGTTTTCTCATGTCAAAAAACTGTTACATACAAAATTTCGTTATAATCCATCACGCCGTTCTTTAAATATAAATAGCTTGACCCAGACTCTTAATGACCCAAAATGACCCATTAATCGAAATTTTTTGAACATGTAACCTATTCCAATGATTTTATCGTGCCAAAAAAATGTTGCATACAAAATTTCGTTAAAATCGATTCACCTGTTCTTTAGATATAGCTTGACCATGACCCATTATGACCCATCATGACCCACAAATGACCCTCATAGTCGAAATCTCTCAAACATGTGATTTAGCCCATTAGTTTTCTCATGTCAAAAAACTGTTACATACAAAATTTCGTTATAATCCATCACGTCGTTCTTTAAATATAAATAGCTTGACCCAGACTCTTAATGACCCAATATGACCCATTAAAATTTTCTCTCGAGCATGTAACCTAGCCCAATGTTTTTCTCGTGCCCGAAAACCATAGAATGCAATTTTTAGTCAAAATTGCGTGAGAAAATCTCTAGATAAAAATAGCATGACCCACAATGACCCCAAAAATGACCCACTAACTGAATTTTCTCGAACATGTTACCTAACCCAATGGTCTTCTTGTAATCCAAAACGATACAATATAAAATTTGGTCAAAATCGTTAGAGCCGTTTTTTAGATAAAAATGGCTTGACCCATAATGACCCAAAAATGACCCACTAATCGAAATTTTTCGAACATGTGACCCAGCTCAATAGTTTTGTTGTGCGAAAAAACGATTGGATAGAAAATTTCCTTAAAATCGATCCAGCCGGTCTCTAGATATAAATAGCTTGATCTTGACCCATTATGACCCAAAATGACCCAATAATCGAATTTTCTCGAACATGTGACCTAGCCCAATGGTCTTCTCATGCCCGAAAATGGTAAAATCCAAATTTTTGCGAAAATCGTTAGAGCCGTTTTTGAGATAAAATTTACACACACAGACACACACACAATTTTTGCTCGCATTTTAGTATAAGACTAGCAGGGGAGACCGAGCTTAGCTCGGTCAAAATTAACTTTGTGTTCAACTCGATATAGTATTTTCACTGTATCATTAACTCTGTATTATTATTGTAAAACATGTTTATAATAGTATTATTTAGAAAAACAATCAATAAGAGAACTATGTTTTTATGCGCATGTTTATAAATTTTACTTTATTTTAAAATTTACAACGAAAGGACATCGATCCAAATCACTTTTTTAGCTCGACTCTGATTGGTTTAACCATGCATCTCGAATCTTATTAAGAATGTATAAAAAAAATTCTTTACATTCTGAAATACAATATTTTTTGCTAGATATAGCCAAATTTGGAGGCATTCTTTCATTTGGCTCCAAATACGTGTTTTGGTTTTCGTAATTTTTATAGTCGATTTTTCGGCCATATGTCGCCAATATTTTGTCAAATATCACCAAGTTATTGGCTTTTGCCGTATTCTCGTGACCCTGACCCGTATTACCCAAAATGAGCCACTAATCAAATTTGATCAAGCATGGGACATAGCTCAATCGTCTTCAGGTAATCAAAAACTGTAGAATATAAAATTGAATCAAAATCGTTTAAGCCATTTTTTAGGTAAAATTAGCTTGGCAGCATTCAGCAATGAAGCGAAATGACCCACTAATATAATTGTCTGAGCGAAGCGAAGTCTTTATACTCAGAGATACGTAACGATATTAAAAGTCAAAAAAATTCTTTCGTCAAGCAAATCTCAAAAAGTACTTGTCGGATTTTGATTCTGTTTGTACCAATGGGTACCTATGAAGGTAATCTGGTGAATGCACCTACTTTTAAAAATTAATTCAAAATAGTTCAAAAGTTACATTAAAAAAACTGATAAAAAAGCATAATTTATTTGCATACGTCACAGAAATTTGGTGTGCGTGATTTTCATTAGCTGGATATTTTCGTAGATAACCGAATCAGTACATGGAGTAAATAGTAATCATTTACGCACTCAGAAATATTGAATGCAATAAAACATTTTAAAATTTATTCATGCAGGAAAATAAAACTTATTTTTTTATATTAAAAAAATGGCCATAAAAACTTTGATTTTGAGATTTTGTGATAATCTCTTAATAGCATTTTTTGAACGCTAAAAGAATGTTTTATATATTTCGCGTGTGAAAATTAGAAACAATTACGTTTTTAAATAAAAAGTTTCTTTTATGACATCATTTTCCTTTATATTTATTTTTATTGCATGTTTTCTTTTAATTTTTATTTTGTTTGTGTGTGGAAGTAAATTCTGGTCACTAATTTTTCGGCACGGATACCACAAGCGCATCAGATTTGGCGCATTTTTTTTTTTTTTTTCAAAGCCCATTTGGCGAAAACTCCGTTTTCAAATAATGCTTACATGCACATTTTAAAATTATTTTCTATTTTCAAAAAGAACTTACAGTAAATAAAATGATAATAACAATTAATATCTATAAAAAGAAATATCTTATATAATAAAAAAAGGAAATGAAAGTAAATAAACATTTTGAGTAAATAAACAAATAATAAATAAATACAGTCGGGTTACCATCTCAGGTAAAATAATGCCATTTTGACGCCAATTATGTACCCTGGTGCATATGTGACAACATCCATTTCCTGTTGGCATACAACTTTGAAATTTGGAATATGTATGCATACCTGGGAGCAATACTGGAATTAGAAATTGATTTTTTTTATTCGATCCAAAAAGGGGCATCGGGGGCTATTTTTTAAAGATTTATACAATTTATACTGCATAAAGGAGCCACTTACCTATTTTTATATACAAGAAGTAAGTGGTATATAAAAACAATTATAGTATATATAAATAAAATACTTGAGATAATATACTAGAGATATAAGCACCGGGTTTGGCGAAATTTTTTATGCCAATTAGGCGAAAACGTCGTTTTGATTACCAGATACATATAGCATGCTATAATAACACGTTATTTATGTATTTCAAAATGAAACAAGTTGGAATTTGCACGTGAAGCGTAGCAAATGAGGTGCGTTCGAAGATATCGAAGTTTTAAAAATATTACTCTCATATATCAATCTCATAAAATTGTAAATAGTGAATTAGAATTAAAACGCTCATCAAACAATGTTTTCCCTGTACCATTATGTAACGGAATACTTTTGTGTGGCTTTTTAAATCAATAACAAATGTTCTTTGCACCCTAAATTATGTAAAATGTATATTATAATATGTACTTCATAGTTGCATATAAATTTTATTAAATTCGAATGAGTGTAACACCATTAAAATGCATTTGAAACATTTTTCCCCATTGACCGTAATGTAATGGATTACTTTTGATTGTCTCTGTAATTGATCTATGCATCCGATTTTGATAAAATTTGAAAAAACTCGTCAAAATTATGTAATAATTATGTATTTTGCATTTCAAACGTATAAAATACATTTGAAACTTTTCCCCCATTGACCATAATGTAATTGAATACTTTTGATTGTCTCTGTAATTGATCTATGCATCCGATTTTGATAAAATTTGAAAAAACTCGGCAAAATTACATAATAATTATGTATTTTAAATTTCAAACGATTAAAATGCATTTGAAGCTTTTTTCCCCATTGACCGTAATGTAATGGAATACTTTTGATTGCCCCTGTAATTGATCTATGCATCCGATTTTCATATAATTTGAAATGACTCGACAAAATTATGTAATGATTATGTATTTTTAATTTCAAACGATTCGGTTGGGTAGTTTTTGCGTTGTTATATGCGAACAGACGGACGGACTGAACGACCACTATAGGTGCTACGTATTTACATAATTAAGAACGCACCTAAAACAAGTTGAAAATTGCACGTGAAGCGTAGCAAATGAGGTGCGTTCGTACTATAACGAAGTTTTAAAATATTCAGATCTTGCTGATATAGTAGAGCGGACTTTGGATACAGTATAGTGGTCGAAATCTTTGTGTTCCTGTAAATATGCAGGGAATAATTTTTATTATACTTCATTAACGTATATCTTATTCATAAAATGTGAAGTAGTTTAATATAATTAAAACACGCCCCAAACAATGTTTCCCCGTATAACATTATTTAGTGGAATACATTTGTGTGGCCCTGTAAATAAATAATAAGTATTCTTTACATCCCAGATTGTACAGAATGTATAATTTAGTACATACTTCATAGATTCATGTCAATTCTATTAATTCAAATGAGTGTAACACCATTTAAATGCATTTGAAACTTTTTTTTTCCCCATTGATCGTAATGTAACGGAATACTTTTGATTGTCCCTGTAATTGATCTATGCAACCAATTTTCATAACATTTGAAATGACTCGACAATATTATGTAATAATTATACGTTTTAAATTTCAAACGATTAAAATGCATTTGAAACTTTTTTCCCCATTGACCGTAATGTAACGGAATCCTTTTGATAGTCCCTGTAATTGATCTATCCATCCGATTTTTATAAAATTTGAAATGACTCGACAAAATTATGTAATAATTATGTATTTTAAATTTCAAACGATTCGGTTGGGTAATTTTTGCTTTGTTATATGCGGACAGACGGACAGACAGACAGACGGACAGACTGAGCGACAAGAATAGGTGCTACGTATTTACATAATTACGAACGCACCTAAAAAGGAATAAACGAAACATTTTCTGTTATTAAAAAAAAAAAGAAAGAACAATCAATAAATGATAATATTTTTAGAGCAAACAATTTATTATAACATTTATATGATAACCAGCATGTTAGGCAACTGAACGCCATTTTGGCACCAATTAGGTACCTTGGTCTGTATAGGGCATATATGTGCCATATTTATTTGTAAAACTGAGCATGAACGTTTACCAAGTGTGTTTTCATTGTCGCTTATATCTTTTTGCAACATAGCGCACCTTTCAAAGCCAAAACTGCACAAAAGAAAAAAAAATCAATATTTGCAGTTTTTTAGGTGCGTTCGTAATTATGTAAATACGTAGCACCTATTATTGTCGCTCAGTCCGTCCGTCTGTGCGTCTGCCCGTCTGTCTGTCCGTCTGTCTGTCTGTCCGTCTGTCCGTTTGTCCGCATATAACAACGAAAAAACTACCCAACCGAATCGTTTGAAATTTAAAATACATAATTATAACATAATTTTGTCGAGTCATTTCAAATTTTATGAAAATCGGGTGGATGGATCAATTACAGGGACATTCAAAAGGATTCCGTTACATTACGGTCAATAGGGAAAAAAAGTTTTAAATGCACTTTAATCGTTTGAAATTTAAAACATATAATTATTGCGTAATTTTGTCGAGTCATTTCAAACGTTATGAAAATCGGATGCATAGATCAATTACAGGGACAATCAAAAGGATTCCGTTACATTACGGTCAATGGGGAAAAAGTTTCAAATGCATTTTAATGATGTTACACACATTTGAACATAACAGAATTGGCATGAATCTATGAAATATATATTAAAATATGCATTCTGTACAATCTGTGATGCAAAGAATTTTTATTATTAAATTACAGGGCCACACAAAAGTATTCCACTATATAATGCTATACGGGGAAACATGGTTTGGTACGTGTTTTAATTATATTCAACTATTTCACATTTTATGAATAAGATATACGTTGCTGAGGTGTAATAAAAATTACTTCCTGCATATTTACAGAAACGTAAAGATTTCGACTACTATACTGTATCGGGAGTACGCTCTACTATATCAGCAAGATCTGAATATTTTTAAAACTTCGTTATCGTAAGAACGCACCTCATTTGCTACGTTCACGTGCAATTTCCAACTTGTTTTTTCATGTAATACACATTTCGTAATCAGTAGGCTCGATAGTCAGACTTCGTTTTTTTGCTTTAAAAGATGATATTTCATACGACGTCTATTTTGGATTCGTCGTTCTTCCATATTTGATAGTATACGTCTACTCGTTTTGTAACTTTTTTTTGTAACTTTCTTCTTTATTAACAGCGACATTTGGCTTTCCTATTTTAATAAATATTCTTCTAAATACAAAGAATTTTGTTAAAATAAATAAATAAATGAAATACGGACATCTATTGCTCAAAGCACAAAATTTTTCCTATTGAGTTAATAAAAATCAGTAAAAGCATAATTTTTATGATAATAAAAAGATGACTTATGTAATAATAGTGTCATATATTATGTACGTTATGGATTAAGTATGAATATTTCTCCACCATTTATAAATAATAATAATAATAAAATAAAATGCGGACAGACCAAAGTCTATATTTGACTGAAAACAACAACCATTTTCTAAATGCTTTAAAAAAATGGCCAACGAAAAGTGATATTTCAAAAGTATTATGAAATTAGTTAAAAACCATTTATTTTAAACTAAATGAATAAAAGATTTATATTTTTAATGAAATAAATGGGATTTGAAAAATTATTGGAAAGTTTTCACCATAGATGTATCAATATTACAATCAGTACCTTGTATGCAAAATGGAACAATTAGTAAATACTTTTTGTACCCGAAAAATGGTCGTTGCTTTTTTTAAGGTTAAAAAGTAGATTACGAAATATTCCTATACAGAGATGCCAAGCCCCCGCTTATTGCACAGCAGAATTTTCATATAGGAAATCTACTTTTTTTTTTTTTTTTTTTTTTTTTTTCAATCCGCAGAATGTTCCAATTTAATAAAACATTTTCTGTATTAGAATACCGGTATCCAAATTGCCGGAGACTTGGCAGTTCTGCCTATAACATTTTAATTAATCACGGTACTTTTTTTAATCGAATTCAAATTTAGTGAAGACAACGTTTTTTGGCCAAAAGCAGCTTTTTTCCACATGTGTAACTACGATACAATTCCTTGATGCTGAAATAAAATGTTTTGACTTACGCTATTATTGCTTCCTCTTGTTTATTTATTTGAATGACTCTAAATCGTGTTTTTTAAATGTACGGAAAAAATGCATTTCGAGAGATGGCGAAAAGAACAATATTTGGCGATTTATTACCTGCGTTTGACTAAGTGTCTTACTACCTTGTATTTAATACTCTTCTCAATACTTCGCTGTTATATGGACTTAGGCGCTTTTATAAAAAGTTTGACGTAATTATATTGATCTGTGTATATTTAAAAATGCATCTGCTAGCACTAATTAGATAATTTATGTGTATATAATAGGAGATAAATAGCTTTTGATTCTGTATTTCTATGCTATAAAGCATTAACGTTTGTGTGTTTTTCGTTAGCATTGGGAGTACCTAGCCGATTTAAAAAATAATGTGGGCAAAAAATGTTGGTAACCACCTTTGCTGCAAAATATACTATATTTTGCTAGAAACAATAATCACCGTCAATGCACGAGTAAAAAAAGTTCTAAAATTGAGAATTCTTTTATGTTGATATGACTAAAAATTTTTAATCTTTTTTTTTTTTTTTTTTGGTGGCAACTTTTAAGATATAATATTCTCGTTATGAACGATTTCTAAAACATTCGACAGTTTAATTTTACAAATTAAACATTTTTTTTTTCTAGAAAAAGTTTTAAACCCAATTTATTGAGAATATTGTAATTTCTAGGATACTGTTGGGGTCAGAAACTATAACTTTGGCATCACAGTAACTTATAAGATGTAAGTGCTCGTTTAGGACAATTTTTTAAAAAAAGATTGCTTAACTCTTATCGACAACCTCATTGCATTCGTGGCAAACAGATATTCAACATTATAAACTATTCGGATGGATTTCACACCTTATAAAATACACTCCATTCTCTTCAAACATAATAGTTTATATTATTTATAGTTTCTCAAATCGGTGCGAAGCTTCTGTTTATGCGCATGACATCATTTCAAAGAGTTATATTTCCAATATTTGAAAATTTGCTGTTTTATTTTCTGTATTACTTTTAACATTTTGCATATTTCCAATTTTATATCCATGCATGGTTTGCTTTTTTTTTTTTTTTTTTATAAAAATAGTATATGCAATTTTATATATAAGATTTTGTAATTCTATGATTCAATATGCTTATTTTCATCATATTTTATCACAATGAATGACCAATTAAAGGTAACATCTCATTTTCTTTACTTATCGCAAGTTATTAAATGTGTATTCTCAGCAATATCGCTCAGACTAATCCCTCTCAGGGAAGTCCTAGTTTAGTTTAACATGCGACTCAGCCCAATAGTCTTCTCGTGACAAAAAACGTTTTGTTTCAAAATTTAGGTAAAATTGATTGAGTCATTGTTATATATAATTAGAATGACCCTGGTTCATTAAGACCCAAAATGAGATACTAATCGAATTTTCGCGAGCATGTGTCCAAGCCAAATGGTTTTCTCTTGCTCAAAAACGATATAATACAAAGTATAGTCAAAATGGTGAGTACCATTTTCTATATAAAATTAGCATGACCCATCATGACCAACAAATGACCCTTATAATCGAAATCTCTCGAACGTGTGGCCTAGCTCATTAGTTTTAGCATGCCGAAAAATATTAGATACAAAATTTAGATAAAATCGATTGAGCCGTTTTTTAGATATAGTTAGTTTGACCCTGACCCCTTATGATCCAAAATGACCCATTGATCGAATTTTCCCAAAAATCTGTCATAACCCAATGATTTTCCTGTACCCGAAAACGATAAAATACAAAATTTAGTCAAAATTACGCGAAACGTTGTCTAAATAAAATTAGAATGACCCAAAAGTGGCCCACTAATCGAAATTTCTCGAACATGTGACCTACCCCAATGATTTTCTCATGCCAAAAATATGTTGTATACAAAATTTCGTTGAAATCGATCCACCCATTCTTTAGATATAGCTTGACCTTGACCCATTAAGACCCACAAATGACCCTTATAATCGAAAGCTCTCGAATATGTGACTTAGTCATTAGTTTTCTCGTTTCTAAAAATTGTTACATACAGAATTTCGTTAAAATTGAACCTGCCGTTCTCTAATTATATATAGCTTGACCCAGACCCTTTATGATCCAAAATGACCCATTAATCGAAATTTTTCGAACATGTGACCTAGTCCAATGATTTTATCGTGCCAAAAAATGTTGCATACAAAATTTCATTAAAATCGATCCACCTGTTCTTTAGATATAGCTTGACCATGACTCATTATGACCCATCATGACCCACAAATGACCCTCATAGTCGAAATCGCTCAAACATGTGATTTAGCCCATTAGTTTTCTCATGTCAAAAAACTGTTACATACAAAATTTCGTTATAATCCATCAAGCCGTTCTTTAAATATAAATAACTTGACTCAGACTCTTAATGAGCCAAAATGACCCATTAATCAAAATTTTTCGAACATGTAACCTAGTCCAATGATTTTATCGTGCCAAAAAAATGTTGCTTACAAAATTTCGTTAAAATCGATCCACCCATTCTTTAGATATAGCTTGACCTTGACCCATTAAGACCCACAAATGACCCTTATAATCGAAAGCTCTCGAATATGTGACTTAGTCATTAGTTTTCTCGTTTCTAAAAATTGTTACATACAGAATTTCGTTAAAATTGATCCTGCCGTTCTCTAATTATATATAGCTTGACTCAGACCCTTTATGATCCAAAATGACCCATTAATCGAAATTTTTCGAACATGTGACCTAGTCCAATGATTTTATCGTGCCAAAAAAATGTTGCATACAAAATTTCATTAAAATCGATCCACCTGTTCTTTAGATATAGCTTGACCATGACTCATTATGACCCATCATGACCCACAAATGACCCTCATAGTCGAAATCTCTCAAACATGTGATTTAGCCCATTAGTTTTCTCATGTCAAAAAACTGTTACATACAAAATTTCGTTATAATCCATCACGCCGTTCTTTAAATATAAATAACTTGACTCAGACTCTTAATGAGCCAAAATGACCCATTAATCAAAATTTTTCGAACATGTAACCTAGTCCAATGATTTTATCGTGCCAAAAAAGTGTTGCTTACAAAATTTCGTTAAAATCGATCCACCTGTTCTTTAGATATAGCTTGACCATGACCCATTATGACCCATCATGACCCACAAATGACCCACTAATATATCTTTGTTTAACATGCGACTCAGCCCAATAGTCTTCTCGTAACAAAAAACGTTTTGTTTCAAAATTTAGGTAAAATTGATTGAGTCATTGTTATATATAATTAGAATGACCCTAGCTCATTAAGACCCAAAATGACCCACTAATCGAATTTTCGCAAGCATGTGTCCAAGCCAAATGGTTTTCTCTTGCTCAAAAACGATATAATACAAAGTATAGTCAAAATGGTGAGTACCATTTTCTATATAAGATTAGCATGACCCATCATGACTAACAAATGACCCTTATAATCGAAATCTCTAGAACGTGTGGCCTAGCTCATTAGTTTTAGCATGCCGAAAAACAGTAGATACAAAATTTAGATAAAATCGATTGAGCCGTTTTTTAGATATAGTTAGTTTGACCCTGACCCCTTATGATCCAAAATGACCCATTGATCGAATTTCCTCAAAAATCTGTCATAACCCAATGATTTTCTCGTACCCGAAAACGATAAAATACAAAATTTAGTCAAAATTGCGCGAAACGTTGTCTAGATAAAATTAGAATGATCCAAAAGTGGCCCACTAATCGAAATTTCTCGAACATGTGACCTACCCCAATGATTTTTTTAATATCAAATATATGTTGTATACAAAATATCGTTAAAATCGACCCACCCATTCTTTAGATATAGCTTGACCTTGACCCATTAGGACCCACAAATGACCTTTATAATCGAAAGCTCTCGAATATGTGACTTAGTCCATTAGTTTTCTCGTTTCTAAAAATTGTTACATACAGAATTTCATTAAAATTGATCCTGCCGTTCTTTAATTATATATAGCTTGACCTAGACCCTTTATGATCCAAAATGACCCATTAATCGAAATTTTTCGAACATGTAACCTAGTCCAATGATTTTATCGCGCCAAAAATAAATGTTGCATACAAAATTTCATTAAAATCGATCCACCTGTTCTTTAGATATAGCTTGACCATGACCCATTATGACCCATCATGACCCACAAATGACCCTCATAGTCGAAATGTCTCAAATATGTGATTTAGCCCATTAGTTTTCTCATGTCAAAAAACTGTTACATACAAAATTTCGTTATAATCCATCACGCCGTTCTTTAAATATAAATAGCTTGACCCAGACTCTTAATGAGCCAAAATGACCCATTAATCGAAATTTTTCGAACATGTAACCTAGTCCAATGATTTTATCGTGCCAAAAAAATGTTGCTTACAAAATTTCGTTAAAATCGATCCACCCATTCTTTAGATATAGCTTGACCTTGACCCATTAAGACCCACAAATGACCCTTATAATCGAAAGCTCTCGAATATGTGACTTAGTCATTAGTTTTCTCGTTTCTAAAAATTGTTACATACAGAATTTCGTTAAAATTGATCCTGCCGTTCTCTAATTATATATAGCTTGACTCAGACCCTTTATGATCCAAAATGACCCATTAATCGAAATTTTTCGAACATGTGACCTAGTCCAATGATTTTATCGTGCCAAAAAAATGTTGCATACAAAATTTCATTAAAATCGATCCACCTGTTCTTTAGATATAGCTTGACCATGACTCATTATGACCCATCATGACCCACAAATGACCCTCATAGTCGAAATCTCTCAAACATGTGATTTAGCCCATTAGTTTTCTCATGTCAAAAAACTGTTACATACAAAATTTCGTTATAATCCATCACGCCGTTCTTTAAATATAAATAACTTGACTCAGACTCTTAATGAGCCAAAATGACCCATTAATCAAAATTTTTCGAACATGTAACCTAGTCCAATGATTTTATCGTGCCAAAAAAGTGTTGCTTACAAAATTTCGTTAAAATCGATCCACCTGTTCTTTAGATATAGCTTGACCATGACCCATTATGACCCATCATGACCCACAAATGACCCACTAATATATCTTTGTTTAACATGCGACTCAGCCCAATAGTCTTCTCGTAACAAAAAACGTTTTGTTTCAAAATTTAGGTAAAATTGATTGAGTCATTGTTATATATAATTAGAATGACCCTAGCTCATTAAGACCCAAAATGACCCACTAATCGAATTTTCGCAAGCATGTGTCCAAGCCAAATGGTTTTCTCTTGCTCAAAAACGATATAATACAAAGTATAGTCAAAATGGTGAGTACCATTTTCTATATAAAATTAGCATGACCCATCATGACCAACAAATGACCCTTATAATCGAAATCTCTCGAACGTGTGGCCTAGCTCATTAGTTTTAGCATGCCGAAAAATATTAGATACAAAATTTAGATAAAATCGATTGAGCCGTTTTTTAGATATAGTTAGTTTGACCCTGATCCCTTATGATCCAAAATGACCCATTGATCGAATTTTCCCAAAAATCTGTCATAACCCAATGATTTTCCTGTACCCGAAAACGATAAAATACAAAATTTAGTCAAAATTACGCGAAACGTTGTCTAAATAAAATTAGAATGACCCAAAAGTGGCCCACTAATCGAAATTTCTCGAACATGTGACCTACCCCAATGATTTTCTCATGCCAAAAATATGTTGTATACAAAATTTCGTTGAAATCGATCCACCCATTCTTTAGATATAGCTTGACCTTGAGCCATTAAGACCCACAAATGACCCTTATAATCGAAAGCTCTCGAATATGTGACTTAGTCATTAGTTTTCTCGTTTCTAAAAATTGTTACATACAGAATTTCGTTAAAATTGAACCTGCCGTTCTCTAATTATATATAGCTTGACCCAGACCCTTTATGATCCAAAATGACCCATTAATCGAAATTTTTCGAACATGTGACCTAGTCCAATGATTTTATCGTGCCAAAAAAATGTTGCATACAAAATTTCATTAAAATCGATCCACCTGTTCTTTAGATATAGCTTGACCATGACTCATTATGACCCATCATGACCCACAAATGACCCTCATAGTCGAAATCGCTCAAACATGTGATTTAGCCCATTAGTTTTCTCATGTCAAAAAACTGTTACATACAAAATTTCGTTATAATCCATCAAGCCGTTCTTTAAATATAAATAACTTGACTCAGACTCTTAATGAGCCAAAATGACCCATTAATCAAAATTTTTCGAACATGTAACCTAGTCCAATGATTTTATCGTGCCAAAAAAATGTTGCTTACAAAATTTCGTTAAAATCGATCCACCCATTCTTTAGATATAGCTTGACCTTGACCCATTAAGACCCACAAATGACCCTTATAATCGAAAGCTCTCGAATATGTGACTTAGTCATTAGTTTTCTCGTTTCTAAAAATTGTTACATACAGAATTTCGTTAAAATTGATCCTGCCGTTCTCTAATTATATATAGCTTGACTCAGACCCTTTATGATCCAAAATGACCCATTAATCGAAATTTTTCGAACATGTGACCTAGTCCAATGATTTTATCGTGCCAAAAAAATGTTGCATACAAAATTTCATTAAAATCGATCCACCTGTTCTTTAGATATAGCTTGACCATGACTCATTATGACCCATCATGACCCACAAATGACCCTCATAGTCGAAATCTCTCAAACATGTGATTTAGCCCATTAGTTTTCTCATGTCAAAAAACTGTTACATACAAAATTTCGTTATAATCCATCACGCCGTTCTTTAAATATAAATAACTTGACTCAGACTCTTAATGAGCCAAAATGACCCATTAATCAAAATTTTTCGAACATGTAACCTAGTCCAATGATTTTATCGTGCCAAAAAAGTGTTGCTTACAAAATTTCGTTAAAATCGATCCACCTGTTCTTTAGATATAGCTTGACCATGACCCATTATGACCCATCATGACCCACAAATGACCCACTAATATATCTTTGTTTAACATGCGACTCAGCCCAATAGTCTTCTCGTAACAAAAAACGTTTTGTTTCAAAATTTAGGTAAAATTGATTGAGTCATTGTTATATATAATTAGAATGACCCTAGCTCATTAAGACCCAAAATGACCCACTAATCGAATTTTCGCAAGCATGTGTCCAAGCCAAATGGTTTTCTCTTGCTCAAAAACGATATAATACAAAGTATAGTCAAAATGGTGAGTACCATTTTCTATATAAGATTAGCATGACCCATCATGACTAACAAATGACCCTTATAATCGAAATCTCTAGAACGTGTGGCCTAGCTCATTAGTTTTAGCATGCCGAAAAACAGTAGATACAAAATTTAGATAAAATCGATTGAGCCGTTTTTTAGATATAGTTAGTTTGACCCTGACCCCTTATGATCCAAAATGACCCATTGATCGAATTTCCTCAAAAATCTGTCATAACCCAATGATTTTCTCGTACCCGAAAACGATAAAATACAAAATTTAGTCAAAATTGCGCGAAACGTTGTCTAGATAAAATTAGAATGATCCAAAAGTGGCCCACTAATCGAAATTTCTCGAACATGTGACCTACCCCAATGATTTTTTTAATATCAAATATATGTTGTATACAAAATATCGTTAAAATCGACCCACCCATTCTTTAGATATAGCTTGACCTTGACCCATTAGGACCCACAAATGACCTTTATAATCGAAAGCTCTCGAATATGTGACTTAGTCCATTAGTTTTCTCGTTTCTAAAAATTGTTACATACAGAATTTCATTAAAATTGATCCTGCCGTTCTTTAATTATATATAGCTTGACCTAGACCCTTTATGATCCAAAATGACCCATTAATCGAAATTTTTCGAACATGTAACCTAGTCCAATGATTTTATCGCGCCAAAAATAAATGTTGCATACAAAATTTCATTAAAATCGATCCACCTGTTCTTTAGATATAGCTTGACCATGACCCATTATGACCCATCATGACCCACAAATGACCCTCATAGTCGAAATGTCTCAAACATGTGATTTAGCCCATTAGTTTTCTCATGTCAAAAAACTGTTACATACAAAATTTCGTTATAATCCATCACGCCGTTCTTTAAATATAAATAGCTTGACCCAGACTCTTAATGAGCCAAAATGACCCATTAATCGAAATTTTTCGAACATGTAACCTAGTCCAATGATTTTATCGTGCCAAAAAAAATGTTGCATACAAAATTTCGTTAAAATCGATCCACCTGTTCTTTAGATATAGCTTGACCATGACCCATTATGACCCAGCATGACCCACAAATGACCCTCATTGTCGAAATCTCTCAAACATGTCATTTAGCCCATTAGTTTTCTCATGTCAAAAAACTGTTACATACAAAATTTCGTTATAATCCATCACACCGTTCTTTAAATATAAATAGCTTGACCCAGACTCTTAATGACCCAATATGACCTATTAAATTTTTTTCTCGAACATGTAACCTAGCCCAATGTTATTCTCGTGCCGAAAACCATAGAATGCAATTTTTAGTCAAAATTGCGTGAGAAAATCTCTAGATAAAAATAGCATGACCCACAATGACCCCAAAAATGACCCACTAACCGAATTTTCTCGAACATGTTACCTAACGCAAAGGTCTTCTTGTAATCCAAAACGATACAATATAAAATTTGGTCAAAATCGTTAGAGCCGTTTTTTAGATAAAAATGGCTTGACCCATAATGACCCAAAAACGACCCACTAATCGAAATTTTTCGAACATGTGACCCAGCCAAATAGTTTTGTTGTGCCAAAAAACGATTGATAGAAAATTTCCTTAAAATCGATCCAGCCGTTCTCTAGATATAAATAGCTTGATCTTGACCCATTATGACCCAATAATCAAATTTTCTCGAACATGTGACCTAGCCCAATGGTCTTCTCGTGCCCGAAAATGGTAAAATCCAAATTTTTGCGAAAATCGTTAGAGCCGTTTTAGAGATAAAATTTACACACACAGACACACACACACACACACACACACAATTTTTGCTCGCATTATAGTATAAGATATTATGTATGAAAATAAAACATGCGCAAACTATTTATAAAATGCATTGGAATTCCAAAACAAAATTTAAATGCATTTTTAAATATTTTTAATGTATACATAGTAATGCTCTGTTAATGAATTGCTGATGAACCAATTTCGACAAATTATATAAAAAGCTAAATTACTCAAGTAATACCGAATTGTGTAAAAGAAACATCCTTATAGCTCCAAAAATAATAATCCTATTAACTAATAGTTTGCTACATCGAATTAAGCGTCTCATTTACAATTAAATTATATCTTTGAAGGGAAATTTGAATGAAATACAGGGTCATGAAAAATCGGAGAATGTGTAAAACAGGATTACAAATATCTCGGCAACTAATAATCCGATCGACTTCGTTTTTTAGCAAAATTTGTGTTATTTTATTTATTTTTACGTTCATTCCTTAAAATAAAAAAATCGAAAAATTTTATATACATCAGAACGAATTTTTCGAGAGTCCGAAAAAAATAATTTCGGATAATCGAGGTTACTGATATTAAATAGGCTTCATCCCATCCTTACATACTAAGTGCACACTAAAATTCAAGTCTCTATCTCAATTTGTTCGGGAGATAAAGCGTTTATAGATAGACAGATAGACACACAGACGGACGGACGGCAAAAATTTTTCTCCTAAAAATATGTTTTTCGGAATCTCTAATATCTGAAACGCGTAATCCGTAAAAAAAAAAAAAAAAAAAAAAAAAAAAAAAAAAAAAAAAAAAATGCAAGATTTACCCTATACTACGTACTAAGTAATAATGGCAACAAATATTTTTCATTACTGTGGAAGATAGAAGAGAAATGGGTAAACGATGTCATTTTCTCGTTAAAATTAAAAGAACGAGGAAATTTTAATTTGTTTGCATTCAGTTGGACAATAATTATAATATCTCATATATTCGTTCTACAGCTCATATTCAAAATATTAGAATAATTACCTTTTTTTTAGAAATTGAAAATATCGTTTGGTAATTTAATGTCTTTTAATGAAAATATGCAAACGATATTTTTATTAAGAACTTATTATTGATTAAACTTACTTGTTATCTTAAATTTAATATCATTTTTGAAAAGATTAATTGCAAAAAAAATTATTTTGAAAAGTCAAAATATTAGAATATTTATTCAAGTGGTTCAAAATATTAGAATATTTCACATTAATTCTCCTTTAATTATTACCAATTCTTAACTGGTGGCATCATTGATTAAATTCAGACTATTTTATTTAAAATCAGTATTCTTTTTTGCAGTTTGTTTCTTTTTCGTCTTAAAATGGGCCGTGTGAGTGATATTCCTGAATCTACTAAACTTCGTATGGTTGATTTGTATCGGCACGGTAAAAATCAATGTTTTATAACGAATTATTTATATTGTTCGCAATCGAGCGTTAGTAAAATACTAACACAATATTCAAAAATTGGAAAATTTCAAAATAATCGCCGAAATGGTGGCCGAAAACCAAAAACATCTGCTAGAGATGACAGGAAACTGAAGCGTATAGTTAAGAAAAACCGTTTTAATAGTGTGCGATTCTTGCACCGAAAATGGAAAGAAGAAGGAGTTGAAGTTTCTACATCGACAACATTAAGACGTCTCCATAAATTTAAATTTGAATCTCGTGTACCGAAAACAAAACCTCTCATGACTGCAAGACAAAAGCGTATAAGATTGAATTGGTGTAAATCAAGACGTTTATGGAGCAATGAAGATTGGAAAAATATATTATTTAGTGATGAAAGTATGCTTTGTGTTTCATATGGTAATCAAGGTATTCGAGTTTGGAGAATGAAGCAAGAAGCATTTGATAAAGAATGCCTTAAACGTTCCGTAAAATTTGCTGCTAGTGTCATGGTTTGGGGTTGTATGAGTGCAGAAGGACCTGGAAAGTTATGCATCGTCTACGAAAAGGTTAACTCTCTGATATATCAAGAAATTTTAGAATATTACATGATTCCATCATCAGAAGATTTATTTGAAGATGATTTCATCTTTCAACAAGATTTAGCGTCCCCGCATACCTCGGTGTCAACTAAGAATTGGTTCCGCCAACGCAACATTAAGGTACTTCCTTGGCCACCAAATTCACCAGATCTTAATCCCATCGAAAACTTATGGTGTATAATGAAGAAAAAATTTCAAGAAAATCCTCCTTCAAGTAAAACTGAGTTAGTGGCACGTATAAAGTCTATTTGGGCTAATATTGATAGAAATGTTTGTAAACACCTTGTATATAGTATGCAAGATCGATTGTACGCTGTTATGAAAGCTAAAGGGGATGCTACAAAATATTAACTACCATTTACTTCATATTCATAAGGTAATATTGTTGCGTAAAATAAAATATTCTAATATTTTGAACCAATCTAAATTTTATTCTAATATTCTGGTGTGTTTAAGGAAGCTGTATACCTAATTTATTGTGCTGTATTTTATATTTTATAAATGTTAAAATCTTATCTAAACATTCCAGATTTAATTTATAAGAAATTTAATTGCATTTACTTAGTATAAAAAATAAATAAATGACAAAAAAATTTTTCTTATTACTTTTTCTCAATTATTCTAATATTTTGAATATGAGCTGTATATATCCGAATTAATCGTTTCAGAAATCCTCTTCATTAGGATATTATACTAGTAAATCTGCAGATCAGGACCCTCAACGTCAGCTCTTTCAGCTCTACTTTTTACTATACTTTACGTAACATTTAAGATTATAAAAACAGCAATTGAAAGTTTTCCAATAACATAAATGAATATAAGAATAAACAAGTCGTAACTGGCACTTCAAATCAATTAAATGAGGTGCATTCTTATTACAACGAAATTTTTAAAATATTCAGATCTTGGTGTAAGAGCTGCTGCACTTGCATGCAAAAATGTATGAATAGAAAATTTATAACGATGTTACATATTAAACTCAGTAATACAGAAATAATATTGTTACCTCTTAAATGGGACATAATCACCATTGCAACCTAGAATCAATACCTGTCATGGCATATGACTGAATTATTTACGAATGATAGGATTTGATAGATTGCAGAAAACTATTATTAAGTAGTGACTGGATTCTCATAAAATTTGAAATTATTTGCAACGATTTTATGTATTTAAATTCAAATTATACAGTTTGGTAGTTTTTGCTCTATAATATGATGACAGACGGTGAAACAGATGGGTGGGCCAGACGACCACTATACATACTTGTATACTTATGATATTTCCCTATGACCCATAATGTAATATAGAATTCTTTTGATTGTCTCTGCAATTAAACTATAAGCTTTACGCACTGTTTTTCAGTACTGGACATATCACATTAAATCTCAATAACACACAATAACTCCAGATCAGTCAAACTATATTAATGCAAGTTTGAGTTCAGAAAGACATACAGATGAGATGGACAGAGAAACATATTTCATTAACACTTTTTAACTATCTTGATATGTTTTAAAAACATATAACATATTTTAATTTCACTTTCAGTAAATCTAGTTGAACAGTCTTATACAACCCCTGTATATTTACAGGGGTTACTTACTATTTTTATTTACACGCTACTAATTAACTGTTACTTAATTACCAACTGTAATTTAATTAAGACTTACATTCGCTTAAATCTACTAAAATCACTCTTTCAGAAATTGTCATCCGTAGAAGGCTTTGTTTCCAATTGTTCACGTGGCCTTATAAATTGTTTTATTTATATTGTACAAAGATATTTTAGTATGCTAAATATAGTCCAGCATAAAAATGCATAATTTAAAAGGAAAAAAACCTTTTAGGCTATTTCCGCTCATACACAGTATCCCTTACAGATACTTTGGTGTAACCCATTATATGATTTTTAACATTTATACATATAATGTAACATGAAAACATTTACTTAAAAGCACATATCCAAACTAAAAATGAACTTCCAGTCTGTAATATTTTGTGTGTCCGTGTAAATATTATGTGCTTTCTGTTAAGTAGGAAATAATTTGTAGTAGGCCTCAGCAACGTATAACAATTTAATAAAATGTTAAATAATTCAGAATTAAAATACACCCCAAACATTGTTTTCACCTATAACATTATGTAATGGAATATTTTTGTGTGGCCTTGTAAAGTAAGTAAAAGTATTCCTTGCACCGCATTCTGTACAGAATGTATATTTTAATGTACTTCATAGATCTATATCAATTTCATTATGTACGAAAAATATATCATCATCAATTGGGTATCATTAAAATGCAATTGAAGGTATTTTCCCCATTGGCGTAATGTAACGGAATACTTTTGACTGTCCTTGTAATTAAACAGTCGATCCGATGTTCATAAAATTAGCAATGACTCCACAAATTTTTCCAACAATCATATATTTTAAATTTCAAAGCATTTTGTTGGGTACTATTTTTATAATTTTTTGGAATAGACAGACAGACGGATACATAGGCAGACGACGACTATAAGTGCTACGTATTTATGTAATTACGAATCCACCTAAAAATACGTACAAGGTTTCAGAAATTTGATGCGTTAAATTGATAATTCTTTTATGCAATGATATTCTAAAACTTTTATGAACCACTTATTATGATATTTTTTTAGGTAATAAAGCACATTTCTTCAGGGGGGCTCTGCCCCTCTGAACCCCCGTACACTCATTAAATTTGCATTCGTAATTTTCTATTGATTATGCAAATGGTTAGAATACATCTTAAATTTCATTTTATACTGAGATTTTTAAGGATAAATAACAAGCTGGACAAACTTTAATATTATTTTGTTCATAAGTTCAATTATTTCTCACTTTCTTTTATAACTAAATTCTTTTGCATGTTCCTGTGAATGAATGTTAAGTTATTTGCACTCCACGGTCTATAGTATGACACTTTTAATAAACCTTAGTGATTTGCATCAATTTCAATATGTTTAAGATATCATGAAAACACACAGGAAACGATTTTCCGCCGTAGATCGTAATACAAGAAATTCTTCTGAGTGACCCTGTAAATGAACAGGAAATGCTCTACACTTCATTTTTAACATAGAATAGGCCACAGTAAACCACAATAATATACATCAATTTCAAATATAACTGACTATATTTACGCGAGTTAGAAAAAATAGACATACAGACGGACAGACAAATAAAATACATAAGCAATTTTCAGCTATATTGAAAAGTGTTAAAAAAGATATGATATTAATGTAATTTATATTTAACCTCTTAATTTTTCGCAATTGGAATTATTTAAATGTTTTATTTTTTATAGGCTATTTTCATTGCTAAGCAACAGACAAAAAAGAAAAAAAATGAAATATATGTCATATCAAATATGTAAATTGATCAAACAAATTGTTTTATATTATTGAAAACATTTCTAAAATTCCATGAAAAATTATACACCTAATTAAAACTAGTCGTTGGGGGGGGGGGGGGGGGGCACCGTAATACTTACCCATCATAATATAATATATGAAAATAAAACGCGTGTAAACTATCTATGACAATTCCAAAATAAAATTTAAACGAATAATTAAATAATTTTAATATACATAATAATGCTCTATTAATCAATTGCTGATGAGTCAGTTTCGACAAATTATATAAAACGCCAATATACTCAAGTAGTACCGGATTGCGTAAAAGAAACATCCTTATAACTCAAAAAATAATAATCATATTAATTAAAAATTTACTGTGTTGGATTAAACGTCTCATTTCCAATCAAAATATATCTGTGAATTCAGATTTGAATGAAATACAGGGTCATGAAAAATCAAAGCATGTGGAAAACAGGATTACACATATTTCTGCAACTAATAATCCGATCGACTTCGTTCTTTATGCAAAATTTATGCTATTTTATAGTCTTTTAAATCCATTCCTTAAAAATAAAAAAAATCGAAACATTTTATATACCTTTCATCAGAACGAATTTTTCGAGAGTCCGAAAAAAATAGTTCCGGATAATCGGGGTTACTGATATTAAATAGGCTTCGTCCCATTCTTACATACTAAGTACATACAAAATTTCAAGTCTCTATCTCAATTTGTTCGGAGATAGAGCGGTTACAAACAGACAGACACACAGACGGGCGGCCGGCAAAAATTTTTTTCTAAAAATATGTTTTCCGGAATCTCCAGTATCTAAAACGTGTAAATCCGTCAAAAATTTTTTTTCGATTTTCAAAACGATTACAAGACTTACCCTATAGTACGTATGATGGGTAAGTAAAAAATCTTACAAATATATTGACAAAATTTTAAAAGAATAGGAATAATTTAAAATCTTAGGTAGAACTTTTAACACCCATAATTTGATGTTTAAATACTTTAATCAAACGTGCCGTTTTCATTGAATGGAGGAAAATTTAAAAATCATCGGAATTACCGTTAAAAAGCATCAGTTTTTCTTGCTATGCAACAAATAAAAGAAAGAGATATAATGAAATATGTACTAAGTAAAAAAATTCTAAAACAAAATGTTTTATATTATTTGAACTCATGTATAAAAAATCCCCAAAATTAGCAGAAATATTTTTAAAAATCTGACAAATGCTTAGACAAAATTTCAAAATAATAAGATAAATTTACGATCCGTATTTGGAAATTTCAATATCCATATTTTATCATTTTAATCCATTAATCAAAAGAGCTATTTTCTTTCCATTTGATTTGCCATAGGAAAGCATTATGATACAAAATAGAATGTTCTGTATTTCCTGAACAAATGATCCAAACCTAACAAAAAACTATACAGCTAAATCCCGATAGCTCATCAACGTGCTTACTTAATTTCAAAGAGATCGGGTGATTTTTACGGCAGTTATCGCGGAACACACTGACAGACAGACAGAAACCAAAAATTTTCCTGTCTACAAAGTAAGCCTTCACTGACGTTTCGGCAATTACTTAATACCTAATATTTATTCTGATTTAGAGAACCATAATTTTTAGGATAGCTGCACGTAGAAATAGTAGTACCCCCGAAAACTTTAATCTCTCCTTCTTTAGACGATTTCAAGTACTTGAATGAGTGGAATGACAATTGCTGTAATATTCCCTACGAATGGTTGCTTGATTACAGATAGAATGTTCTTGGAAATTTAAAATTGTTTAAACTTGCAACATCTGAATTACTAGTAAATCTGCAGATCAGGAGCCTCAACGTCAGCTTTGCACACCATTTATTTTAAACACACTTTGGGTAATATTCAACTTCCTGGAAACTGTAATTTAAAATTTTAAAATTAAGTAATTATTTATAAGAATAAGAAGTTTTCAGTCATCAAAAGCGTTAAATTAAAGATTTAGTTATGTTAGGACATTCTGAAATTTCCATGATCTATTATTATTATTATTATTATTATTTTATTATAACATAGTAGATTTCTTCAGGGGGGCTCCGTAACCCCTCGTAGTCTTTATAACTTTGTAGTCCCCGTAGTCTTTATAACTTTCTATCAATTTGCTAATGCTTATCGTATATCTTCTGTTTCTTTATACATTTTCATTTATAAGGATAAGTAACAGTTTTAATAAGCATTTTTCATTATCCTCATACTTCTACATACTTGCCCACCACAAACGCCTAAATCTGATGTATCAGGAACTTTTGAAAGTGTAAACTCAGTAATCTTGGGATTTACAATTTCGTTTCCGAAAAAAGAAGTTTTGGTTGCATTTTGTAGCAGTTATCACAGACAGACAAACAGATAGACATAAAAACAGACTGACAGACGGAAAACAATAAATTTTGTGTCGCCAAAATAAGCCTTCACTGAAGTTTTGGCAATGACGTCATTATTCATGAGTTATTGCTACCCATGTTTCTTGTATTTTTAACGACTACTTTAAAATACCTGTTTTATTTCAATTATGACGTCATATTTTAAAAAGTGAAATACTTGTTAAAAATATAATTCTTTTTTATTTCTTTTACATCTAATTATGTCACCATTTTTGACAGAAAAAATCTTAATAACGAAACAAATATCCGTGTTTAATATTTAACAAAAAGTATTATATCTATTTTTATTTTTATTCTGACGTCATATTTATTTGTCTTTTCTTAGTTTAACTTTTCGCAAGGAAATTGCTCAATTGAAAGTTATTGCCGTTGAAAAATTAATAATCCAGAATTTGATTTTTTAGCAACGATAAATAAAAATTGGTTAAATTTTATCTAAAAATCGCTATTTATTCTGTATGAAAAAGAAGGAAATTTTGAATTATTAAGGAAAATATTTGAATAAAATAAATAAAACATAGCCTATGTTCTTTTCTGGGCTATGTTATATTTATACGCAAAGATACAAAGACATTAATTAATTCACCAGTTTTGACGTTGACTTCATTTAAATTTTCATACATGCATTAAAATTTATAACATTATTCGCGTTTGTAATGACCGAAAGATGGCGTTGTAATAGACCTGATAATCGTTTGTTTACATTTGTTTGTTTACGTTCCATGCTGTAGCACTGTAGCATAGAACCAGTTTAAAGAGCTATTTAAAGTGCAGTTTTTTATCTTTTTATTTAATTATGGGAGATAAATTACAAATATCGACAATTTTAGAATTTGTAGATGCTGGAAAATCTAGTAATTGCTTTAGAGTAGCTGAAGCATGAAAGCATTGTGTTGCTGTCATGCTATATTTTGCCATGAGTAAGTCAAATGTATTTTTTTATATTATAGATCTAAACTTTGTGTATAAATTTTGATTTTAGATAATTTTAATACAAAGAACCCAACGTTGCACGCGTTATAGAACTGTTTATTTATTTATCGGCCTTTTAAACACTGATTTCTGGCTCACGGTATCAGTTCTATTTCGTTTTTCAGACTTTGTCCGCGAGAGGGCGTCTATTTCATTTCAAACGCGAATAAAAATAAGAATTAGGATGAATGGTTGCTTAGCAACCGTTAAGAGAAAATAAAGAAAATGAAATAAATACATTTGAAATAAGTAAATCTCTAAAACAAATTAGTTTATATTATTGGAACACATTTATAAAAAATCTCCAAAATTTACAGTAATATTTTTAAAAATCTGACAAATGGGTAGACAAAATTTCAAAACAATACGAATAATTTAACTGATAAATTTCAGTTCCATTTATCATTGAATTCCATTAATAAAATGTGTCATTTTCTCTCAATAAAAAAAATGAAAATCATTGGATTTGCCATAGAAAAGGATTATTGCGCAAAATAAAATATTCTATATTTTTCTAATGAATGAATCAAATCTAACAAAAAATTATACAGCTTAATCCCAGTGCCTCACTAGCATACTCATTTAATTTCAAGCCAATCGGATGCTTTTTGCGTCAGTTATCGCGGAACAGACAGACAGACAGAAACCAAAAAATTTCGTGTCTCGAAAGTAAGCTTTTATTGACGTTTCGGCAATAATACATGTAAAATATAAACATCACACTGTATCCATATACATGAAATTACGTTGCTCGTACAAAGCCACCCTTGATTGCAAAATCCCTTTCGGAAATTTAATTCTAAATATGAAAAAAACTTACACAGATATATTCAGTCCTTGATCCGTTGCCATCAAAAATGCTTTGGCCTTTTCAAAATCTGATCTTCCGATTGGTTCACTTTTCTCTGTATCAACTCTAGAGTAATTTTCATTATTTTCGAGTGAATCTCGCATTAAATCCTCATCTCCCTTAAAATCCATTATTTGATTTTCGCAAAGCTTTAAAAATAATAGAAATTAAGATAACAAAACATGCCCGAATAGAATGAAATAAAACTTTTATTTGAAAACAAACTGAAAAGACGTTTTCGTTGCTATGACAAGACGTTGCCATTATCTTGCAATAAAATTAGTTGTAGTGTTATAGAAGCCAACAAAATGAATAGGCGTGAAAATAGTCATATTCCATGTTTTATGAATAAAATTTCAATAAGTTGTGTGTACTAAAAATTAATAATTTAAACAAGCCGTTTTGTACTCAGTTGTTATTTTTAGTTTAAAAATTAATAGGACTTGTTTATAAAGTGTAAAGATGCTGTTTTATTATTTTAAATTATTTTACAGAATAAATGGCGTAAATTTTGTAGTCAGTCTTACGAAGTTATACGTTTGGTTTATTTTGTGTCGGCCGATTATCTGGAGGGCCATGGGTCATGACCCCCATGACCCCCCCCCCCTCCCCCTGGAGCTCTTCAAAAAGTACAGTGTAAGTAAAAAGTGCTAAAACAGAAACGTTTAGGCAGGTTTCTGTTCTGTATTCTAAATACTTTAAATTATTTTGACTAGTGCCATAAAATTTATCAATTAAGGCAATATTCCGAAAGGTTTTACTTTTACAGGCTTTCTTTTTTCCCTATGAAATACTTTCAGTTTGGAGTTTTGAAGGGACGTAGATGAATTATCATTCTTCTGTAAAAATTCCAAAACTTTGCTACCATATCGCGTCTCGCCTGCTCAGATGATATCAGCATCGAGCTCTTCATATTTATACTATTAATTACATATACAGCATAATATATACTTAATCTGAATTTACGCATGAAAATCAAAGGTTCGAAAAAAAACCACGGAAATCTCCGAACGATCAGACCGATGGGCGCGATTGTGTTCGATCCTCCCGCCTACCAGTTTGGAGGGCCTGAACCTCTTGGCCACTGATGGGGCTCTTTTTAAGGCAGGATTGTCTTATACAGAGATTCCGTTTTCGCAGGCTTTGCTATATGGATCTGGTGGAAAGAACGTAATATTTGTATTGTGTAATAAGGAGTGTGCTTACTATGACAGAAAAATGGAATTTTGTTCCAAGTTTCTTGCAATTTTAGTAGGTTTTATTGAAAATGGCCATTCTATTTAAATAAGTTTCATTTTTGAAGATTGTATACATTCAATAAATTAAGACACAGGAATTTTTCACTTATAAAGTTATAAATATGTCACTCGAAGTTATGAATTGTTTTACATAAGTCAATTTGTACAAGATAAAGATTACTGCATTAAAGTTAATATAAATAACGTTAACATATTGAATAACTTCATCTTTTGCAAAGCTTGTGATTTGATTGATTAAATAGTTATTTTAAAAATATTAAGTAATATATTTTTTCTATGGTATACTTGTTTTACTATTTTAATTTCTGTTCAGAGCTTTAATTAGTCGGTGAAGGAATTTGATTTTTTTTTTTTTTTTTTTTTTTTTTTTTTTTTTTCTGGAGCTAATTCATAATTTTTTCCAGTTTCTTTAGTAATATAAAAAATGAAATATACAGGAGAAAGACTCTTGTTTAATTGCATGCTTGATATATAAATTATATATATCTTTTAAATTTTAAACAATTATTACTTGAATCATATTATCGAATAAAAATAACGATGCATAAAAATTTACTCCTATATAACAAATCAGGAAAAGTAATTTAACTTGTTCATTTTCATTTGCAAATCTTATACTATGTAAATTTTATCTCAAAAACGGCTCTAACGATTTTCGCAAAAATTTGGATTTTACCATTTTCGGGCACGAGAAGACCATTGAGCTAGGTCACATGTTTGAGAAAATTCGAATATTGTGTCATTTTGTGTCATAATAGGTCAAGATCAAGCTATTTATATCTAGAGAACGGCCGGATCGATTTTAAGGAAATTTGGTTTCCAATCGTTTTTTGGCACGGGAAAACTATTGGACTGGGTCACATGTTCGAAAAATTTGGATTAGTGGGTCATTTTTGGGTCATTATGGGTCAAGCCATTTTTATCTAAAAAACGGCTCTAACGATTTTGACCAAATTTTATATTTTATCGTTTTGGGTTACAAGAAGACCATTGGGTTAGGAAACATATTCGAGAAAATTCGGTTAGTGGATCATTTTTGGGGTCATTGTGTGTCATGCTATTTTTATCTAGAGATTTTCTCACGCAACTTTGACTAAAAATTGCATTCTATAGTTTTCGAGCACGAGGAAAACATTGGGCTAGATTACATGTTCGAGAAAAAATTTAAATGGGTCATATTGGGTCATTAAGGGTTTAGGTCAAGTTATTTATATTTAAAGAACGGCAGAATCAATTTCATCAAAATTTTGCCTGTAACAGTTTTTTGACACGAGAAAGCTAATGGGCTAAGTCACACGATCGAGAGATTTCGATTATAAGAGTCATTTGTGGGTCATGATAGGTCATGGTCAAGCTGTATCTAAAGAACAGGTGGATCGATTTTAACGAATTTTGTATACAACATTTTTTTTTTTTTTTTTTTTTTTTTGGCACGAGAAAACTATTGGGCTAGGTCTCATGTTCGAGAAATTTCCATTACTGGGTCATTTTGCGTCATAAAGGGTCTGGGTCAAGCTATTTATATTTAAAGGATCGATTACGGCAGGATCGATTACGGCAGGATCGATTTTAATGAAAATTTGTATACAGCATTTTTTTTTTTTTTTTTAACCATTTGAAAAATGGTTGTTGTTTTCGGGAGAATGGACCCGATGATGTTACCACTTTTGAATGATGTTACCACTTTTGAATGATGTTACCACTTTTGAATTTAAATTAAATTCTTTATTTTTAGAAGAATTTTTATTAACCATTTGAAAAATGGTTGTTGTTTTCGGGAGAATGGACCCGATGATGTTACCACTTTTGAATGATGTTACCACTTTTGAATGATGTTACCACTTTTGAATTTAAATTAAATTCTTTATTTTTAGAAGAATTTTTATTTGAATTTAAATTAAATTCTTTACTTTTAGAAGAATTTTTATTTGAATAGTAAATTAAAATGGTTAAAATCATTGTAATAAAGGAGAAAACTAACAAATTTAAAAATGGGTAGACGGAAATTAACAGATACGGAAAAAGCCGAAGCCAAAGAAATGAATGAACGTGAATATCGCATTCAATGATATTAAACACAATACGCGTACTTAAACAATCATAAAGTGATTTTTATTTCTTCTTTTGCTATTTAAAATAAAAATTTAGTCAACATGTATAAGTTGCTTATTAGTTTGGCGATTCGTATCATTTGGCGAAATTGGTCGACGGGATAACTGAGTAATACTGTATTTGGTTTGGCGCAAAAACGTCTTTCAATGCAGAAAATGATAAAATCAAAAGATTATTGAGCCGCTGAAAACCAATTACGTGTTGAAAGGCGATCACGAAAAAGGAAGCAATTTAATGCCGAACCGATTAATTGTAAAACATCATGTCGCCAGGGCGACCAATCCACTAGCCATGGCGTTTTACTATCGGTCGGTTCTAACCAGGAAAATTTGAGTGCCAATAGTGATTCTAACAAGCCGGAAAATGTTATAGCTATTACTCTTGATTTTCCACCACCTAAAAAGAAAACTAAAAAGCAATCGGCTTGGGAAAAACTGGGAAAAAACTTTTTTGATTCGATGTCTGATGGACCCATTCACAGATGCATGTGCTGCGATCGATTTTGGTTTAAAACCTCCATCACCAAAATTCTGCTCTGTAAAATCAAACAATATATGCCAAAGTCTTACAAGTATAACAGTATATGCCAAAGCTGTATTTTAATAATGATTACTTTTGCACCAACAATGTTAAATAGTTTGAAATGTTTCTTTCGTCGCCAACTTTTATGCTTGGCGACAATAGAGTGATATAACTTAAACGAACCGTACCTTCAAATTGCAGCATGTATAAAGTCATTTATAGCAGTGGCACGGATAATACACAATAAAACAACTGGTATTTAGCTTAAAATGATAGATGAATGTATCGAGTGAAACATTTTTCAAATGGTTGGGGTAATTTCTTAAATTACAATTTTTATATGTATTTGTTTTTTTTTTTTTTTTTTTTTTTTTTGGGCACGATAAAATTATTGGGATTGGTCACATATTCGAGAGATTTCGATTATAAGGATAATTTATGGGTCATGACGGAACATAATGGGTCATGGTCAAGCTATATCTAAAGAACGGGCGGATCGATTTTAAGGAAATTTTGTATACAACATTTTTTAGCTCAAGAAAACTACTAGGCTAGGTCGCATGTTCCAGAAATTTCAGTTAGTGGGTCACTTTTGGGTCATTTTGGTTTCCAACCAATTTTATCTAAAAAATGGCTCTAACGACTTTGACCAAGTTTCGTACTCTATCGTTTTGGATTACAGGAAGATTATTGGGTTAAGTGATGTGTTAGACAGTATTCAATTAGTGGGTCATTGTTGGTCATGCTAATTTTATCTAGACAATGTCTCGAGCAATTTTGACTAAATTTTGAATTCTATCATTTTCGGGCACATGAAAATCATTGAGTTTGTTCAGTTGTTTGAGAAAATTCGATTAATAGGTCATTTTGGGTCATAATGGGTTAAGGTCAAACTAATTATATCTAGAAAACGACTCAATCGATCAAAGTTTTGCATCCAAACGTTTTTCGACGCGCAGAAGTGAGGAATTTTGTGAAGAAACGTTTTTTCCACGAGAAGACTATTGGGCTGAGTCGCATATTAAAAAAAAAAAAAAAAAACATATTAGTGGGTATTTTCGGTTTCATTAAGGAATGCTGTCAAGTTAATTTTACCTAAGAAATGGTTAAACAATTTTGATTCAATTGTATATTGTTTTGTTTTTGATTACCTGAAGACAATTGAACTAATTCACGTTCGATCAAATTTGATTAGTGGATCATTTTGGGCAATACAGGTCAGGGTCACGAGAATATGACGACTTTAGATAAAATATTGGCGACATTTGGCCAAAAAATCGACTACTAAGATTACGATAGCCAAAACACATATTTGTCGCTAAATGAAAGAATGTCGCCGAATTTGGATATATCTTGCAAAAAATAATGTCTTTCAGAATGTGAAGAAATTTTTATACATTCTTAATAGGATTCGAAATGCAAGGTTAAACCAATCAGAGTCGAGCTAAAAAAGTGATTTGGATCGATGTCATTTCGTTGTAAACTTTAAAATAATGTAAAAATGTGCATACATACTTAGTTGTCTTTTTGATTGTTTTTGTAAATAATACTATTATAAATAACATGTTTTATTGTAACAATACAAAGAGACTGATAAAGTGAAAATACTACATCGCATTGAACACGAAGCAAATTTTGACCGAGATGAGCTCGGTCACTCCTGCTAGTTAATATAAAGGTCGGACTGATTGGAATTTTAGTTATTTAGGCATAACGTTCTGCGACAATTTGTGGCTCCGCCGCGAACAAGTGGAGATGAGACGGGCTCAGTACAAAACCGGATTCGACCTGACCCGAGCTCATTTTTTATAAAAGCCTTCGGATTCGGGCACATTATTTCTGAAATTATCAATTTTATTTATTCTCGTATAGAAACACAAAATACCTTTTTTTCCACAGTAAAAATTGCGTATTACATTTCAAGTCACTTTAATTATCTTTTGGTCAGAATAAAAAAGAAACAGAATCTCCCTCCCTATTTTTAGTAGCAGTAAAACATTATTTTAAAAGAAAACTCTTTTATAGGCTTGAAGCAAGCAATGGATGCAAAGAAAGACTCTATGAATGTATTATTTAAAAAAAAGTAAGAAAAACCGTGCATTAGGCATAGATTATGAAAGACTTTCCAACAATTCCATTAAATCTTTAACAAAAGTTTGTTGTTTAGGGAAATAAGATGTCCATAACCAACTATGTATTCCAATACTTTTGAACAGCCCTGTATTTCATCCGTCGGTTGATATATATATACTATATAATGGGAAAATTTAGTTTAGCGAGAAAATGCCTAACTGGTTGAAATTTCTCTTTCAGCACTTTATTCTAATAGATGGAAAATACTTCAATACTTTTGTTCAGTCCTGTAATTTACCTAGTACCTTGATTACATGTTTGTATTTTGTTAAAATTTAGTTCAAACAAACACACTCTTAAAACTACTTAAATCTTATTTCCAGAAATTATCATCTATGGGTGTCCATGTAGCTAATTCTTTGCATGACCCTGTATATCATTTTATCTATATTCTACAAACATTTTTTAGTAAACTGAAAGCAGTTCAACGTAAAAATACATAACTTATTTAAAAACCACCTTTAAGTTAATTATTCTCATATTCAGTATAACCTTTATGAGCTCTTTTGTGAACCCTGTATATCAACTATAACATTTATATGCACCATATAATTTGCAGAACATTTAGTCAAATTTAAAAGCGCATATCAAAAGGGAAAATGCGTTTTAATCATCCATCAATTATTATCGATAATATACAGTACTTCAGATAAGAATATAAGATTTGAAATATTTTGTGTGTCCTTGTAATTGCTATGCACTTCATATTATGCGTTAAATATTAAGTCTCAGTGGCGTATATCAATTTTTTTATGCTTGAATTCGTTTAACATTATTAAAACATGTCGCAAACAATTCCCCCCCCCCCTTTTAGTATTGTGTTATGGAATTCTTTTGAGTGCCCCTGTAAATGAATAATAACTATTATTTTGATTGAATATGTTACAGAATGTGTATTTTAGTGCACTTTGCGAATCCATGTAAATCTGAATAAGTTTGACAGGGTGTAACACCTTTAAAATTAATTTTAAAAGATTTTTTTTTTCATTGGCCGTAATGTATCGGAAAACTTTTGACTATCCCTGTAAATAAACTAATCACACTTCATTTTTAATAGGGATCGTGCTAGGGTAAACATCAATAACATATAAAAATTTCATAGCAATTCGAGAATATTTACGGGAGTTAGAGCGCGGACGGACAGCCATATGTTCAGATGAACTGAATGCATAAACACTTTTCAACTTTGTTGGAAAGTGTTAAAAAAGGAGAGAGATGTGAATGCAGTTTATAAGCAACTGCTTTCAGAAGCTAATTAGATGTACACCTAAGGTCGTCAGGGATTGTAGCTAAGCAAATACACCGGGTTGATAATCAGCTTGGTCAATCCGTCGAGTAATCCTTTCGTCGTGCAATATATACACTTATTTTGGATTGCATTATAATGGATTTAAAGAAAAGACTTTCTCCAGAAGTTTTGGGTTTATTCTAATTTGGAGCCAACATCCAAGTCCTGCTTGCTAAAAGTTGCTTATAACCAGCAGGACTAAGATGCTGTGCAAAATATTGCATATACTTATCTAAAACTTATAGATATATTTATATCTATCTATAGCAGGCATGTCAAACCCGATTACCACCACGGGCCAAATTAAGTATTGTATTGAAGCCGCGGGCCACACAACCAAAAATCAATAAGCAGGTTAATTTTTCTACAATCACGCAAAATGTAGTCTTTACCTTAAAATTGTTACCTTGATTTTTTTTTTTTTAAGGCAACATTTTAAAGCTATTTATTGAAAAAATTAAAAAACACACACGAGAAGAGCTTTAAAAAAATTATAGTAAAAATTAATATCATTTTTTTTTCAATTTTTTTTTCTTTTTTTCTTTTTTTTTCTTTTTTTTTTTTAATATATATATATAAATAAAAATAGCAAATATTTCCATACAAAAGGATATATTTTACCAGTAATTTTCAATTTATTTAATCATGGAATATTTGTCATTAAATGTACTAGCAAAGATACAGTAATAATGGTAGGAATTTTGAATATTAACATTCTCCAACTTCTCAAAATTGCAACATTTGCAAGTGTGTACATTCAAAATGTATTTTCTTCATCAAACATAGTTAAAATACCAATGGCTTGGCGAGCCACAGAGAAATTGCTGGCGGGCCAAGTGTGGCCTGCATACTATGTGTTTGACATGCCTGATCTATAGTATAGTATAGTTTGTATTTATTTATAATTACAGTCTATTAACATAACTGTAATTATAAATAAATACAAACTGTCGGTAGCAAAATAGAAACTAGTCGTTGGGGGCCACCGTAACACTTACCCATCATGGATATGTATATGAAAATAAAACATGTGAAAACTATTTATACAATGCATTGCAATTCATAAACAAAATTTAAATATTGTTAATATACGAAGTAATGCTATGTTAAAAAACTGCTGATTACCAATTTCGACAAATTATATAAAACGCCAAACTACTCAAGTAGTACCGAATTGCGTAAAAGAAACATCCTTATAACTCCAAAAATAATAATTCTATTAACTAACTATTAACTGCGTCAGATTAAGCGTCTTATTTCCAATTAAAATATACCTCTGAATTGAAATTTGAATGAAATACAAGGTGATGAAAAATCGAAGAATGTGGAAAACAGGATTACAAATATCTCGGCAACTAACAATCCGATCGACTTCGTTCTATATGCAAAATATGTTTCATTTTATTGCCTTTTACGTCCATTCCTGAGAACAAAAAAATTCGAAATTTTTTATGTACCTTTCATCAGAGCGAATTTTTCGAGAGTCCGAAAAAAATAGTTTCGGATAATGGAGGTTGCTGATATTAAATAGGCTTCGTCCCATTCTTACATACTAACTACATACAAAATTTCAAGTCTCTATCTCAATTTTTTCGGGAGATAGCGCGTTTACAGACAGACAGACGGACGGCAAAAAAATTTTTTCTAAAAATATGTTTTTCGGAATCTCCACTATCTAAAACGTATAAATCCGTCAAAAAAAAATTTCGATTTTCAAAACGATTGCAAGACTTACCCTATACTACGTATGATGGGTAAGTAAAAAGTGATTGAAAGTGGAAATAGAATTCCTGAGAATGTGACAGAAGTTATGGAAAACTGTAATAAGAATTTATATCCAAATATCAAATCATTTTTATCAATCTTCGCTTCTCTGACAGTTAGCATAGCAAGGGCAGAAAGATTTTTCATCACTCCATCATGTGAAATCCTGTATTCGAGCTTCTAATGGACGAAGAGCGCCCAACTAGTTTAGCTATGATTAATTGTCTGAGCGAAGCGAAGTCTTTATACTCAGAGATACGTAACGATATTAAAATTCAAAAAAATTCTTTCGTCAAGCAAATCTCAAAAAGTACTTGTCGGATTTTGATTCTGTTTGTACCAGAAGGTACCTATGAAGGTAATCTGGTGAATGCACGTACTTTTAAAAATTAATTCCAAATAGTTTAAAAGTTATATTAAAAAAACTGATAAAAAAGCACAATTTATTTGCATACGTCACAGAAATTTGGTGTGCGTGATTTTCATCGACTTCATATTTTCGTAGATAACCGAATCAGTACACGGAGTAAATAGTAATCATTTACGCACTCAGAAATATTGAATGCAATAAAACATTTTAAAATTTAATCATGCAGGAAAATAAAACTGTTAGTTTTTTATATAAAAAAAATGTCATAAAAACTTTGATTTTGAGATTTTGTGATAATCTCTTAATAGCATTTTTTGATCGCTAAAAGAATGCTTTATATATTTCGCGTATGAAAATTAGAAACACTTACGTTTTTAAATAAAAAGTTTCTTTTATGACATCATTTTCCCTTTATATTTATTTTTATTGCATGTTTTCTTTTAACTTATATTTTGTTTATGTGTGGAAGTCAATTCTGATCACTAATTTTTCGGCACGGATACCACAAGCGCATCAGATTTGGCACAATTTTTTTCAAAGCCTATTTGGCGAAAACTCCGTTTTCAAATAACGCTTACATACACATTTTAAAATTATTTTCTATTTTCAAAAAGAACTTACAGTAAATAAAATAATAATAATAATTAATAACAATAAAAAGAAATATTTTATATAATTAAAAAAAGGAAATGAAACTAAATAAACATTTTATGAGTAAATAAACAAATAATAAATAAATAAAGCCGGGTTACCATCTCAGGTACAATAATGCCATTTTGACGCCAATTATGTACCCTGGTGCATATGCGACATCTTTTCCCATTTTGCATCCATTTCCTGTTGGCATGCAACTTTGAAATTTGGAATATGCATGCATACCTGGGAGCAATAATGGAATTAGACATTGATTTTTTTTTATTCGATCCAAAAAAGGGCAACGGGGGCTATTTTTTAAAGATTTATACAATTTATATACTGCATAAAGGAGCCACTTACCTATTTTTATATACAAGAAGAAGTAAGTGGTATGTAAAAACAATTACATACAACAATACACATAAATAAAATACTTGAGATATTATACTAGAGATATAAGCACCGGATTTGGCGAGATTTTTTATGCCAATTAGGCGAAAACATCGTTTTAATTACCAGATACATATAGCATGCTATAATAACACTTTACTTATTTATTTCAGAATGAAAAAAAGGAATAAACGAAACATTTTCTGTTATTAAAAAAATAATAACAATCAATAAATGATAATATTTTTAGAACAAACAATTTATTATAACATTTATATGATAACCAGCATTTTAGGTAACTGAACGCCATTTTGGCACAAATTAGGTACCTCGGTGTGTATAGGGCATATATGTGCCATATTTATTTGTAAAACTGAGCATGAACGCTTACCAAATGAGTTTTCATAGTCGCTTATATCTTTTTGCAACATAGCGCACCTTTCGAAGCCAAAACTGCACAAAAGAAAAAAAAAATCAATATTTGCAGTATTTTTTTTTTTTTTTTTTTTTTTTTTTTAATGTAATGCACATTTTGTAATCAGTAGGCTCGATAATCAGACTTCGTTTTTTTGCTTCAAAAGATGATATTTCATACGACGTCTTTTTGGATTCGTCGTTTTTCCATATTTGATAGTATGCGTCTACTCGTTTTGTAACTTTTTTTTGTAACTTTCTTCTTTATTAACAGCGACATTTGGATTTCCTATTTAAATAAAAATTCTTCTAAATACAAAGAATTTTGTTAAAATAAATAAATAAATGAAATGCGGACATCTATTGCTCAAAGCACAAAATTTTTCCCATTGAGTTAATAAAAATCAGTAAAAGCATAATTTTTATGATAATAAAAAGGTGACTTATGTAATAACAGAGTCATATATCATGTACGTTATGGATTAAGTATGAATATTTCTCCACCGTTTATAAATAATAATAATAATAATAAAATAAAATGCGGACAGACCAAAGTCTATATCTGACTGAAAACAACAACCATTTTCTAAATGCTTTAAAAAATGGCCAATGAAAAATGATATTTCAAAAGTATTATGAAATTAGTCAAAAACTATTTATTTTAAACTAAATGAATAAAAGATTTATATTTTTAATGAAATAAATGGGATTTGAAAAATTATTGGAAATTTATCACCATAGATGTATCAGTATTACAATCAGTACCTTGTATGCAAAATGGAACAATTAGCAATAATTTTTGTACCCGAAAAACGGTCGTTACTTTTTTTAAGGTTAAAAAGTAGATTACGAAATATTCCTATACAGAGATGCCAAGCCCCCGCTTATTGCACAGCAGAATTTTCTTATTGGAAAAGTTATCTTTTAAATCCGCAGAATGTTCCAATTTAATAAAACATTTTCTGTATTAAAATACCGGTATCCAAACTGCCGGAGACTTGGCAGCTCTGCCTATAACATTTTAATTAATCACGGTACTTTTTTTAATCGGATTCAAATTTAGTGAATACAACGTTTTTTGGCCAAAAGCAGCTTTTTTCCACATGTGTAACTACGATACAATTCCTTGATGCTGAAATAAAATGTTTTGACTTATACTATTATTGCTTCCTCTCATTTATTTATTTGAATTTTAAATAAGATGACTCAAAATCGTATTTTTTAAATGTACGGAAAAAATGCATTTCGAGAGAGGGCGTAAAAAACAACATTTGGCGATTTATTACCTGCGTTTGGCTAAGTGTCTTACTACCTTGTATTTAATGCTCTTCACAATACTTCGCTATTATAAGGACTTAGGCGCTTTTATAAAAAGTTTGATGTAATTCGGGCTTAAGAAAGTGAGTTTTTTACTGAATAATACAAATACATGAAAAATGAATACTAAGAAATACTAATAAAAGAAAAATGAAGCATTATATAGATCTATGTATATTTAAAAATGCATCTGCTAGCACTAATTAGATAATTTATGTGTATATAATAGGAGATAAATAGCTTTTGATTCTGTATTTCTATGCTATAAAGCACTAACTTTTGTGTGTTTTTCGTTATCATTGGGAGAACTTAGCCGATTTAAAAATAATGTGAGCAAAAAATGTTGGTAACCATCTTTGTTGCAAAATATACTATATTTTGCGTAGGAACAATAATCACCATCAATGCACGAGCAAAAAAAGTTCTAAAATTGAGAATTCTTTAATGTTGATATGACTAAAAATTTTAAATCTTTTTTTTTTTTTTTTTTTTTTTTTTTTTGGTAGCAACTTTTAAGATATAATATTCTCGTTATGAACGATTTCTAAAACATTCGTCAATTTAATTTCACAAATTAAACATTTTTTTTCTAGAAAAAGTTTTAAACCCAATTTATTGAGAATCTTGCAATTTCTAGGATACTGTTGGGGTCAGAAACTATAACTTTGGCATCATAGTAATTTATAAGATGTAAGTGCTCGTCTAGGAAAAAATTTTATAAAAGGATTCCTTAACTCTTATCAAGAACCTCATTGCATCCGTGGAAAACAGATATTCAACATTATAAACTATTCGGACGGATTTCACACCATATAAAATACACTCCATTCTCTTCAAACATAATAGTTTATGTTATTTATGGTTTCTCAAATCGGTGCGAAGCTTCTGTTTATGCTCATGACATAATTTCAAAGAGTTTTATTTCCAATATAGGAAAATTTGGTGTTTTATTTTCTGTATTACTTTTAACATTTTGCATATTTCCAATTTTATATTCATGCATGGTTTTCTTTTCTTTTATAAGAATAGTATATGTAATTTTATATATAAGATTTTGTAATTCTATGATTCAATATGCTTATTTTCATCATATTTTATCACAATGAATGACCAATTAAAGGTAACATCTCATTTTCTTTACTTATCGCAAGTTATTAAATGTGTATTCTCAGCAATATCGCTCAGACTAATCCCTCTGAGAGAAGTCCTAGTATATTCATCCTGGTATTAAAACTGATCCTGATGATGTCATTATTCGTTTTTCACGTAAAAACTCCCAAAAAATGAAATTTATGATTTAATAAAACACGCTTTAATTGCATGAGTAAAGATTTTAATTTTTTAAGATTATCTATTATTGCAATGTTGTCCGATTAATCAAACTCCAAAGATCTATTTCCCTTTAATGCAGTGAAATCTGCTAAAATGGAATTGTAAAAAGTGGGAAAAAATTCCCCTTTCAACTGATTTGCATTTTAGTAGATTCATAATTTATTATTACTTTCTTTTCGCTTTTACTTTAAAATTTTACTTTAAAACCACAATGTTGTTATAAATTCCGTTTTCACAGGATTTATTGTATTTTAAAATTGTTTCATTAAATCATCTATCACAGTGTTGAATTCAGACACTTTTTACCGGGAGGAACTTCTGAGGCTCCGGGGGGGGGGGGGGGGCATTATAGAGTTCCGGGGAGGAAATGCACTTTTTGACCACTAAAACCTCAAAATCTTAAATTTTCTGGGGCGGGACGTTTCATTGCTTTGGAGGGAGAAATGCCCCTCCCCAGGCCATCCGCTGAATTTAATGCCGATCTATTAAAAGTTGTGACCCTCCCCCCCCCCCCCCCCTTGGAGGTTGGGCTGGATCCGCTCTTGCAGCACATACACACAAATACATACACAGAAAAAAAAAAAAAAAAAAAGCTGGAGTTAAATCACAATGTAAATAATAACGTTTTATATAAATCACCATAAAATCATAACAATCGCGTTTTGAGCTGGAAGCGTCATCAGCCAATGTAAACACATATCCTTAAGGGGGCAAAGCCACGAATGAACAGATAGGGAAAAGAAGAAGCTAACAAAGGTGCGACAGATGGTGCTAACTGTAAGGTGAATACTAATCATTGAGTAACACATGAAGAAGACAAAAGAGTTGTCACGAGGATGGAAAAATGAACAAAAAAGAAATGAGAAAGAAAAAAATAAACAAAATTAAAATAATACTTATTTCGTTTATTTTATTTCCTTTTCCCTCTCTCTCTCTCTCTCTTTTTTTTTTTTTTTTTTTTTTTTTTTTTTTGGTTAATTTTTTGTATTGTTGTAACATTTTTCTCCTCTGCGTATGCCCTTCTGTGATTAGTGCTTAGTTTACAGATAACGTCATATCAGCACTCTTTGTAATTTCCCCTCTTTCTCATTTCTATTCATGTTTTACCTTGTCCCCCATACAAACACATATTTACATTGGCTGATGGTGGGCAGTCATACTTTCCAGCTCGAAACGCGCCATGTGTGTTATTTTGATTCTATGGTGATTTATACAAAACTTTATTATTTAAATTAGCTAGTACACGAAAAAAAAAAAAAAAGAAAAAGAAAAACAAACATGTAGTTTGAGTTTTATCCAAGGTTTCGATAAAAGATGCTAGACCTGCTGGTCACGTGTGGATCCATGGAGGGGGGGGGGGGTATCTTCACGTGTGCAAACTAGCACGGACCAAGGCGTTGCTACTTTGCGACTTCTTTTTGAAGAGCGCTTTCAATAATGCCAAGTTTAAACTTTAAACAAGAGTTTTGGTTTAGCTACATTGTAAAAATAAAAGATTATTTCTACGCTGAATTTAGTTTTATGAAAATGCCAAATGAAGTTTATGCACTTATTTTTTGTCAGTACCAAATTAAATTTATTAAAAAAAAAAAAAAAAGAAGAAGAAGAAGAAGAAGAAGAAAAAAAAGAAACAAAAAAGAATTAGGATAAGATTAAAAAAAGAATTATACTAAAATATAGCAATATTTTATATCATTTAGGACTCTGTTATATCTTTTTGAACTTTTATGGTATACCTATTCATGTTCTTCTAGTAAATGCAGCTATACCTAAGTTATAAAATTTTTTTACAAAGTCTTATTATTCTTTTAACAACGGCTTTTATTTAATAATACAGTTAATAATTCATATATTTATTGCACGGAACCCTCTCAGTTTGAGTAATACTCGCACGTTACCGTTTATCTAAAATTGCAATTAAAACTACGAGTTGGAATCCGTCGAAATTCGACGAAAGCAAATCTTTAACAAGATAAAGTAAAAAAACTAAAACCCAACTACGACAAAAAACTACGCTGAAAAAGTATAAAAGTACCCCATGAATACAGGTAAAGTCACAAGCAAATGCTAGTAATATATAGATATATTCAAAATGTACAAGTAAAGCGCTTTTGAATGATACCAAACACGGCATATTTATCTTAACTTTATTTTTTGACGTATGACGCTTCCAGTATTTGGTAGTAGTGACGCACATATCCGTCGATGGCAGCAAATGGGTAATGGACCGATTAGTGGATGAGGTCGTTAGTGTAATGTGTAAATGTGTAATGTAGATTGAAGGTTTCATGTATTAAGATGACCTAGGAAGATTTCTTAATCTATCTAATACTGGTGATATAAAAATACTGGTGAAGCTCTTTCAAGTAATACCAAACACATTACATATATTTTTATTTTATACTTTTTGTCCGCTAGAGGGCATAATAGTAAATTTGGTGACAAACTTTATAGCTCACAACCAACAGAATATCAAGATCAAGACCCTTCTAATGGCACTGCAGTGGTCTTATTCTGATTACTAAGTACCAAAGAAATTAAGAACGAAAAGATGTGAATTATATGCAATTAGCCCATAAATGCAAGTAAAGTCACAAGCAAATGCTAGTAATATATATATATTCGAAATGTACAAGTGAAGCGCTTTAAAATGATACCAAACACGGCATATCTAGCTTAACTTTATTTTTTTACTCTGTATATTTTGTCCGCTAGAGGGCGCCACATTGAATTTGGTGAAAATCTATATAGCCTATAACCAGCGGACAATTAAGACGCTTCTAATGATATGTCATTTGTCGAATTCTGATTAGTGGTTTAGAAGTTACGAGGGAACAGATGAACATACATACATACATACATACATACATACATACATACATACATACATAGCCTGTCAAAATCATAACCCTCCTTTGGCTTTGCCGTAGTCGGGTAAAAAAGAACTGTTTCATTGATTTATAATAAATCTACAAAATTAGTTATAGTAAAAAAATACATCTTATATTGGTAAGTCTAACCGTCAAACAAATATTATTTTAAGCTAAAATTAACAAAAAACTATAAAACTCAATTATCCAAATTATTAAAAGAAATAAAACAGAAATTCACCGGATTATATAGCAGAAGAAATTTTTAAATTAACATACGCATTTTAACTTTAAGATTTTTTTTTTTTTTTTTTTTTTTTTTTTTCAGTTTTAATAGAAAATGGGGTGATTCTGTAGCCACAATTACATAATTGGTACAAAAAATTATAAAAAATTAATATTTGAAAAATAATTTCAGATACACCTTTAAAACAAATTGTATTTAAATGTACATTTTTTTCACTACACAGCGGTGTAAAAATTTAAAATGTACGATGTTTAGAAGTGTAAAATTTGCAGCACCGAAAATTGCAAAACCGAAATTGAATGGGAAAGTGTTGCGCATTTTAATTTCTATTTTTCTTTTCAATTTTAAGAGAAAATGGAGTGATTCTTTTGCCACAATTACAAAATTGGTACTAAAAGCTATATAAAAAAAAATTAATATTTCAAAAATAAATTGAGATATAGATTTCAAACAAATTGCATTTAAAAGTATTTTTTTCCTCTATACGATGGTGTAAAATTTTAAAATGTGCGATGTTAAAAAGTGTAAAATTTGCAGTAGAGAAAATTGCAAAACCGACATTGAGAGGATAAGTGTTGAAATTCGTAAAATGACGTATACGTTACGCACAGTACGTTTGGCTTTTATAATAAAGATGGGCTTATTGAAAAAAACAAGTTGAGAAAGGGGAAAAAAATATGAAGGCAGAAATTGTGTAGATTTTGTTGCTGATTAGAAAACGTGATCTTACTTTTCGGGGAATTTCATCTTCCATCGACAAGAAAAAGATATCTATATTCTCAAATACACATCTCTCTCCGTTAAATTTCCAACCATTCCGTTCGTCTGTCATTTTATTAATAGGACATGATTTTCATTGAATGTTATTTTATCTTAACAATTATTTTTGGTATTTTCAACATGTCACAGTGATAGTTTAACCTCCTCAGTCCCATTACATAGACGAAAGACTAGTCGTTGGGGGCCACCGTAATACTTACCCATCATGGATATGTATATGAAAATAAAACATGTGAAAACTATTTATATAATGCATTGCGATTCATAAACAAAATTTAAATATTGTTAATATACATAGTAATGCTCTATTAAAGAACTGCTGATGTACCAATTTCGACAAATTATATAAAATGCCAAACTACTCAAGTAGTACCAAACTGCGTAAAAGAAACATCCTTATAACTCCAAAAATAATAATTCTATTAACTAACAATTAACTGCGTCAGATTAAGCATCTCATTTTCAATTAAAATATACCTCTGAATTGAAATTTTAATGAAATACAGGGTCATGAAAAATCGAAGAATGTGAAAAACAGGATTACAAATATCTCGGTAACTAATTATCCGATCGATTTCGTTTTATATGCAAAATGTGTGTTATTTTATTGCCTTTTACGTCCATTCCTTAGAACAAAAAAATTCGAAAATTTTTATATACCTTTTATGAGAACGAATTTTTCGAGGGTCCGAAAAAAATAGTTCCGGGTAATCGAGGTTACTGATATTAAATAGGCTTCGTCCCATTCTTACATACTAACTACATACAAAATTTCAAGTCTCTATCTCAATTTGATTGGGAGATAGAGCGTTTACAGACAGACAGACGGCAAAAAAAATTTTTCTAAAAATATGTTTTTCGGAATCTCCACTATCTAAAATGTGTAATTCCGTCAAAAAAAAATTTTCGATTTTCAAAACGATTGCAAGACTTACCCTATACTACGTATGATGGGTAAGTAATAAGAAAGAATGAACTTTCAAACATAGAAGAAGGAATTCCTTCTTCCATGTTCTTAAAGTGTTTGGTGGCGCCATCTATATTTTATAACTACAACAAATAACAGAACACTGTATTCTGCGATGTGATATTTCGCCGCACAGTGGGAAATACAAATCAAATACGCGACTGCGACATTTATGCGAAAATACTTTGACAATTTTTTCTGCTTCAGTGGAGGTACTTGAGTGGTGGGGAGGGTCGCGTGCAGGGATGCAGGGGCGTGCAGCTAGAAATGAATAATAGGGGGAGGGAGGCTCATATTTTCTCTCTGTCTCTTTTTAACGCAGAAAGATAAATTAGTGCATATCCACACTGTAGGTACTATGTTTCTTATTAAACTGTTGTAATAACTTCATTTTTTGCTGAGAAAAGAATATCATGATGAAAAATTCGAGTGTATACCTAATGCAATATTAACATCATGTTAGTTTCAGATGTGCAAATAGAATGATTGAGTGTTGAAATACTTACTTTAGCTACAATTTCTCCAAAACTGTGAAAGGGTCTCAAAACTAAATTAGATTTTTGAACAGAGTTTCATTTGGATTTTCGGAACAGAAATTCATCGAGTGACCTTGGAATCTTTTCCAGGGTAGCCTCAAAATGTTTTAGGGGGGAGGGGAGAGTCTAGTAGACCCAAGCACCCCCTGAGCTATGACACTGGGCGCATGTTTATGAAAAATCGGGATTCTCTGAAATAAAAAACCTAAGAAAGTGGATCGTGTACATGAAAGAAAAAAAGTTTCGAAAGCGCTGATCTACAGGAGTAATGATGATTTTTCGTACTTTTAATGTTTTCCCCTTTTTTTATGATACGGGATATTCTAGAAACTCACCTCCATTCATCTTTATTGCAGGGAGTTTTTTTCTCTTTCGTTGCTCTTATAAGTCAGGGATTCGGGAACAAAGAAAATGATATTTTCTATCAAAACATTAAAACAGATTTTCCCGTTTTTTCAATTGCATTTCTATTACACAAGTGTCGTAAGCTTCAGGGAATTTTTAGGGAAAAAATCAGTATTTTTATAGAAAAATAAATCTACGCTAAACAAGCGAAATTACGCCTTTTTTTAAGAACAGGTTTTCTATAAGAAAATACTGGTACCAAAGATTTTCCTGGTCTTGAAATTTCAGGAAAAAGATTACCCCTGTCTTCATTTTATGGGATTTAAAATTCCTATAATTTTCGCAGTCTCTTCGTCTTCATAGTCCACATTCTTTTATCTATTTCCGTCTTACATATATATCATTATTCTCATCGACTGAACGATTGAACCCAGATGCCTGTTCTCTTTAAAAAAATTCTCTACTCAGCTGAAAAGTTTTTATTACTTTGGTTTGTCCAGCCGTGCTTTAACTCACGAAAATATTTTATTGTTAGCTTGATGTATGTTATTATCGCTTTCGGATACAGTTAAAATTGGCTATGCAAATATAACGTTATCAACTTTTTTTGTAATTTTAAATCCCTCCCTCCTTTCGATATCATACGTTATCATCCTTCGACCCCCCCCCCCCCCTCCGCTCGATAATGCTATCGTTATCAAAGTGTGATTTTTTTTTTTTTTTTTTTTTTTTTTTTTTTTGAGTAATGTACAAAACTGATTAAATTAAAACATTCAACTAATTTAAAAAAATCTTTAATTGAATATTATCTTTAATTAATCTAATGTAATGGTCAACCTCCTCGGTCCCTGGATCCCCATTTGGGGACCTCCGTTCTTATCCTTGTAAAATTAAAATGTCCGATTTTTTCATATCACTTGTTAATAGTTGAATGTTTTTTGTGTTAAAAGCAAACAAATAAATGGTAGCATCTAAACTTAATTCTGCATAAAATGAATATTATTTTCATTTTAATTATCAAAATGACTAAAAATGCCAAAAAGACAGTGACCAAGAAAGTGATAAATTTTCATGAGTATGTAACATAATTTTTTTTCAGTAAAAAATTTTGAAGTTTGTAGATTATTTACTTGTTTAAAGCTCTTAAATTTGTGATTGCGTTATGTTAAGTTAATGATTGTTAAATTGATGTTTAAAGGTGGGTCGTAGTTTTAGATCCATATTTTTGAACATAAATTACTAAACGTACCCAATGATCAATTTCAGAGATTTTTTTTTTCTGTCATTTTAGTATTCCATTTTGTTTGGAAATAACCAATGAATAAGTACTTTCATTATAATTTTAACTCTGGGACTAAAGATGTTATTAATCTAATTTAAATAACGTAAATTTTATAACTATTTTAGAGCAATATTTTTGAACTACATCTTGAAACACGATTTGGAGCAAAGAATTTCCATGTAAATTGTAAATCATACAGTAATGAAAAAATATTTATATATATATGCTCACAAAACTGTAAAAAAAAAATAATAATAAATTGTAAAACAAAACATAAAAAAAAGTTAACCATTGCCGAAACCCGGGATCGAACCAGGGACCTTTAGATCTTCAGTCTAACGCTCTCCCAACTGAGCTATTTCGGCACAAACAGAGTAGTTTTATTTTTCAACGGCATCGTAACAGGATTACTGCTTGTCGTATGTTTGGAAATCGATAAAGTGCATGTACGAAATCCATATATACATGTCCATCGATAGTTTACATTCATAGCATAGAAAGGAAAAATCTGCTGAATCCAGACATTTTACTCTGGGAAGGGCATTATAGAGTTCATTAGAGAGGTACATTATAGAAGTTCTAATGTTGAATTCAGTGGGTGGCATTCACACTCGGAGCAATGAAATGTACCCTCCCCCCATTTCCTGGAAAATTTGAGTTTTCAATGGTCTTTAAATGAAATTTACCCCTCGGAGCCACAGAAATCCCTCCCGGCCACTCCCTCGAATTACCTTTCCTCGTGACAAACCTGTAAGCAAAAAGAATGCTTTCATATTTTTCTATTTTCTCATTATCAAATTCATATTTTTAATTCCTTTTTCTACATGTTATTCTGAAATGATATTTCGTTTTTAGTTGGCAAAATGCTTCTAAAATACACAATTAATTATTTTGAAGCGTTACAATCTTTCAACTCTTCAGTTTTTAACATTTAGAAATACTTTGTTAAACTAAGAAATAAGATCTCCTTTATCACTATTACAGCCGGGAGTCAAAATACATGAATTAAAATTTTCATTTATGATTGTTTTACTTCTAAATTTAAAATGAGTTAATTATAAGTCAAGTGATCATTCTCTTCACTTGTATTAAAAAGGATTTTGGTTACTTTAATTTAAAAAAAAAAAAAAAAAAAAAAAGTTTTAAAATAGCCATAAAAAGATCTTGTGCATCTAAAAAAGTGTATTTTGACACCAGTAAAAATGTCAAAAAAATACATGCCATAGGATTCCGAAAGTAAGCCCCCTCCCTACTTTTATGCAATTTTGATTCTTCTTCTATTCTCAAATATAAGTCCCCCTCCCATAAAAAAAAATAATAATGATAATAAAAACTCTTATTTTCAAAATAATAATAAACATAACTGTTTAGATTATCTCTTTATTTAAATTATGAATATTCTTTAACTCAATTTTTCATTTAAAACAAGTAAGAAAAATCATGCCTTAAGCATAGATTATAAAGCACTTTCCAACACGTCCTGAAATCATTAATAAAACTTTAGCAAGATGTTACAGTCCGTAGCCAAATATATATTCCAATACTTTTAAACAGCCATGTATTTGATCTGTCGGTTCATATATATACTATATAGTGAGTAAATTTAGTCTTGCGAGAAAGTGCCCATCTGGTTGAAAATTTTCTTTCAGCAATTTGTACTAATTGATGGAAACATACTTGAATACTTTTGTTCAGCCCTGTATTTTACCTAGTACCTTAATTACATGAAAGTATTTTGCTAAAATTTAGTTCATCCAAAAATACTTTTTTAACTACTTAAATCGCATTTCAAGAAATTACCATCCATAGGCGACTCTGTATCCCGTTCTTTGTATGATCCTGCATATCATTTTATCTATATTCTACAAACATTTCTTAGTAGACTGAATGCAATTCAACATAAAAATTTATCACTTATTTAAAAACCACCTTTAAGTAAATTATGCTTATATTCAGTATCTTTCCCGAGTTCTTTTGTGTAAACCTGTATATCTAAATTGTGTTACTATTAGCATTTATACATGTCATATAATGTACACATACTTAGTGAAACTGAAAAGTGCATATCATAATTGAAAATGCATTTTATCCATCCAACAGCCATCATCCATAATATCAGTGGTGACCATCCCCCCAAACCCAATGACGCAAATCCCCCCAAAAAATCTTCATACTTTAACATTTCCCCCCCCTTAACAGAATATCAATTGTAAAATATATTCTACTTATAATCTTCTGCATATTCAAAAGATAGTGAGTTAAGCATAGCGGAATGAGATCTTATTGCCCTTATCTAGAATTTAAAGAAAGAAAACACAGGAACATTTCTGAAAATTCAATGTTGACAAAATTTAAAAGTGATATTAAAAGAATCAAGATTTACAAAAGATAGCGGTTTGAGCATAGCAGAATGAGTTCTTACTGCTCTTATCTAGAATTTAAAGAAAGAAAACACAGGAACATTTTTGGAAATTAAATGTTGAAAAAATTTAAAAGTTATATTAAATAAATCAAGATTTTTTTAACAGTTAAAAAAAAGGAAATGTTAAGAATTTAAAAATACCCCCCCCCCCAAAAAAAACGCACTTTTTCTCAAATTCCCCCCCCCCCCAAAAAAAAAAACAAAATTTTATGACGCATATTGTGTCACCAAACCCCTCTCTGGGCACCCCTGCATAATATACAGTATTTCGGATAGAATAGACTATTTGAAATATTTTGTGTGTACCTGTAAATACTATTATGCACTTTGTATTAAATGTGAAATAACTCATATTAAGTCTCAGTGATGTATATCAATTTGATTATACATTAAATCGTACATAATACATTTATAATAATTATTATCATAATTAATATGTGTCGCAATTTTCCTCTTTATTATTAAGTAATGGAATTCTTTTGTGTGGCCCTGTAAATGAATAATAACTATTCTTTTCATTGCATATCTTACAGAATACATATTTTAGTACACTTTGTAGATGCATATAAATTTGAATATGCTTGATCGGGTGTAACATATGTAAAAGTCATTTGAAACGATTTTTTCCCATAGGCCGAAATGTAATGGAAAACTTTTGTCTGCCCCTGTAAATAAACTAATCATGGTAGAAACTTCATTTCCAAAAGGATTCATGCTAGGGCAAACATCAATAACATTTAAAAGTTTTATGGTAATCCGAGCATATTTACGAGAGTTAGAGCGCGGACAGACGAACCGAAAGCACAAGCACTTTTCAAGTTTCTTGGAAAGTACTGAAAAATAGTAGTTTGATAATCTGGATTTTACACAATCCTACAAGCCTGATGAAGTAAATATATATATTTTTTATTTAATTAAACCTTCTTTCATTTATTTAATATTTAAAATTAATTCAATAATTAAAAAGAATGTTTGGTATCTATTACTATTATTTTTTAACATACTTATTCTTCATTCTTCTTTTTTCAACTTATATCTTCGGAGAAAGAAAATAGCATTGTTATTTTCACTATTTCACGATAGAGGAAGACACATTTCAAACTTTGATTATCCGTTTTGATTTTACACAATTGAATTTTTTATCATTTTTATTTTATTAAATTTGAATTCATTTATTTAATATTAAAATTAATTTAATAACAAAAAAGAATTTTTTGTACTATTATTTTTTAACTTACTTATTTTGATTATTTAATTATTTCCTTTCTCTCAAAATAGATTACAACTCAATTTTCAGCAGTCTTATTATCAATTTATTTATTATTTTGCATTTTCATTACATTCTGTTAATCTATCTCTAGCAATCTCTTTAAACTATTACAATTATTGAAGTGTTATCACTCTGCCACTTTTTTTTTTTTAACTCACAGGCTATCAAAGTCTAAGAGCTAATGTGAATGCAGACTGTATATACATAACACAATAACTCACAATAGAAACAACTTTTTTTTTTTTTTTTTTTTCCTCTTGGTTTATTTTGGCAACTACTAAACTGAATGGTTTCAAATTTAATATATATAATTGTTTCAAAATTTTGTTGAGTCATTTCAAATTTTATGAAAATTAAAACTTAAAAAGATATTAATAAAAATTTTCTTCATTTTAATAAATCCTATCATAAATAATTAAGTTAATGAAATACCATGATTCTAGGTTGTCATGATGATTACATCCTATTCATGAAGGTTGAATAATAGGAGAACAAAGACGATGCTTTCACTTTTGACACTAAGTCCTTCCGAGTATGCTGCTGTTTCATGAATGATAAATGTGGTACTCCCTACAACCTGTTCCTACTATTCTACCTTCATAAAAAGTACCAGACAACTGGTCATGTGATCTGCAATATACATAAGCATTATACACCACAAACCAAGCATTACTTTTGGGTCTAAATTCTGTTGGGGAAACCTACCTTCTCTGTTGTCTTTCTACTATTCTACCTTCATGGCCCTATTTAAGATATATTATTTCTGCATTACTGATTTAATATATATAACTGTAATAAATTTTGTATTCATGTATTTTTGCATAAAAGTGCAACAGCTGAATACTTACAAAGCTACTTAGCAAAGTCGTGCGAAGCGGAAGACAATCACCCTCATCTTATCTTTATTTTTAAACCAATCACTTTTATATTTGGTGTGTAATGTGCACTTATAAATTTCATTTTGAGTATTAAAAGTGTGTGTTATACAAAGCATTTTATGGTAATCATGTTTTTGGTCCAGAAAGATTTAATCAATATTAATGTATATGTTAATTTAAGAAGATATAAAATAATCTGTAGCTTCTGATGCCATACTGCATTGTTTCTGCTACAGTGGTGGACATAATTATAAGACGCCTACCTAATTTTACATACAGTGAAAGAAAAGATTCAGAGCTTAAAAATGCTTTATGAAATACGACAAAAAACATACATTTATTCTGTTATCACATGTAATTGTTTTACAGCAATAATATTTTTATTGAGTTAAAAAAAAAAAAATACAATGGACAAAATTATAAGACATTCTAACATTTTAATTAAAATACCTGCTTTTTTCGAAAATAATGTGCAATATGCAAATTTTCTGCACACTGTTATGACGTCAGCAGCTAATTAAAGCAGATGATAACAATCTTCATGCATGTACAAATATGCCACAAGGTACAGAATTAAAAGAAAGTAAAATTTGGAGATTAAACAGAATTGTTGCTTCAGTTAATGTTTTAAATGTTATTAAATGCTTTAGATGTGCAATTTCAAATGTTTTGAAAAGAGGAAATAATAGATTGGTGATTAAAAGATCTGGATGTACTCCTTGCTTGACCTCGAGAGGCAGATGTCATGTGCTATCGTTTGCTACACAGAATAAAATGAACACTACAGGCATTAAAAATGCTTTGAAACTGAATTGTTCAAGGAGAACCATTTACAGGGTATTGTATAATGCTGCCTATGTGAAATTAAAAATATTGAAGAATAAATCACTGCTTTTAAGGTGGCACAAAATGGACTGCTTAAACTTCGCTAAACAAACTATGGCCTGGACCTCCAACTGGTAACCTATGTTATTTTCAAATTAAAAAAAGTTTTACCTTGATATTCCTGATGGGTTGCACTATTATTGGCATGATTTATGGAAGTCTTCTGATGTACAAATGAGCCACCAAATGGGGTGGAGGCTCAGTAATGGTTTGGGCAAGTTTTTCGGCTCAAGAGAAAACTGTTATCGTTTTTGTGCTTTCAAGAATGAATTCTGAATAGTATAAGAATTTTCTTAAAGATCAACTAGCCATATACTGTGAATTTCTTGGTGACAAAAACTACACTTTCCAGCACAATAACATGATGATTCATAGACCACATGTAACAAAAAGTGGCTTTCAGAGCAAAGTATCAATGTTCTTCTGTGGCTTTCTCGCTCCCAAGATTTAAATCTCATTGAAAACTTGTGGGGTACCTTAGCTTGTGAGGTTTACCAAAGTGGGAGGCAGTTTACATGTATCGAAGACATAAAAGAATGTTATAAAATGTGCTTGGGAAGAACTGTCTTGCAGTATTTTGCTAGTATTAATAGATTTGATACTGAATCACATCTTTCATATTTTAAAAAATAATGGCGGCTTCACCAAATATTGAATAATAATGTTAGAGGTAAACCATTAGTGTCTGCTAATTATATTGACCACTGTACTTGGAAAAAAAGGTTTGTGTCTTATAATTTTGTTCATTATGTTTTTAAGTTTTTAAATTAAATTGTATGAAAATATCATTATTATAAAATAATTAAATATGATAAGAGAGTAAATTTATGTTTTTGTCATATTTGATGCAATGCATTTAACCTTTATATTGTTTCTTTAATTCTACGTGAAAATCGGTAGATGTCTTATAATATGTCCACTACTGTACTGTGTGCATAAAAAAACTTCATCACAACTTAAATTAATAAAAAATAAATATGCTAAAAAATTTTAATTAGGAAAAAAAAAAAGACATTTCATTCTGTTGAATTAATCTGCAAGTTTTAAAATAACCTTTAGCATCCGCTAAAGCAATTTTGTAAACTGTTTCTGCTATTTAAAGCATTAGATAACTTCATTAAAAAATTATATGAATAGTAGCTAAACTAAAACACAGAAAGAATAATTATATTAAAAAAAAATTCTAATAAAGAAAATATAAAAAAATAGACAAAGAAAATTAATGAGATCATTGCATTTCATTCCCTTTGTACCTAATTTAATTTAAATACTATTTTTATTCTAAATTAGCATGATACAAGTAAGATAAAATGTTGCTTATCTAAAAGAAACCTAATTTTATCATTTCCAATATGGTAGTATTATTAGGACTTAAGGAAATTGTTTAACAGAGAGAATCAAATATTAGAGTTACTGCATTTTATTTCTTTGGTGCCTAATTTCATTTAGATTCCAAAATGAAAAATAGGTACATTATTGACTTTTTCCTCATTTAATATATCACACAAAAACATGTTAATAGTAACAGATTTAGAATTGAAGATAAATAGAAAAATGCTCTTTCTTCATTGAATTTATACTGGTTTTGTTCACTGAAAACAATCTTGTTACCCTTTTTTAAAAATTATTGAATGTTGATGCTGAAATTTTGCCCGATTCTCATTCATTCACTCACTCACTCTCTCTCTCACACACACACAAAGGAGTTCTATAATTATAAACAATCCTAACATATATTTTACCATTTTAGCTTACTCATGATAGACTTTAATTTCATATCTTTATTGTGTCTTGAAAAAGCTCTTAAGATATCAAAATCAAACCAATGCATAAAATGTTTGTTTCTCTAAGTGAAGCAGCATTATTAGAATGCTAGGGTCTAGTGTAAACCCTATATGCTCCATCCAAGTATAAATTATTTCTAATTAAGATGGATTGAACTTTTCCCTATAACTAAAATTGGTACTTTTCAGTTAATCAGGCATCTGTAATGTGTACATAAATATGTATACATATATGTATGTATAACACGAGCATCCAGCTAACCGAAAATTGCTCTAAAATTTTATGCTTTTAATCTATATAATGTAAAATTAACCACCATAGGACAAGACTGTGGACCCTATGGAAATATGCCAGATATTTAGAACCTATTTCTTCAGAAACTACTCAACCAATTTGGTGAAATTTGAAATCTATATTCCCTGAATTAAACTCAAGATTTATGGCAGAATTTAACTAAAATTTTTTATTTTAGAACAATGTCAACTTTTTAGAATTTTTTTTCTGAAACTATTAAAGTTTTTAAAACTGTCTGCCATATATGATCTTATATTTCTGCTCGACTCCCCCCCCCCCTTTAAAAAATAATCAAAATTGCCCGAGTATTTTATGAGATAATGGGATTTTTACCTGAAAAGAATGATTTGCAGGAGAGACAAAAAACTGAGACACCTCTAACTTGTGTAAGGTTTTTGCAGAATTTATAAAACACAGGAATGTAAATATATATAAACGCTTGGATAAAATTTAGTTTCATATAATATATGATGTAAAGTTTTAACCCTTATCAGTTCAATGTCATTTCCTACGTGACTTCAGACCAGCCTCTTTTACATGAATTTTATTCATTTAACATTAATTTTTATAAGAAAGACTTTTACTTCTACTTTGATAACATATGACGTGCATTCTACAAAACTTATTCTAATAATATAGTGGTGTGAGTAAAATTTAAAAATAGAAATAATTATAAAATGCTAGTGTAAAATTTATGTGAATGAGCATTCTGAGTGTGAATTCTGAGACAGTGTATTCCCTCGAATTTTTACGATTATTTAATGGTTAGGAAAAAAAATAAAATAAATAAACAGTCATATCAAAAGTTTCAGGAAGGTTAAAAGGATTTTTCAGGCAGTAAAACAAAAATTAATTTTAAAAAAAAATTTACTAAATTTCTTCTTAACAGCAACCCCGAGATAAATCAGGGTTAACAATCATATTTCCCTTTAACCTCCTCAGTGCTGATGTCGCCTGGAGGCGACACTAAAAACACCCTTTAATTTAATTTATATGCTTCTAATATTGATAAAATTACATCTAGACTTATTTTAATAAATGTGTGCATACACTATCTACCAAAAAGTATTTGTACACTTTCAGTTTTTGACATTTTGTCAAATATTTAAAAATATTCTGGTCGGATTCTTCTGGAACTTCAGAAATATAAAGATTATGTTTCACTTTATATTTATTTACATTCATTTGTTAAGCGGGTAATTAGGGGGCCGGCAAAAAAACAAAGAATAATAGAAATATTTGGGATCGCCCTGTACATGAAAATGCACGAAACGACTTATCGCTTTAGAATACAAATATATGAATACAGTAGAATATGTACACTAATTTTTGTGAGAATAGCATGTATATTTATGACGATAGAGCGATTTTTTTTGAAAAATTAAAAAAATTCTGGTATGTTTTTTGTTTATATCATGCTGGGTTTTTGACCAAATTTAACGCAAATTTCAGAAAAATTGGCAAAATGCAGTAGAAAAAATGTAGCGCAATTGGAATATAAATATATTAAATATTTTATGAAATATGAGTAGTTGTATAAAATAATTTTTATCTGCGCATGCGCGAACTAGAAAAACATTTTTTTTTACATCATTTAATAGTCAATTCTATGGAGTGACTTATAAAAAAAATCCAATCAAATATCGTGAAAATTCAAAAAGATATCATTATTTTAGTGAGATGTTTTTACTCTGCTCTCTAAAAACGGCTGAATCTTAAGGGATTCTCCACAAATTGACATTTTTTAATAACTGACTTTAAAAAAAAACTAGTATTGAATTAATACAATATCTAATACAATATTGCTGCTAATAAGTACTTGACAATTGTGATAGAAAAGAAAAAGAGCTTTATTCGCATTCAGGGCCAAAACTAAGAGAGGGTTGGGGGAAAAGGGCATGTGCCCCGGGCGCTAGGATGAAAGTGTCCCAAATGTACATTTTGTTTGGCGATTTTTTCCATGTCTATGTTTAGCATGATATTGTCAAAATCGTCCCATTCAAAGCATTTCTCCTATACCAAAGCATAGAAGAATCTAATGATGATGGCATAAAGATACCGCATAAAGCAGATTTTTTTTTTTTTCGTTTTGATTCGGTTTCACGATTTTAAGGTATAATTTTTTTTAAACAAAGCAGACTACTTTAATCAATATTACATATTTTAAGTTTTAAAATAAGTCGGCTATTAATAAATTAGAAAATTTTTCTTTGCAAATACTTTTGCAGATGCTTTGCAAAGAAGAAAAGGGAGAGGGGGGGGGGGTTCACCAAAATTCATTGAAATATAAATATATTAAATATTTTCTAAAATGTTCTATGTCATGCAATATTTTCAACCAAATATAAAGCCACATTCAGAAAAATTCGCAAAATGTAGTAGAAAGAATAAGGTGCTATTGAAATATAAATATATTAAAAGTTTTCTAAAATATGAGTATTTGTATGAAATATTTTTTAATCAGCGTATGCGTGAACGATAAAATTTATCATTTTACATAATTTAATATTCTACTCTATGGAGCTACCCATAAAAAAATCCGATCGAATTTCGTGGAAATTCAGAAAGTTATTGTGGATAGGAGTGAACTGATTTTTAATTGGTCTCTGAAAGCAGTTGAATGACGTCAGATTTTACGCAAATTGCCAAATCTCCATTTACGTTTTTTACTGGCGATTTACTTCTTTTCTCAGATAATTACCAGAACGAACCTATTTCAGGATAAAAATAATTATAAAAAATCTAAGCATTTGTGTCAAATCTACCCATTGATACATAATTGATAATGGCTCTTATGCAAATGCCGATATCAGCGATCCTGAAATACGTCAAGTTCTCCACTGTTAAATGTGGTGTCGAAAACAACACTGACATCAATCGCATGCATGATGCCAAGAAGAACAGAGCTGTCTGATTTTGAGAAAGGTGTGATCATCGGGTACCACCGAAATGGCCGATCTTTAATCGACATATCTAGCGAGCTTAATTACCCCAAAACGACTGTGGCTTATGTGATTAGAAAATGGAAGCTGAATGGTGATTGTCAGAATGTGGCCAGAGTAGGCAGACCGACGAAACTGGGAGATAGAGACCGACGGGTTCTGTCTAGAGAAATTCGGAAGAACCGCAACCAACCAATGTTACACATACGCCAAGAATTTCAACAAGCTTCAGGATGTGTTGTTTCCATGAATACCATCCGTAAGGAAGCTCATCTGCTTAATTTTTATGGCCGTGCTGCCGCCCATAAGCCTTTAATCACCAAGTCCAACCGCGCAGCTCGGTTAGGTTGGTGCAAAACATGCCAACAATGGACTGTACAGCAATGGAAACAGGTTCTCTGGAGTGATGAATCAAGGTTCACCCTCTATCGTTCTGATGGTAGGGTCTGGGTCTGGCGTCTGCCTGGAGAACCCCTCCTACCAGAATGTATTGTGCCCACAGTTAAATTTGGAGGAGGGGGAATTATGTTCTGGGGTTGTTTTTCCTGGTTCGGACTAGGACCCTTGGTCCCAGTTCATGGTAAGCTCAATGCCGATGCCTACTGTAATATACTGGACAACGGTGTACTTCCTACGTTGTGGCAATACTATGGATTGGACCCATGTTATTTCCAGGATGACAACGCAAGCTGCCATGTAGCGAGGTCCAGCATGGATTGGTATGCTGATAATGGAGTGCATCGACTCGAGTGGCCTGCCCAGAGCCCAGACCTGAACCCAATAGAGAACCTCTGGAACGAGTTGGATCGTCGAATTAAGGCGGGTGACACACGCCCAAAATCAGTAAAAGAGCTTACCTGCCTTGTGCAAACAGAGTGGAATAAAATACCATTAAATGTAATACAAGGACTAGTTGAGAGCATGCCCAGGAGAGTCGCAGCTGTAATTGCCTCTCGAGGAGGATCTACAAATTATTAAATGTGAACAGGGCCAAAATCAGTCTTTTTTTCCCGAGGCAAACGTGGATTTTGAAGGTACCCCTTTCCCCCTCCTTCGCAAAGCATATTTACAAAGAAAATTTCTCCAATTTATTAATAGCCCACTTATTTTAAAACTTAAAATATGTAATATAAAATAACGTATTCTGCTTTATTAAAATACTCTAATTTGATACTTTAAACCGAATCAAAAAAATTCTACTTTCAACAGGATCTTTAAGGCCCTTGTCCCTGCCCGTGAAGACACTGCTGAGCTAATGCTATTCCTGTGGGGAGGCATTTTTCTAATAACTCTTTCGCATTTTGAAATTTTCAAATTTTTTTTTTTTTTTTTTTGCATTGGATAGCGGAAGTCCCTCTCAAAATCGCTCCTTGACTACTTTTTCGATTTGAGTCATAGATATTTTTTATAAAGTTAGTTTCACTTTCAGAACCGCTTTTGGAAGTGAAAGAAACATTATAAAAATATCTACGCCAAAATTGAAAAAGTAATCACGGAGCGATCTTGAAAAGGACTTCCACTATCCAATGCAAAACATATTATTTAAAAATGTCCAAATGCAAAAGAGTTAGAAAAATGCATCCCCATAGGAATAGCATTAGCTCGTGAGCATCTTCGCGGGTAGGGGCAGGGACCTTAAGCCATCATCATTAGATTTTTTTATGCTTTAGCATAGCCCAGATATAATAATTTTAACAATATTATGGTAAACATAGCCATGAAAAAAATCGCCAAACGAAAGATACATTTGGAACACTTTCATCCTAGCGCCCGGGGCACATGCCCTTCTCCCCCCCCTCTCTTAGTTTTGGCCCTGAATGCGAATAAAGCTCTTTTTCTTTTCTATCACAATTGTCAAGTACTTATTAGCAGCAATATTGTATTAGATATTGTATTAATTCAATACTAGCTTTTTTTTTTTTAAGTCAGTTATTAAAAAATGTCAATTTGTGGAGAATCCCTTAAGATTCAGCCGTTTTTAGAGAGCAGAGTAAAAACATCTCACTAAAATAATGATATCTTTTTGAATTTTCACGATATTTGATTGGATTTTTTTTATAAGTCACTCCATAGAATTGACTATTAAATGATGTAAAAAAAATGTTTTTCTAGTTCGCGCATGCGCAGATAAAAATTATTTTATACAACTACTCATATTTCATAAAATATTTAATATATTTATATTCCAATTGCGCTACATTTTTTCTACTGCATTTTACCAATTTTTCTGAAATTTGCGTTAAATTTGGTCAAAAACCCAGCATGATATAAACAAAAAACATACCAGAATTTTTTGAATTTTTCATAAAAATCGCTCTATCGCCATAAATATACATGCTATTCTCACAAAAATTAGTGTACATATTCTACTGTATTCATATATTTGTATTCTAAAGCGATAAGTCGTTTCGTGCATTTTCATGTACAGGGCGATCCCAAATATTTCTATTATTCTTTGTTTTTTTGCCGACCCCCTAATTACCCGCTTAACAAATGAATGTAAATAAATATAAAGTGAAACATAATCTTTATATTTCTGAAGTTCCAGAAGAATCCAACCAGTATATTTTTAAATATTTGACAAAATGTCAAAAACTGAAAGTGTACAAATACTTTTTGGTAGATAGTGTATTAGAAGCATTGATATATAGACTGATGCATCTTTGGTGATGTTTAATAATAATTTTAAAGTGGTTTTTGTAGTGCCACATAAAATTTGTCTCAGGACTGAGGAGGTTATCTGTTGCTGGTGAAGTGATTAACACTCTTTGAGAAAAGTATAAATTGTGGGTACTACTCTGTTATCCTGTTGACCAATTTTGGCAGATTATACAAATCGCCAAACTAATAGCCAAATTATACATATTGACGTAATTTTTATTTTAAATAACAAAAAAACAAATAATTAGTAGAATATTAATAAAAATATTAATAAAAATGTCAAAATAAAAATCACTTAATGACATTTTAAGCACGTGAATCATATTTAATGTCATTGAATGCGACATTCATGACGGGATAACCTAGTGGTACTAAATTGTGTTTAACCAAGTATCTATATAAAAAGTTCTTCATTTATTCTAAAATTATGTACTAAAATAAATAAAACATATATAAAACATTCAAACTGAGTAGCGTGTTCTTTTCTAAAAGCAATTAAAGAAAAGAAACATTCATGCTTCGATTACTTTATAAAGTCCTAAATTATAAATTCAGAACTTTAAAATACAAAAAAAAAAAAAAAAAAAAAAAAAAAAAAAAGTAAGCATTTTTTTCATGTCAACAAAATTTATTAGGAACAACTAATTTTTGCACTAACAAACAGTTATTCAGAGTCAGTAGCAGCAGCTTTTCTTTCAACTTCTTCTAATGTTAACACTTGCTTATCAACAGTGTTTCCAGATATGTCTAATACTGTAAATTCTTTCTTTGTGCCCCATCTCAGCATAAGTTGATAAGCTACAAAAGAGATTACAGAAAAATATCAAAATGCTATTTCAAATGTTTTTCTTTTCTTTTTTTTTTTTTTTTTTTTTTCTTTTACGTAAAAATATTGTAAAACAAATGTATTTATTATATATATTGGTAGTCAGCTCTGAAAAATCTGCATAATTGGGGAATGAGGGTTTTGTGGATTATACATTTTTGCAGATCATAGATCATCCCTTTGTTTACATTTTTATTTTTAAAAGTCTGTTTAATAAGTTTTTAAAGTCTATCTTTGTTTACATTTTATTTTATAAATTAGGAACAACTGCACAAAAATTACAATGGAAAAGAAAAACATAATGCAGCATTGATTTAATATTATTCAATAATCAAAATTAAGGAAAATTTAAATTTAAAGAAAAAGTTAAATTGTATGCAATACAAATTTTACTGACTATCCATTATTTTAGACATTAAGACTACACAATGGCACTTTCAGTTTTGGTTTGTTGTGAATAACTATTTTCTGTAATTTATGAACATTCATTACTTCTTACTCCAAGATAAAAATTTGTTACTAAAAGAAATTTAAGTATTTATCTCCAATACTTAAAAATTTTATTCATTCAAAAATTAATAAATGAAAAACTATATACTGAATTTAACTTTATGAGTTTAACTGTTAATGGCATTTTTCCTTGTTTATATTCCAATGTGTGGTACAGATAATGGACAATTGCAGATTATATATCTGCATATTTCACAGAATTGATTGTATGTATATAACAAATGCAGGGTTTGATTTAAGCGGTATCGCATCGCAATTTGCGATTCAAATTTAACTAAAATGCGATCCAAGAAATGCATTAAATCGCAATCATTGCGATGCATTAAATCGCAATCATTGCGATGCATATTTCCTACACCCTTTGTTACGTCATGTACACTTAAAGTTAAAATTTAAAGATGTTTTTACACGACATTCATTGTGTTTTCACTCCCCCCAAGTGTTTATTTACAATGGAAGTACAGCGAGACGCCATATCTGGGCACAGTTTTCCCAGTAAACACATGATCTGTTCCCGCCCTGACGCTGTGATTGATTACTGAATCACTGTTACTCGCTAATCACGGCGTTTGCTCATAGAAGTTTGATGTGCGTGTTGTGGTGGTTCTAAAATGAACACTCACTGTTACGATCTTTTTACTTTATTTATGCATCGAAACAGACAGCGCTTTCATTTATGCTCTTGGTTAAATATTGCTTTTTTATTTTTTTATTTTTAAGATTTAAAAGTTACGTTAGCTATTTTTTACTTGCTATAAAAAAGTGCCTAACTGCTATTCAAAACTGACTTTGTATAGCAGTTACTGCTATGCAACTTTCTTTTTCTAAATCGACCCCTGGACAAATGTGTTTATCATCTATATATATATATGTATCAAGTACATTTCAAAAGTTTGAATCAGGAAACCTAAAAATGCAAAAAATCATTATTATATTTACAGTAGAATAAAAAATGGAACTAAATCAAACCTAAAATTTGTAAATATCATGATAGATATATATAATACATATCTGATATTTTCAAAATACTCAACATACTGCTGATGATAAATATTTTCAAGCATTATATAAATTAGAAAATAAAACATACTGTACTCAACATAAAAATAAAAATTATGAAATTTTCTTTGAGAATCTATTTTTTTCACTTAAAACATTCGGGTGCAATACAGAGAACCCTGATTTTCCAAATACCTGTAATCCGAAAATCAATTTAACCAAAAGACCTTAAAATTCCTTAAAGTCCATTTTAAATGTGAAAAATTTTATTGTCAATGCTATCTTTACTGATGTCAAATGACATCTTTTAACATATTTTGATTTACGATTATTATTTTATTTGTAATTTTTAGATCAAAACAATTCTGAATCATTTTTTATACACTGAAATGTTGTTTTAATACATATTAGCTATAAAATTAAAAGAAAAATAAGTAAAAATCAAAACTTTGAAAGGTATTATTGCACACTAGTAGAAATAGTCTTAAAAAAACATATTATTTATGAAATAAACAAAGTCAACTTCCTTAATTGGTTCATTGCATAATTTCGAGCACTTTATTAGATAGAAACATACGACACTTCATTTTTTTTTAACAAAATGTTGTGATTTTTTGTTTTAAATTCAGTGTGCTTTGGATACGGTACCACAACATTTTTATTACAATTATATTCTAAATTACGATCATTCACCATAAACCTTCTGGTTATTAAAAAATGTCTATGGAATTCCAGTTATCCAAAAATTCCTATGGAACCCCGGTTAACCGAAAATGCTTTGGTCCCATGCTTTTCGGTTAATTAGGGTTTTACTGTATACCTTTAAAATCGCATTTTTCTGCAATCTCACGAGGACATTTTCCTTAATACGGGAGTATTTTCTCATAAAAGTGGATAAAAGTTCCATCCGGGTGTAGATGAAATGGAAAAGAGTTACAGTGGAAAATGGAATAAAAATATATTATAGATTGATGATGGACACTTATATAGAAGACACCAAAAATGATACAAAAGAAAAAACTTCAACAAAATTACATTTTTTATGATAGATTTTATGTATTTTTTAACTGAGGTAATAATTTTTTTTTTTTTTTTATGTTTTTATTGTTTTGTGACATTGTTGATGAATGTATAAATTTTTCATTTAGTACTGTAATTTGTAGCATTTAAAAACTGTCTCTTTTAAAAACATTGTGTGGTGATGCAGCATCTATTTAGTTCTTGTTTTTGCTACCAAAGATACCTGTAATTCATTTTTCATTGGCCATTTTGCTACTAATTGCTGAAAAATTTTAAATTTCGATACTTAAACTCCCTTATTTTTTTATATTTACTCGGCATTTTCAATTTTTTGCAACCAGGGGATGCAGTCACATGACTTTTCTCTTACTGTGGCTCCCTTTTAACTTTTCTTTGGTGTGTTGTTTCCTATTCCATTTGTTTTTAGTTGCCATGTATTGAATAAAATCTTTTATAAGCATGTAAAAATATTTTTTTTATGATCAATTGTAGGACATCTTGATTGTAACATCTCGAAAGTAATTGATGACTGCATTAATTGTGTTTTTACACATTTTTTTTTTTTTTTTTTTTTTTTTTGAAAATTTTTGATAATTGCCCATCACTACCCATATCTTAGCAGCAGTTTCAAGTAGAAACATGAAATTCTGTATTACACCATCATTGATACCTATGATAACTACATCATTTATATTAAAAAATTATAAAACATTTATTTTAAAAATCCACCCTTCTTCAGTCCAAAAGGATTAACAGGAGGCATAAAAACTTAGGTCATTCTGTCATACCTCAGCAGCAGTTTAGATAGAGGCATGTATTTGAGCTTACCTAACCTACTAAAACAAACATAAACATGTATTTGATTTTTATCTGTTCTAGAAATTCCCGCCTCATCAGTTTTAATGGGGTAATCACACTTTTAGGACATTGAGCCATATTTTTAGAGCATTTTTTGGTAGAAGTGGGAAGTTCAAGATAACAACCTACTAAAAAAAATAGTTAAATATAGATACTTCAGTCATTTTAGAGCTGTTTTGCCTATTACGTCATCATCATCAGTATCGACTTTGAACTGGATAATGTAAGATTATATGAATAAGACAATAATTATGGATACTTGATTAGATATTAAGTTTTTTTTAAATCTTTACTAGATGTATTTTGTTTGATTTAAGATTTCTATAGGGAAACTAACATAGTAGGCGAAGGCTGCTAGTTTAGTATAAAAATCATTTTGCAATTCAAAGGTGAAAAATTACCTTTTTTATGATAGAAGTGTTACAATTAATTAACTTATAATTTAATACAGTGAAACCTCCAAATAAGGGACACTCCAAATAAGGGACACTTTTATTTAAGGGACAAAAGTTCTGGTCCCAGTCCCTTTATATAGGAAGTGTAATGTATTTACCTCTGAATAAGGGACACTCGTTTTAAGGGACGTTTGAAAATGAGATACCCTTTCGACTTGGGCATTTCTTACACAAATTTTATTCAATTGACATCACTTTTTTAAAAGAAAGTTTCCTTCAAGTACATACTTTCAAAAAAAAACTTCAATTAAATAAAACAAATTTTATTTTCTTTTGTTACTGGTATGACAAAAATTAATTTTGCAAAGAAAAATGCTGCCCTCTCACACTGGACATACGAATGCAAAAGGTTAAAGGAGTTGGTTTCAGCATTTGAGTTAATGAAGTAGTCTGTGATGAAAATGCAAATACAGAATTTTATGAACTTATCAGACAGGCAGTCATGTTAGTACAGAGGCATGCAACTCAATGGATGAGCATTTATTTATCCACAATTCAGATGAAAATACCGAAGTGCATTTATCCCTATTTAGAGCCAAAGGTGGCTCTGCAGACAATAACTTGATCGCATTCACAGCTGAAATTCCAGAATTAGTTAAAACTCGGTTCACATATTAAAATGCAATTGGTCTGCCAAGTCATATCTTGGTGGAAAACACATATAAACCCGATTTTAGAAGTTGATTTGTAGGTTTACCATTGGGATATCCTATACCTAGTCTTCCATATTTCCATAGATTTGAGTGCAGGAAAACAATTGTAAACTTACGAGTCAACCCCTAAATTTGGATTTTTAGCTGTTTCGCACCAAGATACGACTTAGCGGACCGATTACCTTTTAACATGCATATCGAGTTTTAGCTAATTCTGGAATTTTCGCCGTGAACTCAATGAGATGATTGTCTGTGCTGCCGCCTCCCTGTCTATATTGAAAGGAATGCTGAAAATTTTAAAAGATGACTCTGAAAAGGAAAGAAAATGGAAAATTGTGAAATAAAGAACTTCACAGATGCTTTAAAACATGCAAATCAGTTGAATAATTTTTTCGTAAATATTGCTTATAATGAAGGACTAAAACTTATAAGTATGGTAAATGAATATCTGAAAAGTTTAGTAGAAGAAAAATTTAAATCTGCAAAACAGTCACTTCTTTTATTGATTACTTCACAAGTAAGATTTTTTAAAAATATTATTGCACTTCTTTTGCATTATGGAAACATTTACGTAAAAAAAAAAAAAAAAAAAAAAAAAAATCAATAACTCTACATATCATTTACTAATTAGATAATCAATTGAAAATTTAAATTAATTAATTCCCTATTACTTTTGTGCCTAATTAATGTAATTTATAACCTTCGGATACATTTAAACTTCAACTTTAATATTTTGTTATTTTTTATGTCCTGAATGATTAATTTTTTAAAAATGTAAAAACTCTGAATAAGGGACACCTCTATTCAAGGGACAAAAGTTCTGGTTCCCTGGGTGTCTTTTATTTGGAGGTTTCACTGTATTTATTATTATTATGATGATTAAATGTGAAATTTTAGGATAAAAATGTTAACGTGAATTGGCAGCTTTGCTAAAATATAGAACAATGAACTTTATATTTGTCTATAGAATTAAGAAAGACTGTTTACAAAGTCTAAAAATTAACAATAACATCAACAATAATAATACCATAATCAAAATCAAGAAAAAATATTCCTTCTCTTAAATTTGTACTTACAAAATCTTCAATTTATTTTTTTTAAGTTCAATGTTTAAAAATAAGTAATTATATTTCTATCTACAGTGTAAAATTACATTAAAATATTATATTTTCTTATATTTATAATATTTTCAAAATAAAGTTTATACATATATATTTTTTTAAATATTGAATACACGAAAAATTTATTTTTAATCCATCTGCCCCCAAAAGAAACATTAATCTTGAAATTTAAATTTTAACTGAATACCGTGTATGCAAATATTAAACCTAAGTCAAAAATCACTTTTGGTGCATTTCTAGTTTGCTTATTATGATATCAACAATAACTAAACAAAATCTATTTAAAATGATTTTGTAATGCAAAAACAATCACCAAATCAATTTATACAGAAAACAATCATTCAAAGTCTAATTCATTTCTTCACTGAATTTTCATTTCTCCATTATCTTCACTGAAATAAAAACATTCTATGTTATTAACCAGCACTCCCTGTCTTCAGTTTTGAGGGATGATTGGGTTCCCCCTGAGATATGAAAGAAAGGTGGCATAATAAAAGAGCTTTTAAGATCTCAGACTGAGAATCCCAAAAATATGTAAAAGCTATGATAAAATTATAATCAATATACAATATATATGTAAACTTAAAATTCACTTACGGTCATAAATACGAGCATCTCCCACTGTTCCTTTCTCAGAACTTCTCAAATACATTTTTGAAGCATATCCAAAAACTATACACGAAGTGAGCAAATACAGCATCGAGGAATTAAATTCCCATTTCGAAGCAGTTCTGGCATTGATGGGTTTAAAATGTGAACGGAAGAATACTCTCAAATAATGTCGAATGAGTCCCATTGAAAATTTATCTAGATATGATATAAAAGAAATATATCAGTACATGTACATAAATTTTGTCTCGCATTTTACACACGTGCTACTAAATTTTAACAAATATAAATTATGAGATTTTTTTCCCTTTTTAATTACAAAAAAATATGAAATACAGATGCAATTTTTTTATATGGGTCTTGATATAACTAAGTCGTAACAAAGTGAAATGGATACTTTTAGCTGGATGCCAGTGCAGTGTATATATGTATATATAGTATGGAACCATTTATCTGGAAAACCAGTTATCCAGAATGATATTTCTGATAGATTGATGTTAGAATCTTTTTAGAAAAAATCGTCATACACAATCAGTTTGACATATACATTGCTTGAAACAATTGTATAGTTTGATAACAGCATTTAGTATTTGAAATAGAAGCATATAATCATATTATAGATTAATAAATAATGTTATAATATTATAGATGTTTTCATTTTTATGCTGAGAAAACAGAAGAATTTTTGTTCAAAGAGTTCCCATAAATTATCTTCTTTCAAACTCTCACAATTGATCTTACTTGCATCAGATTCTTGGTTCAAGTAATCTAATAATCAATTTAAAATTAGAAGTAATACCACAACTACATATGTTTCACAAAACTTATCAAATGGATGCTGCTTTAATGCCCAATAAGTTAACCGGAAAAACCAGTTATCCGGAATACATCTGACCCCAATCATTCTGGATAAATGGTTCTGTACTGTAAATACATATATCCCAGAAGTCAAAGGTGAAAAAAAAAAATTTTTAATTAAGTGCACAGATGACCTGGAAATATGTATTTTTCTTTTCAGGTGAAGAAGAATAAGTGATTTTCTAATTATGTGCTGCATTCCAGAGATCAACCTCTTTTGTCGAATAATAATGAATATTGATTAATTATAAAGAAAATTGTACTCTACTTTTTACACAGTTACTAAAATAAGATTTCAGAAATCACAATGAAACAAGTGGCAGTTCTATTTCAATTAAGTCATTTATTATTGATGCTTAAATTTAACATCAATTATCTTTGCATTTAATTTACTTTAAATTGAATTTTTGTCAATTGCACCCCTTGACTTCTGAGGTCCTCATATACAGGGTGCATAGGAAATAATGGTTTAGTAAAGTGACTATGCTCAAACTAATGCAAATTGCAGCAGCACCCCAAGTGGCAAAATTTGGAAGATAGCCATTGCAAATCGAAAGGAAAAGATATAGAGCAAATTCCCAAACAGAAAGTTTTAAATAACCACTTAATTAGTCCGGATCGACATCTGTTCACATGTAAAAGATAAATTGTTGCCTGTACATCCAAAAGTACCTAAAAACAATGCACTCCATTTGTGTAAACATTTGAAAGAAACAGCCAGAAGTATGAAAAAATATGCACAATTTATAGCATAAATACAAACTTACATAGATACATTTTGACAATATTACACAAAAAACAAAAAAGAAATTTTAAAATAAAAACACTTGCACATTCAGATTAAAATTATTGTCTGCCATCGAAAAGTTTATGGAATGGGATTATGCTGCTTGCAGCAAGCGAGAGATAATACCTTTTAAATTAAAATTTTTAGTGCATTGGAAGTTATTTTTCAACAGATATTTCAGTACAATGTATCAATTTGCAATTGCACACTACTACATTTCCGAAATGTGAATATGCAGAATACAATCAACGTACATCAATTTTGGACATTTTTGGGTATACAGGCGACAATTTATCTTATCTGTATGAATAAAATGTCAGTTCATGCTAATCAATTGATGCTCTAAAACTTCCTAACTGAAAATTTTGCTCTATCTCTTTTTTTTTTTTTTTTTTTTGATTTCCAGTAGCTGTCTTCTAAAATTTGCCATTAGGGGGCACTTCTGTCGTTTGTATTAGATCAGGTATGGTCATTTTACTATACTGTTATCTTGCTTGCATAGCTGTCGCCATTCTCAAATATTTTTAGGTTATAATGTAAAATTATATTCTTTTCAAAAAATACGAGAAATAATATTATACACAATACCTTGTAATCAAAATTAAACAATAATAAAAGTTGTATAAAAAATGAGCACATCTACTAAATAAATAATATTTCACTGTGCATGAACATTATCAAAATTTCATTTGCATATTGTGTTAGCTAAAGGTATAAAACAACTTTTATGAAAGTTTCAAAAACATAACTTGAAAATTCTGAAAATGATCATTGATAGAATAAGCTCAAAATCTGTTATCCCCAAAAGGAAGTAAAAAGATGAGGACTGTATCCATTTCTGTATTATTATGTGTCAATACAATATAGAATACACAATATGGCATGTACTACTACATTTGGATATAACCCTTACTGAGTAAGGGTGATTTGATGACAAGAAACAAGACCAAATGAAGAATGATCATTTTGACAGGAACATATATTTTATTACTAACTGCAGAGATGAAATTGAGGTTAATAACCATGTTCTCAAAACAACCGACAGGACCTCAAGTTCATTTATTCCAAAGGTTATTAACCAGTTGAACTGAAATTATAAGAAAGGAGGATAAGGAGAGTCTTTTTTTAAATTGCAAATTAAGACCCCACACTAGGCACAGAAAAAGACCTGGATAATAATGTAAATACTATGGGAGTGTTTTTTTCAAATATCTTGCTCAAATTTTAATATTTTTACATGATTTTTTTTGCACAAGATAGCTGAAGACAATCTACAACCGGTCTACTTTTTACTTTTTCGATTTTGCTTATATATTTTTTTATATTATGATACTTTTAATTTCAGAACCAGTTTTGAAAGTTAAAGTAATTTAAAAATACATATATATGAAACTAAAACTGAAAAAGTAAAAACTAGACCATTTGTGGATCGTCCTCGGCTGTCTTGTGCAAAAAAATCATGTAAAAATATTAAAATTTGGGCAAAATATTTGAAAAGAACGCTCTCATAGACTTTACATTATCATTCGGGTCTTTTTCTGTGCCTAGTGTTGTGACTTAACCAAACCTAAAACATCAGCTCTGGGATTGCATGATCTGAGCAAAACACAAGAAAATCTATGCATGCACTGAGACGCACACCTACATCCTTTAAAATGCTAAACTATTCACTGTAGATTCCCACAGGAATAGGAGAGCTGTCCAAACTCGTCGCAGTAGCAATAAATGCCAAAAATGAGGGCCAACGAACAAAATGCAACAAAAGCACAATCAATCTGACTATGTATTTGCCAAAGAGTGACCGTGCCATAAAGCAGGATGTTAAAGTGACATGCTATGTGTTAAGATTAAGAGACAGACAAAAGAAATGAAGGAGTTGGCAATTTGCTAAAAGCTGATATTGAAAGAGAGAGAATATGTTCTGAAATAAAATGATAAACAGGTGATAAAAAAAGGTGATCTCTTGATCAAAACATGTCATAAAATAATTAATGTTAAGGGGAAATACTTAAGATTGATTAAATATGATATATATTAAAATTGAAGAGTTAAAATAAAAGATTTAAAATATTGAAATGCATATAATTATGAATTGGACAAATTGCACCATAAATTATACTAAAAATATATACTAAAATAAATACAGATTGCTAAATGATACACTTCAAAAAATATATTTAAAATGCACATTAAAAATATCTATGTTTCATGTTGCTTCTGCGAACGTCGTCAGGATAAAATGGAAAGATGTTAAATTCTTTTAATAATAACTAATAAAAACAAATTTAACATCTTTCCATTTTATCCTGACGATGTTCGCGAAAGTGATATGAAACATAGATATTTTTTAAGTGTATTTTAAATATATTTTTTGAAGTGTACCATTTACCAATCTGTATTTATTTTAGTACTTATTTTTAGCATTGAAATGCAGTTATGGAAATGGGAGATTTAAAACATAATATATCATATGATAATTTATTATGATTAGTAATGATGATTTAGCAGAGCTTGAATTTCAGGGCGGAATGGCGGGATTCACGCCCTACATTTTGAAATCCCGCTCAAAAAAATAAAGTGGGCAGGAGGCTCCCACCCAAAAAATTTTACATTTTGAAACTACCATCAACTCCCATGACCGTTTTGCGAATTTTATGATATTTACGTGTGACTAATTAACACATTTTGGCAAATTTTTTACTGCGAAAGATTGTTAAAATGCACGATTTTTTCCACGACCGATCTACAAATTTCCTAAATTTTTTCCTGCGATCGATTGACACGTTTCGTACTATTTTCTGCAGCAAAAAAGAAGTGATTCTATTTCGAATTCAGGGGTGATTCTCGTCCGAAATTTCTGATAATTTGAAATTTGGTTATCAGTTCCGCATAGTTGCCAACTTGTACAGTTTTGCGCACGGAAAAAACAATCGCAGAGAAATGCAAATTTCGTGAAAGGATCGTCGAAAAAGCACACATTTTGTCAATATTTCGTGGAAAAACGACGATTTCGTCAATATTTTTGGCAACTAGCTTTATCAAAAGTTCGCTGAAAAATGCGAATCTCCTGTGCGCATCGCGAGAAAAACGGCAATTTCACCAAATATCGCAGATAAAATGCTGATTTCGTCTGAAGACCGCGGGAAAACGTTGATTTCGTCTAAAGATTGCTTATATAATGCCTATTTTGTTAAAAGATCGCGGAAAAAAACGCCATTTTCGATAAAAGATTGCTTAAAAATGTTTTGTCAAAAGATCATTGAAAAAAAAAAACGACGATTTCATCAAAAGATCACGGAAAAAATGCCAATTTCGTCAAAAGATTGCAGATATAAAACGCCGTTTACGAGAAAAAATCGCATAAAAAAGTAAATTTTCTCTAAAAATCGTAAAAAAAATGCCGATTTCATGAAAAAAAGCATGGGAAAACTCCGATTTCTTTAAAAGATCGCGGAAAAACCATAGATTTCAACAAAATATTGCAATAAATCACCGATTTTACTACAATATCGCAGAAAAATCGCTGATTTCATCTGAAGATCTCAGATAACCTCCCCCCCCCCCTTGTAAAGAATATGCTGTATAAAATGTTGATCTCTTTTTTTAAAAAACACATTTTACATAATTATTCTCGGTTGTTAAAAATTGTTTCAGTAGTATTTTGTTATGTCTGTATTCTTATAATTCTTTAAATGACACATAAAATAATAGTGCGTTTTAAAGATTTTTTTTCCCTCCCAAACAGCTAAACTCCCCTCCATTTATAAAAGTTGGGAGCGAGACTCCCCTCCTCGGAAAAATCGAATTTCAAGCCCTGATTTAGCATACAAATTTTCAAACGAGAATAGATAACATAGAGGTTCTTTGATCTACTACATTTACATTTAAAATTTATTCTACTAGCTTCATAACATTTAAAATATTCGGATGATTTTTATTAAGCTTTCCTCTTTCATGAAAATCAGTTGAATTTGTTGTTAAAAATATAGTGAGTGACAAATGATTATTTACATAAATATTGTACGAATGTTAGTTTTATTCATTTTAAAAATACAATATAAGTTGTATATAAAATCCTACAAAAATAATTAACCAAAAATGGTTTTTCAAACTTTTAATTAAGAAAAGGAATACAAGAGTATTTGTTTGTAGTATACTTAAATCATTTTTTATGCCATACATTTTTCATAATTTAAATATAAATTTATCCTTTCATTTATTTTTTAATTTGTGTAAATGCTCTGTACCAAGATGTTATTCTTCTTAAAAATGTATTGTTTTATTTATAAATCTTGATTATGATGCTAAAGAAAAATATTAAGTTTTTTTTCCCTTTGCTGACAAATGAGCAATATTTGAAAAATATTTCAGATAAATATTTTTTAATAATAAAATTCTAAGTTTCCCATAATTTTTTTTTTTTTTTTTTTTTTTTTTTTTTGTTTTGTTTTTGTGTATTAACAAATTGAATATTTTATGTATAGCATGTTCAAAAATTTCTATGTGAATGCTTTTGAATACAAAATATTTCTTCCACACATTAGTACGTAATTTGATAGTGAGTTAGAAACACATCTAGCCAATTATATTTTGAAATATATTTTTTTAAGTAACACTTCAAAAACAGCATAAATCTTTGTGATTGGTAAGGAGTACTTTTTATAAGCATTAAAATCTCCCCTTCATGATAGTTTTATATTAAATACCTAATGTCATTTTCAGTACTAAAAAATGTCTTGCTGCATATTTTTTATAGCCTCAAAAAATTTAAAGTCATGGATTTTTTAATAAATCTTCTTGAGAAATCAGCAGAAAAAGGAAAATAGTCTTGAATATCATCTTTTTTATCAAATCAATGAATAAATTGATTAAACCTTTTCTAACATTTTGCAGTAAATTAAAATTGATAGAAAACGAAGAAGTAACCTTTCACCTGCCCCTATGGAGAAAAAAAAAAAAAGACCATTGGCAGAGCTTAGGGGGAGGTTCCCTAGGCAGTCAACCATGATATAATTTTATTAAGAAATAAAAGTCTGCCTTCCACAACTGCCATCTTAAATCAACAATCAGGCCTAGTGTTCAGTAGGCTGTGCTTTAGTTATTGGAAGTGAGAATTTATTGTGTGACACTCCTTTACATATTCAGAAAATGGGTAAAAATACAAAGAAAGTATTTAAATATGCTAAGTTACTTTGCTTTTAAGACAGTAGTAGATAGAATAATAATTCTTTAACTATTTTTTATAATCAATTAAATAAGTAATCAAACATTTTCTCTATCAACATTGGATGTGAGACATGACATGGAGGTGAGATTTCACTTGCTGTGTACTAAAACATAAATATAAAGTAACTGAAAATATATACAGGGTGTCCCAAAAGGTCGTTTACAAACTTAACATGCTGGTCTATCATATCATGATGAACAATATTAAATAGGAAACTAAGGGTCCCAAACGTCTTCCGAAGGAGATATGCGCCATTAAAGTTTAGGGTCCAAAAATTCAAATGATTATAAAAAACAGAAAAATTGGTCGATTCGTTTGCGGTTTTCACTAAAACGATTCTTTATGTCAGTATTTTCTTGAAAATAAATTATAAAGATAAATTTCAAAAAATGTCGATAGAGGGCGTTTTAGACTTTGGAGTAACGATAAACTAGTTTTTACCATTATTTTTTGCATCTTATTAAAATTTTTTAGAAGCTTAGGCATAAACTTAAATTTTGAGCTCAAAATCTAAATCGTTGGAAGTGGTTAAGTAGCGCAAACTGAATTGCGGGGGGGAGGTTCAAATTTCAAATGGTTATGAAAAACGGAAAAATTGGTCAATTGATTTGCGATTTTCACTAAAATTATTTTTATGTCAGTATTATCTTGAAAATAATTTATAAAGATAAAATTCAAAAAATGCAGATAGAGGGCGCTTTAGACTTTGGAGTAACGTACAACTATTTTTTTCGTTATTTTTTGCATCTCATAATTTTTTTTTAGAAGCTTAGACATAAACTTAAATTTTGAAATGAAAATGTGAATCGTTGGGAGTGGTAAAGTAGCGCAAACAGAACTGTATTCAATGGGGGTGGGGAGGTTCAAATTTCAAATGATTATAAAAAACAGAAAAATTGGTCGGATTTCGCTAAAATTATTCTTTATGTCAATATTTCCTTGAAAATAAATTTTTAAGATAAATTAAAAAAAAATCCGTTAGAGGGTGCCTTAAACTTTAGAATAACCAACAATTATTTTTAACCTTTTTTTTTTTTTTTTTTTTTTTTAATAATCTAATTAAATGCTTTAATTCTGTGCTCAAAATCTAAATCGATAGGAGGAGTTAAGAAGCGCAAACTGAACTGTGTTCAGCAGTTGAAATGATACCTTCCGCACCCCTCGAACACAGTTCAATTTTTGGCCGCTTAATTACTCACAGCGCTGCAGATTTTGAGCAAAAAATTTAAGTTTGAACTTTTACAAGCATTTTATTAGACACAAAAAATAACGGTTAAAAATAGTTGTTGGTTAGTATAAAGTTTAAGGCGCCCTCTGACGGAATTTTTTGAAAAATATCTGTAAAATTTATTTTCAAGAAAATATTGATATAAAGAATAGTTTTAGCAAAAACCGACCAATTTTTTCGTTTTTTATAATCATTTGAAATTTGAACCTCCCCACCCCCATTGAACACAGTTCAGTTTGCGCTACTTAACCACTCCCAACGATTCAGATTTTTTTCTCAAAATTTAAGTTTATGTCTAAGCTTCTAAAAAAAATTTATGAGATGCAAGAAATAACGGAAAAAAATAGTTGTACGTTACTCCAAAGTCTAAAGCACCCTCTATCGGCATTTTTTGAATTTTATCTTTATAAATTATTTTCAAGATAATACTGACATAAAGAATAATTTTAGTGAAAATCGCAAATCAATTGACCAATTTTTCCATTTTTTATGACCATTTGAAATTTGAACCTCCTCCCGCAATTCAGTTTACGCTACTTAACCACTTCCAACGATTTAGATTTTGAGCTCAAAATTTAAATTTATGTCTAAGCTTCTAAAAAATTTTAATGAGATTTAAAAAATAATGGTAAAAACTAGTTTATCGTAACTCCAAAGTCTAAAGCGCCCTCTATCGACATTTTTTGAAATTTATCTTTATAATTTATTTTCAAGAAAATACTGACATAAGGAATAGTTTTAGTGAAAACCGTAAACGAATCGACCAATTTTTCTGGTTTTTATAATCATTTGAATTTTTGGACCCTAAACTTTAATGGCGCATATCTCCTTTGGATGACGTTTGGGACCCTTAGTTTCCTATTTAATATTGTTCATCATGATATGACAGACCAGCATGTTAAGTTTGTAAACAACCTTTTGGGACACCCTGTATATGCACACAATACATTTTGTCTTCTTTCACTTTCAGCAGGAAACATAAAATAGTTCAAAAAATATTCATGTCCAATACTGAAAAAAAGGCTTTGTGACTGGAATAATATATTTTTGAAAAAATGACTCATGTATAAATTTTCCTAAAAATTAATAAAAGACTAAGCGCTACTTCATTTAGGAATGGGTCAATCCATGTGAAATCATCCAGACCATGTTGCTCAATATTTTTGATTCTTTTAATTTTTTACTAGTTAGTTTATTGTACTTTTAGGAGTCTAAAACAGGGATTAAAAAAATTTTAAACCTTTTGAATTTTTTTTGGCATCCACTTTTTTTGTCATGTCACAAGCGGTTTTTCATGAAAATAGTACTTTACAGAATCCAACTTTTTTATTTCTAAACGTATCAAAATGATTTAAAAACCATTATATTTAGTAATGAATGAACTAAATTTTCATAATAGGTATTTTTATGATAATGATTAAAAAAATTGCATAAAATAAGATTAAATGTATCATTTTTACAGTGAAAAATTGTCTTTTTGGACACAAAAATTTTAATAGAAGAAAGTAAAACTCACCTTTACATTTATTTTTCTGAATATATATCCTAATGAACTATTCTCAGAAGAAATATGAAACATTTAGAGACGCTCCTTCTTTTTCTATAATTAGTCAAAGTTGGCATCTCAGCATCAAAACGTTAAATTTGAAGTTCCATATCTAAAAAAGGATTGGCTAAAAAATTATGAAAATTTAGCAGGATAATCTTCTTATGGATGTAAACATGTACCAAAAATATTATGAGTGATATGTACGTGGTTTTAAAAATATAGAACTTTGAAATCGGCTTGAAAATCACATTTGTTTATTTTTTATTATTTCAAATGCTACTATTAAAAGTATAATACATGCTTTTTTTTTTTTACATAGAATACATAATAATTAAATCTACTTTACACTCATAGAAATAAATATTTGGATCTCATTGCAAAGTGTCTCAGTAATATTGCAGCTGTGTCCAATTAGTTGCAATGGTGTTAGTTTCCGAAGCATGTTACTTACTGGAACCCAAACCGTATCATTTTTTGGACAATTGAAAAGAAGTTGATGGTCCATACAGTGCAGGAGGAAAAAAAAAATGAATAAACAGGTCATTGCTTTTTCACTTAGCTCAAGGATTTTTCCAATCCACCACTTTTTATCATATATGCACACTATATAATCATTTACTTTGAATGATAGCAAGTACTTGATAACACTTTCACTTAATGGTATAAATTGGTGATATGCTTGTGTACCAGGAATTTGTTGGCAGAACAACCTTTAAGACAGATCACAACTGAGTTCTCCTAATGAGCCAATTTGCCCAAAAATCGCGAAAAATGACAAATTTCGACAAAAGATTCACTATAAACAACAAATTTCCCGAAAATATTGCAAAAAAAGTCAAATTTTGTCCAAAAATCGCAAAAAGCCGCAATTTTCGGCAAAAGATTCACTATAAACGACAAATTTTCTCAAAATATCACGAAAAAGGGCAATTTTTGTAAAAAAAAATCGTGATAAAACATCAGATTTCAGAGAGCGAAAAAATGGCTAAGTTCCCCAGAAAATTCATGAAAAAAAAAAACATCCAATTTGTCCAAAAATCGCGATAAATGACAAATTTCGACAAAAGATTCACTATAAACAACAAATTTCCCAAAAATATTGCGAAAAACGGCAATTTTTGTAAAAAAAATTGCGATAAAACATCAGATTTCATCAAAAGATCGCGAAAAAACGGCTAATTTCCTCAGAAAATTCACGAAAAAAAAAACGTTCAATTTGTCCAAAAATCGCGAAAAATGACAAATTTCGACAAAAGTTTCACTATAAATAACAAATTTCCCGAAAATATTGCGAAAAACGGCAATTTTCGTAAAAAAACCGCGATAAAACATCAAATTTCATCAAAAGATCGCGTAAACACGGCAAATTTCCTCAGAAAATTCACGAAAAAACGGCAAATTTCATCAAAAAATCCCGAAAAAAAGACAGATTTCATGAAAAGATCGTAAAAAAAGGCAGATTTCATCAAAAGATAGCGAAAAAATGCAACTTTTGTCGAAGGGAACCTCTCTTGCCTTCCTCCCCCCCAAAATAATATTACGGGGAGTTCATTTTTCTATTCAACAAACTAATTTTCCTGCTTCAATATATATTTTTTTCTTTGCTGCTCTAAAATCAGTTTCTGACAGCTCCAAATCTTTCTGAGTGAGTGCAATTCCTGAAAGCAGCCATGCATTAAACAAAAAGTATCCCTTTACTCAACAAAGTATTCATTTTTAAAGAAAGTCTATTTCGATGAATTTGACTTGCTCCTTTTTTAAAGAAATGCAAACAATAGCAGGGCTTGAAATTCAATTTTTCGAAGGAGGGGAGTCTCCCTACCAACATTTATAAATGGAGGGGAGTTTGGCTGTTTGGGAGGGAGAAGAAATGTTTAAAACCCGCCATTATTTTATGTGCTATTTAAAGAATTACCAGAATACAGACATAAAAAAATATCACTGAAGCCATTTTTATCAACAATTCAGAATAATTATGCAAAATGTGTAAAAAAACTTTTATATTGTCTAGTTATTACTGGTGGTAAATTCCCTCCCGGTGCTAATAATTTTTGTCACAGATCTAATTATTGTTTTAATAATAATTAGTAAAACTTCTAATTAATTTAATAAATTTATATTTATAATTAATTGTTATAACCAATGTTATTTTTCTGTATATTAAATGTGCAAGATACAAATTTAATCATAAAATAATACTTATTTGAGTGTAGAAAATAAGAAATACCACTATTGTTTGCATTTCTTTAAAAAAGGGGCAAGTCAAATTTATCGAAAAAGACTTTCTTAAAAAATGAATACTTTGTTGAATAAAAGGATACTTTTTGTTTAATGAATGGCTGCTTTCAGGAATTGCACTCACTCAGAAAGATTTGGAGCTGTCAGAAGCTGATTTTAGAGTAGCAAAGAAAAAAAATATATTGAAGCAGGAAAATTAGTTTGTTGACAGAAAAATGAACTCCCCGTAGTATTATTTTTGGGGGGAGGAGGTTCACTTTGACGAAAGTTTCATTTTTTCGCTATCTTCTGATGAAATCTGTCTTTTTTAACGATCTTTTCACGAAATCTGCCGTTTTTTCGGAATTTTTTGACGAAATTTGCCGTTTTTTCGTGAATTTTCTGAGAAAATTTGCCGTTTTTTCGCGGTCTTTCGATGAAATCTGATGTTTTATCGCGATTTTTTTACGAAAATTGTCGTTTTTCGCGATATTTTCGGGAAATTTGTAGTTTATAGTGAATCTTTTGCCGAAATTTGTCGTTTTTCGCGATTTTTGGACGAAATTTGACGTTTTTTCGTGAATTTTCTGAGGAAATTTGCCGTTTTTTAGCAATCTTTAATGAAAAATGATGTTTTGTCGCGATTTTTTTTACGAAAATTGTCGTTTTTCGTGATATTTTGGGGAAATTTGTCGTTTATAGTGAATCTTTTGTCGAAATTTGTCGTTTTTCGCAATTTTTGGACGAAATTTGACGCTTTACAGAATTCTGTGATGAAATTGGGCATTTTTTCGTGAGTCTTTTGACAGAACTTGCCGGAAATTAGTCGTTTTTTCGCGATCTTTTAACAATATTTGCCGTATTTTAGCAAACTTTTGCGAAATCACGCGTCTTGTGAAACATGTAATAGCTGTTTCTTTTGTGTGTCATGTCCGATCTTTTGCGTAATTTACGCGCAATAGCGCGTCCGCGGCATCAGTTTCATAATTTTGGAATTGAATGCATTATGTATTTATTTATTTATTTTTTTTTTTTTGGGGGGGAGGGGATTCCGAACAGAATCACCTCTATTTTGCCGCGGAAAAAACCATGATTTTCAATGATTTTTCGCTGTAAAAAAACTCCCAAAATGTGTCGATTACTCGCACGAAAATATCATAAAATTCGCAAAACGGTCGTGGGAGTTAATCATAGTTTCACAATGCAAAATTGTTCGGGCGGGAGCCTCCCTTCCACGTTATTCTTTTGGGCAGGATTTCAAAATTTTGGGCGCGAATCCCGCCATCCCGCCCTGAAATTCAAGCCCTGAATAGTGATACTTCTTATTTCCTATACTCAAATAAGTATTATTTTATGATTAAATTTGTATCTTGCACATTTAATGTACAGAAAAATAATATTGGTTATAACAATTAATTATAAATATAAATTTATTAAATTAATTAGAAGTTTTATTAATTATTATTAAAACAATAATTAGACCTGTGACAAAAATAACTAGCACCGGGAGGGAAATTACCACCAGTAAAAACTAGACAATATAAAAGTTTTTTTTACACATTTCGCATAATTATTCTGAATTGTTGATAAAAATTGCTTCAGTGATATTTTTTTATGTCTGTATTCTGGTAATTCTTTAAATAGCACATAAAATAATGGCGGGTTTTAAACATTTTTTCTCTCTCCCAAACAGCCAAACTCCCTTCCATTTATAAATGCTGGTAGGGAGACTCCCCTCCTTCGAAAAATTGAATTTCAAGCCCTGCACTGAATAAATAAACAGCAAAGATGCAAATTTGTTCTAAATTATAAAATGAAGTATGCAGTATTTACAGTTTAAACCATAATATATTTATCTTCTCGCACATTAAAAATAAACAGGACAGGATAAGAAAACTTGTTCTCAGTCATAGAATTTAACAGAAGAGAATTTGCAAATTCATTCTTAATCATAAAATTAATACTCACATTCACTTAATTCTGGCTTAAAAATAAATGAAATATTAAGTTTTAATATAATTATATTTATGTAAAAAAGTTATTTATACTTTAAAAAGAGGCATCTGAAGAAATGAGCAGAATATATTATGCACATGGCGTGGAAATATATGTAAACAAATGGATTTTCAAGCCAATTTCAAAGTTCCATATTTTTTAAACCGCGTACATATCACTCATAATATTTTTGGTACATGTTTACATCTATAAGAAGGTTATCCTGCTAAATTTTCATAATTTTTTAGCCAGTCCTTTTGTAGATATTGAACTTCAAATTTAATGTTTTGATGCTGAGATGCCAACTTTGACTAATTTTAGAAAAAGAAGGAGTGTCTCTAAATGTTTCACATTTCTTCTGTGACTACTTCATTAGAGTATATATTCAGAAAAACAGGGGCTTCGCTAAGGGGGGGGGGACAGGGGGGAGCCTCCCCCCCCCCCAAACATTTGCAAATGTTGTTACACTTGGCAAATTTAATGAAAACCTTAATAAAAATTGTAGTACATTTTCTATTTTTGATAGAATTTGCAAAAGTTACAACTCTAATTGGAAATATTATTAAACTTTTTACAAATAAGAACTGTATTACATTTTCTAAGTGTGGTAACTTGGCAAAATTACAAAACGAGTTGGCAAATATGAAAATTTGACTTGGCAATTTAAGGTCTACTCCCCCACCAATAAAACGTCTTAGCGATGGCCCTGCAGAAAAATAAATGTAAAGGTGAGTTTTACTTTTTTCTATTAAAATTTTTGTGTCAAAAAAGACAATTTTTCACTGTAAAAATGATAAATTTAATCTTAATTTATGCAATTTTTTTAATCATTATTATAAAAATACCTATTATGAAAATACAATTCATTCATTACTAAATATAATGGTGTTTAAATCATTTTGAAACGTTTAGAAATAAAAAAGTTGGATTCTGTAAAGTACTGTTTTCATGAAAAACCGCTTGTGACATGACAAAAAAGTGGATGCCAAAAAAAATTCAAAAGGTTTAAATTTTTTTTTAATCCTTGTTTTAGACTTATAAAAGTACAACAAACTAACTGGTAAAGAATTAAAAGAATCAAAAATATTGAGCAACATTTTTTTTCTTTTTCTGGATGATTTCACATGGATTGACCCGAATAAGAATAAAAAATAATTATTATTAACAAAATTATAATGATTTTATTCTTAAATATGTGTTTGTACATCTATGTTTGTGTGTAAGTGTGTGTATACATATATATATATATATATATGAACGCGCATGCAGATATATAATATGTGTATATATAAAATCGTGTCTAAGAGAAGTGGGTTGTTCTAAGATCGCACCATATAAAAATTCACATACTCAAGCATAAATGTACCTAAATTTTTGGCAGTTAAGTTTTTTAAAAGGTGGTTAAGACAGAAAGTTAATTATCAAGTTTTGTGACAAATTGCATTTGAGCGTAAAATTAGGAGGATATATAACACAAAATATACAATACGAGGACTAAAATGAAATAAAACAGAATTACGAGTAAAATAAAATTAATAATATCAGCAAATATCGATTTCATTCACGGTCGAAGAAGAATCGCAAACATCATGGCCGTTTGTTTATTTACATTTGATGTGTTGCCAGATTCTTAATCAAGTAGATTAAAAAAGACCTGGCTAATTTCCCATTGCGGGAATCTAAAAGTCTTAAATATTTTACTATAATTTGTATAATAACTTGCAAATAAATGTGCGCGTGTTTTCTAACAAGTGGATTAACTATTAAGAGTGTAGAATTGCAACTGTCAGAGCATCCAACCAACCATAGAAGAAAAACTTCCATTTTGGAAATGGCAACGCCGTTTAGTTGTTTGCTGGTTCTTTTGTTATTGTTTTGTTTCTAACAGAGAATCGCACGTTTTTTTATCTATTGCTGCTGATTTTTTGATACAAATATTATAACCATAAATGCATAATTATTATTACTATTTTTTAAATAACATAGAATTTTTGATCTAACAAGCAGTGAAATAAAATGGATACTCAAATGGATTTGTGTCGCTTGGTTCACTCAAAGCTTGTTTTAACGACTTCTAATGGAAATTACGAAGGCGTATTAAAATTTATTTCAGTACCAAGACAGCGTGTGACCTTCGAACATGTTTATGAGCTTCCCTCTCGTGAATATTTTGGAACAATGGATCTTTTGTTATCTAGTATATTGTCGTGGAAAGTTCTCGAGTCCGTTGAAGAAAACTTTGATGCTTCTAATTTCGACTCATCTGAAAAGATACTAATCGGTGAATTCGGTAAAAATGAAAGGATTGATCATTCAGGAAGTATCAACGTGGATCCAGAAAAACATTTTGCTGAATATTTACCTATGAATTTGAAAAACAACTGTCCTCTTGATTTCTGCATCATTGATTCCTTAAACGCTGATTTCAATAAAGCTATCAAACATTTGTCTGATGCGAATACCGTAGGAGCATCTTTTCATGGCCCTAAAATATCGCGTTCTGGAATTCTCACCTGGCTGTGCCTATCAACTGCATCATGTGTGTTTCTTTTCGATATTCAAAAGCTAGGTAAGCCAGCCTTCGAAGAAGGTTTGAAAGCGATTTTAGAGGATGCAGACATTGAAAAAGTTATACATGATTGCCGTGAAGCTTCCGATTGTTTGCTTCATTTATTTAATGTAGAATTAAAGTCTGTATTTGACACTCAAGTAGCAGATTATTTAATAAATATGCAAATGTGTACTGGAAATAAAGTATTTAAGTATGTTAATTCTTTAGACAGCTGTTTATTTAAATACCTTAATGTGCCCCAACAATTTTTATACAATCGTAACAAGTCTGCATCTATTGAAGATGAACTAAAATTTTATGAAAAACGGCCAATTAGTAAAGATTTTACTAATATTTTGTTAAAGAGTATTATGTATTTGCTTCTTTTGAAAGAAGAGCAATTTAAGTTATTTTTATCTCCATGTGAACAAGCGATGGAACTTCATTTAAATACCATGAGATCAGCATCTGATTCTGAAGCTAGTATGATGCTCACTGAAGATTCAACTCCAAGTTATTTGTTAGAAAGCATCAAATCAATCAGCTTTTGTGATATTCCACAACCTACAGATGATACTGTAAAGAAATTGAAAGAAATTATTTATGGACAAAACACTATGTCTGTTGCAGAAAGAAAAAGATATGCAGCTAAAATATTGGAAAAACTAAATAATGAAACTGCAGATTAAATTTATTAAAAAGACTTCTTTGACTTCACAGAAATTGTATTTTAGTGGTACTTACTCATTTTCTCAACATTTCAGTCACTTATTTGTGTATGTATATTTTTAGTGATGTTTGTTTATTATGTAATGTCACATAAAATTTGCGTTTTTTACTTATATGCCTAGAATCATATTTCTAATTTTGAGTCCCAACATGTAAATTGTCCCGTAGCAGTAACTTCAAGATCAACATCACAGAGTGTCTTTTTCAGATTATTTATTTATTTTTTTTTTTTTTTTTTTTTCATCTTTTGAAGAAATTTTGTTTTTTTCGTGATTTTTTTTGGTGAAATTTGCCATTTTATCACGATTTTTTAACAAAATTTATCGCTTTTTTATGATCTTTAGGTAAAATTTGCCGTTTTTTCATGATCTTTTGACAGGGTTGTTAAATACCCAGGTTTTTTCAGAAAAAAACCAACCCACTGTGTTTTTCAGGGTTTTGGGGTTTTTTTCAGGGTTTTTGGGATTTTATCAGGGTTTTTCAGGTTTTTGGGGGGGTTGTTAGAGGTGGTTCAGAATGCTTGAAAAAAAATATATACTTATTACTAAATTTAAAGTGCTAATTGATTATTACAAATATATATAAATGAATGACAGTAATCAAAATTATGATAGATAAATTATTAGTAATAATTATGAAGTATTTTTTATTATTACTAAATAATAGAATAAGCCTAGTAATTCTACATGTCTACATAATTAAATTAGGATTCTAAGCACATATGGTATTTTGTTATGAGTTTCTATTGTATAACATAGAACGGATTACACAAAGTATTTACTTAATGGAAAAAAATTTGTTTGTTACGACTTACACATGCTACAGAGATTAACTAACAATTATTTCTTTTAAAATTTGTGATGGTATAATTAGGACATTTCTTTTCTTTGGGGTGGGGAGTGATGGTCAGGGCCTGATTAACGCACGGGCCTCCGGGGCCTCGGCCCACCAATTTCAGGGGCCCACAAATTATGTGGCTGACTTTTCTTTCCTTAATCAAATACTTTTCAAATAATATTGTTTTATAAAATATGAAATGTAAAATTTAAATATTCTGAATGACTCAATAAAATTTTTAGAAGCTTTTAATCTAGGCACTTTTTACCCAAACAACTTTGTCAATTCATCAAAAAACCTTTTTTTCCTGAAAGTGTCGCTGAAAATGATTAGGTAGGGGGGCCCAATTTTTTAACAGGCCCTGGGCCCAACTTCAGCTTGATCGGGCTCTGGTGATGGTTATAAACTTTGAGTGGTGTACTGATATTAAGAAATATATTATTATATATGTAATATAAATGCATTATATATCTAATTTAAAGTTGAAATTTTGAAAAAACGCACTTGGGTTTTTTTTTTCTGGGTTTTTTCAGAAAAAACCCACCCAGGTTTTTTGGGCTGTGCAAAATCATAACAACCCTGTCTTTTGAGGAAATTTGCCTTTTTTACCATAATCATCTGATGAAATTGATTTTTTTTTTTTCGGCGAACATTTGTGGAAATTCGCAATGTTTTCATATACAGGGTGTCCGAAAAGTCTGGAAACGGTCGAATAACTCGAAAAATACATATGAGATTGAAAAACGTAAATATACGTTTTAAATATGCTACTCTGTGATACCAAATTTGACCTTCAAAATCGACTCCCTGGGGGTCAGAGGGGGGTCCAACTTTGAAATCTCAAATTATAACCCCCATTTTTTATTGCAGATTCGGATTATACGGACAAAAATACGTAACTTTTCTATTTGATGTTTATTTCAAATCTTCGTTTATCACGGTGTAATCGAACATATTAAATCGATACATATTCCCGCTTTTCCAATGGGATTTTCCCTAATCGAAACTGATTGGGCAGAATTTTTGGCGTCAAATTCCTCGTCTTTTGTAGGAATAGCGTTTCCTGAAAATCACCCGTGGCGATTATTTCAATAGTGCTACACTGTTAAAAATTTGACCCATTTGCTGCAGCGTCACTCCACAGCTATTATAGAATATCTCTTTTGTGACCAATGAGAATGCTCCATAACACAGTAAAGTAATCGTTTTCTATAAAAGCGGTGGAGTGACGATGCAGCAAAAGGGTAAATTTTTTTACAGTGTACTTTACTGTGTTATGGAACATTCTCATTGGTCATGAAAGAGATATTCTATAAAAGCTGTGGAGTGACGCTACAGCAAATGGATCAAATTTTTAACTGTGTAGCACTACCGAAATAATCGGCACGGGTGATTTTCAGGAAACGCTATTATTGCAAAAGACGAGGAATTTGATGTCATAAATTCTCCCCAATTAGTTTCGATTAGGGAAAATCCCGTTGGAAAAGCCGAAATATGTATCGATTTAATATACTCTATTACACCGTGATAAACAAGGATTCGAAATAAACATCAAATACAAAAGTTACGTATTTTTGTCCGTAGAATTCGAATCCGGGGGTCGGTTACGAAGGTCAAATTTGGTATCACTGAGTAGCTTATTTAAAAATATTTAACACGTATATTTACGTTTTTCAATCTCATATGTATTTTTCGAGTGGGAAATATTGATTCTTTGAATAGACAAAGATCTGGGATTCCTGCACCTTTTCTAGCTTTGAGTAGGGAGGGTCCGATTGTCCGATTATCGTCACCTGTCGTGAACAGGTATTCATAGCGTGTTGAAATCTGGAAATATTGAACAGAATGCCGAGGGGAATGTTGAAATCTTGAATAAACAATGAATTGGGGCACATGTTTCGGCTATGCGTAGAGTGGGGAGGGTCCGATTGTCCGATTATAGTCACCTGTCGTGAACAAGTAATTACAACATTTGAATGACTTCTTTCTCAAGCATGAACATGTTTTTTTTCATAAAGAGAAGAAAAATAAGACTTTTTTCAAGAAATTACGGGGCGCAAAATACATGTTTTGAGAAATGGGCAGGGTGCATTTTCACTTATAAAATGGGACAGGGCGCGTGTTATATACAAAAGGGCAGCAGGGCGCATCAATAATTAAATAAGGGCAGGCAGGGCGCAACGCCCTTCGAAAAACGCATAATGGGAACACTACTATTCGGTGCATCCCTAATATATATATACCTACTGTAAATACAGAATGTGTGTAAACCTATAACATGTCGTTAAATTTTGGGGAAATTTTTTATGTAGATTGGGGAAAATGTTGGGAGTAAATCCATTTTCTGTACTCCTGCATTCCATTATTCAGAATTAAGTTGAAAGTATTTATGCTACGTCACTGATCAAAATTCAGTCATTTTCAATATCATCAAATTTAATGTGAAACAAATCTTGTTAAAATATCTTCATAAAGTTATGAATAATTATTCAGTTTTGGCTTGTTTCACATTCACACCCAGTATATATTTGATTAAATGTTTTGTAATATTGATGTAATAAATGGATCGAGATATTATTATTATTTTTTTTAAATAATGTTTGTCTTGACCATATATTGAAAGTTTCGTAAGATTTTTTAAGAAAATTGAAACTTAGGATTACAATTTTCTTTTTGCATGCCGCTGGTAGGAGATAAGAACAGGGTTGCTACACGACCTAGAAAAGTCAGGGAATTGAGAAATTAGCCAAAAAAGTCAGGGAATTTTATAAACTTTCATTGTGAATCTAAGAGAGTTGAATTGTGAATAGGTGTAAATTAATCTCATCACAGACTATGTGACAATTAAAGTTCTAAAAGTGACAATTAAAAATCAGCCATCGATCCTCACCCTAGTCCCCACTCGACGATTAAAAAAAATTTCTTAATTTGCTATATTTGTTACATCTAATTGGCTAATTGGTTATTTCATTCTATCAGATGAAAGCAGATTTAACAACTTTGTTTTATTTTCTATATTTTGGCTTTTCTACATTTTACCATGAACTTTTTATTTGGTTTATGTTTTCAAGAAATAAGTTTTTTTCTTACAAAATAGTCATCAATTTTAATTCCACATGCATTTCAAATAAATTATACCATTTTTACCTCTGGATCCAAGGAGATTTTAAGGACATTGCTGTATTTTATATCTTTCACTTTTGCTATATGCTCACTAATTGTACCAGTAATAGTTGGCTAGTACAATTTTTTTTTTATTATAATTATGATTAAAGATTATGTAGGTAACAAGAAAGATTGAAACATTATAGCCAATTATTTTTAAAATATAGGACAAAATTAGCACTCGCCATTAGGCAAGTAATACTGCAAATTTAGCATCTGACTTTATTGCCATTGCTACCGAGCAGACTTCCTCCACCTCACCAACACATTGGCACTCTTGTGTGATTTCATTTTTCGCTCAGTTGATTAGAATTTGATTTATAAACAGTTACTTTCTCAGTATGATTCTTTTTTTTCGTTCCCAGATCTCCTGCTTTGGAAAATTCGGTTCAAAAGACCATCTTTCACAGCATTTTTGCAACATTTTCTGCCTTTATCAAATAATTGACAAGCACCGCAGTTTGTGTAGTTTTTGAGTAAGAGAATTTGCCAGTTTGGTGTGTTTGAGATCAAAAATGAATTTAAAAATTAATCAGAAAATAAGCAATTTGGATTGGAACACACCCTTAATAAAGTTTCCAAGTTTTATTTAAAAATTGCAAATAAAATATTAAAATGCAATGCATAATTATACACAGGACTGTAATTAAAAGTGAATAATAGGAGGGAGGAGGGCTCATATTTTCTCTCTGTTTCTCCCCCCCCCCCCCCTCCAGAAATTTTGAGATTTTGTGTTTTTAATGGTCAAAAATTGCAATTCCCCCCCCCCCCCTCTAAATTGAGAACTGGATCTGCCATTGTATATGATAAACAATGCGTTACCAATAAATTTTTTTTTTTTTTAATTCATTGTTGAACCTTCTTGAACTGAATACTATAATTTAGGGAATAAACGCCGCAGCGTTTACGAGTTTAAAAGTTAAAATTTTCATATATGCGGTGTTTACGAAAATTTCGAGCAAATTATTCAGTGTTTTACTTTTTTTTTCCCATGTTCGCAATGTTTCTGATCGTACATCAACAAATGCAATACATCATTAGTTATCCTTTTCCAAGAAATACGGTGACTGGAGTAAGCAGGAAGGGACAATAGATGCTTGCTTTTATACTTTTATTGCACTTTATTGTAGAAGCAAAGTATTGGAAAACCAGTTTTTCTGAATTTCACAATTGAAATATCTCTTTTGTTGGTACATTTTAGTTCAATTACAAATCACAGTATTTTTCATCGGTTATTTTCGATTTCCTGTTAGTGCAAGATTTTCCTTTTTTCATTCTTATGATGACTTGCATAGTTTTAATTTTTATTATTATTATTTATCCAATAATAAGTGCAAGATTTTGTAATTTCCATTCTTATGACAACCGATAACACAGATTTATTGATACACTTAGACATATTCCGTAACAGAGGCATGGAAAGAGAAAACTGTGCCCGGAGCAAAGTTTCAATTTGTACCCCGATCTTGACGCTAAAACCCCCAAAATGAAGTTGGTAGTACAGATTTGTTGACACCTAAATTTCAGCACCCGGGGCGAATGTCCCCTTCTCCCCCTCTTTCGCATGACGCTGTTCCTTAAACATTTGGGGGGGGGGGGAAATTTCCAATAAAGAAAAAAGGAGAAATTATTTAAATTCTAGTCTTTTATATTTAAAAAGGACCCTGTGAATGTGTCATCAAAACAGCGATGTTTGATTATGGAAAAAGAAATTAACGAGCTGCAAACAAATGAAAAAGAAAACAGAAATGAACGCTAAGCGACAGGTGTTTTCTTTCTAAATGTTTAAAAAAAAAAACAATCGATATCTTCTCTGATAATTTACCGATTTTGTTCAAATTTTCAGCAAGTTGCAACAATAGTAAATTAAGCTGTGTAATAAATGTTTATTAAAATGTACTAATTATTCAAAAGTTACAGCACCCTACAAAAAAGTCCATTACAAAGCAGCTCCAAAGAAAAACAAGTGAACTGTCTGAAGTTTGTTGTGTTTACTACTCAAAAATCAGCGTTTTCAAAATAAGGCTCCGAGCACACATGTATTTTGATGAAGTTCAACTGAATTCCAGGAACTCCTTTCTTCCCCTTTCTGCAGTTTACTGACAATAGAAACATGAGGGACATAACAATGTTTCAGAAGATAATTATCTCAACATTACTTCAGGGAAAGGTCCCTGTCGCACAGATGCATTGAAGTTCAACTGAAATAGTCATAAAACTTGAAACACGCCGCCTGAGAACATGAAACGCACCAACTGCTAACCACAAAAAGTATTTGTGTGTGTTTGCATCTTTAGATCATCTGCTTTCCATAGATACGTTTGGTAACGCAGAAAGAAATTGCACATGGATTTATTTTTTCTTTTTTATTATTATTACAATCTGATACCATCTGATATATATTTCAAAAAATAAATTTCTTCAAAACTGGGAGCAGTGTTTTCGAAAATTAGGGAAGTTACAGCATATATTAAAGTAAAAAAACCAACATATTCGAAAAAATTTCCAGATCTGGAAAATCGGTTCTGTAATATAAATATTTTATTCTTACATATTTTTTTTGACAATTAGTTATTTTAATAATTTAATTAGTCTTATAATTCAGGTTTTTTTTTTTTTTTTTTTTTTTTTTGTATACTTATGCGATATTTTGAGTATGTTATAACCTCCTTAATAAAGTAAAATGATTCCTTTTGACTGCGGCGATTATGCCGATTTTTTTCAAAATGTGTCAGTATTTGAGGGTGCGACGTTTCTTCCCTAAATTATGGTGCTTCGCTTGGCATAAATATAAATCACAGTTTGCTCTGTCATTTGATGCTTTAGAAAAATATGTCTACAATTTACTTCTTTTTCTTTCCTAAAAGAGAAAAAAAAAAAAAAACCCTTACATGGTTTGTACAAATATTTCCCAGGTGAAATAGCAGTATTTTTTTTTTTTTTTTTTTTAATTAAAAGAATAAATCTAAACACGCAAATTTTTGTCTTATTTAAAGATACTGGTACAAAAAAATTTCTTTGTCATGAAATTCTAGGTTCCATATTAACCCTGCAATACGAAATCCAAATCATTTCAGTTTTGAAATAACTGATACAAACAGAATGATACGCATACTCTGATACAGAAAAAATGATGCCGAACCATCTGAGTTTGAACGCAATTTCGCATCTTCTACCGCACTCGACTGTCTGGCTGCATTCATGAATTATACAAATGTAAGCAGCGTTTGAAGTTAGTTTCACTTTTTTCGGCTGCTTATTGACATATATGATTAATGAGTCGTATTTCTAAGTAACGGTTCGGTATTTCGTATCTTAGAGAATACCCGTTTCTTAGAAACGAATATGTGCAGTTTGCAACAGCTTTAGTCAATGATATCAAAATTTCATTTGCATATTGTGTTATCCAAATGTATACAGCAACTTTTGTAAAAGTCTCAAAAACATAGCTTGAAAATTATAAAAATGATCGTCCATAGAATAAGTCCAAAATCCGTTACTCCCAAAATGAAGCAAAAAGATGAGGGGTTGTAGCCCTATATTCATTGATTAGTGTCAACATAAAATACACAATATGGCACATACTACTAACTATATTTGTATAAAACCCCAGCTTTTTTGGGGGGGAACAACGGATTTTGAGCATATTCTATGGACAATTACTTTTAGAATTTTCAAGCTATGTTTTTGAGACTTTTACAAAAGTTGTTCTATACATTTAGCTAGCATAATCTGCAAATGAAATTTTGATATAGTTAATGCATGTGGTGAGCATTGATCGTAGGCAGCATAACTCCTTAATAATTTAAATAATTGTAATATGGTATTGCAGAAAATTTATTATTAGTTGTTGCATATTATAATTATATTGCATACATAACTAATTTATTATTAGTTGTTGCTTTATCATTCCAGATATTGCATAGGAAAAGATAATCAACTCCACACAATTTGTTAAAGCAACCACTCATTTAAATTTCACAAATGCAAAATAATTACTTAAAAGTAAATTAATCAAATTTAACTTTTTAATGGATATTTAAAGTCAATGGAGGTCATCTTAGTAAATAACTTTTCGAATTTATTTCATTTTACTCAATCCAACTGTAAGGCAGGCCCCATAAGCATCTGTGCCCAGGACCCCCAAATTTGTAAATCTGTCCCTGAGTTTTCGAAGCAATTATCCAGACTAAAAACTCTACATTGATGTCTTAAAAAGGGTAAATGTAAGGATTTTATAATAATGATAGCTTTTTTTTTCTTCTTTAAATGTCTTTAACAATGTAGTTGCTGTAGAATTTACAGAAATATTTAATGAAAATATGTTTACCTGTTATCTATAATAATAAAGAAGCAAGTTTGTGTGTGTCAGAACTGTTCTGAAGAGACCGCTGCATGTACAGTTACAAAATTTGGAGGGAAGGTACCTCTAAACATGTCGTTTTGCATCTCAAAGCCCGATTTTTGATTTTTTGATTAGAATTTTTTAATTTAATTTTTTAGTCAATTTTTAGCGGTTCTTTTTTTTTTTTTTTTTTCAAGGTGATTATTTCATATTAGTAAAAGGAATACGGTTTCATTCTTTTCACTCAATATTGTATTTTTTTTTTTTTCTATTATTAATAAAGTTTATTCGGAATTCGTGCGGGAATTTTTTATTTTTAGCGAATTTTTATAATGCGATTTTTAATGTGTTTTTTTTGCATTTTGCGGCTATTTTTTGACAATGATAAAAAGAAAATTGATTCAAACTTTCAGCAAACTTTCTTTTGAAATAAATTTTTTCTGCTATGATTTTTCTATTTTTTGTGCGTTTAGCATCGGTTTTTTGTCTAAATTATAGTTTTTTGTATGCATCACGATCTTATATATTCTTGAATTGCATGTAAGAAAAGCAAAAAACATAAAATTAAAGAATCTATACTAATAAAAAAAAAAAACGCTCTGTCTGTCTGCGATGGCTAGCAAAATCTATGGGACGTACGAGGCTCAAAATTTTTATGAGAGTAGCCCAATACCTCTCCTGATGCACCTGAAGCTCAGAATTTTAATATTTTGATTAATTTCAGATATATTAATTACGAAGTGGAACTCACTTTCATAAAAAAGCCTTTTTTAATGTTCGGGGAAAGAAATCGTTTGCACATGCGCACAAATTCTTTTATGCACCTAAACGAAAGAAGAAGCATTTTTCTGCCTTTATTTCTGTTTTTGGATCATTTTTTAAAAATCCAAATCAACCAAACTGCTCGACGCAGTTAAACTTAAGACATATTTCGAAAGATTGTACTGTTAGGTCTCAAATGCTATTATTGATTCGAAATAATGTTGCAGTTAACCTTTTAAAAAAAAATATTCAAAAAGAGTCGTTTTTCTCAAAACCATTTTTCTCCCTTTTTTCAATGCTCTTCCAGGGCATATTTTTTAAGATGTAAACAAACAAAATAGAAGATCTTAAAGTTGAAACTTTCTTCTAACCAATGGTGTAATTGGTTTTAAAATATTTGGATTTTAACCCTTTCAAATACACTGGCAAAAGAAGGTCATTTTGCGACTCGCAGAGAGTATATTTTTTCCATGCTAAAATTATATGTGCATATTTCAATTCAGTCTTTTAAAATCTTCTCAATAGACCAAATTTATACTAAAAAAATTCGACACGTTCAGATGGATAGAAATATTTTTTACAAAATAAAATGTGCAAAAAATTTGATGAAACCAATAAAAAACAGATTGTTTTTATTGCGGTTTTGATTTAGCAAAACGCAATCCTATAGGTACTGGTAAACAAAAAACATTCTTTAAGCTTAAAAACATTTTTATAATCTATGATGCAATCGGTTTTTTAAATATAATATTTAACCCTTTCAAATACACTGACAAAAGAAGGCACTTTGTGACTCACATATAGAATATTTTTTCTACTCTAAAAATATCTAAGCGTACATATTTCAGCCCAATATTTTAAAAGCATCTCAATAGACCAAATTTACACCTTCTTAAAAAATTTTGAAATGTTCGAACGAATAGAAATAATTTTTACAAAATAAAAAAGTGTGAAAAATTTGACGAAATCAATAAAAACCAGATGCGGTTTTGCCTTTGCAGGGCGCAATTCTATATACATCCTGACAAACCAAAAATATTTTCTTAAAGCTAAAACATTCTCATAATTGATGTTGCAATTGGTTTAAAAAAAATATGAGATTTAACCCGTTCAAATACACCGACAAACACGAATTACATCCCGGCTCATAGAGAATACATATTTACTACGCTAAAAGTAACTAGATGTCCATATTTTAGCACCGTCTTTTTAGAGCCTTTCAATAAACCAGATTTACATTACTTTCAAAAACTTTAGAACTTTCATATGGATAGAATTCTTTTTTTACAAAATAAAATGTGAGAAAATTTTAAAAACTTAAGTGTTCCGTCGCAGTTTCGTTCACTTTTGGTTCACACAGTTTCCAAAAAATCAAATTACATAGAAAATAAAATACCAAACAGCTTTCAACAATGCTTTCAATTCAATATCTTTTCGTGATTTTTCCATTTAAAAATATAAATTTTGACAGAATGGATTTAAAGATATAAAATCATAGAAATTTGAGTTTAATTTAAGGGTCATTTAGAAAGCAAATAACACAATTGAAAACTGAATAACATCACAGGCCCGGGCAGGACAGCTAGTTAAAAAAAATTATGTATTTTCATTCAATATTTTTGAATAAGATTAAATTTTAAATAGTGGTAGCGGCCCCTAAAATCATGTTAAAAATTTTTTAAAAATTACTGTACCATTCTTTTTTAATGCGCAGACCAAAATGGCAGGGTGCACCGGTATAAATCGTGAAAATAAAAAATTTTAGCAACTTTTAAGGACCACCCTAATGTACATGTGTATATATTAGACAAGTTGTTTTACCTTTTGAATTACTGGTTTTTTTTCCTATATAAATGTTATTACTTTTGTGCAATTTTTTCACAATGTGGCAACTGTATTTTTCGGGTTTAGAAGCCAATAGCTCCTTAAAAATTTTGGAAATCTGCATCTATACCCACTATCTCTCAAGCATATTTAAAATTGCTGAAAATAGGCAAACTTGTTTTTCTGTAATGAAATGAGTAACTAAAGGAATAAAACAATTTCCAGAAACAAATAAAATCATTTATTTTCTTCTAAGTTACAAAATGTTGTAAAAAACAACACTGACATAAAGTAATACAGTTCATTTCCGACTTAGATGAAATGGCATGAAACATTTTGCATGTAATGGGACAGAGCATTTATTGCAAAATGTTATGGTCTTATTGTAACACTTCTTACAGCGTCTTCTTTTATTATCAGGATTTTTTTCAATAATGTGGCTGCTGCAGTCTTCTTCCATTTTTCGCATACTTTCACTTTCTAGATTTAATTGTGTAAAAATTAACATAAATATGTTTTAAAAATATTTAAACTAACTTTATAAATTTTAATAATATAGTTGAAACAGCACCAAAAACTGGTGATAAATCAAAATTAAATGAACAAAATTTTATGTCAATCACAATAAATCAAAGCAATTCACAGGATGTGTTTCAGGCTTGAAAATATAACAACTTGTCATCAGCTATTGAAAACTCATCTCTGTAAGAAGACAAGATGACAAATTAGCAGAAAACCTTGCGACCTTATCCCCTTACAAACATGTGTTTTCAGTAGCTGATGACAGGCTGATATAATTTCCAATTTGAAACACGTCCTGTGAATTACTTTGATTTTATGGTGATTTATTTAAAGTTTTACTATTTTCAATAATATATTCTATGGTTCATACAAAATTTATGTTCAAAAAATGCATTATATTAAATTAATGATGCAAAATTAGCATAGAACCTGTTCAAATATTTTTCAAATTTCTAATAATGATTTAATTTTTATAAATAATAAGTAACTAAGTTTGTTATCAAAGTTAGAATATTCCATCAATACTAATGTATATATTTTTTAAACTTTAATTTACAGTACAAATAATTAAATTAATAAAATAAATTTTTGTACATATTTTTATTTCAAATTAGAAAGAGGAATGTTGATATGTTACGCATATGTATGGTAACATGTACATTAGGGATTAAGATTAAAGACAGAAGGAAAATGGAAAGAGCTTTAAAATGTTTTACCACCAAATCTTTTAAGAATGAAAATGAAATTGTTTATGCTTACATATACAGTATGGATTATAACTATTTGTGAATCACAGATTTGTCGATAGACAATGACACAGTGCAATGATGAATCCAGGGGGCAGGGGGGTTGTACCAAGGAAGAGGGGAAATCCCCTCCAAGAAGCATTGAAAACTTCCTTTGAAAGATTGGAGATTTTATACTTATTAAAGGTGAAAAGATACAATCCTCCCCCCTCCCTTTTATCAGCTGCAAAAATCTCTTTAAGTTAAAAATCTTTAAGTTTAAGTCTTAAGAAAAGTAAAAGTATCTGAATTCAACAATTTTCAGTACAACACACACAATTTAACAACAAGCTCCATATTAAAAATACTGATAATGACAATATTAAATTTTCATTTTAATAATTATAATCAATTGCTTTTTTCTTTCTTTTTTGTATTTTTTTAGAAAGTTTAAAATTTTTCATTTAACAAACAAAAAATTGATGCTGTCTTTCATTGAATTATATCTTTCTATTTTTCCAATTTATATTTTTATCCATTACTGGGAATAGAAGAACAAATAGGATAAAAAATAAACATGAAATAGTTAAGAAAAAATTCAAATATTATATTAATTTGAACTAAACTTAAAACATACCCACAGTTAAATTTTGTTACAAGTTAGTGTCAGTTAAGTTAAAATTATTTTCATAAAAGAGGAAAAAGAGTCAAAACTGATAGAAAGTTTTAAATTGAAAAATGACTTTTTCGCGATTTTAAAAAAATTACATAATTTTTTTAACATAAAGATCTTGCTTATATGAGGCATATCTTAATTTGCCTATATTACAATAAAATGCATTTTCAGCAGTATATAAAATTGAACATGATAAAGTTGCTCATAAGGAAACAGCCTACTTTAATTTGTAATTTATTTGAAGGAATAATTGATTTATCAAGTTGAAAAAAAATGAGTTAGAGGAATATAAAATTTTCATCACACAGAAGACAAACAGAAATAAAAAATAAATACCATATATTCTGGCATATAGTGCGGTATACACTAATATTTCAAGACACTATTTTTAAGTACATTTGGTCATATTATGTAAACAGTTTTTTGCACAAAGAAACCTCCACAAGATATATATCATGAAAATACAATAAAAAAACATTTAAAAATATAAGTAGTACAAAAACAAAGAAAATAAGTAAATGTGAAGTGAAAAAATATGCATATCTGCAGTAGTGGCTCTTCAAGGGGTGCTGCATCAATTTATTCACACCACTAAAATTGTATGGTAATTTCAGTGTTATTTCATCAACAAAATTTGTTGAATAAATAATATGAAAGATTCTGTTAAATTTTAGTAGTGTGAAAAATCTGATGCAGCAGTCCCTGACGAGCTGCTACTGCATATCTGTCTAAATCTTCTCAAAACAGTTGGAATCATAATTCTCATTCATTCAAATAATCACATCATTTTCTCTTATACATTAATGCAAAGTTACCAACCATCAGGGCTGGCAAGTTTCTGTTAAAGTGGTTAAAACTGACATGGCAGAAACCAGTTTCTGCCAGTGAGTTCAAAAATATTCTTTTTTTTTTATAATAGTTTTCTGACACTTGAAAAACAGAAATTTTCATAAGGATAATTTGATACTATAATACAAACTTTCTGGTTGATCTGATACTATACAAATTTAAAGTTGAATTTCTATTTAAGAGTGAAATATATATATATATATATACTTTAACAACATTTTTCACAGTACTTTTAAATAAATAACACACTGCAATAACTTAGAAATTGTCTATTACCATATACAAAGAGAAATGGTTCGTGTAAAAATGTATAAATAAATATAATATACTAAGAGCATTCCATAATATAGAATTAATTTTGCTAACTTTTCTTAACTTAGATTGCTTTTTAGCTCACAGGCTATTATAGCCTGAGAGCTTATGTGCCCGCCCATTCTGTATGTATGTTCGTACGTAACGTGATAACTCATGATAAAAATATCCAATCCACTTGAAATTTTGTATATAGGTATATCCTGACAAGGCGCTTCCCTGATTAGTTTTTGAAGCTCATCCGATATGTATAAGAGGGGGAAAGGGGGGCTCATGCCCCTCCCCTAATAGAAATAAATGGGTTTTTCATGCAGAATTAAGTTTTCGTTCAAAATTTAGATATAGGATCATTCTGATGAGGCGATTCCGTGACTGTATTTAGGTGTTCATTGAATAAACATGGGGTACGGGGGTTCTAATGCCCCTCTCCTTAATTGATATAAATGGGTTTTTCAAGCAGAATTGTCAGATTTCATTCAAATCTCTGAATAGTTTTGGAAGTTTAATGGTTAAGTATAAAAGAGGGGGATAGCTCCTCTTAAATTATACAAATGCTAAATGGGTTTTTATTAAGAATTATCTGATTTGCTCTGAATTTTGAATATAGATTTTTTATATGATAAAGCATGTCCTTGATAGTTTAGGAGGTTCAATGATTAAGTATAAAAAAGGGGAAAGGGGAGAGATGTTTCCCCTTCTTAATTTCTTTTTCGAATGGAATAAACCTTTGAAAATATAAGGCTGTAATGTACAATTAGTATGCGTAGCCTGTGAGCTCAATGTCATCAGTTTAACTGGGCAGTATTCTTTTTTTATTAAATTTGGATTTGGCGCTATCTATACACAGTTAATATAAACAAAACAACCTTTTTTTAAAAATAGCAGTTTTATTTTGAAAATAGCAAGTTTTTCAAGAAAATTCGCGTATTTTCAACTATCTTTCGAGAAAATTCATTTATTAATTTGCTTTGACTGAAAAAAAAATTCAAAAATACTCTTTCAAGACCGGCATTACTTTCTGGTAATGTCATTATTGGGGATGCAAAATTTGAAAAATTCCCATTTTCACCAGTATTTGTTTTCAAAGGCGACCATCCATAAAAGCCAAGATATTTTCTAGGACCTCCTTGGTGAAATATGTTTCTGGGAAAAGAATTGATTTTGCTACAAAGGGTTATTATATAAAGTACAAAATTTAGATTAATAGCAAAAAGCAATTTTCTTGTTCTTTCTTTATGCTCAAATATAAATTTGCCTCCATGTAATTAATGGAGTATATGAAAGAAATAAGTTAGCATTAAATTAAATAGATTGCATTAAATGAAATTTAAATCTTGCATTTGTCAGTTTCCACGATTTTTTCATCATTAAATAAATTAGGCAAATTTTATAAGCAGCTGCAACAGAAGTCTTTTTTTTTTTTTTTAATACTTTTATCTAAAGCAACAGAATAGATTTTAACATTTATGACAAGCATTTAACTTCTTTATAAATCATGACATTTATTTACAATTTTAACAACTGTTATGTCCTTAATGTCATTTTCATGATTTTCAATTAGCTGCAAATAATATGACTGATTCTACATGAAAGATTCAAAACTATCAAATTCTAATACAAATTTATTTAGTTTTTGGTTAAAACTATTCACAATATTTTATTTATTATTTATCCTGAATAAAATGTATGTAAGCAATTTAATACTCCTAAAAAAGTCTGATGTCATGAAATGAGTTTATACATGTTTCTGCTGGTTATAACCACTTTCTGCCACTGGCACGGCAGAAACCATTTTCTGCCAGCAAAAATCTAGCACTGGTTACCATAGCATATTTATTTTTTATTCCTATTAAAAAGCTCCATACCATTTTTCCTTCACAACTATTCTTAAGTACTGAAAGAAACTCGTCTCCGAACTAGATGTGAATTTTTCCTATATTGAAATAGTACCATTTATAAACTCTCTCCTTCAAGCTTTATTTCCTGATGCTTTCAATCCTTTTTTTTTTCAGATAATTATGTAAGAGTTTGTTTCCATATTCTCTAATTGAATATATCTAATACTATACAATCTTATATTTGTGGGATATCATATGTAAATTAATTATTTTATGTAAATGTTTCATTAATTTATTATTTTTATTAATTATGGGAATTATTTAATTATGGAGATTACTTAGCTTCTACGGAAGAGAATTTTAAAACCAAAATATGTTATTTTATTTTTCAAATTGTATAAATACAGTGAAATTTCATAGATTCTAAATAAACCCCCATTCTTCCAATTTTCTTATCCTTTTCACTAAAGTTCCAACTATATCGTTTAATTTTTCTGTTTGTTAAAGCAGGGCTTACTTCATGCAGTTTAGGGTATAATCCTTGCCATATACTTTTACATTGATCCAAGAGAAATATAGAACTTTTCATACTAGATGTAAAATGCAACCTATAAATTTTGACCAATTTTCTTGTTTGCGTTATATGGTAGAATATTTGGTTTATAATTAACAAGGGGTATAATTAGGAAAGAACAAGAAAGAAACTGAAATAGGAAAATAAATGGTTCCAAATGAATTAATTCAGAATAACATATTACAGAAAGATACAAAGACAGCCAATCAAAAAGAAAATGATCATTATATTTAAGCACAATTATTTTTTAATCAATCAATAAATCACAAAAAAAAGAAAACTTTTTAACTGAGTGAAAAATTGGCTAGTTCCAGTTTTGAACTAAGGTCTTTTTGACTTACACAACAGTGCTCTGCCAACTGAGCTATCCTAGACAAATCTGGCAAACATGATTCAAACAGAGAATCTTGTTGATTGCTGATTCAGGTGCTCAAAAATGCCATCTGGTGGGGAAAAGTATAACTCCTCACTTCAGGAAAATCACATACTAGCTCAGTGCAACATTTTTAATTTATTCAGAATGAATATTTTTTTGCACAATTTCAGATCTGATATGACATTTGAGTTCTTAGTTACATGATAAAGTAAAAATTATCCAAATTTGAATACATAAAACTTTCAAAAGCATTTGCAATAAAAAATTATTTCAATGGCATTTTAGCATAAGTTAAAAGAACAATTTCCCTACACCAATGGGTGTTAGCACCACTATAAGCTATTTTCCTAATTATGACACCTGGTCTAATATCTGAATCAACTTAACAGAATAAATTACAGATATTGGAGATAAAAGAAACATTGGATATGCAATTACATTTTATAATTTTAATGAAATCTTTTATTCAATAGGTATGTAAAACATACAAATTTTAATTTTCCAACTAAGTGAAAAAGTATCAAGATTCAAACCAAAGATTTGTCCAGGAGCTGATTTAAATATTAGATCACATGCCATAATCAAAAAGATATTCTGGGTGAATTGCATCTGCCAGATTTGCCTTGAACAGCCTAGTTGGCAGAACATTAACAGCTTAAGCCAAAAAGGTTCCTAGTTTGAATAATGGCCTGAACACTTTTATTTAGTTGGAAAATTGCAATATGCATGATCTATATATCAGTTTAAAAATAATTGTGTAAAAATTAGCAATGTGTAATTACATATCCAATGTTTCTTAGAATTCAGTTAGAAAATTACATTTTGCATGATTTATTTACAAATTAAAAAAGAATCATGTGAAAACTAGTAGTGTGGAATTACTTATTCAGTGATACTTAGAGTTCCAGTTGGAAAATTGCAATTCTTGTGAAAACAATTATTAGTTTAAAATGCTGAATACATATATTTTAAGGACAGAATGTGTATTAGCTGACTGCTGGATACTTTTTGATTAAAATGTCTTTTTTTAAAGGAAATTTATTACCTTAGGCTGAAAAATAACATTATTTTAAAAAATTTTATCATAAATTAATATAAAGATATTAATTCAGAAATTTCTTACAACACTTACTGAAGTTTAAAAAAGCTGAATAAATTTTTCAATAGAAAGTATTTAAAACTTTGCTTTATATGACAAAAAGCATGTCCAAGCTTTTTAAAACTGGACCACTTTTTTTTAATAAACTAATTACCTGGTGAATTGTTGTTTTGTATGTTAAATGAAAAAAGCTATTTTGCAAGAGTTTATGACAATAATATGGATCACTTTCAATAATTATTTTCTATAATGTACTAAATTTAGAAATAAAACATAAAAAAATAACCTTTTTTCAAATTATTGCCATTTTGTTAATTATGAACTTTTTTAAAACTAGAAAAATACTTGCATACCTAGAAAAATGAGCAGGCGGTCATTTTGATTGCCCTTTTTGAATGATCAAAAATATTACAGTTTTTAAGATTTTTTTTGTTCAAACAAGTTTTTTAAGTGTTTTTATAAATTACATAATCTGATATCATATGTTTACTCTTTTATATATAACATAATTTTAGTTGAAGGAAATACAATATATACATATAAACAATTATTAACAAAAATTACAAATATAAAATAAAATCAACAGTTCAAAGAATTTTTTTATTTCCTCAGAGTATCTTAAAATTTATAGCACATAATTGCTTTTGAAAAAATACATATTTAAAAATATAAATGTTACAAAATGACTTACATTATTTCTTTTTACAGTCTTTACAAACACTCAGCTTTATAACTTTGTTAGTGCAGGAGCCACAAACTGCTTTTTTGCATTCATTACACATGTTCATAGTTTTATTCCGGCATCGAAAGGTTTGGCATTGTTTGCGTTTCTTGCCTGAGATAGTGGATGCAACATCTGTATTTTGAATTAAATCTGAAAGCGGAAATGTCTTTGAGAGAGTTAGCAAGGGTGAGCCGAGTCCAAAAGACCCATTGTGTTCTTTTCAGACTGGGCCTATTTGAAACAACCCACCACACAACCAATATTGTGTATTTTTTCAATTTTTAGCAATATTTAAAATTTTAAACATATACATTTAATGAATTTAGGTCATTTCAGTTAATTTTAAATATATTTAAGCCATTATATGACCATCTGATGTAAAACTAAAAATATATTTTAGCACATTGAATTATTTTACTAACATAGAACATAGTAGGCAACATGCATAGTATTACTAGTAAATCACACAAGCATTTATAGCAGCTATATCCAGAATATTAAAAAAACTTTTACAGGTCATCATCAAGAAGCAGATTTTGAGGAATATTTTCTTGCCATCTGGTCAAGTACATCTAAATTGTATTTCATTAAGTTGTAAAAATAAATAAGCTTGGGCATCTTTTTTAATTGCATAAACTTTTAAGTACAAGATGTAAAGTGTTTAACAATAAAACATTTTTGTTTTTCTTTCCTTGATATGAAGTCAGAGATACATTATCATGCTTGAGAATTTTGCTTGAATACAATTCTCAATTTATGAGCTTTCTTTGCACGTTTCACAAAGTCAACAATGCTAATTCTATTATTTCTCAGAATTTTGGCTAATCTCAACATTGTAAAAAAAATAATCAGACATTATGTTCATTCCTGCATTATGAAATGGACCTGCCAAGAGACATGTTCTCAAACGCTGGTCTATTTATATTTTTGCTAAATATAGAAAGACATTCAATAAATATTCTGATTGAACATCAACAGCTAGCCAAAATTTAATCTGAATTATCCAATTTCTGCAGCATATACTGTTTAAAAGGGCGATGTGCCTTACTTGGAGAAAATTGTTCATCTACATATTAACAAAATAAAAAAATTTCAATAAAAGCGTTCTAGATCTTTGACACTAAAACAAATTAATCAGTTTAAAGTCTTTCAGATTTTGTTGCTTACAGATCAAATAGCAAATATCTCATTATTTTTTGTAACCTGTCAATGCCATTGTTCGGTGAAAATAATTTATTCCCCAAGTCATAGACCATAAATTGTTCATTGGGATATCATTAGAAATAAAAGCTCCATATACATACAGTATGGAAATAAAAACATATAATTCGCCTCAAGATATATTCCAATATAGATCCTGCAAATGTCAATGAGCTTCTGTTTTTGTGCATATTTTTATGAAAAGAATCTTTTAGTTTACGAGGAGTTGCTATGCACTTGAGAAATTCCATAATATTATACTTCTAATGGCAAATAATTTTAGTCCAGAAACTTCTTTCAATGCATTGTGCTGCTGTGACTTTCTTAAAAAAAGATTAACAGAAAGAACTGTACATATTGTTCCATCTTTTGCAACTTCATTTTGGAAGCATACTCTGTTTTACCAGTAGTCTACTTTTCTTCATTGCTTTTGTTTTTTTCATGTGAGGTGCTCACATGATTTGAATTTATATTTATTAAAAAAAAATTCTTCATTTTAGGATTTAGAGAGAAAATTTTCTTATGCAGTTTTAGTAAAAAATGAGCATTTCTCTGCTGACGAGAATTCACTTACATTGTCAGTGAGATAAATCAGAATTTTCATCTTAATTAGAATCAATTCATCATATTTAGAAAAATATTCTTCTGACAGATTTCCTTTACCAACAGCTCTTTGCAACATCACAATAAAAAAATGTATGCAAGATTAAGAATTTAAAAAGAAATTAGAGTTCACATGCAGTTATTAAGATCAGTCTAGTCTAATAAATAAACATTCTGCAATTGAACCAGAGATGATCAAATCACTGATAAGCAAGTAATAGCAGACATATTGGCAATAAGCCAATAAGTGTACTTAAATGAATGTACACTAGTGAACAAACCTTAAGGACCACTATCTTTTATTATTAATATTTATTTCTCAAATAAAAAGCAGATGCTATTGATCATAAAATGAATTTCACAAGACCAGCAGATATTTTTCAATTACCCTCATTCTTCAAGTGGCAAACAGATGCTTTTAATCTGCTTCTCCCCCCCTCCCCTCATGCTTTTCTCTATTAATTGCTATTCAAATTTCTTCAAAAAGAAAAGATAAATAGTTCACATACAGGTAAATGTACTGTTAGATTTTATTTGTTCAGCAGTCAAAATGACTACAATTAGTCATTATAGATATATTTATAGCACTGATATATTATGAGAAAAATTATTTTTTTTGTGCTATGTATATCTTATGAGTATGTATGAAAACTCAATAAACATGTAGAAATTGAAAAATATTTAACAGAAATACAAGCATTTTGAAATTCGTTTGCAGTCAAAATGACCACTACCATTTTTCTAAATGTTGGTATAAGCTCCAGAAAACCTTTTAGAATATAATTTTTAAAAAAATCTTCAAATGATTGATCCATGAAAAATTTCAAAACTAATTGGAAGACACCTGGACATGCATTCAGTTATATGAAGAAAAATGCCAAATATTTTTAATTGAAAAGATTGATGGAGCTTGTTTAAATTTCGATATGCATTGTGTGAAAGCCTCAAAGTTGATATTTTTATCCTAGTTTAAGAAAACATTTCTCAAAATATTTAAACCTCTCTTTTAAAAAAATAAAAGTTTTTTTAGAATTCACATGCAGTTATTAAGATCAGTCTAGTCTAATAAATAAACATTCTGCAACTGAACCAGATGATCAAATCACTGATAAGCAAGTAATAGCAGACATATTGGCAATAAGTCAATAAGTGTACTTAAATGAATGTACACTGGTGTACAAATCTTAAGGACCACTGTCTTTTTCAACGACTACAGTTAGAAATAGATTTGCAATAGCACATGTAAATTTGCATGAATGCAGAATGTACACTCTGTTTTGTGTAATTTATACAAATTTTGTACTTCTGCTTTTGTTGATCATGTGACAACAAAGATAAGAGATTTTATGTAATCAGCAGATGCTGTGTTGACATTAAATGCAAAAACTGAAGGAGATGGGATGAAACTTGAACATTGAAATTTTAAACCTGTCTTTGAAGTATCATTTAGATGATGTTACTTGTGGTAGAATAATTAGAAAGTTGGTAGGACACAAAAAGAAGAAGGGCAGCAAAAAAGTAGGGCACAAAATGAGAGATGTTGCCTATGAATTTTACATGGTACACAGTATTGCTTCTAAGCTATGGGTGGCATTCCAAAAGAGTGGAATATGGACTAGGTGCACTTGAGGAGGTCATCCTAGCAGTGCAACATCCCAAGAATATCGCTATATTATTATTTCAGCAAAAAGGAACCGACGCAGCACAGTTGGTCAATTAGCAAATCAGCTTTAAACTGTCATAGGAACTTAAATCACAAGGAAATTTGTTGCAAGATGTTTGAAAAAAGGTGGACTATATGCCCAAAGTCCTGTTATATATGTCCCATTCTTGATATGCCAAGGTAGCACACGCTTACAGTTGTGCCATATGCATCACAATTAAACTGATGATAACTGGTCTACCGTACTCTTCTCAGATTATAGTAGATTCAGTCTATTGTCTGACTGTAGATGTAAACGAATATGGCGGAAGGTTGGTAGTGCTTATTGTCACAAAAATATTCTAGAAAGAGATTGAATCAGGTGTATACGATGCCATATTAAAAGTTGTCTTACATTACATGTTAGCCACATCTATTTTTAATATTGCACTGACGATTGAGAATTGCAAGTATTTTGCTTTTTTTGTAGAGTCATGTTTTTGGGCAATATTCATGTTAAAAAAAAAAAAAAAAAAAAAAAAAAACTCTGGTAGTTTCTGTATACATCCTTTCAGAAATAAATTACATAAATCCTGCATAACATTTTGTAAGTACTATTGTTTGCTTCTTGATTCACACTCTCATGAAGAGATTCTCATTTACATGTACATTTCTTCTTGGTCTTAAGTTTTGTCCACCAGTGTATATATGAACAAACACACACACATATATATAAATATGTGTGTGTGTGTATGTGCACGTACCTATAAGGTACATAAGTAATAATTATTATTACTGATAATTGATCAAATCTTTTTTGCTAATGTGGCAGATGAAAGAATCTATAGTAAACATGTTTGTATTTCTATGTAATATTATTTGAAATTCTTTTTCATACTTTGACAGAATAATTAAATGAATATTAACCTTTAAGAACATGGGTGGTAGACTGCACACACAACTAGTAAAAATAGGAAACAGCTTCCTGAATAATTATGTGATTAGCACCTCACTATTTATCAAACTGTTAAAAAAGAAAAAAAAAAAGAAAAAAAAGAGAAAGAGGGAGAGCGAGTGTGAGAGAGAGAGGATTTAGAATGGTCTGATACGTGTTAAAGTAGCTAGTCATTTTAATCTTAATCTAAAATGTAAGCATATCAATTTTCATGCAAAAATTGTATTCATGTAATGATTTGTCAAAATTGTAAATTTGTATGAAGAAGAAATTTTAACACTGTTTTATACATATATATATACATATTATTAATACAAAAAGTTGAAAAAAAAAAAAAAAACAATAATAAACAACATTTCTGCACTAAAGAGCCTGATCTGTAACTTTATTAGTAACTTTGAGTGTGTGTGCTTAAAATATTTAATAGAAATACATATTTAACATACAGAATTATATAATTCAAAATATAGAGTTCAGTTACAAATGCCATTTCAAATATCTAAAATATCTAGTAATCTGATGAGATAACATATAATTGAAAATTAAAAGATTTGTTTTTAAACAACTTTAGACACAGAATAGATTTTAGAATGAGCAATTTCATAATAATATTAAAACATTAAATATGTTTCTTTTTTTATTTATGTACAAACAAATTGAAAGAAAATTATACAAATACAAAAAACATACATTTTAGAGAAAACTCATGAATTATTACTTCTAAAAAGTATTTTCAACATTTTTTTTTATTTATTTATTTAGACTGTATTATGTTTTTTCTATAATTTTTTTTTGTTGGAAAAATTCTTTGACCGAGTTCTGAACTTGCAGATATATACAGTATTTTTATTGTCCAATTTGGTAAAAATGCAGATAAAATAAATTTTTGTTGCTCCCACAAAATTAATGGATATTGGCACATATAAATATTTATCGACCTCTAGAATCTTAGCATCTTTAAAAGTTTTTTTTTTTTTTTTTTATGCTAATAAAACTGGTTTCATTATGAAAGTTCCTGGACTGACTTGAGATTATTCAAGATTAGATAGCTCCAACAACTTTGTGCTGATTACAGATTGAATCTGCCCTATTAAATCTCCATATACCTCCCGAAATGTATCACCATTTTTTAAGATTAATTTTTAAATTGATAGTGTAAAAAAGCTGCTTTAACAGCTATTTTTTTTTTTTTTTTATATATAAATCTTTTTGTCAATTTCAGTTGCAAATATGCATATACATTTATTACTGAATTGAGTAAATTTGAAGATTCTGCTTTTATTTGCATAGTTCTTTTGCTATTTCATCAAAACTGTTTAAAATATTGGTAAAGTGTTCAACAATTATCCACTCATTACATTTTAATTTACTCAAATTCTAATATCGTTTGAGTTAGTGTTATATGGAACTTGTAATGAAAAACTCTTTCAAGCGTTTTGTAAGTAGAATTCCCCCAAATAGAAAGGAAAATAAATAGGTTTTGCTATAAATATTTACATGTGTTTGAGTTTTATAAAGGTTAACTTTTTTAAATACGGCACAATCAATTTTGTTTTCTGCATAATATATTCTTTAAGTGCTGTGCCTTCCCTCATGATTAAATTTAGACAATGTGTATAACATACGATATGGTTACATTTTAAGAGTTTTACTGCTGGTATTATATTTGAGGCGTTGTCAATAATAACTTCAGAAATTTTGTACATACATTACCATTTTGACATTCTTCCTTGATCATTACAGCCAAATAAATTGATGTATGCTTTTCCAAATATCCAATGCACATCAGTAAATTACTGCCAATTAGGTGCTTTCATTTAAAAAGTGAGCTGGAATGGCAATAAAACTTGCATTGTTAATACACATACATCCACTTGTAGCCAATCCTATGGCAGACACATGTAGCATTCACTCGGCAATAAAATAGCTATGAACTTATGTTAGTAGTTTCTATGAAATAATTTATTTTATTTTTTGCTAAGAAGTATATAATGAAATAAAAAAGGACCACAAACTTTCCATATTGTGATCTGTTACTAAACTAAAAAAGGGATTCTCTTTGAATGTCAGGAATTTTTACTCACATTTTACACATAAATCCCTGAAAATTATTTAATTATGACTCACAAATTTCATAACAATGAGTCAAAATTGATATCTTCTAATCTCAAAAATGATCTATGGTTTACTCTCCAAAATTTTATTCCTATTATCATTTTCTTATCTACCAGCAATAAAATACAATTCAGAATTCCGAATTATTTCAGTTGCTTAAGAGAAAAAATATTTAAAAATTTAATTGCAATCTGAATTCATAAAAGATTTATTTTGTTTCAATTTATTATTATTTTTTTTTAAATCAATTCTATCTATTACATTAAAAAAACATATCAATGTCATTGAGTAATGATGTGACAATAAATATGTATGGCAAAACAAACTAATTTTTCATATCTAAAAACTTAAAAGTTTTGAGGTAATGGAAAATTGTTACTTTACAGCATCCATTAATATGTGTGCAGGATGTCAATGTTCTAATAAATATGCATTGTTTTATTGGTTTGTTAAAAACAGACTCTTGATTTTTCCCAGTTGACTTGTATTTTCAAGTTAACACGCTCACAATTTCATGATTAGTGAGTCATAATATTGCCTAGCTTTTTCAGGTGTTAGAGATTCTTTGTTTGCTTCTTCTTTGCTTGGCTTGCTCTTTTCAACGAGAATTCCAGCATGTTTTCTTGTCATGTGGCGTCTTAAATTTCCTATTGATCCTCCAGCTGTACTGAGACGATTTTTACAGTATTTACATTCTGCCCTATTATTCTCTAATGGATTAAAATGGTTCCATAATTCACTAGATCGTCTTGTAGACACGACAATTTTTTCCTCTGCAATGAATGAAATGAACATAATTTTATGCTTTTTGTTTACATTTATTTTTGCAAGCAAATATTATTGTCTTTTTTCCTAAGAACATCATCATTATCACATAAGAGTACAAAAACCTAAATGGCATTAACAGAGGTCAGATACCTTTGAATCAATCAAAAATGTTTACTATTACAATTATTATTATTATCCCATAATGAAATTCAGTTAAACAATGCTCCCTTTAAAATCATTTGAATCAAAACTGTTATTTAGTGTAACTTTCACGAATGGTATTGCAGAAATAACTAAATAGATTTACAAAAATTTTTTTATTTTAAGTAGGTGATTGTAAATAAGATGATGAACATTTCGGAATTTTTGAATTAATATTTCTTAAAATACATTGCATATAATGCAATATGTTGCATATGTTAAAATAGCAAATATTTTTGTTGCATATGTTGTAACATAATTAAAATAACAATGCTTTTGAAATGTTTTCTTAACAAAATATTTGCATTTATATTAAAAGAATGCTTTGAAAGAAATTTTTTGATAGGAGGCCAGTTTGATTAGACACAGCTTGTCTAGATATTATAAAAGGGCTAAATATTGGAAAGTTATGCATGCAATGCAAAAAAAAAGAATGTGCATCTATACAAAACTTTTTTTTTTAATTATTAAATTCATTTAACTTAAAAGGCAAAAGACTAGAATTCTTTAAATATTGTTTAAAGTTTTGTAGTTCTCTGGTCTAATAATTTTTTAATTAATAGCTTTAAAACATTCACTGACTATTGATATTTCAAAGATGCCTGACTTCTTAAGAGTACACATGATTGTCAATAACTGGGACAAAACAGATTTAGCATGAGACATATATTTGAAGAATTTGTTTATAAATAAATACAAAAGAGTTTTTTTTTTTTTTTTTTTTTTTGGGAAACAAAAAAAAATTAACATATGCACATTTTTATTTAGATAGTTACAGGTAAAAAAAATAATTCATGAAAATTTATACAAGTAATATTTTACAATTTACTTCATGAAAATTTACCCACTACTTAAACACTTTTTCAGTGCCAGGTGTGGGTGTGTGTGCATGTGTGAGGATGGGGAATATCATTAAAATTGTATTGGTGATCAATAGAAAAACAAAATTCTTCATACCATGCATCAAATATAAGGCTGCAGATCTGCTAAATTACATTTTAGTTTAAGTACTTTCTACTAGATGAAATTAAACACATTCATTTTGTTAATTCAGACTTTAAAAAATTACAAGAAACATAGTTTTCTCCCTCCACTACAATAGATTTTGTCATAAATGTGTTGTTCATAAATTTTTGAAGCAATCTTATAATATTTCAGATATATATGTGCATAGGTCCATGCCTATGCTGAAATTGAACAACAGTTAGGCCTGCAGGGTGGATTTAAGCTGGGTCATGTCTTTTTTTTTCAATCTATTTGGTTGGAGTTTTCTGAAAAAAAATTAAATCCAGGCTGAGCTTGGAATCCATATTCTCTTGGGCATAATGTGTCAGTAATTAAAGAAAAAGTGATATTTTATCTTTGTTAACAAAATCTTTAGAAATTTATTTTGGTTTAGTATATGAAAGAAAAATTCACTTTAAAAAAAAAATCTGCTTTTACCCCCCCCCCCCTCCCCCTTCCTCTTAATAAAGCTTTACAATTATAAATCTTTTAACCATCTTTTTCTTTACTTCTAGGCTACATGAAATGTTTTACTAGGGTCTTATTTGAATGTAATTATCATAGTGATCCTTAATGTTTAATTCTAAAATCTGCAGTATGCACACATATAATTGAAAAATGAAGTACTTTATTTTTTTTATTTTTTTTTTTTTTTATATTATGAAATATTTTTAAAAAAGTTTTAGCTTTAGGATAAAATTAGTGAAGAAATATTGGCATCTCCTATAGAAACTATGCCAGCTCAAGCTGAGTTCGGAATTGAAAATTTTGATGCATGCATATCTTTTATTTCACTTTTCTAAAGCAGTAGGGGAGACTGGGGTACAATTGACCACGGGGTACAATGGTCCACCCTCTATTTTTTATATTAATTCTGTTTTTGAAAGCTTCATATTTTAGTATATAGATGGCAGTCATGAAGTAATAATAAGAAGCTTGAAACTATATGCATAGCTGACATTTTAGCCATTTTATGCTTGATAATTGATTTGAAACAGGAGGAGTAAGGCAAAAGTAAATATTTTCAGTGAAACATATCTTCATTTATTTATTACAGATTTTTAATTTGAAAGACATTGTGTGGCAAAATAAAAAGGTAAGACAATACATTATTATATTTAATATAGCTGAAATAATAGAATTCTAAATTTCTTTTTTTATCATCAAGTTTTTGTCAAACTTCCATATGGGGTACAATGGACCATCAGAAACTGGGGTACAATGGACCATGGTTCATTGTACCCCAGTTTTGTATCCCATGTTTTTAAAAGTCAAATATTATATGTGAAGTTAAGAAATAATAAATTATTTTACTTCTGTGTGTAGATTAATTAATGATTCATGTTGTGTAATGCATTTTTGAAATATTTATCTGTATAATATATGCTTTCAAACATAAAAAATAGCCCAAATTAAGAATTAATAAATTATTTTATTTCTGTATGCAGATTAATTAATGATTCATGTTGTGAAATGCATTTTTGAAATATTTATCTATATAATATAAGCTTCAAATTTAAAAATTAACCCAAATTGAACACCAAAAATTAGTAAACAAAATATTTTGTGCATTTGAGGGGTTTTTTTTATTTCATATATTTTGTTAATCCAATATTCCTGCACTTATGCATACATGCATCCATAATAAGTTAGATTTAAATAAAATAGTAAAATGAGAAAAACAAAAATATATCTACCTATTAGTTTTTATCTGGATATAATAATTAAATAAGGTAAAATTCATTAAAAAATACAGATGATGTAAAGTAGACAGGAAAAATTTATTATATTTTTTCCTTAGTCATATATTTAGATATATATATTTCTTATTATAAAGGTTTATATTTAACTTTAAGTGGCAGAATTGGACAAAAAGGATATATATTATTTTTCACATTTTTTTTAGCAATGCCAAGAAACAAGCCTAGAAAACCAGTAGAGGTTCTGTGCCATATGAAGCTATGGAACAGGCTGTAAAATGTATTGTGGAAGATAATAAACTTAATTGTTCAATCTGCGACTGGTATAATGACTTAATAATAAAAAAAAAAAAAAAAAAAAAAAAAAAAAAATGAAGAAAAAAATGTTACTTTAGTTAGAGCTAAAAGAGTGAATAAACAAATAAAAATGAAAAATAAAATGTGAATAAACAAATAAAAATGAATAATAAAATGTGAATAAACAAATTATGATATAGTTTATCTTTTTTATTGTTAAAAATGAACTACACTGATATATTTTTATTCAAATTACAAGTGGTCCATAGAGCCCCATGCTGTGGACCATTGTACCCCGGTATTGGGGTACAATGGTCCACTTTGTCACTTGCTATTTAAAAAAATAAATAAAAAAAAGTATGCATAATTATTATTTTTGAGTGGATGTAGTATAAACTTTAATGTATAGGTAACATGCATGTACTTGATCAAAAGAAAAAAAATCAGTACTTTAAGAGTAAACAGTCAAAATTTACAAAAGTGGACCATTGTACCCCAGTCTCCCCTATTGTAATTATACCAATAGAAAAGTTGACACTTTGTTAATAAAAAAAAATCTTTCATATACCATCTTTATTCTCCAAAATTTATTATCCAGCAATGATATACTTGATTGTATTCTGATAAGCTTCAGTTTTCTAAAGTCAAAAAGTCGACTGAATTGAAAATTCATTCCAATTCACATAATTTGTGAATAATCCAGCAAAGGCTTTTGAGATATCATTTCCTAATGGGAAATTAACAGAGAGGAAGGTGATTTAAAAATAAAAATTCCTTATTTCATTTTTTAAATCTAAAATCCATCAATCAGAAAAATTTCATCTGTAAAACTGATAGATCACGAGATATAATTAAACAGCATGGGAAACTAATTAAATAAAAAAGAAAAGTCAGTACCTCATATCAATATTTTGAGAGTCACCAACCTAAAAACTTTTTTCAATAGATCACAGACACGTGACAGATGATAAGTATGAATTCTGCAAAAAGATTTCTGAACAGCAAAAAATTCTGCATTAAAAATCCCTGAAGTCAAAGTGATAATAACAACAACAAAGTTAAAACAGTTTGCTCTTCTCCCACCCTGATATTTAATACCCCCTGTTGAGAAATTTAGAATGATTATTTTTACTGCTTCAAAATAACAAAAAAGATAACCAAATTATTAAAGTAAGACAATGAACACGATCTCACAGACTGTTGTTTTCTCCAGTTTTTGCAATTTAACTAAAGATGTTAGGGAAATTTTGTTTTGTTTGGAGCCCTAATATTATCACAGGAGAATTTTAATTATATAGTTATGAAGTTTAGCAGATAAGCAATGTCTTATAATTATTCAAGTCTTTTATTTACCTCTTGATGACGCAGTCTTAAAGACACAGTATGCAACATTTTTGTACTTGCAGTAAAGGATTAACACTGGACAGATAGGCAAAGAACAAAGAGAGAAAAATTACAAATTTTGATAGGAGGTAGATGATTGATCATTTATTTGTTATTACTTCAGAGAAAAAAACATCGCAGTTCTTTTTTAAGTTTTAAATATGTTAAATAATGTGTACAGAAGGAGGGTTATGATCATAAATTGTGAAAGAGGAAAAAATGTAGGTGAATTAATATTTATGTATTAGCAATTCATAATAACAAATAAAACAACTAGAGCAAAACAGCAGAAAACTTAAAACTTAACAATTTCGAAAATATTCATTTTTTTTGGGGGGGGGGGGGGGCACAAGAGAAAACAATTTTTTTGATTGAGGAGAGCTGGGGTAGGGACAAAAATCTACCAATACACAAAAAACAGTCATCGCTTACCAATATCATTCTGCAGAAGTTAAACATATGGAAGATCCTTTTGCTGTTGCATAGATCTTTTCTTCAGTAAAAAAAAATATATTTTTTTTTTCAAACGATTTTTTCTTTTATTTTTTTTACAAGAAATCTTTCCCATTCTGAAAATTCTTATTATGTTGCATGATTTTGCTATAGAGGATCCCAGTATATAGTTTTGCATACACTCAGTTTTGGGAAGGAAAGTCAGAGACAATATTTAAAAATAAGTAAATAAATAATTATTCTATTTTGCTCTTATGTTCTACAATTTTCAAATGTTTATCTGTATGTTGTGATTGCAAACCTTTCTGCTGTGATAAATCGAGATTACATTGTAAAAACTTTGACCCTTTTGCTGCATCGTCACTCCTCCCGCTTTTATAGAATATCTCTCTTTTGACCCATGAGAATGCTTCATAATAGGGCGAAGTAATCGTTTTCTATAAAAGCGATGGAGTGACGATGCAGCAAAAGGGAAAATTTTTTACAGTGTAGCAATAACTCCCCCCTTAAATAAAGGGTACTAAAGTAGGGGAACGTTGAAGTTGCGAGTATGTAAAAGCTTATACAGACTTTTCACTCCGTTGGCTTGGCGTCTTGGCTTAACCATCACCTAACATGATTGCAATATCTGGCGTTTTAGCACTCATTTTGGCAACATAATACTAATTTTAAATTGAGTTTGCAAAATCTTATTTCAAAGATTTTTTTCTTGTTGTTTTATTGAAAGATTAAATATAATTGGTTACTGACAATTTATTATCAAAGCACATTATTTAAATTAGAATAACATACATATTTTCCACGAACTTTTCATCTTAAAAAATAATGTTTAGAATTAAGATATTTCGAAAGTTAAAAATAAACATTATTACAATTTAACATCACCTATATATTTTTAAAATTATTTTGTAAAGGAATCGCAATTCTTTCTTTGATAAATGTGTTGTTAATAATCAGGTTTAAAGTTATAGGTATGTAATGTGTACCAGGTATCTAACATAGCTCAATGTGCAATTTTGAAGAAACACACAAATTCACATTTGTATTTTATATAAAATCTATTCATATTTTTTTTAATTGCAATGAGAAAACATACTATTAAAACAAAAAGATTTTAGAACGGGTATGATTGTGGTTTGCAGACTTGATCACCTTTTTTTTATTTATTTACATATAGGAGACTGTAAAGAGGACATAAGACAAACTTTTTATTTTATAATTAATCAAAACATCCACGCAGGAAATTTTTTAAAACATGCCAATAAAAAAAGCAACTTCAAAATTTAAAGTACGAAAAACTAATAACAATAATAATAATAATAATAATAATGAAAAAAATAATAAAATAAATATTAAAACGTGAATTTCTACTGGCATTAAAAGGATAAAAAATAAAAGAAAAAGAAAAAAAGATAAGACAAATAAACAATAATTTCATTTTCGATAGGGAAAGCTATCCTACTAAAATCCCGTTGAAGATACATTTAAAAATATTGAATGTAAAAAGGAAAACAAATCTGAAAGGAAACAAATTATAGAATGTACACACTTTAAAAATATGTAAAATAAACTTTTGAGATTATTTTTTATAATTAATATTTTTTCTTTATTTGTTATTCAATCCCATGTTCACTTTAAAACTTTTTTATTTCAAAAATCTCGTTTCTTCAAATATTTTCAACATTTCTCATTGATCTGAGCTGTAGCAGCTCAAATGAGACTATTTATTGCTATAAATTTCATTGTTTACAATTTATCAGTCATCATTGACTCAAGGTGTGAGTGGGAATTATAAATTTAATGAAATTCGTATAATAGAAAATATTTCTGTGTCGTGAATGAATTAATTACATAATTATATTATGAAAATAAAAAGTGTTGTATTTAAGACATAGCGAGTCAACTTAAGTCACACAAATAATTAATTAACAATTGCATATATTTAATAAATATCTATAATTAATTAATAATTATGTATAGTTAATAAATATGTATAGTTAATTAATAATTATACTAACTAAATAAATACATTTAATTAAAATTAATTATGTATATTTAAATATATATACATAATTAATTAATAACTATGCATATTTAATAAATACGTATAATTAATTAATAATTATGCATATTTATGTATGTCTTACTTTATAAATTTTTTACATTCGTTTTTGTTTTCGGCCGAAAATAGAAAGATCACCGAAATTCGGATTCAGTTTCAGCCTTAAAAACCTGTTTCACTCGATCCTTAAACTCATCACTTAAATAGAAACCTTTTTATTTATTTTATTTTGCTTTAATATTTTATTGTCATATTTGGTATGCATTTAAGGTAAATTTTTCCGATAAGTTCAAATCTACAAATATTGTTTCTGTATTTTAGAAAGTTTCAAAAATAAAAACAATATATTGCAGATTAAAAACTCCATTCTTCAAGTAATTATCTCTTAACTGACCGGAAATTGGGGGAGACGCGGGGTGTCGTTATTTGAAAAAGGTTTGCAATTTTTGTATAACACATGTTTATTACCGCCAAAATTTCGCCAAAGTGAATAAATACATTTTTATATAAATTTTATATGTACAAGTCGTAATACTGACAAATTTTAACTTAAATCAGTTGCATTTAGTCAATAAATCGTTTTCGCATTAAAATTTTGAAGAAAAAACAGATACCGACGGAGATTTTATTGAAATATTCAACGCACTTTTTCTTGTTGCGGAAGCATAACACTCACAGTATAAACTGTACTCTTAACGTCTTCGTTCCCCAAGTATAGACTAAATTAAAAAAAAAAAAAAAAAAAAATTACCTCACATTTATATTTTGAGAGTAACTATCCTGGAAATCATTTAAACTAGTTTTTATGCATCATCTCATGTGTCCAGTTCGATGTAGAGGAATTATGTCACATCGTTTACACTGTATATTAATGGAAGAAAGAAAGACATGTAACAAACCCATGGACAAGATTATGTATTTTAAATTGTCCAATTCAAATGGTACCTTTTGCAAAACCATGACATGTAACTTAGTTTAATTACACATGTGCACTTTTATAAGAAAGAGAAACATGGTCATGGGAGAAGATTGTGCAACTGCCTGGTTTGTGCCATATCTTTTGTGGAACTATGTCAATTATATTAATTTGATCATTCATGCTGCATCTTTAAAGAAGGAGAAAGAAAGAGGGAAACAAATTGTTCACTTTAACCATCCCACTGCCGCGACCGGATATATCCGTTCACTAGGCTGCAGGCTTCACTGCAGTTGAATCTTTATTTAAATTAATATAATTCTACAAATATAATCCAATTTTAAGAAATTAAGTTATGTTGATACTTCCAAGTCTTATAAGCATATATGTAACAAAAAAATTATACTATGATAGAAAATCCTGCTTTTATTAACAATTAAAAAATTGCAGAGAAAAAAAATTACAATTTTGCCCTTTCATTCGGCAGTCAGGGGGTTGAATATGTCTGGTTCAAACAGGCCCGTAGCTAGAAGTGATCAATAGGGGGGGGGGGGCTCAAGAGATTCTAGGGGGGGATCATATTTTTTTTTCTCTCTCTCTGACGCAGAAAGATAAATTAGTGCTTGTTCACATTGCAGGTACTATGTTTCTTATTAAACTGTTGTAATAACTTCATTTTATACTAAGAAAACTATATGATGATGAAAATTTTGAGTGTATAACTGGTGCAAAATTAAACATCATTTTAGCTTCATATGTACAAATAAAATGAGGGAGTGTTGAACACACTTATTTTAGATACAATTTAGTAACTCTGCAAAACTGTGAAAGAGTCACCAAGTTAATTAGATTTTTGAATAGAATTTCCTTTGAATTTTCAGAACAGAAATTCATTGAGTGACCTTGGAATCTTTTCCAGGGGGGGGGGGGGGGGGGCTCAAAATATTTTAGGGGGAGCTGAGCCGCCCATAGCGCCCCCTTAGCTAGGGCCCTGGTTCAAAGCATTTATTTTGTGGATTAATTCATTTAAGCTATTTTTTTTTTCTAATTTGATTATAAAAATCAAATTGTTGTTATTATTTTTTTTTAATTTGATGCTGATTGTTTTACATTATCACTAGATACAGTATTAAACAAAAAATATTATTAAAATTTGATACTTAAATTTTATGTGGAATTGGCACACAGAGTATATCACCTACATTCTTAAAGGTTAAAAAGGTTTCATATATTTATTGTTAATAATGTGTATGAATTATTTAAATATACCTTGCACTTGTAATATTCCTGGTTCAGCATTTGATTTTTTCATCTTTTCTTCTAAATACTTAATTCTTTCATGAGCTAATTCTAATTCATTCTGCTTTACTTCGATAATTTCCTGTAGTCTTGACATACTCTAAACAGAAAATTAAAGAAAAATAATAAGAAAAACAAAGTTTTAAAAATATCTGCTTAAGGAAAAAAAAAAAAAAAAAAAAAAAAAAAAAACAATATTATTAGTAGCTGAATACAGAACAGCTGATGACACCACAAGATAATGAATAAAAATGTTTTAACTATCCTACTCTCTCAAAAAACATTAAGCAAAGCTACTAAGAATATATTTATTAAAAATACAAAACATTGCTCAATGGTGCACAAAACAAGAACTTTAATATGAACTTGTACAATTAAAATAATAATAATAAAATTATATTTTATATTTTATTTTAATTGTACAAGTTTATATTAAAGTTCTTGCTTTGTGCACCATTGAGCAATGTTTTGTATTTTTAATAAATATATTCTTAGAAGTTAAATTTTGCCCAGAAAAAAAAAATAATAATAATGCCCAGCATTGCCTGAGATAATAATCTTAAATATGCTTTATCATTTTCCAGGATTATTTTAAATCAAAGTAACAATCTTCAACAATGTTAAACCAGTTCTCAAACTTTTTGCCTCACAGTATATATCAATATTTAAATTTATGATCAAATTTCTATTGAAATTATTTTGTCAGGAAGAATTAAATGTATCTGATGTTATAAAACCTTTTTATGATTCCCTTATGTATTGTTAGAAAAGTAAACAGGGAAATAAATTTTCAAATAATGCAACTTTATGACATTAAGTCTAATTTCGAAATAAATCAATTTAATAAAATATTGGATATTTAAGTATTAATACTTCTGTTCATTATTAAAATCTTAATACAACTCAATTTAACCTTTCATAGCACACTATTTGTAGTACAACACACTCATTAAGAAAATTTGCTTCAAATATATATTGAAAGCGCTAAATTGGAAGAGGGAAGAGGGGGGGGGGGGCAGCTTTGAGCCATGAGTCATCAAAATTTTCAAGTAAAAGATTTTAGGCAAAAGAGAGGTTTACTTAAAAACTCTCTGCTGCATTCTCCCTTCATCAATCTTTCTTCTTCATGTTTCAATGAAAAAATCAATTCTCTTACTTTCTTTAATAATTAAAAAACTATTTTATATTTAGAAAATTTTGTGTAATAAAAAATTCATTCAGGATATAAAACATAAAATAGATGGTATCGAATAAAAATTCACTGACAAATGAAAGCTTTTTTTTCTTTTTGTATTTTTTATTTTTTCAATAAAAAAAAAAGATTTTTTTTTTTAAATTGTTGTATGAATTTTGAATAAACTTTACTGAAAGTAAAACAAAATTTACTATATTGGGCAAAAAAGATAGAATTTAGGTTGCTCCTATATGTGAGTCAAAGTCACAATGAACTTAGAAGATCAAGGAAATACAAATATCTATCTAATAATAAAAAATATATACATTACAAAATCTGATTCTTAAGGAAATTAACCTTTGAATGTGATATTTTCTCAAGTCATCATACACAAATGCACCAACAAACATCTTTCTGTTATTAGTATAGTTGAAGCATTCATAACAGCATCATAATTTTTACATATATTAAAAGTTGTGGGAAAAAAATGAAACGTATGTCAAAATTATGCTGTTACAAATATGCCACAGCCCCCCTCCCCCCCCCCCAAAAAAAAACATTTAATTTAAATATATTAAAATTTTCTTTATCTATCCATGTTTCTAATTTTGTATAACACATTTCAATAATCTTTTTAAAAAAATCTCTTAGGTACCATAATAAGTATAGATCAAAATTACATTAAAATAATTGAAAAAACTTAGAAAATAGAAAACAAATTTTGATCTTATCGAGAATACTTATTTATCATCGTTTTTGTTATGCTAACTAGCAGCAAAATTTTAGTGCAAAAAATGTAAAAACGTTTCGGCTGTTATTTTGAGAATATTGAAATTTGATAAATAAAGGCAATTTAGACGATTTTAGAAAAAGTTATAAATGTGAGAAAACTAAAATTAGAATAACATACATGTAAAATTTACATTACAATCTCTTATATTCTAGAAATTTATTTTAGTTTAAAATGATGAAATATAAAAATCTATTCCCATGCTTACATTGTACCAAAAATATAGCTTGCAATATAATTTTTGTCTTCTGATGCAATTTTTATTATTATTAAGTTCCCATAGTTTAATTAGAATCTATACCAAGTCTGATCAAGAAATGATTAACAGATTTTATACATATATATATGATGATATTTTAGGTGTGTTCCTGCAAAAACACAACGATCTGACAAAGCGAAAATGATGGCACAAACAATGTCGAAGGTCGATCTGTCATCATCAATAACATTATATCCAATAGATTCGCTACCGAAGTAAGTTGGCAGATGGAACTCAATGAAAGGTGTTGTCACTTCAAATAATTAAAATTATACGAAAATCAGTAAACATCACATTTTATTATCATTCAATTTCACTGTAACTCCACATTCAATCTCCACCAGCACTGCATTCATGAAAAAGGAAAAATCAAAAACATCACCCAAGAACAAAATACAAAAATGTTCTTGTCTTACTATTCAGATATTAAACTCCATCCTCACAACTAGACTTACCAACTCTCCAAGCCAATGTCACTGAAAAAGAAAAAAAAAAAAGGACAAAAAAGGGGGTTGGTGCAAAGCCATTTCCGTAAAAATACCACCACTAAGGCAAAACGTTCTCAAATTAATAGGAGAGGCACCATATGTGCTTAATGATTGAAAGGTCAATCAATTCTGAAGCTTCTCTCGGCAAAAACTGTCACTCCGAAAATTCTCAGAGAAACTGACCCTACTTCCCGGCTGAGGCACATAATTAAAATCCAATAAGGTTCATTTGAAGTAGGTGTATAACATTTCTAGCACTTCGATTGGATTATAGGTGGAGCTTGGTGCTGGTATTCTTTATCCACTAGCATAACATGCAGATCTACTCAGGGGTGAACAGCTCAAAATGTAGACTTACTTGGACTTGCCGGCAGATGATAATTTAATAAAAGTAAATAAAACAAAATTAAAGCTTTTGATAAATGTTTTTTATTCTAAAAAGGGGAAATGGATTAATGGAATGATTTTAATATTTCAAAATGAGATATTGACATTTAAGTAATACAGTTTTGGTTCTTTTTAGGAAAATAAACAATATATTATGCTGAATTAAAGAAAAAAAAAAAAAAGGACTTTAGCCGATAATTAAATATTAGTAGATTATGGAAAATAATGATGAAAGTATGTTCTTAAGAATTTAGAACGAAATTGAAATGAGAAAATGGCGAAATTTTTTTCTATTACATATATATTTCGTTATTTACTTTGATTATAACCTCCTGTATAAGTCTCATTTACTTTACATTAAAGAGAAAATTTTTGAAGCAGTTAGCTACAAAAATTCTGGTAATAATAAGCATAATAAATACCTGCGTAAAAAAGTAGATACCTTAGATGCTATAAAAAATTTACTTCCTATCCATCATATTGTGAAAGCGATTCACAATGCATTATTTTCTAAATTGTACAATACAAAAACATGTTTTTTTTTTTTTTTTTGGTGTGTGTGTGGGGGGGGGGGGGGGGCATTTACAGGGTCCTTGCACTTTTTAAATGAAGTAGGCATAAAAAAACAATATTTCTTGACAAGATATATAAACAGCTATAAAATAAAACTAATGAACTATTATACTCGTTTATGCATTTATAATAAAATTGCTTATGATTACATATATTATGAGTAAGTACCATTGTCCTTTCTCTACATAAAAATAGATTATCCGCTCCTACATATAAATTTATAACTTAATAGTATTGTGTAACATACAAGATGCTTAAGTATATGGAATGATGCCTAAGTTAACTGAAACCATTTATGAAAATTTTTCTTCTTTTGTTAAGACCATTTTCTCAATTTCAACAAAGCCCATATAAAATAAAAGTAATTTTCTTTTGTTGATGTTACAAATTATTCCCAATTTATTACAATACCTTAACAACATAGATTTTGTGTCTGCCATTGCTTGTTATAATGATCATCTAGAATAATTAAATAATAAAGTTTTGTATAAATCATCATAAAAATATAAAAACATATAAGAAACATTTCGGGCTAGAAATTTCAACAGTGTATCTTCAGTTGAAGTAAAGACATGAGTTCAGAAGGGAACAAGACAACAAATAAACTGAAATGTAAAGAGTAGATATTATAAAGAAAGTAACAGGTCAACATGTGTCCTGTTTCTTTTTATATTTTTATGATGATTTATACAAAGTTTTATTATTTGTGTTTTATTGTCAGTTTTTCAGTGCTGTTTCATATAGTCATCTACAATACTTTTTAAAATTTTATGGATGATTAATATTTTTAAAAGATTATATTTGAGCACATTAAATTAGTATGTATGATATACTAAGCTGGAAATCTACATTTTTATCTACCTAAATGCAACATTAAAATCAAGAATATCTACCTTCTAATTTAAGTATGGATGTACATAAATATAATCCTAATAAAAAAAATGTTTCCTTCATAATGAAATTCTTGAAATTATAAGTGAAGATTTAAAGACAAATACCCATGAAAAATGAATCAGCAAAATAAAAACCTTTAAAGATTCTAAATTTATCATGATTTTAATTTGAATATATAATATAAACAAAGCATTAGAAAATAATAATATATTGATAGTAACCAGTGCTTTTATTTATTTGTCTTTGGCAATGCATACCTAACTGCAGATATATGACATGAATTGTGCATTAGTTTTATAAAGTGATTAACAGATTTTTAACTAATTTTTATAAGAATAGTTATATTGTTGTTTTTTGCAAAATTTTAAATATTTAACTATGTTTGGATGCTTTGAAGGCAATCAACAAGTAATTATAAAACCAACTTTAAGAGAATGTTTCTTGTATTTATGTTTTTATGGCAATATAATCTATAGTAATCTGGGATCATTGAATTTTAGAAAAGCGTATACTTCAGACTGTAAAGTAGTAGGCATCATGCTCATAATCATTGCAAAAATAAACCATTAGGAGAAGGTGATTGTGACACATAAGTCACATGTGGTGTAAAAAAATTTTATTTCACCAATTTAGCAAACAGAGAAATGGTAAATTCTTAATTTCATTTATACATTTATTTGAAAAATACTTCTGAATTGATTAACTAAATTAGAGAGTATCAAAAAAATATATATGTATATAGCAAAAGCGAAGATCAAGCTTGGAAGAGGAGTTAGACAAGGAGACACCATTTCATCTAAGCTTTTAATTGCTGTCTTAGAAAATATCTTCAAGAAGCTGGATTGGAAAATAAAGGGATTAGAATAAATAGGGAATATTTAAGTCATCTGCAGTTCGCTGACAACATTGTAATTTTCAGTAACAGTCCTGAAGAATTGGAAATTATGCTAAAAGATCTTGCAGAAGCTAGCATCAATGTGGGATTAAAAATAAACTTAGAAAAGACTAAGGCGATGTTTAATTCATTTACACCAAAAATGAAAATTGTCTACAAGAACACTGATATTAAAGAAATGCAAATTTAGGTGTACCTAGGACAGGAAATATCATTGGATAATAATATCATGAATGAAATCAATAGAAGAATAAGAAATGGGTGGAGTGCTTTTGGGAAGAACAATATTATTCTGAAGAGTAATATGCCTCTTTGTTTGAAAAGAAAAGTGTTTAATCAGTGCATTTTACCTGCATTAACTTACGGAGCAGAAACATAGACACTAACAAAACGGATGATATAAAGGCTACAAACAACACAGAGAAGCATGGAAAGATGTATGCTTGGCATAACTAGAAGAGACAGAAAGAGGATAACCTGAATAAGAAATCAGACAAAGGTTTTTGGTATCCTTGAAAGAATCAAACAGCTAAAATGGAAATGGGCCGGGCACATTGCAAGAAGACAAGACTATAGATGGAGCACAAATATACTACAGTGGTATCCCAGAGATGTAAAACGACCAAGAAGACGACCACAAGTAAGATAGAGTGACGAAATTAGAAAAGTGGCTGGTGTAAATTGGATGACAAAAGCACTAGACAGAAAACATTGAAAAAATCTGGGGGAGACCTACATTCAGCAGTGGATTGAAAACGGATGATGATTTAAATATTATTATTTTGGTAATAAAAAGTTGTTAAACATTTCCTTAAAAAATCTTAACATTTTATTTATAATATCATAGAATTATGAGGAAAAAATATGACAGATAAGGTGGGGTGACACAATTTACATCTGCCCCGGGTAGCACCCTATTTTAGCTGCATAACTGCAACCTAAAACAATTCATGTCAAAATCAACTGACCTGCAAAACTGTATCTAGTGAAAGTGTGAATCAGTGCAAGAACTTTTGCAAGGCTTTATCTTTCCAAATTAGTCAAAATGCATTTCTTCTAAATCTACAACACAATCCTTCAAAAAAAACCTCATAGAACGTAGTGCTTCTATTGACATGAACAGAGATCATTATGCAACAAGAATTAAAACTTTAAAAAAAAAGTAAGTAATGCAGGGAATATTAGTTGTCATCAATACAAAATTTGAACAAACTAACTGGATGTGCAATTTTAATCAAAATTATAAAAAAGAATTTTGTCCTTAAACCCTGTTCCTGATAAGATGTGATCATGAAAATATTTAAATATGTATTGTCATAGACAATGAACTTGTGTGCAATTTTGAGCAAAATCAGCTTGTTAGATATGATATTCAAAATCCACATATAATATTTACGTGCAATAAATACTGTATGTGACTACTGTCAATATACTTGTGTTTAAAATTTGAGCAAAATCATTATATGAGACTCCAATGAAAAATGTAAAAAAAAAAAAAAAAAAAAAAAAAAAAAAAAAAAAAAAAAAAAAATTGCTTCTAGACCTTGTCAGCAGTTTTGACAATTGTTATCAACATTGGACTTATCTGAAACATTTGAGTACAATCAGTTTATTAAATATTCAATTTTAATCTGAAGTATATTTTTGTACCTCGATCTTGCCTCTACTGAAGTATGACCCTAACAATACATTACAATGTCATTGATGATACCAGTGTGAAGTGCTTGGAAAAAAATTCACTTTTACGTAAATTTTTCAAAAATAGACTGTAAAATTTGTCCCCCACAAATAACAAAGTTAAACTTATATATATATGTACTATACTTCTAATAAATCAATAAAATAATAATTATAGTTTATCCAAAATCATCAGCAGTGCTATCATATTAATATTTATACTAAAACTTGAAATAATAAATAAATTAAAAATATGTAGCATTGGTTATAATACACATATTAACCGTTTTCCGTTGACCGTTTTTAGCAGAACAGCTGTCAACCATTCAGAGCACTGCATCAATTAATTTGACAATTAAAAAAAAACATGGTTTGAAACAGAAAATTTATGTGTGTTGTTCTAATGTGGCACAAACTTAATTTTCTTTTAACATAATTTTTTTTGGTTCATTGGTTAAAATAACATGGTTCTCTGGATGATTGGCAACTATACAGTGGTATTAGTCTGACTGCTTCAGTAACTTATCTTGAATATAATGGAATAATCTATTTCAATATTATTCCTGTTATACGTTTATGAAAAATATTAAAATAGAATATGCCATGTAGTGTAAATTTACAAAATCAGCTTTCTTTTTTTATGTTAAGTTCATCACTAAAACTTACGATATGCACTCCAAAACAGCTAAAAACCTTGTGTAAAAATAAAATCAAAAGTTAATAAAATGTTAATAATTAAAAATTTCTGCAAATGAATGCTAAATATTCAAATATTTGTTTATGAAAAACTCTTTTTTTTCCCCTTATTACGAGGCCGTCCTAGGTCCAAGGCCCTGTGTAGCTAACTGCACCTGTTGTACACCCTAAGGCTGTTTCTGCCAATTCAACCAAACCTGAACTGCAAGTATATTCCATAAAGTGTCAGTCCTTCAGTCATGTAAAGACACCAACAAGCTCTTATGAAATACCTTGAATGAATTTCAATAATTTTAAATAATTCTTCTACATTGTGCAGCAGAGATGCATTGGCTGAAATTCTTTTTATAAGGATATTTTCATTTTTGAAACCGTTTCCAAAAATTAAAGTATACTTGTTAAAAAAACAAATATATGCAATTAAAACTGAAAAGGATTTTTTTTAGAGATAAACCTAAGCTATCTAATGCAAAAGAAATTATTTTAAAATACAGAAAAGCTAACAAGGCATTTCAAAAGAATGTTACCTCAAGTTCAACATTAGCTTGTGAATGTCTTTGCATGACTGAAGTAGTCCCTTAATATATTAACTTCCTTTCATAATTGCATTGCAAAAATTTCTCTTAAAAAGATTGCATTTTATTAATTTGTCAAAATCAAAAAAGGGAAATAATATAAATCCTGTATTAACAAAATCTAATTTTATTTAGATTTATTTTCTACGAAAATATAATGGAAAGTAAAAACCATTTTACTTATTTATTAACTTAGTAAAAAAATTGTTATCAAGTTAAATTTTAAGTAATGATAATAAATCAAAGAAAATACTCTGTGATAAAAAATGAATTGATGAAAAAACAATTTGAAAATGCTGTTTTAATAGTAAAATGCTTAAAGCTTTATACTACAGAAATGTTTGTTTTACAGAACAATAAGAATAAATTTACTTTATAAGTAGATTTTATTTATGCAGGACCAAATGCATTTTAAAATCTTGCATTTTGAAAGTTTCAGATTAGAAATTTTTTTTTCTATTAAACTCATTTTTTAAATTAATTATTATTATTATTATTATTATTATTATTATTTTAGAGCAGCATAACTATCAAAAAATACAATTCTAAAAACCACTTATTGGTCTATTAAAACAGAATTATTTTTAAGAAAAGCATTTAAAAATACAAATAAATCAATAATAAATATGAAATGTTAAAAACATTTCACAGAAACACAGTTACAACAGAAACACAGTTTAAAAATTCTTTCAAGAACCTAAGAATTTGATTTTAAAAAATTACAATATCATATTCACATTATCACATTTTTGGCAGAAAAAAAGTTGATTTTTTTTTTTTTTTATGTTTATCACATATGAGTAATGGTTTGGACTTTACTAAAAACTGTGATGTCAGACTTTTTTGGCACAGTAAATTTTTCTAAACTATGTAAAAGCATTAATTTTACTTTATGATTATTTTCAACAAAAGATACAACATTTCACTTTAAACATTTGATACTTTATTCCATTTGACTTAAAAAGAAAGTACTTTGCTTATTTTGTATTTCACTAGAAAAAATAGTTTTCAATGATTTTGAAACCTTTTAACAGAAATATATTTACTATTTATGCATTTAACATCTGCATAGAATCCTCCACCCTTTCCAACTAATTTTTGTTTCTTATGTTATCAATTTCAAACAAATTGCAATCTAGTTTAATTGTAATACTTATCGTACATGCGCTCCTGGGAAAATCTTGTAGCCCATTATTTGGCAACTTCACTCATTTTTGTCATGAAATAATAATAATAATAATAATAATAATAATAATAATAATAAATAAAATGTGATTCTAACAAAGGGGTTTTATTGGTTTTCTAACTTTCATGCATAGGGCTACAAAACGCAGCAGGTCTTGATGCTAAATGTGAGCAGCACCAAAAAGCAGATTCATTGTCAGCCATTTATTTATATGCCATCATACATCTTATAGATGCAAACATATTTACATATGACTTTCAATACAAGCAATACACACCCACCACATAAACATGCATATATATACTCCCCCAACCCCAACAAGCAAGTAATTAATAGCAAGTAATGAGGAAAATCCTAATTTAACTTTAACTTATATGCATATATACTTACATGCAAAAACTACGCATACAATACATATAACAACCTCTTTTTTAATAAATCAAAGTAAAAATTATTAATGGAAAATCATTTATAATTTTGACTCAACCAAACATAAATAAACTTAGTAGGTTGATGCATTGTTTATTCATAAGTTGATAGCATTAATTTTTTGCTAATATGTATACAGAATTAAATTAATTTGATGTACATATTTTTTTTTTCAATAATAGTTTTTTATTTCCCATATTCAGGGTATTTTTAGGTTTTTAATTTTTGGACCAAATGAAAGCAATAGACAACACTACCACAAAACAGAACATAATAATTCAATATGGCACAGTAAAAAGATTTCAAAACTTTTTTAAAAATTAGAAAACATAATTTAGAAGGAAGAAAGCAAAAGTTGCTGAAATAAGTAATTAAGTTACAATATAATGAAAAAAAATGTGAGTGAAAATAATAATAATGAAAACAATTATAAGGTTTTTTACACCAACTATTCTGGAATATTAAGAAGTCTTATTTCACAATAAATAAACAAACAAAAATACTAACATAAAAAAATAAAATAAAAATAAAAATAAATGGATTTTATGCATTATACATAAATACAAACATCTGTGTATTTGTTTTAGAATGAAAAGAATTTTTATGTGAAATTTTAATATTAAATTATAATGGACAAAAAAATATATCAATTAGATCTTATTTACAAGATACTTTTAATCTAATTTTTACTTATGTGATTCATACATGAATAATTACACATAATTGATTTGGAGAGTAAAAAATCACACACATAACTGAATAAAAGAAACAGTAACATTTATTTAAGTAAAACAAATATGTACATTGTGGACACCAACATATCTACATCGTTATTAACATTTTATGGGGGAGAGGGACAGTATTTATTTTTTGAATGCATAGTTAAAATTAATTCAACCTTGACAAGTAGAAAAATTATGCAATAACATTACTAAATACAATGAAATAAATGACACAAATTCAAGTTTGATATAATATGCAATCATAAAAACAACAATATAACAGTAAAACTTATATTATCTTTAAGTCACTAAAAATATAAACTTGCAATTAAAAATGTTTAAATATATCCATGACCATGTAAACTTTCCAATGAAGAAATATGGACAGAAATGACGAGAGCATTTCAAATATTACATAACAACAAACTTTTACAATGAACAGATGACAGAGGTTGACTGCATAAGTGCAGATGAGGAGAAATCAAACAAACAAATTACCAACAATGAAGCCAAAGTTCAGATTTTTAAGTTCATTGAGTATTTTAAGCAGTAAGAAGAAGTAGATACTACACAAATTTAACTTCTATTGCAATATTTGAAACACAATGGTAAAAAAAATCCCTAAATAATTAAAACAAAGAAATTCATGACAGACTTTTCAAAATTACATTGCAAGTACAATCAATTGCAATGTAGTGTACAATTTCTTAAACTTGTTTTAAGCTCTCTATTTTGAAAAAATGTTGAAAATTAAAGCATTGGGGAAACAAAATGTTTATTTACAATTCCAGGCTAGTTAAAGGTTCTTTATTCACACTTTAAACACTGTTTCAATTTTATTATTATTATTATATATTTATCTAAAGAACTACTTTGAGAATTAAGGAACTAATTATAATAATGTAATAAATTTCCAATTTTAATCTTGATATGCACCTGCAAAATACAAAATCTTGAGCTAAATTTTAATTGTTGATCATTGTAGGAAAGGGAGTTTCTACTATCTGGTCTTATCCATTGCATCACTTTACTGTGACTTACAAGTAATCAAAGTTTTACTGTATTTTTTTTCAAACAATAAAATTCAGTATAACCAATTTTCTTAACTGTTTTCACAAAACATTCAGTTTCAAAATAAATAAATTTATAGAACATTAAAAAATATAAACTAGGATTAAATATTTTCAAATAAACTTAACAAAACAATTCAATATAAGTATTAGTACCAGTTTTTAAGTTTAACTGACAAAATATTGCAAGTAAAAAAAAAAAAAAAAAAAAGAGGAATTTTTAAATATATATATATATACACACTATATGGCCAAAGGTGATAAGTCACTCGCGATTTTAGACTTCTGTTAAATACAAATTAAATATTTCCTTCCAACTGAGCGAAAAATTACCCAGGCCGGGAATCGAACCCAGATACTTGGCTTACAAGGCCAATGCTCTACCATTTAAGCTAACTGGGCACGACAACCGGTGAGCATTTTTTGCCTAGATAACCTTGTAGGTCATAACATCTGGTCTGTCATTTAGACAGCTCAACAGAATAGGTCACAGGTAAAAAAACTCTATAGTACGATGGATACATAGATAAATTACACTTTTTAACACAATCAAACTGATTGGTATTAATATTTCCAACTGAGCGGGAAAAAAAAAAAAAAAAAAAGGCAGAGCTTAAACGGTAGAGCATTGGCCTTGTAAGCCAATTATCTGGGTTTGATTCCTGGCCTGGGCAATTTTTCACTCAGTAGGAAAAATTTTATTTGTATGATAACTTTACCAATCAGTTTGATTGTGTTAAAAAATGTAATTTAACTACGTACCCATTGTACCATGAAGTTCCTTTATCTGTGGTCTATTCTCTTGAGTTGTCTAAATGACAGACCTGATGTTATGATCTACAAGGTTATCTGGGCGAAAAATGCTCAGCAGTTGTCGTGCCCAATTAGCTTAAACAGTAGAGTATTGGCCTTGTAAGCCAAATATCTGGGTTCGATTCCTGGCCTGGCCAATTTTTCACTCAGTTGGAAAAATTTAATTTGTATGTTAACTTTACTAATCAGTTTATGTTAAAAAAGGTAGTTTTGTTAAATATCTAGAAAAATGCATGAGGAAAGATTTTTTTTTCTGAAACCACATAGGGATTGTCAACAAATTGAAAAAGAACAAAATATCTTTTGGTTAACCATATCAAAACTAACATAGCAAAAGCATTCAAACTGTAGATTATGATTAAGTGGCTTATTATTATAAACTATGTTCATTTTTATGTGGATAGCATACATACTTGTAGAGAAAGTAGGGTTTTCATAAAAACAGTCCCATATTTTGCCAAGATTTTTTCTTTTTATTTGCAGAGTTCTTAATACATAATATATATATATATATTTTTTTTTTTTCAGAAAATATAACATTGCACATAATAACCCATAATCAAAATTAAAAAATAATAAAAATTGTATGAAAATTGAGATGCTTTTTAAAATAATATTTCACTGTGCATGTGTGAATGCAATCAAAATATTAATTGCATAATGTGTTAGCTTAATGTATAGAGCAATTTTTGTGAAAATCTCAAACAGCTTGAAAATTCTGAAAATTATTGTCAATAGAATAAGCTACAAATCCATTGTTACCAAAATTAAGCAAAAATATAAGGGGCTGTATCTATATATCCATTGATTAGTGTCAATATAAAATACAAGATATTGCATATACTATTATATTTGGATACAACTCCTCATTTTTTGCTTCATTTTGGGATCAACGGACTTTGAACTTATTCTATTAATCATAAATTTCAGAATTTTCAGAGCTATGATTTTGAGACTTTTTACAAAAGTTGCTCTATACATTTAGCTAACACAACATGCAAATGAAATTTTGATAGCATTCACATATATACAGTGAAACATTCAGTGAAACTGCTCATTTTTCACACATTTTTTTATTTTATTTTTTAAATTCTGATTACAAGGTATAATAAACAATAATGTTTTTCATATTTTCTGAAAAGAATATTTTCTTATATTAAGAACTCTGCAAATTATAAGCAAAAAACTTGGAACTGTTTTTATAAAAATCTTATTTTCTCTACAAGTATATATGCTGTCCTCATAAAAATTAACACAGTTAATTACAATAAGCTATTTAATCATAATCTACAGTTTAAACAAGTTTGCTACATTAATTTTCGAAGGGTAATTCAAAAGTTATTCGTTCTTTTTCGATTTGTTGACATTTCCCTATCGGATTTCGGGAATACATTTTCATGGTAACATATGACTTGTACTATCATTTTTACACACCTGGAGTTTCAGGATAATCCTTTATGTATGTTTCTAGATATTTAACAAAATGTCTAAAATTGAAAGTGGCTGATCATCTTTGGCCATATAGTGTACATGTACACAGCAAAATTATTGTGCAAAGCCTGTATGATGAATTACTTTAATAATAGAACCATTTATCAAGAATGGTTGTTTTCTGGTTAAATGATTCCACATCAAAGAAATATCTATTTGATCAGATTTGTAAAAAAAAAATGAAATTAGGCCATTATTTCCGATTTCAAATTAATTATTAGACATTCCAAACTTGTCAAGTCTCCTGATTTTGCCAGGAGATTCATTATTTTCATATGTTTTGACACATTTCTCTTGATTCTTCACACATTTTTATGTAGTTGGATTTCATTAGTTCGAAATCGTCAGGACCACAAGAAATTATGGACCACGCCCATTTGAATTATCCAGAGTTCGAATTATGGAGAGTATGAGGGGAAAACATGTTTAAAGGGATACTATCACAAAGGAATTAATATTATAGCATTCTTTTTTACTTATTTGGCAGTAAATCATTATAATATGACTAAATAATAAATTAAAAAATATAAATACATAAATTAACTAAGAAATTAGGAATAAGTACAATGAAAGAAGGGATCAAGGTGTTGTTCATGGACAGACTGGACAATAAGAAAGTGGATATCAAAAGCATGGGATTATACGTACACTAGTTCATTACAATTCTGACAAAAAACGAAAGGAAGAAAGTTATTTCAAGAATCTGAAGTGCAGGACAGAATATGAAAAAATGAAAAATCAGAATTCTCTTTTATTTGAATTAAATGAAGTCAAGAGAAAATGAGTTTGAATATATGAAATTTTTTAACCTTATTCTGCCATTGAAAATTTCAGAATTCATATTTAGTTCGAATTAAGCAAAGATTTGATTTATCAGATTTCAAATTAACGAGAGCTGACTGTATATACAATTTTACAATCGAATATACTAAGATTCAGAGATGAAAACTCCAGTAAAAGTGCAGTTGTTCTTTAGCATGATTGATCAGTAGTATTTTATGTGATAAATTGCATTCAGATTCATTATAAATGATGAATCTTGATTTTTTTTTTTTTTATTCTTAACTATGGACATGTTTTGGATTATTAATAATTTTTCTTGATGAAAATTTATTCAAGATCTTTCGTACAGCTGTACATAAGTTTAAGGGGAACAAAATATTCCTCTCTCCTCTTCTGTAAGATGTACTTAATTTAAAGGTATGTTAATATAATAATTATACAAAATTTATCATGATTATATATATTAAATTCAGTTATAAAGAAATGATATGACTTAATCTTAAATATGAAGTAATCACCATCGCAATCTAGAATCATTATCTATCATGGGATATCATTGAATTAATTAGGTATGGTAGGATTTAATAGAATAGAGAAATCTTTTATAAATATCTTTTTAAGTTTTAATTCAATTTTCATAAAATATTAAATGACAAAATTCAGCAATGATAATGCTATTAGCTTTCAAAACATTCGGTTGGATAATTTTTGTGCTATTATATGGACAGATATAGCACCATAATAAAATAGGGTGTTAAATTTAGGTGCAATATAGTGCACCTAAAAACAGTCATTTAAATTGCACTGATTTTAAATAGAATGAGTTTTACAGTTCCATTAATTTAATCAACTATTTGCATTTTTTATGTTAAGAGTTCATAATTTACTGTAAGCCGCTGTTTGAATTAATTGAATGACAAGCAATTACTTTTAAAATATTAGTTGCTGGAAACATCTTTTTTAATTTGAACTTATTTTGAGAAGTTAGGGCGTTTCCATATTACATGCAATTTATAATATATTAAAAGTTACAAATTATAGGGCAAAAGTAATTAAATTTGAAGCATTGTCTCAAAGGTAAAAATTAGAGGTATTGTCACAGTAATGTGTAATTTTATGGGAGTGGCGGAATATGACACTGCCATATTTTAGTATTTTGAAAATTTTAAAACAAACAATTTATTATTTTCATTGATAATTTTTTTTAGCAGAAATCATCACTTATTGTTATGTTCTTAATGTAAAGTTTAAGTTCTAGATGAAATTTTGTGATTAAAATGTTATTCATAGGACTTTGTTAAAAATTTTAAGTGAATTAAAAAAATCAATGGCTAATACAGATTAACATATTAATGTTTAAAAAACTTGATGATATATTTGACAGATGGTGTGTTTTTATAATTTTATTGGTAAATTATTAAAATAACAGATTCATTTTTATATATCTATTTTTTATCAATTAATTAAAAACTTTGCAGAAATATTATTTATATGCAGGAACAAACTTAGAGGGTAGAGATATTACATGAAATATCTTTAATTCAGAATAAAAGATCCAACCCAATCCTCATGTATTAGAAGATATTAGAAATTCAAAGTATTGGATTTTACACTGTTGGCAGAATTACTTATGAAACAGAAGACATTTTTTACAAAAGTTTTAAGCACAAAAAGACATGAAAACTCAGATTACCACAGTAGAAAAAGTTTCTATGGCATAAATTTTGATATTCTAACAACTTTTCTAAAAAGATATTTGCAGCACATCATAGAGTACAGATAGTTGAAAAAGTACATCACTGCATTTACTATTCATCTAACACTCCTGTACACTGTTACATACAAGGGATTAGATACATTTTTAAACTGAATGCATTCAGTCAGAATATTTTATTAAAGCTTTGACATATGTTCTTTTTAATTTCTGTATGAAGAATAATAATTTAAATAAGCATAAAAACTTGAAAACAGCAGCAAAAACTTCTTTCTTATTTTATTCTCAAGGACATACTTAAATAATCGTTACTGACTAGCATTTTCAACCACACTTGAGCTAAAAAAATTGAAAAAGCAATTAAATAAACACATATTTTTTACATTTATAAAACTAATTTTTACAACTAATTATCATTTAATAAAAAAAATATTAGTATTATAATTCTGATTACATATGAAAAATAAAAAACATCCACTCCTTTTAATAAATTTCTCCTATTAGATAACTTTCATTACAAAAAGTAATATACATATATATGTATGTATGTATGTATATGTATATATATATATATATATATACGTAATTTTTTTTTCTTAAGTGTGTCACCTTAATACAAAGACTTCAAATCACTTTTTATTTTGACTTCATCTTAAAAAATGGCAGAGATATAAAAGTTTGAAGTTTGATTTTCCAGGATGGCTAACATTTTGAAACAATCTGATTTTTGTCATATGTTAGCATGTGTATATATTAACCAATTTGGAAATGATTAAGCATGTGTACAGGACATACCAAGGTCTTGACCAAGTTCATTAGCCAGCTTCATCTAATTTAAAATTCAAAAAAAGGTAAAACAAAATTAAAAATCTTTTTCTTTTAACACATTGAGGTCATGTCAGTCACTGGTGACTGACATGTTTGGATTTGGCGTTTTCGTGACATTTCATTCAACCCATTTCATAACGTCTTCGGCTATATCTGTCACAAGTGACTGACAGCCTAAAATATGATATAAAATTTAAATATTTATATTGTTTTAAATAGTTATTGAAATTTTATTTAAAATTTATATAATATATTTTACACTGTCAGTCACTGGTATATTGACAAGACCTAAATCGAAAGTTCAGTTCAGTCACCATGGCACTCAACATGTAAATGTTTGACCCTGATATAAGGATTCTAGAATATTCTTGTTATCTCGATTTTTTTAAAAATAGTTGAGCTATAGCAGTTAGGATTTCTAGCATGTCTGATATTTTGAAAAAATTTGATTTTTTTTTTATGCAACCGCATGCATATATATTAACAGAAATTGAATATGGCTAAACATTCATTCAAGATTTACCAAAGGTCTTGACTAAGTTCATTTGTTAGCTTTATCCACCATTGTTGTTTTAAAATGGCAGGCTCTATTGCCAGATTTGATAACCAAACGTAAATCATTCTAAATGAAACCAACTTGAATATTACTAATTTGAGAAAATTTTCTTTCATATTCAATACTGAAGAAAACTAGAATTGAATCTTCCATAATCAGGTTCTGCTAATTTCAGCTTTGGAACAACAATGGAAGCTATATAACATAATCAATATGAAAGAAATGTATAATATAACCAACATGAGTTCCTCCCAGTACTGGCCAGAAAGGCTTTTCTTTTTTAATTAACTGTAGCATAACAATTAACATATTAAAAGAATCTAAAGGATATGCATTTCTTTTTTTTTTATGTCCAAAATTGGAAGAAAAAAAATTGTATTAAAAGCATCAGAATAGTTTCAATGTGAGGGCACTGGATCATTAGGTGACTGTATAAAAGAATGTTATTAAAATATTCCAAAAGAAAAAAAATTGTAAGTAATTAATTGGCAGATTGTCTTTCTAGTCTTTGGATAATTTAATTCAATGCTTATTTACTTTCCAGTTGATTATTTACATTAAACAAAACTGCAGCCAAAACAGCATAATTTAACATAAAAAATCCATAAGCACAATACCAGTGTCATTGTTGTTAATTGTGATACTAAATGTCACACACAACATACATATTCTGTTTTTAAGATTTTTCAACACAGTTGAAAAGTGTTTACAGATTTTGTTTGTCCATACCATAATCCATACCATAATTCTCATAAAAATATACAGTATAACTTAAAAAACCCGGCATCATTGGGACAAAAACTATGATAAAATTTTGAAAATTCCAGATTTTTCAAGAAATATCAAAAGTAGTAATTATTACAACAAAAACAGAACTATATTGTTTATGGTATTCTAACCATCATTTAATTCATTATTAAGTGATAATTGTGTAAGAGAAAATTAAATATTAAAAAAACCTTACTTTAATTCATATTTTCAATGTTATAGAAAAAATATCTAATAAGTAGTGAAATTGTTTCTTCTTTGGTAATTAAAAAAACATAGACGCCAATTTTATTTGCTTCAATTTTTTTGTCCATTCCTTAACAAGTTTATTTTATTTTATTTATTTATTTATTTTCAATTTTATACAAATGAAGAATGTACATTTCAGAAATAAAGTCATATTCCCTTAAAGCATATATTAATTCTCCAATCAAACTAATGCATTTTTTTTTTTTTTGTAAAAAATTCCCCTGCCGGTTTTTCATCCTCATCTTTTAAACTATTACTAGCATTATTTGTTGTTCTTTTTAGCATAGCGTCAGCAATCTTGCTGTCCATTAAATTGTTCGTTTTTGATGCACTTTCATCAATGTTTAACCAATCATCTATATCTCTTTTTTCAATGCTTAGTGCATCTACAGACTGTGTATTCAATTAACACATAAACTGCAGCTATTTTACAGAAAATGTGAAAACCTGAAAATTCTTCCTCTTCACTGATGTCGCTGTTGTTGAAAACTCTTTCTGGTCATATATAGTGCCATGCATTCACCAAAGTTGTCCCCTTGCTAAACATCGGTGCAGCTCACAGAAAGTAAATGCTTCAACACAAATAAAAACAACAGACATTCTTTCTTTGCTTTTTAAATTTCGATCTTGAAGTTTTTAATTCATAAAGAATTGATATTTTTCTTCTTCCATAACTTGAAAGTATGATTTTGATGCCGGATTTTTGAAGTTACACTGCACCCCTCATAAATATATTGGATGTCTATGTTATTGAGATTTGCCATGATATGTCGGTATTGAAAAGGGAATTTCTAATATTTTCAGTTCATTTACAAAGGCACTTGAAAGGATTATGCTACAATATATGTAGGATGTTTTATGTATTTTAATGATAGGTGTTAAAAAATGCTTATAGAATAGGATGTGTAAAATATTTCTCATTCATTCACAGGGACACATAAAAAAAAAAAAAAATTGGTTACAATACTACTATTACCTATGAGCAATAATTACTGGAAGTGTGTTTCTAATTACAGTACATGCTTTTTTTTTTTTTTTTTTTTTTTTTTTTGTAAATTCTATAGATGATATACAGGACTTTACAAAAAAATTTCAAGTACATTTCTACTTATTGGTGGAAATTCTTGAAAGAGAATTTTTAATTGTGGTATACGTTTTCTAACTAAACTAATTTTCTCCATACTGTTTAGCATGTATACAAATCTACAGATCATACATAGGAACAGGATTACACAACAAGATTTGTGTATTTTTCCTACCTTAGATAATGGCTGAAATTGGGTTCCAAATAAATTATCCAAATTGTTTACTTAAACATTATTTTCACCTTTAAAATGATGAAGTATAATAGTATTTTCAATGTGCTGAAAAGTGTCCCTAATTAAATAATGAAGTATAGTTATAATATTCTCAATGTGTTGAAAAATGTCCCTAATTATGCTTGATGCATGATTTTTATTATTATTATTATTACTTTTTATTTATTTTGTGGATAATAGAATTTAGTTTTTGTGAAAAAGTACATAAACTAATTGCTATTCCTATGCTTTCCTTGCAATTTTTTGAGAAAAAATGCTACCTCCCATAAATAGAACTGGATGCATTCTATTTCCCAAATTATGGGATTTCTGAGTAAGAAGAATTTGTATTGATGGCCCAATATGAAACCATCCGAAAACAGATAGGCAATATATACATTGAACAATTATGACAAACTAATCTGTTAAAAGGGAATGTTGTTTGATAGTTAAAAACTGAATTTGTAGCGTTACTAAGGTTTATTTATAACTAGTCAAAAACATTAACACTGATTAAAAACAATATTATGTTACATTGTTACTTGTATTTGCTCACTTTTTGAGGATAAAATTATTAACTACAGTAGAACCCTGCTAATTCGGACCCCGTTAATTCGGATCTCTGGATAATCCAGATCGGTCTGGTTCATTTTTTTTTTTTTTTTTCAAGCTTGAGTAGCGATTGGCAAATTTCTATAACATAAATTTATTTCATCCTCGTATTCTGAATAAAAAGCTTTGTTCTGAAATCTTTCCTGAAGAATACCCTTAAGCTTAATACCCTTCCCTTAAGCTTTCTTACTTAAACTTTGTGTTGTAACCTAAATCTATCAAAGGAACAACTAAGTATCATTTAAGTTTGGCAATTCCAATTTTCAGTTTTTTATTTAATCCATTTAGAAATGTCATCAAAAGCTCACTGCACAATAAAGTTTTACATAGAGCATTACAAGAAAGCAAGGTAATGTAGTCCCTTGTATAAACACACTGACCTATAAGGATGGCTTTTCTTTCTTTGTCAGCCCGTCTGTAGCGATCTCAGGATTATTTCCTTGTCTTTGTGACAAAATGCTTCTAAAAATCACATGCGGAAAATTGAAATATAAGGCGGAATAAGCGAAAATGAAAGAGGAATTACGCCTCAAGATTTCATGAGCATGTTCAAACAAATTGATGGTTGCTCAGATGTCGATATCGGCGATGTTAGCAATTGAATGGAAGCAGAAAATAATGAAAGTTATGCCTCACTTACAGATAGCGAAATAATTGCTTTGTGCACAACTGAAAAAAGTGAAAATGAAGATGATACAGAAGAAAGCACCATTATCAATGATGATCAACAAGAACTTATTAGTCATAAACTAAGCAACATCCCATATGGATTAATTAATGGTTTATTTTACACATTATGTGGAGACTACATCCTACGAACTACTTATCCGGATTTTCGATTATCTGGATTGAGTCTGGTCCCAATTAATCGGAATTATTGGGGTTTTACTGTATTTAAATGTTAGGCTTTTTTTTTTATGTTAGAAGGCTGTTAAAATTAGTTTAGAGATAAATAATTTAATAGATTAATTTATCAGGCAAAACATACATTTAGATACCAAATGATAAAAATGCAGGTTAGATTGCATTTCTATCTTTTGGAAAGCACATGTAATTCCTTTGTATTCACTCATGTTTTTTCTTGTATATGTATTTTATCACACTTTTGTGTATTCTCTTTCTCTTGTATTATTACTCACAAAACAAATTTTAAGAGCATTTTGAAAGCTTAAGAAGTTTTGTAAATAGTTAAAAACAAAATGTTTAAAAATATTAATGTATTAAGGTTACCTTTTAGTGTATGCCATGCCTCCTCCATGTAACAAGCACAACTTATAAATGCATAACATATGCACCCAATTTTAAAGTAGAGAATTGAGAAACAAACACAAAAGTATTGTAAGTTAAAGCAGATTTAAACTAAAAGTGAAAAGAGTATATAAAAACAAGCAATAAAATATGATAATTATTAATTAATATAGTACATTTCAATTAATTAGGTAATTGGAACATATCAATCATAACATGATTTCATGATTTGTCCTAATAAAGCAGCCCTGCTAATTACTCCATATAAGTGAATATAAGACACAGAACAACATAACAGAATGGAATGCTAACCTGTCAACTTGATCATCATTTTAACGATCCATATTTTTCTTAAAGACCGTACTTTTCTTAATATTAATAGCAGTTTTAAAAAGTGTTCCTGCCAAACTTTTTATCACTTTCGGTCATCACAATATCTTTTAAAATATTTTTATGAGAAATATTTTACAAATTTTTCATTTTTTTTGTTCAACTTGGGATAAAATAGAATGAAATTAAATAAATATTTTAGTTTTTAAATAAAAAGTATTAATTAGTGAAAAGTGGAAAGAGTACATTAAAACATGCAAACTTCTTTTATAATTATTAATTAACACAGCAGGCACTAATTAATTGAGTAATTAGAACATATCAAATTTGTCCAAAGCAGCTGTTCTAATTATCCCAAATAACTAGATGTATGGTACAGAACTGCATGTAGAATAAAATGTTAACTCCCAATCCATTTATTGCCATGTTTGGATCACCTTTTTCAGTGCAAGCAAGTAACAAAGCCCATACCGTATATTTCTGTGTACAAGATGAGAATTTTTGGGCATTTTTTGTGCTCAAAAGTAGGGAGGTCAGCTTATACATGAGTATAAAAAAATTTTGAAAATTGATACTTTGAAATGAAATAAAAAAGGTGGTAAATACTAAAAAACTTTGATAACAATTGCAAACTTCTATAAAAAACTTCAAAACTCCATTCTTTTACAATCAAAAAAGTTATCATTCCTTGTTTATTATCCAAATCATTATAAGAATTTTCAAGCAACTCATTAAATTTGCTTTCTTTCATTGGTACATCAGTATTAATATTGACAGTGTCTAATTTATTATCATCACAATTGCTCTCTTCATAAAAAATTGCAGCATCTTCAGTTCCATTCATCACATCATTGACATAGCATTTTGATGAAACATCAAACGATCATTTCTTGTGGTAATTCAAACCAAACAGGATATTTGTTTTTTATGGATGAACAAGCCATAACAAAGTCAGCAGTACCCAATTCTGATTTCAGACGATTTTTACTGAATAATCATGTAGTCGGCTTACATATGAATTGGCTTATACACAAAAATATACGGTACTTTTCTTAATACATATGACATTTTCTCAAACTTTTCTGCATACATTTTATAAATTTTGCTTACTTCTACACCTGTTTTTCTTATTTTTGAGAAATGCTTAAGAATTTTTTTTATATTTTTTGAATAAAATTTGGTTTTTAGGATGAAATTGGATAAAATCTGTAGTTTTAAAATAAAAATATAAATTAGTGAAAATTGCAACAATTGCATCATACTTTAAAAAGAAAATCACATTTATAAACATCTACCACACACTTTCCTATTAGAGGAAATCAATGTTTTGCCATAATTTTTCTTTTTAAAATTTATGGCTATTTTGTATTTATGGGTGAACCGCTGCATCAAGTGTAACAGAATAGGGAGTTAGCATTCCATTTTATTGCGGAATTCAATGGTATATGGAGAAGAATCAAATGAACTTACCTAATTTACAGGGTTTTGAATTCATCTGGATGATAAATTTTTAGATGTTGGCGAATATTACTTGTAGTACCATACTTTGAAGAAACAGCAACCTTGCATACTTTACAAATGGCAATATCTGTACTTATTTTTCTCCCATTTTCATCAGCAGGGAGACCAAAGTAACTCCATATGGTACTTGTTGTTCGAGTTTTTGATACCACATGATGATATTTTGGGCAAGAAATACGAGGTTTATAAGTCACTTTCACGCTTTTTCTTACATTATTAATCTAAAGATATCCAAAAAATACATGAAAATGCATCAAAATAGCAATTAAACCAAGTTATACACTGTGTTATCACAAAGTGTATAAACTAAGGCACTAAAGTTAAAGTAAATTTTTAAATAAAAATTACATTGTATAATTGAGTAATTTATGAAGAAATCAAAATTCTGATAAAAGGCTTTTGCAGCCTTGATAATTTCACAGCATTCAATTTCATAACTTGGTACACTAAACAAAAATATTTAAATTCATATTTATGTTTGTTAGGGTTTCAGTCATTTTGTCGATATAACTTTCTAACTCAAATTAAATATAGAAAGACACATAAGAATAAAGAAAAAAAAAAGTTTTTAGTGAAATTAAAAAAATTTAAAGAAGATTCATCTGGATGTGCAAAAAACTTGCTGAACAATACAAAAAAATCTGTGTTTCCATACATTATTATATAAAAAACATCCATTGAAAAATTATACATAACAAAGAAAAAACAAATTTATACATATATTATTGAATAAAGTATTCTTTCCTATCTTTGAAGTTAGCTTTAAAAATGTCTATTTAGGATTTTTTGATTTAAAATAGAAACATGAAAAAGGAGTAAAAAAAAAATTAGCATAATTTAATATAATTTATATAGAAAAGGTCACTAATTATGTTTGATATAATATCACATAGATGGCAATTTATAAGTTAAAGAAAATATCCTTCAGTTGCGAAGAATATCATTAAAAAGGTATAATCTTCCCCCTCAAAAAAAAAAAGAAAAAAAAAAATAGAAATTTTTTTGAATGAAGGTAGTTATTTTATTTTTAAAAGTTAAAGAAAAAGAAAAATTGCCATTCAATTCTGTCTTCTTTCAATATATGTTTTAAAAAATATGTTTTGTCTTCATACAGAAATTATATGAAACTTTAAAAATGCTTAATACGAACACCCAATTTTGGCAGCATCATTTTTTTTTCTGTGAATTTTATCTTCGGATACTAAATAAGAAGTCATTCAGCAAAATAATTTAGCAATTATAAACATTAAAAGTTTAGAACTCTTAATGATATATTCACTTTTAATCATTGCAAAACAAATTGTATTGTGGGTGATTTTTAAACTGTAATTGAAGAAGTGTTTGTTAGAATGAACATAATTTCGGATTTGCATATTTAAACCTTCAAGAAATCCATTTCTGATAAAAATTCACAGCTAACCATTCATTTTCCTTTTTATTTATTTTAACATTTTAGAATTTGAATTTGCTAAAATACACCAATTAAAAAGTATACTATATATAAAACACAAATTAATAAATAATAAATATATAAAATAAATAAAACTGGAAAGTTAAATTATCTTAATTTTATGCTAATGTTTACAGGACAATAATTAACACCAATCTGTAATTTTAGAGTTAAGTTTTCTGTAGGTACATCAGAGTCCTTGCTCTCTTCTCTTCATATAAAAAACTAAAATACTAATTAGGTATTTTAATAAAAGGTTGAAAAAAATTGTTTGCCAAATTAAATCCAGATTTTGAAAAAATATGAGAATTGCAATTTATAAACTTGTTTCACATTTTGATTAGTAGTTTTTGAGTTATACTTAAGAAATTAACCACATTGGAATCTGTTTTGCAATAATTGAAAATGAATTTAAGATTAGGAATCCAAACATTAACACTCTGGGGACAAACAAACCATAAACTTGCCACTTGATGCTCAGGATCCAACTACAGTCGAACCTCGTTAACATGAACCTCAAGGGGAATCAAAATTTTGTTCATGTTAACAGTAATTCATATTATCAGTACCAATTCTTTGTATTCATTTTTTATAGGGGACTGTGAAAACAATTCATGTTAAAAGTGTTCATGTTAACAAAATTTGACTGTATTTATTTTTAATTGTAAAGTTTATTTTATTAAATCAGAGAATTTTTGTGATTTAATCACAGATTTTTTTAAAAATTATTCTATGCAAAATACATAAAAGATAACATAAAATATTTAAAGAAATTTTAACTTACATTAATTCTTAGTGCTTTCAACTGTAAACACAGCCCTTATCATAGAATTAAAAAAACATTGTTATTATGTGGAAAATGAAATGATAATAACAATATATTTTTTAAATTACTATTCTTTGATGAATGCTGTTTTTGCAGTTGAAAGTACTAAGAATTTAACACTAGTATACTCTAATACTAGTAAGTTAACACTCTAATACTAGTAAGTTAACAATTTTAGCATCTTTTAAGAATTTTGCACATAATATAATTTTCAGTTTACCTTTCAAAGATGAATTTAGCATTCCATTCATTCATTTATTTATTTGCTGAGGAATTTTTTTGTTTTGAAAACTAGAGGTAAAAGATTAAAAATTAAGAAAAAGGATCTTGCAACAAAGGGGTTGAACTTTCATAATTCTGAAACTGTCTGACTCAATGATTTCCACTTTTATATTGAAATTAAAATCTACTGTAAAAAAAAAAAATAAATAAATAAATAAATAAATAAATAAAAAATAAGAACCCGACCAGGTTGCGTTGACTATTCTACTATGGACTTGGTTGACATCGCGAATTGTATTGATTAATTTTTTCGGATTGGATTACTTTTTTTGTTCAGGTTCAATATCGATTTAAAAATAATAATAATAAAATAAATAAATAACAAAATTGTAATTTAATGAATTGCAATGATTATTTGGAAAATGATATTTTTATAAACTCAAATTTTAAAGACTTATAAATAAATTCTATATTTCAATTAATAATAAACATCATTTTTAAGATAATTATAACGAGTCATATATTATGTACGCCATGCATTAAACGTTAACATTCCTAGACTGGCAATAAAAAAAACAATAGATTAAAGATAGAAAACTTTAACTGCTTAAAATGTGCACTTTTATTGGATGGAGTTAATCAGACTGACTTCTGAACGCCCCATATTACATACGACATGGATTAAACATTAATATTCCTAGACCCATCACAAACAAATTTTACATAAAATTTCAGTTTTACAATTTTCGGAACTGCAAATTTTTCAACTTTAAAATACCACACATTTTAAATTTTTACACCGTTGCATAGAGAAAAAAATGCATTTTTTAATGAAAATTTTCTGAAATCTCTATCACAATTTTTTGTTAAATTATTAATAAAGTTTTGATTACTTTTTTTTGTTATTGTGGCAACAGAAGTATTTCATTTTTGGACATTAAACTTGGACCAATCAGGAAACGAATAAAATTAAATAAGTTGTGGAATTCAATCAATAAAAAGATTCAGATATACTTTAGATTTCCCAATTCTCTACCGAAAGCAACAACTATTTTTTCCAATTAGTTACAAAAATGTCACAACTGAATAGTTATATAGAAAATTTTAAAGATTGGTACAATTTTTGTACAAAGATGGCCTTTTCAACTTATGTTTAAACATAAATTGAAAGAAAACATAGTTTCCAATCAAACTGCTATTTTCATTTATCTCTGTAACTTTTAGAAATCAAGTAATAATCACTAATCAGTTTTTTTTTCTTCTTTTCTAAAGGGGAGGGGGAGGAGGTATTGTAATTACAATTTAAAATTATGGTAATTATTGTAATCACAATTTTAAACTACAGTGATTAATGAAAAAAAAAATGTCATTTTGAGAACATTTTTGAAATTTAAGTTATTAATTTACAGAAAAACAATAGATTTTAGCAAAAACAATGTTTATTTAACATATGTTAAATAAAATACACATACATTATGTATGGCAAATGCAGAACTGCATACATAAACATATTTAACATTAATGTTGTATATTTTTTTAGTTTAAAGTTTAATACATAGAATAAGATTTTCTTGATTTATTAAAATTGAAAAATGATGCAAGAGATGCATTTGTACATATATATATTTTAAACTTATTATGTATGACATTCTATTTTAAGTTGTAATTAATCTACTCTGTGATATTTTCATAAACTACCTATAAATAATGAAATAAAAACAGAAACTCATGGCTATGTGGTATCTTATAAATATTTTTATTAAATTTAATTTTTAAATCTTTTCGGTCTTTTTTTTTATATGGCAAACTATATTGTCTCCCAGTATAGTTTTCTGCTGATTATATTTGTTTTAAATTATATGATAATAAAGAAAATGAATTTTAATACAATTAGTAATTAATTATCTTAGTTCTCATAACTTGATCTTTTATCAATTATCTTATTTATGCAAATGCATATATACATTACACTTTGAACTACAATGAGGTAGTAAAAATCTTTTAAAATCCCTGAATGGCAACACTGTGTAGCACATAATACTTTTTTGAAAATGTTACAACAATTTCCACAAGTATTAAACTGCTGATCTTTCTTTTTTAGTTTAATTAATCTGAATAAACCCTATTTTGCTTCACTCCTCTGTCTGTTTCAGAGTTTGCTCTCAAAGCTCTAGAGATTTATAAATTTTAATAGCTGAAGATAGCTAAAATTCCAAGACAAATGATAAAACTTTTAAAATGTTTTGAATTTATTTAATGACATCAGACCGTTTCTACAATTTAGATTTAAAAATGGATCCTTAAATCCAATTCTTTTTCACACAGGTTAAAAGGCTCAGTGGTAATATGCTTCCCTGCAATTCAAAGGGTTTCTGGTTTAAAGCTCAGTGTCAAGAGTTTGAAACTTTTTTAGAATAGATTTTATTATTTATATTAAATTTTATAAAATTTTGTATTGTATACTATTATTTTAACACAATCTAACTGATTGGTAAAGTTATCATACAAATTTGAATATTTCCAACTGAGCGAAAAATTGTCCATGCTGGGAATCGAACCCGGATACTTGGCTTAGGCCAATGCTTTGCCTGTTAAGCTAACTGGGCGATAACCGGCTGGGATTTTTTGCTCAGAAAACCTTATTGGCCGTAACATCTGGTCTGTCATTTAGACAGCTCGGCAGAATAAGCCGAAGGTAATAGAACTCCATAGAACTATAAACTCCATAGATCATTCTATGGCGTTCCATTACCTGCGGCTTATTCTGCCGAGTTGTCTAAATGACAGACCAGATGTTACGGCCAATAAGGTTCTCTGAGCAAAAAATCCCAGCCGGTTATCACCTGGTTAGCTCAACAGGTAAAGCATTGGCCTTGTAAGCCAAGTATCCGGGTTCGATTCCTGGCCAGGGCAATTTTTCGTTCAGTTGGAAATATTCAAATTCATTTTGTATTGTATTATATTTTTATTTATTTATTTATTATTATTTTAAAGTTAAACATTGATAAAAAAATATTTTATCTCTCTTTTTTTTTTAATTGTATAATTAAAAAATTTGTTTAAACTTTTGCTAAATTTTTGAAATTTTATATTTCATTGAAACAATGTGTTTTGTTTTGAGAAAATTCAAAATTTTAAATTTTGCTTAAACCCAATAAAATCTTGAGAATTTTCACCATTTTAAATTTCATTTGAGCATTTTTTTTCTTTAGAAATTTTGATCATTATTTAAGATTGTGTTAATTTTTTTAATTAAAAATTTGAAACTTATTTACATAATTTTTTTAAATTTTTAAATAGTTATTATTTTTTATCATTAATTCTTGTTAATGTCTAGTGCTGCCAACTCAGTTTCTTTTTCTTCTTTAACCCTTGTACTACATTTCTTTGTCCATGACTGATTTAATTAAATGAACTTTCAAATATACTACCTCTGACAATAAAGTTCGGTGAATGAATTCAAAACGACCGATCTAGCAGCACTGGGAAAACAAAACGCTGCACTTGCATAGAGGCAAGTGTAGACCATCTTCTCCCACCGTTGTTCAGTTGAGCGTCGTTTATGTTCTGTGTAAGACGTGCTTTACTAAGTGCTTATTCAGTGTGTTGGTTCTTAACTGAGAATAGGAAAATGAACGAATAAAAGATCAGTTTAAAGTTAGGTTTTAAGCTTTGCAAGACACCGAAAGAAATTTATGAGGGATGATGCAAATTTAACGCCTACCATACTCACCAGATCTCAATCCTTCAGAATTCTTACTATTTTCACGAATCAAACTCTCTTTGAAACAGATTTGACCATATTGCTGACATCCAACGAAATGTGACGAAGCTTTTGAACTTCATCCCAAAAGAAAACTTCTCCCGAATTTCCCAGGACTTGTATAGCAGATCTCAGCGGTGCATAGTTATAAAAGAGGACTATTTTGAAGGATAATATAATAACTTTTGTTAATATTTCATCTACATTAATGCTACAGGACTATTCACTGAACTTTATTGTCAGAGGTACTATATATAAATATTTACCATTTTAAAGGTTTTTGTCTTTTTTTTAAGTTAAAATTAAATGATATAAATGTATATTCTTGTCAGATATGCAAACATATGCCTTTACAATTACGTGAAAAGCCATTCTTAAAATTATTTTAATTTGAAAAAAAAAAAAAAGCTTTTTTGTAATTATTTTAATTTTAATGGTTGTGCCATCCATATTCTTGTTGATAATGATTAAAAATGTAACAGATATTGATTAATTATTTGCATTTATTAATTAAAGAATAAAAGTCTGTGTGCGATTTTTGATCACATTTATCCACTTGTTTTGATAAATGAACAGAAATTATTTTGCTTATATATTTGAAGGCAATATATGTCCTCAAGTTGAAGCTTAAAAGGAATGTTGATTTAAAACTTTTTTTTAAAATGCAACTGTAAAGCTGTAACTAAAAGAAAGAAGATGCATTTTCATGTTTAGAATTGTAAGAAATCATATCACAGAAAACTTGCTGACACAATCTTTTTGAAAACTAACATTTTCATAAACCTATTGTTTAATAACAGGTTCAGAAACTTTATAATCATATTGCACGATAATTTTAATTTGCTAATGCTTCTTTAACAAGAGTTTTTTGCCATAAAATCACATGCAGATTTTAAAAAGAACTCCCATGTTAAGAAAAAATTATTATAACAGACATATCATTTGCCAACTATACTTTTACATGTCTAATTTTATAATCTGTTCTTATTTTCTAGAAGCTTTTTTGAGGATTTTCTCCAAATTTCTTTTTTGTTCAAGCGTTCCACTCTCTAACATTTGCGCTAGAGCCTTCTTTTTCTTTTCTTCTTTCTTTTTATAGTAATATTCCCTGTCTTTGGCTCGTTTCATTTCCCACATTTCTGGGGTAAACTTGCTGAAAAATCTCTTTCTTCTTTCACTAGCTTTCTCTCTTTGTCGCAAATAAGCTGCATCCAAATCTTTTATGTGTTTCCCTGATCCCGTTTTCTTCTTAAATTCTTCATTCCAATTTACAGACTCCAGATTTGTATTGAAATTAGGCTGAAAATAAATATTTCTGCTGTACTATAATAATTGATAAGAAATAATTAAGTCTAAATGATTTATAAAAGTACAATTTTCTTACATGGACATTATTCTGGAAATATATGATATCCATTTTGAGAATGTTCATATCAAGAATATCTCTGGACATGCATTTCCAAAACAAATAGTACACATTTCCAGAATAATGTTCATGAAGGAAAATTAACTTTTTTGGGAACATATGTCCAGAAATGTTCTCAAAATGACATGATAAAATAACCACAACAGAGCATAAACCTTAGCTAATTTGGATGCCACCTATAAATAATTAATTATACTATGTTGAATAAAAAAAAACCTTTAAAATTTTATTTTTCCAATGATTAAAATACTATAATTTGTTCTTTTAATGATGCCATATTAATGTACAATTGACCTAAAAGAAAACAACTTATGTTATTTGATGGTTAATAAACCTACATATGTTGACAAGCATGAAATTACAGAATAAAGGTTTATTTCCTTTATTAAGTGACAGAGTTGCTTATTGCTTTCAATTATCATACAAAATATCATTTTATTTATGATAAAAGCACCTCAATCATGAAAAAACATCTATTTTTCATCTAAATTGAGCACAATGCTAAAAGATAAGCTCAAATTAGGTGAAAAAAAAAAAGTTTGGCTCCAATTCGCTTCCCCCTTGTTTAATTGTTGTTCTCTTTCACAGACATTCAATATCTCATTAGACTATAGGCTTTTTTTTGGGCAAAGCATACTCCAACCAAGTCAGATTTCTGGCATGATTTTTCCCAATTATGACAGCTGCCAAAGCTCAGAAGTACTGCACTCCATTCAGGTCAACTGGCATGCAGTCAACAATGTGAGAAATTATAGATTTTCTTTGAAATATTACAAAACCCACTTCAATCATGTAAGATCATTGTGAAGTAAATATGAGCTTAACAACCCATGTGAACATACAACTTTGCTTTTACTTTTGACCATAGTTACTGCTATGCTCCAGAGGATAATTTATAGAATAAATCTTCATTAATTACCACTGCTTAAATTTGAAAAAAAAGAGTTACTTCATGTATATATTAAACTTTAACCACTTAAATAACATCCCCAAGATAAGTTGAGGTTAATAACACTGTTTCCTTATTTCTGCTGCCAGTGAAGTGGTTAAAAAAGGACATATAATAAAACAAACTCTAATAAATGTATTCTAGAAGCACTTGTTAATTGGTAAACTTTCCATTATCTGTTAGTGTCAGAAATGCTAATATAATTTTTAAAAAGATAAAAATACCTTTTATCCTTCAAAAGACAAAATAAAATGCCAGCAATCAATAATGAACTTTAAACAATGGACTTTTGTATTGTATAGATAAAAATCATATATATATATATATACTAGCGGCCCGCCCTCGCTTTGCTTCGGGTAGTCCCGTGTCACTACTGACACTGCAAATTGTTACTACCACTTGATCCCATTAAATTCAACTACTAAAACCATTACTCTCCTTTTAAGTAGTCGGGTAAAAAGTAGCCTGTATGTTAATCTAAGGTGCCAGATAACTCCATACAAAGTTTCATAAAAATCGATCCATCCGTTCTTAAGTTATAGATGGTGTAACTAACGCGACTTTGTTTTATGGATATAGATTATAGCAGCCCGCCCAGGCTTTGTACAGGTATTAAAAAAAATTCAAGTTATAAATTTTTACACACATACTCATACTCTTTTCTTTGTGTTCTGAGTTATTAAAAAAGTGTAAACTTATAAAAGAAAATTCTGATATTAGTATTATTTTTTATTTATTTATAATTCATACACTACATTTTTACTTATTTACTTTTTACATTTTTACCTATTTATATTATTTTTACAACAATTACAGGATGTCTTTATACACAATAAATCTTGTAGGGTTCAACCTGCGATTGTAATGTATAAGCGGAAAAAATGAAATTATTTACGACATTACATTAAAAACCTCAAAAATAACAGTATTTCTCCACTATTTAATGGATGTTATTATACATATAAACCTTCCTCTTGAATCACTCTATCTATTAAAAAAAACCGCATCAAAATCCGTTGCGTAGTTTTAAAGATTTAAGCGCACATAGGGATATAGGGACAGAAAAAGCGACTTTGTTTTATACTATGTAGTGATTAAGTATATTACCATAGTTACTTAGCTTTCAAGTTAATATATATATATATATATATGGGTGATTCTCAAAATAGGGGACAATTTATGTCTTTCGGCATACAAAAAAAATTGAGAGGTTTTCTGTCATGTTTTTATATTTAGATATGTTTGTCTTAATATTATTCATTATTTGCACTCAAGAATTACTCCCTTTTTAGTTAAAAACACCTTAAAATAACAGAATAAATGTTCAAAATGTCATTAGCATGGATGTCCACAGCAGCTGTGCCTTGTATATACTAGCTTTTTCAAGAGTTACTATCATGTTTATAAAATAAAACAAATGTTATTCTTTCTTTAAATTAATCAAGGAGAGGATTTATCCAATAAATTTCTTTTTAAATTATAGTATATAAAAAAAGAATTAAAGTTTGTCCTCCATATTCTATTTTCAAAACAAGGTCATACTATAACAGCTGGTTATTAATCAAAATTTCATTTTCACATATGACAATAGTTTGAAAATATAAAGTTTCTCCATGGCAACAAGTAGCCATTTTATCCCAGCCTGAAAATAGAAGCATGAATTGTATTTTAAGAATAGAAGTTGAATATTAGGGGCGTACATCAATTGTATGTCATTAGAATGGATAATAATTTTCATGTTTATTTTATAATTAAAATTTTTATTTTACTTATTTGCATAGGACTTTTGTGTTTTAAAAAGCCCCAGAAAGGACTATTGCATTGTGATTATATTATGGCTCATAATCTTATTTAAATTAAAATTTTTCATTAGCATGGACAAATATCAGTGTCATTAGCATGGTTTTTCTGTCCATGCTAAAGACTCCTATGTACATAAATGTAACCATTGCTTATATTGTATCTTTTATAAAGTTTAATTTTACATATAAATTTAGGTATTACATTTATTATCCCTAAAATATGCATTAAATCTGTCAGAAAATCACTAAGACAGCTTCTTAGATTGTTAGTGTCAGAATGTTGCTCATGTATACAAAGTTTGCTCTTTGGTATTGTTTTTATTCTCCTTATATGTATATATGTAAAAATAAAAACCATTTGCTGAAAAGGAAGGCTAATAAATATAGAAAAAAAATATTTAAACAGGAAGAAAATAAAAATTTCTTAATATATTTATTCCATGCAATTTGTTTTGCCATTAGAATGGCTCAAAAAATACTAATTTTTTTTTTTAAAGTTAATTTTTAAATATTTAGCTCTGCTGACTACATGTAAAGTATACCTAATACTATATTAACAACACCTATTTTTTTCAGAAATTTTGCTAACAGTAATTTTTTTAAGATTTCACTTTTGAAATTGTCCCCTATTTTGAGAATCACCCATATATGTAATACTACAACTAGCTAAAACACTATCAATATGTACAATACATTTTATTTTCACAGCACTTTAATTTTCAAGATAAAGTTACATTGTATGAAATACAGTTATGTTGTATTTACTTTACAACTTAAAAAAGTCTGTTACTGCTATTTGTTTAAATTAACTTCTTTGTTTCAATTGATTGAACAGATCTTTCTAATTTGCCTACAAAATCTTTTTTTTTTTTTTCTTTTTCTTTTCTTTTTTTTTTTTTTTTTTTTTTTTTTTTTTTAGAAACAGAGAAAAAAACAATAAATAATTATGGCATACTTTTTATTTTCTGTTACATCTGTGGTTTCTAGTGATTTACAGATAACAGAATTTTTCTATAATTTTGCAAGAAATGCTTTAATAACTTTAAGTAGAAGTCTGATGTATTGTTAAGGCAAATTATTGAAAAATTAAGAATTCATACTTCAGGAATTAAAAATAACGTATAAATATGCCAAGCATCAACTACTGGTCCTACAATTATGAAATTTGGAAACATAAGTATTCATAAAGGTAAGACTTTGAAAAATATTTAAAAGTATTCATTTATTTTAACTATGCCAGTGATTAAATAAAAACCCCAAATAAAGCAGGGTTTCTTTTTCTTTTCTTTCTTTTTTTTTCCTAATGTCTGCATGTGTTTCCATCTATGACATATGAATTGCATATTTATTAAATCATTTCAATATTTAAAACACATTTCAATAAAACTTTTCTCTGTCTGCCATACAAAATTCTTTATGGCATCACAGCATTTAAATAATCTTAATGGCACAACATTTGTTCAAGTTGCTTAAACCTCTGATTTATATTCAGACATACATAAAAAAAAGTATTTGGGTAAACACACAATCTTTTTTGAAAGGACATAACTTAGTAAAAATACACATATTTTAAAAAGATCTAAATAAAACTGACACAATGAGAAAGCATAATTAATAGCTGGAGTAATTTTTAATAACAAAATCTTTATTATTTTTATGAAAATTATCTTAAAATAAACAAAACTGCAAATTTTAAATTCATTGAAATGAATTAAAATGCATTGTTAAGGCATGTTTTATTAATAATATGTAAACATAAGATTCTGATCAATATCTTTATTACAAAGGAAAAAATGATCAAGTGTGAATACTACTCGTGCTCAGAGGGTTCCGTACAATAAACATGTGTATTATTAACCCCTTGGGAATGAGCGAATGGCATACATGCCACTTAAAATTCTCAGAATTTTTCACTATTCCCACCAGTTAAGTTTTACTGTAAAATTTACCTTATTTAACTGGAGCATTTTAGCGATTCAAGTACAAAAAAGTTTCTGGGTTAAAGATTAAAAATTAAGAAAAGTGCTCTCAGTGCGAAAGAATTGACTGTATTATTATAAAAAATATCGTTGCTGAAAGAATAATAAAACTTTATAAAAAAAACCAAAAACTATACAAAGTAGGGTTGGTTATAGCTGAATTAGATATTTTATTTTGCAAATTTAAAAACTTTATATTTCGACAACGATGAGACGAGGTTAAATAATTTATGCATCTTGAGACATGTTTCAATATGTCCTCTCGATTGTTATTTTTATTTTTTTTTTTTTTTTTTTCTATTATTACATCATCGGGTGGTTTCTTGGTGAGAATAAAAAATAGTGCATATTTAAACTTATATTGCATTAAATAAGGCAAAAAATTCTTTCAAAAAAAAAACTTGATACTAAAATGGATAGATATATATATATAAATTATGCAACGAAACTTGATTTATGTGAATTACCACAATTTAGCTTTGGAAAGGCCTAGAAAAAGCACCTTTTAATTCTAAGATTTATTTATAAATATGAAGGCAGAATTTAGGCAATGTGTCAGCAGATTATCTAAGTAATCTTCTGATTAACCATACCAATTCATCAAAGTTGAACAAATTTGTATTTCTTAAATTACCTAGATAATGATAATCATATAAAACAACAGCAATATTTGAATGCTTAAATTCATATTCATACAAATTAAGTAATATTATGTGTTACTAATTGAAAAACATGTTATATTTTTCTTAGATAAAGTTATAAATAATAACATATAATAAACAATAATTATAAATTAAATGTACTGACAGTTTGTTGAATCAATCTGGTGTAACAATAAGTGGATTGTAAGTGAAAAATACTGACAATTGTTGAAACATGTATTTATTTTATGATACCTATAGAATGATAAACAGAATAATGCATAGAAATAAATAATCAATTGAATGGTTTAAAATTGTTACAATTAAAGAAATCATTTTTCAAACAAACATAAAATTATACTTAATATTGAACAATCGATTTTGCAAAAGTTCCTTTTTTCTCGCGTCTTTTTTGACAAGATTTGCATAAATCCAGAAATAATTTTACTTGGGCTTGGGTTATGTTTTTATAAAGTTTATGTAATGGTTTGAGCATTCTGTCTCTTCCACCATGCCCAGATGACAAATGAGTCGAATATAATATGTCAAACAGTTCTTCGGCATAGACAAACATTTTTATACTTTTTCGAGTATCTGATACTGGTTCAATAAGTCTTTCACAGCCTTCTATAATCAACACATCATACCTTTCAATTATTCGATAATCTCGAGGTGATTCTTTCTTCTTGGAAATTTTTATCCGTTTTACATCTTTAATTATGGAGTCATACTTCTGTTTTGTCATCAAAGCACTATTGTGCTTTGAATCTTTGCTAAAGAGGCTTGCATAGAAAGTGTTCTTCATTTTACTCTGCAATTCAGTGTCCGCTTGCATTCTTGGAGGTAAAGTTACCTGCAAGAATGCAAGCAAGCAATTTTTTTTAAAAATGAAGAAAACAATTTTTTTCTTTAAATAATGACACAAATTCATACACTGTCAGGCAGAAAAGAATTTGAAAACAAAAGTAGCTATTTTAAGTACACACAGTGAATGCAAATTTAGAAAGTAATGCTTAAAAATAAACAAATAAAACAAAAGAAAGAAAACACAGTATATTTTAAAAACATCAAAATTAACTTAATATTGAACAATCAATTTTGCAAAAGTTCCTTTTTTCTCACGTATTTTTTCACAAGATTTGCATAAACCCCAAAATAATCTTATTTGGGCTCGGGTTATGTTTTTATAAAGTTTATTTAATTATTTGATCATTCTGTCTCTTCCACCATGGCCAGCTGACAAATGAGTAGAATACAATATGTCAAAAAGTTCTTCTCCATAGACAACCATTTTTATACTTTTTCACGTATCTGATAGTGGCTCAATAAGTCTTTCACAGCTTTTTATAACCAATACATCATACCTTTCAATTATTCGATAATCTTGAGATGATTCCTTCTTCTTGGAAATTTTTATCCATTTTACATCTTTAATTATGGAATAGTACTTCTGTTTTGTCATCAAAGCACTATTATGCTTTGAATCTTTGCTAAAGAGGCTTGCATAGAAAGTGTTCTTCATTTTACTTTGCAATTTAGTGTTCACTTGCATTCTTGGAGGTAAAGTTACCTGCAAGAATGCAAGCAAACTATTTTTTTTTTTAAATGAAGAAAACAAATTTTTTCTTTAAATAATACACAGATTCACACAATATCAGACAAAAAAAAAAAAAAAAAAATGAAAACAAAAGTAGTTATTCTAAGTACACACAGACAATGCAAACAATAAAAGTAGTGCTTAAAAATAAACAAATAAAACAAAAGAAAGAAAACACAGTATATTTTTAAAACATCAAAATTAACTTAATATTGAACAATTGGTTTTGAAAAAATTCCTTTTTTCTCACTTATTTTTTGACAAGATTTGCATAAACTCAAAAATAATCTTATTTGGGATCGGGTTATGTTTTTATAAAGTTTATTTAATGATTTGATCATTCTGTCTCTTCCACCATGGCCAGTTGACAAATAAGTAGAATACAATATGTCAAACAGTTCTTCGGCATAGACAAAGATTTTTATATTTTTTTGTGTATCTGATAGTGGCTCAATAAGTCTTTCACAGCCTTCTGTAACCAACACATCATACCTTTCAATTATTCGATAATCTCGAGATGATTCCTTCTTCTTGGAAATTTTTATCCGTTTTACATCTTTAATTATGGAATCATACTTCTGTTTTGTCATCAAAGCACTATTATGTTTCGAATCATGGCTAAAGAGGCTTGCATAGAATGTGTTCTTCATTTTACTCTGCAATTCAGTGTTCACTTGCATTCTTGGAGGTAAAGTTACCTGCAAGAATGCAAGCAAACAATTTTTTTAAAAATAAAGAAAACAAATTTTTTTTTAAATAATGACACAAATTCAAACACTATCAGGCAGAAAAAAATTTGAAAACTAAAGTAGCTATTCGAAGTAAACACAGTCAATGCAAACTATGAAAGTAATGCTTAAAAATAAACAAATAAAACAAAAGAAAGAAAACACAGTACATTTAAAAAAACAGTGTATTTAAAAACTTAAAATTTAAACAGAGACTGCTATTGCCTAATAGTGGCATTAAAAGTAGTTACTTTAGTAGTCAATGATGGAAAATGTAAAAGCCAAAACAACAGCATTGGCACAAAAATGACTGTCAAATGAGTTGCATGTTTATTAGTGCTAGATTATTTATCAATATACCAGTCAAATATTGAGGGTTTTATTTTATTACTATCGCAGTAACAATATGAAAATTCAGACTCTGATGACATATCCCATTGCCAATATCTAATTACAAACTATAAATATAGACCAATAGTTTTTTTTTTTTTCTGTGAATTTAAACTAGAAAATAGCACCGGTTATTTTGTACATATATTGCAACATCCTCTATAATTGTTTCTGTTACACAATTCATGTGTTTTTTTACTGTCCCACTTCATTCAAACAAGAATATCCCAATCCAGTGATTATCTCTTGTTTGCTAAAACTCCAATACATTTTTTATGTTTCTTTTTATTCACTGCAAGTTCCATTTCTGTTTGTTACTAGATAATGCTGTTTTCATATGTGTTTTAAATTTGAAGCTATTATTGTTCTTGACATAGTATAATATATCAAGACACTGATATATTGCAGTAACATTATGTGCTGATTATTTTAGAGTCAACAGTATTGCTCTAACTCAGCAGCTGGAAAGCTTGGCTTTGGAGCAGAAATCGGAGTCTGCTAATGGCAATGTTTTGCTATCTGTTTTTTGCCACATTGGCAAAACCCCTCTGCTTGTTCATTGATTGCTTTTGAGCTGGGCTTCTGAGTCTCTATTGTCTAATATTGTGTAAGCTGAGCTCAATGATCATTTGGATTACCTTTATCTGCTCAGTAGCATTGGAGCAAAAATTTCTTGAATGAATTTAATATATCCTGTCTTGATATTTCATTTTAAAAGATAAATTTATATATATATATATATATAAGTAAATTGCAATTACTATAAAACTATTTTCAAATGTGATTTCAAAACATATTTCAAAGAAAAAAAAAAAAAGTTTCAATATTGTTTTTATGTAGTTAATAAATAATAAGGTTTAAATTGCAAAATTTATTTATTTATTTATTATTACTATTAATGCATTAATGCTTTAGAGAAAGATTGAGAAATAACATTTCTATTGCATCTGCTATCCAATGAAACCTATTTAATTATATTAGGATGACATGTGGCATTAAATCAATTTCAGTTTTTGTATTTGCTTTTGAATTATTTTAATCATTTTAAAAACAGCAATGTCCTATCTTGAGGAATATTTTATTTTATTTTTTGATATTTTCAGTTATATTAGTATTCAATTTTACAAAATTAACTGCCATAAAGTTCTAAAAGTAAGCCCTCCTTTAGTAGACAGGAAATTCGAATGAATTTAATGGGGGCTGATAATTGAAAGTTTTCTGAAAAAGACAAGAGAGGTATTTAGGAAGGTGAGGGTAAATATGAAATTTGTTAAATTTCACAGGATTTATACAATTTTCAAAATAAAATAAAATAATTCTTTTTTAACTCTTTTTTATAGAAGCTAAGTAGTTTCCATTAATATAAATAATAAATTAATGAAAGAGATTTACATAAAAAAGTTGATTTGGATATGAAAGAAATATGAAATAAAATATGAAACTTAATATAACTATTAAAATCTTTATGCATATAAATCAAGAAAAATATTAATACTGTAATATAGAGAGCACATGTCATTCTGATACAGTGATATTAGATAAGAAAGCAGCAACACAGACAATCACCTCATTGAGTTCACTGGGTAAAAAATCAAGAATTAATTAAATCTTCATTTGCTTATTAAAACACAATCTGCGTGCCAAGTCATATCTTGGTGGAAATCATCTAAAATCTCGATTTTAGTGGCTGATTCATAGGTTTACCATTATGTTTTCCAGTCCTCAATGTTTTCATACTTTCTGGTGCAGTAAAGCACAATGATAAATTTACAAGTCAACCACTAAAATCAGATTTTTATGTATTTTCTACCAAGATATGTCTTGGGAGATTGACTGCTTCGTAATATACAAATGGAGATTAAACTAATCCTAAATTTTTATCTACAAACTCAATGAGGTGATTGCCTGTGTTGCTGCTTCCTGGTCTATATGTAAAGAGATTAGATAAAAATAAATTATATAAAATACATTCATTTAGAAGAAATACAAAAAAAAACTTCAGGAATTTCTTGAAAAAAAAAAAAAATCTTGGAATTTTATTACCCAGAATTGCTATAATCACAATGATTCTGGATTAAAGAAGTTACACTAATTATTATTCTGAACATTTTAAATCTGTTATTAAATTAAATAAATGTGATAGAAAGCATGGTTTTCTTTTAGCAATGAAGGCCTCATGAAATCATGGGCAAATGGATCAATGGTTTTGAACCCGTTGATTTCTGGGAACCTCAAAACTTAGTCTGCAATTTTTTTTCCCTAGAATTTTATATCTTTTAATTATTTTTGATCCTGAAATGATTATAATCATCATTTTGAACTTTAAGAAAAGGATGAGGTTAAAAACAAAAAATGTATTTATTTATCTAACTATGCATTTATATGCTCTTATATTTACTCTAACTAGATGGTACCTGTCAAGATTTGACGATAAACATGTTAAAAGATTAATTAGAACCTGTAAATAATGTTTTGAAAACTTGATTTATTTGAATGTTATCTATGTGATTCCAACAGATTCAAAGGGTTTTATGGTTCTGCCAGTTTAACCGACTCAAATAATCACCTGAAAGAATTTAAGCAGGATTTTAAGAATTTTAACAGCGCTTGCTTTTTAGCAGAAGGATAACTAAAATTAATTGAACTGATATTTATTTTGGTGAGTTTTCTCAGTGTTTTGAAAAAATAACAATGTTTAGTACAGTATAGGATCAGTTATCCAACGTCCTGGTATCCGGAACGCTCCGAAAACTGGAATGCAAATCGGTAGCTTTTTTTTTTATTATTATTTTCAATGATGATGCGGACACGCTACAGCGCATAAATTACGCAAAAAATCAGCGACAGGACGCAAAAAATAGCTCTTACGCATCCCAAGGGACCATAATTCCGTCAAAGGATCACGAAAAAACGGCAAATTTTGTTAAAAATCCCGAAATAACGACTAATTTTCGGTAAATTTTATCAAAAGATTCGCGAGAAAATAGATAATTTCGTCACAAAATCCCCCAAAAAGACAGATTTCCCCCAAAAGATCGCGAAAAAATAACAAATATAATCCAAAAAATTCTGACAAAACAACAAATTTTGTCAAAAAATCCCGAAAAATGGCAGATTTCGTCAAAAAATCATGGAAAAATGGCAAAATTCGTTAAAAATCAAGAAAAAATGACGAATTTTCGGCGAATTTTATGAAAAAATTTACGAGAAAATGGGTAATTTCGTCACAAAATCCCCAAAGAAGGCAGATTTCCCCCCAAAAGATTGCAAAAAAATAACAAATATAGTCCAATAATTCACAATATAACGGGAAATTTTGACAAAAGATTAACGAAAAACGGCAAATTTCAACAAAAGATCGCGTAAAACGGCAACTTTCGTCAAAAAACCGCGATTAAAGGCAAATTTCTTCAAAAAATCACGAAAAAAAAGCAATTTTGTCAAAAAAATCACGACAAACAGCAGATTTCGTCAAAAAATCATGGAAAAACGGTAAAATTCGGTAAGAATAAAAAAAAAAAATAACGACTAACTTACAGCAAATTTTTTCACAAGATTCGCGAGAAAATGGGTAATTTCGTCACAAAATCCACAAAGAATTCTCCCCCCCCCCCCCAAAAGATTGCAAAAAAAAATAACAAATATAGTCCAAAAAATCGCGATAAAACGGCAAATTTCGACAAAAGATTTGCGAAAAACGGCAAATTTCAACAAAAGATCGCGAAAAACAGCAACTTTCGTGAAAAAATTGCGATAAAAGGCAAATTTCTTCAGAAGTTCACGAAAGAAACGGCCCATTCTGTAGTAGAATTCTTAGAAATGGATAATGTGTTTGCGGTGTTTTTGCCTCCAAATTGTACATAACATCACTCATCCAACCATTGGATCAAGGGATTCTAAAATCTAAAAACTCACTACAAAAATGACTTCTTTAAAAAATGCTCACAGAGTGCAACAAAGGAATTGGGATAAAAAATTTCCAGAGAATCTTCACAATCAAAGATGCTTTGTGGAGTGCTGCTAAAGCATGGAGGCTGTGGATAAGGATACAATTATCCATGGATGGTGCAATCTGTGGCCATCTGCATTATTTTTTGATGACGAAAATGAGCCCGAGTTTGAAGGCTTCAAGATTTTGAAAGAGAAGCAGATTATTGCTGATCAAATGGCATATGCCAAAGGCTTTAACTGTTCAGAAGCTAAATTGCTTATAAAGAAGCTGTGGAAGATTGTTTAGAAGCCAATGAAAACATTCCTGTCACTAATCACATGACTGACAGTGAGATTTGTGAAATGATGACAAACAATAAATTGATGAAAGTGATGATGAGAAAAACAACCAGCAGAATGAATCAGTTGAAAAGGTATAAAATGAAAAATTAGTATTTTATACCAAACAATTAATTTCAGGCATGCAAGAGAGGAGCTACTTCCATGAGCAGCAAACCATGTCTCTACACAAAATACAAGAACAATTAGTACAAGAGACACACTATAAGCAAAATACTATCATATGTTTGCTAAATCCCAATCAAAAGATTCTGTTTCAAAATCTCAAAATTAAATCTCATATGTATGTATATTTTTTTCGTTTATTATAATTATTTTTTTATTTTGTGTAAATTAATTAATAAATTAAGGTTTTTACAGGTATTAGTATTCATATTTACCTATTAATTTTACTATTTATGAAATTATTTCATGCATTTCTTATACTTACAGTAAAGTGTTCCGAATTACGGAAAAACCCCTTATCCAGAATGCCCTGGGTCCCAAGCATTCTGGATAACGGATCCTATACTGTATTTTCTAATTTTTAAAATCATATTGAAAAGTATTAATTTTATTTTTATCTGTTTCATTTTAAATCCCAAAACTTAAAATTTCATGCTACCAAGTAACTATTTACAATATATTTGAATTATTTGAATTTTTCATAACTTTTCATACATTATTTAATTATTAAACTGTGAGTATCACAAAGTATTTCAATTTTAAATCTTACCATGACTATTTTTCTTTCCCTCTGCTTTCTCTAATTAATTTTTTTTCCTCGGAAAATAATTAATACTTTTCCTTATATGCACACAAACATATATCTTCCTTGTAATGCTCATACAAAATAATAGAAAAATTGTAGATGAGTTTAATATAATTAAAAGATGATTAAACAAAAAATATTTTAGCTTAACTATTTTAAGTTAAAATTGTTAAACTATTTTTAAAATAATTTAGCATACTTCACAATTTTAAAGATTCAGATATTACTTCATAACGGCATTCGAGGATTTAGTTAAAAATCATTTAATATATGGTCTAAATGATGTATAACATTTATTTATTTATATAATTCACGTATATTACAGTTTACAAATGGATTACTTTTTTTAACGCATTGGATTACTTTTTCTTCCAAGCACATAACAGGAAAGTGAAAAATTGCTGCTACTGCATACCGATAAAAAAATGTTTAAGTATTTACATCTTTTAGAAAATCAGAATACATTTTTTTAAATATTGCTAGATGTTAAATTAAATTTTACGACATTTTTACATTTTTTATTTAAGTGTGTTGTATTTATTGTTGTTTATTTATTTATTTATATATATTTTTTAAAGAATGCAATTTGTAAAGATTTATAATAATTTTATTCTTACAAATGTATCTCTAAAGCCCTGAATCAGTAATTGGCTGTTTATATCTAATAATTACTATGTTTTAATTACTTGAAATATTTCAAAAATAAAATTGTTACTTAAAAAATAATTGTTGAGTGTTAAATTTCATTTAATTATAAAGCATCAAAATAATAATAATAACAAAAGAATAAAAATCATATAACTTCCCCTCGTAGTAAAATGAATCATTATTAAAAAAATATATATTTTGCTGAGCGTTGGGATCGAACCCTAGTCCTCTATAAAAGCTCAGAGTATAAATCCGTGCCTTAAACCACTGAGCTAACCAGACTTACTTCGACTCCCCTCTAACTGGAAGGGCTGATAAGTTCAACTTCACGCATGCATAAAGACGAATTTGAGTTGATATTAAAGAAGTCGTCTACTGTTTTATTATATATGATAAATAGAAAAAAAAAAAAGATGAAATTTTTCAACAATACAGAAAGAACAACTCCAGATAAACTAGATCCTAAGTGCAACACACACAGCTCACAGTGTTAACAGGCTTGCTTAATCACTTCCCATTAGTAATGCAAGAATTTAAATTAGAGACAAAACAAATAGAAATTCAAAAATGGATTTTACACCTATTTAACATTAACATATAAATACAAAAATTAAAACATTTATCAGATAAAAATTATTAAATAAATACACTGTAAAACATATAGGTAAAAGCCTTCCCTCTCCCTCCCATTTTCAAAATAAAAAAATAATAAAAAGAATAGTAATAATACATATACTATATATATTAATTATAAAGAAAATTTTTCCACTGAAATTTCATTGATATTTGTAAATTCCCAGACTTTTTCTATATATCTTGAAATTTCCCTTGCTATTTTGAAACTCCCCGACTTTAAGTGATGCTGGGAAATCTGGAGCTGTTATGAAATAATACACTGTTCTGTTAATCATTTCAATCATTAGAGAATTAAGTTTTTAAAAAAGACATAAGAAAAGCAATTTAATTACTTAAATCTGGAAATCGAGGAAGCAATTGCTCTCTGCCCCCACCCCCCTTCCCTCCATGTTTGAACCTTGCTAATGCCATTTTAAAAACAACTAAGCCCTTTATTTAAAAAAAAAAAAAAAAAAAAAAAAGAAGCATGGAATAAAAATGTTATAAAAAATAATCTTACCTCAGAAGAAACAGAAACTTGACTTGCTTGTGGAAGAGCAGATGAATTAATGAAATAATCTAATGTGTAGTCTTCCAAGGTCACGGCTGAATGTTGCAAGTCAGAGGTTGTTTGCTGTAACGAATTACTCTCCATCTCTTCATCATTTGGCTCTGTTTTAACAGCAAATGTCATTTCCACAATACTTCGGTCAGCACTAGACGATTTTTCGACAGAAAGCTGAGGATTTTTGAAAACTTTTCTTAATATTCTGTTTTCCACTTCTTCCCCTAAAAATTCAAGAAATAATTTTTTAAATAATGATTATACAAAAAGAAAAAAAAAGTATATTGTATGGTATTTAATAAGAATATTACTGTAAAAGATATCAAGAAACTTGTTAATGCAAGATTGAAACAGATTTAAATGCTTTCAAAATATTTGATAAGAAAACAATATAGATGTAACAATATCAGAGTTAAAACACAAAGAAATCGTGAAATGACAAAACAATATAATTTATATAACATGTAACTATGTTTATAATTACCAGCCACTCAAATGACAAAGACAACAAAGAAAGATGAAAATGTTTTTCCATTTCCAATTTTAAGCAACCAAGAATGTTACAGTTATTTAATAATCAGATTATCTATCACTGATTATCAGGACTTAATTTAAAAAAAAACAAGCACCAGAGCCCCAATATTCTGCAATACTAACAACAAAATCAGAGAAGTACCAAAGCTGAGCTCTTCAGCGAAAATTAAACCCTGATGATTGAGATAGATTTATTTAAAATTTTATTTGCATTTATTTTATTTATGTTTTTTTTTTTTTTTGGGGGGGGGGGGGCAGTACACATTAAAGCAGCTGGCATTGAGTATAAATTGTTAAACAATACAGTCTATTCTCATTAAGTTGAACTTTAATAGATTTAAAAAAATCTGATTTAATTTTGCATTTATTTTTTTCAGTAATAGGATAAGTAAAGAAACAATTTGCATAAATTACTTTCCCTCTATTTACCAATATTTTAAAATATTTTCCCATCTAAAAAATCAAGATTTTTGAATACTTAAAAATATTTATTTATATTATTATTATTATTCCTACTTTTACAATCTTTCTATATTAATTTTATGAATTACTGCTGACAAACTTGAAATATTGGAAAATTTTGGACAATGACATTACTGGTTTTTGGTATGACAGAGAAATAATTTCTGAAATGACACAGATAAAATGAAAAGTATAAGGGCAAAATTGAAGAATATCAGCAAGAATTAAAAATTAAAAAACACAATAGGCAATCAGCATTGTTTGCACATATGTTAAATCTATGGCAAGAATAAATTCAACTTTCAACATACACAAATATTTAAAGCTATGTTAGAATTTGGTTAATCAAGTTTGAAAAAGGGGAAAACGTGCAGCAAAGTCATTTCTTATTTCAAATGAAAATCGAATTTCAAATTGCTTAAAAGGCACAAATGCCAACCTAGTGAAAAAGTTTCCATGCCTGGATTCAAACCTGGGCCATCATCTCATGCTGGATTTATTTGAGTTTTGTGTTTGCATCAGGTCGGTAGCTCACAGAAATTATTCCATCTTGTGCAGATATTGTAGCCTTGCTAACATGTAGAGCTGTTACAAAGCGCACGTATTCGTTTTTGAGAAACGGGTATTCTTCCTAAAACGAAATACCGAATCGTTATGTTGGAATTTTACTCGTTAGTCGTTAGGCATCAATGTACTCAAAACTAGATGAAACAATCATCATACGTTCCAGTATTTCGTGATTCAAGAACGGAGCCGGTAGTCTGATTGGGAAAGAAGAGTTTGTATTCGGACTTTAGACTGGGAATCAGTTGTTCCCACATACGGTTTTTTCATTTAGTTGTTTCATTATTTTAGCATTTGTTCATTCGCCGAAAATGTGCGGATGGAATTAGAGGGAAGTTTTTGAAGTAACGCAGGAACGAAAATCAGGAAAGTTTTGTGATGCTGAGTGGGAGAAAATATGTTTTTGAGAGCTGCTTAATTTTAGTTTCCGTTATAGGGAGGTTTCGTTGTCTCATGTTTTACTGGTTTCAAAAGTATAGACATCTCTATTAAGATACTCAATTACTATTTTTCTTTTTAATACATACAATAATATACTTACTGAAATGGAATCAAGAGAAAAACATTTTATCTTAGACAGATTTTCCGTCTTATCAAATGAAACTGCATTGTATAATTTTCATGGAAATTTATCTCGGAATTTTCCATTCAAAGCAGGATTCTACTTTCATAGGATGAATTTATTTATTCTTATATTGTAATTGTTTGCATTTTTATTCAAATTTCTGTTACAAAAAAGTTTTGAACAAAATTTCATTATGGGCCTAGGTAATGGTAACTTATTGTAATCTCGTGTACGGTATATAGCTTAGCTTATATATGGTATAGCGATATGTAGATTTGCTGCAATCTTGTGACATTACATTTCATATGAAATATTTTAAACACCCATATTTATAATTTATGAAATTTCAAATCACTGCAGGTATATAAATTTTATTTATATTTAAAAAAATAGTTAAAACTAACGAAACAACTCTCTGAAAATTAGAGAAAACAACGAATGTATATGTACTAGTATTCAGAAAGCGTCCAGGCCGAAGTTTTGTGTTTGGCGCACCCCCCCCCCCCCCTTACACACACACACCATACCATCACCATTTCTCTTTGCAACAGGTGTCACAAAATTATGAAGTTTAAAAACACAAATAAATTCTATTAGATACATGTTTTGCATTTATTTTGGAATTTTAAAAGGATTAATTTTAACAACTAAGTAATATAAAGGAACATTGCATTTACATTTTGGCAAAGGGGATTTTAAAAACACGTGTAGAAAAAAATGTATTTAACACTACAGTAAAACAGTTTGCAATCCCTTTTGAATTCCAAGAAAGAAGCAATATCCTACATTGAAAATGTATATCTTTTTCATACACACACACACAAATTCCAATATGTTTTTATATATATTTTTACAATAAATTAAGAAAGAAATGAGGATGTTGGTATAAATTTGGCGCCCCCTCTATATCCACGCCTGGGGCGACCGCCTCCTTCGCCCTCCCCACTTTGCACGGCCCTGCTAGTATTTGTGATTACTTTTGTTTTCTAAAGAATAACAAAAGCATTATATGCAAAAGCGGATCTCGTCCTCAATTTAGATTTGGGGGGGGGGGGGGTCACATCACTTCATGATCTATTATTATATTGAAAGTTATTCTTAAAATGAAAGTGACTATTTTTCTGATACTTTAATTCATTTTTATTTGTAAATAGAAGAATTGTCCATTAGTACTCTTAAAAATATATGATTTACAGATTCCATTCAGACATCAAGCAATTGAAACGTTTCTTATTTTTTTATAACTACAAAAAATGATTCATAAATGTTCTTAAGATAGCATTTTACATAATTTTTTTACATATAGATGGCAGCACATGACAAGCACAGCAGTAACTAACTCTTTCAAAAACTGCTATGTACGGAACGTAATACCAGTTGTTGCATTTTGTAGTATGTACAATGGTCATTGATACTTGTTTTCTGAACAGCTACGAAAATAACGAGTAACTTAACGAATATTTTCTAACGGGTAGAGAGATCGAAAATAATGATACCATACGGGTATTCATTTTGTCGTTATTTTTACAGCACTACTAACATGTAATAGTGAGAAGTTCCAGGATGGAGTGGTTCCATGTGGTTTAGTTGAAAAAATATGCTGCTCTATAATGATGGCCCAAGTTTGAGCTCAGGCATGGAAACTTTTTCACTAGGTTGGCATTTGTGCATCTTAAGCAATTTGAAATTTGATTTTCACTTGAAATACTGTACACAAAATGAATTTCTCTCCAGAAAAATTTCATATTAATATATTCAATTGATGCTGGATTTATTTGAGTTTTGTGTTTGCCCCATGTTGATAGCTCACAGAAATTATTCCATATTCTGCTGCATTTGTAGCTTTGCCAACATGTAATAGTGAGAAATTCCAGGCTAGGTATCGTTACATGTGATTTAGTCGGTAGAACATCAGTGTGCTATACAGGTGGGCCAGGTTCGAGTGCAGACATGGGAACTTTTTCATTAGATTGGCATTTGTGCCTCTTAAACAATTTGAAGTTTGATTTTCATTTGAAATATTGTATGCAAAGCAAATTTCTCTCTGGGAAAATTTCCCAGTGTTAAAGCAATTTCTTTAAATATTAGCAGATGATGTCACAACAAATAACTGGATCATATTCTTCTTGAATTAAGTTCTCCAGAATATTACAAAAATCTTAAATTCTAGCACAATTAATACCCTAACTAAAATGGTAAACATAATGATTTTCAATATCTGAATTATGATAATTCAGAACATACTAATAACAATCAGTGAGGAATTAATAGATGTTTGAAGAAAATTAAAGTCAAAGATTTGAATAGATCTGTATATTTAAATTCTCAAAGATGTCACCCATCTCTCCCATATACCCTCAACATTTCAAATACCTTAAATTCAAGATAAGAATTTGAGTGATGACAATTTAAATATTGAGTACATTATGCTTACTATAAACCAATTATTTCATTTAAAAAGAAATCAGAAGTATTTTTTTAAAAAATGAAGTCTTACATATTAGTTTAGTATTTCAATAAATGTTTACTTATATTCCAAAAAACTGAAAGTATGTGATAAAATTTCGAATTTTAAAAATATTTTTCAATTCCAGTATAATGTTTTGCTAGTATAGCTAGGACTTGAACTTAATATGATTCTCGATTAAATTACATACACAGCTAATCAACATATTTCATCATAAAATGAATATTTCAAAATGCTGAACAAAATTTATCATTTTTTATGAATATATTACTAAACAAGACAGTTTTTTTCATAATTATTTAAATGGTTCAAAAATTTCTGAAATATCGGTATGAGAATTATGAAGAACTGTATGTAACAGAAGTCCTTTTACATTAAAATCCAAAATCTTGTAGAAAACTAAATAATTTTTTTCAACTGTCTTTTTTTTTTCTTCAAATTGTTATTTTTTATTTATAATGAAAAATAAACTAGTCAGATGTGACAATCCCAAAACTTTCTTATATGTTATGCATGTTAATACTTTCTGAAAAATGCACATAGCAGCGCCACTGGTTGGGTGTTTAAACCAAAATCTAATCAGCAACAACCCATGTCAATTTATAACTGAATCTAAAGTTTGACGAAAATCTGCATTAGTTTTTGAGATAGAGCTATTGCAAAATCTTTTTTAAAAACTGCATAATAGCACCACATATTGTGTGATGCACACCGAAAACTAATCAAGATTAATTTTTTATCATGTACTAACTGAATATGAAGTTTGATGAAAATTCATGAATTAGTTCTTGAGAAACATTTATTGCTAAATCGAAAAAAATACAGCATAGTACTGTCTGTTGGGCGATTTATAATAAAAAATTAAACAACCCTAATCTATATCAGAGACTACCTGAGTCTAAAGTTTTAGAAAATTCTGTGCTTAATTCTTGAAATAGAGCTATTGCCATAATCATGAATAATGCACCATGGCAGTGCCAGCTAGTGAGTGATATGCACCAAAATGTAATCAGCATTGTGTTATATCACGTACTAAGTATAAAGTTTTATGAAAATCCATGCAATAGTTCTTGAGATATTGCTAAATTGGAAATTGTTAATAATGCAGCATAGCAGCACCACCTGTTGAGTGACATACACCAAAAACTAATTAGTTCTAGTTTATATCAAGGTAAAACAGAATCTAAATTTTTGTGAAATTCTGTGCATTAATTCTTGAGATAGAACAATCACAAAATTTTTGTTACATAAGGAAAGACAGACAGACATTTTGTAAAAGCATGTTTTTCAGTTTCTCTGACCCCTAAAACGAGTAAATCCATCAAAAACCAGATTTCAAAAATTTTCATGAATCCATTACTTTTTTTTGTTAATATAAAAGAAAGTTAAAATAAGTAACTGCAAAAATATTTTTATTTATATTTAAAACAATCTTCTTAGAGTAACATATGTTTATTTATTTTATAATAGTAGTTATTTATTTCATTCAGAGTAATTTTAACTATAGCTTAACACCAGTATAATTAGAAAATGCATCTGTAGAGTCAGCATGATTAATCAGTTTTTTTTTTTTTTTTTTTTTTTTTTTTTTTTTTTTTTTTTTTTTTAATATATATACTCTTGATCACTTGTGTCAGATAATTAAAAGACTGCTAAGTATGAAAATTTAAATTTATAACTTTTATGTGTTTTAGACATGCAAACAATTACAAATTCTTAATAAATGCTATGATTTAATTAATAATTACAGTGAATATTGTATGGTTATCAAAAATCAAAAGTCTTAATGAGAAGAAGACTTTTACTTGGCATTTTAGAGTAAAAATCACAATGACTTGATATTTAAAAATTCCCAGTTATTAACAAAATGTTACTCATAAAATTTTATCCAAGTATGACAATAGCATAAAATATTAGGTAATAAAGAAAATAAATAAATATTATTTGTAAGCTTTTATCCAACTATGTCAATAACATACACTATAGAGTACAGGAAAAAATAAAAGCATAAAATATATAAAATTGGATTTAAAAGATTTAAATCCAATAGGATTTTTTTTAAATATATGCTAAAAAAATTAGAATAATATTTTAAAACATTATTCTATTGAAAATTGCTTCTTTTCTTCTCTCTTCAAATGCCAATTCATTAAAACAATTTTCAGCAAGTCATAATTACCTGCAAATAATTTTAAAAGAACATTAAAAAACAGCACTAATAATCCATAAAAATGTATAAACTATTTTTTATAATACAATTTTCAACAAATACACATAAATGCAACACACTGAAATAAGAAAATTTAGACATTATTACACTCAATTAATATTATTTTATAATATGTAGATTCTAAGCAGTGTCTGATATTCACATTGGCTCTAAGGCCCAGAGATATCAAAATAATAATTTTCTTGTTATTAACATAATAATATTTTCAGCTATATAAATCAATGGACAGTTCTTGTAAAATAAGCTGTGAGAAGTTGCAACTATTATTTGTGACACGAGAGAAAGAATAAGCACAGCAGCAAAATTGAACATTTTAATCCTTGCAGATTAATCTAATGATTTAAAAAGAAACTGTTTTTGAAAAATAGCTAAAATTTACTTTAAGTTTCTAGATTTATGGTATTTTGTTTGTTTTCCTTTAATATATCTTACTTTATAAATGCAAATTTTGCTTATTTTATGAATTATTTCTTGTGTAGCAGGCTTAGCCAACTAGCATTGTCATATTGCAGATATATTCTACTTTGTACCAGATTGGCATAGAAAATTCTGCTTCTCAGTTTGTAATCTCCACAGTCTGCCATGAGAACCATCAGAAACCTGCTTTTCGTTATGCTTGTCCAGCATACTAACACTAATATCATGTGGAAATAACACAGAAATAGTTTGCCTTAGGGCCCTTTCTTAACTCAGGCCGTGATTCTGAGTATCATAACTTTCAGTTGAGAATTGAAATTTGTAAAACTAAAACAATACATTTTAAGCTAAAATTTAAAAAACATGGCATATTATTATGTATATATATAATATATATATTTCTTTTATATGTTTATATATGTAAAAAGATATTTCATTTTTCATTTGTTAACAGCTAAAGTAAAAAACAAAGAAAAAAAAATTGTTTTTCTTCTCTATATCTAGAAGTTTATTGATTTTAATAAATCAATAGTCAGTACATGTAGTTATTCGAGAAAAAAAAAAAAAAAAAACCACCAATTATAAAGCCAAATATATAAAAATTTTGGACAAAAGAATGCTTAGAATGATTGTCATTATATCATGGATACTAAATTTTTGCTATACAATGTTTTAAATAAAACCTGTTTGATTTTTTTCAATAATTTATCTTTTTTTTTTTTTGCAATTACTTGTATATTATTTTTATTTTATGGAATTTTGTACATATGTTTAAAAAATATAAGATTTTCCTTCATCTTTTTACAATTTTGAAATACAGTGCCAGCAAAAAAAATCTTGACACTTGCAATTTTAGACATTTTGTTAAATATCTAGAAATATACATAATTAATTATTCTGCAACTGCAGGTGCGTAAACAAAATAGTATAGGTCATATATTTTTGCGAAGATTTTTTTCCCGAAATACCATAAAGGACCGTCAGTAAATTGAAAAAGAACAAAGATCTTTTGGATAATCCTGTCAAAACTATTGTAGCAAAAGCATTCAAACTGCAGATTATGATTAAGTGGCTAATTCTAATAAATTATAAATTAATTTTAAAAAGTATTTTTAATATTTAAAAATCAAGGTATTTTTTTATACATGAGAATGAATTAGTTTTTGTGATTACTTGGAACTTGAAACATTCATAATTTAAAATTTAAATACTTTAATCTAACGAGCCATTTTTAGTCAATGAATGGATATTTGAAAAATGTCTGAATCATGACCAACTAGATATATAATGGCCAACGCATTTCGCTAAAAACCGGGGAAAAAGTGAAGCTGGATTCAGCTCTGAACCCTGAACCAATTTATTGGACCACATGGTGCAAACCCTGCCCAAATTAGCACTGAATAAGCTGATTTCTGTTCTATGCACATGGTCTTTGTTTTTGGTTCAGGGTTTTCATGATTGGTCAGAATAACTTAGGCAGGATATCAAAGTCCTCTGGCAGGAGGATTCAAACATCAATCTCAAAAAGATGGGCGGTATAGATCTAGTTAGCCATGGTCTGAATTACAATAAAAAAACATCAGTTTTTGTTGTTAGGCAACAAATAAAAGAAAGACAAAATAATAAAATATATACATTTAAAATAAAAAAAATATTCTGAAACAAAATATTTTATATTATTGGAACACATGCATAAACAATCACCAAAATTTACAGAAATAATTAAAATTATCTGACAAATGCATAGACAAAATTTCAAAATAATAAGAATAATTTAAGATCCATATTTGGAAATTTTAGTATTCATAATTTACCATTTAAATCCATTAATCAAAAGAGCCATTTTTTTCAACGAATGAAAAATTGAAAATTCTTTGATTTGCCATAGGAAAGCATTATGGTTCAAAATAAAATGTTCTGTATTTTCCAAACAAAAAAACGAATCACAGACTTGTATTAAAGCAAAAACTTTCTGCGCATGTAAATATTGAGTCAAAAACTTTCTGCAAGTAAATGTACAATAAAATTATGTGTTATATTATTCTGAGTTGGATGAATTTCGCATTTTTTATGCGATTCCTGGATGTAATTCGCATTTTTAGAGCGATATGTCGACGAAATGCGTGTTTTTAATTCAAATCATGGACGAAATTCATGTTTTTGACACAATTCATAGACGAAATTTGCATTTTTTTTGCAAATCATACACTAAATTGGCATACTTTGCACGATTCGAAAAATTCAGAAAATTCGAAAATCCACCCTGCCTTTAATTGTGTGCTAACAGTACATTCGTATACACAAAATTGGGGGAATATTTTTAATTTTTTGATACTAAAAAAAGTTACAAAAATAAAAATTGTTTTTTTTTTCCTAAAATTTTCTGCAAAATTAATAAAATTTTCTGCACACGTGTGTCTATATTGTGCAACTCTGACGAACCATAACAAAAAACTATACAGCTAAATATGGATTCCTCATGAATGTGATTATTTAATTTCAAGGAAATCAGATGCTTTTTTACAGCAGTTATCGCAGAACAGACAGACAGACGGAAACCAAAAAATTTCGAGTCTCCGAATTTAGCCTTCACTGACATTTATTTTCTTTTTAAAATAATAAAAAATAATATTAAAATATGCATTAACTGATATTTAAAAACAAAGTTTTCAGAAAATTGGCATAAAAAAACCAAATTGAACCAAACCCGGCACATATATGACAGCTGTACCTAAATCTGACACGAGAAAGGGCTATCTAAATCTTAGATACGATAAAATTTGTCTTTAATTGTCTAAAACAAATTGGACATATTGTAATAGACATCGTTAGAATTTGATATTATAGCGATGAACGATGAAAAAAAATTTATGCCAATTTTAAATGGATGAAAATTTTCTACCAAAGTTACAACATCGTCACCAAAAAAACTTCATTTTTGCAGCCAACTACTTGATTTTACAACAATTGTTGAAAAATGATAATTTAAATTTTTATAAAACATGAAAAATAATAAGATATGCTTGACATGTAATCGCATTCATATAAAAAAGTTTATTTTTATTATGATAATCGACATTCTTCACCTTCTTATACAGATATTTTCAATAATGTGTTTTTTATGTACTCAAACAAATGCTTTAGGAAATGGGTCATTCCATGTCAGATCACCCAGACCATGGCACCCACCATCACCAATTTTAATAAAATTCAGTGAATTTGTAGAATTTCTAATGCTGATTCCAAAAACATCAATTATATTGAAATTGATCAAACGGTTTGTGAGTTATGAGCTTTTAAATAGCTCCCAAGATGGCCGACTTGCCGCCATTTTGAATAGCACATGTGACAACAAAAAAGTCCATAACTTCTTTCAGGTTTAAGCTAGAGCTTTCAAATTTTTTTTGTTTTGTTCAGAATAAAGTAAACTTTCATTTAAACAGATTTTTGTGAACCTCATTTTATAAAAATGCTGTCAAAAATGACTTTTTGTCATTTTTTTAAGTAAAAAAAGGGGCAACTTCAATGGCTGATTTCCCCCAATGTACCCCCTTCAATTTTCATCTAATTGCATAAATAAGCAACTCAAAGTGTGTTTTGATGACTAATAAAAAAAACTTAATGGGCAGTTCACAGGTTTTTATTTAAAAAAATAAATTCAATTTTACTGACTTTCCTCAATAACAGAAAACGCAAGATAATGTGTTGACATTTCTTTTATTACCAGAAATATTTATGCATCCAAAAGTTTGATAAGGTTTTATGTTACTTAAATATGTATGTTTAATGTGGCTAAAATAGGGGAATCCCCTATAAAAAAGGAAATTAATAGGAATGCCAATAATGGATTTTTGCAAGACATAGAAGTACTTTCCTGACAAATTGAAATCTACAGCAGAGTTTCAATAAATTATAAGTAAAAAAGAAATGATAGAAAAAACTCTACAAATAGGTACATTATATAACAAAATCATACTTGTATATAATAAAAAATGTGATAAAATTAAAACTCTTAAATAAAAAATACAGTAAGTAAAAGTTACACTAGTCTACATATCAGATGATTAAGAACCAATACACCCCTTTAAAGTATTTTTCTATGCTAATTTCACAACTGTTCTTAGTTTTCTTCTATCACATATAGTTTGTTTGCGATCAACCAGAGGTGATTTCTAAGATTCATTGCCGAGAACAAGCATCATGTAATCGTCACAGATAATGTAAATGTATACTTGTTGTGGATGTTTGCGAACTTATCTAACGACTTTTAGAATACAATCTGATTGTATTCAGCATGAGATAGACAAATGGTTTAACAGTGACTTCATATGTACATTAATATTATTGGCACAAAAAGCTGTGTATACAAAAATGCCTTGCTTTCTATGTGAACGGGACAGTTCGGCAAAGCAAAATCATTGGATTTTCTGATTCGTTTTTAAATCCATTTTTGCTCACAAACACAATTTAAATTCAAATGGCAGGTTCTATATATATATATATATATAAGGCATACTATATTTAAAAAAAATGCTGTCAAAGTGGGCATTTTGAATTGAATTTAAGCGATAGTACTGGAAATGGAAAAAATGGCCATACTGAGAAAATAATTGTTGTAAATCAAGATCTAATTCATTGAACAAAAAATAAAAACACAGGTTGCAAGGCTGCCACAGGCAATTATTTTTTAATTCTAACTGGCACCAACCACTTTCTTAAAAATGAAATCCATAATAGATGCTTTGATAACATTTGCAAGTAAAATATACTTCAAATTTTATATTAGAAAAATACTGGTGCACACAGAATATAAAAATAGTTGCCAGTAGCAGCCCTGAGGTCGCTTATAAATCTCTGAAAAAAAAAAAAAAAAATCACATCAACAAGTATAATGTTTTTACTTTTAAAAATGAATCTGAAAATGTGTTAGAAAATTTTGAGTTGTTGAGGGTACGAAAATATTTTTTTATATGCACTGCCTTAATATGATTCTGACAAAACCAGTTCTTACAGAAAATTTAAATTTTAAAAACAGCCAGATAAAATTGTTAAACTAGGTTTATATCTAAATTTGATTTAGTTTTTGGTTTTTGTTACTGAAACAAGTACAGTAAACTATCTCAAATCCGAAACCCCAAAATCCACAACTCTAAAAAATCTGCATATAATTTACGGATGTAAATAATGAAACATTCAGTTCAGATATAGGGACAAAATTTGACTTTTATATTTTTATATCAATTCCATTTTATTTTAATTTGTAACTTTTGTTAATAGTACTGAATTCATGTTTTTTTTTCCCCAAGAAGGAAAAGAAATATATTCTGAAAAAATTCAGATTTTTCTTATATATCATTGGTAATCACAATCTTCTTATCAAATATATTTATGTATTAATCAAGCTTTTTTGATTATTAAATCTAAATCTGGCTGAACCTGAAAAAAAAAACTTCTTTATTTTATGATTTTGTTGAGAATTAGTAATGTATCTTTATGAGGTACATTAGTAACTACATTGAATAATTTAGGAAAGATATATTTCATGTTTATAATGAATATTTAATCATATATTATTGATTATTAACTTGATCCTTACTTTTAATATTTTAATCACTTTGAAAATTATCTACATTTTTATTATTTTAATTTATTACTTATTTTAATATTTATTATATTGTAAAGCATTCATTTTAGTTTTGATTGCATTATTAATTGCATTCAAATTCTTGTTTTAAAAAAAAGTAAACAAAGTAATGACCGGAAATCGGCAAAATTCTAAAATCCACAAAACTTCTGGTTCCAAGCTGTGCAGATTTGAGAGAGTCTACTGTATTTAACTTCAAAATTTACATCTGCATGTTGGCAGGAATTTTTAAAAATTACCTTTACTTTAAATTATTATTGATGTAGATATATTTTTAATAGCATGCGTTTATTGTGTATGTGATATGTTATTTTGCATTAATTTAAAGTACCGTAATATTTATTTAAGAGTTGCAATTTTATTGTATTTTGTATAACAAAAGTATGATTTTGTCATAAAATTCAACTATTTGTAGAACTTTTTCCATCATTTCCTTTTTATTCATAATTTACTGAGACTGCAATAGATTTCAATTTGTCCGATTGTAAGAATCCATTATTGGTATTCCTATTTATTCCTATGGGATTCCCATTTTTTAGGCACATTAAATACATATATTTATGTAACATTAAACCTTATCAAACTTTTAGATGTAAATATGTATGATATTTCTGGTAATAAAAGAAATATCAATATTATCTTGTGTTTTCTGTTATTGTGAAAAGTCAGTAAATTTGAATTTATTTTTTTAAATAAAAACCTGTGAACCGCCCATTAAGTTTTTTTATTAGTCATCAAAACACACTTTGAGTTGCTTATTTATGCAATTAGATGAAAATTGAAGGGGGTACATTGGGGGAAATCAGCCATTGAAGTTGCCCCTTTTTTTACTTAAAAAAATGACAAAAAGTCATTTTTTGACAGCACTTTTATAAAATGAGGTTCACAAAAATCTGTTTAAATGAAAGTTTACTTTATTCTGAACAAAACAAAAAAAATTTGAAAGCTCTAGCTTAAACCTGAAAGAAGTTATGGACTATTTTGTTGTCACATGTGCTATTCAAAATGGCGGCAAATCAGCCATCTTGGGAGCTATTTAAAAACTCATAACTCATAAACCGTTTGATCAATTTCAATATAATTGATATTTTTGGAATCAGCATTAGAAATTCTACAAATCCACAGAATTTTAACTAAATTGGTGATGGTGGGTGTCATTTTTGGAAAAATCTGGGTGATTTGACATGGAATGGCCCAAATGTAAAAAAGCTATTCACAAAAACAAGACCCTGAAAGTGGACAGACGTCTGCTTCTTTTCTTTTTTTTCCCCTGAGTAGAAAATGGTTTTCAAAGCAAAAAACAAATGAAAATTATTAAAAAACTAATTTTCACAGTAGAAATGGCAACATAGAACAATGAACATGAAGAAAAACAATAAGAACAAATAATTTCACTTCAGATAAAAAAAAATTCAAATATTTGCGTTTACAGATAATAACATAATTTCATTCAGAAGACTGTTTACAACAATGAATCTGTGGAATACATTTGATGGCATTTTTCATGTTTAGTATCATATGTATATTTAAAAATTGAAAGAGGGCAGTGTAGTCACAGAACAGTATCTTTGAAACATTGTCTGAAAGTATGCTTCCTGAACAAAGGTCAAATCACATTATCAGTAGCACCAACTTTTGTAAAATATTAGGTGGGCTTAAAGTTTTTTCAGTAGAATAACATACAAGTTTTCCTTCTTACTGCATGTGTGTGTAGTGAAGTGTGGAAAGTGAATGAACAAAAAGGATAGTTGAAAGTCAAATTAGGGTTTTTCAAGGTAAAATATAAAATCATTATAATTTAATTAAATACTATTAACAATCTTCTATTGACAATGTTCTTCCTTATAAATACATTAATATTTATTATACATAGCACAAACATTTTTAACTTTTAAATAAATAATTATGATTAAAAAATATTAAATTGCTGGCCATTAAGTATTAAGTAAAGTGAACTTAAAAGACATAGATGTCATAAATGCACCACATTTGCACATGCTTTTTTTACCTGGGAATTTGGTGATTTTCTTTTCTTAACATAAATTGCATTCAATGACAGCATGTAATTTTTATTGCAATATAAAAATAAAATAACATGAAAAACTGAAAAGATTCTAGTATTTTAAAAATGGAAATAAAAATAAGTAAATTATAATTTGATATAATTCATTATTGATATAGTATATAATAAAAATAATTTAAAGAATTACAAAGAAAAATAACACTTAATAAACATGAATTCAATAAAAAAGGAAACAATAAATAAACAGTTACAAATAATAAACTTAATAAGTAATAAAACACTAAATATAATTTTCACAATGAATCGTAAATATTAAGCCATATTGAATGCATGCTTTTGCTTTATTTAAACAACACATTTTACTGAGATCTTTTATTTTTTCCATTTTACTTCCCTAAGAATCGTTATAAACTTAGTAAACAGATCTTCTCCATCTCCATGGCATAGAGTTGCAATGCCAAATCGGCAGAGAAAAAAAGCATGTGCAAATGTGATGTGTATATGACACCTGTGCCAATTAAAATTCAATGTAGATCTGACACAAAATATGCAAGAAATGTGTCTTTGAGAGAAATTTAAAGATGCATCCTCTATAGAAGTTTTCAGCATTTCTGTAAGTCTAATTGATGCCCTTACTATTTTCTAAATAAAATTATTTTGAGAACGCCAATAAAATCAAATTTTATATCTGCGATTAAATAAAAAAATAAAACAATGGAAATTGTGTGAGCGCAGCGATCAGATTATTGGGCAGACTTGTACCCCATGGGCACATATAAGTTGACGCCACTGCCAACATTATAATGGTTTTAATATAATCAGCTTTCTTCGTAGTAAAATGATGAAACCGAAGGGCAAATTTTGAAGTCACTATTGCAGTGTTTCTACTGAAACAGATGCACATGCCTCACACATGAATTGTTCAAACTGTTCTAACATTTGAAGAGTTCTTAGAATAAATAGTTTCTTTCAAGTAGCCTCACAAGAAGACATATGAATTGAGATCCAGAGAATATGGAGGCTTATCCATAATAATCCCATCAGTGGTATATTCAGTAGAATAAAAACATATTGTTCCAAGGAATACAACATCAAGTTCTTTAATTTCCATATAATAACTGATTTGCTATAATTTCCTTACATGTGTCTGCAATGAAACAGATTCACAAATGAACTTTCTGTATTTCAGAGTACGGAAGAATGGAGTGGAGTGAGAGGAATGGGACAAGAGGTTTTTTCTCTTTATGTAATATTCTAAACATTTCATCGATCACACGCAAGTGGCAACCCAATCTTCATTTAAAAAAAAATAGTTTATTTGTATATGCTTGCAATTGTATGAAGGAAAAGATTGTTTCAAGAATCAAAAGTACATTTGCTCCATACACTTTCTTATGCTTTCTGTATATTAATGACTTGTTTATTCATAGAAGTAATAGTTTCCCTATTTATGGAACATTATACTGTATATTATTTATAATTAAAATTAAGTCTAAAAACAACATTTTTGTTTATATAAGAAGTTTAACACAAAACAAGTGGGGAGTGGGGAGGAATGGGACATGTCCTATGTCCAATTCCTTTTTTTTTTAATAAGATGAATGTAAATTGCTAACATGCAGAAATTTTTAGAGGATTATATATTAATTATATTACAACATTGATAATATTTCATTTACTTCAAAATATAAATAAATTGATTGTGATATTTTTAATGCCATCTATGACTGACAATATTGAATTTCCATTCCAGTTATGAAGATGATGGAATTTTATATTGTAACTTATACATTATCAACCTACAATCCTTGTTTGATTGTACACCTAGTTGACACTAGACTATTTGTGCCTTATAGTTATAGCTTTGTTTTATTGCTGTCCCATATCTTTCACCTTTCTGATTCTTACGTTTCGCAGTTATGTCATTTCAAAGATAGAGAGTCATTTCTGAAACTCCCTGTATTAAATTTTTCATGTGATAATGACTTTTGATAATTCGTAATTCTCTTGTTTGACAGTTCTTAAAAACAAAAAAGGCTGGTACTAAAACACAATTCATTCCGAAATTAAATTAGAATTTAGATCTCTTACTTGAATCTTAATAATTTCTTTTATAATTGCCATTTCTGTAAAAAAGAAGGTAATAGTCAAGTTTTCTTCAATATATGTTTGAAGTTTGTCATTCAAAGCACACGTTTGAAAACAGCCTAACTACATAATAGCTTGAGGTCATAAAACGTCATATTTAAGTTTTATTAATGAAATTCCTTGCCATTTACAGATGAGAGGAATAGGTTAATCATTGAAAATCCTCATACAATATGCTAGATCTCTTAAGCAAATTACGCAGCACATATTAGTTTTGACATAGAACAAAAAATCGATTTTGAGCTGCAATACTCAATAACAAAACATTTTAGAGGGATTTAATTTTCTTTTTTTATCGATACACCGAAGATTTCATGGTAGGATGATTCCATATAAATGCACAATAAACGCATGGAAATTAAATTCCTGAAGTAATACATAAATTATTTCAAACAAAGTACAACGAAACATACATAAATTCTCAAATCACACCTAAACACCACAAAATTCCGCGAAAATCCAATAACCAATATCCGATAACTTGTTTACAATATTCAATAAAAACGGAAGTGAATCACAGTGATATTAACGGTGATAAAATCATCATAAAAGGCTGTGATCAAGTTCTACCCGCGTCGCGCGAACAAGATCATGATGGCAGGAACATGGAGTAGGTCTTTCTTTATTCGTGGAAGCATTGCTTGAATTCAGCATATATGGCGTATATTAAAATCTGTATGTCATGTACAGGGGTGTACAAAAGAATTGAAGTACGTTTCCGATATCGGTAGAAACAGCTGAAGGGGAATTTTTTACGATACTACTTGGTTATCCCGTCGACCAAAAAATTATCGCCAAATTATAAGATTAAATTCCATGGCATTTAATCTTATAGTTTGGCGATAGATAGGGATAACCAAGTAGTACCCCAAATTATAAGATTAAATGCCAATAATGGATGATTGTGAATGTCACATTTAATGACATTAAATACAGTACACATGTTTAAAACGACGTTAAGTGGTATTTAATTCAACTTTTTATCTGTATTTTTATTCATGTTTTACTAATTTATTTGTTCTTCCGTTATTTAAAATAAAAATTATCCCAACATGTGTAACTTGACTATTTTTATAATTTGGTGGCGTTTTCTTACTAAACATAATTTTAGCATACTATGTAGAATATGTACAAATTTGTAGATCATTTCCAGAGCTGCACAAAAGAACGGAATTAATTTTACGATTATGGGCGGTATTTATTGAATTCTTGTTTTTAAATATGATATACGTTCTCTAAAATGTTAAGATAACACATGATTTTTTTTTCTCTTATTTATTTTTCAAGGGAAGACCATACTATTTTATTTATTTGCTTTTTTTATTTTTATTTTATTTTTTAACTATTTGGAAAGTAGTTATTGTCCTCGGTAGAGAATTGGGAAATCTGAATGTTTTTATTGGTTGAATTCCGCAAGTTATTTTATTTTATTCGTTTTCTGATTCATCCATGCTAGATGTCAAAAAATGGAATACTTCCGTTGTCACGATGACAAAAAAAGTATTTAAAAACTACAAAAAAATTAGTAACTTAAAACCAAATTGAAATACAGCTTTCAAACAAATTGCATTAAAAAGTGCATTTTTTTTTTCTCTATTCGACGGTGTAAAAATTGAAAATGTGTGATGTTTAGAAGTTAAAAATTTTGCAGTACCAAAAACTGTAAAACTAAAATTTTATTTAAAATTTGTATATGATTGGTACATGAATATTAGCTTTTTAATCCATAACATACTCAATGTAGGACTCTGTTATTACGTAAACCCTTTTGATCATCATAAAAAACATGTTTATTATTATTGTTACTAGCCGCCTATGACGACCAGTTTGGTCTTTATTAAAAGTATCCTACGCATTCCATCATGTTGTTTTTGCTCTTAATTTAATTAACTTCTTCAATCATTATCCAAATCGGAAGATTCCGACCAGAGAAATTGAGAACGGTTTGCAATCATGGTAGCATTTCACAATTCATTATTTCAAAATTTAATAATGAAAAAGCATGCTTTTTTTCATTAATTTAGTTTCTGAGTCCATAAATATGACAATAAAGAAACGTGAATTCAAACTGTAAACAACGCCGCAATTTTACCTTGTATGATGTCTTAAGACATAACAAAACTATCACGTCATTATCTACAATGATGTCATAAGAATATTGTCCATTTATTGTTGAAAAACTTGCTTTACGAACCTCCAAGATTATTTTTTTCCCGTTCGTGGTTGAATGAATCTTTTACGGCTTATTTATTTTTTAGGAATGCGATATTAAACTATGACTGTCAATTTAAATTCAATGGGTGTTATCTCAAAATATACATAATTTTTTAAAAGTGTAAATTAGAAACAGTGCTTTTATGTTGCAATAAATTATTTCGGTTTAGATTATTATTAATACTATTAATTATTTATTTATAAAATTGTGCATATGAAAAAGTAAAAAGGTTGTGAGAAAAGATTTTGTCAAATTTCTTTTCTCGCCAAGCACTCACTTTCTTTTGCCAATTACCTAAGCTGGAAAAATACATTTAGTATTGTATTTTAAATGAGATGAATGAATCTGATATTCATATCTGTGTTATAAATAAAAGTTATATGAAATAAGTTATAGTTTTATATTTCAAATGAAACTGGCATATGGCATAAAATTTGGCAAACCTGCACTCGGCTAGCATAAAAGTACCAAAATGGCAATGATGCATATAAAAATGTGAAATGGGGAGACCTGGAAGTGTTGATGACATTGGGCTTTTATAATATAGATTGTCGACTTATCACCTGCGCTGGCTAACATGAAATTTGCTGCATAGCATAGAAAGAGTGAAGTGGGTAAGCCCGGAAGTGTTGATGACAGTCACATGACTTAGGCTTGGTGCGACTGAGTTTTTACCCTCTTCTTGGCGCGTTTTCCAAAAATAGCCATACTGGCGCGTTTTTGCGTTTTATCTCCCGGATGTGATTACCAGGAGATATCACGCAAAAGCGCACAATTTAAAAAGGCGATAATGAAAATACAACAGAAATACACATTTTAAAAGATACAAAATACTATCATTTTAAAGAAAATGACTGAAAATACAAAAGAAATACACATTTTTAAATATTGAAAATCCAAAAATTGTAAATACGGCATATTAAAAAAAAATCCCCATGCAATCTCCATGAAAATCCCCAAGCTGCCGATATTTTGCCTTTTTAAACTGAAAATATGGTTTCTTGCTTTCCCTTTTTCATACGGAAAATATGGTTTTTTGCCGTTTCTTGACGATACTACAAAACAAAGAAACAGACATAGAGACAAACAGACAAACAAGCAGACAGAAAACAAACAAACAAACCGACAAAAAGCCAAAGAAATAAGCAAACAAACAAACAGACAAATAAAAAAACAAACTGACAAACAAACTAAAAGACAAACAAACAAACAGACATAAAACAAACAAACAGACAAAAAAAAATCTCAAAAGGCACTCCGGGAGTGCCGACAGAAGTGAAAACTTGAACAATTATGTGTGTATTTTTTTAGTCGTCTGGACATATTTTATTGTGCAGAAAATACTTTTAAATGAAGTGTTTTTTATTCATTATTATAAACTACTGCTACAAAAATTATATTACAATTTTCATTTAATGCGCTATTGTACATGAAAAATAATGCATATTATTTTACATACAAAAATTGCAATCTATTGCTTAAAACATAAATTTACAAATGCATGAAATATGAAATATCGTCAGTTGGTATTATTTGAAATAAATACCCATACAACTTATGAATTTTCATCCCCATTTCAACAATTCTTCCATCATCATCATTATTATCATTATATTCTAGATTTGATATTATAGGTTTATGGTAACTAAAATATATAGCAAACAATTTTGATTCAATTCTATTTAAATATCTTGTAATGACTGCATCAATTGTAATTTTTTATCTCTCTGTGCTAAGATTGCGATGGTTGGTCATTGTTAAATCAAATTTTCTATTTAAAAATTCAATTAATTGTAGATTTTCATCATCCACAAAGTTGATGTTGAAATCCCTACTCAAAATCATCGGCAAATCATCAAATCTCTTTCCAATTCTATCTTGAAGTAATGCAGAAGCCTCTTTAGAACAAATAAATAAATTTTCATACAAAAATTCTCATTTGCACTTAAAGACTTATCCGGTGAAATATAAATGGCAACCAATACAATTAGTTTTTCATTTTCAGAGTGGCAACAACAAACACATATATCACTGATATCAAAAACATTACTACTAAACATACTGGTGTACCTCACATGCACATTCATATGAATTGTGGAAATATATGCCCATTACATCAAACAACCTTTTATAAATAGCTACTCCTGCTGCTGGACGACCGTATCTTCTGAAACTTGCAACAAATTGAATAGTAATCAAACAATATAAGTTGTTAAACTTTAAATACAATTTTTAAAAAAAATGGTTGGAAAGTGCAGCATAATCGATGCACAATATCATGATTTTTCTTTCTAACTTTTTATTCCATCTGGTAACAGTATATTTTGTTAAACTTTAAATACAATTAAAATTTTTAAAAATGGTTTTGAAATGTAGCATAATTGATGTGCAATGTCATGTTTTTTCTTTCTTAACTTTTTATTCCATTTGGTATCAATTTATGTTGTTACTATTTAACCACTTAACCGTCTGCCCCGAGATAACTCGGGGTTAAAAGCACTGTTTCCCCATACCCATCGCCGGTGAAGTGGTTAAATACAATCAAAAATTTAAAAAAAAGAGAGAAAAATGGTTGGAAAGTGCAATGTAATCAATGCGCGATGTCATACTTTTTCTTTCTTAACATTTTATTCCCTCTGGTAACAGTATAAGTTGTTAAGGTTTAAATACAATTACAATTTTTAAAATTGGTTGGAAAGTACTGCATAATCAATGTACAATATCATGTCTTTTCTTTCTTATCATTTTATTCCATTTGATAATAATATAAGTTGTTAAACTTTAAAAACAATTGAATATATATATATATATATATATATAAAAGTTTAAAAGTGCAGCATAATCGATGTGCAATGTCATGTTTTTCTTTCTTAACTTTTTATACCATTTGGTATCAATTTATGTTGTTACGATTTAAATATAATCAAAAATTAAAAAAACTGAAAAAAGTGGTTGGAAAGTGCAGCATAATTGATGCACAATGTCATATTTTTTCTTTCTTAACATTTTATTCCTTCTGGTAACTGTATATGTTGTTAAACTTTAAATACAATTATAATTTTAAAAATTGGTTGAAAAGTGTAGTATAATCGATGAGCAATGTCATGTCTTTTCTTTCTTAACTTTTTATTCAATTTGATAACAATGTAAGTTGTTAAACTTTAAATACAATTGAAAATTTAAGGAATTGAAAAAAATGGTTGGAAAGTGCAGCATAATTGATGTGCAATGTCATGTTTTTTCTTTCTTAACTTTTTATTCCATTTGGTATCAATTTATGTTGTTACTATTTAAATACAATCAAAAATTTAAAAAAAAAGAGAGAGAAATGGTTGGAAAGTGCAATGTAATCAATGCGCGATGTCATACTTTTTCTTTCTTAACATTTTATTCCCTCTGGTAACAGTATAAGTTGTTAAGGTTTAAATACAATTACAATTTTTAAAATTGGTTGGAAAGTACTGCATAATCAATGTACAATATCATGTCTTTTCTTTCTTATCATTTTATTCCATTTGATAATAATATAAGTTGTTAAACTTTAAAAACAATTGAATATATATATATATATATATATATATATATATATATATATATAAGTTTAAAAGTGCAGCATAATCGATGTGCAATGTCATGTTTTTCTTTCTTAACTTTTTATACCATTTGGTATCAATTTATGTTGTTACGATTTAAATACAATCAAAAATTAAAAAAAACTGAAAAAAGTGGTTGGAAAGTGCAGCATAATTGATGCACAATGTCATATTTTTTCTTTCTTAACATTTTATTCCTTCTGGTAACTGTATATGTTGTTAAACTTTAAATACAATTATAATTTTAAAAATTGGTTGAAAAGTGTAGTATAATCGATGAGCAATGTCATGTCTTTTCTTTCTTAACTTTTTATTCAATTTGATAACAATGTAAGTTGTTAAACTTTAAATACAATTGAAAATTTAAGGAATTGAAAAAAATGGTTGGAAAGTGCAGCATAATTGATGTGCAATGTCATGTTTTTTCTTTCTTAACTTTTTATTCCATTTGGTATCAATTTATGTTGTTACTATTTAAATACAATCAAAAATTTAAAAAAAAAGAGAGAGAAATGGTTGGAAAGTGCAATGTAATCAATGCGCGATGTCATACTTTTTCTTTCTTAACATTTTATTCCCTCTGGTAACAGTATAAGTTGTTAAGGTTTAAATAGAATTACAATTTTTAAAATTGGTTGGAAAGTACTGCATAATCAATGTACAATATCATGTCTTTTCTTTCTTATCATTTTATTCCATTTGATAATAATATAAGTTGTTAAACTTTAAAAACAATTGAATATATATATATATATATATATATATATATATATATAAAAGTTTAAAAGTGCAGCATAATCGATGTGCAATGTCATGTTTTTCTTTCTTAACTTTTTATACCATTTGGTATCAATTTATGTTGTTACGATTTAAATACAATCAAAAATTAAAAAAACTGAAAAAAGTGGTTGGAAAGTGCAGCATAATTGATGCACAATGTCATATTTTTTCTTTCTTAACATTTTATTCCTTCTGGTAACTGTATATGTTGTTAAACTTTAAATACAATTATAATTTTAAAAATTGGTTGAAAAGTGTAGTATAATCGATGAGCAATGTCATGTCTTTTCTTTCTTAACTTTTTATTCAATTTGATAACAATGTAAGTTGTTAAACTTTAAATACAATTGAAAATTTAAGGAATTGAAAAAAATGGTTGGAAAGTGCAGCATAATTGATGTGCAATGTCATGTTTTTTCTTTCTTAACTTTTTATTCCATTTGGTATCAATTTATGTTGTTACTATTTAAATACAATCAAAAATTTAAAAAAAAAGAGAGAGAAATGGTTGGAAAGTGCAATGTAATCAATGCGCGATGTCATACTTTTTCTTTCTTAACATTTTATTCCCTCTGGTAACAGTATAAGTTGTTAAGGTTTAAATAGAATTACAATTTTTAAAATTGGTTGGAAAGTACTGCATAATCAATGTACAATATCATGTCTTTTCTTTCTTATCATTTTATTCCATTTGATAATAATATAAGTTGTTAAACTTTAAAAACAATTGAATATATATATATATATATATATATATAAAGGTTTAAAAGTGCAGCATAATCGATGTGCAATGTCATGTTTTTCTTTCTTAACTTTTTATACCATTTGGTATCAATTTATGTTGTTACGATTTAAATACAATCAAAAATTAAAAAAACTGAAAAAAGTGGTTGGAAAGTGCAGCATAATTGATGCACAATGTCATATTTTTTCTTTCTTAACATTTTATTCCTTCTGGTAACTGTATATGTTGTTAAACTTTAAATACAATTATAATTTTAAAAATTGGTTGAAAAGTGTAGTATAATCGATGAGCAATGTCATGTCTTTTCTTTCTTAACTTTTTATTCAATTTGATAACAATGTAAGTTGTTAAACTTTAAATACAATTGAAAATTTAAGGAATTGAAAAAAATGGTTGGAAAGTGCAGCATAATTGATGTGCAATGTCATGTTTTTTCTTTCTTAACTTTTTATTCCATTTGGTATCAATTTATGTTGTTACTATTTAAATACAATCAAAAATTTAAAAAAAAAGAGAGAGAAATGGTTGGAAAGTGCAATGTAATCAATGCGCGATGTCATACTTTTTCTTTCTTAACATTTTATTCCCTCTGGTAACAGTATAAGTTGTTAAGGTTTAAATACAATTACAATTTTTAAAATTGGTTGGAAAGTACTGCATAATCAATGTACAATATCATGTCTTTTCTTTCTTATCATTTTATTCCATTTGATAATAATATAAGTTGTTAAACTTTAAAAACAATTGAATATATATATATATATATATATATATATAAAGGTTTAAAAGTGCAGCATAATCGATGTGCAATGTCATGTTTTTCTTTCTTAACTTTTTATACCATTTGGTATCAATTTATGTTGTTACGATTTAAATACAATCAAAAATTAAAAAAACTGAAAAAAGTGGTTGGAAAGTGCTGCATAATTGATGCACAATGTCATATTTTTTCTTTCTTAACATTTTATTCCTTCTGGTAACTGTATATGTTGTTAAACTTTAAATACAATTATAATTTTAAAAATTGGTTGAAAAGTGTAGTATAATCGATGAGCAATGTCATGTCTTTTCTTTCTTAACTTTTTATTCAATTTGATAACAATGTAAGTTGTTAAACTTTAAATACAATTGAAAATTTAAGGAATTGAAAAAAATGGTTGGAAAGTGCAGCATAATTGATGTGCAATGTCATGTTTTTTCTTTCTTAACTTTTTATTCCATTTGGTATCAATTTATGTTGTTACTATTTAAATACAATCAAAAATTTAAAAAAAAAGAGAGAGAAATGGTTGGAAAGTGCAATGTAATCAATGCGCGATGTCATACTTTTTCTTTCTTAACATTTTATTCCCTCTGGTAACAGTATAAGTTGTTAAGGTTTAAATACAATTACAATTTTTAAAATTGGTTGGAAAGTACTGCATAATCAATGTACAATATCATGTCTTTTCTTTCTTATCATTTTATTCCATTTGATAATAATATAAGTTGTTAAACTTTAAAAACAATTGAATATATATATATATATATATAAAAAGGTTTAAAAGTGCAGCATAATCGATGTGCAATGTCATGTTTTTCTTTCTTAACTTTTTATACCATTTGGTATCAATTTATGTTGTTACTATTTAAATACAATCAAAAATTAAAAAAACCGAAAAAAGTGGTTGGAAAGTGCAGCATAATTGATGCACAATGTCATATTTTTTCTTTCTTAACATTTTATTCCTTCTGGTAACAGTATATGTTGTTAAACTTTAAATACAATTATAATTTTAAAAATTGGTTGAAAAGTGTTGTATAATCGATGAGCAATGTCATGTCTTTTCTTTCTTAACTTTTTATTCAATTTGATAACAATGTCAGTTGTTAAACTTTAAATACAATTGAAAATTTAAGGAATTGAAAAAAATGGTTGGAAAGTGCAGCATAATTGATGTGCAATGTCATGTTTTTTCTTTCTTAACTTTTTATTCCATTTGGTATCAATTTATGTTGTTATTATTTAAATACAATAAAAAAAATGAAAAAAAGTAGTTGGAAACTGCAGCATAATCAATGCACAATGTCATACTTTTTCTTTCATAACGTTTTATTCCATCTATTAACAGTATAAGTTGTTAAACTTAAATACAATTATAACTTAAAAAAACACACACGGACATTCGCGCAAGCGCCCTGTGCCGCCTAAACGGAGCAGCACACTCAGGCACGGTAGAAAGAGTGGGAGATACTAGTTCCTCTCCCTTCCCCTCAATCTTACGCTTTTTCGATCAGCATCACGTGACCCTGACGCGAGTTTGGAAGTTTTTACCCATACAAAAAGTGCTCAGCGCCGCTAAAGAAGTTTTCACTTCAAAAAATAAACCGACAAAAAACAAACAGACGTAAAAACAAACAAAGAAACAAACCGACAAACGAACAAACAGAGAAACAAACAAACAAACAAACAAACAAAAACAAACAAACAGACAGACGAATAAACAAACTGACAAATAGACAAACATACAGACAAACAAACAAACAAACAGACAGAAGAACAAACCGATAGACAGACAAACAAACAGAAAGAGAGACAGACAAACATCACTGGATCCCTGAAACTCGCTATGCAGGAAACACTAAAATGCACGAAACTCGCCAACGCCGCAATCACAAACTTGTGTATGAGCGCTGCGCGCCCATTTAAACCAAAATAAACATCACTGGATCCACAAAACTCGCCAACGCCGCAATCACAAACTTGTGTATGAGCGCTGCGCGCCCATTTAAACCAAAAAAACATCACTGGATCCACGAAACTCGCTGTGCAGGAATCACTAAAATGTACGAAACTCGCCAACGCCGCAATCACAAACTTGTGTATGAGCGCTGCGCGCCCATTTAAACCAAAAAACATCACTGGATCCACGAAACTCGCTGTGCAGGAATCACTAAAATGTACGAAACTCGCCAACGCCGCAATCACAAACTTGTGTATGAGCGCTGCCCGCCCATTTAAACCAAAAAAAACATCACTGGATCCACGAAACTCGCTGTGCAGGAATCACTAAAATGTACGAAACTCGCCAACGCTGCAATCACAAACTTGTGTATGAGCGCTGCGTGCCCATTTAAACCAAAAAAAAAATCACTGGATTCACGAAACTCGCTGTGCAGGAATCACTAAAATGTACGAAACTCGACAACGCCGCAATCACAAATTTGTGTATGAGCGCTGCGCGCCCATTTAAACAACAAAAAAATCACTGGATCCACGAAACTCGCTGTGCAGGAATAATAAAATGTACGAAACTCATCTACACCGGAATCACTAATGCGTGTATGAGTGCTGCGCCCCTATTTAAATAAGCAAAAAAAAAAATAATAATAATAATAAAATAAAATAACACTGGATTCTTGAAACTCGCGGTGCAGGAATCACTAAAATGTACAAAACTCGCCAAACCCGCGTTAACTAACGACATTAAAACCGAAAAATTAATCTCTATATGCACGAAAGTCGCATGGAAGAAATTTCTAAAATAAGCAATTCAGAATTGTTGTTGTTAACGCAGATATCAAACTATTAAATCCCATTATCGCAGCATGGGGATTTTCTTGGGTGCATTTGTGATATGAGCCAAAGTTTGGGGCGGGGTTGCTAGGAGAAGCGACACCTGAAAGTAATAGAAAGCAAGGCTTGGCGCAGTCATCGCGCGTCAGAAAAAACGCCGCCAGAAGTGGGTTAAAACTCAGTTTACCCCTTAGGCTTTTATTATATAGATGATGATGATTTTTAAATATATAATTTATTTATAAGTCTAAAATTTTAGTCTTTGTAGATATAATTTTCTAAATAGTCGCTGTAACTTGTTAAATTACAATTTTTTTTTCTGTTAAACCATTTTTTATTTATTTATTTTTCCGGAACGACGAAAAATTGATTCGTCAATCGATCGCAGAAAAAAAATTGCAAAAATTGCGAATTGGACTTTGAAAAATTAGATAAATGGGCAAATTAGAAAATTGTTTTGATAATTATTAGTTTTTGTGGCTAAAGTATTTACTTATTACATGTGTTTTTATTGTTATTGTTTTTATTGTTATAAAGGGACAAGCTATTTTTGGTTTTTAATAACTTTTGAAAAATTTTTTGGAGTCTAATATTACGTTATCCTTTATGCAACGATAACTCTATTACGCTAGCAGCGTATCTGAAACAGCAGTAATTGAATAAGGCTTAATAGATTTAAGAAATCATAACATTAAAATAATTCTGGAGTCTGCAAACGAAAAACATCCAGTCGTTTAAAAAATCAAAAACACATTTATTCCACACAAACAAGAACTCTCAAAAAATTTAACTAAAAAAAACCGAAATTGTCAAAATACAAAAACAAAACTTTTGCTTAATATTTACATTGAGTTAGAGTTACAGTGCACGGGTGTAGATGCCATGAAATAAACAAACAAAATCTCTGAAGACATGACATCTAACTAGCGATAACAGATAAATTTCTAAAATATTAAATTTCTTGCGATGGGCAGGCCCCACAGTCCACCTCAAATGGCGACCCTGCTGTCGATCCTTTAAATAAAGAAAGCAGCCAAAGGGGTGTCTAAATTGTTGAAAAGTGTTCCCTAAATAAAGGTGTCTACTATTCAAGAGAAGCCGCATGGAAATTTTAATGTACGGGGGCTTTTCAAAAAGTCAATGTCGCATACACACTCAAAAAAATCTTATAACATCATTATTGCGAGTTATTTACCTTATTTTTCAACATAATTGCCACCGTTGTCCAAGCATTTCTTTAGTTTGAGTAGAAGCTTCTGTATCTCATTGTCATAGATGTTTGCCGGCTGTTATCGAAACCACATTGCAACTTTGGATGTTATTTGCAATGTATCGCTCGCGAAATATTGTTTATCAGGAATTGAAAAGGATCGACCGTTGAAATATTTTTTCTCATAGCACGAATGAAGCAAGTTTTCTTAACTTTTCAATGCAAGTATACCGAATTCTATTTTTTTTTTTTTTTTTTTTTGGAAGGGAAAGGATTATAGTTTTGATAGCCGCAAATTAGCGATTTTAAAATTGTCAGGCAACTGCTCTTTTTACCTACTCAAAAGATAAATTTCTACTAGCAGCCCGTTGCCTACTACGTTGGTCGATTTATCTGAAGAAAATTTGAAGAACACGGAATATATCTGTGAATTGGGTGATGACTTTAAAGTAATAGGGGAGAGTAGGGGATGAATGGGACAATTTTTACATTTTTACTAATAACTTAAGCTGTATACAGTTGTTAATTTAAAAAATATTACTTAAACAATACTTCAGCATTTAGCAACTTATTGACATACTAATTTCAATAAACAATTTTTTTTTAAATAATTTTTTTAACATGCATGCATACTGTCCCATTCATCCCCATGGTGGTGATGAATGGGACAACTTTGGGGATGGATGGGACAGGTAGAAGTAAATTATTCTAAGCATATTTTATTTCAAAACTGAGTGATACATTTTATTTTACTACATATTGACTGAAGCTAACATCAAATGACAACAGTCCTTCTGGCAGTTCCCAGAGGTCTAGGCTTTGGTAGTTTCATAACAATATCCTCCAGACTAACAAAATAAATTTTTGGTGGATCAGTATAGTAAAATAAGGAATTATTAACCTTTTTTCTCAAGAATTGTACTTGAAGGTTATCATTATTGTTCTTTAAAACCCTAGCAATGTAATGATAAATATTTTTTCCGCATACATTTGTTAGGAGAAAGTCGTCTTCTATTAATATCCAAGCTGCAAACTTGGTGGTCCATATGACTTGAAATCATGTTCAAATCACTTTCATTTTCATCATGAAGTGATAAATTGTCAGATTCATCACTACTGTCCATACCTTTACTAAAAATATTTCTTGAAAGCAGGCAATACATTTTTCTTGGTCTGTTTTTTTACAATTTCCTTTTCCAAACATTGTTTTTCTGGTGTATCGGTTAGGACACGACAGTGGCAACGTTTTCTCCTCTTAACTGACTTCTAGATAATGAAAAAATGTAATTTTATTTATTACGGGACAGACCCATTCATCCCCACAAACATTGTCCCATTCATCCCCATAACCACATGGTTATACAAAACAGTGATTAATCACAGTAAGCATGCCAATATTGTTCATTTGCATCATAAGCATAACAAGAGATCATATCATTTTAACAGAAAAAATTATAAGGTTTTGAGAAGGTTAATTATCAATTAAATACTAAAAAGATTAAACAGAAAAAGTATCTTTGGTTCTTGAAAAATACACTTTGTACAATAGCTAACCTTCTGTTATGGATATTGCTTTGAAACTATGTCTGTTGAATGACATAAAATATTTTGTAGAAGAGTAGTAATAGAGGAATCTAATGATTCATGTCTGCTGGAAGCGAAGTGGTGCATAAGCCAAAAATGAATACCACTAGTGGTTGACTCGTAGGATTAGCATTCTGTTGTCCCGCATCCCTTTTTCCATGTTTTCATACTTTTGACTGTACGGCAAACACAATACTAAATCTACGAGTGAATCACTAGTGGTATTAATTTTTGGCTTATCCACTACTTCGCTTCCGGCAGACATGGATAATTAGATTCCTCTATTACTACTCTTCCATAAAATAAAGGATTTTTTCTTGTGCTCGATGACATAGGGTTTTGCGCTGTTGTCTCTTGGACTAAGAATATGTGCTATAGTTTTATTTTTGTAACTGAGGCTGTGCAGAGCTTCTTAAAAAAAAAAAGAATGTATATGGCGAATACTCAATTATATCCTTTACTACACCCCTGATTTTTTATTATTTTAAAATGCATTTCAATATTTCACGAAGTAACTTTTCTGCTAGTGCATTTTTGCCTTTTTTTGCATGCCATATGCGATTTTTCTAAGGAATTAAGTCCGTAATAACAAGTAATCATTATTCTTATAGTGCTTTCGATTCTTCAAAAAGTGCAAATGATCCAAAAATTGAATGCTAAATAATCGGTGAATTTTCTTGTGAAAGAATTCGCCATAGATCTGAAAAGTGTTAATGATACCTTATCTTGCTTTAAAAAAAGTCTTTATTGTTTATTTACATCTCAAATATATTGCAAATAAGTGTTTGTGAATTATACAGTTGTGTATTACATGAGTAAGCATTAAATAAATAAATTTCTTATTTAACCTCTTTCCTTCCCCAACTTTGTCTATACATCGGTTTTGACACTGGTCATTTTCATGCTTATTCTTGTTTTTGTACTTAAAATACAGCTGAGTTAATGTAGTTGTCAAAACATAAGGATTTTTATAATCTACGAGGTGGAACCTGTCGAATTTCGACGAAAGAAAATGTTTAGGAAGGAACTGTTTCATTGATTTATAATAAGCCCACAAAATTAGCTACAGTAAAAAATGCATCTTACAAGGAAGGTCTCCATACTTGGCATACTCAGATTTTTTTTGAAAAAAATACGAATTAAACTACTCTTGTAGGTAATAAAGGATCAATCAAATTTGGCGGCGGAATTACAATGGGAAATATGTAAAAAAAATAAAATACTTTCGAAAATTTGGCGTGAAAAGACCAAGTGGCGCGCGATTTGGCGAACAGCACTTTTCCCCACCGGGAGCAAACGATTTTAATGTAACTGAAAATTGTTTCTTAACAGATTTTTTAAATGTATTTAAATTGTATTAATGAATTTAACCATAAACAATGAGAGAATTTAATATATTCTATATATTGTATTCCATATGTATATTGTTTATTGCTGTAACTATTTAATTTACTTCTGGAAAAAATTATTTTCATAAATGAAAAATTCATATTGAGAAACAATAATTTCATATATTCAAGCGTATTCAAAAATAAAAATCAACTGTTTCCATGGCAACAAAATCGAGTCGACAATGTTCAATTGGACTTCGAGCTTGAAACAATTTTAGTTAATTTAAATTATGAATTTCGTTTTAAATCGCAAATTTTGATGATTAAATTTGAATATAAATGCATATAAATATCGATATTACAAAATTATTCTTAAATCAAACTAAAACTGTCAAAACTAAAATTATTTAAATTAATTTTATCTAAACAAGTTCAGCATGACACTTTTTTCCCTTTTTTTGAAATTGCACTCTGTCGCCAATCGAGGATAAATCGCCAAATAACGAAAATTTCATTAATTTTTTACGGACACTGCTATGAGGTTCCGCCGAAAATTTTTTTATAAACATATATAGCCTCATGAGAAGAACATTCTGTATTTTTTTCAGATTTTTCGGAGTATGCCCGTATGGAAACCTTCCTTGTTAGACTGGTCTCAAACAAATATTATTTTAAGTTAAAAAGAGGAAAAAAACTATTTCTATAAAACTTAGTTGCACAAATTATTAAAATTAAACTTCATATGTAATCAGTAAAGTATAACAAAGATAAGTTAGTATGATGAAATTATGAATTGAGGCTCTTATGTTTGGTATAAAGCAAAATAATCGGTAATATTCGATTAAGCGGGCAAGCATATAAATGTCGTATTTCGGCAATATTCTATTAAGCGGGCAAGCATATAAATGTCGTATTTCGGTTATATTCTATTAAGCGGGCAGGCATGTAAATGAATTATTTCGGCAATATTTGATTAAGCAGGCAAGCACATAAATGTGGTATTTCTGTAATACTCGATTAAGCGGGCAAGTGTATAAATGTCGTATTTCGGTAATATTCTATTAAGCGGGCAAGCATATAAATCTCGTATTTCGGTAATATTCTATTAAGCGGGCAAGCATATAAATGTCGTATTTCGGTAATATTCGATTAAGCGGGCAAGCATATAAATGTCGTATTTCGGTAATTTTCGATTTAGCGGGCAAGCATATAAATGTCGTATTTCGGTAATATTCGATTAAGCGGGCAAGCATATAAATGTCGTATTTCGGTAATATTCGATTAAGCGATCAAGCATATAAATGTCGTATTTCGGTAATATTCGATTAAGCGGCCAAGCATATAAATGAAGTATTTCAACAATATTCTATTAAGCGGGCAAGCACATAAATGTAGTATTTCTGTAATACTCGATTAAGCGGGCAAGCATGTAACACTCTGCTGCGATATTGCTTTGCAATCCCGGTTGGAAACGCTTCGCGATGCATAGACTGAGCCCTTTCCTGATTGGTCTATTCAACTCATGGAAGGAATGGTCTACCCGGATTCGTTATTTCAGGAAATCTTACACATCAGCATCATTCCAGGAGTCTTTCCTTTTAAGGCCTTATATCCTTTTTTTTTACTATAGAAGGAAAAAAACGTTATTTGCATCCGTTAAAAGCATTCCATTTTTACGGATCCAGTCTCAAACAACATCTATAGAAAAGTTTGCATATGACGTCACTAGGGCGGAATAGACCCCTTGCATTGACGTCACAGCACTGGCTGGTACTCTAATCTGGTGCACATCTGGAGCCCAAACAAAACATCACAACTCCCCGTTTGCCGTTTAAAGCATGTGTGGTCTTTCTGTTTAATTTTGATTTTTCTTATTTTTGCATTATTTTTCTAAATACTTAAAAAATAAAGCGCAAATTACTATGTTTAAGTATTTGAAAACACCACATTTGCCTGATGTTTGGGTGCCAGATGAAGCATGTGACGTAACATGCAAGGGGTCTATATAACACAAACGCAGCAAAAACAATATTCAAGACACTCGGCAAAACAAATCGGAAATGTGATGATTTACAAATCTTCACTTCTTTATTTATAATAGCTGCATGTTTTATCAGAAATCATTCATTTGCATATTTTTTCAAATTTGGAAAATATTGCATACACCCGGATAAATAAAATTGCACTCATTTAGCTTTCTGATACGAACTGGGTAAATGCAGTTAAGTCTCTCGAATATTATTTAAAATACATTTTTGTGAAGAGAAATTGTTGTATCCTTTGTAAATTAGGTTTTCAGTAAACTAAACAAACATTTAATTGATGACTAAAAACCATGGAGGATTGAGATAGGTGGAGGTGAAGTAAGGCTCAAAAAAGGTTTGCAATATGAATCCATTTATCGCTCAAATTTTAATATTCCAAACAAAAGGACGTGGAAAGAATTTTGTATTATAATACGAATTGAAAGAAATGAATTACAACCAGAGCTGCTAGAGCGTACCAACTTAATGCTGGAATCTGTCGTAAGCAAAAGGCGGGGTCAAGGCATATGCCATCTAGCGGCAGGGGTGCGTAACTAGAGGATGACGTGGGTTTGACGTCATATATGCGCAGATGTTTATTATCTCCATATCTTTTACGCATATTTTCTGAATTTCCTCACATTCATGACAAATTAATCAAGTCTACGAGGTTTATTGCAAAACATTTTTGTTATAGTTTGTTTCGATAAAGTCATGTACATTTAAAAAAATAGTCACAATATCATTTTTATTTTATTTTGGGAGAAAAAGTACTAATTAGTACTCATAAGTACCATATCATGCTACGAAAAATATTGACTTTTACCCTAAAATTAAAATAATAATGAGACTTTTTTTAAATACACATATTTTTAATTAAAAAGATCTGTGTTTTTTAAAAAAGTTTCATTGTCATTTTAATTTTAGGGTAAAAGTCAATATTTTTCGTAGCATTATATGGTACTTATGACTACTAAGTTAGTACTTTTTCTCCCAAAATTAAAATGATATTGTGACTATTTTTTTTAAATGTACATGACTTTACCGAAACAAACTATAGCAAAAATATTTTGCAATAAACCTCGTAGACTTGATTAATCTGTCATGATTGAGAGAATAGCTTGAAATTTATGAATGAATTTTTAATATGAACTCTCAAAATGGCTTTGTCTGTTAAAGAAAAAAAAAAAAAAGAGTCTAAGCAACGATTTTAGGAAAATTATTGTCTAGAACGTTAAATATTTAAACAAATAAATTAACAATATTTCTTTGTTTAACAAAACAACATTTAATACATACATTTAAAATTAAAGTTATTCCGAATATACGTATAATAAATAGGTTTTTAAATTAAAAGAATGAAAAGTTTGCAAGTTAAATAATAAAAGTCGATACGACCAAGAAAACATTGGATTTTTATCATCTGAAATTGGTAAATAAAAAATGCAGCTTGTTGTAAATAAAAGTTGAATATTTTATTTAGTATTAAATTCTATGCATTTCTAAATATTGATAAATATTATATTATCATATGAAATACTACGGTGTATATCATTTTGTATAATTCAGCTCATCAAAAAATTACTAAAATGTGACACTATTTCAAAATTCTGCATTTATATAATAAGTACTTACAAAATTTAATGAGTCATCTTTCATTACATTAAAAGCTTAATTAAAATCGAGCATATTTTAATCAGCAATATTTGTATCGCATAGTTAAATGATATTTCATCTTAGTATATTTTATGTTAATATTTAGTCGTACTACACTTATTTATTCTATATTTATTTACAATATTTCAAACCTAAAACTTATTCTACGAAATATTTTGAAGTAACATTTTATAGAAACAAAAAAGTTTTGTTGCCATTCACACAAAAGAAACTGCCATAATCCTCTACTTAATAATCCTCTAGTTATGCACCCCTGCCGCTAGATGGCATATGCCTTGACCCCGCCTTTAATCTTGCGGACAGCTCTTCCATAGGAGTTGGAACGCTTGAAATATATGCAGTTTTGATTACAACTGAAGCATATTTTAAGAAGAAATAACAAATTTTTAAAATGGTCTTTGTTCTATTATTATTTTTTAAAATAAATGTTCGCTTTTAAAATAAAAGAAATTGCAAAATTAGCAATTATTAAATATCAAATTAAAATTAAATTAGATATTTAAAACATTTGTTACAAGTTAAAAATTGTATTACTAAAAGATTCCTTCTTTAATTCAATTTTAAATACTTTATAACGTAGATGAAAAATGTTTATGACTTAATAATTGCATGTAAATAAATATTTAAAATATAACGATGAAAACATTCTTTTAAAATCATGTATGAAAACTTAAGTAATAAATATTAATCTAAAATATAGCTTTCTGACTGCAGACGATTTTAAGATATTAAGAAAAGAATGTTATATTTTCAAGCAAAACGTTAAAATAATTTTCCATATTGATATTAAAACACATATGAAAAAATAATTAATATTTTTTTACCGGTGAAGCGATAGATTAGTTCTTTTTAAAAAACTAGGGGGGCCCCGCCCCCCTGCTCGCTATGCTCGCCAACCCCCCGCGTAATCGCTTCGCGATTCCAAATTATTGGCTACCCCTGCTTGCTGCGCTCGCCAATATCCCATGGTATGAATAAGCAGTTGCAGACCTTTCAAATGATGTGTCACACGACTGGTGTTGTAAAGAAATTAAAAATGTGCCCCCCTGGGGGGCAGAGGAGGAGGCGACACAAAAGACATCCATAATATGAATAAGCAGCTGCAGACCTCTCAAATGATGTCACACGACTGGTGTTGTAAAGAAATTAAAAATGTGTCCCCCTGGGGGGCAGAGGAGGAGGCGACGCAAAAGACATCCATAATATGAATAAGCAGCTGCAGACCTCTCAAATGATGTCACACGACTGGTGTTGTAAAGAAATTAAAAATGTGCCCCCCTGGGGGCAGAGTGGAGGTGACACACAAGACATCCATAAAATGAATAAACAGTTGCAGACCTTTCAAATGATGTGTCACACATTTGGTGTTGTAAAGAAATTACAAAATGCGCCCCCTCTGAGGGCAGAGGCGGGGGGGGGGGGGTTACAAACAAGATATCCATAATATGAATAAGCAGTTGCAGACCTCTCAAATGATGTGTCACAATTGGTGTTGTAAAGAAATTAAAAATGTTCCCCCTGGGGGCAGAGTGGGGGAATGACACACAACACATCCATAATATGAATAAGCAGTTGCAGACCTTTCAAATGATGTTTCACACAACTGGTGTTGTAAAGAAATTAAAAATGTGTCCCCCCTGGGGATCAGAATGGGGGATAACACACAAGACATCCTTTAAATGAATAAGCAGTTGCAAACCTCTCAAATGATGTATCAAACGACTGATGTTGTAAAGAAATTAAAAATTTGGCGAAATATTACAGTTATCGCCAAGTTGGCGTCACTTTTGACAACTAATTTTGGTCGCCAAATTTGGCGATATATCGCCAAGTTGGCGACAAACTTGGCGATTGTTGGCGATGGTAACCTTTTCTCTCTTTATGGTAACCCATATGGCGATGCATAGACGGAGCCCTTTCCTGATTGGTCTATTCGACTCATGGAAGGAGTGGACAACCCGGATGCGTTAGTTCCGGAAATCTTCCACATCAGCATCATTCCAGGAGTCATTCCTTTTAAGGCTAGTTTTTTTTTACTATAGAAGGACAATAGTAAAAAAATATGGGTTTAAATTGTTTCAATTGATAGGCGTGTCAAAGCACGTGGTTTTGTTTGTACTTAATGTGACTTAATGTAGGGTTACATTTTTAGCATTACCCCCAGAGATAATACTTCCGCTCCACTTATCTCATTCCTCCATGACTAAAAACGCAATAAAAACAAATTTCATCGGATTTTATGTCAGATGATATCTTTTGACATGATATTTTTATTTCAGTTTTTATCAATTTTAAGAGAAAATGGCATATTTCTGTTGCCACAATTACAAAATTCGTACTAAAAACTATAAAAAAAAAACTAATAACTCATAAACAAATTGAGATACAGCTTTCAAACAAATTGCATTTAAAAGTACATTTTTTTCTCAATACGACGATATAAAAATTGAAAATGTGCGATATTTAGAAGTATAAAATTTGTAGTACTGAAAATTGCAAAACTGAATTGCATGCGAAAGTGTTGCCATTCACAAAATGACGTATGCGTTACGCACAGATCAAGCCCGTAGCCAGGATTTTCTTTTGGGAGGGGCTCAATCGTGAAATTTTTTTTCATCTAACAATAGTAATGGGTATAATTTAAAGCGTAGATAAAAAAAATAAAATAAACAAGGTTTAACCTAAGATATATTCCTGCAAAATATACTTGTTGCCTATTCCAAAAATTGTTATTTTTTCAATTTCTATTATAGTTTTTGGTTTCTAAGAGATCGTTCAGAGTCTGTTCGAAAACGGAAAGTATTTTTAGAGGAAAAACAGCAAACAAAATAAAACTAACAATTTTTGCGCTGAATCTCGTGTATCTTTATGAGATTTTTTTTTTTTAATTAAAATTCAAGCAAGTAATTTTAATGGATTTAAAACGCAAGATTACTGATAAACCACGTTTGAGCAGGGGCGTATTTAAGCAGAATTCATTAGGGGGGCGTATATGACGATTTTGCCAACTAACTTAATATGAATATATATATTAATATATATATCTTTAAAAGTATGTTATTGTCCCAGATACTTGGCTTACAAGGCCAATGCTTTACCATTTAAGCTAACTGGGCACGACAAACGGTGAGCATTTTTCGCTCAGATAACCTTATTGGTCATAACATCTGGCCTGTCATTTAGACAGCTCATCAGAATGGACACTGCATGTAAAGGAATTCCATAGAACGATGGGTACGTAGATAATTTGCTATTTTAAGACAATCAAACTGATTGGTAAAGTTATCATACGAATTAAATATTATATTTGTCTAAATGACAGACCAGATGTTATGACCAGTAAGGTTATCTGAGCAAAAAACGCTCACCGATTGTCGTGCCCAGTCCCAGTAACTTCAACGGTAGAGCATTGGCTTTGTAAACCAAGTATCTGGATTTGATTCCCGGCTGGGCAATTTTTCGCTCAGTTGGAAATATTTAATTTGTATGATAACTATACCAATCAGCTTGATTGTGTTAAAATAGCAAGTTATATTATTGTATCTGTATATATGCATTTACTGAGTATCCTAAAATTGACTGACTGATTTTAAAATTCAGTAATTTGCAAATGGTGACAGCAGTAAAATTAAATTACTGCAAGAATGTTATGTAAGAAGTTTTTTTTTTTTTTTTTTTTTTTTTTTTTTAACTGCGATTTTCGATTTTAGTTTAAAATCGCAGTGATAAATGGTACGGTTAGCAATGGGTGCTAAATAGGAGTCCTTTAAGACTCTTTTCTCAATATTGATCTGAAAAAAGAGATTAAATATATGCAGTGGGCTCCTAAGAGCAAAATAGCTTTGGCAACTCAAAACCACTCCATATATTTAATCTCCTTCTTTCACAACAATGCTAAGACAGAACTGTAACAAAAAATCGGCCAACCATTTAGCCCCTTTTGCTAACAATATCATGCATTGCTTCTATTTTAAAATTAAAATCGAGTTTTAATCAATTTTTAATTAAAAAAAAAAAAAAAAAAAAAAACACTCCTGACATTTTACCTAACCCTTCTGCAATACTTTTTCTTTTAAATAGTTTTTTAAGTTAGTAAATTTTAAAATCAGTTAATTCATTTTAGGACACCCTGTATGTTCTACATAAAATTCACCTTATTAATCCCTCGAGATCAAATTTTTCACTTTAGAACATCGAATATTTTACACTTTAGAAATAAGATAGGTTTAAAGTTGGACATACCATCCCTAACGTTACATTGAAGTAAATATTCCAGTAAAGTATTTTGATATTAAAGAAAATTTGTTTATTTTTTGCAAACTGTGTGGGTTGAAATATGCAATTTGGATTTGTTAAACATGTTGAAGTTTTTAGTGAGATGTTACTTGGAATTATTCGTTCATTCATCGCATAAAATTCACCGTTTTTTAGACGAGTCCATCTAGTTAAAGACAGCGCCAAAATCTTGGTAAACCAAAATATCCTTCTCAAACATAAGTACCATGAGTTTATTCAGACGCGGATCATGTCATAGTTGTTTAGATAATTTTTTTCACAAATTTCAATTTACATTGATCTTTCATTTGAAACAACTGTGATTGTAGAGGTTAAAACCAGACGACTAATGTGGTTTGCAAGTGGCAGAATATATATCACAAAAGGTCTGTTTTCATGTAAATATCGTCCATTATTTCAGCCTCTGCGGGAAGTCGCACAAAACTTTCAGCTCCGTGTATAATGCTCTCATATCAGAAATTGCCATTAAGTAAAGAAAATTTCCGTTTTATTAACGAGATGTTAATTTTTTTTCTTGTAATGAGAGGATACATTATTTTATACAATGATGTAATTATGCTAATGCAAGCATTAAACGTATTTCTTGCAAACGCTATCATCACTTTAAAGTTATCCAGTACCTTCTGAAATTCCATGCGATAGAATATATTAGAAGTTAAAATGCAAAGAAATTGGCACAAAAAAGTTAAAATTTTAACAATACTCTTTGGTAGTTGGATTGTTGCTGCCTATCCTGCGAAATGGAACCATTTTTCATATATATGTTGATGACTTAAACTGGTCAAAAATTGTTTTTATCTGGCTTCATTTTAGACCTTTTTCTTGGGTCATGTTCAATGAAGGAATCGTTCCAACTTTCCGTAACTTTAACCGTTATCCACAATTTTGCTCGATTTCTTTCACGATCTTATAAACATTTCACGCAGAAGAACAATTTTCTTTCACCTGTCAATAATAATGGTCTTCAAAATCTGAACGATTTCGATCTACTGTAATTCACGGCTCTCGGACTCGGGCGGGCCCGTTTTTTACATTTTTCTGAAAGCTCAGGCCGGGACTGGCCGGGCCGGGCCTTGTCTCTTTTCTTTCTAGGACGGGAACAACTTATTTTTTCGTATCGAATCGCTACTAATTTAATTCTTCTTATTCTTCACGGGCCAAAATATTCACATCCGGTTTTGGACCAGCCCATATGAAATTCATTGTCTCGGTGTGGCCAGGTCTGTTCAAAGATCAGTAAAATTTGGCCTGGCCCAAAAATCTTTTGTAAAAAAATGCATATATTTTAAAATTGCCATTATTCTACAATTAAATATTAAAATTTATTCTTTTTGAAGAATCGTAGATTTCTAAGTTCATTAAAATATAGATAAATTAAAATATTGAAAAATTATGAAAAAGAATTTGCCCAAGATGGAATCTTGTTTTAAACAGAAAAATGTGTTCATCCGTGCAAAATGAATATAATAATACGTGAGAAAAAAAAATACAATACATTTATACCTGATAAGAAGAAAACATGTCTATAACAAATTTTTTTCTTTCCTATAAGATTCAGTGTTAGAAAATTTCATTGTATATCATTTTTTATATTTTTATGTCACCATAACATAAAATATGGATTAATAATGTTAATGATAACTGAAACATTTACAACAGGGATTCGTTAAAAAAAAATAAATATCGCAGGGAACTTGTATATAAAAAAAGATTATAAATATTAAAAAAACGCTAAGTTTTTGTGATCAGAACTCCTTTGTACAAGTAAAAAATCTAATCGTGCTCGTCGGTCTAATCGTTCGGAGTTTTCTGTGGTTTTCATTAAAACTTGGGTAATCAGGCGTAAATCCAGGCTAGGATCCCTTATAGAGCCCCACGGAGGGCATACCACTAACGTTTATATCCCTCGTGCAGATGATCGGCCGTCATAAATAACACCACACCAAACAAGTAAAAAAATGTTCTGTAGAAATTTGGTCGGGCCGACGCCGAGCCGAAATTTTCCAAGTCGGGCCGGTCTCGGGCCAAAATTTTAACTTTTATAACAGGCCGGGCCGAATTTTCTCTTCTATAAGTCGGGGCCGGCTCAGGGCTGAAAATTTCGGCACTTGCAGATCTTTAATCTCCAAAAGGAACAAGAAAACACTTAATTCGTTAGATTGGGTCAATTTTTTAATAATCGGCTTTAGTCGTAAATAATCGGCTAAATGATTCAATTATTTAGCACATTTCAATGAACTTTAGCTATGTCAAGTCAGCTGCGAATATCTAGAAAAAATCCCCATCAGACCGGGAATCGACTTCACAGACCATCACCTCATCCAGTTGACGGCTGAAATTCTAGAATTCACATGTTAAAATGCAACTTACCTGCCAAAGTCATACTTCGTGGAAAGCACCTGTAGACCTGATTTTAGTGGTTGATCGGTTGGTTTATCATTGTGTTTTGCTGTACTAGATGTCTGAACGGACCGGAATTTCCAAACCCAGGCCCAGCCTTATCGATAATTAACTTGGACCAACCCAGCGCGATGTAAAAATTTAATGTTCGGCCCATTTATATTTTCACAGTTCACCGCCCTGTCAGTACAGAAATTAGTGAAAACAGGCCCGGTCCGATATAGCCTGATTCAATTTCTACAAATAAATTCAATTTTTTTTCAACATATAATTAAGATTCCTAAAGAATAAATACTGCATACATATTTATATTATAAATTTACGGTATATCTAAAAATTATAATGTGTTCGCAAGATAAAAAAAATACACAATAGCAATATTAATTATTACTCTTTGTAGACGTGTCAACTTTCAAATAAGGATTTATCAAAATAGATAAATAAATGAATAAAATAAAATAATAATAATGTAGTTTAGAATACTTTTGAAGCTGTATCATAAAAAATAGATTTATGAAAATATTTCTCCGTCATTTATTAAGACTTTTCTCAAATATAAAAGACCTATTTTCTGACTCATTTCTGAATTAATTTCTTTCTGGAAACGCATAAGATTGACAGGTGTTCCCGTTCAGAAACTATGTAATCGAATACTGTTATTCATTTTTTGGTAAAGACAATGTATCTTTGAGAAAATATTGTAAAGGTAGAGTTTTGAAACGAATTCCCAGTTGTGACATCACTGGAAAGGAGAAAAACGTAAGCCGTGACAAGAAAAATGGAAAACGCTATTGTATTCAGGGGCGTAAATCCCGGGGGGGTTTGGGGGGTGCAGCACCCCCCCAGAAGAAATCAGTCGGAAAATTACCAGATTGCTCGGAAAAAGTATCTTTAGTCGGAAAAAAATAGTATTAACCTATAAAAACTTATAAACTGAAAAAACGGAAATATCATTCGAAAAATTTACCGTTTAATCGGAAAAGGCATACCGTTTAATCGGAAAGTCGGAAAAAATAGTATTATGTATTACCCTATAAAAACTTATAAATTAGAAAAATGGAAAAATCAATCGGAAAAACTCTTGTTCGATTGGAAAAAATGGCATTAACTTATAAAAACTTATAAATTGGAAAAACTAAAATATCATTCGGAAAATTTTTCGTTTCCATCGGAAAAAAAGCATGTTTAGTCGGAAAAAACAGTATTACGTATTAACCTATAAAAATTTATAAATTGGAAAGACGGAAAAGTCAGTCGGAAAAAATGGCGTTAACCTATAAAAACTTCTAAACTTGAAAAACGAAAATATCATTCGGAAAATTTCCCGTTCCATCGGAAAAGGCATGTTTAGTCGGAAAAAACAGTATTACGTATTAAGGGTGTATTTCGATTCAAACTGCTAGTTTTCCGATTTATTTTTGAATTCACTTTTGCTCTCAAACAGATGAAACTCGCAGATTCTCTTATTTAGAAAGTGCACAAGGTGCCGAAAAGGTCAATTCTTTGATAAGTGTACAAAATATTGCAAAAAAAGCAATCAAAAACGGCAATTTGAACCGATCTTTCCGGAGTGGGAGATAAGGGAACGAAAAAAAGGGTCTTCCAGAGAAGTTAATTGCTTATAAATCAAATTCTAATGAATTGAGCGTAAAAAAAAAAAAAAAACTTTACTCGGCACCTCGTACGTCCCTTCAAGAATCCCCTCAGCAAGTTTCGTGATTTTACTTTTAAAAATATGTCTGAAATTGTATCGGAAAATTTCGAGCTATTGAAGGTGGAAAAGCGTTTTTTCGAATATACCCTTAACCTCTAAAAGCTTATAAATTGGAAAAACGGAAAAATCAGTCGGAAAATTTCTTGTCCGATCGGAAAAAATGGTATTAACCTATAAAAACTTATAAATTGAAAAAACAAAAATATCATTCGGAAATTTTTCCGTTCCATCACAAAAAGCATGTTTAGTCGGAAAAAATATTACGTATTAACACATAAAAGTTTATAAATTGGAAAAACGGAAAAGTCAGTCGGAAAAATTCTTGTTCGATCGGAAAAAGAGTATGTTTAGCCGAAAAAAATGTATTAATCTATAAATATATATGAATTGGAGAAATATTTTTGTAGTTTTTAATTAAATAAGAAAAACAAGTTAGATCGAAGAAAACCTATAAAATTTTATTCTTAGTCAGATTTATTTCCCCTTGTTGTTTCTAATAAGAAAAAACAATTTATAACGAAGAAAACATAAATTTATTCTTAACCGGAACTAATTAATTTAACTAATTGGTAATTTATTAATTAGTTTAATTTACCAATTAATATAACTTATCAATACATAGGATTTTTTTTTTCTTTTTTTTATAAAACTATTCAGAAAAATTTTGATTTGTCAAATATTGTGTACTCGGAAACCTCGATTTGACGAAAAAAAAAAAAATAATAATAATATTTATGTACATATTGTAGCAATGGTAATGTTATTTGTAACTGTGGTATTTTGAGTAAAACCTTAATATTCCGATTTTTTTTTCTGTGCCTTTTGACTTCGAAATATCGAAATCTACCTGTATTTATTTACTATAGGAAAGTTTTTAGTTTAGTCTCGAAATTTTAAGCTATACTGATTGAAGTGAAGAAACTCCTATTTTTTTTTATCTAAACTTTAAATTTAGTTAGAAATATGTATCACGGAATTTAAATGGTATCCGATGAAAATTCAAAACTGAAATACAAATCTATACATATAATAAAACAGTAGGACCCGGTGTGTCTGTACATTGAAGATAATTGACAAAAATGGAGTCAGGGCGATAAAAGAAAACCAATGAAACACAAAAAAAAATTTTTTGAATTTTTTGTCTGTCTGTCTGTCTGTCTGTTTGTTCGAGGTTATCTTCGTAACTACTGAATGGATTTTTATGCGGTTTTCACTAATGAAGAATGCACACTCCCGGGCAGTGTATAGGCTTTGTTTCATCAAAATCGGACAACAGACAAAAAAGTAACAAAAAGAAACAAAAGAAACTATTAGGTGCGCTGCTCACGTTTTTTAGTACATAACGTTTTTTAGTACATATAAAATCCAATAGATGTCACTGTGCGATTTTAAAACGCGCTATCGTTATGTTTTCGCCAGTCTACTTAAGTATGAGAAAGTTTCAAGCTGGCTATCGTTCCATGTGGTTTAGTCGGTAGAACGTCAGTGCGCCATACTGATGGCCCGGGTTCGATTCCCAGCATGGAATTTTTTTTCACTATGTTGGCATTAACGCCTATAAGCAATTAAAAGAATTTGAAATATTGTATTCAAGGCGAATTTTCTCTCTGGGAAAATTTCCTTGCATTAATATGTCAGTGTAATTTTTTTTTCGATTTAATTTTTTTTTCGAAACTTTGTTTTTCTTAAAAAATTACAGTAAATATTTGATATTTCCCAACGTTTTTTGAATGATCGACTTGCTTTTTTTTTTTTTTTAATGTATGTCTGAACCTTATCTAACTACTTCTTCAAGATTTCTTTAGATAAACCGACCAGTGTAGCGGGCGAAGGCCGCTAGTATTTAATATTTTTCCATATCGAAATCTAGATGTTTTCCACTCTATACAAATTTTACCTTTAATTGAAAATAATTATGGTTTTATTTTTTCCTACTAACTAATATTGTGTTTTCTTTTTATTTTATTAAAAAATATATAATTAAAAATGTGAAACTAATTTTATTTACTTTTTTACGTAATTTTGGATTAATTTAAAAAAGTGCTTAAGAAATATATATGACATAGGATGAAAATTGAAAATACTCAAATACTTTGAATTTTTATCTCGAAATAATATGAATATTTTACAGTATACGAATATATTTCTCTCAGAAATAATACGTTCGTTTTTTTTTTTTTTTTTTTTTTTTTTCCTGAATCAATTATATTTATTTTTTTAAAAATATTTTTATTAATACTATTGCATTTTGTTTAGTCCGAAAAAAAGGGGTAACATCAAGTTGTTACGCTGTTTTAAAGTTTGTCGTTAGAAAGAATTAAAACTTATACAGTGAAACCTCCAAACAAGGGACACACCGAATAAGGGACACCTCTATTTAAGGGACAAAACGTCCGGTCCCAGACCCTTGGTATAGAATGTGTAATGTATTTACCTCTGAATAAGGGACACTCTATTTAAGGGACAATTGAAAATGAGATTAAAGGGGAGCGCTTTTGGATTTCAGGTAATGAAGCAGTCTGTAATGAAAATGATAATACAGATTTTCAATTGACAGAAAGTCATGTTGATACAGAGACATACGACACAACTGACAAGCATTTATTTACCCACAATTCTGATTCAACTTCAGTGCGTTTATCACCATTGAAAGTAATGCTGAAAATTAAGAGGAAGATTCTTAAATTGGAGAATAAAAGAAAACTGAGAATTAAAGAAAAAATTACACATGCTTTAAGGCTCAGATTCAAAAGGGCAAATTTTATGACAAAAGTTTTTTTTATTTTTATTTGTAAATGCTTGAAATTAGCAGGCGTTGTTGTTCAGAAACTATGTAATCGAGCTGTTTTTTCGTTTCGTTTCGTTTCGTTTCGTTCCGTTTCTTTCTTTCTTTTTTTTTTTTTTTTTTTTTTTTTTTTTTTTTTCAAATGCAATAGATTTTTCAGAAAAGATTGCCAGCGTGGGCATTGCGAATCGTATTTATGCGTGAAAGAAGAATAGGTACTGAAAAAATGGTGAAAAATGCATGTCGCATGATCAAAATTGCTTATATTTCAGTAAGTAATTTATTCAAAATTTGAAAAAACAGTTAGATTCCAAATCGCTTCCATAGTCAAGCTTTCCAATTTTATACTTTTCCGTTAAAAAATGAATTTGTAAATGTGTCAAAACGTTTTCCGCATGCTGAGCACCTCAGTTGAGAGATTTGTTAAATGTACACTTGAAAAGTTTATAAAGAAAAATTGAAATCTGCAAAACAATCACTTTTGATTGATTACTTCAAGTGTATAATTTTTCTGAATGTTTTTATACTTTTTGCGTGTACTCAGTTTTCATAAAAATTTAAATCAATAATTCTACAGATCATTTAATGATTTAGTACTCAATTGAAAATTTAATTAATTATCTGTTCCTTTTGTATCTGATTAACATAATTCATACACTTTGAATACATTTAAACTTCACCTTTTAATGTTTTATTATTTTTATATCCTTCAGGACAATCAATTAAAAAAATAATAAAAACTCCGAATAAGGGACACCTCTATTTAAAGGACAAAACTTCCGATCCCATAGGTGTCCCTTATTCGGAGGTTTCACTGTATTAAGAAATCCCGTATTTTTGACAAATTTTTGTCTCTAAAATATTCCTTAAACAAACAAATTAAAAACAGCTAGAGATTTTAACTGACTTCTGAAAAATAGAAAGATAGAACTTTTTTTTTTCTCTTTAAAGTAAAGCTTGGTCACCTAGACAACTGGGCGCTGAACTTCCTGTCGTATGTGTCAATTACAAAACAAGCAGCACCTGCATTAACTCTTTGTTTAAACCGTTAGTATTTAAACTCATAGTACGAAATCATTCAATTACAAAATGTTGATGCGAGAATATTTTGGTATTTGTTTAATATTTCAATATTTTTGCATCAGTTATGTCCTCACCTAAATGTAAGAGACAAAAAGTGCAATCTGCGTTACTTAATTCCATTTTTGATAATGATTACAGGAATACACATAATAAACAAAAACATGCTGATAAAATTTCAACCCATATACATATACCGTTTTGCGTTGCTGGAGTTCCAAAAAAAACCTTTTGAAGTAAGTAAGCTACTTTATTACAGAATATTTTAAATATATAAAATGTGTAAATAACTATTGTTTTCATATTTAATAATAGATTTATTTATTTATTGAGGGGACAAATAAATTATTTAATAACTTGTAAAAATGTACTGTTATTCGATATATATTAACTTTTTTTAACAGTTAGTATCGCAATTCCCGAACTATTTGCTAGTTTTGTTTCAAACTGGATATGACAAGCTAGTTATTATTTAAATTTCATGAAGTTATTATTATATAACCATTTTACATTTCGCAAGTCAATGTATTTAGTATTGTGCATGAAGTTAAAACTGTACTATGGATCTTTTTATATTTTATAAATATTATTTCATTAATACTAAGAAAGTTAATTTATTTTTTGAAGTTCAAATGTCAATATATGCAAAATATTCTATATTTTTAAAACTTTGTTATAGTACCAGATATAATAATTTTGTCTCACTGCATAACAATAATTTGATTATTATTTTGTACATAGATTTTTTTTTTTTGTGTGTGTGTGTGTGTGTGTATGTGTGTGTGAGTTGTGAGTGTGTGTATAGATAAGAAACAAAATCTAATCATTTGAAACTTGAAAATAATTTCGGCCTTGGGGGAAGATAAAATGGCGCAACTTTTGATTGTTTAAAGCTAATTGATGATTAAATCGATCTTTAAACCGCTTTTGCAATTTGAAATTTTTTACTGGTACATTTTTTTTTTTTTATCCTGGTGTGCCTGTGTGTGTGTGTGTGTGTGTAGGGGAAGGGGGGTTGTGGAGAAACAAGAATTTTACTTTTGACTTATGCATTTCGTTTTTTTTTTTTGTTTTGTATTTTGTGCATGTTTTCATACAGCGACAGCAAAACTGTTGGCTCTATTTAATTGCCTTATTTATTTATTTATTTATTTTTAAGAATAATTTGAGTATAATTTTAAAACACAATGAATTCGCACCTGAAAACTCACATACTTTGCTTTAATAATTTGTTATTTATCTATATAATGTATCTAATATATTTATATGATATATCTAGTATATATTTTATCTAATGGCTGGGCAACGGCGGGCGGGTCAGCTAGTAGAGATATCTATACATATATAAAATAGTTTGCCCTGACTGACTGATAATCAACGTTCGGCCCAAAATATTGAATGTAGAACCATGAAAATGGGAGAGAAAATACTTCTTATGATGTACGTGTCCACTAAGATGGAATTTTTTAAATTACCCACCCCCCCCCTAATAGGGACAAGCGGGGGGACAGGGTCAAAAATTTTGGAACAACTTACCATATCTCAGTAAACATTTCAGGTAGGAGCGTGAAATTCCAGAAAATAAATCTACTAAAAATATTATTAAACACATAATCCAACGATTTTCGAAATCCCCCTCAGGGGGTTAAAAGGGGGGGGGGTCGAAAAATTTAGGACATTTGGCACATCTCCGCAGTCTTTTTTAATAATAGCATGAAACGGCAGAAAATACAATTATTAAAAACTAATTAAATAAGTGTTTCAGCATTATTTATAAATTACCACTCCCGAGGGGGTTAAAGTGAGGGTGGAAAAATTCCATACTTTTTGGAACATGTGGCGTATCATAAGAGAGCCCTCAGATCACTCTTTCATATTATAAACCTTTCTCCCCTCCCCCTGACTCCCTCCAATTTCCCTACCGTGGACAATTTTCGATCTTTTTTTAAACTGTAGCGTTTTATCATTTAAGATCGGATTTTTTTACAGGGCCCTCCGATAAATATTATTTATGATATATGAAAAATTCACAGTTAGAGGAAGAGTCTACTTTGGGAGGGGAAATATTTCCTAAATTTGGCCTACATCTCTCTTGTTGATACATCGTTGGATACCCACTTAGTCCTCACAAGTCACCGCTTTTCTAAATTTGGCGGACATCTTTCGTGTGATATATCGTTGGAAAGCCCTGTGACTGCTTATTCATATTATGCACTACCCATGTCCTTCTCGGGTGGTACGATTATTCCATCAGGAGATCGTCTACTAATGGGTAAAATATATTGTTATATAAGACTAATGATAGCATAATATAAGATTATTTGACTATCTCGATACACTAAGTCATAATTATCTTGAGAATTATAATATATATATTAATATACATATATCTGTGAATATATATGTATATATATATATATATATTAGTCCTCGTGTTGGCCATAGTACTCGGAAATTTTCCTTCTTGAAAGTCGGAAATTTATGAGCCTACACCCCCCTACGCGACTAGAGTGGTTTACGCCCCTGATTGTATTCCAAATCGCTGCAATAGTCAGGTTGTCAGTTTTAAGCTTTTACAGTTAAAAATTAGTCAGAAAATGTATCAAAGTGTCGCGTTGTTGACCAATGAATTTGAGAACCAGCTTACGGTATATTTAAGAAAATTACGTTAACAGAAGTTTATTATCGTTTTTAATATTCTTACAAAACATATTGCCTGCACTACGCAATCCGAGAACTATTAAGTTCAATTCCGGTCCTGCTCGACTGTGTTGGAAAAAAATGCAAATCTGATTTCAGCACTGAAGGAGTCTTCTGAAAAAAAAAAAATAATAATAATAATAATAATAATCCCAGTTTAGACACCATGTCTGATGACGATTTCTACAGTGGACATGCTGGATTTTTGTATTATTGTTGTCAAACTAGCATCCGTTCGTGACGGATCTTTATATTTATTCTGGCGAAAGTCATAGTAATTGAAAATGACAGATATTTTATCGTCTTCGCTCAACCTTTTATATCGAGCAGGCAGGCTTGCTACGTAATTTTTTTATTCGGCTCGGCAGGTCCGTTTATTTTGTTTATTGGCCCGGCTCGTTGATAAAAATCTTCATTTCGCCAGGCCGGGTACGGGCCTAGAGCCAACTCCAGGACCTTACAAGCCTCTATCTTGTACCCTAAGGACGACTGAGAGCAGCGAAACACATGATAGTCCTTCCAGTCAACCACTAAAATAAAGTTTTTGCAGGGGGTTTCCACCAAGCTATGACTTTGGCAGACCAGTTGCATTTTAATATGGTAATCGAATTGTGTCTAATCGTAGAATTTTAGCCATCTCACTCGGTAAGGTGATTGTGTAGTCGCTTCCCAGTCCAATATGAGAGAAGAAATTTTCCATTCATACCAAATCGTCTTTTTCGGACGGTACATATTCGCCGAGTTGTGATTGTTGCTATTCGTGGATAAAGTCCTTACGCAACGAGCAATATGAATATCTTCATCAAAGTCGTCATCATCTAGAACTCTACTAATCCACAGAGGACTAACAGAAAGACTACTCTCTCCTGATTCTTTCTCATTTTATTTTCAGCAGTCACGCGACATCGAAAAACGCAGAGGCGAACTTCAGATTTTTGAAAGAAATTCTTAATAAAAATGCTAAGGATTGTAGCTTTTTAATGTTTTAAGAAAAACAAGCGAAATTGGGAAAAATGTATTGTTTCAGAATTGTATCGATTGACACTGACTACCTAGAATTTGCCGACTATCATCGAAATTGCCGACATTGGGGGGGCGAGACGCCCCCCTACGCCCCCCCCCCAGTAGCTACGCCCCTACGTTTGAGAGGAACCTGGACAGAACTGCGCATGGGCGAAAAGAACGAGTCCAATGCGAAAATGGGAGAGTTCGTACCATCTCGAGGATGAGTTTATTTATTAAACATCCTAGATATGTCGAATTTTTTTGGCGAATACCTTTTTGTTTCTTTAATTCAATTATCTGTTTCTAAACATTACATTGTAATTCAGTTGCACTAAAATAAGTTAAAAAAAGACAAACATAATAAAAAAGATGATTTAAGGGTATGGTTATAACTTTTCCCTCGCAATATAGCGTAACTTAATCTTTTTAGAATTAACGCCTGAATGGTGTGATTTTAAAGCTTGCCAGATTAGCAATTTTTTAAAATTATTTCGCTACATTATTGTGTACATTATTTATTTATATTATTTGCATACATTGGATATGAAAATGAGAAATGACGCAGATATCATATACGCGAAAGGTTTGGTAAAAAAAAATTTCTAACGTCAATTTGGCGGAAACCTCATTTTCGAATGCTGGTTAAATATACATTTTAAAATTATTTTCTATTATTAAAAAAAATAACAATAAATAAAACAATTTTTAAATATAATAAATTTTAAAAACAAATAACAATAGAGCAAAAAACATTTTATATAATTAAAAAAAATTAAAGTAAATAAACAATTTATCAAAAAATAAACAATATCAGGGTTGCCATATTAGGCAAAATAACGCCATTCTGGCGCCAAGTAAATCCCAGTGAGTATATGACACACAAGTGCCCTGAATATTTAGGTTGTTAGAATTGGCGAATTTCTTGCATAGCCGCCAAGTCAGATGCCAAGCAGTCGTTAAAACTGCATTTTAGCCATAAATATAAATGTAAAAAAAAAAAAAAAAAAAAAAAAAAAAAAAAACATGTTTTTATTAAAATTCACAAAAATGTAAGAGAAAATATATATTTTGGAAATGTTATTCCGAGAACTAATAATAGGTCCACAATCTATTTATTTTAAAATAAAATTTCACTCGGAACAAGAAATAGAAAACAATATTTAATATCATTTCTTGGCCTCATAGGCTATTACCCCCAAAGTCTGAATGGAATCGGCTTGGGATTCTGCCTAGTGAAGACCTTACAAAGCTGGTATATCAGTAATATTAGAGTACACGAGTCTTGCACTGCGGGTTCGGGATTTTAAAATGATTAAACTGTAGATAAAATTAATTTAGCATATTATTTTTTTTTTTCAAAGAAATAATAATCGTTACTAATTATAGGTAATCATAAAAATTAGTTTATATTTCACATTCTTTGATTACAAAACTTATAAAAGCAATACTCTTGGTACAATACATTTACGAGTGTTACAGAAGCAATCTTCATCACTTCTTCACAACCATGAGGCTGATTACACTATCAGGATCTACAATAATGTCCCAACGAAGCGATATCATTGCAAGGCTGCCCAGTCTCTCATTAGTAGTTAGTAGGTGTTGGGTTTGAATCCAATCTCGCTGGTCAGCTTAATCGTTCGGAATTTGCCATAATTTTCTTGGAACCTGGGTTCTCTTTCTACGATTCTCGGAGGGCACCCCGCATCCCTTTGGGCTTATATTCCTAGTGTAGATAACTGGGCGTCATAAATAACACTAACAGTAGTCTCTCATCAGCATAAAGTTTCGAGGCAAAAATTTAATTTTCTCATTGTTGAAAAATATATTTCAGCCCTGGTTGTTTTTACCGGGATGGTAGCCAAGACTGTCAGCATGTGTTCATTGTATTGTAATGCATTGCATTACAGTACTCTAAAACTTTTAAGACCTCTGTATTTCTATCAGCATCACAAATTCTCCTGCACCATACTTGATATTCAACTTTTACTTGCGACATTAATATCTTATGCTCGAAATATTGAGAAAGACTCTCTGACTTTCTTGCTTATTCCAAAAAACAAATCCTGAAAAAGTAATTGAAAATCCGATTGAATATCTTCATTTGAAATGAATCTGTCATTTAACTTTTAAATAAGACTTTCTTCACAGGAAACGCAGATTTTCGCCTTATTACTCTGCAGTGGATATATTTAGGGGGTTTGTGTTTGTAGTCTGTTTAAATTTCAATCTTGCGATTTTTATGTCAATTTGAAAGAGGTTTTGCTAAGTTTTGATGTAGAATTAAATGTCCCTCAATAGATTTCCATCGCATTTCATTTTCTCTAATTTTGTAAAATAATTAAGACATCTTTAGTACCAGTTTGGCCAAAATTGTCACACATGAAGATTTTTCATGAAGATGAGCTGACAATGACTTTGTCATACTGAAAAACTTGTTACAAACAACAAGGCTTAAAAAAAGTAAAAAAAAAAGCACTCCTTTCCATTTCATGATTGTCGAGAAAGGTCTATGGTTGCATTATAAAAAAAAAGGACGATTTTACGAAATAGTATTGGTATTTGGAACGCCAGTACAATTCACGGTTTTTTAATGGAAAAATTTGCGTAAATTCTTAGAAAAACGGATTACTTTCTAGAATTTATGGGAATTTTTCCGTTTAAAAACAGTGAATTGTATTGGCGTCCCCGATTATCAGTACAATCTTCGTAAAATCGTGCGTTTTTTGACAGTGTGTTGAAGAAATATTTTATGCGTTTTCCAAAATATTTTCTAAACAATGCAAATTTATTCAAAAACTTGACAAAATTTACTATATTTTAATGACTTCCTATAAAGCTTGTGTTTCAATGTCGGATAAGTCATTTTCTTTTGTTTTCTGAAGCATATGATGAAATTGTTTGTAGAAGGACCAATTTTACCTTAGGGTGATTTCTAAAAAAATGTCAGTTTATTAACTGTTCTAACAGAGATTTGGATTGTAGGAATCAGCAAGTGTTTTTGAACAATGTATGTTTAATCAGTGGTGATTTTGAGACACTTCTGATGAGTTATAGATTGCATCCCACTAACATGCCAAACCATATTAGTCTCTCTGTCATACGAGTGTGACGCATTTAGACATATTACTATTCAGTTCAATACAGATTTGACACTGTTATCCTACACTGTAGTGTAGGATAACAGATCCTACACTACAGTGTAGGATCTGTTATCCAGAATGCTTGGGACCTCGGATATTCTGGATAAGGGGTTTTTTCGTAATTCAGAGCATTTTACTATAAGTTTAAGAATAGTGAAATAAAGATATGAAATGCATAAAATCTGAATAATATATGTAAATATACGATTACAAATTTGTTAATAACTGATTTTTAAAAAAAAATCTAAATTAGAATTCAAATTTAAAAAAGAAAAAAAACATTAACATATAACACTTGAGAGCATAATCTTTCGATTTGGATTTGTAGAACATTTTTATTGATATTATAGTGTGTCATATTGGTTTATTATAGTGTGTCATTTGTACTAATTGTTCATGTATCCTGCACTGTGACATGATTTCTATTCATGGAAGTAACTTCTTTGTTTCATTCCACAAATTGGTTGTTCAGTTAAAAAATGTCAGTAGCTTATTTGATTTTTTTTTTTTTTTTTTTTTTTTTTTTTACTTACCACATTTTGCTGATCACCATCATTACTTTCGTTAGTCATATCATTTGTCATTATGTCACATTCCAGTCATCAGATTACTTACAAAAGTATCAACATCAGCAAAGACAATTTTCCACTGATTGTTGTTCTAAAATTTGATAATGTTCCTTATCAAAAACTCTAGAAAACTCTTTAGGAGACGCTGGGAAAAACCGCCGAAAAATCCCTACTCAGGAGTACCCATCGGCGCAGTTGATAACTCTACAAATGAGAAAGAAACTTTCCCACACAAACAGACTACTCTGTTTACATTATCTTTCTATTAAATATCCATATGCAAATAATTTAACTCAAATTTACTCAGTGAAGAGCAGGAAATCCCGTCCGCGACTGCGCCTTTGAAAGTTTGTTGATACTCTGTCGTCTTTCTTCACACATTTTCTTTTCGAAATACTACTAGTATTTTTTTTTTCAAGTAATTTGACAATACGAGGGTTATTACAGTTTTTGGCTTCTTTTTCTATAAAACATTTTGACACTGATCACTACAAGTATTTACTGTGATATGATGAGTATAGAGGAAATTACAGATCATCATAATTACAGACAGAGAAAATTACAGAATCATAACACAAAAATAAATGTTTTAAATCCTTATCATAGCAAACGCGGTAGCGTTTGGTATAATATGTTTAAGAAATAGAAAGTGCAAACAACTTTCTAAAATTTCTGGCGAACCAGTTGAGATACGGCAGTGAAATTTTTTTTTAAAGATAGAACTCGACGAGACGAATAAAATGATAGCATTAAAAAAATTTCAGTTTTTTATTTAATTTTTAATGAAAAAATGAAAGCAAAAAATTAAACTAAGTCTATCTAACGTTTCCGTGGATGGATTAACTTCGTTTTTGGTTTGTTTTAATCCTCATGGTAAAACTTAGAACAGTTTTTTTCATCTTTGTATGTTTGTCGGTCGCTGAGAAAATCTAATTTTTGTCTGAAATTTCCAGCTGAACATAGTTTTTTTCTTATATTTGTTACTTTCTTCTATCTTTACAAGAAGAAAGTATTGGATTCATGAAAATTTTCGACTTCCGGTTTTCGACGGATTTATACGTTTTAGAAGGTCCTGAACACGTTTTGGCTATTTTTAGAAAATGTCTGTCTGTGAGTCTGTCCGTCTGTCTGTCTGTCTGTGTGTCTGTCTGTCTGTGTGTCTGTCTGTCTGTATGTGACAAAAAATTTGTGGGCGCTCTATCTCAAGAACTAATGCTCGAAATTTAATAAAATTTTATATTCAGTTAGACCTTGATAGGAATTAGTGCCTATTGGTTTTTGGTGAAAATTGGCCTGCAGGTGGCGCTGCTATACTACGTTTTTCATGATTTTCAAGATTGCTATATCTCAAGAACTAATGCACAGAATTTCACCAAACTTCAGATTCTGTGACCCCTTGATATACATAGACGCTGATTAAGTTTTGGTGTAAATTGGCCAGCAGGTGGCGCTGCTATGCCACGTTTTTCATGATTTTCATGATAGCTATATCTCAACAACTATCGCACAGATTTTCCCCAAATTTCAGATTCTGCGATACCTTGAGATACATAGCCGCTGATAAAGTTTTGGTGTGAACTGCCCTATAGGTGGCGCTGCTATGCTACATTTTGCACGATTTTTGCGATAGCTATATCTCAAGAACTAATGCAGAGAACTTTATCAAATTTTAGATTCCGTTACACTAGAATATGTAACATAATTAGACGCTGATTAAATTTTGGTATTAACCTTGCAACAGGTGGTGCAGCTATGCTGCATTTTGCACAATTTTTCCGATAGCTATATCTCAACAACCAACGCACAGAATTTCACCAAACTTCAGATTTCGTTACAAAATGACATATAACATAATTACACGATGATTACGTTTTGTTATAAATCCTTCAACTGATGGTGCTGCTTTGCTATATTTTACACGGTTTTTTTTAAACTAGCTATATCTCAAGAACTAATGCACAGAATTTCATCAAACTTCAGATTCTTTTACACCATAACATAATTAGACGCTTTTTTACGTTTTGGTATAAATTTCCCAAGATATGGTGTTGCTGTGCTACGTTTTGAAAATTTTTTGTTATAACTATATCTCAAGAACTAATGGACGAAATTCCATCAAATTTCAGATTCTGTTAGGTCTTGACATAAACAGATGCTTATTAGGTTTTAGTATAAATTACCCAACATCAGACACTACTAAGCTCATTTTCTCAGAATATTAATTAAATTTTGGGTTTTAGACTTTTCGGATTCCAGAATCTCATTAGGCTAGGTCAAATATTCGAGGAAATTTGATAGTGGGTAATTTTGGGATCACCACTTTTTTTTTTTTTTTTTTTAATATTAAAATGTACTTATGAGATAGAAGAAAGTTTTGGGATTGACACATCCAACTAGTTTCTTCTTGTAATTTTTGCACGTAAGTTTAAATGAAAATAAAAATTGCTATGTATGTAACATAAATAAACAGATTAGATAAATCACGTGAAAAAATACTTATTTGTTGTTATTTTCATGTATCATATTCACTATCTATTTTGACGAGCGAAGTGAAATATTTTTTTTTATTTATTAATTTCTCATTTATTTAAGTTAAAAGCCACCTCTGGCAAAAAGTTTAATCTCTCTTAAATTTACTGTACACTGTAATATGATATTTTTATTCATAATTTTATTTACTTGCTTATCTAACGGTCCATAAGATGAAATCAACAAATTTAGGCGATCAGGGCAAGATTTTGCGGAAAAGTTCATTATCCTGTTCTGGTTGGTGTGTTTGCCGAATAAATCAAAAATGGCGCCGAAAGACCGAATAGCAAATGTTTTTAACCGCTAAAGCGACGTAACCGTGTTTTTCCATCACGTAATATTTTATTTCAAAGACTGATTTAACACAAGATTGACATTAATATTATTTTTTTTAATTGTACAAGACAAAAAGATATGTAAAGTTATTAAGTACAAACGTTCATACCAATACTTTTCACAGTTATTATTTTATGAATAATTAGACATGGATGGAAAAATCTACAGGCAGAAACGGATTAACTACCACCCGGGCCCCTAGGCTTGACTTTCTGAGGGCCCCCTTTAACTCCTTCAAAGTGGTATATACTGGAAAAATTAAAACACATGCTTGCTTCATTAACTCGTAAATCATTGATGATTAAAACATAAAAGATTACGACAAAGAATTTCGCACACCTTTTGTTTTTTCTATTAATGTCCGACCAGTGTAAAAGAATATTTACTTGTTCTTTATATAAGGAAAATGTTAGCACCGGGCCCCCTTTTCTTCTGGGCCCCTAGGCTTCAGCCTACTCAGCCTAATGGGTAATCCGCCTCTGTCTACAGGACAATTAAAAGATAAGCGTAAAAATGTGGTTTTACATTTATTTGAGCCTTTGAGATGTAAGGTAAGGGCGTACCGGTAAGAAATCCGGTTTGGCGCAACACAAGAGCGGTGAGTCGGGCGCTGCATGATGATTTGGACGTGAGAATGTGTCAGCTTTTTTTTTTGAAAGTACGTTAAATTATTCTCGGTCAATTAAATTATTACTTATTTTATGAATGTCTGGTTAATATGAATCTGTTTGCCAAAGCTTGGTGCTATTTTGGCTTCAAAAAGGGAGGGTATGATGCCAAAATATATAAATAGCTCTGAAAACAAGCCTAATGAACTTTAATTTTTGTTTTCGTACGAATTTTTTCTGTTTCTATATTAAAATGCTACACAAATGTCATATACGAATCACATTGGCGTTAATTTTTTTCTAAAGCCAATTTGGCGAAAATCTCGTTTTGGAATACCAGTTACATACCGGGTGTCCCAAAAATGACTGATGGATTTTAAAATTCAATAACTTGCAAACAGTGACAGCTATTTAAAAAAAAAATTGCAGGAGGGTTATGTATAATGTCAGGAGTTTTTTACCGTAACTTTTTATTTTAGTTCGAATTTCAAACAATAGATGGCGCTGATAGCGATTGTAGGCCAGGTAATCAGTGTTGAGTGAGGTCATTTTCGGCGTCGACCTGGGCTTCAATTGCTGTCAGCGCCATCTATTGGTTGAAATTCGAACTAAAATCGAAAGTTACGGTAAAAAAAAAGTCCTGATATTGTACATAACCCTCCTGCAAAAATTTTTAAATAGCTGTCACCGTTTGCAAGTTATTGAATTTTAAAATCCATCAGTCATTTTTGGGACACCCGGTATATATTTTTTGAAAGGTAATAACAATAAATAAAAAAAGGTTTGTTTAATAGAACAAAAGAATTTATATATTTAAAAAAAAAAGAAAAAAATATTTATTAAAAACTAAAGAACAACATCCGGGTTGACATATCAAGCAAAATAACGACACTCTAGATTCAGTTAAATACTCCGTTGCGCATATGACATTGGCGTCAGAAAAAAAAATCGCCAACATTGTGCGTATATGAAATCTGTGCCAAAAATGCATACCTATTTTATTTACATTACTTACGGTGCTACTTGATTATCAGGTCGACCGATTTCACCCATTTATAGAAATCGCCAAATTACTCAAAAGGAAAAATGTTGCCATTAAAAAATTTTAAGTTTAGAAAATTAATGAATTTAGGTTAAAAAAATAAGTCATTAACGAAAAGGATTACTTTAATGATGACGTTTAATTATGACGTCGAGACGTACGAAATATAAAATTTGATTTATTCAGGTGATTTCGAACAAAAGAATACTAATAAAAGTTTTCATATTTTAATGCAGAATTTATCAAATCAAACCATAAAGAGATATTTGTAAGATATCGCATATGTGAATAACATTGAAGTATTTTAAATGTAATATTAGAATTTATTAAAGAGCATAAAAAATATGATACTTACGTATTAACGCCACCGCAGCAGAAGTTGCGCTAATGTGACAATAAAGAACAATCTTGTTCGCACGCGCACAAAAAAACGGCATCAAAAATAGGCTAAAAAAGTACTAAAATACTAAAAATGACGTCAAAATGAGAAAAAAAAAAAAAAAAACACTGAAAAGGCACGAACAACAAGATCACTCTTTATTGGCGCATTAGCACAACTTCTACTGCGGTGGCATTAATACGAAGGTACCAAAAATATCAATGTTAGCGGAAATTTGTAAGGAGTTAAATGCTTTTTATTTAACCAAATAATGTTGGCGGATACAACCATAAAATAACTTTAATAAATTATATATTATATTTTTCTCAATTAATATCAAGAGCTATTCGCTTATTGGCATAAAATTTATATTAAATAACAAAACAAATAAATTAGTCAAACATTAATAGAAATATAAATAAATCATCGAATTTAAAATCATTTGATTACTTAACAAACAAGTGTAGCGGGTTTAATGTCAAGGAAGTGTAACATTTATGTTCATCCGTTATTGGTATATAATCTTACAAGTTTGTCTATCGTTCTTTGGTCGACGGGATAAATTAAGTAGTTATATATTTACTTATAGTATTTTTAATAAAATGAAAGAAAAACGTGCAAGTTAAATGTATCTGATATATGTATTTTTAATTTATGTGTTTTTTAATGAAAGTCATGTATTTTAAATAAAGCTAGTGACAGCTTTATATTTAAAATGAAATTATGGCGAAGGAAACCTATTTGGCGATTGTTTTCGAGTAGCTAAAATAAAAGTAGGAAAATAGCCGTCGGGCATATAAAAAATAAAACAATCAGATCGGAGCTGTTGATGACAGTCACAAGACTTATGCTGGTATTTATATAGGTACTATAGCAAAATTTGCAACATCTCTGGTGTTAAACTAGGTCTCTTGAGGTAAGGCATTTGGCTGCTCAGCAGCGGGTAAAGAGTTCAAATCCTGTCGGATGTAAGTTCGTTTTGTTTAGAAATGCTTTTGTGTTAAATTATTATTCCTTCGGGAATATTCTTATGTTAATTGTTATTCAATTTCTAGAATTTTTCTAGTTGTGAATGTTTCATTTGAGAAATTACCTTGAATGTATTTAATTGGTATGGCTTTTAATTCTTTTAATAAAGTTCTTTACTTTTTTCGTTCAAATCCATGGTTTATTTTTCATATCATGCATTTTATATAGCAATGCAATGACTTTTATAATTATTCTGATGCATCAAAATTTTATGCTGTTGTTATCATTTTATAAATTTTGACAGCAGCAATTATTTTTCTTTTTAAGATATTAGAAAATCTTCAGTTTTTATCAAAAAATTAAATGACTAGTATTATAAAATGCTCTGACGAGCACCAAAAAAGTTTAATATGTTTTTAAGTATGAAAAAGGGTTTGACAAGTGCTTCTGTTAATTACTGAGCATGAGGAAGGACAAGGGATTCCTTCTTGGCTACAACTCACTTCAATGCCAACTTTGAAAAAAATCATATTTGCGCTTTTTCCATATAAAAGAAATTTGCGGTTCTTTAGTAGAACTTCCCACCGAGCTTTAGATGTTAACCAGGAGTGTAGTCGTAAAAATAACATAGGATATATGCTCTAAGCAGAGGGATACCCTAGAATATGTATACTATAAGCTTTCTTGATAAACAGAGGGTATATGGTGTTCTATTAAAAAGTCCAGAAGGTATACGGCGTATAACCTGCACTACATCCCTGATGTTAACTGCACAGTTCACTGTGCACTATACTACAAATCAATTTTTTGTGCAATTATACACTTAGGGCATGCTTGGTGCAGTGCATGAATGTGATACCTGCAGGAATTAGGTTTTTGGCACTATGTCGTCTTCCCTTACATTTATGTCTAATTAAGCTGTATCTTTACTGGTTATGTCTTTACACTATACATTTTTATAGTAACTGCGACTGATTTGTTTTCACGGAAAAAGCGCAAATATGATTTTTTCAAAGTTGGCATTGAAGTGAGTTGTAGCCAAGAAGGAATCCCTTGTCCTTCCTCATGCTCAGTAATTAACAGAAGCACTTGTCAAACCCTTTTTCATACTTAAAAACATATTAAACTTTTTTGGTGCTCGTCAGAGCATTTTTTAATACTAGTCTATATATATAAAAGAAAGTCTGGATTTCGTATTAATCACAGCACAAAAAAATCTACCGAAACAACAATCTTGAAAATTGGGGTAAAAATACTTCTTATAACGCCGAGTGTCGCTAAGAAGGGATTTTCAAAAATTCCATCCCTAAGGGGGTTAAAACAAAGAACGAACTTTTAAAAAATTCCTTAAAAATCGGATTTTGTAGTTATTTTTCAACTGATAACATATTTTAGTGTATTTTCTCATGCTGAATCGAATGGTACTAAGCAAATTTTTTTAAACCCATTAGTTCGTTAGATATTTCACTTTTTCCTAATTTGGTGATTTCTTCGGCGCAAAAAATAAAATTTTCAATCTTTATCTACATATATAAAAGAAAGTCTGAATTTCGTGTTAATCACAGCACAAAAAAATCTACCGAACAAAAAATCTTGAAAATTGGGGTAAAAATACTTCTTAAAACATCGAGTGCCGCTAAGAAGGGATTTTTGAAAATTCCACCCCTAAGGCAGGTAAAAAAAAGAACGAACTTTTAAAAAATTCCTTAAAAATCGGCTTTTGCAGTTATTTTTGAACTGATAGCATATTTTAGTGTATTTTTTCATGCTGAATCGATTGGTACGAGGCAAATTCTTTTAAACCCATTAGTCCGTGAGATACCTCACATTTTCCTAATTTGGCGATGTCTTTAGAAGACTCTTTTCATCGATGACAGACAGTCTAAAATATGATATAAAACTAAAAATTAGTATGATATAAAAATTTCGTTTGATTCAAAGTTATATAAACTATGTAACTATAGAAAAACTGACCAGCGTAGCGGGCGAAGGCTGCTAGTATATATTATAAATGTGAAAGTGTGTCCGAAAAATTGGAATGAACTTGGCTTCAAAACGGATGGATTAATGTCTTTGAATCTTTGCATATGGATAGATTATAGGAGTGGAATGAACATAGGCTAATTTTTATTTATTTTATTCAAATATTTTCCTTAATAATTCAAAATTTAATTATTTCTCATACAAACTCAATAGGCATTTTCCAGATAAAATTTAATCATTTTCCTTTCCTGTTGCCAAGAAAATAAAAAATTGGAATAATAATTTTTCAGCGGCAATGAATTTTTAATAAAAAAACTTCCACGCGAAAAACTACAATAAAATAATTTAAAAGAAATATGACGTCATGTTTGAAATAAAAATAAAAGGTGTATTTTTTATAATATATTTAACAAGGATATTTGTTTAGTTAATAGGAATTTTTGTGTAAAATATGGCGACATAAATTAAAAGTAAAAAGAATGAAAAAGAATTATATTTTAAACTAGGACTTCCCTCAGAGGGATTAGTCTGAGCGATATTGCTGAGAATACACATTTAGTAATTTGCGATAAGTAAAGAAAATGAGATGTTACCTTTAATTGGTCATTCGTTGTGATAAAATATGATGAAAATAAGCATATTGAATCATAGAATTACAAAATCTTATATATAAAGTTGCATATACTATTTTTATAAAAGAAAAGCAAACCATGCATGGATATAAAATTGGAAATATGCAAAATGTTAAAAGTAATACAGAAAATAAAACACCAAATTTTTCTATATTGGAAATATATCTCTTTGAAATGATGTCATGAGCATAAACAGAAACTTCACACCGGTTTGAGAAATTATAAATAACATAAACTATTATGTTTGAAGAGAATGGAGTTTATTTTATATGGTGTGAAATCCGTCCGAATAGTTTATAATGTTGAACATCTGTTTCCCACGGATGCAATGAGGTTGTCGATAAGAGTTAAGGAATCCTTTTTTAAAAATTTGTCCTAAACGAGCACTTACATCTTATAAGTTACTGTGATGCCAAAGTTATAGTTTCTGACCCAACAGTATCCTAGAAATTGCAATATTCTCAATAAATTGGGTTTAAAACCTTTTCTAGAAAAAAAAATGTTTAATTTGTGAAATTAAACTGTCGAATGTTTTAGAAATCGTCCATAACGAGAATATAATATCTTAAAAGTTGCCACCAAAAAAAAAAAAAAAAAAAAAAAAAAGATTTTAAATTTTTAGTCATATTAACATCAAAGAATTCTCAATTTTAGAACTTTTTTGCTCGTGCATTGATGGTGATTATTGTTCCTACGCAAAATATAGTATATTTTGCAGCAAAGATGGTTACCAACATTTTTTGCCCACATTATTTTTTAAAGTGACTAGGTATTCCCAATAATTACGAAAAACACACAAACGTTAATGCTTTATAGCATAGAAATACAGAATCAAAAGCTATTTATCTCCTATTATATACACATAAATTATCTAATTAGTGCTAGCAGATGCATTTTTAAATATACATAGACCAATATAATGCTTCATTTTTCTTTTATTAGTATTTCTTAATTTTCATTTTTTCTTTATTTGTATTATTCAGTAAAAAACTCACTTTCTTAAGCCCGAATTATGTCAAACTTTTTATAAAAGAGCCTAAGTCCATATAACAGCGAAGTATTGTGAAGAGTATTAAATACAAGGTAGTAAGATACTTAGCCAAACGCTGGTAATAAATCCCCAAATATTGTTCTTTTCGCCCTCTCTCGAAATGTATTTTTTCCGTACATTTAAAAAACACGATTTTGAGTCATTTTATTTAAAATTCAAATAAATAAATAAGTTGAAGCAATAATAGCATAAGTCAAAATATTTTATTTCAACATCAAGGAGTTGTATCGTAGTTACATATGTGGAAAAAAGCTGCTTTTGGCCAAAAAACGTTGTCTTCACTAAATTTGAATCCGATTAAAAAAAATTACCGTGATTAATTAAAGTGTTATAGGCAGAGCTGCCAAGTCTCCGGCATTTCGGATACCGGTATTTTAATACAGAAAATGTTTTATTAAATTGGAACATTCTGCGGATTTAAAAAATAACTTTTCCTATAAGAAAATTATGCTGTGCAGTGCAATAAGCGGGGGCTTGGCATCTCTGTATAGGAATATTTCGTAATCTACTTTTTAACCTTAAAAAAAACAACGACCATTTTTCGGGTACAAAAAGTATTGCTAATTGTTCTATTTTGCATACAAGGTACTGATTGTAATATTGATACATCTATGGTGATAAATTTCCAATAATTTTTCAAATCTCATTTAATTCATTAAAAATATAAATCTTCTATTCATTTAGTTAAAATAAATGGTTTTTAACTAATTTCGTAATACTTTTGAAATATCACTTTTCATTGGCCATTTTTTAAAGCATTTAGAAAATGGTTGTGGTTTTCAGTCAAATATAGACTTTGGTCTGTCCGCATTTTATTTTACTATTATTATTATTATTATTTATAAATGGTGGAGAAATGTTCATACTTAATCCATAACGTACATAATATATGACTCTGTTATTACATAAGTCACCTTTTTATTATCATAAAAATTATATTTTTACTGATTTTTAGTAACTCAATAGGAAAAATTTTGTGCTTTGAGCAACAGATGTCCGCATTTCATTTATTTATTTATTTTAACAAAATTCTTTGTATTTAGAAGATATTTTATTTAAATAGGAAATCCAAATGTCGCTGTTAATAAAGAAGAAAGCTTCAAAAAAAGTTACAAAACGAGTAGACGCATACTATCAAATATGGAAAAACGATGAATCCAAAAAAGACGTCGTATGAAATATCATCTTTTAAAGCAACAAAAAAGAGGTCTGATTATCGAGCCTACTGATTACGAAATGTGCATTACATATAAAAATACTGCAAATATTGATTTTTTTTTCTTTTGTGCAGTTTTGGCTTCGAAAGGTGCACTATGTTGCAAAAAGATATAAGCGACTATGAAAACACACTTGGTAAACGTTCATGCTCAGTTTTACAAATAAATATGGCACATATATTCCCTATACACACCGAGGTACCTAATTGGTGCCAAAATGGCGTTCAGTTGCCTAACATGCTAGTTATCCTATAAATGTTATAATAAGTTGTTTGTTCTAAAAATATTATCATTTATTGATTGTTATTTCTTTTTTTTTAATAACAGAAAATGTTTCGTTTATTCCTTTTTTTTCATTTTAAAATAAATAAATAACGTTATATAACGTGTTATTATAGCATGCTATATGTATCTGGTAATCAAAACGATGTTTTCGCCTAATTGGTATAAAAAATCTGGCCAAACCCGGTGCTTATATCTCTAGTATATTATCTCAAGTATTTTATTTATGTATACTATAATTGTTTTTACATACCAATTACTTCTTCTTGTATATAAAAATAGGTAAGTGGCTCCTTTATGCAGTATAAATTGTATAAATCTTTAAACACTTGCGGCGCGGTGGTTTCATAGATATACCACTTAATTTTACTTCCTAAACGCCACATTGGCACTGGAATTTTGTTTCAAAAAATTACGGTTTACTGAATGCGCTAAATATAGCGTTTTCTTATTTACAAATAAAGTTGTTTTCAAATTTCGGTGTCAGTCATTAATTTCAATATTTAAGCAATGAATTTGCCCTGCGCCGCAAAGAGTTAAAAAATAGCCCCCGTTGCCCCTTTTTGGATCGAATTTAAAAAAAAAAAAAAAAAAAAGGCACTCCGGGAGTGCCGACAGAAGTGAAAACTTGAACAATTATGTGTGTATTTTTTTAGTCGTCTGGACATATTTTATTGTGCAGAAAATACTTTTAAATGAAGTGTTTTTTATTCATTATTATAAACTACTGCTACAAAAATGATACTACAATTTTCATTTAATGCGCTATTGTACATGAAAAATAATGCATATTATTTTACATACAAAAATTGCAATCTGTTGCTTAAAACATAAATTTACAAATGCATGAAATATGAAATATCGTCAGTTGGTATTCTTTGAAATAAATACCCATAAAACTTATGAATTTTCATCCCCATTTCAACAATTCTTCCATCATCATCATCATCATTATTATCATTATATTCTAGATTTGATATTATAGGTTTATGGTAACTAAAATATATAGCAAACAATTTTGATTCAATTCTATTTAAATATCTTGTAATGACTGCATCAATTGTAATTTTTTATCTCTCTGTGCTAAGATTGCGATGGTTGGTCACTGTTAAATCAAATTTTCTATTTAAAAATTCAATTAATTGTAGATTTTCATCATCCACAAAGTTGATGTTGAAATCCCTACTCAAAATCATCGGCAAATCATCAAATCTCTTTCCAATTCTATCTTGAAGTAATGCAGAAGCCTCTTTAGAACAAATAAATAAATTTTCATACAAAAATTCTCATTTGCACTTAAAGACTTATCCGGTGAAATATAAATGGCAACCAATACAATTAGTTTTTCATTTTCAGAGTGGCAACAACAAACACATATATCACTGATATCAAAAACATTACTACTAAACATACTGGTGTACCTCACATGCACATTCATATGAATTGTGGAAATATATGCCCATTACATCAAACAACCTTTTATAAATAGCTACTCCTGCTGCTGGACGACCGTATCTTCTGAAACTTGCAACAAATTGAATAGTAATCAAACAATATAAGTTGTTAAACTTTAAATACAATTTTTTAAAAAATGGTTGGAAAGTGCAGCATAATCGATGCACAATATCATGATTTTCCTTTCTTAACTTTTTATTCCATCTGGTAACAGTATATTTTGTTAAACTTTAAATACAATTAAATTTTTAAAAATGGTTTTGAAATGTAGCATAATTGATGTGCAATGTCATGATTTTTCTTTCTTAACTTTTTATTCCATTTGGTATCAATTTATGTTGTTACTATTTAAATACAATCAAAAATTAAAAAAAAAAGAGAGAAAAATGGTTGGAAAGTGCAATGTAATCAATTCGCGATGTCATACTTTTTCTTTCTTAACATTTTATTCCCTCTGGTAACAGTATAAGTTGTTAAGGTTTAAATACAATTACAATTTTTAAAATTGGTTGGAAAGTACTGCATAATCAATGTACAATATCATGTCTTTTCTTTCTTATCATTTTATTCCATTTGATAACAATATAAGTTGTTAAACTTTAAAAACAATTGAAAATATATATATATATATATATAAAGGTTTAAAAGTGCAGCATAATCGATGTGCAATGTCATGTTTTTCTTTCTTAACTTTTTATACCATTTGGTATCAATTTATGTTGTTACTATTTAAATACAATCAAAAATTAAAAAAACTGAAAAAAGTGGTTGGAAAGTGCAGCATAATTGATGCACAATGTCATATTTTTTTCTTTCTTAACATTTTATTCCTTCTGGTAACAGTATATGTTGTTAAACTTTAAATACAATTATAATTTTAAAAATTGGTTGAAAAGTGTAGTATAATCGATGAGCAATGTCATGTCTTTTCTTTCTTAACTTTTTATTCAATTTGATAACAATGTAAGTTGTTAAACTTTAAATACAATTGAAAATTTAAGGAATTGAAAAAAATGGTTGGAAAGTGCAGCATAATTGATGTGCAATGTCATGTTTTTTCTTTCTGAACTTTTTATTCCATTTGGTATCAATTTATGTTGTTATTATTTAAATACAATAAAAAAATGAAAAAAAGTAGTTGGAAACTGCAGCATAATCAATGCACAATGTCATACTTTTTCTTTCATAACGTTTTATTCCATCTATTAACAGTATAAGTTGCTAAACTTAAATAAAATTATAACTTAAAAAACACACACACGGATATTCGCGCAAGCGCCCTGTGCCGCCTAAACGGAGCAGCACACTCAGGCACGGTAGAAAGAGTGGGAGATACTAGTTCCTCTCCCTTCCCCTCGATCTTACGCTTTTTCGATCAGCATCACGTGACCCTGACGCGAGTTTGGAAGTTTTTACCCATACAAAAAGTGCTCAGCGCCGCTAAAGAAGTTTTCACTTCAAAAAATGAATGTCTAATTCCAGTATTGCTCCCAGGTATGCATACATATTCCAAATTTCAAAGTTGTATGCCAACAGGAAATGAATGAAAAATGGGAAAAGATGTCACATATGCACCAGGGTACATAATTGGCGTCAAAATGGCATTATTTTACCTGAGATGGTAACCGGGCTTTATTTATTTATTATTTGTTTATTTACTTATAAAATGTTTATTTACTTTCATTTACTTTTTTTAATTAATTATATAAAATATTTCTGGTACTTCTAGGTTATCCCGTCGACCAAAAAATTATTGCCAAACTATAAGATTAAATGCCAATAATGAATGATCGTGAATGTCACATTCAATGACACTAAATGCGATTCACGGGTTTAAAATGTCATTAAATGATTTTTATTTCGACTTTTTATTAATATTTTCATTAATATTCTACTAATTATTTGTTTTTTTGTTATTAAAATAAAAATTATGTCAACATGTATAATTTGGCTATTAGTTTGGCGATTTGTATAATTTGGCGAAATTGGTCGACGGGATAACCTAGAAGTACCATACTTCTTTTTATAGTTATTAATTATTATTATTATTTTATTTACTGTAAGTTCTTTTTGAAAATAGAAAATAATTTAAAAATGTGTATGTAAGCGTTATTTGAAAACGGAGTTTTCGCCAAATGGGCTTTGAAAAAAATTGCGCCAAATCTGATGCGCTTGTGGTATCCGTGCCGAAAAATTAGTGACCAGAATTGACTTCCACACACAAACAAAATATAAGTTAGAAGAAAACATGCAATAAAAATAAATATAAAGGAAAAATAATGTCATAAAAGAAACTTTTTATTTAAAAACGTAATTGTTTCTAATTTTCACACGCGAACATATAAAATATTCTTTTAGCGATCAAAAAATGCTAAGAGATTATCACAAAATCTCAAAATCAAAGTTTTTATGACACTTTTAATATAAAAAAATAACAGTTTTATTTTCCTGCATGATTAAATTTTAAAATGTTTTATTGCATTCAATATTTCTGAGTGCGTAACTGATTACTATTTAAACCATTTACTGTTTCGGTTATCTACGAAAATATCCAGCCGGTAAAAATCACGCGCACCAAATTTCTGTGACGTATGCAAATAAATTAAGCTTTTTTATCAGTTTTTTAAATATAACTTTTAAACTATTTGGAATTAATTTTTAAAAGTAGGTGCATTCACCAGATTACCTTCATAGGTACCTATTGGTACAAACAGAATCAAAATCCGACAAATACTTTTTGAGATTTGCTTGACGAAAGAATTTTTTTGACTTTTAATATCGTTACGTATCTCTGAGTATAAAGACTTCGCTTCGCTCAGACAATAAAATTGTTCACTTATGAAAATGTGACGTCATAGTTGAAATAAAACAGGTACTTTATAGCAGTCGTTAAAAATACAAGGGGTATGACTATCAGTAGCTAATGGAGCGAGATAAATAATGACGTCATATTTAAAATGAATCAGAAATATTTTTTACTTATACTAATTAATAAGTTATAAGTTACATACAAATGAATATTTTTATTCAAAACTCATAATTATCAATGGAAGAATTTTTTTGTGGGGAAAAGGCGGAAAATAAAACTACTGATTAATATATTTTTGGCTTGATTTTTTAACACTTTCGAACAAAGTTGAAAAGTTATTATGCTTTCGGTTTGTCTGTCTGTCTGGTCGCTTTCTAACTTTCGTAAATATACTCCGATTTCCATGAAATTTTTGGACGTTACTAACGTTTACCTAGCACAAATACCTATTGAAAATGAAGATTCTACCATGCAGGGTTTGTGATTTTTTTGATTTAAATAAGATTTTTTTGATTTTTTTAAAAATTGCCACACATTATTATTATTTTATGATTTTTTGATTAATTTAAATAATATAAAGTTTACATACATAGACATGCATATTATAAGTATTATCTATTACTAATATTACACAATTTACATAAATGATTCATACTATTTCAAACTAAAATTTTAGGCTATGAAAAAAATCTTGATTACGCAAAATGCATGAAAAACTACAAATCAGATGTCAAAAATTAATTCAACCTTCAATATTTTAATTAAAATAAAAAACATCTGCAACACTTAAAAAATTTAAACAAAATTGGAAGTTTTTAACTAAGTTTTTAACTTTTGTTTCTTTTTAAGTGTTGACTGAGAAAAATGAGTTCAATTGCTGCCATCAAAATACTTAAGGCCAGAGGACACAAATTGAGATGTCATCACTAATCGACTGACTTCTCAGTAGTGTTGGAATTTACACAGGAAAATTTTGAATAGCAATTTTATTTTACTTGTGGAATATTTATAATCTTATAAAACAATAACTATTTAAACTCACTAATAAGAACTTGGAATCCCTAAATAAAAATTCAGCCAGAGAAGGAATGCTACAGTGTTGCCGCATCTAGATATTTTTTTATTGGGGGATTCCAAATTCTCATTTGTATGTTTAAGAAGTAATTAATCATAAGTTAATCAGTATGTTCAGTGTTTTATACGATGATTGATATTCCACAAATAAAATAAAAGTAAATTGTTATTCAAAATTTTCTAGTGTGAATTCCAACATAAGTGAGAAGTAAATCAATTAGTGAATACCTCACAATTTGTGTCCTCTGGCCTTGAGCATTTCGCTGGCAGCGGTTTATCAGTTTTATCTGTTGATTTTTAATTTCTGAAAGTATCAAACCGAAGGCAAAAAACATTTGTTCGATTGAAGCAGATAAATCTATTGCAGTAAAAAGCTAGTTGATCATTAATTCTATTTTTAGTATGAGCTTTTTTGATAACTGTAAAAAAAATATCTTCCACCATTCTAAAGGGCTGAGATCAATTATATTAAATTAAATAAATAAATCAATTGCTGATTCAGATTTTGCTCAAATCCTTATATAGCAGGCTTCACCAAAATACAGCACATAAAGTCATACAATTTTATTTTACCTCAACTTGCAAAAGTTTTTCTATCTAAATACTAATGAGTAAATATTCAAATATTTAATAGATTTCTGCTTAGATTTCTTTACCGTTGCAAGATTATTTTATAATTTGATTCAAATGAAATTTGAAAGCATTTTTTTTTCAAAACTTTACATTTATTTTACTTTTTTACTAAGCTTAAGCTTTATCTTTCTGAAAGTTGTTTGATTATATAGGGTATATAAAACTAAATTATATTAAAGCACATTATTATGTTTGTTTCATCTGAAATTTATTAAATAATAACTTAAAAGAAAAACTGATTTAAATCAATAATTTTTTTAAAAAAATCAGTTGATTTAAATCGTGATTTAAATCATGATTAAAATCAAGCCGATTTAAATCAACGAACCCTGGTTTATTTACAGGGATAGTCAAAAATTTCCTTACATCACGGCATTATGGGGAAAAATCGTTTTAATTAAATTTAACGATGTTACACCCTGTGAAACATATTCAAATTTATATGCATTTGCAAAGTGCACTAAAATATGCATTTTGTAAAGTATGTAGTAAAAAGGACACTTTTCATTCATTTACAGGGTCACACAGAAGAATTCCATTGCATAATAATAAAGGGAGGAACAGTTTGCGACATGTTTTAATTATTGTAAACGATTTCATGTATAATCAAATTGATATAAGTTGCTGAGGCTTCATGTGAGTTATTTCATGCATAATACGAAGTGCATAGCATTTACAGGGACACACAAAAGATTTCAAATAGTATATATTCTATCCGAAGTACTGTATATGATGGATGATGACTGTTGCATGGGTGAAATGCATTTTGAATTATGATAGGTGCTTTTAAGTTTCACTAAATGTATGCATATGGTAATAGTTTTAATAGTTAAATTTAGATATACAGGGTTACACAAAAAATCTCGGAAAGGTTACTGAATATGAGCGTAATTTACTTAAAGGTGGTTTGAAAATAAAATATGCATTTTTATTTTGAACTGCATTTAGTAAACTAAGAAAAGTTTGTAGTATATATATATATACAATGGTATAGAGGATCCCGCAAAGAACTGGATACAAGGTTTTCTTCGGATGATAATTTCTGAAAATGTAATTTAGGTAGTAATAAGAAATATTTTTGTTTGAACTAAATTTTAGAAAGATACTTTCGTGTATTAAAGGCACTTGGAAAACTACAGGGCTGAACAAAAGAATTCAAAAATGTTTCTATCTATTAGTATTAATCGCTGAAAGGAAAATTTTAACCAGCAAAAAAATTAGCAAATAGGGATTATCAGAAGTTTTTTTACCATAAATTCGCGATAAAAAGTTAATTACACATGCTTTTCATCATATCGAAATTTTTTGCTTGATTAATCAATTATTTCTTCTTTAAATGTTATGTGAACGAAGTCACGGGTAACTGCCAGTTTTACTCCTAAAATTAAATTATACGCCATATATGTGCGACATTTTCAAGTTAGGGGTCAGAAACATCATCGCCGGGTTGCCCTTTCTCCGCACAGAAGTCATGGCCAGCGAGAAAAAAATAAATCATAATAATAATAATAATAATAATAATAATGTAGAAGATCCAATAAATCACTCATTGGTTGCTGTAAGTTCATTTATTCAACTGTAGTCATTATCGAGGGAAAAGCTCCTTTTGCAAACAATCTCTAACCGAAATATCAAAAAAAAAAAAAAATTCCATCATTTACTACAATCAGCCGTACTCGTGAAAGAGAAAACCCAAGAATCTCTTTTACCACCTCAATGCTTCCTCTCTTAAATCTAAAAAGAAAGTTCTAGAACATTCTTTACTCTCAAATCATCATTCTTTTATGTAAACATAACTCATGCCCAGAGTCGAGATTATTATTCGACAGACGACAATTTTTTTTTTTTTAATATTATTTAACTAATTTATATTCGACTCAGAATTTCAAATATCTTAGGCAGACGATTTTTTATAGACGATTAATTTTAAGAGAAAAAGAAATGAAATGAATTTATTGTTATGCACACATCGAATGTTGAAGGGGGAAAAATAAATAAATAGAAAAATAAAAATAATGATATTTTTTGAAAGGTATGGTTTTGGAATAATTTAATAAGATTTTCTTAAAAGGGGTTGATAAAAACATAGAAAAAATGAGTTTTATTTTGAATATTAAGAAATAAAATTTAATTAAGAATATTTTTAATTTAGAGCCATCTTTTTAAATTTACGCATACTGGAATAAATGTTTTTTAAGGCGAATTAAGAATTTACATCGTTTCCATAAAGATTAACAGATTAGATCTAGAAACAAGATTTTAATTTAATAAGTTGGACTAAGTTCGGAATATTGTTATAAGGAAATCAATATAGTATAAAGGTTAATTTTGGCGAAAAAAAAATTAAAACTTGTAATATTATTTCCCCCCCCCCCCCAAAAAAAAAAAACTTTGTATGAAATTGATAGTTAAATAAAACTACAAGTTCAGACACCAGAAATCTAATAATTTAGAAAAGTTAAATTTTGGAATAAACTGTCAAACCCAGGAAGCTAAGAGATGGAAGAAAAAGAACATTAACGCAAAATATAAAAAATATTAGCGATTAAAAAAAAATAGTTAAGAGAAAATTAAATAGAATTAAATTTAGGTAGGAGCATTTCCCTGAAAGAAATATAATAATGTTACAATATCACTTACTATTTGTAAGTGCATAGGAGATAATACATACAATAAGAATAAATAAGTTATAAATATTAATAAGCAAGAAATATTAAAAATATAATAAAAACAATAAAAATTCTCCTTCATGGGAGTTTATAGAATTTCAATAACTTAATCAGTAGTCCACTAAAGAAAGTTCCCTAAATAAAAGTCCTTCGGATCCAGTCTATTAAACAGTATCTCTTCAATAGTTCACTAAATTTTTTCAGTGATATAGTTCATCAAATAAGTCTTTTGTTGGATTCCAACATCTTTTAATAATATATCAAATTTTTCATAATAAATAGTATCACTTCAAAACATTAATAATAAATAATATAGAAAAATTTAAATAATAATAATAACAGCAATAATAATAGTAGTATAATAAGATTCAAAATTTATAGCAATAATAATAATAATTCTCCATATCCTAATATTTCTCAATAAGAGTATAATTAATATTAAACTTCATTATTATTACAAACTTGCCTTTAATCGTGCATAAACATATCATAATAGTCTTAATAAGTAACAGTAAATATCTTAAGAACATCATACTCATCAATTAAATCCTTAAGAACAAAAATATTTCAATCTCCAATACATAATAATGATAATGATAAAACTCATAAATAGGTAAGTTGTCAGAGTTAGCAGGTTATTAAACTAAAAAGGTTTTATTTAAAGAAGATAGCATCGCGTGAAGACATGCAGCTAACCACCAACATGAGGCGGTAGAGAGATACATATAAAAGTGTTGCCAATACAGAAAGGTAAAGACTTATCACATGATGTTGCCAAACAGAATAAATATAAAATCACTTACTTTAACACTTCCCCTGATTTTATATTTTAAAGAATAAACAATAAAGTGAAATTTAAAGTTCAAAAAATAAAGTTTTTAAAGTTCTGAAAGTCCCATATTATTCATGCACCATTCGTGCTTTTGTTTTGGAACAGCTTTAGTTAAAGAGTCAGCAACCATATCATCAGTTGAAATCTTTTCAACACTTATGAGCTTCTTTTTGACAGAATCTCGAGTAACATGATGAGACACATCAATGTGCTTAGTGCGAGCATGAAATAAGCTATTTTTGCTTAGATCAATAGCACCTTTGTTGTCACAGAATATTTTTATTGATTTGTCTTCTGACTCTAAATTCAATTCATTTAAGAACTTTTTAAGCCATATTGCTTTTTTAGTGGTAGATGACAAAGCTGTATACTCAGCTTCAACGGTTGAAGTGGCCACAGTTGTTTGCTTTTTACTTTGCCATGTCACTGCAGCTCCAGCAAGTTTGAAGACAAATCCCGTCGTTGATTTTCTATCATCAGGACAAAATCTGCATCACAATATCCTAAAAATTCACTATTAGATGAACGGTCTTTAATTTAGTTTTAGTTGTGCCATGAAGATATCTCATTACATGTTTGGCAGCAACCCAATGCATTTTTGATGCACATTGACAATATTGGCGTAATAATCCTACAATGAATGATATGTCAGGACGTGTTCCCTTTGCAGCATAAAGTAAACTACCAATAGCTGACTGGTATAATGATGGAGATCCACCATCCCGTCTCTAGGCCCTGTCAGGCCCTTGTGGCACATCCAATGAGGGGCATCGACTGGGGTCGGGATTCGCAAACCGCTAGGCGGCTACTACTCCGGGTCCCCATCCGCACACCTCACCTTCCGTAGCCTACGGCTATAGTGACCAGCCCGTAAGCCAGTCACGTTCCCAGCTATTGATGAAAGCGGTCGATAGCGACAGCTCTCCTGCCCATTGAGTAACCTCAATGGTGAACGGACACCTGGGATTTGCACCCATTGACCCATGACGAGCCCCGGGATGACGACGCACACAAGAGCGCCGAAACCAGTGACCCATGTGCCATGGGACGACGGATGCAAATTTGCTGTACGGCAGGCCCCACAAGATGAAACCACTATATCAGGGAACACATTTATGCGGGTTAGCCGTGAATGAAGGTACCCCTAGCAGGACCCTAGGAGGACGGGGAAAGTCCCTCCTGCACACACAGACATGTGCTCGCTCTAGGGTTCTTCGTCCCCAAACCCTGCACGTGACGACTTACGAACACCCTTTAGGGTGCACCTGCTGCGTACGGACACAGGGCCGGAGACTAGGTGCTCGTAACTGAAACCTCGAGGGCCGAGAAAACCCCTCGCGGTGGCTGGAGAAGCCACCCAGTCTAGGCTTTTGTCGCCCAAAACCCTCCCCACTCTCCCGGCAAGCCAGGAGGGGTCCAGAATCTCGGGCTAGGTGCTGGTAGCGACCCCAGGCGGGCCTAGAAAGCTCCACCTTGACTGCATAGACACAGCCTCGCTAGAGGGTTGGCGCGAACGGAACCCCACGCGCCTCGCTCCGCCCCCCGCCCTCCGGCCGGGGAGCCGAGCGGGGAAAAACGAGGCCCCGCCACGCACTACCGTTACCTCAGAGCTCACGTTGGTTCCTAGACCCGAGGGCCTCTCCCCGTGCAATGTGGACTCCTACCAGAAGAGTGAAGGTACCTCTAGCCAATCCCTGGGGGACGAGGAAAGTCCCCCCAGTCATCCGAAGCGACGACCGGCTCGGGGGTTAGTAGCGGGAAAATTAGTCTGAGGTACTGCTAAGTCTGTATCACTGGACGCAGAAAGCCCCAGTCCCGCCTAGACACGTCAGACTTGATCGGACCAAAGAGTTCACCTGGGGAAGATGTGCCACTGCTTTAATCAGTGAGCGTCCGGCCCAGGACTCTGCGGCGAGTGGATCAGGAGGCGAGCCTGCCAGCCAACCTCCTCCCATGGGTGCCAGGCCGTGTGGGACAAACGCCACCACGGCGCCCTTCCGACTCGACCTGTCCCTTGGTACGAGCGGAGCACCCCCAGTCTCCTCCCTCCTAGGAGCTGGCACACCACTACTTCCGCTACAGAGGTGATGGGTGGCTGAGTTTCCCGGCGGATAAAAGTCACACCAGGCACTGGCCCAAAGCCTCTCCCATTGCTAACTCCAGGAGATGCTGCACGCCGATCCTGCGAGATGCAATGACACTAGAGAGTCCCCACCACTTGTTCGACAAAGTCCACACTCTCCTCCCAGGCTCCCTCTCAGTCAAGTTATGTGGTCGAGGTCCCGATCACCTTGGTTTCCCATTGCCCAGAGTCACCGCGCAGATCCTAGAAGCCGGCACCTTGACCCTCACATGAGGTTCGCTGGTGAGCTCCTAAGACCCGCCACTGGGATAGGGCTATGAGCGTCCCTTGGTGGCTTCTCTCAAGAACCGAGGACCACGGGATTCCTACTTCCCGTAGGTAGCCGAACCTGAGAAACCCCAGACACTCATTATCCGTGGCCACCGGGCTAGAGCATCCTCTGGCTACTCTAACCTCACTTGGAGGTGGTGATTCAGTCCCCGACAGGCCCCCGTCGAGCATCGTGTACTACGAGCGCTGCCCGGCTCTCGGTCACCTCTCCCACTGAAGGGATCGGGTCGCGACCACCGGGAGGGGCGGCCACATAGCTGACTGGTATATAGATGTTAAATTTTTATAACTGTTAGAAGATTTAGACAATTTTTGATTGATGTCTGATGGCGTAGAAACAGGGTTAGAATCATGCATAGAGAACTTTTTAAGAATTTATTCTATGTATGTTGATTGATTTATAGTAGTAATTCCCTTTTCTCTATCTCTTTCAATTTCAATTCCTAAGCAATAATTTAATTCACCAAGGTCTTTCATGTCAAATCGCTTAAATAACTTATCTTTAATGTAGCTTTTATCTTTAGGATAGTTTGAGAATACCAAGAGATCATCCACATAAATTGCTATAAGTAAAATCTTCTTACCTGTAATTTTATAGTAAACACAACAGTCAAAATCAGCACATTTTAATCCTAATTCTTTGAGGTTGTTGTCTAATTTTGTGTACCAGGCTCTACCTGATTGCTTTAATCCATAAATTCCTTTGTGGAGTCGACAAACTATCTTTTCTTCTTTCTTACTTCCCCTTTCTTTGGAGAACTCCAAGCCTTCTGGGGGCTCCATGTAAATTTCTTCCTCAATGCTTCCTTGAAGGAATGCAACAACAGCATCAAGATGATCAATGTCCCAATCATAAAGGGTAGACATGGCTATTAACACCCTCAATGTTTCATAGCGTACAACTGGAGAAAATGTCTCTGTGTAGTCAATGCCAGCTCTTTGGGAACAACCCTTGGCGACCAATCTTGCTTTATAACGTTGAGGACTTCCATCAGCACCATGCTTGATTTTAAATACCCATTTACTTTTGATAGGTTTACAGCCAGGTGGAAGTGGTACAAGTTGCCATGTTTTGTTTCTCTTGTGAGCTTCTAATTCTTCAGAAATTGCCCCTTTCCATTTCACAGTATCTGCATGATTAAGAGCATTTGTATAGGATGTTGGAATATCAGTACTGTGTTCTGTCTCATCTTCGAATACTGTCGATGTAAGATGACAACGATGTTGTTCAGAGGATGTGTCATAATCTTTGAGATAAGATGGCATTTTTATTTCACGTTTGGATCTTCTGACACCAGCATCACTATCAGATTCTTCGCAAAGTTTTTCTGGGGTATCATCTTTAGTTTCTGAATTTCCATCGTCTAATTCTGAATTTATGGAAACATCTTCTTGCGGCTTCTGATATACAAGGAAAAGTATTTCTTCTTGATAAAATTCCAGACTCTGCTCGTTTTCTGAGGCACATGAAGGAGTACAGTTTTCTGTTTCTAAGAATAAGAATATTACATCTCTAGCTTCAGTAATTTTGAATGTGTTGGGATCCATGAGTCTGTAACCTTTGCTTTCTTGGGAATATCCAACAAATATCATTTATTTGGCTTTATAGTCCCATTTCTTGCGTTGACATTTGGGTATATGAGAAAATGCTTTGCATCCAAAAATCTTCATATGATGTAAGTCTGGCTTTCTTCCGGTCCATGCTTCAAAAGGAGTTTTCCCATTTACGGCAACAGTAGGACTTCTATTTTTGCAGTAATTTGCTGTGTTTATAGCTTCTGCCCAAAATCGTTTGTCTAAATTAGCATGACTGAGCATAGCACGTGCTCTCTCTACAAGTGTCCTATTACATCGTTCAGAAATTCCGTTTTGTTCGGGAATATGTGCAATACTTGTTTCATGAAAGATGCCTTCTTTTCTAAAAAATTCTTTAAGGGGTAGAAATTCTTCACCTCTATCACTACGGATCATTTTCAACTTCTTATCTGTTTGTTTTTCAACATAAGTTTTGAACTCCACAAATTTCTGGTAAACTTCATCTTTGGTTTTTAGGAAACTGACAAAAGTCATTCTGGTTTTATCATCAATGACTGTAAGAAAATATCTAGCACCTCCATGTGACATAACTTCCATTGGTCCACATAAATCGGAGTGAACAAGCTCAAGAATTTCTTTAGCTCTTTTGGCTTTGTGATTATTAAATGGTTTGCGATGAATTTTTCCCTTTATGCAGGATATACAATTTTCAGAATCATCATCAAAATCTATACCATTAGCCATTGACTTCAATCTTTTTAGTCCAGGATAACTCAAATGAGCAATTCTTTTATGCCACATATTAATAGATTCATTTTTAAAACAAATTAAGGCTGTGCTTCTTACAGTATCAAGATAATATAAAGTATTATCTTTTGAAGTACCCGTAGCGAGAATTTTACTTGAATACTTATCAATTAATTTGCAATTATTAGCATCAAATACAGTTAAGATATTTAACTTCTTAGCAAGATATTTCACAGAAATTAAATTAGCAGTTAATTCAGGAACATATAAAACATTATTTAAAGTTACCTCCACAATTGAATCATTTCTTTTTATACTAAATGTAACTTTTCCTTCACCTGCACTGTGAATGATTTTTCCTCCTGTTCTCACTGGACATGGGGCTAATTTGACAAAATCTGTTAACCAGTCTCTATGTGATGTCATATGTCTGTCAGTTCCAGAATCTATAATCCATGGCTCATCATTAGCTTTGATTTCAGTTTCTGAACGTAATACCCAAGCTTCTTTTATTCTGGAATTGTACTCTGTTGATTTTTCAGACTTTCCATCTCTCTTGTTTACATTGTTGAATTTAGGCTTCCTGGATCTACAAAATTTTGCCTTATGGCCATTTTTGCCGCACGCATTGCATTTACCATAAAATCTTGAATCGTGGCTGGAAGTTTTAGTTGCATAGGCATTTTGTTCTTGGTTTCCCATCTTGGCAAATTCCGAAAACAACTTTTCACACACTAGATCTGTAGTCAACGCTTGAACACTATTTTCTAGAGCCATCGTTAAAAGACGAAAATATGTGGGCAAATTCGTTAAAATATTAGCAGCCACTGCTTGATCAGGATATGCAGGAAGAATCGTTCTCATTTTTATACCAATGGAACGCATTTTTTCAATATATTCTGCCATATCTCTACAGTTCTCAAATTTTGTTGCAAACATTTCTTTATTTAAAGTAATAAACCGATTCGGATTGTTATCTTCATAGAGGTTTTGGAGTCTATCCCACATCGATTTTGCAGTTTCACAAATCAACAGTTCTTTTATAACGATACTTGAAACACTACTTACGACTGCGGATCTTGCACGTCGATCTATAGCAGCTTCTGCATTGTCCTTTGTGGTGTATTTAACTGTAACCGCAACTTAAGTAAAAATGTAAATAGAATGTTTTATGTAAGCGGCAATTGTGTTCTATGCCGATTGTGTGTATCTGTGATCGTCTGCTGTAAATAATGTGTCCGTATTAAATAAGTTCTTTTAGTAAGATGAAAGTTTTATTCTTCCAAAGTATATATATCTTGCTAATGATGTTAAATCGATATTTAGTTCACATATTAAAATAATATGTGATATCTGGCGACGATGTATGGAATGAAAAAGTATCGGATCCATGTACATTAGATGCTGAAGACTGTCAAGGTAAAGAATTCTTTTTGTATTTATCTTTAAAGAAGATTAAAAATGGAGCAGTTGGTTCAAAGTTTAATAGAACAAAATAAAATTTTATTAGAGAAATTAACCACTTTTGCCGATCCGAAAACGCAAGAAGCTAAAGTTTCAGTTCAATTTGAAAAATTTGATGAAACGAATGAAGCTTTTGATTCTTTTTTAGAACGCTTCGAAGCTTTCATGGATATTCAAAATGTTCCGGATGGCAAACGTGGGAAAGTTTTTATTTCTAGTTTGTCAGCAAAATTATATAATTTGTTGAAAAACCTGCTAGCTCCTGACAATCCTTCCGATAAAGATTACCTTATTCTAAAAAATACATTAAAAGCTCATCTCACTCCGACGCCGCTTATAATTCCTAGTAGGCATGTGTTTCTAAATCGTAAGCAACGGGAGGGGGAAAGTGTCAGTGCTTTTATGGCTGAACTTCGCTCCTTGGCAATTCCTTGTCAGTATAAACAGGAAATGTTGAACACGATGTTACGGGATGTTTTCGTAAGCGGGCTAAGGGATAGAGCAATATTAGATAGACTTTTTGAGGAAGATGATATAGATATTGAGAATACCTTGAAAATTGCTTTAGCTATGGAGAAAGCTATGAAAGGGGCAAATGAGATAATGGGTAAATCTTTAGAAATTAAAGAATTTAGCGTAAGGAAAAATAATGAGCAGTCAAAATTTGTTTCGCAAAAGAAAAACTTTGGAAGACAAAATCTTTCGGGAAAGAAAGTAAAAACGAGCTGTACACGATGTACAGCAACGGATCACGATAAATATTCCTGCAGATTTAAATTAGCTAAGTGTCATTTTTGTCAAAAAATCGGGCACATTCGAAAAGCTTGTTTTGCAGCGAATAAAGGGTTAAAAGGGAACACGGTAAAACAAAAGCAGGTAGATACCCTGTATTCTAGTGAAAATGTTATCCCAATGTATTCTTTTGATTTGAACTCGCTGAAAGAGGAGGAGCAAAGAAAACCTCCAATTATGTTAATAGTAAATATTGAAAATAAACCTGTGAGTATGGAACTTGATACTGGAGGGGCCGTCTCGGTAATGAGCATAAAAAAATTTCGTGAGATTTCGAAAAAAAGAATTCAACCCACAAAAGTAGTTTTTAAAACATACAAAGGTGAAATAATTGTACCTTTGGGTTTTGTCACCGTTGATGTTGAATACAAAAATCAAAAATTTAAATTAAATTTGTATATTGTTAAGGAAAATTTGGATACAATTTTTGGCCGCGAATGGCTATATAGTATAAATTTGGACTGGAATTCTATAAAAGCAGTAAGAACATCTTATGACTATAATTTGAGTAAATTGTTAGAAGAGTATAAAGAGCTTTTTGACGATAAGTTAGGGGAAATTAATAATTATGAAGTAAAGTTGGAACTTAAATCTGATGCAGTGCCAAAATTTTGTAGAGCTAGACCAGTACCCTTTTCTTTAAAAGATAGGATTGAACAAGAAATTGATAGGCTTGAAAAGGAAGGCATCATAGAGAGAGTAGAGACCTCTGATTGGGCAACACCAGTTGTCCCGGTTGTAAAAAGAGATGGGTCTATACGCCTATGTGCAGATTATTCTGTTACCGTAAACCAAAATATTATGGTACAACAACATCCTTTACCAAAATTAGAGGAAATTTTTTCAAGCTTAAATGGGGGTAAACATTTTTCAAAAATCGATTTTAAACATGCATATTTACAAATGAAAGTACATCCGGATAGTCAAAAGATCTTAACGATAAATACACATAAGGGATTGTATGTATGTAAAAGACTTATGTATGGTTTAAATTCTGCTCCGGCAATTTGGCAACGATATATTGATGGTCTTTTCCAGGGAATGGAAGGAATCAAAGTTTTTATGGATGATGTTAGAGTGACTGGATCAGATGATAAGTCACACTTAGAGGCCTTAAGAAATTTTTTTCAGAAATGTAAAGATCATGGGCTAAAATTAAATTTAGATAAGAGTAAATTTTTTCAAAAAGAAATTCAATTTTTAGGGCACAAAATTGATGCAAACGGTATACATAAGACTGATGAGAAAATTTCTGCGATTTCAAAAGCTCCTAGACCCACTAACGTACAGGAAGTACAAAGTTTTTTAGGGCTTGTTAACTTTTATGGAAAATTTTGTCCTAATTTGGCTACAATAGCGAATCCTTTGTATAAACTAACACAGAAAGGTGTGAAATGGGTTTGGTCAAAGGATTGTCAGGAAGCTTTTGAAAAAATTAAAACTGAAATTTGTTCTCCGCGTGTCCTAATGCATTATGATCCATCACTGCCATTGATATTGGCAACTGACGCATCTCCTGTAGGAGTAGGGGCGGTTCTTTCCCACTCTTTACCTGACGGAACGGAAAGACCAATAGCTTTCGCCTCCAGAATCCTCACAAAAACTGAGCAAAAATATGCTCAGATTGATAAAGAAGCACTAGCAATTGTGTGGGCTGTCAAGAAATTTTATCTTTACCTAAAAGGGAGACGATTCACATTATTAACTGACCACCAACCTTTAGTAGCCATCTTCGGATCGAAGAAAGGTCTTCCAGTTCTTACAGCGACAAGATTGTTACATTATTCTTTAGTATTACAATCTTTCCAGTTTGACGTTAAGTATCGTAATACAAAACAACATGGTAACGCTGACTTTCTGTCTAGGCTGCCGTCCACTTCTGAACAGCTAGACGTTAAAGATGAAATTGATCTATTTCAGTTAGCACAAATCGAAACTCTTCCTGTCACAGCCAGAGACTTAGCCAAAGAAACTCTGTTGGATGCAGACCTCGCCCCATTGCTGAATATTTTACAGAATGGAGGAATTTTAAGAGGGAGAGAAGCAGAATATAGTCTACAAGATGGTTGTGTCATGTTAGGCCAGCGTGTGTGCGTTCCCAAAAAATATCAGGCTCAGGTGCTTGAAGAGTTACATCATGGTCATCTGGGTGCTGTTAAGATGAAAGCTATCGCTAGATCGTATGTTTATTGGAAGAACATCGATAAGGATATAGAAAATTGCTCAAAGAATTGTGTAGACTGTGCTCGGTACAAAACCGACCCACAGAGAGTAAAGGTGCATTGCTGGGAGTATCCTAGTGCACCGTGGCAACGTATTCACATAGATTTTGCTGGGCCTATCTTTGAATATATGTTCCTGATTATAGTAGATGCACATTCCAAGTGGTTGGAAGCTTATCCAATGAAATCCACCACAGCAACCAAAACCATCGAATGCTTAAGAGATTGTTTCGCTCGATTTGGATTGCCACTCATGCTGGTAAGTGACAACGGTCCACAGTTTACATCATTTGAATTTGAGATGTTTATGCGTAATAACGGCATTAAACACAAGACCACTGCGCCATTTAAACCATCTAGCAATGGGCAGGCCGAAAGATACGTCTTTACAGTCAAACAATCTCTAAGAGCAATGCAAAATTATAGTGGCACAATACAACAAAAATTAAGTACGTTCCTTATGCAATACAGAAAAGCTCCAAACCTCACGACACTTCATAGTCCAGCCATGCTTATGTTGAAGAGAGAGATTCGGACGAGAATCGATCTGCTGCGTCCTGATCTTAAACGCAGAGTGGAAGAAAAAGTTCGTAAAGGAACTTATGAATTCTCGGATAGAGGATTCCAAATTGGCGACAATGTCGCTGTACGAAATTACCGGCAAGGCGACAAGAGATGGAGGTTTGGAAAAGAACTGGAAGACCTTTCTTCGATCCGAAGATGGCTACTAAAGGTTGGTGGTCAGTTAATAATGTGAATTCTCGGATAGAGGATTCCAAATTGGCGACAATGTCGCTGTACGAAATTACCGGCAAGGCGACAAGAGATGGAGGTTTGGAAAAGTCGTTAGAAAAGATGGACAGCTACATTACACTGTCGATGTAAATGGCCAATTGTGTCGTAGACATGTCGATCAAATACGGGATGGAGGAGACATAGAGGAAAAAGAAAGCGAGCTCCGACGATCCTTTTCAAAACCTGCCATTCCTGTGCAAAATGCTGATGTTCCGACAACTAGTGCTGAGTTACCACAATCACCTACTAGTGTGGAGGCGGAGACGACTGATGCAACGCCAGTCTCAGTTACTACACAAGAGCATGCTGCACTCAGTGTCCACAGTTCAACTCCAACACTACAACCAGTTCGCCGATCTACTAGAATCCGGAGACCTCCTCAGCGATTGGACTTGTAGTGATAGTTTAGGAAGGGAGGAGATGTGGTGTATTTAACTGTAACCGCAACTTAAGTAAAAATGTAAATAGAATGTTTTATGTAAGCGGCAATTGTGTTCTATGCCGATTGTGTGTATCTGTGATCGTCTGCTGTAAATAATGTGTCCGTATTAAATAAGTTCTTTTAGTAAGATGAAAGTTTTATTCTTCCAAAGTATATATATCTTGCTAATGATGTTAAATCGATATTTAGTTCACATATTAAAATAATATGTGATATCCTTAGTGCAAGCATCATAAAGATCCCGATCTTCCAGATGCTATCTTATACTGAACTTCCATTCGCTATAATTAGCTCGACTCTTTTCAAAAATTGGAGGCACTGCACTTTGTATAGTAGCTGTAGACATTGCTGCTTTTTTTTTTTTTTTTTTTTTTTTTTTGCACGCTTCTGAAACTAGGCCTAACGATCGCCGAACGCCGCCGGTAAAAGTAACTTTCACTTAACCGAAATTTTAAAGGCTATTAAGCGTAGTTAACCGTTTACTAATTTACGCGATGGGCTCCTGGGCCCATAACCTGTCAGAGTTAGCAGGTTATTAAACTAAAAAAGGTTTTATTTAAAGAAGATAGCATCGCGTTAAGACATACAGCTAACCACCAACATGAGGCGGTAGAGAGATACATATAAAAGTGTTGCCAATACAGAAAGGTAAAGACTTATCACATGATGTTGCCAAACAGAATAAATATAAAATCACTTACTTTAACATAAGTAAATAAGATTCATAGACAAATAATCAAATAAATAAACCTGAAAAACAGAGGATAATTAATTTAAATAAATACATAAAAAGTATACAAATAATAATAATCAAAACACTACAAAAAAATTCTCGCCGAAATCCTATTGGGCTCAACTATCTCGAAAAATATCTGTCTATTCACCAATTTACAAGAAATGGTCTTGTAATTAATTTTTTTTCTTCTTCTTTTTCATCATCACGAGGAATATATCCAAATTATGCATCGACGGCGACAGATCGATATCAAGCGTCAGAAAATCCACAATCAGAACTCGAAGCGACTAGCAATTATTTCAGATTAGTATCTTTCTCAGCATAGATTTGAAAATCTTAAACAACTCCTTTTCTGCAGTCATTCAAGAAATCATGGCTTCAGGAAAATCAAGCTGACTCAAAGCAAGTACTAATTCTTTCAGATTAGCATCTTTCCAAGCATAGTTGTGAAGTTCTTTAACAGGAACACACGACATTCCACAAATTCAGTTTGCAATCCGAAAATGTCATATAATTATCCTGTCGAACTCTAGAAAAGACTGTGACATTTTCAAGTTAGGGGCCAGAAACATCATCGCCGGGTTTTCCTTTCTCTGCACAGAAGTCATGGCCAGCGAGAAAAAAAAATAATAATAATTATTTTAAAAAAATGTAGAAGATCCAATAAATCACTCATTGGTTGCTGTAAGTTCATTTATTCAACTGTAGTCATTATCGAGGGAAAAGCTCCTTTTGCAAACGATCTCTAACCGAAATATAAAAAAAATATATATATATATTCCATCATTTACTACAACCAGCCGTACTCGTGGAAGAGAAAACCCAAGAATCTCTTTTACCACCTCAATGCTTCCTCTCTTAAATCTAAAAAGAAAGTTCTAGAACATTCTTTACTCTCAAATCATCATTCTTTTATGTAAACATAACTCATGCCCAGAGTCGAGATTATTATTCGACAGACGACAATTTTATTTTTTTTAATATTATTTAACTAATTTATAATCGAATCAGAATTTCAAATATCTTAGGCAGACGATTTTTTATAGACATTTATAATATATATATATATATATATAATTTTAAGAGAAAAAGAAAAGAAATGAATTTATTGTTATGCACACATCGAATGTTGAAGGGGGAAAAAATAAATAAATAGAAAAATAAAAATAATGATATTTTTTGAAAGGTATGGTTTTGGAATTTATATATATAAAATAAAGTCTGGATTTCGTATTAATCACAGCACAAAAAATTCTGGCGAACCTAAAATCTTGAAAATTGGGGTAAAAATACTTCTGATAACATCGAGTGCCGCTAAGAAGGGATTTTCCAAAATTCCACCCCTAAAGGAATTAAAAAAAGGAACGAAACTTTTAAAAAATTCCTAAAAAATCGGCTTTTGTAGTTATTTTTCAACTGATAACATATTTTAGTGTATTTTTTCATGCTGAATCGAATGGTACCAAGCAAATTCTTTTAACTCAGTAGTTCGCGAGATGCTTCACATTTTCCTGATTTGGCGGTGTCTTCGGCGCAAAAACCTGAAATTTTCAATCCTTATCTATATATATAAAAGAAAGTCTGGATTTCATATTAATCACAGCACAAAAAATTCTGGCGAACCTAAAATCTTGAAAATTGGGGTAAAAATACTTCTGATAACATCGAGTGCCGCTAAGAAGGGATTTTCCAAAATTCCACCCCTAAGGAAATTAAAAAAAGAAACGAACCTTTAAAAAATTCCTAAAAAATCGGCTTTTGTAGTTATTTTTACACTGATAACATATTTTAGTGTATTTTTTCATGTTGAATCGAATGGTACCAAGCAAATTCTTTTAACTCAGTAGTTCGCGAGATGCTTCACATTTTCCTGATTTGGCGGTGTCTTCGGCGCAAAAACCTGAAATTTTCAATCCTTATCTATATATATAAAAGAAAGTCTGGATTTCATATTAATCACAGCACAAAAAATTCTGGCGAACCTAAAATCTTGAAAATTGGGGTAAAAATACTTCTGATAACATCGAGTGCCGCTAAGAAGGGATTTTCCAAAATTCCACCCCTAAGGAAATTAAAAAAAGAAACGAACCTTTAAAAAATTCCTAAAAAATCGGCTTTTGTAGTTATTTTTCAACTGATAACATATTTTAGTGTATTTTTTCATGCTGAATCGAATGGTACCAAGCAAATTCTTTTAAGTTCAGTAGTTCGCGAGATACTTCACATTATCCTTATTTGGCGGTGTCTTCGGCGCAAAAACGTGAAAATTTCAATCCTTATTGCCGAAACGTCAGTTGAAGGCTTACTTTGGAGCCACGAAATTTTTTGGATTCTGTCTGTCTGTCTGTCTGTCTGTCTGTCAGTCTGTCAGTCTGTCTGTCTGTTCCGCGATAACTTCCGTAAAAAGCATTCGATTGGCTTGAAATTAAGTGGGTATGTTAGTGAGACACTGGGATTAAGCTGTATAGTTTTTTGTTAGATTTCATTCATTCGTTCGGAAGATATAGAATATTTTATTTCGCGCAATAATGTTTTTCTATGGCTAATCCAATGATTTTCATTTTTTCCCCTGAGAGAAAATGACACATTTGATTAATGGAATTCAATGATAAATGAATACTAAAATTTACCAGTTAAATTATTCGTATTATTTTGAAATTTTGTTAACGCATTAGTCAGATTTTTAATGATAATTCAGATTCAATGATAAATGAATACTAAAATTTACCAGTTAAATTATTCGTATTATTTTGAAATTTTGTTAACGCATTAGTCAGATTTTTAAAATTATTACTGTAAATTTTGGAGATTTTTTATAAATGTGTTCCAATAATATAGACTAATTTGTTTTAGAGATTTACTTATTTGAAATGTATTTATTTCATTTTTTTTATTTTCTTCTAATGGTTGCTAAGCAACCATTCATCTTAATCCTTATCCTTATAATGCTATAAATTTGAAAGCGTGTGAAAAATTTAAATGAAGTCAACATCAAAACTTATGAATTAATTAATTTCTTTGTATCTTTGCGTATAAATATAGCATAGCCCAGAAAAAAAACCATAGGCTATGTTTTTTTAATTTTATTCAAATATTTTCCTTAATCCTTCTATAGTAAAAAAAAAACTAGCCTTAAAAGGAATGACTCCTGGAATGATGCTGATGTGGAAGATTTCCGGAACAAACGAATCCGGGTTGTCCACTCCTTCCATGAGTCGAATAGACCAATCAGGAAAAGACTCCGTCTATGCATCGCCGTATGAGTTACCATAAAGACAAGAAAGGTTACCATCGCCAACAATCGCAAAGTTTGTCGCCAACTTGGCGATATATCGCCAAATTTGGCGACCAAAATTAGTTGTCAAAAGTGACGCCAACTTGGCGATAACTGTAATATTTCGCCAAATTTTTAATTTCTTTACAACACCAGGCGTTTGATACATCATTTGAGAGGTTTGCAACTGCTTATTCATATAATGGATGTCTTGTGTGTTATCCCCCATTCTGCTCCCCAGGGGGGACACATTTTTAATTTCTTTACAACACCAGTCGTGTTACACAAGATTTGAAAGGTCTGCAACTGCTTATTCATATTATGGATGTGTTGTGTGTCATCCCCCACTCTGCCCCCCCGGGGGACACATTTTTAATTTCTTTACAACACCAATTGTGTGACACACCATTTGAGAGGTCTGCAACTGCTTATTCATATTATGGATATCTTGTGTGTACCCCCCCCCCCTCTGCCCTCAGAGGGGGCGCATTTTTTAATTTCTTTACAACACAAATTGTGTGACACATCATTTGAAAGGTCTGCAACTGTTTATTCATTTTATGGATGTCTTGTGTGTCGCCTCCCACTCTGCCCCCCAGGGGGGCACATTTTTAATTTCTTTACAACACCAGTCGTGTGACACATCATTTGAAAGGTCTCCAACTGCTTATTCATACCATGGGGTATTGGCGAGCGCAGCAAGCAGGGGTAGCCAATAATTTGGAATCGCGAAGCGATTGCGCGGGGGGTTGGCGAGCATAGCGAGCAGGGGGGCGGGGCCCCCCTAGTAATTCAAAATTTCCTTCTTTTTCATACAGAATCAATAGAGATTTTTTAAATAAAATTTAAGCAATTTCCTTTATTGTTGCCAAAAAAAAAAAAAAAAAAAAATCAAAACTTGGAATAATAATTTTTCAACTGCAATAAGTTTCAATTGAGCAATTTCCATTCGAAAAATTAAACTATGAAAAAAAAAATAATATGATGTCAGAATTAAAATAACTATAGATATAGTACTTTTTATTAAATATTAAACACGGATATTCGTTCCGTTAATAGGAATTTTTCTGACAAAAATGGGGACATAATTAGAAGTAAAAGAAATAAACAAGAATTATATTTTTAATAAATATTTCACTTAGTAAAATATGACGTCATAGTTGAACAAAAACAGGTATTTTATAGTAGTCGTTAAAAATACAAGAAACATGAATATCAATAACTCATGAATAATGACGTCATTGCCGAAACTTCAGTGAAGGCTTACTTTGGAGACACGGAATTTATTTTTTTCATATGTCAGTCTCTACTTCTGCATGTCTGTCTGTCCCGCTATAACTGCAGCAAAATGCAATAAAAAAAAAATTTTTTTTTCGGAAACAAAATTGTAAAACTCTAGATTACTGAGTTAAAAATTACAAAACTTCCTGATGCATCAGGTTTAGGTGTTTGTGGCTGGCAGGCATGTAGAAGTATGAAGATAAAGAAAAATATTTGCCCAAACTGTTACTTATTCTTATAAATCAAAATGTATAAAGAAATGCAAAATATACAATAATCATTAGCACAATTATTAGAAAGTGACAAATTTAAATTAAGTGAGGCTTGGGGGGTTCAGAGGGGCTCCGCCCCCCTGTATTATAATTTTGATTAACCGACTTCAGACAATCGTTAACTTTTAACTAAAAAGAGAAAAATAAACTTTTCTGTCAAAAATTGAACCAACTTCAAAAACTAATGAAGAGTAAAAAATAATTTCCTCACATAATTGTAATAAGAAATTAAACTAAGAGCGTAGTGTTTATTCTGCGTATTACCATATTTACGTACATGTATTTGATTTTCTGGAGTCGGTTCGAAGAAGGACAACGTCTGTCGGTGACAGAACAACGTCTGTCGGGTGCGCTAGTAATTTTAATAAGACTTTCTTAAAAAGGGTTAATAAAAACGTAGAAAAAATGAGTTTTATTTGGAATGTTAAGAAATAAAGTTTAATTAATATTTTTAATTTAGAGCCATCTTTTTAAATTTACGCATACTGGAATAAATGTTTTTTAAGGCGAATTAAGAATTTATATCGTTTCCATAAAGATTAACAGATTAGATCTAGAAACAAGATTTTAATTTAATAAGTTGGAGTAAGTTCGGAATATTGTTATAAGGAAATCAATATAGTATAAAGGTTAATTTTGGCGAAAAAAAATTAAAATTTGTAATATATGTATTAAACTTATTTTTTCAAGGTCAAATGAATGATATGATACATAACACTTAACGAATTTTTCTGTACATAAAATAAAAAATTCGTTTTAGAGGAAATGATATTTTTAGTGGTAGGTAAGAATAAAAAACAATATGCCTGAGTGAGAGGTATAATGAGGAATTGTTAACTTCAGCTGAATAAATGAATATGTTTACAGCTAAAAATATACGTAGTTCTAATGTAATAGAAGAGAAAAAAAAAAAAACAAGAAAATTTGGCAATTTTTACCATTAGATCGGGAGGGGCTTCATCCCCTTTAGCTCCCTCCCTGGCTACGTGCCTGGCACAGATACGTTTGGTCTTTATAATATATATATATAGATAGATATTATAAAGGCCAAACGTATCTGTGCGTAACTCATACGTCATTTTACGAATGGCAACACTTTCCCCTACAATTTCGGTTTTGCAATTTTCGCTACTGCAAATTTTACACTTTTAAACATCGCACATTTTAAATTTTTACCACCGTCGTATATAGAAAAAAATGTACTTTTAAATGCAATGTTTGAAAGCTGTATATCAATTTATTTTTAAGATAAATATTATTTTATAGTTTTTAGTACCAATTTTGTAATTGTGGCAACATATTCACTCCATTTTCTCTTAAAATTGAAAACAAAATAGAAATTAAAATTAGCAGCACTTTCCCCTGTAATTTCGTTTTTGCAATTTTTGGTAGTGCAAATTTTACACTTCTAAAATCGTACATTTTAAATTTTTACATCGTCGTATGGAGAAGAAAATGTACTTTTAAAGGCAATTTGTTTCAAAGCTGTATCTTAATTTATTTTTGATATATTATATTTTTATAATCTTCAGTACCAATTTTGTAATTATGGCAACAGAATCACTCCATTTTCACTTAAAACAGCAATAATAATAATAATAATAATAATAATAATAATAATAATAATAATAATAATAATAAATGCAATGCATACATTATTTCAAAAATATCGTCTGTTATAAAATCCGATGAGTTTCGGTTTCATTTCGTTTAATAATTTGGATAATTGAGTTTTATAGCATTCTGTTAATTTTAGCTTAAAAAACGCTTGTTTGAGAGTTAGACTGACCAATAAAAAGCGTATTTTTTACGGTAACTAATTTGTAGATTTACTAGGGGGGGGGGGGCTCCGCCTCCCTGCTCGCTGCACTCGCCAATACCCCATGGAATCGCTTCGCGATACCTTATTTTCCATACACTCAATTTTGGAATTCCTCTCATAAACGTACACTTATTAAAATACCGAGCATTAAATATCCATAAAAACCAGGAAAATCTACCAAAATAGCAGCATAAGGGGGAAAAAAGGAAGTGTACTCATTTCCAAGTCTACCCGAGACGGAGCCCTTTCCTGATTGGTCTAGTCGACTCATGGAAAATGTGGTCCACCCGGACGCGTTATTTCCGGAAACCTTACACATCAGCATCATTCCAGGAGTCATTCCTGAAAATTTGTTTAAGGCTAGTTTTTTTTTTTTTTTTTTTTTTTAAATAGAAGGATTATAAATCAATGAAACTGCGTATGTTGACTTGACTATGAAAAAAGGGGTGTGTATGTGGAGGTGGGGGGGGGGTAAGACTCTGGGCGCAATTTCCCATTTCTTTCAAAATCAGCTGTTTTTTAGGAGATTGTAAGCCATTGATTGTTTTACGTAACTCACATTGACTCTTAATTGGCTAAAGATAGAATATCGCTAGGCTGCAGTAATAACCACTTTATAAATAAATTTCCTTTCTTTGATCTTAAAATTTGCTGATCTATCCCCCTGAACTGAAATAATCACAGATTGTGTCAAAGAACTTTACAGATATAACATTATCGTTTTATTTGCATTTTAAAATTTTATCTAAATACTCATAATGATTGTAACAAATTTATTAGACATATAATAAATGATACTGATAATTAATATATCCTATCAAAAACATGAATGTGAAAAAATGCCAAGTTCGTTAAAGGTTTCGCTCATAAAAGAAGCGATTTGACAAAAAATAATGATATCCTGTCAAAAACATGAATGTGAAAGAATGCCAAGTTCGTTAAAGGTTTCGCAAATAAAAGAAGTGAGATCTAACTGCAAACCAAGTTCTTTCGAAGCTGCTTAAATCATAACTCCTGTCATGCATATTATTATTCAATTGCTTAAAATGATTTGTTATGTTACTTGTTATTCAATAGAGCGACTTAGCAAGTTTTCTCTTATTAATTTTTTTCTATTTAGTTGATCAGAAATTAAAGTTGATCCCTTCCTTAACTTATCAGTACCTTAACTTCAATATACCTATTCGAGCACACGATTGACTAGATCTTTGCCAATCAGATTCTAGATTAAATTGTACTCCGACTCAAAGATTAAAGTTAGTAGCTGAAAACTTGCCAAGTCGCTCTATTGAATAACAAGTAACATAACAAATCATTTTAAGCAATTGAATAATAATATGCATGACAGGAGTTATGATTTAAGCAGCTTCGAAAGAACTTGGTTTGCAGTTAGATCTCACTTCTTTTATTTGCGAAACCTTTAACGAACTTGGCATTCTTTCACATTCATGTTTTTGACAGGATATCATTATTTTTTGTCAAATCACTTCTTTTATGAACGAAACCTTTAACGAACTTGGCATTTTTTCACATTCATGTTTTTGATAGGATATCATTAATTTTTGTCAAATAAGTAGGTATTTGTTTCTTTTTTGAAATAAATAGGTTAAATTAGTTAAATTAGTTTTATTTAATATTAATTAAACTTTCAGCTTTTTCCCGCATTTATTCACTGTTTTTTTCAGTCAAATTAAAAAATTTAACATTAGGACTGCTTATGTTCCTATAAATTCCACTAATAAGGATGTTTCTTTTACGTGATTGGGTACTACTTGATTATTTCGTCGACCAAATACGTTTGTAGCCAACTTGGCGAAATATCGCTATATTGACAACAAAAATTACGCACCAAAATCATGCTAACATGCGCTATTTCTGGTATTTTGCCAAATTCCCATATATTCCCATTGTAATCTGATAATTTATCCAATAATTTTGTTAGAGCAAGGACTGTCGCCATCATTTTGGCATCTTTTTTTTTTCTTTAAATCGGTTCGCTAACTACCCAAGATTGCTTAAATATTGCTATTTAGAAAGTTTTTAGAACGCTTTTCGTGCATTTTTAACCCTTTTAAATTTTGTATTTGTTAACAAATGTTCTTAGTGATCATTTATATCTTATAATTAATGAACAGCCAAATTTTATGTTTTTAGGCCCTTAACATACAGACATCGCATTTTTAGAACGCTTTTTGCTCTTTTACCCCCTTTGGATTAGTGGAATCGACATAAGATATAGCTTATATTGGAGATAGGACTATCACCATCATTTTGATAACGTTACTTTTAAGATCGGTTTGTTGTGTGCTGCAATTGCTTAAAAATTCCAATTTAGAACATTTTTAGAACGCTTTTCGCACATTTTCACCCCTTTTGAATTCCGTATGTTTCATGAAATGCCCTTAGAGATCATTTATATCTTATAAATAATTAACATGCCAAATCTTATAGCTCTAGGTCCTTCAGTAACGCAAAAGTTACATTTTAGAATGTTTTTTGCTTCTTCACCCTCTTTTGGTTAATGGTATGCGCATAAAATATAGCCTATGTTTGAACCGGGGTGAATACCATCATTTTGATATGATTAATTTTTAAATCGGTTCGGTGGTTTCAGAGATTAACCCCGATACTCGCCAAAAGTGTCGCCAACTTGGCACTATTTCTGATATTTCGTGAAATTCCCATAAACTCTAAAATGCCAAATTTTATGTTTCCAGTCCAGTCCCTTAATATACAGACATCGCATTTTTAGAATGTTTTTTGCTCTTTTACCTCCTTTGGGCTAGTGTAATCGACATAAGATATATCCTATGTTGGAGCAAAGATTGTCATCATCATTTTGATATCATTACTTTTAACATCGGTTTGTTGTTTGCTGAGATTTTTTTAAAATGGGTATTTCGAACTTTTTTAGAACGCTCTTCGCGGATTTTCACCCATTTAAATTTGACATTTTTTAGCAAATGTCATTAGTGACCATTTATATCTTATAAATAATTAATATGCCAAATTTTGTGCTTCTAGGCCCTTCAGTAAAACAAAAATCACATTTTTAGAATGTTTTTCGCTTCTGAACCCTCTTTTGTTTAGTGGCACAGACATAAGATATAGTCTATGTTTGAACCGGGGCACCATCATTTTGGTACCATTACTTTTGAAATCGGTTCGGTAGCTTCAGAGATTAGCCCTGATACTCGCCAAAAGTGTCGCCAACTTGGCACTATTTCTAGTATTTTGTGAAACTCTCATAAACTTCCATTGTAATCCAATAATTTATCCTCTAACCAACCATTAATGTTTAATTAATGGTGATTTCTGATTTTTTCCTATTTATATATCCAATAACCTACCTCCACACCAAATTTCAACTTCCTAAGTCACCTGGAAGTAGTCAAACATTTCTATGAGTGAGTGAGTGAATCAGTGAGTCAGTGAGTCAGTGAGTCAGTGGTAAAAACAGTGGTTTTCAGACGTCAATTTCTCGTGAACGGTAAAAGATTTAAAAAAAAAAAAATTAGGATTCGGAAATTAGAAGATGGTCTTACACGACACAAAAAATTGCAAGTGTGTAGGTCAAATAGAATTTAAGTTATTGAGGGGTCAAAAGTGGCTCGAAATGGTTCGGGTAATATAACCCACGGCCGGTGTGTCGCCTTTTACTTTGTGAACTTGGCTGACACACTGCCGTGTGTCTAGATCTATTGAAAATACAAATAATGCATTAAAATAAACTATTTATTCAATGAAATTTTCCATCTGTATTACGATTTGATTGACAATCATTCTAGAAACATAATTTTATACTCTAAAATCATCTAAACACCTTTCCAAAAATCACAGTTATTTTTATATCACAAAAGTATGCCGCAAATGTCACAATATTTATATCACAAATGTCTTCCGATGCAAAGGAATAGCAAATGCAGGATTTGGAAAGGTGGAGGAATTAATCTTGAAAAATGATTTAATTATCTGATAGTTTTTTGAAAAATTAGCAGAAGATTTTCCTATTTTGTCGCCAGTGCAGACGGCGACTACACAGTGGGCACTTTCTGGGTCCTTTCTTCATAACTTTTCTTAGACAAGGTCTGCAGATAACATGCCCACAAATCGTAGCCATGAAAACCATCTGTCTGCTATCAATCCTTGTCATCAGGCAGATAGGACACTTCGGTAGTAAATCTGCACCTGTTGTTGAATGATAGATATATATTAAAATAATTATTTTGCATACAATCACAGATACATTTTGATGATTCCAATCGTTGAGCGCGTTCAGAGGAGTCATTGGTTTCATATCGGTAGGATCGGTTATTTACCAAAGCGTTTAATGCAGCTAACCGATACGCAACTAGCGTGTTTCAGCGGAAGTGATCGAAGCGAGTGGTAAGGGGACCGAACATAGATCAGAGTCGATGGGACTGGACCGAACTAACCGAGAAAAAAAATCACGTGATTGGTTACATTACCATTTATGGCAACAATAATAAAAGAATAATTACAACAACGTAATACAGATGGTGTTACTAGTAAACAATACCAATGGAATCCAGTGAATCTGTCAACCGTTTAGCAACCGGTCGCAAACAAAATGACTCGTATCAAATGGCAAACAGAGAAAAGATTTGCTGTATAATGCCGTTCTGAAATCAGCCATTTACCTACTATTTATTAGTTGTATGGAAAGCAATCATTGACCGGTCAAATTTTTCTATCGAGCCGAAATCTCATAGCAATTTTTAAAAGTCCTTCCGGCAATGCCGGGAGGAAGAGGTAGCTTTCATATACTTATGTATATATTATTTATTTTAAATTAAGTTATATTATTCAAACATACGAAGCTCAAATTAGTGAAACCCGATTTTATAAGACTGAATGCTAGTTTTTGTCAATACTGATTATTAATAGGAATTTTTAGAAATTAGTCATATTTTATTCAACCTGGTTTTATTTTCAGCGAATTAGAGAGTCGCCAAATTCCACGATATCATCAAGTGTATTCCATTTTAAAGCAACATGATGGATAAAACAAACCAATGAGCTTGGTCAAAATCTTAATTCATGTGGACATGCACTACCATATCGAAATCGATTAATATATGCAAGTTCTGTCGCGGGCAAATTGATTTTTTGAAAAATGTCACCCACATTAGAAATTCAAACTGATATATCTCAGGCGTTTTTTAAGATAAAGACAAAGCAAAAGATACTCCGGAATTCATTATTAAGATAAATACATTCGAAAGAATCTTTATTCAATTTCTAATTTTTTATTTGCACATCATTATACATTTAAAAGATTTTTGACAAACTTAAATAGCCGCCATTTTGAAACAAGATGGCGGATGAAGTTGGCTACTTAACTCGGTTAAGGCATTGATATGTACTATGTACATACGGAGTTATATCCAAATCAGTTTATAAATATGTGTATTATCGCGTGACAAATTTCAGACCGTTTCAAAATGTCAACCACACTGGACATTGAAAGTGCTATAACTCAGCCATTTTTCAAGATATAGATGAAACAAAAAATGCCCTGGAATCTTTGTATCAAGGTCAAATACACAAAAGAATTTTTTTTTCAATTTCTCCCCTTTTTGTTCCTAATTTTAACTTTTAAATTAAAAGAAATTTAAATGGCCGCCATTTTGAGACAAAATAGCGGATGATGCTGGCTAACAAACACGGACGAAGTATTTGTATGTACTATGTACATACCAAGTTTCATTCAAATCGGTTCATAAATACGTTAGTTATAGCATGACAAAAATAAGATTGTGTCAAAATGTAAGCCGTAAGAAAAATTCAAAGTGCTATAACTCAATCATTTTTTAAGATATAAACAAAATAAAAAGTGTTCTGGAATCGTTGTTTTAAGTTCTAACACATAAAATAAAAATATTTTTCAACTTTTAATTTATTCGCATTTAATTTTAATTTTTAAATTTTTTTCAACATTTTAAATCGCCGCCATTTTGAAACAAGATGGCGTATGATGCTGGCTAACGACCTCGGTCGAGACATTTGTATGTACTATGTACATACCGAGTTTCATTCAAATCGGTTCATAAATACGTTAGTTATAGCATGACAAAAATCCGATTGTTTCAAAATGTCAGGAATAAGAAAAATTCAAAGTGCTATAACTCAATCATTTTTTAAGATATAAACAAAATAAAAAGTGTTCTGAAATCGTTGTTTTAAGTTCTAACACATAAAAGAAAAATATTTTTCAACTTTTAATTTATTCGCATTTAATTTGAAATTTCAAATTTTTTTCAAATTTTTAAATCACCGCCATTTTGAAACAAGATGGCGGATGATGCTGTCTAACGAACTCTGTTGAGACATTTGTATGTACTATGTACATACCAAGTTTCATTCAAATCGGTTCGGAAATACGATAGTTATCGCAGGACAAAAATCAGATTGTTTCAAAATGTCAGGAATAAGAAAAATTCAAAGTCCTATAACTCAATCATTTTTTAAGATATAAACAAAATAAAAAGTGTTATGGAATCGTTGTTTTAAGTTCTAACACATAAAAGAAAAATATTTTTCATCTTTTAATTTATTCGCATTTAATTTTAAATTTTAAATTTTTTAAATTTTTTTAAATCGCCGCCATTTTGAAACAAGATGGCGGATGATGCTGTCTAACGAACTCGGTCGAGACATTTGTATGTACTATGTACATACCAAGTTTCATTCAAATCGGTTCAGAAATACGATAGTTATCGCATGACAAAAATCAGATATATATATATATGGTTTTATATATATATATATATATATATATATATATATATATATATGTCAACATTTGAACGGAGGGTGGTTTTGGGGTCTGGGGGTCATGATCGGTGAAAATATACCAAAATTTTCTGGAAGTGCTTTCCTCCGGACGGCTGCAATAGGTAGCTTTTTACTTTTTGTAATGAAAGCTACCTAAAATATGTTTTCAAATAATAAGTCAAAGATAACTATTTTTAATTTTTATTTAGACTGCTAAAAGGATGTCCAAAACACTTATACATTTAGGACTAGGAGACATTTAGAATGCACTCATTTGTAATAACTTCTGTAGTAGGTAGTCGATTTTTTACTTTATAAGCAATTAGGTAATAAAAATTAGGTTACTTTAGAACGTTTGGAAAATAGAGATACACTGGTGTCCAAAATTTAAGCATAATTGGTAATTAAGTAATTATTTTTAAGTAATGAAAGAAATATGAATCGGAATGTGCTGAAACTCCAGGTGTGTAAACAAAATAGTACGCGTCACATATTTTCGCGAAGAGTTTTCCCCGAAATTGAACAGGGGACCGTCAACAAATTGAAAAAGACCGATGATCTTTTGGATAACTCTGTCAAAACTAATGTAGCAAAAGCGTTCAAACTGCACATTATGATTAATTGGCTTATTGTAATGTACTGTGTTAATTTTTACAAGGATAGCATGTATACTCGTAGAGAAATTAAGGTTTTTATAAAAACAGTCCTAAGTTCTTTGCTTATAATTTGCAGAGTTCTTAATATAAAATAGTGTTCTTTTTTGAAAAAATTACAAACATCATTGTACACAATACCCTGTCATCAGAATTAAAAAATAATAAAAATTGTATGACAAATGAGCAGGTTTACTAAATAATTTTTTACTGCGCATGCGTGAACGCTATTAAAATTTCATTTGCATATTATGTTAGTTAAATGTATAGAGCAACTTTTGTGAAAGTCTCAAAAACATAGCTTAAAAATTCTGAAAATTATCGTTGATAGAATGAGATCAAAATCCTTTATTCCCTAAATGAAGCAAAAAGATGAGGGGCTGTATCCATATTCCATTGTTTAGTGCCTACACAATATTGCACGTACAACTATATTTAGGTAAAACCCCTGATTTTTTTGCTTCCTTTAGGAATAACGGATTTTGAGTTGATTCTATAGGCTCCCATTTTCAGAATTTTCAAGCTATGTTTTTGAAACTTTTACAGAAGTTGCTCTATACAATTAGCTAACACAATATGCAAATGACATCTTGATATCGTTGACGCATGCGCAATGAAAAATTATTTACTAAACATACTCATTTTTCATACAATTTTTATTATTTTTAAATTCTGATGACAGGGTATTGTGTACAATGATGTTTGTCATATTTTCAGAAAAGAACATTACTTTATAATAAGAACTCTGCAAATTATAAGCAAAAAACTTAGGACTGTTTTTATAAAAACCTTAATTTCTCTACGAGTATACATGCTATCCTTGTAAAAATTAACACAGTACATTACAATAAGCCAATTAATCATAATGTGCAGTTTGAACGCTTTTGCTACATTCGTTTTGACAGGGTTATCCAAAAGATCTTCGTTCTTTTTCAATTTGTTAACGGTCCCCTGTTCGATTTCGGGGAAAACTCTTCGCGAAAATATGTGACGCGTACTATTTTGTTTACACACCTGGAGTTTCAGCATATTCCGATTCATATTTCTTTCATTACTTTAAAAAAAAAATTACTTAATTATCAATTATGCTTAAATTTTGGACACCAGTGTACAATAAAGGATTAAAGATACATTTTCCAGTATTTCACACCGAATCGATTTTGTTAACATTTATTCCCATTTGGTAACTGTTTTTTTATTTCTTAATTGACAAATCGCTAATGTTGCTCAAAAACCAGCGAGAACCTTGATGATATATCGTAAATCTTGATTGGCATCAATGCCGATTGGAAACTATCAAATATCACAAAAATATTAAAGCAGTTATGCATCAAAAATTGTTTGCGAATAACTCACACAAATGTTTTTAAAATACTTATATTAAATTCGCCAAATAAATTAAATTTAACAACAAAAAAAAAAAAAATGTACACAAACAAATTTAAGAATAAGAAATTTAATTAATTAATTAATTTAATTAATTAATTTAATAAGAATTTATTTTTGTGCTTAAAAATTGTATAATTTTTTCGTAACTCATATACCAGAAGAAGGCAGCACAGACAATCATTTCATTGAGTTCACTGTTAAAATTCCAAAATTTGTTAAAAACTCGAATCGCATATTGAAACGTGATTTGTCTGCCAAATCATATCTTGGTGGAAAACACTGGAAAACCTGATTTTAGCGGTTGACTGATAATTTAACATTGTGTTTTGCTGCTCGTAGTGCTATGTTTTCATACTTTTGAATACATGAAAACACAATGGTAAACCACGAATCAACCGCTAATATCGGGTTTTATGGCGTTTTCCACCAAGAAGCGATTTGGCAGACCGATTGTGTTTAAATATGCAAATAGAATTTTAACCTCTTCTCGACGGGAACCTTTTACAAAATTTTTAATGTTTTGTAACCGGTTTTAAAAAACAGAAATTTATGTCTTATTAAATTGAGAAAATGCTCCGATTTAATAAGCCAAATTTTTCAGTATAATTTTACTGGTGGGGCTAAACAAGGATTCTTAAGCTTTTTTGCGGCACGTATACGTGTCGCTCGTCTCCAAGCGATTAACTAGGGCTCCTATGACTCAGGCTGAATCATCAAGCATCTTGTTTCCCAGTTACCATTTGTTTCTTATTGATTCCTATGAGGCGAGGAACGTTTGAATGATTTTAAAGCTACAAAATCATTAAAAATGGACGGTCGTTGAGCAGAAAATTATGCTGACCTGTTCAGGAATGGGTTTGGAGAAATTAAATTCCATTTAAATGAAGATAAGTGAAATATTTTAACTAATAATAACACATTGCTCAGTGGTGCACAAAACAGGAATTTTAATATACATTTGTACAATTAAAATAAAATAAAACTTTCAACGTTTCGCGCCGTCTTCTGCAGGCGTCTTCAGGAAAATATGATAATGGAAGGACTACGTTTGCAGCTTGATCGAGTGATAATATTTCTACTAAATTTGAAGATATACAAAATACAGAATATATTAATACAGAATTTAGTAGAAATATTATCTCTCGATCAAGATGCAAACGTAGTCCTTCCATTATCATATTTTCCTGAAGACGCCCGCAGAAGACGGCGCGAAACGTTGAAAATTTTATTTTATTTTAATTGTACAAACGTATATTAAAGTTCCTGTTTTGTGCACCACTGAGCAATGTGTTATTATTAGTTAAATTTTATGGTGCAACTGTCCTATATATATTTATATTTGTGAAATATTTTGTTTATAAATGCTTAAAAGAATAGATCTGGATTGGAGAACTTCGTCAAATACCACGCCAACCTAATCTCTTGTATACATCAAACTGGTTCTTTGAATTTTTCCCGTGAAAGAGACTGAGTAACTAAATTTACTCGCCTCGCCATCTACGCGATAAGACGCCGAGTCAGGCAACCATTTTGGAAACTTAATGGAGGCATGATTCAGCCCGTATTGTAAGAGCCTTAGATTAATTAATTCTGAAATTTCAGCTGTAAATGCGATGAGCTGACCCGGTCTATGTATCAGTATACCTGTGTATAAGTATACACTTGCAATTTTACTATGTAAAAATCTGAAAAGTAAAGTATGTTACAGCAAATAAATTAAAGGACTATTACGCCTTGAAATTAATCACAAATATTAAAAGTTATTTATTTAAAGACGTTTTTATTTACATAACAATTAAAAAACACTTAAAACTTGGTACTAAACACTGAACACTTGGTTGGACATCCGTTTTTTTACAGACGGCGCTATATAGTAACGTATTGATTTTAACTTTGACTTTTGTGAACTTTTAAATTTGTCTCTCTCATACTGTTAAATACCCTGATGAAGACCACAGGGCGGTCGAAACTTGTCGGTTATGATTTTAATTAATGTTTTTAAATGTTTTTAATTGTTATATAAATAAATACGTCTTTAAATAAATAATTTTTAATATTTGTGATGTGTTACAGCAATAAAATTACATTTGCGCTAAGCCACAACTATAAAAAATTAGCTAATTAACAATATTCGCAGTTATAAAGTTTGTAACTAAACTTAAATGAATCTTAAATAAATAAATGAATAAAAATCTTACGTCATATATGTACCACATTGGCGTAAGTTTTTTATTGATGCCAATGTCATATATGCACCGCCACTGGAGTATATAACTGGCTTCAACGTGTGATTATTTTGGTTGATATAATAACCTGGATATTGTTGTTTATTTATTAATAAATTGTTTATTTACTTATATTCTTTTTTAAAAGTATATAAAATCACTTTGTTCTATACTTATTAATTAAACTTTTTATTTATTTATTATTATTCACTTTTAAAAGTATATAAGTAACTATTCGAAAACAAGTTTTCGCCAGATTGGTGTCAGAAAAAATCGCGTCAATGTGGTGCGTATATGACATCTGTGCCAAAACTAATTCATTGTCCCATAAACGTTTTCTTCAATATTTAGAAATTTATTTATTGTGAAACGTTTGTCTACTTTTATATGCAAACAGAAGTTAATCCAAGATCTCTATACTTGAAAGGTAAACATTAATGACATAGAAACTATACCTAATAAACAATAGTTACTGTATTTAGTATCCACTAAAAACAACTTTTCAAAAGTAAAAAAAAAGAAAAAAAAAACAAGCTTTAAAGAAAAGAAAAAATAAAGTTGTGGCTAAAAAATGGTGTAATATTAATTTTCCTAGCTTATATTAAGGTTCTTATTTAACATTTTCCATTAAAAAAAAAGCACCATTTGTAAATCGAGTGCTTTCGTATATGTTGATAGAAATCATTTTCTCTTATACTAAATATTTCATAACGTGTTTCTAAAAATTCAAATGTTTTAAAATTATATATGATGGGCTTGGAAGCCATCTTTCTATATTTTACACAAATGTTTAAGCACCCAAGTTCGTAAAGGAAAACGTAATAAGTTTGCATTAACATCAATTTAGAACTTCTGATCTTAACTACGGACATATAAAATTAAAAAGATTTTTTTTTTTAAGAAAGGGAGTTGATTGCTGTTGCTTTTAAATGATTAATTACTCTAAAAGAGTAATCATAAGAGGAATCGTGAAGATACTTCACCATTATCTTAACACACAAATTTCTAAGCACAAAATTCCGTAAATAAGAAGCATAAAATGTTTTTAGTAAAATGTCGAACTCTGATTTTTTTACTGCAAGCAGACAAATTGAAAAAGAGTCATAGTTTGAGAAAAGAAATTGATTTCCATTGCTTTTAAATAACTAATTACTCTATGAAATAAATTACAACGTGAATTATTTAGATAAATCACTATTATTTTATGGGATAAAATTTAGCGAATAAAAGTCCACAAAGAAAAAGCTTAAAATGTCTGCTTAAGTAACAATTTTGAATTTCGGATTTTGACTATGGATTTTACGTAGATAGAAATTTGCGTAAAATACGGAAAGATGGCCGCCAAGCCCATCATGCATAATTTTAAAACATTTGAATTTTCAGAAACACGTCATGAAGTATTTGATATAGGATAAAATGATTTCTATCAACATATACGAAGGCACTCGACTTGCAAATGGTACTTTTTTAATGGAAAATGTTAAATAGAACCATAATATAAGCTTGGAAATTTAATATCGCACCATTTTTTAGCCACAACTTTAATCTTTTTTTTTTTTTCTTTTAAACTTGGCTTTTTTTTTTTTTTTTTTTTTTTTTTTTACTTTTGAAAAGTTGTTCTTTAGTGGATATCATTTATTTTTAAAACAGTTTATGTATAATTTAAATAGTTCTACTCAATCTAATTAAAATGAGTTTTCCTAGAGCCTTTGTAAACAGTAAGCCAACACAATATTTATTATTTTTCTTTGATTTTTTTTGTCGGCCCACCTAATTGTCCTCCTTATCAAATGGACATTGATAAATATGAAGTTTAATATAGTCTTTATAATTCTGAAGTTCTAGAAGAATCCGATAAGTATATATTTTTAAATATTTGACAAAATGTCTAAAATTGAAAGTGTTCGGTTATTAATGTCCATATAGTTCAATTGATGTTCATATAATTAAATAAAACATTCAGTTGAAATATTATAACTCTGCCGTCATAAGTTTATTTTTTCTTTTAATCTTGTTAAAAAATGTGCGAAAACGAGAAATTTGGATGATCAAAGTTTAAATATAGAGGGGTTTAATGTGAAAGTCACTGTTTACATTTACGTTTTTAGGTGCGTTCGTAATTATGTAAATACATAGCACCTATTGTTGTCGCTCCAGTCCATCCGTCTGTCCGTCTGTCCGCCCGTCTGTCCGCATATAACAACGCAAAAACTACCCAACCGAATCGTTTGAAATTTAAAATATATTATTATTATATAATTTTGTCGAGTCATTTTAAATTTTATGAAAATCGGATGAATAGATCAATTACAGGGACAATCAAAAGTGTTCCGTTACATTACGGTCAATGGGGAAAAAAAGTTTCAAATGCATTTTTATCGTTTGAAATTTAAAATATTTTATGAAAATCGTATGCGTAGATCAATTACAGGGACAATCAAAATTATTCCGTTACATTGCGGTCAATAAGGAAAAAAAGTTTCAAATGCATTTTAATGGTGTTACACTTATTCGACAATAAAATTGTTATGCATCTGTGAAGTACATGTTATAATATACATTTTGCTCAATCTGGGGTGCAAAAAACTTTTGTTATTGATTTACAAGGTCTCACAGAAGTATACCATTGCATAATGGTATAGGGAGAACATTTTTTGTTGCGCGTTTTAATTGTAATTAACTATTTAACATTTTATGATATTGATATACGTTGCTGAGGAATACTACGAATTATTTCCTGTATAAAAGAAATCATATAGTATAGCATATGATATACGTTGCTGAGGTATAATAAAAGTTACTTCCTGTATGTTTGCATAACGCAGAAAAAAAAAAAATCGATCTCTATACTCTATTCTAAATACTATCTATTATAACAGAAATATATGAATATATTTAAAACTTTGTTATCGTACGAACGCACCTCATTTGCTACGCTTCACGTGCAATTTCCAACTTGTTTTTAATTGCAATAAAAATAATTTTTATCAGATGTCATGTCGATGCGGTTTGTTTTAAAATCTTTCTAAATTTTCACGATATTTTTAATCGTGTAGACACAGCCATGACACATTTTATATTTCTAACCTTAGCAATATTTAATAACTTGTAATTTATTCGCCTTTTAAAATTATGATTTTTTTTAATCAATTATTAGTACAGATGTCATATACGCACCACATTGTCGCGATTTTTTTCTAACGCCAAAGTCTTATACGTGCCGGGTTATTTAACTGGCGCCAAAGTGTCATTATATTTTGCTTGATATGATAACTCAAATGCTGTTGTTTATTTAGTAATAAATTGTTAATTTACTTTTATTTTCTTTGTTAAAATTATATAAATTGTTTTATTCGATAGTTATTAATTAAACTTTTTTATTTATTGTTATTTTCTTTTTAAAAATATATAATTGGTATTCGAAAACGAGCATTTCGCCAAATTGGCATCAGAAAAAGTCGCGCCAATATGGTGCGTGTATGACATTTGTGCCTAAAAACAATGAAAAAAAAATGAAATAATTATATATTTAATAAGTTTTTATTACTAATAGACTCTACAAATAACATCTTAATACACAGAAAAATATTTGCAATTTCTTTTTTGTACATTTCGTACATATTTGCTGCAAGCCATTTTAATATAATACATATATCTCTAAAAAAGGGCAATAATAAAAGAAAAAAAATCGATTTTGTTTAGTTCTGCTTATTAAGCTCCATTCAGACTAATTTCTCTATTTGTGACATTATTTAAGTACGTTTTTTTTTTTTTTTTTTTTTTTTTTTTTTTTTTTTTTTTTGTAAAGATCCTAAAGAATACATCGGGCCTGAAGAAGCAAATAAATTAAAGGTACTCTTATGGTTATCCCGTCTACCAATTTCGCCAAATTATACAAATCGCCAAACTGATAGCCAAATTAAACACATTGACATAATTTTTGGTGCTACTTTGATATACCCCCCCCCCCAAAAATTACGCGCCAAATCTGGCACTCCCTACGCACTTTTCCTACGGACCTTTTAGGTTTGCTGTTTCTTGTTTTGGTGTTTTATAATATACAGGAACATATATTATAGAAACAGGTAGGTATTCCTTTTTTGTATTTAACGATTAAGTAATTTTTGTTTATTAATTATTTGTATTCAGCGAGAATTCATCTTGGCGAGAAAAAGCGTTAGAAACGGGTATTTTGCTTGGCGAGAAAAAAAAGTCGCCAAATTTACGATTTGGGGGGGTATATCAAAGTAGTTCCTAATTTTTCTTTTAAACAACGAAAAAACAAATAATTAGTAGAATATTAACAAAAATACGAATAAAAAGTCAAAATAAAAATTTCTTAATGACATTTTAAACATGTGTATCGCATTTAATATCATTGAATGTGACATTCACGATCATCCATTATTGGCATTTAATCGTATAATTTAGCGATTGTTTTCTGGTCGACGGGATAACCAAGCAGTACCAAATTAAATTATGAATAAAAATATCATGCTGCAATGCTTAGGATACATTTAAGAACATTTTTAATTTTTAAAAAAAGTATATTAAAAAAGAGGATTGCATAATAAAATAGTTGTCTTACATGACATGTTCATTTTGAAATTTCTGCAACTCTGTAGGATAATCAGGGCAAATTGGAAATTACGGAAAATGTTTTCGTGCTTTAAAACAGTTTTCTCGTGATTCTTAATACTTATAAAAAGAAATTTTCATTGGCTGGTTTATTTATATAAGAGTTACGTGCTTAAATTTGTATATCGTAATTTTAACGTGAAATTATCAACAAGTTGGAAATTGCACGTGAAGCGTAGCAAATGTGGTGCGTTCGTACTATAAGTTTTAAAATATTCAGATCATGCTGATATAGTAAAGCGTACTTTGGATACAGTATAGTGGACGAAATCTTTGTGTTCCTGTAAATATGCAGGGAGTAATTTTTATTATACTTCATTAACGTATATCTTATTCATAAAATGTGAAGTAGGTTAATATAATTAAAACACGCCCCAAACAATGTTTCCCCGTATAACATGATTTAGTGTAATACATTTGTGTGGCCCTGTAATTTAATAATAAATATTCTCTGCATCCCAGATTGTACAGAATGTAGATTTTAGTACATACACCATAGATTCATGTCAATTATATTATGTTCAAATGAGTGTAACACCATTAAAATGCATTTGAAACATTTTTTCCCATTGATCGTAATGTAACGGAATACTTTTGATTGTCCCTATAATTCATCTGTGCATCCTATTTTCATAACATTTGAAATGACTCGGCAAAATTATGTAATAATTAAACGTTTTAAATTTCAAACGATTAAAATGCATTTGAAACTTTTTTTCCCATTGATTGTAATGTAACGGAATACTTTCGATTGTTCCTGTAACTGATCTATGCATCCGATTTTCATAACAATTGAAATGACTCGACAAAATTATGTAATAAATATACGTTTTAAATTTCAAACGATTAAAATGCATTTGAAACTTTTTTCCCCATTGACGTAATGTAACGGAATCCTTTTGATTGTCCCTGTAATTGATCTATCCATTCGATTTTCATAGAATTTGAAATGAACAAAATTATGTAATAATTATATATTTTAAATTTCAAACGATTCGGTTGGATAGTTTTTGCGTTGTTATATGCGGACGGACGGACTGAGCGACAACAATAGGTGCTACGTATTTACATAATTACGAACGCAATTAAAAAGAGTCGAAACTAGTAAAAATCGACGAATGAAAATGTTTAAAAGAACTGATTGACGGAACTAATAAAAAAATAACAAAAATAATTAGCAGAATGAATATATATATTTCATAAAAATATTTTTAGACATGATGTCCAGTGTAATATATTTAAGCATTATTAAAAGTTAATAATTAATTAAATTAATAATACTTTTTATAATTCAAAAGATAGACAACAAGAATTCGTCGAAACATATTTATTCAAAATTTTTATAACGACTGCTGCCCAAAACCATAGTTAAAACTCACAATAAGCACGTGTTGCCATAAATATTACATTACACAACACTGTTCCCTTTAAAAAAATTTGTTTTACAAACCAGGCATTCAATTACAAAACTATAAATCTAATCGTTTTGGGGGCCTTGTGATCCTTTTGGGTCGTGGAGTTTTAAGTAGCTGGGAATTCGGGTTTTTATGGCAGTCCAGTGTTCTTTTAGGTGTTTTAACAGCTTTCGGTGAAGTCTCTTCTTTTTCTACTGCTTCAGTTGTCTCTATTGCCGTTTGAGATGCAGTCTCATCCTTCTTTGTATCAGATGAATCAGAAACTGACTTTGCATTAGAATCAGTTGTTGTCACTGATGATCCACTTGCATAATCCGATGGCACACTGTGTGGCACAGGGATTTCAGGAATTTGAAGAGTGCACTTTCTTAAATGATCGGCATGTACAAAGCGCACTTGACCATTTACACGTACCAGGTAGGTATTTACACTATTTTTCTTCTTGATTATTCCAGGGAACCACTTAATTTCATTGTTTCTGGTGGATTTTACAAGAACATTTTCTCTAAGATCAAAATGTCTTTCACTGGCAGTAGAACGAGATCTTTGATTCTCTTGATAACTCTTTTCCTGCATAATGTGATCACTTCTGAGCTTTGTAATCTTGGTCTGTGGTGTAAATTTGAAAATAAGCTCAGCAGGTGTCTTCAGTGTAACTGATGAAGGCGTATTTCTATAAGCAAACAGTATGCAGTCTATGTTGAAAACTATCATAAACTCTGTTGGAAAACATGTGTTTCTTCAACATGTTTTTAACAATATTAACAGATTTCTCAGCTGCTCCATTGGAATTTAGATGATATGTGGGTGAATTTCTTAAAATAATACCATTTGACTTAAAAAAATTTACAATTTTTTCGGATTTAAACTGTTTAGCATTATCAGATACAACTTCACTTGGTAATCCGAAAGTAGCGAAAATTTGTCGAAGCTTGTGTATTGTAGATTTAGAATCTGTGTTAGAAACAAGCGCTACTTCAATCCACTTTGAATAAGAATCTTTAACAATCAACATGTTGTGATTTTCATATTCTGCATAGTCGATGTGGATCTTTTCAAATGGTTTTCCTGTTAGAGGCCAGTTATTCAATGGAACTCTGGGTGCACTTTGGCCTGGTCATTTGACATGGGACACATTTGTTTACATAAGATTCAATCTCTGCATCTTTTTTGGAAACCAGAAGTATCTTCGAGCAAGATGTTTCATTCGCACTATTCCAGGGTCTTCAGTATGTAAAACTTGAAGAACTTTTTCTCTTAAGCATTTTGAATGACTAATCTATTTGCTCTTAGTAGACAATTATTTTCGATACTCAATTCATTTCTGACTTTGCAGTATTCCTGCAAAGAGTCTGGAACAACTGATGGCCAACCAAATTTGGTGTAGGTTATTGCTTTACTGACATCGCAATCAATTGAACCCGCTTTTTCAATATCTTTAGTTGTCAGATCCTCAAATTCTGCGAAATAACATACAAATTTATGAGCACGTCTGTCAACTGGTTCATTATCTTCACAAGGGAGGCGAGGAAGAGCATCAGCTAGCAGTAGATCCTTCCCCCTTTTGTACTTCATAATGTAGTCATAGCTGGATAAAATCAACGCCCATCTCTGCATCCTCGAATTAGCCATTTCAGGAACAGGTTTATCATGGCCCAGCAAGGTCAGCAAAAGCTTTGAATCAGTTTCTATGATAAATTTTCTTCCTTGTAAATATTTGTTGAAACGTTTAAGGCCAAAATTATAACTAAAGCTTCTTTATGTACTTGAGCATAGTTCCTTTCTGCTTTGTTGAGGGTCTTCGACGCAAAAAATATTGGTCTCAATAAACCAGGTCATAATTCATGGCATAAAACTGCTCCAAGACCATATTCAGATGAATCACATTGTAGAACAATAGGCTTTGTTACATCATAATGTAACAAAACATTATGTTTATCCAGTAGAGTCTTACTTTTTTCAAAAGCTTCAATACATTCTCTGTTGAAATCCCACTTTGAATCTTTCTCCAATAATTTGTATAAAGGTTTCAGCTTTGAAGCTAAATTGGGTATAAAATGCTGATAATAACCTAGAAGCCCTAGATAACTTTTCAATTCTGTAACATTGCTAGGTAAGTTTGCATTTGAAATATCATTACATTTGTCTTTAAGCGGATGAATCCCTTCAGGATCTTTAATATGACCCAGAACTTTAATTGTATCCTTGAAAAATTCACACTTCTGAATATTTATTTTCACATTATAATAATGTAGTTTCTTCAGCACCAGCTCTGTTCTATGTTTACATTCTTCCTTGGTACTTGCATCTTCTATAATAATAAAGAGACAAGTATGTTTGTCTGTCAGCTCTGTTCTGAAGATACCGCAGCATGTAGAGTTACAAAATTTGGAGGAAGGTACTTCTATAAACGTAGTTTTGCACCTCGAAGCCCGATTTTTGATTTTTTGATTAGAATTTTTTAATTTATTTTTTTATTCGATTTTTAGCGCTCTTTTTATGTTACGAGGCGATTTTTCCATATTAGTGAAAGGAATGCGGTTTCATTCTTTTCACTCAATATAGTAATTTTTCTTCTCTTTTCAATAAAGTTTATTTATAATTCTTGTGGCGATTTTTGAATTTTTAGCAAATTTTTTCAATGCGATTTTTAGTGTTTTTTCGCATTTTGCGTCTATTTTTTGATAATGATAAAAACAAAATTGATTCAAACTTTCAGCCTAACGAACCAGATTTTGTCTGCTATGATTTTTCAATTTTGTAATTTTTAATAAGATTTTCAATGCGATTTTCGATGTGATTTTTAGCTATTTTTTTATTTTTTGTGCGTTTAGCATCGATTTTTTGTCATTTTTGTCAAAATTATTGTTTTTTGTATGCATCATGATCTTATCTATTATTGAATTGCATGTAAGAAAAGCAAAAAACATAAAATTAACGAATGAGCAATAAAGTTATTAATTAGGATATTCATAATCCTTCTATAGTAAAAAAAAACTAGCCTTAAAAGGAATGACTCCTGGAATGATGCTGATGTGGAAGATTTCCGGAACTAACGAATCCGGGTTGTCCACTCCTTCCATGAGTCGAATAGACCAATCAGGAAAGGGCTCCGTCTATGCATCGCCATATGGGTTACCATAAAGAGAGGAAAGGTTACCATCGCCAACAATCGCCAAGTTTGTCGCCAACTTGGCGATATATCGCCAAATTTGGCGACCAAAATTAGTTGTCAAAAGTGACGCCAACTTGGCGATAACTGTAATATTTCGCCAAATTTTTAATTTCTTTACAACATCAGTCGTTTGATACATCATTTGAGAGGTTTGCAACTGCTTATTCATTTAAAGGATGTCTTGTGTGTTATCCCCCATTCTGATCCCCAGGGGGGACACATTTTTAATTTCTTTACAACACCAGTCGTGTTGCACAAGATTTGAAAGGTCTGCAACTGCTTATTAATATTATGGATGTCTTGTGTGTCACTCCCACACTCTGCTCTCCCCAGGGGGGGTCACATTTTTAATTTCTTTACAACACCAGTTGTGTGACACATCATTTGAAAGGTCTGCAACTGCTTATTCATATTATGGATGTGTTGTGTGTCATTCCCCACTCTGCCCCCCAGGGGGCACATTTTTAATTTCTTTACAACACCAATTGTGTGACACATCATTTGAGAGGTCTGCAACTGCTTATTCATATTATGGATATCTTGTGTGTAACCCCCCCCTCTGCCCTCAGAGGGGGCGCATTTTGTAATTTCTTTACTACACCAATTGTGTGACACATTATTTGAAAGGTCTGCAACTGTTTATTCATTTTATGGATGTCTTGTGTGTCACCCCCACTCTGCCCCCCAGGGGAGCACATTTTTAATTTCTTTACAACACCAGTCGTATGACATCATTTGAGAGGTCTGCAGCTGCTTATTCATATTATGGATGTCTTTTGTGTCGCCTCCCCCTCTTCCCCCCAGGGGGGCACATTTTTAATTTCTTTACAACACCAGTCGTGTGACACATCATTTGAAAGATCTGCAACTGCTTATTCATACCATGGGATATTGGCGAGCGCAGCAAGCAGGGGTAGCCAATAATTTGGAATCGCGAAGCGATTACGCGGGGGGTTGGCGAGCATAGCGAGCAGGGGGGCGGGGCCCCCCTAGTAATCTATAATAAAAAAGAGACAAGTATGTTTGTGTTTCAGCTCTGTTCTGAAGATACCGCTGCATCTAGAGTTACAAAATTTGGAGGGAAGGTACTTCTATAAATGTAGTTTTGCACCTCGAAGCCCGATTTTTAATTAGAATTTTTTAATTTAATTTTTTCGGCGATTTTTAGCGCTCTTTTTATGTTACGAGGCGATTTTTCCATATTAGTGAAAGGAATACGGTTTCATTCTTTTCACTCAATATAGTAATTTTTCTTCTCTTTTCAATAAAGTTTATTCGGAATTCTTGCGGCGATTTTTGAATTTTTAGCAAATTTTTTCAATGCGATTTTTAGTGTTTTTTCGCATTTTGCGTCTATTTTTTTGACAATTATAAAAACAAAATTGATTCAAACTTTCAGCCTAATGAACTAAATTTTGTCGGCTATGATTTTCAATTTCAGTGATTTCTAATGCGATTTTCAATGCGATTATCGATGTGCTTTTAAACGATTTTTTGTGCGTTTAGCATCGGGTTTTTGTCAATTTTGTCAATATTATAGATTTTTGTACGCATCATTGTCTTATTTATTTTTAAATTGCATGTAAAAAAGGCAAAAATTAGCAGAAAATGAATTATTTTGAATGTCCACAGTAACATACACTAATAAAATAACTAAACGCACTGTCTGTTTTCTTGCGATGACTAGCAAAATCTATGGCACTAACGAGTTTCAAAACTTTCTTGAAAGTACCCGAAAGTTTCTCCTGATGCATCTGACATTGAGATTTTCAAAATTCTAATTATTACTTGAATAACTCTCCCGTTTCCCAGTGCAGTCCTTTTGAAAATTTTTACCGCTAAATATTATTTGTTCATTTTTTAAACCAATTTTTTACACAGTCAGTGGCCGTGTATTTCAGACAACGTAATTTCACATATTTCGAGTTAGAGATAAAATCACAAATTTCATGTTCCTTTAATATTACTATCTCGGAACCGTGCAACGCCGGGCGGGTCGGCTAGTGTATAAATAAATCATCAATGTAGCAATCAGTGAATGAAAAATCCTTTAGAATTTCATCCATTTTTTGCTGGAACAAGAAAGATGCTGATTTGATACCAAAAGGTAGTTTCGTATAACGTAATAAACCCCTTGGTGTATTCAGCGTCAGCAACTCTTGAGACTCAGGAGCTATACGTAATTGATAGAAGGCTATTGATAAGTCAATTTTTGAAAAGTACTTTCCAGATCCTATATTTGTTAGAATATCTTCTTGAGATGGAAGTGGATAAAATTGAGTTTCACAAAATTTATTAACAGTTACTGAAAAATCTCCACAAATTCTAACAGATCTTTTGCCTTCACTATCTATTTTGGGTACTGGAACTATTGGGGTTGCCCATTTAGAATGACTTACAGGTACTAATACACCTTTTTGAATTAAGGACTCCAATTCTTGATTGACCAATTGTCTTATGGCATATGGAATTGGCCTAGATTTACAGAAAACTGGTACAGTATCTTCTTTCATAGCTATGTTTACTGCTTTACCTAAGATTCCACTTGAATCGCTGGAATTAAAACAGTTAGGAAATTTGACATAATAATATTGCAAAATATCATCTTGAGAGAAATCCACTTTATTCTTCAACTCTTCTGAATTTTGTTCAGTTGTACTTTTAATTTCATCATTAACATTTGCAATATGGTCATTTATCTTTTAATTAGATCGATGCCAAGCTTTTGAATCCAATAACGACCCAAGAGTACAGGTCTATGCTTCAATAACAACTAATGGAAGCCATGATTTCTTTCCTTGAAATGTCACAGGCACTTTAAATCTTCCAAAAATTTTTTAGCATTTGACCTGAATAAGAACACAAAGTTGGAACTTCTAATTTTTCAAGTGTACCTAATTTTAAATTATCAAATTGGTATTTAGACATAATTGAATGTGCACTACCTGAATCAATTTGCATGTCAACTGGAGTGTCACCTATTAAAATATTAACTAGGTAAGGTTTCGGAACTTCATCTGTTACAGCTGCACATACGGAAACTGTGGTTACGTACATTTCATCAATTGTTTCATCCAGAAAACTTGTTGTCGAAGTTTTGCAAACACTGGATATGTGCCCTTGGCAGTGACACTTATAACAAGTCGCATTTTTAAAAAAGCATTCACCCCTGTGCTTCTTTCCACAATGTTTGCAATTTTTAACATTCTTGTCAATTTTGTGTTTATTTTCGGGTTTACCTGCATATCCACCTTTATTGTCTTTACTTTAGAAATTTTTATTTTGAACAGGAACTCTTTTATTAAATATTTCATTTCTTTTTGAAATTTTGTGAACATTATCTTCCTTAATCTTAAAAAATTTGGCTTCTTTATTAGCCGTTTCCATTGCAAGCGCAATCTCACTTGCTCTATTAAAGTCAAGTTTACTTTCACTTAACAATCTATTCTGAATTTGTTGGTCTGTCAAACCACAAACTAATTTATCACGGATTGCATCATCTAGAAAATTTCCAAATGAACACTTACTTGCTGCCTCTTTGATTCTTACAATAAAGGTTGCAATATCCTCTGCTATTTGCTTTAAGTTATAAAATCGGAATCTTTGCATAATTACCGACGACTGAGGTGAGAAGTGATTGGTTAATACTTTGACAATTTCACTATAAAAAATATCTTTTAAATTTTTAGGTTGAACAAGATTTCTTAATGTAGATAATACCTTTTTCCCGACACACGTCAACAAAATAGCCCGTTTATCACTATCATTTTTAATTCTGTTTGCTTCAAAATAAAACTCAATTTGAAGTAGATATTCCTCAAAACAATCATTTTCATAATAAGCTGGCATTCTACCCGTTTGAGGATGATACTTGTCACTTTCAGATACCTGCATTATCAAACATACATCAGATCTTCGTAAGTCAAGAAACGAAGCTCTAATTACACGGAAATATAAGTTTGATATAGCTAGAAACTTAATTTACACTCGTCGCCAATGTAATATATTTAAGCATTATTAAAAGTTAAAAATAATTAAATTAATAATACTTTTTGTAATTCAAAAGATAGACAGCAAGAATTCGTCGAAACATATTTATTCAAAAATTTTATAACGACTGTTGCCCAACACCATAGTTAAAACCAGGCTTGTCATCCGCCAAGTTTCCTTTGACCGCAGTACACGTGGTCAGAAACCACATGATTTACCCGTTGGTAGCGCCATCTAATGTGAGAAACTGAAATATTTTCCATTTTTTCCTATGAATTTGTGCATGGATTATTAGCAGTAGTATGTACCAGGTGGCGTTACTTATGAGACAAAGTCATATAATAAGTTGGCAACTATAGGGACAATTTCAACAATAGATTTTCTCCTGAATGCGAGGCCTGTTAAAACTTATAATAAGCACGTGTTGCCATAAATATTACATTACACAACATCCAGTTTGCCAGTTACAATTTTGCATGTAAATATTCGAGATCTTTACTTGAAATAGATTCTATCCATATAACTTCACAGGCAACTCAACTTCGCGTATAAATTGCAAATTAATTGCAAACAAACCCATAAACTTCAGAGTCTATTAGAGATGCACTATACCATCAGACCGTTTGGAAAATGAAACCCAAATATTTTTCAGAATAAGACAAGCAAGTGGTACTAGAACTGAATTTTAATGGACTAGAAATTTTCTTTAAATCAAGCCGCAAGTGTTTGGGCCGAATTGTGACTTTTTTAACTGTTTCACGATTGCAATTTTAGCTCCACGGTGAACCATTTTGGTGATACATTTCCTGTCTATCTTTCTCTGAAATCTGTTGTTTGTTAAGAACTAATTTGCGATTGATATGTGGAGTTGAGTTACCGGTGATGTCGTGACGAAAACCAGATATTTACTTTTAGACGCATTCGCAGTGAAATAATTTGTTTTATCAAAGAATATACTCATTTCATTTTCACTATGACATCATTTTCATTCACTTAAGCCGTAAGGGATGAGTATCTTAATCTCTTTCGGTGGAATGAAAAAAAAAAAAAAAAAAATGAAATGTAAAAGTGTTATGAATAAAAATGCATCTCTTTAGTGACGTCTTTTCCTGTTGAAAAGTTTTTAAATAGTTATTTTTAATTGTAATAGAAATCGGCATCCGTAACAATATAATAATTTCCAATGTGTCTTTTCTCTCTTCAATAATGCAAATATTCCAATTGCCACCAACATGAAGAACGTTCATAAAAGACTTTTTAAAGTAAAATTAAAATACAACAAGCTGGAAATTGCACGACAACCGCAGCAAATGAGTGCGTTCGTAATAAAACAAAGTTAAAAAAAAAAAAAATCCGATTTTGATGTAATGGTATGCAGTACATCGGATACAGTATAGAGGCTAAAATCTTTGTGTGTCCCTGTAAATACCTTCTGCTTTCTATCATACAGGAAATAACTTGCAGTAAACCCCAGAAACGTACATCGATTTTATAAAATGTGAAATAGTTTAATAGTATTAAAACGCATTTCAAACATTTTTTTCTTATATCATTGTGTAATGGAATACTTTTGTGTAGGCATGTAAATTAACAACAAATATTGTTTGCACTACATAATGTGCAGAATGTATTTTTCAGGATATACTTCATAGATGCACATCAATTTTATTACGTTCGAAAGAGTGTAATATCATTAAAATGTGCTAGAAAATATTTTTTCCCATTGACCGTAATGTAATGGAGAGCTTTTGATTGTCCCTGTAATTAAAGTATGTATCGATCTTCATAAAATTTGAAATGACTCAACAAAATTAAACAAAAATTATATATTTCAAATTTCAAAAATAAACCGAGTAGTCGAACGAAAATAATTATAGTGCGCTCACAACTTTATTCAAAGAACTGAAACTAAATGCTTTGCAATAAAAACAAATAACTATATTTTTCACCTGATTTATTTAATTTGAATGAATTCTGTTACATACATAAAAAAGTATACTTATTTAAACTTGGTAACAACGAAAAAAAAAAAAAAAAACTACAAAAGAAACAACAAGAAACAATGTTCAACTGGAGCTGTAAGACACAAATTCGATTTTCTCAGCGATGGTCAAGCATACAAAGATGAAAAAAAAAATCTATTTTAAGTTTTACCAAAAAGATTAAAATAAACCAAAAATGAAGTTAATCCATCCACGGGATCGTTAGCTATCACTTGTTGAATTTTAGGTCTTCATTTTTTCGTTTAAAGTTTAATAAAAGATTACATTAAACTGAATATAAGTTTCATGTATAATAAGCATGTTAAAATATGATAATTTTTTGAATGCTATCATTTTATTCATCTCGTCGAGTACTATCGTTTAAAAAAAAAAAAAATCAGTGTTGTACGTCAACTGGTCCGCCAGAGATTTGAAAAAGATGTTTGCACTTCCCATTTCTTAAACACCCGAACTATAAACATCAGAATCTTAAACGTACATCAGAACTTTACTGATAACCATCTAAAAACACCTTTGTTAAAATTAGGTCATAAGTTAACCAAATTTTGAAGAACCACCCATGATTCCATTCACTACAGAACATAAAAATTGTTTATTCTATACTGGTCAGACTTCTCGAAAATTAAAAGTAAGACTGAAAGAGCATTTTTCTGATATACAATATAACAAACCAAGTACATTTTTATCTAGACTGCAACAAAAAGAAAATATTTTGATAAATTTTGACAAAGCTAAAATAATATTTTCAACATCGAATCATTACTTTTCAATTATCCGTGAATCCATTGAAATTTTGCTTAGGAATGATACTGTTTGTAATGACGTCATTTCTTAAAATATTCCCGCACTCTGGTACAATATCCTTGGTGTTTCGATGAATTCCTCGTAACTTTGTTTGTACACGCGGATTGTTTTTGTTTTTGTTTTACGTTTTGTATTTCTAATCAATTATCTTCTTTTATATTCCTTTGAAAATGGATGCGAGGACATCCAAAAGACCTAAGGTAAATAATAAATAAATAATATCTATTTTTGCAACACCTTTTAAGTATTTATTTGCATATTTTAAGATTAATAACAAGGTGTAAAATTCCATCAAGACACTGGTATTAATACAGTGATTTGACTCATCAGTTTGTCGTCACTGTTCATATGACGTCAGCGTCGCGTCGTTCGCCGATATAGTTTTCCTTAGTAATATAGATTATCTATTTATTTTATTTTATTTTTTAATTGGGATTTCGATTGAGATGGGTTAAAACATAGCCTCGAAATATGAAAGTAATCACACTAATTTCCGTGGCTGCGGATTCAGATTACCCTCTATTCTAACGCTTCTTCGTTTTCTAATTAGAATCAGATAAAAACTACATAGCACTATGTAAAGTCCGATATCACGCATGTTAAAATGTGATTTCTTTCCAAAACATCATCAGTCTTGTTACCACGGTAACGAATGTGGTCTGCAAAAGGTTTCTCTACTTCAGTACAACGTCCAGTTCAGCTTCTAATGATGACTTTAACCGTGTTATATTTTTATACGAACTAGATAACACATTAGTTATTGTGTTGTGAATTTTTGTGTAAAAAGGATATATTTGTGGACAATGTTTAAGAAAAGTGTAATCGAAAAGATTAAGAAAAAAGTAAGTTCTGATTTTTTTCACTAAAAAAAAAAAAAAAAAAAAAAAATGGTTTATTCCTGAATTCCATTTTATTCATAAACGTATGAAATTAGGAGGCGAATTTATTAAAAAACAATGAAATCGAAAGTTTTTTTATTAGCACTCCCAAGAAAGTTGAAAAGTGCTTATGCATTCGGGTTTGTCTGGCCATCTGTCCACGCTCTAACTCCCTAAATATATTCGAATTTTCATGCAATTTATAAAGCCTATTTAGGTTCACCAAACCATGTTTGGCATTGCATATAAAGTATGTAGATTAATGATTCATTTACAGGGACACTCAAAAGAATTCGATTACAGTATGATATATGGGGGAAAATTGTTTGGAGAGTACCTTAATGACATTACACTACTTCAAATGTACTGAAACTGATAAAAAGCACTGTTTTCACCATGATCACGTAAAAACAAACATTTCAGACCATTTTTTTATTTTTTTATTTACAGGAACACATAAAAGAAATTTGTTAAGTACTTTCTTTGCGTAGTAATTTCTGGAGAGTACATTTTAAAATTCAGTATACGCTTTTAAATTTAATTAGTTTTTTGCATATTACTCTTTATATATAAATGCTATACCTCATATACAAGGCTGCACAAAAGTATTCGCTTACTATTCCCCTTATTAGAGGAAATTGCTGAAAGGGAATTTTCAACTAATATATATGTATTTCTTAAATGAACTAAATTTTGAAATGCATGTTATTAATGGACACAAATCTCTATTTCATATACATAGCTGCTAAAAGATTCGGATAATTTTCCTATTATAGATGGGAACAGCTGAAATTTGGTTTTGAAATGCGTTATACATTTCCATATGTTGAAATAAGATATAATATTTTAACCTCTTCAGACCTGAGGTACACAAATGTGTACCTCCATTCTTTTCCTCATAAAAATTAAACTGTTCGAATTTTTTGCATTTTTACTTTACTTCTATACAGCTGAATGTTTTTCGCGCTAAAACAAAACAAATAAATGTCAGCACTGATGAATATTACCTCATAAAATAAATATTATTCTCATCCGAGTTTCGAAAATACCTTCAAGAAGACATTGTGGCCAAGAAAGTGAGAAATATTCATGATTATTTAACTTAAATGCTTTACAATGAAAATTTTTTAGGTTTTGCTGATCATTTACTTGTTTGAAGTTCTTAATTTTGTTAGTGCGTAAATTTATATTACTGATAGTTAAACTGGTGTTTTAAGGGGATTATTACTTTCATATCGATATTTTTAAACCTAAATTACCAGTCCCTTAAGGTACGGATTTCATAAAAATGATTCTTTCTGGCATCTATGGTGTCATTTCGATTATGCAAAAGCAATAAATATATATTTGCAGAGTTAGTTTATGCTCAGGTCTGAAGAGGTTAATTTTTTAAGCGGTGCAGTTTTGTTACTTTATTCTGAATGTGTTGAAAAGTGCTTCAAGCTATATGCTTGCGGATGATTTTTTCTTTCTTGTTTTTCTTTAAATACAGAGGATATGCAAAGATATACTTTCAAACTTGGCATTTAAAATGAATTTTTGCACGCAATAGCGAAATGAAGGTGATCATGATAAAACAATTGCTAAAAATTAAAGATGTAATTCATTTCTCGAAAAATAAAAAGCGATATTCCTCTCCAAATCACTTCAATAGTTATATTAACATAGTTAATATAAAATTATTAAATAGTTATGATCAATTTATGTTGCATAAAGTTGAAAGTTGTAGGGGAAGTGTAATTTCAAAATTTTCTTTTTTTTTAAATCCAAATTTTATTGCAATAATTGCATTTTTTCTTGATAAAATCCTCTTCCTTCATAAAACCATTTAAAATTGTTTCAAAAAAGTACAATAAAGCCCTAAAATTAAAAAAAAAAGTTCGAAGAGTACCAAATCTCCTCACCTTGCTCATACATGAATTATCATTGTTATTATTTTAATTATTTTTTAAACTGATGCAATGATCAATAATATTCCTTTTTGTTCGAGCCTATAGAAAAACAAAATGTTTGTAAAAATATTATGTTTTTGCAGAATTCACTTATTTTTTATTCTGATGCTAAAAAAAAAAAAAAAAAAAAAAAAAAAAAAAAAAAAAAAAAAAAAAATTTACAAAAGCATCCAATATATTTGAATAGCTCCCTTATTGCGAAAGATGTTAAAATATGTTTCAGTTGTTAATTTTGAAATAGAAGCCTGTTGTTAGACTTTTAATTTTGCACATCTCCAACGATTTTTATATTCATATAATAATTAAAAACTATCTTACACGGGATGTTTTGACCAAAAAAAAAAAAAAAAAAAAAAAAAAGCGTATTTTCAGTTAATATTCTCCATTACAAATTAATAAATAAACAGTGTTTTAGCAGCAAATTATTTTTCAATAAGCCATAACTGGATTTTTTTTTCTACGGGCACTTATAGTTGTAGGGTTTGGGTCCAATATAATCCGACTCATATAGGAATTTAATTGTTATGCATGCACCACAATAGAACATAAGAATGTATAAAATATTATGTTACACTATAATAACATAGTAGTCGCTGGTCAGACATACTAATATAGAGGAGCTTGAATTTGAAATAAAATGCACGAAGAGAGAAAAAAATCATTTGACTTCAATTCTGTGTTTTATTAAAATTATTTACTATTTGATAACTACAGTGAAACTTCCATTTCACGAAGTCTTCTTGTTAAACTCAAACATTTTGTTATAATGAAAATTCGTTAAGTAGAAATCAATTCAAATTCGTGTGATTTTTTATAATAAAATACACATGCATAAAAAAAACACACACATAAAATGGAAATATTGAAAAAATGCGTTTTAATTCGGAAAGTATTTTGTTTTTATGCATTGTAGACATTTGGAAAAAAAAAAAAAAAAAAAAAAAAACCTAGAATAATGGCTAAAAAACAAATAGTAAATGTAAGTAAAAAAAAAAAAAAAAAAAATGAAGCGTAGCGCATTTTTTTCTCTTTTCTCTCCTTATTCTAAATTTAAAAAAAGTCTAATATTTCTTCAGACAGGTTTTTTATAAAAATATATTGTTCATGAAATGTTTTGCACTTTCATAAGTATCCCAACAATTCATTTGTAACATTTTCGTGAAACTGGAATCTCCTATTTATTGTATCGAAAGTTTTTAAGACTATTTTCTTTTGAATGGAAATGAAATACTGTCGGCTTTTCCAACTCGTTGGGATCACATAAAATGTTCGAATTGTGGAAAGTATGAGAAGAAAAACGTGTTTAAAAGGGTACTATTATAAAGAAATATGTTACAGTGTTATGTTATGTTACAGTATTTTTTAAATACATTTCGGCTGTTTGTTATCATTCGAATATGACTTATTATTAAATTGAAAGATATAAATGTATAAACTAATTAAGGAATTAGGAACAAGCACACTGTAAAAAATGTCAGATGTTTCTGAATACATAAAAATGTACTGTAATCAAAAACGAAAATATACAGTGACTTCTTCTAACTCAACTAAGATTTCAAAAAACGTTTCTTTACCTTTAAAAATCCCAAAAAGCTATTTGTTTTCGAAATTTAAAGAAGAATTTATAAAAATTAATTTTTATTAGCTGCCCGTCTATTTCGGAAACGTTTCTAAGTAGCTTTTACAGTACAATAATCACTTTTCTCAATTCAAAATATTACTTTTTCGGATGCTACCAATTCATACGAAAATATTTTGATATTCAGAGAGCATGTTTAATAGACATACATGCAATATTAACAGTATTATCATTAATATGAAAATTGACATTATTTTGCTATAATTGCATGCACAAAATCAGTTATGCAGCTGAAAATGTTTACTTGAGAATTGATAGAATCCGAAAAAGTGATAGTTTGATTTGAGAAAAGTGATTATTGTACTGTAAAAGCTACTTACAAACGTTTCCGAAATGGACGGGCGGCTAATAAAATTTTTTTTAAAAATTCTTCTTTAAATTTCGAAAACAAATAACTTTCTGTGATTTTTAAAGGTAAAAGAACGTTTTTCGAAACATTAGATGAGTTAGAATAGGTCACTGTATATTTTCGTCTTTGATTACAGTACATTTTTACATATTCAGAAACATCTGACATTTTTTACAGTGAGGTCTGATTGTTAACGGTTCACTCTCTTATGAATAAAATTTTATAGAAAATTTCGCTTTGTTTAAATGTCCTTTTCATTCCAAATTACTGTCATGAAAAAGCGGGAAAAAATATTTCTTTTTACTAATGGGAGAGTGCCCCATTGATAATCAGGCTCTGGGAACAAGCACAAACGAAAATATGTGAAAATGTCATTGATGAAAAGACGAGGCACTAAAAAGCGGATATGAAATGCAAGGGACTATATGTATACTTGTTCAGAATAATTCTGGCAAAAATGAAAGAAAAAACGTTATTTCAAGAATATGAAGTCCAGTAAAATAAGGAAAAGTGAAAATCGGAATCTCGTTAGTTCGAATTAAACATTGTCAAGAGAAATGAGTTCGAATAAACGCAGAATTTTAACGTTATTATGCTATTGGAAATTTCGGGACTTCATGTTAAGTTCGAATTAAGCAACGATTCAATTTATCCGATTTTGAATTAACGAGAGCCGACTGTAAATAATTTCATTTTCATTAAATCCGCTAAAAAAAAAAATTCACACATCTATCGCAACAACAAACTCTCTGTTTGAATGTTGTACATGCAAGTCGGAATAAACTTCGTTATATAAAACACACTTTCCGTAATATGGAGATTAACTTATATGTTAATGATTTTCAAAGTCAAGGCTCCGTAGAAAATTTTTTAACTCTATCTGGTCTGGTGTATTATTAATAGTATACGTTATTTAATGGAGTATTATTTTGTTTTAAGAAATACTTTTATAACTATTTACATGTAGTACTGTTCGTATATATCTATTCATTTTCTATATGACGTCATTTATGTTTAGGCAGTTATAATAATAATAAATATTATTTCTTGATTCTCTTTGCGCCGTTTGTGATCCCTTTATTTTAAACATATACTTTACTTTTTAAATTTAAAAGAAAATTTACTTCCCTGAAAGAATCATATGTAATAAAGCGCAAAAGTATTAGAAAGCTGTAATATAAGTTAAATTTTACTGTAATACTATATTTTCTAAACATCTCCAACAATTCTTCCTTAGCCTATTGTCATATGAATATTAATTCAATAGTACGCAAATCAACAACATTCGTTACCTTTCAGGCAAAGAAATAATCGTTAAACACTAATTAATCTATTTGGATAGCTAGTGTTAATGTTATTAACGTAAAAGAAATTTTTTCTAAAAACTGAAAAAAAAATTCGGACCCGAAAGGGTTAAGTAGAAAAAATCGTTAAATAGGGACTTCGTTAAAGAAAAGTTTGACTGTATTTGTAATTTTTGTTTCCCTTAATATTATTTTTACTCACTTTTTTACTATCATTTTCAGCCTGGTGTTTCTCAGCAATTGAAACAAATTTTCTTGACTGTAGAGGTAAGTTTATATATATAAATATTTTTTGTATGTTATATATCAGAGATGGTTAATTTTTTTATGTGCATGTGTCAAAATTTGCGAAACAATCTCTTTTAACATGAGACATAACAAACTTTTTTACACACACATCCTAATTACATAATCCTTATTAACAGTGTGTGTAAATGTTTGTCTGAGGTTAGTGTGAAAATAGATTATTTAATACATTCGTGTGTTTGCATATAGGTGGAACCTTGTAAAGGTTTTGAACTATTTTTCATTTAATTTACTCAAACATTTTTTTTAAATAATTCAAAATTTCATTTTTTAAATAGAAAATCAATGCATGTTTTTCCTATGTAATATATATGCATTTTTCTACTGCAATTGATTTTCAATTGAATTATTTAATCTGCAAAATGAAATAAAAAATATTCAAGAATTAAAAAGAAGATAAATATGACATCATATGTGAAACGGATAATCTAAATATATATATATGTATATCACGATGCTTGAAGTGTAAATTATGAATATCATCTTTAAGCTTGGAGTAGCATAGCTAAAGTATATATTCATTAGAGCTAAATATATCCAGACCCGGTTTCGAAACTGGGTACCTTTGGTCTAAATTAGAAATATGCACGATTCTTTACTTGGCCCGAAACCGTGCTTGGCTCGGCAAAATGAAGCCAAAATTTTTAACGGACCGGGTCAGTAGATTACATACTTTTATTTTAATTTATTTATCTATTATTTATTATTATTTATTTATGTTTTTACGGATCTGGCAGAGATTAGACTTATTTTTTTTTTTCTACATACTAGGACTAATTGACGTGCCAATAATGAATTAAAAAAAGGGTACTTCAGTCATTCAAAAACAACCATTCATTAATGTTAATCCAATGGGAAAAATTTAAGAGAAATTATCTCGTTTGGATTTCAATGTTTTATTTATTTATTCATTGAATAGCTGAATTTGATCTATAAAAAGGCCTTTTTTGTATTTTTTTCGATTTTATTTGCAGTTGCTTATTTCGGAAGGAAATAAGCAATTTTCGAATTCAGTTTTGAAAGGAAAAGCATCCTCATAAATAAATAAATAAAATCTTCAAAAACACTCGAAAAAGTAAGAAAAAATGGTCTTTGTATAGATCGACCTCATCTATGAAATGCAAATAAAATCATTTAAAAATATTGAAATGCAAACGGGATATCTTAGAAAAATTCTTCATTTGAATTATTATTAGAGAGCAAGTCTTTTCGTGTGATTTATGTAGCCTCGTTGGCAAAGTAATTTGTTTTATAAAAATAATAGAAAAAGTAGTAATGACCTTTTGGTAATGGGAAATTCGGAACTATACTTTGATAACTTAAAAAGAAATATTCCACAAAATCTAATGTTAAAGGTTTCACTCACCAGACGAAACCCTAAATATCTTACTCTTCTGTCACAGAGTCCGTACACAAAATCTACATAAGTCAGAGGCTTAAAATTTTGTGTACTTATAACTCGTGTGACACGACAAATCAAAATTTTGAAAAAGTCTATTATTTTAATTAAATTAATTTTTCGATGTCATCCGTTCATTTTTACGATTGAAATTTTAAAACAGAACCTTGATTTAACCTTGATTTTCGTGTAGACATCATAGCTTGGAGATAAGGCATCTTACTTGTAAACAAAAAATTCTTAGTTCGAACCCCCCGGCTGGAAGTTGAAACTTTCATATTAAGGTGGGTTTAATTGAAATAAATATCGCATTTTTTGCCAATTTAAGGGTTTATTATGCTGTGATAAACAATAACTGTAATTCATGATGTTTTTTGGAATCCAACTTTCTTTCTATTTTAAACATTATGGCGATTTATTGATGATTCAACATTTTAAATTTCGTTTAAACAATTTTCTTCGTTTTTAGAAATTTAAATTTTATTTATAATTAAAACTTTTGTTTTAAAATTATTATTATTTAAAATTTTATTTTATGTATGTCTTCGCTAAATGTTTTAAATTTTGGATTTTCAAAAAAATTTAGAATTTTGGATTTTATCTAAATGATTTGATTTTAATATTTTTATATATAATTTGTTTAAAACAAATAACTTCCTTTTATAATTATTTTTAAATTGAATTTATTGGTGCTACCTTCTATGTAAGAATTTAATAATTATAAATTTACAATTTGAATTTATAAATTAAAGGATAAGTTGGTTTGAAAGAAACATTAAACGAAACCCTCTGCGCGATCTGCGATCACACTTTCCCATTTTTTAATTTTAGCTTCAAATGCTGTAATTTTATCAACCATTTTTTTTTTCTTTCTTTCTTTTTTTTTTCAGCGCTTTTAGTGAATCTTCATTTGAATTTAAGAATCTCATGAATCTCAGTGATTATTAATGATGGTAATCTGTATGCTCTGGCTTATAAACACATAGTAATCGAAAATATACTATTTTATTATTTAAATTTCTCATAAATATTTATTCAGTATTCTAAAAAAGAATATTAATTATATGTTAAGAAAAATCGGAATTTTTTGTGGAAATTGAGTCGGGTCTGATTTCATTGATTTTTGAACAGGCCAGGCCTGTTTTGAATATTTTTATGGGTCATGTCGAGTCTGGGCTGAACATTTATTTTTGTTCCACTGGGTCGGGAACGACAGACCTCGGGCCGGGAATTTCTGACTCGTAGAAATTCTTACTTTGGCTTGCTGCCCCAGTGCTTTTCCTACTGAACAATTTGAAAGTAGAGCATTGCAAAGGCATTGGCATGTCAAGCTAACGTACTCCGGTTTGAATCCTGGCTTGGTAATTTTTCGCTCTATTGGATTAAACCTCTGTTATTAATTGTGAGGAATACTGATTAGTCGTATTTCCCCATTTGTCATTTTATCCCTCCTTCTTCTATATTATTTAACACTCTTATTTATGAGTAATTTTTTTTAATAAATGAAAAACATTTTTTTTTACTTAAAATAAAATTTAAAAAGATTTTTCAAAAACAACTAATGTTACATTTTTAAAGATCGTACATTTTTAAAATTCTCTTTATTATAAAATTATAAAACGACCCTGAGCTAACATTTGCAAGAAATTAAAAAAGTATTATTAAAAGTTATTACATAAGTTTTTTTTGTTTTTTTTTTGGGGGGGGGGGATTATAATTCAAACATTGGATCTTTTGTCACAGAAAAATGAAATGTGAAAAAAGAAAACTTCTTTGGACATTTTTTGTTTAGATCTACAAGCGGAAATTCTTTGTGAAAATCTTCTCTCGTGCAAAAAAGAAATCAATAGTTAAAGACTGGTTTTCCAGCTAAACAATAAAAAAGGAAATGGTTCAGCTATCTATAATTGATTTCACAAGCTTTATTGTACGTACATACTGTTGAAAATGAAAATGTTTCTGTATCTAGCAAAACTTTGCAAAACATATACCATAAACCTCTCCCGAATTACCCACAATTTCGAAAAAGCGTTCCTTTATCTCCAGAAAGCTCACAAAAAACAAAAGATATCTGATATTTAAATTAGCATAGAGGCCTTGCTTATCCTGAATATGGGATTTCCCTTCCCTTTTTTTTTACGCCAGGCCAATTCGTTTCTCTAATTCCACATTTCTAGGAAAAGGGCCAGTATAAGAAATTAAATTTCGTATCTTAATATCTATACAACCCACTTAAATCCAATACAAATTCTAATAGCTGAGCTTAGTTCGAATCCGTTTGGAAATTGATGACGTGAGTTTCAAAACTCGCCTCATCAAATTTTTTTTAAATCGAGTTAAAGAAAATTATATTTCTCTACAAAACTATTCAATTGGTGAACCTGCATCGAAAAAATACTAAAATCTGCAGAAAATCCAGTTTTATCGTTTATTTCTAGCACTGTAAAATCTTCATTTACAATGAAAACAAATGGCTGGTTTTTCGCGATTTCACAAAATTAGATTTTCTGGATAAAGCGAGTTTTGAAACCCATGTTCTCAATTAAAGTTTGTTTCTATGTACAGTAAAACCCCGATAATTCGGATTAATTGGGACCAGACCCAATCCGGATTATCGAAAATCCGGATTATCCGGAGAATGTGAAAAACATGGAATAAAATATACTTACAGAAAATCACCTTTATATTAAACATACTGAGTATCTACAGACAGTAAAAATGTTTATTTTGTAATTATAAAATCTTCTACTGTGCAAGTTTTGTAAAACTTTTGCGGGCCGCACGGTCACGCATCCGCTTGAGCATAGTTAGTTTGTTTTGTATAGTCTCCACCTGATGTTCAAAATAAACCTTTAATTTTTGTAAATGATTTGTTGCTTCATTATGGCTAATAATTTTTGATTGATCGTCATTGAAAATAGTGTTTTCGTTTGAATCATGTTCATTTTCAACTTCTTCAATTATACATAAAGTGATTATTTCATCTTCTGTAAATGAGGCGTAAACTTCATTATTTTTTTGATTCATACAATTGCTTATGTTGGTAATATCAACATCTCAGTAATCATCAGTTTTTTAAGATGCTTACAAAATTTTCAGGTGTAATTTCCCTTTCATTCTCACCTATTTTTCCTTCTGTTTCAAGCTTGTTGTTATCCAAGAAATCACAATTTGTAGACCATAAATTTTTCCACGACTTTCGGAGAGTACTTTCAGCAACCTGCTTGCAGACTGTAAGTGATGCATTGTTGTTTCTTTGAAAGGTAGCATCAAAAAGTTTAAATGGAAAAGATTAAGGTATTCTTCCAAAATATTTCAGAAAAGACTTTTTTATTCAGAATACGAAATAGAAATGAATTAGTGTTATCGAAAATTTGCCAATCGCTTCTCAAACTAAAAAAAAAAAAAGACCAGATTGATTTGGATTATGCAGATATTCGGATTAACGGGGTCCGAATTAGCGGGGTTCTACTGTATTAGAGATTTAAATTGTAACTGGCATAACCCCTCTTTTGATTTTTGAATCACTCGATGTGTTAATTTGTGAGAATTTCTATTTTATTTTGCGTGCGTAAATTTATTTCAGTTATGAATTCAGTAATATTAGACAAATAAAGTTTTCCACAAAAGGCAAATAAAATTGGTACTTACCAAATTCATAGACTTCTGTTACGCATAAATCCACCTATGTTGAGAAGTTATATATCCAAGATTTTATTCAGGACATTTAGGTTCATGTTGATATAAGGATGGTTCTCCAAAATTTGGTTAACGTGGTTGTTAGCAGCAATTTTCATATATTTATATCTGTTTTATCCCATATTTGCAACTACTAAGCGATATTATAAAGTCCATATAATTTGGTCACTCACTTTGATGTATATCAAAATATTTTTTTTTTTCGAAAATCGCTTCTTCCTACCAGGGCTACAGCTAAGGGAGCACTATGGGCGGCTCAGCCCCTATTAAAATATTTTGAGCCCGCCCTGGAAAAGATTCCAAGGTCACGAAATTAATTCCTGTTCCGAAAATTCAAATGAAATTCTGTTCAAAAACCCAATTTAATTTTGAGACTCTTTCACAGTTTTGCAGAATTACTAAATTGTATTTAAAATAAGCGTTTGAACACTCCCTCATCTTTTTTGTACATATAAAGCTAACATGATGTTTAATTTTACACCAGTTACACATTCAAAATTTTCATCGTCATTTACTTTTCTTAGCATAAAATGAAGTTATTAGAACAGTATAATAAGAAACATAGTACCTACAATATGTATGTGTACTAATTTATTTTTCTGCGTCAGAGAGAGAGAAAAAAAATTATAAGCCCCCCTACATTCTCTTGAGCCCCCCCCCCTATTGTTCACTTCTAGCTACGGCCCTGCTTCCTACACCAAATATCATTCCCTAGCCATGTAAGATCTCCCAAACTTAACAAGCATTTTATTGTTATTCTAATTCTATATATAATACTTTGATTTAACTTGACATGATTAGTATTACATTACTAACCTTGTCATTGCGATTTACTTTTTAATAACAACATTTTTTATCAGATTATTTCAAATAAAAATGTGTAAGCGTTAAAAAATACCAGTCTCTAGCTATTTGCGAAATTCAAAAATACGCGGCGTCTAACTTTACGGCATTTTTTATAATTTGCTCAAGCGAAAGCATCGATTTGAAGTTAGTTGTAAACACGACCACAGCAGCAGTCATTTCGTTTTTTGTGCGGTCGCCGACTTTGTTACGGAAATACGTGCTGTGTCAGTCAAACTCTCAGGCACTAGGTAAGTCGTTTCAAAGCTAGTTAATTAATAATTGATTTTAACACTCATTGTAAATTTGAGCTTTGTCTGCCTTGTTATTTTGATCACCTGCAGGTTTTGATGTTTATTTAAAGTAATAGGTTATGTTTGATTTTGCTTTGATTAGTCAGTCCTTAAACCGTCAGGACCTCGTCGTAAAAGTGGCTAGGTCCGAAATACTAATTATATACTTGTTATACCTTAAAATACATATTAAAGACACTGGACTTTTTAGATGCAACAAAGTTACATACTATACCCATAATATAGAATTAGAACTTTACTGATAACCATCTAAAAACACCTTTGTCAAAATTAGGCCTTAAGTTAACCAGCTTTTGAAGAACCACTCATAACTCTTTTTCGTATGCACCTTAAGAATATATATTTTAAAATATTAGCATTATTATCGAAAAATACGCAATCAGCTACGCTTTACTACTTTAATATGAGAGCCTTTTTTTTCGCTCTCGTTCCAAAGAATTACATTTTCAGAGTAAATACAAAAACATATACATTTCCACTCAAAGAAAAAAAAATAATAAAAAAAAGTTAATAAAAGTTTTTATCAGTTTAAAAAACAAACACATATAGTTGTTCTTTAGGCATCACGTGATTTCTGCATAAATAGCTGCTTAGGAGCTATCCATAAATGATGTCACATATTTTTCCAGTATTTTTAACTCCCCTCCCTTGTCACAAAGTGTCACACTTCATCATACCTCCTCCCCTCCTCTTGTCACATGTCACGCTATATTACATAAACATATACTTACAGTTTAGCGACAAAGCACTATGCTATATATGCTGCATCATACTTCAAATTTATTTTTTAAACTTTAATTATCTGTTTTAACGACATTTGTAAGAATAACAATAAAACTGATTCATGTACTTATTTTGTGTATAAGATTAGGGTTTACCACAAAAAACATAGTTAACATGCAAAAACAATAAATTATTAATGTGAAAAAAAATAAAACAGTGATATTTTGGAAATTAAAAAGAAATTTAATATATACTAGGAGGGCGCCGTTCCCCTGCTCGCTATGCTCGCCAACCCCTCGCGTAATCGGTTCGCGATTCCAAATTATTGGCTACCCCTGCTTGCTGCGCTCGCCAATACCCCATGGTATGAATAAGCAGTTGCAGACCTTTCAACTGATGTGTCACACGACTGGAGTTGTAAAGAAATTAAAAATGTGCTCCCCTGGGGGACAGAGTGGGAGGCGACACAAAAGACATCCATAATATGAATAAGCAACTGCAGACCTCTCAAATGATATGTCACACGACTGGTGTTGTAAAAAATTGAAAATGTGCCCCTCTGGGGGGCAGAGTGGGAGGCGACACAAAAGACATCCATAATATGAATAACCAGCTGCAGACCTCTCAAATGATATGTCACACGACTGGTGTTGTAAAAAATTGAAAATGTGCCCCCCTGGGGGGCAAAGTGGGGGTGACACACAAGACATCCATAAAATGAATAAACAGTTGCAGACCTTTCAAATGATGTGTCACACAACTGATGTTGTAAAGAAATTAAAAATGTGACCCCCCCTGGGGAGAGCAGAGTGTGGGGGTGAGACTCAAGACATCCATAATATGAATAAGCAGTTGCAGACCTTTCAAATCTTGTGTAACACGACTGGTGTTGTAAAGAAATTAAAAATGTGTCCCCCCTGGGGAGCAGAGTGGGGGATAACACACAACACATCCATTATATGAATAAGCAGTTGCAAACCTCTCAAATGATGTATCAAACGACTGGTGTTGTAAAGAAATTAAAAATTTGGCGAAATATTACAGTTATCGCCAAGTTGGCGTCACTTTTGACAATTAATTTTGGTCGCCAAATTTGGCGATATATCGCCAAGTTGGCGACAAACTTAGCGATTGTTGGCGATGGTAACCTTTCCTCTCTTTATGGTAACCCATACGGCGATGCATAGACGGAGCCCTTTCCTGATTGGTCTATTCGGCTCATGGAAGGAGTGGACAACCCGGATTCGTTAGTTCCGGAAATCTTCCACATCAGCATCATTCCAGGAGTCATTCCTTTTAAGGCTAGTTTTTTTTTACTATAGAAGGATATATCTTTAAATCTTTATGAATACAAATTTCATAATTTAATCTACTGACTTTTAAGTTTTTTATTTTAATTAAAATGTGTGATGTCACATTTCTTCTTGCCCCCTCTCACTCCCTTGTCACAAACTGTCACAGTATCACGAATCCCCTCCCCCCCCCCCCCCGGTCCAAGTGTAACATCATTTAAGGCTAATTTCAGCTGCCCAATGATGGTGCAACGAAGAAAATTAGTTTTACTTCGATATCTTTATTTCTTAATAATGATTTATGTCCATCAGTTCATTCTTAAGGATGTGATATTTTCAGGAACTTGACGCCGATGTTACAACTGTTTTAACGACATTTAATCCCTACTTCAATGAGAGTCGAGTGGAGTTCAACTATAAGGTAAGTTTCCCCATTTCTTCTGTTTAACGCTTACAGTAATATTTCCATTTAGCATAATCCAACACGTGACAAATTCATAAGAACCGCCACGAAGTAATTGAGTTATACCCACAGATTTAAGGTGTAAAACGATGGTTAAAGCAGCGAAGGACTGCAGTGAAGGATCTAGATTTTTAATTCCGATACTCTGAACTAATTTTACTTCAGACGTCAAATCAACTCTCAAAATATAGATATAAGAATTGCTAAATCTAAATCTAACTTACGTACGAAAGGCTGACCGCTCAAACCATATCCAATATGACTTTCAATGTCTTAACAAATACTGTAGCCGAAAAGGATTTATCAGTACATACATTTAAAATTTACGTACACTGACTGCCATTATAATGAGGCTAGGATTTTTTGAGGTGGTTGGCACAAAATTTGATAAAACTATGGTTAATTATTCTTTTATAAAAAATAGCGAAAAAATAATCTGGATAAATTACTCAACTAACACTGTACTTGAAATATGTATCTCACAAGGGAACCACTTTTGCTGTTTCTCGCACGTAGCATCGAGACCTAGTGCATTTTGCAGCCACTTGAGAGCATTTTGTAGTAACACAAAAGTTACAGAACTGATAAAAAATTTCTGTTAAAATCGCATTTTATATGTATATTTGCTTATTTTTTTATTATTGGATTTTTATTTGTTTATTTTACGCCAAAATAGAGTTGAGTTACCAAAAATAGCGCTATGAATTTTTCGCTTGTCTTATTTTGGCTTTTTGACATTCGGCTAGGGTTGCAGTAAAACTCTACTTTTGAAAATACCCCCACCAAGAATGTAAATATAATTTTTCAAAACAAAATTCGTAGTTTTTTGAAGGAATTTTTAATTTTTTTTCAATATTTTATATTTATTATTAACTAATTTATATTTTTAAATGCTTTTCTTAAAAATAAAACTATGTTAATAATCCGATAAGGGGTCTCGAAAGTAGTATTTTCAAAAAGTTTTGCAGCTGCAAAATCAAAAAATATGACTTAACAGTTTTCGGATTTTCAAACTTCTTATAAAATGCCTATAAAATGACTTAAAATAAGTTCCTATAAAATTACTTTAAAATGCACCAAATTGCAATACTAGGAGTGGGCAACACCAAAAGAGGTTCCCTTGTTAGAAACAACTTTTTGTTCAAGCGGTGCTTGAACAGCACCTAGGTGATGGCTTGGAGGATCCCTTCCCCCCGGAGCATTTAAATATCCACTCCTGGAAGGTTTGTGATTTTATGCTTTTTAAATGGTAAAAAAATGCCATTTTCTACAGGGTGAGTCATAAATATCGAAACAATAGGCTATCTCCTTAAATATTGCCCCTAGACCCATACTTCCAATTGCAAAAATTCATTAAAAAAGGTGAAATTTTTGATAAGATAAGTTGCAACTCCATGGGGGGGGTCTATTTGAAAAAGTACGAAAATTAACTTTTTATACGGCCCCCGTAGGATAAAAATTCCAATTAGGGAAACTTTCCTTATCCAGTCCTGAATAATACACAAAAAGTTGCATCTTCATATCTTAAAAATTCGCGAAGTTATAACCGTTTGAATAATTCATCAGGTTTTAAGGGATTAGACACAAATTGAAATGCGCGCAATTCAAAAGATAATGTTACTTTAAGTAAATTTAAGTTTCTTTCGAGTTAGAATTTTGATTTTTTTCTTTTTTTTTCTGTATGTTAGCCATATAATTTGCTAAGAAAATCACATGCTAAAATTTATCATTAAAATTTATAAAAATTTCATATGGTTAGTACTGGTTTCAATGCGATAGTTAAAAATCGTTATAACTCCAAACATTATTTATCGGATTTCAATTTCTTTCTATTTAATTAAAAATGAAAGTCTGATTTTATTTTTGTTTCGAGGTTTTTGTTTTTCATTATTTATTTCAGAACTATTAAAAATATTTACTTAAAAAATAATAACTTTTAAAAAATCATATTTTCAAAAGTAAATAAACTTTCATTTTCTTTAAACAAAAGTAAGGTAAAATAATTAAAAATGACATGCTTCAAGTTTGTACTTTTTTCTTTAATAATTCTTAATTTTTAATAATTTAAAGACAAGAAATAGTCGGGGAAAAAATTCATTATACAGAAAAACGAAATGTACTGTTTTACTGCCCATTAGTTATTTAAAAGAATGCTTTTCTAAGATGCAGATTAAGTCCTTTTTAAAAATTTAGCTCTCACAACTTCAAGCTTTTTATCGTCCAGTAGAGGCTGTAAAAAAATCTCCATTCTGGGCTCAGGTCAGATCAGGACCGAGACGTTACTTTTTTCTGAAGACTCGCCTATCCGGGTCTAATGTATTTTTCATACCGGAGGGGACTGCTTCCTTTTTCCCAGACTTGCACTGGACGAAATTTTTAATCCCGGTCTCGAACAATCCGTATTAAAATCACAGACCTAATATGTACATAAAATAAGCAAAATTTGGTTTAATCAATATTTTTACGAAAACCACATAAATTTTAAAACCGCTTTTATTTTACAAAACAATAAAAAAAACTTTAAAATTTATTTATTTTTAAGAAGAGTATATTTAAATGCTAAAAAATTAAACAAAATAAAACCAGAGAAAAAAATCTGCCTATGACGGAATTCTGTCTTAAACAGAAAATGTGTTGATCCATGCAAAATAAATACAATAATACCTGAGAAAAAAAAATAAACTCCATTTAACCTTCATAGGAAGGGCATTTGTCGATCACGTATTTTTTCTTTCCGATGTGATTCCGTCTTAAAAGGTTTTACTGTATAACATTTTTCAAAGTCTTCAACGCACGGGATATGGATTAGCGATAATAAAATATAAGTGAAACATTTACATATAAACATAGATTCATTGATAAAATAAATATATCACAGCCTTTGGCGCCTCTTTAATAATAAAAAGTATAAATATAAAAAACGAAATTCCATACTAAGTATTTTTGGTCAAAACTCCTCCACGCAAAACAATTTTGAACTATACTGAAGTAAAAAACTATATGTAGAAATTCACGGCTGAGCCGTCTACGACTTAAGCATTTTTCCAGGCTGGTCCGGATTATGATTTTAACATTATTTCATGCCGGGCTGAACTTTTTTCCCTATGGGTCGGTTTAGGAGCGAACCTAAATATTACGATTTATTCAGATCTCCAGTGTTAACGATTAACATGTTTTAGAAATAAGTTTCAATTTTAAATCAATACGCTGCTTTATTATGGCCAAATAAGAGGCACGGTCGTAAACCGACATATAATAACGTTACAATTTGTGGACGATCCTTTATTTGCTTTGAAAATGGATGAAAAGCACTTCGTTTACAGGCATGGTAAAGTGGTGTAAGTCGCAAATTTTTGAGAATTTTAGATTTTGATATCTCTGTCAGGTTTTGAGGTAGGGAGATGAAATTTTTTTTGTTCAATTTAGGAATGGATAAGGAATAATTTCCTAATTGGGAATTTTGCTCTACGGGGGGCGTATAAAAATTTAATTTTCGTATTTTTTCAACTAGACCCCCCATGGAGTTGCAACTTATATTAACAGAAATTTCACCTTTTTTCATGAGTTTTTGCAATTGGAAGTATGGGTCTAGAGGCAATATTTAAGGAGATAGCCTATTGTTTCGATATTTATGACTCACCCTGTATAATAGTCCCGCGCCCTCCATGAACAGAGAAACTGATTGAACTCATCACTGATTGTGTCTCTTTCAGAATCGAGCTTATACACCGTTGCAAACAGAAAACAAAAGTATTTTCTTCTATGAACAAAGAGGAAAAATAGTACTTAAAGATACAAATGTGGAAGACGAAGGTATGTTTTTTTTATTCATAAAGATTGTTTTCTGCAAAAATATTATGATTCAGTGTTGCCAAATTGAGAAAATTTTTTATTCAAAATATCTACCATTTTACCACGCATAGATGGGCATTCTTAGCTTTTTTAAGTAGATTTCGTAAGAAATACTATCTATTGCAGTCATTCATTACCATGGTATGACTTTTGAAAAATTCCTTCGTAACTTTTCATTATATGACCCCAGGAACCCAAATCACCTCGATTTAAAAAGTTTATATGTGTGTGTGTGTGTGTGTGCACTAAATTTTGTCTGCACAATAAAAGTCACTTTTATGCACAAATTGTCTTCAAATAAGATGGTTAATATCTCGCCGGGGATTGCAAATGGGCAAAATCGACCCAAGGGTATGTGAACGGGTTCAAACATTTAAACATTTTTTATAATTGTAATCGCCAACAATTTAAAAAAAAACGCAATAAAACTCTTACAACAACAGTTATTTTACTATTGCAAAATTTGAACGTAAAGAGAAAAAAAAAAACCAGTTTGACGAATTTAAGAAAAATTTAACATTATGTCATAATATTAACATGTTATATGATTTTTCTATAGCAAGATTTTCACATGAAAACGGAAAATGAAATAAATAGCTTGTCAGATTATTTTTTTTAAAAAAGCAAACATTATGTCATTTAGGAAACACAATGGATGAAAAGCAGATGAATACAACCATGTGAGTTTGTAGAAACATGATAAAAACAAGACTATGGAAAATTGGCATATTGCAACATTTTGAAGTTCTTTGATTTTGTTTTCGCTATTTATAAATCTATTCCATATATATATGTATACATGTGTGTATGCGTGTATATTAAAAATTTCGTAAAAGTTTAAGGTCCCTAGAGCTTATTCTTAGAGATGAAACTGGGTTTATCTCTAATCATAACTTAATTTTTGTTGGTGAAGTTTGTACCTTACGTCGAAATTTACCTCCTCGTGTAGGCTGAGCCGGCAGGGATTTTTTAATTTTATAATGAAATGTCTGTCATTGTTATACGGAACCTTCTGTACTCGAGTAATACTTACATTTGACCGATTTTTTTACATATTTTTTTTTCTTGCAGCTGGGGAAGAGAAGAATGAAGAAAGCGTGGAAGAACTGGACACAAAAAGAAAGAACAAGTTCAATTATTGTGATAGAGCCACTCAAACTGCCAACCCATTGTTCAGAGTAAGTCGAAACCAGTCATTTATGAGCATACAACTACATTCAACCAATTAGTAGTTTGAGAATTACTTGGAAATTATGAAAATTTCCATTACTTATTTATCAGGTTTAAAAAGATAGACTGCTTAATATTGTTCTATTTTATATTTAAGACCGTCTACCTTATTTAATTCCTCCATTTTTCGCCTAGACCCCTTGGTAATGAAATCAACCCACGCTGGTCTCAGAATTTAAAAAATTGAATTAAACGAACTCGGTATTCTTCAGCCACCATAAAATGACAAAAATATCGATTTTCTAATTCTTTTGCTTAAATTATACTTTATTATCCCTAGTACATTCTGATGAAGTTTCGTAAAGATTCGAGTAATTGACCGACGAATGCTCTTTAAAAAATAGCTTCTAATTTTCAAATTGCCTGGATTCTTTTTAGAATGATGAAAATGATTGAAATGACGAAGGATTGAAAATGAATCGAGAGTTCAGATCAACATTCTTTGGGTCATCTTCTTTGCTGAGAAAGTACTTTTGCTTTTATCTTTTTTATCTTCACAAGTTATACCCGTAATATTTCCTCTTTCGAGATTTTTCTCTCCTGAAATATTTATATTATGAGATTCTTCAACTGCGTCTAAGTTCTCCAAACTTTCTTCGTCTTTTTCTTCGATTGATTCGTTAATGTCTTCAACTAATTAATCCATGGCAACACATTTAACCCTACTGATACCATTGGATTGATATTTTTTATATTTTAGTTCCAGCTGTTTTTTTTTTTTTTTATATATATATATTTCCAAATGAAACATTTATGGTCATTTCTTTATCATCATCTTCATGATCAGAAATCCCATCTGAATCTTCTTTACATCATTGATAGTACTTAAATTAGGGGTTTTCACGATTATGTTCAGTTGTTGTTTTTTTAACATTTTCAACTAATTTATCCAAGACAACTTCTTTAACAATATTAATACTACTGAATTAATATTTTCATCTTTTAGTTCAGCTCTTTCTTTGATATTTACAGATTGATCATTTATGGTCATTTTTTTGTTTTCAAAATTTTTGTTTTAATTTTTAACAAACATTTTAGAATTTCTTTGATGTCATCTTCATGATCAGAAATCCCATCTGAATCTTCTTTTACATAATTGATAGTACTTAAATTAGACGTGTTTTCATGATTATGTTCAGTTGTTTTTTTAACATTTTCAACTAATTTATCCAAGACAACTTTTTTAACGATATTAATACTACTCAACTGCATATTTTCGTTTTTTAGCTCAGCTCTTTCTTTGATATTTCCAAATGGATCTTTATGGTCACTTCTTTAACATATTTCTTTTTCATTTGTAACAAACATTTTAGAATTTCTGGTACATTGAAAAATGGAGTGAAATTCTGGATGGCTGTATAGAGCTTTGCATCAGGGATCTCTCTCATCTAGAACTGTAAATTTTTCATATGTAGAGTCACGTTTATCTTCTGTTATTTATCTCAGCTGAAACTTCTTTTATATCACTGATGGTACTTAAGTCGGACATATTTTGACTAGTATGCCCAGTCGTTTCTTTAATATTTTCAATTATTTTATACAAGATAGCTTCTTCAACAATATTAATACCACTTAAATACATATTTTGATCTTTTGGTTCCGCTGTTTAGTGTATCAAACAGCGGAACCAAAAGATATAAATGTAGTTTACTAAATGTAAATTTATTAAATGTAATTTACTTTATTGGTTTGTAAAGAATGAATTGGTAAAAGTCTGTTTTTGTTTTTTCGTTTACTTTTCGATTAATTTTAATATTCAAATTTCTCAACATCATTTTTTTTTTTTTTTTTTTTTTTTTTTTTTTTTGAGCAGGTGTGCTTCAATCGTCTTGCTCTAAGTATTTAGCAAATTGCTTCAGTGTGCACTAATATGTCACCGTGACTTAATTTTGGACGAGTTACAAAATTTTCTTCATCGCTTTTAAGGCATTTTTTTTTATTCCTTATTTTCTTTGGACTACAATCATCACTTTATTATTGTAACTTACAAATTCGTAGCATTCGAATCTTCATTAATTGATTGTTCTACTGCTTCTTCGTTCACATTTTTAGAACTGTTTAAATTTTGCAAATTTTCTATAAATTTTCTCTTCAAATCAGTGGCATTGTCGCCTTCTGTGGGAATATCAATTCCTTCATTCGTTAAAATTGCGCCTACCGCCTTCCATTATTTCTTAACCATGATTTTTTTACTATTTTCCATCATCATAATAAATTACATGCAAAACTTATATTCTTACCGTCCTAGTTAATCCGCAACCCGTATAATTCGATCCCATTTAATCGAGAGTCCTCCTTATATGTTTAGAGTGATTTATTTCATCTATCTCTTATAGACCGGGAGGCGGCAGCACAGACAATCACCTTATCGAGTTCAAGGATGAAAATCTAGGTTTAGTTAAATCTCGATTCACATATTAAAACGCAATCGGTCTGACAAGTCATATTGTGATGGAAAACACCTAAAACTTTGTTTTTAGTGGTAGACTCATAGGTTTACCATTGTGGTTTCCTGCACCTAAAAGCATGAAAACATGGAGGATTGTGAGCAGGAAAACAATAAAGGTAAACCTATGATAAAACCGCTAAAATTGGGATTTTAGGTGTTTTCCACCAAGATCAGAGCGATTGGTTTTTAATGTGTGAATCGAGATTTAACTAAACCTAGATTTTCACTGGTGAACTTGATAAGGGGATTTCTGTGCTGCCACCTCCCGGTCTATTACTATCTCACCTTTCCTTTATTGTTATTTCTCTGTATTTTTTTCAGGATAAAGGAGTCGTAACAGAAGTATCGCCTCAGTTGGTATTTGAAGCAAACGCCTCTTTAGCGAGTATAGTGTCTGCTTATGCTAAAAAAGAAGTAATTAATTTTATTCATTAACAAACAATTAATCAAATGACATTTGTTTCTATATGCAGTGAAACTTCCATTTAACGAAGTCTCATCGTTATACCTATACATTTCGTTGTGAAGAAAATTCGTTAAATGGATATGAACTGAAATTCATAAAATTTGCAGATGAAATACCATGCATAAAATGAAAAATAATCATAAAAGAGAAATATTAGAAATGTCTTTTAATTTTTGCAATAATTTTCTTTAATGTAATATAGCTATATGAGATTTTTTTTTTTTTTTATGAGGTAAACAAAAACTAAAGCGTAGCATACCTTTTCTATTTTTCTTCAGTATTTCAGATACAGTCGGCTCTCGTTAATTTGAACTCGTCGGGACCACAAGAAATGTTCGAATTATCTGAAGTTCGAATTACGGAAAATATGAAATGTAACATTCTTAATATGGTACTATTAGAAAGGAATTAATGTTATAGTTTTTTAAATATATTTCGTCTGTTATCATTATAATATGACTTAATATTAAATTAGAATGTATAAATACATAAACTAATTAAAAGATTAGAAACAAGCACAATGGAAGAAAAATTGAAGCATAACTGATGGACAGACGGAGCACTAATAAATTGGATATCAAATGCATTGGATTATATGTATGCTTGTTCGGAACAATTTTCACAAAAATCAAAGGACGAATGTTATTCAAAGGATCTGAAATCCGAGAGAAAGAAAAGCAAAATGAAAAATCAGAATTCTAGTTAGTTCGACTTAAACGAAGTCAAGAGACAATGAGTTCGAATTAATGAAAACTTTTAACGTTATTCTCTCATTGAAAATTTCGGGACTTCATATTTAGTTCGAATTATGCGAAGATTCGAATTATCCGATTTCGAATTAACGAGAGTCGACTGTATATAAATTTAAAGAAGTCCTTACTATTAATTTGTACAAGTTTCTTTTTCTTTTTCTTTAATGTATATTAAAATGTTCACACTTTTGTAAGTATCCGAATAATTTATTTGTAACATTTTTGGGGAAACTAGATTCCCCTTTCTTATTGTACCGAAGTCTCCCACCATTGTCATCCTCAGAGCATGGCCGTTGCTAGAGGGGTGTCGGAGGTGAGGGAGGACTCAAACATTTGTTGTTTTCCCTGGAAAATATTCCAAAGTCACAAATAGAATTTCTGTTCCGGAAATCCAAATGAAATTCTGTTCAAAAATCTAATTTTCTTTTGAGGCCCTTTCACAGTTTTGCAGTTGTATACTAAGTTGTGTTTTTAGCACCAAAAAGAGTAGAAATAAATAATAAATAAATAATTATGAATAAAAAATTTCATTTTTTTTTTTTTTTTTTTTTTTTCAATTCGCAGAAAATTTATTGCGACATTAACCTCTCCATTGATTGCTTTGCATGCACTAAAGTGACTTAAACTTCGTTATATAGAATATATTTTCATAATATGGAGATTATTTTATATGCTAATGATATCTAAAAGTGTTCAAAAAAAATTTCGATAAGTAGAAAACTTCTTTAAATAGGGACTTCGTTAAAGGGAAGTTTTACTCTATTATTTTCATACAAGTCCAAGACATTTTCTGTTATCTTGCATGTTTCACAAATTAAAGAAAGTGCATTATAATATTAATAATTCGTATTGATTCATTTATAAGATTTATTGTGAAATATATATAATCAAATGCTGTAAAAGCACTTACTTTCGCGAGGATTTAATTATCGCGATTTTCGCGAGCCCATTATAATTGTAAAAATTTAAGCCTCACGAAATATATATACAGTTGGCAAAAAAAGTATTTGTACACTTCATTTTTTATAAATTATAATGAAGTTAAAGAAAAGATTTAAGCAAAAAATACTGTAATACATTAATTTAACGCATTTTAATATTATAGAAGCAAGAACAAAATTAAACGAATCGATTTTTTACTTTATAATAAACAAATATATAAAAATATAATGCAAAAAAAGTATTTGTACACTATATTAATGTAATATAATTAATGGAAATTTAGTAAAATGATACAAATTGATATTTTGTGTGAATTCATTTAGCGTTTATGACTACTTCTAGATGATGTGACATAGTTTCCACCAATTTTTTGGTAGCGGTCTGGTTAATGTTATTCCATGACACAATAAGAGCTTCTTTAAAACTGTTTTTTACTGATACAAATTTTTTTTTCGGATTTTTGCATCCATTAGCATCCAGAAATTTTCTATTGGATTCAAGTCTAGAGATTTTAGAGGAGTTACAAGTCGTCTTCGAGTATTGTAGTAACCATGTGCTGGTGATCACAGCAATATGCTTTGGTCGTTATTCTGCAGAAAGTGAAAAGCTTCCTCTACGCATAATTTCTCAGCACGGTTTAATAAATTATGACGCGACACATCAATGTATGTTAAACCTATCCTTCCATTGTCAATAAATTTTAAATATCCTGCTCCATTAGAAGCTATACACCCCAAAACCATAACATTCCCCCCATCATGCTTGATAGTTTGAAGTATACGTTTTGGATCTAGAACAGTTTTATTTTTACGCCAATTTTTTCGAATGCTTGGTGGTAAGAAAATTCCGAATTTTCCTTCATCAGAAAAAATTACTGTTTTCCAAAAATCCAATGATTTACTTCTGTATGCGAAAGCGAATACTATGCGTTTTCGCCTATTTGTTTCGCTGATGAATGGATTTTTCTTTGAGGTTCTTCCTTTTAAATCTGCATTGAGAAGAATATTTCTTATTGTTTGAGGTATTACTCTGATGCGAGAAGATTTTGCAAGGTCTCCAGCAAATTTTTGAACCGAACGCATAGGATTTTTTAAAGCTTTTTTAACACTACTCCCTTTTTCCCTCATTGTTAGTTTGCTGAGAAGTCCTGGTTTTCATTGAATTTCGATGCATCTAATTTATTCATAGTTTCTCACTATGCACCTAATAGTTGTAAAAGGTAATTTAATAGCTTTTACAAATTTTTGTTGCGAGTTTCAACTTTTATTATGCTCAATAATAGGATTTCATATATCTAGAGGTACCTCTCTAGTTTTAGGTTCTATTCTCAACTATACTTCAAGAGTAAATTAGATTAAATGTCCGACAAATATGATATGAAGTTAAAAATTATTAACAGCTTCTGCATAAGTAGTCCTTTGAACCATAAATACTATAAAACAAAGTACATATCAGGATGGAGAAATGTACAAATACTTTTTTTGCAAGAAATTTTTAAACTTTTCCTATTAGAAAATTATTTTACATCTTTATCAAAATTTTCTGTTGTGTAATTTAAAACGCACGGTAAACAGACTGTATTAAAACTATTTTTGACAAAATATCTGTTTTTATTTAATTAAAAAATAAACATTTTAGAGTGTACAAATACTTTTTTTGCCAACTGTATATATATATATATATTCGCCTCAAATAATAATAAAAAAAAAGTCAGAAAATTTTCACTTCCGAAATTTACTCATTGCAGTTATTTAAATAAGAAATAAATACAAAAATTTCTTGAATACAACTATTGTTTGAACAAGAACAACAATACAACTAATAGAAAGCAGCAAATTTACGGACAATTTTTATACCAGCTTCTTTGAAGCCATTCAGAATTATCTCATATTTGGCTTCAACAAGACTAAATATGTGCACAAACCCATTTTCCGAAATTTTCAGATCACAAAATCACTGATATCTTCATATTCGCGAAAATAAATGCGTTTACAGTATTGTTAGATGTGATATATTTAATAACATTTGACATATGACAAAGTATAATACAAGGGCATGTACCCGGCTTTCTGGATTACATAATATAAAAAAAAACTATTCATTTAATTGATAACTGCATTAGATTGTTTATATTTTATATCAGAAGTCGATACAGGGAACATTTGGGGTTTGTTTAGGGTTCCTTCACAAAAATTTATTTAATGAAACAGGCCCCCCTCACATTTTTACTTTTAATAAAACAAGCTCCTTCACAAAATTCTTTCTAAGAAACAAGCCCTATCACAAAATTCTATTCCATAAAAACATAATATTGTTAGCTTTAAAAGTATACTTGGCAAAGAAAATAAGTTCACCATAAAGGAAAACTTAAACAGAAGGACTTAAAGAAATTATTAATAATAAATGGTTAAAGTTACATAAATGACTATTTTAGAGTTTATTTACTTCACTATGGCATATAGTTACTTAACCAAACCTAGCTATATTTAATAAAAGACTATTTCAACAAAACGACATAAATTTTTAAAAGCGATGAAATTGATGAAACAGACCTGGTATCTATTTTGTTACAACCAGAGATGTAGTAGAGGGTATACGGGAGTATGCTCCGTATACCTTCTGGGTTTTTTAAGGAGCACCGTATACCCTCTGTTTCCCAAGAAAGTACACATCTAGGGCATACCCTCTGTATTGAGCGTATACCCACTGCTTAGAGCATAGATCTCCTCTGTTATTTTTACGACTACACCCCTGGTTACAACGTTAAAAATACATAGTGAGACACACATATACATGGTACACAGTGACACGTGTCTCAGTGTGTACCTGCAGTGTGTGTGTGTAGTTATAATGTTAATCCTTTCGGGTCTGGTGTATTATTGATAGTACATATCTTTTAATGGAATATTATTTTGTTTTAAGAAATACTTTTGCTACTACTTACATGTAGTAATATTAGTATATGTCTAAGCATTTACCATACGACTTCATTTACGTTTAGGCATTTAATAATATAATTATTACTATTAGCTTCGTTCTCTTTGTGCCGTTTGCGATTCTTTGTTTTAAAAATATATTTCACTCTATAAATTTAGAATAAAAGAAGACTCCTGGAAGAATTATGTGCAATAAAACACAAAAAGTATTAGAAAGTTGTAATGCCAATTAAATCTTATTATAATTCAATATTTTCTAAACAATTCCAAAAATTCTTCCTTAGCCTATTGTCATATGAATACCAATTGACACAAAACAACAATATACGTTATCTTTCAGACAAAGAAATATTCGTTAAAAACTATTTAATCTATTTGGATAGCTAATGTTTATGTTATTAATGTAAAAGTAATTTTTTCTAAAAATTGAAAAAATAAAATAATCAGACCCGAAAGTGTTAACAACGATTTATTTAGTAATAAAAGAAAGTTTGTATGTGTGCGTGTTTGTATGTCTGCATGTGTGTGTGCGATGTCTGAAAATTTGCATGAAGTTGGCCCCAGGTCTGCCATGCCATTGTGCACATGAGCCTCATACTTTTGTATTTTGAAAATCTAGAAGTATTAATTAATTAGAAATCATAAACAACGACTCAAAGTATAAAAAACATGTAACTTATAAAGTCATATACATTGTCTCACTGTGTACCACTTGTGGCCCACAGTGAAACAATGTCCGATACTCCGTTACTTTGCTCTTCTATGCTTTTATGAATAACTTAAAAAAAATAATAATAATAATAATAATAATAATAATAATAATAATAATAATAATAATAAAACATTTATACATTAATGTGTAGCGTATTTATGTTGCTTTAAAATCCAGGAATACTGATTATTTTCGATATACTGAAAAGTTCGTTAAAGATATTTTTATAATGAAATAAGATAAAAGAATTTTTTAAACAATCCAAATAACATTCGTTAAAATGACATCCGTTGTATCGAGATTTTAGTGTATATAATCTTGTTTTAAATTTCTCAAATCTCAAAAATGATTGTAAAATATCTGAAAATGAAAATCTAATGGTGAATTATTTCATCCCATTATTATTACTGCAGGCAAGTATATCAGCAGCCAAAGAAGAAACAGAGTCAAGTGATGGAAGGAAATACATTAAGAGAAATGAAAAGGTAATAGCATGTTTTAGGAATGCTGCAAAAATATTTCTTGACATTAAATCTTTTAGTGATCCTTACTTTAGTTTATATATATTAGATGATAAAAGTTGTAATCTGAGAAAAAAATTAGATTCGGAGGTCAAAATTTTAATTTTTTTATTTTAAGAAAGTTGATTAATGAATATTTTTATTATTAATGATTTTATTTTTTTTTTACCCTAAAAGGTATTTTTCCATAAAGATTACTTTTCAAATAAAAGTTTTTCAAAAATTTTGAAATTTTATTTTTGAAAAATTAAAGAATAAAAATTTAAAGTTATTTAATTTTTAATGAACCACTTGCCCGATTTTATTATTTTTTTTCATTATTTTATGCAGAAAAGATTTCTTGTTATTTGTCTTCAAGATTAAAAATATATACAGGGTGGTTAGTAATTAACGTGAGGTATTCAGAGCCCTCTAGCGAGTAAAGTTTTGTTCGAAACATAACCAAACTTGATGGGCACACATCAAAAATTTAAAGTTATTTAATTTTTAATGAACCACTTGCCCGATTTTATTATTATTTTTCATTATTTTATGCAGAAAAGATTTCTTGTTATTTGTCTTCAAGATTAAAAATATATACAGGGTGGTTAGTAATTAACGTGAGGTATTCAGAGCCCTCTAGCGAGTAAGTTTTGCACGAAACATAACCAAACTTGATGGGCATACATCAAAAATTTAAAGTTATTTAATTTTTAATGAACCACTTGCCCGCTTTTATTATTATTTTTCATTATTTTATGCAGAAAAGATTTCTTGTTATTTGTCTTCAAGATTAAAAATATATACAGGGTGGTTAATAATTAACGTGAGGTATTCAGAGCCCTCTAGCGAGTAAAGTTTTGCGCGAAACATAACCAAACTTGATCTGCACACATAGTAGACCATGGGATTTCGAATTCTTAAAAAAATAAATAAAATAAACAAATAAAAAAAATTGCCACTAGGGGCAATTTTAGCGTTGTTTACCGACTGAAGTGCATTAATTTGCATAAAATCAGTTCTGTGTAGCGATCAGGAGTATGAAAGAAAAGACTGGGAGAATTCTCCTCATTCTCAGACCAACTGCTTTGTGATGGCTCTCACCTTACGAAATCGTGCTTTATTAGTCCAAAAAAAAAAAAAAAAAAAAAAAAAAAATCGCCACTAGGGGCAATTTTGGCGCATCAAAAGTGTATTAGTGTAAATGTTGAATGATCAAATGCCAAAAAATACAGTACAGATCAATTTTATTCTGCTGAGATACTGCCTAAGCGCTGATGGTACCCTGCATATTTTTCATCTCTTGTTCGAAAATAGCAGTTAAAACTTCGTCAACTTGTCATTGACTAGCCACTTTGCGTCCTTGGCCTTGTTGCCACGTAGTTTCAAATCAATGAATTATCTTTTGTAAATTTGTTATGCTCATCGGTCCGTTTCGCAAATTCCTTAATCGGCGAAATTCAGGAAGAGCAGCATTACAATTCTCATTCAGCTGATAAGAAATCTTGACTAGCAAAGCATGGTCCCTTATGGTGAGAGTTGATAATGATGAGAACTCTCCCAGCCTTTCCTTTTGTACTCATGATCACTTCACAAAGCTGATTTTATGCTAATTAATGCATTTTAGTCGGTAAACAGCTCTAAAATTGTGCCTAGTGGCGATTTTTTTTAATTTCCTTTTTTTTTTTTTTTTTTTTTTTTTTTCTCTAAGAATTCGAAATCCCATGGTGTACTATGCATGCTCACGAAATTTGGTTATATTTCGTCCAATACTTTACTCGTTAGAGGGCTCTGAACTAGAGGTCTGCACGGGCCAAAATTTCCAGGCCCGGGACCGAATGAAAGATATATTGGCCCGACCCGGCCCGGCCCGAAAATTAAAAATTCGGCCCGAGCCCGGCCCGGCCCGAAAGTTAAAATTTCGGCCCGAGCTCGGCCCAGTGCGGAAAAAAGTTTAAAATTCGGCCCGAACCCGGCCCGGCTCGAGTGAATTTCTACAAAACATTGATCTTTAATCTCATGGAAGAGTTCTGACAAAAAAAATTATATTAGTCTTTTTTTTTTCCATGTTTATAATCTCCATTTATACAGAAGTGTCGTAGGCTGCGATATTTATGCTTTTAAATGAATCTTTGTTTGTTGTATGTAAATGTTTCAGTTATCACTAGTATTATTAATCCATATTCCCTGTAATGGAGACAAAAAATCGAAAAAGCGGTATATGGTAAAATTTCCAAAGACGAAATCGCTTTGGAACGAAAAAAAAAAAAATGCATTCCCTTCTTAACAGATGTAAATGTTTAATATATTTTTTTTCTCCCGTATTGTTGTATTCATTTTGCATGGATGAACATTTTAAAAGAAACTTTCAGTTTTCAATTTAAAAAAAAATTCCGTCATAATCATGTTTTTTTTTTTTTTTTTTTTTTTTTTTTTTTTTTCATGTGTGTGTGTGTTTAATTCTATTTTAAAACGCCTAGTAATCTACGATTCTTTAAAAGGAATGAATTCTAATGTTTAATTGTAGAATAATGACGGCTTAAAAGTATATGCTTTTTTTGCAGAAATTTTTGGACAAAGCCAAATATTACTGATTTATAAAAAGTCGAGAAAAGGATTTTCATATAGGAAGATTCAATAGGAACTGATTATTTTGGTCTATGAAAACTAGGAAGAATGGAATCAGTCTCGGCTTCGTACGAAAAAAAAAGTTAGGCTCGGCCCCGATACTCCAGCAAAAAAATTAAGGCCCGAGCCCAGCCCGGCCCGAAAAGATTAGTGACTAGGCCCGGCCCGGCCCGAAAGGATTAGTGACTAGGCCCGGCCCGGCCCGGCCCGAATGCCATTATTGGAAATCGGCCCCAGCCCGACTCGCGGGCCGGGCCGGGCTCGGGCTTCGGGCCGGACCGTGCAGACCTCTACTCTGAACACCTCACATTAATTACTAACCACACTGTATATATTTACAAAACTTGTAATAAATTCAAAACTAAAAAAAAAAAAAAAAAAAAAAGTTGAGAATTTTCGAGAAAGATTTTTGCATTGAACAACATATTTAAAAATATTTCTCATGGAAATAAAAGTCCTGAACACAATTTAATTTAAAAATAACATAAACACTTTGTACGAAATTCCATACATTTATATCTTGCACGAAAGTTTAAATGTATTCTTTTAAACATGACAAATTATAACAAAATTCATTCTGAGATAAATTGGGCTTAAAATTTCAATAACCGGTAGAGCGGAGCTGTTAGTGCAATAGTAAAATTATTATACCTATTGTTTGTACAACTCGAAAATTATTATATCTATTATTAGTCCAACACAAAAGTTGTTTTAAAACTTGAAAAATACTTAATATTTAACTATTAACTTATAGGACTAATCTTAACCATATAACTAATAACTTTATGCCCCACCAGTGACTTAGAGGTTCTTCTCTTGAAACTGATAGACGGGAGGTGCTGGGGTCGAACCCAATCGCACCCATCGGCCTAATCGTTCAGAATTTTCTTTAGTTTTTCTTGGAACGTGTTTAATCTTGCGTAAATATGGGTTAGATTCCCTTAGAAAGACCTTCACGATAGGCACTTCCCCGCCCCCTGTAGGGCCTACATCCTTTGTGTTGATAATTGACCGTCATAAACGCAATCAATGAACTAACCAGCCAATCAACTTAAATAAATTTCAAAGTAAAAAACAAAAGAAATGCTGACATAAAAAAAAAAAAAAATTACAGCTATTTTTATTTTAAAGATCACATTTTAAAATGTTTCCATAAAATTAAAAATTCTAAAGAGAATTTATTAAAAACATAACATAAAAACTTTGTACAAAATGTCATTCATATATCTTGCAAGAAAGTTTAAATATATCCTATTAAATATGACAAATTATGATAAAAACCATTCTCAGATAAATGGACTTAAACTTTCAGTTAAAGGTAAGGCACAACTGTTAGTACAACACAGAATTTGTTATAGCTGCTGATGTAGAAATATGCATTTTACTTTTAGACTGAGAAGTGGCAGCACTGACAATCATTTCATCGAGTTCATGGCTAAGTTCCAGAATTAGTTAAACTGGATTCGCATATTAAAACGCAAACGGTCAGCCAAGTCATATCTTGGTTTAAAACATTTAAAATCTAAATTTTACGGTTCACTCGTAAGTTCACCCTAATGTTTTCCTGCTACCAGAGTTCCATATTTTCATACTTTTGTGTGCAGGAACACACAATGTGAACCTATGAGTCAATCGCTAAAATTGATTTTTCGGGTGTTTTCTACCAAGGTATGACTTGGCAGAGCGATTGCGTTTTAATATATGCGAATCGAGTTTTTAATAATTCTGGAATTTCGGTCGCGAACTCGATGAAATAATTGTATGTGCTACCGACTACCAGTACACTGCTAAAAATTTAAAACTTTTGCTTCTTCGTCACTCCACCGCTTTTATAGAAAGCGATTAATTCACTGTATTATGGAGCATTCTCATTGGTCAAAATAGAGATATTCTATAAAAGTGGTGGAGTGACGATGCTGCAAAAGTGTCAAAATTTTAACAATGTATATTTATTTAAGTTATTTAACTTTGTAGCATTTTACTAGCAAGAAAATTTTAACAGGGTGGCAATGGAAATTGTAAAAAAAATTGTCTAATTTCCTTTATTAACGATACATGTACGGTATTTTTGAATGTTTTCTCTTTTCTCGTATAACAACTTATCAAGCTTGCTAATATCTCATTAGGGAGAAAAGCAAGAGAAAAACATTTTAAAAAAATTCCGATTATTCATAGAGCATTGGTTGAGAGTTTTATAATTCCGAACTGAAATTTTCATCCAAGAACCACGAGAAACATGAGAACTGCTTCTCTCTCAGTGATTTCCACGAGAGCAACCCTCCCCCCAAACAGGGTTACTACCTTGAACGAAAAGGCTAATATCTTTTCAACTGTCACCGTGACGTCTATTATCTTGCTAGATAGCTGGTGGGGGTCTTTTGTCTGCTTTATCTCAGGTATGAATTTTGAATGGCAAGAGAAATAAACTCTATTGATACAATACATTCTTTCAACAAATACCATCTAACTCAAAATTTCCCAAATTAACTTATATATATATATACTAGGGGGGCCCCGCCCCCCTGCTCGCTATGCTCGCCAACACCCCGCGTAATCGCTTCGCGATTCCAAATTATTGTGTACCCCTGCTTGCTGCGCTCGCCAATAACCCATGGTATGAATAAGCAGTTGCAGACCTTTCAAATGATGTGTCACACAATTGGTGTTGTAAAGAAATTACAAAATGCGCCCCCTCTGAGGGTAGAGGGGGGGGTTACACACAAGGTATCCATAATATGAATAAGCAGTTGCAGACCTCTCAAATGATGTGTCACACAATTGGTGTTGTAAAGAAATTAAAAATGTGCCCCCCCTGGGGGGCAGAGTGGGGGATGACACACAACACATCCATAATATGAATAAGCAGTTGTAGACCTTTCAAATGATGTGTCACTCAACTGGTGTTGTAAAGAAATTAAAAATGTGACCGCCCCCCCCCCTGGGGAGAGCAGAGTGTGGGGGTGACACACAAGACATCCATAATATGAATAAGCAGTTGCAGACCTTTCAAATCTTGTGTAACATGACTGGTGTTGTAAAGAAAATAAAAATGCGTCCCCCCTGGGGAGCAGAATGGGGGATAACACACAAGACATCCATTATATGAATAAGCAGTTGCAAACCTCTCAAATGATGTATCAAACGACTGGTGTTGTAAAGAAATTAAAAATTTGGCGAAATATTACAGTTATCGCCAAGTTGGCGTCACTTTTGACAACTAATTTTGGTCGCCAAATTTGGCGATATATCGCCAAGTTGGCGACAAACTTGGCGATTGTTGGCGATGGTAACCTTTCCTCTCTTTATGATAACCCATATGGCGATGCATAGACGGAGCCCTTTCCTGATTGGTCTATTCGACTCATGGAAGGAGTGGACAACCCGGATTCGTTAGTTCCGAAAATCTTCCACATCAGCATCATTCCAGGAGTCATTCCTTTTAAGGCTAGTTTTTTTTTACTATAGAAGGATACAATGTAACATTAAGAGGGTACCAGATGCGTTGCCGATCGATATATCATTATTTATCATATCTGCAAAAATTTTACTTCTCCTTTTCTCGCGGCCGAAGAATTTTAATTGTAGATACGTGAAGCTGGTGGTTGAGTGGTTTCTTCAACTCATAAAAAATTACAAGAGAACAGGAACGTCATATTTTATTACCGTGTACTTTCACCGTCACTCCACACATCCCTCAATCTTCATCACTCTATAATGAATACAGAATTGTTCTTGATTTAAACATTTACATCAGAAGAAAAGAAATTCACCACGAAAGACCAGACATCCTTTCTAAGGCCGCATCATCATAAAGAATAAAAGAACAAGAAGGGTCCGCTACAAACCGCCTTCGGAAAAACATCGCAACTCCCCAAAAATGTTCCAAAATAATCGGAAAAGCAGCGTGAGAACTTTAGCAGTGTCAAGGTCAATTGATTCTGTCCGCTCCGAAAAAACCAAAATGACTATCTCAAAATTTCTTACAAGGAAGGTCTGCATACGTGCATACTCGGAAAAATCTGAAAAGATTACAGAATATTCTTCTTATGTGGGTATATATGTTTATAAAATTTTTTTGGCGGAACCTCCATACAATGTCCGTATAAAAATAATGAAAATGTCGTTTATTTGGCGATTAATCTCCGGTTTTCGAAAAAACAAAATTTTGAAAAATACGCTTTTATGCTTTGAATACTTTTTAAAGAAAATACTTTCTATATTCAATTTGTTTAAATAAGTTTATTTTAAGTAATTTCAGTTTTGTATTTTTAGTTTGCTTTAGGTATAGTTTTGTCGTACACATTTATATGTACTTATAACAAAATTTAACTATTATATTTTACTATTTAAAAAACAATTTAATCTGATTAAAATTGTTCCAAACTGAAAAATATGGCAAAGACGATTAGACATTGTTGCTATGGAAACCTCTTTTTCGGATTGGAAATGTACGACACACTTTCCTTAAAAGTGATTTTTATAACCGGTAAAGACAGTTAAATTAAAAAAAAAAAAAAAAAAAAAATGTGAATTGGAGAATAAAAGAATGACGAAATGCCATTCAAATCAGTAATAAAAAGAAAAAAAGATGAAATATTTATTTAACTTCCTTCACAGAACATTTTAAATTAATACTACTGCAAATGTTCAAAAAGTTAAAAATGTTGTACAAAAAAAAAAAAAAAAAAAACCAAGTTGAATGTAGATTCCGCCATTGCAGAATTCAGTTTCGCCTCCAATTAAGGGGAAAAAAATCGATAGAGCTTTTTTAAAAGGGCGACCCCGTTTAGATTGCAATGAACTAATTTCATTTTTCTTGTGTTTATCAATATAATAGCAAACAGAACGGCGTGAAATACCCAATTGAATAGCAATTTCTCTCTGAGACGTTGGAATTGCGGAATAATAAAGAGATACAATTTGACGTGCTACTTCTTCATTGACTAGATTCATCAAAAACGGATTTTTTCTTTAGTTTAAACGCTTTTTTATATACTCTGAGTAAAAGGAAATGCAATTTAACAATAAAACGAGTGGAATCCCGTCGAATTCGATGAATGAAATGTTTAAAAGACCCGATCGATTTAGTTTGAAAAAAAAGCAAAAGTAATTACGTTATTGAATCAATATATAATAAATATATTTACAAAGTAAATGTCAAGTTTGCCAGTTACAATTTTGCATGCAAATATTCGCACATCTTCAGTTAAAATTGTAATCTGAGTGACGGCGAAATCCAGAAATTTTATTTTATATGCATTCACAGAAAAAAGTTTTATATAAATATTTAAAAAAAAAAAAAAAAAAAAAAAAACTAATTTTATTGTTACTGTGTGACTTTATTTTCACTAACTGAAGTCATCTAAAAGTAAAATCTCAATCTCAGTGTCCATAATGAAAAGAAATACTGAAATGTAATATCGGGTACTACTAGGTTATCCCGTCGATCAAAAAATTATCGCCAAACTATAAGATTAAGTGCCAATAATGAATGATCGTGAATGTCACATTCAATGACATTAAATACGATGTATGTGTTTGAAATGTCATTAAGTGATTTTTATTTCGACTCTATTAATATTCAACTAATTATTTGTTTTTTCGTTATTTAAAATAAAAATTATGTCAATATGTGTAATTTGGCTATTAGTTTGGCGATTTGTACAATTTATTGGACGACGGGATAACAGAGTAGTACCTAATATCGTTATGAGTAAAAATGCGATGTTTTAAATAGTGACGTCAGTTTCTCTTCAAATGTTTTTTAAAAGTTGCTGTTATTAATAATATGAAAAAGGCATCTGTAAAAATATTGTAATTCCTATTTATCTGGTTGCTGAATGACATCATTTTCCTCATTTGAAATTTCTCTTATTTTGATTTAGACATTAATTTTTATCATAAATTATTTTCTGTTATTTTATTTACATTATTAATATTATTTCTCAGTAAATATATATATTTTTTTCATCTCAATTAGTGCATAATTATACGCAATCATTTTGGAAAATAAATTTTTTTTATCGAGAGAAAAGCTAAACTGTGTTGCCACCATTTTGAAGAAATGTCATGAAAAAGCTTTTAAAATTAAAAATAAAATATAAAAATGGAAATAAATTAAAAAATAACTAAAATGGGCACAACTACAAATAAATAGCTTTCATTTAAAAAAAAAACAATTATTAAAATCGGATGAGTAGAAAATTCAGGGCTGATGACACGACATTTTTAGCTTGTCTGAAAAAAATAGCATCGGAGGCAAAAAAAGAAAAAAAGGAAAATATTCTGAATAAAAGGAGTTATAACTAATAGCAATGAAAATCATTTTTTGAATTTTGCTAACTACGTTTTAGAAGCATGAAACCGTATATTAAATTCAGTAGCTTTAATAAAAGGAGTTATAACTAATAGCAATGAAAATCATTTTTGAATTTTGCTAACTACGTTTTAGAAGCATGAAACCGTATATTAAATTCAGTAGCTTTAATAAGTTCAGCGCTGCAGGTCGCAGTCGTGTACATTTATTTTACGTTTTCTTGCTTCCTGAAACTTTTGAAATGCATATTTTTTTTCCTTCCAATTTTTCTTACTAGAAGTTACATTTTTAATTTGCTTTTCCCATTTGTATAATCCAAGTAAACTTTTTGCATATTTAAAATTCGTTTGTACCTTTTTGAAACTGCGATTTGATTTTCCCGAATACTCATTACGCCAGAAATTTACGGCCTCTCTTTTATAATCCAACAATACTATTTTAATATTTGTATGCTTTGATTTATCATAAGATAATACGCTAGAGAGTTCACTATCATTGGAATTTTGCAATACTTCGTTCGATGAGAGATATGCATTAACAATAGATTCGTGATTTACACTAATATGTCTTCCACATTCATATTCTTTTAAAATTTCGACTATGCGATTTTTAAATTGAATTTCCTTTTCTGTAACATTTGTCAGCCTTATATTCCTTTCCATATATTCTTTAAATAGCATCCAAACAACATTATATGTGTCCATTCTCAAAACCATTAATTTAAGCAAAAACGGAAAACGATTTAATATTCCAGATACTAAAACAAAATCTTAAAAGTTAACTGAAAGTGAAAGTAAATTTTTGTAACTTTCAAAATATAAAAGAAATAAATTGAATAATTGAAAAGAAATGTCAAGTTGGCCTATAACTTAAAATAGATATTTGCTAAACATAATGTACACAAATATTTTTTTCAATAATAAAATTAAATAGCCTGTACTACGCAGCAACTAGCAACATGTATAATACAAAATAATAACAATAATAATAAATGTTTCCATGTTTAAGTTTAAATTAATTAAATATTGAACATCTACAAGTCAATTAAAATAAATTTTCAGATTCGTTAAAATCGTCTGCTTTTGGCGAAGAAATGCGCTGCTCGGCAAACCGCGCGTCTCTTTCGGCTTTTCACGCCAATTATTTCAAACTATTTTATTTTTTACGCATCTCCTATTGTAATTCCTCCACTAAATTTGACTGATCCTTTATTACCTACATGAGTAGTTTAATTTGCAATTTTTTTTTTCAAAATATTCTGAGTATGTCCACGTCCAATAATGACCTTGCTTGTTAGATAACCTTGCCCCTCTTCTCTGACGTATGGCTTTTAAAAATCCACTAAGATTGTTTTGAATCTAAAGGTAATCTACTTCGCGCTCTTCTATTGGTTGATGGGAGGAGCTAGTCGTAAGGAATCTTTAATGACCAGTATAATCAGTAAGAGTAAAACGCCCCACTAAATGCGGATGAATTTCAGAGCAGACCATTATTAAATAAATAAAATTAAATTAAAGTTTTGATAAATGTTTTATTCTAAAAAGGGAAATAGATTTGTGGAATGAAGTTAAGATTTCGCAATAAGATATTGACATTTAAATAATACATTCTAGTTCTTTTTTAAAAGATAATTAATAGATTATGCTGAATTAAAGAAAATAAAAATAAAAGTAACTTTAGCCGTTAAAAATGTTAATATATTACGGCAGGGCTGTCCAACCTGGCGCCCGCGGAACACCAGAAAAAATTTACAGAAATTTTTGCCTCAATAAATCTCCGAATATCGCCGATTCAGTAAGGTCTTCATTTCTATAAGATTTTTCTGGTATCCCGCGGGCGCCAGGTTGGACAGCCCTGTATTACGGAAACTGAGAATGAAAGTATGTTCTTATAAAACTTTAGAACGAACTCAAAGCAGGAAAATGGCGAACTTTTTTTTATTTGTTATATAAATATATTACTTTAAAAATTCCTAGCACACAGATAGTGACACAAATACAACATACAAGTAAAAAGATATTATACAGCAGTGGTTCTAAATAGTTCTATCACAATCATCAGATTTTGACAGAATTAATGAAACAAAACGAGTTCATTTTGAAAGAAAAAAGAAATATTCTTTTCGAAACAAAATTCGCCAATAATGAAGTTCAGTATTCGCAAAATGTTTAAAAGCGGCTCATTTTATATTTCGCGAATAGTTAAAGCTCGTGAATGTTAAATCCGCAAACATTAAAGGATTGTTTTGATTCTGTAGACATTCTGCATAAAAATGTATTTTTTGATATTTTTGACCGCTGAAATTCACTTAAAATTGAAGAAAAAAATTTAAATACAAAAATATATATTTTTAAAAATATATATAAATATATAAAAAGTTAGCTTTTGTGCTTTCAGGCGATCAATTTTGCTCAGCATCGCAGGTTTCTACGCCTCTGCGAGCGAATGGTTGATCAGAACTTACTCTCAGATGTGAACATAGGTAAGAAAAACTTTGAATGTCTCCGTATTTTTTAAAGTTTGTCGAATAGAATAAAGTTTTAGCAGAAAACAAAATTTCTCATTATGTACAACATAACTTTATTATTTATTTGATTCTATTTTATTATTTATTTATTTATTTTTGTTAAGAAAAAGTACACTAACAGCAAATTCTACGAGAATTTCAAAAATAAAACCTTTAAAGAAAACTTATATACAGGTATATAAATATACACAGTACTGTCCTTTAAAAGTGTATAAAATAAGTAAGAAAATAAATAAAAAAGGTTCATATATTCTAAAGTTTATAACAACTGTAATAAATATTTGCTAATATAGAATAGATAACTACAAAATTAAGTAAATAAAAATGTAAATAAAAAAACCCCTTTGAAATTATAATGGATAGAATACAGGCTCCTTTCTATCTCATTGAATAAAAAATTACTTTATTTTTTTCTAAGTACTCTAAGAGCAATTTCTACGAGAATTTCGAAAATAAAATATAAAGAAACATATATAGGTAAGTAACTACACACAGTATTGGCTTTTAAAAATGTGCAAAATAAGTAAATAAATAAATAAATAAGCTTCATATTTTTTAAATTTTATAACAAGTGCATTAGATATTTGATAATATAGAAATAAGATAGATAACTACAAAGTTAAACCAATAAAAGATCTAAAAAAAATCTTTAAAATCACATTGTATAGCGTACAAGCACCTTTTAATCTATCTATCTAACCGATGACCAGTCCCCTACCTGCCGGATTGTGGTACTGAACGAGCTTGATACCTGGCATCGCGGCGGTTAACCGTCTAATTGTACAAGGATCCTTCAACAAATTACAGAAAAAAACAATATTAGATTAGTTGATGTGCCATTCCCAAAACTTTCTTCCATCTCATGCATCCTAATATTTCAAAAAAATATTAATTGAAATCATTAGTTTTTCATCACTTTGTTTTATATCAATTGTTTGCTAAAAGCCGGCATAACAGGACGCGAGTTCCCGTCGCTGCACGAGGCGCCGTTGGACAACAGAACTAAGAAAAACTTAGAAAATTATTCAAGAAATACTATCACAGCGCTCTTTTCCAGCGGCATATTTCAAAATTCAATATGGACCTTCTGGCCATAGCCAAAAACATACAAAAAATTTTGTATATTAAAATAGCAAATAAAGCCTTTGTGCAAAAATGTTTAAAGATAGAAAACCAACGATTATAAATGCACAAATAAAGTATGATAAGAGAGTAAACAGCTGTTTCGAATCTACTATCGAGATTCTTCATCAGTGCAAAAACTCAGTGAGCTAGACAAAGCAAAACTGAGCTCAGTTTTGCTTTGTCTCACTCTTTGTCACTTGCTTTAGCTCATTGAGTTTTTGCACTGATGAAGAATCTCGATAGTAGATTCGAAACAGCTGTTTGCTCCCTTATCATACTTTATTTGTGCATTTATAATCGTTGGTTTTCTATCTTTAAAAATTTTGTATAATTTTAGATATAAATTCATATATTTTTCGAAGGTAAAATAAAGAAAATGGCAAGAAAATCGCTATTACAGCAACCCCTTCCGGCAGAATATTTTCAAATTCAATGAGAAATGACTGGCCACAGCCAAAGAAATGCACGAAAAGTTTGGTTCAATTCTATACATAACTTTAGACACTTTTTGATGGCAGAATAATGAAAATGACACAAAAATTGCTGTTACAGCGCCCCCTTCTAGCAGAATATTTCTAAACTGAAGGAGGACCAATGATGTAGTGAAGGGTATACGGGGGTAAACACCGTATATCTTCTGGATTTTTCAAAGGGGCAGCATATTGCCTCTGTTTCTCAAGAAAACTTATGGTATATATATTCTAGGATTACCCTCTGCCTTTAGCGTAAACCCTCTACTTAGAGCGTATATCCGCTGTTGTTTTTACGATTACGTCCCTGAGGAAGACCTGCTTACCACAGCCAAATACATACACAAAAAATTTGGTTCAATTCTATGCATAACTTCATGCACTTTTTGATGGTACATTAATGAAAAGGCAGATACATTGCCATTACAGCGCCCCTTCTGGCGGATTTTTTTCTAATTCAGGGAGGATTAACTAGCCATAATAATAGTCCGGGAGCCGACCGTCGATTTACCTATGTATCGACTAATAGGACAAGACTTACATCAAAATGTAGGTCTCAATGTGCACATTAAGAATATAACTGGCTGCCAGGTCCTATCCTGCCGGAACGCAAGGCAGCCGCACTTTTATGATGTCAATTTTGAGTGTTTACCTATGTATCGAGTACAAGGACCAGACATACATCAAAACGTAGGTCTCAATGTGCACATTAAGAATATAACTGGCTGTCACATACATCAAAATGTAGGTTTCAATGTGCACATTAAGAATATCACTGGCTGCCAGGTCCTATCCTGCCGGAACCCGGTGGCAGCCGCACTTTTATGACTAGTCAAGTTTGAGTGTTTACCTATGTATCGAGTACAAGGACCGGACATACATCAAAACGTAGGTCTCAATGTGCACATTAAGAATATAACTGGCTCCCACATACATCATAATGTAGGTTTCAATGTGCACATTAAGAATATCACTGGCTGCCAGGTCCTATCCTGCCGGAACTCGGTGGCAGCCGCACTTTTATGACTAGTCAAGTTTGAGTGTTTACCTATGTATCGAGTACAAGGACCGGACATACATCAAAACGTAGGTCTCAATGTGCACATTAAGAATATAACTGGCTCCCACATACATCATAATGTAGGTTTCAATGTGCACATTAAGAATATCACTGGCTGCCAGGTCCTATCCTGCCGGAACTCGGTGGCAGCCGCACTTTTATGACGTCAAGTTTGAGTGTCTGCCTATGTATCGAGTACAAGGACCGGACATACATCAAAATGTAGGTTTCAATGTGCACATTAAGAATATCACTGGCTGCCAGGTCCTATCCTGCCAGAACCCGGTGGCAGCCACACTTTTATGACGTCAATTTTGAGTGTTTACCTATGTATCGAGTACAAGGCCAAGACATACATCAAAATGTAGGTCTCAATGTGCACATTAAGAATATCACTGGCTGCCAGGTCCTATCCTGCCGGAACCCGGTGGCAGCCGCACATTTATAACGTGAATTTTGAGTGTTTGCCTATGTATAGAGTACAAGGACCGGACATACATAAAATGTAGGTCTCAATGTGCACATTAAGAATATCACTAGCAGCCAGTGATATTCTTAATGTGCACATTGAGACCTACATTTTGATGTAAGCCTTGTCCTATTAGTCGATACATAGGTAAATCGACGGTCGGCTCCCGGACTGTAAAAAACATACACAAAAAAAGGTTGAATTTTATGCATATATTCATACATTTATTTAATGTTACATTATTGAAAATTGCACAAAAATCGTTATTACAGCGTCCCCTTTAGGTGGAATATTAGAAAACTAAAGAAGGACCTGCTTGTCAGAGCCAAAAACATACACAAAAATTTGTTTCTACTAATATATTCATGCACTTTTCGATGGTACAATGGTAAACTTGTCCTTTGATATTTCTGACCTCTAAAACATGTAACTCCGTCGAAAATCTGAAGTCGAAAAAAAATTTCGATTGCAATACTTTCTTCTATTGAAGCTAGAAGAAAGTAAAATAGGAGTGATGTAGAGATGCACCTCGGCTATCCAATGCAAAAAAAAAGAAGAAAAAAAAAGGGAATACAGTCGAGTCTCTCTATAACGAAACTCCATACATCGAATTTCTCTATATAACGAATTTTTAGTAGGAACGGTCTCCTTTTCGCATGATTACATTAAAAACAGTCTCTATATTGCGAAATATCCATCTCCATAACGAATTTTTTCATAAATTGGTCTTAATTTGTTCAGTTTTAAAAAAGCTTCGAAATCATATGGAATCAATTTTCCATCACTTACCTTTGATGTATCGTTCAGTGCTGAGTTTTTTTTTTAATATTACTTCTCTCCTTGTTCTTTAAATGCAACAAGTTCATCCCACCTCCATTACACCTTTCAACATCCTTGTCAAAACAAAGTCAATTGGATTATTGCACATATAAGAGAGGAATCAACGAGAGGCGCATCAGAGAGGCCTTCAAATGGAGGAAAATGTTAACTATACTTTTTCATTCCTTACTAAAATCTGAGCCTTTTTTTTTTTTTTTTTTGAGAGCGTAACAATTAAAATAAATAAATAAATAAATAAATAAAAAATAATTATAGATTTTTTCGTCTGAAATTAATGCAAGTCTTCCTCATTTGATTTTCATTAATCTTTCAAATAAATGTCTGTTCTCTTTTTTGAAACTGCTTAAATAATTAAGAAATAAAATGTTAGATTAATATTTGCTTTTAAACATTTCAAATTCTTAATTAAAAAGATTAAAAAGTAATATTTGTTCTTATACACCGAGTTCAAAATTTACACATTAAATACGATTTTTAACATCATTCTCTATACATCGAATTTCTCTATATAACGAATTTTTTACTGGAACGATGGATTTCGTTATATAGAGACTCGACTGTATTTGAAAATGTCGAAATGCGAATAAAATATTAGAAAACAGGGCCGTGTGAAGAGAAAATTGGGCCCGGGGCAAAGTTAAAATTTGGCGCCCCCCTCCCCGAACTTTTTCTTGTGAAAGGCCAAAAACGACGTTGGTAATATAAATTTGGCGCCTCTTAAATTTCCGCGACCGCAACCTTCGCCTCCCATTTCACACGGGGCTATTAAAAAATAACTTTCTCATAGGTTTAGCATTAGTTAGCGAGTGTCTTCGTCTGCAGGAACAGGAATCTTAAGTCGGCGCGGCGCCTAAGGAGACAACAGAGATTTATACAAGTGTTTGCTTCGTTTTCGTCGCTACAAACACTAATTTCAATCCTTTATCGACCATATGCAATCTGTATTGACTGAAATGAAATGAAATAAAGAAGATTGTTAGGAATATATATTCCTAACAACTAGGACTATATTATATATTCTATATACAGGGTGTCCAGCAAATAACACCCTGATTTCAAAATTAAATTTCTCAAAAGCAAAAATCGACAGAACTATGCGGTAAACGGTTTGTTTATTAGGTAAGCTGTAAAAATCTTATACAGAAGTTTCGAACAGTGAATCTTTGGAAAAGATTGTGTTCTGATTGCAAAGAATGCTTTGATTTGACATTTTTCTTGTTTTAGATTATTTGCGGAGAATGAGTTTTTCGGCTTAAAATGACATAGTTTAAAGATTTTTGGAATTAAAATTTTTAAAATTTCGGCAGTATTATTTAATACTTCAGAATACAATATGAACTACAGGACATTTACCTAAAGGTTATATCTCAATATTGCAGCTTGACAAACTAGTAGATATTTTTTTATTGCGACGAACAATTAACTTTTACAAATATTTTTCTTCTCTTTCGTGTAGATTACAGCTTTTACGACACGCCCAGTGATGAATTCAAAGAAAAGGGTTTGGGTTCTTTGCTAGTGTTGTGGAAGTTCAGCTACCAGCCGATGAAGAAAATAGCAGTTACCAGTCTTAGCTGGAACCGACTGTATCCTGACATGTTCGCTACATCTTATGGATCCTGTAATTATGTTTTAATGTATTCTGTTATTAGCATTAAACATATACTGTCTTGGGAAAATAATGACCTAATTTAGAACGACAGCAAGAATAAATCAAAGCAAACTATGGAAATAAATTCTTTATACCTGAAAAATACAATTTATGCCATTTTAAGAAGAGATTCTTTTCTGAAAGCCACACTTTTTTTCAATTTTTGAATCTTTTAAGTGTGCTCATTCTTTTTACCTTTGCTGATTCAAAATTATTCAACCGGTTTTGTTACTTATTTATTTATTTTAAAGAAAGGAAATCGTTTTGTCAAAGTTAGATGATTATTTATTTTTTTTTAATCTTTAAAAGGGGAAAAAAAGGTAAAAAAAATTATCTTTTTGCTCCTATACACTGTTTAAAATATCGTAAAAAATTTTCACTGTTTTTAAAGGTTGTGTATTTTTTGACCAATGAAAACGCTCCATAGGCATTTTAACGTTCGCATTTGCCAGAAAGTAGTCAGACTTTAAAAGCAGAGGTAATTTTTCACGATATCTTTAACAAAGTATGATCACCATTTTGACAAAAATACACTTTTTAAACTAAATGTGGTATAAGCTCCAGGGAATTTAATGCCCTTTTTAATTTGGTAACTTATCATCTAAATTAGACAGTTTAAACTGCAATGAATGTTCTAAATTGATTTTGTACTATATAAATCATAGTTCCAGATTTGAAAATAAAGATTTGAGTCTATGAACACTGGAAACTTTTTAAAAATGTCTGCCAACAAGGCCACTTCGTCTTAATCTGTGCGGAAATTGTGAATCGGTTCTACAAACACTGAAAATTGCTTTATAAATATCTGCCAAAATAGCCACTTCGTCATAATCTCTGGTGGGAATTGTGAACTGAATTTATAAACATTAAAAACTGTTTTATAAGTGTCTGACAAAAAGAAAAAGGCCACTTTGCCATGCCCTGTGTGGGAAGCTTTTATAAATAACTGACCAAAAAAAAGCACTTCATTATGTATGGAAGTTAACGTGTTAAATCCTTTTTTTTTCTACTCAAAGCATGAATCTTCTAATTTAAAAAAAAGCAAAACGTTTGGTTATCAGTCTGTTGCCAATTGTTACCAATTCCAAAGAGAAAGGAAAGGTTTAATAGCTCCTTTTCACTGAAAAATTCTAGAGTATTGTTAAATTATTTGTTTATATCTAACCTTTTACGGTAATTTCTATTTTAAATTTTTTGTACACGGAAAAATTAGACGCGGAGATATCCGGCATAACCGAATAACCAGTTAAATGATTAACACAAGAACCGCTGTAGCAACCATTTTTAACCGATACCAAATAAATAAAAATTCGATTTGAACCAGAAATTTCTTTCGAAAACAATATAAACATACATCACGGAAAAATAACTTAAATAGAAAGGTAAATAGATCTAAATAATAATTAGGGTGTAAAATATTTTCATAATACTTGAGTAAAATTTCCGACGCACAGTGTGCGATTTTGCAAATTTAGCATGAAAAAAGTCCAAAAATCGACTTGCAGTAATTTAACTTTTAAACATTTCAAATAACATATAACACATTGGAGGAAAAAAAGGTAAAATGATAGCAGTCTAACTCTACAATAACACTATCAAAAATTGGCTCAAAACCAAACTTTCTTTTAGCGTTTTAAGAATGGCGATCGATGTAGTTGTAATTAATTGCCATCGATATTTTTGGCTGAAAGCACGCTTATTTTGTAAATTTTTTTATGATAGCATTTTTTTATGATAGCAATGAAAATAATTTGTCTTTTATAGTTAAAATAACTATTTAATGATTCTTTAAATCAATATAAAAATTATTAGAAAATTTAATATCATATGATAAATTTTAAAATCTGCCAAAAATTTTATACCCGCCGGTCCATTGTAATATAGATTTTTTTTTTTTTTTTTTTTTTTTGTAATTACATATGCATGTTAGATACAAAAAAAATCAGGTTCAGCTGCAATTATTTGCAACTCTTGAAATTAAGTAATTTTTTTTTTTTTTTTTTTTTTTTTTTTTACAAGTACGGATTTTATATAATTTTGCATTACATGTGGCTACAAAATAAATATATTTGGTTTTTAACCGACTTCCAAAAAAGAGAGGAGGTTATCAATTCGACGCGTATGTATTTTTTTTTTTTTAATGTATGTTCACAGATTACTCCGAAACCATGTAACCGATTAACTTGGTTTTGGTGTTAAATGAAAGACGATGCTCTCGAATTGGTACCATTTCAGTTTCATCGAAATTGGTTCAGTACTTTTTTAGTAATTAGGCAAAAACTAATAAAATTAGTGATTTTTCGCTAATAAAAGTGTTGAATACGTTCGCTGGATGGACTGTAGACATCATGGCTGAGCGGTCTAAGGCGCTAGATTGAAGCTCTGTTTTGCGAAAGAGAGTGTGGGTTCGAACCCTGCTCCTGACATTATTTACATCTATGTAAAATTTACAATTTTTTTCCCGTATTACAATTTTTATTTTTAACCGGCTTCAGAAAAGGAAGAGGAAGTTATCAATTCGACGCGTATGTGTTTTTTTTCTATGTATGTTCACCAATTACTCTGAAACTATCCAACCGATTAATTTGGTTTTTGTATTTAATCAAAGAGGCTACTCTCCAATTGGTACCACTTCCATTTCATTGAAATTGGTTCAGTACTTTTTCAGTAATTAGGCAAAATTTAACAAAATTTGTGATTTCTCGCAAATTAAAAGCAATATGGACTTCGAATAAGCTCGCCGGGTGTAGCCTTATCAGGGTGGCCGAGTGGCCTAAGGCGCAAGACTTAAGCACTTGTTCTCGGAAGAAAGCAAGGGTTCAAACCCCACTCCTGACATAACTTACATCCATGTATAATTTATAATATTTTTTCCGTATTATAATATTTATTATTAACTGACTTCAGAAAAGGAAGAGGAAGTTATCAATTCGAAACGTATGTATTTTTTTCTATGTATGTTCACCGATTACTCTGAAACTATCCAACCGATTAATTTTGTTTTGTATTAAATAAAAGAGGCTACTCTCGGATGCTGGAAAGAGAGCGTGCGTTCGAACCCTATTTCTGACAAAATTTACATCCATGTATAATTTACAATATTTATTTACGTATTATAATTTTTATTAACTGACTTAAAAAAATCGTTAACTTTTAACTAAAAAGAGAAAAATAAACTTTTCTACCAAAAATTGAACCGACTTCAAAAACTACTGCAAAGTGAAAAATAATTTTTTTACATAATAGTAATAAGACATTAAATTAAGAGCATAGTATTTACCATGCGTATTATTATATTTATGTACATTAATTTGATTTTTTGGAGTCGATGCCTGCCAAGCCAATTTCAAAATTAAAATTAAATATCCAATTCAATTCCTAAAAGAATAAAGGCTTGGCTGGCACCGACTCCAAAAAATCAAATTAATGTACATAAATATAATAATACGCATGGTAAATACTATGCTCTTAATTTAATGTCTTATTACTATTATGTAAAAAAATTATTTTTCACTTTGCAGTAGTTTTTGAAGTCGGTTCAATTTTTGGTAGAAAAGTTTATAAGCATTATAAATCATGATATTAAAATCTGCATAAAACTATAGAGTGGCTGAAATTTACCCTGAAGTTTTAACATTAATATTTTCTTACAAATAACTAGGGGGGGCCCGCCCCCCTGCTCGCTATGCTCGCCAACCCCCCGCGTAATCGCTTCGCGATTCTAAATTATTGGCTACCCCTGCTTGCTGCGCTCGCCAATACCCCATGGTATGAATAAGCAGTTGCAGACCTTTCAAATGATGTGTCACACGACTGGTGTAAAGAAATTACAAATGTGCCCCCCTGGGGGGCAGAGTGGGGGTGACACACAAGACATCCATAAAATGAATAAACAGTTGCAGACCTTTCAAATGATGTGTCACACAATTTGTGTTGTAAAGAAATTACAAAATGCGTCCCCTCTGAGGGCAGAGAGGGGGGGGGGGGTTACACACAAGATATCCATAATATGAATAAGCAGTTGCAGACCTCTCGAATGATGTGTCACACAATTGGTGTTGTAAAGAAATTAAAAATGTGCCCCCCCGGGGGGCAGAGTGGGGGATGACACACAACACATCCATAATATGAATAAGCAGTTGCAGACCTTTCAAATGATGTGTCACACAACTGGTGTTGTAAAGAAATTAAAAATGTGACCCCCCTGGGGAGAGCAGAGTGTGGGGGTGACACACAAGACATCCATAATATGAATAAGCAGTTGCAGACCTTTCAAATCTTGTGTAACACGACTGGTGTTGTAAAGAAATTAAAAATGTGTCCCCCCTGGGGAGCAGAATGGGGGATAACACACAACACATCCATTATATGAATAAGCAGTTGCAAACCTCTCAAATGATGTATCAAACGACTGGTGTTGTAAAGAAATTAAAAATTTGGCGAAATATTACAGTTATCGCCAAGTTGGCGTCACTTTTGACAACTAATTTTGGTCGCCAAATTTGGCGATATATCGCCAAGTTGGCGACAAAATTGGCGATTGTTGGCGATGGTAACCTTTCCTCTCTTTATGGTAACCCATACGGCGATGCATAGACGGAGTCCTTTCCTGATTGGTCTATTCGACTCATGGAAGGAGTGGACAACCCGGATTCGTTAGTTCCGGAAATCTTCCACATCAGCATCATTCCAGGAGTCATTCCTTTTAAGGCTAGATTTTTTTTACTATAGAAGGATAAAAGAATAACAAACGACAATAAATGACAGTGATTCACTTTATGATAACACATCTATAAGCAGTATGTTATTAATGAAATATATTTTTTTAATACAAGAAAACTGTTATTGTTGAAAATAAATAAATGCAATATTTGTAAAAATATGCACTAAATACAATAACACTACGTAAATGTCAATGTATGAAAATGACAAAAAATCTTTTTATTATGATTATGAAGATGGAATGACAATGAGGTAAATTGTACCACAAAATATGTAAAGATATATTTTTTCATAATACATAACCATTTTATCTCTTTAATATCAACTTTATTACTTTAATATTGGTAATTTTCATAAATTGAATTTTGACCCGCCTAGATTCGCAAAATCTTACACTGTGCGGCGATAGCGATTCTAATATTAAATATTTTCGTGTATTTTGTCTGTGTAAACATCTATGACAATAAATCATTTCAGATGATGTGGCAGCAAAAGGACACATTGGGTGCATCTGCATATTCACTCTCAAGTGTCCTTCCTTTCCTGAAAAAGTGATAACTTGTCAGTCGGGGGTTTTCTGTGTCGAATTCTCCACCATTTGTCCTCATCTCTTGGCCGCCGGTTTTGCTGATGGAACGGTTGCGGTGTACGACGTCAGAAAAGACGATAGTATACCATGTGCCACCAACAAAAACGCCAGGCTGGAACATATTGATATCGTATATCAAGTGAGATTACTTTTGGTATTTTTTTGCATGACATTAGCTTGATATTCTTTTTAAATTTTTTATAATAAACTGTTCCTATGGCGTATTCAAAAGAAGATGCATGTATTTCCATGAAGGAAAGAAATAAACAAAGAAACAGCATAGCATAAAAACAGGTTGCAATATGATGCGCATTATCGCTAAAACTTAAATGCCCTCATTCGGCCCAAACGAAACAAGCACGTGGAACTGGGATCGGATTCTTTGATATTGCAGGTGACGGTGCCCGGGCAAGGATCGAACTGGAGATCCCACGGTCAGAAAGCGAGCGTCTTATCCGCCGAGCACAAGGTTAGCTCTATCGCTTCCTGCGAGAAACTCGTTTTATTGACCGCGCACGATGGCCGCCACAATACTCCACCCCCAGTGAGAAGAACGTCGCGTTGACGTTCGACGAGCGATATGCACTCGTGTTGCGCTGGCGCGTGCCAGAGTGATGCGTTGTCGTTGTCGTGCTGCCGCCGATTGCACGTGTGACCCCTCGATGATGCGCGGCGTGGCAGGCTTTGCTTGCTGTGAGCGTTGCACAGGCTTTGGTCGTGTGCTCTGAGAGTTACAGAGGCTTTCGTGCTGCGAGCGTTTCGCAGGCTTTGGATGCTGGGGGTGTTTTCAGTGCTGCCATCTGTTGGACTAGAGCGAAGGTGGTGAAGTTTGTTCGTTTGTCCGAGGTCACCAATGCAGGTGACGGTGCCCGGCCAAGGATCGAACTGGAGATCCCACGGTCAGAAAGCGAGCGTCTTATCCGCCGAGCAAAAGGCTAGCTCTATCGCTTCCTGCGAGAAACTCGTTTTATTGACCGCGCACGATGGCCGCCACAGTACTCCACCCCCAGTGAGAAGAACGTCGCGTTGACGTTCGACGAGCGATATGAACTCGTGTTGCGCTGGCGCGTGCCAGAGTGATGCGTTGTCGTTGTCGTGCTGCCGCCGATTGCACGTGTGACCCCTCGATGATGCGCGGCGTGGCAGGCTTTGCTTGCTGTGAGCGTTACACAGGCTTTGGTCGTGTGCTCTGAGCGTTACAGAGGCTTTCGTGCTGCGAGCGTTTCACAGGCTTTGGATGCTGGGGTTGTTTTCAGTGCTGCCATCTGTTGGACTAGAGCGAAGGTGGTGAAGTGTGTTCGTTTGTCCGAGGTCACCAATGCAGGTGACGGTGCCCGGGCAAGGATCGAACTGGAGATCCCACGGTCAGAAAGCGAGCGTCTTATCCGCCGAGCAAAAGGCTAGCTCTATCCCTTCCTGCGAGAAACTCGTTTTATTGACCACTCACGATGGCCGCCACAATATCACCCGTTCATTTTTTCTTTAAATGAAAGTGATCTGCTAATATTTAAGCATTCTAAATCAGCATTTCATTCTATTATGATTTAAAAACTGTATTATTAAAAGTTTTCTTCCTTTTAGCGAAAGCATGTTGATTTATTAGGGCCGAATGTAGCGGATTTTAGGGTTACATTTTTGGCGTCACCCGTAACCACCACATCTCACCTCTATTCTTTATCTGCACTCTACGATGGCTTTCACACTAGAGATTTGTACACACTGTCAGAAAAATTCGTCAGTATACACTAAGTTATCGTTATTTTTTCACAAATAATTACCGTATTCCCAGAAAACGTATTTGATCTGTGAATTCATTCCGAACGTCGAAAAATGAGGAAAAGATTCCGTTTATTTCTTGCCCGCATGCGTAGTGGGTCTGTTAGTAATAAATTCGAATTTATTTTTAAAATGAAAAACAAAATATTCTATAGATTAAAATGTCTAATTTAGTTTAAAAAGACATAAATGTTTTCGAAATTAAAAGTAAATAACAATTACTTTCTTCATTCATTCAAAAATTCTCACAAGTTGTTATTCATATTCAAAGTTGGATAAGTTGAATAAAGTTGAATTTACTAAGTTATTTATATAATAAATATTTCCATTTAAAATATACTTTAAGTGAACACATTTAAAAGATATTTTAATTAAAAAATAAAATGCAAAAAGAAAAAAAAATTGATATTATTCAAAAAAATCTTGTCATAGAACATCCACATTTTTCTTCTAGCAATCTACGTAAATATATCAATGTATAAAATTGAAACTGGTGTTATACACAATTGAAATGAAAAAAACTTCTTTAAACACCATAAAATAAGTTAACTGCGCAAGGCCTTTCGAAAGAACTTAGTCTTTCTTCGTCAGGCGCAAAAAAAAAAAAGTTCTTTCGAAAGGCCTTGCGCAGTTAACTTATTTTATGGTGTTTAAAGAAGTTTTTTTCATTTCAACTACGTAAATATAATTAAAATTCACATTTTTATACTATATTAATATAAACGTAAAAAACCCCAGCCACAGTTTCATTAAAGATGAAATCTTCCCGAAATTAACTTCAAAATTAAAAGCTCTTTAACGAAATAAACCAAAACACACTCATAAGAAATAAAGGCTTCTACTTCAAAGCACTTTTCTCCTGAGCAATCGTGGCGCCGAGGCAAGGCGTTGGCTTTCTAATGCTGGGAACGTGAGTTCGATCCCCACCGCCGGCGTACTTATCTTTTCCAGACTTTTCTCAAAAGACGGATATTTTACCTCTTTTGACGGAGAAAAAGATAAACGGATATTCGTCAATATACCGACAATTTCTGGCAGTAGTGCTGCCAGTACTTTTTCTGTGAAAAGACGGAAGTTTTTTTGAGAGTGCAGGCCGGTTGAGTTATAATGAATTCGGACTTTTTTTTTTCCTGCTTAACCTTCCTACCCTGTTCAAATTTTACTCAATCTTGATAAAAACATTTTACACCAGAATTGTTATTTAAAACATTTTAATATACTTAATTGACTTATTTTTCTGAATCTGTTATTTAACTTTCTTTATGAAAAAAGTTCTGATTCGAATCGCATAAAACAAATTACAGTTATAGGTCGATTAGAATTCAGGGTAGGAAGGTTAAAAACAACACAAAACCTGACAATAAATAAATAAATAAAAATAAAATAAAATAAATGAATGCAAACCTAAAATTTAACCCGAATCCGAAGTAGAAGAAAATTAATTCTTAATTTTGTACAATTATAGAAAAGTAGCTTACAATTGTACCTCTAATATCACTTTTATCATTTTTATATGAAAAGAACACACATACCTCGATAATAATGAAACACATAATGTTTTGTTGGAAGGTTTGAAAATTCCAATACATTTTATAATATATGTAAAATATCCGATGCTGTGTTATTTTGTGCCTCATGTTACGCTACAGGTTTGTGTACTCATGTAGATATTTCTATTTTGTACTTTGACAACATATGTGAGTGAGAGATAACAAGCCGGGTATCATCGTCTTCGTATCTTAAATGGTAGAGTTCTTGGAAAGCTCTGAGGATTCCGGGTTCGATCCCTGGCTCGGACATTTTTCACTCTGTTGGTTCTACGCTTAGACCAACAAGTGAAACAACGTTTCACAAACAATGTGAAAAGTCACTTATTAAATATTTAACTTTTTTTTCAGTTAACATAGATTTTCCAGATTTTTCACTAACAATATCAAAAATCATTTTGATATGTCAATTATGCATGTGAACCTGGCATTAAAGCCCACACTTTCCCAAAACAACCTAATTGGAAAGGAAATAAGACTCAACATCTTCTCGTGAGAGCTAACCTGACGTTAGTAAAAACTCAATACAAAGAAGTTGATCACTGGGTAAGTTCAAACTCCAAGCCTGGAAACAGATTCAGATTAGAGTCTCTAGAATTAATCTAGAATTAATAGTAAATCTAGTAGCCCTAATTCAGATCAGATTCCTTCTGACGCGAATGGCGGACGCACATCTCGGTCCGCTTCCCGAAAGACGACGAGACTTCACTGTTAAAAGTGAAGGTGACAAACCGGTGCCATTTGGGACCCGGAGGTGAAAAGGCCCTAGGGTCCATTGGAACCCGGGGCATTTGGAACCCTAGGGTGCCATAGGGGCTTGGATATGTGGTTGCAGTGGCGACAGGTCTCTTACTGGGTGATTGGAGCTAAATAAGGTGCCAAACACTTCGTATTGGCAGCAATGTGGCACCTCATCGGGTGACTGGAACCATGCGCATGCGCTGTGACGTGTGTCTTTCTGTTTTCTGTGACGGCAAGCAAAATCTATGGCTATGAGTGAATGAAAGTGAGCTCGATGGCCGAGCGGTTAGAACGCTGAACTTGTAATCAGACGTTGTGAGTTCGAATCCTTCGACGGCCAAAAGTCGGTTTGTATATTTTTTAATTTTTTATTATTGGGCACTCTGGATTAAGGGTGCCATCTTCTCACCCTAATTAAAGGTGTCATTCTGGCTTCTTTAGGGGTGTCACCAGTGAGACAAGCCTTTCACCCCTAAACGGTGCAATGTGTCACCATTAGTTTTAACAGTGTTCGGCGATAGGCCGTGCCGGCTCTGAATGAAGGCTCCTTTATTTCTCCCTGTAAATAGTTTATGTTTCAATATCCAAGATTAAATTTGTATTGTTTTATACAAAAGGGTTTTCATTTCAAGTATTAAATTAAATGTATGCATTCAAATAAAATTTTTAAATTTATTAAAAGCTATGCTTTCGTATTGAGTATAGATTAAAACTAAAAGTAACTGGTTTATTTACAATAGACCCGGTTTTTTTTTTTTTTAGAAAATCCGCTTTTTTCCAAGATTTAAACCGGTTTTTTTCTAGTCTTCACAACTCTATTTAGCTATCGTGCCAAGAATTAACAGTCGAAGAAATTTCGCTAAAATCGCCAATCTTTTTTAATCTTATAATTTCAATATTTTAAGTATAGTTCGTTTACATGTCTTAAATTTGTGTTTTATTTATATATTTTATTTATAAGGAATGATAAAGTTTAAATTTCACTACGAAATATAAACGAATTCTGAAATATTTAATTTATCTTATTTTCGGTACAAACATATTTATTTTTATAATCATCTGTGTGAAACTAAAATAAATAATTTTAATACTAGTCCAAGAGACGATAGCACAAAAATCTAAAGTATCCATATCCAGCACAAGAAAAAAATCTTTATTTTATGGCAGAGAAGTAATAGGAGAATCTGATGATCCGGTCTGATCTGATGAAAGTGAAGAGGTGCATAAGCCTAAAATTAACACCACTAGTGGCTTACTTCTAAGTTTATCACTGCGTTTGTCCTATAGTCATTTCATATCTTCGATTGTAAGGCAAACACAGCGATAAACCTACGAGTGACCCACTGATGATATAAATTTTTGGCCTATGCATCACTTCACTTTCTTCAGACATGGATCATCATTTTCCCCTATTGCTATACTCTGCCATAAAATAAAGGTTTTTATTTTCTTGAGCTCAGTACCTTAGGTTTTTGTGTTGTCGGCTCTTGGACAGTAAAATCATGCTTGAAAATTATCTTAAAAGTAATAAAAATTGAGTAAATTGCGATATAGTTTTCAAACAAACTGCATGTGTAAGTAACTTTTTTCTCTCTATTTCACTGAGTAAAAATTGAAAATGCACCATATTTAGAAATTTTTAAAAATGCAATAAAACTAAATAAAAGTTAAATTTGATCGTCTGCTGTTGCCATGCGCAAAATGACGTCAGCGTTACGCACATATATGTCTATCCATTACAATATCGATTAAAATATCCATTACAATATGGATTACAATATCCATATTACAATACCCAAAAACATTTATCAAATCCAAGTTTGTCTTTTTAATTGTAGGATCAACCCGAATTCGTCCCGAAAGAATCAAAGCTCGAATTCAAAACGTTTAAAATCAACCCACCAAACCGGATAAAAATAGAGTTAACCGATTCAATACAGGACTATTAGTTAACTCCTCTCATTACCAATATATTCCTTACATGTTATAAGAACATATCGCAGCTCTACTAATCAACTAAAATACCACTGATAAGTGCACTGGAAGTCCAGCCATAAGGTAGAAGTTTTGATTTCAAGGTAGTCATTGAGCCTACCACAGCTGAAAAACTTTTTTCGCATATCCTGAAAAAGGGAGATTTTTTTTAGTTAGGGACAGTGCAAATATAATGTTAACAACTTTTTGGTGATTTTGGACCAACCCCCCACCTTGTAATGATATCGTTATCAGAGTGTAAAAATGTTTTGATTTCTAGAATTTATTTCTTTTATTCAAAGTGACATACAAAACTGGTTACATTCATTTTTCTCATACTTTTATGATTCAAATGAAGAGAAGTCAATAAAATATCATTTCGCATATGAAAAAAATATATATATCAAATGAAACTTAAAAGAAATGGTTACTATTTAAAAGTATTTATAATAGTTTTTAATTACATAATGCAATCAACATTAATAAAGTACTGTTTCACTTATCCAGAATGGAAAAGGGGGGAATATAGAAAGTTTTAGCAGCAAAACAAGTGGGCAACATTCCTTATCTATTTCTTTTATTTCCTAATAAGCACAGGCTTCATTTTAAATATACTTCACCTATGGTTCTCGAACCGTGATTATATATGCATATACATACGAAGAAGAATAAGAATGTCAAACATTGGGGTATTCTATATTTTAGAATTCAATAATTTTATAATAATTTAATGATTTTAGTAATAGTTTTATAGTTTCATAAAAATAGATATCAAACTAAAAAAAAAATAACATGCTATTTCGTATCAAAACACATGTTACAAATATTTGCACAGCTCCTTATGACGCTTTTGAAGCACGGATGCGATAATTAATAAGATCTTTTCAATCCCAGCTATTGAGGAATAATTCCCGAAATTAGCTCTCCAAAAGTTGGTATTAACTCTGAAAATAATCGATGAAGCAAGGAAAAATTTGTATTACAGATTTAGAGTAATTGAAAAGTGTAAAGTTTATATTATTCTGTCAAATTTAAGGGATTACTATAGAAAATTTTAAAAAGTGCACGTGTATTTTAATATGGAAATATCTACTTTTCGAAAATAAAGATATATCAGATAAATGAAGAATGTATATGAAATTTGTGTTAAATTTGGAAAAAGTTGGTTTTTTTTTTTTCATTTTAATAAAGAGGTACATATATACAGGGTGTTTCTAAATTCATAGTACAAACTTTAAGGGGTGATAGTACACATCAAGACACACAACATTAAATAGGAAACTAAGGGTCCCAAACGTCTTCCGAAGGAGATAGGCGCCATTAAAGTTTAGGGTCCAAAAATTCAAATGATTATAAAAAACAGAAAAATTGGTCAATTGATTTGCAATTTTCACTAAAATTATTCTTTATGTCAGTATTGTTTTGAAAATAAATTATAAAGATAAAATTCAAAAATGCCGATAGAGGGCGCGTTAGACTTTGGAGTAACGAACAACTATTTTTTTACCGTTATTTTTTGTATCTCATTAAATTTTTTAGAAGCTTAGACATAACCTTAAATTTTGAGCTCAAAATCTAAATCGTTGGGAGTGGTTAAGTAGCGCAAACTGAACTGTGAGGGGAGGTTCAAATTTTAAATGATTATAAAAAACGGAAAAATTGGTCAATTGATTTGCAATTTTCACTAAAATTATTCTTTATGTCAATATTGTCTTGAAAATAAATTATAAAGATAAAATTCAAAAAATGCCGATAGAGGGCCCGTTAGACTTTAGAATAACGTACAACTATTTCTTACCGTTATTTTTTGTATCTCATAGAATTTTTTTAGAAGCTTAGATCATAAACTTACATTTTGAGATAAAAATTTGAATCGTAAGGAGTGTATAATATCGTGTGGGTTCGAATTACTTGTACTGTAATTCCACCAGGGAAACAACCTTTATAGTTCCATCATTTATTTTCACTATAATACAATTGCCGCTCACGCAGCATCCGAAAAACAAAAACATTCTTACATCTCCGATTTTATTTGGCCAACATGCATTGCCTCACAAAACAGATTACGGTATCGTTGCGCCATCTACATTTAGGAAGTGCTACTATTCGAAGATATCACACCCCTCTCCTCATAGTTCAAACGAACTACAGGCAATCTTGGTCTATTGCTTCTTCGAACTGGAACACTTTTCTTCGAGTCCTCATCATTATTTTTAGTCACAGTGTCCTTTACAGATATATCTGTCATAGCATCATTTTTATTACTCACAACAGTACCTGTTACAATATCATGTGAAGGCTGAGATTTGTTTAGTTCCATAATATTCTCATTATCACGTTGGTCTTTTATTTTTCCATTAATCTCAGAAAAACGGTTTTTATTAACCCTTTCATAATTATCATAAGCATTGTAATTTTTACCACTATAACCCATATTTTCAAATCTTTCTGACATTTTTTTGTTATTGTGGTCATTTTCTTCAATTCTTTCAGATTTTTCGTAACTTATCTCTCTGTTACGTCTCAACTGATTTACATGACGCTTACACATTATTCCGTCACATCTATTTACTAAAACCCATCTACTTCCTAATAATTTTATAATTTTTCCTTTTACCCATTTCTCCCCCTTTCCAAAATTTTTAACAAAAACTTATTCATAAAGCTGAAATTTGTGCAGGGGTTGCTGTATTTTAGGTTTTGATGGTAATACTAAATGAAGGGCTGTTCGAATTGGCCTTCCAAACATTAATTCAGCAGGAGTTTTACCAGTCACCGAATGAGGAGTTGAATGATTTTCTAACAAAAGTCGTGCAATTGATAATGTTATGTCATTTTTATCCAGTTTCCTAAGGCAATTTTTCACAGTTTGCACGTATCTTTCCGCCTGTCCATTCGACGACGGATGATATGGTGGAATAGGTGTATGCTTAATTCCATTATTTTTAAGAAATTCCTCAAATTCCTCACTTGTGAACGCGGATCCATTATCACTGACTAATTCTACTGGTAATCGAAATGTCGCAAAAATTCTTCTTAGTACTCTAATAGTATTTCTACTATCGGTCCTGGGCACTACTTCTACTTCTAACCATTTTGTATAAGAATCAACTACTATTAAAAAAAATTTCCCTTCAAACGGACCTGCATAATCCATGTGAATCCTTTCCCAGGGTAATTCAGACTTCCATTCTAAGGGTTTCATTTTTGGATTATCCCTCGCGCACATTTGGCATCTACTACATGAATTTACCATTTGTTCAATTTCCTTATCCATGTTTGGCCACCAAACCACCCCTCTAGCTTTAGCTTTCATGCTAGACATACCCTGATGAACAGAATGCAACAATTTCAATATATATTCTCTACCTTCCTCTGGCACAATTACTCTATGCCCCCATAATAAACAATTTTCTAAACAGGAAATTTCATCCCTTCTACGAAAATAAGGTTGATATTCTTCTGCTTTAACCTTTCGAGGCCATCCATGTAGTACCCACTCTAAAATTTGTTTAGTTACAGGATTTTCAGTTGTCCACTTTGCAATCGTTTTAGAAGTAACAGGCCAATCATTATTATTTGAAACAAACATTATTTCAGCAGGATTACTAACTATATTTACAGTTTCTGGGAGAGGTAATCTACTTAATGCGTCCGCATTTTTATTATTTTTACCTTCGCGATACTCAATTGTATAATCATATCCTGCTAACATAAGCGACCATCTCAGCATTCTAGGTGATAATGTATCAGGTACCTTTTTAACAGGATCAAACAATCTAATTAAAGGCTTATGATCCGTTATAATTTTAAACTGTTTACCAGCTAAATATTGGTGAAATTTAGTAACACCAAATATTACAGATAAAGCTCCTTTATCTATCATTGCATAATTTCTTTCAGTTTTATTTAAAGTTCTAGAAGCATAAGCTATGGGTTTTTCTTTACCCTCAATAATATGGCTTAATACAGAACCAATACCATATTCTGAAACATCACAGTTCAAAACAATATCTTTGTTAACATCATATAATTCTAAAACAGGTGATGTACATAATAATTCTTTAACTTTTTGAAATGCTTTATCATGCTTTTCTGACCATGTCCACTTAACATTATTATCTAATAATCTATGTAAAGGTTCTAAGACATCTGAAATATTAGGTAGGAAGTTTCTATAATAAGAAATTAAGCCTAAAATTGAACGCAATTGTGACACATTATTTGGAATAGGTGCATTCAAAATAGCATTAACTTTCTCTGGCATAGGTCTAATTCCTTCCTGAGAAATTTTATGTCCTAAATAGCAAACTTCCGAAACCATAAATTTTAACTTTTCCTTATTTAATCTTATACCATGCTCAGAAAAGCATTTCAGAACACTTTCAACTCTTTCAGAATGTTCTGATTCATTCCTAGCACTTATGATTACATCATCTAAAAATACACCAACATACTCATATTTTTTTAATATATTCTCTATTTTTCTCTGGAACATTCCAGGAGCACACTTTACGCCAAAAGCTAATCTTAAAACATTAAATAATCCTTTATGAGTATTAATAGTTAAAATTTTACTACTTTCATTATCTACAGGTTGTTGTAAATAAGCATCTTTTAAATCAAAAACAGTAAAGAATTTTCCACCTGACAATTTAGAGAATAATTCTTCCATTCTAGGAAGAGGATAATTATCGTTTTCTGTATTTGAGTTTACTGTGGCTCTATAATCACTACAAATTCTAACAGTACCATTTGGTTTTGGAACAATTACTATAGGACTAGCCCAATCTGAATGATCAACAGGTTTCAAAATACCCTCTTTTGTTAATCGTTCTAATTCCAAATCAGTAGCTCTTCTCAAAGCAAACGGAACAGGTCGAGACTTAAGAAAAACTGGTTTTGCATCCTTTTTCAAATTTATTGAAACGGGAGGACCTTTTATTGTACCGATCCCGTCAGCAAAAACATTTGGAAAATTTCTAATTAAATCATCTTTCGAAATACTTTTAATCATATTTACATTAGGCCAAAATAATTTTGATGCTTTTAACCAAGTTTTTCCAATTAGACTCGGACCTTGCTCTTTAATAACTAATATTTTTAAATCAGGTATACAATATTCATCAACAAAAACATCTACTTTTAACTCACCTAATACAGTTAAAAAATCTTTAGTATAAGTTTGTATCTTAACTTTAGATTTAATTAAAGGTAGCTTACCTGAGAACAATTTTTCTGCCACATTTTTACTTACTATAGTATGTGCCGCCCCGGTGTCAATTTCAAATTTAACATTCACACCATTTATTTTTGCATTTTTTTGCCATGTTACACTATTGGAGTTGTTGTCCACACAATTAAAACAATATTCCTCTTGAACAGTTTTAATTTTACTGTTTTTGTTCTGTTTATCATTTTTCGTCATAAATTTACGATTCCTACAACAAATTCTTAGGTGGCCAAATTTATGGCACAGATGGCACTCTGCATTCTTGAAAGGGCACATTTTAGGATTGTGATGTTTCGCACATCTGAAACATGGTTTCTCAGACGCGAATTTTTCTTCTTTGGGCTTAAATGGGTGAGAGAACTTTTCTGGTTTCGGTTTCTCCACTCTAGCGCGCACTTGGTTGACAGCTGTACTTTCGCCTATATGTAGTGATTTCACACCGGCTTCCGCAAATTCAAAAGATTCTGCGATCTCCACCGCAGTCTGGAAATTTAATTCCTTACAATCGAGCAGCTTTTGTTGTATCTTTTCATCTTGTATTCCGAACACAAGCTGGTCACGCAGGCGGTCATTTAAGGTGTTTCCGAAATTACAGAATTCAGACAATCTTCTTTCTCTTACAAACTCAGCTATGCTTTCCCCTGGCTTTCTAAGACGTTTCTGAAATTTGAATCTCTCCACAATTTCACTTGGACAAGGAGAAAAATGTTCTTTAGCTTTTTTTAAAAGATCTTCATATTTTATCTCCTTTAACGTCTTCGGGACAATAATGTCTCTTAAAATCGTAAATGTTGTCGTACCAACAGAACTAAGCAAAATATTCTTTTTCATTTCTTCATTCTTTATATTATTCGCACAGAAATAAAAATCCATTTTCTCAACATAAATAGTCCAAGGAACCTTTGAGTCATATTCTTCTAGCCGACCCAGTGAAATAATTTCTTTTTCAACTGCCATTTTTTTCCGGCGTATACTTTTTTTTTTCACAATATTTTTCTTTACAAAATAATATGGGTAAATAATCCCATCTTAGTCGCCACTTTATAATATCGTGTGGGTTCGAATTACTTGCACTGTAATTCCACCAGGGAAACAACCTTTATAGTTCCATCATTTATTTTCACTATAATACAATTGCCGCTCACGCAGCATCCGAAAAACAAAAACATTCTTACATCTCCGATTTTATTTGGCCAACATGCATTGCCTCACAAAACAGATTACGGTATCGTTGCGCCATCTACATTTAGGAAGTGCTACTATTCGAAGATATCACAGAGTGGTTAAGTAGCGCAAACTGAACTGTGTTCAATGGGGGTAGGGACGTTCAAATTTCAAATGATTATAAAAAACGGAAAAATTGGTCGGTTTTCGCTAAAACTATTCTTTATGTCAACATTTCCTTGAAAAAAAATTTTAAACATAAATTTCAAAAAATTCCGTTTAATTTAATTAGATACAAAAAATAACGGTTAAAAATAGTTGTTGGTTACTCTAAAGTTTAAAGCGCCCTCTACAGAATTTTTTGAAATTTAACTTTAAAATTTATTTTCAAGGAAATACTGACATAAAGAATAGTTTTAGTGAAAACCGCAAACGAATCGACCAATTTTTTCGTTTTTAATACTCATTTGAAATTTGAACCTCCCCACACCCATTAAGTTTGCGCTATTTTACCACTCCCAACGATTCAGATTTTCACCTCAAAATTTAAGTTTATGTCTAAGCTTCTAAAAAAATTTTATGAGATGCGAAAAATAACGGTAAAAAATAGTTGTACGTTACTCCAAAGTCTAAAGCGCTCTATCGGCATTTTTTGAATTTTATCTTTATAATTTATTTTCAAGATAATACTGACATAAAGAATAATTTTAGCGAAAATCGCAAATCAATTGATCAATTTTTCCGTTTTTTATAATCATTTGAAATTTGAACCTCCCCCCACAGTTCAGTTTGCGCTACTTAACCACTCCCAACGATTTAGATTTTGAACTCAAAATTTAAGTTTATGTCTAAGCTTCTAAAAAAATTTTAATGAGACGCAAGAAATAACGGTAAAAAATAGTTGTTCGTTACTCCAAAGTCTAAAGCGCCCTCTATAGGCAATTTTTGAAATTTATCTTTATAATTTATTTTCAAGACAATACTGACATAAAGAATAGTTTAATGAAAATCGCGAACGAATCGACCAATTTTTCTGTTTTTTTATAATCATTTGAGTTTTTGGACCCTAAACTTTAATGGCGCCTATCTCCTTTGGAAGAAGTTTAAGACCCTCAGTTTCCCATTTAATATTGTTTGTCCTGATGTGTACTATCACCCCTTAAAGTTTGTACCATGAGTTTAGAAACACCCTGTATATAGATAGATAGATAGATAGACAGACAGACAGATAGATAGATAGATAGATAGCTGCCAATTTGTACGTTTTTTTACCACTAAAAAAATTACTAACCACTAAAATTGGAAATGTTGTCTAATTTAATCATACATATTTAACTATTTTTAACGATTCAATAAGGCAAAATTTTCTATTAGATTTTAGTGGTAAGAAAAAACCGTACAAGCTGGCAGCTATAAATACATTTCCATAAAACCATTAATTAAAAAAAAAGTCGTCAAATAGATATATATCTATTGATGAAAATATTTTTAAAATTTTTTTAACAGTTATTATTTTAAATATTATATACACTTACTTAAAAAAAAAAAAAAAAAAAAAAAAAAAAAACATTGCATAATGCGGAGTTTTGTACAATACGGAATGCACGTGTATTTCTTCGAAAGCATTTCAAAAAAAATATGTACTTATAAAAGTATTTTTATGTGGAATTAAACTATCAGTATTTGAAAGTGCTTTTACAAAAAATATTTTTTATCAGCATAGTGGATAAAAATCTATTTATATTAACATAAACAACGTGAAACCTCAAGCCCAGATATTTATCCTAATTACTAAACTCAAAATAACTGTTTGAAGAATCCAACTTTTTCGTTGATTAATTTTAAGAACTTATGTAACATATTTTGTATTTTATTTTTGCACGTTATTACAGCTGACATTTTTCTATCTGGATGAAAAAAAAAAATCAAACTGGCGGTCGAATCCAGAATTTCTAGGTTAAATTGACAGTTCTGTGCTAATTGAACAACGTAAATGACACCCAAAGGACAAAGTTGATTCAAACAAGCTTATAACAATAGTATCTGGTCTATCAAGTGAGACAGCTCAAAAGAATAAACAGCAGGTAAAGGAATTCCATTAAGCGATGGATACGGTATTTCACAAGTCATATGATGTATGTAGTGTACACTGTTAAAAATTTTGCTCCAGTTTGAACCAAATTTTGGTGCTCAGTAGCTGCCGCCATATGGTGAAAACTCGTACCAACATTTGGAGCTTTCTATTTAGAGCTGGTTCCAATTATTGGAACTGTGCTTCAACAAGAGCTCCAAATATTGATTCAAGATTTCACCATCTTACAGAGCAGCTATTGAGCACCAAAATTTGGTTCAGACTCGGACAAGATTTTTAGCAGTGCATATTTATGCATCCATTATATAACGGATTCCTTTAAACTGCAGTTTACTATGTAGAACTGCCGTACAAGATAACGCTACAGAATAATGAGGACAGTTCGGCAGTAGGGAGCTTTTGACCAAAAAGAAGTGATATTGCCAAAATGTTGTCTCTCTGTATCAACCGGGTTTCTTCTAGGCAACTCAATTGGCAGATTAAGTCTTAGGGTCTTGGTTTGACTGCCGGTCTGGACACATTTACACTAAGTTGTAAAAATCAGAGCCAGTTTAAGTACTTCTGGGGCCCGGGGCTACTGGGAATTCCCCCCCCCCTTACGCTATTGGAAATCTTGAGCCTCCTACCACGAAACTGAATATCACCCCCTCCTCAAATACATACATACACACACTTTTGTTTTGTATTTTTAAAACTAAAATACAAATCTTAGATATTGAATATGTATAATGCTAATGAAATTTTTTGTTATCTTTAATGGTGTTCTTAAATTCGCCTTTTTTCTGCGACCTTTTGACAAAATTTGCGCTTTTCCTGTGATCTTTTCCCGAAATTCGCGTTTTTCCTGCCACCCTTTGACGAAATTGGCGTTTCTTCAAGCGATCCTCTGTAGAAATTTATCCTTTTTCCGCGTCTCTTTGACAAAATTCGCTCTTTTCCGCGATCTTTTGACTAAATTTGTGCTTTTCTCGCGACCTTTTCAAGAAATTCGCGCTTTTTCTCAAAGTTATTTTTCAAAATTCGCATTTTTTCGGCGATCCTTTGATGAAATTCGCGTTTTTTTTAGCGGTTCTTTGTAAAAATTCGTTCTTTTTCCACGATTTTTTGACTAAATTTGCGCTTTTTCCCGCGAACTTTTCAAGAAATTCTCACTTTTTTTGCCACACCTTTGATAAAATTCCCGTTTTTTTTTCGCGATTCTTTCTCAAAATTTGCGTTTTTTGGTGAACTTTTGACGAAATTCGCAATTTTCCAAGGCTCTTTGTCAAAATTCACGTTTTTTCACGATCCTTTGACAAAATTCGCTTTTTCCCGTGATCTTTTGACTTAATGTTTGCTTTTCCCGCGAACTTACCAAGCAATTCGAGCTTTTTCTGCCATTCTTTGACGAAATTCGTGCTTCTTTGTCAAAATCCTCGTTTTTTCACGACCCTTTGATGAAATTCGCGTTTTCTGCGATCCTTTGTCAAAATTAACCTTTTCCCCTGATGCTTTGATAAATTTTGCTCTTTTCCGCGAACTCTTGACTAAATTTTCGCTTTTTCTGCGATCTTTCAAAGAAAATCGCGTTTTTCCTTCCTCCCTTTGATGAAATTCGCGTTTTTTACGATTCTTTGTCAAAATCGTGTTTTTTGGCCATCCTTTGACGAAATTCGCATTTTTCCGCGACCTTGATTAAATTCGTTCTTTTTTGACGAAATTCGCGCTTTTTTACGCAACCTTTTTAATTTCATTTTCATTGCCACTTTTGTTAAACCAGGAAATTTTTGGAAATACAGACAGCAATGACGTCAAATGGCAATTCAAGTTAAATTGAAAAAAAAAAAACGGTGATTTTGCGTAGTTCTTACACCTCTGTAGTTTTTTTTTTTAACGAAACTTTGATACAACTTAAGTCTTTGCTGAGGGCCCCTGACTGGTTTAGGCCCGGGGCTGCAGCCCCCTTAGCTCTCCCCTTAATCCGGCTATGGTAAAAATGTCGACTCGTATGAAGATTTCTACAAATAATAATAATAACAATCATTGAGTATGATTGAAAGTAATAAAGATCATCATAGCAGTGAATTGTGCCGATTTTTGTAAGCCAGTATTTCTGAATAAAAATATTAGTCTTATTTAATCTAAAGCTAATATTTCTTTAACATATACTGGACAATTGCACTTTGAAATATAATAAATAAGATGTACACATTAAAAATACATAAACTTGCTCAATGGTACACATAAACAAGAACTTTTACATGAACTTGTACAAATAAAATTAATATCGATTTTTCGAACTGCTTCTGTAGTCGTCTTCAGGGTAAATATTATGTTGAATTGTATAACAGTTTAAAGACAAAAGCTTCCTGTCGAGTTTAGATCAATCATATGAATGGAAAAATGCAGTGATTACATATTTTTTTTTAAATTAAATAAGCTGAGATAAGACAACCAGATATGAAGGGCAACGAATTACAGTAAAACCCCGATAATTCGGATTAATTGGGAGCAGACCCAATCCGGATTATCGAAAATCCGTATTATCCGGAGAATTAGAAAAAAAATGAAATAAAATCCAACATACTTACAGAAAATCACCTTTATGTTAAAGTTATTGAATATTTACAGGCAGTAAAAGTATTTACTTTATTTAACTCTTCAAAAAATATTTCAGAAAAAAGTGTTTTTTTTTTTTTTTTTTTTTTTTTTTTTTTTTTTTTTTTTTTTTAAATTCGGAATACGACGATAAAACCAGTTAATGCTATGGAAATTAGCCAATCGTTTTTCAAACTTGAAAAAAATGATGGACAAACCTGTCCGGATTATCGGGAGATCCGGATTAACGGGGTCCGAATTTGCGGGGTTCTACTGTACATTCAAACAGGGTCATGATAAAAAAGGAAAAAAATTAGATGTCTCAAACAGGTACAGAGTTAAGACTCTTTTTTTTTTTTGTAATATTAAGCAAGATTTTTGGTATAAGTTATCGTTTCAAGAATTATGTTCTTGTATAATGATTTCGACTGACTCTCTAATAATGCTTTCAGACGGGTTATTACTTTGAACTATGACTTTTGCCTCCACAAAATTAATATAATAGCCTTCGTTATCCAAACAGAAACGAGAAAAAACTATATTCTGTTTAAACTGTTTAACCCCTTCGCGACGGGAGCCTTTTACGAAATTTTTAATGTTTTGTCACCGGTTTTTAAAAACAGAAACTTGTACCTTATGGAATCGAGAGAACGCTCCGATTAAATAAGGCAAAATTTACAGTATAATTTTACTGGTGGATATAATGCAGGATTCTTAAGCCTTTTTGCGGCACGTATACGTGTCGCTAATCCCGAAGGGGTTAATGTATGTGATGCTCCTTGATTCTGTCAGATAATTTCCGTTTTGTCATACCAATGTAGACTTTTTCTTCATTATTTAATTACTTGCTAATATTTCTAGTCTGAAAAATAGTAGTAATTTATATAATTCTCTTTCATATAGGTAAGATGGCTAGCTGATAATGTTGATGGGCAGCACAATTTCTGCTCCATCTCTGCAGATAACAGGGTAATCAATTGGTTACTCGCTAAAGTAAGTTTAAATTGTGTTCAATATTTTTTTCATTGACGCTATTTTTTGATACAAATCGCTTATAAAAGCATAAGGGAAATTTTTTTAATCAATTTCTAATAATAATAATAATACATTTGGATTAATTTTTTCTCAGTGTTACGTAAGAAAGCTAATTAATTACATTCCAGTGTAGACATAGTCTCTAGCTATACAGAATCTGTATCTAACTAAAAGGAATGGCAGTATATACAACAGTTTTCGTTATGTAACCCAGTATCGTAATTCATTTCTGCAACCACCATAAAAGGAACCTTTGGATATAAACTTTATTAATTAATTTCTTGTATCTAGCACAAATCATATATTAATCCCGCTAAGACGCAATTGGAGCTTTTTTTTACATAAAAAAACACTCAGATTTAATCCGCGCAGTAAAATGGTATAAATTTTCGACAGTTATCAGTAGTGATAGAGATGTGCATAAGTGGTTCGATTTGTCACAACTCTAGGTGAATTCCAAGCGTAACAGAGGGGAAATTGAACAAATATTTTACCATTTAAGTACATACTAAATTTTCCAAAGTTTAAAATTTTACAAGACTATGTTAATTTATGGAGCAGTGTTTAGTTAATTAATTATAAACGATGAAAAACTTTAATTATTTAGTGATAAATTAATTAAAATGGTATGTAACAGAGGGGACAAAAAAGCCTTCACATTTTTGACATGCATTACAATTTATATAAAACTCTGTGATTTGGAAATTGCAAAAAAGAAATTAAATGTATTTTTTAAGTAAAGACATATCAAGATAAAACAATTACCTGTCAGATTGTTTAAATTGATGACACATTTTATTAAAATGAAATTAATAGAACGTAACAGAGGGGACATGGAATGTAACAGAGGGGACATCTTACAACTCAGTGATCATATTTTCAATACAATATCATTGTTAAAGGTGACGTTTCGATTATTTAATGTAGAAATTGGTAATACTTGTTTAATTTCAGACATATGAGCCTATGCTACATCTTTATAATTATATTTAAATGTTTCCAGTCCACGAGACCAACTTAAAAATACAACATTGTCAGTTTCATTGTCAATTTCAGTTATTTGGGCAACAAATTTCCCCATCATATTCCTTCCTTGAAATCTAACAATTGCAAAATTGCCAACATTAACATCAGGAGTCAACGAATTGTTATTTTGTGTAGATTTATCCAAACCATCATTGAAGCAAAACTGTACATCTTCTTCAACAGACATAGATGAATAAGAAATGTGATATTTTTGTAGGACTCTCACACAATGAATTCGCCTCAAATTTGGTTTATCTTTTATGTTTGAAACTCTTTCATTAAACGCAGCAATGTCCCTCTCTGCATCATCTTTTGCACAATAAATAATTTCTACTTCATTTCAAATGGTATTTGCACATTCAGCAAATGATTTAGCATCAGATGGCGAAGGAATCCATTTTTCCGACATAATTCCTCGGTACACAGCCATCTTCACAGTACCTCCCACTCCATCAACTGCACCCTTTCCATGACTAGTAGCAAAGTAATGCCAATTCACTTTAAAGGGTGAGAAAGTAACATTGCAAAGAGTGTATTTCTCTTTGAATTGGGATGATGGCCCATCACTAAAAATGTCAATTTCTTTTAACACAAGGGATTCCTTTTTTAATTTATCAAAGAGGATTTCATTGAAAGTGTGGATTGCATATTTGTTATGCTGCATATAGTCACTGGCTATGACATAACTGATAATTTCTTTTTCTTCCAAGAGATCGTCTTTTGGGAGCCAAGCAACAGCAGTAAAACAAAGAACACTGCTTGTGAATCCAATGTTCTGATTGTATCTCATTTTGTGTAACAAAAGTAAAGTTTTCACTAAAATCTACTTGTAACACACACTTGGTTGAATTTTATCTAAGCTGCTTAAACTAATTAGATTGTATTGAAAATTAAACTGTGTTAAAATAATTAGATTCGTTCACAACCATGTGTAACAGAGGGGACATTTAGCTCCGTCTCCTCTGTTACGCATGTATTAAAAAAAATTTTGAATATATTTTCAAAATTATTACATAATTATGATTGCACAAATGATATTTATTGTAAACACTTTTTATTAAATTTAAATCTTTTTTATGTATTGAATAAAAAAAACTTTAAAAAAAATTGTAACAGAGGGGACAAATAAAAACTGTAAATAACTTTATTTTAAAGAAACAAAGAAGAAAGTTGTATATGAAGATTATTACTGTAAAATTATGATTAGGAACCATTTAACTTACTATATAAATGAAAAAATATATAAAATCACTATGTTTTTAATAAATAATTGATCTTTTTAAAAGTCACATTTTTAACATTATAAATCAAAATCATTAAATACCCATTATTTATCATAAAGTTTAAATTAACCATGCACAATTTTCAAAAATAAATATTAAATCTATTAACTGCAATAAATTGCCTTTAAAATAACACCAAATACTTGAAGATAACATGAAGTTGAAAAATTCGCTACTGGTTTCAGTTGGCATGGAATTCGTCTCTATTGTTTTGCTGTTCCCGGACTGATGAGCAATTTTAATATCATTTACGGTAAAAATGGATGTAGGCTATTTATGGATTCATTGAAAAGGAGCCTTAAAATTGTCTTTGATCACGGTATCCAGTATGCATCTGTAACAGTTGGGAAATTGGGGCCTTTAAAAGAAGGCTAAAAAAAAACCTAGTTCTATTTTTCAACAAAATAAAATATGCCAACCTCGGTTGGACCATTTGCGGTTATTTGAAAACTATCTCCATGCTTCTTGGTCAACAAAGTGAATACACAAAATATCCATGCTTCATTGGTGTGTGGGATCGCCAAAATAAGACTCAGCATTGTGTCAAAAAGTGCAGAAAAACAAAGTTTCACATATCAAAGGTGGACAATGGAACAATATTTGCTAATTTAGCCAAAATAATTTTTAAAGTACCTAAAATTCAATTAAAGTTTCGATGATTTTAAAACAATTTTGGCTGATGCACAGCCACTATCATTGAAACAAAATAACGATTTTAGGTTTTTTTAGGATCCAGATTGATGAATAATGACCTCTTCAAAATAACAAGAATATTTATTTCTCCATCTTATTATATGCTAATTAGACAAAAGGAAAAAAATCTTCGATTTGCCAAAAAGATCATTACAAAAACATTTGTGTTTGGATAACTCACTTTATATTGATCATTCGAAAAGCGTTTTGAAAGTAAAAGATCTAAAATTTAGTCAACAGCAATTTGACATTATTTAATGGAATGTAGTTTGGCTCGTAATTAGCTCTGTTTTGTAGCTAACTTTGGTACATTTGTGATTTGTTGTCATATTGTTAAAAACATTTCTAACATTTGACATCAAGCTTGGTTGGGGATCTGATTGCGGATGACTAGGAAGATTTTATTGAACGGGAGCTAGCGATCATCTTTTTTTTAAGAATGTGGTGACCAGAGATTAATTAATTAGATTAATGATTTTAATTTCTGCTGAAGGAGTTTCCAGGCGAAGGTCCATATAAATTTAAAATACAGGGTCAAATTCTCCATTTTGTTTGATTCAAAGTTTATTTGAAAAATGGATCAGCACAGCATTCTCAACGTGCTAGTTTATAAATTAAAAGGTAATACTTCGTATCCCGAATAAGCTTTACAAATCAGAGAATATATACTAATCTCAATAGCATATGACAGACATTAAAATTTATTAAAGATGTCATGAAACGATAAAGATTACCTAGAAAGTTAGACAGATTAATTATTTTTTGACAATTTTAAAAGCAATTTTTCTCCTTTTATGATCATGAACAGTTTTTTCTTTTCTTTTAGACTGAATTGATCCCATCTGAAATCATCAATTTACAACAAGGTGGAGAAGCGCCCATTTCTGATACAAACTTAACTACTCCAAACAGTAAGCATTTAAATTCTGATCACTGTAGTTAAAGTTATTTTTCTAATGCAAAGTTCAGCCGGAATTAGTTTGATCTTGTAAAAATTCTACAGTCTTTCAATACAACATTTACAAAATTTAACCCTTTCAAGAGAGAGTAGTTGTGTTTTTGTATAATGGGGAATTCATATCCGAATTTTAAAAAAATGTATTTGAAAATAAAAAAATGCAATTTTTCATTTTCTCCCACCTAATTTTAAAAATAAAACATAGTTGAAAGTTTCTGGTACAATTCTTGATTAAAATTAAGTGGTGTATAATATATCCCACCGCCCCTGAAGCGGTTAAGAAGTAGCAGAGTTATACTATAATAAACAATTTTTGTGTAGCAATCATTCTGTCAAAAGTGCAACTGCCTCACTCTAATCTGAGACCGAATTTTTGGTCATACTTTTAATAATAATGAAAATATTTAAACAATATCTACAACAAAACTAACTTACTGGGTCGAAATGCAATGAAATCACAAAAGAATAATACACGGCCAGTGCCAACTATATTCCGAAAAAGTACAGACTAATCAACATTAGTTAAATGCTGATGGTGGTCATTTCTAACACACTAAATAAGATAATATTGATTTGTGATAAATATGAGAATCATCGGCATCCGACCAGCGCTAAATTATAAGACCTCGTTTGTTGCTAAATTATGAGAACCCTGGAATATTGTTGACATTACATATGGTGTACCTATTCAATTCCTGCACTAGTAGGATCAGGAGGTATAATTATGATAATTTTGTACATTTTCAACATTGTTATTATTATTATTTTTTTTACTTTTTCTTTTTGGAAAAGTGATATTTTTAGTACATAGGAAGTTACTTTGATCTTTTAAGAATACTTCTTTAGAGTTTAAATTCTCATAGTGTTTTTTTTTTCATTAAGTTAAAAATGTGGTTTTAATCACTCCACTATTATAAAAGTTTGGTGAACACGGGGAAATTATGACCACTATACTTCCCTATACGCATTTGTTTGGGGTAATTGTGAACTCCAGACTGACAAATCCATTTATGATAATTTTGGTAGACTTTGTTTCAAATTGCTATTCGGATATCAAAAATGCTTCAGACTAGTAATAAAGAATATTTAAAATGAAAAACTAGTCGTTGGGGGGCCACCGTAATACTTACCCATCATAATATAAAATATGAAAATAAAACGCGTGTCTATGGCAACTCCAAAATAAAATTTAAACACATAAATAAATAATTTTAACATACAATAATGCTCCATTAATGAATTGCTGATGAGCCAATTTTGACTAATTATATAAAACGCCAAAATACTCGAGTAGTACCGGATTGCGTAAAAGAAACATCCTTATAACTCAAAAAATAATAATCATATTAACTAAAAATTTAATGTGTTGGATTAAGCGAGTCATTTCCAACAAAAATATACCTGTGAATTGAAATTTGAATGAAATACAGGGTCATGAAAAATCGAAGAATTTGGAAAACAGGATTACACATATCTCGACAACTAATAATCCGATAGACCTCGTTTTTTATGAAAAATTTGTGTTATTTTATTGCCTTTTACGTTCAGTCCTTAAAATAAAAAAAATCGAAAATTTTTATATACCTTTCATCAGAACGAATTTTTCGAGAGTCCGGAAAAAATAGTTCCGGATAATCGAGGTTACTGATATTAAATAGGCTTCGTCCCATTCTTACATACTAAGTACATACAAAATTTCAAGTCTCTATCTCAATTTGTTCGGGAGATAGAGTGGTTACAGACAGACAGACAGAAACACAGACGGACGGACGGCAAAATTTTTTTTCTAAAAATATGTTTTCCTGAATCTCTAGTATCTGAAACGTGTAAATCCGTCAAAATTTTATTTTCGATTTTCAAAACGATTGCAAGACTTACCCTATACTACGTATGATGGGTAAGTAATACATCAGGAGGTCAATATCTAAGCATTAAACAAAATTTTAGTGTACACAATTTTCTCCAATATGGAGGTGATCACAATTACCACGCGTGATTCTATTTTACGTGATTTCATTGGAATTTGCAAGCGACAAGTTATGTTATAATGTAACTGACAGGATATAAAACAAATCGAAAATTGACATTAAAAAAAAGAATGATTTTTTTCTGCCATATTCTGTTTATTCCTCTTTAAGGTCTTCGTTTTGAGTTTCTCTCGTGTTGAGAGAAAGAGAAGAGAAGGTTAATTTGTTTTTGAGTGTTCTATTATGTATGCAGTCGACATGCTTTTCGTTCCTTATCTGGGTTGCATGTATTGGATTTCTAGATATGAGAAGTTTTCTGACATAACCTTTAGTTTTGTAATCCATAAAATCAAGAAGTGGGACTAATATTCAACGTTTGTAAATAGAAGAAATAAATTTAGCAACCAGTGTCTAGAATAATCCCTGGGATTATGAGGTGTTGCAAATTTCAGCGTAAAAGATACAGGGGATTGAATGAAAAAAAAAAATCTAACAGAGACACTTTAGTCTATTTTGTTAAAAGCTGGCTTGCACGCCTGAAAATGTGGATCCGAATGCCAAATTTCGATAAGTAAGAAATCTCCCTTCTGACTTTATTGTATCTCGTAATAGTACAAGAGTCGATAGCGCAAAAACCTAAAGTGTCGAGCACAAGAAAAATCTTTATTTTATGGAAGAGTAGAAGCATGGTAATCTAATGATCCATGTCTGCCAGACGTGAAGTGGTGCATAAGCCAAAAATTAATAACACCAGCGGTTGAAATCGTGGGTTTATCGTTGTGTTACATCTTCAATCAAAGTTATAAAAACATGGATAACTGGATTGCAGGAAAACACAATGATAAACCTACGAGTGAACCACTAATGGTGTTAATTTTTAGCTTATGCACCACTTCACTTCCGGTAGACATGGATAATTAGATTTCTGTATTTCTACTCTTCCATTAGATAGAGATTTTTTATCTTTTGGTTCATACTATAGGGTTTTTCGCTGATGGCTCTTGGAGTATGACCTTCCCTGTGAATGAGTGGCCAATGCACAAGGAGTCACATACTCTCTTTCGCTTTTATTTGGACGCGGATGCCCATCTACTAAAAGGCTAATGATAGACAGTAGAATGATGCGAGCCTTCTCTCTCTCTTTTCGGGAGATGTAGATGCTGAATGGACCTTATGCACACAAGCTGAGTTCGAGGCTAAAATTCGTCTGCTGGCGGTATTTACTGGCGGTGTTTAGCATAGCAGTCTATGGCGAGCAAATTATTAATGCTTGTTTTTTAGAAATACCGGAAAAAAATTCTTTGTTGAAGGAGCATATACTTAATATATTGTAATATAAATTCAAAATTGTTGTTCTGCTTGCTAGAAAATCCTTTAAATTTGTAAATTTTCTGTTAAAATGTATCCAGAAAGGCTGAAATCGTCTGCTAGCAATGCTTGCGCCTGCGCATTTCGGCATTCTGGCGGTGCAGTGACTAGAATAACAGGTTAACATACCGCCAGCTCTGGCGTGTGACGTCATGTGCATAAGGTCCATTCCCTGATCATCAAGAGGTGATATAAAGATCAGTTTGTTTCATGTGATGTAATCCTTATGTTACGGCTTCCTTTAACCTTGGCCGATGTGCGCGCCTCCAGGGCGCATTCTGCTGCAATTTTGGTTTTGTCGTTTAGCAACATATGAGAATCATCAGTTCGTTGTTTATCGGTGATCTATGAGGACCTATGGTGCGTTCGCTGGATCCACATTCTTTTCGTTAAAATGTAAATATAAATTGTAAATAATTTTGTATATATAAAGAATTTTAAAATAATAATAGTTGTAGTAATTGAACCAGCGACCAAATGAGTATTTCAAAATGCTTGCACCATTCGACACTTCATTACACCTTACAGTATATGGCGATGCCAACAAAGGAAAGGGAATATATTTAGACAGATCTTTTATACATAAAACACATGTGAAGAATTTAAAAAGCAGTTTTCGGTGATGGAGTTGCTGTATATGAGGCGTAAGAGTGGTGGCATGTTGATCTTAAAGCGGTTAAATGAGCCTAAGATTACTGACTAATTACATTTGATTTTACTCTGTGTGTTTGTATGACTAGATATTAGACCTAGAGGCGGCAGCACAGATAATTACCTCATCGAGTTCACAACTGAAATTCGAGAATTAGTTAAAACTCAATTTGTATATTAAAATGCAATCGGTCTGCTAAGTAATATCTTGGTGGAAAACATCTGTAAACCCGATTTTAGTGGTTGACTCTTTGGTATACCATTGTGTTTTTCTGTTTCCAGTTCTCCATATTATCATATTTTTGGGTGGAAGAAAACACAATGGTAAATCTACCAGTCAGCCACTAAAATCGGGTTTTCAGGTGTTTTTTCCATTTAAATATCACTTGGCAGATTAATATACGTTTTAATATACGAATGGAATTACAGCTAATTCTGGAATTTCTGCCGTGATCTCGATGAGGTAATTTCCCTTCCCGGTCTATATGACGTTAACGAGATGTATAGTATTTAACTTTTAACAGCCCCCTTATCACGTTAGAATTGCATTTCCGACGTTGCATTGCTATTGATTCAGTTGCCTAAGTGTACTTCCTAGTAGTATGTTTCTCTAATTTAAAATCACACTGTATACAGGGCTGCCACGGGCGACTATTTTTTTTTTATTAAAACTGTCACCAGTTTCTCGAAGCAGAAATCCTTAGCAAACGCTTTCGCAACATTTGTAAGAGAAATATTCTTCAAAATTTTTTTTAAGAAAATACTGGTGTGAACAAAATATAAAAATAGTCGCCTGTGGCAGCCCTGTGTATGTGATGTTATTATTGTAAAGTTTCCACAGTTGGATTAAATAACTGAATTTTATTAAACTGAAAGTATTTCTTCCCTCACTTTTCAAAAAGTAATGGAAAATTCCGTTCATTTCAGGTCACGGAACATGCATATCGTTCCACCCTTCTTTGGAAGATTTCTTTCTTGTCGGCACAGAAAGCGGACTCATCTTGAAATGTAGCAACTCATCCATTGCCCATTCGTTCACCGATCATACGAACGCCGTCTATGCCGTTCACTGGAATCCCTATCATCCAAGAGTATTTCTATCGTGCAGTGCAGATTGGACGATCAGAATATGGGATCACACATTAATGTAATTACAGTTATTCATTTCTTTTGAAAATTATATTTAATACAGGGTGTCCCAGAAATGTTCGGACAAACTTTTAGGAGAGGTAGGGGACATCACAAGGGTTCAGATTTGTATAGCAACCCATGGTCGGAAACATTTTCTTTGCGCGGTAGTGATGACACAAAACGCAAGAAGGACAGAACATGACTAAGAAGAGAAAATATCTTTATTATCCTTAGTACAGTAGAAAAGTAAGAAAAAAGAACATGAAAGAAACAATGATCGTCATCAAAGTAGGTATTCGAAATTACGACCCCGGGTCTTGATGCATATAGGCGCATCTCCGGTACATGGAAGACCTAATGTTCTCTAGAATACACCAGGAATGTCCCGAACACCCCCAGCAGCTTCAACGATGCGTTCAGCAAGTTCCTCAAAACTTTACAGTTATCCCAGTATTTTTTCAGCACTAAGAATAATAAACATGTTTTCTCTCCCTGTTCGTATCCTTCCTTTCATGTGCTTTGTGTCGTCACTACTGCGCCAGGAAAATGTTTCCGATCATGGGTTGCTATGTAAATCTGAATCCTAGTGATGACTTCTATACCCTTTTAAAGTTAGTCCGATTATGTTTGGGACACCCTGCATATTTGAACATTGAAAAAAATAGGTTCTCAAAATTAAATAAAAAGTACTCAATTTTAAGTTCTCCACATACTCAAAATAGCTCCGATCGAAATGTACTCAAAATTAAGAAACACATGAATTCGTTTTGGATTCCATGGTTATATTCAAATATCAATCGCTAAGGAAAGCCACTTGAACTTACAAATGAAACCAAAAATCTACTGCCATTTATTTCTTGCTCAAATTTATTATCAATAAATGTTTAGTTGATTATTTATTAAGAAAAATTGCAAAATTATTAACAAAATACCCAAATTGAATTTTTTTTTTATGACAAGAGCATTATTTACCAGAATTTTTAAATTATTTTAAAAAACTGGTCATAATTTTATATTTACATTAATAAGCATCTTTCATGCCCCCAATCCTCCATGTTTTCAAACTTTTGAATGCAGAAGAGTACATCAGTAAACCTACGAGTCAACCGCTCAAATCGGGTTTTTACACTGTTAAAACTAATGGTGACACAATGCAACTTTTAAGGGTGAAAGGCTTGTTTCACTGGTGACAACCCTAAAGGAGACGAAATGGCATCTTTAATTAGGGTGAAAAGATGGCACCCTTAATCCAGAGTGCCCAATAATTAAAAAATATACAAATTGACTTTTGCCTCTCGATGGATTCGAACCCACAACGTCTGATTACAAGCTCAACGCTCTAACCCCTTGGCCATCAAGTTCACCTTCAAAGTCTCCCTGAAATGTTCAAATGTTCTGAAATTGAAAGGTTGCTTTATATAATAAAGATCACCCGAAGTTTGTCGAGTAAAGTTCTAGACAAATTGGGATAGCGTATAGCGGTGATAGTTATCGTAGGAAAAAATTACCGTGTTGATTCACCAGTGATAGCGAGTTGAAGGGCAAGGATACATGTCACAGAGCATGCGCAAATGACTAAGGGGTGAAAAGGTTGCATTGCGCGGCACCCTATTTAGCGTGAAACACCCAACGGCACCCCAAACACATTTTCAAGCCCGCGGGTGTCAAATGGTAACACCTTTTCGCCCCTGGGCGCCAAGTGCAACCGGTTTGTCACCTTTATTTTTAACAGTGTAGGTATTTTCTACCAAGTCGCAAACCGATTGCGTTTTAGTATGCGAATCGAGATTTAACTAATCCTAGATTTTTACCCGTGAACTTGATGAGGTGGTTGTCTGTGCTGCCGCCTCCCAGTCTAGTTTTTTTATGTGGGGTTATCTCATAGATAAAATTTTCCTGAGAAGTTCTGTAAACATCGACGACTTACAAGAAATCATAACTGAAAAAAATCTAGTTAATTATCTCCAACAATGTTGCGAAGTATGTCAAAAATCTTGGTTCGATGTGTTCATGTTTGCATTCAAAATAGTGGCGAACGTTTTTAACATTTGCTGTAAGAAATGATAATGTAAAAAAATTGAATTTAATTATGATTTGCAAAAATAAAATTATCACAAAATTAAGCAACATTGTGCGTCGTAAATGAGTTCGATTGGGCGAGCGAGACAAATTTCCAAACATTAACTTGGCAATAGTTGTACACTCACTAAGATACTTGGTAATTCGTTCTTTTCCAAAATCGTCTCAACCTATCAAATTTTATATCTTGTATGTCGTCACTCTCATACCCAGCGCAACAGTAATGTTTTTTTTTTTTTTTCAATTTTTATTTTATTTTATTTTATTTTTGGCTAGGGTCGGTGGTAATATTAGTTTTTAACGATCTAAAAGGGATTTGATCTATCAACCAGCAATTTTCTTCACAAATACTGAATAACTGAAGTTGAAAGAAATTAAGCTGTAAATTAAGCTTTTGTGGTATTGCCCTACTTCGATCTTGTTTAATGGTGTTTAAATTTGAATTTACTTTATATTAACCAATAGAATTTGTAAGTAATTTTTTCTCCTAATGTAAGTCCTAATGAAACATCTCTTTTTTATAGTGAGTCTGTGTTCACATTTGATTTACTGAATGAAGTAAAAGATGTATCATGGGCTCCCTTTTCTTCGACTCTCTTTGCTGCAGTTACCAATGACGGCAAGGTAAGACCAATTATTTATTTTTCTATATCGACTTTTAATGATCGAATGGTAAAATTATGTGGTTCAGCGGTCCAGTGGAATTTTTTATAATGTTCCTGTATAATTGTCTGAACCCTTTAAATTCAGTTCCGTGTAACTATTGTTATGCATGCCGCATTTGACGTGCAATCTCCAACTTGTTTATTCTCAGATAATTTAAACTCTTTTTGATTATTGAGGGGTTCAAAATAATGAGTCTCTAATGTATTTTCATTAATTTTCATTTTAAAATCAAGTATCTTTTTTAGTTTTGAAGAATTCTTTTCATAAAAAGGCTATTGAAATCAGAGAGTAATACCTGAGGCTTTTCCTAATTTAAGATGTTTAAACCTCAACATTCTTTAGTAAAGAGTTATTAACTATATTGGGATGAAAAGTTTGTGCAGATTATTTTTTCAGCGCTATTTCCCTTTAAAAATAACTGATAAGAAAACAGTATAATTTTATACAAATTACAAATTTAAATATTATTTAAAATATATCAAAAGGTTTAGTGTACTTTAAGTTTTTCAAATTTTTATTTTTATTTTATTTCCTACTGGAAAATAGTTTTTTCTCCTAATACTAACTGTCATTATTGATTCCAAAAATAATGATTCAATGTATTTATACAGGTGCATATATTTGACGTAATGATGAATAAACTGCAGCCTACTTCAACGTATCTGATTTACAGCGCTAAAAAGAATACAAATCTGACTAGTGTCCAGTTTAATCCCACAAAACCAGTCATTATAATTGGAGATGACAGGTATGTTGAAGATTTATTATTAATCGTTGTATATTTCCTTTTCACTTCTTTATAGTCCGGGAGACGGCGGCACAAACAATCACCTCATTGAGTTCACGGATGAAAATCTAGGATTACTTAAATCTCGATTCGCATATTAAAACGCAATCAGTCTGCCAGATCATATCTTGTTGGAAAATAACCTAAAAACCCAACTTTAGTGATTGGCTCGTAGATTTACCATTATGTTTTCCCTCTCTTAATCATCTATGTTTTATACTTTTGGGTGCGAAACTCAGAATGCTAAACCTATGAATCAACCGCTAAAATCGGATTTTTAAATGTTTTCTACCAAAATATGACTTGACAGACCGATTGCGTTTTAATGTTTTTAAATGGAAATTTAACTAACCCTAGATTTTCATCCGTGAACTCGATGAGGTGGTTGTTTGTATTGCCGCCATCCGGTCTATTAGAGATATGACATTATTTAACTTCTTGAGAGCTGAAATTAAAATAGCATTACAAATACACATTCATAGCTTACCTTATGACTTTCAGATAACTTTTTTGGACGCTCTTTAAGATCAAAAAGCTGACTAAAGCGCAATTCTTATCTCTTGTGGTTTTAGCTACCGAGCCTAAATAGCTGTACCTTGCGGAGGCGATACCTTACAGAATAGTCCGTAGGATATCGCCTCCGTATTTTCAACGGAATGCTATCCTTTAGCTGTTCTGGGCCTTCTGGCATCGTATTGTAGGAACATTAACGCGTTCTCGAAACTTTTTTGCCGGTTGGTCGTTGTGGGGTTGTTCATATATTTCCTTGTAATGGTGGTCCGTAATCACATGTTGTATTCGGGTTTAAGGTGTAAGGCAACGAGGAAAAAGTCAGTTCTTGCGACCTGGTTTATTATTTGCATACATAATGGTCTTTTTGAAAATCAGGTCTGCGTTGGCTTGACCTAGAAATTCTAAAACTGTTAGTAGTTGGGCAGCATGTTTGTTGGCAAGTCTTGGGGTCCAAAAGCCACGGAATTTCATTGCTCCGGACTATTTAAGTACCATAACTCAAATTATTTACACCAGGTCGCGACGCTACAAGAATAAGAGGTGATTTAATTGGTTAGAAAAGATCTGGGCACGGTGACATTAGAAAGGTGCAACTACCTAGGTTCATCAACTAAAACCACAAGAATGAGAATCGTGCTTAGGTCAGCTTTTTGATATTCAAGAGCGTACAAAAATGATACCTGAAAGTAAAAAGGTACATTGCCGGAAAATAAAGTTATCAGGAGCAAACTGCTTTTAAGCATTAGAATTAAGGCGGAAAAAAAATTTGATGGGACTTTATGTTTTAAACTCTTGAATTTTTATTTTAAATTAAAGCTTTTTTAAAGAAGGATTAACTTTATACTTTCACGTATATATATATATTATATATTGCAATATAAATTTTTGAAATAAAATGCGATTTCTTAAAAATTATTAATAGTAAATTGTGATCAAATTTTTAATTAAATTATTTTTTTTTATCTCTTTTTCAGGGGCTCAGTTATAAGTTTCAAACTTTCTCCAAATCTAAGATCTTCTTTGAAGGTAAAATATCTTTAAATCAACTTGGAAAATAAATTTAGTTTAATCTATCTTTTCAGTCAATGACTACTGTTTTTTCATTATTTTATAACTAACATATATTTTATTGTATATGTTATATGTGTACTGTATATGTATATTTTACTGTATATGTGAGCAGGATGCCGAAGCTAAAATGTTACAGACTTCGAGGGAAAGTAGGTAACATCTAAACAACTCGGAATCACACATGAACGCCGGATCGGAAACGCCTTCCTGATTCAGTAAATGCATTCAAAATGCTGGATCTACCAAAGTTATGCATTGGCTTGCTGCCAGTAGGCCCACGCCTCGCCCATACTCAGGCAGGGCGATGGAATGGTTCCCAATTTTCTTTTGGCCAGACCGGCAGAATTAGAATAGTTTTTTCAACGGGCCAGGCCAGCAAAAGTATTGATCGAGCCATACGGGCTGATAAAAAAAAAAATGTTAGCGCGGCTGGTCCGTTATAAAATTTTTAACACAAACGATAAAATATGAGCTATTTTCAATGAATATGACATTAACGAGAATAAATAGAAATGTGCGTCACGAGCCGATACTAGTTTGACAACATCAATACAGATATGTAACTTGTACAGTGCAGAGATCGACATCGGGCAGTTAGATTGTATGTAACCCGGGCTTAACATTTTTAGCAGACTCGTGCCAAACCGAGATCAGGCTTGCATTGCTTTTCTACACATAGACAAGCCAGGCCGGAATTAGACTTAATTGTTCTCAAGATGTGTAGGGCTGACAACATGATTTGTAAAGTTATTAATAGCGATAAAGACTCATACTTCTTGGTGTTTCTTAAATTCACTTCTGATCAACGCGAAAGTTTGACACATTTGCTGACTAATTTTTAACTGTAATAGTATAAAATTGACAAGCCTGACTATTAAATTGATTTCGAATCGAATAGCGTTTTTCATTTTTGGTAAATAAGACACTTGTATAACCTTGTTTAGACATAATAGATTCTTGAAAAATGGCTGCAAATTTTTTTTCCCTTCCTGTGCTGTCGCTTCGGAAAATTCCGTTTAAAATGTTAACTTTGACAGTATTTTCTTTAATTGTCTGTTTCAAAAAATGAGTAACGCCATTCAGTTACATAGTTTGTGAATAAAAACACCTGCTTATCTTATGTGTTTACGAAAAAAAAAAATGAATTCCAAAATGTATCAGAAATTTGCTCCTTGGGATTTGGAATCTTTAATAAAATGATATAGAAATATTTTTATAAATCTTTTTTTTTTTTATCATGCAGCTTCAAAAGTTACGATGTTCTTAACTTATTTTTTATTCTAAACTATATTAAATTTTAAAAGAATTTTTATTTGAATGTTGAAAATCCAAGAATTTAATTAATCATTAATGTTGCTAATGTGCATTTCCTGTAAAATATACTGTAAAATCCTTCCAAAAATATGCATGCAGTATTTTTTAAAGAAATCTTAATTATATGATAAAAATCCGAATTTTTCAGAAATTGTTGAAATTCTGACGAGCCAGAACGGGCCGATTTCACTGATTTCTGCACGAGCTGGGCCTAAAAAAATAAAAATATAAACGGGCCGGGTCTGGAAATTCCGGCCCGTGCAGACCTGTATCTCAGCTATCTAATGCAAAAAATAAATAAATAAGTAAGTAAAAGAAAGATAGAACTAAAGAAACATTTTAAAATGTCGAAATACGAACGAGACATCAGAAAAAAAACTTCCTCATAGGTTTAGCATTAGCCCGTGAGTGTCTTCGTCTGCATGGACAGGATCCTTAAGTCGGCACTTACGGGGAAAATAGGGATTTATACAACTCATATAAGAAAAAATATACCGAACTTTTGAGTTTTACAACGAGACGGGTCAGCCCGAACCAGGACCTGGAAATTGCGGCCCATGCAAACCTCTACAGTAGGTTACTTTTTCTCAATTGAAATTTCTTTAATGGCACCACTTTCTTGATAAAATTTTCCACATTTTCGCCTTAATTATATGTTATCAATAAGGCAAATTTTATCATTTCAAAAAAGGGAGCCATGAATTTAAAATAAAAAGTAGCCCACTGGCAACACTGGACCCTGGTATTGCGAAAGTGGTGGTAGTGGATAAGACGTGCAGTGTTCTCAGTGCAAAGTTTCTCGAGACAGTGTTAACTTTTCCAAGTACAGTGACCCTAAGGCCAGGACAACCTAATTTTAATTCCAAACTTACAATCGACAGAAATATTATTTTCTGATACTCCAGAAGAAAAAAGTAATTCATGTCAGGAAAGAAGAAGTATTCAAAGTACTATGTCACTTTCAAAACTCAGTAACTTTCAGTATTTTCTGAAAGATACCAAAAAAAAAAAAAAAAAATGGAAAACGCCATTCGATTATGTATTTCTGACTAAGAACAACTCTGATAATTTCATGCATTTTTGAGCATATAACAATTCAGAAATATATCAGAAAACAGCTACTTTCGGTTTGAGAATAGACTTAATATACAACGTGAAATTTCCTCTAACAAAATTCATTCCTGAATAAGAAAGTTCTTTTAAAATTGAGTGTGTGTATGTTATTTATGAGACCAATTATCTGCACGAGGGATATAGTCCTTAGAGGGAAGTGCCTTCTGTGGGGGTCTTTCTCAGAAAATCTAATCCGTATTTACGCAAGGTTACCAAAGGTTCAAAGAAAACCACGGTAAACTCCGAACGGTTAGGCCGACGAGCGCGCTTGGGTTCGAACCCAGCACATCCAGTCTACCAGATTTGAGAGCACAACCTCCTAGCCACTGGTGGGCTTTAAAGTTGAGATTCTACATAAACATTTTTATGAAAATGCAATAAATTGTAAGATTATCTGACTTGTAATTTATCCAAAAGAAAAGTATTGTAAGAATACAGAAGGTAAGTTGTCGAAGAACTGCAAACGTCGACACAAGGGAGAACTCATTTTTGTCTTTTTTTTAAATTTATTTCATACGTAAACATCACGTAGACGAGCACAACACAAATAACAGAAAATTGAGTAGCATTTTATATCACTTTTCATAACAAAACCTAAACAACGCTTCGCCATCTCATTACACAAAAACTCCGAGCTCCCGCGCTCAACTGAAAAATTGTTCTGTTTTGGAATGTTCTTTTTTTCCTCTTAAGACGAGTAGCGCCATCTATCGTAGGCTTAAGAATTAAGTTCTTTGAAATTAAATTCTTTACAGACTCCTCCCCACCGGGGGAAAACTTTTCCGGGCCTTGTCGAGGAAAAGTTTCTTTTTAAAATATAGTTTGCGTAGCACCAGTTCCAAAAACATTTTTAGTACCTTGAACCGGACTTATTCCCACCGTAAAAAGAAATAAAAAATAATCTATACAAAATAAATTTACAAATTCAAGTGATACCTTTTAAAAAAAAAAATAGTTTACACACATATAATATAACAAATTCAAAATTAACTGTTATACAAATAAACATATATACATATTAGCATTCTAATCAATTAGACTTTTATAGCTCGACTCAAACTATCAGCATTCCTATGTTGTTTTCCCTTTTTATGAACAATTTCATAATTGAAAGACTGTAAAATCAAAGCCCATCTTAAAAGTCTTGGATTAGTTCCGCTGTTCTTTTCTAACCATACTAAAGGGTTATGGTCTGTCTGTATTTGAAATTTTTGATGGCCATCTAAGTAGTATCGTAGTTTTCGCACTGCAAACACAATAGCTGCGCATTCTTTTTCGGTGGTACTAAACTTTCGTTCTCTGTCTGAAAACTTCTCACTCAAGTACATTATAGGATGTTCTTCATTATTTTCATTCAACTGTGATAAGACTACACCAATTCCCAAATTTGAAGCATCACATTGAAGGATGAAAGGTTTTGTAAAGTCTGGACTATATAAGACAGGATTTTCACAGAGTTTAACTTTCAGTTCATCAAATGCCTTTTGACAGTCCTCATTCCAGTCTATAGTTGACTTGCGAATGTTTCCTTTTAATAAATTAGTGAGAGGCGTTGCAATTACAGAAAAGTCCGGGATATAATTTCGATAATATCCAGCTAAACCCAAGAAAGATCGGATTTGAGTTTTAGTAGTAGGAACTGGAAACTCTTTTATGGCTTGAACTTTCAGTTCTCCTGGAGTTCTAAGACCTTGACCCACTAAGTGTCCAAGATATTTGACATAAGCTTGGGCAAATTGACATTTGGATGGTTTAATATGCAGTTTTGCTTCACTCAATCTTTTAAAAACTTCTTCTAGGTGTTTTAAATAATCTTCCCATGCGAGAAAACCGCCACGTCATCCAGATAAGGCACCGCATATTCTTCACAGTTTTTCAGCAATCCGGCCACAAGTCGGCTAAATTCATATGGAGCATTTTTTAAACCAAAAGGGAGGCGCAACGGTATGTACGTCCCAAAATTTGTCACAAAAGCTGCATATCTTTGAGCACGCTTGGTTAACGGTATTTGCCAGTAACCTCTGGTCAGATCTAAAACTGAAATGTACCTGGCTGAAGACACTTTTTCTACTAACTGTTCAGTGTCGGGCAAAGGATAAAATTTTGTTCGAGTCACTTTATTTAAACGGCGATAATCTATGCAGGGTCTTGCTTCTCTACCGGGAACTTCAACTAAAATTAATGGAGAGGCAAAGTCAGATTCACCTGGCTCAATAACTTTCAGTTTCAACATTTTCTCGACTTCAGCCTTTAGAATTTCCGTCTGTCTAGGCGACATTTTATAAGGCCGGGCACAGACTGGGTTTTCTGATTCCAGTTCAATATCATGTTCAACTAAATTTGTGCATCCTTGTTCAGTCGAAAAAGAGTCAGCATATTTTCCAATAAGTTGTCCTTATTCTTCTCGTTGATTTTCATTTAATTTTTTATTTTTTTGGATTTCTTGCCATACTTTTAACAACGCATTGTCTTTATTTTCTTCATCCAATTTAGGAATTTCATCTTCTTCTTCATCATTAGAGGTGGTTTTTGTAGTAAGTAAATTTACGTTTTCCACACATCTTTGATGGTAAGGTTTTAGCATATTTACATGATACACTTGGGACTTCTTCCCTTCTGGATTGTATATAACGTAGTTAGTTTCTGATAATCTCTTTAGTACTCTTCCAGGTCCTATCCAACTAACTGAGAGTTTATTTGGTTTGGATGGGGCCACAATTAAAACTTGATCACCTTCTTTAAACTCTCGTTTTCTGGCTTTGATATCATACCAATATTTTTGTGTTTGTTTCTCCTTTTCCATATTTTCTGCAGCAAGTTCTTGGCATTTCTTTATTCTGTTCATTAAGTCAAATACATAGGATATCACACTATCCTCTTCTATCTCTTGCTCAGTCAAATTTTCATAGAGTAACATCATTGGAGTTCTTAAGTTCTGTCCATGGACTAATTCTGTTGGACTAAATCCAGTACTAGTATGAGTTACAGTTCTTAATGCAAAAAGGGCAGGTGGAAGTACCTTCTCCCAATCAGATCCCGATTCTAAACAAAGTACTCTGAGTATCCGTTTCAAAGTCCTGTGCATTCTTTCAACTGGGTTACTTTGTGGATGATAAACTGAGCTTTGCACAACTCTGACGCCAAATTTCTCTAAGAATTCCGATGTAAATGCACTCATGAATGACTTTCCTTGATCAGTTTGTAGTATACGAGGAAATCCAAGTCTACTGAAAATTTGTAACAAAGCATCAATAACCGTCGTAAAATACAAATTAGGTGTAGGAACTGGATCAGGATATTTCGAAGCTAAGCAAATTACAGTTATTATGTATTTGTTCCCTAATGTACTGATAGGTAAAGGTCCACAAGCATCAACATTTAATTTTGTAAATATTTCTGAAATAACTGGAACAATCTGTAAAGGTGCTTTCTTTTTGTCCTGAGGCTTCCTAACCCGTTGACAGTAATCGCAAGATCGGACATATTCTTCGATATCTTTGAAGCAATTTGGCCAATAAAAGGTCTTAAACAATGCATCTTTAGTTTTAGCCACGCCCAAATGAGATGCAACAGTTTCATGACAAAATTTTTTAAATTGTTCACGAAATTTTTCAGGAACAACTAATAATTTCCTTTCAGTACCATTTTTATCTTTTCTTCTATAGAAAAGCATATCTTTCTCCAAAATAAATTTTCTATCTTTAGTATTTTTCGTTTTGGCATCTTCCATAAGAGGCTTGAGCTCTTTGCTTTTCCTTTGCTCGTCAGAAAATTCCTTCGGAGAAATTTTGATAAGTTCTTGCAATGAGACAGTTTCACAAACTGGTAAAATTGAGCCTTCTTCGTTTTCTATCTTCTTGTCTTCAGATTTATCATTTTTTTTCTCATCCATTTTCTTATCTTCACTCGCTATGTTATTGCTTTCTTTCTCTAAAGTTACATCAGAAAATTCGTGCATTTGAGGTTTCTCCAGAGGAACCTCTGCCTTCAGAATTTTCTTCTGAGCTCTGGTTTGCACAGTATTTATCATGTGCTCTCTCAATGCCTTTTCTTTTTTACAATCTTCGAATAATTCGGCTGTTTTATTTCCCAGCAAATATCTTCATAAATCTACAGAGTCTCTAGAGACAGCAGCTTTAGTTATCACATGTCCCATTTCACAGTCCAATTCAACTTCTGCGAGAAGTAAGCAAAATAAACCATCGTGTAAGGGCACCCGAACCCACACTTTTTCATTCAAATACATATGTGGCTTCACATATTTTTTTGCAATTAAATCTATTGTCGCACCTGTATCTCTCAAAATTTCCATTTGTACACCATTTACTTTCCCCACACTAAGGTAAGGCGTTATTGAAGAATCTTGTTTATTTTCAACATCAACACACTCTAAATAAAAAGGAGTGACTATTAACTCCGGAAGAGTGAATACTCACTCTATCGCAGACTCAAAATATGCCGAACCTCTTTAGAGTGACTATTCACTTTGAGCAAAAGTGGAATCATTGACTCTTTCTAAGAGTGAATACTCACTCCTGGGAAGTGAATATTCACTCTAAACAGGGGTCAATAATCACTATTTCTGAGGAGTGACTATTCACTTTTGCTAAAGGAGTACGTCTTTTCACTCCTAGAAGGAGTGAGTAGTCACTTTTTCATAGGAGTGAATGTTCTTTTTTTTTTTTTCCAATGAATTCTTTTGTTTTTTATTGCAATTATGGGCCCTTTAAAAGAATCGTATCTTTTAGAACTTACAATGAAAATAAATACAAGCTTGGTAAAGATTGGATTAAAATACTTTATTGACAATATTTATTTAATTCATATTATGTAACATTAATTGAATTTTTTAAGGGAAAACGTAATTAAAGTTACATATGAATTAAATTAGATTATTGACAGAATAAACTATTTTATTCCTCTCTTTCTCCTTGTATTTGCTTTTATTGGTAGCCCCATAAATATATGATAGTTTTAAAATGCCCATAAGCGCAAGTTATGAAACAATTTTAAAATCTTAAACAGTCAATATTTTTTTTTCAGATACCCATTAAGTTTTACATATTATTTAAATAAATCCATAATGCACGTTATCTATGTTTTTTTACATGTAATTAAAATCTTATTGCTGAAAAATATATATTAATACAACCCGTATTTATAAAACATAAGTCATATTTAATTTCAATTTTTTATTCCCGTATATAAAGTAGATATGCATGTAATGGACACCCTTAAGGCATCTGACACTGCCGGCGAAGACACTCACGAGCTAATGCTAATCCTAATATCTCGTTTGCATTTCGACATTTTATTTATTTATATACTTATAATGCATTGAATAGCTGAAGTTCGTCTCTATATCGCATCTTTTTTACTTTTTCGATTTCGGTCGCAGATAATTTTAATAAAGTTTCTTTCACTTTCAAAACCGGTACCAAAAATGAAAGCGTTTTTCTAAAAAGTATCTGCTGCCAAAATTGAAAAAGTAAAAGTAAACAAATATTTAAGACAGAAAATATGTTTTTAATGACTTCTGTAACTTAAGTGTTTTTATTTAAATGGTGAACGATTAAGCCCTATAAGTCCCTCTTTGACTGTGCCCTTAAATAATATTATCGGCTTCATGAGTAGTTTGATTGCCAGATTATAAAATAGACAAAACATCGATTCATTTTAAATAATAATAATAATAATAATAAAATGAAAAAAATATTAAAATTTTATTAATCACATTAATATAACAATTTATAAAAGTTTTGGTGCCATTACATTTTGATATGTGTAATTTAAAAATAATATTTGATTATTTAAGTTTTCTTTTAAGTCAATATATTGTATGCACTATAAACATTCCTCAAAATTGCATTTTTAGCAATTCATATATGAGATGTACATTACTGGAAAATAACTATTTATAAACTAAATATAATAACTAACTTTATAAATATTAAACTTTAAAATTGAAACATTATTTTCCACTTCCTGATTGCTAATTAAGAATATCAACAATAGTGCAAAATTATAAAATATGCAAGGGGGGAGTTACGAAAAAAAATACTAAAAGCTACATTTTTATTGGTTATATTTTTATAAACCGAAAATATTCAGGGGCGTTTATTACTAGCTTTGAAAAACATTTGTAATATAAAAAGCAGTTATTTATCTCTTTAAAAATATTTCGTTTTATATAAGTCACACTACGAACTTTTAAAATTAATGAAGCAGTTTCAATAAATATCGGACATAAAAAAAGCACTTTGTTTCAATACTTAAATATCATGTTTTATTTTTAAATGTCTAGAAATACATACATCACAAACAAAAGTTTACAACAGATATAAATTTTATAACGGAATAAAATTTATTGTTAGATTCAACAATTTCTCAAAAATATTGCCATAAGAGAAATTCCTATTCGAATTATACATTTAACTTCAAAAAGAAAAAAAAAGTAAGTACTTTAAGATAAGACTGAGTCTGAATAATAAAATCACGTAATTGCTAATGATGTTTATATTGTATGACTTGTGTCAGCATTTTTTTTCCTGAGGAGATAGAATGGCTGACACATAGCAAATGATTTTCTGCATAGCGTGAAACTGAACTGAATATTCACGAACTTTTGGGAACAAAAATTGAAATTAAACATAACTTACCTTGATAAATAATATCCTTTTTTTCATAAATGATAATCCCTCGTTTGGTGATTAATATCCATGTACTGTTCCCTCTCTGTTATTGAGTATTAATGAAGTATTATATCTTTCTACTGATTTTTTTTTCATTGTGATTCCAGAAGAAGAGATTAATCTAATATTTGGATTATTTCATAGCATACATATCGAAACATATCATTCAAAGATCGAAAATTAAAATACGTTTGAATATTATTAATAAAATGAAATGAACGGAGATCCACATATGTGGAACCGAGGAAACGAAAGATTAATTTTAAAATGGCGGGAACGTTTTTCTTATCAGTAAAGGAAGTGCAGGACATTTCTGATTGGCTGATGAGTCACTATTGTTGGCGGAGTGAGTATTCACTCTTCGAAAGAGTTAACAGCTGACTCTTAAAAAAGAGTGCGTTTTAAAACCAAATAAGCCTAATTTTTCAGGTTATATTATGAAAGGGAGTTTTTGAAAATGAAAAATTGACATATTTTGGTGTTTTTCATTATTTTACTCCATATATTGGATCTAAGTTTAACGCATTTTTTTTTTAAAGTTTATAATGCCGGGCTTTCACTCTCGTTGGTGGAGTGAGATATTTCACTCTCTACAACGGGGTGACATACTTCACTCTCGACACCGGAGTGACATTTTTCACTCCTTTCTAGAGAGTGGGAAATTCCACTCTTTAAGGAGTGTATTTTTATAAATTGCACTCTAAAAAGAGTGAAAATGTCTGTCACTCTCACAAAGAGTGAGCATTTCACTCCTTCCAGTTTTAGAGTGCATGTGAAATCACTTCGGTGGATTTCTTAATTTTATCACATTGAGGACGAAGATGATTGCTCGATTCGCACTCGAAACAACGTAACGTTTTCCTCTTCTCGAATTCTCTCTCTCTATGATTTCCTAAAACGATTCTGATTTAATATGCATTTTTGGCTTATTATCTTTACCTTCTTTTCTGGAGTCAAAGTTATTTGAACTTTTAAACTGGGGTCGAAAATTAGACAAATTCTTTTTAGGAAGTTCTTTCTTAAACTTTCTTTGATACTTTCATAGTCATCTAATTTTTTTGCCAAATCTAAAGGGGTCATAAAATTTAACCAGTTATCTAGGAAATGTTCTTTTGTTTCCGCAGGCACTCGAAACTTTAATTGTTCTGTAATAATTAGATCTTTAAGTTGATCAAAACTGTCAACACATAACTCCTTAATTCAAGCGGTAAAATAACTAGTGAGTTCTTGCGCGTAGTTCCTCCAAGATTTGTCGGGTGTTTTATGATGACGATAAAAACATTGTTTCAGTTTCTCGCTATTCAACTTGTATCTTTCTAATATAAGACTTTTAACGAAATCATAGTTAATCGCGTCTTCGGGTGATTCCCTGGCTAACATATTTGTGACTTCTGTGGGTAAAACAGCTAACAAATATGCAACCCAATCAGTTTTCGACACTTTAGCTATCTCTGCTCTTCGCTCAAAATTAATCAAAAACAGACCCATCTCATCAGATTTTTCGTCGAATTTCGGAACAATTTGCGCCAACTGTATCTTTGGTCCGAATTCCATCTTTTTCTCTGACAAATTGTTCTGTTCAAGAGTTCTTTGTTCTAATTTCTTTAATTCTGGTTCATGTTCACGAGCTTCTTTAGCCAAACGCTCTTGCCTTTCTTCTTCACGTATTTTTTCTTCCCTTTCTTCTTGACGTTTTTTTCTTCCCTTTCTTCTTGACGTATTTTTTCTTCTTTTTCTTCCTGTCGTATTTCTTCTTCCCTCGCTTCTCTCTTTTTCCTATCCTCAATTACGGTATTTAATATTCCTTTAACAAAATCTTCATCATAATCGTCTATTCCTAGAATAGCTTTCTTCAGATCCGCGATTTTTAAATTCCCTACATCCTTAATGCCAAGCTCACTAGCTACCAATTGTAAGTCCTCCCTCTTTGATCCCTTTGTTAAATAAGACATCTTCGTTGTAGCGAAATCGAAACAAAATCAGAATGCTGATTTTTTTAAATTTATATAACTCCCGATTTTCCCTTACTTAAAACTAACAACAATATTTCAAGCAAGTAACAAATTTAATTAATAATTCAATTCTAAAACATACTTCTATTAAATCCCCTACTTAGATCTATTATTTCAATCAAATTGAAATCCCAATCACATACGAAAAAATGACCAATATACAATAACACAATATACCAATTTACTAAAATTCTTAGCAAATTAAACACAATGCAAAATTTTTAAAACAAATTAAATAAGCATATGTAATACCATAAAAATACAATTAAGATAGATATATTTTTTCGAAATTCACAGTTGTATTTCATGTGTAACAGACAAAATTATTTTTAATCAATATATTACGCAATGAAAATTAAACCAAACAGCATTACGTAAACACCAGAATTTTTCTTAATTCTCAACGTTTTATGCAAATGTAACAAATTATTTGCAAAAATAAGAAATATATATTAAATAATTCTTATAACAATTATATTCTTTACATGAAAAGAATAAACTTTAAAATATTCAACTCAATTTTCTTTTTCAAACGATAATAAATCTTTTATCTAGATATTTTAAAAAGTTTTTATTGTTTTATAAAAACCTAACAAAGAAATCAGAATTATTCTTTTTCTCGATCAAAACTTTTATTTTGTCATACTTCTTCATTCAAAAAATAACAAAACAAAAATATCACTGCATTTATTTCCGAATTAGGAAACGAAAGACAAAAAAATAATTTATTCTACTTTTAGAATAAACTAAATAACCAAACACAGAAAGAACCTTTCTTCTGTAAATTAGCATTCATCCAATAATCGAAATAGTGTAATGACAACCTTTATTTTTCGAAGTCATTCCGTTCTTGGAATAAAATTTATACCATTTTCACAAATAAAATCAATTTGATTCAAAAGAATTTTACCATCATAATTCTTACTAAAAATTAAATATAACTGTATTACTTTCTTTTTTTTATTTCTTTATTTAAGAAATACTTTTTCTTTACTTAAGAACAATTATCAATATTCTAAAATATCATAGCATACGAATTCGAAAGTAACACTTTGTAGCAAGAAATAAAATAATAACAAAAGTAATTTTATACTCTCTTTTTACTATTTGATGGGAATAAGCCAATATAATACTCTTAGTGCTTGAGTTTTTACTCCAATTAATTCGCACTTTTACTAAAGATTGTAATTTACGAAAGTAAAACAAAAATTTATTAATCCTGATTAAAAAATTTAATCGATAATAAATATTTCAAGGCACTATAAATAAAAGAAATTGGAACTAGTTTTAGCTTACTTGCTTTGTTCCACCAAGATTCATATCCCACAAGCTGCCAACCAAACTTCAGGTATGTAAGAACACAGAAGGTAAGCTGTCGAAGAACTGCAGACGTCGACACAAGGGAGAACTCATTTTTGTCTTTTTTTTAAATTTATTTCATACGTAAACATCACGTAGACGAGCACAACACAAATAACAGAAAATTGAGTAGCATTTTATATCACTTTTCATAACAAAACCTAAACAACGCTTCGCCATCTCACTACACAAAAACTCCGAACTCCCGCGCTCAACTGAAAAATTGTTCTGTTTTGGAATGTTCTTTTTTTCCTCTTAGGACGAGTAGCGCCATCTATCGTAGGCTTAAGAATTAAGTTCTTTGAAATTAAGTTCTTTACAGTATATAAGCGATTAAAAATAATCCTACAATTGTGTTATACCGGTTGATTCAAAACGGATATCTGGTTGACTGTCTCTTAAATACAGCATAAAGGATGACAAAAGAAAAAAAATCGGCAAGAAACAATAAAAATCTCTGAAAAATCACGCAAAATCGCATTGAATTACATATTATTAAACCTCAAAAATCGCAAAAGACAAAATTTACTGTATTACAATATCAGTTTGAAAAAGAACTCCTTTTCCGAATATCAAAACATCTATGTGGAATTAAAAAATATCTGTGAAAAATCGCATTAAAAATCCCTAAATATTCAAAAACTGCAAGAGCCAAAATTTAATATAACGAGGTAAAATAATGTAATCAAAATTCTTTCATGAATTATAAAAAATAGACACGAAACTGCTATAAATCTCTAAAATTTGCGCTGATCATGGCATTAAAATTCTGTAAAATTAAAAAATCGTAAATGGCAAAATTAAATTAGAGTAAAAGTTTAAAACGAATTTATTTATACTCTTATTCCCTTATATCGGCAATAGACTGAGCTGATTTTTAGTTGCTCTCTAAAAATAGCTGAATGATAAGGATATGTTGGTGCTTCATGTGACAGCCGATTATCTGCACTAGGGATATAGATCCGAATAAGGATGCCCTCCGTAGGGAATCTATCTAGGGGATCCTAACTTGTATTTACGTAAGGTTTGAAGAAAACCTCTCAAAACAACAAACGATTAGAACAACTAGCGCAATTGTGTTCGAACCCAGAACCTCCTGTCTACCAGTTTCGAGAACAGAACCTCTCAGTCACTTGTAAGACTTGAATAAAAAGGGATTTTCCACAAATTATCAATTTTAATTTTAATTATTATTATTGTTTTTTAATTGGTGATTTTGTTCTTTTTGGAGAAATCTACTTCATTCAATACTAACTCCTTTACTGAAAAAGGTCAGTTAATAAAACATGATAAGTTGTGGAAAATCCTTTTTTTTTTTTTTTTTTTTTTGCTTTTAGATAGCAACTAAAAATCAGATCACTCTATCGTCGATATCTTTCTGAACTTTCACAATATTTGACCGGCTTTTTTTTTCCCATGAGTTGTTTGCTTTATAGAGTTGACGATCAATTCATGAGGATCTTTTTATAGAGCGCGCATGCGCGATAAAAAAATATTTCATACAACTTCTCATATATTTAATGCATTTCTATTCCTATAGCACTGCATTATTTCTACTACATTTTATCAAATTTTCTGAAAGTGTCGTTAAATTTGGCAAAAAAAAGCTGCATGATGTAAAATTATCTCTTGCCGCGAAGCGGTGAGCCTTCATTTCGATGATAGAGGCTCTGAAGAGCCTAGAATGTGCAGTCCGGAACGGATTGGTTCCCCCCATGTAACGCCGCCACCGGATGTTTTTGGGAACGTACATGGGTAGTATCTATGGACGTGCACTACCCAACGCACGTCACATGTCTTGCGCCCCAGAGTTTAGAGTCCGGCCGAAGCGCCAGGAACCCTACCCAGGTCAAGGAACCGAGCAGTCCTTTCTCTTGGTTCCCCCTGTTCACCCCCCACGACCCAGCGAAAACCGGACACCTATAAAAACGTCGGGTTCACGAGCCACTGCCGGGGTCCCCAATAGCGAGTTGTTTTATGGATTTTATCTAACTTAAGATCTATTACTATGACAGTAAAGACATTTTTAAAGAGAAACCACTAGAAAGGCAGTTGCTTCTAGTTGGATCCCAGATAGACGAGGAAAATCTCTCCTGGTGGCTTAGTCACCATCTAGCTAGGAGATATGCACACTAGGGTGGGCCGAAAAAAACTTTTTTCGATTTTCGATTATGGCGGGTGCGGAAAAGTGGCCACTGGTGGCACTCAGTTCATACAAAAAATTTGAGATTTTTTGGACATTTCTTTACCCTGCCGCAAACGGCTTGAAATTTTGAAAAAATGCTCATTTTTGAACTTTTTCGAAAAAAATTAAAAAATGTTAAATTAAATTTATTTTGGTTGTATTTACTTGAAAAGGCATATTTAATGTATCAAATGTTTAAATAAGATCTGATCATGCATTATTTAATATCTATGTGTATTATAACTTAGGCTATTTTTATAGCTTTTTCCCGTATAGTAGGCAAAAGTTGCATTTGTTTGAATCGATCGTTAGTTTCTATATTATTTATGTCCCTTGGTCTTTTTTATATTTTTTCTATGTGTCAAACGTCATATATTTGGGGAACAGACAGTAGTATACTTCAAAAACAAATCTAGAAGGTGAGAAAGTGGTGAAGCAGGACTCTAAGCGAGCGCAATGACTCGTCGTAATACTCAGGGAGTGAAGGAAGAAATAGTTGAGAGCCAAAATGCGATAAAGGATTCTTATTATTTATCCTTGCTCAGTTACCTGCGACATTTGTTCAGTGTTAACGTGAAACCCTTTTGTAGTGATATACAGTGCTTTTTGGGTCGTTTAATTTGCCATTATAGTGTTTTGTGCGTTTAATTACGACGAGCTTAGAAATGGCTAGTATAAAGGGCCATGACAATGCAAAGACACGCGATAGCGTGAAAAGTAACTTTTTGGGGGCATCATGCATATTGAAAGAATTGCAATTGCCAACGTATGCTGATAATCATGCGCCATTACTACTGGTTGCTTCACCATGTTGAAGTTGTGACAGCAGAGAATACGCGTCTCGTCATCGATAAAAACAAAGTCAGAAGAGAGAAAAAAAAAACTTGGAAATAAGATACAGGCAGAAGAAGTTACTGAAAGAAGGAAAATTAAAAGCATACTTTTTAATGGTAGAAAGGATAAAAGTATATTCAGAGGGGAAAAAAGAACAAGCGGCACCGTCGAAGGAAAGGCGAGGAACACATCACCGTGTTGTTTGAACCTGGTTAGGAATACTCGGGTCACTTGATACTTCGTTCCGGTCACGGAAAAGAAATAGCAAAATCATAATACACTCTTCCAAGTCACCACAAGTTAGACTTTTCTGAACTGACGAGGTATCAAGGTAACGGAACGAGGTATCAAGTGACACAAGTATTCCTAACCAGGTTCAAACAACATGGTGATATGTTCCTCGCCTTTTTCTCGACGGTGCCGCTTGTTATTTTTCTTTCTCTTAATATACTTTTATCTACCATAAAAAAATATGCTTTTAATTTTCCTTCTTTCAATAACTTCTTCTGCCTGTATCTTCTTTCCGAGTTTCTATTTCTCTCTTCTGACTTTGTTTTTATCGATGACGAGATTCGTATCCTCTGCTGTTAGAACTTCTACATGGCGAAGCAACCAGTAGTAGTGGTGCATGATTATCAGCATAAGTTAGCAATTGCAATTCTTTCAATATGCATGATGTCCCCAAAAAGTTACTTTTCACGCTATCGAGTGTCTTTGCATTGTCATGGCCCTTTATACTAGCCATTTCTAAGCTCGTTGTAATAAAACGCACAAAACACTAAAATTGCACATTAAACGACCCAAAAAGCACTGTATATCACAATAAAAGGGTTTCACGTTAACACTGAACAAATGTCGCAGGTAACTGAGCAAGGATAAATAATAAGAATCCTTTATCGCATTTTGGCTCTCAACTATTTCGTCCTTTATTCCATGAGTATTACGACGAGTCATTGCGCTCGCTTAGAGTCCTGCTTCACCACTTTCTCACCTTCCAGATTTGTTTTTGAAGTAGACTGCTGTCTGTTTCTCAAATATATGACGTTTGACACATAGAAAAAATATAAAGAAGACCAAGGGACATAAAAAATATAGAAACTAACGATCGATTCAAACAAATACAACTTTTGCCTGCTATACGTGAAAAAGCTATAAAAATAGCCTAAGTTATAATACACATAGATATTAAATAATGCATGATCAGATCTTATTTAATCATTTGGTATATTAAATATGCCTTTTCAAGTAAATACAATAAAAAAAAAATAATTTAACATTTTTTAATTTTTTTCGAAAAAAGTTCAAAAATGAGCATTTTTGTAAAACTTCAAACCGTTTGCGGCAGGGTAAGGAATTGTCCAAAAAATCTCAAATTTCTTGTATGAACTGAGTGCCACAAGTGGCCACTTTTCCGCACCCGCCATAATTGAAAATCGAAAAAAAGTTTTTTTCGGCCCACCCTAATGCACACTCGTCTTCGGACCTACCGACTTATGGACACTCCTTAAGGTGCACTATCTACGTATACCACCTGGGAGTTCAAACAAGGAGTCTCTGGTTGAGCCCTTAGAGCTGAGGAAAGACTCTTCTTAACACCGTCAGACACCGTCCCACTTGGGTCGAAGCCTCCTTTCCACAGTGTACAGACTTACGAACAATCCTTAGGTTGTACCAGATACGTTCCACCACTTGCGGTCGAGTCTCTAGCTAATATGAATCGCTAGTGGAACACGAAGAGCTAAGGAAAGACTCTTCTGGCGATATAGATATCACCTCGCTTGTTTGTTTGTTTTTCACCCACGCTCTCCCCCACACCTGCTAGCCCAGAGGATCCGAGGTTGTGGACTAGGCGCCGGTCGCGACCCCAGGTGGGTCCCAAAACCTCCACCTAGACGGCATAGACATCGAGTCGCTAAGGAGAACTCTACATGATATAAACGAACAAATCGCTATATTCTCATCAATATCGTGCTATTCTTACAATAATTAATAAATATATTGTACAACATTCACTTATTTCTTTTCTGTAGCGATAGATCATTTCGTATATTTTATTCTATAGGATGATTTCAAATTTTTTTTTCTTTGATTTTTTTTTTTTCATTTTTAATAGACTAGGAGGTGGCAGCATAGGTAATCACTTCATCGAGTTCAGGATGAAAATCTATGATTACTTGAATCTTGATTCGCATATTAAAATCCAATTGGCCTGCCAAGTCATATATTGATGGAAAACCTCGAAAAACCCGATTTTAGTGGTTGACTCATAGGTTTATCATTATGTTTTCCTGCATGTTTACATACTTTGGGTATTCCAATTAAATAAGGTAAATTTTACAAGTGGGGATTAACTGGAATTTTTTTAGAACTTATTGCTGCACATGTATAGGTTGCTTGCCCCCAGGGGGTTAAAAAGAAAAGTATAAGTATCAGGCCAGGCTTTGGACTATTCCTATACACATTTTTTGATTTCTGCAAGCAGTAGATTTTGATAGCCCTCTCAGAAAAATATACGGCAAACAACTTTTTTTTATTTGTAGTAGTTGTAGTAAGGATTTTTTGCCTGGTTTGAAAGAGAGGGGTAGAGATTAATGGGATTTTACGGTACCTTGAGATGTATAATAAGTTAAAGATATTCAGATTTTGAATTAAAATATAAAGCATGTTCCTCAATAAAATATGGAAAAAAAACTGGAAATTTTTATAAAATGAAAGTTGTTACTAAGTTTCGGATCGTTTAGAGTTCGGGTTTTTAAAGCGTTACGGATATTGCGACGCCGGATCCTATACTGTATTGTTTCACGCATGTACAGATTAAAATTATTTAATGTACTCACGTTTCATAAAATAGCAAATATATTTCAATTCCAATTGCACTATATTTTGTCAATTTTTCTGAAACTGGCGTTAAATTTGCTCTAATGCACTGTATGATATAAGCTGAAAACATAATACAAAAAGATTTTTAAATTAAAAAAAATCTCTATATTTTTATGAATATACATGCTATTCTTACAGAAATCAGTGGGCATGTAGTACAATATTCGGATATTTGTATTCTTCAGTTACAGATTATTTTGTGCATTTCGATGTACAGGGTGATAAATACATAAATTTGACATAAAAGGTATGTCAAAAATCAAGAGCTTAAACGCTCTTCTATTGCTCAACATTGTTAGTCTTCACAACATAAGTTTAACTTTTCTTCAGACACCATCATCCAAAAGTGCCCCTCCATTCTTGATCTTATTTTTTGGGAAGCTTATCACATCATTAAAAATTCTCAGTCCTTAGTCAATGACTTATCAAGTACTCCTTATTTTTCTAGCATTTGGAAATCTCTTATTTAAAGCTTTTCTTTTCCTTCGCTTTTCAGTTTTTGTTTTGTTTGTTCTCCAGTAGATGTCGCTACTTGTCCATCCAGTTGTTCAGGCTACTCTCTTCTCATTGGTTGCTTTTCTTTAGGCGGGATCGTTTCCGTAGCGGGTATATAAGCCTGCGTCCCTCTGTCTCTTTGCTCAGTTTTGCTTTTTCTAGCTCGCTGAGTTTTGCACTGATGAAGAATCTCCATAGTGATTCGAAACGGCTGTTTGCTACCTTTTCATACTTTATTTGTGCATTTATAATCGTTGGTTTTGTATCTTTAAACATATAGTGTGTATATATACTCTTTTTAGGGAAGGGGATAAAAATCCTTGTCAAGAAATTAGGCATGACTTTTACGATAAACATTAAATGCTTATTTTAAAAAAAGTGTTTTAAAAAACTATTTTTATTTTTATGTTTAATAACTTTTGTCTTTCAGGCATTCGAAACTATGGAACCAGCAAAATTTGCGGATGCTGAAAGAGATAAATTGGAAAAGATTTTGAAGCTGTCTCGAAATCCAGAAAATGTTGAGATATTGAAATGTTGAGCACCACAATTCAAATGCAACTTTTTCTCTGACATATTTTAGTTCAACGTTTTAAAAAATGCATATTTAAATAATAATAATAATAATAATTTTCAACTAGCAAAAGTAGCCTTTCTATCCCAATGAATTAGAGCTGAAAAATAATTTCCTTCAATAATTTAGTCATTACAGGAAATATTTTTAAAAATTAAGCCAGTAAAACTTTTAGAACGACTCTTGTTCAAAGCTTTTTATCATTTTTCACTTTCACATCCGGCTGATGAAGCAGACTTTCAATTATGTGACGCTGATGGAAATACTTCATGGCGACATTCAAAAGTAAAAAAGATATGATAAAATATATTTGTATCATCCACACATTTAGAAAGTGTTTCTAATTTGTAAAGTTTGATAATTTACGATGCATACTGAAATGGCAAATTTTAATAAAAAGAAACAACGTCTGAATTATTCATTTAAAAGTATACTTTATTCAATATTCATATTTGGAGTCAGAAATACACTAGAAATTTTTAAAAATATATCTTCTCTTTATTTAATAGCTGACTAACACTTTTGAAATGTATAACATAAGATCATTATTCAAAATTAGAACAGAAATCTAAAACTTAAGAACTGCAAGCAAAAAGATCGTAACGCTACTGTAGACCCAAACTGCCAGAGAGATACTTAAACCACTTCCAAAGTGCATAAATGGCGGTCTTTTACATCCCATTAAACTAAAAGCTGTAAAAAATGTACAACAAAACCTCAATTTAGAAAAAAGTATGCGAAAATTGCTGCCCCCTCCCCTCCCCCCCCCCAAAAAAAAAAAACAGCAATGCTAAAAATAATTAAAATATTTCCTCAAATTAAAGTTTCAGAAAAGTTTTAAAAAAAATAATCCCTCCCCCCTCCTTCATCCAGTGCTCATATGAATTTTAAAGTTATGCCTAGATTGCTGACCAAAAGATTAAAAATCAAAAATGAATTACAAATCATTAAAAATTCCAAAGTATCTTACAGCATAAATATCAAAATAATAATAAAACATTCTTTTTTTTTTTTTTCAAAATTCTAGTTTTTAGTGAATTAATGTCAAATCTTATCTATATTACCAGTATCAGTTTTGATAAGTCTTAATTCTTTTCTTTTATTGATTTAAAAAAAAAACTATTATTAAATTTATCTGTTTAATTCTTCTAATAAAAATCTGTATAATTGAAATGTGTCTTTTTTTTTTTTTTTTTTTTTTTTTTTTTTTTTTTGGGGGGGGGGGGGAGGCGGGGGTTTGCTACTCCTTTTAAGAAATTTAAGGGGAAAAAACAGAAAACTACATCATATTAAAACTGTACTTGAAATTATTTTGTTATGGCCAACATTCATGTGATGATTATGTATCATCACTATCATGTATAATATTATCGCAAGTTAAAATTATGTTCATGTATCCTCGTGGCTCTCAAATTGAATATAAAATTATGTTCACGTATCCTTACGGTTCTACTTAATTATTCATGGCTAAAATCTTCAGATGTTTGTTACAAAAAATTTTACCTGTCCAAAAATATTTTATTTAAAACACACATATCGAATAATGTTTTCATCAAGTTTCTGAAAAATTCATATTACTATAAGTTAAACTATATTTCACCTAATATTGTGAACATATTTTTAAATTTCAGATTTGAGGATTTCACAACCATGACTGCCTTTGATAATAATTTTTTAAAAATCTGCGAGTATGGTACAACAAGTTTTCTTTGAATTGGTTGATTTCAAGTGAAATGATCCCAATACAATTAACCACTGCTAATTCAGAACCGTGGCTGTTTAACCCTTTGAGGACGAAGCGACCCAATCCCCGTATTACCAATATACCGTACCCAATACAGTACAGCTGACCGTATACGTGCCCGCAAATAGGCTTAGGAATCTGTGTTTATCCCCACCAGTAAAATTTTACTGTAAAATTTGCCTTATTTAATCGGAGCATTTTCTTGATTTATAAAGCACACAATTTTTTTGTATTTAAAAACCGGTGACAAAACATTAAAAATTTCGTAAAAGGCTCCCGTGCCGAAGGGGTTAAGACGAACTAGGAAACGTTCCCAGATGTAAGTTGTGAATTTGGACGAGTGTGGTATCAAAAGAAAGATCTCGTCATGTATGTTAAAAAGAGGTGCATTTCGCCAGCCCCCCCACCAACTCAAATTTTTTCGACAATAATACCAATCGTTTATACTTCGTTTGTACCCGTTTGTACCAGCAATCTTTTCGTTTGTACCTCATTTGTACTAGAGTAATATAAAATTTTTAGTGGGGGGGCTGGAGAAACGGCCAGCCCCCCCACCTCAACATTTAAAAAAATGAATAGTGCCAATCGTTTGTACCTCGTTTGTACCCGTTTGTACCAGCAATTTTTTCGTTTGTACCTCATTTGTACTAGAGTAATAAAGAGTTTTTTGTGGGGGGGCTGGAGAAATGCCAGCGCCCCCCCACCTCAACAGTTAAAAAATGAATAGTGCCATTCGTTTATACCTCGTTTGTACCCGTTTGTGGCAGCAATCTTTTCGTTTGTACCTCATTTGTACTAGAGTAATAAAGAGTTTTTAGTGGGGGGGAGAAATGCCAGCCCCCCCCCCACCTCAACATTTAAAAAAATGAATAGTGCCAATCGTTTATACCTCGTTTGTACCCGTTTGTAGCAGCAATCTTTTCGTTTGTACCTCATTTGTACTAGAGTAATAAAAAGTTTTTAGTGGGGGGGGCTGGAGAAATGCCAGCCCCCCCCACCTCAACATTTAAAAAAATGAATAGTGCCAATCGTTTGTACCTCGTTTGTACCCGTTTGTACCAGCAATTTTTTCGTTTGTACCTCATTTGTACTAGAGTAATAAATAGTTTTTAGTGGGGGGGGCGGGAGAAATGCCAGCCCCCCCACCTCAACATTTAAAAAAATGAATAGTGCCAATCGTTTATACCTCGTTTGTACCCGTTTGTAGCAGCAATCTTTTCGTTTGTACCTCATTTATACTAGAGTAATAAAAAGTTTTTAGTGGGGGGGGGGGGCTTGAGAAATGCCAGTCCTCCCCCCACCTCAACATTTAAAAAAATGAATAGTGCCAATCGTTTGTACCTCGTTTGTACCCGTTTGTACCAACAATTTTTTCGTTTGTACCTCATTTGTACTAGATTAATAAAAAGTTTTTAGTGGAGGTGCTGTAGAAACAGTCCTTGCCCCTAAATATTTAAAAATATGCATAAACTCTTATTGTTTATACCTCGTTTGTACGATATACAGTTTTTAAAACATTGAGGTAGAAGCTGGTCCTTTTCCCCACGCAAAGTGAAAAACTTTTATTACTCTAGGTAAAAATGAAGTATAAATAATTGGCACTATCTGTGCCAATTATAACAACAGTTAATATTGAATGCATGCTTTTTAAATGCTGATTTCTTTTTAATCATTCTAGTACAGCTTAAAACCAAACGAAAAGATTGTTAATATAAATGGATACAAAGGAGGTGAAACGATTGGAGCCATTTATTTTTTTAAATATTGAGAGAGGGATTTTCACCGTCTCTCCAACTCCCTCAAAAAGCCATTTATTACTCTTGAGCAAATGAGGTACAAACAAGATATAAATAATTAACACTACCTTTTTTAAAATTATTTTTTCTATCTTTGTAAGAAAAAATATAGTTTTCGGGAAAATTTTCGAATTCCGGTTTTCGACGGATTTAAAAGCTCTAGGAGTCAGAAATTCCAAAAACCAACAGTGAGTCTATTTGTCTGCATGTGACATAAATTTTGTGAGCACTCTATTTTAAGAACTAATGCATGGAATTTATAAAAAATATATATTTAGTTAGTCTGATATAAATTGGTGCTGATTAGATTTTGGTGTAAATCACACAACAGGTAACGCTGCTATGCTGCCTTTTGTGAGATTACCGTAATAACTATATCCAGAATGTCATCAGACTTCAGATTAAGTTAGTCCTTGACATGAATTGATGTTTTGTACGTTTTTGTGTAAACCGCTCGATAGGTGGCGCTGCTATGCAGCATTATTTAAAAATTTCTGCAATCGCTCAGTCTTCAGGTATAATGCACAAATTTTCATGAATTTGGTTAGTCCGTGACATGAGTTGACATTTTCTATATTTTGGTGTAAATTGGTTAATAGGTGGCGTTTCTATGCTGTATTTTTTTTTTAAGAATTCCTCAATAGCTCTATTTCAAGAACTAATTCACAGATTTCCATCAAACTTCAGATTCGATAAGTCCTTGACAGGAATTTATGCTGTTTATATTTTGTTGTAAATAGCTCTTCAGTTGGCGCTGCTATACAGCATTTGTTACGATATCTGTAACAACTCTCAAGAACTAATGCACGAATTTCTATCCAAATTCAGATTCAGTTAATCGTTGACATGAATTGGTTTTGTATACATTTTGGTGTGAATCGCCTAACAAGTAACGCTGCTATGCTGCATTTTGTCGGATTTACACGATTTTAGAGATGTTCATAACTCAAAAACTAATGCATGGAACTTCATATCTTTAAAATTCTCTTGATGGGCATATGTTACAATTTAATTTTGGCACTGTAATGGAAAATTTCGAAAATTTAACATGTATGAGATGGAAGAAAGTTTTGGGATTGCTATTAGCGACCAGTTTTGAAAAGGATACTTCCCATTTCTCCAGCTCTTTTCCCCAATTTTTTTTTCTAAATTCCTAATTTTTTTTTTTTTTCAATATTCTACTAAAGCTGACGTACAAACAAAAAGACTGTTGGTACAAATGAATACAAAGGAGGAATAAGCGATTTCGTTATTTATTATTTCAAATATTGAGACAGGGGTCTGGAGTTTCTCCATCATCACACAAAAAACCGCTTATTACACTGGTAAAAATAAGATATAAAAGGGTTATAAAAGACTGGGGCTATCTATAGTTTTTTTTTCCTATTTTAATATTGAAATGTGCGCTTCCAGTGTCCTCAACTTACTAAAAACTTTTATTATTCTAGTACAGATGAGATAGAAATGAAATCACTGTTTTTACAAACGAGTACAATTAAGATATAAACGATTGCAGCAATTCATTTTGTAAAATTCTAAAATTGGAGCTTCCCGTTTCTCCAGCCTCCCCTACCCCCATCTCATTAGTTCTTTATTATTCTAGTAATGTTGATGTACTAACTAAAAGAATGAAGTATAAACGATAGGCTGTACTATTTTTTTAATATTGAGGTGAGTGCTAGTCGATTGACCATAACCCCCCCCCCCCTTTTCCTCTAAAAAAATTATTATTCTAGTACAAATGAGGTATACATGAAAATATTAAATGCACAAACGGGCACTAATGAGGTAAAAACCATTTGCGCTATTCAGTTTTTTTAGCACTTTCCAACAAAGTTGAAAAGTGCTTATGCATTCGGTTTGTCTGGCCGTCTGTCCGTGCTCTAACTCCCGTAAATATACTCGGATTGCTATGAAATTTTTATACGTATTTGAGGTTTACCCTAGCACGAACCCTATTGAAAATGAAGTATCTACCATGATTAGTTTATCTACAGAGAGAATCAAAAGTTTCCCATTACATTACGGCCTATGGGGAAAAATCGTTAATATACTCAAATTGCCATGAAATTTTAGGACGTTTTTGACGTTTACCCTAGCACAAGTCCTATTGAAAATGAAGTTTCTACCATGATTAGTTTGTTTACAGGGCGAATCAAAAGTTTCCCATTACATTACGGCCTATGGGGAAAAATCGTTAATATACGCGGATTGCCATGAAATTTTAGGACGTTATTGGGGTTTACCCTAGCACGAACCCTACTAAAAATGAAGTTTCTACCATGATTAGTTTGTCAAAAGTTTTCCATTGCATTATGGCCTATGGGGAAAAATCGTTAATATACTCGGATTGCCATGGAATTTTATGACGTTGTTAACGTTTACCCTAGCACAAGTCCTATCGAAAATGAAGTTTCTACCATGATTAGTTTATCTACAGGGCGAATCAAAAGTTTCCTATTACATTATGGCCTATGGAAAAAAATCGTTTCAAAGGAATTTTAAAGATGTTATACCCTGTCAAACATATTAAAATATGCATTCTATAAAATATAAGGTGAAAATGTAGCTATTATTCATTTACAGGGCCACACAAAAGAATTACATTAGATAATGGTAAAAGGGGGAATTGTGTGACATATTTTAAAGATTTTAAGCTTTTTCATGTATAATAAAATTGATATATGTCACTGAAGCTTAATATAAATTATACGCTACTGTCTTGCATAATATGAAGTACATAGCATTTACAGGGCCATACAAAAGATTTCAAATAGTATATTCTTTCCGAAGTACCGTATATGTGTGTGATGATGGCTGTTGGAGGGATGAAATGCATTTTAATTATTATATTCGCGTTTATATTTCGTTAAATATATGCACATTATATGGTGTGTATAAATGTTATAGTTGATATACAGGGCTACCCAAAAGAGCTAACCAACGTTACTGAATATGAGCATAAATTATTTAAATGTGGTTCTTAAATAAGCTATGCATTTTTACGCTGAGCTGCATTCAATTTACTTAAAAATGTTTGCAGAATATAGATAAAGGGATATACAGGGCCACGCAAAGTATGCGGTACATGGACGCCTATGAATGATGATTTATGAGAATATGATTTCAGTTGTTTTAAAAGTGTTTTAGTTTACAATAAATTTTAGCCTAATGCTGACTTGTAATAAAGGTACAATGTAAACTACAGGGCTCAACAAAGGTATTCAAGTATGTTTCCATCTAATAGTATGAATTGCTGAAAAAGAAATTTCAAGCTACTGGGTATTTTCTTGCCAAGCTAAATTTTTCCATTATATGAACTGACATATGAAATACAGGGCTGTTCTAATGTACTGGAATACATATTTGGGTATATTTGGCTATACACTATTATTTCCCTAAATAACAAAGTTTTGTTAAAAATTTCCTTAATTGTTGGAAAGTGCTTCATAATCTATGCTTAGCGCATGATTTTTCTTACTTGTTAAATATTAAGGCAGGAGGTTGGCTGTTTCTACAGCCCCCCAAATACAAACTGTTTATTACTCTAGGACAAATAAGGTACAAACGAAAAGATTGTTGGTACAAACAGGTACAAATGAAGTATAAACGATTGCCACTGTTCATTTTTTAAAATATTGAGGTGGAGGATTGACCGTTTCTCCAGCTCCCCCACTAAAAACCTTTTATTATTCTAGTACAAATGATGTACAAACGAAAAGATTTTTGGGTAAAACTATTACAAACGACGTATAAACGTTTGGCACTGTTAATTTTTGAAAATATTAAGGTGGGAGGCTGGCTGTTTTTCCTGCCCCCCATTAAGAACTCTTTATTACTCTAGTACAAATGAGGTACAAACGAAAATATTGTTGGTACAAACGGGTACAAATGAGGTATAAACGATTGGTACTATTCATTTTTTTTAAATGTTGAGGTGGGGGGCTGGCCGTTTCTCCAGCCCCCCCACCCCCCACCAAAAACTCTTTATTACACCAGTACAAATGAGATACAAACGAAAAAATTGCTGGTACAAACGGGGTATAAACGATTGGCACTATTCATTTTTTTTAATGTTAAAGTGGGGGAGGGGCTGGCATTTCTCCAGCTCCTCCCCCACAAAAAACTCTTTATTACTCTAGTACAAATGAGGTACAAACGAAAAAATCTGGTACAAACGGGTATAAACGAAGTATAAACGATTGGCACTATTCATTTTTTTTAATGTTAAAGTGGGGGAGGGGCTGGCATTTCTCCAGCCCCTCCCCCACAAAAAACTCTTTATTACTCTAGTACAAATGAGGTACAAACGAAAAAATTGCTGGTACAAACGGGTACAAACGAGGTATAAACGATTGGCACTATTCATTTTTTTAAATGTTGAGGTGGGGGGCTGGCATTTCTCCAGCCCCCCACTAAAAACTCTTTATTACTCTAGTACAAATGAGGTACAAACGAAAAAATTGCTGGTACAAACGGGTATAAACGAGGTATAAACGATTGGCACTATTCATTTTTTTAAATGTTGAGGTGGGGGGGCTGGCATTTCTCCAGCCCCCCCACTAAAAACTCTTTATTACTCTAGTACAAATGCGGTACAAACGAAAAAATTGCTGGTACAAACGGGTACAAACGAGGTATAAACGATTGACACTATTCATTTTTTTAAATGTTGAGGTGGGGGGGCTGGCCGTTTCTCCAGCCCCACCACTAAAAACTCTTTATTACTCTAGTACAAATGAGGTACAAACGAAAAGATTGCTGGTACAAACGGGTACAAACGAGGTATAAACGACTGGTATTATTGTCGAAAAAATTTGAGTTGGTGGGGGGGGCTGGCGAAATGCACCTGTTAAAAAGTGCAATGGAACCAGGAGTGAATCTGGATGAAATTGTTTTTTCGGAAATTCGCATCGCATTTTCGGAGATCGGCGGGGGGGAGTCGTGAGTCCCCCCCCCCTCCAGCGATTTTCGGACAAAATCGGCGTTTTCCCGCTATCTTCAGACGAAATCAGCAATATTTTAGCAAAATCGGCGGTTTTTCCGCGATCTTTTGACGAATTCGGCGTTTTCCCATTTTTTTAAGTGAAATCATCGGTTTTTTTTTTGACGATCTTTAGACAAAATTTACTTTTTTACGCGATTTTTTCTCGAAAACGGCGTTTTATTCCCGTGATCTTTTGACGAAATCGGCGTTTTTTCCGTGATCTTTTGATGAAATCTGCGTATTTTTTCAAATATTCTTTTGACAAAATATTTTTAAGCGATCTTTAATCGAAAACGGCGTTTTTTCCCGCGATCCTTTAACGAAATCGGCGTTATATCCGCAATCTTTAGACGAAATCTGCGTTTTCCCGCCGTCTTCAGAAGAAATCAACGTTTTATCTGCGATATTTGGTGAAATTGCCGTTTTTTCCGCGATCCACATAGGAAATTCGCGTTTTTTATCGATCTTTTGACAAAGTTCGTTTACATAAACATTCACGAAATCGTCGTTTTTCCACGAAATATTGAAGAAATGTATGCTATTTCGGCGATCCTTTCACGAAATTTGCATTTCTATGTAACTGTTTTTTCCGCGCGCAAAACTGTACAAATTGGCAACTATGCGGAACTGATAACCCAATTTCAAATTTTCGGAAGAGGATGCCTTAAATTTTCGGAAATTTCGGACGAGAATCACCCCTGAATGGAACTGCTCGTCCGAATCCAACCGTTTTCGAGTTATCAGCACTTGAAGTATGAAAGAATGAATAAATTGACAGATAGGTATATAAATTCTTCGCAAGTCAAGCCAGCTTAAGAAAAACATTTTTTTACACACTATATATAAATACAGTTTATCCATTGCGTCACGCCACATATTTGCCAAAAAATTTGCAAAAAACAAAGTGCTGGAACTAACAAAAAAAGATGGAAAACGAAAAACTCTCCGAATGCAGCCGTACGCGAAAACTTCGTAGAAGGCGAAGTGCTTGTCTAAAAGATGGTAAATAACTGGTAATGTGTGGGTGTAAAGTATTTTGTCGTAGCATGGGAAAAAATATTGGCAGAAGGGTTAAAATCAATGCAAAGAAATTTTTAACTTGCGAACAATTTATATACCTGTCTGTCAATTTATTTATTTATTCATTCATACTTCAAGTGCTGATACTCGAAAACGGTTGGATTCGGACGGGTAGTTCCATTGCATTTTTTAACGTACATGATGAGATCTCTCTTTTAATACCCCACTCGTCCAAATCCACAACTTATACCTGGGAAGGCTCCCTTGTAAGATATTTTATTTGGAAAAAGGAGAAGACCTTAAACTGCCAATTCAAATTTCAATACTTTTCAACTAGTTTTATAATTTTGTCAAGTTACCAAAATTAGAAAATGCTATTTATTTCTAATATGTAAAAAACAAAATAATGATGATAATAATAATAATGCCAATAAGATTTGAAACTTTTCCCAAGTCTATCAGAAATAAAAAGTGTATAGTTTTTTTTTTTTTTTTTTTTTTTTTTTTTTTTTTTTGGCCAAGTGCAGCAACATTCAATTTTTTTAGAGGAAGACTCGCACTCGCTTAATGATGGTCCTGCATCACTGAATGTACTACAGTAAAATCGTATCTTGCATGCAGGCAAGATCAGCTAAATATTATATATATATATATAATCCAGTTATCTATTTCACCTTCACTGAATTGTACAAAGAAATGTTAATGAAGTACAGAAGTATAATAAGAAAAATGCCTTCTTTATTTAAAAAAAAAAAAAAAAAAAAAAAAGTGCAAATTGATGTAGAAAAAGCTTTATTGGAAACAGACTTCACAAATGTACTAAATTTTAAAAATAAAGCATGAACAATCTCAGGTTTACAAAATTTTATAATGTCTTTAAATAATTTTTTTCTAGCATATAGTCCGGGAGCCGACCGTCGATTTTCCTATGTATCGAGTACAAGGACCGGACATACATCAAAATGTAGGTTTCAATGTGCACATAAGAATATCACTGGCTGCCAGGTCCTATCCTGCCGGAACCCGGTGGCATCCGCACATTTATGACGTCAATTTTGAGTGTTTGCCTATGTATCGAGTTTCGAGTACAAGGACCGGACATACATCAAAATGTAGGTTTGAAAATGCATATTAAGAATATCACTGTCTGCCAGGTCCGATACATAGGTAAACACTCAAAATTGACATAATAAAAATGAGTCTGCCACCTGGTTCCGGCAGGATTGGACATGGCAGACCATGATATTATTAATGTGCACTTTTAAACCTTCATATTTATTTATATATGGTCCTTAAATTCGATACATAGGTAGACATTCAAAATTGATGTCATAAAAGTGTTGCTGCCACCTGGTTACGGTAAAATTGGACAAAACAGACCCTTATATTGTTAATATGCATTTTCAAACCTACATTTTGATGTATGTCCTGTGTACTGTATGTACTCGATACATTGGCAAACACTCAAAATTGACGTCATAAATGTGCGGCTGCCACCAGGTTCCGGCAGAATAGGACCTGGCAGCCAGTGATATTCTTAATGTGTACATTGAAACCTACATTTTGATGTATGTCCGGTCCTTGTACTCGATACATACAGTGGCTCACAAAAGTGTTCGTACACTTCAAAAATTTGTACTAAAAAGAAATTTCTCTGAAATTAAATTCGTATATGAAGTCGAGAAATTTTTTATATTATCTCCAAGTTATTCTAAATAACACACAACCTTTTTGTTTAACATTAAAGGGTTTTTCTTTAAATCTAAAAATGAAAACGTAAGATGCTACAGAAAGAAAACGCCACAAAAGTCTTCGTACACAGAAACATTTTCGGATAATTTCATTATTAAAAATATTGTTTGTCGTTTTATTTTTATTTTTGCATTGTATTGACATTTATAAAATCGCTGGGCTTTATATTTTGCAGAATTGGTCCGTTATATTCTATTTATTAATTAAAAGTGGTTTGTAATCGTAATGTCACGACTAATAGCGTTTGAAATTAGTTATTTTTCTTCATAATAGTAGTAAATCCTTTCGAAATATTGCAAAATTAGTTAATTTATTCCATTCTATGGTGAAGTATATTTAAAAGGCTTTGTAGAAAAAAAATGGATTGAAAACTAGGTATGAAAAAGTCGTCAATCTAAGTTAACGCAATGGGATCAAATACTTACAATTAGAAAAGTCTCAAAAAAATCCCCGTTTAAGTTCTATAAAAGTTGCTACAGAATTTAATGAAACAGTTTCTACTTCATTTTCACCTGAAACTGTTCGACGAGTGGTAAGCCAAGCTGCATTATATACGTATTCTGCCCGTAGAAAAATTTTTGTTAGGGCAAAAAACTGAAAGCTTAGGTTTTCTTTAGCAAAATCAATGATAAATAAACCCGAATCGTATTAAAATAATGTTTTATTTACAGATGAAATCTAATATGCCATTCTTGGTCCAATGAGTGCATAATAGTCCTTCTATAGTAAAAAAAAACTAGCCTTAAAAGGAATGACTCCTGGAATGATGCTGATGTGGAAGATTTCCGGAACTAACGAATCCGGGTTGTCCACTCCTTCCATGAGTCGAATAGACCAATCAGGAAAGGTCTCCGTCTATGCATCGCCATATGGGTTACCATAAAGAGAGGAAAGGTTACCATCGCCAACAATCGCCAAGTTTGTCGCCAACTTGGCGATATATCGCCAAATTTGGCGACCAAAATTAGTTGTCAAAGGTGACGCCAACTTGGCGATAACTGTAATTTTTCGCCAAATTTTTAATTTCTTTACAACAGCAGTCGTTTGATACATCATTTGAGAGGTTTGCAACTGCTTATTCATATAATGGATGTCTTGTGTGTTATCCCCCATTCTGCTCTCCCCAGGGAGGACACATTTTTAATTTCTTTACAACACCAGTTGAGTGACACATCATTTGAAAGGTCTGCAACTGCTTATTCATATTATGGATGTGTTGTGTGTCACCCCCACACTCTGCTCTCCCCAGGGGGGGGGGGGCGGTCACATTTTTAATTTCTTTACAACACCAGTTGAGTGACACATCATTTGAAAGGTCTGCAACTGCTTATTCATATTATGGATGTGTTGTGTGTCATCCCCCACTCTGCCCCCCCAGGGGGGCACATTTTTAATTTCTTTACAACACCAGTCGTGTGACATCATTTGAGAGGTCTGCAACTGCTTATTCATACCATGGGTTATTGGCGAGCACAGCAAGCAGGGGTAGACAATAATTTGGAATCGCGAAGCGATTACGCGGGGGGTTGGCAAGCATAGCGAGCAGGGGGGCGGGGCCCCCCTAGTATGGAGAAAAAAAAATTAAGAATTTAATTCAAAGAACTTTGTTGGAACAGTTAAGCATGTCAGTGGAGTTGTCCTTGTGTAAGGGTACATATCAGCATCAGGATTAGGTAATTTGGTACATATTGATAGCATAATAAATCACGATCTTTGTTCCAATATTTTAAAAGGCAATTTAAAATTATCAGGCCAATATATCGATAACAGATGCAACTTTGTTTTTTTATCAGGATAATGATACAAGGCACATGGCTCTCAACGTTCGCCTCTGGTGTCTTTATAATTGTTCACAAGTTCTGAAAACATCACCTCCAGTTTCTTAATTTAAACCCAGTAAAACATATTTGGAGATAACTGGAAGTTAGAACACGAAAACACAGCATTGAAACAAAAAGCGAAGTAAAAACAGCAATGTTCGATGAAGGCATCAACTTTCCAAGCAGAAAATACAAAAACACTAATTAAATATATTTCCAGGTGTTTGAAAAACTTTTGTGGTGCTAAATAATATCCTATTAAGTACAACTTTAGCGAAGTATTACAATATTTACAAATATACAGCGATTTTTTTTAAGTGTACGAAGACTTTTGTGAGGTAAATTTTTTGTTATTTTTTGATTAGTGATTTTTTTAAAATAAAGTTTTGCTATGTTTTTAAAATATTGTATGTAGTTTTTTTAATAATGAGTCATAGATCTTATTCTTAAATACCCATTCTAAAATATTAATTTTAATTAATAGATAGAGCCCTATTTCACTGAAATTCCTAAGTGTACGAACACTTTTGTGAGCCACTGTAGGAAAATCGACGGCCGGCTCCTGGTCTAAAATGTTGTTCATGTTAACAGTAATCCATGCTATCAATATCAAACCTTTGTGTTTATAGGGGACTTCGAAAACAGTTTATGTTAAAAGTAATTCACGTTAAGCGTGTTCATGTTAATGAGGTTTAAATGTATTCCATTAAAAGACAATTTGTATGCATCCAAAGAACAAATTTCTATATGTATAAAGCAATATAAAAAACAAAACAAGTGGGAAATATTAAAAAATATTATACATAGTTTATATTTAAAATACGTTTAAAATTATATGCAAAATATTTTTCAAAACAAAGAAGTCTGCTGTTGATTTGTAACCATTAATAAAGACATAATACAGTAACTGCCATCTATAAAAAATTATGATATGGATTTAAAATTTTCATCTCAAGAATTTACTTTTGAAAATCTTCTCGACTGATACATCAAATTTCTTGCATCTAGATAAAGATACATCTATATTATAAAGGCCAGACGTATCTGTGCGTAACGCATACGTCATTTTGCGAATGGCAACACTTTTCCCCAGCAATTTCGGTTTTGCAATTTTTGGCTACTATAAACTTTACACTTCTAAACATCGCACATTTTAAAATTTTATACCGTCGAATACAGAAAAAAATGCACTTTCGAATGCAATTTGTTTGAAAGCTGTATCTCAATTTATTTTTGAGATATTATTTATTTTTATAGTTTTTAGTACCAATTTTGTAATTGTGGCAACAAAATCAATCCATTTTCTCTTAAAACTGAATGAAAAAAAATTAGAATGCGTAACACTTTCCTATGCAATTTCCGTCTTGCAATTTTCGTTACTCTAAATTTTACAATTATGCATTAAATTTTAAGCATCGTACCTTTTAAATGTTTACACCGTCGTATAGAGAAAAAAAAATGCATCTTCAAATGCAATTTGTTTGAAAGCTGTATCTCAATTTATTTTCGAGATATTAATTTTTTATAGTTTTTAGTACCAATTTTGTAGTTGTGGCAACAAAATCACACCATTTTCTCTTAAAAAAAAAAAAAAAAAAAAAAAAAAAAATAGACATTAAAATGCGTATATTATTTTTAAAATATCGTTTGTTATAAAATCCGGTGAATTTTGGTTTTGTTTCGTTTAATAATTTGGATAATTAAATTTTATAGTATTTTGTTAATTTTAGCTTAAAATAATATTTGTTTGAGAGTTAGATTGATCAATATAAGATGCATTTTTTACTGTAAATAATTTTGTAGATTTATTATAAATCAAAAAAGCAATTCTTTCTTAAAGATTTTCTTTCGTCGAATTTCGACGGGTTCCACCTAGTTTTATTAATTGTCATATATAAAAGATTTGAATTAACAAAAAAACTGGATTTATGCTTATAAAATAAATACAGCTTAAAAAAACTAAAAAACACGCTTTTTAAGTAATATCAAACTAAAAAGTGAAAAATAATTCGTACTATAAGCTGAAAACGAAAATAGATGAAAAATACTATATTACTATAAAATCATTGTTATTATAGAAATCAATTAATAAGCAATAAATAAAATTATCGTGGAAAAAAAGCGTGGGGTGCTCCATCTACCATGCTCCATCTATCGGTTCTTAAGAAGCACCCCACGCTTTTTTTCCACGATAATTTTATTTATTGCTTATTAATTGATTTCTATAATAACAATGATTTTATAGTAATATAGTATTTTTCATCTATTTTCGTTTTCAGCTTATAGTACGAATTATTTTTCACTTTGTAGTTTGATATACTTAAAAAGCGTGTTTTTTAGTTTTTTTAAACTATATTTATTTTTCACTTTTTAATTTGATTACTTTAAAAGCGTGGTTTTTTAGTTTTTTAAAACTATATTTATATTTAATACAAAAACCAAATTAATCGGTTGGATAGTTTCAGAGTAATTGGTGAACATACATAGAAAAAAAAAATACATACGCGTCGAATTGATAACTTCCTCTTCCTTTTCTGAAGCCGGTTAAAAATAAAAATTGTAATTCGGAATTTTTTTTTTTTTTTTTAATTTTACATAGATGTAAATAATGTTAGGAGTGAGGTTCGAACCCATCACAATCTCTTTCGAAAAACAGAGCTTCAATCCGGCGCCTTAGACCGCTCGGCCATGCTGTCGACACTCCATTCAGTGAACGTATTCAACACTTTTAATTAGCGAAAAATCACTAATTTTATTAGTTTTTGCCTAATTACTAAAAAAGTACTGAACCAATTTCGATGAAACTGAAGTGGTACCAATTCGAGAGCATCGTCTTTCATTTAACACCAAAACCAAGTTAATCGGTTGCATGGTTTCGGAGTAATCGGTGAACATGCATAAAATAAGGAGAGTTACAAACTCACAAACATACAGGTGAAGTTAATAAAAGCGTGGTAATAAAACTGTTGTTGAGACCAACAGGAGTAAAAATGGAAAACACTGTAAATACCAAAAGTAGTTTTTTTTTTTTTTTTTCTTCTTGTTTAGGCTTTTAGCGTTTTCCTTTTCAGTTCTCTATTCACTGGGGAAAATTACCATTGTTTCACTTTGAGCCTTTCCAATTTTCTTATAACTTTAATTAAAATGGATATGTTTTCTTAGAAAGCACAGTAAGCAACAACATAAAAAAGAGAACATTCCATGCAAAGTAATAATTAAATTGCCAAAAAATAAAAAGCTTAAAAGCTCATTTATACTAAAAATGTATCAAAACTGTAAAACTGCGAAATTTACAGTTACGAATAACTAAGTATGAATACTAATGTACTAAATAATTTTATTTCTTGCTGTCAAAACCTTTCTACTTATTCGCTGTTAGGTGTTCATGTTTTAATATCAGGTTTTTTATTATTAAAAATTGCTTTATTTGCAGATTTATTTTTAAGTTGAGATAATTTTGAGTTTTTCTGCCATTTTTCTTGATTATAAAACAACGCAATATAATATTGTGTTATTGAATTCTTCTCTTCAGTTTTGAGTATAAATAGTCTTTTGACAAAATCTGAAAAGGACTAACAAGGAAGGTCTCCATACGGGCATACTCCGAAAAATCTGAAAAAAATTACAGAATGTTCTTCTCGTGAGGATATATACGTTTATAAAAAAAATTTTGGCGGAACCTTCGTACCCTGTCCGTAAGAAAATAATGAAAATTTCGTTTTTTGGCGATTTACTATCGGTTGGCGATAAAAAGCAATTTATTTATTTATTTTTTATTTTTTTTTATATCAAATGCATTTTAAAGGAAAGAAATTTCGTGTTCAACATGTTCAGATAATTAAATATCTTTGGTTTTGTCAGTTTTAGTTTGTTTTAAGTATAATTTCGTTATATCGATATTTATATGTATTTATATTCAAATTTTACCATCATAATTTGAGATTTAAAACAAAATTCAAATTCAAATTATTTAAAATTGTTTCAAGTCAAAATCCAGTTGAGCATTGTCAATTCGATTTTGTTGCTATGGAAACATCTAACTTGTATTTTTGTATACGCTTATGTGTATGAAAATAATTTTACTAAATAAGACTTTTTTGTATATGAAATATTTTTCCAGAGGTAAATTAAATAACTACAGCAACAAATAATATATATATATGTGCAATTTAATATATAGATATGTATACAATATATTAAACTCTCTTAGTGTTTATGTTTAAATTCATTAAATACCATTCAAACGGATTCTAAAAAACCAACAGTTTTCAGTTGCATTAAAATAGTTTGCTTTTGGCGGGGAAAAGTGCTGCTCGCCAAATCGTGTGACACTTTCGTCTTTTCACGCCAAATATTTGAAAGTATTTTATTTTTTTACTTGATTTCTACTGCAATTCCACTGATAATTTTCACCGATCCATTATTACATACATGAGTAGTTTAATTAGTATTTTTTCTCAAAAAAATCTGAGTATGCCCAGTATGGAGACCTTTTTTGTAAGTTTGAAAAAAATTCTGTAGTTGCTACTTTTTAAAACAAGTGGTTGTACTTAATTGTGTGTTGTAGTTGTAGTTACTGATTGCTACAATTATAAAGTACCATAGTTTCTGGCCTGTAATCCGCAACCTCAAAAATTTTTAAGTTTGGAAAAAACCCAAACCGGTACAGATTATCTGAAACATTTTTTTTTTTTTTTTTTTTTGAGCAGAAGTTCACATAATATCCAGTTTCTATTGTAAATCACTAGCAGGGGAGACCGAGCTTAGCTCGGTCAAAATGAACTTTGTGTTCAACTCGATATAGTATTTTCACTGTATCATTAACTCTGTATTATTACTGTAAAACATGTTTATAATAGTATTATTTAGAAAAACAATCAATAAGAAAACTATGTTTTTATGCGCATATTTATAAATTTTATTTTATTTTAAATTTTACAACGAAAGGACATCGATCTAAATCACTTTATTAGCTCGACTCTGATTGGTTTAACCATGCATCTCGAATCCTCTTAAGAATGTATAAAAATATTCTTTACATTCTGAAAGACAATATTTTTTGCTAGATATAGCCAAATTTGGAGGCATTCTTTCATTTGGCTCCAAATACGTGTTTTGGTTTTCGTAATTTTTATAGTCGATTTTTTGGCCATATGTCGCCAATATTTTGTCAAATATCACCAAATTATTGGCTTTTGCCATATTCTCGTGACCCTGACCCGTATTACCCAAAATGAGCCACTAATCAAATTTGATCAAGCATGTGACATAGCTCAGTCGCCTTCAGGTAATCAAAAGCAGTAGAATATAAAATTGAATCAAAATCTTTAAGCCATTTTTTAGGTAAAATTAGCTTGGCAGAATTCCGCAATGAAGCGAAATGACCCACTAATATAATTTTGTTTAACATGCGACTCAGCCAAATAGTCTTCTCGTGACAAAAAACGTTTTGTTTCAAAATTTAGGTAAAATTGATTGAGTCGTTGTTATATATAATTAGAATGACCCTAGCTCATTAAGACCCAAAATGACCCACTAATAGAATTTTCGCGAGCATGTGTCCAAGCCAAATGGTTTTCTCTTGCTCAAAAACGATATAATACAAAGTATAGTCGAAATGGTGAGTACCATTTTCTATATAAAATTAGCATGACCCATCATGACCAACAAATGACCCTTATAATCGAAATCTCTCGAACGTGTGGCCTAGCTCTTTAGTTTTAGCATGCCGGAAAACATTAGATACAAAATTTAGATAAAATCGATTGAGCCGTTTTTTAGATATAGTTAGTTTGACCCTGACCCCTTATAATCCAAAATGACCCATTAATCGAATTTTCTCAAAAATCTGTCCTAACCCAATGATTTTCTTGTGACCGAAAACGATAAAATACAAAATTTAATCAAAATTGCGCGAAACGTTGTCTAGATAAAATTAGAATGACCCAAAAGTGGCCCACTAATCGAAATTTCTCGAACATGTGACCTACCCCAATGATTTTCTCATGCCAAAAATGTGTTGTATACAAAATTTCGTTAAAATCGACCCACCCATTCTTTAGATATAGCTTGATCTTGACCCATTAAGACCCACAAATGACCCTTATAATCGAAAGCTCTCGAATATGTGACTTAGTCCATTAGTTTTCTCGTTTCTAAAAATTCTTACATACAGAATTTCGTTAAAATTGATCCTGCCGTTCTTTAATTATACATAGCTTGACCCAGACCCTTTATGATCCAAAATGACCCATTAATCGAAATTTTTCGAACATGTACCCTAGTCCAATGATTTTATCGTGCCAAAAAAAAAAAAATGTTGCATACAAAATTTCATTAAAATCGATCCACCTGTTCTTTAGATATAGTTTGACCATGACCCATTATGACCCATCATGACCCACAAATGACCCTCATAGTCGAAATCTCTCAAACATGTGATTTAGCCCATTAGTTTTCTCATGTCAAAAAACTGTCACATACAAAATTTCGTTATAATCCATCACGCCGTTCTTTAAATATAAATAGCTTGACCCAGACTCTTAATGACCCAAAATGACCCATTAATCGAAATTTTTCGAACATGTAACCTAGTCCAATGATTTTATCGTGCCAAAAAAATGTTTCATACAAAATTTCGTTAAAATCGATCCACCTGTTCTTTAGATATAGGTTGACCATGACCCATTATGACCCACAAATGACCCTCATAGTCGAAATCTCTCAAACATGTGATTTAGCCCATTAGTTTTCTCATGTCAGAAAACTGTTACATACAAAATTTCGTTATAATCCATCACGCTGTTCTTTAAATATAAATAGCTTGACCCAGACTCTTAATGACCCAATATGACCCATTGAAATTTTTTCTCGAGCATGTAACCTAGCCCAATGCTTTTCTCGTGCCCGAAAACCATAGAATGCAATTTTTAGTCAAAATTGCGTGAGAAAATCTCTAGATAAAAATAGCATGACCCACAATGACCCCAAAAATGACCCACTAACCGAATTTTCTCGAACATGTTACCTAACCCAATGGTCTTCTGGTAATCCAAAACGATAAAATGTAAAATTTGGTCGAAATCGTTAGAGCCGTTTTTTAGATAAAAATGACTTGACCCATAATGACCCAAAAATGACCCAGTAATCGAAATTTTTCGAACATGTGACCCAGCCCAATAGTTTTCTCGTGCCAAAAAACGATTGTATAGAAAATTTCCTTAAAATCGATCCAGCCGTTCTCTAGATATAAATAGCTTGATCTTGACCCAATATGACCCAAAATGACCCATTAATCGAATTTTCTCGAACATGTGACCTAGCCCAATGGTCTTCTCGTGCCCGAAAATGGTAAAATCCAAATTTTTGAGAAAATCGTTAGAGCCGTTTTTGAGATAAAATTTACCCACCCACACACACACACACACACACAATTTTTGCTCGCATTATAGTATAAGATATAATTAAAAATATATACACATGACAGGATTGCTGTCAACCAATCACAGAGTTTCTCGTGATTGGTTTACATATGACGTGTATGTGCTAGTGGAAGTGCTTTCATATTTTTATGCTATATATATATATGTAATGTATATTATATATATATTTAGCCATTTGGCAATGAAGCGTTTCTTAGCTCATATCTTTCAAAAATTTCTTTTAGCTGAAATGATAAACTATGAAATATAGTTTTATTGTTATGACGCTGAAAATTATAATAATGTCCAAGAAAAAACTTGTTACATAACACTGAAAAATTTAAACTGAATGTTACTAAATAAACAGAAGATGACTTAAAAACAGCAATTATTATAAAAATATCTGTATTCACAAGACATTCTATATTTTAGATAGAAGATTCGATGAAAAAAAAATTTTGTGTTTTTTAACTTGTAATTATTTTATGACAATAATTGTTGTTTTTCAAAAAAAAAAAAAAAAAAAAAAAAAAAAAAAAAAGAAAATTATTGTAAAAAAATTATTATTAATTGAAAAAAAAAAAATAATAATTTTGCAAGTATTTCATTACAATTATCATTTAAATAGAGCAACTAAAAAAGGTGGTTTATTAGTAGTACTTAGGAATGTTGAAAAAAATGAGTTATTCTCATATAGTTTGGCGCATAATCCTGATAATTTGCGTATCATTTGCTGAAATTTTTTAGCTTTAAAATTTTGATTTTCTAATCCTTGACTTATCTTACGATATCAAACAGGAAATCATTTAGCTAAGTAGTACAGGAATCCTACAGATTTAAACTTTGGTACACTTAATATAAAATTCAGTAAGTATAAATTCTACATTAATGTGTTATTTATTCTATATTAAAATCATTAGATATAAATTCTATAAACTTAAAATTCTTTATTTGTTAGCTTATTTTTTAGACGTATGAATAGCAAAACATAATAAATATTCCATAGCTTAGGATTTCAAATGTAATCACATTTGTTTGTTCTACAGCTCATATTCAAAATATTAGAATAATTACCTTTTTTTTAGAAATTGAAAATATCGTTTGGTAATTTAATGTCTTTTAATGAAAATATGCAAACGATATTTTTATTAAGAACTTATTGTTGATTAAACTTCTTGTTATCTTAAATTTAATATCATTTTTGAAAAGATTAATTGCAAAAAAAATTATTTTGAAAAGTCAAAATATTAGAATATTTATTCAAGTGGTTCAAAATATTAGAATATTTCACATTAATTCTCCTTTAATTATTACCAATTCTTAACTGGTGGCATCATTGATTAAATTCAGACTATTTTATTTAAAATCAGTATTCTTTTTTGCAGTTTGTTTCTTTTTCGTCTTAAAATGGGCCGTGTGAGTGATATTCCTGAATCTACTAAACTTCGTTTGGTTGATATGTATCGGCACGGTAAAAATCAATGTTTTATAGCGAATTATTTACATTGTTCGCAATCGAGCGTTAGTAAAATACTAACACAATATTCAAAAATTGGAAAATTTCAAAATAATCGCCGAAATGGTGGCCGAAAACCAAAAACATCTGCTAGAGATGACAGGAAACTGAAGCGTATAGTTAAGAAAAACCGTTTTAAAAGTGTGCGATTCTTGCACCGAAAATGGAAAGAAGAAGGAGTTGGAGTTGAAGTTTCTACATCGACAACATTAAGACGTCTCCATAAATTTAAATTTGAATCTCGTGTACCGAAAACAAAACCTCTCATAAATGCAAGACAAAAGCGTATAAGATTGAATTGGTGTAAATCAAGACGTTTATGGAGCAATGAAGATTGGAAAAATATATTATTTAGTGATGAAAGTATGTTTTGTGTTTCATATGGTAATCAAGGTATTCGAGTTTGGAGAATGAAGCAATAAGCATTTGATAAAGAATGCCTTAAACGTTCCGTAAAATTTGCTGCTAGTGTCATGGTTTGGGGTTGTATGAGTGCAGAAGGACCTGGAAAGTTATGCATCGTCTACGAAAAGGTTAACTCTCTGATATATCAAGAAATTTTAGAATATTACATGATTCCATCATCAGAAGATTTATTTGAAGATGATTTCATCTTTCAACAAGATTTAGCGTCCCCGCATACCTCGGTGTCAACTAAGAATTGGTTCCGCCAACGCAACATTAAGGTACTTCTTTGGCCACCAAATTCACCAGATCTTAATCCCATCGAAAACTTATGGTGTATAATGAAGAAAAAACTTCAAGAAAATCCTCCTTCAAGTAAAACTGAGTTAGTGGCACGTATAAAATCTATTTGGGCTCATATTGATAGAAATGTTTGTAAACACCTTGTATATAGTAGGCAAGATCGATTGTACGCTGTTATGAAAGCTAAAGGGGATGCTACAAAATATTAACTACCATTTACTTCATATTCATAAGGTAATATTGTTGCGTAAAATAAAATATTCTAATATTTTGAACCAATCTAAATTTTATTCTAATATTCTGGTGTGTTTAAGGAAGCTGTATACCTAATTTATTGTGCTGTCTTTTATATTTTATAAATGTTAAAATCTTATCTAAACATTCCAGATTTAATTTATAAGAAATTTAATTGCATTTACTTAGTATAAAAAATAAATAAATGACAAATAATTTTTTCTTATTACTTTTTCTCAATTATTCTAATATTTTGAATATGAGCTGTAGTATAAAATATAGAGATTTCTTAAAACTATCCTTTTATTAGAAATTTTTTAAAAAATTATTGCACTGAAATGTTAAGTTTGTTGCTAATGCAAGAACAGTTAATTAAAACTAGTAACTAGTAAATCTGCAGATCAAAAGCCTCAATGTCAGCTCTGCAATTTCTTCTATTTTAATCCCATTTAATGTAATATTCAACCTCTAACAATCTGCATTTTTTAAACACATAAATTTTGTGAAAACTGATAAAACGCCATAACTTCTCAAATAAAATAGATATAGAATCAGTTTAAAGTTTGTTCTACTTCTAAGAAATAGACCAAAAGTTTATAGATGACAGATATGTTATAAAATTAAAAAATGGGCTCAAAAAGCGATAAAAAAAAAACAGGGTTTTCGGGAGAAAAAAAAATCATAACTTCGTCAATTCTCACAATATCAAATCCAACTAAATTTTTTATAAATGTTCGAAAAATTATCTAAAACTTTTGTATCGACAATTTTTTGATAGGAACAACTTTTACCGATGAAAAAAAAAATAAAAACGAAAAGAAAAAGGGGAGGTGGAGGTGGAAAAAGAAAAAAATCCATAACTTCGTCAATTCTTAAGCTATCAAATCCCATTAAATTTATTTTTCATCTACTCAATATCTACAAGTTTTATACTGGCAATTATTTTATAGGACCAATTCTTATAGCAAAAATAAATTAGAGAAAAATAGGAGTTGAAGAAAAGAAAACCTCAAATCCACATTACTTATATCATGACTCATTTTTAAGTTCATTTTCGATTTTAAACGCGTCTAAATGGGAGGTTCTCTTATTTAAAAACTATATAATGTGACATATTGGCCAGTTTCTCGATAAAGGCAGAATGTATTTTTTTTTTTTTTAACTGCCAAAAAAAAGCACTTTGAACTGAATGTGGTTGAAAAATTGAAGCGATTGTGATTGGAAAATTGAAGAAGTACTCAAATAACAAATTGCTTATTTTACGAATCATTTTTAAAACCATTTTTGCTCTCAAACGCATTCAGTTGTCAATTTCTCTGATTTAGAAACTGTATAATGTGCCGCATTGGTCAGTTTTTCGATAAAGGCAGAATATATTTAAAAAAATGCTGTCAAAGTAGCCATTTTGAACAAAATTTTCCGAAGTGATCGTGATTGAAGATTTGACTATGTATTCAAATAAAAAAAAAAATATTTTATGACTCATTTTTTAAACAATTTTTGCTCTCAAATGCATCCAATTGACAAGTTATCTTATTTAAAAACTGTATAATGTGCCGTATTGGTCAGTTTTTTGATAAAGGCCGAATATATTTCAAAAAATGCTGTCAAAATAGCCATTTTGAACAAAATTTCCAGAAGCGAACGTGATGGAAGATTTGAGGATGTATTCAAATAACAAATTGCTTATTTTATGACTCATTTTTAAAACCATTTTTACTCTTAAATGCATTCAATTGACAGTTTTCTTATTTAGGAACTATATAATTTACTATATTGGTCAATTTTTTACATGAAGTCAGAATATATATTTTTTTAAATGCTGTCAAAGTGGGCATTTGAGCCAAATTTAGCTTAAGATGATTCTGATAAAACCGGGTCTTACAGAAAAATGAAATTAAAATTTCTTCAAAAGCGGCCAAATAAAATTGTTAAACTGGGTTTTTCTCTAATTACATTTTATTTTTTGTTGTGAAATGAGCACTTAACGAAATCTACCTCCGCCTATTCCCCTGACCGCCAAACAAAAGGGCAAAATTGTAATGTTGTTTTCTCATAATTTAATTTAAATGTTTAAAAAAGAGAGTTCTTCTAATATGGTATATATATATATATATTTTTTTTACGTATATGTTTATAAGCCTTGAGAGGATCAATGATAACTTAATTTCATAAAACTGGATTATATTTGTAGAATTATATTAATTTAAATAATTCTTTAATTGCAGTGAAACCTTCGGCCTAGTGAACGGATATATCAAGTCGCGGCAATGGGAAGGCTATATAGGCCAATCCGACTGGGATTTTTTTTTTTTTTTTTTCTACTATTAATACGACAGAAGAATTGATAGGAAGCAAGATCAGAATAATAAAAGTGATGGCGAAAATGAATCAAAAGATAGTATGGTATCAAAAGATAGTAAAATTATAGCATAAAATCATATTCTAATGTTCTTTTTAGCTTAAGAGAAATTACAATTTTTGAGCTCACTGAAAATGATAACGAATTGTACAACAAATTTGTGGAAATGATTATGCATTTATATAAAGAGATATAGTACTTAAGGCCGGGTTCCCAACACTATTTAGTCTTCAAAAAGGGGAAAAGAGGACCATCTTTATTTAAAAAGGGCACTTTGGTGGACCATTTTTATTTATAAAGGAGACTTCAGTGGACCATTTTTATTAAAAACGGAGACTAAAAAATTATTGTTAATGCAAAAACATTGCACCAATTTTATTAAATGTGCAATATATTTTTTAAATTACCCAGAAAATAGATGATTATTTTTATAAGATGTCATTACACAATGTTAACAGTTTAATTTAAACACATTTCAATATCCTAGTGATAGATATAGAAAGTATCCAAAATTTCGGCATTCTCGAAAGATTGACGAAACTGATATTTCCTGGAGATCATTTCTCGAAAATCGCGATATATATTTTAAATCCAAAATTTCAGATTGATGACCGATTTTTTTTTTTTTCCCGTAAAATTTTGAACAGAATCAGCCATTCTTTTTGTCTAAAATTATTTACGTTTACAATACAATTCAACTTGCTTTATAATGTATAGAACAATATGGAAATTTAAGTCTACCCCCCCCCCCAAAAAAAAAAAATAAATAAAAATAAAATAAAATAAAATCTGTACGCTAGCGAGGTCTCTGTTGCGTACCCCTAAGGACGATTCTGATAATTTTGAACAGGAAATGGCGTCATGCTTTAAAAATCACGCATTTTTTTTTTTTTTTTTTTTTTTTTTTTTTTTTTTTTTCATAGAGCTATTATATTTAAATATTTTGCATTCCAATGTTGCTGATACGCTAAACGAAATGCTAGAGTAAAAGTTATATATTTATTTTCTTAAATATTGAGACTGAAAACAATTCTATCAGAATTTTTCCCAACCACATTTTGCCATACAATTTGTATTTCATAATCTGATTGGTCAGTGTTTCATCATGAAAGTAACATAACTTAAAGACTACTGTCATCCATCATCACAATGTTAATTTTGATTTTGTCCAAAAAGCCAATCAAATGCAGGTAATCTTCCCGATTAGCAATATAAGGTCTTCTCATTGCGTATGGTCTATTGAGCAATGGTGTATTTTTACATATTAGGAAATTGTCAAGATTCTGAAAAGACGAGATATTTTAAATACTTAAAGGTCAACAGAAATTTACTAACACATATATATAATGTAACTTTAAAAAAAAAAAAAAAAATCCTTTAAACAAGACCTGATTATCAAAAAAGACAACTGGGAAACCCCAAAGCCATTTTTTTTTCTTAAACTGATTATAATTAGTTGGTATTACCATGTTATAGTAAATTCATAAAGATCACATGAAATTAATAACGTACAAATGATATTTGTTTTACTTAAATAATATGCACAGATTTTGAATATTGACTTACACATAGTTGAAAACATAAACTAGAAAATTATAAAATTTGCCTAAGTTATGATCACTGATGTATGTGTCAGTGCTTTGTGCCTATGAAAACAACAAACAAAAAAAAAAAAAAAAAAACTACTAGCTGTAACAACCTTGTTGTGTGAAAAACTTAAAAATGGCAGTTATTGCTAATACATGTTTTAGAACTTCTCGCACATGAAAACGCTGAACAATAAATTAAAAATTACTGAATGATAAAAAAAATGCAAGACATTCGGCAATTCCACTGCTCAATACACCGTCAAATTGAGTATCAAAGCATTTGTTAATTTTGCTATTTACCTCAAAATTATCACTCTTCATTATATATATATGCAGTAAAACCCCGATAATTCGGATTAATTGGGACCAGACCCAATCCGAATTATCGAAAATCCGGAAAATTAGAAAAAAATAAAATAAAAAATACTTAAAGATACCTTTTGTTAAACTTATTGAATATTTACAGACATGTCCCTTCCGGAGAAAAGTGCCTGAATTCAATGCTGCATCTTTATAAATATAAATAATTTTCTACAAGTGATATTGTAGAAGCGTCTTGTCACAATAACAAGGAATCAGACCTATGGGCTGACAAATATCGGAATGCGATCTTGCAATGCTCTAAGCAAAAAATTATTGTGCAGTGGCTTTTTATGACATTTCTAACAAGGAAGGTCTCCATTGGGGGCATACTCAGAATTTTTTGTAAAAAATGCGAATTAAACTACTCATGTAGGTAATAAAGGATCAGTAAAAATTAGCGGCGGAATTACATTATTAGATGTGTAAAAAAAAAAAAAAATAATAATTTGGAATAATTGGCGTGAAAAGCTGAAAGCGACGCGGGATTTGGCGAGCAGTGCATTTCCTCGCCAAAAGCAGACGATTTTAACGAATCTGAAAATTGATTTTAATTGACTTCACTGTTAAAAATCTGCAGCATTTACTGCAACTACTCCACTACTTTTATAGAATATCTCTCTTCTGACCAATGAGAATGCTCTATAGCACGGTGAATTGACCGTTTTCTATAAAAGCGGTGGAGTGACGCTGCAGAAAATGGTACAGATTTTTAGCGGTGTTGTAGCAGGGCTACACTAGATACCGGGCTTGCTCATTCTTTATCATGACGTTACAAAAGGTGGCTGACCGCTATCAGTGATTGGTACAAAAAAGGCAGCCCAAAGTTTTGTACCAATCGCTGTGTGTCGTTGATAGCGACCAGCCACCTTTTGTGACGTCATAAAAAGGTATGAGCAGGCCCGCTATCTAGTGTTGCCTTGGTTGTAGCTTGTGTTGCAACGCACTCCACCGCTTGTATATAATATCTCTATTCACACCAATGAGAAAGCTCCATTTCACGGCCAAGTAACCGTTTTCTACACAAGCAAGGGAGTGCGTTGCAACAAAATGAAGCAGATTTTTAACAGTGTATTTTTCAATTTGGAACAATTTTAATCAATTTAAATTGTGTTTTAAATGATAAAATATATTAATTTCATTTTGTTATAAGTACATATAAACGTATATGACAAAATTACACTTAAAGTAAAGTAAAAATGCAAAACCAAAATTACTTAAACTAAACTTATTTCAATAAATTGAACATAGAAAGTTTTTTCTTTAAAAAGTATTCGAAGCGTAAAAGCGTATTTTTCAAAATTTCGTTTTTTCGCCAACCGGAGATAAACCGCCAAATAAACGAAATTTTTATTATTTTTTTACGGGCGTTATAAGGAGGTTCCGCCGAAAATTTTTTATAAACATATATAACTATATGAGAAGAACATTCTGTAATTTTTTCAGATTTTTCTGAGTATGCCCGTATGGAGACCTTCCTTGTAAGTGGTTTAAATAGAAAATTGGGAAAATTGGAATTTCCAAACTTTGTGATACATTGTTGTTTTCTTTAAAGATAACATCAAAGAGTTTAAATAAGAAAGCTTAAAGTATTCTTCCAAAAAGATTTCAGAAAAAGTTTTTATTATTATTATTATTATTCATTATTGGATGATGAAACAAGTTAATGCTTTAGAAATTAGACAATCACTTTCCAAACTAGAAAAAAAAATAATCAAACCGGTCCGAATTAGTGGGGTTCTACTGTATATAGAAAGTATTGTTTTCTGTTTCACAGCCAATTGACACATTTTATCACATAATAACAAAATTGTTTATATTTGTAAATAACACATATACAATGTAATACTAAGACTTTTTTGATGATTTAATACCTGCACGGGGATAATGAAAGAATGCCTTATTAATTTGTTATTAAGTGCTGCAAATATTAAAATGCAGTAGTAGTGCTGATACCAAAAATATATCAATGTACATAATTTTTATAATTTTCTCCTATCAGGAAATGAGTAAAAAACCGGTTACAAAAATAAATCTTTGCATACATGAACCAAGCTCAACACAAGAATAATCAATAATTCATTTAGTTTTTTTTAAACTTTCATTTTAATAAGTTTAAAACAGTTCATTTTGAAATCAATCATTAAATTTAAATTCACAAATATTCTATTGGATAATATTGAGATTTAATATTTTATATTTTATGCAGTTTTATGAAAAACCAAAACAAAACGAGCCTGCGTTAATTCCAATCAGCTATGAAACAAGTGATTTGCCAGCTTTGATTTAACAGTTCATTTTACTAACGTCCATTTAAAAAATTAAATGTTTGCCACATAAAAACTTGCTTTAAGCAACTGATTCTACAGTCGACAGCAAAATAAGTTGAGCGCCGGACCCACTGCAGAATTTTACATTTTCACGTTTTGCGAAAAAAAATATATATTCAAAGTTATAGAGTATAAATTGTTAAAGTAATATTTTTGGTATATTCTCTCTCTCCCCTCCTCCTCCAACGTTGGTAACATCTCAAACGCAAAAAAAAATATGGGTCGAAGGAAATTTGCCTTCGACCCATTTTTCTTTTTTAACTCTTCCTGAACAGAAATATTCGAAACAACATCGGTTTTTTTTTGCTGAAAAAAAAATAATCATTTTCTCAACCTATACACTGAGCCATCATTTCTCCCAATAAAGAAAAAAAAAGACCAGTTATCGCGCATCTCTTTTTCCATCCATCCATCCATCCATCCTGTTATTATTATTTTTGTTTCGTTACTCGTTGAGGGGAGGATGCGGCGGCGCGGTGGCAGAGACACGCACTTACGGATATTCCCCATCCTTAACTTTTTTACCCTCCCTTCTTCTTCTCAAAGTGGTTTCTTCTCGCATTCGCTCTTTTTTTTTGTTTACTCCCTCCCTCTCCCGTCGTCCTCCGGTTCGCTGCGCTCGCTCATCATAGTCCCGCCTCTTCACACACACAAACACAAAAATATAAACTCGTTTCGTATATGTGGACAAGTAACCTGGGCGCGTGTTTTACTCTCTCTCTCTCTCTCTCTCTCTCTCTCTCTCGCTCTCTCGCCAAACGCGCGCACACAACGACGACAATCATCATGGCTTTCTGCATCCAGTACAAACCGAATCCTTACCAACATTACGTCTTGACCGGGTTCGTGGGATTCGACGAGTCCCTCTACTGGTTCACGTCCGACCTCAACCGCATCCTGGGAATTTTTCATCGCGACTACAGCAGCGTGCGCGTAAGACACGTGGCCGCGACTCTGAAGGACGCGTTGTTGCCATCTTTCCTGTCACAAAACGCGTCGAGAAAACACGTCACGAGTCACGAATCCGCGACCAAACTCTTGCTGGCGAGTCCCGTCGAAGCGGTCCAGGAATTTGCTCGAAAACTGGATTCGCCGGAAACGTACGTCCGAGTGCTGGCCGAGCACGATCCCGCGGATTTCCAGAATCTCACCCAACTGATGATCGTGAACGAAATGACCATCACGGACATGTTGACGCTCGACCTGTTTTTCGTGTGGTTTACTTTTTTCAAAAAAAAAGCGGTCGACAAGTTGTACAAGACGCACGTCGATCGCACGACGGAAGAAGAAATCCTCTTGCGGCAACAACAACCTCAGTCGTTACAAGTAGCAGTGGTCGAACCGCAACAACAACAACAACAACAACAACAACAACAACCAGAGCCACAATCGCAGCAGCAACAACAGCCGCAGCCGCAAAACAGTGTCATGTCGACGACTCCGGTCGCAAAGACTACTCCCATGGATTATGCTAAAATATTGAGATATAATACAGAAGGATATCCCACAATATTATTGCTAACGTGGAAAGGTACCACCAAAAAATTTTACTGTCTCGAAAGTAATGAAATAATACCGCGAGTCATAAAAGTACATATATAAACTGAAAAAAAAAAAAAAAAAAAAAAAAAAAAAAAAAAAAACTTCTCCTCAGGAGGTAAAAAAATGGGCTAAAAGAGTCGTGCGTGTAAAAACAAAGCACGACTCTTTTAGCCCATTTTTTTGCAAACAACTCATGACCAACGTTGGCATCTTTTTTTCTCCTAATAATTAAAAATAACTCTGTTTGAAGAGGCAAAAGAGTGGGCTAAAAGAGTCGTGCTTGCATAGCAAACAAAAAAAAGCACGGCTCTTTTAGCCCATTTTTTTTGCAAACAACTCGTGACCAACGTTGGAAACTTTTTTTCCATAAAAAAAAAATTAAGTGTAAAATAAAAAGGTCTATGATTCAAAACTCTATATATAAGCGCAATTCTTTGTTTTTTTTTTACTTTTAACCTATTGTTTTTTTTTATTTACAAAAAAATTGCAATCAGACTCATGTTGGAATCGCGACTTTAAAAAAAAATAGTAATCGATTGATACCTAACATTGAAAAACAAAATACATAATAGTTGTTTCATCTTGTTCTTCCCCCCCTCCCTTTTTTACTTTCTTTAGAGATGATGTGAATAATTTATTCATCTTTTGGGTATGCGAGCGAGAAACACACCTCTTCCTCTTTGCCTAGCAAACGGGTTTTCTTCTTCTTTTTCCCTCCTACTTCTCCAATCGCTACTGATGCGGAATTTTTTTTTTCTTTAGTAACATGTGCGCGCTGTTTTCGACTTTGATTCTCTCTACTTTTTTTCTACTCACCCGCGTGCGTGTGCATCTTCCACCACCACCCCTCGTTTACCGAGAGAGAAATCATAGACTATAAAACAACTCGCTCGTCGGGGTTTTTTCTTCATTCGCGTGCGAACTAATCGAGAGCCCTCCTTTCCAAAAAAAGATGCTGTTTCAAGTGAGTTTCGACAAAACGAGTGCTAAATTGTGGGGTGTGATCGGCAATAAGGGAAACTTGTACTGGGGAGCCGTTTCTGTGGCTAGATACTTGAATTGTCGATCTCCCTATCACTTTGCTCGCAATCATTCGACCACCAAAGTGAAAGACGTCACCAGCGAGTACTGGACTCGGGGTTTGGAAAAATCTCTTTTGAAATTGCAGCTCTTCACCCACAACCACGCGCTCTACGTGTTCGAACGTTGCAAATCGAAACGAGCGCAAGTCGCCTTCAAAAACCTGAGCGGCAAAGAGTTTTACGTTCGGGTGAAAAAAACTTTTCAGTTTCCAATCGCCCAACACTGCTCTCGAAGCGATTGGGATGCAGTCGAATTTTACCAATGGATCAGCGCCTACAGTAAGGCTCTGAATGCCGAGGAAGAAGGTGCCGCCTCCGAAGAAGCCGCCGCCGAAGTCGCTCGACATCTCAATGAGGAAGACGACAAAGACCAGGAGGAACCCGGTTATTCGAAAGAAACCCCTACCTACCACGTATCGCCCCCTATAAGGATTTCTCCCGTTGTGAATCCCAATCCCGTTACTGCTGCGAATCCAGATTCGGTGATTGCACACGCTAAATCTGCCGCTGTGGCTATCGAACCCGTTTCCATGGATACTTTCGCTACAGAGAGCCGATCGAGCGAATATACACCCACGTCTCCTCCGTACCCACCACCTCCCAGTCCGGTACCCGATCCTCGCGGCGGCGGCAGTCAGTTTTCTAACTTGTCGACTTGCGTTCATTTGAAAGTCAGTGCAAATTCGGCTTTCGAACCCTACACTCCGGCCGATCCGACTTACAATTTCACAGAAGGGGAGCAAGAGGAGGACGACGATGATGCTGCTGCTGCACCACCACCACCACCACCAACCAAACGTCCCGAACCTTTAAATGCGTTGCCACCGAAAAAAAGATTTCGTCTCGTAAACGACAACACTTCGGAAGAAGGCCTCATGATTTGGCTTTCCGGTTTTCCACCTAAAAAATTGATTGTACTGCACGGAAGCTCTGCTCAAGAATTTTTACCCAAGGACTGAAAAAAAAAAAAAAAAAAAAAAAAAAAAAAAAAAAAAAAAACCTTCTTATGCTGAATATTTAGTGTTGAAGTACAAAAAAAATGGGCTGAAAGGGATATTTTTCCCTTTCAGCCCATTTTTTTTGTATCAATTTGCTTACCAATATTGGTTTTCGAGACTTTAAAAAAAAATAGAGATACAAAAGTTAATCTCCCTTCCCCACGTGGTGCGACAAGAAAAAAAAAACAGGAGGTGGAGCTTCCCTCTCTCTCTCCGCGCACGCACACTCATTCATTAAGAGTAATACTTTATACTTCACGGTTCTGTTCTTTTTTTTTTCGTTTGGTAGTCAACATGTTGTTTCGACTCCATATTTCGAAACGTTGGTACTTTTTCGACATTTTAGGAGTAGTGGGAAACGACGGCAAAGTGTACTTTTGCACTTCGGATATCGCCCTGGCCACAGGACAGAGTTACGGATGGCGAGTCTCGATGGCCACTTGCCAGATGAAAGACGTCACGAACGCGTGCAAATTGAGATCGGACACTTGGGTGATTGAACATTCGGCCCTGCTCGATTTGTTGAAATCGGAGCGAGAAGGATCGGTGTATTATGCCCTGAGATTCGGGTACGTGAAAGAAATCCAGAACGACGGGAACAGTCCTCCTGTGCTCCAACAAACTTTTGACGAGAAAGAAGGTATACCGTTCGACACTTGGATACAAAACTTTAAAGAAAAATGCGCCCAAGAAGAGGCGGAAAACAGAACAATCGATGATGAGAATTAACTTTTTTTTTACATAATTATGAAAAAAAAGTTGCAAAAAAATGGGCCAAAGATTTTTTTTTTGGGGGGGGGTGAAAAAAAAAATCCCCCCAAATCTTTGGCCCATTTTTTTGCAACTTATTGGTTTCCAATATTGGGAGGCGATGTCATACTTTATTATTTGTAAAAAAAAAACATTAGCATGCGTATATACAATTTTTTTTTTACTTATCGCTCAATCATTTTTTTTAAATAGTTCATCTCCGTCAAAGTACTTGCGGACTCTTATAATAAAACATTGCAAAAATAAAAGATGATTTTTTCCATGTTAAAAAAATTTCGATGTAAAAAATATAATTCATTTTTTTTAAACCACTTGTACACAGTGTAAGTTTGTGTATGTGTGTGTGAAATAAAGACATGAGATTTGTAATTCAATTTTTTTTTTATTTTTTTTTGTTTCTAAACAGTTTACAAAAACAATTTTTTTTAACATAACATTTCACCAATATTGGTATGTCGTCTGTCGTAAAAAAAATGGGGGGTCGAAGAAAAAGTCTGGAATCCAGACTTTTTCTTCGACCCCCCATTTTTTTTACTCTTTCAACACCGATTTTTTTTTCGGTTTGAGAAAGATTAGGGTGTTTTGTCAGTTTTGTCGCAGCAGCACAGGTCCATAGTTTTTTTTAAAATCCTCAATCCACTGATGATATTGTATCCCATCTCCCGTTTCGCATTGCTTGATGATGAAAAGTTTCAAGTTGTAATCGTACGGCAGGTCTGTCACCCAGCCGTATTCGAGGGTTCGCACGAACCGCTTGGAATGCGACCACGGGAGAAACCGGAGCGCATCCAGGACGTCTCGATGTCCCATCATCATCATGGTTTTGGGAAACGGTGGTTCGATCACAATTTCTTCCAGACGTTGACACGGCAGCCAAGTGGTGCGCCGCATGGACGCGGGAACGAACCGGACCACGTCGTCCACGGAATAATAAACTTGTCCGTCGTGGTCTCCCAACACGCCCATGACGGTTTCGATCCTTTCATTCAATTTGATTTCGATTCTAAAGAATGCCATGTTCTCTCTGTCTCTCTCGGGAGGAGGAGTAGTAGTAGTAGTAGCGACGGTAGCAACAGCAATGAGAATGAAAAGAATTTTTTTCGATCGTTTATATACGACTCGGTTCAGAGTTCCCAGCTTCAAAAAAAAAAAAAAAGAGATGCCAGTCACGTACTGTCCTTGAAAGTTTAGCCACGAATGAAAGAACAAGTTTTTAGATGCAAATCGAAACGGTTGGAGTCTTGTTGTTTCACCCCGCCTCTCGACTAAAGCAAAAGAACGAGTGGGATGGTTGGTTACTTTGGTCGATGTCAACTTTTTTTTTCCCCCTTTGATCAATCTGATAATTCGGCGCCGCTCAACTCGCTTGCATCTCTGAAGGACATGACTCGCATGCGTCTATGTAATTCACGATAACGTTCAGGGGTGAAACTTGTTTCGTAATGATACAGAACGTACCACAAATCAGCCGATTTCAAATTTTCGCCACATTTAGGACACCGCATGTCATCATTAGTTTCCAAATATTTTTTTAAACATTTTCCGTGCGCTTTATGCTTACAATTTTTCAATCTCGATCGTCGCCTGACACTTTGAGCACAAAATATACACGATTCCATCGAGCTGGGCTTCCAGAAAGGTTTGAAATGCTGACGCTCGTACTGGGTTGTCAGTTTGGCCTCTACTTTCAATTTAAAACTTCGAATTCAGATCAGAAATCCTGAAAGAAAAATTTTTTACTTTAGTTAATTACGAAACGTGTATCATTAAGTAAAAACAAAAAACCATGCAGAATTTCTGGTGTGAACGTAAAATTTCAGATTTAAACGATTTAAAAAAAGAGGCCAAATCTCGAAGCCTCGCGTTCAATATATATACTATCCAAAACTTTTTTTTTTTTTTTTTTTTTTCGGTATCCCAGTAACTGTTAACTGTGTCAAGACTCAAAATATTTACATAAAGTTTTCAAACTTACAGATTGTGTCTTTATCCATTAGAAGTTTTTTCAACTGTGGGTCGTGTTTGTCTTCTTCTACGATTAATCTTCCTTTCTTTTCTTCATAATTGTGGTATACAGTAAATCCTTCAACGTGGTTTTCGTCCGCCAGTCTGTAATTGGAACATGTTTGCACAGTAATTATCCCCCCTCTATCCGTCGTCAGATACGTGAAATCTTTTGAAAATTCAAAGGTTATAGGGTCCAGTTCATAAAATAATTTTTTGCAACGGCACTCGACATGGTCCACACATTTAATGGTTATTTTTTTCTCTCGAGTCAACGTCACTTCCCAAAAGCGGTCTACAAAAAAATGTTTCACACGGATGGGTTTGTCGATCGAAATTTCGCGATACCCGTTCAAAGGACAAACGTGAAAGGCTATTTTACACAAAGGAGGTGTATAGAGTACCGTAATGTATCCATACACTTCCAGATAATAGATCAAATATTTTGACTCTTTCTCTTCGAAAGATTGGAAACGAAGCAAAAAATCTCTTTCTTTTTTCATGGTCGAAATGGATTGACGAGAAAACTCAACACGGCTGTTGGGTCGGAAGAAACAGTAGTTGAGGTCAAAGCGATACTCTGTGAATTGTAACGTGGCGTCATCGAATCGCAGATAGGTCCACCGACCCAAAACAACCCGATCAACATAATAGCCGGGTCTGTATAAGCGCAAAAGTTCAATATAGTCCTTCGAAAATGGACCAGGAGAACTCAGATAAGATGCACGATGTTCTAGAAACGATCGAAATTCAGGCATTTTATAAAGCGTGTGCAATTTATCTTTGAGTGGAACGTAGTCTCTCAAAATCAGGAACAAAATGTCCACGGGCAAGTCTAATAACTGTGGAAGTGCCGTCGCCATCCTCGTTTTAAAGTGCTACTGCACACCGACTGATCTGGCGAAACAATGTCACTCCCTTTTATATTTAAAAAAAAAATATATATATATATATATATAGATATATATATAGAGAGAGGTCAAGGGTCAAAGGTTAATGACCTCTTTAGATTTTTAATTTTTACTGACCTTATGAAAAAGTTATAAGCTGAAAAAATATATTTATTATTAACACGTCAGAATAAAGAGGTAAAGAAAAGTACCATTGTCGCGGATTTTTATAATGGTATAGTCTCAGAAAATTACTTTTTTTTAAAGAAGTATTAAGTAATTATATATATATATATATATATATATATATCAAGGATTTAGCTCAAGGGTAATTATCTTAAAAAAAAAAAAAAAAAAAAAAAATTTTTTTTTTTTTTTTTTTTTTTTTTTGATATTTATAAAAGCGAAATATTGTCATCTTCTTCTCACAAACCATGTTTGATTTCGAACGTTTCCAAGTTATCACTGCGGAACACTATTTTAAAGTGTTTCGATCTTACAATAAGCCGGAGCAGATGAAATTCTTCATCAAACGCTGGTGTGAATTGATTCACAATTATTCCAGATCAAACGGTTTCCTTTCCTTCGATCCGACGGTGCCAATTTTAAGTAAACTCGTACCTCAAGCAAAAGCAGTCATTCTCGTACCTTTTCCAAACACCAATATTAGTTATGTACCTTGTCGCACGTCCGTATTTCCATACTATCCTTTTAAAATAAAAAAAAGAAATTAAAGATGAAATTTGTCAAATTGGTCTAGAATTTTTCCATTTGTACTTAGAACTAACGGGTATACGACTCGTTTATATACATGAAATGCGATATCAAGAAGATAAAATCGCATCCGAGTTGCAAGACAAATATTTAGATATTGAACTTTATGGACGAGGGGCATATAATTGTTTTAAACGTAAAGTCCAAAGTATCAGTTTAAAGTCTTCGTCAAATGATTCAAGATTTCAATCTCGTTCGAAAGTTTTGAAGGGTACGATTTCGCGATAGGTGGTTCCCGAATCCATTCTAAAAGATAACGATAATTTAAAATGTCCCTAACCATGTAGGTATCTAAACGAACAGCCGAAAGATATGTATCTTTTGAAGTTCCCATGTATCTGTACACCGCGTTTCCATCCACTAAAACAAATACATTTCGGGGTAAAATACGAATGAGGACGTAATCATTCCATTTCCAAATTAAAGCGTAATAGCCGTGCCAGGGTCGACCGGGTACGGCTTCCAGATTGAAAGCCAAGAATAAAAAACAGAGTATGCCGAAGAACCAATACATTTCTTTGATTTTATTTCTAATTGTACTAGTCACTCTTATAAATTTGTATCACAAACCTCATTTCACCGATCAGGACCATCCGCTCAAGTGGATAGGCGAATTTATCGAGCCCATCACTAAATCCATTTGCCCGCTTCAGGGTTTCAAATGTCCGTCAAACAAACCGTGCGATTGTGAAAAGTATTGTACTAACGGAAAAGAATTGACACTCTTTCAAGTGATGAACGACACCGAACGCGTTTATGTTATGAATCAGAAACTCGCTCCGGGAACTTATTGCCTACCGAAAGGTATCGGCAAGTGCAATTTAAAAACATCTTATCATGTTTTCTCCTTAGCCGGATGGTCGTGTCTAGGGTTAAACGATCAAGTCTTTAATGGTGATAAGAAAACAGCATGCAAAAACGAGGAAGCTCAAAACAATGACTTGAATATTTTGTATGATTATTTGAAAAACAAAGAGGCAGAAGATAATATTGACGATTATTACGAACCATTTCAAAATGATCTGAGATATCGTTGTAAATGTGATTCCAAATCATTAGATAATACTCGAATGATATCGGTTTTTCCATTTATCTGCTCTGTGGATTTTTGTTTACGAGATATTCCAAATCCGTTGCAATTTATGGGATGGGATGGGGAAAAATGTAAATGCGGGCCCTATCCACATCTAATTTCGAATGACGAAACCTCTCCTTGTAGAAAAGACGTAACTAGATTTGAACATGAGGAATTTATTGGAAGAGTAGATTGTATGAATGAAAAATCTTTTGTCAAACATGCATTAATTTGTCCAAATGAGGATGGTCAGTTAAAGTTTAAGGAAAAAATATTTTTTGGCAATGATCCAGTAACGTTCGTAGAAAAATTAATTTCATAAAAAAAAAAAAAAAAAAAAAAAAAAAAATTTTTTTTTTTTTTTTTTTTTTTTGTTAATTTATATATGTACCGATATAATTTATTTTCACGCAATAATATTCTGAAATCAGTCATAAAATAAAGTTTTTGTGACTTGTGAAATTGCTTTGCATAATGTCGTACATATTCGTACCCTTTAGTTCAATGGACCAGTTAATCAAACAGTTTCAAAATATGAATGTTTATAATTACACGTCTACGCCGGACGCTGCCAATTTTGTTCTCATTAATCCAAAGTATTATTATGGTTCTTATGGAGGTTTATTGTTAAACTCCACTGTCGAAAAATTTTCTCCAAAAGAATGTCTTTCAGAGTCGATCGTTGACAACCTTTCGTTAGTTTGGTGGAATTTATCACATCCAAAATATATCGGAGAACAACACGTTCTTTCGTTTGGCGATCGCGTTGCTGTAACACCTTCCATTTTTAAACAATTACATGTGAATGCTATGCAAAAACCAATTGTCGGAAAAAGTTCTTATTATGGTAATAAAGCTTGGAGCATAAAATCAGAGTCTTCTTTGTATTCGGATTCTGTATAATCGGGTTCTTTTAAAAATTTGTATTGTTCCCTTCTTTGAGCGTGGACTCGATTGTGTATGTCGAACCAGAGTTTGGGAAAATCCAAATCTTTATCCATCAGTCGAGGTTTTAATTCTTTCAACATGGTTCGAAAATGAAACATGCATATTCCGCAACGAAGGGTTCGATATAAGGATTCATTGATCAAATCTAACCATTCTTTCTTATAAAATTCCATTTCTTCCTCCTTTCGTATTTCATAGGCTTCGGCCATCCAGTGTAAAAATCGCCAGTAAAATGAACTATATTGCACAACGTGCAAAAAATTCAGTTTTTCAAATTCGCGTTCGGCCTGATAAGGGGTTTCGCGAGCCATGGTTATACCTATGTTTTTCATCATTTCTCGTAATACCGACGCGTCCCCTCCGCTCAAAAGTTGCATGACGGTTGGGTCTAGAAATTTAAAAATGGTTTGTGGCGTCCATCGAACATTGTAAAGAAGTGCCATGCTGCACAGAATAATTCTGCGTAAAATTCCTTCCCAAGCCATCAAGGCGTCGTGAGATTCCGGTTTTTGGAAAGCACGCAGATACCTCTCCTCTTTGTTGATGGCCACCAATCGTAATAGAAAAGCGAGTACTGTTTCATCCAATCGTTCGCGAGAAGAAGCGGAACGAAATTCGGTCGTAAAGAGAGTGGTGTCCCATTGCACTTTGATGTCTTTAGTTTCGAGCATCAGATCTATCAAGTTGTGATAAAACGGATCTGTTTCTTCTGCTCGTGCTTCCAAGAGAGCATTTTTGTCCACATTTCCGAGATGTGCTTGATACAACGTCCGATATGTTTTATGTTTCATCTTGTTTTCAAGCTGGTTAAAAAAAAAAAAAAAAAAAATTTTTTTTTTTTTTTTTTTTTTTTTTTTTAATAATAAAAGGACTGACACAAATATTTATGACATAAATATTTTGAGTCTTTACACAATTAACAACTACTGCGTAGCTTAGGAAATACCAACACCAATCAAACAACTGAAGGTCAAAGGTCAATGACCTCTTTAGATTGTTTATTTATTTTGATACAAAGAAGTTATGAATCAAAAGTTAATTTATTGACCTGTTCGAATAAAAAAAAAAAAAAAAAAAAAAATTTTTTTTTTTTTTTTTTTTTTTTTTTTTTTTTTTTTCAAAAAGGTATAAAATTTGAGAGTTTTGCGGATAACATTACCATGTCTTTTTTCACCTTTGACATTCGAGTGAGGAGTCCCGTACTCGTCTGGAATCGTTCCTTTTTAACTTATTATTTACTCCCTTATATGCGCCTTTTATATTCAGGGCACATTTCCTTTGCACTTTTTCCTTCTTCGACTTGGCATTTTCAAAATTCCTTCATCTGTACGCGTTTTAAAATTTACAACTTTGATTATGGCGCTCGTCTCGCTCTACGTGCCCGACAACGTACCCAAAGACTTTTTAAATCTCGCCGACGGCCAACTCGTGACCCTCGTATTCGCCGCGCCCACCGATGACGCCGCCTCTTTTGCTCTTTTTGATCGAATAACGCATCCCAGCGGCGGCGGCGGCTGCGCTTGCGGAACTCGTAACGGACTCGCCGTTCGTCATCGAACTCTCTTTGTTCAAAAAAATAAACTTTTGTTAGGTTTTTCCCTGTACGCTCTGCCCCCCGACTGCACTTTCGACGAAACGGTGGTCGTCGTCACGTGGCTCACTCGGTTCCGATTCAAAAGGTTTCGGAGCGTCGTGGAACGAGGCTGGTTCTATCGCACTTTGGAGAGCGAATCTTTTTTCCGCGTCTCGGACTACGGCGAGTGTTGTCGAATGTTTACGTTGGAAGAGGATCCCGTTTTCATGCTGAAATCGATCGTTCTTTCTCCTTTCGGTAAAGGTCCCACCTTGGAAAGCGTTTTAAAAAAACAAAGTCCATGAATCTCGACAATCCCGCCCATGCGCACGCTTTACGCTACGCGGTCGAAACGACCAAAGTTTTTCTCATGAACTCTTACCGCCAAAAATTTCCGCATTTTTTCGAACAAGCCGTTATCGGAACGCGACCTGCCACGCGTGACGATTATTTCGTACCCCCGTCCCTAGCTTCCAAGTGTATCGTGGTCGTGGGCACGCGATTTCCCGAAACAGCGTGTCAGCGACTCTCCTGTTTTCCTTTCAAAGACGACTGGGAACTGTGCGAAGAACGGGACGCCGTCCGGTGGGTGCGAATGGGACAGCATTTCGAGCTGGCCTGCCAGCCGTCCTGTCGGGAGCATTCGATGAACGTGGAATGGGAGAACGGTCGATGCGTGGTCGCGAACCCGCTGAAAAAAGTCTTGGCGTCCATGCCCGAAAAACTTTTTCAACGGGCTTCCCGACACGTCTTTCACGGTGGTCTGGACGTCGTTCGAGGTACGTTGCAGTTTAACGAGCGCTATTGCGAAGCGTACGGTTTGGATTTGGTGAATGGGGACTGCGTCGCGTCGGGCGGTCAGTCTTTCGGTGAATGGTTGTTTGGAAAAACGCCGATTCGAGCGGCTAAGACGGCACACTTGAAACCTTTGCAATCGAAATTTCCCGAGCTGCCCCACTACCTCGACTATGCAACCGTGTCGTCGTCTTCCAACAACAACAACAACAACAACAAGGCGGGAAGAACGAAACGGAGTGTTGCGATGGAGGATTCTAAACCTTTTTATCAAGAATTGGCAATAGAGTTGAGCAAAGATTTAGGAAGAGACGTCTCGGAATGGGCTGTAGAAAAATTTTTGCGGCAAAAGGCCCCGATGTTGTTAAGCCAGACGGTCGATGCCCTGTCGGTGAGACTGGTTCTTAAGCATTCAGTTTTGTCGTCCATCAAACGATTGGGCGCTTTGAGTTTTGATATTTTGGGAAAAGGTGTGGCCGTGGCTACCAATATTTATGCCCTTTACGAACTGGGAGTCGGCATTTTGGATATTTTGGATCCGTACGATTACCAAAAAGTGTTGTCTAAAAAGGTATTGGATAAAGTGGATTCGGAATTGGATTACATGTATTTCAAAGATGCATCGATTCGTCCGGAAATGACACCCGAATACGTGTGGGACAATGGTATTTTAATGGAAGACGATTCCGAACGACTGATTTTTATGGTCGAGAGAGTGGAGGAATATTTGAATGCTTTAAACGGTATAAAAGCGAATGAATACAGTGAAAAACCTTTAGAAAAAAACCTGTTTGTTTGGCAGGAAAAGAAACGGTTGAATAAGGTTTTGGCTAACAGTATTATAATTGTCATGGTCTCTTTGGTATTTTTATTTGTAGAATGGATACATGTATGGACAATGTGTTTATTTTTTATTATGTTGTATTTCAACAACTAAAAAAAAAAAAAAAATATTTTTTTTTTTTTTTTTTTTTTTTAAAGCAATTTTGTTTGTTATAAATTTTTCAAAATTTTTAAATTGCCATCACTTATGGATTCACCTTTCATTCAATGGTCAGCAGCTCAACAACTCAATAAATACATTTCTACTCAAGTGTGCCACTACGTTGTCCTACTGACTCGAACAAATTCCTTTCATATTGAAAAGGATTTAAAATATACACTTCGCATCACTAAAAGACCCTTATCATGGTTTGTGAAAAAATTTAAAGAGCATGGCATCCTCGTCGAATACGCTACAGTCTTTACCCAAAAAGACATTCAGCATTTTGGACCCATGTCCGTCACAGTCTCCAATGGAATCGTCCGAGGATATTTACAATCAAAGTACTCTTCTTCCGTCGTGTTTGTCTGCTCCGCCAGTTTCGCCAAACATATACCCTTCCGAACCATTAGTCCAGAGACACTCGTCAACCGAATCGTTGGATAAAGAAATTCGAAACCTATTGGTAAAGAATTTAATTTTGCGCGTCATTCGAGGTCGACCCTCTGACACGATTCAGTTTCATCGCCGCCAGTTGGCCGAGCAGGTGGTAGAATGGATTACCAAAGACGTTCCCGACGTCTTCAATACCTCGTATCGCGATCAGTTGATGACTTTAGTTGCGAGTGCATTCAAGCAAACTATAAAGGATATGCCGTTAGACGAATCGGAATGGTTGAAACTCCTGAACCAATGGATTCGAATCAACAGTTACGATGATGTCGTTTATAGTCGAGATATTTATAAAATTTTGGCAGTGGACGGTTTTCGAGGATTCAGGCCAAAAGATTTGAAACATTATCTAGCGGGCATCTTGCTTCCCGTCCGAGTCGAATACCGAATGCACGCTCAAGGCGTACGAGCCATGTACGAATTTTTTGATGAAAATTCGAGCATCGAAAGCTTAACTGGAACGGATTCTGCATGTGTGATATTTTTAGCATTGCTCCAATTTTATGCTTCCAATCTCGAGGTGTTGGACGATCAGATTACTTTTCGAATGCAGGAGGTAAAGTCTTGGGCAGAAGGGTTTCTTCATAAACATTCAGATTATTATCAGGATATTAAAAATGTAAATGAGGATGTCATAAAAACACTCGGCGATCTATATACTCAACAATTTATGAATAAAAAAGATTGGAAAATTGTGGGAGAAGAACTACTCAAAAGCTTACAATTGCCAAATAATTCCTAAAAAAAATCTTTACAAATTACTAAAATAAAGTTATTTAAACATTTTTTCATAATATATAATCATGAATGACGTGGTGGTTTATGATAAAATTTACCGTTTTTTACTCGCATATCACGATAGATCTCACAGTATTCATGATATTTACAAATATACTGGTTGTAATAAAAGAACAGCAAACAGATGTTTATACGACATGTTAAAAAAAGGAATTGTTTTGAAAACCAGAGAAAAACAGCCACCTTGTTGGCAGTTTAAAGAACCAGAATATTAAAAAAAAAAAAAAAAAAAATTTTTTTTTTTTTTTTTTAAATGATATATAAACAAATTTCATAACCAAGGTAATCCACATTTATTTTAAACTTTTCTGGATACAACATGATTCTTCAGAGGTTTATAAACTATGTGTGCGAATATGTCTTTAATCGATTTACCCCAAAAGTAAAATTTGTCAAAAGATTTCCAGAGGCTCAAGAACCAACTCGTCGTGAAGATGATTCTTTGGGTTATGATCTTAAAACTCCTTTTAAAGTAGTCATTGAACCAGGCGAACGAAAAATTATTGATACAGGTATCAAAATTGAAATGCCTAACTTTTTGGGAATGTTTATTTGGGACAAATCTTCTACAGCTTCTAAATTTCGTCTCAGCGTTTGTGGAGGTGTTGTGGATCCTGATTATCGAGGATCTGTTGGTGTAATTTTAGAAAACTGCCAGTCTGAAGCAATTGAATTACCTGAGGGTACACCAATAGCACAAGCCGTCTTTCATATTGCTATTCGACCAACTTTGCAAGCTGTGAAAGAAGATGAACTAACAGAAACGATACGCGGAGAGCGAAGCTTCGGAGGGGGTATTGGGTGGAAGTGGGAGCCTAAAGTAGAATAATTATTATTTAAAAAAAAAAAAAAAAAAAAAAAAATTTTTTTTTTTTTAGGTTGTGTTATAAAAGGGAGTAACATTGTCTCACCCCATATCAGTTGGTTGGTTTCATATTTCGCAGTATGGATCGTGTCTCGTTGAACGAACCTTATAATGATAATCGAATGGCGATTCATTCTCGATTGCCGCCTTTTCCATATTCCCATTTACAACCAGATTCATATTTTTTTTCAGATCACTACAGATATTTATTAAATCATTATGAAAATATAGTTTATGATATGAAGATGGAATTGAATAACCGAAGAATAGATATAGAATCTTTGAAATATGAATTAAAAGTGAAGGATCAAGAAATACTTGAACTACACGAAAAGATTCAAGACATTTTGAAAATGAACGACAATGATCCGGGAGACTTAAACGCATCGGGAGAATCTATAACTACTGTTTGAAACGAAATTATATATATAAAAAAAAAAAAAAAAAAAAAATTTTTTTTTTCACTATCGTAGTATATAAGAATCAGTTTCCTGCTTATCCATTCACAATTTCATTTCAATTTTACCGTAAATCATGCTATATGCTGAAGTGGTTTGTATGAACTGTGCTGACGGAGGATTGTTTCCGTTGGAAATTGCATTTGCTACTGCGGATAAAGATGTTTATATTCTACGAATACCACCAAAACTCTCTTACTGGACAACTATAAAAGATGTGTATTCTACCAGATCTAGAATGCGAAACAGAGATAGATTTTATAACTCTAGAATTGGAAGAAGACGCTTATCGATAAAACCGATTGCTAAATATATACTTCATGCAGATAATTGGTTGGATGAATTACATAGTTTTATTTTTCACACGTTTCCTGGAGACTTGAAATTGCGAGTTCGTGGTAATTTTCAATATCACTTTTTTAAAAAAGTTTGTGGTTTTCGAAATGTATCAAGAGTATGGTTGAAAACTGGAGTTGATGTTGTAGATTGTAATCATAAACACAAACTTAAATTTGTAAATTATCCATGTCCCGGAATTGAAGTCGCAACTATGGCAACTTATCATAAAATTATTGAATTTTTCAATTGAAAAAAAAAAAAAAAAAAAAAAATTTTTTTTTTTTTTTTTTTTTTTTTTAATAAAATCTTGTATGACATCCTGTAACTTTTGGACATATGACACTTATATGGCATATGCATCGGATCAGTGCTTTGAAAGCGGGTGGAAAAGCAGATTCTTTTACATATACTGTATTGCCGTTTGAATCTTTTGAATAAACGCAAGGCTCGTTACTTATATAATCTTTCATATAATTCCAAGGAATCAGTGCATGACCGTTTCGACTTTTCGCCAAATACCTTTCTCCGGTGCTTGTTCGCATTAAAAGAGGTTCTCCATTTTCCCTCCAATAATACTCATTTCCCTTTCCGTCTTGCGGATAACGTTGCGTTTTATCGGCCATCAATGCCAATCGAATATTTTGGTTTGTGTGATCGACTATAAACAAGGATCTATTTCCGCGAACGGGATAATATTCATTACCTCGAGCATCTTTGGCATAATAAAAATCCCCCGTCGCATCTCGCGCAAAAACATTATCCTCTCGATTCGGATACAGCTCTTTTCCCGTTCGGTCACGGGCATAAATTTCTTTACCGTCTCGATCGACCACAAAATTGTCCCCGGTTTTGGGGTAATATTCGTCCCCGTTTCGCTTCTTTGGGTACTTTCGCATCACTTGATTTTTCTCCTCTCCCTCTCCCCCCTCTCTCTCTCTCTTTCTCTCTCTCTCTCTCTCTCTCTCTCTCTCTCTCTCTCTCTCTCTCTCTCTCTGTCTGTCTGTCTCTCTTCTACACAATGGCCGTCGACAGGTATCGCATCTCTCTTCTGGAACTGGAAGACTGTCCCCTGCGAATCCGACCCGACCAGTTGCTACGTTTGCTTCGTGCCTGGCGTAAACGGCACGTCTTTGGACACGTTTGTCTCGAATGTGAGAAAAAAATTTCATTCGAATCCATGTCTTACGCCGTCTGTTGTCAACAATTTTATTACAACGATCGGCTCGCCTGTTACCGAGTCGTTCCGATCGCCATTCCGACACCCGGTTACGTTTTTATGTTACCGCAACTCCAGCGCATGATCGAGCAGGCTCGCCTGGAAACGCGACAAGATTTTTTAGTGATCCCCGATCCGATTTATTGGCAGGTACCCACGACTCTCGTTTACGAAAAGGTTGTCAAGTTCGTGTCCGGTGTGCCCATGACTCATCGCACGAAACTCATTCAACCCGCTTCGAAAGCGCCCCTCTTTTACAAACAGGTTCAGGAGGCGCCTCTCAATTACGGCAGTCTGGAGTCGCGGTCGTGCGGGAAAGCCACCCTCATTCGTCAGGTGGCTTTCGGAAAGCGGTGTCGCTATTCGATGCGGGGGATGATCGTACCGGACGCCAGTCTTCGACCCAACGAAATCCGTTTACCCGACCATATTGTCGATAAGTTTGAACTGGCGGGAAAATGGATCATTCTGAACCGAATGCCGTCTTTGCAACCGGAAAATTTTGTCGGCTTACAGGTGCCGACGGACGGTCCTTCGTGGCCCTACGACTGTTTCGGCATTCCCCTCGAAATCTTGGAATCCATCAACGGCGATTTCGACGGAGACGAGGCAAACGTTTATCTGGTGCCGAGTCTGCTTTCGCAAGAGGAATGTCTCACAATCTTGAATCCGGAATGGGAGATGCGATCCTTCGTCATGGGTTTAAAATTGGCTCCGAGCCAAGATATGTTGGTGGCCTATTACATGTTTTACGACGATATTGATTTTTTACCCTACAAAGACCGCAATCTGAAAAAGACGATGCGATTTATCTGTGAAAAATACGGGGACTCGAGAGCGTTTCATGCTTTTAATCAAATGCGTCTGTTTTATTTGGATCGATTACAAAATCATACCTGTTTTGCGTTGACGCTGGCAGAAATGCAGACCATCGCTGCAAATTTAAAGGAGGGAAAAGACATTCAATCGATACGGGGTTGCTTGACTACACAAATTTTAGCTAAGGCTAAAGGAAATTTCGAAACATTGACTCAAATGTTTGGTTGTATCGGAATGCAGAGCGGCGTGTTTATCAAAAATTCATTCATGTCGGGGCTTCATGGAGTGGAGGCTTCGGCTCACGGAAAAACATCCATCTACGCATTGAATCTCGTACTGAATATATGGCTACCGGGCTACGGTTATCAAAAACTCATTTCTAACGCTCACGATATGATAGTAAATTATGAAGGAAATATAGTCGATGGCGATAAACGAATCATTTTTCAAAACGCATTGGACGGTTATCATCACGAAGACATTATATCAGAATCTCTCTTTATGCATATTTTTGAATCATTTTTTGGAAAAAATAAAACTTGAAAAATTTATTACAAAATCCAGTTAAAATTCGATTAGTCTGATTCGATTTGATTTTTTTTATTTCTGAGACCGACAACACCAAGTTAAAAAAAAAAAAAAAAAAAAAAAATTATGAGTCAAAATTTACTTTAATTAACATGTCAGAATAAAGAGGTAAACAAGAGGAAGATTAACATCAAGGGGATTACCTTAAGGGTAATTACCTTAAAGGAGAAGTAGTCAGTAATTTTTATATATATATATATATATATATATATATATATATAATATAATATAATATAATATAATATAATATAATATAATATAATATTCGTTAAAGGTCAAAGGTCAATGACCTATATAGATTTTTAATTTTACAGACGCCAGAAAAATTTGCAAAGTGCATGCAAAAAAAATAATCAAAACTTTATTGTATACATTTAAAAAAAAAAAAAAAAAAAAAAAAAAAAATTTTTTTTTTTTTTTTTTTCGTCTATAAAACAGCGACTCATAGTCTCTCGAGCTTCAGTTTACTATAAAAAATAAATGACCATTTTAAACAAGTTATGAGTTCCTGCAATTGTCGAGTTTATACGTTCAATCTTCCATTGATGGAAAAATTTGTAGAATTTTATGGAAATAGACAGAGACGTACTCATTTTCTAGCTATGCGCTTTAAACGACGAGTCATTGTCTACAAATCCAACGTTTTAGATTCGGTGCCCATCACGCCTCCCGATAATAGCATCATAGTAGTTCACGGAAATTGTCCTCCCATCAACGTGGTCAACAAGCAAACCATTCTATTGTTTACTCTCGGAAATACTACGACATCCGGAATTCATGTCACGGACGATTCCGAACAAACACTCTTGCGCGCCCTCTTTCCCGCCGATCGGATCCTTTTTAGTCATTTTCATTACCAGACGCTCTTTTTGGCTGCCACTGAAAATCCGTATTGGCAAATCACCCATCGATGTCGGAGAGAGGCGGCCTTTAGGACCTTATGCTCCTTGCTGGAGGCCCGTCAACAAAAGAGATTGCTCAGTTTAGAGGAAGCATCCAATTTACGATTTTTTAAAAGTTCGGATAATAACCTGAAACAGTTCAACAAATGGAAACATTTCGCCTTTGAACTTTGCAGCGAATCTTTTGTCATGACCACTTATTCTCATCCTTCCGCTTTTTTCGGGCGGGAGGTGTATCAGATTTTGAAACGGTCCGACGCGTCTCCCGGACCGCTGCCGCCTCCCGATTTTTACGTATGCGAGTTGCTCTCGGCCGAAGAGGATAGACTACCCCTGGGAATCATGTGCTTAGTTTCGAGCGATCGGGACCGGTCACTCGAGTACGTCTCGCCGATGGTGGTGGTGAAGCATGACAACGTATTTAAAGATTCCAATTACGTTACGTGTAATACCTGTTTGCCTTTATACCGCAACAAAGAACATTGGAAACAATATGGAATACATTTCTACGTTCACGGCTTACGTTACAAAAAAATTTTGTTACAAAACATCCTGTCCTGGTTGCAGCTTCAAACGTCCGAAAAGTATAAATTCATTTCATTGGATCTGTTACAAATAGCAAAAATCCTTTTCGGCGATGAATCAAGATGTTTTTCAAAAGCCTAGTCGAGTCCATTCTGAAACAGATGGCGGATCCGGACGACGTCCTGGCCTGCAGCGCCACCGGCGCGCTCACGCGAGACATCCGCGACGACCTGATCCAGGCGTACGAGCTGAGCGAGCCCCTCGTCCGCCGGCACGCGCAGGCCTTCCTGGGCAGCAGCAGCTTCCTGGATTTCCTGATAAAGCTCTCGAGGCTGCCGCATCACGCGGACCGCTGCCGTGCCGCCGCCGCCGCGTTCCCGGATCGGAATTGCGGAACGGGAGGCGGCGGCGATTCGGAGACGCGCCGGGAAGAATTGGCGCACTGCGAACGGGAAAAGAAGCGGTTGAAATCCCAATTATGCGACTGCGAGAGTCGACTGAAAAAGGAACAGGGTGAATCGATAAACGTGAAAAATTTGTTGTACGAAACCGAAGAGAAATTGAAAAAATATAATCATATTATAACAGAATTGGAGAAGAAAAATAATGTTTTGGAAACAAACCTAAACAACTGTTTGTCTGAAATAGAAAGATCCCGTAAATATCTGGTCGATTCGGTGCAACAGCTGAATCTTGAATATGCAAATAAGCAAAGTGTGTCACACTATGAGATAGAAAGAGTTCGAGAAATATGTAAAAATATGGTAAAAGAAAATTTCTTGCTGAAACAAAATCTAATTAAAGCGTTGCCATGTACTAACGATTGTCAAACCGCTACCGTTTCGGAAGTGGTCTCACCAGTAGCAGCATTATCGTGGAATAAACCTGGATTGTTTAAACCTGAAATTGTAAATTATGAAGTTTCTGGGGAAAATGAAAATAATTTGTCGATGCAATTGAATCTCACTCAAGATAATTACAGTAAATGCCTAGAGGACTTGAAAAATAAAAAAAAATAAAGTTGAAGAATTATCAAATCAAGTACAAAACTTGACTGGTGAATTGAATGATACTTTAAAAAAATTACAATCAACTGAAAAGGATTTTAAAGAGAAGCAATCTGAACTTGACAGTGTCCGAAACGAGTTGAACGAAATTACAACTCAATTTAAAACTTTTAAAGAAACTTGGGAGATAAAATTGAAAAATATGCAAAATGACCATAGAAAGGAATTGGAAAAGAAAGAAGAAGAGCTTGAGAATGTTCAAGATGAATTAAATAATGTTAAAAGGAAATGCCAAACCGATTGCTTAAAAGAGACAGGATCACTATCTTCGCGAACCGATCTGGTTAAGAAATTACAAAATATTGAAAAGAGTTTAGAACAATGCAATCAGGAAAAACAACTGTATTTAGATCAACTAGAACAGAAAAAATTTGAAATGTTAGGTGTTGAAAATCGGCTTGAAGTAAAAAATTCTATAATAAACCGTTTAAAAGAAGAATACTCTAATAGTCAAGAGGAGGGTCAAAATTGTGAAAACTCACAAGTTTCTAAAAATTGGGAAGACGATATCCTATTAAAATTAACTAAAGATTTAAAATTAGTAAAAATTTTTAAGAACCAGTTACAATTAATTCAAACAGAAGCAGACTTGATAAAAGTAGAGCCTGAAAACTTTGCAAATGTTGTGTTGGATTTGAAAAAAAATTCATTCAGATATTTTGATGAAATTGCTAAAGCTGCATCGTTACCGGCAAACGTCCATTCAGTTGAAGAAATAAAAAATCGGCTGAACGAGTACGAAGAGCAATATGATTTATGTGTTAATTTCATAACATCTTTTCCGGGTTTAGAATTTGAGGATTTAGAAGCTGTTGTGAAAGACCTTCCCGGTCACTTAATCGAATTAAAAAACATCGTAGGAAAATTTAATAAAGATTTGAAATGGGAACAAAATCCCAATTGGTTACATCAGGTCATAAAATGGATAGAAAGTGAACTATCTCGATTCGAAAAATGTAAAAGAATTCAAGACGACTTGCAATCGCTCACACCAGATATTGTAAATAAGACTAAATTTGAATGGAAAGAATTGTTTATTAAAAGATATAATAATTTATTGAAATGCGCTGTCAGTATAACAGGATCCGAAGACCACATAGACGATTTACCTGTTTTATTACAGAAAATGAAAGAAAAATGTAAAAACACTAATGAGCCAAATTGGCTTTTTTTATGTACTCAAGAAATTGAAAATGAATCGGATTTTACAGATATGGATTTAGATTCAACGGTATGTTGTTTTACAGATGGTTTAGCAGCATGTCATGCAGATAATTCAGAAGCAGGTTCTATGGATTGTTCAACGGTATATTCTGCAGAAAGTTTAGCAGCGCATCCTGCAAAAAAATGTTCTACAAAACAATTTGCTAAAAAAAATGTTCGGTATAAGAGAACTGATAAAAATTTACAACTTGATTACACTAAAATTGCAAAAGCATTTGGCGTTTATTTTGATTCTAATTATTCCCGTTTTAACAATATTTTAAAATATTTGAACGATTTAAAAGAATACTTTTCAGTCACCGATTTAAAATTATCCACCATTCAAAATGCGATTAAAAATAAATTGGCACCATTTGTTCTTGATCAAAAGAATTTCAATTCTTTACAAACCAGCACTTTTCCACAAACATTTGAAAATCATATTAACGCATATTTAAACATTATACAAAGAGAAAGTTATGATAAGCTATTACGTGATTTTCATTTAGATGAAACTATAAGAAAATCCCTTATAAATACATTTAACATTGAAATTGAAAAGGAATGGACTTTACTCTACAAACAATGGCTCCAAGCATTGAATTTAAATGAACATACAGCCAAAGAAAATTTCTTAAATCAACTGATGGAATACAAAAAAATAGTAGAGAAGAGTAAAAGAAGTTTATCAGAAAGTTCAGCTGAAAGTTATGATACAGAAAATCAAAAGAAAATAAAACTTGTAGAAAACTTTTCTTACTTAAAAATACAAAATTTGGTTTATGCATTATACAGAGAATTGTTTAAATTAAAATGGAATCACCTTAAAGAAAATCTACCTTCAAGTCAAGACTTGTTAACAAAATGTGAACAAAAATTACGTATTATCGAAAAACTTCATAAAAAATCGACTCCCCGACAAAATGTATTATTTACAATCTATTCAGAGTATGTAGAAATAGACTTGTCATTATACACAAATAAATCAGAACGTTTTGAAAGTATTATAACTGAAATGGATGATTTATTAAAAGTGTGTATGTCCGAAACAGAAAAGTATCTTAGAGATTTAGTTTCAAAAAAGGCGTAAAAAAAAAAAAAAAAAAAAAAAAAAAGTCGTTTTAAATATTTTAGAACTAGCTCTCAGAAATTTTTTCAAGTAACTCTAAAAAAAAAATGAAGGTCAAAGGTCAATGACCTCTCTAGATTTTTAGATTTTTACTCACATTGATTCGTTTCTCAAAAAAAAAAAAAAAAAAAAAAAAAAAAAAAAAAAAAAAAAAAATTTTTTTTTTTTTTTTTTTTTTTTTTTTTTTTTTTTTTACATTATCCATCCTATAAAAGATTTCAATTTCTTGTTAATTTCATAATTGCGCCATTCTTTAGGTTGTATTTCATGGTATAACGTACTCCAAGTTAATTTAGAATATATGCGATATAACGCATGATTACTACATACAAACAACATAAAGAACCACAGAGTTATAAACAACATTATCTTAACTTTTGAAAATAATAAAGGATGGCAAACTGCAACGAAACTGACACCAAACTCAAACTAAACAATCTACAATATCATTAAAAAAAACCACCAAAGATAAATTGGGAAAACGGAAAAAAAAATTGACAGACAATTTACCTCTTAAAAAAATAGCTCTGGAGAATAATGAAAAGGAACCGATACTTTTAAATGAAAATGATATATCTAAAAACATCCAACCCCAAAAAAGTGAAAATTTACACGAGGTCATTGAACCAGAACGTAAAAACTATTCTGAGATTTATATAAACGGCTATTGTTTCCGAAATAAAGGATTCGAACAATATTATGCAAAAGATAAATTAAATAACGACATATATTGGAAAGATTCTGTGCAAGCACAAATTTATGCGTACAAAAAACAACAAGTAGATGGTTCAGAACACAAAATGGAATATCCGGCATGCAAAAGTAACGGAGAACCTGAATACATTTATGATCGAGAAGGAAAACCGAGATATCCAGTAGATTTAGAAAATTATAAAGTCATTTTTCCTCGAAATTCTCAGACAAACGAAGAAGAGTACCTTAGAGACAAAAATGGAAACTTATTTTATCCAATAAATAAATTTGGTCAACAGTTTTATCGTAAAGATGTTCACGGAAATGAAGTCGTTATCGACAACAAATATGCTGAATGGTCAGACGGTACACAAATTTATCCAAAAAATTCAGACGGGGATGAGTTTTACTTGAAGGTAAATGACAAAGAAGTGGCCGCGTTGAAAAAGATTGATTCTACATTAGTACCATACTATGCTAAAAAAGCGAATGGAGATGAAATATACCCTCGTGATTATTCTGATTCCGAAAATTGATATTAAAAAAAAAAAAATTTTTTTTTTTTTTTTTTTTAATAGTATATATTGATTTACATCAATCGAAAAACAGAGACATGAATCCTTTCATTGTTTGTATCGACGGCATTATCGGAGCTGGTAAATCTTCCTTGATACACGCACTAGCCTCGGATTATGCTTGTTTTCCAGAACCTCTTTCGGAATGGAATTTACTTTCGTCATTCTACGATAATCCGCAAGTTTACGGATTGCCTTTTCAACTCCAAGTTTTAGTTTCTCAATTCAAACAGCGGCAACAATTTCCCAATGAAATAGTTCTCGTGGAACGATGTCCCTGGACCTCTCGTCACGTCTTTGCGCCTCTTCTCCTCGACCAAGAGGATCTCGACATTTATGACCGGGCTTACCGGCGTTTAGCTTATTCAGTTCAACATTTCATCTACTTGGACATTGATCCGCACATTGCTTTCCGACGCATACGCCGTCGATCTCATCTAGACAATCGAATCACTCTGGATTATTTGAAACGGCTCGAGGATCGCTACGCTTTGGAATTGACGTCGTCGTTGTCCAACGTAACACGCATCGACGCGAACCAACCACTCGCGAGTTTGGTTAAGCAATGTCGCCATCTTTTAACTACCAAAATTGTTTCACTTTTTCCAACTGCTTGAAAAAGGTCGTTTCGGCCCAAGTACCTACTTTTTTCAAATGATCGACATTATGCGTGATAATGTACATCATGTAGGCGGTGAGACCGAGAGTCAGTAAAATTAAAAGCACAAAGATCCAACGACCCGTGATCATGCCGATCGTCAAAAGGACGCCGTTGACATAGGTGGCCGAATAAAATAAAATACCATGCGCTAAAGATCGCTCTTCCATTTTTTTTTCTTTTCTTTTTTCCTTAGCTTGTTTTTTTTTTCTTCTTCTTCTTCTTCTTCAAACATGAATCTTTTTCAAATTGTCTACGAACGTCGAGGCTCGATAACGAGGAAATGTCAAAGCCTTGTGTGTAAAATCATTCCGCTTGACTAAAAATCCTTTTCCTTTCGGACCCTGTAATTCAATGCGCTCGTTGCTGTAATCGTCGTATTTGAAAGCGATATGCGGAGGATGCGTCACTCTGTAACGCAATTCCAACTGAACCGGTCGAGTCACTTGGAGTAAGACTTTGACGCTGGGATCGACCGTGAAACCCTCCCGCGGTAATTTTTCAAATTGTTTGGCTCCCGCCATCCATTTAAATTCATCTGTACCGTTCCAGTCCACGGGCAGGATGCGTTTCACTTCGCCTTCGGAAAAGTGCGTCGGTTCCATGGTATCGTCGAAATCGACGAGATTGCTCTCGCGAGTCGTGTCGCAAGCGTACTCGGAACCGACGCGAATCAGTCGATCGGTGTGCACGGAAGGACAAAAGAGAAACGGTTGAGTTTCGTCGCAAGTGGCGTAGACGGTACTGTCGTAAATAAAATTACCCGTTTTTAATTTCTGACCCGGAGTGCAGTGTTCCGCGTCGTCGTCGTCGTCGTCGTCCAGTTCTTCCCGCACGACTCTTTGCTCCCAAAATCGATACCGAAGACGAGTCGGTTCTCTGTGCAACGATCGCGTGGCCTCGTCAAATCGACACTTGAATTTTTCGTCGTCGGCGGCGGCGGGCCTCGGCAGAAAGAGGGCCAAATCGGGAAGCATGGCCAAAAAGTCGTATGGCTCACATTCGGGATGAGAGCAAATATTGTAGAGGGAAATATAGACAGACTCGGGCGCCTGACAGGTCATTTTAGAAGTGGGTTTGGCATAATTCCAAGCGCTGATCCCCGATTCCGTATTCAAGGGTTCGAATCGAAACAGTGGGACGTTGCCGTACGCGAACGCGTTCTCGGGGATCTGGACGCACGCGGAGCCTTGAAAAAATTGACCCGCAGGACACGTCAGTTCCCGTCCCTGATCGTAATCGTAGAATCGTTCGGGTGTTCCAGAGACGGGTAACTTGAGATTCGGCTGACAAGCGGCTTCCATGCGGAACCGCTTCGAGATGCGCCCGGAAGGGGTCACTCGGACGCGTCTCCGTTTCAGTCCTCCCGCGCACACGTAGCCCGCCACGCTGTCGTACAATTCCGACATGTCCCAATTGCGAACGTGCTTGGTGAATTCGTGCACGGGCACGACGGTGCGGGTGGGATCTTGCGCGAAAACGTTGTCGCAAAAACTGGGCACCGCACACCCTCGTCCGTCAAAGACCATGGGTAAATGAGTCAAATTATCCCCTTTCGACAACAGAGGATCCCAGATTTGTGGACAAGTGGTGGGGTCCTGCACTTTATCCGCATAACAAAGCGTGTAACCGGGCGAGAAAATAAAGTCTCCGTGGAGGCGGTCCGGTAAGGGTAGTTTTGTTCCGTCTGGTTTTCCCACGCAGCTCTCCGGTTCGCAGTACTCCCGGTCGAAAAATTTATAGCCGGGCGAACAGTAAGTGTAAACGGGTTTTCCGTTCAGACATTGCACTTTGGTTCGATCCTCGTCCAACAAGATGGGATTCGTAGACGTATGAAACTTACAAAAATGAGCCAACTCGTCTCTCGGAATACAACGATCGTAGTAGAAAAATTTATCGCTCCCGCAATAACCCGAAAATTGTCGATCGTTTTTACATTCAAAGTAATGACTCGCGTTGTCCGGATCGGGAATCAGAGTGCCGTCCGGTTTACCCGTGCACGAACTCACGGGAATGCATTGACTCCTTCGAAACACGGTTCCCGAGGGACAGAGACCCACCTCGTAAATTTGTCTGTTTCGACACTTGAAATAGAAAACGCCTCCGCTCAAAACGGTGTACGGACTGTTTTCTTGGAAAGACGCTTGTTGATTTTGCCATTCCGGATTCTTTTTCAAGTGCTCGTAGAGGAGTTGACCGGTCGCTGGAATTTGTTTACCGGGCGGTACGTAAAAACAATCGTCTTTTTGTATGATATCACCCGACGAACGAATCATGTACGTTTCCTCGTCGGAAAATTCGTGTTGCCATAAAATCAAATGATTGCGGGCGAATTGAAATCGGTTGATTTTATTATGCGGTTTAGAAAAGGTCACGTGGTCGGATGTGGGACGAAGAGGTTGTAAAGGAACAGTCGGTTCAGACACGGTCGGAATACTCTCGCAGTAAAAATACCAGAAATAGAGTAAGAGCAAGGTGATGCTGAAAACGGGAAACATCTTATTATTCAAGAGATGGATTCCACTATTGTATTTACCAAAGAGCAATGTCAACAGTGGTCGGAAAAAACTCGGACGGTACAATGCTGTAAAACGCCAAATTATGTGAAATATTTGAAACAAGATCGAGCCATGGACGAGATGCCCAATCTGTATAAACAATGCAAAAATTGTAGAAGAGTTGTACGCGTAAAATGATTATAAAAAAAAAAAAAAAAAAAATTTTTTTTTTTTTTTTTTTTTTTTTTTTTAAAGAGGTAAACAAGAGGAAGATTAACATCAAGGGATTACCTTAAGGGTAATTACCTTAAAGGAGAAGTAGTCAGTATATATATATATATATATATATATATATATATATATATATATATATATATATATATATATATATATATATATATATATATATATATATATATATATATATATATATATATATATATATATATATATATATATATATATACATATATATACAACCAGCTCTCAGAAAAATTTTTCAAGTAGCTCCCAAATAAAAAATGAAGGTCAAAGGTCAATGACCTATATAGATTTTTAATTTTACAGACGTGAGAAAAATGCATGCAAAAAATAATTTCATCTTCTTAGGGTTTTAGATTTTTACTGAAGATAAAAAAGATTTATGAGTCAAAATTTACTTTAATTAACATGTCAGAATAAAGAGGTAAACAAGAGGAAGATTAACATCAAGGGGTTACTTTAAGGGTAATTACCTTAAAGGAGAAGTAGTCAGTAATTTTTTTTTATATATATATACATATATATATATATATATATATATATATATATATATGTATATATAATTTGATTTATTTAATAATTGGTTTATAATTTGACCTTGGTTCAAAAGGTCAAAGGTCAATGACCTCTATTAGATTTATAATTTTCTTTGCTTCCCGCCGAACTCGAAGTGACAATTTGAAACTCATCGAGCGTTGAAGAATTCGCAATTTGCGAATTGCGAATTACACAGAGTTAATTTATAATTTGACCTTGGTTCAAGGTCAAAGGTCAATGACCTCTATTACATTTACAATTTTCTTTGCTCCCCACCGAACCTGAAGTGAGAATTTGAAACTCATCAATTATCGAAGAATCCGTGATTTGCGAATTGCGAATTGCGAATATGTAAATGGCCCCATCAGCGGCCCCGAGGTTCTGATCTCCAAAACTGGTGGACGGTAGCTGCCGTGTTTGAACCCCCGTCGCGATCGTCGGCCTGATCGTTCGGAGTTTTCCGCGGTTTTCTTCGAACGTCTTCTTTTGTAAATTCGGGTCAGGTTCCCTTAGAAAAACTGCCCCATGGAGGGAATCCTCACGGCCTATATCCCACAGTGTAGCTAATTGCGAATTGTAATATATAAATGTCATCCTGTCTAAAAATAATTTGTCATGTTTTTTTCTGGAACCTTGGAGATGGATTTAAAAAAAAAAAAAAAAAAAAAAAAAAAAAAAAAAAAAAATTTTTTTTTTTTTTTTTTTTTAATCTATATATATATATATATATATATATATATATAACCTCCTTGTATTTAAATCAAGTTATGGCATTTGTATCGTCCAATCTACAGAGAATCAACCGGCGTGAAGAAGCGTCTCCCGACTCGTACATTTTATATGATCTAAATGGTGGTATTTTTTCATGTAATGTTAAAGATTATCCGAGTTTTACGCTGGAATGGACAAATATATCGAATCCACCCTCCTTAACTCTAGATCTTACCTCTACTGGATCCCATTCCATCATTTTGGATTTTGACTATCGTCAATCACCCAATCGCGATATCATTCAAAATATTTTTCAGCTTATTGAATCTGTTTTAAAAATAACTTTTTTTCCACTCATTTTAAATTTTACCTACATTATCGCTGTGAGACCCGGTCATTACGGACTACATGTTCATTTACCCGAATTAGAAATCGGTCACGATGATTACATTCTTTTGTGTGAACTTTTACAGTACAAGTTTAAGCAGGTTTTCATGGGAGACGAAAGTTATAAATTGGATATTTTGATGAACGCCATGCTTCCCGGCGCTGCGAAACCCAATTCGAAACCCTACGTACCTGTTAAATTAGTTTACGTGGATGAACGCGACACGTTTTATCTGAACGTCTTTCAATTCGATTCCAACGAGTTTGAGGCGGTGAAAAAAAAATTTCCCAAACGTCGAAATAACGAAAATTCCCTTTTCCGAACTTTGTTAAATTTAACCTGTCGGAAGATGATTGCGGTCGAACTCAAACAACTCATGATGCCCGTCATCCGATCGAGGCAAGACGTTCCGTTACACACAGTCTCTTACAACACGTCTATCGGAAAAATTCCAAACAGTTCCTCGGATTGGCGAGACGTGGCTACATTTACTTATAAAAAAACAAACGAATTCGGTTTCATTAGCAAGTGTAATAAAATTGTAGTCAACAACACCAATCATCTTCTCAAAGTCTATCACCACTTGAAACTGAACGCGTGCAACATGCTTCATTTCGAGACGACCAATCATGCCATGAAACAGTGGTACGAACGCTTCGGCCGAGTTTCCAGTCTCGACAATTCACACATCCCGATCCCTTTTCGAGAAATTCACGAAATGCTTCAGTACGAGCACATGACGTTATCCGAAAATCCCAATCCCCTCAAAACCCTCATGCAGTTTAACGACGGGTATTATTTTTTACCCATTTTCTATACGCTCTGTCAACACTATCAGAAGACGTCCAAATGGATGGCTAACGAGTTGAAAGCGCTGCTCGATAAGGAATTTCATCCGCTCCTCGATGCCTTTCTCACGATCAATCCTAAAATAATTCAATGCACCGTGAGCGAACTCTCCATCAACACGATCCATTTTTGCGCCAACAACTTGCATCGGGAGCAGCCGAAAACGAATCGCGATAAACTGAAATCGATCGTAGAAAATAATCAACGGGCCATTCTCTCGGTGACTACGAACGATCAAATTATCGATCTCATTCGAAACATGCAAGAACGACATTTACCGATTCGCGTGCTCAAGTTTAAAAATGCCTTAAAAAAACCCTCTCGGTTCATTTGGAATGCTCTCACGGAATCGTGGCAGGAAATGAATTCCGCTAGCGAAATTAACGATCACATGTATAATCTTTGGAATTATATCAAACAATTTTATCACGAATATCGAAATTCGGGAGGATTGGGAGGACCCGATGACGATTTGGTGAATAAATTTAATCTCATGGCTGTCATTTCGGCCATCAACAGCGACACGGCCATGGAACGGAAAGACATTCAGATGGACGCGCACAAATGGTTCTTGAGGTTATCGGACGGTGTGTTGGATTTGTTGACCGGTCATATCGGGGGTGTGGTTCCTGAATTTTTTATTTCGGATCGCAAAATCAACCTCGGCATTCCGCGTCCGCAAATGAAACTACTCTGTTCCCATTCCCCCGACCTGGAAGCCTTGTACGAGCGGCTCGCGGATAAGCGGTTCTTTTTGAAATACTTGCAAGATTTGCTTTTGGACGTCACGGACAGTCTCTTCGATACGTTGCATGCTCTCGTTCCCGAGGCCGAGGACGATTTAGCAAAATCGATGCTCTATTTTTACATCAATCTTTGCAAATGCACCTCGTTCGACTACGAGTTGTTCATGTACATGTTGGACATTTTGGCCAGCGTGTTTGTCGGCACCAATTACGAGCGAAAATTTTTCGTCTGGAAAGGTCTCACTCGGAACGGGAAAAGTAAACTCTTCGAATTGATGGGTCGCGTGCTCGGCGGTTATTACCATTCGATCCAATCGGAAAATTTATCGCCCGGGCATTCCGGTAACAACGCGACTCCCGAGCTGGCCTCGACCCTCTTCTCTTGTCGCATGGTTACTACGGAAGAGTTGGACAAGCGACTGGACGAGAATCGCGTGAAACAGATCACGGGAAACTCGTTCGTCACGTTTCGCAACATGTACGAACAAAATTCGGGCGGCATTCCGACCGCGAAACTGTTTGCCACCACCAACAATTATCCAGAGTGCAAGGCATCGGAAGCGTTCAAAGATCGCGTGGTCGCCATTCCGTTCGATGCCGAATTTGTGGACGTGGCACCCGAAAAAACATCCCAGCAAATCGAAAAAAATATTTATCAGAAAGACGCGTATGTCGTGGAACAATCTTACAAGGGATGTTTTTTCATGCTCTATTATCATTTGAAAAAACATTTGAATCTCGAGGACGGTCTCCTGCATTACCGGGAAGAACCCGAATGCGTCGTCGAATTTACGAACGATTACCTGATTCATGCCGATATTTATGTTCAATTTAAATTGCATATGGACGTGCAGTTGAAAGCCGGGTGTTCGACCACCATGAACGACGTCAGGTCGGCCATTCGCCAATTTTTAAAAACGACCAAAAACACGTCGTTCCACGAAAATGATTTGATGATTTGTTTCGAAAAAGAATTTGGTGAATTACGCCAGACGGATATTCAAATGACACACGAGACGTTCAGTTACAGGAGCTGTCTGGAAGAGGAACAGCAGCAGCCGGCGAAGAAAGCAGCGCGCTTGGATAACGAATCGTCTCTAGTGTATTACGAAGGGGTCATCATTAAAAATTTAAAACGACAAAACTTTGAAGATTAAAGCAATGTCTTGTAAACCCCAGATACAAGAGTATTATGACCTAAAGCTATTGAGTTTGGCGCATATGCCAATTGACACGTTGATTCGGAGTGTATCGTCCAGAAATTTGAGCAAATTGACTAGACTGCGTACCTCGAGCAGAATATGGGATACATTTTATGAGGTAACGCCTTCCGTCGTGGATGCGTTTACAGAGGAAGGCTACGATCACATAAGTGCCATTAAACAAAACTCGAGCGTGTACGGGTATCTCTATTTTATAGCAGAGCATAATGGTCAGTGGTACAATGCGGCACAGTTTGATTATCAACAGTTTCCTTTAATGCGAAACAGAGACTGCGTACTGCGTAGGATACGAAAAATGGCACAAAGTCTATCAAAGCCGAATACGAGTGAATTTGATGCGACTTGTTTATATTTGTTGTATTTTTATGCATTATTAGTAAATCCGTTGTCTAATTGGATCACAATCGATTATTTGGCAAATGGAAATCGTTATCATCAGTTTGGAACGAGACTGAAAGGTAAAATGAAAACGATTGTAAAAAAAGTATGGACGTGAAAAAAAAAAAAAAAAAAAAAAAAAAAAAATTTTTTTTTTTTTTTTTTTTTTTTTTGTAGAATATAAATAGCAGACATTTAGTTGGAGTAAACAGAATGCAATTCGGTATGGATAATTTAAATAATCTTATCAAATATCATCACATTAAATGTAAATTGATTACTGATAAATTTTCGTTCACTGATGGCTTTATCGTGACTGAAAAGATTCATGGATCAAACTTTGCAATTGGTTATATCAAAGATACGCTTCGACTTCAGAGTAGAAATGTAATAATTGATAAAGATTTTAAACCATTTGGTTTACCCGAAATCATCGAACCATTGATACAAATTGTAGAGAAGGTAAAAAATGTCCTTGACTACAATTTTCTAATTTATGGTGAAATATTTGGTAAAACAATACCTACGATGAACTATTATGATCCTACATCTGCAACTGTTTTGGGAAGTGAAAAATATTTTTTCAGAGCCTTTGATCTTTATAATGTAGATGAGAAAATATATTTAAAATACAGCGATGCTATTGCGTTATTTGAAAAAGTGGGATTACCTTATCTACCCATTTTAAATATAAATTACCAAACTATAAGCGATTTGTATGCTATAGTAGAAAAACATCAAAGTGCCTTTTCCAAAAAGTTTGTGGAAGGGTTTGTCTTAAAAAAGAATGAACAGGAATTAGCTTGCTCGAGAAACATTTTCAAGATTGTGAGAAAGGAGTTTAATGCAAATAATGGTAAACCGTTAATCAAGAATATATTGAAATCCTATGTAAATTACAATAGATTCATTTCAGCCTATTCAAAAATTGGGGAAGATGTAGAAAAAATCAAGGAAGAGATGATACGAGATACGTTACAAGATATGATGAACATAATTAAGGATGAAATAGAAGAAGAAGTAGAAGAAAATTACCAAAGATTTCAAAAACAATTTCTAAAATGTCAAGCAAGAAAAAAGGAAATGAAATAATATACATTTAAAAAAAAAAAAAAAAAAAAAAAAAAAATTTTTTTTTTTTTTTTTTTTTTTTTTTTTTTAAGCGGGATTAACGTTTTTCTTATCCCATTGATGTGGATGTAAACCATATCCGGCGTAATACATGCTGTTGGCTATGCGGTCTAACGTCGATGCATGTACCGGAAATTTGTAGTAAAGTTTTCCATCCGTAAAAGTAGTAACTTCTTCATTTTTATTACTGTAAAAATGAGTTAAACCCTTTAATCTTCTAAGCATTCGAAGATATTGTCGTAGCATGAGGAGACTTTGTGATTTCATGTCGTTTTCGGAAAATTCTTCTTGTTGTTGGAAGGTTCGAAAATCGTCTACGAAAAGTTTTGACAAAATATTGTTTTTTTCTGTTTTATGAATTGAGTTTGTGAAATTATAATAAGGATAAGGAACAGAAACATCAGGCACATCAACACTCCTCCCGATATTAGAAGTTAATACGTTTGCGTACAACTCTTTTAATGCGATAAAGTCCATTCTATCTATCCATTTTTCAGTTAATATATTAAAAAATTGACCTTCCTTATTATAGTGTGGATTTATAAAAGTTTCCATTGCCAAGTCATGGGCTAATCTATTGACTACATCAGCATCTGGTATGCCAACAGTTTTTTTAAGAGGCAACATTTAATACTTTGTTTAAACGTTTCTTTTAAGAAATCATGATTTAATGGAACTGAGGCGATTAACGAGCTTTTCGCAAATGTATAGCAAGGTTCTGTCTTTTTTATCCGGTTTCCTATACGGTCGCACATAAATTCTAAAATCATAAGCAGAATTCATATTAGTAGTCACTTGATCATCTATTCCTATTAAATATATTTCGTCTTCGTACATTTCTCTGATATGTTCTCCAGCTTTTGAATATCCGTACAATTCATAAGCCACTTTAGATTCGGCGCGAGCAAAAATTTTGTACGCGTACGAAGCTATAAGAGGTAAAAAGCCATTCACAATCTTTTTCACGTAATCGTCATCTCCCAGACTCCAAAGAATAATATCCACTTTCATCAAATGTAACATTTGAATTATGAAATTTACATTGGGACGAACGTGGAAATGGTCCCCTTCAAATACACCTAAAGTTTCATCCATATCGATAACGACTACAATCATTTCTTGCATTAACAAAGAATGAGTCGAACTCAAACACTTATTCGTCATATCGAAAGGCAATATGTTTCGTATGCTCCGACAGAATGTATTTTTCACATGAAAAAACCCTGTTTAACGCTTCTCAACAATTTCAATCACGAAAGGTTTCATTGTCTGTATTCAATAAAATCAAGCATTTGGAGATCTTACACCATTACAAAATCTTGTGACATTCCAGATCATTTTTACGACATGATTTTATTGAACCGCAAGCTTGGAGATGACTATGTGCTCCCATTCGCTAGTCATTTTCGGGAATCGTCCGGTTACACTGTCGGAATGTTTAGGCAAAATATTGATTTATATACGCCGGTTATAATTGATAGGGGGATGTTTAAACGAACCGTCTTTACGATGATTGTTTTGTTTGTAGCAGTGTGTCATAGAATGGGAGGCGTTACTCCAAACATTAAATATTTTTCATTTGCCTATACTCGAGAACATCCAGTATTATGTGACATAGGTGATGAAAATTCCGATAAAAAAGAAATTATCAATGGAAAAGAATATTTTAATCGAAAAAAATGGATAAAATTCTTGCGAAAAAAAAAAGACTGTGGACGTTATTCGTTATTTAAAACGGTATTATCCAAATTATTTTCAAAAGAAAAAACCAGGTTGTCGCTGTATTTTAAATGAGTTAGATTTTGGATTTGATGATGAAACTCATCAATTGGTATGCGGTAATATGTATTTAATTGATGTACTTTTACAATTTAAACATTTGATCCCAAACTTGACTATACAAGACTACATAATTAATAAATGGATTGAACTGGCCTAAAAAAAAAAAAAAAAAAAAAATTTTTTTTTTTTTTTTTTTTTTTCAATAAATAGACAAGTCTTATGGATTACACTTCCATAGTTTTAGAGCTTTTAAATCGGGACAAGTATCCAGTTTTAGAAGATCATGTTTTACTCGACATCTATTATAAAATGATTCCAGCAGATCATCTCAGCACATCTTGCAAGCGCTACGATCGGCGTATGAATAATCCAGAAGATGTCTATATTCGAGACGTCGAACCCTTTCATTTAAATTATCTGACATCGTTTGGCCAAGATGCATTTTATATGCATCACGTCCATACATTATCGATTGATTGCATTCCTTTACGATGCATCAGGGTAAAACTGGCTCGCTCGTTCGTTGACGCTACCATTTTAAACAGGTCGAGTGCCAGCTTCGAAGAAGAAATTTATAATTTTTTAACGCTTTTAAACACTGACGTACCGCGAATCCGTAACATCATTAATCAGGATTTTATAGACAGTACTCGATTTTTACCTCAGCGCGTCAAGCTTTGGGTTTTCCGATATTCGGAACGCTTCATCGATCACCGATATCTGTCGTTGACTGAGCGACAGCAATTCGGACCAACACCCGTTGCTAGTGGTGTCGTGCCTATTCGAGTTGTTTCGGGCCGTTTATCAGAATGTACTTCACGGAATACATTATTGTCTTTAAACAATCACTATCCTTCCACATGTTTTTCATATTTGCACCATTTTACGGAAAAATGGCAAACAGTCATTCCGTTGGCGTTCAATCCTCTCGAAAATCCCATTATCACGCTTTAAGAGCGGCGGGTGCGGCGACGACCACGACCCCTCGCACGGCTGTCGGGCAAAATATATTTGACCTTAAAATTATATTGTTTCCCTTCACTGCCATCTTCTGTGTAAGGTAAATAACGTCTTCTCGAATCGTAATTTCTACATACTTTTCTGATTGCTTTGCACGTGGGAATAGGCAAATTGACATCGATTTCATCGCATTCATCGTGACTAGGATCTATGGTGAGAGTGGATTTATCGGCGGAGTCAATTTCATCGCGATCGACGTGTCCTAAATTTGCAAACATTTCTAATGCGCCTTTTTTGTATCGAGGTTTACCTGTTGTATTCTGGGGTCGGCGTCTTTGCCGCTGTGGCACGGAACTACTTCTCGATGTGGAACGCAATGGACTCCTAGATGTAGAACGGGCTACACTTCTTCTTCCTCCTCTTCTACTTCTTCTTCTCGGTGATCTAGAACGGCGGTCTCGACTCTCGGATCGACGCGTCTGTGTTCCTCTGGTGACGAAACGTTGCGGACTCTGGGATGTGTGACGAGACCCGCTGCGAGATCTGCTGCCGCGAGCCGCCACTCGGCTGCGGGATCTGTGACGAGACCCGCTGCGAGATCTGCTGCCGCGAGCCGCCACTCGGCTGCGGGATCTGTGACGAGACCCGCTGCGAGATCTGCTGCCGCGAGCCGCCACTCGGCTGCGGGATCTGTGACGAGACCCGCTGCGAGATCTGCTGCCGCGAGCTGTAACTGGGCTCCGAGATCTGTGACGAGACCCGCTGCGAGATCTAATATAAAATCTGCCGGTGCGAGCTGTCGGACTTGCACTGCCGCGAACCAGAGATCTGGATCGACGACGTGAAGGTCCCGGACATGGGCTTTGAGGTCTGGAGGGGTTGCGACGACGGCGCCTAGAGGGACTCGGGGGTGGTGACGGTGGTGGCGGAGAGCGTCTGTTAACTATTTGTAATTGTATTTGTCTACGAGTGGGAATATTTTGTGGAAAGGAACGCATGTATCGTCGACAATAAGCGGCTGCGCGAGGCGAGTTTTGCATGGCTCTCGTCCAATAGCGATCGTCCACATTAATATCCTTTTGGTAATTCTTATAAGCATTTGTAGTGTTAAAAAAACGTCGCAGAGAGTCCACTTTAACTAAACTATTTTTTTCGAGAGCCTCGAGTTCATTCAGTGGAATGTGAGTATATTGCGCAAAACCTCGATTCGAAACGTTCAAAGTATCGTAAGCGTATTCCGTAGGTATTTTGCTTGGAGTCGGCATTCTTTATTTTCGAAGGATCATGTCACCGCAGCAATAAAAATTGTAAAAAGGCGACTCCTTGATAGGTAAATGCGTATCGTAATGGGCGTGTCGATATTTATCGTACATGTTCCAGTGTGCGAGAGCATGGAGCGTATGAATAAACAACAACTGCCATCCAGTCATAATTTGAAAATATTCTGCGCTATTTCGTTCTTCGTCCATCAGACTCGATAAATTGATGGTTCCCCGGGCTTCGTTGAACAGTAACTCGTTGGATTTGGAAAGTTCGGTGCAATATTTTTTATGAATTAAATTAAATTCGTGAAAATTGAAAACAATGTGAACAATGGTACCGCCTTCGTTAAAATCGGGTTCCATGTACAAGTGAATGATTTCCTTGGGTCCGTTTTGCTGATGACAATAATAAAAATAAGGCACATATTTTTCTAATCGAAAAATGGGTTTCTGAAAAATCCAGTTGAAAATGGGTACCCAGCGTTCAAAAATCAAATGAAATTGTTTTAAATCTAAGCCCGTTTGATCTTGCACGATTTCGTAGCAGGCGGTCCAGGCGTCGATCCACTTGCTGACCTTACTGACAGCGTAAGATCGGCCATGTCTTCGGGATTCGTGACGGTCGATCGGTCTTTCGTTCATCTTGGCTCTTCTCTTAAAAAAGCATGTACGCCACTTATTTCGTTTTCCTGATGATCTGGTTAGCTTACGTCTGGGTCTGGAGGGACATGAATCTGAAACCACACGTTGGAAAGGTTTCCATTCGTACGGACGCTCCGACTTTTCGCAGTAATTGTAGTACGAAAAAAGTACCCTGTATTGACGATTGTTCCTTTTTATGCGTGGAGAAGGATGTTCAATGTGTCGGAGGAGTATGTCAACCGGAAGCCCAATTAAACCAGATTCCTTGCAATGCAAAAAAGGGAGGAGTTTTAATGATGGTGGAAGATCCAGTGCCGCACTGGTCATGCATTTGTACAGACTCTCGATTTTTCAGGGGAGAGGATTGCGAGACGCTCAACCCAGATGTCTGTGAGCACGGCATGTTTACTTATAAAGATAGGAAAAATTATCTATGCATATGCTTACCACCTTATGAGTTAGTGGTAATCGGAACAAAACCCCATTGTATTGAAAAGAAATTGCTAGGATTCTATGATGAATTTTTTATGAAAAGAGAGTAAAAAAAAAAAAAAAAAAAAAATTTTTTTTTTTTTTTTTTTTTTTTACACTTTAAAGTTTTGATTATTTTTTTGCATGCACTTTGCAAATTTTTCTGACGTCTGTAAAATTAAAAATCTATATAGGTCATTGACCTTTGACCTTCATTTTTTATTTGGGAGTTACTTGAAAATTTTTTTCTGAGAGCTAGTTGTAACAAATTTAAAACGATTACGATTGTATAACGAATATATATATATATATATATATATATATATATATATATATATATATATATATATATATATATAAATTACTGACTACTTCTCCTTTAAGGTAATTACCCTTAAGGTAATCCCTTGATGTTAATCTTCCTCTTGTTTACCTCTTTATTCTGACATGTTAATTAAAGTAAATTTTGACTCATAAATCTTTTTTATCTTCAGTAAAAATCTAAAACCCTAAGAAGATGAAATTATTTTTTGCATGCACTTTGCAATTTTTCTGACGTCTGTAAAATTAAAAATTTATATAGGTCATTGACCTTTGACCTTTGACCTTAACGAATATTATATTATATTATATTATATTATATATTATATATATATATATATATATATATATATATATATATAAAAAAAATTACTGACTACTTCTCCTTTAAGGTAATTACCCTTAAGGTAATCCCTTGATGTTAATCTTCCTCTTGTTTACCTCTTTATTCTGACATGTTAATTAAAGTAAATTTTGACTCATAAATTTTTTTATCTTCAGTTAAAAAAAAAAAAAAAAAAAAAAAAAAAAAAAAAAAAAAAATTTTTTTTTTTTTTTTTTTTTTTTTAATAAATATCAAGTTAAACATGTCTACCTATCACTCTTTTCTTCGGTCCATTTTCGGTAATCGGTATAGTATGCATGTTCCGTACATTTATGCTTTAAATCTTTACTGCTTATTCGTCATTACACTTACCGTATCTTTAAGCGTCTACAGTCTTCTCAATTACAAATATGACTACGACCAAACCTTCCAACAGCGCGTCCATCTTATGCGAGTTAAATATGCCACGGCTAAACGTCCCGGCTATGATTGATCCGATCTTGGAAAATTTTGATGCACACGTGAATAATTTCATACATTTTTTATGGGATAAACTCGAATGCAGACTCGTTTATCAGGGTCCCGATGATATTCGACAACACATTTTACAAAAAACTGTTTACGCCTGTTCCGTTTACTGCAAACCTAAAAAATACTTGAAAGATGTTTTTCCCATCATGATTGGTTCTCGACTGGATTTCGCCATTCGTCATTCTGCTCAACGGACTTTCGAAGAGCCGTTGCCAGCCGTCTCTTCTGTTTCGTTCCCTTTCCGCGAAGTAGATATCGGTCGCGGATATTTCATTATCAATGGTTTCTTGCGCCACGTTCCCTATTTTTATACCAATGATCCCACCAATACGCACGTGATTCAAAAGAAAATTGTACGCGTTTATTCGTACAATGCGTACGATCGCGGCAAAGAACTCTGCTATTATCTGGCCGACGTAAACGAGAAGCGGCGGTACGGACAAGTCGTGGTGGTGCACAACGATGGATCGGAAACATCGGAAGATCCTCATTTCTTTACGCACTGTCCTTATCCGACCCATCTGACCGCCTACATGACACACATCCACCGCAACAATCTATTCGATATCGACCATCTGGGCAATAAGATGGTGGTGAGTCCGGGGCATCTCTTCACCAAACTCTTTATCAAATACCTCTACGGACCCCTTCGCGAACGGGATTGGAAAGCCATCAAATCGCGGACGACGCTCGTGCAACATTCCATAGAAACGGGTTGTCTCTTGCACGTGCTCTCTCGGAAAACTGTTTATTTCAAAGAGGGGAAATCGGCGGGCAAAATGACCAACGAGCCGCCCCAGGAATCGCATCGGGAGATTGGAGCGAACGGAGAAATTTTTATCGAGAAGAGCATGGGGTGTTACCGAGAAATGTCGACGCAGACCTATCCGCTGAACCCTTTCTTGCTGTACATGATCGTGCGACAAATGTCGAATAAGGTGAATCATGCCACCCTCGAACCCTATCATCCCAGTCAGGAAGGATGGTTTTGTAAACTGGGCGTCTTCGATACGAAAAATATTGGCCGCACAAACACGATGGTGCGCGAAACGATTGTATCCACGGTGGCGCATTTGGATCAGGTGTACGCGGACGCGGCGGCGACGAACGAATTTTGGCAAATGTTGCAACTGGAGCCGTGTGCAGCAGCAGCAGCAGCCGAGAGTAGTTCCTATTACGTCGTGGTCAACGAAGCGTGTATTCCCGTCACGCGGCAATCTTTCGATCGAGTGGACTTGTTGCGTTTAAAACGACATTTTCAACAGATCGAATGCTACGAACGCGGTAAATTTATCGTGATTCGGTTCAAAATGGGTTTGATTATGAAACGATTACCGGAAACCGATATTTGGGTCACGCCTTCAGACGAAATGTATTGGGCGCGACGTTGTTTTCAGATCGAGGACAAGGCGGAGATGACGGAGAGGTGGCCCGGACCCAATCAGTACAGTTATCTCGTCGATTTGAATCCCTTCTTTCATCATAACGCGTTCCTCAAAAACATTTTAGCTTTCAATGCCTTAAAAAATGCCGTTTTGGCCACCACCTCCAAATACGCCCTCTATTTCATGGACACCATGTCGACGTATCGACGAGAACCCAGCAGTTATCACAAAGCCCTCATGGAACCGATCCGGGACGGTGTTTCGGAACATTTCGCCCTGCTCCTGCCTCAGGTCGTTGTCACCTACATGAGCTTTTTAGGCATGACGCAAGAAGACTGTATCGTGAAACGCCGAGACTTTCGAGGATTCGATTGTTATCGTTTTTACAGTCTTCGCTTCAAGGTAAAAGCGAGCAGTTGGGTGAAATTTTATCCCGTGCACGGAGACGTCGATCCAGAGTCTGATTTATTGGGTACCCTGATGAGCGACCAAGCCATGGAAGTGGAACCGTTCTCGATTCACGTTAAAGTACAACGCGTGACCGTCTCTGAATTTCGTTTGACCTTCTCCAAGATCCCGTTCAAAATCGTACAGCATTGCTTCGCCGACGATAAATTGACGGTGAGCGTGGAGCAGGAGCACGTGAGCAGTACGGGCGATAAACTGTGCAGTTTGCACGGTCAGAAAGGTGTGATTCGGGTCGCCGACAAAGTGCCTCTGCTGGACGGTCACGTGAAACCGGATTTGATCGTGAACCCGTACTGCCTCTTTCGTATGACCCCGGGTCAAATTCTAGAAGCCGTCTATGAGGGCGGAGGTCGCGATGCCGTGCTCGTTCAAAATTCCGAGGGACTCGTGATGAAAGGGGCGACCGCGTTTTACGGTCGCACCGTTTACTTTGTCGTCGTGTACTTTAGCTGCGAGCACATGTATGCGCCCGACAAATGGGTCACGGACAAGGTGATCAATCAACCCGTGAAAGGACGGAGTCGGAACGGGGGCATGAAGATAGGAACCATGGAAGTGAATGCGATGCGGGCCAACGGCATCGCTTGTTGTTTTGAACAAAAATTTTTCGAAGACGGAGACAGAGTTTTACAAAAGGATAAACCGACGGAAGCGTACCCGCAATCCATACAGTTGGTCAAAGGAGATTTTAGTTTTTTTAAATTCAATATCGAATATGAGAGTACACCCACGATTACGCTGGTGGCGGAGAAAGGGGAAGCTTCGTTTTCAGACAAATGAAGGTGCTTGGAGGGCTGATGGACCTTTACAGATTTTATAATGCCCTTGTCGTACAAGGTCATTTTTTCTAAGGTTGGCGACACGCGACTCCAACTAAGCGTGGCATTAGAAAAAATGGGCCTAAAAGGGATTATGATTAAAAAAAATAAAAATCACCTAAAATGAGAAAACCGATAAGCTTCTGAAATGTTTTGGTACGGATGCTTAGTATATTTTCACGTTTTAGGCCTGGAAAAGGGTATGTCAATTTCCGGAAAAATGTATAACCATCGTATTTCGTATAACCGGAAAAAATAGTATAACCGGAAAAAAGGCATGAGCGGAAAAAAGATTTGAGCGTTTGAGCAGTGAACGAGAAAACGGCAAAAAGATTCGAGCAGTGAACAAAGAAACGGCAAAAAGAGTTGAGCGGTGAACAAAGAAACGGTAAAAAGAGTTGAGCAGTGAACGAAAAAACGGCAAAAGGATTTGACCAGTGAACAAAAAACGGCAAAAAGATTTGACCAATGAACAAAAAACGGCAAAAAGATTTGACCAAAAAACAAAAAACGGCAAAAACATTCGACCAGTGAACAAAGAAACGGCAAAAAGAGTTGAGCAGTGAACGAAAAAACGGCAAAAAGAGTTGACCATAAAACAAAAAACGGTAAAAAGACTTGACCATAAAACAAAAAACGGCAAAAAGATTTGACCATAAAACAAAAAAACGGCAAAAAGATTTGACCATAAAACAAAAAAACGGCAAAAAGATTTGACCTTAAAACAAAAAACGGCAAAAAGATTTTACCATAAAACAAAAAACGGCAAAAACATCTAACCATAAAACAAAAAACGGCAAAAAGATTTGACCATAAAACAAAAAAACTGCAAAAACATTCGACCATAAAACAAAAAAACGGCAAAAACATTCGACCATAAAACAAAAAAACGGCAAAAATATTCGACCAAAAAACAAAAAACGGTAAAAAGATTCGACCAGTAAACGAGAAAACGGCAAAAAGATTTGACCAGTAAACGAGAAAACGGCAAAAAGATTTGAGCGGAAAAATTAGTTGACCGGACAAAATACTTGAGCGGAGAAATTAGTTGACCGGAAAAAATACTTGAGCGGAGAAATTATTTGACCGGAAAAATACTTGAGCGGAGAAATTATTTGACCGGAAAAATACTTGAGCGGAGAAATTATTTGACCGGAAAAAATACGTGACCGGAGAAATTATTTGACCGGAAAAAATACGTGACCGGAGAAATTAGTTGAGCAGATATGAGCTGATAAATTAATTATTAAAAAAAAAAAAAAAAAAAAAAAATTTTTTTTTTTTTTTTTCAGTTAAGTATTCAGAAAAGTAAAATGCTCGTGCAGAAAAGTTCATGCTCGACTATGTTAAAAACTTTGAAAAAAATTCCTCATTTTTACTTTTCTGAATACTTAACTGAAAAAAAAAAAAAAATTTTTTTTTTTTTTTTTTTTTTTTTTTTTTTTTTTTTTTTTTTTTAAGGCACCTATAGGTATATAAACCATTCACATTCCGCCACATTTTACCTTTTGGTATCCAACACACACCTTCAAATAAAGTAATGGGTAGCTATTCAGATCTCGTCTCTAAAGTCCTAAAAAATGATGTCTTGGCTAAAGCAGCCAAAGAAATGTCAACTATCCAAAGCTCTGATAAATCAACTCTTGATCTTGTGTCGACTGACTGGGCTTACCGTTTGGAAAATGATATAGTTTTCCAAGATTTTCAATTTAATCCAAATCATTTAGGAAGATCTACAAGCTCATCTATTAATTATGAATATGAAACTTCTAAAAATGTTCTTTTCGAAGTTACTTTAGCTGGACTTTGTAGATTTGCAAAACCTTATAAAGGTAAACCATCTTCATCTCCACCATCTATTATCATTAGCAATTCAGAACCTTTGAGCAAAATAGCTAAAGTTATGACTAAAGATTATGGTTTAAACATTACGATTTCTGATGAATTTAAATTTCAGTTTAATCCTTGTGGTATTTTGATATGTAAATTTTGCAGTGACAGTGCTGAAAAAATCCGAAAGTTGGGATATAAATTAAATAAACATAATCAACCATGCATTCGTAATACTTTTGTATATGACGGTGAAAATATAGTTAACCGATTTCTGAGCCATATAGAAGAATCATATCCGCAAAATTTTATGGCTCTTGTACACTTAAGAATTAACACTCGATACAATTACACAGATCAGAACATTTTAAATCAAAAGATTCATCGTATCGGAGGAACTGTTACAAATATAATAGTTTTTGATGAAGTTAAATTGTACTCTTATAAACCAGTAAACTTGGGAAATTTAACTTTTATTGAGCTGCCAAAAGAATCTGAAACTTCAGTTTGTAAAAACAGCGAACAAAAATCAAATATTAATGAACCTGAATTGGAAGAAAGTACAATACCTGATTTTTTACATCCAACTGAAGAACAAAAGGAATGTTTGACAAACAAAGTAAGCAAAGTAGACGATTATGGCGTAATTGATGATACAATAAATGATAATACATTAGATGATTTAAGTTTACTTGAAAAGGAAAAACAAGATGTTCCTCCGAGTAAACGGCCCAAAGTAGAGGAGTCATTTAGTTTCATAATCTAAAAATTAGTTTACAAAAAAAAAAAAAAAAAAAAAAAAAAAAAAAAAAAAAAAAAAAAAAAATTTTTTTTTTTTTTTTTTTTTTTTTTTTAGCAGTTTACACCGCTTTTAAATATTTCATTTAAGGCAAATGGTTTCGGAAGGTCTTTCAATTGATAATTTGCCTTTTGTATAACTTTTTCAATTGGAGTGACGTGTACGTTCAAATATGTTTGACTACCTATACATCGACCATCGAGAACTAAAAATAACGGATTTCCAATTTGTTCTGTTGCTACTAAACCGATATTTTTTATATATTTCACATTAAATGGAAGATAATCTGTAAAGGCTTTTTCTTTTTGATTTACCTGAAATTCAGAATAGAGGCAATTACTCAATAGATACTGCATATGTACACTCAATTTCATTTCTGTAATAGATGTTGCAATATCTGTCTTATAATCGTAAATTTTATTATCTTTTAAAATCTTATTGGAAGGTTGAAGTTCAATCATTGTTTTAGAAGCAACTTTTTTAACGTTAATTAGTGCCTGTAGTCTAATTAATTCATCTGGTTGCAACGGTCCTACATCGGTATGATCGTCTAAGAAATTTCGATACATTTCAATAACATGGCGTTGCTCAACATTTTGAGGTGCATTTCGTGCATATTGACGGACAACGTCTGAAATCCGAGGATTCATCGTATAATTTATTGTAGCATCTTGTAAATTTTCCAAACGTTCTGTGGAATATTGATTTAGTAAGGCGGCCTCGTCAAAGTCTGTCGTACGGAAATATTTGTCAAAAAATAACTTTGTGGGAATAATGACGGTATTCTTTTGAAATATGGCTACATCTCTGACGGGTTTCAGAAAATAACCTACATACGTGTAATGAGTAATGTTATCAAATTCAACATAACCCAATTCTAATCCGTAATAATCTCTCAGATGCTTTTCGCACATCAACATGGTCAAGTTTTTCATGGCACCGCCTTTGCATTCCGCTTTGTTCGGAGTAAAAATGCATATCGTAGAAGACATAACTATCCTTGTTTTTTTTATTTCCCTCCTTTTCCCCAAACAAGAACTCTATGTTGAAAAAACGAGTCTTTAATTTTAAACGGGGTAAAGTGGGAAAACGTTTCAAAGATTTCAAGTTTCAAGCGAAATCCAAATCGGCTTTAGACGCACTCGTTCGAGGTAGCAAAAAGCTGGAAAATGTTATAAAGAAACTTTTCAGTAAGAAAACATTAATGGCAGTCGGAGTCACTTCGGCCGTGAGTATCGGCATCACGAGTATCTGGGATTATATCGAATCCAATTCGGGTTGTTTTATGAAGAAAACTGATCATTCGATTTGCAAGGTACGCGAATTGAGTTGCTGTCAGAAAGATGCCCTAGACAACGTTCCCTTCTGTTCAGGTATTAGCGTAGATTACGAAAATATATGCGATCAATTCAATGAAGAACGGGAAGGTTCTTGTTGTAGACTTTGTAATTGTGAGGCGTTTCACTGCGACGGCGACGAAACGATGCAATGTCAAAGACCTACGGTGGGCGAAGCCTTGACTCATTTCGCTCAAACCTTGGGCTCGGGTGTCTGGTCGAGCGTGGAGGCCATTTTTCCCTGGCTAACGTACGTTCTTTATGGGATAGGTATCGTTTTCATAGTTTGGTTATTGAGTCTAGTTTCGCCTTATATTCGTCGGTTGTTACAAAGAAAAAAGAAGTACGATGTATGAAAAACTAGCACAATGTTATTTGCCGGTCGATGATTTATTAAAAGAATTGTACGAGGAGGCATCGTTAGAACGGGAAATGCAATTTGTGCTAAAACGTCCCGGAATACATCCCATTGCATACCTCATCACTTTGGATTTGGTAACGAATCCAAAGATTGTTCACGTGGCTCGAAAATATATTTCAAAACTATTGGGGAACAAAGAAAAATACGGATACATTTACTATTTGAACAGTCAACCTATGCTAATTCCTCTAAATGTCCGTTTTCAAGGAGTAGAACTGTTTGTGGATTGGATGGATAAGGACGAAATTGTGGAGGCGATGCATAAACTGGCAAACGAAATTTCATGTAAATGGACAGTGATGCATGAAATTACAATGATTGAAATTTACTATTTTTTTATTCGGTTGATGAACCCTCATTTAACATGGCTGGCTATAGAAAGTATGATTAATAGTGTCAGAGGTCATGCTCATTTGATAATGTCCACAGAACGAAAATATAAATACCGAATGGAAGACGAAGACGAATGGAAAGAAAAGTCGAGGTTATGTAAAAGTACGTAAAAAAAAAAAAAAAAAAAAAAAAAAAAAAAAAAATTTTTTTTTTTTTTTTTTTTTTTTTTAATCTATTTAATAAAAAAGACAAGCATCAAGGATATTTCTGTATTATGGATTATACTTTGGTGGTTACAAGTATCCTAAATAATAGGGTGCTTTCAAATGCAGTACAAGATTTGGAAGAACGAACGCAGGCTTTAAATTTAATTACATCCGAATGGAAATCACGTATTGAAAACACTCATGCTTATCAGATGCATTCGAAGGGAAATGCTTCATATTTGAAAGGACGTTTATGTAAAAGTGAACAGGCTTATATCGCAACACTCAAATTCACAAATGAAATGTACCCGGTTATCATAGCTGGTGAATGGTATCTCCAAAAAAAAGGAAATGATTTTTCCATAATTTCTCGGGAATGTGAACCTCTTCGATTTATCGCATCGTCTATGCGAGTTGATTCAAAAAGTAAACTTCATGATGGTGGTCGATTCTTTATTAGAGTTTGTAAACCGAGTTTTTGCCATACCTGTGCACAAAGACACTTGGATTATAAAGTTCCAATCGCCGATAAAAATTGGTGCGTAAACAGTTTAAGGGTGTTTGATGGAAATAGCATAAAAAACACATTCACTATAAATTTACAAGAAGATTTGCTTCAATTGGGTAAATTTATGGGTATTATGTTTATGATAATAGATAGGCGAACAACTTATGGAACTAATGAATATAAAATTGGTGGTACCATTCATGAATTAATAGTGTTTCAAAGTTCCGTTCTATTGCCTCCGGCCTCATTAATGCTCGGACCCAGCTCGGATGTACCAAGCGTTGAATTTCCAGAGGATTAAAAAAAAAATTTTTTTTTTTTTTTTTTTTTAGTATATATATATATATATATATATATAAATAAAAATCTAAATCTAAATCTAAAATTTTTTAGTTGTTTAAATTTTATAATAAAGGATGGTATCAACGGTCGCGTGCGTAGCAGTTAGGTACGCAAATGAATGTCTAGATGAAATTGTTGTTGTTTATGACTCAGAGTATGCCGTATTCAAAGATCCTAATGAATTCAAACTCAATCCTCATCATGAATTAGTTGCAGTAGATTTGAATTCGTTTAAATTTTTGAAAAATCACACTTCTAAAAGTATAAAAATACTAGGTAAAAATAGTTTAAGATTTCCTTGTTGGGAATGTGGTAATGAAAAGTGTTTGATTACAATTGCTTTCCTGGGATGGTTGAGACGCATAAGTAAAAAAAGTGTAACGTTCAAACACGGAAATCAATCTCCATTACATTTAAAGTCTCCCAGAACTCATAGATTATTTATAGCGTTAGAATTTGATGAAGAAAATAATCCAATAAACGGATGTGTGGTAGCAGATAACGGCTATTTGGATGGAAATCCGGATTGTTGGCTTCCAATCGCATGCGAATCAAATTACGTTTTAACCGCCATAGGATCGAAAACTGCCGAATGGTTACGGAAGAAGGTATCTTTTCCGATATTAGAGGAACGCAATGTTGATTTAACATATCCCTGCGTGGAATGTAAAAAAAGAAGTTGTCCACTCGTAAAAACCTTTTATGTTTGGAGAGCAGAAATTGTTAGAACAAGGTTCATTAAACATATAAAATCTTGAAAAAAAAAAAAAAAAAAAAAAAATTTTTTTTTTTTTTTTTTTTTTACCCCCCCCCCCCCAATGTGTATATATTGAGAGTATCGAGTTTTTTTTACTCTTTATTTAACATGTACTATTCATTTCATTGGGAAAAGATTCAGACGCGCTTCAACATTATTCGAGTGCAAGTCACTTTTTTAGACGAGCAGGGTCGACGGCATCTCATTCAAAAGTATTACGAAGAATGGATCGGTGTTTGCACCCAACACATCGACCGAGTCGTACAAGCCATCCAGTTACATTTTCCTGGCAGTCGCGTCTTATACAAACGCGTCAGCGAAGTCAAAAAAATTTTATCCTATTTCGAAGACAGACTGGCTCGCGATAAATTCGAGTACCGTTCGAAACCATTTTACAAAGTCTATACGACGGCTTCCATTAAGAACGTCGGGCGTTTATTCAACCGTTTCAAAATCGGATATTACGCTCCGGAAGATTGGTTGACGCGCATTTATATCGATCTTTGTTTTCGGCATCAGTGTTTTTCCTTTTATTATCGATGGTACGACTTGAACCACGACACTGAAGCTTTGGTAGACGCGCTCGTCCCGATACAACCACTCGACCGGCCACTGCCGCCACCCGACTGGACGTTTGCGGCGTTCGATTTGGAGTCGGTGCCTCTGGTAGGTGAGCACGTACCCATGGGTCTGTATGCGACAGATCGCATCGTCATGATCAGCCTTTACAAATGGAACCGAAGGGAGGGTGTTCGGCGTTGGTTACTCTACCTGTTGCCCGATGGAATCATAAAACCTCTCGCCGCCGTAGAATCTTTTCAAAGCGAACGAGACCTGCTCGTTCGATTTCACGAATTGTTGGAGGACGCCGACATACTGACGGGTTATAATATCAACGCGTTCGATTTACCCTGTCTCTTTGCCCGTCTCCTCTGGCTCAATCTGACTTCCGTTCTCCGGCATTATCGATCGAAACACGTAGGCACGGACGTGGTCGTCACGTACCGTTCCAAGATGACCGTGGACCTCTACGCGTACGTGAAAACTTTCTCCGGCTACGATTTGCCGAGTTTCAAGCTGGACGACGTCGCTCGCGTCAAACTGAAAGGCGAGACTAAAGTGGGCGTCAAAGCGACCGGGATCTGGAGTTGGTACCGAAAACGGTACCCCCAGAGCCTGTTCGAAGAAGAGAACGCGGAGCGTTGTTTCAAAGCCCTGCAGCCCGAAACGGTCTCGCGAGCTCAAGATTTCGGAACGTTTCGCACCTACTTGGAATATTGTCTCGGAGATTCCGAGCTCGTGTATCGTCTCTTCGAAAAAGAGTACGTCCTTTCTTTCTTGGTAGAAAGGGCCAATTTCACGGCTCTCGATGCCGTCGAGGCGCTCCATTTCGGTAATTCGCGTTACTTGCTAGAACTGTTCAAGACGTACGGTACGAGACTCGGTTATTTCATCAACCCGAAATTTTTCAAAGCGGATTCCGCCAAGTATCAGCAGTCGTTGTTGGGGGGAGCTCGCACGTATCAGGGGGCTCTCAATTACTGCATTCCCGGGAAAATGTACGAAGACGTTTCCGTGCTGGACTTTGCGAGCATGTATCCGAGCACGCTGGTCAGCAGCAATCTCTGCTACGGCACGTGCACCATCCTGTCGCGCGAAGACTGGCTGGCCGTTCCGCCTTTGCGACGACGACGCTTGAGATGCATACCGTACCAACAACATTCCAGTGCCGATTTCCAAAAACGGGAGCGGCCTCGCGATAAGTTTGCCTATCCCGCGTTCGATCCGGAGCGGCATCCTTTCGTGATCGTTTACTCGCCGGAGCAGGAGGCTTTCTTGCCCCACATCGTGCGCCATTTCTTGCAAACGCGGCAATTTCATCAGAAGGAATGGAAGCGGACGCGAGACGTCTATCATTACAACGTGCAACTCGGAATCAAAATTTTAGTCAATTCTCTGTACGGCGTCATGGCCAACAAGGATTCTCCGCTCGCCTACCTGCCCATCGCCATCACGATCGTCACGCTCGCGCGCAACCAGTTTCTCGGCTCGTTTCATTACTTGACGAGTCGGGGCTACGACGTGTGTTATGCCGACACGGACTCGCTGATGGTGCATCGCTGGCCTCTCGATCATGCCGATCCCGTCAACACTTTCCTAGACCTACCGAACGTGGAGTTGAAATTCGAGCAGCGCATGAAACGATTACTCGTTCTCTCCAAAAAGAGATATATTTACGAGCGAGAGGACGGCACCCTCGTACCGAAAGGATTTCAGAAAAAGGTAAACGGGTTGATTGAATACATGACTTGGACAATCTTGCCAATGTGTTGGAAGAGATTGTTGGAGGAAGAACGAGAAGCGGCGACAGCAAGAGGACGAGAAGAAAAAGCAGCGGTAGAAGAAGAAGAAGAAGAAGAAGAAGAAGAAGAAGAAGAAGATGATGATGATGATGATGATGAAGAAGAAGAAGAAGAAGAAGAAGAAGAAGATGATGATGATGATGATGATGATGATGAAGAAGAAGAAGAAGAAGAGGACATAATTATAGCGGCCACAACATACGAAAACAAAATTAAAAAACAGGAAGAAGCGAGTTTGGGTTGGATAATTTGGGTGAACGTTCTTTTGGAAGCCCAATACCGATGTCGCGATCCTCAAAAATATGCCATCTACCGCAAAATTAAAAAACTCGACCAGTACGTCTCGGAAAAGTGCATTGCTGTCAAATATCTACTCAAGTACCCGAATAAGACGGGAGACGAGCACGTGGAACTCACGTACAGTCGAGCTGATGTGGCTGTGAAGGAAGCGGGTAATTGGGTCATGGACGTGGAAGATTGTCGGTGGGTGGACTATGAAAAACTCTTTGTCAGTCAAAAGAAGATTTTTTGTATGCTTCTCAATCGCGCGTTTTGGAAGATGAAGGATCCGACAAACATGGCCGACATGGTCTTGAACGGCCTTCGTTGGAAAAGGTTTGTACACGCGGAGCACTTGCATCGACAGGTCACCGGACGAGGCGTACTGCTCCTCGTGGAAACTGGTGTAAAATACACATTTCAGATGAACGATCACTTATCCGCCAACAATAAATTCTTGAGTCAACATAAAAAATATATTGCTTCTGGTTTTATTGCAGAAGCTAACCAAAGAAAAAAATTAACAGAGAAAGATTCTGAATGCTTGGTAGCTGAGAAAATGCAATCTATATAGGTCATTTGATTTTATAAAACTATTACTTGTAGCTTCTCAAACTTTGTTTAAAAAAAAAAAAAAAAAAAAAAAAAAAAAAAAATTTTTTTTTTTTTTTTTTTTTTTCAATAATTTACATATATTTTCTTTTTAAATATTTTTTCAACGAGTTTCGACTTTTGTCTCAGAAACGAAAACCTAATCAAACCAGATTAAACCTGTTTAAACCGGATTTAAAAAAAAAAAAAATATATATATATATATATATAATTACTGAATACTTCTCCCTTAAAGTAATTTTCTGTGACTACACCATTTTAAAAATCCATGACAATGGTACTCTTCTTTACCTCTTTATTCTGACGTGTTGATAAATATAGTTTTTCGGTTTATAACTTTTTCCTGAGGTCAATAAAAATTAAAAATCTAAAGAGGTCATTAACTTTTGACTTTTGACCTTTGACCTTATATATATATATATATAAATATATATAATTACTGAATACTTCTCCCTTAAAGTAATTTTCTGAGACTATGCCATTTTAAAAATCAGTGACAATGGTATTCTTCTTTACCTCTTTATTCTGGCGTGTTGATAAATATTGTTTTTTGGTTCATAACTTTTTCCTGAGGTCAGTAAAAATTAAAAATCTAAAGAGGTCATTAACTTTTGACCTTTGACCTTTTATATTTTTATATATATATATATATATATATATATATATATATATAATTACTAAATACTTCTCCCTTAAATTATTAAAAAAAAAAAAAAAAAAAAAAAAAAAAAAACTGATTTAATATTTAATGTCAACTATTAAAAAAAGGTGTACATAACATTTCACTAATGGCAGATGAACTTTTGTTGCGCGAAAATCCAAAGCGGTTTGTAATTTTCCCTATTGAATATCCAGATATATGGCTCATGTATAAAAAGGCAGAAGCTTCTTTCTGGACTGTCGAAGAGGTCGACTTGTCACACGATATTACAGACTGGGAAAAATTAACACCCAATGAAAAACATTTCATTTCTCATGTTTTAGCCTTTTTTGCTGCAAGCGATGGCATTGTGAATGAAAATTTAGTTAAAAGATTTTCCCATGAAGTTCAAATTGCCGAAGCTCGATGTTTTTATGGTTTTCAGATAGCTATAGAAAATGTCCATTCTGAAATGTATAGTCTCCTATTAGATACCTACATTAGAGACAAAAGAGAAAAAGAAAATCTCTTTAACGCTATTGAAACTCTACCCTGTGTCAGAAAGAAAGCGGATTGGGCCCTTTCTTGGATTAGTTCTCCGACTGCATCGTTTGGGGGAAAGGATCGTAGCTTTTGCTGCCGTTGAAGGGATTTTTTTTCTCTGGATCTTTTGCGGCCATATTCTGGTTGAAAAAGAGAGGTTTAATGCCCGGTCTGACGTTCAGTAATGAACTTATTAGCAGAGATGAAGGATTACATTGCGACTTTGCTTGTTTAATGTTTAGCTATTTAACACACAAACCTTCAGAACGAAGAATTGTGCAGATCATATCGGATGCAGTTGCCGTCGAACAAGAGTTTCTCACTGAGGCATTGCCCGTCGCTTTAATTGTAATGAACAATAAACTGATGAAGCAGTACATTGAATTTGTTGCAGATCGACTTTTGGTTGAGTTAAATTGCGGAAAAGTGTATGGTGTAGAAAATCCTTTCGATTTCATGGAGCATATAAGTTTAGAAGGTAAAACAAACTTTTTTGAGAAAAAAGTAGGAGAGTATCAAAAAGCTGGTGTAATGTCTAAGAAGGAAGATTTTCGATTCACTCTCGAGGCTGATTTCTAAAAAGTAAAGAAAAAAAAACAAATAATCCTTTTTCGGCGATGAATCAAGATGTTTTTCAAAAGCCTAGTCGAGTCCATTCTGAAACAGATGGCGGATCCGGACGACGTCCTGGCCTGCAGCGCCACCGGCGCGCTCACGCGAGACATCCGCGACGACCTGATCCAGGCGTACGAGCTGAGCGAGCCCCTCGTCCGCCGGCACGCGCAGGCCTTCCTGGGCAGCAGCAGCTTCCTGGATTTCCTGATAAAGCTCTCGAGGCTGCCGCATCACGCGGACCGCTGCCGTCCCGCCGCCGCCGCCGCGTTCCCGGATCGGAATTGCGGAACGGGAGGCGGCGGCGATTCGGAGACGCGCCGGGAAAATGAGGACTTGAAAACCCAATTGAGCGACTGCGAGAGTCGACTGAGAGCGTGCGAGGTGCAAAACGAGTCGTCGCTAGCGGAACTGCAAGAATTGAAAAACATGAAACAATTGTTTCGCGAAAGCGAAATTCAAAAAGAAACGATGTATCAAGAGTTGAACCGATATAAGAGGGAAACGGAAGAATTAAAGTTGAGAATATCACAATTAAATGGGCAAATTGAAGCATATCGAAATACCATGCAATTGTCTGCCGATTTGAATAAAAACTTGAGTGAAAATGCTACACATATGGCTATTGAATGCGCCAAAGTGAAAACGGAGGCAGAGTTTCATAATAAATCATTGCAAATGGAAAATTTGGAGCTAAAAAACTACTTGACTAATACACCTGCATCAGTGGCTCAATATGACGATCAGCTTCCAATGATTACTGAAGTACCTGATACTAACGTACCGAGAATAGAAAACATACCCGGGGGATTGTTTCATCAGGACGTTATACCGTGTGAATTTAGTCAAGAAACAGATCAAAACAGTACAAAGTTGGAGCGGGAATTATCCGAATGCAGAGAACAGCTGCAAAAGAAGGATAAGGAACTGAACGAATTGACTTGCCGATTCAATACCAAGGAACACAATTTAAACGACATAAAAAATCTTTATGACGAGTGTTTAAAAAAAGTCAAAGTATTGGAAAATGAGTTGAATAAAACAAAAAATAATCGTGCAAACTTTGATGGAAACAATGACTGTGAAATCAACACATTACAATCTCGACTGAGCGAAAAAGATAAAAAATTTGAAAAAGCAGAGCATCAATTTAAAAAGGAATTGAACGCACTCAAAGATAAACTGAAAGAAAAAGAATTTGAATTAAACATTTTACCTGACGGTGAAAGTCGCGAGAACAAAGCAAAATTGAAACGGGAGTTAAAAACATGTCAAAAGCAAAACGAAGAATTACTCGGGGAATTGAAACAAAAGAAAATGGAACTCGAGGGTTGCCAAAATCGATTAGCAATGAAAAACTCTATCATAGAGTTTTTAGAAACAGAATTCGATAATTTTGAAAAAAATTGTGATGACTATAAAATGCAAATTGATGATCAATCTGTTTCGAAAAATAAGGATGAGGCTATTCTGTTACAACTGAAAAAGGATTTGGAGTTACTGAAGACTTTTAAACGACAAATGGAGCGAATAAAACCGGTAACATCCAAATTTCAAATATTACCAGAAGAGTTTGCGGATGTTATACTGAATTTACAAACAGGTGCTTCCAAGGACTTGCTTGACATTTCGGCAGCTTCAAATATAAAAATGGATAACAAGTTTGTCGCAGAAGTAACAAAGCGTCTAGAAAGTCATAAAACATGTCAACAAGTGTTAATGGAATTAATAAAAGCAATTACTCCATATAAAGTTATTGATAAGGACGACATAAGGTGGTCTCAAGATATCATACCGTGGATAGGAAGAGAAGCAAATTTCAGTTATGAAATAAAAAAATATTTTCAGGTAGAGGATTCCAATATGATTGACATTGTTGTTCAAAATATTGAACCAATATTAAAACGTTTACATTCGAATAAAAACCCAGAGCCAGGGTGTAACGAATTTTTAAAATATATGCAAACATTCGAAACACATATACTTTTTCATTTTAATGCTGCAAAGGATGCATGTTATAGGAACTTGTTGATAGATTTAAATCTCGATCCAAATACTCCTAAAGAATCCTTTAGATCCACATTGGAAAAAATTGTAAACGATGAATGGATGTCACTTTACACCCAATGGGTTACAACGTTAGGTTTCGATACAAAAACAGATAAAAGAGAGTTTTTGGCAAAACTGTCTTCGCTCAAGTCTTGTAAAAGTAAACGAGATGTCAGAGTCTCGTCAAAAGTTTATGAAATACCGGATTCCGGGAAGAGATCAAAAGTTTTAGAAAATTTCTCGTATATTGAGATGCAAAATTTGGTATTGGCGTTGTACAGCGAATTATTTAAATTAAAATGGGAATATCTTCAAAATATTATTCCAACGAATGAAGAAATAGTGGAGAAATGTAGAAATAAAATTAAAATTCTTGATAGATTAAATAAAGATATTGATAGAAGTAATGTTTTATTAGATATATATACACAGTACGTGAGATTAGATTTGTATTTTTATAGAAAACAATCAAATCATTTTACAGACATTGTAACAAATATGTCGGAATTATTGCGCCAATGTATGAGTGAAACAGAGCAATATCTTAAAAATTTATACATAGCTTAAAAAAAAAAAAAAAAAAAAAAAAAAAATTTTTTTTTTTTTTTTTTTTTTTTTTTTTTTTTTTTTTACATTAATTGAAGACCGTAAGGTTCACAACACTCCCGTAAAAATTTAAATCTCGGGATAACGAAATTCTGTCGCAATCTATAAATTTCCTTTAATTTTTTTACAGCGAGAACAAGCCAGAATCATTTAGCGAAACGTTTGATTTCTTTTGTTTTTTCCGACTTGTGGGGTGTCCGATTATAGTTTTCATTGAATTCGATTCGGGAGGATCGTTATCAATATGTTTTCTTTTTATGACAGATGACAATTTTTCGGGCGCTTCGCCACACGATACATTTTCAGTTGAATTCGTTTCGAGGGGGGGCTCGATATCAGCACGTTTTCTTTTTCCGACAGATGACGATTTTTCGGGCGCTTCGCCACACGATACATTTTCAGTTGAATTCGTTTCGAGGGGGGGCTCGATATCAGCACGTTTTCTTTTTCCGGCAGTGGATGGTCCGGGCGCTTCGCCGCACGACGCGTTGTCGTTTAAACCCGATTCGGGAGGGCAGATATCAGTACGCCTTCTTTTACCGACAAAAGAGTCGCTGTAACGACGTTTCAAGTTTTTAAAAGAATACGGTTGAGGTGGTTCGATATAACCGCGTCTTAAACACTCCTCTTCATCAGGAAATTCCAATTCCCAAAAATGCTCTGGTGTTTTGGGAGGAGATTTCCCTCGATGTCGCGATACTTTTTTCAATCTCTCTTTCAATGATTCTTCGTCCAAATCGGGTATACATTTATAATAGTCTTCACAACAAGCACATGCATGACCGGGATATTGTCTTCTGTCGGCGTGCTTACGAGACATTTTTTCGAAACATTTTTGTGGCATATTTTTCTTTTCCAAGAGATCAAAATTTTCAAAATGCTTTTCAGAATTTTTTTTGTGTGGTCCATGTCAGGGTGCTTTCGATGAGATGCTAAGATGCCAACCAGTTTAACGACAGAAAACAATAAGCTCCAAGCCCAACTCGGCTTTGGTTCTGATTCGGAATTTTCGGGAACAATTGACATACTTTGCATACCCTGCCAACCGTCGTGATCTTCTACCCATGATTCTAATTTTTCTTTTACTAATCTAGAAAAACATTCGTACATTACATCTATGATACTTTTAGGTAACTTTTCTCTGATACATTTTACAGCCAATTCTCCGACGAAAACGAAAAAAGCTATTATTCGACTCCAAGTTATACCTTCGGAAAACAATTCAATAGATACACCTGATAAAATACTACCTATGTTATCTTCATTAATAATTTCTATTTCACTGCAAAATTTTTTTAATACACAATGATACGATTCTTGAAAGACTTTAAGAATTTCGCATGTTTTTTTAACAAGATCTTTTTCTTTTTCATTCATCGCACTGACTGCATCAAAATTTTCATGATGACGCAGTAGAAAAGAAAATACATTTTCAAGGAAAAAATCTGTTCTTATTATATCATTTTTCTTATAACTTTTCCTTTCAAACTCATCAAGTTCTCCGTGCACAAAAGCCTGTTTAAATAGCAAGTTTCTAGACATTTTACAGTGAGTTGTACTTTATTTAAAATATGACAACTGATATATGAAAAGTAAAGTAAAAACCAAACAGTTTATATATATATAAAAAAAAAAAAAAAAAAATTTTTTTTTTTTTTTTTTTTTTTAAATCTATCAATTGATATAAAAGACCTAGAATTTAAATTTTTTCATTTATTTATGGGAGGGTGAGTGGCATAAAGACACGAAAACAAAGATTTAAACCACTCAACTTTTTTTTTTTTTTTTTAGATTAAAAAAGATTCATTTTACAATATGTCAAATTCCTTTTCATGGGATGAAATGTTAGATTCTCTTTGTCATGTAACACATGAACAAACATTCGCTGCATTTGATTATGATCAAAACGATTCGTTTTTCAAAAGCCTTTCAACATTTGAAATTTTACCGACCCTAGAATCTATACTTTCTGATCGAAATTTCATAACTACCTCAGCTCTTTCTTGTGCCGGATCATGGGGTAAGACATGCTTTAACCATTTTAAACCTAGTTTATTTTCCAAATGTTTAGCTGCCAAAGTAAAAATTGAAAAACATAAACTATTCAGATTGCTACAGGTGAAAAAAAAATTAAAAATGAATGAGCCGTGCTCTTGGTATTCGGTCAATCTGCTGGTTTCATTAGCTCGTTTAAATGAGTAATAAAACCCACAACGATTTTCAAATAGTAGGGTATGAAACTTAAGTAACTTTGGAAACTCAATAAAATAAGGATAGTGGAGCAAAGAAAAATGACGATTGTAGAACAAGTAGATCAACAAACTCTATTAAAGAATTTAGAGACCAGTGTAAAAGATTTTCAAAAAGTTTTTCAAAAATTTAAAAAAGAATGGGACACTTTCATCGATAAGGTTGACGACGACAGTTGCGACATAGATCAAGATTTAGTATGTAATATTATGGATGAGTTCGATATTTCTGTCCAAGCTATGGAAGACACTTTACAGGATCTTTTAAAAGATTTCGACGATTCCAATAAATTGAAACAGAATTAAAAATAAAAAAAAAAATAAAAAAATAAAATTTTTTTTTTTTTTTTTTTTAGGTTGTTTATGAGTTTTAAAGTCGTCGTTTGTCTCTGGGAGATGACAAAGTCAACATCTATTACCTCTGTTATCCGTATTCCACATTCCACTTCGACTTTGATAAAAAAATAAAAGTGTGCCAAATTTTTTAAGTCAACTTTTAGTTTGGAACTTAGTTTTATCAAATAAAGTTTGTTAAAATCTTTTATATTTCTCACGAGACTCTTTCTACGTGTTTGTTCACGAGTGCGGTTGCCGGTGCAATCATCAGTCTCCTTTCCACCCAGCTCCATCAACTTGAAAAAGTCATGAAATTTTTGACGGCATGGAGACGCGAGATCGCGAAATGGGGCTCCGGGTGGAAGCGTCTACCTCGAATAATCTCGAACGTGATTTCATGGTCGTGGGAATTCGTGAGAGAGTCCTACTACTTTCCTGCGTATCGCGAGTTGAGCGCAAGAGCCACTCGATTAGAGTCCGAGCTGAATACGCTCCGGGAGGTAAAGGAAGAGTTGAGAAAACGGCTGCTCGACGTCAAGCACGTAGCGTACCGAAATGCCTTGCTGAGATCCGAAATCGCGAACTTGAGAGAACAACTGGCTTCCGCACGTTCTGAAATTAGCAGTCTCAAGGAAAGACGCACCTGCGTAAAATGTTACAAAGATTTTTTTACAGATTTACATTCTAAAATGTGATTAAAAAAATAAACTCGAGTCATTTTCAGATTTTTAATATTAAAGAATTAAAGACATTTTAAAAAGATGAATACGGAAAGATTCAATCCTCATTTAGATCAACACACTCGAACGCATAAACCACCGCAACTGAATTTCGAAAACAAAGAGAATAATGCGTATTCTGATATGCCGAGAGATGGTTATACACTGAATAATCCTCATGCGAGATGGGGAGATAAGAATGGACGAACTTATTTTGCAGCATTAAATAATATTAAAAAACGGTGAAGAAAAAAAAAAAAAAAAATTTTTTTTTTTTTTTTTTTTTTTTTTTTATAAAAGGAAGTGAAATTGTTTCACCTGATCAGTTGACATATGACAGCGCTGCCAGTCGGCTGCTCTTCCGTTTCTCTCGCTTGAAATTTTGTCGAACTTTGTAATAATTCGACTATGAAATAATTCCAGACTTTGAAAAATTTTGCCGAACTCCGAAATAATTCCAGACTTTGAAAAATTTTGCCGAACTCCGAAATAATTCCAGACTTTGAAAAATTTTGCCAAACTCCGAAATAATTCCAGACTTTGAAAAATTTTGCCGAACTCCGAAATAATTCCAGACTTTGAAAAATTTTGCCGAACTCCGAAATAATTCCAGACTTTGAAAAATTTTGCCGAACTCCGAAATAATTCCAGACTTTGAAAAATTTTGCCGAACTCCGAAATAATTCCAGACTTTGAAAAATTTTGCCGAACTCCGAAATAATTCCAGACTTTGAAATATATATATATATATATATATATATATATATATATATATTACTTAATACTTCTCCCTTAAAGTAATTTTCTGGGACTTTATCATTATAAAAATCCTCGACAATCGCAGTCTGTTTTACCTCTTTATTCTGACGAGTTAATAAATCATAAATTTCAACGAGTTTCGACTTCCGTCTCAAAAATAAAAATCTCATCAATCCAGATTAAACCAGATTAAACCGGATTAAACCATATATATATATATATATATATATATATATATATATATATATACTATATATATATATATATATATATATATATATATATATATTACTTAATACTTCTCCCTTAAAGTAATTTTCTAGGACTTTATCATTATAAAAATCCTCGACAATCCCAGTCTGTTTTACCTCTTTATTCTGACAAGTTAATAAATCATAAATTTCAACGAGTTTCAACTTCCGTTTCAAAAATAAAAATCTCATAAAACTAGATTAAACCGGATTAAACCACAAATATATATATATATATATATATATATATATATATATATATATATATATATATATATCCTTGTCTTATTTACCTCTTTAATCAGGTGTGTTAATAAATATAAATTTTGACTAATAACTTTTTTCTGGCGTTAATAAAATTAAAAATCTATAGAGGTCAATGACCTTTGACCTTTAACCCATATATATATATATATATATATATATATATATATATATATATATATATATATATATATATATATATATATATATATATATATATATATATATATATTACTTAATACTTCTCCCTTAAAGTAATTTTCTGGGACTTTATCATTATAAAAATCCTCGACAATCGCAGTCTGTTTTACCTCTTTATTCTGACGAGTTAATAAATCATAAATTTCAACGAGTTTCGACTTCCGTCTCAAAAATAAAAATCTCATCAATCCAGATTAAACCAGATTAAACCGGATTAAACCATATATATATATATATATATATATATATATATATATATATATATATATTACTTAATACTTCTCCCTTAAAGTAATTTTCTGGGACTTTATCATTATAAAAATCCTCGACAATCGCAGTTTGTTTTACCTCTTTATTCTGACGAGTTAATAAATCATAAATTTCAACGAGTTTCGACTTCCGTCTCAAAAATAAAAATCTCATCAATCCAGATTAAACCAGATTAAACCGGATTAAACCATATATATATATATATATATATATATATATATATATATATTACTTAATACTTCTCCCTTAAAGTAATTTTCTAGGACTTTATCATTATAAAAATCCTCGACAATCCCAGTCTGTTTTACCTCTTTATTCTGACAAGTTAATAAATCATAAATTTCAACGAGTTTCAACTTCCGTTTCAAAAATAAAAATCTCATAAAACTAGATTAAACCGGATTAAACCACACATATATATATATATATATATATATATATATATATATATATATATATATATATATATATCCTTGTCTTATTTACCTCTTTAATCAGGTGTGTTAATAAATATAAATTTTGACTAATAACTTTTTTCTGGCGTTAATAAAATTAAAAATCTATAGAGGTCAATGACCTTTGACCTTTAACCCATATATATATATATATATATATATATATATATATATATACTTCTCCCTTAAAGTAATTTTCTGGAATTATAACATTAGAAAAATCTATGTCGATCCTTGTCTTATTTACCTCTTTAATCAGGTGTGTTAATAAATATAAATTTTGACTAATAACTTTTTTCTGGCGTTAATAAAATTAAAAATCTATAGAGGTCAATGACCTTTGACCTTTAACCCATATATATATATATATATATATATATATATATATATATTAAATTACTGAATACTTCTCCTTTAAGGTAATTACCCATGAGGTAATCCCTTGGTGTCAGTCTTTATTTTCTTTACCTCTTTATTTTGACTTGTTACTAAATATAAATTTTGACTGATAATTTTTTTCGGGCAGCAGTACAAAAATAAAAAAATCTAAAAAGGTCATTGACCTATGACCTTATATATATATATATATATATATATATATATATATATATTACTTAATACTCCTCCCTTAAAGTAATTTTCTGGGATTATATCATTATAAAAATCCGCGACAATCCCAGTCTTCTTTATCTCTTTATTCTAACGTGATAATATTGTTTTAACTCAAAACTTCGTACTTTACGAATGTCGCTCATTTGTGATGATTACGTTCAGTTTCAGTATTGGGTCATTTTGTTGATAATTTAAACTGTTTTATAATTGATTCGTTTGTGTAACTATTTTTTCACTGTATTTAAATTACGCGTGGTTGACAGTATATATATTCTCAATTAGTTAACGTTTCACTCTTGCGTAACATTTGTTGTATTTTTCACATGATACAATTAAATACTTTGATAAATTTGACATGAGATTAACTGGTGTAACAATGGTTAGAAAATAGGAACAGTCAACTGATACAATAATTACTTGGTTATCTTTCAAAGTCTATGCAGGAATATCATCACCTATGTTAGATATTAGAATACTGGATATGTCATTCAAATTCTTATCCGGTTTGACATCTGAATCCATATTGTAAGATTTCCACTGTACACTATTACAACTAACTTTTCTAGCGTTTACAAACTTGATGAAAACAGCAGAATTTAGGAATCCTATTTATGTGTAGCGTTCTCTAGTATGATGAAACTGGAAAGAAAGTATGTTATTTGGTGGTGGGTATTCCCAAAAACGGAAACCATAGAATCGCTTTGTTCGAGACAAATGACATCATCTCTTAAAATTTAAAAAAAAAAAAATATATATATATATATATATAGTTTTGTTTTTATTGTACGATATTTTTGCTGGCCAATAATTTAAAAAAGTAAAATATATATTTTAAAAAATATATATATGCTTTTATTTTTTTTTCCAACGTTGGTAATATATCTAACGCAAAAAAATGGGACTAGAGATTGAAAAAATGTTTCAATCTCTAGTCCCATTTTTTTGCTTTTTCTTCACTTTGTGTGTGTGAAGAATTTTCTTTTAAAAAAAAAAAAAAAAAAAATATTTGAGAAATAAAAACCTCACGCTATCGTTCCAAATATTTCTGTTGCTGGAAGAAAAATATTATCAATCTGAAAAACAAAAAAAATATTTTTTAAAAACAAATTTATTTTCATAGGAATAAATTTACAAAAGAAATTATATTTTTAAATACACATACATATTCTTTTATTTTTTTTTCTCCAACGTTGGTAATACATTTGATGTAAAAAAATGGGACCGGAGATTGAAATAAATTTCAATCTCCAGTCCCATTTTTTTACCTTTTCCTTCACACAAATACAAAGTAAAGGAAAAGAAAGAATTTACCAACTTTTTAAATGTCGAACTCGCTGGCAAATTGTCCAAATAATGCTTGTATAGGATCTGCGTCTTGATTGACTTCCGGCGATGATACAACTTCGTAACAGTTCAATAAATGTTCGAAATCTATATCCTCGGTAGAAACAGAACGAGGTGTCTGTTCATTCCTCGTATCCTCTGCTATGAGTGGAAAAGAAGGTGTCAGTTTGTTGTTTTTATTATCCCCTGCAACGGCTGGACAAGGAGGTCCATTCTCTTCGGTGACAACTGGAAAATTAGTTTCATTCTCTTCGGTGACAACTGGAAAATTAGTTTCATTCTCTTCGGCGACGGCTGGACAAGGAGTTCCATTTTCTTCGGCGACGGCTGGTAAAGCAGGGTCATTCTCTTCGGCGACGGCTGGTAAAGCAGGCTCATTCTCTTCGGCGACGGCTGGTAAAGCAGGCTCATTCTCTTCGGCGACGGCTGGTAAAGCAGGCTCATTCTCTTCGGCAACGGACATTTCTCGATTCACAGCTACGAGTGTTGAAACATTGTCATCGTCAGGGGTATTTTCGCCACCGTGCACACTCAAGTCCATGGGACCTTCGTTCATCGAGTCGTCACCATCGCCACATAAAGTTAATGTAAAACAAGTGTCTTTTGGATTCAGGAGCGGCCGGTACCGAAAATTTTTTTGGTACCAAGTCACAATGTCCGGCGCGACAACATTCACCGTTTTATCCAACGGAATCGTATTGATTGTGATTATTTGGTGGGTGACGGATTGATCCGATCGATTCAATGGTTGCACGGGTTGAGGGGCTGCTGCTGCTGCTGCTGGTGGTGGTGGTGGTGGTGGTGGAGGAGGGGGCATCAAGAAGGCATTTTCAGTGATTTGAAGTCCCGTGCTGAATTCTAAAAGTACGGGATCATTATGGACACTTTCAGTTGGCTGTTGCTGTTGCTGCTGCTGCTCGTCGTCATGTAATGATGGGCTATAAAAAGATTGGGCCGAAGTGGACGGTTGGGAAGCGAGGTCACTCGTGGACGTTACGCGAGCCGTCACGTCGTGTCCGTCGTCCTCTTCGCACTCTAGGGCTTCTTCGATGATGGGCGTTTGGGGCGGCCTCTGGAACAGGTAATCACGAACGAGTCGTCGGGACTGCGGCGACGGGTTGATTTCGCGAATCGGGTTGTCGCATTGAAAAGATTACTTGGACACATCATTCGAAGCGATAATGTGCATCGAAAAGAAGGATTTATTGGTGCAATATATTAGATAAACGGTACCTTCTGGAATCACGTAACAGTGGTTGGGTTTCAACTGCCGCTTATTATACACAAACTGTTCATCGATCGGGAAACTTTTCGATTTTATGGTGAGTCTCGCCAACTGCTGCTTGCGTAAAAAGTAGAACAGCATTCGGACCGCGCCAACCTGATAAATATGAGCCGTGCCTATTTCGACGCGTCTCTGTCCAAAAGTGAAACAGCTTTTGACGAGGAAATTATTGACTCCATATTTGAAACAAGTCCGCGTGTCGATATTTTTTCGCAAGTTGTCGTTAACGTCCTTTAAAAGTTTCCGCGCCGTCCAGGACCACGGTTTTTCTTCGTAATAGGCAATTCGTTTAATATAGCTACCTGTATCTAAGAAATGTTTCTGGTACCTATGATTAAATTCTAGTTTCTTATAATAGATCAGTTCGCGTTCCAAAAATATGATGAACGGGATGATGCGGTATTGAGTGGCGATGGTGACGAAGTTGGGGGGGTTCGGGAGTCTTTCGACGTCGCTCGCCGCATCCACGCGAGTAACGAACACGTCGGTTTTGCTGGAAGGGTCTCGGTTCATGGCGATACGGAGCAAAAGACGGTTCTCGAATGAAGTCGGAACCACAAAATTTTCCCCTTTTTATACCCCAAAAAACGAGAAAAGTTCACCGATCTAAAGGTTTTTTTTTCATGGGAGGGATGGGGTCGTTGAAACGAGTTTATCGACCTGCACAAGTAATCCGCGCGTCGTCGTCGAGTAGAGAGAGAGAGAGGGGTCGATGCTTCCAGAGGGCGAGGAACCAGCAGAGGGGAGAGGGTCGATGTTCCCAGATAGCATCCGCCGGGATCCCGCGCGTCGTCAAGTAGAGAGGGGAAGGTCGATGCTTCCAGATCACGAGGAACCAGTAAAAAGAAGGGGTCAATGCTTCCAGGTGGCAAGGAACCGAATCGGAGAAGATGCATTTACAGTCAACTGCAAAAAGATTTGAGCACCGGATCCCTCATAGAAATTTTTAGAATGCACAATGACAAAATATTATATGTTTAACAGAAATTGGTTCAATCTTGCTACACATATCTATATTTTGTCATCGATTCATTATTTTTTACAATTTAAACATCATACTTTATGAATTTCGTATATTTGTGACGGCTGCATGTCAATTTGAGTATTACGTCATTGTGTGAGAAATTTACAGTCAACTGCAAAAAGATTTGAGCGCCGGACCCCTCACAGAAAATTTCAGAATGCACAATGAGAAAATATTACTTATTTAAGAGAAATTTTGCTGCTGTCATTTATCAATGTTTCGTCTTCAAACGCTATGACGTCATACTTTATGAATTTAGTACATTTGCGATAACTGCATTTCAACTTATTTAAGAGAAATTTTGCTGCTGTCATTTATCAATGTTTCGTCTTCAAACGCTATGACGTCATACTTTATGAATTTAGTACATTTGCGATAACTGCATTTCAACTTATTTAAGAGAAATTTTGCTGCTGTCATTTATCAATGTTTCGTCTTCAAACGCTATGACGTCATACTTTATGAATTTAGTACATTTGCGATAACTGCATTTCAATTTCATAATGTGTCATTAGGAAATATTACAAATTTAACAATTTTTTTTTTCAATCTGGCTACAAATACACTTTAACAAATTTGAACCTTTTGCCGCATCGTCACTCCTCTGCTTTTATAGAATAGCTCTCTTTTGACCAATGAAACTGCTCTACGATAGGATGAAGTAATCATTTTCTATAAAAGTGATGGAGTGATGATGTAGTAAAAGAGTCAATTTTTTAACACTGTTTTGTCATCGATGTTTACTTAAACGCTATGACATTATACTTTACGAATTTCATACATTTGTGATGACTGCATTTCAATTTCAGTATTGCGTCATTTTTTCGATAATTTAAACAATTTAATAATTGATTCGTTTATTTGCGTAACTGTTTGTTTCACTGTGTCATTGAGGTACGCGTGGTTGACGGTATATATAGATTCTCAATGAGTTAACGTTTCATTCTTGCTAAATATTAGATGCGATGTTCGATTTACTTTACGAGCGATTAAAATCAAGTTGGACAATGTGGTACGTTTTAATTTCAAGATTAAGTTTAAGTTTTTCTTCCCGTTTTGGATTTTTTTTATTTCGTAAAATTTCTTCTTGGCTTCAAGGAACTGTTTTGAAAATTTCTATTATTCTTAGATTAGAGATTTTCGATGTCATATATTTCTCAAAATCTCAGTCAGATATTCACAAAGTTGCAATTGAGACGAGATTTAGAGAAACTATGACATCGAAAATGTTCAATCCACGAATAATAGAAATTTTTATCAAGAATATATGAGTTCTTTTTTATTTTTCTTGTTTTACACTGTTGTAAATTTCTTTTATTTTCTTTTATCATTATACATTTTGAATAGTTTCCTATATTTCTTTTTTTTATTTTCTTTTATCATTATACATTTTGAATAGTTTCCTATATTTCCTTTTTTTATTTTCTTTTATCATTATACATTTTGAATAGTTTATCAAAATCTGCACCAGCACAATATGATTTATTTTATTTTCTTGTTTTACATTGTAAATTTCTTTTATCATTATACATTTTCCCATATTTCTTTTCATTTTTTTCTGCTTTTATCACACATTTTAAATAGTTTATCAAAATTTGCACCAACATTATTTGAGTTTTTTTATATATTTCTTGTTTTACATTTATTTTTTTTTCAATCGATCCATCTGTGAAAAAATATTTACTGATTTTATGGAAATACGTTTTCAAATACATAGTTTCATTTTTTCTCAATCCATATTTAAAGATTATTTACTGAATTTATGGAACGCGTTCAAATATATTTTCTTTCCAGTTTCTTGTGTTTCGGTTTATTTTACTATTACCAGCCAAGTATAAAATTTCTAATATGAAAAAAATATGAGAATAAGCTTTTTGTTCTTGCTTTAAAGTTTGAATTCTTGTCGATTTGTTTAAATGACAATATATTTTCTTCCCAGTCTCTTATGTTTTGGTTTATTATTAATACCCAAGTATATAGGATTCCTAATTTCTGCCGATATTTTTTTTTCAATGCGAGAAGGAAAAAAAAACATGAACCTTGAAATTAAAACGTACCCGAAACATGTTCCAGCCAATTTATTCAATCCTGAATACCCGCCAAATAATATATTTTCTTCCCAGTTCGATTTGATGCTTATCATAATCAACAGACACGGGATTTTCTAATTTCTGTCATGGAATTTATGCGAGTCACATCATGAACTTCTTTTTTATTTTTTGCCTTTCGGCGGCAATGGAATCTTTGTTCTTTTTCTTCAACCTACTGATCAACTGATTACCTTGAAACTGTATGATGCGAGCAAGCGAAAAAAGGGAAAGGAACTCTTACTTTGAACTAACCATTCGCTCGTCTCCCCCCGCCCGAAAGCCGTGAACGCTGTCCATCCTGATGATACGCCCCGCATTCCGTTTCGACTAATCGCAGCCTCTTTTGAGTGCAACAGTTCGGGAGGGCGGAGAGGAGGCGGGCGCGATGCCAAGAGTTTAAAAAGAAGCTTCGCGCCCTTTTTCATTTCTTCACAGAGTTTTGACTTTTTTATCAAGCAAACTCCCCGACACGAATCATGGCCTCTACGCAGTTGCTGGAGTTACCCATCGACATACTCCTGATCCTTTTTCGAACGTTCATCCCTTTAAGGGACAAACTGCGTCTTTTGACGAGCATGCCGGAATTTCATGCCATCTTGACGTACCGGTCGGCTTACCTCTCGTCTCCCGTGCCCTTTTCGACCGCGTACCTGCAACGGCTGAGCCGAATCCGACCCGGCTGGTACTTCGCCACGCGAAACTGGACCCATCGATTCTGTCTTCGCCTCGACCCCGAAACCCTGAATTTCGCAATCTATCACTTTTTCCTCGAAGGATTCGAAGGCCATTACAAACCCGCCGTCCTGCACCAAAGTTTCTTTCGCGGATCCATCGACCGCGTTTTTCAAAACATCGAAAGTTTCTTGACGCAATTCCAGTATCTAGAAGAGGACGAGGGAGGGGAGACGACGGCATCCAGACCCCCCCTTCCGCGGCAGCAGCAGCAGCAGCCCAAAATGTACATGTATCGACTGGAAGGCTACGGACTCGTACTGATCGACTCGACCGCTTCGCGAAACGGCCAACACAACTTACGGTTCTACGACTGGAGCGAAGTCGAGATCCTGCCCGGTCGCTGGCAACAAATCTACTGTCGATGGCGCTTGGACACCCATTTCAAAATCAAATGGAAACTCAACAAAACCCTCCACGTCAAATGCATGACCCCCGCGCCCTATTACTGTCACTGCGAAACGCGATTTCAGAGACTGTCTCCGATAACTTATCGAGTTTCGCCGAATCTCAGCAGTCTGAACTGGAACGAACAAGAATCCGTGCCTCTAGTTGGAGTGCAAGAGTTTCGGCTGGAAGAAGACGAAAACCACCTGGAATCCAAAATGACTTATCACGTAAATTATAAGTTTTATAACTCGTTAGAAGTCGAAGTCATCGCCAGAAGAAACGAATGATTGAGAAGCTTGTTGGAATAAAAAAACTTTTTCATCACCAACCCCCCCCCCACCAAAAAAAAATCTTTCCCATATTGCTGACGGAATATTTTTCCATCAGATTGTTCAAAGGGAAAGGCAAAAAATTGCGCCAAAGGTTTTAAAAAGAAAAATTGGTTTATCCAATTTCTTTTTAAAACCTTTGGCGCAATTTTTTGCGACAAACAGAGTACCAACGTTGGCACAGAAAATAGAATAAAAGAAAAAAAAATCTTTCCCATATATTGCTGATGGAATTTTTTTTTCCATCAGATTGTTCAAAGGGAAAGGCAAAAAATTGCGCCAAAGGTTTTAAAAAGAAATTGGATAAACCAATTTCTTTTTAAAACCTTTGGCGCAATTTTTTGCGACAAACAGAGTACCAACGTTGGCACAGATAGAATGAAAGAAAAAACGATCTTTTTTGCTTCATTTTCGGGAGTAACGGGTAAACACTTTAAAAAATTTTAAAGCTATGTTTTTGAGACTTGTAAAAAGTTGTTCTTTACAATACACACACACACACACACACACATATATATATATATATATATATATATATATATATATATATATATATATATATCCTAAATCCGCAACTCTCTAAAATTCACACATATATTAAGGATGTAATCAATGAAATATTCAGTTCAGATGTAGGTGCAAAATTTGACTTTTTTAGCTTGATATCAATTCCATATATTTTTTCATTTGTAATTGTTGTTAAGGTTATTGAATTCATGTTTTTTCATGAAGAAAGAATAACTTATTTCTGAAAAAAAAATAAAGATATTGCTGATTTCATTGATGATTACAAACTTACCGAATATATTTATGTATTAATCAAGCTTTTTTTAATTATTAAATCTGACTAAACTTGAAATAACGTTTCATTATTTTATGATCTTGATGTGAATTAGTAATGTACCTTTATGAGGCAAGTTTCATTGAATAATTTAGGAAAAAAAAACACATTTCATCTCTATATAATGAATATTTAATTGTACATTATTGATTATGGCACGAAAATGTTAAAGTGTTTTTTTTTATTCCAATATTGGTGACCTAAAAGTCTTTTTAAAAAAAGGAAAAAAAATGAACCGAGAAAAAAAAAGTTTTTTTTTCTCTCTCGGTTCAAATTCGTAAACCGAGTCGTTTACAACGTTCTCTTTGCTCTCGTTTAAACTGGTGCAACCAGTCTAAAAAGCTACTTCCCGTCGTCGCGTCTCTCGTCTGTACCAGCAACCAGAGTTCCGTCAATCCCCGATGTCTCGACCACTGTTTTCGAGGAACCACGCGTCCCCAGGTGATAAAGTCTAATAATTTTTTGCCCGTTTTCAATTTGATCAATTTTCTTATCAGCGCGTACATTTCCACACCGTCGCCGCTTTCACTGTTGCTTCCTCCGCCACACCGGTAGTTGCAAATTCGTTCGCAACTCAAGGACCTCACCAGCGGACGTCCCAAAAATCTTTCGAGATCGACGCTTCGAAAATACACCGTACCGTTTGTAGTGACGTGACAGTGTATCGCCGCGCCAATTTTTTCATTCACTTCTTTTAACAATCTCACGCGAAAAGACATTCGGCTCGAGAAGAGAGAAAGAGATTCAATAGCTATACTTTAAAACCAAAAAAGAAATAGACCGGACTACTAAACTTTGTGTGTTTCATTTAATCTCTCTTTCTCTGAAAGATAAAAACGCAGAGTTGGGTCGACAAGACAAAGACAAAGAGTCTGCATACCTTTCAGGGGGGGGGAGGGAAACAACAACGAAAAAAAACCCCATCCTGTTTCGTGAGAAAGTTGACAAAGGCATGCATGCCCTTGAGGGGAAAAAAATGTTTTCGAGATGGGAACGAAAAAAACAGAATGAAAAGAATAACATCCGTCGACCTTGCATGCCGAAGCAATCGAGCCGCAGCCGGTTAGCCTTGAGAGCCGACTGGAAGCGCTCACACGTCCGCCCGCTCGCTCGCTCCAGTGCATCGAATGGATGAGAGGAGGAAAAGGAGGAGGAGGAGGGGGGTTAAGAAAACAACACGCGGAATGTCGACTGGAAGAATTAGAAGTTGAAATAAAAAGGGAATCCTTTTTGCGAACAAAGATTAGAGACAGAGAGGGCAAAATGGCAGCGGTCGCGGAAACATCCACGTCTATGTCTTCTTCTTCTTCTAATACTAATACTAATACTAATACTCTCGCGTCCTCCCCTATCCGACTCACGGATTTACATCCCGATATCCTGTTAACACTTTTTCGCAACTACATACCTCTGCACGATAAATTGCACGTGCTTTCTAAAATGGAAGAATTTCGCACTCTGGTCCGGTGTCGCGGGGCCTATCGCATACCGCGCGGAGCACCTTTTTCGAACGCGTATCTGCGATTCCTGCGTCGCATTCGTCCCGGATGGTACGCGGCCCGAGAGGACTGGACGCACTGCTTCCGTTTGCAGATCGACGAAAGCACGCTGCACGTTTCTCTCCTTCATTACGTGCTCTTTCCGCCCGAAATCTTGCAAACTTTGCTTTTTCGGCACCACCACTTGCAGCAGCAGCAGTCCCGCGTCGGCGTGGTGGCCTGTCATCGCGAAACCCTCCCGCAATTGCATTCCAACCTGAGCAATTTTCTGGTGGACTATCACCCGTATCACCTGCTCGCCTACCATCTCCCGGGTCACGGATACGTCCTGGTCGAGCATTCCTCCCCGCGTCGTCCCACCCGTCTCTTTCAGATGCGCTTCTACGACGGCACGACCTGCATGATCGAAGTGGGACAGAAACGCGAAATGAGAGATTTCAGCAGCGGCGACGGCAGCGCGCATTTTTCGGTTCTGTTTTCGGAAGACCGAACCATCACGTTTCAATGCCTCCTGCATCGCACGTGTCGCCGTTGCGATCCTCGCGTTCGAGTCCTGTCCCCTTTCGAGTTTCGATTCGAAACGGATTTCAGAACCTCCTCCTCCCTGACTTGGAACCATCCCGAGGGGGTCCCGAGTATTCCCCTGGCCGGTCGACAAGTGTTTCGTTTGGGAAAAGACGGGCGTCACGTGCTTTCCGCGGCCCTGTCGAGTAAAACGTATTGTCCGCTTTCTAAAAAAAAGTGGAAAGTGGAAAACAAAGCCGCTTGGGTCGAAGAACAGCAGCAGCAGCAGCAGCGGAAAGAAACAGCAGACAAGAGAAAGAGAGAGGCGGGGGTTGAAGATCAGCAACAGCAACAGCAACAACAACAGCGGGATGACGACGAACCTCTTCGTAAAAAATAAGTAAGTTTATTTATGCATTCTTTTCCCTCGGGAAAAGGTAAAAAAATAAGCCAAAGGTTAAAAAAAGAAAGGAGTAAAAAAAAAAATTGTTTGGATCTTGGTCCAATTTCTTTTTTTTTTACTTCTTTTCTTTTTTTAACCTTTGGCTTATTTTTTTGCGACGCATTCAGTACCAACATTGGATACGTGTCAAACGAAAAAAAAAATTCTTTGAAGTCATCTTTCCCTCCCCTCCCCCCCTCTAACACAACCGATTAGATTCGCTTGAAGACGTCGACACTCGAAAAAAAAACAACAAAATCACAGAGAAAAAAAATTGAAAGGGGAATGAGAGGATGGTAGTGGTGGTGGAGGAAAGTGAGATAACGAAAAAACCTTGAACCGTTTCGATGGTCAAGGATCTGCTCGCTCGCTCTTTCATTGGTTACGAGTTGGTTTTTCTTTTTTTTTCTTTCTGTATCTGTGTGTGTAATATTCGGAGGAGGTGGAATATGAGAGAGGGATGGGATGGGAGATGGTTTGACTCTTTTTGTTTTTTTTTTCTTTAGACCCTCAACTATTTAACATTGTCAGTCCCGTGTCAGTTTTTATATTTCGAAAAAGATGGCGACTGTTGCAACTGCTCCTCTCGTCCCTGCGAACGCTGCTGCTGCTGCTGCTGCTCCTGTTGGTTCGGCGGCGGCGGCGGCGGTAACGAAATCCACTCCTGCGACCGTCGTCCATCTGTTCGACTTGCCCCCCGAAATCCTGTTTTTGATTTTTCGACGCTACGTTCCGCTGCACGACAAAATCTATCGTCTGCTGAGCATGCCGGAATTTCGACCTTATCTGGAAGACCGCGCGGCCTACCTGTCGCGTCCCGTCCCTTTTTCGAAAGAGTACCTGTACGATCTGTTGCGAGGCATCCGACCCGGACTCTACGCGGCTCGCACCAACTGGTCGCATCGCCTGTGTCTTCGAATCGACCCGCAAAATTTGAACGTGTTCATCCATCACTATTATTTGGAAGGATACAATCCCAACGAGAAATTCGACACTCACTACTATATCGGGCCCGTGGATCGCATGAAACGACACCTCGATGTTTTTTTCCGAGATTTCATGCGCTTGGATCGATCGCTGCTGCTGACTTATCACCTGAAAAATTACGGATACATCGTCGTCGGTCGCTCTCCGCATTTCCCGCGGAGCCGCCACGCCTACAGGATGAAATTTTACGACTGGACCGAAGTCGAGATCCGGATCGATTCGAGGCGTCCGGTGACGTCCGGTCGTGTCAGCCATTTCCACGTGACGTTGACCGCGGACCACAGACTCTTGGTCGAATGTTCCTGCGCTTCCCTGTTTCGAGTCTGTCGCTGCACCCGCGTCCTTACGGAACTGTCTCCGATCGAGCTTCGAGTCGCCGAAAATTATCGGTCGCTCGTCTGGGACGTGGAAACAGAAGAAGAAGAAGGACAACAACAACAACAAGCCGAAGAAGAAAAACACAAAACCATTGAACAAATCGGTTATCAGCAATTCAATTTGTTAGAAGGAGGATATTTCGTGGAATCCAATCTGTACTATAACTTGGGAATGTACCACCCGTACATTCGGGTGTTGGAAAACGAATTCCAACGCCTTTTTCATTAGCAGCTCAACATCAACAAATAACTGCTAATCAATAATCAAAGACTTTAAAAAAAACTTTTTTTTTCCACTTATCAATCTTTAACAGGAGATTGAAATAGGAAAAAAAGTAAAAAAAATGCGCCAAAGGTAAAAGGAAAAAAAAAATTTTTTTTTTCCTTTTTACCTTTGGCGCATTTTTTTTACGACAAAAGTGTTACCAACATTGGTCTCGATCATTTTTTTAAAAAAAAAGAGAGATGGAGAAAAAAAACAATTTTTTTTTCATTCAACAGTCTGTTTCGCTTTTGAAGGCGGCAAAAAAAAGGGATCGAAAGGTTGAAAAAGAAATTCTTTTCAACCTTTCGATCCCTTTTTTTTGCATCACATTGATCACCAACATTGGTTTCAACATAATAATAAAAAAAAATAAACATAATTTTTATAGTAGAAAAATGAACTTTATATCGATTTTTTCTAAAAACTTTGATGAAAAGTATATAATTTTTTAAAGAATAGACTTAATAAAATAACGCAAAATTTTGATCGGATCGCGAGTTTCAAAAATTGGATTGAGTCAGTCAAAGTCGAACTAGTATAGCGGTAGTAGAGGATAACTTTGTCATCTCCAAGCGGAAAGTGACTTTAAACTCATAAACGACTCCTATTTATACTGTCAAAAAAAAAAAAAGAAAAAAAAAAAAAAATTTTTTTTTTTTTTTTTTTAAATATCCAAAGTGAGCCGGTGCATCGCGACCTAAACTGAACCCAGGCTAGACACTAGGGTTAAAAAAAAAAAAAAAAAAAAAAATTTTTTTTTTTTTTTTTTTTTTTTGACAGTATAAATAGGAGTCGTTTATGAGTTTAAAGTCACTTGAGTTTAAAGTCACATGAGTTTAAAGTCGCGATGCACCGGCTCACTTTGGATATTTTTAAAAGGTTTCCCGGTCTCCCCCCCTCCCGATTCGGCCGTTCGAAAATGTTTCTCCGGGGATCGCGGTGCGCCTCGGATTTCCGACTCAGATTAGGAATTTTAAACGGTTTCCCGCTCTCGCCGCTCGATTCAGATATTCGAACGTGTTTCTCCTCGGGTCGCGACGCCTCGCTTTTCAGACTCAGTTTAGGAATTTTGAAAGGTTTCCCGGTCTCACCGCCCGATTTGGTCTTTTGAACGTGTTTCTCCTGCAGTAGCGACGCCTCGGTTTTCCGGTTCGTTTTGGGTATTTCGAAAGGTTTCTTCGTCTCTCCGCTCGATTCAGATACTCGAAAATGTTTCTCGGGCGGTCGCGACGCCCGGGGTTCGCGACTCGGTTCGGGAATTTCGAATGCTTTCCCGGGCTCGTCGCTCGACTCGGCCTTTCGAACGCGTTTTTCTCGGGGCGGTCTCGGGCGTCTGGGGGTTCGCGACTCGGTTCGGGAATTTCGGAAAGGTTTCTCTGAACGCGTTTTTTCGGGCGGTCTCGACGCCTCGAGTTCGCGAACTCGCTTTAGGAATTTCTAAAGGTTTCTCGGAGTTCGCGAGACCTCGGGCTCCCACTTTCCCGGGCTCGGGCGGTCGCGGCGCCTCGGGCTCTCGCTTCGGGGAGTCGTCGTCGTCTCCCGGAGTCGGAAAAGGAGTTGAAGAGACAAGTTTTTTACATTTTAAAACTCTAAAGTTTCAGAAAAAAGATGAAAAAAATATTTTTAGAAACATGATGACATTTATATATTACAATTCGCAATGTGCGAATTCTTGAATTCCTAATGGGTTTTAAATTCTCACTTTGGGTTCGGTGGGAAGCAAAAAACATGAAAAATTATTTTTAGACATGTTGACATTTACACATTACGATTCGCAATTCGCAAGTTGCGAATTCGCAATGTGCGAATACACAGCCTACATTTAAGATCGGGTAAAGCATTTTGAGGAATTTCTATTGTATTAAAAGTTGAAATCTCCATAAAAATCACATAGGTAAAAGAGGATGGGATGTAGATGGCAATCTCCGAGCGAAATGTGACTTTAAATTGATCAAGAACTGCTATTTATAGTTCACATTTTTCGATTATTAATCTTGAAAAAACAATCATACATTACATCAACAATTGATTTAGGTGAATTATTTTCCATACACATGACAGTCAATTCTCCGATGAAAAAAACAGAAAAAGCTATTAATCGGCTCCAAGCTATACCATCGAAAAACAATTCATCGGCAATACGTAATAACATAGAATTAATACTATTTTCATTCACTTCTTGTATTTCTGTACACAGGGTTCTTATTTGCTCAATATATTTATCTCTAAAAGTTTCCAAAATTTTTTTTTATTTCTTCAAAGGCAACTATCTCTTTTTGATTTAATGTATTTATCGCATCGAATTCATAACGATCACGTATTAGATAAGATAATATATTTTCCATCAGCGTCTACTGAAACTTTTCGTATGGCCGGCAATCCTATGCGATTTTCGGGACAAAGTTTTATGCAGACGACGACTTTCTACGTCTCCGAAAGATCCCGAGTTCGAGTCCGACGCCGCCGCCGCTGCTTCTGCTGTTGCCGCTGCCATTACGATCGACGAGGAATCCTCGTCCCGAGACCTGCTCGTGGTCGACGTGAGCGAGGAAGAGCAGAAAGAATATTTGGAGTACAACGACTAGTAAGAATCCGACATCTACTTCAGGAGGAGGAAAATCCGGAGCGGTATCTTCATTCTCTTATGGTTATTGGATAGTCGTGATGATCATCACGATTGTCACCAGTGTGCTCGTTTGGTTCGGTACGCGTTTTTGGTTAAGGAATCGTACTAGGCTTGGTACTGTTAAAATTTAAAAGAAATGATATTTACAGTACCAAGACGGTATCTCTACAGTCGGCTGTAAAATATTTTGAGCGCCGGACCTACCTCAGAATTTTACTTTTTCGCAAAACGTGAAAAAAAAATATTTAATATCCATTGTCCCCCTAAAATTTATCAGGAATATATTATTAAACCAATATTTTGTTTTCCCAGCATTGATAATATCTCAAATGTAAAAAAAAATTTCCTTCTGACATATTTTAAAAAAAAAAAAAAATTCGAATTTAGTTTCATTTGTGTAAGACATTTTATTGAAATATATAGAATTTTTGCACATATAATAATTCATACATTTTATAAATAAATCAGTTTTATTTTAAAATCTGTGTAATTAAATTTGAATTACAGTAGTAATACGAAATTAAAATGCACTTATATTGTATATATTATTCCAAGGAAAGAATTTATCCAATAAATTTCTTTTTAAAAATAAAACTATAATATATCTTATTTTCCAAATCTATAAAGAGATTTATTTTCCAGTTTGCGTGTTATTGAGCAGTTCACGTTACATGATCTTTACCGGAGAACAATGAAAAAACTTCAACGCAACCCAAAAACGCAAACACAAAAAGCTTCGATAAAGGATAAAAACATTGTTAGCAATGATTGCCCTATATGAGTATTTAAAGGATGTTCGTGACATCACCTTGCAGAGTTGAAAGCTATTCGTGACATCAGAGCCTGATTACTAACGGGGCATTCCTCCCCAGTAAAATTACATAGAAATTTTCGCATTGTTTAAACGCGCTTTTCAGTCAAAATTGCTATCACGAATAAGGAAAAAAATTCTATTTATTTTTTCTGGTGGGAGAGTGCCCCGTTGATAATCAGACCCTGCGTGTCATCACCTTGCAGAGCTAAAAGCTATTCGTGTTTTCGTTTATGTGTTATATCGACAATGGATAATACCATAATGCATTAACGATTGTTTCGACATGAATGGGGGGACAATAAACTAATTTTGTTATTGTAACTTTGTTACATTTAGAAACGCAATTTTACCATTAAGAAAATGGTATATATATAGGGGGGAATTATATTGAGGGTGTAAATATTGTATTATATTGTATCATCTGTGATTTCCATAGTGATTATATTTTCCGTGGAATTTTGGTGAGTAAAATTTATTAACTTTAGGAATTTGTCGTAAATTTACCAGTGATTATGTTATATATGCAGTAACGATTTGTTAGGGAGTTTTCTAAAGAACTTTTTGTAAACTTACTCTGATTATTTAGTAAATTTATTAATGATTTGTAAGGGAGGTTCTCATATTAGTTTTTATAAATGTACTAAACATTATTTAGTAAACTTGCTAGCGATATTTTAGAGTGATCACTATATATATTTTGGTAAATTTTCTGAGGATTATTTAGTACATGTACTTACGAATTTTTAGGGAGTTTTCTATACATTATTTTGTGAGTTTTCTAATGATTTTTAGTATTCTTACAAAACATTTTGTAGCATATTTATTGAGAATTTTGTTGTACATTTGCAAGGGACTTTATGGCATATTAACTATGGGTTTTTTTATGCTTTCATCTTAAACCTTTTATGTACTTTATCAAAAAAAGTAACTTTAATGAGGTACCGTTCGAAACATTACCAAAATTTTTTTAGTATTGTATTTAAGCCACATTTTGTATTTTCGCCAGAAAGCTCTTTGCAACAGTACAAGTGTTAATGCAGTAAATTTGTTAATGCTTTTTTACTATTGTATTTAAAATATTTTATTTGCACTTACCAAAATGTATTTGTAACTGCACAAATTTTTTGCAGTTTTATTATTAATGTTTTTACAGCAGTATTGCGAAAAGATTTTCCGAAATTGTTTCTCATATTAATACTTAAATTAGTTGGAGTTATTATAGCAATTTTTTCCATATGAAGTTAAATTTTTACAATTTTAAATATCCAGAGTGGAGTTTTCCTCATGTATCAAAATATTTCGATGTAAAATAAGCAATATGGCCTAACATGTGTTTCAGTATTATAACAGCAATTGACATAAAAGTTACGCATGAGAAAACTCACTGAAGTTCACTGTAGATATTTAAATAGGTGCGAAATCATTTTCTTTATTAAATGAGCATTATAACAGTAGCACTAAATGAGGAGATAAACTGAAGCAAATCTTACGGTCTTTATTTAAATTTAAAAAAGCAAATAGATACAATGATGTAAATAAAGTATATTAACTGAGATTTAAAATATGCCTAAAAGAAATATTATGATTTTAGATGAAGCACAGTGCTTCATTTATACATATAAAGCACTGAGCCTCACCTAATCCAATACATGATTTAAAAATCTTTATATCATGAAAAAAAACATTGTCCGTTCATTTTATGCGGATATTCTTCTAAACTAGAATGCTAAAAGTAAAAATATAGTAGTCTTGTATTTAAGGTGTTTTATTCAGTTCTATGGTCATATAAATTTCTTTAACAAGTGTCTTCTGTTACATATTTTTGAAACACTACACAATAATTAATTCAATGGTTTAAATCAGATAAGATATCTGCAGAAAATTTAATGTCTTTATCTGAATGACACATATCAGAATTTTTTTAAACCTTATTCTTATTTCAGGTGGATATGCCGTACAATTCTTACTAATTATTAGAATCTTTTTTCCTCTAATTTTTTTATTGTGTTTTTCCTTGACTTATTCCTCACAAATTTCTTTCACCACCTACGTTAAATACATTATGCATTTTTCAATACTTTATTTGCTTGAGAGTTTTGTTTCAAATTAAACTATTAAAGAGAAAAAATTTAAGTATTGATAGGATCACAAATTTAAAACTCTAAACTGGCTTAAAGATCCCGAAGAATGGGTCGAACGTGTATGAGTTTTGTAGAGTTCTTCTGTGGTTAATATTGCTCTGGAATTAGAATCTGTAACTCAAATAGTTACATATAGGAAAGATAATATACACACAAAAATACATCTTTGACTTATCAACTGTAATTTTGGGCAGGTTTCGCACTTTTTAATGTTTATCAGTATGTTATAATCAGAGTTTGCTAAGCAATCTTTCTAAAAGTAGAAAACTAGAATACAAACAAAAAGGAAAACATATTTATTTGGAAAATATTATGAGCTGTCATCTTTGATATAAATGTAATATACATATTTGTGCTACCAATAAAAGCAATATGATTAAATAACAAAATACAATGAAATATGAATAAATTTTATTAAATAACTATTTAATTCATTACAATAAAAAAATAACTTTTTAATGTGACTCACATTTTGCAAATATTACAAAATTAGTATTTATACAAATGCCTATGAATTGCATACTTTTTAATGATTATTTTTGGAGATAATATCAGAAAATGAATTTAAAGATGTATTGCAATAAAATAATTGGAAGATTTCAGTGCTACAGAATGAGGTTCAGAAGATTTTTCTCAGTCATAATAGTGCGTCTTTTTCCTCTACTTTCGTGGTCAAGGAGACTCCCATTGTTTTTAAATTGAACTTCAGTTTCTTCCTGCATCTAAAATGATAAGTTAGATGTTAACATAAAAAAGAAAGAAAAATTTAATAAAATTGATAATGAATGTAATATTATAGAAAAGCCAATATTCATTTTCGTATTGAATAATTGAATATTACAACTATTTAAAAATTAACTAGATGAAGAAAAAAACATGCATTCTAAATTCAAGTTGATCATCGGCATTTTGGCACAGTTAAATTCGTATATGCAGTCACAGGATTTTCTCATCTGAAGTTTTTCCATTTACTGACATTGCATCAATAAATCGTAAATTGCTCTCATTATTCATTACTAATCTATATATTTAAAACACCTGGCTGTTTTTTTAGTCATCAGCCCTGAGCTTCCTACTGGCTCGATTTTGATAATTATTTTTTTTAATTAAAGCTGTTTATGTGTAGATGTGCCCATTCTGGCTAATTTTTTATTTATTTCCATTTTTATATTTTATTTTTAATTTTAAATGTTTTTTCGTGATATTTCTTCAAAACACTGGCAACAGCTTAAATTTTTCTCACTATGATAAAAATTTATTTTATTTTGTTCCTTTTCACCAATCAGGATCTTGATCTCATCGGTGAATGTGTAATTGCATTTCAAAGAAAAAAAGATAATGGTTTTCGTAAAATTTAATCCTAATAAAATGATTGCACATAATTATTCACTAATCGCTGTACAATACACAGATTATTTACTGTGTAATATTATTAAGTATTATGTAAATAAAATAACAGAAAATAAACTTTTATAAAATATAATATCTAAAGCGAAATTTTGTCGATGGAGAAAATGTCGTCATTGGGAAAACAGATAAGTTTGTTCCATGAATATAATATACATTGTTATAGCTGTTTCAGTGATGATGTCATATTAACTGACTTTTATTCCTGCATTTAAATAAACTGAACTTCTATTTATTTAAAGGTCCGCGATGTGCACGAATGAAAATATTTCTATAAATTGCGCCATTTCCATTTAATCATTGTGCGCGCGGCAGCGCGCTACAATAATATGATTGAGCGATGGTGCACACGGATTTTTCAATTTTTCTTTTTGCAATAACTAACTAAATACTTATCCAATTTTGATGATTTTTTTTTAAAAATGTTCGTCTGACCAAGAAGCACAACATAGCACAAAAATTATTTTTTTTAATGGCATACTGTAGGTGTACTGTAGAGTATTCTGAAAATCGGACAAAAATTTTGTGTCACAGCACTTTTCTCGAAAACTACTAAAGATAAAAACTTAATTTTTTTTTAAACAAAAGACAAACTTTTTATCCCGGGGTAGTCATCGAGAAAACGTTATTTCGCTGGGCGGTTTTTCTGAAATTGCGTATTTTCCAAACTTGGTCATAAATGGGTATATCTAACGTTCTATTGCAGATAGAATGTTGCGGTAAAGTTTATTTTAAAGATTTTGCGATGCTAATTAATCCTGCAAAAATTCATAGCTTTACGTTAAACAGTTTTTTTACAAGATGAAATAAAAGAATGGCAGTCATCAATCTAAGGTACTTGTGATCATCGGAGAGAAAAACCAGTTACACCATTCGATTAAGCATAAAAAAATACAGAATGCTTTTTTTTCTTTTATTTTTAACTTAATTTTTTAACGAATTATGAATTTTTTTGAAATTTTTGACATGCTGATTTTTGTCATTTTTTAATGAATCATTTACTGAATAATTATGCACGGTGTCTAGCCCTGGTGGCTGTTAAATTTGATTTTTAATTTTAAATTAGGCAATTTTTGGACCATACCAAATTTATATTTTATCCATTTTTTTCATTTATTTATATTTTGTTTTTAGCACAATGGCATCAATGGCAAAAATGCCTGGCATACCTGTCAAATATTGGGGCCCTGTACTTTAACAAAGTGTATTTACTATAAGTATATACCGTATTTATTCTAATAGAATGCGCCCTCTAATAGAGCGCGTCTTCTAATAAAGTGCGCACCTTGGTGCTGATTGAAAAAATAAATATACGGAAACGATATAGTAGATAAGTAGAAAACGATTACTTAAATGCATTATCGAGGATTCTCATCGATCAAAATAGAGTTATTCTATCAAAGCGATGGAGTGGCGATGCAGCAAAAGTTTCAAATTTTGAACAATGTACCACTCCTGTAAACTATAGCGCCAAGGATATGCACACTGTTAAAAATCTGCTGCATTTTGCTGCAACGCACGCCCCTGCTTGTATAGAAAACGGTTACTTGGCTGTGAAATGGCGCTTTCTCATTGGTTGGAATAGAGATATATACAAGTGGTGGAGGACGTTGCAGCAAAATGCAGCAGATTTTTAACAATGCACTGTTAAAAATTTGACCCATTTGTTGCAGAGTCACTCCACAGCTTTTATAGAATGTCTCTTTATGGCCAATGAGAATGCTCCATAACACAGTAAAGCAATCGTTTCCTATAAAAGCGGTGGAGTACGTTTTTAATAAGTCCGTAATAAATACGGATTAAGAAAACAAAGAAGCATGGTTTTTGTATCAAACTTTACTCTTGCATAAAAAAAGTTCCTGTTTTTGGCAAAAATAATGGATATTTGAATGAAAAATCTATTCTTTGAAAGAATTTATTATTTTATTCACTTTAGTAAAAAACTGATTTTTTTTATTTTTTTTATTTTTTTTTTTTTTTAAACCACCGTAGAATTTTGGTATAGAAAAACCTGTTTAAAATTTTTTTTTAATTTGTAACACCAGAGTATTAGAGTATGTAGCCTTTTTTAATTTCAATACAAATAAGATTTTGTTTTCTATATATAAAATACAAAACAAGTTTGTGCAGTATCCCTATGGAATATGGAAAAATAGAAGGACTAGTGAAAAATGCTCCAAGGAGCAGTGCAAAAGCAGAATATGATTTTAATTGAGCATTAAAAAGTAATGGACAAGTGCTTCTGTTAATTACTGAGCATGAGGAAGGATAAGGGATCCCTTCTTGGCTACAACTCACTTCAATGCCAACTTTGAAAAAATCATATTTGCGCTTTTTTCGTGAAAACAAATCAGTCGCAGTTACTATAAAAATGTATAGTGTAAAGACGTAACCATTAAAGATGCAGCTTAATTAGACATAAATGTATAGGAAGGCGACATAATACCAGATACCTAGTTCCTGCAGGTATCACATTCATGCACTGCCACCAAGCATACCCTAAGTGTATAATTGCACAGAAAATTGATTTGTAGTATAGTGCAGAGTGAACAGTGCAGTTAACATCAGAGATGTAGTACAGGCTATACGCCGCACACCTTCTGGATTTTTTAATAGAACACCATATACCCTCTGTTTTTCAAGAAAGCTTATAGTATACACATTCTAGAATATCCCTCTGCTTAGAGCATATATCTTATGTTATTTTTATGACTACACCCCTGGTTAACATCTAAAGCACGGTGGAAAATTCTACTAAAGAACCGCAAATTTCTTTTATATGGAAAAAGCGCAAATATGATTTTTTCAAAGTTGGCATTGAAGTGAGTTGTAGCCAAGAAGGGATCCCTTATCCTTCCTCATGCTCAGTAATTAACAGAAGCACTTGTCCATTACTTTTTAATGCTCAATTAAAATCATATTCTGCTTTTGCACTGCTCCTTGGAGCATTTTTCACTAGTTACAATAAATATTTTATGAAACTAAGGAATTTTTAAATAACTGCATAAGTCATGCTTTTATTTTTGGAAAGGATGAGTGTTTCAGAAGGTGTAAATGATGTCACATTAGAAAAAAATATCCTGTGATATAACGGTATTACGATATTTCTATTTTACATAATATCAAAAATTAATTAAAATCATTTTGTTGTATTAAGTTATTATTTAAAATAAAAATAAATAAAATGTTTTCTGCTTATCAACAACAAACACAAAAAATTTGTTCTTTTTTATAACAAAGATATCGTTTTTCTTTTCGTTGTCATGACAATAAAATTAATTTTGACAAGTTCATGGAGGTTACAAACTAATAAATAAATTAAATTTATTGCAAGTGCTATAAATGTTTAGTGGATTGGTTATGCAGTTTCCCTGTTTCTATACTAATTAAAATATTTTATTGATACTATAATTAATGTAGAGTTACCAAGAGATATTTAAACGGAGAAAAAATAAACTATGAAAATATTTTTGAATTCGTCTTCTGAGGTATTATATTAACTTCCCATTTAACCCATTTTAGGCCAAGCACAGAAATTTTATAAAATGTAGCATTATTTTTATTGAAATATGCTTAAATTACATACATTAAGACACAAAAAAAGATTCGTGCATGAAAAATAATATTTTATATAAGAAATAATATTTTATATAATAATATAAAATATTATTTCTTATAATGAATAATATGAATATGAATAATATTTTTATGGCTTTTGTTTTATTCTTATTTCATATACAGAATTTGCAACTTTAATCTATTTTAAAAACATATAATTCATTTCAATTGGAATAATAATATATTTTTAAAAAGTCAAATTTGTCAAAGGCGTTTCAAATTAAAACTCTAGCGTATTTTGAAAATTTTTTAAGAGAAAGTGTTTACTCCAATTGAATTACTAATATTTTATGGATGTCTTCAAAAGCCTTAAAAAATAGAAGAAAAATAAAATTCTTGAAAAAAATGTGTCAGAGTGTTAAAAAAAAATATTTATCGAAATGTTTCGTATACGAACCTTTGGCCGAAAATGGTTAAATAATGTTTAATGTTTAGAAACCACATTAAAAAAAGATTTGTAGCTGAAGTTAAGTCCAACATTATACTTTATGAGCTGTTTTCCTTATTTTTTATTATTTTCTTAAGTTTGTGTATCTTCATCATGAAAGATTATGTTATCCCTATTTTAAGAAATGGCAATTGTTTATTTCGCTTTGTATATTATTGTGTATTATAAGACTGATATATATCACATCCAATGTATACTCTTTTCCGTCGAATTTCGACGGGGGCAGCTAGTTTCATCTAAAATGAATTAGTAAAACCATATTGAAAAGGTCTTTTTTATAAAGGCTTGGCATTCTTGTAACTTATGAAATAAAAATACAAAAATCCATTGATAAGTGGAAATGTAACACATAAAAAAATATTGAATATGCTTTATAAATGCTAAATATGTATCAATAAATCTGCTCAACTGTTTTTAAAATGATGTCCTGAAAGCATCCATAATGTTGATGTTGCGGATAAAAAAAATCATCAGCATTGTATGTTGCCATTGTCCTTTGATGGCATGTCTTATAAGTAAATAATGCTGAAACACAATCCGCCTTCTTACCCGATAAATAATGCCAATAGACATGCATTGTAACAGAAAAGCTTAACCTTCGAATATATGCAAACAGCCATCATTTGACAGGCCCATTTATTAGGGTATTTGGGTACTTACAATTTTTGTTATTTTAGAGGAAATTGGGGTGGGTGCGACACTTTTTACAAAACTTAGAAAATCAACTTTGTTTAACTTTAAAACAAAAATTCCAGTTTATAGAGTGCAACATGAAACACTTTTTAATGTTCTTGAACAATATAGAAACAAAACATGCAAAATGTATTTTATAATCAAGGAAATTGTAAGTTTCAAAATTTGCCCCATAACTCACCACTAACAGAGATGTATCGAATTACAATAAAATAAAGCTATAAGGCACAAATAATCAAGTGTCGGCTAGATATATAATCTAACAAAGATTGTAGATTGATATAATGTATGTGGCACAATATAGAATTCCAGGATCTTCATAACGTAAATGGAAATTCAGGATTGTTAGTCATAGATAACATTAAAAATTATCAATTTAAATTATTTACATTTTGAAGTAAATGAATATGTTATCAATGTTATAATCAATATATTACCCTCTAAATATGTTTTCATGTTAGAAATTTACATTCATCTCATTAAAAAAATGAAAGACATATCCCATTCCTCCCTTTACTAGCATGTCCCATTACTCCCCACTTTCTTTTTTTATATGAAAGACATATCCCATTCCTCCGTTTACTGGCATGTCCCATTACTCCCCACTTTCTCTTTTTGTATTAAACTTCTTGTATAAATAAAAGTACTGCTTTTAGACTTGTTTTAAATAACTAATAATATACAGTATAATGTTCTATAAATAATGAAAATATTACACCTATGGATAACAAATCATTAATATACAGAAAGTATAAAAAGTAAATTTACTTTTGATTCTCGAAATAATCTTTTATACAATTGTAAGCTTATACAGACCAACAATTTTTTTCAACTAAAGATTTGGCTACCATTTCTTCATCTAACGTGCGATTGATAAAATGTTTAGAATGATAAATAAAGAGAAAAACCTACTGTCCCATTCCTCCCACTCTCCCCTATATATGAACATTTTATTAAAATTACGTAAAACCATATTAAATACCACTTATATTTACATGTATAAAAATTATTAATTGAATTTTAACAAAATTATTAATTTTTTTAACTTTTTTATTATTTTTATTAATTTTAATAAAATTTTAACTCTTTGAAATACACTGGCGAAGGCAGATTACTTCACGCCACTAGGAAACTATATGTTTATTGACTATATGTACTTTTCTTCATCGTAAATGTAACTAAACTTCCGTATTTGAACATCTTTTTAGAGAACCTCAATAGACCATACTTGCATTACCAACGAAACTTTCGAAAAATTCCGACAATTAGAATTTTTTTTTTCAAAATAAAATGTGTGAAAATTGACAAAATTTGTTAAAACCGGAGAGTTTTATCGCAGTAAAAATCTTACCAGCCCTTTTCCACTAAATATCAATATTTTTTCACCCAGTCTACATATATCTTATTTTTAACATAAAAAAATTCAAAGAGTGTGGATGATAATATCAAGTTTTTTAAAAATGTAAAATACCGGAAGTACCTTGTCCACAACTCCAAATCCACAACTTTCTTCTATCTCATACATAATATTTCAAAATTCGTCACCGTACCAAAATTAAAGACAATCTATGCTCATCACGGGGATTCTAACGATATGAAATTCCATGTATTAGTTATTAAGATATGAATATCGGTAAAATCACGTAAGAAATGCGCCATAAAAGCGCTTCTTGTTTAGTGATCTAAACCGAAATCTACAACGGTGACACTACATTAGCTGGTGTCAACATGTAACTGAATCTGAAGTTCGATTAAAATATTCGCGTTAGTTCTTAAGATTGGAATTTGCAGAAATTATGCAGATCCCACCCTCCCCTCTATTGTGCGAATTATGAAAAATGCAACACAGCTGCGACATATGCTGGACGATTTTACGCCAAAATATAAAAAAAAACCACCAAATTATATTAAGGAGAAATTAAATCTGAAATTTTATGAAAATCCGCCATTAAGCATTCATATAGAGTTGTTGCAGAAATCTAAAAAAATGTAGAACAGAAGGACCATTTATTGAGCGATTTATGCCAAAAAGTAATCTGAATAAATTTATAACAAGGACTATCTGAATATATTTTTTTTATGGAAAGCTGTACATTAGTTCTTGAGACAGAGCGCCCACAAAATTTAAGTCGATACATACAGCCATTTTGTAAAAACAAGTTTTTTGATATATCTGACCCCTAAAAACGTGTAAATCCGTTGAAAACTAGAATTTACATTAAAAATTAATCATCGCCATTTTATAGCAGAGACAGGCTGGACATAATCTCTACATTAAACATATATATTTTAAACATTAAATTCTGTACATTAATTCTTATGACAGAGTACCCACGAAATGTGTGTCACATGCAAATAGAGTCACAGACTCACATTTCGTAAAAACGGTATCTCTGATCCCCAAAACGTCTAAATGTGTCGAAACTTTTTACAAATCCCATACTTTCTTTTCGTAATAATAGAAGAAATAAGAAATACAAAAATTATCTTTGAAAAAATTAATTGTTAAAAAATCTCTCTCTTTTTCTGTATATTTTACTGTACAATTCATATTACGTATGTTTTAAATAAATACGCACACTTGATTTTATGCAATATAACTATAATTATAGTTGCATAGCCCCTTACTGTTTGTCTAAGGTTTAAAAAACAATTTTGAAACATGAATTATTTTTTATTATTCCTTATTGCGTAGAGATCGATTACGAAAGGGACTGTGCAATTATAATTTTATCAACTTTTTGTTAATTTTGGACTCTCTTCCCCTTTCTGATTCATACGTTATCGTCCCTTGAACACCCCCCCGTTAATGATATCGTTATCAAAGTGTAGAAAATTTTGATTTCTATAATTTATTTTGCTCGAAAAGACATACAAAACTTGTTTCATTTATTTTTCGCATACTTTTATGATTCAAATGATGAGAAGTTAATAAAATATCATTTTTCATATGAAAAAAAACTTTATATCACATAACAATTAAAATAAATACTATTTAAATGAATCTTATCATACCTTTTTGTTACATAATGCTTTCAACAATAATAAAGAATTATCGTACTTACACCGAACAGAGAGGGGTGGGGAGCAGATAGTAGAAATTCATATCAACAAAACGAAGATACCATTCTTTCTCTTTTTTTTTATACATGAAACATAAGCTTCATTTCAAATACACTTTACATACGGTTTCTCGAACTGTGATTATATATGCATACACATACGAAGAAAAATAAGAATTTTAAACGTTGGAGCATACTGTATTTTAGAGTATAATAATTTTATAATAATTTAGCAATTTTAATAACTTTGTATTTTAAAAAAATAGGTAACAGGCTATAAATATAACGTACTATTTTGTATTAAAGACCATGTTACAAATAAAAAGAGAAACAATTGATGATCAGAAATGATATTTATATTAAAAAACAAACCTCCCCCCACCTAAAATCATAACATATTTGCACAGCTTTAATATTAATTTTTTGTTCTTAAAACAACATAAAGAGTTCATTTTTAAAGCTAATTTTACATAAAAATAAAAACTTCCTGTATGAATAATTAAAATAATATAAATAAAACAGTTTTAACAGACATGCAATTAAACTGCTGAATTAAAGATCTGAAATTATCGGAATATAAAAGAAATTATGGGAGAAACAATTTTCAGAAACGATTTTATAGTTAAAGAAATTGTAACTGAGAGAAAAGAAAAAAGAGTGAAAAAAATTGGAATTGTCCCATTTCGTCCTTTATGTCCCAATTCCTACCTGTATTCTATGTTAAACTTCTTGTATCGACATAAATGTTGCTTTTAGACATAGTTTAAATTATGGATGATATTCAGTATAATGTTTTATAAATAGAGGAACAATTACTATATACATAAACAAGTCATTAATATGCAGAAAGCATAAAAATATGTAAAGCAAATTTACTTTTGGTTCTTGAAATATTCTTTTCCTTTTTATAATTGCAAGCTTATGTAAATCAGCTGTTTTTTTCAACTGAATATTGGAGATACGCTTTTGCTTAATGGAATACGTGACTGATGAAATGTTTATTAATGGAATATAAAGAGAAAAATGTACTGTCCCATTCCACCCCACTCTCCCTTATTACGTAAGAAAATCTTGGGTTAAGGGATTTAGGGGAAATTTCAGGTGTTTAACTTCTATCATAATAAACAAATACAGCAAAAAGAAAAATAGACATTTAAAGATTTTCAATACAACGAGTAAGAATGGGGAGAAAGATAACCATATTTTCTTTTTTTTTTAATCAAAGGAAGGGAGGGGATATTTCAAACGATTGATAATATAATTTATTGAAGACTTACAATTAGCGAAAAAAAATGAAAATTAATTAGGGTAAAAGACTAAATTGTGTACGCTTGTAAGGCGAGGGGGGATGATGATTATTTGGATTTTATGGATATGACCTATTATTTATTCTTATAATAAAGCAACGGATCAGGATTTTTTTTAAAGAATGACTTAAGGTTTTAAACTTTATACATTGAGGGGGCAAAGAAAATAGCGATTTATTTTTCTTCTTTGAAAGGGGGAGAATTAGATGACTTATTTACATTAATAAAAATTCACAAATAAGTAAAGTACTAATGGCCCAATGATTATTTGATAGAATTCGATATTAAGGGAAAATAGGAAATTAGTTTAATCCCTTCAGTTTAGATCTACAATGAATATATTAAGTTTTCTCCTCATTCTAGGGGAGCGTTAGAAATATTAGATGTACAGTTTAATACCATAATAATATCCCAAAAGAACTAACTACCAAAAAAATTGCCAATATAGGTGTTGTAAAACTTAAAATTCCGAGTAAAATGAACACTTACATTTAATATTTATGCTGAACATTAATGCTACAATTCTATTTCAAAGTTTAATCGCAGTGGTCAGGAGGTTTAACTTAAAATTAATTAGGAAAAAACTTGAAATTAATGTAAAACTTAGACTTAATTTACTGACTTTTTACCCATGTACTAGATGAACGTTAGAAAATATGCACATAGTGAAAATATACTTTTTTAAAAATTATCTTAATAATATTCCAAAACAATTAATTCTATAGAAACCACTGTGAATACAAATGTCTTAAAGTTTGAAATTCGCAATAAAATGAAAATTTTAATTAATTCTATTTCAAAAAATTATCTTAATCGCTAATCCAAAGCTCTGAACTAGGATAGATCAAGTTATCCATCCTCGCTGTCTCCATTTGTTACATACGTGAACATTTTTTAAATTGTTGAGGCCTTCACAATTTTTTTGTAACTGTGTTAGGATTTTATTTTGCATATTTTGAGAATTATAATTTAGCAGTTACTCAGAAAGTAGTGCATGAATGATAGCTGTTTTACATTTCATTTCGCAACTGACACCGCTAAACTTAAATCATTGGTTTAAGTGAAAGATTTTTTTATTTAAAGACTATTTTTTTTTCAATATTCCTAAGGTTTTAAACTTTTATGAATTTAAATGAATATTCTTGTATACTAGTCGAAAATCATTTTATTAGAACGATCTTTGTCCTTTACACAAAATATGGAAGTTTAAAATCGCGCTATTGATTGACTTTGAACTTCTCTAGGGGAAAGTCTTATGCACACTCATTTGTTCGCTTTATCCCCCCCCCCCTTCCATCCTTGCACATTATTTTCAATTTCGTTAATTCTAATAGATGCGCACTGTTGTTCACTCTATGTACATCATATTAGTTGCTACACACATTTCATACTGGAAATAATAAAACATTTTCCATCATTTACAAATCACTTTTGAAATATTCTAAAAGTTAGGAAAATATGTACCTTTTAAACTAATGTGTTCGTAGCGGGAAAGGCTCACCTAGAAAAAGGAAAAAATATATTGCATAAATTTCTAATCTATATCAATGCGAATTTCCCACAATTAAATCAGACTTCAGCCTATCATTCATACCCCACCACTAGGCTATAAACCCGCAATCAAGAAGTTATGCCACAGCTCTCAAAATATCCATCCTAAGTAATGCACAAATAACTAAAAATCACATGTACATAATAATAACATGCACTGTAAACTGATAACCTCGTTTACTAACAGTTCAAGCTCTTGTTTAGCGATTTAAGCAATACTTTGAAGTAAAATTGTGAAAATTCAACAAAAATGTTAAATATTGGTTATCAATTTATTCAGAATTTTAAGATCTACAACATTTGCATTGACAATGTTTTTGATAAGTTTAATATTTTAGTTATTTTATTATAATTAATAAAAACGTGTTTCTCAATTATAATTTGTACATATATTTTAACGCACACCTAACAAGAATGAGAAAACTTAAGGGGGGTACAGGGGTTGAAAACTTTTCAAAAAATCGATTTTTTTATGATATATTTTGATTATTCAATTAATTCTTAACTCAATGCAAAAAACCGCATAAAAAAAATTGGTTGTCTGTAAAGTCGGTATACGGGCGAAAGTTTTACGTGACAACGACTTTGAGTTGTAAAATAATTTTAATGTGAATATTCATTCGTATAGTAGGAAGAAGGATGAAATAATAGTAACAATTTAAAACATTTATTTATACAAAGAATTATATTTAAAACATTAATTTATACAAAGAATCTCGCACTGAATTTCATATTAACAAAATTTTATTTTTACCTTTACACATACATACGTATTTATATACAAATATACATACAATAACTTGCAATACACTGTGTTTGTTAAACACATTTTACTTCATGTTTATTGATGTCAAATGTTGAATTTTGTAAACAGCATATTAAAGAATTTTTCAATGAGCAGAATATAACTAAAGTAAAATGGCTTTCACTAATCACATATCATTAGTTTTCCATAATATACCACCGAATTACGAAATAAACTACACTTATTTTCTTTGTACTTTATACTAATAACTAATACATAACGTATTTCGTCTTAGTTTGATACTATCTAAAATTCCTATTAAGCACCGCCCCTTCCTTGCAGCGAATTCACATTCACGTTCAGAAAATGGTCCCACAAGTGACCGGAAAAAGTTAAGAGAAAAGTGAGCGCGTATCGTGAGCGGAGCGTAACGTAACGTAACGTAACGTAACGCAGTTTCTTGAAGTATCTCCCGGCAAACCAATTTACAAGACGTTGTTACGTCAATATTAGCATTTTTAACGGAGTTATAAGCATTTATGTATCAATACTTACATAGCCGCATCCATATAATTTCAACTTTAAGTCGTGTTTTCTGAATACTTGATTTTTGACGACTAACACCAAGATTTTAAAAAAAAACTATTTGATGGAATGGCTTAAATTTTTTTTGCATGCATATAACATCATAATCTAGATTATGAATAAAAGATATAACTATCATTTAATAAAAACAGTATTAAAAAATCTCTCAAAGTTGAAAATTAAAAAAAATCCTAAAAAATACAACTTTTTTCCATTAAAAATGCTCAAAATATTAAACTATCTAAAATATATTAATTCATAATCTAGGTAATGATGTTATATGCATGCAAAAAAATTAAGCCATTCCATCAAATACTTTTTTTAAAATCTTGGTGTTAGTCATCAAAAATCAAGTTTTGAGAAAACGCAACTTAAAGTTGAAATTATATGGATGCGGTTATGAAAGTGTTGATACATAAATGCTTATAACCCCGTTAAAAATTCAAATATTTTTATGCGGTTTTTTGCATTGAGTTAAGAAAAACAAAACAAAAATCGATTTTTTGAAAAATGTTCAACCTCTGAGCCCCCTTAATACATACATTCCCCCCTCCCTAGATTTAAACTAATGAAATTAAATAATTTCCAGCTTTCTCTAACTAATTCAGAGTTCGACTTTTTTCCTCCTCCTCTATCACTGGGCAAGAAAGAGCTTTAAAGACTTTCTATGTGTTCTTTAAGTTGAAAAGGGGGTGGGAGAGGAACAAGAAAATGACATTTTTGGATTGGAAGTAAAGTCTTGATAATTTATTATGACAATAAAATAACTTATAGAGCACAGATTGTATTTTATTTTATGTTATTTTAAATAAGGCAGTTTTAAAGAGTTTTTAAATTTTGAGTACTGTTACTGTGTGAAGAAAATTCGGAAGCAAAATTTTAAGGGTGAAATTCATATCAAGTTATAATGAAACGAATGTGATGTAATGAATGGTTAATGCATTTTATTCACTATAAAAAAATAGTAACGAAAATTTAAAGTTTTAAACACTTTAAATTTTGGTATTGCGGAAATGAAGGCAAAAAAAGAAAATGAAATTTCAGAAAAAGGAGCAAGCAAATTTTATTTATTACATAAAACATTTGAAATTCCGTACGTGTAATAAATTCAGACGTAAAGAAGTTATTTGACCAAAATATAAATATGTAATTAACAGAAAATAATAGGAATATTAGCTTGCTAAAAACTAAAAATCAAATAGTTCTTTTTGAGTCTTTGATTTTTACTTATTAATCAAGTAGAATAAAAATATAATTCAACTCATAAAGGATAAAAAATTACTTACTCAGTAACTAGAAATTTTTATCAGTTCCTGATTCAAAATGGATGCATTTCACACCTCTGTGGTTGCGTGAATAGTCATTACGTCACCACTAAAGCCCTTTCTGATTGGCTAACCGGTGAAACTAAGATATTTTATGTATTTGTCCTATGCGAGTGGTAAATATTATACCCAGTTACAGATACATTTTTAGTAAACATGCAGATTTCTGTAGCTTTACAAAAAACTAGTTTTGTAGGTTTCCAGATTTTTTTTTTACAGTGTGGAAATGCATGTAAAATAAATTAATTAAAATAATAATTTTTTTAACGTTTTACTGTAAAAAAATTATATTGTACTAGCTGTTACCCGTGACTTCGTTCACGTAGCATTAAAAAAAAGGTAAACGCCATGGAGGAATGATATAGGTGGAGGTGAAGTAAGGCTCAAAAAAGGTTTGCAATATGAATCCATTTATCGCTCAAATTTTAATGTTCCAAACAAAAAGACGTGGAAGAAATTTTGTATTATAATACGAATTGAAAGAAATGAATTACAACTGAAGCATTATTTTAAGAAGAAATAGCATATTTTTAAAATGGTTTTTCTTCTATTATTATTTATTAATATAAATGTTCGCTTTTAAAATAAAAGAAATTGGAAAATTAGCAATTATTAAATATCAAATTAAAATTAAATTACATATTGAAAACATTTGTTACGAACTAAAAATTGTATTACTAAAAGATTCCTTCTTTAATTCAGTTTTAAATACTTTATAACATAGATGAAAAATGTTTATGACTAAATAATTGCATGTAAATAAATATTTAAAATATAATGATGAAAACATTCTTTTAAAATCATGTATGAAAACTTGAGTAATAAATATTAATCTAAAATACAGATTTCAGACTGGAGACGATTTTAAGATATTAACAAAAGAATGTTATATTTTTAAGCAAAAAGTTAAATTAATTTTCTATATTGATATTTAAAACACATATGATAAAATAATTAATAAATTCTTACCGGTGAAGTGATAGATTAGTTCTTTTTAAAAAATAATAGCAAAAAAATAGGGTTTAAACCTGTTTCAATTGATAGGCGTGTCAAAGTACGTGGTTTTGTATGTACTTAATGTGACTTAATGTAGGGTTACATTTTTAGCATCACTCCTAGAGATAATACTTCCTCTCCACCTATTTCATTCCTCCATGGGTAAACGCTTTTATTAACAATAATTTAAAACATATATAGCTAACACATATCTTATGGGAGGTTAGGCGGTAGTTTTTCTTTATAGGGGACTTAAAGAACTCAGTCAAATAAAAGGGAAATGTGTTAGATAATATGAACAATCGCGAAAATGAAATTGCAACCACTTATACTGTAGAACAACTGTAATGTACCCCAATTGTACAGAAATTATGTTGTAGTGCATTTCAGAATTCCATGTCAAAGAAAGAAAAATCATGTGTTAAACCTAAGTAATAAAAAAATATCCAACATTTACATAATACATAACTTCACTGGCTCATTCTTTTCTGAAGCTATGTATATGATTTATGTGCTTGTAAATATTCTGAACACAATGTTAAAATTTTGCTTAATTAGAAAAAGTATAACGAAAATTAAAAGTCACCTTTAGCAATTTCAAATAATAGACAGAAACGTACTTGAATTCTTTTGTACAATCCTGTATATTACGTGCAGATATTTATACGACCGCATATTTAACTTAAATTATTTAAAAAAAAAGATTAAAATTATTGAATTCATATTTCTGGGAATCGTCTTTGAACAGGTCACCATATATTCAGTTTATTTTATAGTCCGATACATGATTTATTTAATTCTACAAACATCTCTTATTAGGTGCGTTCGTAATTATGTAAATACGTAGCACCTATTGTTGTGCTCAGTCCGTCTGTCTGTCCGTCTGTCCGTGCGTCCGCATATAACAACGCAAAAACTACAGAACCTAATCGTTTGAAATTTAAAATACATAATTATACCATAATTTTTGTCGAGTCATTTCAAATTTTATGAAAATCGGATAGATAGATCAATTACAGGGACATTCAAAAGGATTCCGTTAAATTACGGTCAATAGGGAAAAAAGTTTTAAATGCATTTTTAATCGTTTGAAATTTAAAACATATAATTATTGCGTAATTTTGTCGAGTCATTTCAAATGTTATGAAAATCGGATGCATAGATCAATTACAGGGACAATCAAAAGGATTCCGTTACATTACGGTCAATGGGGAAAAGTTTCAAATGCATTTTAATGATGTTACACTCATTCGGACATAATAGAATTGGCATGAATCTATGAAATATATACTATGCATTCTGTACAATCTGTGATGCAAAGAATTTTTATTATTAAATTACAGGGTCACACAAAAGTATTCCACTATATAATGATATACGAGGAAACATGGTTTGGTAGGTGTTTTAATTATATTCAACTATTTCACATTTTATGAATAAGATATACGTTGCTGAGGTGTAATAAAAATTACTCCCTGCATATTTACAGAAACGTAAAGATTTCGACTACTATACTGTATCCGGAATACGCTCTATTATATCAGCAAGATTTGAATATTTTTAAAACTTCGTTATCGTACGAACGCACCTCATTTGCTACATTCACGTGCAATTTCCAACTTGTTATACCAAATATAGCTGAACTTCAGGATGCATTAGTTTTCCTTAAAATACATACGATAATTGAAAAAGCTCTTCAGCAATCTTTTCTAATAGACCATACTTTGGATACAATATCTGAGATCTGGACACAGGTTCAAAATCTTTTGAAATGAAAAAAACTTCTTTAAACACCATAAAATAAGTTAACTGCGCAAGGCCTTTCGAAAGAACTTAGTCTTTCTTCGTCAGGCGCAAAAAAGACGTGCGTCCACAATGAAAAATCTTTTATACGTCTCTGTAAATGAACAACAAATGTGATGCAAATCATACTTAACTGCAAGCATATTGTAGTAAATTTCAGTATTTATCATTGTATCGATTATTTCAGTAATTTAATTACATCATGTTTGAAATAGTGCAACGCAATTAAAGTACGCTGGGAATATTTTACCCCGTAGACTGAAGTAAATAACATATTACCGAAAATATAAGTATATATAAGTATAAGTATATATAAGTATATATAAGTATAGTAAAATATTACCGAACATTTTTCTGAGATCTTGTAAATGAATGTTAAAACTTTGCGCCCCATTTTCTACAGAAATCCTGTTTTAGTGAACTTCAGAAACTGATATCAATTTCAATATTATTAAAATAACCTTAATAAAATAACATTATTAAAATACGCTGCAAATGGTTTTTCTTCACAGACCATGATATATTGAAATACTTTTGAGCTCCCTGTACGCACACTTAATATATTCAATAGTAACCATGTTCTTGTGAACCTTAAAAATGCATGTAAATCTCATTACATTTAAAATTATGTAACATTATCAAAATACACCACAAATGATTTTTTCGCCTTAGACCATAATGTAAAGTCTCCTTTTGAGTGCTCCTGTGATTCAGCTATAATTGCTACCAGTTCATTTTCAATGCCGCACATTTTATGGTAAATCTCAATAACATGTATCATTTTCGTATGAATCCCACTATATTTACTCAAGTTAAAACACGGACAAACAGACGGCAGACCCCAGGCACTCGGCATCCGTTATACAGACAGGTTGAAGTCGTAAACACTTTTAGACCATGTTAGAAAGTGTCAAAAAGGGGGTAGTTTCCGTAAAACGGAAAAAACTGTGTTAGAAAAATCTACTACAAAACTGCGTTTTAGGTGGCATTTTTGTATAATTTGTACATATATGCTTTGCATACCATAAAACTTTATAGAAATTTATTATAAAAAAATATTTTTAAAAGTGGCAACATATTTTTACTTTTTAAGAGCTAAAAAAATGTGGAATTAATATCCATTTACAAACCTGTTTCCAGTAATTTATTTTCTCACAATTACATTAAATATTTAGATTTTAAGCCCAAAAGTGCATTTTTAAAGGGATTTTTTTATTTATATTTTCAGAATTGAACAATTTTAAGAATTAACACACAAAAATATTTTTTTTTTATTAGTTGAGTTTTTCTTACTTTCTAAGAATAATAAAAAGTATTTTTCATTGATCATTACGTCATTTACAATATGGATAAATATGCGTTATAAATTATTAACATTTTCTAGTCATTTAATATTTAACCTTTAAAAAACTTATTTCATTTTAAAATTAAATATTTATATATATATATATATATATATATATATATATCCAATATGTAAAACAATCAACAATAAACAATAGAAATTCATGTGGATTGCGCCGAAACGCTGCATTAAAACACATAAATTAAAAATATAATTTCAAATTTATCAATTTAGCAAGAACCAGCACACCCCCCTCACAAAACAAAAATCCCTTAAAATTGAAAATTCAACAATCAAAATACAAAAACAATAGGCTGCCAGCCTCATCAGCGATGGGTTTTATTAGACAAAAGCAGCCGGACACTCGAGTTTACAAAAACAAAATATATTTAAGTGGCAGTGGGTTTCGGCCAGAGCGGTGAATAGCAAAAAATCAGATGTTAAACACCCGATGGCTATAATTCACGCGCCCCCCCACCGGACCCTACGCCACACTAGTAAACGAATGTCTCACCTGGAACATTGTAAACGATGTCAAAATATGTTCTCTGAATAAAAACCACATCCCCAACTTAGCTGCAATGCCACAACTCAAAACAACTTAAACAGAACAAAGTAGAAACCGTATTCCAAACCAATCCAGAAACAATCCAGGTCTGTTGCCACCCAATGCAGCTCATCATCATAAAACCGTCCTTAAGCAGGCTTTAGGTAATACAAGTCATTTAGCTGTCACTGAGTAGCAAACGATCAAAAATGTAGAGAATCTGCAAAATCAGAGTACTTTTTTATGAACTTGAGAGGAATATTGTTTTTATAGTGAAGTTTACTTTTAAATTGAAAAAGCTCACTTTGAAATAGATATTTTTCTGAACATATTCTATAAAATCGGAAAATTTGGCTGATTATAATGTTAATGTAGATTCGTTTTGAAATATTGGAGGACCAGTGTACGAGCTGATTAACTGTAAAAGAAAAGCTTTTACGCTTATCATAAATAGAAATTTGTATTTTGTTATCTATCAAAATTTTTATTTTTAAATCTAGATAATCAGCCTCCGAACTATTTTCATTAGTTTTTTTTAACGTTAAGGAGTCAGGATAAATTTCTTGAGAAATTACATTAAAATCAGAATTAATATTCAAAACGATCAAATCATCAATGTATCGGTAAGCAAAAAATTTTAGATCAGCTTTATTTATACTATATTGAAATTCATAAAAAAATAAGAATAAGTTAGCTGCAGTGGATGAGTAACTAGTACCCATACCAATCCCATTAATCTGTAGGTATATTTTAGAACCAGTATAAACATAATTATTATAAAGGCAAAACCGGCATAATTTATAAAACAAGTTTGAATTAAAATCGGCACCATCCAGAACCAATTCAGCTGTTTTTAAAAGTGCATCCTTTAAACTACTGATAGGAATGGTGGTAAATAAATTTTCGAAATCATATGTATGGATGGAATGAATTTTATTGTTTTTTAATTTTTCAACAATTTCAAAACTATTTGAAACAATCCAAAAACAGTTATTGTCTTTATATTTATATTTCAGCATGTTCAAAATTTTTTTAAGTAAATCCTCAAATTTCCTATTAAAATTATTACCAATACTATTAACATTACTGCAAATGAATCTGTATTTAGTCGGTACTTTATGGAATTTTGGAGTAAGAAATAAAAACGGAAATGACGGATTTTTATTACGTGGAAATGGAATATTGGTTTGTTTAGAGAAAGCCAGATGTTTATTGATAATTTCTTGTACAGAAGATTTACAAATTTTATAGGTTATACTATTATTTAACTCTGCATTAAGCATTTCTGCATAAAACTTTTTTCAAATAACTGCAAAGTTACCTACAGCCTTATCAACTTGACAAAAAACAAAATTTTGTTTTAATTTGGCAATTTCGTTTCTAAAATCCTTATTGAAATAATGATAATTATAAGATGAATTATTTAGAAAACAATCCTGGAAAGATTTAAAATCATTTAAAATATATAATTTCCAATCTGTAAAGAGGGGGATAGGTGTATTGTATCTGTAACTTAAATTTAATATAAAAGCATTTAAATCAGCTTTAAAAGTATTGAATGACTTTATTGGATTTAATTTACTGTTAATACGAAATTTAGTACCTGAGTTTAAAAGATTACGTATATTAATATTTTCTATAATATTTAGATCGCCAGTCACTATATGTTGATTGGTTTCATTTAAAAAAGTAGAATTTTTAAAATTTTCGCAATTGCATTCCAAATCAGTATACGAATCAAGGTTTTGGGAAATTTCTCTATAATTAAATAGAATACTTCCTAGTGTTTTGGTATATTTATAAGTGTGTATCTATTCTATTGGGGGATCTTATTCTAGTGGGGATTATTCTATTTAATTATAGAGAAGTTTCCCAAAACCTTGATTCGTATACTGATTTGGAATGCAATTGCGAAAATTTTAAAAATTCTACTTTTTTAAATGAAACCAATCAACATATAGTGACTGGCGATCTAAATATTATAGAAAATATTAATATACGTAATCTTTTAAACTCAGGTACTAAATTTCGTATTAACAGTAAATTAAATCCAATAAAGTCATTCAATACTTTTAAAGCTGATTTAAATGCTTTTATATTAAATTTAAGTTACAGATACAATACACCTATCCCCCTCTTTACAGATTGGAAATTATATATTTTAAATGATTTTAAATCTTTCCAGGATTGTTTTCTAAATAATTCATCTTATAATTATCATTATTTCAATAAGGATTTTAGAAACGAAATCGCCAAATTAAAACAAAATTTTGTTTTTTGTCAAGTTGATAAGGCTGCCGGTAACTTTGCAGTTATTTGAAAAAAGTTTTATGCAGAAATGCTTAATGCAGAGTTAAATAATAGTATAACCTATAAAATTTGTAAATCTTCTGTACAAGAAATTATCAATAAACATCTGGCTTTCTCTAAACAAACCAATATTCCATTTCCACGTAATAAAAATCCGTCATTTCCGTTTTTATTTCTTACTCCAAAATTCCATAAAGTACCGACTAAATACAGATTCATTTGCAGTAATGTTAATAGTATTGGTAATAATTTTAATAGGAAATTTGAGGATTTACTTAAAAAAATTTTGAACATGCTGAAATATAAATATAAAGACAATAACTGTTTTTGGATTGTTTCAAATAGTTTTGAAATTGTTGAAAAATTAAAAAACAATAAAATTCATTCCATCCATACATATGATTTCGAAAATTTATTTACCACCATTCCTATCAGTAGTTTAAAGGATGCACTTTTAAAAACAGCTGAATTGGTTCTGGATGGTGCCGATTTTAATTCAAACTTGTTTTATAAATTATGCCGGTTTTGCCTTTATAATAATTATGTTTATACTGGTTCTAAAATATACCTACAGATTAATGGGATTGGTATGGGTACTAGTTACTCATCCACTGCAGCTAACTTATTCTTATTTTTTTATGAATTTCAATATAGTATAAATAAAGCTGATCTAAAATTTTTTGCTTACCGATACATTGATGATTTGATCGTTTTGAATATTAATTCTGATTTTAATGTAATTTCTCAAGAAATTTATCCTGACTCCTTAACGTTAAAAAAAACTAATGAAAATAGTTCGGAGGCTGATTATCTAGATTTAAAAATAAAAATTTTGATAGATAACAAAATACAAATTTCTATTTATGATAAGCGTAAAAGCTTTTCTTTTACAGTTAATCAGCTCGTACACTGGTCCTCCAATATTTCAAAACGAATCTACATTAACATTATAATCAGCCAAATTTTCCGATTTTATAGAATATGTTCAGAAAAATATCTATTTCAAAGTGAGCTTTTTCAATTTAAAAGTAAACTTCACTATAAAAACAATATTCCTCTCAAGTTCATAAAAAAGTACTCTGATTTTGCAGATTCTCTACATTTTTGATCGTTTGCTACTCAGTGACAGCTAAATGACTTGTATTACCTAAAGCCTGCTTAAGGACGGTTTTATGATGATGAGCTGCATTGGGTGGCAACAGACCTGGATTGTTTCTGGATTGGTTTGGAATACGGTTTCTACTTTGTTCTGTTTAAGTTGTTTTGAGTTGTGGCATTGCAGCTAAGTTGGGGATGTGGTTTTTATTCAGAGAACATATTTTGACATCGTTTACAATGTTCCAGGTGAGACATTCGTTTACTAGTGTGGCGTAGGGTCCGGTGGGGGGGCGCGTGAATTATAGCCATCGGGTGTTTAACATCTGATTTTTTGCTATTCACCGCTCTGGCCGAAACCCACTGCCACTTAAATATATTTTGTTTTTGTAAACTCGAGTGTCCGGCTGCTTTTGTCTAATAAAACCCATCGCTGATGAGGCTGGCAGCCTATTGTTTTTGTATTTTGATTGTTGAATTTTCAATTTTAAGGGATTTTTGTTTTGTGAGGGGGGTGTGCTGGTTCTTGCTAAATTGATAAATTTGAAATTATATATATATATATATATATAAAAATTTCTTTAAGGGAGAAGTATTCAGTAATTATATGAATCTTATTATGTTAAATTAACTATTTAAAAAATATTTTTTTTTTCATGTTTTTGGCTCAGTTTTACCATGCTATTTGAACTACAACTGACCTCTCAACCCGCCTTACATGGATTTATTGATAAAAATAAAAATATTTTTTGGTTGGAACCCTCCGTCACTCAGTTTCTAAGAAGGGAAAATGTTGTGCACGGCCAAGTCCCGGTTCAGGAGGTGGTGGACGAGGAGGCACTGGAAGAGTTCCCACTGAACTGGCTTCGATATAAAGTTATCACCCATTTCTACCTGATAACTTTGCTTTACCAACTTCCTTCAAAATATCTCCTAAATAAAATCCAATCTGACTTTAGAGTCAAAATTTTCGAAGAAAAAGGTATAATTAAGCTTCATCAGACGACCGCACGTAAAAGTATTTCATTTTGGAAATTTATCAATAAAAGTCCACCACAGTCCTCACCTCCGACAAGCCCCGGCTACAGTCCGGCGTCACCTGCTGCATCGCCCCGTCCTATCTATGTTCCGACAAGCCCCGGCTACAGTCCGGCGTCACCTGCTGCATCGCCCCGTCCTATCTATGTTCCGACAAGCCCCGGCTACAGCACGGAAGACTCAGAAGATTCCAGAATTTCAGAAGATTCCGGAATCACCATATTTATCGACAAAATACCGGCTACTAAAGTGATCATCCGATCAAAGGGACTGGTACAGACAATTTACGCGTAAAAATGTCCATGTAAAAAGTATGTATTGTATATAAGGAAATTTCAATAAATGTTTTTTAGTTGTAAAAAGGTGTGTTTTTCCAAACAAAAAAGGGGGTTGAAGGAAGTTGGAAAAGCAACTTCCTTCAACCCCCCCCTTTTTTTGCGAAAAGGGCTTTGCCAATCTTGAACATTTTGAAACGGATCCAGTCAAGTGATAGAATCCTAGGGGAACAATTTTTAGAATATAACTTAAACAGATAGAGTACAAGGGATAATTTAAGAAAGCATGGAAATTATATATAGAATCACCCGGGGTAAAATGGGTATAAAAATCAGCTTTTTTAATTTTAATGTTTCATAGCAGAAATATTATGAAATAAATTCATGTTTTTGTTCAATATTTTTGACATTGTGTATCTTAGGTCTAAATTAAACATAATTTGTGTTTACTTTCTTTTTAAATTTTTGTGTAAAACACTATACCTATTTTACCCCGGTGTATACCCATTTTACCTCGTAGTTCGGGGTAAAATGGGTATGCACCGGGATAAAATGGGTATATGCTGGTTAAAGTTGAATAATAAATTAAAAATACTTAAATACACTATAATTAATGTGTAAACCATTTAAAAGTTTTGTACTTTCATCTCTGAATCATGTGTAAACTTGGAAGGTGAGGAGAAGGGGCTTCAAAAACTCCCCACTTCAATTTGCTTACATTTTTTTCTTGACATATAAAAACACTGTTATGAAACTAATGTAAATAAGATGAGAATACTGACAAATCCTATCCTTCACCACATCAGTTTACGCACATGCTGTGAATCGTGTTTCTCTTTAAAAGTATTTATTTAATTTAATGAAATTCAAAAGCAGATAGATATCAGCATGAATATCTGTAGGGAAAAAATGAGAAATTAAATTACACTGGAAAATTAGTGTTTAATCAAAAGCAATTGATGCAGATAGGTATAACATAATAAAAATTTACATGCAAAGTGTATATTGGCAAGGACTATTGCAGCTCTGTTGAGATAGCTCTCTGGCAATTAGGATGCGTTCATATCAGCAACATAATCTTTCTCAGGAAAGATATAAAAATAATCCAGCAGATGATTTTGTTGCAAACTTCACAGTATTTTCACCTTCATCAGGGATATCAATAAGACCTGTGAATTCTTGAACAGACTTCTTTACATTAACTTTTACATGACTCAATTGCCAATCACTGGATTCATTGCAGTGAAAACCTTTGGTTTAACTTCTATTTTATGGGTTGCTTCGATTCTTTTAACTGTTTGTACTTTTTTAGACTTGCAGCTACCTGCTCTGTAGTTAAAACTTCTCCTACCTTTGCTTGTACTCTCTTGCGTTTTCTCTGAGTTTTTTTATAGCCTCGTCAGTACTAGAAAATGTGTTTTAATTTAATTTTGCGATATTTTTCTTACCTTGTGTTCCTGTACATTTAGTCAATTTGCATGTATTATAATGTCACCCGAAATAGCCTAATTTATAATATAAATGATAAATTGATGATATAAATAATAGCCTAATTTCATATAACAAAGCATAATTTCAGTTTAAAACATAGGATCAATAACAATTTGCCCTCAAAAGTTTCTTTCAACTTTTTTCAATCTTCATACATTCATACCTTGACCTATACCCATTTTACCCCATATGACAAAAAACGCTATAAAATTTTTGTGAGTAAATAAATTTACTTAATTTAACAGTTTTCAGTTATAAGAATCCTTCTTCTGTAAATATCAAACAGTTTATTCCTAAAATTTTTCCTGTATATTTTTCTGGAAAGAAGTTTTTCAACCACTAAAAACACTTTGTTCTATCTTCTGAAAAACAAAATGGTTGCTAAGCCCATTATATGCATCGCCAGTTTGTTTTTATAAGGTTTAAGTATTGCCAGATATGTAAGCACTTTGTTCATAATTTTAATTTATTTTAAAAATTTGTCTGGTAAAATAATAAAATAAATAAATAAAATATACCCATTTTACCCCGGGTGACCCTATTCTATCTTTACAACTGCTGAATTAAAACATTTATACAATATTATTACTAATTAAACTTTATTATACTACAAAAAATGTAATTTAAGAAATTACAAAAACCATTTGAAAAAAAAATATATTTTTTAAATATGTTAGTTTCTACTTTATTATAATGATTTTAAGCATTTTGATTTTCCTATTCCATTACAAATTCTTCTATATGTATAGAATTACGTTAAAAAAATATGTCGACGTTTCTGCTTTCTAAGGCGATCTTTCATACGACGTCTTTCTTCCGCTTCAGTTTTTTCTACAGACCGGTGAGTATCCATCACATTGGGCACGGTTTAGAATTTTTTTTGCAAAAAATATGTTTCTTCGGCTCGTCACTCAGTTTGGGAATTTTAAAAGGTTTTTTCTTCGGCTCGCCAATCGACTTGGAAAATTTAAAATGTTTCGTATTCGACTCGCTGCTCAATTTAGATATTTCAAAAGGTTTCTCCGGTTTTGGCGGTGCCTCGGGTTCCCGACTCAGTTTGGGAATTTTAAAAGGTTTTTTCTTCGGCTCGCCAATCGACTTGGAAAATTTAAAATGTTTCGTATTCGACTCGCTGCTCAATTTAGATATTTCAAAAGGTTTCTCCGGTTTTGGCGGTGCCTCGGGTTCGCGTCTCAGTTTGGGAATTTTAAAAGTTTTCCAGGTGTCGCCTCCTCCCGTTTCGGCGGCCGTCCGAACGCGTTTCTTCTCCTGCGGTCTCGAAGCCTGGGGTTCGCGACATAGTTTAGGAATTTCGAAAGGTTTCGCGGGCTCTCCGCCTCCTCCTCCTCCTCCTCCTCCAGGTTCAGCGGCCGTCCGAACGCGTTTCTTCTCCTGCGGTCGCGAAGCCTGAGATTCGCGATTCAGTTTAGGAATTTCGAAAGGTTTCGCGGGTTCGAGTCTCGGTTCGGGAATTTCGAAAGGTTTTCCCGGCGGTCGAGACGCCTTCTCGGGTTCGCGACTCAGTTTAGGAATTTCGAAAGGTTTCGCGGGTTCGAGTCTCGGTTTGGCAGCCGTCCCAACGCGATTCTCGGGCCGGAGTCGCGAAGCCTGGGGTTCCCGACTCGCTTTAGCAATTTCGAAAGGTTTCTCGGTCTCTCCTCCTCCTCCCGCGGCCTCGCCGCCGGCCGTTCCGACGCGAATCTCGGGCCGGAGTCGCGACGCCTCCTCGGGTTCGAGTCTCGGGGGGTCGTCGCCGCCTCCCGGAGCAACAGCAACGATAGCGACATCAGCAACGACAGCATCAGCAGCAGCAGCAAAAACAACGGCAGGTGAAGTAGAAGCAGCGGGCTGTAAGAAATCCCGGACTTGTTGTTTCGGGGAAACGGGAGGTTCTCGCTTCGGCGGCGGCAGTAGTGGTGGCAGTATGCTCGATGGTTGCTCGCAGACGAAATTTTTTAACAATAGCAGGTTGCTCTCGAAGTCGGGAATGGAGTCGAAGAGACTCTTGTGCGAGACGTTCCAGATTGCATCGTCGGGAACAAAACAGTCTTCCAAAACTGAAAAGTCAATGTCCGAAACAGGTAAAAAGAACGGTGAATATTGCAGCAACGTGGCCATATCGACGAGTGGCAAAGTCGAATGAGGCAAGTCTGATGCGCGGACTGATATTTATACTATTTAAAAAAAAAAAAAATAATAATAATAATAATAATAATAATTAATTAATTAATTAATTAATTAATTTTTTTTTTTCGTGAGTGAGATGTCCCCACTCCGTGGCTGATCTTTCTAAGGAACCTGAGTCGTATTTATCGAAAAACTCCGAACGGTCAGGCCGACGGTCGCGACTGGGTTCTGACGCAGCACCTACCGTCTACCAGTTTTGGAGTTCGGGATCTCGCGGCCATCAATGAGGCCATTTACCCATTCGCAAATCGCAAATCGCAGTCGGCAAAGTGCGAATTCTTTAATACTCGACGAGTTTCAAATTCTCGCTTCGAGTTCGGTGAAAGTACTAGAGGTCATTGACCTTTGACCTTAATCCAAAGTCAAATAATATATTAACTCTGTGCATACTCGATGAGTTTCAAATTCTCGCTTCGAGTTCGGTGAGAAACAAAAAAAATTTTGTAAAGTACTAGAGGTCATTGACCTTTGACCTTTAACCAAGATCAAATTATATAAAAACTCTGTGTTTAACACTTTGTACAGTGTTGCTGAACTTCCCAATGTCGAAAGTGTGAACTCTCTATTACATGTTGATGTTGAAAAAAATCGTTTGATTTTTGATATGTTTTCAGATAAATATGCGTACAAAAAAAATGTTGAGTGGTATGCATAAAAAGTATGTTAAACAATATAAATTTTACCAAAAAAATTATAAAAAAAAAATATATTTTTTTTATTTTTTTAAAAAAAAAACGAAGAGTTGAGTGGTATGAAGGCGCAAAAAAAAAACAAATATTTAGGTCGCGAGGCGGGAGCGCCAGCGACCGCCTCGCGACCTAAATATTTGTTTTTTTTTGCGCCTTCATACCACTCAACCTCATGAATGAAACTCAAATTCTACTTCTTTTTCCTCTGCCGAGTTCCTGATCCAATTCCTCATTTTTCCTTTTCAGCGATTCGTTTTCTTTTTTCAGCGATTCGTTTTCTTTTTTCAGCGATTCGTTTTCTCTTTTCAGCGTTTCATTTTCCTTTTTCAGCGATTCGTTTTCGTTTTTGAGTCTCGCGATTTCTCCTTCGTGCAGCTGATGAATTTTGTCGTTCAGTTGATGGATTTTATCGTTCAACTCGGAATTTTTTTCGTTCAACTTTGCGCATTTCTCGTCGGACTCGTCCAGTTTGACGGAGAGGCTTTCGACCTCCCGCCGGGAGTCCGCGTGCCTCTGTTTCCATCGGGCCGCTTCCTCTTTGAGCCCCGCGTTTTCGGACTCGAGCTCCCTGTTTCTGTCGACTATGGGCTTGAACTCGTTGATCAGGGACTGTTGGTAGGGCCGGGGCGTCCAGTGGTCTTCCCCCACGACGTAGTGGAAGAGGTTGCCCGCCTGGGCTTGTTTTTCCAGCCAGGCTTCCCGAGCGAGGTCCTTTAAATCCGGGTCGCGTTCGAAAAAGAGTTTGCGACCTTCGGTGAGATGGAGAAAAAAATCCGTGGGACCGCCTCGGCGGCAGGGTCGAAACTCTTTCGAGACCGGGAGGACGGTGTTCAGCGTGATTCCGGGAATGTGTTTTATTTTGAATCGCCATTTGCTTTCGTAGAAATCCAAGTCCGACTGTACCATTTTGTCCCGTTTCAGGTGTTTGAAGTTGGAGTCGAGGAGGCTCGTGAGACCGCCTTCCCACTGCAGGACGAGCGGCAGCCTGTAGTCTTTGGGGAGGCTTTCGAAACAGTAAAAGTGGTTCAGTTTTTCGGCACCCTTTTTATATTCCGAAGAAAAGTTGCACCGGGACTCGCGCTTGGACAGGTAGCCGATGGTGTGGACGAGCTGCATGGCCGAGTCGATGGGTTTGCAGTACAGGCACCTGAAGTTTCTGCGGGGCCGCCGCTCTCCCACCTCGATTTTCGCCCACACGTCTCTCAGAAAGTGTCCCGGGGGCGAGGAAACTACGATCATGTGCCTGTGTTGCCTGAATCTGGCCTCCGAGGGCTCCCCGCCGTCGCACCAGCACGAGAACGTGAGGGTGCGAGTCTTGCCTTCGTCCCTGTCCACCGCTTCCAGGAACCCCTGAAACGCGGAAATTCGGACCATGGCGTGAAACCATTCGACGGAGTCTCCCAGTTCCAGGTACTTCCGGACGCAGGAGACGGCCCTGTCGAGAGACTCGTCTTCGAAAGTCAGCGGGTTGGGGTCCAGGGGCATGGGCCAGACGAGATCGAGGGCTCGCGGGGGCGGCGGGTCGAACGCTCGGTCGAACAGACACTTGGCCTGGGCCATGGGCTTCGAGTCGAAGGGAACGGGTTCCGGTTTCGCCTCGAGAGTGGGACTTTCTGGCGGTGGTGAATCGACGGCTTGCGGCGAAGTCTTCAGTTTTAAGAATTTTCTCCAACACTGTATCATGTGATCGACGTGCTCGCGTTTCTGTTTGCTCGACCAAGAGGTTTCCCCCAGGCACCAGACGCAACAGAGTTTGGAATTTAAACCGTGTAATAACGAGCAATGATATTCGAATTGGATGGATATGATGATATCGTTACACAGAGGACAATGGAAGGAGGTGGGGTTTCGGTTAAGAAAATTCCAATAACGCCTTAAATCCCTGCAATTGTTTTTCGAAGATTTGTTTTGAGAAGGCGGCATGATCCGGTGGGTACGATGAGACAGAAAACAATCCGACAAAAGGATAATTTGGGGTACGACTGAAAGTATTTATAACATTTTCACACAAAAAAAAAAAAAAAAAAATTTTTTTTTTTTTTATATGAAATATACTTAAAGAATTGAATTATTGTGTGTGTGTGTGTGTGTGTGTGTGTGTGTGTGTGTGTGTGTGTGTGTGTGTGTGTGTGTGTGTGTGTGTGTGTGTGTGTGTGTGTATTGTAAAGAACAACTTTTTACAAGTCTCAAAAACATAGTTTGAAAAATTTTAAAAGTGTTTGCCCGTTACTCCCAAAAATGAATCAGAAAGATCGTTTTTTCTTTCATTCTATCTGTGCCAACGTTGGTACTCTGTTTGTCGCAAAAAATTGCGCCAAAGGTTTTAAAAAGAAATTGGATAAACCAATTTCTTTTTAAAACCTTTGGCGCAATTTTTTACCTTTCCCTTTGAACAATCTGATGGAAAAAAAATTCCATCAGCAATATATGGGAAAGATTTTTTTTCTTTCATTCTATTTTCTGTGCCAACGTTGGTACTCTATTTGTCGCAAAAAATTGCGCCAAAGGTTTTAAAAAGAAATTGGATAAACCAATTTCTTTTTAAAACCTTTGGCGCAATTTTTTGCCTTTCCCTTGAACAATCTGATGGAAAAATATTCCGTCAGCAATATGGGAAAGATTTTTTTTTTGGTGGGGGGGGGGTTGGTGATGAAAAAGTTTTTTATTCCAACAGGCTTCTCAATCGTTCGTTTCTTCTGGCGATGACTTCGACTTCTAACGAGTTATAAAACTTATAATTTACGTGATAAGTCATTTTGGATTCCATGTGTTCTTCGTCTTCTTCCAGCCGAAATTCTTGCACTCCAACTAGAGGCACGGATTCTTGTTCGTTCCATTTCAGACAGCTGAGATTTGGCGAAACTCGATAAGTTATCGGAGACAGTCTCTGAAATCGCGTTTCGCAGTGACAATAATAGGGCGCAGGGGTCATGCATTTGATGTAGAGGGTTTTGTTGAGTTTCCATTTGACTTTGAAATGAGTGTCCAAGCGCCATCGACAGTAGATGTTTTGCCAGCGACCGGGCCGAATCTTGACTTCGCTCCAGTCGTAAAATCGAAAGTGATGGCAACCGTTTTCAGAAGCGGTCGAGTCGATCAGTACGAGTCCGTAGCCTTCCAGGCGATACATGTACATTTTGGGCGGCGGTGGAGGTGGTTTGAATCCTCCTACTTCCCCCTCGTCCTCCTTCTTTTCCTCCTCTTCTAAATACTGATATTGAGTCAAGAAACTTTCGATGTTTTGAAAAACGCGATCGATGGATCCGCGAAAGAAACTTTGGTGCAGGACGGCGGGTTTGTAATGTCCTTCGAATCCTTCGAGGAAAAAATGATAGATTGCGAAGTTCAGGGTTTCGGGGTCGATTCGAAGACAGAAACGTTGAGTCCAGTTTCGAGTGGCATAGTACCAGCCGGGTCGGATTCGACTCAGCCGTTGCAAGTACGCGGTCGAAAAGGGGACGGGGGACGAGAGATAAGTTGCTCGGTGCGTCAGGATGGCAAGAAATTCATCCATGGTCGTCAGCAGACGCAATTTATCCTTTAAAGGAATGAACGTTCGAAAAAGGATGAAGAGAATGTCGACGGGTAACTCCAGCAACTGCGTAGAAGCCATGATTCGTGTCGGGGAGTTTGCTTCTTAAAAAAAAGCCAAACTCTGTGAAGAAATGAAACAGGACACGAAACTTCTTTTTAAACTCTTTGTATCATGACACCGCCTCTCTCCCTCCCTCGCCGAGCTATTGGCAAAGGAATCCGCTCGATAAAGGCTACGATTAGTCGAGACGAAATGCGAGGCGTGTCATCCGATACATTCACGGCTTTTGGAGAGGGGGGAGGGGGGGAAATAGTTCAAAAGTAAGAGTTCAAGAGTTCCTTTCCCTTTCGCTCGCAGTTTCAAAGTGATGATGTAGGTTGAAAAAAAAAGAACAAAGATTCCATTACCGCCCAAAGGCAAAAGTACATGATGTGACTCGCATGCATTCCATGACAGAAATTAGAAAATCTGTTGGTTATGATAAGCAACTGGTAAGAAAGTATATTATTTAGCGGGTATTCATAATTGAATAAATTGGCTGGAACATGTTTTGGGTACGTTTTAATTTCAAGGTTCATTTTTTTTTCCTTCTCGTATTGGGAAAAAAAATTATCGGCAGAATTTAGGAATCCTATACTTGGGTGATAATAATGAAATAAACTAAAAAAAAAACACACACAAGAAACTGGAAAGAAAGTATATTGTCATTTAGATAAATTAACAAAAAAAATCAAACTTTAAAGCAAGAACAGAAAGCTTATTCTCATATTTTTTTCATATTAGAAATTCTATTTTTTTGGGTGATAATAGTAAAAAAAATAAAAACAAAACACAAGAAACTGGTAAGAAAGTATATTTGAACGCGTTCCACAAATTCAGAAAAATAATCTTTAAATATGAATTGAAAAAAAAATGAAATATTTAAATTATATATTTGAAAGTGTATTTTAACTATAAAAATCAGTAAACATTTTTTCAAACAAGGATTAATTAAAAAATAAATGTAAAACAAGAAAATATAAAAAAAACATATAATATTGTACAGATTTTGATAAACTTTATAAAATGTGTGATAAAAGCAGAAAATAAAAGAAAATAAATATGGGAAACAAGAAAATAAAAAAAAAAAAAAATTGTAATTTAAGAAATTACCCCAACCATTTGAAAAATGTTTCACTCGATACATTCATCTATCATTTTAAGCTAAATACCAGTTGTTTTATTGTGTATTATCCGTGCCACTGCTATAAATGACTTTATACATGCTGCAATTTGAAGGTACGGTTCGTTTAAGTTATATCACTCTATTGTCGCCAAGCATAAAAGTTGGCGACGAAAGAAACATTTCAAACTATTTAACATTGTTGGTGCAAAAGTAATCATTATTAAAATACAGCTTTGGCATATACTGTTATACTTGTAAGACTTTGGCATATATTGTTTGATTTTACAGAGCAGAATTTTGGTGATGGAGGTTTTAAACCAAAATCGATCGCAGCACATGCATCTGTGAATGGGTCCATCAGACATCGAATCAAAAAAGTTTTTTCCCAGTTTTTCCCAAGCCGATTGCTTTTTAGTTTTCTTTTTAGGTGGTGGAAAATCAAGAGTAATAGCTATAACATTTTCCGGCTTGTTAGAATCACTATTGGCACTCAAATTTTCCTGGTTAGAACCGACCGATAGTAAAACGCCATGGCTAGTGGATTGGTCGCCCTGGCGACATGATGTTTTACAATTAATCGGTTCGGCATTAAATTGCTTCCTTTTTCGTGATCGCCTTTCAACACGTAATTGGTTTTCAGCGGCTCAATAATCTTTTGATTTTATCATTTTCTGCATTGAAAGACGTTTTTGCGCCAAACCAAATACAGTATTACTCAGTTATCCCGTCGACCAATTTCGCCAAATGATACGAATCGCCAAACTAATAAGCAACTTATACATGTTGACTGTGTTTAATATCATTGAATGCGATATTCACGTTCATTCATTTCTTTGGCTTCGGCTTTTTCCGTATCTGTTAATTTCCGTCTACCCATTTTTAAATTTGTTAGTTTTCTCCTTTATTACAATGATTTTAACCATTTTAATTTACTATTCAAATAAAAATTCTTCTAAAAGTAAAGAATTTAATTTAAATTAAAAAAAAACTCTTCTAAAAGTAAAGAAATTAATTTAAATTCAAAAGTGACCACATCATTCAAAAGTGGTAACATCATTCAAAAGTGGTAACATCATCGGGTCCATTCTCCCGAAAACAACAACCATTTTTCAAATGGTTAAAAAAACTGATACAGATTTTGATAAAGTTTATAAAATGTATAGCGATAAAAGAAAAACAAAATAAAAAGAAATATGAGAAACTATTTAAAATGTATAACAGAAATAGATGTATAAAAGAAAAAATAAAAGAAAAAAGAAATTTTGGAAACTATTTAAAATGTATAGTGATAAAAGAAAAATAAATCTGGGAAACTATTTAAAATGTATAGTGATAAAAGAAAAATAAATCTGGGAAACTATTTAAAATGTATAGTGATAAAAGAAAATAAAAAGAAATACCAATGCAAAACAAAAAAAAAATTTTATATTATTGAAAAAAATTTCTATTATTCTTGGATTGGAGATCGTCAATGTCATAGTTTCTCTAAATCTCGTCTCAATTTCAACTTTGTGAATATCTGACTGAGATTTTGAGAAACATATGACATTGAAAATCTCCAATCCAAGAAGAACAGAAAAAAATCCAAAACGGAAAGAAAATTTCGAATTGAATCCTGAAATTAAAACGTACCACATTCTCCAAATTGAGTCAAATCGCTTATTCGATAAGATATACATATTTTGCAAGAATAAAACGCGAACTCATTGAGAATCTATATATACTATCAACCACGCGTATCTCGATTACAGCGAAACAAACAGTTAGACGAACAAACCAATTAAAAAAATTGTTTAAATTATCGAAAAAATGACGCAATACTGAAATTGAAATGCAATCATCACAAATGCGGGAAACTCGTAAAGTATAATGTCATAGCGTTTAAATAAACATCGATATCGATGACAAAAACATTGTTAAAAACTTTGAACCTTTTACTACATCATCACTCCGTCGCTTTTATAGAAAACAATTACTTCATCCTATCATGGAGCAGTGTCATGAATCGAAAGAAAGATATTCTATATAAAAGCAGAGGAGTGACGATGCGGTAAAAGGTTCAATTTTTTTTACAGCGTATTCGTAGCCAGGTTGATAAAAAAATGTTAAATATATATTTCTTAATGGCGCATTATGGACCTCCCCCGCTACTAGTAGTTCGTTGACATCTGAAGGCAATGACTCCTCTCAACTTGATGCGCGGATTACCGGTTCATTGCCCTTTGGAAACACCGACTCCCCCTCCTCCACTGGCTCCTTGCCACGTGGAAGCATTGACCTCCCCCGCTACTAGTAGTTCGTTGACATCTGAAGGCAATGACTCCTGTCAACTTGATGCGCGGATTACCGGTTCATTGCCCTTTCGAAACACCGACTCCCCCTCCTCCACTGGCTCCTTGTCGTCAGGAATTATCGATCTCTCTCTACTTTGTAGGCGCGGGATGTCGATAAACTCGGTTCAACGAACCCGCACATGGGAGAAACACAATAAGAGACGTTAACCCCTTCTCTGGATCGTTCAACTTTTATCGAATTTTCGGGATATAAAAGGAGGGCGAATTTGTGTTTCCAACCTCATTCGAGAACCATCTCTTACTCCTTATCGTCGTGAATACCCGAGATCCTGCCAATAAAACCGATGTATTTATTAACCGCGTGGACGCGGCGGGCGACGTCGGAAGACTCCCAGATCCTCCGGAAAACAATTCATCGGCAATAGGTAATAACATAGAATTAATAGTATTTTCATCCACTTCCTGTATTTCTGTACACAGGGTTCTTATTTGTTCAATATATTCATCTTTAAAAGCTTCCAAAATTTTTTTTATTTCTTCAAAGGCAACTATCTCTTTTTGATTTAATGTATTTATCGCATCGAATTCATAACGATCACGTATTAGATAAGAAAATATATTTTCAAGAAAAAAATGCATCCTGAGGATATCTTTTTTCGTATAACTTCTTATTACACGTTTTCTTACAAATTTTACAACAACAAAATTTACTTAAATTAAACAACTTATATTAAACATTTTTTTATGTGTAAAACTTATTAAATATTATATAAAAATTGAATATTTAATATTTTAAAGAAAACAAATTATTAAAAGTATAATATAGATCCATTGTGTACAAAACTCCAAAAATTCACTCGACATAACTGAAAGTGAAAAGTGAACAAATTTAAATCTGGAAAAATAAAACTGTTAGTTGTATCAATAATAGACAAATAATTTTGTTAAGTTTTAAAAGTGCTATTGCACGGATTTATTTAAATAAATCTCACAATTTCGTTTTTAAATATATACAAAAACAAGCATTTTCCATCCGAAAAAGTAGAATGTTTCACTTTACCGATTTATTTCCATGAGTTTAATGAGCGACACGACCCGGTTCCGAGGCACGTGGAGTCGAAGTGACCACTGGTTGTATTAAAAAATGTCATTTTAGTTCTGGCGGCGGGTACATTACTGGCCATACGGTTTGCAGGTCACGCCAATGAAGGGGACTGGAGCACACGAAGCACGTAAGCACAGATTGTGGACGTTTATTCAAATTGTGTTTAATTTTTTTAACCAGACACCCGGTATGGGATTCGTGGCCGCACCCTTGTACAGTCATCTTGGAAACTCTCCTGGGGTCTTTGCAACACAGTCCTTCTCGGAATGACCACTCGTCGTCACCAACATCAGGGACTGAGGCACAGACATTAACAATGATCGGTGTATTTCTTGCCATCTCTGAACGAAAAAGTGAATACAGATAGCTTAAGATTCCCTATTTATATATTTAAAAAAAAAAAAAAATTTTTTTTTTTTTTTTTTTTTTTTTTTTGACGGGTCATGTATTCGCTAGCTTGTTCATTTCGCTTCCGACTTTCACGATGCTCGTGCCTGCTCTCTTGAAGTTCCTTTGGTATTATTGTGCCTTTGGATTACTCTTTAGTATTATTGTGCCTTTGGATTACTCTGTCAGTGGATTTCTGTGAGTATTTTATTTCGTATTATTATGTGATAAAAGTTACTTTGTTGGGGTTTGTATTTAATTAGAGTATAGGAATTTGAAAATTATTCCATTTTATTTTTTAAAGGGAATCTGTCCAACACTTAGAAAAAATTTAACGCGAATATAAAAAGACAGTTGTATATGTGTGATTTTGCTAAAAAGATTAATTTTCTGAGTTGTTGTTTTTTAAACAATTTTATTCTGAATTATATTTAGTTAGAGGATAATTTTTTCATGTTGTTTTTAAAGAGAATGTGTCTAACACTTAGAAAATTTAACGCGAATATAAAAAAAACTGTTTTTAATGTGTGATTTTGTTAAAAAGATTCATTTTTCTGAGTTGTTGTTTTTAAACAAATTGAGTCAAGACCTGCTGCTGATGATGTCCATGTCTCCCCCCACCCCTGTTATCCGATGCCGCTGTTAACTATAGCGTTGTATTATTGAGCATTAGAGCGCGTACATTTGGAGAGAGCCTCGAGAGCACGTCTTGCTTCGTTGAAAGCTAACGTCAAACTGACGCAAACTATAGATCTCAAAAAAAAAAAAAAAATTTTTTTTTTTTTTGAGATAGTATTATAAAAGGGAGCGACATTGTCTCACCAGATCAGTTGGCGTCCTGCAGCGCTGCCAGCCAACTGCTCTTCCGAATCTCTTGCTTCGCTCTCGCATCAGAGGTGTTGGAACGATACCTCTCGCCGTGGACTTGTAAAATTTTTGGACACTGGAAACCTAACGGTGCTAACGAAGGTGTCTCGCGGAACTTGTGTTTTTTTTCTCTGATTCTCTCGCATCAGAGGTGTTGGAACGACGCCTCTCGCCGCGGACTTGTAAAATTCTCGGACACCTATCAGTGTTAACGAAAGGTGTCTCGCGGAACTTGTGTTTTTTTTCCGATGCTCGCTCTCGCAGCAGAGGTGTTGGAACAACGCTTCTCGCCGCGGACTTGTAACATTTTTCGACTTTTAACGGCGTTAACGAAAGGTGTGTCGCGGGACTTGTGTTTTTATTTTCTCCGAATCTCTCGCTCTCGCATCAGAGAGGTTGGAACGACGCCTCTCGTCGCGGACTTGTAAAAAATTCTCGGAAACTTAATGGTGTTAACAAAGGTGTGTCGCGTGACTTGTAATTTTTATTTAAATACGCATTTTTTATTTCAAACGAAAAATTTTTTTTTTTTTAAAAAATGTAACTTTCATGTAATTTGCTTTCCAAATACTCTCTGCTTCAAAGTCTCTTCGCTCTATTCCGGATCATGGAAAAGGTAAGTATTTTTTTTCACAAAATGTATCTTTCATTTCCAATTTCTTTTTTTTAAACTCAACTTTTTTTTAAAAACTCAAATGTATTCGTTACATTTTTTTTTGTTAGACGCACACGTATGCACGCACTCAAAATCCATTTCCATCTTTTTTTCGAAACCAGGCGCGAGAAGAAAAAGTCCGCTAGTGTCCTGGTACTAGCGGTGAAAAACATCGAGAATACTTTTCTTTTTTTGGAGGGTGGGGGGTGTTAGAGCGCGATTTTCTTTTTGATCGGCTGTCGTACATTTTCATTTAAAAAAAATGTAATTCCTAAAATTGCTGAGCAACCCAGTCTGTGAAGCCTCGTGGGAGGGGGAGACGGGTCGGCAATCCATCTTTTTTTCGAAACCAGGCGCGAGAAGAAAAAGTCCGCTAGTGTCCTGGTACTAGCGGTGAAAAACATCGAGAATACTTTTTTTTTTGGAGGGTGGGGGGGTGTTAGAGCGCGATTTTCTTTTTGATCGGCTGTCGTACATTTTCATTTTAAAAAAATGTAATTCCTAAAATTGCTGAGCAACCCAGTCTGTGAAGCCTCGTGGGAGGGGGAGACGGGTCGGCAATCCATCTTTTTTTCGAAACCAGGCGCGAGAAGAAAAAGTCCGCTAGTGTCCTGGTACTAGCGGTGAAAAACATCGAGAATACTTTTTTTTTGGAGGGTGGGGGGGGTGTTAGAGCGCGATTTTCTTTTTGATCGGCTGTAACGAATAAATTTGAGTTTTGAGAAAAAAAAATGACTTGAACGAGAAGAAATTGGAATACAAAGGTACATTTTTTTTTTAAAAAAAGTCTGCTCTCGTAATTGAGAAAAAAATAAGAGGGAGGGGTAAGAAGAAAGGGGGCAATTCGGATCCGAGCCATTCTTTGTGTCGTCCCACAGTGCGCGGTCCGAGATGACATAGAGTGGCAAAGATCGTAGGCTGAGATGACGAGGGTTGCCCCCTTTTTTCCTTTTTTTTAACAGGATGCTTTTCGCATCAAAATTCTCTTTTTTTCGGCATTTTTTATTTCGCGTGGAGGGGGGAAAGGATTGTAAGGAATGAATTATTGCAAGTAGGTACTTTGGGGTTTTTTTTCTCAACCTCCATTTTTCTCCACTTCCGTGGTCATTTTGGGGGAGGCAGTAACTGGTCCATGAGGGAACGTTTCCGAATATCTGGTTCCATTTTAGGTCGTTCTTGTCTCTCACGCGGATCCTGAGAGTAGCTTTACGTGTGGTTACCTTGCGGGCCCGGCCCGGAATCCTGGGGCGGGAATTTGTCGCGTCACGGGGCGCGGCCGATTTCCGCAGCAGATGCGGTGGCATGACTTTGTACTCACCGTAGACTCGGTTCCATGGATGGTCTGAGCCTCTCACAGATCGGTGGAAAATATGCCGTGTGGTCTTGCCGGGAGACAAGAGTCGACTTTCCTTTGAATTAAAAAAAAAATATCTATCAAAGGATGTCGATGGCCTAATTTGAAGAACCTTAGCGACTTCATCCCTTCCGAAGCATACGAGAGTCCTAGTACGATTTAGTTACTGGACTGCTTCTGTGGGGTATGGATGGAGTTGCTGCAGACATGGTAAAGCCTGCTTCAGGTGGGTGTAAATATCCATTGTGGATGGCCCATGCTGTAGAGTCGAGGTGGACGGTTCGGAGACGTACGGGTTTCTCGATGACGGATCGGCCTGTCTTTTTCAATCAGATAATGGAGGAATGAAAGTGGAGAGGAAAGAAAACCTCGAAAAAAAAAAAACAAAAAATTGATGAGTAGGGAGCGCGTGTGGGACGAGTCGAGGGGTCGCGCGCAGCAGGTGCCTCTCAAGGGAGGTTCGTAAGTCGATTTGGCGACCTTTCGACATCGGACTGTGACGAGGGAAACGAATGAGTTTTTTATATCTACGCGCGCGCGCGCTTCTCTCTCGTCTGTCTATAACAGAGAGAGAGACAAACAGAAAAAATAGGGGTAAAAAAAAATCATCGTGATCTGGATATTTCATCCGGACTCACACGATTCATTTTTAACGAGAGCAAACTTTCTGGTCCAATAAAGTATATTTCAAAAAAAAAATATTGTGTCTTGTCTGATATTTTTGTGTCTTGTGTCATTTCTTTTTCTTATTCCCAAATATAGGGCGCACAGAAAAAAAAGAGTATTTTGGAAAGCCGTAGGTTATGAACATTGTGCATTCAATTAAAAACGACTTTTGTTTTTCAGCTACTGTAACATCGACAACAAACCCCAACCCATAAAAAAAAGAGTCGACTCTTCCCCCCCCCCTTCAAAACAGGTAGACGGCACCCTCCGTCAACCTATTTTGAAGAAAGGTTCGAAGGGTTTTTTTTTTCATCTTCGAACTAAATGCGAGTTTGTTTATCATTGATCCTTTTTTCGGCAAAAAAAAGACCCCTTGCCACGGAGAGGGGAAGGGGTATTTTTGGCACAAAAATATATTTCACATAAAACAAAAGAATTGTGGAGTTGCGATAGATTACAATATCGCAGCGGGTGGTAAATGGTGGGACACAATTCTAAAAAAATATAATAATAATTTTGTTTCGGTAAAAAAGACCCTTTCATTTAAACGAAGGGGCATTTTTGGCACAAAACATCTTTTTCAAAAAAAAAAGAATTGTGGCTTTGCGATACGTTAGTAGTAGGAAAAGGAGAGTTTAAGGACAGCCGGAGGGACAGAGGGACCGTCCCTCCGCATCCCTCCGCGTCCCTCCGCATCCCTCCGCGTCCCTCCGCATCCCTCCGCGCCCCTCCGCATCCCTCCACGTCCCGCCTGCGGTGCCGCCTGCGCCCACCATGCATCCCCCTCCACAAACGCCCCCCTAGTGGAAAAAAGGAACATTCTATTATAACAGGATAGGTGAACAACCTTCCTTAATTAAAAATATTATCAATCACATCTCAACTCGGACAATACCTCTCTTTAACTGACATTTCCTCTCCTAAACGACCATTCCCACCCTGAAACGGTCATTACCTTGTAAACAATCATTTCTAAAGCTATATAAATCTATGTTTTTCGATATTATTTTTAAAAGGATGTTAAACATCGAAGTGATTAGTGCTTTATGTGTTTACATATTGATGTGTGCCGTTTTTTCACTTGTTTATATTTTTACTAAAGTTGATAGACTAGCAGTAGATTTTATATTAAAGTTTAACGATACAGAGAATTTTCCCCATTAATATCATATTATGGAGAAAAGTTATCAGGATCCAAGTCAAATTGCTAGTTTTGGAGGAGTGGACGCTCTTCATCGAGCAGTTCACGGTAAGGTATCTAAGAAAAAAATTAAATCTTGGTTAGAAGGGGTTGATGCTTACACTCTTCATAAACCTGTACGCAGAAAATTTCAAACAAATCGAGTGATTGTGTATTCTATAGATCAGCAGTGGCAAGCGGATTTGGTAGATTTATCTTCTTTACAGAAATTTAATGACGGGTTTCGTTACATTTTAACATGCATTGATATTTTATCTAAGTATGCATGGGCTTACCCTTTGAAATCGAAACGTGCTGAAGATATAGTAGCAGTGTTTGAATCCATTTTTTGAACAAGGAAACCAAAGTATTTGAATACTGACGCAGGTAAAGAATTTTTAAATTCTCGTTTACAGAAGTTTCTGAAGCAACAAGGTGTTCGATTTTTTAGGTCTTTTAACAATACGAAAGCTTGTGTAGTGGAAAGATTTAACCGCACTCTGAAAACTAAAATGTGGAAATATTTTACAACGCGACACACTTATCGATATATTGATGTATTGGATCAATTTTTAGATAGTTATAATCACACCTACCATACCACCATTAAGAGACCCCCAAGTGAAGTGAATAAGGATAATGAAAGTGAAGTGTGGTTTTCTATTTACGGTAATATGTCAAAACTGAAAAGGAAACCTTGTGTTTTTAATTCAGGGGACTTAGTACGTGTTTCTAAACATAAAATGACTTTCGAAAAAGGATATGAAACAAATTGGACGGAAGAACTATTTTTAGTAACAGAATGTGTCACGAGAATTCCTCCAGTTTACAAAATCAAAGATTTATTAGACGAACCTATTGAAGGAACTTTTTATGCAGAAGAATTACAAAAAGTACAACCGAAAAACCACTTTGACGTTGAAAAGATTCTGAAAAAACGTAAAAGAAAAGGGCAACTTGAATATCAAGTTAAGTTTAAAGGCTATCCTTCTAAATTTAATCAGTGGATACCTTCTTCAGATTTATTTTCTCTATAAAACACCCATTTTTTACAACGAATGATCATTCACAATCATGTCATTCTACGTGACGCTACCTTCTGACAGTTCAATGAACTATTTTCCAGAAAACAAAATTTCACATTATTTTACAAGATTACCTATGCCTTTAGATTTAAAAGGTGAATGGGAGGTCGGTTTAACTGAATTGATTTATCCTCATACATGGCGTAATATTACTGAATATGGTAACGAGTATGAATATGTGTTAGGTAACAGTTTAGAATTACCAGATGGAAGACCTAGAAACGGTAATGAATATGAACAGGATGATAGTGACACGAAAAAAATTCGAATCCCATCAGGATATTATGAATCTCCTAACGACATCATTAAAGTGATAAATTATCAAAAATTTGGTGATAGAATTTCGGTTAGTTACAACAAACACACTAAAAAAGTGAAAGTTTCTTTGAAGAAATATGCACAATTGAAATTTTTATCCGGTTTAGCCGAATGTTTAGGATTCTTACCAGGTGAAGTAATCTCAAATGTTTCGACTCCCTCATTATCTTTTGAAAGTCCCTTTATAGCTGACCCACACGCAGATTTTAAATTGCTCTACTTGTATAGTGATATTGTAGAACCTCAGATTGTTGGAGATACAGTGGCACCCTTATTGCGAGTGATTCCTGTTAAAGGGGAGGACGGAGATATGATTCATGAAGTGTTTGACAGACCTCATTACATACCAGTGACTCGAAAAAATTTTCAAACGATTGAAACTGTTATAAGAACACACACAGGACGTTTAGTGTCATTTGATCGTGGGAAGTTGATTGTGAAACTACATTTTCGTCAGAAATATCTTTCATAATGCTTGTTCCTTACCAATGCTGTAATCAATCTTTTGAAGATTATTATACACATCAAACAGGTAGCGGATTGAACTATTATCAAGGAAATACTTTCCAGAAAGGTTATGGTTTCGGAGGACTTTTCCATTCACTTTTCCGTGCAGCTGTACCTTTATTTAAATCGGGTGCTAAAGCAGTTGGAAAGCAGTTATTTCATACCGGTGTAGATGTGCTAAATGATATTTCTCAAGGTGATAATATTAAAACAGCGGCTAAACGACGATTTAAGGAAGCTGGGAAAAATCTGACAGACAAAGCAGCAGTTAAAGTGAAATCTATGATTGGATCAGGTCAAAGGAATAAAAAACGAAAGAGACCTCAAAGTTCTCTCAGTCGCCCTAAAGCCAAGAAAGTGAAAGCACGCGATATTTTTGCTTAAAGATGTCTGGTCTTATTCATAAAGATTCTCCCGTTTGCGTCAAATCTGAACTAGACTTGTTTATGATTCCACCTACGCAAACAGCTATAGAAAAAGGTCACTTTGTAGAATATCATCCACTGGCTACCATATCTGAGAGTGGACCAGTTGAGTTTAACATTACAGGCAACAGTGAAGATTATATTGATTTATCAGCATCTTACCTTTACGTGAAAGTAAAACTAACTAACGCTGATGGAACCCCCTTACCCGACAAGACACCTGTAGCACCTGTTAATTTATTTTTACAAGCATTGTTTTCTCAAGTAGATGTGAGTTTGAACGAAAGAGTGATTTCCTCTTCTAGTAATACTTACCCGTATCGTGCTTACATTGAGACTTTACTGAATTATGGAGAAGATGCTAAGAAAAGTTTACTTTCTTGTGAATGTTTTTTCAAAGATGAATGTTTGGATACTGTCAATCCTACACTTACCGATAACCCAGGACTTCATAAAAGATATGAATTAACTTCAAAAAGTAAAGTTTTGGATATGATAGGCCCACTACATTGTGATATTTTTCAACAAAATAGACTTTTATTGAATATGGTAGATTTGAAAATTAAAATGACACGTAGCAAACCCAATTTTTGTTTGATGGCTGATAAAGTCGGAGATAAAACACCTGATTATAAAGTGGTGTTACAACACGCCTCTTTGTTTATTCGAAAGGTGAAAGTTAGTCCAGGTGTTTCTATCGGACATGCTAAAGCGTTAGAGAAAAGTAATGCTAAATATCCTATCGATAGAGTTTTGTGTAAAACATACTCAATATCGAGTGGAAGCTGGTCTTTTATGCAAGATAACGTATTCTTAGGATCTATGCCTAAACGTGTAATTATAGGATTATTAGAAAATTCAGCCATTAACTGACAGTATGACCTTAATCCGTTTTTCTTTAACCACTACAACGTCAACTTTTTAAGTATTTACATTGACGGACAACCAATACCATCTAAACCATTAGAATTAAATTTTAACGAAGGAAATTATATTGCAGCCTACCATCGATTGTTTCCCGGCTTTAACCGAGATAATGGAAATTATCTATCTCGAGAAGATTATGCTAAAGGACACACTCTATATGCATTCGATTTAAGTCCGGATTTATGTGATGGTCCACACTTGAATTTACAACATCAAGGAAATTTAAGAGTTGAAATTAAGTTTTCTTCAGCGCTTTCATCAACTATTTCCGTTCTGATCTATGCAGAATTTGAAAACATTATTGAAATTTCTAAATCAAGGCATGTGTTGTGTGACTTTCCAAACTAGACAAAGATGAACTCTCAACAGATTAAAGACATTTTATCTCATAACAAATACACTAAGAAATATTTTTTAGATGTGTTTCCCAGCGATATGCTCCCTAACACAATTAAGCAATACCCCTGCTGTTTCGTATGCAACGTCGATTCTTCTGATCAACCCGGTAGTCATTGGCTTGCTTTCTACATAACTTCACCTAGAAGAGTAGAATTCTTTGATTCTTACGGAAATACTCCAGACTTTTATCAAGGACCTATTTTAGACTTTACTTTAAAATTCTCTCAAGTGATTTTTAACCCTTTAACATTACAAACAAATGTTACAGCTGTTTGCGGTCAATATACAATTTTTTTCCTCTTCTGTAGATGTAGAGGTGAATCTCTGAAAAAGTTTTTGTCGCAGTTTGTATCTGAAAACTTATGTAATGACCAAAGAGTGTATAATTTTGTTGCCAAACGATTTCATGTGTATGTGAATTTTTATCAATAAAAAGTCTTATAAAATACCATATCTTTTGTGTCTGTTTTTATTTGTTATGGATTTCCCAAGCCTTCAACACCCCTTCACAGCTGTTTTAGCAGGACCTTCGAAAAGTGGGAAATCTTTTTTTATAAAAGATTTCATCTACTTTAAAACATATATGATAAAACCTACACCCGATAAAATTGTTTGGTTTTACGGCATCTACCAAAATTTATATGATGAAATATCTGACGTTACGTTCATTGAAGGTTTCCCAACTAATTATGAAGAATATTTAGGAACCAATACACTGTTCATTATAGATGATCTTATGTGTGAAGTTGGCGGTGATCGTCGACTTACAAATTTATTTACCAAGGGGAGTCATCACCACAATTTAAGTATTTTTTTTATCACACAAAATTTTTTTCATAAAGGAACGAAAGATCTTCGATTGAATGCTGACTATCTTTTCCTATTTAAAAACAGACGTGATTTAAATCAAATAACATGTTTAGGAAGACAATTATACCCACGAAATTATAAATTTTTCCAAGAAGTTTACGCAGATGCTACCCGAAAACCTTTTACCTACTTATTAATTGATTTGAGAAATGAAACAGATGAAGAACATCGGTTAAGAACACAAATCTTACCGAATCAAAATCAGTATTATTACACTCTGAAATATAAATAATTGCGAAAAACGACAGACTCATCATTCCATAAAATGTCACCGACCCGTAAACAGGTCAAGGATTTACAGCTAATTCACTCATGTCCAAAAGCATTGCGCAAGCAGTTACTGAAAAAGCTACCTTCAAAAGTGGTTAAAACCATCTGTGAATGTTCTTTAAACGTGTTAAAAGGAAATATACCAATTTCACATTATCAGAAGAAGCAGCTTGGAAAACACAAATATCTTCTAAGAAAATTAGCCTCTAAAAAAGGTAGTCTTTACCAGAAAAAACGTTTAATTATTCAAAAAGGAGGTTTTTTAAATATTTTGATACCAGCTGCTGTTACAGCTTTGTCAGCGCTTATAAATGGAGTTTAGCAAAAAGTTTGTTTTAGTCCCTGAGAGTGATTTTTCTAAACATACACCTTCTCAAAAGCAACTAAGTGAGTTTGATAAAGAAATGCAGAAAATTTTGAATAGTAAATTACAAGATTTTGAAAAACTGCAATTATACTACGACTTGTTAAAAAGAAAAATGAATTTAGAAGATTTTAACCCACCATTCAAAATGGATGTTACAGAAAAGGATGATCCTCCAAAACCGGCTGAAGATGAAACTATGCAAAATCCTGCAAATTCCGAAGACAACATTTTAAAAATGATTCCAACAGGTGTTCAAAAACAAGGTGAACAACTCTTGCAATATTTGAAAACGTATCCAAATATTTTACGTTGGAATGAACGAGGAGAGATTATTTATAAAAACCAATTAATCCCTAAGTCTAATCTAACTGATTTGATTGGTTTAATACTCACTCAGAGAAAATCTTATAAACATTTATCTGGGAGAGAAGAATTTTTAAAAGCGTTGAGTTCTATAAATACTCCCAAGCTTTTCTTCAAGAACAAATATTTAACTATAGATGATAATGTGTATTCACCTTTAAAAAATGTTAAATCGATTGTTAAAGCTAAAAAGACTCTTAAGTCCCCTGTAATACGTTGGCAGAAATTATATAAATAAATATATTTTTTCACTAAACTTATCATGTGTCATCTTTCTTTCTTAAACACCCACTTTCTTATACGTAAACAAACATTTTTTCCTCATCTAATATTTTTAAACAAAACTTTTTTTTTTTTTTTTTTTTTTTTTTCATTTGAAATTTTTTTTTCACTTTGATTTTTTTTTTTTTTTTTCATTTCGAAATTTTTTTTTTTTCACTTTGAAAAATTTTTTTTCATTTCGAAATTTTTTTTTTCATTTTGATTTTTTTTTTTTTTTTCACTTTGAAATTTTTTTTTTTTCACTTTACATTTTTTTTTTTTTTTTTTTTTTTTTTGGGAAAGTGAAAGTTAATCTTTGAAAAAATTTTTTATTCAAAATCTGTTCAAAGATTTTAATGTAGAGTTGATTTTTCTGAAAAAGAAACTTCTTTTTTTCTGAGAGAAAAAGTATAAATTATTTTAACACATTAATTACACCATTTTGAGACACACCAGTTTATTTTTTCCAAAATTTACAAATCATCAAGTGTTTTAAACAGAACACCAGCTAACACTTTGTAATTTACATTTTGAAGGAAATAATGTGAAACAATCTGTGTTTCCTTGACAAAAAGTTCTGATAATGCTTTAAAGTCGATTGTACAGAGAGATAATTCACCTAAGCTTAAAAATTTTTCTAAGTCACTGGAAGTCATACAAGCATGGCGAAGTTGTGCGGGTGAATTGTAGACACATCCAAGACATTCATACTCTGATTTAAAAACTTTTTGCAGTTCTACTTCTATCAATGCTACTAAGCGTAGTTCTAATGTTGTAAATTCTACAGCGCATGTTTCCGAAGGTAAGAGTTTATGAGCAATTAGAGTTGGTAAGTAATTTTCATACAGATATGTGAGCACTGTTTCATTGAAGGAGTTTAGATGGTGTTTTAAGTTTTCAAGTTGGTATTCATCTAACCTGATGCAACAACCTTTCTGAATGTTGCTGATTTCAGCGATACCATCGTTAGATAATATGAGGATGGAGTTGTTTGCAATGAAAGATGATGTTGTATAAATTAAATTAAAGTCAAATATTTTCTGAACGAAACGATACCATGATTTTAAATTCATGGAAACACCAATTTTGGTAGGATTTAGTGGTTGAGTTTCAGAAGATCGAAGAAATTTTCGAATGTGGATAATGACAGAACCTTTGAACAGTTCACAGGTTAAATAGATACTATTTCCAAGTTCTTTTAAACAGATCCGCTGATTGGAATAGCCATCGTTCATATCCATAGATTGAGAGCTTTTCTCATTTCCGCTAGATAATGTAGGAATTGCATCGGCGATTGGCGCAGATGAAGTCTGGAATGCAGTTGAAGAAGTGGGTTTATCAGATGAAGACTCAGCTACAGCTGGAGAGGAGGGTTCATCAGATAAATTCATAATTAGTTTATTAAAATCGATGCTTTGAAACACATCATCCAAATTATCAAAAACATCTTCTAATTCACATTCATTTTTCGATTTTTTCTCGCAACCATTCTGAGAAGAATTATTAGATCGTTTCATTTTTTCCAAGAGAAAAATTGATGCGACTTTCCACAACAAAATATAACAGAGTTATGTTGCCACGCACAAATTCGAACTCACGCATAACTTCTGTGACGTCATATTGAAACCAATATTTTAGTTCACATTTTATGCACCTGGTGTTGATACAAACCGAAAAATTCTTTCTCACGGTTTTTGAAAACACCTGCTTCTTGTGACGTCATATTCGAACTAATTTTTTTTTTTTTTTACTTTAAGTTTCTACACCTGGTGTTGACATGAATTGTAAAATACTTTCTATTTAAAAACAACATCTGCTTCTTGCAGTTTTATGAGCCAACCTTGAAAACATATTCTGTAACCGAAATTTTAATCTTTAAAACTGTAAACAAACTAGAAAATTTCATGACAGAAAAATTAATTTTCTGAATGCGAATACAAAAACTCTTAATTAAATTATTAAAACTAGATTTTTATTTAGAAATAGTCTTCTTTTCAACCCTGAATTTAAAAATGAAATGTATAGAAAAAGAAAAAATATTTTTTTTTATGGGGTCCCTCCGCCTCTCGCCACATCTCCTTATGTGGCGCCCCACTTTTTTTATCCAGATCTTCATTTTCTTTTCTTCATTTTTTTTTCTTTTTCTGTTTTTTTAATTTAATTTTCCTGTTTTAAATTTGATGATGACCATAAGCGAGACTTGTTATCCCATCATCTAGAATAAATCGTTTGTCGTCAAACGGGCTGAGTGCTAGCTTCTGTTGCTGTATAGTGTACAATTGATGGTGATCTTGCTGGATTCTTTTGTTTATTGTACAGAGTGTTTTCAGGTGATGTATGCATTCGGAATATTGTGAGTGTTTTATTTTCTTTCGAACGATAGATGTAGGTACTCCTCTGGCTCTTTTTTTCTCTCCATCTTCTGATAGGATGCTGTACATTTTCGCTTTAAGGCCAACAAATTCAAAAATAGTTTTTCCATTCATCTCATCCTTAAATTTACCTATTGTTTTCTTATTTTTTACTGAGTAGAGGGGGTGGTTCTTAGGATAATCGGAGAAGTCGAATTCGTCTTGATGTTCTTGCATATCTTGTAGTATATTATCTGTTTGGATGTGGTAGGTGAGTGAGTCAGTGTCAGTGAAAAGCAGTTGAGCACGATCTTGATAGTGTTTCTTAATTATGTTGTAATGGAATTTGTACATATGTAATTTTGCGAGATCTAGAATAGCGAACCCTACATAGATTGGACGATTCATAGTCAGAGTGGTTTTGACTCGTTCCACGGCTACCAGTCCCTCATTGAAAATCTTGAAGTTGTTAAATGCTGGAGATGCGACAAGTTTTTTTGACCTCTTCTCGTTGTTACACAACTCAATATTCCGTCTCAAGCGGAGATTCTCCATTGTTTTACCGAAAACTGAATTGTTCAACAATTTGAAGAAGTCTTTCTCGAAAGAACTGGTAGCTTGTTTCCTCTTATCAGTGTTGAATTCTATGTAGGGCTTTAGCCAAGGTGCTTGCCTAAATTTAATTATTCTGTGAATGTTAATGAGTTCGAGACCAAGTTGGAGATAGAGTTTCAAGTTTCTGTAGTGGACGATGTAGTGTTCTTTGTCTTTTAAATTCGGTGATAGCTTCGAACTTCCTTTGTAGGGTCTGTTGTTTAATAAAGATTTTGTGTAAGGAGATAACATGTCTTCAGTGATGTGAATGTTTTCCGGAGCAAGTGGGTATTCGTTGTGGAGTAGATGAAGTTCAGGGGGATAACGCAAGTCCACCTCCAGGACATAGCCGTAATCTGCATTATCTGGATGGGAAAGGATGCTGTTTATATCTGTTTCAGATGGTTGAATCCATTGAAACTCACCAACAGGTAAGTATTCGGACATAGCCCAGCCATATAAGTTGTTAGCGTCCCAGTACATGATATGACTTGTTTTATTATTTTTGTCGTAATTAGGGACGTTGGGATTGTTCGCTTTTGCATATCGTTTGGTGATAGCACTCACACCACCTCTTACACCCTTCTCAAAAAACAAGAGCATGTCAATGTCTGTGAGAAGTTCCAATTGTACCTGAGTCATTCTAAGACAAGCTTGCCATGCGAGTCCTGGAGATGTGAACATGTGTGTAGGATCAATTTTGTAATATTGTAGGCAAAGTTTTCTGAAGTTTTGGAAGATGTCAGCTAGAAGAAGGACGTCACATTTAACATATAAATCGTGATATTCACCGAGATTTTGAATGCTAAAAGTTTCCCAAACATTTTGAGCATGTTCATAATCTTCTATGGAAATGGGTTCATCTGTTAAATCGTTATGAAATGATGAAGGTGGAGGGAGTTGTGTTTCATCAAATTTTTGGAAGTCTGTAAAATAGGTGTATGGGTATATCCCTTTTCGAGTGAGGAGTGAGAGGTCTGTATCTTTAGGGAAATTAGCTTTAAGGAGGTGAAAGTCTGTTGGTTGCAGATTAGCTGTTAATTTTTCAAGAGATGTAGGTAAAAATTGGAATGAGTCGAGAAATCTAAGTTTTATGGGACAGTCTTGTTTTTTGATAGTAAATGATATATATTTTTCCATTGTATTTGCGATGACATCTATATTGTAACTTTTAAATTTTCCTAATTCCGTCATCAGATGGTGACCGTCGTAATGTTTTAGGTTGTGAAAAATAACTGGGATAACTTTAGGTTGTTTATATTGCAAATTACAGTTCATATGAGCAGCACCACGGTATGCACCTGTTATATGATCATGTTCTCGGCATCGCTTGTTGCCTAAGGGCTGATCGCAGATGCAGCACACGGTCGCTTCTCTAAAGGCTTTTTCTTGTTCTTTGGATGGTTTCAGAGGTTTGATGGTGTTTAATGTTTCAGCTAACTCATCTCTTTCTTGAAAAATATTCTTCAAAAAATCTGATACGGCATCTTCTCCCCGATACGTTTTCATCTTCTTATATGTTTTCCCATCTTGATCAATTATTATGTAGGCATAGCCGCAAGGGATATGTTTTTGTGTGGGGATAGTGTAAGAAGTGCTAGGATTAGGCTCTGTAGTGTGAATTGGGACGACAAGACTTTCAAAATCAGCTATGATGATGTAAGGTGTTAAGTGTTGGAAATGATATCCGTTAAATTTTAAAATATTTTTCTCTGGATCGGGCATCTTGATGTGTTGAGGAGCGTGTTCTGAGCAATATGGAAGGTGATTGTTTAGAAGTGTCTGGGTCTTAAAGCGGTGGAGACAACGATAACAAAAATAGACTTCTCCGTTATGTTTGGTGAGATGTGAAAAGAGTCTTGACATATTTTTTATGTATATATAGTGGGTGTTCTTATCTTCATCCCCAATTAACAATAAATTAATAGCTTCTTGATGAGTTCGATTTGAGATGTGAAGCATTCCGAATTCATCTTCTTCCTCGTCATACGAATATACATTAATTCTTAAATTGTTTTTTTCTTCAACATCTTTAATTTTATGGTAAGGGACAGGACAAGGAATATCATCAATGATTATTTCATGTTCGAAAGGTGTGTAGTTGGAAACACGTTCAGGGTGAATTTCAATTTTCTTTTTATGAGCTAGTAGGCTCCAAATAAGACATTTATTATCAGTAAAGTTTTGAATATTAATAAGAGCATGTTTTGGAACAAGTTTTTGAGGGGTTTCAATATAACTGCTTCCAGTTAGTGGCTTGTAATGAGCTATGTATAGGTCTGTATGCATGATTTTTTCTAGCACCCAGCCCGACCCAAGTTGAACAAATTCTTCAAAATGAGTTTTAATTTTTTCTAAATTTTCGATGATGTGGTTTCTGACTGTTTCTTCATTATGTTCCGGACAGGGATCAGACCTGAAATACCCTAACATTGATTCAACTTCATCATCTTCATTAAATCGAGTAAACTTGATGGTGTGGATAAGATGCCATTTAAGGGATTTCAATGTAATGAGAGAATTCAATATATGGTTTTGGATTTCATCTATAATTTGACTATTAAAAATGTCAATGTCATAAGCGTTTTCTTCTGTAGCAGGGATTGTAATTTTCTCAAATGTATTTAACGCTTTTTCAGTGGATCTTTTTTTTGTGTTAACAGATTTCGCTTTCTGTGGGGGGACTGTTTTTTTCGTTGTGTGGTGCGTACGTTGATGTTGACGTAGATTACTTTTCTTCCAAAAAGATTTAGAACATGTTTCACATTGATGAGAAGCAGGTGAATTAGTGTGCTGTTGTTGATGTCTTCTAAGATCAGATTTGCGCGTAAAATTAATTTGGCAGTCTTCGCAAGAAAACGATTTTTCATTGTTATGAATCTTCATGTGGCGGTTAAAATTATCTTTTCTAGTGAACGATTTTTCGCATTGTTCGCATTTAAAAAAATTTTCACTTTTGTGAGTCTTCATGTGACGGTTTAAATGACCTCGATGGTTAAAGGTTTTGTTGCAGATGGAACATTCCTGGAAAGAATAAAAGTGATTTTGAGTATTGAGTATTTTTAACATCATTATTTTTTTAAATTGATTGCATATGGAACAGTTCTGCAAGAAATAAAAGTGCTTTTGAATATTTAAATAGATAATATATTTTTTAAATTGATTTTTAGATTTTTTTTCTTTAATTTAGAAATAAAAGTGTTTTTGAATATTGATTTTTTTAATGTGATTATTTTTTAAATTCATTTTTAGTGTAATTTTTTAACTAACAATTTAGAATTTTTGTACTTGTTCCTAATACTTAAAATCTAATTTGAGAGGTCCTAAAAATTTCCTACCTAACAGAGAGAAATTCAGGTGAGTTAGGCTTAACGCGCTGAAGTGTCTCGAGAGTACTGTTGGGTCAGTCATACCTCGATGTAAACTTCGAAATAGAAAACAGTACTAGCAGAATAAACTTCTCCTAATACTATCCCCAGCTAATCTCACCAAAGAGAGATAGGTTTTGAAAAAAATACTTACATGAGATGAAGCTTGCACCACTTCACTGCGACTCTGGATAGTTCTATCTTCTTTACTAACTTCAGGGTGTTCCTCATCAGATGCCTCGTTGTCATGCCACCTGATGTGTCTTAAAAGATGACGTTTTTGTACAAAACGACATACACAAAGTGGGCAACTCTAAAAATAGATAAAAGAAAAAAACACATAAAAAACACTATTTTCACAAATTAAAAAGAAATTTTTTCAAACTCATTTTTCTATTTTAAAAAACTTACTAAATATTTATTATCATTTTTGATGAGATTTAATCCACTGGGTCCTGCAACACCTTCCGTATCTCCTAATTTCCTCTTCTTAGAAAGTGGGGTGGTAGAATCCTGAAAAGAGATAAAAAAAGAACAAAAAAAATTATTTCAACAAATTGTAACTAAAAGAAAATTTCAAATTAGTTTTCTATATAGATATTAAAGAAAAACTCTTACCGAAGAGTCCTCTACATTCACTCTTTTAGATGGGGTAGACGTTGAAGAAATCTCTTCTTCCATCTGAGAACAAATTTTCTTTAATTCCTCTGAAGAAATGCCGAAATCAAAAAATATATCATCCTATAAATAAATAAAAATAAATTAAGATATCTAATTATTTTCAATTTCATTTAAAAAAATGGTTACAGAGCTTTTTAAGAAAACGTAGAAAAAATATAAAATAAAGTTTACCTCTGATTGGGTGTGCAATTGAGATGACATTTTGCGTAATATAACCGTAGAACTCTTCACTCAACAGAAAAAAGAAGTAGGTCTTTATACTACCGAGACGAAAGCAGAATAAATTCTAGATATGTTTTGAATTCTTTCCGTAACACAAACCAAAATTCACCACATACCCGGATATATGAACTGGAGTGACGTAATAAGTGAATGACCTCTTTTTCATCACCCCACGGGACAGCTGATTTTGAAGCAGATGTTTGCGTGGGGGAAAAGAACATCTCTTACTTCTTTTTAAGTCAGTGGGGAGATTTTTTTTTCTTTTTGTGAAGGTGTGGTATTCGTGAATTGAAAGTTCTTTAAACACATTTTTTTATAAGAATTTTTTTTAATATAGCAGATTATATTTATCTTATTTTTTTTAAATAGAGGTTGATATTTAACTTTTGATTGATAATTATTATTAATTAAAATATTATTTTTACGAGGTTAAAAGTTGATTTGATAAGAATTTTTCAGTAGAGCAGATTATCACATATATAATATAATAATTAAATTTATATGTTGGTTTTTCGACTAATCTTTGATGAGCATAATTAATTAAGAAAAAGAGTAATTCTAGATTCAATATAAAAAGATAATTAAAAAATACTTTAATAATGAAATAAATATAAAATTTTAAAAATTGACTGTATTGTTTTTATTCAGGGAGAGTGGCGGTGTCATGGTGGGCGCAGGGGTACCGCAGGAGGGACCAGGAGGGCGGCGGTGGCACGGTGGTGGCGGTGGGGAGCGAGGAGGGCGGCGGTGGCACGGTGGTGGCGGCGGGGCGCGGAGGGCGGCGGGACGTGGAGGGATGCGGAGGGGCGCGGAGGGATGCGGAGGGACGCGGAGGGATGCGGAGGGACGGTCCCTCTGTCCCTCCGGCTGTCCTTAAACTCTCCTTTTCCTACTACTTACGTTTGAATATCGCAGCGGGTGGTTATGGTGGGACACAATTCTAAAAAAAAAATTTTTTTTTCCTTTTCCATTTTTCGACCAAAACCAACATCTTCCAAACAAAATGTTGGAAAAATGACTTGAACGAGAAGAAATTGGAACGCAAAAGTAATTTAAAAAAAAAAAAAAGTCTGCTCTTGTAATTGAGAAAATAAAAAACTTATCCGCGTGGAGGGGGGGCGCGTAATGGAGAAAGGGGGCAATTCGGATCCGAGCCATTCTTTGTCGTCCCACAGCGCGCGGTTTCTATTCCGAGATGACGTAGAATGGTAAAGATCGTAGGCTGAGATGACGAGGGCTGCCCCCTTTTATCCTCTTTTTTTTCCAGGATGCTTTTCGCATCAAAATTCTCTTTTTTTTTCCTTATTTTTTATTTCGCGCGTGTGTGTGGGGGAGGGGGGGAGGGAAAGAGTTGTAAGGAATGTATTATTGCAAGTAGGTACTTTGGGGTTTTTTTTCTCATTCTCCATTTTTTTCTCCACCTCCGTTTTTTTTGAGAAGGGCAGAAAGTTTCCAGATGAAGTGGTTTCCGAATCCTGGTTTTTCGGTCAGGTCTTCTCGTCTCGTCGCAACGATCCTGAGAGTAGCTTTACGTGTGGTAGCCTTGCGGCGGCCCGGCCCGGAACCCTGGTGTGGGAATTTTGTCGCGTCACGGGGGCGCGGCCGATCCCTGCAGCAGATGCGATGGGCTGACTTGGATCCGCATCGTAGACTCGGTTCCATGGAAGGCCTGAGCCTCTCACAGATCGGCGGAAAATATGCCGTGTGGTCTTGCGGTGAGACGAGAGGCGACATTCCTTTGAATAATAATAAAAAAAAATAAATCTATCAAGTGACAAAGGAAGTCGGATGCCTGATTGAAAAACTAACAACTCCATTGACTCCGAAGCGAAACGAAAGTCCTTGGGCTTAGTAGTGGATGGCGAAACGTCCAGGTGCACTGCTTCAGGAGTAAATGCTCGAGTTGACGCTAGAAACGGTAAAGCCTGACAGTCGGGCCTAAATCCATGTTACCCTAAGTTGTTTGACAGAATTGGGTGCCCCGTTTCTTTAGCAGAGTCACGTTGGACGGGGGCGGAAACCGTTGGACGGTGTCTCCAACTGGACCGAGTCTGATTTCGGTCGGCCGGAGTCTGACTTTAATGACGGAATGCGGACTGCCTGGATCAAAAAGATAATGGAGGAATGAAGGTGGAGACGAAAGAAAACCCCGAAAAAAAAATCAAAAAATTACTGAGTAGGGAGCGCGTGTGGGACGAGTCGAGGGGTCGCGCGCAGCAGGTGCCTCTCAAGGGAGGTTCGTAAGTCGTTTTGGCGACCTTTCGACATCGGACTGTGACGAGGGAAACGAATGAGTTTTTTACTCTCATCTGTTATAGACAGATGAGAGAAAGAGAAATAGGGGTAAAAAAATCATCATCATCATCATCATCATCTGGATATTTCATCCAGACGCACATGATTCATTTGTTTTTTAACGAGAGCAAACTTTTATTTTTTTCTTTTTTTTCTGGTCCAATAAAGTATATTTCAAAAAAAATATATTGTGTCTTGTGTCATTTCTTTTTCTTATTCCCAAATATAGGGCGCACAGAAAAAAAGAGTCGACTCTTCCACACACCCATTCCCCCCCCCCCCCTCAAAACAGGTAGACTGCACCCTCCGTCAACCTGTTTTGAAGAAAGGTTCGAAGGTTTTTTTTCCGTGGTTTTTTTTAACCTTCGAACTAAATGCGAGTTTGTTTTTGTTTATCATTGATCCTTTTTTCGGCAAAAAAAAGACCCCCCTTGCCACGGAGAGGGGGGAAGCATTTTTGGCACAAAAATATATTTTACATAAAAAAAAGAATTGTGGAGTTGCGATAGATTACAATATCGCAGCGGGTGGTAAATGGTGGGACACAATTGTAAAAAAAAAAATAATAATAATAATAATAATAATTTTGTTTCGGTAAAAAGACCCTTTCATCAAAACGAAGGGGCATTTTTGGCACAAAACATCTTTTTAAAAAAAGAATTGTGGCGTTGCGATACGTTTGAATATCGCAGCGGGTGGTTATGGTGGGACACAATTCTAAAAAAAAAAAAAAAAAAAAAAAATTTTTTCTTCCCTTCCTCTTTTTCGACCGAAACCAACTCTTAGCACTCTACCAAAAATGTAACGCATATATTTTTGAGTTTTAAGAAAAAAAGAAGTGTTAAAAAATGACTTGAAAGAAAAGAAATTGAAACACAAAGATACACTTTTTTTAAAAGTCTGCTAATATATATATATATATATATATATATATATATAATCCGGTTTAATCAGTTTTTATTTCTGAGAAAGAAATCCAAATCCTAAAAAAAAAAAAATTTTTTATTAGTATAAATATTGTATGATGTATATTTAAAGAATTTAGTTCTATAAATATATTTTATATTAATAGATCAGATCAGCGATCACGCTAGAAGACACAAAGAGACTTTTTAAAGCCATGTCCACTGGCACACTCTCTGTGTATGGGGAGTCGTAGCCCGCGGCATCACGAAAGGGCACCGTGTCGTTCACCTTCGCACTCAATCCTCTTTTTGGAGTAGGCGTCCCGTTGCGCAACAACAGAGGATTTCTAAAACACCCCATACAAGGGGATACACCTCAACGTTTTCGGTCAATTTGAAAAAAAGTTGTGTGAATCAGAAGGTGCACTTTCGAGATTTCATTCGATTAGGACTGAAAATAAGCAGAGAGTGTCTAAGGGACATAAGATTTAATTTTTTTTTTTTTTTTTTTTTTTTTTTTTTTTTTTGTACGTTATAAAGTTTTGATTATTTTTTTGCATGCACTTTGCAAATTTTTCTGGCGTCTGTAAATTTAAAAATCTATATAGGTCAATGACCTTTGACCTTTGACCTTCATTTTTTTTATCTGGGAGCTACTTGAAAAAAATTTTCTGAGAGCTGGTTGAAACAAATTTAAAACGATTACAATTGTATAACGAATATCATATATATATATATATATATATATATATATATATATATATATATATATATATATATATATATATATATATATATATATATATATATATATATATATCATATATATATATATATATATATATATATATATATATATATATATATATATAAATTACTGACTACTTCTCCTTTAAGGTAATTACCCTTAGGGTAATCCCTTGATGTTAATCTTCCTCTTGTTTACCTCTTTATTCTGACATGTTAATTAAAGTAAATTTTGACTCATAAATCTTTTTTATCTTCAGTAAAAATCTAAAACCCTAAGAAGATGAAATTATTTTTTGCATGCACTTTGCAATTTTTCTGACGTCTGTAAAATTAAAAATCTATATAGGTCATTGACCTTTGACCTTTGACCTTCATTTTTTTATCTGGGAGCTACTTGAAAAAAAATTTCTGAGAGCTGGTTGAAACAAATTTAAAACGATTACGATTGTATAACGAATATCATATATATATATATATATATATATATATATATAAAAATTACTGACTACTTCTCCTTTAAGGTAATTACCCTTAAGGTAATCCCTTGATGTTAATCTTCCTCTTGTTTACCTCTTTATTCTGACATGTTAATTAAAGTAAATTTTGACTCATAAATCTTTTTTATCTTCAGTAAAAATCTAAAACCCTAAAAAGATGAAATTATTTTTTGCATGCACTTTGCAATTTTTCTGACGTCTGTAAAATTAAAAATCTATATAGGTCATTGACCTTTGACCTTTGACCTTCATTTTTTATTTGGAAGCTACTTGAAAAATTTTTTCTGAGAGCTGGTTGTAACAAATTTAAAACGATTACGATTGTATAACGAATATTATATATATATATATATATATATATATATATATATATATATATATATATATATATATATATAAATTACTGACTACTTCTCCTTTAAGGTAATTACCCTTAAGGTAATCCCTTGATGTTAATCTTCCTCCTGTTTACCTCTTTATTTTTAGTTTTCTTTGGAGGTGGTGGAGAATAAAGGGTAATAGGTAATACTTTTTCCGGGTTTTTAGAATCATTAATTGTACTCCCCTGGTTAGAACCGACCGATTGTAAAACGCCATGGCTAGTGGATTGCGGCCCCTCCAGACATGGTCTTTTACAATTAGTCGTTTCAACATTAGATTGTTTCCTTTTTCCGTTGTCTCGCTCCATCTGTAATTGGTTTTGATGGGATCGATAATCAGTTGAAGATCTCGCTTTCTGCTTTACGAGGAGTTTTTTCATTCGACGTCTTTCTGCGGCTTCGGCTTTTTCTATATCTGATAATTTTCGTCTACCCATTTTTGTAATTGTTAGTTTCTACTTTATTAATGATGATTTCATACATTTCTATTTCCTATTGAAATAAAAATTATTCAAAAAGTATAGAAATTCGTTTAAAATGATAAAAAATATAAAGTGACGACATCACGGGGGTCTGCACGACCGAGAACAACAACCATCGCAGCCCGCGGCATCACGAAAGGGCACCGTGTCGTTCACCTTCGCACTCAATCCTCTTTTTGGAATAGGCGTCCCGTTGCGCAACAACAGAGGATTCCTAAAACACCCCATACAAGGGGATACACCTCAACATTTTCGGTCAATTTGAAAAAAAGTTGTGTGAATCAGAAGGTGCACTTTCGAGATTTCATTCGATTAGGACTGAAAATAAGCAGAGAGTTTCTAAAGGACATGAGATTCAAATATATATATGAATGTAAAAAAAAAAAAAAAAAACTTTTTTTTTTTTTTTTTTTTTAATCTGATTTTAAAATTTTAATCCGCAGTCACTTTTCGTTCGGAGATGGCGGAGACAACACTGGCTGCTGTCGATGAGCGTGCCCCAGTGCCCGATGCCGCTGGCCAGTGTTTGTCTCGAAGATTATGCTGCGTGTACTGCAGAGAGCGGAGAGGAGGGTCCGGAATTATACTGAGACGCTGCGGCCACGAATTCCATGCTGGATGCATCATATACAAAATTAAAGAAGATTTAAAAACACCCGAGCCTACGCTGAGGTGCTACGCCTGCTCCACTCCCCTCCATTGGCGCGAGTTGCGCGCTATATGTACGATACTATACCATCCGCACAGCTACGCGAGACCGAGAATGAGAAAAACTGATTTGATTTTAGAAAAAACTTTGACTAAGATCATTAGAAAACTGAAAAGAAACGATGAATCATAAAAAATTAGAGACTGATGTGATACAAACAAAAAAGTTTGTAATATTTACTTTGAAAATTTTTTAGAACATTGTTTCTTTGAACTTTGAAATTATTTCCGTCTTGTTTTAAAAAAAAACTCGCATCAGAATACCAAACTTTTTTTTTTTTTTTTTTTTTTTTTTTACAATATATATAGCGTCTCCTCTCGCAATCGCATTTCACACTTCTTTGGACAGTTGTGTGTTTTTTTTTAATAAATAACGTTTCTTTTCGCAATAACATCTCACACCTCTTACGGTTGTACTGTGTGGTGGGTCATCCCAGAATTTTGTAACGTATATTTCCTGATCATGGATATTCCGACTCCTAAAGGGACAGTGACGTTTGATATACATAAATTTGGTCAACAAGACTGGGAGAACAATGGCTATAAGAAATGTATTTGTTTAATAGAAAGTCGTCAAAAGGATGAGAAACGTATATTAAAAACATTCAAAATTAGTCAATATTCATATTTCGAAGAACCCTTTTCTTCATTAACAGAACAGCTGAGATCTATTGGTTATACTGTTGAACATCCTTTGAAGCATTATCGAACGCCCTTTGATGACACCTTTATATATAATTTTAAGACAGAGGATTTTTATGTACAGATTAAAGTATATTATGGGCCAGGGTTCTTTTTGCCTTAAGCCAAGCTATAAGAGGTCACACACACAAAAAAAAAAAAAAAAAAAAAAAAAAAATTGCAGTCAGTTTTTCGCTCGGCCATATGAAGTTATACCACATAAAGTTAACAGTTTGCATAATCGTCTCACACCTTTACAAAACATGACTAGTGTAGAAGTCTCCGATAGTGACAATTTGCAAAATTCTTTTTACCCTTTCTTGGGTAAAACATCAACCAATTACATATTACGTGGTCCACGGAAACAGAGATTGAATAATGTGCTATGCTGTTTTGAGTCTAATGCAATGACGATGGCCTATATTATACACGAGTTATTTCGAAGACCTGCCGTTGAATGGCATATTTATGATGCCATACCCACGATCCCAATAGATTACACGCAACTTGCTCAAAACGATACGTGTGTCTTGTGTAACATCAAATTTCGTCCTTTGGAGGCGGTTAAACTGTTACCCTGTCTTCATTATTACCACGATGCGTGCCTAGCGAGTTGGTGTAAAGAAAACGACGATTGTCCGTATCGGGAAAATGAAGACGGCGACGAAAGGAGCCATTGTAAACAAAAGGTTCACCTTCCCAAGGATCCAGAGTTTCTGTGGCGTAACGAAATGATTCTTCAATTAATGGACGTTTTATTTCAAAAACATGAATTTTTTAGAGAGTTTATATTGAATCGTATCAATGAAAGTGTTTCGACGAGTGTGGATAAAAACCTGGATGAATGTGCCATTTGTTTTGAACAGTTTCAAAAGGAGCCCAAACAACTTCCTTGCACTCACAAGTTTCATGAACTTTGTATCCAAACATGGTTCGAGAGAAAAAACACGTGCCCTTTGTGCAGATTTAAAATCGAAAAATTGTTATAAAAAATGTAAATCTATCACGCAGTCAATGTTTTGCTTAAAGGAATTGTGTCCTTATAGCGATATAAATAAATATGTATTTATAATTGTAAATAAATAAAACTTTTATGTTTTTAAAATATTTCGTGTGATTTTTTAAGGTAATTCTCCTTAAGATAATCCCTTAATGTTTTAATCTTTCTCTTCTTTACCTCTTTATTTCGACGTGTTAATTATTATAAATTTTGACTCAACTTTTTTTCTGGCGTCAGTAAAAAATATGTCTAAAGAGGTCATTGACCTTTGACTTTCACTTATTATTTGACAGTTACTTGAAAAAAAAAAAAAAAAAAAAAAAAAAAAAATTTTTTTTTTTTTTTTTAAGTCTATAAGTATTAGCCTGCGCATCAGACGTGTCTCATTCGACGCCTGCTCTTGTCACTCGTCGACATGGCCACGTTTTTCCGAGATTCCTTTCCTGATTCCGAGAACAATCCGACCTCGGTGAAAAATTTCACTCTCGAAAAACTTTCGAACGCGTCCTCGCCGGAGCCAGAAACGGAAGTTTCCCTTAAACTAGACCGGGATCTTTTACAGCCCGATGCTGCTGCTGCTGGTGATGATGATGACGATGATGATCGAGGAGACGACTCCCCGAAACGTGAACCCGAGGCGTCCCGAAATCTCCTAAACCCTGCGAAGCCCGTCGCGCCCCTCGGCGGCCGAGAGGATCCGCGGCGGAAACGGGCTCTCGAGACGCCGAAGAAGCGTTCGAAAACTTCTAAACGGAAACGAGAGTCTGAGAAACGTTTTAAAGCCCGAAAGTCGAGCCGCGGCGGTCGACGACAGTCTCGAGTGCAAGAGTCGAAGAAAAAGTTTAAAAAAACTCGGCGACAGTCTCCGATTCGAGAGTCGAAGAAAAAGTTAAAAAGATTTCGGCGACGGCGGCGCCCGGAGAAGTACCAATGGAGAATTGCCGTCTCTCACGAGCCCGACGTCAACTACTCCGAAATCTGTCGCATTTACGATTTCGATCGGATCCCTTTTATCAAGGATCGCGTTCCGCGAACGTCGTGTTCGTATTACACGGACGGATCCAAGCGGCAAGAGCACGCCGGGTGCGCCTTCACCGCCGTGTCCGACGACCGACGGACCGTCGTCGCGGAAAAACAAATCCGCATTTCCGACGGTCTGTGCGTAGTCACGGCCGAACTCCAGGCGGTCAAGGAGGCCGTGACGGACGCGCGCGAGAGGGGTGTCCGCGAACTGGACGTCTATACGGATTCCAGGGCGGCGATCGGATTCATCGAGAGATCCTGTCTTCGACGACATCGAGTGGCCGATCAGATCAGAGATTTCGTCGCGAAAAATAAAATTAAAGTCTTTATGCACTGGATCAAATCTCACGCCGGTCACGTCCTCGGCGATCGGGCAGACGCGTTGGCGAAAGCCGCCGCGACCAGGGACGAGGTGGACGTGACTGTGGAACCCTTTCCGTATCGAACAAAAACACGTCGTCGTCGCGACCCGATACGGGTTCGACGCAAAGAGGCGAAAAAAAAAGAACAAAACACGAAGAAAGAAGAGCGAAAAAAAACACGCCGCCGCCACGACCGAGGATCGGGTGGACGCAAAGAGGCGAAAAACGAACAAAAAACGAAGAAAAAGAAAGAACAGCGAAAAAACACGCCGCCGCCAAGACCGAGGATCGGGTGGACGCAAAGAGGCGAAAAAAGAACAAAACAAAAGACAAAAAATAAAAAAAAAATAAGAGCGAAAAAACACGCCGTCCCGACCGAGGATCGGGTAGAACAATGTAACTTGGTAACAATGTAAATAAATATATATTTATAGTTGTAAATAAATATAACTTTTATGTTTGAAAATGTTTCGTGTAATTTTTTTTGTACACTATAAAGTTTTGATTATTTTTTTGCATGCACTTTGCAAATTTTTCTGGCGTCTGTAAAATTAAAAATCTATATAGGTCATTGACCTTTGACCTTTGACCTTCATTTTTTATTTGGGAGCTACTTGAAAAAAATTTTCTGAGAGCTGGTTGAAACAAATTTAAAACGATTACGATTGTATAACGAATATTATATTATATTATATATATATATATATATATATATATATATATATATATATATATATATATATATATATATATATATATAATTACTGACTACTTCTCCTTTAAGGTAATTACCCTTAAGGTAATCCTTTGATGTTAATCTTCCTCTTGTTTACCTCTTTATTCTGACATGTTAAATAAAGTAAATTTTGACTCATAAATCTTTTTTATCTTCAGTAAAAATCTAAAACCCTAAGAAGATGAAATTATTTTTTGCATGCACTTTACAATTTTTCTGACGTCTGTAAAATTAAAAATCTATATAGGTCATTGACCTTTGACCTTTGACCTTCATTTTTTATTTGGGAGCTACTTGAAAAAAAAATTTCTGAGAGCTGGTTGTAACAAATTTAAAACAATTATGATTGTATAACGAATATTATTATTATTATTATTATTATTATTATTATTATTATTATTATTATTATTATATATATATATATATATATATATATATATATATATATATATATATATAAAAAAAAAATTACTGACTACTTCTCCTTTAAGGTAATTACCCTTAAGGTAATCACTTGATGTTAATCTTCCTCTTGTTTACCTCTTTATTCTGACATGTTAAATAAAGTAAATTTTGACTCATAAATCTTTTTTATCTTCAGTAAAAATCTAAAACCCTAAGAAGATGAAATTATTTTTTGCATGCACTTTGTAATTTTTCTGACGTCTGTAAAATTAAAAATCTATATAGGTCATTGACCTTTGACCTTCATTTTTTATTTGGGAGCTACTTGAAAAAAAAATTTCTGAGAGCTGGTTGTAACAAATTTAAAACAATTATGATTGTATAACGAATATTATTATTATTATTATTATTATATATATATATATATATATATATATATATATAAATTACTGACTACTTCTCCTTTAAGGTAATTACCCTTAAGGTAATCCCTTGATGTTAATCTTCCTCTTGTTTACCTCTTTATTCTGACATGTTAAATAAAGTAAATTTTGACTCATAAATCTTTTTTATCTTCAGTAAAAATCTAAAACCCTAAGAAGATGAAATTATTTTTTGCATGCACTTTGCAATTTTTCTGACGTCTGTAAAATTAAAAATCTATATAGGTCATTGACCTTTGAAAAAAAAAAAAAAAAATTTTTTTTTTTTTTTTTTTTTTACCATAATGTAACACAAATTCCTGAATACTATATAAGTTTCAAATTGTTATTTCATTAAAAAAAAAAAAAAAAAAAAAAAAAAAAATTTTTTTTTTTTTTTTTTTTTTAAATATATAAATGGAACTTCTTGATAAATCTAAAATGACTTTTCGCCGGGAGATTCGCAGAGTCAAGATCTACTAACGTGTCGGTTCCACTTTGAGAAAAATCGAGTGGCTAATCCCTCTTTTTTTATTTCGAGTCAATCTCTCGTCGCCACCATGTCGTTCGTGGTCGTCTACAATATTCCCGGAAAGTCTTCGATCCCTCATCATTATCTTACCGGGATTATCGGTTCAGATTGTTTCGTTTATTGGCTGTGTAAGGACGTCGCCGCCGTTTTGGGGTACAGCAGATCCTACGCGAGAAGACTGAGCGATAAGAAAGTACGCGATGTTACGGGGCCTTTGGATAACGTAGGTCCCGATTTCTTACGGAAACGGATAATTTCTCATTTCGATTTGAGTTTTTTGCTCAAAAAAGCGAGAAGGAGTACGGTGCGAGACTTTGAACAGAAAATAAACAGCCCAGGTACCCGAGTGGCAGTGAATCCCGGAGGAAACGTTACAAATTTAAAAGATCCTACTTATGTAGTGATAACCGAGACGAAAGAAAACCACCGCTCATTTTTCCTCTGGTTAGAGACGTTTAAAGTGACGGCGTTTGAAAATCTATACGGGATGCCAGTTTTAGACGATTCGTTCGTATCGTCGTTCATAGAGTACGCCGAACCACCTGAAACGATCCCCGAAAATTTTCCGCCGGCGATTTTTTATAAATGTAACGGACGCACAATCAAATATTTACCCGAACCGTAATTTTTTTTCTCTCGATATCCTCTACTAATGACAGTTTGAAGAGTCCAGCGCTGACTTAATTAATTGTGAGATATTTTTTTTTATAAGCTTGGAAGGAAAAAAAAAATAAAAACACACGAAAACCTTTTAAAATATTAAATAATATATTTATTTATTTATATATATCTATAAATGTTACATTCAAGTGTACATTGTTGCGAGGACACAATTGCTTTAGATTACAAAAACAAAAGTTGTAAGGTTACATTTGCGAGTTTTTTTTTTCGCCTCGTCACAAGTTTTTTTTATGGTAGATTGTCCTCCCCCCCCCCCCGCGTCGTCTGGAATCACCTCTTTGTCTCGACAGTTTGTCCAGAATAATTATAATAATGATATTTTTGAAAATTATAATTATTGTAACGATAATTTCGGGGATTGTGACGTCTCCATCTGCGAGTTGTTTCGCCTCGTCCGTGTCCGAGTCTCCGATGGTAACACCGCCATCTGGAATCGGGGTCTCTCGGTCTTCTGTGCCCGTTCCGGACGAACGCCGCCTCGTCGGGGATTTCTTCGGGAGGTGGCGAAAGGGAACCGTACGCGTCGATGAATTCTTTCCGCTCTTCCTCGCTCACGTCGACCACGAGCAGGTCTCGGGACGAGGATTCCTCGCTGCGAGTGTCGGGTTCGGATCGATCCTCCTCGACCGTAGTAGCAGCGGCGGCGGCGTCGGACTCGAATTCGGGATCTTTCGGAGACGTAGAAAGTCGTCGTCTGCATAAAACTTTGTCCCGAAAATCACATAAGATTGCCGGCCATACGAAAGGTTTCAGTAGACGCTGATGGGTCCATTTTTGGTAACACGGTCTTTCGAAAAACGAAAAATCCATCTCGGGTGAGTGCCGCGGAAAAATGGAAAGATTTGAACTGACTCCTACTTGTAATCACCTGAAAAAAAAAAAAAAAAAAAAAAAAAATTTTTTTTTTTTTTTTTTTTTTTTAGGTGTTTATAGATGATCGCTCCGAAACTTCAGTCGTTTTGGCACGGAAACGTGTAATAAGAAGTTATACGAAAAAAGATATCCTCAGGATGCATTTTTTTCTTGAAAATATATTTTCTTATCTAATACGTGATCGTTATGAATTCGATGCGATAAATACATTAAATCAAAAAGAGATAGTTGCCTTTGAAGAAATAAAAAAAATTTTGGAAGCTTTTAAAGATGAATATATTGAGCAAATAAGAAGCCTGTGTACAGAAATACAGGAAGTGGATGAAAATACTATTAATTCTATGTTATTACCTATTGCCGATGAATTGTTTTCCGATGGTATAGCTTGGAGCCGATTAATAGCTTTTTCTGTTTTCATCGGAGAATTGACTGTCATGTGTATGGAAAATAATTCACCTAAATCAATTGTTGATGTAATGTATGATTGTTTTTCAAGATTAATAATCGAAAAATGTGAACCGTGGATAGAAGACCACGGTGGTTGGGAGAAATGCGCAAGATCGTTTGATGTAAAGAAATGAAATATTACTAAAAAAAAAAAAAAAAAAAAAAAAAAAAAAAAAAAAATTTTTTTTTTTTTCATCAGTATAAATAGCAGTTTTTGATCAATTTAAAGTCACATTTCGCTTGGAGATTGCCATCTACATCCCATCCTCTTTTGCCTATGCGATTTTTATGGAGATTTCAACTTTTAATACAATAGAAATTCCTCAAAATGCTTTACCCGATCTTAAATGTAGGCTGTGTAAAAAATCTGTAAAGCTTACTTTTTTGTTTATGATGAAATGTGGGCATTTTTATCATCATACTTGTGTTTATAAAATTGGACGTTTAACGAGATGCAAGACGTGTAGGGATATTTCACATATGGACGAAATGAGACTTGCAGAAACCGAGCAGTGGATCAAAAACAGAATTCGAGAAGAACAAATGTAAAAAAAAAAAATTTTTATACATACAAAAAGTTTAAAGCATATTAACATTGTCGTTTAATTTTCGAATTGCGCGTCGTTCTCCAAGCTTTACTCCAACGCGTGTTGCCGTTCCTGATACAACGAATTACGGGAAAAGACTGGTGGAAGTATGCGAGAAAGCTTTTCCTATGGATATGATATGTAACATTTGTAGCACAGTCATACATCCAACAGAGATGTTTTTATTCGCATGCGGACATTATTATCACGGATACTGTGCAAAGATGATTGTAAGGCACACCATTCAGCACATTGAATGTAAAAGATGCACCAAAAATTGCAGCGATGAAGATTTTAGGAGACTACAAAGTTTACCATCAAAAAAGCCAGAAGGTTATGATATATATTTTATCAGTGTGATAAATACGCCCATAGCTCCAAACACCCATAACGCGTAACGTTAAAAAACTATAGAGGTCATTGACCTTTGACCTTTTTCGTTTCCGAGAGCAAATTGTAAAAAAGATGTAGAAAATACATTTTGTTTAAAAAAAAAAAAAAAAATTTTTTTTTTTTTTTTTTTTTTTTTTTACAGATTATTATTGTATAAATAGGAGCCATCGATCAGCAAACTCCCATTCCCTCTTCGCCATGGAAGAAGCGTCCAATGCTCCCGTTGCTCCTGCTCCCGCTGCTGCTGCTGCTGTTGCTGCTGCTCTTGAGACGCCAGCTCGAAAAAAAATACGCCTTGCCGTCTGCGAACCCATTCTTCGCCTGGCCGAAAGACTTGCGGCCGAGAAGAGACTTCGCCGCGACCACCTGCCGCCGCCGCCGCCGCCGACTACGACTACGACACCTCCTCCTCCTCCTCCTCCCGGAACGACCCGCGTGGAACGCCCGAAATCTACCTATCGACACGACAAGGTAACTGCCGTGATAGCCGTTCGCGACAACGCTTTCGCCTTAGACAACGGAGTCCGCTGCGTCTTCGTTCGAGAAGCTTCGACGTCCGCCTTCCTGGCCAAAGAGTTGGACGAAATGCGAGTGGGAACGCTGCACTGTTTCGACAAACACACTTACGGCGCCGTCCAGAAAAGCCTGGCGAAATTTCCGTCGCCTCGCCTCCGCGTGTATCGGCTGAAACCCTTTCCCGTGAAACCCTGCTTGTACTGCAAAAGAAGATCGTGTCCCCTGTGGAAAGCGAACGCGGGAATTTCGCGTCTGCACGGCATCCCTTTCGATCCGATGGAGCACGGGTCCGCGAAAACGACGGGACTCGAAGGGGAGGAGGAAGAGGAGGAGGAGGAGGAGGAGAAGAAAAAGAAGAAGAAGAAGAAGACGCGCGTTTACCGACACAAAAAGATTTCGGCAGTTCTAGCCATAGGAGGTAACGGATTCACTCTCACCAACGGCGTCACGAGCACTTCTTTCGAAAAATCTTTCAACAACTCGATTCTTTTCCGGGAAATTTCGGAAATGAATGTCAGAGTTCTCAACTGCATGGACGAACAGAGTTTTAAAATAAGCTGCGACCTTCGAAAATCGTACGCCAGAGAGTTGAAGAAACTCCAAGTCGTCTTGTTGGACGCCGTCGAAGTGAAAGACTGCCAGTCGTGCAAATCGAAAAACTGCCACAAATGGAAGGCTTCGGTGGGCATCGCCTCTAGGTACAAGTTGAGGCATGATCCCATCAAACATTGAATTTCGAATCCTTGTTTACAAAGTGACCGTTGCAAAAAAAATTAAATATTCTATCAAACATTAAATTTCGAATTCTTATTTTACAAAGTGACCGTTGAAAAAGAAAATGTATAGTCCAAAAAAAAAAAAAAATTTTTTTTTTTTTTTTTTTTTAATATAAAAGGTAGTGACATTGTTTCACCAGATCAGTCGGTGTGCAGTAGCACTTTTAAACGAGGATGGCGACGGCACTTCCACAGTTATTAGACTTGCCCGTGGACATTTTGTTCCTGATTTTGAGAGACTACGTTCCACTCAAAGATAAATTGCACACGCTTTATAAAATGCCTGAATTTCGATCGTTTCTAGAACATCGTGCATCTTATCTGAGTTCTCCTGGTCCATTTTCGATGGACTATATTGAACTTTTGCGCTTATACAGACCCGGCTATTATGCTCATCGGATTGTTTTGGGTTGGTGGACCTATCTGCGATTCGATGACGCCACGTTACAATTCACAGAGTATCGCTTTGACCTCAACTACTGTTTCTTCCGACCCAACAGCCGTGTTGAGTTTTCTCGTCAATCCATTTCGACCATGAAAAAAGAAAGAGATTTTTTGCTTCGTTTCCAATCTTTCGAAGAGAAAGAGTCAAAATATTTGCTCTATTATCTGGAAGTGTATGGATACATTACGGTACTCTATACACCTCCTTTGTGTAAAATAGCCTTTCACGTTTGTCCTTTGAACGGGTATCGCGAAATTTCGATCGACAAACCCATCCGTGTGAAACATTTTTTTGTAGACCGCTTTTGGGAAGTGACGTTGACTCGAGAGAAAAAAATAACCATTAAATGTGTGGACCATGTCGAGTGCCGTTGCAAAAAATTATTTTATGAACTGGACCCTATAACCTTTGAATTTTCAAAAGATTTCACGTATCTGACGACGGATAGAGGGGGGATAATTACTGTGCAAACATGTTCCAATTACAGACTGGCGGACGAAAACCACGTTGAAGGATTTACTGTATACCACAATTATGAAGAAAAGAAAGGAAGATTAATCGTAGAAGAAGACAAACACGACCCACAGTTGAAAAAACTTCTAATGGATAAAGACACAATCTGTAAGTTTGAAAACTTTATGTAAATATTTTGAGTAAAAAAAGTTTTGGATAGTATATATATTGAACGCGAGGCTTCGAGATTTGGCCTCTTTTTTTAAATCGTTTAAATCTGAAATTTTACGTTCACACCAGAAATTCTGCATGGTTTTTTGTTTTTCTTTACTTAATGATAGACGTTTCGTAATTAACTAAAGTAAAAAATTTTTCTTTCAGGATTTCTGATCTGAATTCGAAGTTTTAAATTGAAAGTAGAGGCCAAACTGACAACCCAGTACGAGCGTCAGCATTTCAAACCTTTCTGGAAGCCCAGCTCGATGGAATCGTGTATATTTTGTGCTCAAAGTGTCAGGCGACGATCGAGATTGAAAAATTGTAGGCATAAAGCGCACGGAAAATGTTTAAAAAAATATTTGGAAACTAATGATGACATGCGGTGTCCTAAATGTGGCGAAAATTTGAAATCGGCTGATTTGTGGTACGTTCTGTATCATTACGAAACAAGTTTCACCCCTGAACGTTATCGTGAATTACATAGACGCATGCGAGTCATGTCCTTCAGAGATGCAAGCGAGTTGAGCGGCGCCGAATTATCAGATTGATCAAAGGGGGAAAAAAAAGTTGACATCGACCAAAGTAACCAACCATCCCACTCGTTCTTTTGCTTTAGTCGAGAGGCGGGGTGAAACAACAAGACTCCAACCGTTTCGATTTGCATCTAAAAACTTGTTCTTTCATTCGTGGCTAAACTTTCAAGGACAGTACGTGACTGGCATCTCTTTTTTTTTTTGAAGCTGGGAACTCTGAACCGAGTCGTATATAAACGATCGAAAAAAATTCTTTTCATTCTCATTGCTGTTGCTACCGTCGCTACTACTACTACTACTACTACTACTCCTCCTCCCGAGAGAGACAGAGAGAACATGGCATTCTTTAGAATCGAAATCAAATTGAATGAAAGGATCGAAACCGTCATGGGCGTGTTGGGAGACCACGACGGACAAGTTTATTATTCCGTGGACGACGTGGTCCGGTTCGTTCCCGCGTCCATGCGGCGCACCACTTGGCTGCCGTGTCAACGTCTGGAAGAAATTGTGATCGAACCACCGTTTCCCAAAACCATGATGATGATGGGACATCGAGACGTCCTGGATGCGCTCCGGTTTCTCCCGTGGTCGCATTCCAAGCGGTTCGTGCGAACCCTCGAATACGGCTGGGTGACAGACCTGCCGTACGATTACAACTTGAAACTTTTCATCATCAAGCAATGCGAAACGGGAGATGGGATACAATATCATCAGTGGATTGAGGATTTTAAAAAAAACTATGGACCTGTGCTGCTGCGACAAAACTGACAAAACACCCTAATCTTTCTCAAACCGAAAAAAAAATCGGTGTTGAAAGAGTAAAAAAAATGGGGGGTCGAAGAAAAAGTCTGGATTCCAGACTTTTTCTTCGACCCCCCATTTTTTTTACGACAGACGACATACCAATATTGGTGAAATGTTATGTTAAAAAAAATTGTTTTTGTAAACTGTTTAGAAACAAAAAAAAAATAAAAAAAAATTGAATTACAAATCTCATGTCTTTATTTCACACACACATACACAAACTTACACTGTGTACAAGTGGTTTAAAAAAAATGAATTATATTTTTTACATCGAAATTTTTTTAACATGGAAAAAATCATCTTTTATTTTTGCAATGTTTTATTATAAGAGTCCGCAAGTACTTTGACGGAGATGAACTATTTAAAAAAAAATGATTGAGCGATAAGTAAAAAAAAAATTGTATATACGCATGCTAATGTTTTTTTTTTTACAAATAATAAAGTATGACATCGCCTCCCAATATTAGAAACCAATAAGTTGCAAAAAAATGGGCCAAAGATTTGGGGGGGGATTTTTTTTTCACCCCCCCAAAAATCTTTGGCCCATTTTTTTGCAACTTTTTTTTCATAATTATGTAAAAAAAAAGTTAATTCTCATCATCGATTGTTCTGTTTTCCGCCTCTTCTTGGGCGCATTTTTCTTTAAAGTTTTGTATCCAAGTGTCGAACGGTATACCTTCTTTCTCGTCAAAAGTTTGTTGGAGCACAGGAGGACTGTTCCCGTCGTTCTGGATTTCTTTCACGTACCCGAATCTCAGGGCATAATACACCGATCCTTCTCGCTCCGATTTCAACAAATCGAGCAGGGCCGAATGTTCAATCACCCAAGTGTCCGATCTCAATTTGCACGCGTTCGTGACGTCTTTCATCTGGCAGGTGGCCATCGAGACTCGCCATCCGTAACTCTGTCCTGTGGCCAGGGCGATATCCGAAGTGCAAAAGTACACTTTGCCGTCGTTTCCCACTACTCCTAAAATGTCGAAAAAGTACCAACGTTTCGAAATATGGAGTCGAAACAACATGTTGACTACCAAACGAAAAAACAAAAAGAACAGAACCGTGAAGTATAAAGTATTACTCTTACGAATGAGTGTGCGTGCGCGGAGAGAGAGAGGGAAGCTCCACCTCCTGTTTTTTTTTCTTGTCGCACCACGTGGGGAAGGGAGATTAACTTTTGTATCTCTATTTTTTTTAAAGTCTCGAAAACCAATATTGGTAAGCAAATTGATACAAAAAAAATGGGCTGAAAGGGAAAAATATCCCTTTCAGCCCATTTTTTTTGTACTTCAACACTGAATATTCAGCATAAGAAGTTTTTTTTTTTTTTTTTTTTTCAGTCCTTGGGTAAAAATTCTTGAGCAGAGCTTCCGTGCAGTACAATCAATTTTTTAGGTGGAAAACCGGAAAGCCAAATCATGAGGCCTTCTTCCGAAGTGTTGTCGTTTACGAGACGAAATCTTTTTTTCGGTGGCAACGCATTTAAAGGTTCGGGACGTTTGGTTGGTGGTGGTGGTGGTGGTGGTGGTGGTGCAGCAGCAGCATCATCGTCGTCCTCCTCTTGCTCCCCTTCTGTGAAATTGTAAGTCGGATCGGCCGGAGTGTAGGGTTCGAAAGCCGAATTTGCACTGACTTTCAAATGAACGCAAGTCGACAAGTTAGAAAACTGACTGCTGCCGCCGCGAGGATCGGGTACCGGACTGGGAGGTGGTGGGTACGGAGGAGACGTGGGTGTATATTCGCTCGATCGGCTCTCTGTAGCGAAAGTATCCATGGAAACGGGTTCGATAGCCACAGCGGCAGATTTAGCGTGTGCAATCACCGAATCTGGATTCGCAGCAGTAACGGGATTGGGATTCACAACGGGAGAAATCCTTATAGGGGGCTATACGTGGTAGGTAGGGGTTTCTTTCGAATAACCGGGTTCCTCCTGGTCTTTGTCGTCTTCCTCATTGAGATGTCGAGCGACTTCGGCGGCGGCTTCTTCGGAGGCGGCACCTTCTTCCTCGGCATTCAGAGCCTTACTGTAGGCGCTGATCCATTGGTAAAATTCGACTGCATCCCAATCGCTTCGAAAGCAGTGTTGGGCGATTGGAAACTGAAAAGTTTTTTTCACCCGAACGTAAAACTCTTTGCCGCTCAGGTTTTTGAAGGCGACTTGCGCTCGTTTCGATTTGCAACGTTCGAACACGTAGAGCGCGTGGTTGTGGGTGAAGAGCTGCAATTTCAAAAGAGATTTTTCCAAACCCCGAGTCCAGTACTCGCTGGTGACGTCTTTCACTTTGGTGGTCGAATGATTGCGAGCAAAGTGATAGGGAGATCGATAATTCAAGTATCTAGCCACAGAAACGGCTCCCCAGTACAAGTTTCCCTTATTGCCGATCACTCCCCACAATTTAGCACTCGTTTTGTCGAAACTCACTTGAAACAGCATCTTTTTTTGGAAAGGAGGGCTCTCGATTAGTTCGCACGCGAATGAAGAAAAAACCTCGACGAGCGAGTTGTTTTATAGTCTATGATTTCTCTCTCGGTAAACGATGGGTGGTGGTGGAAGATGCACACGCACGCGGGTGAGTAGAAAAAAAAATAATGAGAGAATCAAAGTCGAAAACAGCGCGCACATGTTACTAAAGAAAAAAAAAATTCCGCATCAGTAGCGATTGGAGAAGTAGGAGGGAAAAAGAAGAAGAAAACCCGTTTGCTAGGCAAAGAGGAAGAGGTGTGTTTCTCGCTCGCATACCCAAAAGATGAATAAATTATTCACATCATCTCTAAAGAAAGTAAAAAAGGGAGGGGGGGGAAGAACAAGATGAAACAACTATTATGTATTTTGTTTTTCAATGTTAGGTATCAATCGATTACTATTTTTTTTTAAAGTCGCGATTCCAACATGAGTCTGATTGCAATTTTTTTGTAAATAAAAAAAAACAATAGGTTAAAAGTAAAAAAAAACAAAGAATTGCGCTTATATATAGAGTTTTGAATCATAGACCTTTTTATTTTACACTTAATTTTTTTTTATGGAAAAAAAGTTTCCAACGTTGGTCACGAGTTGTTTGCAAAAAAAATGGGCTAAAAGAGCCGTGCTTTTTTTTGTTTGCTATGCAAGCACGACTCTTTTAGCCCACTCTTTTGCCTCTTCAAACAGAGTTATTTTTAATTATTAGGAGAAAAAAAGATGCCAACGTTGGTCATGAGTTGTTTGCAAAAAAATGGGCTAAAAGAGTCGTGCTTTGTTTTTACACGCACGACTCTTTTAGCCCATTTTTTTACCTCCTGAGGAGAAGTTTTTTTTTTTTTTTTTTTTTTTTTTTTTTTTTTCAGTTTATATATGTACTTTTATGACTCGCGGTATTATTTCATTACTTTCGAGACAGTAAAATTTTTTGGTGGTACCTTTCCACGTTAGCAATAATATTGTGGGATATCCTTCTGTATTATATCTCAATATTTTAGCATAATCCATGGGAGTAGTCTTTGCGACCGGAGTCGTCGACATGACACTGTTTTGCGGCTGCGGCTGTTGTTGCTGCTGCGATTGTGGCTCTGGTTGTTGTTGTTGTTGTTGTTGTTGCGGTTCGACCACTGCTACTTGTAACGACTGAGGTTGTTGTTGCCGCAAGAGGATTTCTTCTTCCGTCGTGCGATCGACGTGCGTCTTGTACAACTTGTCGACCGCTTTTTTTTTGAAAAAAGTAAACCACACGAAAAACAGGTCGAGCGTCAACATGTCCGTAATGGTCATTTCGTTCACGATCATCAGTTGGGTGAGATTCTGGAAATCCGCGGGATCGTGCTCGGCCAGCACTCGGACGTACGTTTCCGGCGAATCCAGTTTTCGAGCAAATTCCTGGACCGCTTCGACGGGACTCGCCAGCAAGAGTTTGGTCGCGGATTCGTGACTCGTGACGTGTTTTCTCGACGCGTTTTGTGACAGGAAAGATGGCAACAACGCGTCCTTCAGAGTCGCGGCCACGTGTCTTACGCGCACGCTGCTGTAGTCGCGATGAAAAATTCCCAGGATGCGGTTGAGGTCGGACGTGAACCAGTAGAGGGACTCGTCGAATCCCACGAACCCGGTCAAGACGTAATGTTGGTAAGGATTCGGTTTGTACTGGATGCAGAAAGCCATGATGATTGTCGTCGTTGTGTGCGCGCGTTTGGCGAGAGAGCGAGAGAGAGAGAGAGAGAGAGAGAGTAAAACACGCGCCCAGGTTACTTGTCCACATATACGAAACGAGTTTATATTTTTGTGTTTGTGTGTGTGAAGAGGCGGGACTATGATGAGCGAGCGCAGCGAACCGGAGGACGACGGGAGAGGGAGGGAGTAAACAAAAAAAAAGAGCGAATGCGAGAAGAAACCACTTTGAGAAGAAGAAGGGAGGGTAAAAAAGTTAAGGATGGGGAATATCCGTAAGTGCGTGTCTCTGCCACCGCGCCGCCGCATCCTCCCCTCAACGAGTAACGAAACAAAAATAATAATAACAGGATGGATGGATGGATGGATGGAAAAAGAGATGCGCGATAACTGGTCTTTTTTTTTTCTTTATTGGGAGAAATGATGGCTCAGTGTATAGGTTGAGAAAATGATTATTTTTTTTTCAGCAAAAAAAAACCGATGTTGTTTCGAATATTTCTGTTCAGGAAGAGTTAAAAAAGAAAAATGGGTCGAAGGCAAATTTCCTTCGACCCATATTTTTTTTTGCGTTTGAGATGTTACCAACGTTGGAGGAGGAGGGGAGAGAGAGAATATACCAAAAATATTACTTTAACAATTTATACTCTATAACTTTGAATATATATTTTTTTTTCGCAAAACGTGAAAATGTAAAATTCTGCAGTGGGTCCGGCGCTCAACTTATTTTGCTGTCGACTGTAATACATAGCAATTTTATGAACTATAATTTCATCTTTTTTCAAGCTGGACTTACAAAAATAATAGGTAGAGAAGTTTAGTTTAAAGGTAGCAACTGTAACATAATAAAGTAATTTACATAATTTTAAATAACTTTCAAAGAAATCTGCGTTTTTTTTTTCTTTTCAAACTAATTTTTGTGCAAAAAGGTAGCAAAAAAATAAAAGCATATTAACAAAAGTAACACTATATTTTTATCATTGAAAAATGTTTATTATAATACTCACTTGCTATACGAAAATATAAAAAAAACTTTTCAATAATAAAATATTTATAAAAAAAAAAAAAAAAAAAAAAAAAAAACACTTACATGAAATACGTTTGACTAATACTTAATGATCTGCAATGAAAATCATTCTAATAAAGGCATTTTTTAGGTAAATTAAAATATAAAATATATACAAAACTCCATGATAAACTACTTTCTTCCGTACAACAGCTGTTATCAAAATACCTCAGTTAAACTAACAGTTTTTTAGGTCTATGTCTTTAAAAGTCCTTGAGCATAGCCTCAAACCCAGAATGAGAGTTCTGTAGCTCGATTGGTCCTGCTGATTGTCATTTTCATTTTTCTCCATTTCATTGTTGATGTGGCATCAGCCAATCATCTATTATCAGTTTCGATTTCGGCAGTAGCTGTTTTCTGCTCCAATCAACATCTGTCAAAATGAGTAATCGTGTGAATAGTGAAACTTTAACAGATATAAATAATGAAATTGAATCTGTTTATGAGTATTGCTTAGCTGCAGGTCTTACCCATGAAGAAATTATTCAGAAAGCCAGTCCACTTTTGCGACCCTTAAAAAAAGAAGAATGGAAAAAGCGCTTTATGACACTCATGAAAATAGCCATATGCTGTGTTGCTTTGTCCTACACTTTAACATCTGATAATGTAACAAGATCTGTAATGACCAATGGTCGACTTCTTATGTTCAAAGTAAAAATCTATGCATATGGTTTTCAGTTTTTTACTTATAATTTGCTGGTGGAAGTTAATTGATTTATATTTATATCATAAAAAATTGCATGTTTTTGCTTTGATAGTGTTATAAAACTTTAGAAAATCATGAATATAACAAACCATAAAAATAAAATTAATTTGTTCTTCTTTATTTTGGTAATTTATCATTTCCAAATGTTTTATAGTTTTGCAAAAACAATTTACATTTGTGCAGAACTATTTATATACTAAGGACATATTTGCAAAAAATAATTTATTTTTAAGGTTTTAGGAACATCGTCCATTATTGGGATCCTTAATTAATAAATTTCCAGCGATGGACATTCCATGTAGTCAATGCATAGGTATAATTTTAGTAGAACACAAAATCTTTTTATTTAACTAAAAAATTAAATAATCAAATTTATTTTTTAAATTTTACTTGCGAAAATTTAGTAAGAACAATATTTTTAAATAGCTACTTTTAATTCCATTGAGTTGATAAAAATTTGAAAATTAAATTAGATTTTTTTTTTTTTTTTTTTTTTTTTTTACATGTAGGGTCATCTAGGGTATTTCTTGTTGATGGTCAACAACTTTCCGGGTTAATTCTTGGTCACAGTACTTTTTAGTATTTGTAAATGTCCTTAGCCGAGAAAAAAAACATAGAATTTTTATTTATTTATTTATTTATTTTTAGCCTAAAGAAAGAATATTGTCTATAGCATCATTATAAATCTATAGAAGAGACAACATTTAAACCTAATCATTTTATAGATAAAGATGAAATGTGCAGCTGATTTTATTTATCAGTTCCAAAAGCAATCATCAGCTGTCATGATCAGCTGTTATTTATTTATTTATTTTTAGCCTAAAGAAAGAATATTGTCTATAGCATCATTATAAATCTATAGAAGAGACAACATTTAAACCTAATCATTTTATAGATAAAGATGAAATGTGTAGCTGATTTTATTTATCAGTTCCAAAAGCAATCATCAGCTGTCATGATCAGCTGTTATTTATTTATTTATTTATTAAGAAAGAATATTGTCTATAGCATCATTATAAATCTATCGAAGAGACAACATTTAAACCTAATCATTTTATAGATAAAGATGAAATGTGTAGCTGATTTTATTTATCAGTTCCAAAAGCAATCATCAGCTGTCATGACAACAGTGGATGATGCTATGGTAGTGCAAAAATGCCCAGTTCAAACAGAAAAGCATGGTAAACAAATTACAGAAAAATGTAGCTTGTTCATGATAATATCATCCAATCATCCATAATCTGGTAGCATTTTTAAAACAAGGTGCATTACTATGTTTTTAAAACCTGAAGAAGGTTGGCAGGCATAGCTCGCAGAGGGCACAGCCCCCTAGTAATTCTATAATTATGTATTGTTCCCTCTAGGTCAATTTTTATGATTGCAGCAAGTCACCAAAAAAAATCAATTTTATCAATCATTTGTTGAAAAAGACCAATTTCATCAAATGATTCCGGAAAAAATGTCAATTTTATAGAAGGAGCATGGAAAAAAACACAAATTTTGTCAAAGGTTCAAGAAAAAACAGAAAATTTTTTTAAAGGATTGCAAAAAAAACACTCCATTCGTCAAAGGGTCATTTTAGAGAAGATTTTGAGTGAAAAAAAAAATGAAATTCACAGCATTTTCTGTTAGATTTCAGCAGAGTGTGGAGGGGGAAATCCATTTTAGACACACTATTTTTTCCATGGCCCTTTGACAAAATTTGCAGATTTTTTGAGATCTGTTGAGGAAATTTTCAGATTTTTCATAATTTTTTGATGAAATTTTCAGATTTTTAACAATTTTTTGACAAAATTTGCAGATTTTTCATGATTATTTTTGACAAAATTTGCAGTTTTTTAGCAATTTTTTGATGTAATTATCAGTTTTTTCATGATTGTTTGCATTTTTTCTACAATTCTTTAAAGATTATTGCATTTTTCCTGTGATCCCTGGATGAAATTTGCATTTTTTTCTCGATTTTTTTGATGAAATTTGTGTTTTTTTTCACTATTCTTTCATGAAATTTGTGTTTTTTTCCACAATCTTCTAACGAAATTTGCATTCTCTTTCATAATTTTCTGACAAAATTTGCAATTTTTTCAGCAATCGTCTGACAAAATGAGAGTTTTTTCCGCGATCCTCTGACAAAATTCGCAATTTTTCTGTGAGCAATTTACAAACTTCATTTTTTTTTTTTTTTTTGTGACCATTTGTAAAAAATCACTTTTTTTTTTATCACAAAATTTTGGAATGATAAGTTCTTTTTTTTTAATTTTTGGAACCAAATATATTAAATTTTTGGAAAATTCAGAACAGAATCATCCTCTGTCATTTAATGAATACGAATGTCTTTTCAAAATTGCTGAAAAAAGTAAATTTCATCAGAGTATTGCAAAATAAATATGTAAATTTCCTGAAAAAGTCTAAAAAATACTGAATTTTGTTAAAGAATCATAGATTAAGTGCAAATTTAATCAAAGAGCTGCTAAAAAATGTGAATCTCGTCAAAGAATTGTGAAAAAGACGTGAATTTTGTCAAAAAGTTGAGAAATAAATGCAAAGTTAGTCAAAAAGCCACTAACAAAAATGCAAATTTCGTCAAAAAAAATTGAATTTTGTCAGAGGGTTGCAAAAAATGTAGCCATCTCTTTAAAAAACAGCACACATACAAACATATATGTTTATTACTATATGTATAGTTTCAATCAGAAATAATATTAAAGTAACTTTTGTAAAATTGGGTTTAACCCAAACCTAACGTGTAGGAATCTACACTCAATCTAAAGTCGAGCCAAATCAAAAACAGAGTTTACTAACCTGTAACCTAAATAATTAGGCTGGGAAGGACTTTACCATCTGTAAAGACTAAACTGTATAAAAACTTGACTTTTTTTTTTTAATACATTTTGCATAGTATGTTAAAAAAAAAAAAAAAAAAAAAAAAAAAGAAAAGAAAAGCCCTTTTTGCATTTTGCATATAATTATTCTGAATTGCTGATAAAAATGGCTTCAATGGTATTTTGCCATGTCTGTATTCTTCTAATTCTTTAAATAACACATAAAATAATCTTGAGTTTTGAAGATTTTTTTCTAACTCCTGAACAGCTAAACTCCCAAAAACAAAATAAGTTAAATTTAAAGGAAGGCTTTTAATCGAGATTAAAAATAAATAAATAAAAGAAATCACCAAACCTCCTTTTTTATTAAAATTTTTTTTAACTTTTGTAATTTCATTTTATCTGTTTTTAAATGTTTTAATTTTTTTACTAGATTCTTCCATTATGGGATTGGACTGGTTTATATTCTGAAAGCTGCTTAGTGGATAATCCTCTTTATTTAGAAGAACAAGTACTTCTAACAGACTGTCAGGTTTGTATTATGTTTTATTTAGTACTGTGTTCCCTGGACTGTTCACATCCTTTTAACAAAAAGTACTTCATGGTCTTATAATAGACTAATATAGCAACACATTGTTGGAGTAAGTCTTCTCTTTTAAAGAAACCTGAATGTAAAAAAAAAAATAATTAATTTATTTTGGAACACTAGGGGGTTCTGCCCCTATGAGCTATCCTCACCAACCCCTGTTCAGACACCCCAGATTCTAAAAGCACGCTAGTTTCATTGTCTTTAAGAAGATTGAATCATAATTTCAAAGATAAGTGGTATCTCCCTGTAAACAGGTTTCAATTAATTTTTCTTTGATTGGAGATTTTTAACACCAAATCATCTACTTTTAAGAAATACAATGTCTGTTTTCGTCTTTAAAAAAAAGTTAAAAATTTTAAAATAAGCTAATGTAAAATGAATTAAGTGAACAGAATTAAGTTAAGGGTTAAAATAATTTTTCTGCAGTGCTAATTGATGTCCTGTAAATGTGTAATTTTCTTATCTTTTTTTTGATAACATTTTGTATGTCCATCCTAGATGAAATAAAATTGGAAATGTCATAGCATCTGCATGTTATGAGATTTGATTGATTATAGTGGTCTTGTCATCTTTTTGTCTTGAATAAATTTTAACTCCTTAACTGGTTAATTCTTTTCCATTCAATAAATTGAAAGTAGCGGACTCACACCACTATTACTTAAATAAGATATTCGTAAAATTTAGTCTAAACATTTCCACCTTTCAATAGTATGAAAATTTTCTTAAAAGTAATAGTAGTGTCGAAAAGTTTTAAGTGATAAAACAAGCAAATTCATTTTGCCCGAATGCCGTTTGGGCAAACCAGTTAAGGGGTTAAGATCCACACATGGATACAATTATCTTTTGATTCAATAATGAAAGCAACTTCTGAAGTTGTTGATTTGTTATATCTTTGCTTGTCATAAATTTTTTAAGTTATAAAATTTAAAACATATTCTTGTCCATCAATTCTAGTTAATTTAGGCAACATTCTATTATTTTTAACATATGAATTTATATGTCTAAGAAGTTCACAAAAATATATTGTTACAGATTTTGTAAATAGTTAGTATTTGTACTCAAAAATAATGTAAATAATTCTATTAAGTTTTATTAATAAGCTATTAGTTATTGTTGCATCAAAATGTCTCAATTTGGTGATTTTCTACAAGCAAACAAACCTATTAGTTTTCATTAGATGTCTATGAGAACTTGGTGAAATATTAGAGGTATTGCCAAGTTGCTGTCACTTTTGACGAATAATTTTGGTCACAAAATATTGGGATATATTGCCAAGTTGGTCACAAGCTTGGCGATATTTAGCGACAGAACCCATCCGTGCTTTCTGCAGCATCTATGTAGATTTTCATTGGTCCATCAGTTGCCTATGCAGATTATCATTGGTCTTTTTCCAAATTGTTGGTAATTTTTATACATAAGGATTAAAAACATATCTATATACAATTGAACTTCCATTTAACAAAGTTTTCTACTTAACAAAATTTTCTGCTGAAGTTTGAGTTTGAACACTAGTAACATGCAAATTAATTTCCATATTATGAAAAACATACTCTATGTAATGAAGTTTATTCCACTTTCATGTGTGTACAACTTTTGAATGTAGAGATTACTGTTGCGATGAATGTATGAATTTTGTTTCAGCAGATTTCATTTAAATGAAAGTATTTATTTAATCATTTGTATTAAAAAAAAGAAATACTAAAAGTTTTTTGATAAAGTAAGGAAAGTTTCATGAGAATGTTACAGATGTATTGTTCTGATATAGTGGTACCTTAATTATCCGAACTAATTGGGATTGTTAATATCTTGGATATCGGAAATCTTGGTTAATAAAAATTGTGTATAAAAACTCGCCATGATGGTGAATTTAACAACAATTAGAATAACAAATAAAAGAATGTTTTTAAAATGATAAACATATATAAAGTTATGTTCCACGGCTCAACAAATCAAAAAAGGAAATCAACTACTATAAATTTTTTAAAGCAAATGGAAAATTTTGTAACTATACTATGTTAAACATTCAAAGACATATTTTCTGAAATAAAACAAATTATATATTATTTAAAATTTTACTACATTCATTCATTAAATTTATATTACCTTTTTAAAGTCTGTTTGTTATCTTTCATTAAAAAAATCCAGATTTTCTATCAGTGGCTGCTCAATCACACCAATTTTTTAGGAACTAAAAGTCTGCCGGCGTAACATTGCTTCTTTGTTCTGAATATTTTTGAATAGTCATTAGTGTTCGAACACCTTCAGTATGAGTTGCAGTCCTAGAAAAGTCTGCCAGTCAAATGTGGGGGGATGTAATTGTCTGATAACACATTGCACCTAGTGTTCAATAAGGCCCCATGGCCACTGAAAACAAAACTTTCTTATTGTTGACTACTCAAGTGCAATGTTTTTTTTAATAAGAGTGCTTTAATAGACAAAAGAACCTGTAGCATGGACAGTGAACTAAAAAGTGTAGCCTTTTTCAAGGCTCATTAACCAAAAAAAAAAAAAAAAATATTTTGTTAACAGAAACCTCAGTTAATAAAAGTTCGGTTGTACTTATAAAACTGTGAAAATTTTCATGAACAGTGTATTTTTTTAGAAGCGACCTGTACAAAATAATATAGAATTTTTTAAAGATAGGGATTTTGAATACTAAGGGGAAATAAAGAGGAAAAGTATCCTACTCTTTTGTTTTTATTTCCTCTCTTCATTATATGTTTTTTTAGATATTAATCTAAATAAATTTTTCTTATATATACGTTGTATAAAAAAAGTTACTGCTTAAATTAAAATACATTTTTCTTATATTTACTTTTTACATGTATTTTCTATTTTGTGCATGTGTATCATGTTATACAAATTTTATGAATTAGAATTGATTTCTATTTAATGAATTTTTGGTATTATTTTGTTATCCCTTCGATCAAAAAACTACTGCCATATTAAAAAATTAAATGCCAATAATAATGAAAAAAAATGTCATTTTCACATAACATTAAATTCATATCACATGTTTGTTATGCCATCAAGTAATTTTTAATATGAAGTTTGATTTGTATTCTTATTAATGTTTTATTAATTATTTGTTTTTTCATTATTTAAAATAAAAAATCAAGTCAATTTGTTTAATTTGATGAATAGTTTGGCAATTTGTATAATTTGGCAAAATCAGTCTATTGCATAACCAAATAGTATTGAATTTTCTTCATGATGAAGTTTTTCAGTGTAATGATGAGACTTCATTAAATGAAATTTCGCTATATTACTAGTCTCATTGGAATCAGTTTTTATTAAACCTTATCAGATGCTAGTTTTTTTTACATGACTCACCACTACATTGTAATTGTATTTAGTGACAGGGCTGCCACAGACAGCTGTCTTTATTCAATTAGCACCACTATATTTTAAAAATAAATATTGTAATACTCAAAATAGAAATGAAAATGGTGCTTTAAAAAAAAATAGTGCCAATCAAATAAAATTTGGGTAAAAGTTGCCAAAATGAGCGGTCTGAAATGAGTCAGTCTTGTGACGTCACTTGTATCATATGACCAATACAAGAAAAAACTGATGTCACTGCATATTAACCATAAAGTATGACTAAGTAAAGTGTGTTAAGTTTGTAAAAGAATTGTAATAAAAAAGTTAATGTTTACTTATTTTTTAATAATTTTTTTATTAAAATATTTTATTATATTTAATAGGCATGTGAAGATGTTCAACAAATTGACTATTTAAATGGAACCTCTCCTGATGAAGTTAACCAGTTATATATACAACGAAACATACCTGTGATTATTAAAGATGCTATGGTCGGTTGGCCTGTTATGAAAGACTCTTTCACTATATTAAACCTTACTGAAGTAAGCTAAATTTTTATTGATATTTGTTTGCATGTAATCATTCTATTTCTTATAGACCAAGAGGAGGCAGCCTAAGTATAATCACCTCATCAAGTTGATATCTAAAATTCCAGAATTTGTTAATGTAATCAGTCTGCCAAGTCATATCTTGTTGAATAACACATGAAAATCTGATTTTAGGATTTACTTGTAGGTTTACCATTGTGTTGTTACCTTTGTCCTGCATCATAATGTAACTTGGGGAATTGTAAGCAGAAAAACAAAATGTAAACCTATAAGTCATCTGCAAAAATCAGGTGTTTAGATGTTTTCCAACGAGATATGATTTTGCAGACCAATTGCATTTTAATATGCAAATCAAATTTTAACTAATTCTGGAATTCTAGCCATGAAGTAGATTAGATGATAATTTCCTTATCTTCATTATGATATTTCCACTTATTAAATTAATACATATATGTGTGAGATAAGGAGCCACTGAAAACTTCGTATCATAGTTACATTTTGTTAAAAGAAGATGGTTTCTCTGTTCTACTGCACTGGAGTCATGGCTGAATCAAAGAAAAAATACCTTGAAAACTTCAAATTAGTTTATTTTTGCAGCCATATCATCAGCGAAATGCCCTAATCTCCCGGCTAAATGACTTCAATTGAAACTAGTAAACATTCTATTCTAAAGAGCACCTATCCATCATAGCTTTCTGACAACTTGCTCAAAATGGACAACCACCTTCATCACCGAACTTCCTGGTTAAAGTAAAAAAGTAGTTTTTAGAACATTCAATAATCTCAAACTCCAATACCTGCATGTAAACATAAATTAGCATCTGGCGTCGAGTATAAAGCAGTGGAATTGAATTCCCACAAACGATATTTTTATTAAAAAGATTATTATTTAACTTATTTAGTAATTGAGTGTACTTAAAATTTGAAAGTATTCCACAGATGACAATTTCATTAAAAAGGGGGAAGAAATTAATTTATTGATATGTAATGAATATAAAACGTGAGAAAAAAAATAAAATAAAAAGAATGATGTTTTGAATACCGTATATACTCGTGTACAAGTCGACCCCTTAACTTATATTGTTAAAAATAAGAAAAAATTCAAAACCCGCGTATAAGTCGACCCCCTCCAAAAGGAGGGACAGATTGACTTTCCCCCGAAAAAGACAGATTCCTCAGACTCGTTCCGAAATGGAACGACTCCGAAAAGGACTGATTCCTGGGACTCGTTTCGAAATGAACGACTCTGAAAAGTAGCAGTTCCTCAGACTCGTCCAAAATGAAACGACTCTGAAAAGAGCCAATTCCTCGAAACTGTTCCAAAAAAGATCAACTCCTCTGAATCTTTTTGAAATTAAACGACTCCGAAAAGAATGAATCCTCAGACTCGTTCCGAAATGAAACAACTCCGAAAAGGAACGATTCTCCGGAATCGTTCCAAAATGTATCATCCGAAAAATTATGCTTAATGTCATAAATCGGAATCGGATAATGATGAAGAAAAATCGTATTCATTCTGAGTTTTTTTTTTTTTTTTTGGACTTGTCCTTTTTTCTCAAATTTGTTCCATTTTCTCAGATTTGTTCCTTTTTTTATTGGTCTCATTCCTTTTTTCTAGAATATGGTCCATTTTTTGGAACAATTTCGAATGAATTGTTCCTTTCGGTAAACGATTCCTTAAAATGGACGATTTTGCCCATCTCTATTTTTTAGTATTGGAAATGTGTTCTTGACATAAATCACACACTGTTTTTTGTTCTTTGCAACAGGGTAGAGTAGATTTTTTTTTTTTTAAATAAATTAAAAATTATCATAAATTCAGAATTGTCGAGGTTGGAAGGGTTCTGGATTTTTGGATTTTGTACTCTACTAACAATAACTGCAGCACTGATTCGATAGCAAACTATTTTCCGATATTTTATTTATAGATTTTTTTTAGGTCTCACGTATAAGTCGAGCTCCCTACTTTGAAGTTCTTTTTTTATCTAAAATTTCTCGACTTATACGCGAGTATATACGGTAAGTGTGCTTTTTCAGAATAATTTAATAAGACTTTTAAAGGGATAACTTTGAACCAGGATAAAAATTCATTTTTTATTACTTTTATTATTCTTTATTTTTTGATAGTCATACAATAATTTAGGATCCTTTCTTTTCTTTTATGCCCCTAGTTGCAACAATAAATAAAATAAGAGTGTGGCATATGAAAATAGAGAAAATATGGATCAAAGTTACCTTGAATGATTGTATTTAAGTTGTGTTATAATGTTAGACCTTCCTATTTTTCAAGAACTAAGGAGCATTGTATAAAATCCACTGAACTTCAGTAGGGATCTCTACCCTACAACATACATTAAAATAGTCAAAATCTGTAATTAATGAGGTTGGCCCTGTCCATGTACGTCTCTCACAATGTGAATTTTTGGGACCATGTGTATGCGCGGCAATGAAACAGTGTCAATTTAGCAACTACCACATAATGTCATCAAGTTGTTCACCTCATTGCTAATAGAATACTCTGGCGATTCCATCTTGCGCAAGCAGTAAAATTAATTTATCCCTGGCTTTTTACTTGCCACTATATATCTTGCGTGTTGTCCCTGTTTTTACTGATTGATCTTTGCTCAGAAATCTTTGATCAGGAAAAATCTTTGAAACTTTATTATCATCATCCAGGCTGTATTATAAGGGTTAAATGAGTAAAGGTAATTAATACAGCACTATCTTTTAAAAGTAAGACTGTTTGTACTCTTTTTAAGGTTGTTCTTAAAAAAATTCCCTGTTCAATGATTAAAGACTGGCACATTTATGTACTCCTTTTTATACTAAAAATTTCCAGCATTAGTATTGATATGATACGTAACTGAATGATATTTTTTAATAAATATGCATCTTGAATTATCAGTTGCTATCTGTTGAGACCTTCCATAGATCAACCTGTTCTGAAAATTGGTTTAAATTGTCAAATTCGATGTCATTTTCCATTTCTTTGTCTTAATAAAAATGATATATTCTTTTTTTATTTTTGTTGTTTCTTAATTCTTTGTTTATATTTGTGCATTTAATGGAAAAATAAATGTCTATGAATGAAAATAATTAATCTGGATTTGAAAATAACCTTAAAGTAATGCATAATGCTAAAACTTATATTAATAATGTTAAAAGTTAGTTAGTTTTTAAATAAGTAGCTAGGGACCATTCAAGTATTACGTAAGCACTAAAGGGGAGGGGGGAGTCCAGGGTCTGCTTATTTTTTCTGACAAGGGGGAGGGGGGAGTCACGACAATTCTTACTTAAGCATCAAACATCGAAGCAACTACAGTTCAAATTCAACAAGCAAACAAAGTATGATGGGGAAAGAGCGTTCTACAGTCTGTTCGAAATTCGCCGTTTATTTTCGATTTTATCCTTTGCTTATCCATCGGCAGTTGCGTGACCCGCATCACCCACTCGCCCTTTGTCTTCATTGTTGTCTGTTAAGTTGTGTGCTAAGTCAAGTACATTGATAGACTATAAAAACACAGGAACCGGTGTGGCTGGGTTCTGTTGCCAGGGTAACTGGTCAGTTGACTTTATTTTAGGTAAGTCCGTTATTTTCTTTTCTCCCGTTCAATCGGTCATGGAATTCCAGGAATTTTTGCAGAATTTCTGGAAATTTTTGTCTTTCTGCTTCTATTGTCGACTTCCTTCTCTGCAGGTTTTGGAACTTTAGAAAGCAGAAAACCTACTCGGGGTTTTTCTTGTCTCAGATACATAGCACACATATCTATTGTTTTAGTTCAGTTGCATAGTGAATTTACATAGTGAATTTTTAGTGAAAGAGTTTTGCTTTTAGTTGCATAGTGAATTTAGTCGGATTTAATTACGGATACTAAGATTGACAAAGAACAAGGACCGGAAACCTGCAATACCCCAGGTCACTGTTCCACTGAAAACTTTATAATAGACAATGTTGAAACATGGGTTCAAGGATCCTGGACATCAGATTAAAATATGAACACCAAATTGAACTCTAACATTTATATGATTCATGTCAAAAATTTTAGTTATGTTGCCGAAGTAAATATTGCCCTTCTTGTATATCTTGTTTTATTATTCAATGTGATAAATAACAATATGTTTAAACCATTTTGTATTCTGTGGTTTGTTTAATGCAATAAACAACAATATATTAAAACCATTTTATATATTTTGATATCAGAATCCCTATATGCCTATATAAATTTGTAGGATCAATAATGTAATTGATTGGTAACTTTTTATAAGTCAAGAAGTATTGATGTATAAACTGTCATAAAATCTAACGTAAGCAAAGGGGGGGGGGTCTAGCATTTGCTTATATTTTCTTACAAGGGGGTGGAGGGGGTACAAAATGACTAAAAATATGCTTACGTAATACTTGAACGGTCCCCTATATAAATATTTGAGTCTTCTTAAATATCAGGCTCACTGTGATGTGTTGGAGGATCAATTTCCACATTTATTTTCTATTTTAAAATTAATGAAATAAATTACATGCATAAAGATTTTTGCCATGTACTTAAAAAACGTCTTGTTAAAGATTTTAGGTTAAAGTTTGTTAACATCTTGTTAAAGATCTTGGTTAAACAACTTGTTAAAGTTTATATATTAGAGTTGTTTACAATTGATATTATCAAAGTTTACCAAAAGCTTTTGTTTTTAGTAACTTTTATTTTAATATTAATTTATTTTGAAAAATGCAGGGTTATCGATTTATGAAGGAAGATATCTGCTTATTTCAAACCAACCTCCGAGTTCAAGACCATAATAAGCTTTTTGATAAGCTATTGAAAGAAGATTTGCAAAAGTGGTATGCACATTGGTAAGAATAGTTCTTTTTTACATTTTAAACTACATGGTAGGGAAAAAATTACTCATATCAACATTGAAATATGTATTAATCCATTTAATTTCTTATGATGCATTCAAATGTTAATTGTTTTTGTATAAATCATATTTAATTTATGACTAATTCATATTTGATTGATTTTAATGGATTATAAAAGTAAATGATTTAATTTATTCTTCTTTTAATAATTCCAAGTGAATATAATTTATCAGATTTATTTTAGAACATTAAAATAATTATATAAATCTCTACTTTTGAATTAAAAAACCATCTTAACATGTTGAGTGCCATGCCAGTCACCAGTGACTAACACTAAACTATCCATTTAGGCTGCTTCAGTCTCCGGTAACTGGCATTATTGGGATTGCATACTGAAAATCTTAATTTCTGGTCCAAATGGAAAGACTTAATAGACTTGGCACTCAAAATGTTAATAAAAAAATAATAACATACTAAAATGTATAAAGGTAAACAGATTTCATTATATTTACATTTGAAAAAGGAGCTTTTAAAAATAACTAGCTCATTTAAATAAGCATCAATAAACTCACTGCATTTGTTTTAGGAATGTTATATAAATAATTCTGATTGCAAGACAAGTTTTTTTTTATTATTTTTATATGCAGATAATATGTGTTTGGTAGTATGTGATATTTTTTAGAAAAGTACGCTCCTACACTAAGTGCAATTTCTTGCATAATCCCTCCTCTTTTCCTCTTCTAATATGAATACATCATAGTCCTGGATCTTTGATTTTGTAGTGATTGAAAGTTGACTTTATCAGCAGTAATCAACTAGTAATCAGCATTTTAGTTCAATAGCTACTTGTTGCTATTACTCATTCTTAGCTTACTAATCTTTTGTTACAGTTAGAAGAATTATAAAGATGTTTGGATGTTCTTAACTGCTCCGCTCAACAAACGCAAAACATTTTGACATATTTACAAATTCATTTTTCAACAGAAAGTTATAAAATTGGAATGCCTGACTATGGAAGCAATTTTGAATCAAACTTAGTTTTCCATTTTATGATAATTAAATAACCTACCTATCCAGTTCTATGCTATTTCGATCACATGATCACCCGTTTTTCTCCTGCTTTTTCTGCTTTCATCGGGGAAATGTGCTTAAAAACATCAACTTTGAAGGCTTGTTATGAAAGATCTATCGTGTTTAAATTAAAACAGAAAATTGAGTGCAAATAGACAGTTTCTGAATAACAATACCTGCTATTTTCATTCATTTCTGAACAAAAATAAATTAAAGCATATGTCACAAAGTTGCTCTTTTTGATTTAAGAACACACTGTTCTCAACTGCTCTGCTCAATAAGTCCAAAATGTTTTTGCATATTTACAAACACATCTTTTAATGGAAAGATGTAAAATTAGAAAGCCTGACTATGGAAGCAATTTAGAATTGGACTGTGTTTTCCATTTTGTGATCAATAAATTTTTTATTGAGTTATAAACTATTTTGATCATTTGACAAACGCATTTTTCATCCGGGTTTGAGTAGTTATTCTTCTCTTGTGCAAAAATTCAGTTCAAAACACCAACTTTGACACTATTTTCTGAAAGATCTGTACCGGTTTAAAAAAAAACAGGAAAATGAGTGTGATTTGATAGTTTCTGAACACTTACACCTACTAGTTTCATGCATTTCTGAATAAAAGTAAATTAAAACTTATGAAATAAAGTTGCACTTTTTAATGTACAATTTTTTTTTTTTTTTTTTTTTTTTTTTTTTTGAAAACTATGAATAAATTTTATGTTTATTATTTTTCTTTCACTTAATTGTTCTTAAACTGTTTCAGGGAAAATTGTCGTAAAACTTCTCAAAAGTTTTTAAGAAAATTTTATTCGCAGCCTTATTTTATACCCAGTGTAGTGCAAATGACTGAATCTAATTGGATATTCATGTCATCTGGTTATTTTGGAAAGAAATTCAAAAATGTATGTATACTTAATTTTTAGAGTTTATTTTTCTGGTTAATTTTTGTACTGTAAATTGAATGCTGCAGATTTTAATATGCTTTGTTAATGATGAAAAAAAATTCTAGAATTTATTTAAAAAAAAAAAAATCATTTTTTAAACCTTTAAAAATACACTTTATGTAATTTCAGTTTTAAATAACTTAGAAATAAATGTTAAAAGTTATGTTTAAATTTTAAAATAGGCTGTTTACTTAATTATTTTTGCACATTTTATTCATTCACCTTTTATTTTCTTTATACAGGCATTTGATATATATTATTCTAATATTTTAAAGCAGAAAGAAACCTTGAGATAAGTATTTGAAGAGGGGAAAAAATACTGAATTAAATTTAAAATTGTTATAATTTAGAAATGTAATTTCAATATAAAGATAAAACTTGTCTATTTGTCATTTATTAAGTTAATAAAAAAAGTTAATTGGGTATATAAAAAAAATCAATTTTGTTATAAAATATTTTTAATTTTAATTAAGTTATTGTCATTTTATGTAATTTTTCATTAAAAGGACTAGATTTGAGTAAATTATGGCAGACAAGTTGAAAAAAACCATATAAGAAGTAATCTGAGAAATTGATAAAGTAACTAATATTTTTTACTAGGTGCTAAAATGTGTGAAAGGATATGTAAATGAGTATTTAAAATTAAAATTCCCAGTTTCTTTTTTCTAGTTTTTAATTCTAGTACTTAAAAATAATTTGTCCATGATAAGTTATGCTTTCACTGTGATATTTATTACTTCTAGTCTCAAATTCAAATTAATTTTTGGATTGAAATTTCTGAGTTAATTGAAAGTCTTACTTATTTGTCATTTATGATACAATAAGACTGGCATCAAGCCTTGTAGTCATCATAGGCTCAAATATCTCAACTGAAGTTAAATTCCCCTTCCCTCTTCATAACCCAAGTTGGTCCTGTTTTCCTACAAGAAAAATGTCTTAAGTAAATTAATATAATTTGCTTGCTTCAGAAAAGAACATGCTTTTTTTGATAAATGAATTGCAAAACTATTTTGTGTCACTCTTTGTACTTTTTTGGTAAAAGGTTTCTCTAATAACACTGGTCAGCATAAAAATCATCCCTGGGAAAATAATAATTTTCTTTACAAATTTAAAAACATTAAAGTCAAATATGACAATGAAAATGTTCCATCACATACCAATTTTTTTCTTGGGAGGGGGGGGGGGGGGGCAGGGGCTCAAGTGGTTTCATCTCAGGGGACTTGGTAAACTATATACTTTTAGATTCACCACAACAACAGCACCTCATTTATCCATGATACTTTCAAAACGAGGATAGCTTATAGGCACTATATTGGAAAATGGCCGCCATTGTTGAGTTAGGGGGTCCTGTGATTTCACGTCAGCGGACTAGGTAAACCGTATATTTTTGGATTCATCACAATATAAACATGCCATTTATCCATGATATATTCAAAACCAAGATAGCTTATGGGCGCCATATTCGAAAATGGCAGCCATTGTTGAGGTAGGGACTCTTGTAGTTTCATATCAGTGGACTTGTTAAACTATACATTTTTGGATTCACCACAACATCAGAATCACGTTTGTTCATGATATTTTCAAAATGGAAGTAGCTTATGGGTGCCATATCTGAAAATGGCCATCATCATTGAGCCAAGTTGTTAAACCAGACATTTTTGGATTCACCACAACATCAGAATGACGTTTATCCATGGTTATTTTCATAAACAGAATAACTAATGGATGCCATATTGGAAAATGTCCGACGGTAAACAGGATAATCGAATGGATTTTCTTGGTTTTGCATGCTATTAAATTAATAGGACGATTTAAGAAACAATAAGTAAAGACACACAGAGGTCAAAAGTTACAACGAAGTTCAAGCAAAGACCCATCGCACTTAAAAGATATTTTTGATATCAGAGCAGCATTTCTTCATATGATTCGTAAAGGAACCATAATCAATTCTTCGGAATTATCTGTTTTGCATCCAGATCAGTCTTTGAGCAAGATACAGAAAGACGAACGTGATATCCCATATTTAATAAAAGATGATTATCAATGAATAGATAAATTTAGACGTGGTAATCGAGTCAACTGGAACAAGTATAAATCTAGAAATTTTCGAAGACATAGGCAAAGCTCATGAGATGCTTGAAGAAGTTTATCAAACTTTCAAGAGAGAATATCTGTCTGAAGACTCAAAGCCAAAAGGGTTTTTCAATCTTCCTAAAATAAAGAAGCTACAAGACATTTTCTGACTTGAAGAAGAAAGAGAGTGTAAAGTTTAATAAACCAGAGTTTGTTTCCAAGATAAAAAGGCATCTATTTGCTCAGATGACGATGATTGCAGAGCGAAGCAATTTTGATATGAGAAGTGTCTTATCCTACAATCTAGAGCTTCTTCCATGATCTTTAGTATAACTTAATAATTTAATGCAAAAAACTGAAAAATCAAACTGATAGATGTTATGAGAAAATTGCGACTGCTGAAAGAATGCAAATGATGGTGTTAATATAAATGGCGGAATGTACTTTGTTCAATGCTACCGCAGGAGCTACAATCATTTGGACAACTAGCAAAGAATCTATTTTCTAAAATAATAGAAGATTATACATCCTCTCAAAGAACAGATGTTGTATTTGATACATACAGCCAATAAAAAGAAATGAGCAAAATATATGAACTACTATAGTAATGTTATACAAGTTATAAACTCCTGAACAAACAGTATGAAAATGAAAGTAGTTTTTGTCACATGAAGAGAACAATAAAGAACTTATATATTTCATTTCTTAAGAATAGGAAAATGAACATTATCTGAAATAGTTGAATACATGTTGATACAGTTGATGTACGTTATCTGTGGAGAAAATACTATAAATTCATGAACTAACTAGATGGCGAATCCACTAAATTGCCTGCTTCCAAGAAGAGGTGATACGCGACATTTATTTTGCACATATCATACATTAGCGTCTGAATTTAGAATTATTATTATTTCTTGTGTCAGTTATCACACTGTTTTTTTTTTTTTTTTTTTTTTAGAAACAGATATGAAAAACTAGATGGGTTAATATTTGTAAAATTTGGATCCAAAGACAAGGTAAAGCAAAGTACTATAACTTGAGTGGGATGCATGGACTTCTAGGTAAAGAGGCATGTAATACATTACTTGGAATGCATTCATTATGTCGAGTGCAATGCAGTAAGTGCTTTTACGTCCCACTCGTGTGCCTTTGCTGACCAAGCGTCATCGCCAACTGCGCCTGCGCTGTGCCCAGGAACATCGCGGTTGGTCCATGGATCTGTGGGAGAGAATTGCCTGGTCAGATGAATCACGGTTTGTGATTCATCATACCGACGGCCGTGTCAGGATATGCCATCTTCTAGGCAAACTGTTGCTCCCTCAATGGTACTGTAGGTCATACACAGGCCGGTGGTGGCAGTATTATGCTTTGGGGCACATTCTCTTGGGCGTCTCTGGGACCCGTGGTTGTGGTAGAGCAGACCATGAGTGCTACAGGTTATCTGAACATCATTGCAGACCAGATGCACCCTTACATGGCCTATGTTTTTCCAGCCGGAAATAGAATGTTCCAACAGGACAACACCCCGTGTCACACAGCCAAAATTGTATTGGAGTGGTTCCAGAAACATGATGTTGAATTCCAGTTAATGTCCTGGCCACCTAACTCACCGGGTCTCAATCCGATTTAACACATTTGGGATTTCATGGGACGGCAGTTCAGAGTTCATAGACCACCAATTCGCAATACATCAGATTTGCGTGACTATTGCTTAAACATCTGGTACAATCTGTCTCCGGCCATCTACCAAGGACTTGTGGCATCCATGCCAAGGCGGTTTGAAGCTGTGTTGCGCGCTAAAGGCAGGACAACTCGTTATTGACAGGTGGTCATAATATTTTGGCTCTTGAGTGTATATACCTATTAGGTGACCACAGAAAAATTTGAAAATTTAAAGTGGATTTCATAACAATAAAGTTTGGGAGCCATCAAAATTGATTATTAACTTTATTTATTTAATTTTAAGTAAGGAGGAAGGAGTGTAATGTAAAGACGTTTGTGATAAATACCACAGGAAAAGAAAATACCAACTTTAATTTATTGTATTGTATTATGCTATTATAAAGCATTAGTGTAAGTTATAGATTGAAATTTTAATAATAGATTAAAATGAGATACTCAATTTTTAAAAAAATGAACATTTAAATAATAAAATTAAAATTTTAATGAAGTAATTTCAACTTTCATTTACTAATCTGATTTTTAATGATGTACTTTTAACTTTAATTATTAAACTGATATAGATATTGTTTCACATTGTTTATGCTTAAAAATTGTGATCTATTTTTTTTCATTCTGTACTATCTTAAATTTAAAAAACCTGCTATTTAATTTTTCAATTTATCTGATTTAAAGATTTGTTTAATACATTCATTTCATCTAGGTCAATATACCTTCCTTTATAACTTTGATGTGGGTAGCTCAGTTGAGAGGATACAACAGCATACGTTTAGAACCGAAAGAACCATGTGATAAAATCTGCAATGTTTTAGAAGATATTATTGAAGAAGGAGAAATAGGTAAGTAACTTCTTTATTAACCACTTAACCGGCGACAGGTATGGGGAAACAGTGTTTTTACCCCCGACTTATCTCGGGGCAGACAGTGAAGTGGTTAATTTTATTTCTAGTTAATGGTATAATGTTATTGCATAATTTATCTAAAGGTCTATTTCTCGAACAAGTAAATTATCTTGTAAAAATGTTTTAATTTTTCTTTCTGATAAATCATAAACTTTGATTCAAAGAAGAAAAAAGAAGTTTATGCAGCTGCTTATTTATTATTTTTTAATTGATTATAAAACAGAGAATATTTTTAATTTCAGCACTTTAATTATGTATGAAATTGAATATGCAATTGTTTTTTAATCCATTGAATAGATTCAGATGAACTACTTATTTGTAATGAGTACTTGATCTATCCAAGGCTAAAAAAAAAGTTACTTGAAAAGTACTTTGATAATTAGATTTTATTTAAGGGTGATTTCAAAAGAATCTACCTATTGCATCCTCTTCTATGTTATAACTTCTAAAAAATATTTGCAATTATGTTTTCTAGTCTCCCCCCCCCTCCCCCCCTCCAGTTCAAACATTATCTTTTGTCAGAGTTCCTACACAACTCTGGTGAAAAGATTCCCTGACTTTTTCAAAAATTTCTCTGACTTTTCTCAATAAAAATTTGATATGTATGTTGTATTGTTGTTAACCCTCTACAATGGACAACTTTAATCTAGATAAATGCTAAACAAAGTATACATTGTATAAATTTTTAATTTTTAGTTATTTGTATACAATGCTATTGTTATGCAGTTTGCATAAATCTTTTAATAAAATTTAAAAATGCATGAATAATTTATTCAAAATTTCTTCATTTACAATGATAAGCAAGATTATGATAAAAAATTCCCTGACTACTTCAAATATTTAAAAAAACTCCCTGACATTTCCCTGACTTTTTGGTCTAAATAATCAAATTCCCTGACTTTTACCTGATCCATAGAAACCCTATTCTATCACTTTTATTTCTTGACTTACCGTATAGTATTTTTTAGACTTAAAAAATTGTCCAAATGCCACATTCCTCTTTTTTTTTTTTTTAATGCATCAAAACAGCAAAGCTCAATCAGTACTTTTACTTTAAAAAATGTATTTTGTATGTAAGACATAAATAAGATATGCAAATGGGATGTATTACTTAAGTTTTCAATTCAAAATTTAAAAGTCTTCTTATTCAAAACTCCTTTATGAATAATTGCAAACCCTGTCACTGTCAAGTGTGGTGGTTAATAATTATTAATTTTTCCAAGAAACAGTGCTGAAAAAGAAGAAGAAAAAAAAAAGATTTAGTTCACTGAGAGACTAACTGCTTGTCACTTTGTACTTTTGATTTTTCTTTTCTTTTTTTTGTTAAACATACCAAGTTTTTAGCCTAATAAAGAACATGTGCAGTGAATTTTGCTTTTCTTCTTCAAACAAAATAACTAGTGGTAACCATGTCCTAACACAAGATTAAGGATTGATCCAGGACAAACATAAACATTGACTGCAAAACTGAATTGTTTTGGAAAGAAAATAATGCAGTGCATTTGGTTGGATCTTAAGAGTGTCATGTACCATGATCTTCTAAAATCAGGTGAAACATTCCCTTCCATATATATATAAACAGATGATCAATTTGAACTGTGTATTGATCCAAAAGCAACCAGAGTGTGCTGCAAGACACAAAGGAGTTATTTTGCCTCCTGATCCTCTTCTCCCTTTTTACTCACAAAATAGTTAGACACAATTCTTGATCATTTGCCCAATTCGCCCCCTGTAGACTACTACTTGTTTTCAGTCTCAAGCATTGTCACTAAAACACTTCAACAATTACGAAGGTGTGAAAAAAAGGCTTGATGACTGGATCACTTCAAAAGATGCACAGTTTTTCTGGGAGGGTAATTGCAACTTTGCAGAAAGATTGGAAAAATGTGTAGTCAGCGAAAACACATACTTTGAATAAGCCATTTTCTTTTTCCATCTTTCTTCTAAATTGTACATGTTTTTTTAAGCAAGAGAAAATTAATAACTATTAATCAACACATCTTGTAAAAATAAATAATTTTAATAAACTACTGTCTAAATAATGATTTATTTATATTTAAAATTACATTTTTCTGTGTCTAAAATATTTTTCATTCACAGTTCTTTTCAGTCCATCTGTTTGGAGTTTTTCATATTTACCAGGTGAAGGAACAGAGAATTTAGCTATTGCTGCTGGTGGCTTTTCTCATTTCTCATAAATTTGAAAATATTACAAAGAATTAAACTGAATCTTAAAAAAGGACTTATCTATGCACATTAAAAACTTTTATTTATAATGTTGTTAAGATATACAACATCCATATTTTGATTTTTGTTCTTTCTTTTTATACTCTTATGTACGTTTGTTGAAAATATATTACAAATAAAACAAAAGAATATTGGAACAAGAAGTTTTCATTCATGAATAATACACAAATGTTTGTATCTTTCTGTCATTATGTTGTATTTTTTACATGATGGTGTCATAGTGTTAAACAAATAAAAAGACTATGACAGTTAGTTCATTGTAATGCAATCTATGTTCAGTAATGCTTACTTGTATACAGACATACTGTTGCAGCAAATTGAGTGTAAAATGTTGGCAAATTTAGTTTTAAAAGTAAAGCTAACTTTGTACTAACTGATCAATTATATTTTATTTAAAACAAAAAAAGTGTAAAAATAAATAAAATAGTGTGAATGGGTAGCCTTTATTAATCCTTGGGTATGATTAGTGCCTACCAGGGTTGGCATTTTTGCCGGCAAAAAGGTATTTTTGCCAGGACAGTGGAAAAAACTGGAAAAAACCAGGGAAAAAATGGAAAAAACCGGCAAAAATGGAAAAAACCTATATGTCTTTAATGTGTAATAAAATCTGCACGCTAATAAGGATAGTAATGGTATAAACAATTAAATTTAACAGTGTATTATTTAATATTTTAATTTCATTTGCTAATTAATTAATATTAAATATTTTAAATCTTTAAAAAATAGGTGGGATTCAGTCTTACTTAGGAATTTAAGAACAAAATAAAAAATTACATATCTATTTTTTTTTACTTTAAGTCAGGGATATGTTTAGGAAAATTTTAGGTCCTTTAAAGGACCCTTCACAAAATTCTTTAACCTCAAACAGGATTCTTCATAAAATTATTTGTCTCTCAAATCGACATTTCACCTTTAAACTGAACTTTTCACAAATTTAATCATTTTAAAATAAAATCTGGCCTGTTAATAAACATTTGAACTCACCAAAAAATATATTACTTAGCTTCTCTATATGTGAAGGGTAGAACCTGAAAACCTAATAATTTAAAATTCACAAAACTGTCTAGAATTTTCACAAAGACGAGAAAAGTCTAGACAGACCCCTGTAAGTAAAGTATTTTATCAGTCATTAACATACATATTTTTTTAATTATCAAAAGATTTTCACTTTCAAATATGTCCAGCAAGCAGCGCTGCTATTAAAAGATTTTTTTCAAATTTTTCATTTGTGCAAACTGAGATTCGAAATACTTCAACAGATACTCTTTCAAAACTTGTTTACTGTTATGCCATACTAAAGCAGCTAAATTTAGGTTGTGAGGAAGATATTGCTGAAATATTTGAAATTTAATAGTTTTCTGCTTTAAATGTAATTTTATATTAAATTAAATTTAGGTTACTATAACTGTTTTTTTGAATTTCTAACATATATAAACTATAAATGTAAATGCTTTACTCAGTCTCAACAGTTCTATTATGTGAATTAATAATTGTATAAACATGAATAAATGAAGTTTCTATTTATTTATATTAAAATTGGTATTTTTTTCATTTATAATCTTGTTATAAAAGTTACTCTTTCATAAAGTGCATAATTATACTTATTTAACTTAAAAGTTAAAATAAATTTAGAATAATATTGATTTTTTAATTAAGTATGCAATTTATTTTTTCTTTTGTGAAATATTTTTCTCTTTCTGGGGAAAAAATTTAAATGGACAGCCTATTTTTGCCACTTCTTTGGCAAAAACCTATTTTTGCCGGGACGGTTTTTACCAGGTTTTTTCCGCGGTTTTTTCCACCTTCGGCAAAAACTCGCCAACCCTGGTGCCTACCAAGCAGACATTGCTTAAGTGTATAATTTAAAATGGATACAGAAAGCAGAGGGAAATTATTTGAACATCTCAACAGTTTTTTTTTTTTTTTTTTTTTTTTTTTTTTGCTGAAATGGATAAAATAGGGAACAAATTATGAAAAATATTTTTATAAAATTACCAAACCAATGGAAAATTTTGCAACTGCTACATTTATGTCAAGTCACATTTTATTCTGAATGAACTATAGATGAAATTCCCATCATAATCCATCATTACATTAAGAATCTAAATTAGTCATGTAGGGGAAACCTGCATGATAATGTTAAATCTATGAGAGAAATCTTTACAAATTTCTTGCTTGTAATTAATATTTTTTGTTTTATATATTATTTTATTTTATTTGTTTATTTATTTTTTGCATAAGATAATTGAGGTTGATATCTTATATTGTAGATATGTACTACTTAAATTTTCATTGCAGGATTTTTTTAAATATATATGCAGACACTTTTACTTTTTAAACCAGTTCTGAAATTGAAACTACCCTCCTAAATAACTGACTGAAATCAAAAATCAGAATAAAAGAAAAATCTTTTAAAAATATTATAAAACAAGTCAGAAATCGTTAAATATTTTTCATATCGGAGTCATATTAATGTTCTTGTTTTTTCATTTAAAAAAAAGATCAACAGTTATTATATCTGCAATCATTTATATAGTTTCCTTTCTTTCCGTGTGAGACAGACAAGCGTTTTAATATCGTTTTCCATAAATAAATATATATATATTTAAGCTATAAAGGCGTAGTACATGAAGCTCAAAATTAAATATGCTGTACCTAAAATAATTAAACATGTATAAAAAGGATCTGATATTAAATTAAAAATCTTAATAGCATCTAATGGCATATGTATATACATAGCAAATCTTTTATTTTATGTTAGTAAATCGTAAGTCACTTGAAAGATATTGTGCTCTGAGCATATATATTACCACTGTGAATAACTGATTATTCTTCTAAAACTTGCACATCATGTAACCCGAGTAAAATTCTGCATATTTAGATAGATTTTTTAGCAGACAAAAAAGGATAAAGTAAATGAATTAAAAAAATTTTTACCTTTCATTTTCTTCTTTTAAGAAAGATAGGCAAATGCTAAAAATAGTGAACAAAGAGAAGTTCAAATTACAAGAAGTTTTAAACTAGGTAATAAAAAATATTTTAAAAGTTGTTTGGATCAATAAATAGCATTTTAATAAATTATGAAATTTAATTTTATATGGTCCCCCAGTCTCTAGTAAATTTGCAAATGATCCCTATTTTGCAGCAAAAGAAATGCTCCAAATTTAACCTTCTAGATCCCAAATCGGCCGAGACCGCCTAAGGTATTTTAATTTGTATATTCTTAATTCACACCAGAGAATTAAAATAGCAATATTTGATTTAATCAATAACAGACATTCTATATTCAAATAAAGCAAAATTAACTATTGACATTTTCTGGTGTAAAGTCAGATTTTTTAAAACTATGTAATTTCTAGAATGTATTCTATCATGGGAATTAAAGGGTTATATAACTATTACCCAGTCAGTTCTAATATTAGAAGAATGGGACATTTTTTAATCTTATTACTCCAGTGTAATAGTATATTTTTACAAAATATAGTTTAATGGACTCTGATACTATAAAAAACTTTAAGTTTTAAAGAAATATTTTATAAAACCAAATGACTTTAAAAGTAATTGTTTACCTCATTAAAAAATTTTTTTTGTAATTGGAATTATATATTTATGACTAGCTGTTTTTGAATTAGCCACAAAACACTGCTAAGGGTGGGCACCTTGTGTGTACATATACAGGGTGTCCGAAAAGTCTGGAAACGGCCGAATAACTCGAGAAATACATATGAGATTGAAAAACGTAAATATATGTGTTAAATATTTTTAAATAAGCTACTCTGTGATACCAAATTTGATCTTCGAAACCGACCCCCTGGGGGTCAGAGGGGGTCCAACTTTGAAATCTTAAATTATAACCCCCATTTTTTATTGCAGATTCGGATTCTACGGACAAAAATACGTAACTTTTGTATTTGATGCTTATTTCAAATCTTCGTTTATCATGGTGTAATCGAGCATATTAAATCGATACATATTCCTGCTTTTCCAACGGGATTTTCCCTAATCGAAACTGATTGGGCAGAATTTTTGACGTCAAATTCCCCGTCTTTTGTAGGAATAGCATTTCCTGAAAATCACCCGTGGCGATTATTTCAATAGTGCTACACTGTTAAAAATTTGAACCATTTGCTGCAGCGTCACTCCACAGCTATTATAGAATATCTCTTTTGTGACCAATGAGAATGCTCCATAACACAGTAACGTAATCGTTTTCTATAAAAGCAGTGGAGTGACGATGCAGCAAAAGGGTCAATTTTTTTACAGTGTACTTTACTGTGTTATGGAACATTCTCATTGGTCATGAAAGAGAGATTCTATAAAAGCTGTGGAGTGACGCTACAGCAAATGGATCAAATTTTTAACTGTGTAGCACTACCAAAATAATCGGCACGGGTGATTTTCAGGAAACGCTATTATTGCAAAAGACGAGGAATTTGATGTCATAAATTCTCCCCAATTAGTTTCGATTAGGAAAAATCCCGTTGGAAAAGCCGAAATATGTATCGATTTAATATGCTCAATTACACCGTGATAAACGAGGATTCGAAATAAACATCAAATACAAAAGTTACGTATTTTTGTCCGTAGAATCCGAATCTGCAATAAAAAATGGGGGTTATAATTTAAGATTTCAAAGTTGGACCCCCTCTGACCCCCAGGGGGTCGATTACAAAGGTCAAATTTAGTATCACTGAGTAGCTTATTTAAAAATATTTAACACGTATATTTACGTTTTTCAATCTCATATGTATTTTTCGAGTTATTCGACCGTTTCCAGATTTTTCGGACACCCTGTATATATAAAGCCAAATGACTGTATTTCTAGTCGTAAATTTTATCAAATATCTGGTATGGAACAAAATTATTATCCATTGCACCACTAATTATAAATAATACATAAATTATTTTTGTTTAAAGATAATCATGGGGGATTGTGAGTTCATGAAGAAATACCTGAAATTTTAGCGAGAAAATGTTTCTCTATGGGAACAGGGGTGAAAGAGAATATAATTTATTACAGGGAGGTCAAATTACATAATATAAGAATTTTAATTATTTTTAGTAGTCATATGAAATTGATAGTTTAATCTTACTTTATAAATTGAACTATGGAAAAAACCGGAATTTCGGCACTGTAAATTTAAAAAATACCTGAATTCAGGTATATAATCTGAACACAATCACCCCTGCATAATAGATAATAGCTTTTGTATATAAAAGCACACATTAAGTAAATTTTGTAAATGTTTAACAAATTGCTTGCATGTTTGAAATAGTGAATAAGTTGCCAGAAAGCATATATATATATATGTATAAAATAATTTTATAATGCAAGATAACATATTTATATACAAAAAGTCAGTATACCACAAGGTGGTTGTACATCTAGTATATTATCAGACTTATTATGAACGTAAATATTTTAATAATAAAATACATTTATATTGATGATATAATTTTAATTGACACTGATAATACCAGTATATCTCAATTCCCAGTAGATTATCCAGCTAATTTAGAAATTACAAAAAACCTGCTTTCTAATAATACCATTAACTTTTTAGATCTTAAAATTGTATTAAAAGAAAACAAATTAATAACTGATATATATGACAAATGGAATAAATTTAATTTTAAAGTTAATACATTTACTAATTTAAAATGCTGTCTTCATAATTCTGTATATCATAATATAATCCTTAATCATTTATATAGAATAAAATGTTTATGTTCTTCTCATCTAATTAATGCAAATATTAAAGAACTGGTTTATGATGCACTAAATAATAGTTTTTCTAAAAAATTCATATATTCTTTAACATGCAATTAGTTATTACATGATTTCAAGATTAATTAAGGCATTGCATAAAAAAAGTATAAAAAATTATTAAAACACAAAAATAATTAGTTAAAAATGCAAAATATATATATAATAGGATGGCTGTGTGAGTAGATGTTAGAGTACGGTGAAGAGTAGTGTTGTCTGAATAATACACAATGGTTAATTACAAAAAAAAAAAAAAAAAGAGTGTGGGAAATGCATTTGTTAAATTGAAAATTATATTATAATGGATGTTTAATTGACACTAATGTAAGGTTACATCAATTAATTATAATAATGTAATTTAATTAATTTACATGATTAAATTGTACCTAACTTTTCATAAATTCGAGACCTATAATACTATTTCTAAGTATATAGGGTAAATATATTAATTATCTATATTTAAATCTTAATTCTTCTTATATTAAGATGTTGAGCTTAGTATAGTCAAATTAAATATTTTTGTTTTAAATTTTAATAGGGTAAACTATGGTGTATGGTTTATTTTTTCTGTTATCACATTACTTCGTTTTTAATTTATTTATTTATTTATTAATATCCTGTTGACCATAATTATTTTTTTCCCTTTTCATTTTGCTATCCAGTTTGGTAATTTTGGTGTGCCTTGTTTTTAATTTGATTTTGGTTTTGTGTGTGTTAATAGCCCCAGATTTGTATTGTATTGCTTTTTCATGGAAAATACAAAGATGGAACTACACACTCCATTTGTAGTTCCAAAGTATTAGGGGACTGAAGATTCTGCTTTGGTTCTACAAATTCCATTTGTATTCATTTTAATTATTTATTTTTTCCTCCCATGTTCAATGGTGTATAAGTTATTAAAATATATGATTTCTTTCTCTTGCCATGACTATTTTCTTGAGTATGTAAGGGGGTGGGATTAATAACATGATAATTACCTTAACTCCAGTGTTTCTATTGAAGTCATACAAATTGTTCAAAATATTTTTATTTACAAAATATAGAACTATGTACATACATTATTTGAAAAGATATTTCTTCTTCTTTTTGAAATTATTTTGTTTATCAGACATATTTTCATTTTTCATTTTAAAACTGTCCTTATCAGTTGCATCTTGTTTATTAGTTTTTAAATTATCCTGTTTATCAGTCATACCATCTTTCTTCTTTTTTAAATTATTCTGCATATCAGCTGAATTATCTTTCTTCTTTATAAAACTATTCTGCTTAGATGAATTTTCTGTCTTCTTTTTAAAATTACTATGTTTGTCCTTGCTGCGAAAAAAAAAAAAAAATAATAATAATAATAATCATCAGTTTAATATAAAAATTAATAAGCAAAAGAAATAATATTTATATTTTTACTTAAAAATTAATAAAAATGTTATCATCTATCCCAGTTAAATGTCACTAGCTAAGGAAAAATCCACAAAGATAATTTGAAAAATTATTAATTCCTTGATATGCAGGACATATTTACTAAAACTTAAAATAAAATAAAATAAAGAAATTAAAGAAACTGTTGGTTACAATCTTTTTTTTTAAGTGTTTCACAATCCTCAAAAACACATTGTGAGAGAAACAAGTTGTTATTAATGGTATATAAGAAAAAATATTCAGTTTGATTTTGAAAGCTTTTGCATGGTTAGTGTTATCTAGTACAAGAAAAAGTCATGGGATATTTACTGTCTATTCTCGTTTGAAGTCTTTTCCAGAAGTACTGAAAGCAAAATTTGTATTTTTATGTCATAGTTGTATAATGATACCTAAAAAATGACTTGGATTTTTGCCAGTGGTTGGGTTTAATAAACAAATTTGTTATTTTAAAGAGATTTTCTAGGAAATGACAATCACAAAACATTGTCATGAGATCATATTTAGGATTAATACTCATACATCTAATAAAGAGTTTTTAAATAAAGAAATTTTGAAAAAAATTTAAAATGTAATTAGCAATTTTCTACTGTCTATGTTTAGTAGCAGGCTCATATTTCAAATCATTGGGAACAGGCTCTGAAAAAAGAGCCCAAACTCATCTTGAATTGAGGTACTAATTTTAAAAGTTTTCAAGAAGTATTAGAAAAGGAAATGCACATACAAAGCATTTAAAACAACTAATTTAAATAAAATTTTTCTTCCCATTTTTATACCTAGAGCATGACAAGATCAACTCAGAAGAACTACATAATAAATGGAAGAAAATAAGTAATTTATATCAAAAGAAAAAAAAATAATAGTTTAAATCTTGCTTGGTAAAATACTTCTAAAATATTTGTTCAATTATATATTTTATATGCTAAAATCTTAATAAAACCAACAAGCACTTCAAATAAAATCAAGCATTATATTTAAGAAGCATTTTGCCAATTAGGTAAGAAAAAACATCCATTTAAAGAAGAGTACAGAAAAGAAAAAACAAGTTAAAAGCAGCAATTTTCCGATCAGAAGCTAAAAAAATAAAATATGTTTGCATTTTATGTCTATAGTTGTAATTTTGGAGAGGAAAATTTGAGATCTGATTGACCATAAGCATTAAGCAAATGAAATGCAGAAAAGCTTAACTTAACTCAGGGTTCATACAGAGTTTGCTAAACAAAAAATAAGGATTCTGTAAAGACTTTGTAAGGGATTCATTAAGAGAAAAATAAGGACTTTCTAAAGTTAAAAAGAACAGTACATATAATTACTTACATTAAATTTTAAATCTAACAAAATATAAAACATTAGTTGGCTAGCAACTGTTTTTTAGCATCTATTTCTTTGGTCAGGGAGGAAATTTCTTCCTTTTTTCTTCTGCAGATTTTCTACAATTGTTTGATTTTATAAATAATTGAGCATATCTTTAGTTGATTCAGCTTTATCAGCAAATTCATTGGCCTTATTTTCTAACTCCGATACTTCTTTTTCAAGAAGCTATATTTTTTTCCTTATAAAACCTAAGTCTTCAATTAATTTCCTTTTATTTCCTGCAGAGGAAGACTGTTGCTGTTAACCATGCTACACATATCCAGTGAAATAATAAGACTGCGATCAAACACAGATCAGTGAATTATAGAACAGATTGGCACAATTATTTGGCGAAATATTTTTTCTTTGTTATTCATTTCTCTATTTCAAAGAAAAGGAAATTTTAGATGGTGAATACTGATTACTATAGATGTTTGTGGGTACGAGATTTCTATGTCGCAATCGGGAAATGAAAGAGGCAGCTTTAATGTCCAATCAGTAGGGCTGGGCGATATACCGTAATTTCGTTATATATCGATATTTCTTTAAAACCGCGGTAACGAGATTGAGATTTCAATCCTTCCGATATATCGTTTCAAACGGTATTTCATCCTACTTTCGGAATTAATTACGGAGTTACGGAATTTCCAATCTACCTCTATCGGCGCAAAAGTTAGTTACTTTTGCAAATGTTCGCGCCGTAATCGGCACTTGCGTGATACTTCCGATTTTGCGCTGGTGTCGCGCACATACCGGAATATGGGCGAACAGTCTACTTTTTGCACCGGTGTCGCGTACATACCGGAATATGGGAGAACAGTTTACTTTTTGCACCAGTGTCGCGCACATACCGGAATATGGGTGAACATTCTACTATTCTGATGTACCGTTTTATTCATCGGAGTTCGTTCAAGAATCGAAGTTGAAACACTCATTCAAAGATCGGGCATTTCAGAGACAATCACTCGTAGACTCCATATCGGTAGCTGACTATTGTTTTCCTATGAGCTTGTGTACAGTTATTGCTGACGGAATACAGAATTGATTGACATATTTTTAAGAATGTGAGCACAATTTATCGATATTTCTTATATGTTGATTTTTCGTTTATTAATAGCATTAATAAATAATTATATTAAATCACATATTATTTTACATTTTTTATTAATAACATTAATAATTTACATGTATGACAATTCTATTATGTCATTTATTTTAAGCAAAAATTTTACTTAAAGCGGAAGTTTTTTTTTTTTTTTTTTTTTTTTTTTTTTCCCAATTGTTATTTATTTTAGTTTTAGAGTTTATTGGATACTAGCATATTTATCCGTTTTGCGCACGAGTTTTTGAAAAAATCATGAAAAAAAATTGAAAATCTTTCTCAAATTAGGAAGGAAAATACTTTTCATTTCGAGAGATCGCTAAAACTCTGTGGATGGTTTCTTTCTGCTCTGCATAGCGAAACATATTACTCATCCACAGCAGATGACAATATGATTGTATAAAAACTCGAGTTTCGATTTCGCCGAGTTCGATAAACAAAAACAAACGATGGCTAGTTTGTTTCCTACTTTTTCTTTGAGGTTCTTCTATACTGGGCATTTGTAAAAGAAGTTTAAATTTTGTAATAACTTATTATATTTTAATAAAAATTTGTCACACAGCCTAATTTACTATTATTGCAAATTGCTGAAAATTTGAAAAAAATCGGTAAATTAACTTAGGAGTTATGATTTTTTCCCCCTTTTAATGGTAAAGAATAAAAGGTTTTGTTTTTCTTCCTCCCCCCTCCCCGTTTTCGCTTGTATGTGCCGTTGAATGTGTTTTCCGCGCACTTAAACAACTGAAACTAGTTGATACTTTCACAAAACCCTTTTTATAAGTCAAAAAAAAAAAAAAAAAAAAAAAAAAAATCGAACAGTTTATCTTTTATAAAAGAATGAGGATAGTTTTGATTTTGAATATCATGGCTCCTTTTTATTTAAGGAGTCCACTAATACGCAAATATCCGCTAAATGTTAATCTTATTTTTTTAATGCCTCGTTTGCATTTCCATATTTTTGTTTATTATGTATTTTTATTTTATTTATTTATTTTTATTTATTTATTTATTTATTTTGCATTGCACATCTGAGGTCGATCTCTTTCAACGAAAGCCGTCTTTTAATATTTGTTTGCAAGTTTTTTTTTCTTTACTGGAATACTTTCATTTTTGAAACCGGTTTTGAAAGTAAAAAAGCATTAAAAAAAATCTGTAAACAAAATTGAAAAAGTAAAAGATCATTATAGAGATTAATTCAGCATTATGGAAAAAAAAAAAAAAAAAAAACGTTAGTAAGCAAAACGTCCGGATTTGGGAATTTGTACTGTATTAAAGATATTTCGTGTTTTCTTAAAATTATTTGACTGTTCTAATGCTTTCTTTTGTATTTTGGCTAATAATAGAATTATTTATTGTAATAACGACAAGAATGTGTTCCTTACTGCCCAAAATTGCATTTTTTTTTTTTTTTTTTTTTTTTCTTTTATTGTATTGTAATAAAAAAATTCTAAGTTTATAGGTAATTAAAGTATTTTCTTTCAACATATCTAAAGTATATTTGTTGTCTTATTTACATTTTCTTGTTTCATTTTAATGATTTATAATGTTCAACTTTCCAAGAGTTTTCAATAACACATATTTTAGATCAGATTTACAGGTAAAAGGTATTTTGAATCAATACATAAAAATTAAAATTTATGCTCCTTGGAATATGTTAAGATATTGATATTTTTGTTTTTTCTTGATAATTAACACACACTCACACATATGTGGGTGTATATATATATATGCTTTTTTTCTCTACTGTACTTTCATTTTTGAAACCTGTTTCGAAAATAAAAGCATTTTAGAAAAAAATTCTGTAAACAAAACCGAAAAAATAAAAGATCATTATAGAGATTAATTCAGCATTTTTTTTTTTTTTTTTAAGATAGTTACTTTTTTTTGTTTCATTTTAATAATTTATAATGTTTAACTTTCCAAAAGTTTTTAAAAACACATATTTTAGATCAAATCTGCAGGTAAAAGGTTTGCATATTTTGAATCAATACATAAAAATTAAAATTTATGTTTTTTTGAATATGTTAAGATATTGATGTTTTTTTGTTTCTTCTTGATAATTAACACACACACTTATATATATGCATACATAATTTATGTGTTTGTATATTTTATACAGAGGACATTTACATTTATGACTCTATAATGGAGTGACATATGAATTGAAATATATCGATATATCGAAAATATCGATATTTGGTCAGCGATATATCACGATATTAAAATTTTAATATCGCCCAGCCCTACCAATCAGAAATAAGAGAATTATAACAAAGAAACTTGATTTTTTTTTAGCTGCCATATTTGGCAGATAATGAATGTTTCAGGTGTGATTCTGGGTGAAATTTTTTTTTCAGAAATTCACATCGCATTTTCGGAAATCGGAGGGGGGGGGGGGGGGGGGTCCACGATCTTCAGACTATCCACGATCTTCAGACAAAATCGGCAATTTATCTGCGATATTTAGTAAAGTTGGCGATTTATTGCGATCTTTTGTCGAAATTGGCAGTTTTTCCGGACAAAATTTGCATTTTTACGCGATCTTTTCTCAAAAACGGCATTTTATCCCCGCGATCTTCAGACGAAATCGGCTATTTATCTGTGATATTTAGCAAAATTGACGATTTATTGCGATCTCTTGTCGAAATCGGCTGTTTTTCCGCAATCTTTTGATGAATTGGCATTCTCCCATGTTTTTTTTTAATGAAATCGGCGTTTTCTTCGACGATCTTTAGGCAAAATTTGCATTTTTATGCGATCTTTTCTCAAAAATGGCGTTTTATTCCCGCGATCTTCAGACGAAATCGGCTATTTATCTGTGATATTTAGCAAAATCGGCGATTTATTGCGATCTCTTGTCGAAATCACAGTTTTTCCGCAATCTTTTGACGAATCAGCGTTCTCCCATGTTTGGTTTTTTTTTTTTTTTAATGAAATCGGCGTTTTCTTTGACTACCTTTAGGCAAAATTTGCATTTTTACGCGATCTTTTCTCAAAACGGCGTTTTATCCCTGCGATCTTCTGACAAAATCGTCGTTTTTTCCGTGATCTTTTGATGAAATCGCCGGTTTTTTTTTTTCCAATGATCTTCTGACAAAATATTTTTAAGCGATCTTTTATCGAAAACGGCATTTTTTCCCGTGATCTTTTAACGAAATCGGCATTATAAATCCGGAATCTTTAGACGAAACCAACACTTTCCCGCGGTCTTCAGACGTAATCAGCGTTTTATCTGTGATATTTGGTGCAATTGCTGTTTTTTCCATGATCCGCACAGGAAATTCGCGTTTTTCAGTGATCTTTTGACAAAGTTCGTTGACAAAAACATTGACGAAATCGTCGTTATCCCACGATATATTGACAAAACGTGTGCTTTTTCGGCGATCCTTTCACGAAATTTGCATTTCTCCGCGATTGTTATTTCCGCGCGCTAAACCATACAAATTGGCAACTATGCGGAACTGATAACCCAATTTCAAATTTTCGGAAGAGGGTGCCTTAAATTTTCGGACAAGAATCACCCCTGGAATATTTGGGGATTTTCTTTAAACATTTTATGGATCGCGTTAATATTAAGCTCACATTAAAAAAGAAGGACTTTCAGTAAAAAATAAGGACTTTAAGGATCCTTATTAAGGACTATCAAAATATAAGGAGTTTATAAGGACTTTTAAGGTCCGTGCGAACCCTGTAACTACTTTATCATCATTTATAAAAGTTATATCTTAAGATAGGAAAGATATTTATTAATAAATAAAATAAGAAAGCATCAATCAATGAAACAGCTTCATATTAAATTTCAACTGAAAACTACAAAGCATAATAAATATTTATCATTCTTTAAAATATATTCAATTAATATTATATACACTTACTGTTTTTGTTGTTTTCGCATTAAGTACTGATAACGTGATGATATTTTTGGTCTCTTTATGGGTCTTACAGGTTGGGATTTGTTTTTTCTGAAAACAAAATTACAATGTTAGAAATAGAGACATTAAAATTATTTCAGAAAATCTTAAAATTATAAAAAATATATATTTTGTAGGATTTAAAAATGTGTATACAATAGGGAAAGCTAAAAATCTGTAAGCTAATATTCAATCTGAAAACCTAATCATTCAAAATTGAATTTCCTAGATTTAAAAAAATATATATACACATCAGTTTTATTTATTTTAATTTTTTTTTTTATTATTTCTTATATTTTTGATATCCTGAAATTAGCAATCATTTCCTGTGATACATTTTGAGTAGCTGCCAATCAATTTCATATGCAGAGAGAAGGCTAGTGTTCAATGAGCAAGATATTTATTATACTTATACAATTATAAATTAAACCATTTAAGGTATTAAAAAATGCATTACATTGGAAACATTTAGTTTAGCTTAATTTGTATTAATACAGATGTTTCACTATAATGGTTAATGTACTTAAAAAATGCACTAAATTGGAAAAATTTAGTTTAATTTGGATTAATACAGAATGATTTCCGTAGAATGTTTACAAAATTAAAGAAATGCTTGAACATATTACACAAGACAATTTTTGCATAGGAAGCCAGGGCCACAATCAACTCATTCAGTCAAAATTACAGGGCGATTGCTTCAATCTGAGCATGGATCTTTAGTCATAACTTTAGGAATAATGTTAAAGTTTTAACAATGTTTACAACAGAGATAATTCATGAGCAAAATACAATGAAATCACACGAAGTACTAGAAGAGTACAATAATTTGTTGGTGCACTATATATGGCAACTACATTCTGAAAAGTAAATTGTATAATCTATTACTAATTGGATGCAGATGACAGCCGATTATGATATTGTTTCAATTAAGCTAGTTGAAGAGAAAATCTGCATCTAATCAGTTCTACATTACTCAAGCCACTTTTTGGATTACAATTGACATTATATAATATATATCAACTGAATTCCTATACATTTAATGTTTGCTTTATGATTTCATCACATTTTGCACAAAACAAAGTAATTCTATTGCAAATATTGTTAAAATACTTTCATTATTGTTAAAGTTATGATTGAAAGGATAAAACACAAGCTTAGATAGAAGTGGAACTCCTACAATTTTGTCTAAATGAGTAAATAGAACCCTTGTTTCCCCCACTAAAATTTTTTTGTTATAATGTACACTTCTATCAAAAGATTATCAATTGTACCATTGCAAAGACTAAAGTTCCACAGAACATTCTATATTCACTTATTTGGCAGAAGGCATTGAATATTCAATTTGGTCAAGTATTTTTTCTGTTAGAAATCAATTTAAATAAAAAATCAACTTTAAATTAATTTAAAACATCATACTTTAGTAAAAATATTTTTCCTTAATTAGCAATGTAAAATTAGAGTGAGCTGAAGGAAAGATTTAATTTATCATTATTGTGTGTCAAAGAACATAGTACAAGCTAATGAAATTTCCATGCCATTACTTTCTGATCTATTAAAATAATATGTTTCAAAAGAATCACAATTTTTAAATGAAATACCTAAATCACAGCTAAAGCCCAAAATTGCCCAATGGCTCCAAACAAATTGGGAAACTGTTTTAAATTGGTTGACTAATTTGAGAAATGGCTAAGTACAGTTAGCAATTTACAGTTAGATATAGTTGGCCAGTATGCAAAATGGCTAAGAATGGTCAGTTAGTCTATGAAATGACATGAGACAACTGACCAGTTTGTGAAATAGTTAAAAGGGAATGATCAAAGTCAAAAGGAAAAGTCATGAAATGGCTGTGTATAATATCTATTTTTTTCACAGCTCTGAAAGCTGTTCATATACAGATGAGCTTGCAAAAGATATATATATTTTAATAGTTTCATTTTTATTTAATTTTTAATGTAAAATTCTTTTAAAGATACTTTAGACAACTAAGTTATTTCTTTCCAAAGGAAAGGAAATGCTGGGGATTATTATATTCTTATTGATGCCTTTTTATTAGAAGAAAAAAAAAATATTTTCTATTTGAAAATAAATAAATAAATAAAAAGGTGGATAAGATTATTAGCGGTAGAGTTGCTTCAAAAGTAAATTAACAGCTTTTATCAAAGAAAACATTATCTTATTAATGATGTATGGGCATGAAGGACACAGGACCTGAATGTAATAAAGGAGGAAAGACTAAAATAATTATGTGATGCTAAAAAAACCACAAACAACACAATAAACAAGGTAAATTTAGCTTTCAGATACTTCAAGATTTCATAAAACAATTTCTTTTAGTAATAAAGAAAAAAGAAGGGGGGGGGGGGTAAAAAGTATTAAGGACAATGCACATGCTTCAAATTTAATGTGAATGTGTTATTCTTTATCAAGTTCAGTGGCATAGTGATCAGCTTATCTGGCTACCATACAATAAATTCAAAGTTTAGCCATCCTTTCAGGGTCAATAAAATGAGTATTACGCTAAGCTTGCTTAGGATGTAAATACTGAAGGTCCCATATTAGCTGATTGCTGATAAGGACATATGCTGTATAGCATCTCAGGGACCTAAATCAAGAAAATAAAATTGAGCATTGAAAACCCTGATCCTTAATGGATCATAAAGATTTCGTTTCCATGGGTTTACTTTTAAGTTTTCTTTTATACCGGTTTGTAAGCATTACATATTCATCAAAAAACTAATTATATAAATATAAAACACTAAATATATTTGTTTGTCAATATGGGTACAAACAAATTCAAGGTGGAGCCATGGAGCTTATGGTAAGATATACCAACAGATGTAGCTGCATTTTAAATCTTTTGTTCTTTTAAATGGAAAATATAAACATAAAATAAATTAAAATAAGAATTTTTTTTAATCAGAACATTTATTATAAGAAAAATAATTTTTAATTATATCAGCATAAAAAGCAATACAGAAATATGACAATCAATAATCAAAATCTAGCAACATACATAAACTACGAAAAGAAAGTTTTTTTTTTTTTTTTTTACATTTTTTTTATTGGGAAGGAGAGTTTAGCTTACTCAAACTCTATCTAAAATAATTGTTACATACATTAACATAACAGAAAAAATTAATTAAAAATTATCTTACTTTGGAGAATAATGGCCTAGAAGGGTTCTGATCCAATGATGAAAATTCTTAATTCCTACTCTTTTTTAGTGCTTACAGGGTGAGTAGCAACATTTTAGTTTTAAAAATAAGCACCTGTAAGCACACTTTTAGAGAAAAAGAAGCACCCATTTATGCACATATATGCATTACAGGGGTGATTGTGTTCCTGGTATACCCCGGATTTCCGAGCTTTTCGATTGATCCTTTCGGTTTTATATCGTTACACTTAGTAAAAAATTCAAACATTAAAAAATATCACGAATTTTGAAAAAAAAAAAATTGCAAATTTTGTCAAAAATTAAAAGAAAAAAACAATTTCTTTAAGGAATCGCGCAGAGAACAAATTTCTTTCTAGAATCAGGGGTAAAAATGCAAATTCGTTTTTTAAAAAAAAGGCAAATTTTTTTTAAAAAACGTGAAAAAACGATCAATTTCATCAAAAAATTGCAAAAAGAAAAAAAAATCATGAAAAGAAAGATAAGTTTTGTCAAAAAATCGCAAAAAAAAACAATCAATTTCGTCATATAAGTGTGAAAAAACGCAAATTTCTAGAAAAAAGGTCACGAAAATACAGCAAATTTCACAAAAAATCATATAAAAACAATCATTTTCGTCATTTAAGCGGGAAAAAAAATGTCAAATTTCATCAAAAAATCACGTAAAAACAATCAATTTCATCAAATAGACACGCAAAAACAGCAAATTTCGTGAAAAGATCGCGAAAAAACGAGATTCCTTCAAAAGATCGCGAAAAAACAAGATTTCCTCAAAAGATCGCGATAAAACGAGATTTCTTCAAAAGATCGCAATAAAGCCGCAAATTTTGTCAAAAGACTGCGAAAAAAAAAGTCATTGCTGGAGTGGAATTTTCTGTACAAAAACTGTTTTTGCTGCTTTAAAAACTGATTTTATAAAGCCCCAGCAGCAGAATTTTTTTCTGCAGTCTGCAACACAAGTAAAAACTTAAAAAACAGTCTGCAGACAAATTCCTCGCATTATATTATATGCACTCAAACCTCCCAAGTATTTGTGATAGACATAAAAAAAAAGTATACTTAAAAAAAAAGAAATTGTCTTTGTACTCAGAATTTTTAACACCTCATACATTTTCTGAAAGAGGAGGGGGGGTCCTCTTTGATAAAAATTGACATGGGTTTTTCACGAACTTTTGATGCTATTTGCACCTTTTTTCGCATTTTTATGACAAAATTTGACGTTTTTTCCGATTTTTTGACGAAAACTTCTTTTTTCGTGATCTTTTGAATAAAATTGTTTTCTCGCGTCGTCGTGATCTTTTGACGAAAACTGCTGTTTTGTTCCAATCTCTTGAAGAAATTTGCCGTTTTTTTTTGCAATCTCTTGAAAAAATTTGCTGTTTTTCGCGATCTTTTGAGGAAATTTGCAGTTCTTTCTTCTTTCACGATTTTTTAACGAAAACTGCCGTTTTTACGTGATCTTTTGAAGAAATTTGCCGTTTTTTTTAAAAATCTTTTGAAGAAATATTTCGTTTTTACGTGATTTTTTGATAAAATTTGCCGTTTTTACGCGATTTTTTGAAGAAGTTTGACGTTGTTTCGCGATTTTTTCACGAAATTTACCGTTTTTTTGCGATCTTTTGAATAAATTTCCCGATTTATCGTGATCTTTAGACGAAAGCTGCCTTTTTTGCGATCTTTTGACGAAAACTGCCGCTTTGTCGCGATCTCTTGAATAAATTTGCCGTTTTTTCGCGATCTTTTGAAGAAATTTGCCGTTTTTTCGTGATTTTTTTAAACGAAAACTGCCGTTTTTTCGCGATCTTTTGAAGAAATTTGCCGTTTTTTCGAGATTTTTGAACAAATGTTCCGTTTTTTCATGATTTTTTGATGAAATTCACCATTTTTTCGCGATTTTTTGAAGAAATTCGACGATGTTTCGTGATCTTTTACGAAAACTGCCGTTTTTCCGCGATCTCTTCACGAAGACTGCCGTTTTTTAGTGATCTTTTGAAGAAATTTGCCATTTTTTCACGATTTTTTTGCCGTTTTGGGGGGGATTTTTTTTGACGAAAACTACCGTTTTTGTCGTGAACTTTTGCAGAAATTTGCCACTTTTTGCGATTTTTTGAAGAAATTTTCCTTTTTTTCGTGACTTTTTGACGAAAACTGCTGTTTTTTTGTGATCTTTTGAAGAAATTTGCCATTTTTTGCAATGTTTTGAAGAAACTTGCCGTTTTTTCGTGATCTTTTTAAGAAATTTGCTTTTCTAGATTTTTGGACGAATTTTGTCGTTCTTTTCGCGATTTTTCGATGAAATTCACGTGTTTTCCGCAAAATTGATTTCTTTTCGAAGACTATTTGTCGAAATTTGCGATACTTTTATGTCCGAATTTTTGGATTTAGGACCGAAATTTTTTAATTGTTGCTAAATTTTTAACAGTTGAAAAATAATCTGCAGACATTCCCAAGAGTCTGCGACATACGTCGCAGCGTTGCGCCGATTCTGCTCCCGGGGTAGCAGCATTTTTTTTTTTTTTTAATTCCTTGCTTTTTCTAAAGCTGTTTTTTCTGCTCCAAAATTGTTTGTTTCAAATTTTGTTTTTGAGTGAATATGACCTTTGAAATTAATATATTTTGCATTTGATAATTTTCAGGGTTTTTTACTTTGTATCAGTTAATTTTCAGGGGTTTTTTTTCTTCTCTCCTGGGGTTCATGAAATTTAAGTCTTTTTAAAAATCCTTTGAAGAAATTTGATTTCTTGCAATATTTTGACAATTTTTTTGCAGAAAATTTTTAATTTTTGGTTTTCGCAATCTTTTGTGGTTTTATCGCGATTTTTTGTAGATATTTCTGTATTTTCGCGATCTTTTGGTTTTTTCGACGTAATTTGTAGTTATTCGAGATCTTTTTGCGAAATTTGCGATTTTGTCGCGATCTTTTGACAAAATGAGTGGTTTTTTTCGCGAGTTTTTGTCAAAAATAAGTTTTGTCGCGATTTTTTCACGAAAATTGCAATTTTTTTGCGATTATTCAACGAAATTTCAGCAGTTTTTTTGGTTTTCTGGTGAAATTTGTGGTTTTATCGCAGTTTATTGATGAAATTTGGGGTTTTATTGCTGTTTTTTGATCAAAATTTGCGGTTTCATCGTTTTTTTCTGAGGAAATTTGTGGTTTTATTCCGAGATTTTTCGGTAAAATTTGTGATTTGATCGCATTCTTTTGACATAATTTGCTTTTTTTTTTTTCATAATCTTTTGATGAATGTTTTTGGTTTTTCGACGTATTTTTTCAAATTTTTCTATGATATTTTTAGGTTTCTTTGCGATTCTTTATAAAAATTTGAGCATTTTCATGATCTTTTGACAGCACTGTGCGAAAAGGGGGGGGGGGGGGCAGCCGCGCCGGGTACGGAAATTTAGGGGTTACCAAATTTATACTACCAATGTCATTTTTCGTCTATTACAAGAAAAAGTTGGATAGAGGGGTCGTCAAATTTACAATTTGTTCCGCGCGCAGTTTTCTCTTCGCACGCCCTGTCTTTTGATAGATAGATTTTTTTTTTTTTTTTTTATTATTGTTTTATGTTCGCAACTTATTTTGATCGATCGTTCGACGATATATTCAATTTACTTTGGTATAATAAAAAAATCAAATGGCAATAATGAATAATCACACGCTCACACGAGAGTCATAAAAGAAAAAATATGCAAAGCCAGAAAACTAACGGAGAACTTGCGTTCAGAGTTCCGAGAATCAAAGGCTGAAAGATGAGGGAGGAGCTAAACAATACGAACATTTCTGGGGTACGAACGACGTATCATCGGCCGTTCTAGATAAGGAAAAGTTGTTTCGCTTTTATCGAAATAGTTTCGGTTCAGGATCGCGAAAATTAAAACAAGAAGTTCGTTCAAAAGTAGGCATTTCAAGGGAGAGAGAAAAAAAAAATGCACTCTGGGAAAAAAAGAAGCACTTTGTAAGGACCTGACAAATTTGCTTTGAAAATAAGTACCTTGTAAGCACCTGTAAGCACCGCTACGCACCCTGTGCTTAGTTATCTTAAATAATTTAATTATAATGAATTTAATTAAATGGATAATCAAGTTTTTTGTTTTAACTAAAGTCCATTATAACAGGAGTTCATACATTTGACATTTTACATTACAGTAAAAAAATATTTATTAAGTACATAAACATTATAATGACTAAAAATTTGCTTTTTCAAACAATTTTATGCTTCTTTACTAAAAATACTAAAACAACAACAAAAAAGAATGTATGACTACAATTAAAAAAAAAAAAAAAATTATATTTGAAACTCTAGTTTACATTGAAGAATACTAACATTGTCACTTGAAGGTGCAATATTGTAGTACATGAAAGAAAATTTTTGAAAGTTACGTAATAGGCTATCAAAAAAAAAAAAAAAGAAAAAAAAATCCTATAGACCTTAACTGGAGATTGAGACTTTGTTTTTGTACATAATAACAAGAAATCCTAAATGTGGCTTTCTTAACAAAAGTTCACTGTATCTTAAAATAAATAAATAATTTGATTTTTATTATAATTTTCAAAATCAGAAATGAAAATTCGGGGGTATCTGTAATAGCTTTATTTTAAATTAAAAAATGATAAATAGTGACCAGAAAAAAAAATCTTTTTGTCTTTTTTCGCTGCATTTTTAAAATTTCATTCACATATATTACCAGCATCTAAAAATAGTTTTTCCTTTTTTACGTATAGTTGTTGAATTCATCAGAAAAAAAGCAAAAGAAATCAACAAGGATTTTTAAAAACACAAGTGCAACAATTGGTTGAACATAAATAAATGTTTTTCTTCCCACAGTATAAAATATAGCTTATGGTTAAAAGTACATTTTATTTAATTTATGCTGGCAGTTTTTGGAATGGAATTTTTTGACATGCAATAAATGATGAAAATAGTTCAGCACTTCTGAATATGAACAAAAAATACTACTGAAATTTAAATAACAGTGTAATATTGAATATTAAGTATATGACAAAAATCAGTGTTCGGTACAAATCTTGAAATTTTTAGGCAGCATTTTAAACTTGGATAATACAAAATCAAAGAGAAAACAGCAAGGCGCAACAGGAAGTCAAGGTCAAAATCATAAGACCTTTATATTAACATTAATAGATCAGAAAGTGAATAATTATTTAACACTAAAATGCCAAACCTAAACATAAAACTTACTTAGGTGCTTTTTTCAACTTCATAATGTAATCTGGTACATCACAGCCAGCATTTTTAATAACTTGAGCAATACTAAAAATAATGATAAGAAAAAAAAATATAATACAATGCAATAATATAATAAAATTACATGTACAAATAACTTGTTACTTAAAAGCTTTAAAATAAAAGTAATCTTTAAAAAGACTGCATCATTACCAATCTGATAACTATAAAAAATTAAAGTCTTTTAATATTAAACTTTTATTTGCTTTGAATGGCTTAATCCCAACAAAATAAGCATATCACACATGACATATATGACATTCTCATTCCATAAAATATTAAAAATTTTGTAAAAGAAACCAGTCATGACAGGATTAGGGAACTTTTGTTTAAAAATGAAGGTAAACTTTTAATGAAAAATGAAAATTTAAACTTTGAATAATCTTTTATAGCAGTTACTCAATAAGTGCAGATAAAAATTAGGTCAGGTAATTAAAAATTAAATCTGACAGAAAGAAATTACTTTATGATTATGCTAGTTTTTAGAATTCATTTATAAGCTTTTAAAAATATTTCCTCTTGTTTCATAAGAATGAAAAATGCCAAAAATTCTTTTAATTAATACAACACAGTGATTAAGAACTAAAATAATTTTGTTAAAAGTGTCTTCCTTTCAATAACATCAAGGTTATTTTTGTAATAAATCTGTTCAATATGAAAATTTTTTAGCTTCTGATGAAAATAATATGATCATTTAAAGTTTTTTATTAGTTTATAGCTGAAATACTAGTTTTATTATACTAAAATTACAAAACCCAAAACTCAAATTCATGATAAAATGACTATCAAAGAAAAAATATATGTATACAAATCAGATTAACCACAAAAAAGGAAAAATACTACCTTCTGAGATTATTTATATCATCAGTTGTAAAGTAAGTTATTGCTTTTCCAGTTTCTCCAGCCCTACCAGTACGCCCTACAATATAAGGAGAAAAATCTATCATTAATTATATTAAATAAAAAATGTCATACAAAATTTATTACGGTACTACTGCTGAGCCAAGCATTAAAGACCGATCATGTGAGTAACAGGTCTGAGTAAGGCGAGGCTATTCTTGATAATAGGACTGAGAGCAATGAAAAGAGGGTTTCCCTTAGTATTGCTTTTGTGGGGAATTGAGAGAAATTTCGTCTCTCCTTAATGCTTCCCTACCTTTGGAAAGGTCCAGTATTTTGGCAGCATGCCAAGACAGGTCTTTAGAGCCTGGTCAAGCAGTAAAAACTCAATTATCATTGTGAATGAAGTGAAAAGTAAAATATAAATATATAACACAAAAATTATAATAAACTTAATAAAATTTAGATGATTTTAAGTAAAATCTTCTGATATGCAAAGAGAAAATAACAACAATAATAAAAACAGAAAAGAGAATGATGTTATTAACTATGCTAGGAATTAACAAATAAATAACAAAACAAATCAGAAGAGAAATCCATTTCTACCTGAATTACTAAATTAAAAAACTAATGTACCTATTCTATGAATATATGAGATAGCTGTTGTTGGAAAATCATAATTGATTACAAGGTTTACTCCTTTGAAGTCAATACCTCTTGCCATCAGTTCAGTACAAATCAATATCCATATTTTGCCATCAACAAACTTCTGTACAATAGCATCTCTTTCTGCCTGAGATAAGTCAGAATGAATAACATTAACTCTTTCATTCTTTATTTCAAAATGAAGTTCTTGTGCTCGCTCTTTACTCTGAACAAATATCAGAACAGGAGGCATATATCCCTAAAAAAGAAGAATGTGAAAAATGCTGTTATTTTAACATAATTAAAAATTCAAATTAAAGCAGGTTTTTTTTTTTTTTTTTTTAAATATGTATTAAGGGTGTATTTGGAAAAATATTTTTCCACCCTCAACAGCTTGAAATTTTCTGATACATTTTCAGATTCATTTTTAAAAGTTAAAATATGAAACTCACTGGTGATTTTTGAAAAGATGTATAAGATGTTGTGCAATTTCATTTTTTTCGTTCAACTCATTAAAATTTGATTTATAAACAATAATTTTTGTGTTATGACAATTTTTTTCATTTCTAGATCTTCCGCTTCATAAAATTCAATTCAAATGCTTCTAACTTGGATAGCAATTTCTACATTTATCAAAAAATTGTCAAAAATGACACATTGTGTAGTTTCTAAATAAAAAAATTTGCCAGTTTGATGCATTTGAGAGTGAAAATAAATTTAAAAATAAATAAAAAAAGCAGTTTGCATTAGTTTGGACCCTTAACAGAAACTTTATTTATTCTGTGTGAATATATAATTTTCTGATACAAAGCATCATCAATAAAGAATGTAAATAAAATTTGATTTTAATTGCCTTTTAAGTGAAACAATGAGCTTTTTAAAATTCATATTATTTTATGCTTTAGTATTTTAATAAATCTGGAACTACCTTGCCAAAGAATAGCTATTTCATTTATCTTCAGGTTTTGCACTAGAAAAAAAAAAAGTAAAGTGGGATTCTTTCCATTCTAGCTAAATGAGGGAATTATTTACTTATCACCTAGAGGGCTAAACTAACTCTAAAACTAATCAATTATCATCAATTTGGATATGTCTATAGCAAGTGCATGTCATTTTTAGCTATATTTAGTTGAACATTGTGAAACTCAGCTACTATTTGGCACAGGATTAAAAATCAGCACATAAGTATTTGCAGAAATAAACAATGCATAATATTGATATGAATCTCATTTACGAAAAATTCACAGTTAAGGTAAAAACAAAATATGAATGGGAATTAAAATCAGCTATTTAGCAGAAATTTGAATAAGTTTATGGATTTTTTTTTTCTGCCAAATGCAATTTTTTCTTTGAGTGAGCACTCAGATATGTCTGTATGCGACTTTATGTCGATATGTAAGTATTAATGTGCATAAATGTAATCTGTAAACCAATTTAAATTGATATCGTAGAATTTTTTTTTTTCTTGCATAAATGTTTCAGTTCTAAGCATTATTTTCACCTATGTTCTATAATCTTAGTAGCCTGAGTTAGATTCCCTGGTAAGTATTAATTAATAGAAAAATCATGCATGAGATACACATTATGAAGCACCACATTCAGACTACAATAACAAAACTATTTAGTTTAAAAAACTGTCATTTATTAGTCTGAAAAGTATTCAAACTTTATTGTATGTCTGTAAGCCCTGTATATGATCAATACATTTGTACACAGGCAACACTATATGCAAAAATTTACTTCTAGAAGGAAAAGCACAAAACAGTGACAAATTCCCCATCAGCAAATTTTGTCAATAAATAAAAATTACTAATATTATTATTTTCTGCAACTCTGTATATGATCCATAGGCACTTGGAGGCCTGTAAACTTACAACCAGAGACTTCAAGCTTAGTACTGAATTTAGATCTTTTACCCATGAAGAACATTCTGTAGCTTTCAAGGTTGTAGGGAGAGGAGGGTTGCAGAATTCAAACATCAAACTTTTAATATGAATACAACATCATAAGCATAAATCTTCTGAAAAATTATCCCCTGCTCTAAGGACTGAATTCATCAATGTGCAAATCAAAATATTTTGACACAATCTCATGGCAGACTGGATTTAAAACATCTATAAAATTTCAAAATGTTCAAATAACAGTAAGAAATTTTTTTTTTTTTTTTTTTTTTTTTTTTTAATAACATTTGAGAAATTTTCAATGAAATCCCTAAAAAGCAGAGTGGTTTGGTGCAGCTTCAGCTCATGTTTTCACTATTAAAAAAGTATATTTTTTCATAAAATTAAAAAAAAGGCTAGGAATTCTGACTGCTTCCATCTTGATTACATCAAAAAAAATAAATTTTAAAAGCCAGGATGTGTGGCCTATCATAAGATTTAGTAATTATCTACCTTGTGAATCGTTCATTCAGACAGGAACTATCATAGTAGCTTCATAGCTACGGTATGAGAGGTAATTTATCACAGTGATGTTAAGTAAACCATTGCACATTCTCTCCATTTTTTTTGGGGGGGGGGGGGGTGAACTTTAACTGGAACAGAAATATGAATGTTTTTCAGGAATTATAACAATGTTTTAAGAAATGTATGAACTGGAGCAATAACTTGCATAATTTCACAAACCAGAACAATGTTTGTCATATTTTCATGAGCTGGAATATCGTTTAGGTTTGCTCTAGTACATTTCAGGCCCTGACATTTTTATTTATAGCCCATTAAAATTTCAGAAAATTCAAATGATAAGAAGTAATTTTGTTTCTTATGTCAAAGGATCCAACACACACAGAAGAAAAAAACAAAAAGAAAACATTCTCAGGGGTAGTACTGACCCTAGGTGAAATTTCAGGACATACTTTTTTCAAAATTTCAGGACAATTTCAGGACACATTTACCCGACATACTAGCCGAAATAAAAGAATCAAAATTCATTTAAGCTTGGAAAAAGAAAATACCAGTCATCACCAATACACACAAATTTAAAACCAATAATCTATACAGGTTATTTCAATGGTCACTATAAATCTGAATATATGTGAATGGGTGGGTGGGTGGGTGGGGGGGGGGGGTGCAAATTTTCAAAAATTCTTTCTTTTTTCTGCGATCTCTTGGCAATTTGCATGTTTTTTGCAATCTCTTGGGGAAATTTGCAATGTTTGCACATATTTTTCACATTTTTCGCGATTTTTAAACGAAATGGGTGCGTTTTTCGTGATCTTTTGACAAAATGTGCGTGTTTTCGCGCTCTTTTGACGAAATGTTCGCGTTTTTTGCGATCTTTTGACAAAAAGTGCGCTTTTTTCGCGATCTTTTGACAAAATGTGCGCGTTTTTCGCGATATTTTGACAAAATGTGCGTGTTTTCGCGATATTTTGACGGAATTTTCGCGATCTTTTGACGAAATGAGCACATTTTAAGCATTTTTTTGACGAAATGAGCGAGTTTAAAGCGATTTTTTGACGAAATGAGCGTGTTTTCAGCGATCTTTGACAGAATGTGCACGTTTTTCGCGATCTTTTGACAAAATGCGTGCGTTTTTCGCGATCTTTTGAAGAAATGAGCACATTTTAAGCGTTTTTTTTTGACGAAATGAGCGTGTTTTCAGCGATCTTTTGACAGAATGTGCACGTTTTTCGCGATCTTTTGACAAAATGCGTGCGTTTTTCGCGATCTTTTGTAGAAATGAGCACATTTTAAGCGTTTTTTTTTTTGACGAAATGAGCGCGTTTTCTGCAATCTTTTGGCGAAATGAGCGAGTTTAAAGCGATTTTTTGACGAAATGAGCGTGTTTCAGCGATCTTTTGACAGAATGTGCGCGTTTTTCGTTTTCTATTAACGAAATGAGCGCATTTTAAGCATTTTTTTTGACGAAATGAGCGCGTTTTCCGCGTTTTTTTGAAGGAATGAGCGCGTTTTCCGTGATCTTTTGACGAAATGAACACGTTTTAAACGATTTTTTGACGAAATAAGCGCGTTTTAAGCGATTTTTTGACGAAATGAGCTCGTTTTTCGAGATTTTGTGACGAAATGAGCACGTTTTCCGCGATTGTTTGACGAAATAGGCCCGTTTTAAGCGTTTTTTTGACGAAATTTGGGCATTTCCAGCGATTTGTTGACGGAATGAGCCCGTTTTTTCGATATCTTTTGACCAAATTTGCACGTTTTTTGCGACATTTTGACGAAATGAGCGTACTTTTACACAATCTTTTCTGGTTTTCTCAAGATCTTGTATCGAAATTTGCGTTTTTTCAAGCGATCCTTTGATGAAATTCGCGATTTTTTTTTATCCGTAATTTCTATCCGATGCCCGGTAAAAGTAAGTATCCAATACAATGCAAAAAAAAAAAAAAAAAAAAAAAAAAAAAAAAAAACGTGGTCACCAGCAAAACGTGTGAGCGAGCGAACAAAAATGATAAAGATACGATATCGATTAAGATCTAAGAATACTTGTTGCCAAATGTAATTTACAACTATCAACCAGAAGAAACGCTCTTACTCCATGGACCAAAGAATTTCTCTTTCCTCCGTACGCGAGCGAAATCTCACGCAGAAGACCGAGCGGCAGTTGGACGCGGCTATCTCAACTGCTGGCCGGTTGCGTGCGCATCTTAATCTCTCGGTAGCTTTCTTTACCGCGAACGCGTGAAAAACGAAAGTACCTTGCCGTAAACATTTTTTGCATATGGTTCGAAGTTTGGCATTTAAATCATCCAATATGGGGAATTCAAATGCCGATATAGAAAAATTTCAGGAATTTTAGGACAGATTACAAAATTTCAGGACATTTCAGGACTTTTTTTTTTTTCAGGAATTTCAGGACAAGTACGACCCCTGCATTCTTATACAACTAGATAGCAATATTTCACAATATTTTTATACAGACTATAAAATTGTTATATTTATAAAGAAAAAAAAATTCAAAATGTTTGTACAACCAAAACTATTTTCTTTTTTAAAACTATAAAGAAAAACTAAACTGTAAATTTCAGGACAAGTACGACCCCTGCATTCTTATACAACTAGATAGCAATATTTCACAATATTTTTATACAGACTATAAAATTGTTATATTTATAAAGAAAAAAAAATTCAAAATGTTTGTACAACCAAAACTATTTTCTTTTTTAAAACTGTAAAGTGAGCCTACGTGAAAAAATAAGAAAATGTCTTCTTATAAGTGCTTTTACAATTAAATATCAATATTTTTTAGGAATTATTCATTAAAAAATATAAATTCCTATAAAATCAGTTAAAGAAATCAAATCATACAATAAAAATTGAAGTAAAATTATTATTATTATGGGTCTTTGTAACATTGGGTGGTCTGGTAATTAATAATAAAACAATAAAAAAAATATTACAGAAATATCCTTTTAATAAAAGAAAATTTACTACCAAGTAAATATCTTATTATTTTGATGTAATAAAAAAATCTACACTAAAATCTCTTATGCTTTTCTAAAGACTATTATATATCTATACAATAAAATTTGGTGAAACAAAACCTGTCTATAATGGTATCATAACTTAAACAAAATAATTGTATAATTTTGATGAAAAGAAAATGCAATAATAGCTACTAAAAGGGAAAACTGTCTAAACAGGAATTTTTTCAGAACCTAATTATTCTGTTTTCATGGGTTTTATTGTATATACAATGTGTGTCCAAAAAGATTGAGACATGCTTCTTTTTACTTGTTGGAGATGTGCAGGCAATGTAAAATACAAAACTGTCCAAAGTAAGGTATGAATTAAAATTATGTTAATAAAATAGTAACTGCAATCAACTTTTAAAAAATTACAATTTTTATTTTACATAGTTCTGTAAGTTGTATTTATAAAAAAATTTTCCATACCCTAAAATGTAAAATAGGAAATAATTCATTTTCCTACTATGAAAATTTACCAAGTTATGAAATTTTGAATTTTATGAAATTTCAGAATTTCCAACACTAAAAACAAATAAAAAAATTTTCAGTGCTTAAAAAAAAAAAAAAAAAAAAAAAAAAAAAAAATCACAGTGTCATAATTTGGTGAATTTTGGTTTTAGAAAAATGGAGTATGAAGAATTTTTTTTCTAAATCCAATATAGAACATAAAGACTGTATAAAAAATTTTAAAATGAAACTTTTTGATATTAAATAGTAGTATTATATCATCATATAATCCTAATTCTTAACTTATTTTAAAGAGCTTTACAATTTACATGCTATAAATTATCTCAAAGAAGTAAACAATTTTAAAGTGTGGGGGAAATTAAGTAGATGTGAACTTTTAACAAATCAGAAATTCAAACCCTAAAATATTTAGTAGAATTTGTAAACTAATAAATAATTTTCATACAAATAAAACTCAATTAAGATGCATTTATGCTCTCTGTATTATTACCTCTTGCATTAAGTTCCTTAGAGCCAATAATTTACCAGATTCTGAACCAACAAACAGTAACTCTTGTTTAACACTTTCAACAGCAGTATTTCTGAAAAAAAAAAAAAAAAAAAAAAAACATAATCATAAAATTTATCTTACAAAGACATCCATCAATATAAACTTGTAAGCTAATTTAATAAGCGATACCCGATAAGCATAAGATCCATTATTTTTAAGTTTAATTAAACATTTCTTTTTGGTTAATTATTTTATTTACTTTATTAGAATATTTTTTTAAAATTCATATAATTTGATCTTAAACTTGGTACAAAACAATTTGATAAGAGCACACTTACATAATTGTTATCAATTACTTAATAACAATCAGTTTAAAGCTACAACTATCTAGAGAAAAAATTATACTGAAGAAAGAAAAAAATAAATAAAAGTTTAACTTACCTTACACCAATTGAAACAGACACCACACTGTCTAAATTAAGATTACACCATTCTTCAACATCATGACTGAATGTTGCACTGAATAAGGCTCTTTTAAGAACAGCTGATTCACAAGCTTTATAAATCACAGCTAATTGGTCTCTAAAACCTTGTTTTCCCACTTCAAATAGTTTGTCACATTCATCTACAACAAGCCACTGGACACTAAAAGAATTTAACATTATCATTAAGATTAATCTTTTATTTGACAGTACTGCTTTCAAATATTGTGTATTCCTTAAGCTCTTTGCAGAAATATGCATCTTCAAATGCCTCTTATTTGATAACTTTCAACACCAAATAACATGAAACATCTGACATTCAAAAGGTTATTTCACTACTACTGAAAATTGGTAAGTTTTTGCTATAGGTAGAAAAAAACTGGTCAAAACCATCCAGGCAAAATTAGGTTTTTGCCAAAGTGGCGGCAAAAATGAAGCTGTAATCTACCCCCCCCCCCCCCCAAGAAAAAAATATTTCATGAATGAAAATTCGAATTTAACACAAGGGAAAAATATGTCCCCCGAAGAAAAATGATCAGTTTTATGATAAACTTTTCCTTTAAAACTGCAGTTAAACACAATGAGGGACTTGTAGTCTGTTAGTGCTTTGCATCTCAATATCTCTGTTGATGATTTATATAACTTGAAAGAAATTGACAATGGTGAACCAATTTGAGAGGTGATATATCAGGATATCATTAATGCTGTAACACATAAAAATTGCAATAAGCAGCAAGATGATGGTGATGAAATTAAAAATGATGTGGTAATGGAAGATGATGTTCTACATGTTAGTGAAGTCATTTCACACTTAATGAAGGTAAGTTCGTAGATGGAGAGGCAAGAATATTCAGATTGTGTTCATCTACTTCATCTTGCTAGTGCGAAACAATGGGCCAAAAAGAAATGCCCCAGTCTGCCAAACGCTTATGGGCTTTTTTAAGATAGTGTGAGATTAAGTTTGCTTCAATGAATGATAAAGTTAATTGCATTTCACAAAGCGAATAAGCATTTTCACCATTTTGTATCATTTCTTTGACACCATTCTGATATATTATAGTTAAGTTATAACACTGGTGTGAAACATGTCTCCCAACAACTGCATTATATTGGGCTTCTACTGCAGCGGTTCCCAAACTTTCTTGGTACGCGACCTGCCTTTCAGAGAAAAAAATGTTCGCGACCCACCTTTCAGTCAAAAAATGTCAAGCAAAGCATATACACAAAAGCACATACACATATCCATTCTTAAAGTGAATTATCATAATTATAATTAAATATAATCATAAAGCAACCAACTAAAAAATACTATGTATAGGAAAATGTTTATGAATAAATGCATTTGTAAGAAAACAAAATTTAAAAGTCAATATTATTCATAAGTTTTGAATTAAATAATGAGTCTTATCAGATTTAAAATCTGTTAATTTTAACATCAAGTTGCTCTCTATACAAAATTTAATAAAACATTCTTTTTTCGTGAAGTATCAAAACTTTATCACTTTTCTTTTTACAACAGATAAAATTAATAATGCATTTTTTAAGAACTATTCCATCATTCTGTGACCAATCAAAACATCACGCAATGGTAAGTTGCAACTTATGGCTTGGGAATCACTATTCTGAATATGAATATTAATTCAAAATTTAAAAGGCCAAGATAATTGAACAATGCTCTCTTAATATTGGTTTTTGCCATTATAAAATTTGGCAATAAAAATTATAAGCTGAAATTCATTCTGTAGCAATAACAACTCATAACACTTAGAGCACTCAAAAGGCAGTTGGAGATGCAAATCTCATATTAAAACAGGGTTTGTGAGCTTTTAATTTAAATCATTGATTTAACCTTCAGTATTTTAGTTAAAATAAAAATAACTGCAGCAACCCTTTTGTCATGATCACATCTAATTCTAAAACCTCCTTGTCTTTCTTCTTGGGGATATATTTGCAGTGAATGTATTATATTGACATATTTGCATCTCCATTTGTATATAGTCCCCATACTATACATGACAACTTAAAACTCAAATTTCCCAGTGAATATTGGTTGTACAAATGCAGAACTTCTTGTATTTGTAGTACATTTGAATAGACAAAATGCTCCTAAATATTAGTATAGAGACCTGGAGGCTGTATAAAAATTTAGATTCTCTAATTCTGCACTAAACTGATTTTTAGCTTCAAACTAGAGATGCAATGAATAACAGTTTGGCCGAATAACTGAATACCAATTACTCGGCCTAGTTGTGGCAGAATAGTCGGCTTATTCGGCAGCCAAATAATGAACTCATTTTTATCTAAAAACAAAATATAGTATGCATTATGTGCACAATTCTTGTATGTTTCACATCACGTTATTTAAAAAATGTTTATATATTTGTATGCAAATTTATTTTTTTAAATCATTATTTTATTCTAAAAAGATATTTAACTATGTTTATCCTAAAAATTGCACCAATAATATAATCTAACCCCCCCCACAAAAAAAAAAAAAAAAAAAAAAAAGCAAAAGTTTTTTTTATCAACTATTGTCTAGTTATATTAAGTAGATATTATTTTAAAACTAGCAGGCTATGCCCACTTCGCTGGTCCATTTTCCCAAACGAGCCTTGACTTAAACAAAATGGCGATTTAAAATTTTTATTTTAAAGCATTACAGACCATCACATAGAATTTACTTCCACATTGCTGAAAATGAATGCAATGCCTTTGCGATATTGTACTATTTTGATTCCTTGGACAAAATTTGGGCAATTAAAAACCATCTCTTTTATTTGATCATTTATAGTAAAGTTTCGTATGAAAATGAGACAACAGGTTATGACAACAGACATGAAAATGCTCTCTAGTTATCACACTATTGAATTAGAGAGCATTGCAATGATTACTGAGTTTGGTTATCAAACTCTATTAACTTTCATATCATACCTTATCTTTTGATAATTCTTAAATTTCTGGCTTCTGAATTTGTACTATATAAAGTTCTAATAGCCTAAATGCAATTTCATTACATGTTACATTATGTTTTTTCATAAACATCCTCTTCTGGCAGAGTACATTAAGTAAAATATGCAAAGAATTATTTACAGATAAAGCAGAGTGTTTAACTTATATATTTATTAGAACAATGAAATATAAAAAGTGTGTTTTAAGCTGAATTATTTGAATAAAATTAAAATTGCAGTAACTCAGTGCCTCTTCATTTTATAAATTCGTTGCAAACATGTAGTCGTTAAATCTGAATAATCTTGATGGCGAAATTTTGTAGAAAAATAAACCTTTAGCTTGCATTCAATAAAATCTCTTTACCTTGCAATCGATCCCATTATGATTTTTGACGTCAAACATTAATAGTGCTTGGTACGATATTGTTACAAATGAATCATTACTTATTTCATGTTTATTGTCAAATGAATGTTAAATTTATGATCATCCATTATTGGTATTTAATCTTAGAGTTTGGTGATAGTTTTTTCAGCGATGGTTTAATGAAGTAGTATCTAATATTTAATTTTTGATAAAGTTCAGCTCATAGGGCTTAATGTTAATTAAAATTGCTACGAAATCATAAAAACAAATTTTTTTATTGTGGGACATTCATGTATATATTTTTTTCTTAGCTAATTTTAAATTATATATTTATTTTTCTAACAATTTTTTTAAACCAAAGTGAATGATAAATTAATTACAAATATTTTTTTAAATTCTACATCATTGTCATTTCAAAGATTTTTCAATATTGTAAATATTGCTTTTTTAGTGATAGTAAAATAATTGCAGATGAAAACTATATAATAATAAGGCTAAAATACAGTATTAACAATTGCTTGGCATATACCTTGGCGGAAACTCGATAAGTACGCCAATTCTATCAACCTAAATATCCAGTTAGAATGTAAACAAATAATGGGTACTACTTGATTATTCCATCCATCAAATTCGCCAAATTATACATTTTGCTAAACTATTCGGCAAATTATACAAATGGACATAATTTTTATTTTAAATACCGAAGAATCAATAAATTACTAAAATATTAAGAGAAATACAAATAAAATGTCGAATTAAAAATTGGTTAATGACGTAACAAATACGTGCAACATGTTTAATGTCAAATAAACAAATAAATGTGACATTTACGATCATCCATTATGACATTTAATCTTATACTTTGGCGACAGTTTTTTGGCCGATGGGATAATCAAGCAGTACCATATAATATAAACAAATTATATAAACAATAATATTATCTATAACGTTTAGATACAGATGTCATGTACGGACCACTTTGGCGCGATTGTAACAAAATTGCGATTTTATGCCTTACATGGTAATCCGGTTATTGTTGTTTATTTATTAGTAAACTTTCTTTGCTTTTCTTTTCTTTTTTAAAACTATATAAATTGTTTTGTTCTGTAATTATTAATTAAACTTTATTTACTATTATTTAATTTTTAACATAATAGAAATCAATTAAAAATAATATAGCATGTAACTGGTATTTGAAAACACAGTGTTCACCAAAATGGCGTCAGAAAAAAATTGCACCAAACTGATGCGTGTGTAAAAATGGAAAAATGTTTACAATAATTAAAAAATTGCCATTTTGATTTTTTTTTTTTTTTTTTTTTTTTTTTAAATAGCGTTAAGCAGTCGTTAATTCTCCTGTCGCACTAATAGTATTTTTTTCTTTCATTTTTTTTCAAAATAAAAAACCATACATTTAAAAATGTCTAATTAAATAATCTGATCAATTTTCAGTAACTGGATTGATGATCTAGAAATCTCCTTAATACATAAACAAAAAGGCACAGATGTCGTATATGCACCGAGTTTGGCGCAATAATTTTTTACGCTAATTTGGCGGAAACATCGTATTCCAATACCAGTTGCATGTATATATATTTAAATTACTTTCTATTATTTTAAAAATAATAACAATAAAAAGGTTAGTTGAAAAGTATGGAACAAAACAATTGATATAATTTTAAAGAAGAGAATGGAAGAAAATAAACATCGTATTAATAAATAACTAACAATATTTGGGTTACCATGTCAGGAAAAATAATGCCAATTTAGATTCCATTAGTTACCTCTGTGTGTATATGATATCTGCACTAACAAAACTTTCAATAATGTAGTAAATATGCCATTTGGCTGTATTCAATTATTGAAGATAGGTCCAAAATCTTTTTAAATATTAGCTAATTGTAAAAGATTTGTAATTTTTTTTTTTTTTTTTTTTTCAGCAGGCAATTTTTATTTTAAAATGTTGAATTTTTCGATAATAATAACACATAATTGCATAAATTTCCTTTGATTGCATATATTTCCTTCTTAAGTTAGTAAATTTTAAAACTGTAATTTTTCTTTTCAGTGGAATTGACGAAATGGCGTAAGAAAAATTAAATAAACAAAAAATATTTGCTTAAAAAAGCATTATATTCGTTGATCGCATTCTTCAAAATTATGGCGAAAAACTTTTAAAAAAGTATGACATTTTTTTGCAGTATGTGTGGCAAAAATTCACACAAAAGCAAAAATTTAAATATTTGATTCCAATTTTTAAAATATTAACCCCTATCTTATAATTTACAATTGAATATTAAAATACTCCAAAAGTTATCTTCACTTGAAAAAACACCATTATGGCGACTATCAAAAACCTACTTTCAGGCACATGCATTTTATCTTCAGATTCTTTGGTGACAAAAGCAAAATAAAAATCGCAAAGAAACATATACAGATCTGCTTTTTTTCTGCTTAAGTTATATGATACTGAAATTTGATAAAAGAGAAAAAGAAAATAATAAAAAAGAAAAATAACTACCATTCAAAATTCATTTAATCAAATTTTAAAGTCCACTTCTTTATTCTAACAGAAGGGATAAATCGCCAAATGCAGTATCAATTTTAATTTTTCACGTTAAGTTATTTTTTAAGCATTAAAAATATTTCTTTCATTTTTAAGATATATTTTTATAATATTATGCCTCATTAAACGGTTTTTCTTTATTATTACTATTATCATCAGTAGTTATTTTCTGCTTTTATTTGCAAGATGTTTGTACTATTTCTAACAGATATATTCTTTTTAAATTTTTTAGTAATGACAGTTTTCGCAAAAAAGTAACTACTGGCAACCCTTTCATGGAAAATATCAGTAAAATTAGAAATTTATTACCATAAATCATACTTATCCCTGTATATTTGAATGACAAATTTACGCAAAAATATTTCCCATCGATTGATACAATCGGCAAAAAAATCCATCAGGTAGATTTTGAAATCACTCGAGCCAAAGTTTCAGAACTTCTGCTTTATAATACAGTAGACTCCCTTAAATCCGCACAGCTTGGGACCAGAGGTTGTGCGGATTTTAGAATTTTGCAGATTTCTGGTCATTGCTTTGTTTACATTTCTTAAACAATAATTTGAGTGCAATTAATACTGCAATCGTAACTATAATGAATGTTTACAATATAATAAAATATTAAAATATATTAACTAAAATAATAAAAATTTAAATAGTTTTTAAAATGATAAAAGTACTTATAGCAAAGGTCAAATTAATAATCAATGGTATATGATTAAATATTCATTATAAAGATTAGATGTATTTTTCCCAAAATTATTCAACAAAACTTCCCTCATAAAATTACATTACTAATTCACATCAAAATCATAAAATAAGGATTTTTTTCAAGTTCAGCCAGGCTTAATAACCAAAAAATCTTGATTAATGCATAAATATATTTGGTAAGAAGATTGTGATTACCAGTAATATCAACAATATCTTGAATTTTTTCTAAAAAAAATTTATTCTTCCTTCATGAAAAAAACATGAATAGAGTATTATTAAGAAAATTACAAAATAAAAAATGTATGGAATTGATGCAAAACTAAAAAAATTAAATTTTGCCCCAATATCTGAACTGAAAGTTTCATTGTTTACATCCATAAAATATGTGCGAATTTTAGAGAGTTGCGGATTTCTGGTTTGCGGATTTGAGGGAGTCTACTGTATATATGATAATTACGAATTTTTAAAAATAGTAGAAAACCTAAATAAATTTCAACTTTCAGATGAAAAAAAAAAATAAATAAATAAAAGAAAATCATTAAAAGAAAGGAATATTCTCTAAAATAATGGAATGAAATCAGGTTAGACTTTGCAATGCTTGTAATTAACAAAATAGACTTTTCTTTCTTTTTTGCTATACCAGCATACGGTGCTGTTAAGAAGTGTACTGTGAAGGTTTTCAGAATTAAAGAAATGAAATATCAGTGAGAAAAATAAATAAAAAAATATTCACTATATAATGTCGTAGGAACTGCATTGTTACAATTTAATATTATTTAAATATTTAAATTATATTTCACTTTTAAATGCATTTTATTTAAAATGAACTATTTGAACGTATACAATAAAAATATTATGTATTACAAAAACATTTAAAATATTTATATTTAAAAAATATTACAGGTCTAGTTAAAAATATCAGCGAAAGAAACATTTTTTATGTAACAAGGGATAAATGTTAAATTTTCTCTTTAGACTTGAAAAAATTAGAATTTATTTATTAAAATTATTATCGATTAAGGCATATACGAATAGATTAATTTTAAACTTAATAGCTTACATTAGATTATTATAGATACTTTCTGTAATTATTGATACAACATAAAAAATATAACATGATTCCTAAATTACTCTTTTATGTAAAAATGGATAGATAAAACCCATACAGGATAAGGAAGTTAAGACAAAAAAGTTTTACTTAATTTCACATAGAATTTTCATAAAAATTTTACTATGTAAATATAAAAATATTTCTTAGAGTATTATTCAGTTAAGACCGAATAATGGAATTGCTATTCAGCCAAAGTTCGACTGATAATGGTTGCATCTCTACTTCGAACATTTTTATTTTAACTCTGTACTTAATTTTGGCCATTTTTGTAACTAGGAGTATTTATCTAAGACCAACAGTTGGGAAAATAAACACTCTGTATAAAACTAAATTCTATTAATGTACATTAATATGTTTGTTTACATCTTAAATTGATTTTAAATTAACTTCATTTAAAGCATGACTAAAATCAAGCTTATTTGAATCAACAAATTCTTGTGTTAAAACAGTTTTTAAAATTTTTTACAATACTTGAGTAACGCATTTACATAAAATGTTAACATGATACAGGATGAGGCACAAAAACACCCTTTTTTTTAACCAATGCATGTTTGTCTGAAGTTCCTACTGAAGACATCTTGCTTCAGCTTACCTTCCATCAAAGGTGATTAGTCATAATGCATAGAAATTTAGCAGTTGAAAGTGGAATTTTAAAAATTCTGGAGCTTTGGGATGATTGATTAAGCCAAAGGGTAAGCAGTGAAAAAAGCCTCAGAGCCAAATATATATATATATAAATTCTTTTTTTGTAGCTGCATTGCAAAAGAAAAAAAGCTTGAAGAAAAGTGGAGATGGAGTTAGTAAAAGCAGATGTCACAAATACTTCTGTCTAGTGTTTCTCAGTATAAAATACAAGGTACATAAAAATGCAACATGAAGCTTATGCAGGGCTGGTTCAGAAATCAGTTGCATACTTTATTTAAAATTTTTAACTGTGTACTGTCATAAAAAAAAAAAAAAAAAAAAAAACCTTGCATGCCCCATCTTGTGTAATAGAACTTTAATAACATGATTATTTGAAAGGAGCTGGTAGAAAAATAGAAATGAATTTAGTAAAAGTTTCTGCTTTCACTAAGCCCTGCAGATATTTCTGACTAGTGCTTGTCAATAGAAAATACAAGGTAGATGAAGGTATAAGATAAATTGGCAGGTAAAGTCCCCCCCCCCCCCCAAACAATTGATTATCTCAATTTAAAGTAACATCTCGTGGAAGTACATTCTTCCAATCTAATGCCCTCAGACTTATTCCCCTTTCCCCTGCTCTCTCCTTTTTTTAATATAAATTTTGTTTAAAATTAATAATTATGTACTTTCATTAGCAAAAACTACATTTCATCTATCAGCAATACATCTTCTTTTATTTGCCTTCAATGCAAAAATACCTTAGCTATGTATAATAGAATTTTAAAATACTAATAATAATAATTCTTAGAATAGATTATCTTTGAAAGTTTGGTACAGGAAGAACATTTTTCAGGAAATATATTACACAATTAGAACTTAACTTCTAATTATGCACTTTCATAAAAAATGTATTTTGTCTATCAACAATACTTTTCTTTTACTTGCCCCCCCCCCCTTTTTTTTTTTTGAAAAAAAAAAAAAAAAAAAAAAAAAAAAAAAAAAAAAAAAAAAAAGGATGCCTTATTTTGTAAGCTTTAAAATAATAATAATTATTATTACCTTTTAAAATTCAGTATAGGAGGATCATTATTCAGCAAATATATAACACGATTTGGAGTGGATATCAAAATATCTAAAAAGAAAACAAAATTAGAGTATTTGCACATATGATGCAAATTTTTCAAATACAAAAACCTTTTAAAATACAGAAATATTTCTAATTATTTTTTAAATTATTTTTGCACAGTAAATGCTAGTATAAGTAGGGAAAAATAATAGTGACCAAACACACTGCTAGATTCTTTAAGATATGAAAATACTCCTAGACTTTTTTTAGAAGTGTGAGTTAATGTTATAAACAGTACAAAAACAAAGACAGGCGCAAAAGAGGTTGACAAAGTAAAAAAGTTTGAACTTTAGTGTACAAAGAAGGAGATATCATTCTAATTTTTATATCATTCTAATTCATTTCTCCAGTATATTTAATTATAAAATGGATATTTCACAAGTATGTTATACAGCAGGAAATGACAAATTTTTATAATACATCATTAATTTTGATATCATGATATTTTATAGAATAATATCAAAATTTCATAATGCAATTAGAAATGTGAAACGTTTTGCAATCTTTTATAAGATGTAAAAACCACTCTCAATGGCTTTCTTTATGAGAAATTAAAATTATAATGTGAAAAAAAAATCATGTAAAATTAAATTATTTTTTAATTTTAATGTCTGAAATATGCTTGTAGAAGGATTGAAAAATCTTTGGTATAGGCATGAGTTGCATTACAAGTATTACAGAGAAACAAAATGTACAAAATTATATCATGGAATCTTTCATAGAAAAAATCTGAGTAAATGTCAACTAACAGAATAAACCAGTAATTAGAAAAAAAGAAGAAACATTATACATGAAATATGCTTTCTTAGAACAGACCTTTTAAAATATTGAGACATATAGGTGGAAACTGGGAAACTGAGTTAGTAGCCAGTGCCTGGCAAAGTCAGTTTTATTAGTAGCCACTTTTTAAAATTAGTGGCCATCATAATATTTCACACTTCCTAAACTATAATCGTTATATATATATAAAAAAAAAATCAATAACATGTTATTTGCATTTTATTTCATAAGTAAATGTGTTATTAATACACTACACACATAAGCTGGTGAGTGCATTTTGCAGGATTAAACAGTATGTTTTGAAGTAAAATAACTACTAAGCATGTGGCAGGAGTTGAAATATTGAAGATACTGTAAATTCCTTAAAGTCTACTTGCATATAGGTGGGAAAAATATAATAAATTACATGAAATGCATGTGGAATCCTGATGAATATATTTTGCAGAAAACTATATTTCTTTAAAAAAAATAATCCAGCTCAATAGCCACTTGGTGAAATGCCAATATTGAAAATACAACTAAGTTGTTCAAATTTGTTTGCATCCAGTATGGAAAAGAATTGATCAGTTTACTATTTATACTTAATCAAAATACATATTTCCATGAAAAAGTTGCAATTTACTCGGTGATCAGGCAATGGATTTTTTAATAAAAACTTTTACAACTTTAATTGCCATGTGGCGAGTGGTTATCCTTAATTTTCACCTATATTGGGACACATTAATTATAGATAAGCATCATGCATAAACATCAAACACTTGAAAAATTGCAGGAAATAATATAAAGTCAAAAATAAAACTGGACGGAATATTAATTTTGGGACATTATTTGTTTACAATGCAATTTAATTTGTCAAATCCTATTTTTTATTTTTAAATGTTCAAGTAGATAATTTCATTAGAATAGAAAAAAGTTAAAAAGGAAAAGAATATCATTATTTATTTATCTATTTTTCATGTAAACAATAATAAAATATCATACATACCATGCTTATTGAGCTTTTTTGGCTTTTCTTTAGCTGAATTGACATCTTCAATAATTAAAGTCTTTAAACCAATACCCTCTGCTAATTTAATACAAAATGAATAGATTTGCTTTACTAATTCTCTAGTAGGAGCAATAATAACAGCTCGAATTCCTAACTTTGATGGTTCCTAAAAAAAGAAAAATATTTTAAAATATTTTAAAATGTAAAATTAATAAAAACAGAAGTGATAAAAGTTATGAAGAAGAAAAAGAAAAATCAGTGATTACTTTATTGAAATTATAAGTTAACAAAACAATTTATTTCAGTTTTTAGAATTAGATTAATTTATATTTATGTTTTGTTTTAAAGGATTTATAAATACCTAAGGTGTAAATTTCATTTTTTAGCCATCAACCATTTTTATTTAAAATCAGTAAAAAAAAAAAAAAAAAAAAAAAAAAAAAGGTAGATATAAGCAGTGTTCTCACTGACATTTGACCAATGTTAGTAATTTGGCTAATTAAAATTAAAAAACATTCGCCAAATGAAAAAAGTATTAGCCAAATAAATTCACCGTGTATCACAAAAAAAATAATAATAATAATAAATAAATAAATAAACATATCTTTAATTCTTTAATGTAGCCTCCTTTTTCAATGTGTTCTAAAATAATCTAAATTTTTATAACTACGACAAAAATTGATATTAATTTAATTTCAACTATCCACTACAAATATATTAAAAAAATATATATATATTAAAAATACGTATGTGTGCATATGTATGAAAGACGAAAAAGAAAAAGCAAAAACTGAGCACTAGCCATTTGGCGAATCTAATCGCTTGTTTACTCGCCAAATGAAGAATTTAGTCGCAATTTGGCGCAAAGGCCAGCGACAGCAAGAACACTGGATATAAGCATTTAATATTGAAGGGGGGAGGGGGTAAGAAGAATCTGATCAATTGCACAACATGCTTAAAATAAAAAATATATACTACACTATTGGCTAGTAATTTTACATTTTATGTAAATTTTAACAAAAAATTTACTTAAAAGAAGTCTTACTCAAAACATCCTCAAAAGTTTGTATATAAAATAAAGTTTATTTGATGAAACAACAATCATGATCCAAGAATATTTAGGGAAAAAAAATATATAAGTGATCAAAGATTGTAGCTAACACAAAATTTAATAACAATATCTCATGAAAGTTAATTTTCAAAAAAGTCAGCATTCAAGTTTCGGAAAGAGAAAAATAATAACAAAATAAATAAATAAATAAATATTTAAAAATAAAATGCTCTTCTTTATTAGTTTATAAAAAAAGAACAAAACTTACCAATATTTTTGATGCCACCAAATTTTATTTTGATGATTTCCTTTTATACTACTAGTAGGTTACAACCATTAAAAAAAAAAGCAAGTAAAATAATTATTACTTTTTTGGGCAAAAAATTCAGATATCTTTCTTTGATGTGTCTTTTTCACCACATTGTTCACCAATTGTTCTAGATTATCCATTGTTTTATCTGTCTCCATTCAAATGCCTATCTAACTAAATGCACATACTTTTAATCATTTTCGAAATTTCTGAAGTAGAGAGAACAGGAACTGCATCAATGATTTTCCTGTCAGAATTCACAGAAGTGAAATCATTTGGATTATGAATGGCCTCCAAAATATCTTTTTCTGTGGATAAAAATATCTTTGTCGCTGCTGTAAATACATCATAGACTGCAATATATTAATGTAATTAAATTGTAAGACAGTTTAGTAACTGTTGGTTTTCCAAATATTTTATTAAATGTGGTCCATTCTCAATATCAGCTAATACTTGAGGTGCCAAAAATTTGCTACATTGGGGAATCAAAGCTAGCAACTTGTAGAAAACATGCCACTGAAGAACAAAAACTATTTTTTTTTTGTGTGTGTGTGTGTGTGTTAAAAGAAAAAATAATAAATTGCATAGTGTCCAGATTGCAATATTATTTTGTGTTAACCAATTTTTCATGTTAAGTGTTTTGTGCTAAACATACTGTTTAGCTCTGATTTCTTGGCAGATGACTTGGAAGAATCTATTCCTGACCGGGAGTTCCAGGGTCAAAGGTTGCCAAGTACAAGTGCATAATTGGCGAACGGTCAATTCGCCAAATACCGGAAATAGGGATCTGTACTAAGTATCTAAAGCTCCCGTTATCTCACAAAGTACATTTCTGCTCATGATTGTTATTATCTAGGCTAGCGCGCCAATTATGGGTGCCATTCTCCCTTGTGCCTTATAACGTTTTACCTATTATCCAGAATAGAATCGTCCGAGTCTCTCCACTCGAAGTGCCAAGAAATCAGAGTCCGACAGTATTTTAGTTTATTGAAAAAGCAATGTAAACATGAGATTACAGATGTAAAAATTGTGAACTCAAACACCAAAAGCATGGAATACTCATTTAAATTGTTTGTAAGACAACAGAATATATTTCTGTTGTTGTTATACATCTTATGTTATCATAGCTGCAATTATACACTTTAAATAAAATTAACCATTGTGAAAATCATCTTGTAAGATTTTGAAATGCAAAAAACTAAAGCAATCAATTTAACAGTCTGTTTTAAAAGTGCTTGTGGAAGAAAATATTGCATTATATTATCATATGACACTTCTACATAGGAATATGGGTTAACGTAGTAATATGTTCTTACAACAAATTTCTAGGCAGCATCAATTCAGGGCTCCCAACACATTTTATGTCGCAAAAAGGGGGAAAGGGGACCATTTTTCCTTAAAAAGGGGACTTTTGGGGACCATTTTTCTTTAAAAAGGGGACTTTGGGGGACCATTTTTTAAAAAAAACGGGGACTTTGGGGGACCATTTTTTTAAAAAAAGGGAACTTTGGAGGACCATTTTTTTAAAAAGGGGACTTTAAGGGACCATTTTTTTTTTTTTTTTTTTTTTTTTTTTTTTTAAGGGAACATTGGGGGGACCATTTATTTTTACTAAATATGTTAGCATTTTTTTTTTTTTTAACATTACAATAAACATGTTAGTTAACTTTATAAGGATATCATTAAACAATTTCAAATATTGTTGCAGAAATTGTACAATTATATTTGAATACAATTAAATATTCTACTGCAAGAAGTGAAAAAGTAGTTTAACATTTACCTTGAAAATTTTCTTTTAAAAGAGCCTGTACTTGTAATTCAAAGTCTTGATTTTTTTAATATTTACAATAGCAAACTGATTTTCATTAAAATAAAAAGTAATCTTAGCTAAAATGTATCTAACAAATTTATTATCAGAATATATTTAGCCATTAAGTATTTAAGGCAAAAATTTCTTGAAATAAAAAACAATCTGTTCAATAATGTCACAATTATGTAAATATCAAATACTTACAAGAAAAAAAAAAGCGTTTATAAAATAACTATATACAAAACAACAAGCAATTCCAAAATGTTACAGAAAAACTATGATTCTTCTGACAATAAATATATATAGAGAGAGAGGGAGAAAAAAATAGTGTGTTTTGTTAGTCTGTCACGGGAAAAAACATAAAAAATTTCGATAAATAATCGCCCTCCCTCCACAAAAAAAAAAAAAAAAACAATAATAATCTCAGAAAAAATTGCTAATTCTGTTAAAAGATCCTGGGGGAGGGGGGGGGGGGGAAACAAATTTTGCAAAAAAATTGTGGAGAGAAGAAAAAAAAAATTCGAAAATTTCAAGATCGCAAAAAAAAAAAAAAAAAAAAAAAAAAAAAAAAAAAAAACCTTGTTTTTTACTGCATTTAAAGTTCTTCTCAAAGAAACAAAACAAACATATCAACCTCGTCAAAAGGCCATGTGCCACTGGATTGATCATTCTGTTGGATAAAGAGCAGGTGTTAACAGAGTCATTATCAAGTGTGTTTACCTTTTACTTCAATCAAAAGAAAACAAAGTTTCATGTTTGCTTCTTTCGTTATTATAAATAAGTACTTGAGTGATTTTATTAGAATTAGAATATATGAAGCTTCAAATAAACATATCACGTCAACTTTTTTTTTTTTTTAACTTTTCAGTTTTTGTAACAGGTAAAATCTTTAATTAACCGTCAATCATTATGTAAAATTACACCAGAATATATCGATATACATAATGTCTAGTTAGGTAAAAGAATTTAACTGCATTTGATAAAATTTAAAGTTAATAAAATTGAAATTCACAAAATGTCCGGAATTTGAATGCCCGGAGTTTTGAAGTTCAAATGCACAGAACAAAGTCTTAAAAATCCGATATCCGAAATTCGGAAATCAAACAAAGTCCGGACGTTTTGCTAACTATTTTTATTATTATTTTTTAAAATATGCATTTAAAAGAAACATTTTAAATTAGGAATTTTTAAAACGGGATCTAAAACCTCTCTACTCTTAAAATTATTTTTAAACAATAAAGATATTCATACTTTTTTCATACCACATGTTTGGTTTCGGTAAAATGATCTTACGACCTGTTCTTCCGTAATGCCCGCGATCCAGTGTTGAATTCATGGGGGGGGGGGGGGGGGGGTATTCTTGCTCAGAGCAATGAAATTTCCCCTACTGACAGATTTAAGTTTATGTTTTGAATAGTAAAAAAGTACACCCCCCCCCCCTCCCAGAGTCGCAGAAATTCCTACAAAAAAGTCTGAATTCAACACTGCGCGACACGCGCATCAATGCAGCTGTGATGATTCATAACTATTATTATTTTTTTTTCTTATTTAACTATTCAAATTTTATTCTTTTAAATATATAAAAGACTCCGTTAATGTGTTAACAAATTTACATTGCTTAAAAGTGCAGAAAAAAAAATCTGTTAAGATAGTTGAAAGCAAACAAAACAAGAAATGGAATGAAAAACCAACTTTTTTCCCCCGTTACAGCTTGGGGAAAAAAAAAAAAAAAAAAAATCCATATTTTTTAAGTAAATTGACAGATTTCTTTCAAATTTTCAACAAGTTGTAATAATAGTAAATTAGGCAGTTAAAAAATTTTTTATTAAAATATAACACTGAAGTTCGTTTATAGAATAAAAGAGAAAGGTTATCACCGAAAAATCGAAATTGATGAAGCAGCGCAAAATAACTGACACGTTCAGTATAAAATGCACAAAGAAAAATTAAGGCTGCGAGCGAACAGCACTACTTTTTATTACACTAACAGAGCAATAAATCTATCTTTGTTTCCGAACGGAACAAAGGTGAAACCTCTTTAAATGATTTTTGAGGGACTGACCCTATCAAATTGAGAAAGGAAGGGAAAGTTTTATCTACCCCATCTTCAGTCGTAAAGCTGTCAACTGATTTCGAGTTCGATTTCTCTCTTGAAGTTCAAAAAAGTTCACTGAAAAAGCAATTTATACATCAAAGCGCCGACACGAAAGATCAAAAATAGCGATGCCTGACCGCAAGAAGTTAGTGCTATGTGTCTGGTTCTTAAGTTTGTTATATAAAATTTGAGGCATTGGCTAGTTTTTATTTATTTTATATATAAACCCTAAAATACTTACTTTTGTTTTATTATTTTTAAGAGTTATCTTTTTGATTGGTTGTTGAGTTAAAAACCTAATAGCAGACAGCTATAACTTAGCGAACATACCATTTTTTGGGAGAAAATGTGAATGTTTTTCCACACCCCCTAAAGAAAAACAGATGAACGCAACTCCAATGTTTGTTTTTTTTTTTTTTTTTTTTTTTTTTTTCAGATAGGTGAAAAAATAAATCTGAAAGCAATGTATCTTTAAAAGTTTAACTTCCTACTCTTATGGAATTATTATAGTTAGAAAATAATATATATATTTTTACTTACCCATCATACGTAGTATAGGGTAAATCTTGCAATCATTTTGAAAATCGAAAAAAAAAAATTTGACGGATTTACACGTTTCAGATACTGGAGATTCCGAAAAACATATTTTTAGAAAAAAAAAATTGCCGTCCGTCCGTCTGTGTGTCTGTCTGTCTGTAACTGCTCTATCTCCCGAACAAATTGAGATAGAGACTTGAAATTTTGCATGTACTTAATATGTAAGAATGGGACGAAGCCTATTCAATATCAGTAACCTCGATTATCCGGAACTATTTTTTTCGGACTCCCGAAAAATTCATTCTGATGAAACGTATATAAAAAAATATGATTATTATTTTTGGAGTTATAAGGATGTTTCTTTTACGCAATCCGGTATTACTTGAGTATTTTGGCGTTTTATATAATTTGTCGAAATTGGCTCATCAGCAATTCATTAATAAATCATTGCTATGTATATTAAAACTATTTAAATATGCGTTAAAATTTTATTTTGGAATTGCAATGCATTTTATAAATAAGTTACACATGTTTTATTTTCATATATTATATTATACATATGTATAATGGGTAAGTATTACGGTGGCCTCCAACGACTAGTTAAATCCTGAAATTAACAAATCTTGATTACAATTTTAAAAGAATGAAAACGTAATTTCGCGAAAGTAAAAAAGTTATTTCGCAAAAATTAATAAGGTATCCCTTTGTCTCTCTCCAGAGGGGTATCTACATCTTACGATGCATATATGGAAAAAGAAAGTGCGATCGGCATAGTTTATTTTGTTAATGTAAGAAACATGCTTGTCAAATTACAATATTTAGTATATACTTACTTTTTCTTCTGTTTTTTTTTTTTTTTCTCTCTTTCACATTTTTTTCTTTTTCATCAGCAGTAAGAATCCATGAGACCAATTAATTCAATAGCAGCCTATTGTTACTGAAATAAAGTACTTTTAAAAAGTAAAAGCACCTGCGAACGAGTCACGTGAACACATTGGGATGAAACGGTAACGATTCCAATCACAAGAAAAGGGGGATTAATGAAATCACAATATGATGAGTGGCTGGTTCCATTTGACTTCAAAACGCTAATTCATTGCTTAATAGGGAGGGGGTGGAAGTGTTCTTTACTTTATTTTCATGCCTTAAAGGATGTGTGAATTTAGACATTGAAGGAGCATGAAACATCAGCTTGCACCACAATTTTGCCGTTTTCTAAAAAAAAAAAAAAAAAAAAAAAAAAAAAAAAAAAAAAATATTTTTTTTTTTTTTTTTAAAGGAACAATTTCTTTGTTTTTTAGTCATTGAAAGCGGACTAAGCGGACCAAAACACATAAAAGCGGACCTTTTTCTAAAAAGCGGACTTTGGCGGGAAAAAGGGGACCATTTGGGAGCCCTGTCAATTAAATTTATTACTCTGAAAAATTCATTGATTTAAAAATCCAATATGGCTAATTTAAAAATAAAATTTAGATACACATTGAATAAAACTATATATTATAACTAGGGGATAGCTACAGGGGGAAGGGGTACGACACTCTCCCACACTCGGTACACTCATTACATTCGGTAAATTCACTTTTGTTCAAAAATTGTATTATTTCTTGCTGTATTTTCCCCTTCTAAGAATTTTTTTTAAAAATATTTAAAAAGTTATTAAAAAACATAACACAATGTCATAACATATTAAAAATATCTTCGAAATACTCATACCCCATATTTACAATACTCATTACATTCAGTAATTTCACTTTTGTTCAAAATTGCATTATTTTGTGCAGTATTTTTCCTTTCTAAGAATTTTGAAAAAAAAAAAATTAAAAAATTTATAACAAAGCATAAAACAATGTCAAAACATATTCAAATCTATTAAATAGTTTTAGAATACTCATACTACACATTCAGAATGCTTATTACATTTGATAATTTCACTTTTGTTCAAAAATTGCATCATTTCGTGCTTTATTTTGCCCTTCTAAAAAATTTTAAAAATATATAAAAAAAAATTATTACAAAACATAAAACAACATCAAAACGCATTTAAAACTATTAAATATTTTTGGAATACTCATGCCCTGCATTCGGAAAATTCATTACATTCGGTAATTTCACTTTTGTTCAAAAATTGCATCATTTCATAAAGTATTTTACCCTTCTGATTTTTTTTTTTTAAATATCAAAAAAAATTATTACAAAACATAAAACAGTGTCAAAACTGATGGAAAAAAATTGCCAATATTTATAACTATATATAAAATATTTTCCGAATACTCATTACACTGATTAATTTCATTTTTGTTCAAAAATTGCATCATTTCGCTTGTATTTTTTCTTTCAAAGAATTTTTCAAAATATATTTAAAAAACTATTACAAACCATAAAACAATGTCACAACACATTTAAAACTATCAAAAATTTTCAGAATACTCGTACTCCACATTCTAAAAACTCGTTACATTCGGTAATTTCTTTTTTGTTCAAAATTTTTTTTTTTTTTTTTTTTTTTTATGAAACATAAAACAATGTCAAAGTTGATGAACAAAAATCATCAATATTTAAAACTATTAAATAATTTTGGAATACTACATTCGGTAATTTCACTTTCATTGAAAAATTGCATCACTTTGCCTGTATTTTTTCCTTTTTAGAATTTTTAAAAATATATCTAAAAATTTACTGCAAAACATAAAACAATGTCAAAACATATTTAAAACTACTAGGTATTTTCATAATTATTAACGCTCTACTATTTACATTATGTGGCTGTTATTATTATTATTCACTCTGAGTTGATTACTCTTTTCTGTTATTCTCTCGTAAAAATGCAACAAGATGGAAATAAATCTTTGTCTTGCTTTCAGAGCCATAACGAATAATCCCACACACCAGAATCTTTTTTTCCGATTTTTTAATTGAAGTGTGGGAAAAAAAAAAAAAAAAGATTCTTGTAAATTAGGGATGCACAACCTGTGGCCTACGATGATTATCGTGTGGCTCGCGAATTTTGTCAACTTATAACTGGAAAAAATTGCAATTTTTGTGCATAGGTTGCAGGAAAAAATCATAAATTTTGATAGGAAAATTGAAAATTTCATCAATCACTTAGAAATTCCAAATTTCATTGATTGGGAATGGAAAAATCATAAATTTTGTTGATTGGGCATGGAAAAATCATGAATTTTGTTGATCAGGCATGAAAAAATCACAAATGTTGTCGATCGGACATGAAAATGTAAAATTTTTTGATGATGGGTGAAAAAATTCCAAATTTTGTTCATAGGTTGCGGAAAAGTTGCCTGTTTAGTCTGTTTATTGTGGAAAAAAAAAAAAAAAACAAGTTTTGTTGATACGACACGGGAAAAATCATCAATTTTGTCGATTAGGCATAGAAAAATAAAAAATTTTGTCAATCGGGAACGAAAAAATTGCAAATATGGTCAATTGGCTTTGTAAAAAATTGCAAATATGATCGATCAGGAATGTAAAAATTGACCAATTTTGTCGATTGGGAAGAAAATAAATTGCGAATTTCATTGATATGGTACACAAAAATTGTGAATTTCAACAATCAAGAAAAAAATTATCCCAAATATGGTTGATCAGCTTCATAAAAAGGATGAATTCGTGTGATCAATAAGAAAAAAAAATTGCAAATTTTGTCGATTCAGAGCAAAAAAATTACTAGTTTCTTTCATAGGACACAGAAAAATAGCAGATTTTGTTGATGATGTGAGGGAAAATTGCAAAATTCTTTGAGCAGCTGCAGAAAAAAAAACATGAGTTTTGTCAGTTTATTATGAGAAAAAAATTATGGATTTCATTAGTTTGCATTAGAAAAAAAAAAAAAAAAAAAAAAAAAAAAAATCCAGATTTCGTCAGTGAGTTAAGAATCACGAATTTCTTTGTTCAAACATGGATAAATGAGTATTTCATCGACCAAGGATGGAAAAAAGCACTAATTTTGTCGACTGGCCACGGAAAAATCGCAACCCCCCCCCCCCCACACACACACACATCTCTTCCCTTTCAGACCACATTTTGTATCTCTTTATAGGCTACAGATAACGTCCTTAAAATAGAATTCTACTTGTGCTATTGATTTGGCCCTCAATCACCCAGACATATTTGTTAAGTGGCACTTCTCTTGAAAAGGTTGTGCATCCCTACTGTTGGTACATTTATTTTCCCAGTGCTCATTCTAAAATATAATAAGACATAAATATACAAGAATAGAAAATTAAAGAATTAAATCACAATAATTCGATGATTTTCAATTAACATTCAATAAATTTTATCCTTACCCCCCAAACAAAATACTCTAGCTACGCCACTGATTATAACTCAAGTTACATTAATTTTTTGCAAACATGTTAATAATGAACAAAAACACAGAATATTATTGTGAACCTATTTAATATAAAATAATTAATAAATTCATTAAATTTCAAGATTGTAACTGTAAAGAAATTAAAATTTATCTTTCATACCCAAATGCTGAAAAAAAATCATACTAATATCCATCATTAATATGTACATATATTTTTTATCTACTACTTGTATATACTTCAATTAAATCAATGATCAAAGTTAAATTTTGCTTATCTATAACTTAAAAAGTCATTAAAGAGTATTTTATTCATTTATGGAGTTCTAACAAGGAAGGTCTTCTTACTAGGCATATTCAGAATATGTTGGAAAAAAAAAAAAAAAAAATGTACATTTTATATACATCATGTAAATTTTATATACACTGGTGTCCAAAATTTAAGCATAATTAGTAATTAAGTAATTATTTTTAAGTAATGAAAGAAATATGAATCGGAATGTGCTGAAACTCCAGGTGTGTAAACAAAATAGTACGCGTCACATATTTTCGCGAAGAGTTTTCCCTGAAATCGAACAGGGGACCGTCAACAAATTGAAAAAGAACGAAGATCTTTTGGATAACCCTGTCAAAACTAATGTAGCAAAAGCGTTCAAACTGCACATTATGATTAATTGGCTTATTGTAATGTACTGTGTTAATTTTTACAAGGATAGCATGTATACTCGTAGAGAAATTAAGGTTTTTTATAAAAACAGTCCTAAATTTTTCCAAGTTTTTTGCTTATAATTTGCAGAGTTCTTATTATAAAATAATGTTCTTTTCTGAAAATATGACAAACATCATTGTACACAATACCCTGTCATCAGAATTTAAAAATAATAAAAATTGTATGAAAAATGAGCAGGTTTACTAAATAATTTTTTACTGCGCATGCGTGAACGCTATTAAAATTTCATTTGCATATTATGTTAGTTAAATGTATAGAGCAACTTTTGTGAAAGTCTCAAAAACATAGCTTAAAAATTCTGAAAATTATCGCTGATAGAATGAGATCAAAATCCTTTATTTCCTAAATGAAGCAAAAAGATGAGGGGCTGTATCCATATTCCATTGTTTAGTGCCTACACAATATTGCACGTACAACTATATTTAGGTAAAACCCCTGATTTTTTTGCTTCCTTTAGGAATAACGGATTTTGAGTTGATTCTATAGGCTCCCATTTTCAGAATTTTCAAGCTATGTTTTTGAAACTTTTACAGAAGTTGCTCTATACATTTAGCTAACACAATATGCAAATGACATTTTGATATCGTTGACGCATGCGCAATGAAAAACTATTTACTGAACATACTCATTTTTCATACAATTTTTATTATTTTTAAATTCTGATGACAGGGTATTGTGTACAATGATGTTTGTCATATTTTCAGAAAAGAACATTATTTTATAATAAGAACTCTGCAAATTATAAGCAAAAAACTTGGAAAAATTTAGGACTGTTTTTATAAAAACCTTAATTTTTCTACGAGTATACATGCTATCCTTGTAAAAATTAACACAGTACATTACAATAAGCCAATTAATCATAATGTGCAGTTTGAACGCTGTTGCTACATTAGTTTTGACAGGGTTAACCAAAAGATCTTCGTTCTTTTTCAATTTGTTGACGGTCCCCTGTTCGATTTCGGGGAAAACTCTTCGCGAAAATATGTGACGCGTACTATTTTGTTTACACACCTGAAGTTTCAGCACATTCCGATTCATATTTCTTTCATTACTTAAAAATAATTACTTAATTACCAATTATGCTTAAATTTTGGACACCAGTGTACATCTGGCTGTTCAAATATAATTGATGTTTTAAAAAAAGTTATTTTAGTAGAAAAGGGAACAGTAGCATAAAAAATGATTTTTTAACTAAGAATCTTTTGAAAAATAATTAATACACAAGATAAACTCACTTTCAAACAATGAATCAATGGTATAAGGAAGGCAGCAGTTTTCCCAGAGCCAGTAGGAGCACAAGCAAGTATTTGTCGATTCTGAAACAGGTTAAATATATTCAACAAATATGAAAAAATATAAAGAAATAAGACATTAAATAAATAAGTCATTAGAAAAATTACATATAGCATGAGTGGAATGGCCTGCATCTGAATAGGGGTAGGAGTAGTGTATCCTAATTTGGAAATATTTTCAACCAATGTTTCACTGCAATTGTAGTCCTTTTTCAAGTCTTCAAATTTCTCGATGGGATCAGGAATATCAGCACCAAGTACATGTATCTTATTAATGCGCCGGAAGTGTGTCACCTTAAACATAATGAGAAAGAGCATTTTACTTATGATCCAGCAATATTTAAAAACATATACATAGATATTAAAATACAATTACTTATAAAATAAAAAAAAGCATTAAAAATCTTTGAAAAATGTAATTAGTAATTAAATGTAATTTTTAGTTTAAAATAAAAACAGCAAAAAATTCGAAATTGCAATAATCATTAACATAGAAAAATTTAAGATGAAAAAATGCTATTTTAATTGCTAAAGCATTCTTTATATTTGTGTATGATATATTTTGTCATAAAATGCCATCTGCATGATTAAAATAGACCTAACTTTTGAAAATTTAGGTGAGCAACATCACATTTTTATAACATACTGGAAAACAGATAAAGGATCAAAATTCAAAGCATCAACAGTTTTAAATTGGAAATTTTGAATTTTAAAGTAATATAAGTTATTGAATAAAGAAGCAAGTAATATTGAAGAGAAAACTTTTTTTTTTTTTCATATGTTTAATTATGTATATAAGATTAGTTATCATTAGTTAATTATGTTTTTCATTATCTTTTGTTTTATATGCTATTCTTTAATCCCACCAGAACATGTGCTAGGATAAAATTTACACCAATCTCATTGTATAGCCAATCTACAAATGTAGCCGCATATGCTGACGGGTAAAAAGTGCAAATATGAAATTGGTTCATGCTTTAGATTAAAATGTTTTTTAATTGTTAGAAAATAATTAATAAGAGAATGCAGTAGAGTCAGAACTTATTTTTTTTATTGTCGGTCAAAGTAACTCCTCATAGCCCAAATAAACATAGGTTAAAAAACACGTACCCCCCTCCCCCCCCATTTTTATTTTTGAATTTCATAAATACCATAATTTCAGACAGATACACAATAGCTTATATGTGTTTAAAAGTTAAATTTTATATTTTGCAGCTTATCTGATGGCACATTTACAATTTAAAACATTTATAACTTTTTCTAAAAAAAAAAAAAAAAAAAAAAAAAAAAAAAAAAATCAGAATATTTAACATTTTAACAGAACATTTTGTTTTGAGCCCTGCTTATTTTTTATTTATTATTATTTTTAAGGATGAATAATTGTCATATCTGAATATAAACACATCATAAATAGTACATGGTTTAGGTTTCAAATTATGGGGAATGGTTTGACTTTTTTAGATTAGATTGACTTTTTCTACTACATTATGTGAGAAAAGTTTTTCCCTTTAAAATAAAGTTTATATATATATATAACTTGTCTAAGAGATGATTATGTGAATGTGCTTCTTAGATTTTCTCTTATACAGTAGTTTCTTTAAATATTTTTATTAATGTTGCATACTTGCCAACATGTTAAATTTGAAACCATGTAATTTTTTGCTTTACAATGCATTTCTATGACAACCTTAAAAACATATACAATGAAAAATGCAACATGTTTTCTTATGCACAAGCTATCTAAATTTTTAGTTATGTATAACTATACAAGGTATTCTTTTATGTGTCATTCTTATTTCAGTGAGAAATGTTAACATCCAAATTGCATGCAGTGTAGTAAGCATGGAGTTCTACACAAAATTCCTCCATAAGCGAAAAAATCTTTGTGTATGATTCTACAAAAGTTTTATTTTACTACAATTTTGTTTTTCCAATTTTTATTCAGTCAAAAAAGTGTATAATTAAAGAAAATACAGCAAGAAAATGGAGGAATAGAGAAAGGGAGAGGCAGAGATTTAAGAAAAAAAAAGAAAAAATATTTAAAGGATAAAGATTTAACAACATTATTGCTTGAGAGAGTAGTAAATATTTAACACAATTTAAAAGTTATGTTCTTTGAAAAGTTTCATATATTTAAAAATATATGTAACTTTAAAAATTAAATAGCACATTGTATGATATCAGATATTATGTGAAGACAACCAAAATAAAAATACAATAAGATAAGACAATGCATAGATGATGTCGAAGCTCCTGATCTGCAAATTTAATGGTTTTTATGATTCATTACTAACTTTTGTGCAAAACCATACTATGTTACTTTTCATTCAAACAACTGTACATTTAGAATCAAAATTATACAAGCTGGCTGCTATGTTAATGCTGATTGTAATAATCAATAAAAACACAGAGAAAGTCAGAAGAAAAAACAGTAATGGAAAATATGGAATTTTATTAAATTTTGTCTATTATTATTAAATTTTGTCTATTATTAAATTTTGTCTTAGAAAATAATTAAATGTTTTTGTAATATTTAAGTAAAATTTTTAAAAAGAAAATACTTTAAAAAAATACTCCTTAAATTTATAACTTATTCCTAATTTTTTTAAAATGTATGAAACTACTCCCTGATTTTCCCCCCTTATTTTGCTTATGGCATAAATTCAACTGCTAATTTGAAAGATAAAACTAAGCAAAACCAGTAAAGTCATTAAAATTGTTTAGATAATTTATTCATACATTTTATATGAGATCTCAAGGCTCGAAAAATAGCGTTCCTGAGGAACCCAGAAATCATTTCTGGGAACGTATATTTCTTCACTTAGGTTCCCGGTTGGGAACCTAACAAATCGACATGACTGCCAGCGATGGCACAGATGCGTTATAACGCATAAATTACACCAAAAATCGTAGCATGTGCGGAAAAAAAAAAAGTTCTTACAACGGGGATGTGTAATTTTGTCAAAATATTACAGAAAAAATCTGAATTTCGTCAAAAAATCGCGAAAAAACGGCAAATTTCGTTAAAAAATCGCGAAAAAAACCAACTAATTTCATCAAAAGATTTGCGAAAAAATGGCAAAATTAGTCAAAAAGTATAAAAAAATAACAGATCTTGTTAAAAGATAGCGAAAAGAGCCTGAATTTCGTCAAAAGATTGTGGGAAACAACGCAAATTTCATTAAAAAATCGCGAAAAAACGGCAAATGTCGTTAAAAAATATTGAAAAATGACGTTTTATTAAAATATCGCGATAAATCGGCTAATTTCGTTAAAACCCCGTGATAAAACGGCAGATTTTGTCAAAAGATCACGAAAAGACGGCAGATGTTGTCAAAAAATCGCGAAAAAAAAAACGGCAAATTTCGCCAAAAAATCGCGAAAAAACGGCAAATTTCTTTTTAAAAAACCGTAATAAAACGGCAAATTTCGTCAAAAAATCGTGATAAAATGCCAAATTTCGTCAAAATACTCACACATAAATTTTTCTGGGAGCCTACATTTTTCATCTGGGAACCTATACTTTTCATGTGGGTTCCCAGCTGGGAACCTTAAAATTTTTCGAATTTTTGAGCCCTGGATCTGTTAAAAGCACAAGCAGTGTAAAAAATAAAAGGCATTAAAAAGACTAAAAAATAACAACTAATTTTTACCTCTTCAACTCGCATTTTGAACTCTTCCATAGGAGATTTTTTCTTCTTTTCTTTTTCTTTTTTCTTAGGAGATACAGATGGTTTGCATTCTACTTCATTTTCAATTTCTGAGTCACTCTCTATAAAATTATAGAAAGAAAAAAAAAATTAAATGAAAAAAAGGTTACATATCAAAATGGCAAAGGCAAATAGAAAGGTTGATGAATAAATACCTAAGCAAATTTTAAATCAGCATTGGAAATGCATTACAATTGCGAGAAAATACATGACTTTTGTCATTCATTATCATTAATTTTTAATTTGAAATGACTGCAAGCATAAAATAATATGTTTTATTTTTAAATATATTTGTCACTTACATATATTTTTTCCATGTATTAACATTACAAGAAAAAAAAAAAAAAAAAAAAAGAAAGAAAGAAAGAAAACAAAGAAATGAAATTACATTAAGAATGTAACTGAAACAAAATAAATATATTTGAAAATAAAACTGCCAAAACTGATAAAGTTTTTTTTTAAGAAATTTGCATTTGAGAGCAAATATTAGTGATTTATTACACACCAAAACATGATTATATTATAGTAAAATAAATAAGAATTTGTATAGACTTAAATGAGTCAACATAATAGAACTATCAAAATGAATGTACGTAAGTATAAACTTTTAAGTTTTTACGTATTTAAGAAAAAAAGTAATCAAACTTAAAGTAGATTTTAATCCTTTGAGCATTTTGAGGGCTTTCAAGCATTTTTATGAAAATCCTTATAAAACTAATATCATTTTAAATTTCATTTCCTTGTTTGTTTCTGATATACACTTCATGCTCCTTTATTTGACATACACCTGGTAGCAGAAACTGCCCAGCATGGCAGCGGGCACTGCAGATTATTTTAAACCTTGCAGAATGCAGATTAATTCACCAGCTTAAAACAAAAGGTTGGGCTTTAAAAAAAAAAAAAAAAAAAAAAAAAAAAGCTGAAATTTTTTTTAAGTCTCAAGATTTCTGATATTTGTTTTATGATTTTAAAAGATTGTTTTATAAAGATAAATTTTTCTTGTTTTATGGAATATTTTTGATTTAGTAATTTTAGATTAGCACTGTTGGGTCGCAAATAAATTTTAGAATGCTACTGATTGACACAGAAAATTCTGCTTCTGGGGACATATATCTTAAAAAATAATTATTTTAAAATTATTTTTATCCACAGCTCATTTAAGTTGATTTAGGGAAACATAAAAAGAGTTGCAAATTAATAATTGAGAGTTAATTGTTAAAAAAATACAAATTGTGGGTAAATTAATAAAATTCAAGAACATTAACAAGTAAGTAAAAGCTGTATCACACGGAGAAAGATTTTTTGGCAAACATTTTACAAAACAGGATCATTCATTTTGCAACGTGTTCGGTAAACAGGTTTTTCCAACTTCTCGCGGGGATATTTAGTTTCTCGCTCCGCTCCTATTGGTCAGTTGCTCAGCGCTGAATGAATGGCGAACATTTTCCGTGCAATGCGGGCAATGCTCGGTAAACGAAAATACCGAACAGATTCTCCCTATATCAAGGTCACGGAACATTTTGCTGGCTGTAATGTTGTGTAGGGGAAAAAGTTCTGCCAAAGACGTCCGTGTGATACTGCTATAAAGTGCGATTACAAAACGCACAGAGGATTTTCTTTGACATTTCTTTAAAAACAACTTTTATCCTTTAATTAATAAATCCAAACTGTTAAATTCTTACATAGATGGTAGCATCAATAAATTTAATTTAAAAATAATTATAAAAGAAAATTCCATTTTTTTTTTTTTATTCAAATTAAAAATGTTAAAATCATTTAAATAAAATCCAAAATTAAAAAAAATTAGCGGAGATATAAATAAAATTTTAAACTTCCAAAAGTGAAAAAAATTATTTAAAATTAAATTTAAGATGCTGAATCATTAATAAATTTCAAAAGTTTTTTAAATAAAAAGAAAAATGAATTTTAAAAAATACTATGAATGTCCGACGAACGAAACCTAATAATATGAACCCTTAAACTGCCCAAAAATAAAGGATTTTATTTCTTAGTAAATCCATTTTAGTAAAATGGAAATAAGAAAATCCATTTCTTAGTAAATCCATTGACAATTTTATTAAGTTCCAGCATTGAACCAAGAACCTCATGTTTACTATACTAGCATGATGCTTTACCTCAAAACCAAGATGTCTGTATGCAAAATATTGAAATTAACGTTCTCTTTTGAAATTTAAATTGCAAAAATGAATGGATGATTTTGAAAAAATTTATTTAAATAAAATAAACTTTTTCAAAATTGTACGATTTGTCATGTGACACGAGGTATTCAGCTGCAATAAAATATATTTCATTTCTATATTCGCATCTATTTATTGCTTAAGTATTTATAATTGAAAAAACAAATAGAACAGTTGTTATTCCAGTCAGTTCCATAAAACTAAACAATGAGAAACTTGAATACAGTTAAATTTTAATCTTATCGAATGTGCATAAAATACGCAATTTTTGACCATTAACATATAAACAGAAACTCTAAAATTCATTTAGATGATATGTATGTGCAAAAAAGTGCAATTTTCTGCATCATTGATGTAAATCACATTTAATATGTGATCCAATTTAATGTGCCATTTTTGCCCAATTCCTTGAAGCACATCTTAACTAGGTTCAACTGTAGTTCAACAAAAAGGAAATCAGCTTGAACAAGTTAGAAAATAAATTCTTATCTTTTTTATTACACATTTCTTTTTACAGAAAAAGATGGTAACATAATTTGTATTATTATAAGAATAGCCAAAGATGGATTATTTTATGACAGGTTGAATTTTATTTTAAAGTGACTAAATTTGCGAAGAGTCTATTTTTGATATCAACAAGTTTAGTGATGATTCTTTTTTAAACAAATAACTTTGTGGAAAGTCTTCTTTTAAAATGAAAATTTTCGCAAAAGATCCTGTTGTAACATTTTAAGATGAAAAAATTATGAAATGTCCTTTAATTGATTCAAATTCTTCTTAAATAGATCCCTGGTAATAAATTTATAGAAAATGTTAATCACTTTTATTCAAGTGTCAAATCACTTCAAAAGTAAACATTGTTGTTTTCCTGCTTTTATGTTTAAATTAAGTCCATGAATAAGTCAGAAAAAGTTTTGCATTGGTAAATGCAGAAAATATCTTTTTAAAGAACTGCCTTAAGGCTCCAGTCGCTGCTAGAGAAGACACTCATGAGCTAATTCTTTTCCTATGGGGAAATTAATGTCTAATAACTCTCGTTTACATTTGGACATTTTTAATTATTATTATTTTTTCTTTTTTTACAACGGATGCTCCTTTTTCACTTTTTTGATTTCAGTTGCAAATATTTTTTTATAAAGTTGCTTTCACTTTCAAAACTAGTTTTGACAATGAAAGTGTCAATTTAAAAAATATCTGTAACCGAAATCAAAAAAGTAAAAAAGGAGCGATGTAAAGAGGAGCCTCTGCTATCCATTGCAAAAAAACACTTATAAATGTTGAAATTTAAATGAGTTATTAGAAAATAACTACTCCATAGGAAAATCATTAGCTTGTGAGTGTCTTTGCTAACAGGGACAGGAGCCTTGATGTATATAAACCAGTAAATTTGCTACAACACATAAAGAAGAGCATACTAAATGACATATCCAAGTTTTGGGAGGCAGGGAGATTCTGTACATTCTTAAAATATACTAAATCAACAGAGGAAACAACATTTTTGGACAAATCAGTAGCATATTAATAGATAGTATTAATTTCAGGGTGTGAAAATAAAAATGATATAGTAGGCCAAAGTTTAAAATCTCACTCAAAATAATTCAATGAAGGAAGGGGAGGGGGATTTTCTATGCAAGAAATTCCACTGCTTTTTTGGAAAAATAATCAAAAGGGAGAAGCAAAGACATGATCCCTTTAAAATTAGAACCATTAAAGATGAATAAAACCCAAGTGTTAAGAGCCTATAATATTTAATCATAACTGATGTATAAAAAAATATATAGCTTGAATTTTTAAAATAAAAAATTAGCATTAAAGAATGCTATTTTGAAAAAAATTATTTTTTTCCATAACATCTTATAATGTGTTAATACATAAAGTTAATTTAAATAGTTCATTAAAATAAAAGTGGGGTTAAAAACACACTCCTTCCTTTTTATTTTCCAAACAATTTTACAACCTACCATTAAGAAATTATCCATAGGGAATTTATCTTACTAGAGAGAAATTCAATTTCAAGTTTGAATTTGGCAATTTTATTGTAACAGAATTAACAATCATACATGCCATCCTTCAGCTTTTTTTAAATGAAAGAAACATACTTTAGACCTTTATTTTAATAATACAATTAAGTACATTTTAGATGACAATTACATTTAGTACAAGATGCATTTAATTTAATAAAAAGACAAGAAATGACAAGTATGCAATCATAAATAAAAAATGGCCTCAACTTAGTTTAAAAAAAATAATAATTATGTAATTCAAAGATAGAACAGTTAGCATGTAATATTGGAAGATAAATTACTGTAGTTATTATGAATAAATTATTTAATGTAAATAATTATGATTAAAACAAGGTATTGTAACAGACAAATGGGAATTACCATGCTTTTTGAATATTTTCATATTTATCTATATTATTTTATAGAATAACATGCAATTTATAATGACAAAAAAATATTTTTATTCACAGGGAATTCAATAACATATGTCTTTCATTTCACAATATTTGACAGTTGCCCCAATATAATATAATTATGAAAAATATGTAACTTACTTGTAGCAGGTCAACATTAAATATGTAAAAAATATAAACACATAAAAAAGAAATTATGCTGATTATAATGGATTTCATTGATTTTGATTATTTAAAATTTTATAAAATTCATTGTAAATAAAAAAATATATATGGGCTTAACACTAATAAAATAAATATATATATATCTAACTATTATTTTGGGTAAAAAATAAAATATACTAAAAATAGTAATGTTGGCTTGGAATTGCCCAAAAGAATACATAATTTATCAAAATACATCGTAATAAATAATTTTTTTTAAATGTTACTTTAAATTAGGTTACTTATATTATGATTTTTTATTATTTTTCCTATTGCAAATGCATATTTATTTGCATATATAACATATTATTTAAGTAAAAATGCTGCTACATATTATTAAGACAAGATAGTGAATAATGGGACATTTTAAAAACAACAGATGTAAAGAAAAAAAAAAAAAAAGAAAGAAAGAAAGAAAAAGAAAGAAAAATTTTGAAGAAAATGACAGCATTATTATTATTTTTTTTTTTTCAAAATAATTAAAAAAATTTTAAGTTATTTAAAGTTTTACAAATTAATTGCCAATATACCACTAATAAATAATTAAGTGATTATGATTAACAAAATAAAATCATAAATAATGAAATTTTTAATTCTTAATAATTTTATTGAGAGGCAAAATAAAATAAAATTACAAAATACAGACAATTACTACCTGAAGACGAAGAATCTTCAACAAATTTAACTTCTTTTCTTTCATTTTCAGTTTTAGATAATTCTTTTTCAGCTTCTTCTAGACGCTTTCTCTTATTCCTTTTATAATTCTAAACAAGAACAAAAAAATCCTGCATCAGGCACAGATTACGGAATGATTTTAAAATGCACATCACAATATAAGCACCACTTCCAGCAAAGTCAGTCTGTAGCTGAAATTTTTTGTGTTTTTTCTGTAAATGAAAGAAAAATGCTCAGAAATGCCAGGATGCACATACAGTGCATCATAAACAAAAAAATTGGGAAAAGGATACATATGCCTATATATATATATTTTTAAGAGAATGAATAATTTTTTCTTTGAGCAAAAGAAGCATATTTGGTGTTAAAAATACATTGAATCTGTTTCATTTCTAAAACAAGTAAGAAAAATCATGCGTTAAGCATAGATTATGAAGCACTTTCCCACAAGTATTGAAACCTTTAACAAAACTTTGTTATCCAAGGAACTAATGTATTATTTTCTATATCCAAATATGTATTCCAATACTTTTGAAAAGCCCTATATTGGATTTGTTGCTTAATACATAGACTATATAATGGTAAAATTTAGTTTAGCAAGAAAACGCTAACTGGTTTAAATTTTCCTTTCAATAACTAACTTATACTAATAGATGGAAACATATTTGAATACTTTTGTTTATCCTTGTAAAATATAGTATAGTACCTTTAATATAGGGATGGACAACCTGTGGCCCGCGATGTGTTAACGTGTGGCCCGTGAACTTCGTCAATTTACAGCTAGAAAAAATTTCTATTTTTGTGGAAAAGTCACAGGTAAAAATCATAAATTTCGTCAATTTACCGCTAGAAAATATAAAATTTTGTCAGTCACTTAAAAATCACAAATTTCTTAGATCGGGCACGGAAAAATCGCACTTTTCATTCATCAGATATGAAGAAATCGCAAATTTTGCCCATGAGGCTCGGAAAAAAATAGAAAATTTAACTGATCAGACACGGAAAATACGTGATTTTTGTTGATCAGGCACGGGAAAATCGCGAATTTTGCCGGTCACACGTGGAAAATCGCACATTTCATTGATCAGCCAAGAAAAAAATCGTCAGATTTGTTAATGATGCACGAAAAAGTTGGAAATTAAACTTATCGGCTGCGGAAAGTTAGCATGTTTTCACGGTTCACCGTGTGAAAAAAAAAATGCGAATTTCGTTGATCGGACACAAAGAAATTGCGAATTGTGTCAATCAGGGGCGAAAAAATTGCAGTTGATAAAGCACGGGAAATTTGCAGTAAAGTCACGAATTTGCCGATCAGCTTTGTAAAAATAGCAAATTTCGTCAATCGGCTTCGTAAAAATCGCAAATTTTGCCGATGGGCTTCATAAAAATTGGTAATTTCGTCGATCAGCCACAGAAAAGTCGCGAATTTCACCCATCAGCTTCGAAAAAATCGCAAATTTCACCGATCGGCTTCGTTAAAATTGACAATTTTGTCAATCAGCCACAAAAAAAAAAAACAAATTTTATCGATCATACGAAGAAAAATCGCGAATTTTATCGATCATGAGAAGAAAAATCGCGAATATTATTAATCATGCGAAGAAAAATCACAAATTTTGCCGATCGGCTTTGCAAAAATCGATAATTTCATCGATCAGCCGCAGAAAAGTCGCAAATTTCGTCAATGGGCTTTGTAAAAATCGTGAACTTTGCCGATCGGCTTCGTGAAAATCGATAATCTTGTCGATCAGCTGCAAAAAGTCGAGAATTTCGTGGATCAGCTTCGTAAAAATCGCAAATTTCGTCGATCGGCTTCGTAAAGATCGCGAATTCTGTCGATCAGCTTTGTAAAAATCATGAATTTCTTCGATGGGCTTTGTAAATAATCATGTTTTTGTCGATCCGCCTTGTAAAAATTCCAAAATTTGTCGATCGATTTCGTAAAAATTGTGATTTTTCTTGATCGGTTTCCTAAGAATCGCAAATTTTGTTGATCAGGCACAGAAAGATGGAATTTTCTCAATCAGTTTCATAAAAATTGCAAATTTTGTTGATCACTTTCATAAAAATCCCTGATTTGGTCGATATGCATGGAAAGCTGCAAATTTTGTTCATTCAGCATTGAAAAATCAGGAATTTCAGCGATGAAACACGGAAAAATCTTATTGATCGGCTCCTTTCCTCTCCTTTATTCATAAAGATCACATTTTTTTTTGGCACCAGCCGCTTATCTTTGTTTTTCAGCACTTTTAATGAAACAAAATTTACTCTCTTGAATAAAGACAAGGAATAATATTACATCTTGAGAATAATCCTTGCTATATCTGTTATATTCACAAACGTAAAAACTGCTGATATATACTTACCAACTGAAGTGGATATTTTGACTGGTCAAGCGAAACCTAAAGGAGTATTTTCTCATTTCCCTCTGAAAACATATTTTTTATTCGATTATATTCCATAAATCCCCTTCGAAATCGAATTATCTCCAAGTTATTGATGTGGCCCTCGACTGCGCAGACATATTTGTAAGTGGCCCTTCTCTTGAAAAGGTTGTGCACCCCTACTTTAATACAAAGTATTTTGCTAAAGTTTAGTCTAAAAATAAATTTTCTTTAAACTATTAAAATCAAATTTTTAGAAATTATCATCCAACAACGACCATGATTCCAGTTCTTTGCATGACCCTGTATATCATTTTATCTATATTCTACAAACATTTCTTAGTAAACTAAATGCAGTTCATTGTAAAAATGATAACATATTTAAAAACTAACTGTAAGTAAATTACACTCTTATTCAGTAACCTTTCCAAGATCTTTTGTGTAACCATGTATATCTAAATTATGTAACAATTAGCATTTACATAAACCATATAATATGCATAAATCTAGTAAAGCTTAGAAACCTATATCATAATTAAAAATGCATTTCATCCATCTAACAGCCATGTTCCATAATATACAGAACTTCGGATAGAATATACTATTTGAAATCTTTTGTGTGTCCCTAGAAATGCTATGCACAACATATTATGCATGAAAACAACTCATATTAATCCTCAGCAATGTATATCTATTTGATTATATATGAAATCATTTACCATAATTAAAATATGTAGCAAACAATTCCCCCTTTTATTATTATGTATTGGAATCCTTTTGTGTGACAATGTAAATGAATAACTATTTTTTTTTTTTGCTGCATACTTTACAAAATGCATATTTTAGTGCACTTTATAGGTGCATATAAGTTCGAAGATGTTTTTCAGGGTGTAACATCTTCAAAATTCATTTGAAACGATTTTTTCCCATAGGCCATAATGTAATGGAAAACTTTTGACTGTCCCTGTAAATAAACTAATCATTGCAGAAATTTCATTTTCAAAAGGGTTTGTGCTCGGGTAAACTTCATTAACATCCAAAAATTTCATGACAATCCGAGTATATTTACAAGCATTAAAGCGCAGACAGACGGCCAGAGAAACCGAAAGCATAAGAACTTTTCTTGTTGACGACTTTGCAATTTTTGCAGAAAACAGAAAAGTGTTGGAGGAAGTTCTAAAATTAATAAGGTCTAAATTTGAATTAAAAATGTTGGGAACAATTAGACATTTCTTAGGGGTAAATTTTGAAGAAATAAATGGTGAGTATTTCATGCATCAAAGAGACTACATTGAAAAACTAGCACAAATTTTTAAAGTGCCAAAAATAAATTGTAAATTGCCCTTAACCCCAGGAGTAATGCTGAATACAGCGAATACTGATGAAAAAGCAGAAAATGTTCCCTATCGACAGTTAATAGGATGTTTGTTATTCCTTGCCTCCAGATCACGTCCTGATATTCAGTTGGCTGTAATAGCTCTGGCCCAATTTTCAAGTAATCCATCTTATACTCATTGGAAATATTTAAATCAGGTTTTGCAATATGTCATAAATACAAAAGATTTGGCAATAAAGTTATCCAGGATGTTACATGTGGACTTCGGATGCCGAAAAATTTAATGCAAAACTATTAAAAATGTTTCAAAATCATGGAAAATTGCATAAATTTAATATAGGAGCATCAAAAATCCCAACATCCAAAGCGCACACATAATCGGCCAGATCGCATAGTGAAAAAAAAAAATATAATAATAAAAACAAATCAAAATTTATCAAAAATAAAGAAAATTAAATTTATCAAAAATAAAATACCGTTTACCTATGGTGATAGAAAAATTAAAATAAAAATAAAGGAAATAACTCACCCATCTTGTGTTTGAAAATCAGGAAAAACAACATATGGCTGATCAAATTATTTTATTTTTTTATAAATATATATGAATAAAATAAAGTTGCATTCTGGACATCATTATGGAAGAGTATTATATTTAAATTCTATTGTTAAAAAAAAGGTTAAGTCCTGCATCACAAAGTTCGTAAAAAAAATTAAAAATTGTTCATGACAGTCTATATGACAGTTTAGTCCTTTAAGGATTTATTTTGGTAGACAAGCAGATCGTTTGAGTTCACAGAGGGTTACTGTTAGTGGATGGAAAAAGTCACTATTTTATGACCATTACTGATGAATGAATTAAACAAAATCACAATACGGCAAATGTAAAAAGTTGCTGCAACGGTTGAAAAATTACGATGAGGCAAATAAGGTTCACTATTGCTAAACCAGTACTGATATATAAATCTGTAAAATTCGTAATGTGGCAAATGCTAAAGATGCGGCATTGCAAGCAAAATCGGCGAAATCCCGATGAGAAGTCGTAATGTGGCAAATACTAAAGATGCGGCATTGCAGGCAAAATCGACAAAATCCTGCTGAGACAAATGACAAAAGGCGTAGGAAAACTGGAATACTCTTCAAAATTGATCAGATATGATGTTTTGCTGTCATTTACGCAAGTAAACCAATGAAAAAGCCAGACATCAGCATACAAAAGAGACCGTTGAATTCTTCTATAGATTAAGAGGTATACATCCAATTGCACTGTCCTTCTCGCCGCATTCTCTGGAACTGAGCCCCTCCGCTACGGGAAAAATTCCCGAGGGAGGGAGAAAAATTTGCCGCGTCTTGTTCAGCAGGTGAAAATGAACAGAATTATTACTTTTGCAGACGCAAGCCTCGCACCCCAGCTTCGGCTCAGCCAATCAGAGACGATCCTGAGCGTACACGTTTCGAGCGTGTTCTCGAAAATTCTGTGATGACTCATCTTTAACACCACTGACCTACACATGGCGAAAAATGGCGTCTATTTTGAAGGGAAGAACACAATTTTTTTACTGTCATGGCGGACCGATTTACAGCGGGAATATTCAAAATACAAAAACATCACAACATACAAAATAACATATTTCAGCAAATACATGGTTGTTTTAGGAGTTATTTATGTCAAAATAACCAGAAAAATTTTATCTATCTATTGAATATAGATAGTATTAAAAAAAAATCGGAAATAAAAATATTTTATTTCTTGCATAATAAAACAAAGAAAAAATAGTGCACGTCATGTATAGCGAAATATTTAATTTTTTCATATTAAAGATTACGCTATAAGATCGATTTATTATTTTTATTATTAAATTAAAAGTGAGAAATAGATGATATCTAGAATTTATATTGTATAAAACTTTTAATTTTAAAAGACTTAATTTTAAAAGATCATTATTTAAACTGATAAGACTGAGATTTGAAATACTGTTAAATGTTATGGATTATAGAAATAAAGTAAAAACATTATGAAAGTTATTAAATTGTTATTATGAAAAAGTAACTATTTTCGAAGGATGTTTAAAGAGACTTAAAACTTAATTAAATTTATGAAAGATCGTTTTTTTTGCTGAATGAAATTTTGAAAAGGAATATGTTAATTTAAATTTTAAAAATGGAAATAATTTTTATTTATTAACTAGCATACCCAGCCCGCTTCGCCGGGCTTAATTTGAAGGTTTATTTAATAATTTATGTGTATGGTACGCTTCTCTCTCAGCTCGCGACGGATCCCCCGGTGACTCTCCCCGGACCATCGGCACTCCACGTGCGTCGGGTGAGCGTCAGAACAAACTTTCAGCATATACATATGGGTGGTTGTACTTGAATGCACAGACCTGCGCGTTTTTTTCTATCTTGCTTTTATACCTCTGGACCGAGTTGGCGCATTGCCAAGATTTGCTTCCTCTGGACCGAGTTGGCGCATTGCCAAGATTTGCTTTCGCCTGTGCCTCAATTATCCTCAGAATTCCTTTTATATATATAGATTTATTTATTTATTTATTTTTTTTATTTTATTATTATTATTATTTTTTTTTTTGGTTAAATTATTTAATATGATGTAACACAGGATATCAAACTGTAATTTAAATGTTTATACAGATGCTAGTTGGGCTTCAGATAATGTTGATAGAAAATCAGTAAGTGGTTATGTTATATTTGTAGATGAAGTACCAATTATCTGGAGTTCCACTAAGCAAAAATGTACAGCTCTCTCAAGCATGGAGGCTGAATACATTTCTTTATCTGATTGTGTAAAAGAACTATGTTGGTTATTAAGGATAATAGAGAACTTTCTTTTCTTGAATTTAATGCCAAATAAACCTGTCATTCATTGTGATAATCAAAGTACAATTAGTTTTTCAAAGAATCATATAGAAAATAGTAGAACAAAGTATATTAATACAAGGTTTTATTTTGTAAAAGAAAATTTAGAGAAATTCAATTTAAAATATGTTTTTGGTAATGTAAATGTAGCAGATATTTTCACTAAGGCATTGCCAGGTGATAAGTTTTCTTTTTATAAGAATTGGCTATTTGGTTGAGGAGAGATTCTGGGAAAAGGGGACCATGTGTTATGTTTAATTAAAATGTTTTCTAACCATTTTTCATTATAATTATAAAGTAGAGTAAATGCAAATATAATAAAGTAGAAAAAATATTTTATCCCAATTAGTTTTCCCAGTTCTCTCCATAACCAATTAGCATGCATGTTTTTAAAAGATGTTTGTTTACTTAAAACATGCTATTTATTTTCAAAGTGCTTTTATAAATTTAATGAAGTTTCATAAACTGTTTTGAATAAAAGATTTAAAGTATAACAGCTAAAATTTTCTAAAGATAAATTATGCAATATATTTATTAAAGCAAATGTAATTGCAAGTGTTACCTGCAACTTGCAGTGGTGTGACAGGTTGTCAAATGTAAACAAATGATTGTTGCCACAGCTGGTTTAGAGACTCTGCAATGCTGGACTTGTAAGTAATTAACTGTAGCTTTGACATGGTAAGTGGGTGTGTCCAGTTAAACTGGCTTTAGTTTTTGCATAATTTTTGTGTCTGACTGTAACTGTAATTAATCAAATTGACTTTGACTTTAACTGTTTTCATTTTTGATAGTATTTAAAGGCCAAGCTGTTGGTGAGATAGGGTAGCACTAGCATGGCAGTAGTGATGGTAGCATCAATGGAATGGCACTTATGAGAATTGTTTTTTTCTCCAGAGTTGGATGGAGATGAGTGTTTATAAGAAAGTTTTTGTGTTTGTGTGCCTTAGAGACGGATATGAACTGTGCTCATTTTAGTTCACTTTTAACAAGTTTTTAATGCAATAATTTAATTAACATAGTTTATCGCGTTAATACTAAGCTCATGTTAAAAAATAAGGACTTACAATAAAAAATAAGGACTTTAAGGATCCTTATTAAGGACTATCGAAATATAAGGAGTTTATAAAGACTTTAAGGTCCATGCGAACCCTGGCATTTGCGGCATCACTGGAGATATTGCAGACTTGCATCAGTTATAAAACAATTTTTAATTAAGAGATGAGACATGATGATATATCATTATAAGAAACGACTAGACCAGTCCTGAGTACTGTCAGAAAAATAGTGGCTGTCATAAGCAGATTCTCACATGCATCTACTTTTGTTACATTAGTACATGCATGGGATAAATTCACCCCATTTTGTCTCCCATTATATTTTTGGTTAAATATGTTTTGCAACAAATCAACTGCTGTCTAAAGTGGATCAGTGATACTTCTTTTCTAGGAAAACAAGTTGGAACTTGCACGTGAAGCGTAGCAAATGAGGTGTGTTCGTACAATAACGAAGTTTTAAAAATATTGCACTCATATATAAATCTCATAAAATTTTAAATAGTGAATTACAATTAAAACGCTCATCAAACAATGTTCTCTCTATACCATTATGTAATGAATTACTTTTGTGTGGTCTTGTAAAGCAATAACAAATTTTTTTTGCACCACAAATTATATTAAGTTCGAATGAGTGTAACACCATTAAAATGCATTTGAAACATTTTTCCCCATTGACCGTAATGTAACGAAATACTTTTGATTGTCCCTGTAATTGATTTATGCATCAGATTTTCATAAAATTTGAAATAACTTGACAAAATTACGTAATAATTATGTATTTTAAATTTCAAATGATTAAAATGCATTTGAAACTTTTCCCCCCATTGACTGTAATGTAATGGAATACTTTTGATTGCCCCTGTAATTGATCTATGCATCCTATTTTCATAAAATTTGAAATGACTCAAGAAAAATATGTAATAATTATGTATTTTAAATTTCAAACGATTCGGTTGGGTAGTTTTTGCATTGTTATATGCAGACAGACAGACGGATTGAACGACCACTAGGACAGACTATAGGTGCTACGTATTTACATAATTACGAACGCACCTGAAAAGTAATGCTTTTTTCATATTTATTTTTACATTTTCTGCCAGTTTCAGTAAAAATAACATTTTTTTCTAAGAAACATGCAAACAATTTGTTTTATATTTTAAAATATGAATTATTTCACATATATATTAATTACATGTAATAACATCAATATATACAAGTAGTTTTTAGCTTACTCTTTAATTAAAATTATTTCACTGTATGTGTTACTGTCAGAAATGTAACATTGTATCAAGATGTAACATTTATACACAGGTGTAATTCTTAATATTGCTTTAATTTTTCTTTTTTCTTAAAATGCTGATAAAATTATTTTATGTTAATTTATTCATCTCAGAGTTTCAGATTAGCGATTATTTGCATAAAAAGTATTTTGCCATGTTTTAGAAAAAAAATTGCCAAGTATACAAATCCACCTGCTCCTATCTTTCAATGGTTGTTAAGAATAAATAAGGTCTTGTATAATTATTGATAGTTGATTGATTATTGTATAATTATTTCAAATGTAAAACTTAAAAGTTTTTAACTAAAAAATGTATTTTTAGAACAAAAGTTCATTATCTACAGATCAACACAGTCATACAACAATTGAAAATTTCATTTGCACTTATTATGACAGAAAATATCACACACAATGATAGTTTGAAAATAAATATCAAACATATGAAACTATCAATATGAGGTCAATGATGTTTACTTTCTTCTATCTTTACAAGATGAAAGTATTGGATTTGAGAAAATTTCGACTTCCAGTTTTCAATAAATTTATATGAAAATGACATTTATCATGGAAATCAAGGTTGTTAAAAATCATGATTTTTTTAAGAAAATAAAAAAAAATCTGATTTTTTTATTTAAATCAGATTTTTCTGATTTTTTTAAATAATTATTATCAACACAAGGGATATAGGCCCTAATGGGAAAGTGCCCTCTGTGGAAGTCTTTTTAAGTGAATCCAAGCAGTATTTATGCAAGGAAATCATGTAAAACTCTGAACGATTAGGCCAACAGGCCCAATCAGGTTTGAATACCTGAGTAAAAATGTGTTTTTCAGTCTAATGAAGAAATCTTTATTGCATTGTTTTCTTTAAATGAAAAAGTGTAAAGCCATTAGTTTTCTGTGTTATCCCCCACCCCCTCCCTACTGCCAGTGACAGTTTCAGTGAACAATCTTACTTAATTGACAAAGAATGACTATGGAATCAATTACAGAAATTAAAGTATTTTCAGTAATAGAAAGAATAGGAAACTGTATATCATTTTATGTTAGACAAACAGCCAAATATTTATTATGTCAAATTAGTTCATCTATTCATCACATTATATGATCAATACATCAGCATCAGGGATATTGTAATTTGAAAGCAAGGAAAAAAAAAACTTGTAAATTATACATAATTTGCTTTAGACGAAGTAACTCTCCACAGAAAATACTGTTATTTAAAATAGATTTAGCCTCTGTTTGTCAGCTTTAGTGTCCATATTGTTTGTAAAAAGCCAATGAGGAACTGATGCCGTATCTTCCCGTGATCCGCCATTTTGTTTCCCTTTTATTTTTCACAAATTATTATTACTAGCAGGAGTGACCGAGCTTAGCTCGGTCATAGATTAGCTCGGATAGAATTGCATTTTTCGGCCAAATGTCGCTAATATTTTGTCAAAAGTCGCCAACTTATTGTCTGTTGCCATATTCTAGTGGTCCTGATCCGTATTGCCCAAAATGATCCACTAATCAAATTTGGTCAAACGTGACTTACAAGGAAGGTCTCCATACGGGCATACTCAGAAAAATCTGAAAAAATTACAGAATGTTCTTCTCATATAGTTATAAAAAAATTTCAGCGAAACCTCCTTATAATGTCCGTAAAAAAATAAAAATTTCGTTTATTTGGCAATTTATCTCCGGTTGGCGAAAAAACGAAATTTTGAAAAATACGCTTTTACGCTTCGAATACTTTTTAAAGAAAAAACTTTCTATGTTCAATTTATTTAAATAAGTTTAGTTTAAGTAATTTTAGTTTTGCATTTTCACTTTACTTTAAGTGTAATTTTGTCATATACATTTATATGTACTTATAACAAAATGAAATTAATATATTTTATTATTTAAAACACAATTTAAATTGATTAAAATTGTTCCAAATTGAAAAATACACTGTTAAAAATCTGCTGCATTTTGTTGCAACGCACTCCCTTGCTTGTATAGAAAACGGTTACTTGGCCGTGAAATGGAGCTTTCTCATTGGTTGGAATAGATATATTATATACAAGCGGTGGAGTGCGTTGCAGCAAAATGCAGCAGATTTTTAACAGTGTTGCACAAGCTGCAACACCGCTAAAAATCTGTACCATTTTCTGCAGCGTCACTCCACCGCTTTTATAGAAAACGGTCAATTCATCGTGCTATGGAGCATTCTCATTGGTCAGAAGAGAGATATTCTATAAAAGTAGTGGAGTGACGTTGCAGTAAATGCTGCAGATTTTTAACAGTGAAGTCAATTAAAATCAATTTTCAGATTCGTTAAAATCGTCTGCTTTTGGGGAGGAAATGCACTGCTCGCCAAATCCCGGGTTGCTTTCAGCTTTTCACGCCAATTATTCCAAACTATTTTATTTTTTTACATATCTAATAATGTAATTCCGCCGCTAATTTTCACAGATCCTTTATTACCAACATGAGTAGTTTAATTTGTATTTTTTTCAAAAAATTCTGAGTATGCCAACAATGGAGACCTTCCTTGTTAGCTCAATTGTTTTCAGTTAATCAAAAACAGTAGAATATAAAATTGAATCAAAATCGTTTAAGCCATTTTTTAGGCAAAATTAACTAGACAACATTGCTCAATGAAGCCGAAATCATCCATTAATATATTTTTTTTAATATGCAACTCAACCCAATAGTCCTCTCATGACAAAAAAAAAAAAAAAAAAAAAAAAAAAAAAAAAAATTCCTTTACAAAATTTAGATAGAATTGATTGTGTCATTGTTACATATAGTTAGAATGACCCTGACCCATTATGACCCACTAATCGAATTTACGCGAACATGTGTTCTAGCCCAATGGTTTTATCTTGGCGGAAAATGATATAATACAAAGTATAGTCAAAATGGTGAGAGCCATTTTCTAGATGAAGTTAGCATGACCCATCATGACCCACGAATAACCCTTATAAACGAAATCTCTCGAACATGTGACCTAGCTCATTCGTTTTTGCATGCCGAAAAACAGTTGGATTCAAAATTTAGATAAAATCGATTAAGCCATTTTTTAGATGTAATTAGCTTGACCTTAACCCATTATGATCTAAAATTACCCATTAACTAAATTTTCTCGAACATCAGACCCAACCCAATGATTTTCTTGTGCCCGAAAACGATAGAATTCAAAATTTAGTCAATATTGCACGAGACATTATCTAGATAAAATTAGCATGATCCCCAATGACCCGCTAATTGAATTCTGTCTAACACATGACTTTACACAATAATCTTCTTGAAATCCAAAACGATAAAGTACAAACCTTGGTCAATGTCATTAGAGCCATTTTTTATATAAAATTGGTTTAACCCACAATTTCCCAAAAAGTGACACACTAACCGAAATTTCTCGAACATGCGACAGAGCCCAATAGTTTTCTTGTGCCAAAAAATGTTATATATGGATCATTCCATGTCAGATCACCCAGACCATGGCACCCACCATCACCGATTTTGATAAAATTCAGTGAATTTGTAGAATTTCTAATGCTGATTCCAAAAACATCAATTATATTGAAATTGATCTAATGGTTTGTGAGTTATGAGCTTTTAAATAGCTCCCAAGATGGTCGATTTGCCGCCATTTTGAATAGCACATGTGACAACAAAAAAGTCCATAACTTCTTTCAGGTTTAAGCTAGAGCTTTCAAATTTTTTTTGTTTTGTTCAGAATAAAGTAAACTTTCATTTAAACAGATTTTTGTGAACCTCACTTTATAAAAATGCTGTCAAAAAATGACTTTTTGTCATTTTTTTAAGTAAAAAAAGGCGCAACTTCAATGGCTGATTTCCCCCAATGTACCCCCTTCAATTTTCATCTAATTGCATAAATAAGCAACTCAAAGTATGTTTTGATGACTAATAAAAAAAACTTAATGGGCAGTTTACAGGTTTTTATTTAAAAAAATAAATTCAATTTTACTGACTTTCCCCAATAACAGAAAACGCAAGATAATGAGTTGACATTTCTTTTATTATCAGAAATATTTATATATATTTACATCCAAAAGTTTGATAAGGTTTTATGTTATTTAAATATGTATATTTAATGTGGCTAAAAAAGGGGAATCCCCTATAAAAAAGGGAATTAATAGGAATGCCAATAACATAGACGTATTTTCCTGACAAATTGAAATCTATTGCAGAGTTTCAATAAATTATAAGTAAAAAAAAAATGATAGAAAAAACTCTACAAATAGGTACATTATATAACAAAATCATACTTGTATATAATAAAAAATGTGATAGAATTAAAACTCTTAAATAAAATATACAGTAAGTGAAAGTTACACTAGTCTACATATCAGATGATTAAGAGCCAATGCACCCCTTTAATCAGCGTTCGAAATCCTTGGTGGTCCGCTGGTCCGAGACCACCGATAATTCAATCGGACCACTAATTTGAAAAATTTAGTTGTCCGCAGGACCAGTGCCTTTTTTCAGACCCTGAGAAAACCGCAACCGATCGCACATAAGATTTTTTTTTTATTAATCAGCGATGCCGCGGACGCGCTATAACGCGTAAATTACACAAAAAATCGGCGACAAGGACGCAAAAAAATAGCTCTTACGCATCCCACAAGACGCGTAATTTCATTAAAGGATCGCGAAAGCAAATTTCGTTAAAAAATCGCGAAATAACGACTAATTTCCGGCAAATTTTGTCACACAATTCTCGAAAAAATGGCTAATTTCATTCCAAAAGCCGAAAAAAAGGCAGATTTCTTCAAAAGATCGTGAAAAAACGGCAAATTTCGCCCAAAATAGCAATAAAATGGCAAATTTTGTAAAAAAAAAAAAATCATGAAAAACGGCAGATTTTTTCAAAAATTGCGAAAAAAAGAGATTTCTTCAAAAAATCGTGAAAAAACGAAAAATTTTGTCCGAAAAACGCGATAAAGCGGCAAAATTTGTCAAAAAATTTCAAAAGGCGACAAATTTTGTTAAAAATATCGCTAAATAACGGCTGATTCCCGGCAAATATCGTCAAAAAATTCACGAAAAAATGGATAATTTCATCCTGAAACCCGTAAAAACGACATATTTCTTCAAAAGATCTCAAAAAACGGCAAATTTCGTCCAAAAATCACAATAAAACGGCAATTTTTGTCAAAAAATATCGCGAAAAACAGTATATTTCGTCAATAAATCCCGAAAAAACAAAAGATTTCGTCAAAATAACGCGAAAAACGGAAATTTCGACAAAAAAGCACGAAAAAAAAAAAAAATAAATAAGTGAAGCCGGGAGAGAATTTTTCTGTTTTAAAAACTAATTTTCCTGCTTCCCAATCGTTTTTTTTTTTTTTTTTTTGTCTTTTCTCCAAATCTTTCTGAGTGAATGCGACTCCTGAAAGCACCATTTCATTAAGCATCATTAGAGTATGTACCATTTACTCAATGAAAACATCCCTTTTTTCAGCAAATATCTTTTTCAGTAAACCTGTCTTGTCCCATTTTAAAATGGGGCAGACAATAGTGATACTTGTTATCTTCTACACTCAAATAAGCATTATTTTATAATTAAATTTGTATCTTGAACATTTATTCTTTAAAAAGTACAGAAAATTTCTCTTAAATTAATATTGGTTTTAATTATTTATTATTATTAAAACAATTATTGCATTTTATTTTTCTTGTGAAAATGAACAAGTTCAATTTTTGCGTCGAAAAATATGACTTATTATTAGTGGGGACCCGCTTCTGTAGAAAAGGGACCCCAAGTCCAGCTGCATCACTGACACTAGCTACAATTCCACCACTCTGGCTAAAATCTGGAGAAAAATCGAAAAAAAAAATGTGCATTAAACCTTAGTCAGTTGAAATAAGTAATGGCAAATAAAATATCTAATTAATAATTTGATAGCTTTTCTTTACGTACTGTTTATTCAATTTTTAGCAAATTATAATTTTACATTTTATTATGCTGAAAATTTTGGATAAATGCAAAGTAAGATTGATTTATTTTCCAGGTAGGGGGGGGGGAGAGGCCACCCTAAGTGTTAAAATTATTTAATATAATTTTATGTAGCGGACCAGTGATGAAGTCTCCGGACCAGTAAATTCTCATGCTTACTGGTCCTTGGGACCAGTGACTTTTTTTTAGGAATTCTAACGCTGCTTTAATGTATTTTTCTATGCAAATTACACAACTGTTCTTAATTTTCTTCTATCACATATAGTTTGTTTGTGATCAACTAGAGGTGATTTCTAAGATTCATTGCCAAGAACAAGCATCATGTAATAGTCACAGATAATGTAAATGTATACTTGTGGATGCTTGCGAAGTTATCTAACGACTTTTAGAATACAATCTGATTGTATTTAGCATGAGATAGACAAATGGTTTATCTGCAGTGACTTCAAATGTACATTAATATTATTGGCACAAAAAGCTGTGTATACAAAAATGCCTTGCTTTCTATGTGAACGGGACAGTTTGGCAAAGCAAAATCATTGGATTTTCTGATTCGTTTTTAAATCCATTTTTGCTCACAAACGCATTCAATTGGCAGGTTCTATATATATATAAAAGGCATACTACATTAAAAAATGCTGTCGAAGTGGGCATTTTGAATTGAATTTAAGCGATAGTACTGGAAACAGAAAAAATGGTCATACTGAGAAAATAACTGTTGTAAATCAAGATCTAATTCATTGAACAAAAAATAAAAACGCAGGTTGCAAGGCTGCCACAGGCGATTATTTTTTAATTCTAACTGGCACCAACCACTTTCTTAAAAATTAAATCCATAAAAGATGCTTTGATAACATTTGCAAGTAAAATATATACTTCAAATTTTATATTAGAAAAATACTGGTGCACACAGAATATAAAAATAGTTGCCTGTAGCAGCCCTAAGGTCGCTTATAAATCTCTGAAAAAAAATCACATCAACAAGTATCATGTTTTTACTTATGAATCTAAAAATGTGTTAGAAAATTTTGAGTTGTTGAGGGTACAAAAATATTTTTTTACTAGCTGACCCGCCCGGCGTTGCCCGGGTCCGTAATAATAATGTTAAACGAATTTGAAATTTTTATGATTTTATCTTTAACTCGAAATATGTGTAAATACACTGTTAAAAATTTGACCCTTTTGCTGCATCGTCACTCCACAGCTTTTATAGAAAATGACTACTTCAGCTTATTATGGAGCATTCTCATAGGTCAAAAGAGAGATATTCTATAAAAGCGGGGGAGTGATGATGCAGCAAAAGGGTCAAATTTTTTACAGTGTACATTATATTAAATACGTACCCCCTGACTGTGTCAAAAATTGGTTTAAAAAAAAACTAATATTTAGCTCCAAAAATACCCAAAATGACTGCAATGGGAAACGCAGGAGGGAATATGTGTCAAACGATTGCGTGAATTTCGTGTTAAAGTGTTGATATTTATCCTTAAAATTACTGTTAAGTGACTTAACTAAATATACTTTTTTCACACAGATATCCCAAGTGAAATATTTTGAATTTCAAACTAATTATATCACTCTTAAATCCGACTATACCGTGAATGAAATCGATTCTCGATGATTAGCTAAAATGTTAGTATACAGTATTATAATTTCAGAGCCATTTTACAAAAATAGGTGTATATTTTTTATCAAACATGCGTAATGTTCATTCTGTGAACAAAATCCTAACTGTAACCTAATTGTATTGTATCATAACTTGTCTGTAACCTAGCTGTATCTTGACAGTAACCTAAATGTAACTTAAATAGACCATAAATGTAACCTGCACGTCACCTTATCATAACCTACCCATAATCTAATCACAATCTAACCGCAACTTAACCTTAACCTAACTGGAACTTAACCATGATCTAACTGTAACCTAACCGGAAATTAAATATAACATAAGGCTCATCGAAATGTAACTACAACCTAACAGTTACCTAACCATAACCAAGTTATAATTTAACTCTAACTATAAACGAAATATCTTATCCATCTCGCGCTAAGTACTTAGTTTCACTTGCCACCGCTACGAAACGCATTATGTTTTGTAGAACATCCGAATTTTAGGTTCGGATTGGATTCATGTTAATGGAAATTATTTTGTCTTCTTCGGATACGGTTATGGTTGTTTGGAATATTTTTGTTCAGTTTAGATTCGGTTCAATTCAGATTTCGTGGAGTTTTTTCCTTCAAATGGGATTTTTAAGTTCGGGTCGGGTTGTACTTGCATGGAAATTATTTTACCTAGTTCCAATGAGGTTATACTTTACCGAAATATTTTTGTTAGGTTCAGATAAAGTTTGGTTCAAATTTCGGGATTTTTTTTTTTAATATTTTGGTTCGGATTGGGTTTATGTCATTGAAATTATATTGCCTTGTTCGTATCTGGTTATAGTTATTTGGAATATTTTCGTCAGATTCAGATTTGGTTCGATTCAGATTTCAGATTTTTCCAAATTGATTTTTAAGGTTCTGGTCGGATTCACGTCCATGGAAATTATTTTGGAAATTATTTTTATTCACGTCCATGGAAATAATTATCTCTGGAAGTGATGCTAAAAATGTAACCCTACATTAAGTCCAATTAAATATCAACAAAGGCACGTGATTTGACACGCCTATCAATTAAAACAGGTTTAAACCCATATTTTTTTTTCTCTTGTTTCTTAAAAAGAACCAATCTATAGCTTCACCGGTAAAAATAAATTAATTATTTTATCATATGTGTTTTAAATATCAATATAGAAAGTTATTTTAACGTTTTGCTTGAAAATATAACATTCTTTTGTTAGTACATAAAAATCGTTTGCAGTCAGAAATCTATATTTTAGATTAATATTTATTACTTAAGTTTTCATACACTATTTTAAAAGAATGTTTTCATCATTATATTTTAAATATTTATTTACATGCAATTATTAAGTTATAAACATTTTTCATCTACGTTATAAAGTATTTAAAATTACATTAATGAAGGAAACTTTTAGTAATACAATTTTTAGTTCGTATCAAATGTTTTCAATATCTTATTTAATTTTAATTTGATATTTAATTATTGCTAATTTTCCAATTTCCTTCATTTGAAAAACGAACATTTATTTTAATAAATAATTATAGAACAAAGACCATTTTAAAAATTTGCTATTTCCTCTTAAAATATGCTTAAAATTGTAACTCATTTCTTTCAATTCGTCTTATAATACAAAATCCCTTCCACGTCCTTTTATTTGGCACATTAAAATTTGAGCGATAAATGGTTTCATATTGCAAACCATTTTTTAGGCTTACTTCACCTCCACTTATCTCATTCATCCATGGATTTCTTTAATTCTGTTTCAGCTTTCTTATTACGTTTGCGAAAATTTTTACACAACCAACCAACCGTAAACAAATGAAAGAGAAAAAAATGGGAAAACGATGATTTTTTTATGAGAGTGACCTCTCGATTTTAATTAATTACTCATTTAATAATTGGAATTTCGAAATTCTGAAACCCAGGTGCATCAGGAGAGATTTGTAGCTACTCTCAAAAAAATTTTGAGCTTCGTACGGGCTGTAGATTTTGCTAGCCATCGCAGACGCAGACACACACACACACACACACACACACACACACACACACACACAGACAGAGCGTTTTGTTCTTTTATTAGTATAGATATACACTGCCTTAACATAATTGTGATAAAACCAGTTCTTACAGAAAAATTAAATTTTAAAAAGAGCCAGATAAAATTGTTGAACTAGGTTTATATCTAAATTTGATTTAGTTTTTGTTACTGAAACAAGTACAGTAAACTATCTCAAATCCGAAACCCTAAAATCCACAACTCTAAAAAATCTGCATATAATTTACAGATGTAAATAATGAAACATTCAGTTCAGATATAGGGACAAAATTTGACTTTTATAATTTTATATCAATTCCATTTTATTTTAATTTGTAACTTTTGCTAATAGTACTGAATTCATGTTTTTTTTTTTCCCCACGAAGGAAAAGAAATATATTCTGAAAAAATTCAGATTTTTCTTATATCACTGGTATCACAATCTTCTTATCAAATATATTTATGTATTAATCAAGCTTTTTTTGGTTATTAAATCTAAATCTGGCTAAACCTGAAAAAAAAATCTTTATTTTATGATTTTGTTGAGAATTAGTAATGTATCTTTATGTGAGGTACATTAGTAACTACATTGAATAATTTAGGAAAGATATATTTCATGTTTATAATGAATATTTAATCATATATTATTGATTATTAACTTGATCCTTACTTTTAATATTTTAATCACTTTGAAAATTATCTAAATTTTTATTATTTTTATTTATTACTTATTTTAATATTTTATTATATTGTAAAGCATTCATTTTAGTTTTAGTTTAGTAGTATGATTGCATTATTAATTGCATTCAAATTCCTGTTTAAAAAAAGGTAAACAAAGTAATGACCGGAAATCGGCAAAATTCTAAAACCCACAAAACTTCTGGTTCCAAGCTGTGCGGATTTGAGGGAGTCTACTGTATTTAACTTCAAAATTTACATCTGCCTGTTGGCAGGGATTTTTAAAAATATTAATTACCTTTACTTTAAATTATTATTGATGCAGATATATTTTTAATAGCATGTTTATTGTGTATGTGATATGTTATTTTGTATTAATTTAAAGTACCATAATTTTTATTTAAGAGTTGCAATTTAATTGTATTTTGTATAATAAAGGTATGATTTTGTCATAAAATTCAACTATTTGTAGAACTTTTTCCATCATTTCCTTTTTATTCATAATTTACTGAGACTGCAATAGATTTCAATTTGTCCGATTGCAAGAATCCATTATTGGTGTTCCTATTTATTCCTATGAGATTCCCCTTTTTTAGGCACATTAAATATATATATTTATGTAACATTAAACCTTATCAAACTTTTAGATGTAAATATGTATGATATTTCTGGTAATAAAAAAAATATCAATATTATCTTGTGTTTTCTGTTATTGTGGAAAGTCAGTAAAATTGAATTTATTTTTTTAAATAAAAACCTGTGAACCTCCCATTAAGTTTTTTTTATTAGTCATCAAAACACACTTTGAGTTGCTTATTTATGCAATTAGATGAAAATTGAAGGGGGTACATTGGGGGAAATCAGCCATTGAAGTTGCACCTTTTTTTACTTAAAAAAAATGACAAAAAGTCATTTTTGACAGCATTTTTATAAAATGAGGTTCACAAAAATCTGTTTAAATGAAAGTTTACTTTATTCTGAACAAAACAAAAAAAATTTGAAAGCTCTAGCTTAAACCTGAAAGAAGTTATGGACTTTTTTGTTGTGACATGTGCTATTCAAAATGGTGGCAAATCGGCCATCTTGGGAGCTATTAAAAGCTCATAACTCACAAACCGTTTGATCAATTTCAATATAATTGATATTTTTGGAATCAGCATTAGAAATTCTATAAATCCACTGAATTTTATCAAAATTGGTGATGGTGGGTGTCATTTTTGGAAAAATCTGGGTGATTTGACATGGAATGACCCATATAAAATTTCCATAAAATTGATCTTTATTATAAAATTTCCTTAAAAAAAATCCTGTTCTTTAGATATAGCTTGATCATGACCCATCATGACCCACAAACTATCCTTATAATCGAAATCTCTCGAATATGTGACTTATCCCATTAGTTTTCTCATGTCTAAAAACTTTTACATACAAAATTTCGTTAAAATCGATCCTGTCGTCCTTTAAATATAAATAGCTAGACCCAGACCCTTTATGACCCAAAATGACCAATCAAAATTTCTCGAACATGTGACCTACACTGTTAAAAATTTGACCCATTTGCTGCAGAGTCACTCCACTGCTTTTAAAGAAAACGGTTACTTTACTGTGTTATGGAGCATTCTCATTGGTCATAAAAGAAACATTCTTGTGGAGTGATGCTGCAGTAAATGGGTTAAATTTTTAACAGTGTAGCCAATAGTTTTCGCGTACCAAAAAATTTTGTATACAAAATTTTGTTAAAATCGATCCACCCGTTCTTTAGATACAGCTTTATAATGATATATTATGACCCGACCCATCATGACCCACAAATGCAACTTATAATCAAAATCTCTCGAACATGTGACCTAGCCCATTGGTTTTCTCGTGTCAAAAAACTGTTACATACAAAATTTCGTTAAAATCGATCACGCCGTTCTTTAAATATAAATAGCTTGACCCAGACCCTTAATGACCTAATATGACCCATTAAAATTTTTTCTTAAACATGTAACCTAGCCCGTTTTAGCCCATTAGTTTTCTTGTGTCTAAAAAATGTTACATACAAAATTTCGTTAAAATCGATCCTGCCGTTCTTTAAATATAAATAGTTTGACCCAAACCCTTTATGACCGATTAATTGAAATTTCTCGAACGTGTAACCTAGGCCAATGATTTTTTCGTGCCAAAAAAATGTTATATACAAAATTTCATTAAAATCGATCCACCTGTTCTTTAGATATAGCTTGACATGATCCATTATGACCCATCATAACCCACAAATAACCCCCATAGTCGAAATCTCTCAAACATGTGATTTAGCCCATTAGTTTTCTCTTGTCAAAAAACTGTTACATACAAAATTTCGTTATAATCGATCATGCCGTTCTTTAAATATAAATAGCTTGACCCAGACCCTTAATGACCCAATATGACCCATTAAAATTTTTTTTCGAGCATGTAACCTAGCCCAATGTTTTTCTCGTGCCTGAAAACCATAAAATGCAATTTTTAGTCAAAATTGCGTGAGAAAATCTCTAGATAAAAATAGCATGACCCACAATGACCCATTAACCGAATTTTCTCGAACATGTTACCTAACCCAATGGTCTTCTTGTAATCCAAAATGATGAAATATAAAATTTGGTTAAAATCGTTAGAGCCGTTTTTTAGATAAAAATGGCTTGACCCATAATGACCCTTTAATCGAAATTTTTCGAGCATGTGACCCAGCCCAATAGTTTTCTCGTGCCAAAAAACGATTGGATAGAAAATTTCCTTAAAATCGATCCAGCTGTTCTCTAGATATAAATAGCTTGATCCTGACCCATTATGACCCAATAATAGAATTTTCTCGAACATGTGACCTATCCCAATGGTCTTCTCGTGCACGAAAATGGTAAAATCCAAATTTTTGCGAAAATCGTTAGAGCCGTTTTTCAGATAAAATTTATACACACATAGAGATGGGAATGGTCGGAAAAAAACCGGAAAAATTGGGAAAAAAACCGGTTTTTTTCGGGTTTTTTCCGAAGGCTTATTTTTCAATTTCTCCGAACTGGAAAAATTGAAATTTCATTTATGAAATAATATAGTGAAAATTTTGTAATAGCTACAGTCTCATATTTTTATTTTATTTATTTTTATGTTGAGTGTCTCACATGAAAATTTAAATGTGAGTAATTTGATCTCTGAGCAGAAATCTGTTTGAGAAGACTTGAAAGGATCCTTCACATTTTTTTCTTGTTTGAAACACAAGACCCTTTTCAAAATTTCTCTTGAAAATAGACATTTCAGAAAAAGTTTAATCAACAAATTGAATCTTTCGCAAGTGCAGTGATTGAAGAAAAAAAAATCTCATGTCATACAGCAGCTGAATCTGATTAAGTTGCATATATGTATGTAAATAACCTTATTAAAAATTTCTAAATAGGAACCTAAATATAGTAATAATTTCTTATTCAAAAATTCTGAATATATTTTGTACAAGTATATACAAAAAGTTCACAATTTCACAAAAACTTGATTACATGAAAAAAATCTAGATATGTAATTAAATGCAACTTCTCTTTTTAAAAATTAATTCATGTGTAAAATTATTGCAATAATATGCCGATTAATGGAAATGATAAAATTAAAAATTCAACATTAAATTTTGAAGTATGCATTTATTACTTTAATCTACCTTTTCAAAAAGTAAGTATTGAATTCGTGAAAAATTTGACTTCCAGTTTTTGGTGTATTTAAACGTTTCAGAAGGTTCTGAATATGTTTTGATGGTTTTGGAAAATATCTGCCACTCTGTATGTGACAAATTTTATGGGCACTCTATCTCAAGAACTGATGCACATAATTTCACAAAACTTTAGATTCAGTTACACCTTGATATAAACTCGAGATGTTTAGTTATTAGTGTATATCGCCAAACCGATGGCGCTGCTATGCTGCATTATTCGTAATTTCCACAATAGTTCCATTTCAAACTAATGTATGTATTTTTATAAAATTTCAGATTAAGTTAATCTTTCACATAGCTTCGTGCTCATTACTTTTTGGTGTAAATTGCTCAACAGATGACGCTGCTATGCTGCATTATTATAGATTATCGCAATAGCTTTACCTCAAGGACGATTTTTCTTTTTAAATCAAACTACAGCTTCAGACAGTTTCTGATATACATTAATGTTGTTTAGTTTTTGGTGTAAATTGTCCTATAGGTAGCACTACTATGCTGCATTTTTTAAGATTTTGTTATAGCTGATTAATTGAATGTTTTCTCAAGGTGTTGAATCTAAAATTGATCTCCATTTTACCTCCATAATGTACAGTAATGTTGCAAAAACATGGGCAGTTTGCATTAGAAAAGTAGAACTGCAATGAAAAAGAAATCCCTATTTTATTACAAGTAACTATGTTCCAAATTATACTTTCCCTCTTGATTAAACTTTGAATTTTTGTAGTTTTCTAAAGCACAGTAGAAGTTTATCTCTGTATATAACTGTTTTTGTTAATTCCTCAAATAGTGAGCATTTTCTATTTGTAGTGTTCTGTTTTCATAACTTTTGAGTTCCACTCTTAGAAATATAAAATTACCATGTGGAAACATTATTGAATATGGTTTCTTATTCAAGAATAGAATACCAGATTTCAGGGTAAAAAGAAAAAAAATTACATTTAATTAAACTTAAATATATATATATATATATATATATATATATATATATATATATTGGTTTCAGTGAGTAAAAATCTAACAGACAATAAATCCTATGCTATTTTTTAGTTGCAGACCTGAGTAAGCCAAAGTAAAACTTAGTTTTGTTTGAATTTAGATTATAAAACTAAATCAAAACTTTTTTGAGTTGAGATTGGAAAGCTATAACAAAACTAAACATAAATAAAGGAAATAAAATTATAATTCTAAGAAAAAAAAGTAATAATATAAAAATATACATTTTTTAATGGTGTTCTTAAATCAAAAAGGGCAACTTTATGACACATGCATTAATTTATTTTTGTTCGGAAATGCATGAAAATAGCAGGTGTTGCTATTCAGAAACTGTCTAATTGCACTCATTCTTTTGTTTTTTAAAAACCACAATAGATTTTTCATAACGAGCCTTCAAACTTGACACTTTTGGGCATATTTCCCGACGAAAGCAGAAAAACCGGTTGAAAAGGAGGAGAAAAACGGGTGATTGCGTCATTGAAATAGCTTATAACTCGATAAGTAATTTAATAATCATAAAATGGAAAAATAAGTTCAGTTCGAAATCGTTTTCATAGTCAGGCATTAAAATTTTATAACTTTCTCTTAAAAAATGAATTTGCAAATGTGTCAAAACGTTTTTCGCTTTTTGAGCGGATCAGTTAAGAACACCCTTAAACAAACGATGGAATTTTTGAATACTGATATTCATAATAATGACAAAACTGCAATAATTTCTTTAAACTAGTATCATTTACTTAAAAACTATACTTATGTAAATGGAATGCATAATTTATTTCATTCCAAACTGCACACATATTGGCTCAGGTTTTTACATTAGATCAATTGGTAGTTAAACATGTAACTGAAAAATCATTTCAACAGAGATATGATATAACAAACAATAGCATTTAATAAAAATTCTTAGGCTGTTGAAAAAAAAACTAAACTTTTAAAAGCAGGCTTTGCTACTTTCTTTTTATTTTGTAATATAAAGTGAAAATAATTTTCATTTAATACATATAAATGGGAAAAAATGTTTATTATTTAATATTCTCTAAGAAAATATAATTTATTTGTGAGAAAAAGTCATAAAAAATCATTTTTTCCAATTTTTCCGTTTTTTTCCGAAAAAAACCGGGTTTTTTCCGCCACTTATATTTTTCCGGAAAATTTACATCTCTATAACACACACAATTTTTGCTTGCATTATAGTATAAGATTATTATTATTTTGCATTTTTTTTTTTTTTTTTTTTTTTGAGAAAATAGAAAACAAATACAGTCGAGCCTCTATATAACGAAATCCATCGTTCCAGTAAAAAATTCGTTATATAGAGAAATTCGATGTATAGAGTATGATGTTAAAAATAGTATTTAATGTGTAAATTTTGAACAATATTATTTTTGATCTTTTTAATTAAGAATTTGAAATGTTTAAAAGTATATATTAACCTAACATTTTATTTCTTACTTATTTAAGCAGTTTCAAAAAAGAGAAAAGACATTTATTTGAAAGCTTAATGAAAATCAAATAAGGAAGACTTACAAAAATTTCAGAAGAAGAAATCTGTAATTTTTTGTTGTTTTGATTTTAAAATTACAATTGTTACGCTCTCAAAAAAAATTCTCAAATTTTAGCAAGGAATGAAAAATTGTAATTGATATTTTCCTCCATTTGAAGGTCTCTCTTATGTGCTCTCATTGATTCCTCTCTTATATGTGTAACAATTCAATTCACTGTGTTTTGAGAAGGATGTTGAAAGGTGTGTGGGAGGTGGGATGAACTTGTTAGATTTAAAGAATAAGGAGAGAAGTAATATTTATAAAAAAAAAAAAAAAACCTCTCCACTGAACGATAAATCAAAAATAAGTGATGGAAAATTGATTCCATATGATTTCGAAGCTTTTTTAAAACTGAATAAATTAAGATCAATTTATGAAAAAATTCGTTATATGGAGATAGATATTTCGCTATATAGAGTCTGTTTTTAATGTAATCATGCGAAAAGGGGACCGTTCTTACTAAAAATTCATTATATGGAGAAATTCGATGTATGGAGTTTCGTTATATAGAGGTTTGACTGTATTTCTAAGGCTTATGCAAACTAAAAAAATTATTTTCACTTTACTTGAATGTTTTACAAAATAAATGAATAAGTAAATCAAACGATTTTTACTATTAAAAATTTGCTCTTTCAACCTTTGAGTTTACACAGTAGATTATCTTATTTAAATTCATATCATTTTTTGAAATGTATGATTCAATCATTAAATAATCATTTCAGTTGCATTTTGTAGTTTAAGGTTAAATAATAATATATGAAAAATAACAGGATAACAAAATGGTGGCTTGCGGGAAGATATAGCATATAAGCCAAAAATGGAAAGATCATCTAGGAAAGAAAAAACTTAAAGAAATTTTGATCATTTATCAGTAATTTTGGGAAATGCACTAACAATAGATAATACTTTTTAATGCAGTATTGCATTTACTTTCATAATAAAATACAATATTCTGTTTAAAAAAGTTTAATTTAATGTTACTAAAATGTAATTTTTAATCTAAAAGGAATGATTTTAATTTTTATTTTACCTGAATGGTTAATTTGATCCTTATTGTGCCTGTAAATACCAATGTTCAAAAAACTGATTTAAATTAAGGACTTTTAAAAAATAATCTGATTTAAATCAAACAACCCTGATGGAAATGTTTTGATGTTTTTTTCTTTAAATGTCTGTCTGTATAAGACAAAAATCTTGTGGGCATTCTATCTCAAGAACCAATTTTCATCTATCTTAAGTTTCAGTTAGACATTGACACAAGATGTTGCTAATTGGGTTTTGGTGTTGATTGCAAAATAGATGGTGCTGCTAAATTGCATTTTGCAAGATTAAGACGATTCTAACAATAATCTTATATCAAACTCAAACAGAAGCATGACAACTTCTATCAACATGCATTGGTTCAAGAACTAATGCATGGGATTTCATGTCTTCAGAATTCTCATGATAGGCATAGATTGCCACTTATTTTGGCAATGTGATAAGGAATTGTGAAATATTAACGTGTATGAGATAGAAGATAGTTTTTGATTGCTATATCAGACTAGTTTGAAAATAATATTGGATTATATCATGATATAAATCAGGGCTGTCCAATGCGGCGCCATGGCGCCCTTTGTAGGTTTTTCTGGTGCCCTTATGCAAATTTCCTGTTACTAGTCTTTTTTAAAATTTTTAAATACAATTCTCTTGTAAAGGATACTTTATTTAAAATTCTTGATATTTTCAAAAGAGCCACTTGAAAAATCTCTTCAAGTGTATTTCACGTATCGACATTTATAACATATGCAACGCATTAAAAGAAAGACAACAGCCCATGATAAATTCTATTTTTTAAAAAATTACCATGCGCTGTTACAATTTTTTACTAGTTTATAGTAATGCTTTATAAAACTCTTTATGAAAATTATGCCGATAGGAATAAATAAATGTCGGCAATATTTTTTTTAATACTTTAAGAATTAATATGTAGAAAATAAGGCCATCCTTCTTCTGGAAATTATGCCGGACAGTTCATTATTTTTGTTATTCTTATTGAGGTTGTTTCACTGCCCATTAGGCTGCTTTATAAGACGGGATAAAGGCTGTCTTTTTCTCCACCAGACCACACAACTTCTACAAATTCGCACGAAAAAATTTCCATTAATGAATGTTTTTTCGGACTCTCTCTTTGGAAACATTCATGATTTTGTTTCTGTACCTTTTATCATGGCAAATTTACACCTCCAAAAAATTTTCAATTCTCTAATTGCAAAGCATTTTCATCCCCCAAAAAACCTAACAATATATCTGATTACTATTTAATTTTAATATTAGATGATATTTCATTTTCTGGCTCCTTCCAATTAAAAAGGTTTGAGTTAACTCTTCGCAAAAATAAATAAATAAAAATAAATGTAATTATCCGAAATTTATTACGATTTACTATTGTTTTTGATTTTTTTTTCTTTTACATGGCGCTTCAGATTTATAGGGGCATTATGACTCATTTGCATATATATATTTCTACAATTATTAAAAGATGATTTTTTTGCATGTTTTAAGCCATGTTAATAATGGCGCCCTTCACTGGTTGCCAAAAGCTGAGATGCGCCCCTGCTTAGTAAAAGGTTGGGCAGGCCTGATATAAATCATCGAACCTTATTCCAAATGTTTCATTGAAATCTTACAGCAAAATTTTAAATGCAAATAAAGTTTTCCAGAAAGTACTTTCGAAAATTTTGTCTTTCTTTCCAAATTCCAATTAACTTTTTCTTTACCGTGTTAAGAACCTTTCCGGGGGAAAAAAAAAAAAAAAATACCGTACATGATTAACAAAAAAGAATTCAATATTTCGTTATTCATGTTTGGGAGGTAAATTAAGATTGATATGACTGGAACATTACTAATTACTATTAAAAAATAAATAAGTAAATAAATGCAAGCCATATTTATCTCCAAAACGCTTCTCATTAAAAAATTATTTACCTGGAGTTTTTTCCTTTTGTGAGGCTTATTTGGATCAAACGATGTTCCAAATGCTAATTGATTCCATAAGTGTTTTGGGTCCATGTTATTATTGCACAATTTAAGGAATTACTAATGAAATAAATGACAAAAACTTAAAATACATCTACAAGCATGCTCGAATCAAGAATATATAAACATCAACAAATGCGTTATGTTGCCATATTCAAGAAATTGATTCACAAGTTTCTACAGATTATTATTTTTCAACCGTGACCATAGCATACGCGTTTTTAATGTATATATAATTAATAATGCAGATTTGAATATTATGAATAATCAATTTTCAATCTTGATAAGATTTTCTAATACTTTTATATATATATATATTTTTTACATACAAAAGAAACGCATCCACCATCCCTACGTAATATAAACCTTTTAACCAACCAATAAGATTTGTAAACATAAGTTTTGTTTGCTTTGGCCTGTTTACTTTTAAATGTTTTTTCTTATTATTATTATTTATTAAATATTTGTTGTTTATGAAATGTCGAATAAAAAAATGCAACATTTGTCGATAGTATTTCCCTGAATATTATTTCATTCAGTCGTACTTTACTTATTTATCAAATTGTTTTATCTGACTTCATTAAATTACGCTTATTTACTATAATATTTCAAACTTAGCTTAATGTACGCATTAACCAGCCAACTTTTAAAAAAGACATTTTTATTTATTCCATCGACAACAAAACTATGTTGCCAACAACACAAAAGAAATAACAATCTACTTTCAACATCCTCCCACCTTTTGATAAATGGAATTTATCAAAACAATAAATATTCAAAATAATCTAAAAATAATATTACAAATAACTCTGTATAAACATAGTAATGAAGTTAAACAGTTAGAACTAAATGTTATTATACAAACACTTCTAAATTAATAAGTTTAAAATTTCTCTCAAAAATGCATTTAAAATAAGAAGTTCAGTCAGTCCTTGCAACGTTTCGGAAATTTTACTTTTGTTCCACATTTTCTCTGATCAGATGTTTTTGCTTCTCAGTTGATTGCTCCAAAAGACTAAGATATTCAGTTCAAATAACTTAACCTTTATGGAGGGGCTGTGACAGCATCTGTCCGGGCTTACATGTATTCTCAGGTAGACAGTCAGCGAGCCCCTGCGTATAGGTTAAATAAACAAAGATGGAGAAAGCGCAACTTCTTCTAAAAGATTTGGTCCCTTTTCGAGACACGAAGTATCAAATACAGATCTAATCTTTGTAGTAGAATTCTTGAAATTTTTTGTTGGATACTGAGCTCTATCTGTAGAATCTACATACTTATTTTCCCTGTAATTTCTCTCTGGATTTTGATCTCTATCTTTAGAAACAGTATATCTGTATTCCATAAGATTTGCTGCTGATGCATTTTTTATTAACAATGAAGTTATTGCATTAATTAAAGAACAGTCAAATTTTTCTCCAGGCACTTTGCCCATGATAATCCAACCTAAAAACGTTTTGTATGCAACTAAGCCACATTAAGTTTATGCATGTTTCTGGTAAATAATTTACCACAAAAATCTGCTCCTATCAATAATTCTATATCAGGACAACCTTTACCATAATCCTCAATCCATATCTTCTTTTCTTTTAATTCCTTATTCCACGATCCTTTTTTAAGCCTAGGAATTTTACTACAGATTTTTGGCTGATCCAGCACTTCTATATCACAGGAAAATTTTCCACTGAGTGCTTCACAGGGCCGTAGCTAAGGGGGCGCTATTCGCGGCTCAGCCTCCCCTAAAATATTTTGAGCCCCCCCTGGAAAAAGTTCCAAGGTCACTAAATGTTCCAAAAATTGAAATGAAATTCTGTTCAAAAATCTAATTTAGTTTTGAGACCCTTTCATAGTTTTGCAGAGTTACTTATTGTATCTAAATTAAGTGTTTCAACACTCCCTCATCCTATTGGTACATATGAAGCTAACAGGATGTTTAATTTCGCACCAGTTATACACTCAAAATTTTCATCATCATATACTTTTCTTAGCATAAAATGAGGTTATTACAATAGTTTAATGAGAAACATAGTACCTACAATGTGAATATGCACTAATTTATCTTTCTGCATTAGAGAGAGAACAAAAAAATATGAGCCCTCCTTACATTCCCTTGGCCCCCCCCTATATTCCCCTGAGCCCCCCCTATCGTACACTGCTAGCTATGGCCCTGGTGCTTCAAGTTTTACTTTGTAAAGATTGTGATTCTTTTCTTCAGTTTTAAATCCACCAAACAATGAATGTGTTAAACTTTTCCTTTCTATTGGATCCAGAACTGCTATCAAACAATACTCGGGCTTGATGTTCTTTATCTTTTGACTTCAATCTAACTATCAGTGTTTGAAGTAACACTTTCTTGGGTACACAATGACTCGACAAACTGACTTCTGAGGCTGCAGAATCAGAGTGATGTTCAGTCGGTTGAGTTTCAGTCGATTTGTTAACTGACAATTCAGAACACATCAAAACTAGATGTCTTTTACTACATAAAATACATTTGATGTTAGCTTTGCAAAATTTTGAATGATGCCCAATTTTAAAACATAGAAAACAGCATCTTTTGCTTAGCAGAATTTCTCGCTTTTGTTCAAAATTAAGCTTTTGAGCGTTAAAGCATTCTTTACTATCGTGTAATTTGTCACAAAAGACGCAAGAATTGTTTACTTTCTTTTTATCAATGGTTCCTGAAAATAAATCGTTAGCAGTGGGCGGCACAAAATGCTGCAATATTTCTTTTCGTTGACAATGTTCATGTATAAAGCCACATTTTGCCAAGCGAATTCATTGGTCACTTTCAACTTCCGTTTTCAAAAAGGATAATAAATTTTTCAGTTTTTCACTGTAAACATTATTAGAAGAATCACAATATTGCAAAGATTTCTTAACCATACTCTGAATAGCTCTAATACAGGATTCCACAAGTGGAAAAAGCATTGCAGAATATTTATCTGAGGTTAAGCCTATCGATTCTAGAGCTCTTAAATAAGATTCTAGCTTATTATACAAGTTACTAGTGTTCATTCTATTTTTTGACTCTGTAGAATTTTGAACAACAAGTTTAAGAAGTTGTCTGACATAAAACTCAATTAACAGTTCATTGCGCCCGAACTGCAATTTCAAACTTTCGATAGCCTTTTCATAATTTTCACTAGTCGGCGGAAAACTATCAATTATTTCACGGGCTCTTGTACCTTCACTTATCAGGGCTTGAAATTCAATTTTTCGAAGGAGGGGAGTCTCCCTACCAACATTTATAAATGAAGGGGAGTTTGGCTGTTTGGGAGGGAGAAAAAATGTTTAAAATCCGCCATTATTTTATGTGCTATTTAAAGAATTACCAGAATACAGACATAAAAAAATATCACTGAAGCAATTTTTATCAACAATTCAGAATAATTATGCGAAATGTGCAGGGTCGTACTGGCCCACCGGGCAACGAGGCAAATGCCCGGTGCGCCCCTAGTCGAGTTTTTTTTTTTTTTTTTTTTTTTTTTTTTTTTATGCATATTTAAAATAATGTTTTCTGAGCAGCAAGATAAAAAAAAAAAAGACATTTTCAAAACATTTCAATGATATGCTTTCTAAGAAAAGTATTGAAAACTATTAATTGTTTTTTATGTGTTATATTTATCATGTGTTCTGCATTTAAGTACTTGCGACTCGAATTGTTGCCCGCTATTTGTTAGACATGCGCCCTCGGACAGATTTTTTTTTTTTTTTAGCTATATCAGTAGGTGGCTTTGGTTTTCTTAACGCCCTAGGACCAGCACCGAGCGAAAGGGGCAGTTGCCAAGGGCGCAGAAACTTAGAGGGCGCCAGTTTTATATTACAACATCATTTTTGGCCTATTACAAGAAAAATTTGCATGACGGGGGTGCCAAATTTGAATTTTGCCCCGGGCGCAGTGCCTCTGCATGCCTCTGCCTCGGACAGAATTCTTTTTTTTTCGGCGCCTCTACGAGTGATGCCTTCTAAAAAACTTATATTAAGAATTATTGATTTATTTTCTTTGTTTAAGTGTTTGCCGCCTTCTATGGTTGTATTTTGGAATATTTTGGAATTTCTACTTATTGAGCCGATGGAAGCGATAAAACAGGACTGAATGCCTTAAAAATAATTTTATTCTACATATTGCCATAGGCGTCTGTGGGCGTCATGGCGCCCTCAGACAGATTTATTTTCTTCTTTTAAGCGCCCTTACAAATGAAGTCTTCTAAAAAACTGATATTAAGAATTATTCATGTATTTAGAATATTTTTTTCCTTTAAAAATTGAGCGCTTCGTAGGTTTGCCCGGTATTTTGGAATTTCTACTTATTGAGCAAATGGAAGTGATAAAACAGGATTGAATGCCTTAAAAATAATTTTATTCTACATATTGACATAGGCGTCTGTGGGCGTCATGGCGCCCTTAGACAGATTTCTTTTCTTCTTTTAAGCGCCCTTACAAATGAAGTCTTCTAAAAAACTGATATTAAGAATTATTCATGTATTTAGAATATTTTCTTCCTTTAAAAATTAAGCTCTTCGTAGGGTTGCCCGGTATTTTGGAATTTCTACTAATTGAGCTAATGGATGCAATAAAACAGGATTAAATGCCTTAAAAATCATTTAATTCGACCTACTGACAGATGCGGCTTTGGCAGTCATGGCGCCCTTGCCATTTTAACTTACTCATCATACGTAGAAATGGTAAATCTTGCAATCGTTTAAAAAAAAAAAAAAAAAAAAAAAAAAAAAAACGGATTTACACGTTTTAGATACCGGAAATTCCAAAAAAAAAAAAAAAAAAAAAAAAAAAAAAAAAATATTTTTAGAAAAAAAAAAATTGCTGTCCGTCCGTTTGTGTGTCTGCTATTTCCGAATAGTAATATTAGCCTTATTTAAGCTGTCATTTGATAAGCCAAATATTACTATTCGAAAATAGCTATATAATTTTTTTTAATAAAAAAGTCAACGCTGGATTTAACAGATTTCTTTTTTAAGGGCAATGTTTTTCATGGAATGTTTTTTAGAGTCGAAATTTCTTATGGCTTGTTTATACAACGTCGAAGTTTATAAATTTTGATGAAAAACAACAATATATATATATAATTTAACCGTACATTTAAATGTTATTTAACGCTTCTTTCGCTTATTGAATGTCATATATACCTTTTAAAATATTAGTTTTATGTATTTTGTACTAAAATAGAATCGTTTTCTTACTGTTGTCATTTTTAAAAATGTATTGTCTATATTTTTAAATCATGATTTAAAAGAGGTCATGAAATTCGTCCACTTTCTTTTTAATTACAAGAGTTGTGCGAAGGGATGCAGACTTTCCTAATTTATTAAATGCTTAAAAGAACAATATATTAATAAATTCAATTTTTGAAAGCAAGGCAGTAAATTTTAAACCTATTTTAGGTTTTTTTTTTTTTTTTTTTCCAAACAAATTGAAAAGAATTGCACAAAAAAAGTTATGTGTACTTGCTGTTTCATTCCCAGTAATGAGATACAAAGATGATAACACTGAGATACACTTCTTCAGAAGCTTTTAGTATTTTTACTTGGAATTTTCTAAACGAAAACTATCCCACAATCAGCTTTTAAACCGACCTCTTTGTATACTGTACCACTGTATACATAGTAGTACCACATGGATGGTTTTCCTCAAACGACAATTAACAACAGCTGTTTAGCATTTGCGTTTAAAAGGAGTCCGTTTTTGAACACATTATGGACCATCAATCGACACACACACACCTGTTGGATGCACAATAATCGTTTTAGAGACTATCCCTCGGAATGTCGGAATATCCCCCCACTTCTCCTAAGATCTTTCATCATTCACACTGTCAATTATACCCCGATTAGTTCCCAAAAATTATCTCTTTTTGGCAAAAGGGGGGGAAAAAAGAAAGAAAAAGAAACGTCAAGTGTTAGACTGGTTTCGGACAAGGCTCTTTTCTGAATTCTGATACTTCGTTTTTCGAATACTAAAATAACAAAATGTAAACAGACATGAAGCCTGGAAAGACCTGGAATATTTTAAAATCTTTACCAAACACAATCACACAGATAGTAAATTATTGATTCCAATTGGAAATAATACGTTCGATTCAAGAGAAATGTAAGTAATTTTAAAAGATTAAGTTTTTACTAATAATATGATGTTAACTATATGATATGTTTATGTTATGTCTTAAACTTTTCATAAGTGTTATATATCTTACAAGTATCAATATGCTTCTGATTTATTTTGTAGAAAGGAATAAAACATGGGCGTCCACAATAGGGATAATTTTCTCGCCGGTGATTTTGGAAAAACAATAAAGATTGTTCCATTCAAATTATTTATAATAAATAAACATTAAAAAAAAGAAAGAAAAAGGATAAATCATCTGTCCCCCTGTAATCCCTTTAAAAATTATTTTTAGCTCTGATTTTTATTTGCATTTATGCATTCAAAATTATCTAAAACTGTGGTTTGGAAAAAGTAAGTAAACTGGGGGGAAAATAATAATAAATAAATACTGGTTTTTATGCATCTTATTTTTTACATTTTTTTTTAAAATATTGGTATTTTTCGAAATTGTCTTATGCAAGATTCTTGCCAAAGAAAAATTTTGGTAATGTATTACAAGCACATATTTATCCCTCTTCATGGATTTTGCTGTGTATGTGCCCATGTGATGAAAACAAATTTATAAATTTTTTTGAAATCTCTAAAATATTTCTCTCCCCCTCCCGCAAAGTTAAGATCATATTTTACTAAATATTGGCAATATTGTTCAAATGTGTGTGTAATCTTGCACCAATATTAAAATAATTTAAAATTCAATATTTTGACACTTTCCAATATAGTTGAAAAGTGTATGACTTCGATTAGTCTGTCCATCAAATACAAATAAATTCAGATTCCCATGTCACTTAAATATATCGTTTACTATAGAAGGTTTCTTAATCCATTTAAGGTCGAAGAGAAATGAAACAAAACAAACATGCAATATTTTTTATTATGGTATTAAAGATAAGGCAAACAATGATATAAGAACAAAAAATATGAAAAAAGCCAGTAAGTTTTTTAAGCAAGATAAAACTAAGTGATAAATCTTAGTATTCAATATTTTATGCACAAATTTTAACTCATATTGTCAGTTATAATATACTTGGCTTTAAAAAAAAAAAAAAAAAAAAAAAAAAAAAAAAAAACTATTTTTTTCATAGATTTTAAAAAACGATAATGTACCTACTTCCACGATTTGTTCATAAGTAGTTTACAACTGACACTAAATCACAAGAAAATATGACTAGCCACATTTTCATTAATTTAAAAATACTAGTACACCCTCATCGAAAATAAAAGAATCTTAGAAAGATTTTATTTCGAATTGCTTTTGTAGGGTGCCCCCCCCCCCCAAAAAAAATAAATAAATAAATAAATAAATACTGCACTCAAATGAGTGCGGCGACTTTAAATGTGTTAAGAGATTACTTCAGTCAAGCCAAACGAAAAGATCCGTTCATTAATGCTAATCCTGTGGAAGAAATTTATGAAAATATCTTGGTTGCATTTTAATAGTTTAAAATGATTTTTTTCTTTTTTTTTCTATTTTACAGGAAAAATGTATTGGATTAGAGAAAATTTCCAACTTCCGGTTTTCGACAGAGTTATACGTTTTAAGGATTAACTATCGAAAAAACATATTTTTACAAAATGTCTGTCTGTGGGCCCTCTGACTCTGTATGTATGCAACAAAAATACTGTGTGCGCTCTATCTCAAGAACTTATGCGCAGAATTTCATAAAAAATTATATTCAGGTGGTTTCAGATGTAAATTAGGGCTGATTAGTTTTTGGTGTAAACCGCCCAACGGGTGGCACTGCTATACTGCATTTTTCACAATTTCCGCTATAGCTCGATCTCAAGAGCTAATGCACAGATTTTCATCAAACGCCCAATTCAGTTAGTCCTTCATATGAATTGCTGCTGATTATGCTTTGGTGTATATTTCTCTACAGGTGACGCTCTTATGCTGGATTTTCCCCCCGATTTTCGCAATAACTCAATCTTAAAAACTAATGCATGGATTTTTGCCAAACTTCAAATTCAGTGACACATTGTTTCTAATTAGGTTTTGGTATAAATTATCCAATAGGTAAGCTGTTATAGTGCATTTTATTGGATTTACACGATTTCTGTGATAGTCATATCTCAAGAACTAATACACGGAATTCCTTAAAGGACACTTTCATTTTTGGAACCGGTTGAAATGCAACCGAGATATCTTTATAAATTTCTTCTTTAGAAATAGTATTAGAAAGCTGACTGAAGTAGCCTATTAATGAAAATGGAGTGTCTATAGGAATCTAGGAAAAAAAGTGACCGGAAAAAAAGTTATCGGAAAAAAAGTGATCTAAACTACAAAAGCGGAAAAAAAGTGACACGGAAAAAAAGTAACGCAGAAAAAAAGTGACAAGGAAAAAAAGTTACCGGAAAAAAAGTGACAAAGAATTGATTTTGGGGATTTATTATTGATTTTGGGGATTCATTGCTTAAGTATGAAAGGGGGATCGGGGAGGGGGGCTCATAGTATAGGTAAATGGGTTTTTCATGCTGAATTAACTGTTTTGGTTCAATATTTGGATATACGTTCATCCTGAAAAGACGCTTGCCTGATTAGTTTTGGGAAGGTACGATTACTCCCCCCCCCATCCGTCCTCAATTAGATGAAAGGGTTTTTATGCAGAATTGTCCAACATATAGGTTCTTTTCGATAAGGCTTATATATAGTATATAATGCCTGAAAAGATTTAGAAGTTCTAATGGTTAAGTATAGAGAGGGAACGGGGGATAACCTTTCTAAAATTAATTTAATAACTTTTTACGCATAATTATCCGATTTGCTTAGAATTTTGGACATAGGTTCATTATGATAAGACGTATCTCTGATTGGTTATGGGGTTCTTCTGCTTATTATAAAAGGGGGCGAGCAATTATATCTCCCTTAAACTAGAAAACTAGGTTTTTATGCAGAATTATCCCATGTATTTCAAATTTTAAATATAGGTTCTTTCTGATAAGGTGGATCTCTGAATAGTTTTAAGGATTTAATATCTAAGTATAGAAGGGGAATAGAATATAACCCACCTTAAATTAAATTACTTTTTGCGCAGAATTATCAGATTTGCTTCAAATTTTGGATTATAGAACCATTATGATAAGGCGTATCCCTGATTACATATGGGGTTATTTTGCCAATTAAAAATTGGGGCGGGTGATTATCCCCCCCCCTTAAATTAGATAAATTATTTTTTATGCTCACTTATCCGATATATTTCATATTTTGGATATATGTTCTTTCTCATAAATTGAATCCCGGAATAATTTTAAAGGTTTAATGGCTAAGTAAACACTGGGGGAACAGATGATACCCCCCCCCCCCCTTAAATTAATAAATGGCTTTTTACGCAGAATTATCCGATTTGATTCAAATTTTGATTGGGCGTTCATTATGATAAGGCGAAGTCCTGATTAATTGTGGGTTATCCCCCGTTCATCGCTCTATACTTAGCCATTAAACCCTTAAAACTATTCAGAGATTCACTTTATCAGGAAGAACCTACATCCAAAATTTGAAATACGTTGAATAGTTGTGAAAGAAAAAAAAACAATTTATTTTATTTAAAGAGTGGAGGATTAATCGCCCGTTTCCCCTATTTAAATATAAAAAAAACCCCATAATTAATCAGAGATTTGCCTTCTTATAATGAATATACATCCAAAATTTGAAGCAAATCGGATGATTCTGCGTAAAAAGCCATTAATTTAATTTAAGAAAGGTTATCCCCCGTTCCCCCTCTATACTTAACCCTTAAACTCCTAGAATCTCTCCAGGCATTTTATACTATACATAAGCCTTATCGAAAAGATCCTATATGCAAATTTGACACACGTTGGACAATTCTGAGTAAAAACCCATTCATCTAATTGAGGACGGATGGGGGGGGGGGGGTTAATCGTCCCTTCCCAAAACTAATCAGGCAAGCGTCTTTTCAGGATGAATGTATATCCAAAAATTGAACCAAAACAGTTAATTCAGCATGAAAACCCCATTTACCTGAACTATGAGCCCCCCTCCCCGATCCCCCTTTCATACTTAAGCAATGAATCCCCAAAATCAATAATAAATCCCCAAAATCAATAATAAATCCCCAAAATCAATTCCTTGTCACTTTTTTTCCTTGTCACTTTTTTCCGCGTCACTTTTATTCCGTGTCACTTTTTTTCCGCTTTTGTAGTTTATGTCACTTTTTTTCCGATAACTTTTTTTCCGGTCACTTTTTTTCCGTTTACCGTCTATAGTACTCACAGTTCGTTTACAGGAATACACAAAAATAATCCGTTAAAATATTTCATATGAGAAAAAATGTTTGTAGTGTATTTTAATGTGTTCCCTTTCTTCAAATACAATTAAATCGATATATATTACTGTGATACACTACAAAGAATACGAATTGAAATTTTTTTCTTGTTTATTTACAGGGATACACTAAAGGATCTAATTGTATTATTATTCTCAGTATAGAGTAATTGTTTGAAATCGCTTTTTAAATTGATGCAATTGATTTTTGTGAAAAATAATTCCTCACAATTACACCATTGTGTATATTCATATATTTGTGTATTTAAAAAAAAAAAACCCTCGAAAACAAGTACATTGTTTATTTTAAACCCTTGAAAAGATGGTTTGATTTCAAACTCCTTTTTTCCCAGGCACGAGAGGCGTTCTATCTTTGTAAATGGCCATGTTTTAGTTATCATGTGTTTCTGTCTCACGCTTTCTTTTTCTTTAAATTGCATTCTAGGCTTTAATTTTCGTAAAAATTGAGATTGATCTTCATAAAATTTTAATATGCTGTTAATGCTAAAAAACATTATTTTCGCAATTGGATTTTATTTGCCTTCGAGTTTCGGAATGTGGTTTCTGGTACTCAGTGATCGGACGACTTTTTTTTCTGTGGAGTTTAATTAATATCGGATCCAATTATTTAAAAAAGCAATATTCAGATTCAGATGCATTAAGACCTGCATTGGACTATCCTCATTCAAATTTTTAGATCTTTTATGCTGCAAATTTTCTTAGCCTTTTTTTCCCCTCGCATACATACATTGAGAGAGATTAACTTTTTTTCTGTTATTAATATAGATATTTTTCAAAAAAAAAAAAAAAAAAAAAAATTCTTCTGGCAGAGTTATGCTATACATATGGCTATTAGTACAAAGTTGTATTTGGCGGATTATAAAAATTAAATATATCTCTTAAAAGGAAGTTTATTGCCAAACTACTTGGGACGCAAATTAGAGAAGAAAAGAAGGTAAAGGGCGTTTCAGAAACACACATGACAATTTCATAAATCCCAGTCTGTTTAAGTTGGATTTATTTACAATCCATTTAATCTACACATAAAGGACACATCATTAAATAAAACAAATTATATCACTCAAGATAAGTCTCTACCCGTTATGTCAACCCTAAAAAAAGAAAAAAAAAGTTTAAAATATTTTAAAATAGTAATTGGCGCCCTTTTGATTAGAAGTTGGCGCCCTGTTAATATAAGTTGCCACCGCCCTTTTTGTCATGCCAGTACGCCCCTGGAAATGTGTAAAAAATTTTTTATACTGTTTAGTTTTTACTGGTGGTAAATTCTTTCCCAGTGCTAATTATTTTTGTCACAGGTCTAATTATTATTTTAATAATAATTAATAAAACTTCTAATAAATTTAATAAATTTATTTTTATAATTAATGATTAATAATTATAATTAATAATGCTATTTTTCTGTATTTTAAATGTACAAGATACAAATTTAATCATAAAATAATACTTATTTGAGTGTGGAAGATAAGAAGTATCACTATTGTTTGCATTTCTTTAAAAAAGGGGCAAGTCAAATTCAGCGAAAAAGATTTTCTTAAAAAATGAATACTTTGTTGAGTAAAGGGATACTTTTTGTTTAATATATAGCTGCTTTCAGGAATTGCGCTCACTCAGAAAGATTTGGAGTTGTCAGAAACTGATTTTAGAGTAGCAAAATATATATATATATATATATTGAAGCAGGAAAATTAGTTTGTGGAACAGAAAAAAGAACTCCCCGTTATATTATTTTGGGGGGGAGGAAAAAGGGAGAGGTTCCTTTTGACGAAAGTTGCATTTTTTCGCTATCTTTTGATGAAAATTGTCTTTTTTTACGATCTTTTCACGAAATCTGCCGTTTTTTCGGGATTTTTTGACGAAATTTGCCGTTGTTTCGCGATCTTTGGATGAAATCTGATGTTTTATCGCGATTTTTTTAACGAAAATTGCCGTTTTTCGCGATATTTTCGGGGGAATTTGTTGTTTTTAGTGAATCTTTTGTCGAAATTTGTCGTTTTTTGCGATTTTTGGACGAAATTTGATGTTTTTTCGTGGATTTTCTGAGGAAATCTGCCGTTTTTTCGCGATCTTTTGATGAAATCTGATGTTTTATCGCGCTTTTTTTACGAAAATTGCCGTTTTTCGTCATATTTTGGGGAAATTTGTCATTTTTAGTGAATCTTTTGTCGAAATTTGTCGTTTTTCATAATTTTTGGACGAAATTTGACGTTTTTTAGCAACCTTTTTGACAAAAACTGCCGTTTTACAGAATTCTGTGACGAAATTAAGCATTTTTTCGTGAATCTTTTGACGAAATTTGCCGGAAATTAGTTGTTTTTTTTGCGATCTTTTAACAATAGTTTTATAGCAATAGCCGTTTTTTAGCAAACTTTTGCAAAATCATGCGTCTTGTGAAACGTGTAAGAGCTGTTTCTTTTGTGTGTCATCTCCGATCTTTTGAGTAATTTACACGCAATAGCGCGTCCGCGGCATTACCATTTCATAATTTTTGGAACTGAATGCTTTTTTTTTTTTTTTGGTGGGGGAGGGGGGGAGTGGAAATTCCGAACAGAATCACCTCTATTTCGGCACAGAAAATACAACGAAACTCGTCAAATCATTGCAGGAAAAAAATTGCAAAATTTGTCAATCAGTCGCGGAAAAAATCGTGATTTTCAATGATTTTTCGCTGTAAAAAAACTTGCAAAATGTGTCGATTACTCGCATGAAAATATCATAAAATTCACAAAACGGTCGTGGGAGTTGATCATAGTTTCAAAATGCAAAATTTTTTGGGCGGGAGCCTCCCGTCCACGTTATTCTTTTGGGCGGGATTTCAAAATTTTGGGCGCGAATCCCGCCATCCCGCCCTGAAATTCAAGCCCTGCTTATGCACTGAATTAAATATTGAAATTTATCTTCTTTTTCAATATCATTATCTTCATGAATTCTTTTGAATTGGCTCCAAAAAGAGAGCCAATCTTTAATATCTGAACTAAATTTGATCAACTCTATTTTTGGTAACTTTAATTTCTTTTTTGTTACAGGCGAGGTAGTTACTGAATTCGTGTACTGCGATTTTAACTCTTTTTCTAAATAAATTTCTACACTCAAGCTAACGTTATCCATTTTTTCATTATTTTCCTCTATGGCATTGTATTCGGCTTCGTATTCTGCCATATCGCAATTTTCTAACATGTTATTACTTATCTCTTTGTCTAAATCTACCAAGCTTTTTAAACTCACAAAAGTAGATTTAACATTTTCCTCCTTAGGATTATCTTCTTCTAATAAATTTGCCAATAGGTTGTAAGTTTTAGAAAAATTAGCTCTAACAGGAGAGCGCTTTTTAAATAGATCCATGATCCATATTCATTAAACAAAATAAAGTAAAATGGTACCTTTTTAAATTTCACATCTGGGTCACCAATAATGTCGGTAGCATCTCCCTGAATATTATTTCATTTAGTCGTACTTTACTTATTTATAAAATTGTTTTATCCGACTCCACTAAATTAAACTTATTTACTATAATATTTCAAACTTAAGCTTAATGTATGCATTAACCAACCAACTTTTAAAAAAGACATTTTTATTCCATCAAAAACAAAACTATGTTGTAGCCAACAACACAAAAAAAATAACAATCTACTTTCAACAACATTGGCCAAAATAATAAGTAAAACAAAAATTAAGTTGCATTAAGTATATGACTTTTGGTGCACATTCAATCATTACTAATGTACAGGATACTTTCCATCATTAGAATTAAATTATAATAGAATACGTGTTCAGGGTTTGAATTTCAGGGCGAGATTCGTGGCCGAAATTTTGAAATCCTGCTCAAAAAAGAATCTTAGGCGGGAGGGTCCCACCAAAAAAGTTTTTTTTGTGAATTTTGTGACATTTTCATGCAATTGGATGACATATTTTGTGAGTTTTTTGCTGCAGAATTCCCGCTATTTTTCCACAACCAATTGTCAAATTTTGCATCCCCCCCCCCCCCCCCCCGCAATCGATTGACACATTTTGTGCAATTTATCATCACAAGAATGTAGCAATTCCATTTCAAAATTTCCAAAAAATTAACGCATTTGATTCCAAAAGTTGTGAAACATTTTTTATCAACCCCGAAATTTGGATAGTTATGTCCGAATTTCCAGGATAATTACTGATTTTTCATAGCTTTTGAACCGAGCTGTATCGCATATTTTCATAATCAATTTCATCAATCGGTTGCAGAAAATTTTGTTAGATTATCACGATAAAAACGCCAATTTTCTCAAAGAATCGTGCAAAAAAACTCGACTTTCCTTAAAAGATCTCGATAAAACACGAATTTCTTTAACCCTCCAAGCATCTTGCAAATGGGTAAATTTGTAATGTTGTTTTCTCTTAATTTTGTCTTAATTGCTAATAAAATATGATTCTTTCAATATTACATAAAAAAATCTTATTTAGGAATATAAATGTAATCCTTGAGAGTTTTAATCATTCTTCAATGCTTTGAAAATTCATTAGATTTATAGAATTATAATATCTTAAACATTGCTTATATTGCAGTGAAATCTGGAACTTAGTGTACAGAATATAAATTTTGTGAAAGCATCACAGAATAAATGTGAATTTCGTAAAAGCATCGCAGAATAAATGTGAATTTTGTGAAAGGATCGCCATATAAACAGGTCGTGTGAAACGGGGCGAAAGGGCAGTCGCCCCGAACGCAGAAATTTAGAGGTGCCATTTTCTACGACCAACATCATTTTTGGCTGGTAAGAAGAAAAATAACACTACATGAAAACTTTGCTCCGAAAACAGTTTCCTCTTCGGACGTCCCTGCATATGAACCCAAATTTATCAAAATGCCGCTTAGAAAACACAAATTTCATGAAAGAATCTCGAAATAAATGTGAATTTCATTAAAAGATCGTAAAAAAATGCTAATTTCTTTAAAGGATCGCAGGGAAAAGGCCAAATTTGTCAATATTCAGGGGTGAATCTAAGTAAAAACTTTTTTAAAATTACAGCAAAATTTCCGAAAAGTTATAGCAGACTGTGTGAAAGGGGGAGGGGGATTTACTTTTGACTCTGTGTTTTTATGCGATCCTTTGATGAAATTTGCAATTTTTTTCAGGATTTGTGTTTTCCCGCAAGTTTTTTGACGATATTTTCGTTTTTTCTGTGATCTCTACCCCAAATTTTGCATTTTTTTTTTTTCAAATCTTTGATGAAATTTGTGTTTTTCTTTCACTAATGTTTCATGAAATTCATGGGGTTTTTTTCACGATCTTCATACAAAATTTGAGTTTTTTCACAATTATCTAACGAAATTCGCATTTTCCTGCAAACCTCTAATGTTATTTACGATTTTTCTGTGAAGGATTTGAGAAATTGATTTTTTTGGGTGATGATTTGTCAAAATTCGTTGTATGTTTTTTGCTTAAATTTCCGAATTATTGACTTTTTTTTTTTAACTGAAAACTTATCATTTTCAGAAAATACAGAACAGAATCGCCTTTGGTTCGCTTAATGAATGCAAAATTCGTCAGAGGATCGCTTAATAAATATGGATTGTCACAGAAATCGTGTAAAGCATGCAAATTTCAACAATGCATCGTGGAAAAAATGAGAATTTTATCAAAGGGTTTTTAATAAACGCTAATTTAGTCAAAATGCAGCTAAAAAAACACAAATTTCATTGAAGAATTGCAAAAAAGATGTGAATTTTGTCAGAGGGTTGCTGAATAAATGCAAATCTAGTCAAAAGGCTGCTTAAAAAATGCAAATTTCATCACAGAATCATGAAAAAGATATCAATTTTTTCAGAAAATACAACCTGAACCAAAAACAAAGTTTATTAGACCTGAAACAAAAGTAATTAGCACAGGAAGGGAATTTATCTCTTTGAAAACTAAAAAGACTATGTAAAATCTTGACTTATCACCTTTTTTAAATAAAAAACACATTTTGCATAATTATTTTGAGTTGTTGATAAAAATTGCTTCAGTGGTATTTTGTCATGTCTGTATTTGTGTAATTCTTTAAATAGCCATAAAATAATAGATTTTTAAAGATTTTTTTTCTCCCTTTCAAACAACTAAACTCCCCTCCATTTATAAATGTTGGGAGGGAGACTTCTCTCCTCTGGAAAATTGAATTTCAAGCCCTGCATGTTTAAAATAATACAGTTGATCATATGTTTTTAAAAGAAACTTCAGAATTTATGGAAAAGGAATTTTATTTTAATATCATTATCAAAAATACTTGAAAAAGTTATTATTCTAGAGAACAGATTATTAAATTAGTTGAATCCCATCAGTAATTAATAAAATATGATTATTTTCATCACTGAGAAATATTTGTTAAATTCTAATACATTTAAATATCTTTGAATTTAGTTTAAAAAACGCAAAAAAGTTTTAGTTTAAAAGTGAAATACTTTAATGTATAAAAGTCATTTTAGTCAAAAGAAAAGAAAAGCAGTAAACTAATGACACTTACCAGCTTGGTTTTTTTTTTTTTTTTTTTTTTTTTTTTTTTTTTTTTTTTTTAGCCACTTCTTTATCAATTCTGTTTTTATTAGGGCTACCCACTGGGGATGCACCGAATATTCGGTATCTATTCAATATTCGGCCATGTTATTGAATATTCGGTTAGGCTGAATATGAAACTATTCGGTTAAGCTGAATATTTGGCTTGGCCGAATATGAAACTGCAATATGAACATTTGGCCTGCTGAATATCAAAGTATTCGGCTGAATCCTACTGATAAAACCTTTTAAAAAAATTTCACAATTTCTATTTTTAACAGTCAATTTATAAATACAATAATAATCAACTTATTGAGTCATAAATACTTTTTATTTCATCTCACTCAAGGTAAAATTTGGATTTTTGTTTATTATTTTAACAATAATGAAGATATTATAGCTATATTTTCAATTGACATGATTTGATTTTTGTGAATTATGATATAATGGGAAGAGCTGGAAAATGCCACCATTCATAGGAAAAGAATTATGAGCTAGACATTTCTTTATTCAAAATCAAGTTGATAGTATTTGTTTTATGTCACTGATCAAAATTCAGTCATTTTCAATATCAGTATATTTAAAACAAACAAAATTAATATAAAACATATTTTGTCAAAAATATCTCCATTATTGATGAAGTTATGAATTCAATTTTGCCTTGTTTCATACCCAGTATATATTTGATTGAATGCATTGTAATATTGATGGAATAAATGGATTGAGATATTTGTTTTAAAAAATTTTTGTCCTAACCATATTATCCCTATTGAAAGTTGTTGCAAGATTTTAAGAAAAACCTGAATGCTTACAATCGCTAAAATTGATTGCTTACTTTAGATCCAGACATTGATGTAGGATGTTTTTAAAAACTTCCTTGCTAAATCGAAATAAGTAGAAAAGTTATTTTTATTGAATTGCTGCCATTTGATTTTACTTAAGTATTTTCATTACAAACAGTAATAAAAGAAACTTACATTTTAATAAACAAGAGCTTTTTACAAGTAAACTTTATATTGAAAAAAATCTGCCGCAAGTTATTTGAAAAGGACATCTATGAGACTGTACAGTTTTTCTTCTCATTTTCTCATTATATCTCTTTGATTTTAAAATGTTTGTTTTAATTCATAGAAGAGACTGTGAAATTTAAAATTACATTAATTAAATAAGCTTCATAATTGTACTTAAACAACTCAAGGTAGATTTTTTTTCAATAATAAGTTTACTTAGTAAAAAGCTCTTGTTTATCAAAATGTAAGTTTAATTAAGTGTAATTAATTTTTTTAATTAAGTATTATGCAAAATTGTTTTAAAAATTAACATTTTAATATCTTTAAAATATGAAAGAAATTCAGCATTCAGCCCAACAGTTACTATTTGGCTGGCTGAATATTTAGTATTTGGTATGCCTGTTGGCTGAATGTTTGGTATTTGGCCAAAATCACTATTCAGTGCATCCTTACTACCATACACAATGCATATGTCAGTTATATGATTAATATGCTTGTAATATGTCTGTAAGAAATAATCTATCTGCATTATATATATGAGTATATCGATTTAGCAAATAATACATTGATTTTTGCTTTAAAAAATGACAAAATCAGTCTTACATCACTGAATGGAAAACATTACATAGTATTTTGGTATGTTCTGTATAAATATTTTAATTTATGTTATTTCTAAGAATTCAATTGATTAAATAAACATTTTCTTTAGATGCTTGATTATACCTGTGTCAAACAAATGCAGCCAGAAGCAGTAGTGTTGTCGTAAAGAACAACAACAACAAAAAACAGACAGTATATGTTTAAGGCAAAGGTAGAAGTAGAAGGTATACCCTAGAGTCTATATACTGTAACTTTTTTGGGAAACAGAGGGTATATAATGTTCTTTAATGAAGCTGGAAGGTATATATGGCATATATACCTGTATACCTTCCATTTCATCCCAGGCCAGCAACAAGACTAAAAAATGCTTTAAATAATTAAAATAAATAGGATAATAAAAAGTTCGACACTAACTTGCATTGGTTTCACATATTTATAATGGCCTCAGAGAATATATATATATATATATATTTTTTAAACATCCAAATATAATTTAGGATCCCCCAAAAATTGGCATTTTTACATGATAAATCACCAAATATTGGTTTCATTGTCACCATTCATATTGCATTACTTTTATTTAAAATACTATAAAGCTTTTTCTCATTTCATTTCAAATTATTGTAATAATAATGCTAAAGCTAAACATTTGGCTTCAACATTAAAGTACTGATTACAAAATAAATAAGAAAAAAAACTATTTCAGCCAGGAAAAAAATGTTCAAATTTTCTTACCCAAGCTGTTTTAGAGATAATTCTAGACCACATCGTTAACAAAACTCTTTAATTGAAATAGTATGGATATGGCCTAATACCAATTTGAGATAAGAAAATAAATTGAATTATATGATTATGGATAATAGGCTAAATACAACTTGAATGAATAAAGAAATATTTAACCCTTTTAAGGAAAAGTTAAAGTTAACTCCGTTTTATCCAATTTAATTAAATATGTCACTATTGATACATTAAAACCTTCAGATTGTATTCCATCTTTTTTAGTTATGATAAGAAGCATTGTGATTTTATAAACATCATGTTTTACAAAGTATTTTGTGCAGTTATAAAGATTTTTATTGGTAGTGTTATAGTATGTTTATACTGGTTTTTAGGGACAAAATAATATTAAAAATATTAAGTTAAAAACTAAAAGCTCTCTGTGTTTTTAGAAAGATAGGGACAGCTGGGAGTTGTCTCTTTTTTATCATTAAAGGGTAAAGGGTTAAGATAATGCTTGTTATTTTTCTCGGGGAGGATGAGTGTTTTGCGGCTAAGGTCAGCACGGGATAGGAGTATACGGTTACAAAGGTTTTCCGAGTCGACCTTTGACTTTTGAATCTATAAAATTGAGGACGGGATGGGGTTTTGAGATAGAGTATTCCTTGCAGGTGGACTGAGGGGGCAATTATTTTCCATCGAATGCCGGCTTTAACACTCCCGGATTTCGAAGGTCAGAATGGTCAATGTCACTTAAAAATTCACTGCATCAAGAAAGGCGTTGATAATTTTGGGCAATGAAAGTTGGGGGGTGTTTAAGGGAACCTCCTGTCGGTCAATTATTAGAAAAAATTGAGGGAGTGGATTTGGATTTTAAGAAAAGTCATTCATTCGCTTGCAAGCTCTCGGCTACAGCTTTTGCCTTTTTATCTCGCTCCTCTGTGCGAATAAAACTCTCATGTTTGGAAAGTTATGATATTTTTCTTCTGAGGTTCTGATGGGAGTTAGTACAGTATGGAACCATTTATCCGGAAACCAGTTAACCAGAAAACCAATTATCCGGAATGATATTTCTAATAGACTGATGTTAGAATCTTTGTAGAAAAAAGTGTCATACATTACCAGTTTGACATATACATTGCTTGAAACAATTGTATAGTTTGATAACAGCATCTAGTATTTGAAATAGAAGCTTATATAGTTATATTATTGATTTTTTCATTTTTATGCAGAGAAAACAGAAGAAATTTTATTATTAAAGAATTCCCATAAATTATCTTCTTTCAAACTGTAACATTTGATCTTACTTGCATCTGATTCTTAGTTCAAGTAATCTAATAATTAATTTAAAATTAGAAGTAATATCACAACCATATATATTCCATAAAACTTATCAAATGGATACTGCTTTAATGCCCAACCAGTTAACCGGAAAAACCAGTTATCCGAAATGCATCTGGCCCCAACCATTCCGGATAAATGGTTCTATACTGTATTTTACTGGAAGCCAGTGTTCCTGTAATTTTGTCTTGTTTGCACTAGAGATGAAAGTGCATTGTTTTTGAAAGCTAACTGGTGCATCTTCTAGTGGCGATGTTCACGGTACGGATGGAGGCGATTGTCAGCCTGTGAGTGGTCTCGGGTGTTTTTCGGCAGCAACAGAAGTTCCCTCTCTTCGCTTCTTCTACGAAGCCTGTTTGTTTGGGAGAGATTCGCCGGATCCACTGTTCTAGCCGCAGTGTTTGGAGTCGACAATGAAGGATTCATATAGAGGATCTGCTCAGATCCGAGGTTCCCGACGACGATTATGCTGGAGTTGAGATAGGGAGAAAAGGGATTTGGGCATTAGAAATAGGGGCAAGTGTGGTTTATTATGTTTTGGGGAATACATACATCAATTTGTACTATAAATTCTACCCCTAGGCAATTCATTTAATCTGCACGAGTTTCATTATATTTAATTGTAATTTTAATTTGTTATAAGAACATCCTGTTGTAATATGATTAAGTTTGGTTAATATATCTAAATCAATAAATTCTAATTGTTAAATTTTGTAAATAAATATATATTACCTTAGCAATATAAGTATTAGTTTGTTTAATTCTGGAATTCTTGCTTATTATCCTTATTAATTGATATCTAACTTATGATAATTGAAACTACTTTGGAGCATCATTTATACACAACGCAATCATAGAAATTAAACTTGTTTACAAAAAGGAGAATTCCTCTTAAGATTATTATTAATTCTAAGAATTCTTGATTCAGTTAATTTAACATCATTTTTAGTATATTGAAAGTTCGTAATAATCAGATCATAGTAACATCTAATAATATATATATATATTGTCATCGAGTAAATAAAGTAAAAATAAATGATTCTAAAATAAATGAAACATAACAGTAGCAAAGCAAATATTCTTGTTGCGATCAACATCTTCTACATTAACCCATCAGCACATGCACTGGGATAAAATTTATCCCAATTACATTGTGAAGCCACTCTATATATCAGGGGTTCTGAAAAGGACTGACTGATTTTAAAATACAATAACTTGCAAACTTTTACAGATATTTAAAAAATTCTTACAACAGAGTTATGAATAAGGTCAAAAGTTTTTCTTGTGATTCTGGATTTTAGTTGAAATTACAAACAATAGACAGCGCTGAGAGTGGTAGGTGCTGTGTTGATGTGGAAACTGACATCACTTTGTACTGATGCAAATTATGGAGATTTAGGGTATGGAATGAGTATCATTCAAAAATGCAATTTTGCTTTCACAGCCCGATTTTGAATGCAATCCATTACTTTATTCATCTATTCATTTATCTGGATATTTTTTAAACTTTATTTAAATCACTCGGGCATGTTCAGTATTGTATATGAAATATGTGGGATTAACAATTCATTTAGCGGTGCACACAAGAGATTTCGTTACATCATGATCTATATGGGGAAATTGTTTGCAAAGTATATTAATGACTTAAACTGCTTCAAATGTATTGAAACTAATATCAATCACTGAATTTCATTGCAAGATGATTATGGTAGAATAAGATATTCATAGTATTTCTAGTTCATTCACAGGGGCACACAAAAATAAATCGATTACAGGACTGTTTTTAAATAATTATTACTGGAAATGCATTTGCTTTTTCGGCATGTGCGTTTAAATTTAACTGTTTTTAGATACGTTCGTAATTATATAAATGCGTATCACCTACACTCGTCGTTTGGTCCATCTGTCTGCATATAACAGTGCAAAAACTACTCTGTTGAATCGTTTGAAACTTTAAATATATATTTGTTGAAGAACTTTGTTGAGTTATTTCAAATTTTATGAAAATTGGATGCATAGTTCCAGTACAGGGACAGTCAAAAGTATTCTGTTACATTATGGCTGACAGGGAAAAAAATTTCAAGTGCTTTTTAATGATGTTACACCTGTTCAGGCATAATGAAGTTGATATGCATTTATGAATCATATTAAAATATAAATGATGTAGAACATAGGTTCCCAACGGGGGCGGTACCGCCCCCCAGTGGGCGCTAGAGTCTTCCAGGGGGGCGGTACCGCCCCCCAGTGGGCGCTAGAGTCTTCCAGGGGGGCGGTAGCGAGTCTAGGGAAAAATGGGGGGGCGTTGGGACAGTCCAGGGGGGCGGACATGTTGTTCTTACATATTTAGGAACTAATATAATGAAAATAGTTGATATCTTCTGCATAGATCGTGCGTGACAAATACCTTAAGTGCACCTTTAAACGGAAATCTATGCAGACGAAACTAGGTCTGAGGGGGGGGGGGGGGGGGGGGGAGATTGAATCTATTTTACTAATGTCAAAAAATCGGCATGGAACTGGAAGAAGGGCTAAAATCATGGAGAACAAAATTTTATTATATCAGGCTAAAAACATTGTAGCTGCAATTCTTTCATGAAAGTCAAAATATCACAGCGGAACATGAAAAATCGCTATAATTCGCATTAAATATCATTATGAATTCAAAAATTGTGGAGTATAAAATTCCCGATAACTGGCTGGCTAAAAGTTTTCAAAAGAATTCTTTTTTATTAACCCGTATTTCAAAATATTCTAAAGTATGGCAACACATGCCTGAATAGAGATTTTAAACAAACCAGTGATTTGAATCAATTCAAGAAATTTATTTATTCTTAGTGAAAATGATAAAAATCATTATACCTATAAATTTGCTCATAAGTAAATTTTTTAAAGCTTAAATAGTGAAAAATTATGTATTTTTAAATATCTTAATCGGAGAAAAAATGTTGGCTGTACAGTATTAAGTATTTGAAATATGGATCTACGCGCTCTACTACAAACCAATCGTTACCTATGTGTTTAATTTGCCAAAAAGTTTTTTTTAAATGAAGCCATGAAGCCTTTTAGACTACAAGAGCATTTGAATAAATGCGTGCTGATAGAAAAGACAAACATATGTCCTATTTTTACTTTCTTCTATTTTTACAAGAAAAAGGTTTTGGATTCGTAAAAATTTTCGAAATCCAATTTTTGACGGATTTACATGTTTTAGGGGTCAGAAATTTCAAAAACACGTTTTTACAAAATATCTGTCTGTCTGTATGTGACATAAATTTTGTAGGTGCGCCCTATCTCAACAATGCAAGGCATTTTTAAAAATTTATTTTCAGGTATTTCCTTTTATAAATTGATGCTGATTAGTTTTTAGTGTAAATCAATCAACATGTTGATAGAAACATTGCGCAATTCGTAAATAAGAGCTGTTCCATGTAATAACCGATAATCCACCGACCCCTTTGACCGATCAATGGTCCAAAAATGATAGGAAGGCCCGGGCATTGATAAACCTAACTATCGATGATTCACAGATAACCCACGTTAAGAACCTACAAACTGCTAGACAAACATGGGATGCATTAAAAGAAATCCATGAAAGATCAAACCTCACAAGCAAATTGTTTCTCCTTAGAAAGTTATATAGTATAAAATTAGCAGAAAATGGAAATATGATAAATCATATTACAAAAATAATGGAGCTCGTTGATCATTTGGCAGCTATAGGCGAAATAATTGATAATCACCACATTTCCGCGCTCCTCCTGTGCTCTCTGCCCCAGTCTTATGATAATTTAATTACTGCTCTCGAAAGTAAAGAAGAAGCACAATTAACTCCGTCATATATTAAAAATAAGCTGATTGACGAGTTTAATCGTCGAAATGAAAACTATGAAAGTATTGATAATACAGCGAAAGCTTTTAAAGCTCAGAAAAAGTTTCCAGCTAAAAAAGAATCAAAATATTGTTCGATTTGTAAAATGAGAAGCCATAACACACAAGAATGTTGGCACAATAAGAACAAAACACACACAACACAACAAAATCAACACAACAAAAATTACAAAAAACACTATTCTACATCACTCGTTTTTCAAAGGGGTGAAAACAATTTTAAGAATGAACAAGCATCGGAATCGTATAACAGGTTTAATCGCTATGAAGGAAAAAACAATACATGGAGAAACAGCGAAAACAAAGATTATGCATTTATAACACAAGGGATAGAAAATAAAACATTCATTGTGGATAGCGGTAGCTCAAGTCACATTGCATCCTCTGAATCAATGTTTACAGAGATAAAATCGAGGGAAAAAACAAACGTGACTATCGCAAACGGAAAAAAACTTATCGCTTACGGTTCAGGCGATGTAAATTTAAATACGCTGACATCGGATAATAAAATTCATAAAATAACACTTAAAGATGTACTTCTAGTACCTGAAATCGAAACGAATTTACTATCAGTCAGCAAAGCAACCCAAAACGGATGTGAGATTGTATTTAAAAATGACCGATGCACTTTCAAACTTAACGGAGAAATCTGCTTAGAAGCACAAAAGGTAAATAACCTCTATGAAGTCCAGTTGGCTAACAAAAACCACGCGAACATTACACAAACGTGCAACAATAAAAATTGTCTAGAACTATGGCATAGAAGGTTAGGACACAGAAATCTAACATCGATTAAAGAAATTACACAAAAGGAATTAGTAAGAGGTATCCAGATAAACAATTGTAAACATAATATAGATTGCGAACCGTGTATTAAGGCGAAATTAACTGATGAACCCTATCCGAAAGTTGCTCAGTATAGAGCAAGTAAAAGGCTTCAACTTATTCACTCGGATGTTTGTGGATCTTTTCAGACACCCACGATTGGGGGGAAATCATATTTCTTGACTTTTATCGATGACTACTCGCGATTCACAATAATCTATCTATTGAAAAGAAAAAGTGAAGTCTATGAAAAACTCAAAGAGTTCATTGCGCTAATAAGCAACAAATTTGGTGAAAAACCGAAAGAAATCAGAACGGATAATGGGGGAGAATTTACATCAGATGAAATTGAGAATTATCTCAAATCAAATGGGATAAAACATCAACATACAGTCCCATATTGTGCAAGTCAAAATGGGGTGGCTGAACGGAAAAATAGGTCGTTAGTTGAGATGGCTAGGACAATGTTAAATGAATCAAATCTACCTTTAAAGTTCTGGGGGGAAGCAATCTGTACGGCAAACCACCTACAAAATAGACTGCCTACAAAAGCTAATGCAAAAACGCCATATGAATTATGGACAGAAAGACAGCCAAACTTAAGTTACGTTAAAGTATTTGGCTGCAAAGCCTTCGCTTATATTGACAAAGCCAGAAGACAAAAATTAGATAATAAAGCTGTTGAAGGTATTTTTGTGGGATACGACAATGAATCTAAGGGATACCGCATATATGTAGGAGGAAATGAAATAAAAATCGCGAGAACGGTAAAATTTCTTGAAAATAAATTCAAATACGTAAATGATAAGCCTGAAATTGAACAAAAACAAAATGAAGACGAAAAACGCAATTGTAAAAATCTCGTGGAGATAGAAATTTCGAACGGAAAAACAACACCATCTGCGTCTCAACAACAAATTGTGGAACTAAGGCGCTCAGATAGAATAAATAAAGGCGTACCTCCTGATAGGCTTATATATATTGTCAAAGACGACAAAATTAATGAACCAAAGGATTATAAGGAAGTTAAATTAATGGAAAACTCTCCGGTAAAACAGAATTGGATAGAAGCCATGGAGAGCGAAATGAATTCTTTAAGAAAAAATAAAACATGGTCAATTGTAGATCCTCCACCGAATAAGAGAATAATAGGTTGTAAATGGACTTATAAATTAAAGCGTGACAATACCGGAAAAATCCAAAAATATAAGGCACGTTTAGTAGCTAAAGGATATACGCAAAAGTTCGGAGAGGATTACGACGAAACCTACGCACCGGTCGTATCGTATACTACGATAAGAGCATTATTAATAGCGGCATTGCACCAAAACTTAAATGTTAAGCATATAGATATTAACACCGCGTTCTTACATGGGGAACTTGATGAGGAGATATACATGTCGCAGCCGGAAGGATTCGTTGAACCAAACCAGGAAACCAAAGTTTGTAAATTAAATAAGGCAATCTACGGACTTAAGCAAGCCGCGAGAGCGTGGCATAATAAAATAACAGAAACACTAAAAAACATGAATTTCATTCAAAGTAAAATTGACACATGTCTTTTTACACAGAAAAGGAATAATGAAACAACCTATATAATAACATACGTCGATGACCTCTTAATTGTAGGAAAAGACGAAGCCATAGAGGAAATAATCGAGAACTTAAATAAAGAATATGAACTAAAGAATTTAGGGGATATAAGCAATTATTTATCCATGAACATTCGAAAGGTAAACAAAAGCTACTTAATTAACCAAACTTCAAAAATTGAAGAGTTAATTAATAAATTCAATTTACAAGAAGCAAAACCATGTAGTACACCCATGGAAACAAATTACACTCACTTTAAAGATGATGACAATATTTTACCAAACAACACACAGTACAGACAAGCCATAGGTGCACTCTTATATCTTGCCACAGTGAGCAGACCTGACATTTGTGCAGCTGTCAACATCTTAAGCCGAAGGAACGAAAAGCCAAGAATGAAAGATTGGAACTGTGTAAAGCGGGTCATGAGGTATCTTAAGACAACAAAAACCTTTAATCTAGTTATAGATGGAAATTCAAAACCAACGCTAGAAGTCTACGCAGACGCTGATTGGGGTGGAGACACAGAATCAAGAAAATCGACAAGTGGTAATGTATATTTGCTAGGTAAAAATCCCATACTTTGGTCAACTAAAAAACAATCCTGCATAGCTTTATCTTCTGCCGAAGCTGAGTACATCTCAGCAGCTAATGCAGCTAATCAAGTCAAATGGCTGGTGAATTTACTTGAAGAACTCAATATCTCACAAACATATCCTATAGAACTCTTCGAGGATAATCAGTCGGCTATCAAAATGATAGAGCTTGAAAAACATTCAAGTAAAACAAAGCACATAGAACTTAGATATCATCTCATAAAACAACTGAAACAAGATGGCATAATAAAACTCGTATATTGCCCAACCAAAATAATGATAGCTGACTTATTCACAAAACCCCTGCCAAAACCTCTTTTTGAAATTCACAGGAAGAACTTGCATCTGAGTGACAACACAACTTCAGAAATTAAGGAGGAGTTGATAGAAACATTGCGCAATTCGTAAATAATTTCCTCCGTTGTGCAACAAATGACAATTATCATGGCATCATAAATAAAGTTAAGTGCTCGTTAGAGTGACCTTGGAAACAGTGATTACGAGTGAACAATTACAGGTTTACAAAAACTGTCAAAACTTTCAAAATGACTCTTTTTTATTAATAATTGTTTCTATATTATGATTTATGTATGTATCGATTTAAATTCATTCTGTTCTCTGTTTTGTAGCTTGATGTGAGCACTATCCTTTTTGCTGTGTTTGTTTTTCTCGCGTGTGAAAATTAAAGTAGAAAATGAAGAAGTGTGTATACAATAATTTGTGTGTGTGTTTTACACTTACCATATAATAATATTATACGTCTTTATCAAGATGAATTAGTGCAGTGTATAGATCAAAATGTGAATATGCCCGGTTCCCTTCTCCTATGGTGGATTTAATTGTTGGATACTTCAATGAAGAAGAATTCATCGGGTGAGTACCATTTACTCTCCTATTTAATTCTGATTAATGATAAGAAATGAAGAAAAACTATTGTATTGAGGATATAGTGACAACTCACGCCATTATTAAGACAAACGTCTTTCACATGTGGCGCTGTTATGCTGCTTTTTTTGGTCGCAATAATAGCTTTATCTCAAGAAGTACAGCATAGATTTTCATCAAACTTCAAATTTGGTTAGTCCTTGACATGAATAGATGCTGTTTACATTTTGTTGAAAACAGCTCAACAGGTGGCACTATTATGCTGTTTTTTTTAACGATTTCTGCAACAGCTGTATATCAAGAATGCACGGATTTTTATCAAACTTCAGATTCAGTTTTACCTTGATAAATATTATTGCTGATTATGATTTGGTGTAAATCGCATAACATGCGGCGCTTTCATTCTGCATTTTTCTCAATATTTGCAATAATTCTATTTCAAGATCTAACGCACGGAATTTCATATCATTAGCATCCCCACGATGGACGTAGATTGCCATTTAATTTTGATACTGTGATAGCGAATTTTGAAGTATTAACATGCAAGAGATAGAAAAAAGTTTTGGGATTGTCACATCTGACCATTTCAAAGACTGGAAAAGAAATATTTAAAACAGTCAACTGTATCAAACCTTTTTCAGCCATCTTCTAAACAAAAAGACGAAGGAATATGAGCCTCATACACCATTATAATTTTAATCACAAAAGTATTAAAATCGCACACAATCGGCGAGAAATTAATCTTGCCGGCAGAGAGAGAGATAATAAAAACTGTTCTTCATCATAAGAAACTGTCTGATATCTTCAGAAAATATCCTGAGTAATAATTCGGTACAAAGACGAATAGATGTTTAAAGGCATTGAAATATCATTACGCTGTTACTTAAAGTCCTGCGAATTTTCCATTTAACTCCTTTGATGGATCAGCGTTACCAAATAAGAAAAAATCATAAAAGAACAAAAAATATGTCACGCGTTATTATTTGCTAAAAATTTGGAAAGTGTTACAAAGAGAGAATCGACATTTAATACAACAAAGTTAGTCTAAGAGAAATATTTTTTTTACTCATAATATTTTGTCACTTGCTATTTATTTTACTCAAGCAACAACGGGTCATCGTGAGGGTTTCATTAACGTATTTGAACCAAGCATCTCTGTACATTTCATTACATATCATCAATATTTGGTTTCAAAAAATTAGAATGAACACCTGCATACGTCGCTTCATTACATCATTAGAGCAGTGAAAAGGAATAGGAGCGATTCATTGAATGACAGAATATTTTTGCCAACTTTATAGTGAAAATCGTTATTCAAGTGAAACAATTGTTTTACTTTGTAGTGCAGTTGTCACTATCAGTTTGCGCCAGACTTGTAAATGAATACAATCAGTTGCTACTGCACACAGAAGTTCATTGTATCTGAAAAGGTATTTGTCTGAATCGTTTTTGGATACATTTGATTTAATATTACACTTGATTGAAAACAGAGGTATAAAAATATGATTTAAAAAAAAATATTACATTAAAAATGACATCGATTATTTGACAGACATGTTTAAAATCTTTAGTTAAATCAATTTAAATATTCCAAGTATTTATAATAAGCCATAAGATAATTGCAAGGTGATGAGTTGAATTTAATTAAAATAAAAAGCCTCATAGCTGCTTCTGTGGGTAAACTTCTGTTGTTCAAACGAAATCTAAGTAGAGCAGAATACAATCACTTTGCCACATTATTCACAGTCTGTGAAAACAAGAATATTTACTTACTTAATGTCAGAACTTGTACGTTCTTTATGGAGTTTTCTCAGAGTGATTCCGAGATATTTATACTCGAATATACAGAGTTTGTTTTTAGATACTTTCGCAAATACAAATACAGTAGTATCATCATATTTGGAGGAGGAAATCGTGGAAACTCACAACAAACGAGAACTAAAATTAAAATTCAGAAATGGATACTAAGAATTCTAATTGTAAAAACCAACATAACTTTCTAACGTAGATTGTGGGCATGAGTATATTAAATTTTAATTGCTTTTCCAACCAGATTTGGCTTAAAGTGGATTCTGTGCAGTAGTTAATTTACAGTCTAAGAAACGGAACACGACATTTTTCAACCTGATAATTTGAAACTGATGTTAAAGAGCATCCGACAAAAATTGCATCCGACATGAAAAAAGAATTAAAAATTGAATTGCCTCAACCATTTCGTTATAATTTTAAAATTTTTATTGGTTTTGTGTTTATTTTTCCATTTTTATTAAACAATTTTTTACTACATTTGATGATCGTTTTAATTAACATCTACATTGATTAATAGGCTAATAGACAGAAAAAATATAGATAATATTCAAAAATATTTTAACATTTTGCATAATTAACTACTAACTGGAAGAGGGGGGCGTTGGCAATTTTTTTCTCTTGTAAAGGGGGCGGTGGACCAGAAAAGGTTGGGAACCTATGATGTAGAATATGCTGCTCAAAGAATAGTTATTTATTTACAGGGTCACACAAAATAATTATGTAACATAATGGTATAAAAGAGAACATTTTTTGCATCATATTTTAATTTTGTTATTACACATATAATAAAATTGTTATTAAGTTGCTTAGATTTACTACGAGTTACTTCAAGTGTAATAGAAAATGTGAAGTATTTCCAGGGACACACACAAGATTTCTGATACTATGCTGCATCAAAAATGTTGTACGTTAATGATAATTGGTGGAAGTTTTTAGAAATTTTTGCATGTTACATTGTGTGTATAAATGGTGTTAGGTTAGGCATGTTAGGTTGAAATTTGACATTTAGCAATTTATTTAAATAGATGGAAGCATATTTGAATTCTTTTGTATAGCCTTGTAGTTTACCTACTTTTGTAGTTTACCTACTTTCTTTAAGTACACACCATTATTTAGCTAAAATATATTTAAAACTGAAACATCCTTTAAACTAATGAAATCACACTTCCAGATATTACCATCCAGAGCTGGCTATGTATCTAATTTTTAAGTGACTCGGTAAATCATTTCATTTTAATTTTTTAAACATATCGTAATATACTTAAAGCTGTTCTGCATAAAAAGGCATAGCCCATTTACAAACCACCTTTAAGATGTTTACTTTCACAATCAGTAAGGAATGTGAATTCTTTTGTGTAGCCCTGTATATGATTTGCACCATTTATACACACAACGTAACATGCTAAAATTTAGTGAAACTTAAAAAAAATCTCAAAACTAAAAACTTTCATTAATTATCGTTAACGTACAGCATTTTTAATGCAGCATAGTATCCGAAATCTTTTATGTGTCCCTGTAAATATTTCGCATTTTCTATTTCACATGAAGTAACTTGTAATAAACCTAAGCAACTTATAACAATTTTATTATATATGCCACAAATAATGTTCCCTTTTATACAATTAGTTATATAATTATTTTGTGTGGTCCTGTAACTGAATAATAACTATTCTTTGTGCAGCATATTCTACATCATTTGTATTTTAATATAATTCATAAATGCATATCGACTTCATTATGTTTGAATGGGTGTAACATCATTAAAAAGTACTTGAAACTTTTTTTTCCCTGTCTGCCATAATGTAACAGAATACTTTTGACTGTCCCTGTGTCGGAACTATACATTCAATTTTCATAAAATTTGAAATTACTCGAAAAAATTCTTCAACAAATATATATTTAAAATTTCATCCCCTATAGATCATGATGCAATGAAATCTTTTGGGTGCACCTGTAAATGAATTGTTAATCCCACATACTTCATATACAATACCGAACATGCCTGGGTGACTTAAGGGTGTATTTCGATCCAAACTGCTTATTTTCCGATTTATTTTTGAATTCACTTTTGCTCTCAAACACATGAAACTTGCAGATTCTCTTATTTAGAAAGTGCACAAGGTGCCGTGAAGGTCAATTCTTTGATAAGTGCACAAAATATTGCAAAAAGAGCAATCAAAAATGGCAATTTGAACTGATTTTTCCGAAGTCGGAGATCTGGGAACGAAAAAAAGGGTCTTCCTGAGAAGTTAATTGTTTATAACTCAAATTCTAATGAATTGAGCGTTAAAAGACATCATACGGCACCTCATACGTCCCTTCAAGAATCCCCTCAGCAAGTTTCATGTTTCTACTTTCAAAAATGTGTCTGAAATTGTATCTGAAAATTTCGAGCTGTTGAAGGTGGAAAAGCGTTTTTTCGAATACACTCTTAAATAAAGTTTGAAAAATACACAGATAAATAAATAGATGAATAAGGTACCATGTTTAAAAAATTCTTAATATTCTTGGAATGTAAATAAATGAATAAATAAAAAACACTATTTTGAAAGTTGTTGTTTAACAAAGAGTTGTTCCCGCAGAAACAGTATTTTTCTCTTATTGCGCTGATGCCAACAAAATCAAAATTATATGGGTTGCATTTAAAATCAGGCCATAAAATCAAAATTGCATTTTTGAATGATACTCACTAAATTTCCATAATTTGCTTCAGTACAAAGTGATGTCAGTTTCTGCCTCGACACAGTAACTATCGCTCTCAGCACCATCTATTGTTTGTAATTTCAACTAAAATCCAGAATCACAGGAAAAAATCTTTTGACCTTATACATAACTCTCCTGCAAGAATTTTTTTAAATATCAGTAAAAGTTTGCAAGTTATTGAATTTTAAAATCAGTTAGTCCTTTTCAGGACACCCAGTATGTAGACACATATGATGATGGGTTAATCTAGGAGGCTTTGCTTAGAGATTATGGCATAATAATTCTATAATCTATGGTTGGATTAAATAGTTTTGTTACGAAAATATACGTGGTACTTAGGTATTATCTGTGCCAAGAAGATTTACTAAAGAAATAGTTGCTAATTAAGTTTGAAATGGTAATTTAATGTATATTCAGTAGTTATAACATGGCTAAAAATAATAAATAACATAAGATTTAAAAAAAAAAAAAAAAAAAAAAAAAAAAAAAAAAAACTAAAATATTACAAAATAATTATTAAGAATACATTTATTAAAAAAAATAACATCAAATTGACAGCTTTTAACAATTGATGATATTACAGTAGACTTCCTCAAATCCATACTGCTTGGGGCAGATATTGTGTAGATTTTAGAATTTTGCATTTTTCTGGTCATTCTTTATTTACATTTTTTAAAACAGTAATTTTAATATAATAATGTGATCAAAATTATAATGAATGCTTGCAGTATAGTAAATAAGTAAAGTTTTAAACTAAAATGATAAAAAGAAAGATAATTAAAAAAATTATTAAAAGTAAAGGTCAAATAAATAATTAATAATGTATAATTAAATATGCATAATAAAGAAAATGTATATTTTTCTTGAATTATTCAATGAAACTATCCTCTTAAAAGTACCCTGTTAATTCACATCAAAATCATAAGTTAAGGAATTTTTATTTCAGGTTTAGCCAGTTTTAATAATAATAAAAAAACTTGGTTAATACTAAATATACTTCATAAAAAGATTGAGCAATATCTTGATAGTTTTCACAAATAAATTTATATTTTCTTTATGAAAAAGCATGAGTTCACTCATATTATCAAGAATTACATTTTAAAATACATATAACATATAAAACTAAAAAAAATCTGTAATTTTGTCCTTACATCTGAATTGAAAGTTTCATTGTTTACATCTGTGATGATGTGTACATTTTAGACGTATATAGATTTTAGGGTTGTGGATTTGAGGAAGTCTAATGATGTTTAAATTTCTCTTCAGAAAAACTTTTCTGAATTATTGCTACCAAATCTCCCATGTTCTACAATTTCAATAGTTAATGTACTTTCTCATATAAGAAATTCAGCTTCATAATTTTTTGATGATTCCATTAGTAATTTGAAATTTTGAAGAATGTTTGCTTTTGTGACATTAACAAACAGAAAATTCAGAATCTTCCATGAGGAAAGACATTGCTATAGCCTGTTCTAATAGGGTCTCTCTTCTGGGCCACTAATTAAATTAACAAGTGTAGTTAATTCAAGGGTGATTTTATAAAAATACACACATAAATATATATTTAAAAAAAAAAAGAATTTGATGAAATTGAAATAATTACACTTTTTTAATCTCTTATTCATTTTAAACAATAAAACAAGTGTTGAATGTAATTAATGTAACAGAAAATAAAGTATGTTTTTACATTTTACTATGCAATGCTTTAATCTTTTCATTATTAATAGAAAAAATGTGCATGTAATCTTTGTTTACATCAATAAAAATACTCTAAAAAGTAATTGGACATAATAGCCAGTATTGTAGTTATAATAAAAAACCCCAGATGGTGTATGCTAAAGTCATAAATCTCACACCATGAGTGTACATTATAGCTTTATTTGAGAGAGAATAGCAAAGTATACAGAGCTTTTTAAAATAATCTAGAAGGTATACTTCTATGCATCCCTGATATTAGCCAATTAAACAACAATAACAAAGAGTTGAAATTTGACTATAATGATTGAATTTTTTTCAGAAAGAGTTTATTTTTACTAATAAAATGCTAAATTTTAATAGGATTGAAGTCCCATTGAAGTTGATTGATTTAGTTCAAGGGCCATTAAAGTGTTGAATTCTTGAGATCCTCAAAACTTTTAATGTTAGGTACTTTTTTAGAAACAAATTTAAAATATCTTCAAATTCTAGCAAAGGTTCATAAAAAGAACTTTGCAAAACACTATGTTTGCATTTGTAATTTTCAAGCTGTATTTTAGATAAAAAGTTGTTTATTATGTTTGTTTATCATTAACATGCAAAAGGATCTTTCCTCATTCTAGCTTTTGATTAAACATCTTCATTTTATTTAAACCTTTACAGTATTTGATTACACATTCAAACTGGTATAGCTATTGTTAAAATACTTTATTTCTTTTCTTAGACCAATACTGCTGTTTTATTTTTTTCCTGAAATTTGAGTCTGCTTCAGATTTCTATAGTAATAATATTCTGGGTGTAATTATATCTTTATGACAATAATCTTCTATGTTTAAGAAAATAAAATTACTGTACTCTGTCATTAAATTTGCTTAACCCTTCACTACACAATTTTTTCTATTTTTATGAAAAAAATTATTTGAAATCTATACATCAGTCTAATAATGAAAAAAATAGTTTAAAAAATGATATTTTATGGCAAATATCATATACACAATTTCCCTGTTGCAGAAAGTTTTGTATCTGCCTTCAACAAGCTTTTAAGATTTCATAATCTGTCTGCAAACTTTGCATATAATTTTAATGAATAAATAGTACATTAAACTAGGAATTTACCCTTTATTAAAACATGGTAAGCACGATGCATCCTCATCAATTTTGCTTATCACTTATATTAATCCAACTGCTTGTAGGATTTCTAAAAAGAACTGATTTGTCCTTTCTTGGAGTTGGTGGTATTCTGCTTTTTTTAATTTGCTTTCTGAATTTTTAGCATGGGTAATTTTCCAATAAATATTTTGGCCAAGGTGGTACAGTAAAAGCCCGATAATTCGGATTAACTGGGACCAGATACAATCCAGATTATCAGGAGAATATTTAAAAAATGAAATAAAATAAAATATACTTACAGAAAGTCACCATTATGTTGATTAATTTATTGAATATTTACAGAGAGTAAAATGTTTACTTTGCTTAATTCTTCCGAAAAGATTTCAGAAAAAGTTTTTTTTTATTCAGAATATGACAATAAAACAAGTTAAAGTTACGAAAATTAGCCAATCGTTTCTCAAACTTGAAAAAAAAATAGACCAAACAGATCCGAATTAACGGGGTCCGAATTTGCAGGGTTCTACTGTATCTTTAAAATCTTATACTCTTTTTTTTTTTTTTTTTTTTTTTCCCATCATTTTTCAATTACAGGGATCCCATTCACTCAGAAATATTTGTTTTTGGAGAAGCAAGAAACAATTGTTGAGCATGGTAATCAGTTTTTGGAACAAAAAAAAATACACTCCCAGCAATTTTTTTCCTATCCCTTAAACAAATTTTACCGTTTTTTCAGAGTTTTTTGACCAAATTTACTGGGTTTTTTTATTGCCATTTTTTTTTCAATCTTTTGGGAAAAATTGCAGTCTTTTTACAATCTTTTGGTGAAAATTTCCATTTTTTGTGCAATTCTTTGACAAAATTTGTGGGTTTTTTTTTGGAGATTTTTTGATTAAATTTGATAAAATATATCATTTAATCACTAAAGACTGCAAATTTGATTTGATCAGTATCACTAAAGACTGCAAATTTGGTTTGATCAGTAAGCATGGGATTCCAAATATTAAAAATTGAGGAGGATCTAAGTTTTGAGACAGTGGTTCCAAACATTTTTAACCGACTTCCAAAAAGGAGAGGAGGTTATCAATTCAACGCGTATGTATTTTATTTTTTTTTTTAATGTATGTTCACCGATTACTCCAAAACTATCCAACCAATTAACTTGATTTTGGTGTTAAATGAGAGAGCTTGCTCTCGAATTGGTACCACTTCCGTTTCATAGAAATTGGTTCAGTACTGTTTTAGTAATTAGGCAAAAACTAATAAAATTAGCGATTTCTCGCAAATCAGTAGTAATATGGATGTCGAATAAATTTACCAATGCCAGGATGGCCGAGCGGTTTAAGGCGTTTGATTTAAGATCTGGTTTTCGAAAGGCAGCGTGGGTTCGAACCCCACTCCTGATGTACGTGTATGCAATAATTTTTTCCTTATTGTAATTTTTAAATATATATTTAACAAGTTAAATACTAATTATGCTATTAGGAATATTTTGCATTTAACCGTTACCACAGAGTATCAGAGATTTTTTATTAACTCAATACTTTATCAGTGAAAGAGTACTCAAAAAGAGAATAGACTTGCGAAAAGTAACCTGACATTGAATAAGTTCACTGAAGAGAATGAAGTCCGGACAGCCGAGCGGTCTAAGGCACCAGATTTAATCTCTGGTTTTGAAAGAGAGTGTCGGTTCGAACCTCACTCTTTCCGTATTATATATATTTTTTTAAGTGACTTCAAAAAAGGAGAGGATGTTATCAATTCGGCGCGAATGTATTTTTTTCTATGTATGTTCACCAATTACTCCGAAACTATCCAACCAATTAATTGGTTTTTTGTGTTAAATGAAAGATGCTACTCTTCCATTGGTACTTCTTCCATTTCATTGAAACTGGTTCAGTACTGTTTTAGTAATTAAGTAAAAACTAATAAAATTAGTGATTTTTTGCAAACTAAAAGTAACATGGACGATGGCTAAGCTCGCCGAATGGAGTGCAGTCAGATGGCTGAGCGGTGTAAGACAGCAGATTTGATTTCTGGTCCTTGAACGAGATCGTGGGTTCGAATCCTACTCTTGACATATGTGTATGGTTTACTGTGATTTTTTCCCATATTATAATTTTTATTAACTGACTTCAAAAAATCGTTAACTTTTAACTAAAAAGAGAAAAATAAACTTTTCTACCAAAAATTGAACCGACTTCAAAAGCTACTGCAAAGTGAAAAATAATTTTTTTCCAGATAGTATTAAGGAATTAAATTAAGAGCATAGTATTTATCATGCGTATTATTATATTTATGTAGATTAATTTGATTTTTTGAAGTCGGTGCCAGCTAAGCCAAGTTCAAAATTAAAATTAATTATTCAATGCAAATCGTAAAAGAATAAAGTTAAATTTTTAACTAAATATTAAATCGTAAAAAAACTTGTAGATACTTGGATGCGTGTCTATTGGAAAATTACATGTAACTTGGCTTGGCTGGCACAGACTTCAAAAAATCAAATTAATCTACATAAATATAATAATACGCATGATAAATACTACACTCTTAATTTAATTTCTTAATACTATCTGGAAAAAAATTATTTGGTTTGTAAAACTATTTTTAGAATGAATGTTTATGATAGAGCCTCTTAGCCTACATTGCTTTAATCTTTTCAAGCTAATGGTGTTTAAATGTTTTGCTACAGAGAAAGGCAATAAATTTAATTTTGCTTTATCAGAGAAAATTTTGAATCCACCTATCAAAGGATACCAAATGCGATTTTTAGTCCATTGCGAGATGTCAAATCAGTAAGAATTTATCCTGTTGTGTTTAAGTTATGTGATTTTATGTTGATGCTGTTAATTTAAAAATTAAAAAGCAAATTCAAAAACTCCCAATGCTAAGCCTAAGATTCATTTTACTACAAAAAACTATAAATTAAAAGTTAAACAAAAAGAAATTATCAAAAGAACAATGAGATATTTACATAATAAATATATATATCATATTTGAGTGCCCAGAAGAGAAAATAAGTAAGTTATAATGTTTGAAAAAATTAAGGGAAAAAAATTCAGAGAAGCAATTATGTATTAAGGTTGTTCTTAAATCAAAAATGGCAACTTTATGACATAAGTTTTAATTTGTTTGGAAAAATATAAAACTAGCAGGTGTTGTACAAAATTATCTAATCACCCTCATTTTTCTGTTTTTTGGAAACACAATAGATTTTTTAGAAAAATGTGTCAAAGTGGGCTTTTTTAACTGAATTTCCACGCAAAAGAATAACTATATTCTCACTGGGGTGAAAAATGAGTCTGTTATGTGACTGAATTTGTTTATAACTCAATAGGTAATTTATTAATCAAAAAATGAAAATTTCATTTTATTCCAAATCACTTCCATTGTCAGGCTTTCCAAATTTATATTTTTCTGTTAAAAATAAAATTTGTAAATGTGTCAAAATGTTTTGAACATGTTAAGCAGAGCAGTTGAGAAGAGCTTTAATTAAAAATAGCAAAATTCATACACAATTTTTGAAAAAAAAAAAAAGAAATACAATATTTTAATTGCATTTGAATTTTGTTTTCTTTAATTGCTGTGGTACACCCGGAATGCACAGGCAGAATCTTTTAGGGCTTCATGAAGCACTGGTTGAAAGCAATTATTCTAAAGTATATTTGAGACAGAAAAAACTAAAAAATATATGAAGATAGAAATGCTTTATTTACAACAGTCAAGATCGTCAGTAAAGGTCAATTACAACGGAATATTATGAATAAAAACAGAATTAATATACAGAATTAATATGATAAATGCTTTATATGAAACAAAATAAAAATACAGATCTAGCTTCTTAATTATTTTCATGATCATTTACTTTCATAATCAAATTAATTTATAGGAATTCTAGTTAATACATTAAGGGTTTGATTGATGACAACTATATAAGACATAGTACTGAGATAACAATGTATCTTACACCATAATCTTTGATACAATGACAATATTCCTATGACGTCACAAAAGGAAAATAGCAATTTTTATGGCCTCAAACTTAAAAGAAGAATAGAATCTATTTTTTTTTTTTTTTTATAGATAATTAGCTGGAAACAAATGTTAAACTATTTATATATTGTTTTGAGTGGAAACGAACTTCTCTGTAATAGTTTGCATGTGGTAATTAGAATAAACAGTATTCCTGTGACATCACAAAAGATAAAATGGCAATTTTTTAGTCTCAAATTGAAAGGAAGAATAGTGTCAATACTATGATTTGAAATTTGTTGACTTAAGTACCCAATTAAAATTCAATATGACTGCATTATGCTAGTGTGCATATTTAATAAAACTTTTTTTAGTTTAGTCGGGGAAAAAAAAAAAATCTTCCGATGTGTCACTGCACATAATTATGCTGTATTTAACAGATACATTTATTTCTTTATTCTGACTATTTGATCAAAACAGACTTCCCAGATAACAGAACACAAGGAGAGACCATTTTGTTTCATCGATATATTTTTTGACTGCATTAGCAACACTAAAAGACATTTTTATTTGAAAAGTATCAATTTTGCATCCAAATAAAATTTTGAAATTTATTAAAATCAATACTTTATTATAAGTTAATAGTAGAAGAAATTGCCAGAGATTTTGTTAATTACAGCAGTCCTTTTTTATTCTGATAACTTCGTGAATTTCATTTTAAGAGGTACTTTGATCGCACATCTGTGAAATTTCTATTTCTATTATTTTTTTTATGAAGTTTTTAAGTATTTATATTAATTTAAGTACAAACAGATTTATGTTTCACAATTGCCTGCACATATTATTATTATTATTATTATTATCATTTAAAGCTTAAAAAGTATTTTAAAAACGAATAAATTGCAATACAGCTTTCAAACAAATTGCATTTGTAAGTATATTTTTTTCTCTATTCAAGAGTGTAAAAATTAAATATGAGATATTAAGAATTTTTTTAAATTACAGTAAAAGTAAAATTTAATCTTCTGCTGTTGCTAACATCTAAATGATTTCAGAATTATGAATGGACACATTTGTTTATTATAATATAGATAACACAAAAGCATCATTCTAATTTACTGTAAGATAGGGTAAATAGGAACAGCGGGGTGAATAGGAATGAAACTTTCCGGTCATACAAATAAATTCATTATAAATGTATGTGTTGATATTTTTAGTTGCAATTTTTTTTATAAGGTAATAACATTAAGAGTTGGGAAACTTAGTTTTGACATGTTTGCTCCACTACTGGGATATATAAAAAAACTTCAAGAGGATCCTCAAAAACCTCATTTTTTCAAAGCCTTCAAAACTTTGTATGTAACTACAATATTTTTCGTATTCTAAACCTAAGAGAGGGGATTTTTAATTAATGATAGACCTGTAAACGACATGCTGTATTAAATTCTACTTATATCTAAACTACATAATGAAAAACTAAAAAATGGCTTGTAACATCAGAGGTTTAAGATTTATGGGGTGAATCGGAACACATTTTCTCTCATAGTTTATTTTTCAATGGAGTAATAGTTTAATGTAATATATGAAAACATATGTATGAATATGTATTGTAACAATATTTTGTTTGTTGAAATTACTTGAAAAAAATTAAAAGTTCCAAGAAATTACTTGGTTAAACATTAAAGTCAACGCCTAATCCAACAGACGTGGAATACACAATAAAAGAATTTAAAAATAGCAAATTAGTTAGAAAAACTGCACAGAATTATTCTCTGACATCCACAACAATACACAAACATCTCAAAATGAAAAACCAATTAAAAAAGAGAGGGATGCAAACAGCACTAAAGGTTGGGGATGAGGGCCGTATTAGTAGATCATATTAATACATGCAGCGATTGGGGCTACTCAATAGATTCACTTACCCAATGACTTCTAGTAAAGGATAACACAGAACAGGGCTGAATTTGCATTAAATTCTTCTTCTGCAATTCAAATATAATTTCTTAAAATAAATTTTAATTTTTCTTGATTTCAAAGTTGTTTTCTAATTTTTAAAAAGGCATATCTTGACTTGTATATGACATAAAGGTTAATTTCACAGTAACTAGGTGTTCCTAATCCTCTCTTATCACTATTACCTTTTTTTATTAACTCTATTAAAGTTTGAATCGGAATAAATAGAGATTTTAACATTTGTTACGATTTACCCTTATCTGCGGGGTGAATCAAAACACTATTAAAAATGTAAATAATACATATATAAACAGTAAAAATGTTTCATTTTTGCTTAAAAAGTAAAGAACAAAATAAGATCGAAGTTTCTAGTAGAAAAATAAAAAAATCAGTTGTTGCTTTTTTTTAAATGTTGAAGTTGAAAATTGTTCCGATTCACCCCATTTTACTGTATATATGTTAGATATCCCACATAAAAATGTTTAGTATTTGGCACTGCATATTAAATACTAAAATGATTAAAGATATTTTTTACAGACTTTTTATGAAAAAAATAGAGATTTTGTTCACATAAACAGATTATAAATACTTTCATATAGTAGATCTGCTACACTTTATAGCATATACTTCAAGTAGTATACTAAAATTTCAGCAAAATCAAAAACTGATAATACCCTTAGAACTCTTTTATGATAATCATCAAATATAACAAGTTAAACTTTAAAAATTACACAAGATTCTTTGGTGCAAAAAATAGAATGTAACTAAATTTGTTTTTTAGGTACATAAATAATTAATACAAGAAATACTAACCGCTCTTTGGAAATGTTTTAGGCAGCCACAGCTAAATTTTGTTCCCAATAATGAAAAAAAAAATAAATAAATAAATAAATAAATAAATAAAAATATGTTTGGTCATTTTTTGTTTGAGCTTTTTTCAAATATTTGTGTATTCTACTTCCAACTTTAATTAACTTTTTTGATTTCCAGATATTTTTGTGGACTTTTGATTCAATGTTCCAAAAAAATTTTGGATTGAGAGCGACATGCCTGTTTGTAATACTTGATTAAATCCCCTGAAAAAATAAATCTTCATTTTTTAAAATAAGTTACAATAGTATATAAATCATAATCACCGATTAACTTCATAAGTATCCCATGAGCCATTATATAGAATTGCTTTTAACTTTCAAATATTTTATTCTTTTGTAGATTTTACTTCTATAATATTTATAAACTATAAAATCATCAAAAAAATGTTACATTTTTTCACCCTGTGCACATTTATTCCTATCCACCAAAAAAGAATTTTGTTAAAAGATCGCGGAAAAACGATAAATTTTGTTAAAAGATCGCAAAAAAAAACGGCAAATTTTATTAAAAGATCGCAAAAAAGGCATATTTTGCTAAAAGATCACGAAAAAACGGCATATTTGCTAAAAGATCGCAATAAAATGGCACATTTTTGTTAAAAAAAATGGCAAATTTTGTTAAAGAATCAGGAAAAACGACAAATTCTTTAAAAAGATCGTAAAAAACAGAAAATTTTGTTAAAAAATCATGAAAGACAAATTTTGTAAAAAGATTGTAAAAGAAACCCGGCAAATTTTGCTAAAAATCACGAAAAACGACAAATTTTATTAAAAGATCGCAAAAAACAGCAAATTTTGTTAAAAGATCGCAAAAAAACGGTAAATTTCGTCAAACGATCGCAAAAAGACGCAAATTTCAAAATAGGGGCGTGAAAAAAAAAAAGGCACATAACTTTGTACCGGGAATAGAATTGCTCCCCCCTTTCTCCCATTTCTGTTGTAACCTTTCAGAAAATTTGCTGTGAATTTCATATTTTTTCACCTCTGTTATTCTAATCAGATTTTCCACAAAATCAAGAAAAATTGAGTCAGTCAAAACTCCGAAAATTTAAATATAAAATGTATCGCAAATTTTAATTTTTTTTTTTTTTTGGGTGGGTGGGTGGGTGGGGGGGGGCAAATTTTGTTATAGAATCGCATGAAATAAACGAATTCTGACAGAGAATTGTGAAAAGATACGAATTTCGTTCAGGGATTACGATAAAAAAAAAAACGTGAATTTCACAGAGTCGCAAAAAGAAAAGTTTCTTCCACAGCCCTTTGATATAAAATTTTCATTTTTACGAGGCATTTTGATGAAATTCGCGCTTTTTGTCTCTATACTTAGATAAAATTCACTTTTCTTCAACGGCCTTTTGAAAAATTGCATGTTTTCTGCAGTCATTTGACGAAATTAGTCTTTTGTCCGCGGCCATTTAACAAAATCTGCGTTTTTCCGTGGCTCTTTAACAAAATTTCTATTTTACACCCGATACTCTGACAAAATTGGCATCCTTTCGATGGCTCCTTGACGAACTTCGAAGTTTTTTTTCCCCGATTCTTCAAAATTCACACTTTTGTCTGCTGCATTTTGATGAACTTAACGCTTTTTTGGCGATCCTATGTCGAAGTTAGCGTTTTTCTCGCAATTCTAAAACAAAATACGCTTTCCTCCACGATTCCTTGATGAAATTCGCATTTTTTTCTTTCTTTTTTTTTTCTTTTGTGTGTGTGTGTGTGTGTGTGAACGATTGACGAAAATTTTCGGCAATCATTTGTTGAAATTCGCGATACTTTTTATGCCTCAATTTTCTGATCCATGATATATAAAAAAAAAGAACAATGTTTTTAGTTCTTGGAAATTTCGGGACAAAACTTTATAAAAAAAACTTGACCTGTCAAAGATTTGTCTATCGCAATGCACGTTTTGAGAACGCGCGGTCTTAAATGTATGAATGAGAAGACAACTAGCAGGCGCGCATTCAGTTCGGACGCAACAGCAGTAAGGGCGTTTTTTCAAATGAGGGGAAAGAATGGCGCTATTTTTTTGAATGAGCGGCAAGAGAGACGCTAGATTTTTAATGAGGAGCAACAGGGGCGCTATTTTTTAAACTAAAAGGCGATTTGTTACTTTCGAATCAAGCTTCCCAGCTACTAACGTCCAGATGAAAGGAAAGCTTCATAGAAAAGTAAAAAAAAAGCATGCCGATTAGTTGTAATTAACTCCGGATATTCCGGGGATTCCTTGGAACATAAACAGGCATGCAACAATGCAAATTTGATACTTTTTTTTAATGGGGGTGGAGGGGGGATACAATGATACAAACTAAATTTTGTTCAAAATATATTTTCATAAAAGTATAATGCTCAGAATATTTTTCATAAAAATAACAAAAATCTTTTTAAGGCTTTGTTTCTGGTAGACTTATTTGATTAACTGCCAAGTATTTAGACTTGAAATAAGTTTCATGTAGAATTTTGTCAAAAATTTCTTTAATTTCTTCATTCAAAAGTTTTTATATCAGCAAAATGCTTTTAAATTTGTTTTGTGTTATCTCATAATGCACACAGTCTTTTCTGTTAAATGAAATTTCAATTTGAGAATAGTTAAATATATTTTCTCTTGAAATAACACAAATCAAAATTGAATTATTTAATCATCAAAATAATTCAAATATTATAGTTGATTATCAGTTCTCCAAATGTGTTTGCTACTAAAAAATAATGCAAATGAAATATCCTGAAATGTATGAAAAAATGTATAACAACTATAATCAGTAAATGATCATACAAGTTTTTAATTACAGACAATAATTTAAACAATACTATACATTTTATGAATACATATCATAAAATTAATTCTTATCCAGGATTCAAGATATTTCAGATAAATCTGTTGTTAAAACAATATAAAGCATAGCAATAAAACATAATTATATTATCATTTCTCATATGCTAACAGACAAATTGCTATTTTTAAACTCCTCAGTTTATAATGACTTTTGTATATCTTAATGTATAACATTGTAACTGAGTATTAATTCTCCAATAACCTGACAGCTAAAATTGTAACTAAATGAAAATTAATTCTATTTTAAAGAACAGTTAGAAATTTTCTCTACAAATAGATGTAAAATACATCATAGATTTTTAAAAGCACAAATATAAATGCATCTTTACATATATATAAATCTGATACCTTACATAAAAGAATAAAAATATATTGAATTATTTGTCAGACAAAACTTCACAGTATCAAGCATAAGCAATTTGACAAATCATCTAAATGGTTCCTTCCTTTACAGGGAAAAGGGGAAAGATTCAATAGCTACACACTTTATGCCATTATATTTTAACTTAAAAAAAAAAAAAAAAAAAAAAGTTTTATTTAATAAAAGCAACACACAATATTCATATTTGGAAGAAAATAAATAAAGACATATCTTTAACTAAAACTTTTATTTACATAAATACATTTTTTTTCCAAATTTAAAAAAGTATAAAACATGAACACAAAACAAAAAAAACAACAAAACTCTCCAATCTTCAATTTACATGCTGCATTTCAGTAAAGGATTTTTTCTTTTTTCTTTAAGAAATAAAATAAAAAGACAACATAAAAATGAGTGAATAATATAAATAAGAACATAAGTCAATAAATATAATTTTATTTGAATGAACAGATTTAATATTATTTTTTCAATAGTTTTCTCAAATACAAATTGATAGCTACAATTTATTTAGATTTCACAAGCCATTCTTTCTAATGAGAAGATGATTTCTTGTGCACTTACCCAACAATTTGGATTACAATTTACATATCTAGAACAAATAATTCATTTACCTTTGTTTTAAAATTGAAAGACATTCTTTTATTTTACACAACACCAGCAAAACATTTTTTTAAATACAGTAAAACTAACACACAACAATGAAAAAATAGTGTATAAAAACTTTATTTGTGAAAACAGTTCTAATAGTTTAAACATTATGATAGAGCTTATTAAATTTGAACAATTCATAGGCTGTTATTTTCAATTAAATTTACTATCAATATTATTAGATCTATTAAAACAAATAAAATACTTTATTTGTAAAAAAAGTTTATAAGCTTAGGAATAAAAGTGGAACTAGAGTCGGAGAATATAAGGAAATTAATATTCACTAAGATTTTCCAAATTTGCAGCACTTTTATTTATTATTTTTTTAAAAACCCAATAAAGTACTTTTTTCTTCTATTTACTATTTGAATTTTTAAAATATAACTACATAATAATTAAATTCACATTTTTGTATGCTCTAATTGAGACAACCATATTGTTATCAGTGTATAACTGATCATTTCTGCACCTTTTGATACTGATATTTTGATGTCTGACTGATATTTTGATTCACTGCTCATAATTTTGGTTATATAGAAAAAAAATCTCTCAGTTTTTATCACCGTCTTTTCTGTTAAATTTGGTGATTAAGTTAAAATTTGCATATTTTAGTTTTGGTATTTATTGAAATAATTGGAGTTATAATTCAACATTATTTTAAAAATTATTCCTCAAACATTTGATTATTCTTTTCATAAAATCAATCAAGTTTAACTTAATTATAAATTTAATTTAAGTTATGTGACCCAATAAAGTACTAAATGAAAATATCATTCTTCTTTAATTATGATTTCTTGTATATTTACGGAAAACATAATTTAAAAGATGAATTCATCAGAAAAAAGAAAAAGAAATTAACAAGGATTTCTAAAAACACAAGTGCAACAATTGATTGAATAAAATATAATGCTTTTTATTAATAATAAATAATGCTTTTCTTCCTAAAGTGTAAAATATAGCTTTAAATACTTATGGTTAAAAGTATATTTTATTTAATTTATGATGGCATTTTTAGAATGGAATTTTTTCATATGCATTAAATGAGAAAAATAGTTCAGCACTTTTGTATGTGAACAAAAAAAAAAAAAAAAAAAAAAAAAAAATACTATTGAATTTAAACAACAGTGTATTATTGAATATTAAGTGTATGACAAAAACCATTGGTACAAATCTTGAAAATTTTAGACAGCATTTTAAACTTGGATAACACAAAATCAAAAAGAAAACAACCAGGGACAACAGGATGCCTGTGTCAAAATCATAAAACCTTCATATTAACATTAATAGATCATAAAGTGAATAATTATTTAATACTAAAATGCCAAACCTAAATATAAAACTTACTTAGGTGCTTTTTTCATCTTCAAAATGTAGTCTGGTATACCATACCCAGAATTTTTTATAACTTGTGCAATACTAAAAATAATGATAAGAAAAAAATATATAATAAAATGCAATAATATAATAAAATTACATATACAAATAACTTGTTACTAAAAGCCTTAACATAAAAGTAAACTTAAAAAAGACTGCATCTTTATCAACCTGATAACTATAAAAAATATACTTTTATACTATAAACTTTTAATATTAAACTTTTATTTCTTTCGAATAACTTAACCCCAACAAAATAAGCATATCACATACATGACAAATATGATGTTCTCATTCCTTAAAATATTAAAAATTTTGTAAAAGAAACCAGTCATGACGGGATTAGAGAGCATTTGCTGAAAAATGCAGGTAAACTTTTAATGAAAAATGAAAATTCTAACTTTGAATAATCGTTTATCATAGTTAATGAATAAATGCAGATAAAAATAAGGTGAGATAATTAAAAATTATCCCTGACAGAAAGAAACTACCTTATGATTATGCTAGCTTTTAAAATTCATTTATAAGCTTTTTTAAATATTTCCGTCAGTGTTTTAAGAACATGAGAGTAAAAATGTTAAAAATTCTTTTAATTAATACAACAGAGTGATTAAGAATTAAAATAATTTTTTTAAGTGTCTTCCTTTCAATAACATCAAGGTTTTTTTTTCTTTTTTGAGTTAGAATTGGCTTTGTATTATTATTAACCTTTATGATTTAAACTTGACATAGTCCTTCAAATTATTTCAGAAGTAATATTTTTTCCTGCTTCAGACACGAGTTCACTGATATTAATAAAACAAGATAAATGACTTAAAAAAAAAAAAAAAAAAAAAAAATCAGGTTTGAGTTTTATTTATACACAAAATATTCTGTACATTAAGCATTTATAACTATGATTCACCTTAAGAACTTTTACAAAGTTTGAACTTGGCATGGTGCATAGTGTACTTCAAAAAAAGATCACAAAACTGTATTTTTCTAGATAGGTTTTTAATTGATATCTTGGCTAATGAAAAAAAAAAAAAAAAATTAAGTCACAAAAAATAATTTTTGGATGATTTTGCATTGATAGGTATCTCAAGCACCCCTCAAAATCCCCATTGACCCCTATAAAGTAAAGTTTGTATGAAATAAGAAAATGTGATTTTCTAAAAAGCTATGCACCCTAGGATAGTTACCATAGTTTTTCTGGAAGGTTTAAATAAATTTCTACTACCCCTAATTTTTCATAATTTTAGTTTCAGTAGATTTGGAAATATAGCAAAGGGCATATTTTTACCATATATTTTTGGTAATATTTCTGAAAATAAAATATCTAAAATTCAAACAAAAATATTTTTGAGTTTAGTGCGGCAAGATCTTTTGAATGATTGATAATGATCTCAATGATAAATTTTTGATGATGAGTCATGAAAATGATATGATGGTAAAGATGAAAATAAGGAATTTTGCTTAGTGGCCACTGGCCGGTAGGTTGTCTTTTTTTAGTAGCCAGTTATTGGCTAGTGAGAATAATTTCTTTAATAGCCAGTAAGTACATTTGAGTTACTGAATATTTAATTACAAGATATATACGAGCATGAGCATAGACTAAACAAATAATAATTGAACTAGTTAAAAATATTTTAATTTATATTGTTTGGAATAAACTTGAGATACTAATTTCAAATCTATTTTAAATTAACAGCAAAGTTATATGTAACATGCATATGTAGTTAGCTACACAAGTCCAACTATGCTTAGGTACTTGCATAGCTAACGACATAAATAAACCCCAACCCTCTTTTTTGTAATTATTTATCTAGAATTAAAATGTAACCCCCCCCCCCCCCAAAAAAAAAAATTGTTTTTCCACCAACTAGCAGGTTTGATTTAAAAAAACTGAAATTCATAGCAAATTTTCTAAAAAATAAAAAGGGGGGGGGGGGCTCTCATGAAATTAACATTATATGTTTTTTTCCACCATCTTTTAACATAATGTGTGTTTTTTTCTTTTTTGCGATCTCTTGATAAAATTTGCGTTCGTTTTCGCGACTTTTTTACAAAAATCACATTTGTTTTCGAAACATTTTAACGAAAATCGTGTTCATCATCACGATTTTTTGACAGTATTGGCGATCGTTATCGCGACTTTTTGGACAGTATTCGCGTTCATTATCACAATTTTTTGACGGTATTCATTTGTTATCACGATTTCTTGACGGTATTTGCTTTTTTATTTTTTATTTTTTTGATAAAATTCACGTTTTTTGCATTCGTTTTTACGTTTTTTGACGAAAATCACATTTGGTATTGTGATTTTTTGCCGATATTAGAGTTTGTAAACACAATTTTTTGACGGTATTCGCGTTTGTTAATACGATTTTTTGACGGTATTTGCGTTCGTTATCGTGATTTTTTTCCGGCAATTCGCATTCGTTATCGCAATTTTTGACTGTATTTGAGTGTTATCGTGATTTTTGGACGGTAATTGCTTTAAAAAAATAAATAAAAAAAAAAATTTGCGTTTGTACTTACGTTTTTTGACGAAAATCGCGTTTGGTATCGCGATTTTTTGCCGGTACTCGCATTGCTTAGCGCGATTTTTTGACGGTATTCACATTTGTTAATGCGATTTTTTGATGGTATTCACTTTTTTACATGTTTCTTTGACTAAATTCGCGTTTTTCCCATTCGTTTCTACGTTTTTTGACAAAAACCGTGTTTGTTTTCGTTGATTTTTTGAAAAAATACGCAGAGTTTTTTTACAATTGCTTTTTTTTTTTTCAATTTTATAAAGATATTTACCTTTTTTTCGCGATTCTTCGACGATATTTGCATTCTTTTTGCGATCCTTAGACGATGTCTTTTCGTGATACTTACACGAAATTCATGTTTTTCCGCGATCTTGTCAAAATTCGCGGCCGTTTTTTTCCGCAATTCTTTTCACAAAACACCTTTTGGAGAATCCTGCATTTGGCCGGTACTTTCCACATTTTTAGTCACCAGTTTTTCACATTTAGTCGCCGAGTGGCGACTGGTGAGTGCTTATTTTCATCTTTATATGATGGGTCAAATACCTTTATAATTCTAAATTTAAGTTTTCCACATTCCATGGTTACCAAGAAAAATGGCTATAAATGAGGGACAGACAGACAATTAGATGATTTTATAATGATTCTGTTTTACTTACCCCAAAAATGGAAGTATGTTTCTTTTTTGTTGTTGTTATTAAGCAATATATGCCTTAATAATAAATTATAAAAGCATTAGGTAAAAAATATAATCTTAACAAACAGAATGTGTATATAATATAAACCAGTTCAATAAAATTTTTTTTTAGCTTCTGATGAAAATAATATGATCTTTTAAAGCTTTTTATTAGTTTATGACAGAAATCCAGCATAGTTGAAATGCTAGTTTTATTATATTAAAATTACATAAATATAATCCAAAACTCGAATTTATGATAAAATAACCATTAAAGAAAAAATATATATATACAAATCACATTAAGCTAAAAAAAATGAAAAATACTACCTTCTGAGATTATTTATATTATCTATTGTAAAGTAAGTTATTGCTTTTCCACTTTTTCCAATTCTACCAGTACGTCCTATAATATAAGGAGAAAAATTTATTATTAATTATATTAAATCAAAAATGTCATACAAAATTTATTACAATACTAAAAAACTCAACTATCATGGTGAATGAAGTGAAAACTAAAATATAAATATATAACATAAAAATTATAATAAACAATAACAGGATTATTTAGATGATTAAGTGAAATCTTCTGAAATACAATGAGAAAATAACATTAACAATAATAATAAAAGCAGAAAGGACAATGATATTACTACTATACGAGGAATTAACAAACAAATAACAAAACAAACCAGAAGAAAAATCCATTTCTATCTGAATAACTAAATTAAAAAAAACTAACATACCTATTCTATGCATATATGAGATAGCTGTTGTTGGAAAATCATAATTGATTACAAGGTTTACTCCTTTGAAGTCAATACCTCTTGCCATCAGTTCAGTACAAATCAATATCCATATTTTGCCATCAACAAACTTCTGTACAATAGCATCTCTTTCTGCCTGAGATAAGTCAGAATGAATAACATTAACTCTTTCATTCTTTATTTCAAAATGAAGCTTTTGTGCTCGCGCTTTACTCTGAACAAATATCAGAACAGGAGGCATATATCCCTAAAAAAGAAGAAAGTGAAAAATGTTATTTTAACATGATTGGGGATTCAAATTAAAGCAATAATTTTTTTTTTAATATTAAGGTTGTATTCAGAAAAATATTTTTCCACCCTCAACAGCTTGAAATTTTCTGATACATTTATACATTCTCAGACTAATAAAAAAACATGAAACATGAATTTAAAAGTAAAAACATGAAACTTGCTCAGGTGATTTTTGAAAAGATGTATAAGATGTTGTGTGATTGCCATTTTTTGTTGAATTCATTAGAATTTGATTTATAAAAGAATATTTTTGCATTATGACCACCTTTTTCATTTTTAGATCTCCCGCTTCAAAAAATTCAATTCAAATGCTTCCAATTTTGACAGCATTTTTTTGCAATATTCTCTGCATTTATCAAAAAATCAACAAAATAGCACACTGTGTAGTTTCTAAATAAAAGAATTTGCCAGTTTGATGCATTTGAGAGTAAAAATGAATTAAAAAAAAAAAAAAAACTAAGCAGTTTGGATTAGAATAGAATACACCCTTAATAGAAACTATTTATTCTGTGTGAATATATAATTTTTTTTACACAAAGCATCATCAATAAAGACTGCAAATAAAATTAAATGCTTATTAATAAAATGATCAGATGAAACACAATTTTTACCTTGATTCAAATATAATATGAATTTTTAAAAGTTGTTTGTTTTACTTAAAAGACGATAAACAAAGAGATGGTACAAGTTAAAAATATACACTTTATCAAAAAGATTTTTTGATAAAAAGCTTTTTTTTTTTTTTTTTTTTTTTTTTTTTTTTAAGGAAGCTACTTTTACTTTTGAAACAAGTTATTAAAATTGTTATCTAATGACAGGTGTTTAGGTTAGTAACTTACTGTATGTATCTATAAATCCAAAATTATCCATATATTATTATTAATGGATATTTGATGATAGGCTTGGAAGTGCTAAGATGTTTTAAATAAAATGTATATTTTAAACTTGTAACATCTCTTTGATTATTTTACTATCCTTTTAAGTAAAACAATAAACTTTATAATAAATAAAAAACTTAAAAAAAAAAAAAAAAAACTTAAAAAAAAAAAAAAAAAAAAAAAAAAAGAAAAAAAGCAGTTGGCATTAGTTTGGACCCTTAACAGAAACTTTATTTATTCTGTGTGAATATATAATTTTCTGATACAAAGCATCATCAATAAAGAATGTAAATAAAATTTGATTATTTTAATTGCCTTTTAAGTAAAACAATGAACATTTAAAATTCATATTATTTTATGCTTCAGTATTTTAATAAATCAGAAACTATCTTGCCAAAGAATAATTATTTCATTTATCTTCAGGTTTTGCACTAGAAAAAAAGTAAAGTGGGATTCTAGCCAAATATGCAAAACATTTTTTATTTTTTATGAAGCTTTTTTATTTTACAAAGAGAGATAGGGGTGGTAGAAATTATTTATCAGATCACCTAGAGGGCTAAACTAACTCTAAAACTAGTCAATTATCATCAATCTAGATATGTTTAAAGCAAGTGCATGTCATTTTAGCTTTATTTAGCTAAACATTGTGAAAACTCAGCTGCTATTTGGCACAGAAATAAAAATCAGCAAATAAGTATTTGCAGAAATAAACAATGCATAACACTGATATGGATCTCATTTATGAAAAATTCGTTGCTAAGGTAAAAATAGAATATGAATGGGAATTAAAATAAGCTATTTAGCAGAAATTTGGATAAGTTTATGGAACTTTTTTATGCTGTTGCTGGGAGAGAGCACTCAGACATGTCTGCATGTAACTTAATGTCAATATGTAAGTATTAACGTGCATAAGTATAATCTGCAAAAATAAACCCATTTAAATTGATATTATAGATTTATTTATTTATTTTATTTATTTATTTATTTGCATAAATGTTTCCGTTCTAAGTATTATTTTCACCTATGTTCTGTAATCTTAGTAGCCTGAGCTAGATTTTATCGTAAGTATTAAATAAGAGAAAAATCATTTATGAGGTACACATTATGAAACACTTTCCAACACATTCAGACTACAATAACAAAATTTCTCAGTTTAAAAAACTGTCATCTATTAGTCTGAAAAGTATTCAAACTTTATTGTAAAGCCCTGTGTATGATCAATGCATTTGTACACAAGCAACACAATATGCAAAAATTTACTTCTAGTAGGAAAAGCATAAAACAGTGATGAATTACCCATCAACAATTTTTGTCAATAAATAAAAATTATTATTATTATTATTTCCTGCAATTCTGTATATGATCCACAGACACATGAAGCCTGCAAGCTTACAACCAGAGACTTCAAGCTTAGTACTGAATTTAGATCTTTTTCTCATGAAGAACATTCTATAACTTTGAAGGTTGTAGGGAGAGGGAGGTTGCAGAATTCAAACTCCAAATTTTTAATAAGAATACAATATCATAAGCATAAATTTTTGAAAAAATTATCCCCTGCCTTAAAGGACTGAATTCATCAATGTGCAAACCAAAATATTTTGACGTGACACAATTAGTCTCATGGCAGACCAAATTTAAAACATCTATAAAATTTCAAATGTTCAACTAAGTTTTTTTTTTTTTTTTTAAATAACACCTGAGAAATTTTCAGTGAAATCCCTAAAACACAGAGTGGTTTGGTGCAGCTTCAGCTCAAGTTTTCAATATTAAATAAGCATATTTTTTCATAAAAATTTTAAAAAGGCTAAGATCAAGGCTCGAAATGGAAAATTTCATGAACTTGAACCCAATTTTAAAATCATCTTTGATTGTGAAAATAATAATAATAAATAAATTGTAAAAAAAAAAAAAAAAAAAAAAAAAAAAAAAAAAATAATAATAATAATAATAATAATAATAATAATAATAATAAAATTACAGAGAATGCAATAAGCTATATATTGTTGCCGGTAAGGCCTGACTCCTGACAGCTTCCATTTTTGATTACATCAAAAGATTAACTTTGAAAAGCTTGGGTGTGCGGCCTATCAAAAAATTTAATAGTTATCTACCTTGTGAGTCGTTCATTTTGAGAGGAACTATCACAGTAGCTTCATAGCTGCGATATAAGAGGTAATTTATCACAGTGATGTTAGGTGAATCACTGCACATTCTCTCCTTTTCTTTTTTTTTCAGGGGGGGGGGGGGAATGAATTTTAACTGGAACAGAAATATGAATGTTTTTCAGGAACTATAACAATTTATACTATTAAAATTCGACCATATGTTGTATGTATGTGACGCTATCTCTTCCGAACCCGGAAATGGAGAAATGTCGCATTTGTTTTGAATTGAAGGAAAAAAATCCGGGGATCATGAGTTGCCCATTCACATCTCGAAATTCCAATTAGTTCGTTAATTATTAATTAAAAACTAATCAGACATGTTCAAATTTTAACCGATTTGCCCCTGCATGTTTGCAATTTGGTCTGAAATGGCGATCCAAAAAAGGTCGACTGAGGGAGAAAATTTCTCCCTATGTTTTCTCATTTTTAAATTGCCATAGGTGCAGTTATAAACACGCCAGCAACAAAATAATTAGATTTTCGGATACTTCGTTCTTTTCTTGCACTAACTGTCTAATTTTTTTTTTTTTTTTTTTTTATTTGCGATTTTTTATATTTTTTTACAAAACTTCGATTTTAAAACAGAATCTGTTTTTAATGGTATATAACTTGAACATAATAATCATATGATTTTGATGGAAAGAAAATATAATAATAGCTACTAAAACAGAAAACAGTCTAAACAGGAATTTTTCAGACCCCATTGATTCTGTTTTCATGGGTTTTACTGTATATACCAAAATGTGTCCAAAAATATTGAGACATGCTTCATTTTACTTGTTGGAGATATGTATGCAGGCAATGTAAAATACATAACTGTCCAAAGTAAAGTATGAATTAAAATTATATTGATAAAATAGTAACTGCAATCAATTTTTGAAAAATTAAAATTTTTGAATTTTACAAACTTCTGTAAGTTGTATTTAGAACTTTTTTCGCCATACCCTAAAACGTAAAATATGAAATAATTCATTTTCCTACTATAAAAATTTATCAAGTACTGATATTCTGAATTTTATGAGATTTCAGAGTTTCCAGCAATAATAATAATAATAAAAAAAAAAAAAATAGTGTTTGGAAATTTAAAAAAATTCACAGCGTCATAATTCGGTGAGTTTGGTAGTAGAAAAATTGGAGATTTTACTGTTTTATTTACCAGAGTATCAAGAAATTTTTTCTAAATCCAATATAGAACACAAGGATTGTATAACATTTTCTAAAATGAAACTTTTAAAAATTAAATAGTAGTATTATATCATCATATAATCCTAATTCTTAGCTTATTTTAAAGAGCTTTAAAATTTACATAGCTTTAAATTGTCTCCAAGAAGTAAACAATTTTAAAGCGTGGGGAAATTAAGTAGATGTAAACTTTTAACAAATCAGAAATTCAAACCTCAAAATACTTAGTAGAATTTGTAAACTAATAAATAATTTTCATACAAATAAAACTCAATTAAGATGTATTTATGCTCTCTGTATGATTACCTCTTGCATTAAGTTCCTTATAGCCAATAATTTACCAGATTCTGAACCAACAAACAGTAACTCTTGTTTAACACTTTCAACTGCAGTATTTCTGGAAAAAAAAAAAAAAAAAAAAAAAAAAAAAAAAAAAACCATAATTATAAAATTTATCTTACAAGGACATCCATCAATATAAACTTGTAAGCTAATTTAATAAGCGATACCCGATAAGCATAAGATAAATTATTTTTAAGTTCAATTAAACATTATTTTTAGGTTAATTATTTTAGTTTACTTTGTTAGATTAATTTTAAAAAATTTCAAATAACTTGATTTTAAACCTGGTACAAAACAATTTAATAAGAGCACACACATTCTTATCAATTACTTTATAACAATCAATTTAAAACTACAACTATCTAGATAAAAATTATACTGAGAAAAGGAAAAAAAAAAAGTTTAACTTACCTTACACCAATTGAAACAGACACCACACTGTCTAAATTAAGATTACACCATTCTTCAACATCATGACTGAATGTTGCACTGAATAAGGCTCTTTTAAGAACAGCTGATTCACAAGCTTTATAAATCACAGCTAATTGGTCTCTAAAACCTTGTTTTCCCACTTCAAATAGTTTGTCACATTCATCCACAACAAGCCACTGGACACTAAAAGAATTTAACATTATCACTAAGATTATTTTTTTATTTGACAGTTGTGCTTTGAAATATTGTGTATTTCTTAAGCTCTTTGCAGAAACATGCATCTCCAAATGCCTTTTATTTGATACCTTTAAACACTAAATAACATGAAATAACTGACATTTGAAAAGTTATTTCACTACTGTTCAGGGTTGGTAAGTTTTTGTTATGGGTGGAAAAACCTTGTTAAAACCATAGCTTTTTGCCAAAGTGGTGGCAAAATAAAGCTGTATTCCCCACCCCGCCCCATCCCAAGGAAAAAAATTTCATGAAAGAAAAAAGAAACTTAACACTTAGTTAAAAAATCAATACAGTAGAAGCCTGAAATAATGCCAATTGATATACTGCAAATTCAGATTTAACGCAGGGAAAAATATGACCCTTGAAGAAAAATGATCCATTTTATGATAAATTTTGCAATTAAAATTTCAGCTAAACACAATGAGGGACTTGTAGACTGCAATTAGTGCTTTGCATCTCGATATCTCTCTTGATGATTTATATGACTTGAAAGAAACTGACAATAGCAAATCAATTTCAGAGGTGATGGGTCAGGATATCATTGATGCTGTAACACATAAAAATTGCAGTGAGTAAGATGATGATAATGAAATTGATAATAATGTGGTAATGAAAGACGATGTTCTACATGTTAATGAAGTCATTTCACACTTAACGAAGGTAATTTCATAGATGGAGAGGCAAGAAGATTTAGATTGTGTTCATCTACTTCATCTTGTTAGTGTGAAACAATATACCAAAAAGAAACATCTCAGTTTGACAAACAATACTTATGGCCTTTTTTAAGATAGTGCAAGATTAAATTTGCATTCAGTGTTCAATGGAACCACTATTCTGAATATGAATATTAATTCAAAATTTAAAAGGTCATGGTAATTGAACAATGCTCTCTTAATTGTGGTTTTTGTCATTTTAAAATAGAGCGATAAGAATTACAAGCTAAAATTCATTCTGTAGCAATAACAATTCATAAAACTTAGAGCACTCAAAGGCATTTGGATATGCAAATCTCATATTAAAACAGGGTTTGTGATTTTTTTTTATTTAAGTCAGATTTTCTTTTTTTTTTTTATGGCACACAGTATTATTGTTTTATAAAACTTTTCTTTTAATTTATAAAATATAAATTAAACATACACATATGCATGTTAAGTATTACCAATATATATATTCATAATATTATACAATTTACACTAATAATTCAAAGGTAAAATTATAGGCTATGGAAAAATCTTTGTATGTAAACTACAAATCAGATGTCAAAAATTAACTCAACCTTCAGTATTTTAGTTAAAATAATAATAATTGCAGCTGATAAAATTTTTAAACAAATTTGTAAGCAAACTAAGTTATTAACTTTTGTTTTTTGTTTTTGTACTGATATAGAAAAATGATTTAAGCAACTTTATCAGTCAATTTCTAGTTTTTGACTGTACCAAACCAAAGGCAGAAAATATTATTTCCATTGAAGCAGATGAAGTTGTTGCAGTAAAAAGCTAATTGGTCATGAATTCTGTAAGATTTTAGGTATCAAGTTTTTCAATAACTGAAACAAAAACCATACCTTTCATTGTTCTAAAAGGCTGAGATCCATTATATTAGATTCAGATGGAAAATCATTCAATGGTTCAGATTTTGCCCAAACTTTAATAGGCATCACTAGAGTAGAACACACAAAGTAATACAGTTTTATTTTATCTCAACTTACATAAGTTTTTCTAATTTCTAATGAATAAATATTCCAATATTTAATATATTTCTGTTTAGAATTTTTTATTGTTACAAGATATCTTTAAAACAACTTTAAACTGCATACTGTATTTTACCTTTCGACAAAGATTAAGCTTTATCTTTCTAAAAGCTGTTTGATTATCTGTATTATACAGGGTGTCCATGTATAATATGACTGACCTTTATTTTTACCACCGTTGATCTTAGATGCATACTTCCAATTACAAAGATGGTTTAAATAAGGCAAAGAATTATTTTTAAAGCAATTTGGGTCAAAGAAACATTTATAAAAAAATATAAAATTGAAATTTTTATCAATCCCCTGGTCCTAAAAGTGATATTTAATAAAAATTTACTGTGACACCAACAAGTATGACAAAAAAGTCCTATTCATTTAACATTAAAATTGACAGAGTTGTTAAATCTTGAAATGCATGACTTATACCACTTTTTTTTCTTTCTTTTTGCATCTCAAAATAAATAATTTCTGCCATGCTTTCAAAGGTCATATATAAAGTATTTAAACTTATTCAAAAATATCTGTGTTTTGAAAGAAATCACACAGCTATTTCAATTAACTTTTATTAATTAAGGTACAGATTATTTAAAATAATTGCATTTAAATATATGTTTTATTTTGTAAGGATTTAAGACTATAATTTCTTACATTTTATATTAGATAACATAAATCTGCAATAGTTGGTTTTAACTTTTAAAATAAGTTTTATGCATTTTTTAATGCTGAATAAAAAAATTACCTTCATTTTTAACCACCGTGTCAAGATTTTTCGCAAATCGTAAATTTCAAGGTTAAAAAGTAGCAAAAAATCTGATACTATAAAATAGATGCAAGATTTTTTTTACTCAGTTTAATTTTATTTAATTCAATAATTTATTCTTTTTTTTTTTTTTTTTTTTTTTTTTTTTTTGGCTTACACTGGGATTTTTACAGCAAAACATCTCAGGGGTCTGGTGAGGTTGGGAGGGGAGGGAGGACCAATTTTAAGTTTAAGTATTTTAACTTTGAAATTTGCGATCTAAGAAAAATCTTGACACAATGGTTTAAAATGGAGGTCATTTTTGATTCAGTGCTATAATATATATAAAATTTTTTCCAAAAGCTAAAAAAACATGGCACAATTTAAAATTTGAAAGAAAGTAATTTTATGTATTATACAAAGATGTATTTTTATTTTCAATACCAATGATTAGACAAATATTATACTTTTTTTGACTTGAACAACAAACCTTTTGTCATGATCATATCTAATTCTAAAACCTCCCCTGTTTTTCTGATTGGATATACTCCCCCCACACAATGCCTGATAACTTTGAACTAAAATTTCTCAGTGAATATTGGTTGCACAGATGCAGAACTTTTTGTATTTGTAATACAATTGAGTAGATAAGATGTACCTAAATATTAGTATAAGGACATGGGGGGGGGGGGCTCTATAAAAATTTAGATTCTGCAATTTTTACTAAATTGATTTTTTGCTTGAAACTAGAGATTCAACGAATAACAGTTTGGCCAAATAACTGAATATCAATTACTCAGTCTAGTTGTGGCCGAACAGTCGGTTTATTCGGCTACCGAATAATGAACTCATTTTTATCTAAAAACAAAATATAGTATGCATTATGTGCACAATTCTTGTATATTTCACAATATATTATTTAATACTTATACATATATGTATGCAAATTCATTTTTTAAAAGCATTTTTTTATCCTGAAAAGATATTTGGTTATGTTTACCCAAAAAATTGCACCAATAACATAATCTGATCCCCCCGCACACACACACACACAAAATAAATAAATAAATAAATAAATAAATAAATAAATAAATAAAATAAACTTAGTAAAAGTTTCTTATTAGTTATTCTTATTGTCCAGTTATAATGAGTAGATATTATGCTGTGCTGTTGTTACATTTTAAAATAATTATGAACTTTTAAAAATAGTAGAAAACAAATTTCAACTTTTAGATTTAAAAAAAAAATCTTTGAAAAAAAGGAATGTTCTTTAAAATAAAGGAAAGAAATCACGGTATACTTTGTAATGCTCACAATTAATAAAAGAGACTTTTTTTTTTCTTTTTTGCTATACCAGCAGACAGTGCTGTTAAGAAGTGTACTGTGAATATTTTCAGAATTAAAGGAAGGAAATATCAGTAAGAAAAATAAATTAAAAAAATATTCACTGTATAATGTCATAGGAACAGCATTGTTACAACTTAATAGACTGTATGCTTTATGTATATTTTTACAGTTACATATTAAAATACTTACAAAAATTTAAAAGTACCAGACAGCATAAATTTCATATTTCAGAGGATAAATAATCTAAACTAAATATTGATGTAAAACATATACATACGACTGATTTAAAGAGTTTAGTACATATCTCTTTTATTATTATTTAATAAGAAATAGTAACACATAGAAAAATATTTAAATTATATTTCACTTTTAAATGCATTTTATTTAAAATTAACTATTTGAGCATATACAATAAGAATATTATATATTACAAAAACATTAAAATATTTATGAAATATTACAGGCCTTATTAAAAATATCAGTGAAAGAAACATTTTTTATGTAACAAGGGATAACTGTTAAATTTTCTCTCTAGGCTTGAAAAAATCGAATTTGCTTTATTAGAATTATTGCTCTATTAGTATATATATGAATAGATTAATTTTAAACTTAATAGTTTAATTAGCTTATTATAGGTACTTTCTATAATTACTGATAAAACATAAAAAAATTAACATGATTCCTAAATTACTCTTTTATATAAAAATGGATAGATAAAATCCATACAGGATAAGGAAATTAAGCCAAAAAAGTTTTAGTTAATTTCATATAGAATTTTCATAAAAATTTTACTATGTAAATATAAAAATATTTCTTAGAGTAATATTTGGCCAAAACCGAATAACGGAATTGTTATTCGGCTGAAGCAGAATAATTGTTGCATCTCTGCTTCAAACATTTTTATCTTAATTCTGTACCTAACTTTGACCACTTTTGTAACTGGAAGTATTCATCTAAGACCAACAGTTGGGAAAATAAACACTCTGTATAAAACTAAATTGTACTAATGTACATTAATATGTTTGTTTACATCTTAAATTTATTCAAAATTAACTTCATTTAAATCATGGCTAAAATCAAGCCAATTTAAATCAAAAAATTCTGTTTTTAAAGCAGTTTAAAAAAAAATTTATAATACCCGAGTAACACATTTACATAAATGTTAACATGATACAGGATGAGGCACAAAAACATCCTTTTCTTGAACCAATGCATGTTTGTCTGAAGTTCCTACTGAAGACATCTTGCTTCAGCTTATCTTCCATCAAAGGTGATTAGTTGATTAGTGATAATGCATAGAAATTCAGCAGTCGAAAGTGGAATTTTAAAAATTCTGGAGCATTGGGATGATCGTTTAGCGAAAGGGTAAGCAGTGAAAAAAGCCTCAAAGCCAAATATATATATTAATTATTTTAAATTAAATAAAATCATAAAATAAATAGTAACTATAAAAAAAAAAATCCTTTTTCTGAAGCTGCATTGCAAAAGAAAAAAAGTTTGAAGAAAAGTGGAGATGGGGTTAGTAAAAGCAGATGTCACAAATACTTCTGTATTTCTCAGTATAAAATACAAGGTACATAAAAATGCAACATGAAGCTTTTTTTTTTTTCAAGCAATATTTTATGGAGGCATACACATGCAATCTAATGTATTATTAACATTTCCCCCCTTTTTTTTCATGGGAATAACCCAAGACAGAAGTTTTTAGATGTTATCCCGAAAACCTGCTTCAGCTGAAGAATATTATTCGACAGCAAATAGTCAATTGATACATTCAAATATGCAGGGCTGGTTCAGAAATCAGTTGCACCAGTGCATGGGGAATGGTAATCACCATTTTCAATATATTTCATTTAAAAATTTTAATTATGTACTGTCATTAGTAAAAAAAACTTGCATGCCTCATCTTGTGTAATAGAACCTTAAAATAAAAACATCACTATTTGAAAGAAGCTTGTAGAATCCTTTATTCGGCCAAGGCCAAATAAAGGACTTGCTATTATCGGCTGAAGCCGAATATTTGGCAAATAGGCTGAATAATCATTGTGTCTCTACTTCAAACACTTTTATATTAACTCTACATCTAATTTTGACCACTTTTGTAACTGGAAGTATTCATCTAAGACCATTAGTTGGGAAAAGTGGACAATCAGGTGGACACCTTGTATAAAACTAAATTATATTAATGTACATTAATATGTTTGTTTACATTTATATAAAATATTATCATGATACAGGATAAGGCATAAAAACATTCTTTTCTTGAACCAATGAACCGATGCATGTTTGTTCCTACTGAAGTTGCTTTGCTTCAGTTTACCTTCCATCGAAGGTGATTAGTTGATTAGTGATAATACATAGAAATTCAGCTGTTGAAACTGGAATTTTAAAATTTCTGGAGCATTGGGATGGTCGATTTAGCCAAAAGGTAAAGCAGTGAAAAAAAGTCTCAGGGCAATATATATATATCAGTGATGCTGCTGGACTTGAAAAATCCTGGGTCCCTTTTTTACAAAAGCGGGTCCCCACTAATAAGTCATATTTTTAGATGCAAAAATTGAACTTGCTCATTTGCAAAAGAAAAATTAAATGCAATAATTATCGTTTTAATAATAATGTATAAATAATTAAAGCCAATATTAATTTTTTAAAACTATTAAGAGAAATTTTCCTTACTTTTTTAAAAAATAAATGTGCAAGATACAAATTAAATTATAAAATAATGCTTATTTGAGTGTAGAAGATAACAAGTATCACTATTGTTCGCATTTCTTTTAAAAAGAGGCAAAACTGATTTATTGAAAAAGACATTTTTCCTAAAAAAAAAAAAAGAATACTTTTGTTGAGTAAAGGGGTACTTTTTGTTTAATGAATGGTTGTTTTCAGAAGTTACATTCACTCAGAAAGATTTGGAACAATCTAAAACAAATTGTGAAGCAGAGAAATCTGTTTTTGGAGCACCAAAAATATAATTTGAAAACGGGAAAGTTAGTTTTTTGAACAGAAAAATTCTATCCTGGCATTAACTTTTTTTTTTTTTTTTCGTGCCCCTTTAATGAAAATTGAGTTTTTTCGCGATTTTTTGATGAAATTTGTCGTTTTTTCGCGATTTTTTGATGAAATGTGTCTTTTTTCGCAATCTTTTGGCAAAATGTGCTGTTTTTTCGCAATCTTTTGACAAAAGTTACCGTTTTATCAGGGATTTTTGATGAAAATTGCTGTTTTTGCGCACATCTTTTGACAAAATGTGCCGTTTTATCACGATTTTTGGACAAAATTTGTTGTTTTTTCGTGATTTTTTGATACAATTTACCAGAAATTATTCATTATTTCTCTATTTTTTGACGAAATGTGCCATATTTTCGTAATCTTTTGACGAATTGTGTCGTTTTTTCGCGATCTTTTGACGAATTGTGTCGGTTTTTCGCAATCTTTTGATGAAAGTTACAGTTTTATCACAATTTTTTGATGAAAGTTGCGTTTTCCACGAATCTTTTGACAAAATTTGCCATTTTATCACGATTTTAGGACGAAACTTGTCTTTTTTTTGTGATTTTTTTAGGAAATCTGCCTTTTTTTTCGGGATTTTGTAACAAAATTAGCCACATTACAGCAAATTTTTTTTTATAGAATTTGCCGAAAATTATTAGTTATTTTGCAATTTTTTAACAAAATTTGCCCTTTTGCAGGGATACTTAAGCTCCATTATTTTGCGTCCCATCGCCGATTTTTTGCGTATTTTATGCGCTATAGTGCATCCACGGCATCTCTGCATATATATATATACTAACAAAAGAACAAAACGCTCTGTCTCTCTGTGTGTGTGTGTCTGCGATGGCTAGCAAAATCTACAGCATGTATGATGCTCAAAATTTTTTTGAGAATAGCCCCAAATCTCTCCTAATGCATTTGAGCTTCAGAATTTCGAAATTCCAATTATTAACTGAGTAATTATTTAAATTCCAAAGATCACTCTCATAAAAAAATCGCCTTTTTTCCACTTTTTTTCTCTTCTTTTGTTTATGGTAGATTGGTTGCATAAAATTTTCGCAGAAATAATTAAAAAAGCTGGGACAGAATTAAAGAAACAAATTTGAGTGTTTAACATTTTCAAAGTGAGAGTTTTTTTCAAAAGATCTTTAAAATTCATAGACTGGCAAACTGTCAGTTTAACTGAGGATTTTTTTTATCACAGTTGTTGTAAACCATGGACGAAAAAGTTAGGTGGAGGTGAAGCAAGCCGCAAAAAAGGTTTGCAATATGAAACCATTTATCGTTCAAATTTTAATGACCACATCAAAAGTACGAGGAAGGGATTTTCTATTGAAAGAAATGAATTACAGTTGAAGCACATTTTAAGAAGAAATAGTAATTTTTTAAAATGGTCTTTTTTCTATCATATTATTTATTAAAATAAATGTTTGCTTTTAAAATAATTGAAATTGAAAAATTAGAAATAATTAAATGTCAAAATAAAATAAAATAAAATAAAGAAAACATTTGATTTCAACTAAAAATTGTATTACTAACAGGTTTTTTTTTTTTTTCAGAATTTTTTAATATTTTATAATGGAGATGCAAAATGTTTATGATTAACAATATATTAATAATTGCATGTCAGTATATAAAATATATTGATGAAAACATTCTTTGAAAATCATGCATGAAAACTTAAATAGCAAATATTAATCTAAAATCTAGAATTCAGAGTGCAGATGATTTTAAGACATTAACGAAAGAATGTTAACTTTTCAAGCAAAATCTTAAATGATGCTTTTATATCGATATTTCAAAGTTATATGATAAAAATAATCAAATAATTCTCACCAATGATTGATCTATTTGTATTTTTATGCATTCCGATCGTGTATTACAGCCAATACTGGCACAAATTATCATTTTTCAAAAGAAACTTTAGTCATCTGTTCAATAACAGTTTAAACGATAAAAAACAAAAATAAAGATATACGGGTTTAAACCAGTTTGAATTGATCGGCATGTCAAAGCACATGGTTTTGTTGGTAGTTAATTAGACTTAATGTAGCGGGTTTTAGGGATACATTTTAGGCTTCACCCCAAATTATTATGCTTCCACTCTATTAATTTCTCTTTACTCAATGGTTGTACACAGATTTTTGGCACTTCGAACATTAGAATGTATGAGTGATTAGCTGTGTTGCAGTAAAAGAAGTATACAACACTTTTCTAAGAGGTTTTTTTTTTTAAGTCATTCATTAAATTTTAATGTATTCTATTCAATTGAAAATTTTATTATGGCTTTAATTTGTTTGTAAAACGAAAATAAAACGGCTGTTTGGGGTACAATTGTTTGAATCTGCAAACGATTCATACGCCATAATAAATTATCAAATAGCAAAGTAAACTATTTATCAAAAATTGTCATAAAAAGAATAGTAGCAAAGCTGGTTATAACCTTAATGTTTAGACTAATTAAAACATAACCCAATCCCAACACACACACAAAAACAGATTACATTTTGATCTGTGATAGATAAAATTTCCTTGAGTATAAACCCAACCCAAACCTAAAAATTCTATTTGAAAAAAACTATGGATTTGATAACTGACCCGAATTAAATCTGAATCCAGCAAAGATTTTCAAATGAAGCATAACATGATCCAAACAAGGAAAAATAATTTTCGTGGGCATAAAACCTGATCTGAACTTAAAAATTTTCTTAGAAAAAACCCCTTGATATATGACCCGAACGAAATCTGAAACCAATAAAAATATTTCAGAGAACTATAACCCGATCATAGCAATACAAAATAATTTCCATGGTCATAAACCTGACTCGAACCTGAAAAATTCCATTTGAAAAATCCTGAAATTTGACCCAAACCACATCTGAATTCGACCAAAATATTTGAAAGAACCATAACTGGATATGAGTAAGACAAAATAATTTCTGTGGACATTAACCCGATATGAACCTAAAACTCCCATTTGAAAAAATACCTGAAATTTGAATCGAACCAAATCTGAACCTGACAAAAATATTTCAAAGATCCGCAACCGGATCCGAACAAGACAAAACATTTTCATGGACTTGAACCCAAAAAAATTAATTGAAAAAATCTGAAAATCTGAAAGGAACCAAATCTGAACTTGACAAAAATAATGCAGTGAAGCATGTCCTTAGTCGAACAAGACAAAATAATGTCCATTAACACTCAAGAAGACCCGAACCCAAAATTTGAATTGAACCAAATCTGAACCCGAGAAAGACATTTCAAGGAACTGTAACCCGACCCGAGCAAGGCAAAATAATTAAATTTCCATGAATATAAATCCGACTCGAACCTAAAAAACAAGATTTGAAAAAACCAGAAATTTGACTCAAAACGCATCTGAATCTGACCAAAATATTCGAAAGAACCATAACCGGATACAAGTATGACAAAATAATTTCCATTGACCCCTAATATGATACCGATACCTGATATGAACCTAAAACTTCTATTTGAAAAAACACTTGAAATATGAATCAAACCAAATCTGAACCTGGCAAAAAAAAAAAAAAATCCAAAGAACCATAACCAGATCCAGATAAGACAAAAAACTTCCATGGACATGAACCAAATCTGAACCCCCCCCCCCTTTTTTTTTTCAAAAAATCTTGAAATCTGAACTGTACCAAATCTGAACTTGACAAAAATATTCCAGTGAAGCATGTTCTTATTCTAACAAGACAGAATAATTTCTGTGCACACACAGGAAGACCCGAACCCGAAAATTCCATTTGAAAAAAAAAGCTGAAATCTGAATTGAAACAAATCTGATCCCGACAAAAACATTCCAAAGAACCATAACTGGATCCGAGCAAAGCAAAATAATTTCCATGGACATGAATTCGACCCGAACATTAAAATCCAATTTCAAAAAATACCTGAAATCTGAATCGAACCAAATTTGAACCCAACTAAAATATTCTAAAGAACCATAACAACATCCGAACAATCAAACTAATTTCCATGGACATGGACCCAATATATGGTTAGGTAACATTTATGTTGCGATTAGGTTGCAATTACATTACGGTATGGTTAGATTAAGGATAGGTTACAATAAGGTGATGGCTAGCTTACAATTATGTTATATTTAAGTTACAGTATGGTACTGTTAAGTCATAGTTAGGTTAGTGACAGGTTATGGTTATAGTACAAAAGTTTGTGGTTAGGAATTTGTCCACAGAGTGAACATTACGCATCCTTTGAATAAAAATATACATTTATTTTTGTTAACAGGCTCTGAAATTATAATACCATATGCAAACCTTTTAGCTAACATCGAGTATCGATTTCATTCACGGTATAGTCGGATTTAAGAGTGATATAATTAGCTTGAAATTCAAAATATTTCCCTTGGGATTCTATGCGGAAAAAAAAATAATTGGCTACGGGACTTAACAGTGATTTTTACGGATAAATAACGACACTTTCACACAAAAATCATTCAATTGTTGGACACATATTCCCTCCCGCGTTTCCCATTGTTCATTTTGAGTATTTTAAAAGCTTAATATTAGTTGTTGTTTTGTAAACCGATTTTTCACACAGTCAGCGGCCACGTATTTCAAACAATGCATTTCTGCATGTTTCGAATTAATGATAAAATCATGCAAATTTCAAGTTTGTTTAATATTGTTAATACAGACCAGGGCAGGTCAGCTAGTATTATATAAATTAATAAAATCATAAACTAAATAGTAACTATTGAAAAAATCCTTTTCTTGAAGCTGCATTGCAAAAGAAAAGAAGCTTGAAGAAAAGTGGAGATGGGGTTAGTGAAAGCAGATGTCAAATACTTCTGTTTAGTGTTTCTCAATATAAAATTTAAAAAATGCAGCATAAAGCCTTTTTTTTTTTTTTTTGAAAAAGAAAAAAATTAAATTTTAAGCAATTTTTTATGGAGGCATACACGTGCAATCTAATGTATTATTTACACTTCCCCTGTTTTTTTTTTTTTTTTTTTTTTTTTTTTTTTTTTTTCAAGGAAATATCCCAAGGCAGAAGTTTTTAGACATCATCCTGAAAACCTGCTTCAGCTGAAGAATATTATTTGACAGCAAATAGTTAGTTGTTACATTGAAATAGCAGAGCTAGTTCAGAAATCAGTTGCACCAGTGCATGGAGAATGGTAATCACAAGTTTCAATACATTTTATTTAAAATTTTTAATTATGTACTTTCATTAGTAAAAAAAACTTGCATGCCTCATTTTGTGTAATAGAACTTAAAATAATAACAAGGTATTGTTGATTTGAAAGGAGCTTGTAGAAAAATGGAAATGAATTTAGCGAAAGTTTCTGCTTTTACTAAGCCCTGCAGATATTTCTGACTACTGCTTATCAGTAGAAAATGCAAGATATATGAAAGAATAACATAAATTGGCAGATAAAGCTTTTTTTTTTTCTTTCTTTTAAACAACTGATCATCTCAATTCAAAGTAACATCTCATGGAAGCACATTCTTGCAATTTAATGTTCTCTAACTTACTCACCTCCCCCCCCCCTCTCTCTCTTTTTTAAAAAATAAATTTTGTTTAAAATTTTTAATTATGTACTTTCATTAGCAAAAACTAATTTCATTTATCAGCAATACCTTTTCTTTTATTTGCCTTCAAGGGAAAAAATACCTCAGCTATGGATAACAGAATTTTAAAATAATAATAATTCTTAAGAAAAATTGATTATCTTTTACAGTTTGGTAGAGGAAGATCATTTTTTAAGAAATATATTACACAATTAGAACTTTAAAACTTCTAATTATGCACTTTCATAAACAAAAAAAAAAAAAAAAAAAAATGTATTTTGTCTATAAGAAATATTCTTTTATTTGCCCCACCCCCTTTTTTAAAAAAAGATGCCCCATCCTGTATGGCTTTAAAATAATACTAATTATTATTACCTTTTAAAGTTCAGTACAGGAGGATCCTTGTTCCACAAATATATAACTCGATTCGGAGTCGATATTAAAATATCTAAAAAGAAAACAAAATTAGAGTATTTGCACATATGATGCAAATTTTTCAAGTACAAAAATCTCTTAAAATACAGAAATATTTCTAATTATTTTTAAATTATTTTTTACAGTACATGCTGGTATAACCAGGGAAAAATAATATTGACCAAACATATTACTAGGATTTTTTTTTAAGATTTGAAAATACAGCTAGACTTATTTTAGAAGTGTGAGTTTATGTATAAACAGTACAAAAACTAAGACAGGCACAAAAGAAGTTGACAAAGTAAAAAAGTTTTAGCTTTAATGCAAAAAGAGGAAGATATCATTCTAATTTTTACTTCTCCAATATATTCAATTATAAAATGAATATTTCACATGTAAAGTGGTGGCCAAAATTGTGGACACTTTTAGGTAGCTTTCATTATAAAGCGTAAAAAAAAAAAAAACTACCTATTGCAGCCATCTGGGGAAAGTCCAATGGTAAATTTTGCTATATTTTCATCAATCATGACCCCTTGATTGAAAACCACCCACCGTTGAAATGTTGACTTACATATATACATACTACATATATAGATATATCCATACATATATACAGGGTGTTTCGCTACCAGACCAACAAACTTTGAGGGATGATAGTAGGCACGAAGACAAACATTATTAAATAGGAAATCATGGGGCGCAAACGTCTTCTGTAGGAGTTAGGGGCCATTAATATTTAAGGTCCAAAATTTCAAATGATGATAAAAAGCAGAAAAAAGGGTCGATTCGTTTGCGGTTTTCACTAAAATTATTCTTTAAATCATGATTTTTTTAGAATTTTTTTTTTTAAGTTACGTTCAAAAATTTGTCGATAGAGGGCGCTTTAGACTTTAGAGTAACAAACAACTACTTTTTACCGTTATTTTGTGCATGTGGTTAAAATTATTCTAAAGTTTAGACTTTAACTTAAATTTAAACCCATAATCGGAAACATTGGGATCGGTTAATTGGCGAAAATTTAACTGTGAACATAGGGGAAAATTTTAAATGCTCATAACAGGGATGAGATTGACAAAAAAAGTAAAAAGTCTGAAAACTGCACGAACAGCATTTGAGCAATAATACTTATGAATTTCAAGCGGAATAAATATTATAATTGCTATTAAAGTTTATATGTTACATACAATTTAGCTTTAAGCAAATTAAAAAGAAACTGTTAGAAAGAATTAGGCAGAAATTTACTTACTGCAGTGAAAAATCTATTTTACCAAGATACAGAACATTAATAAAACCACTGACATGAATATTTTTTAATTGTAATTTAAAAAATAGTAGGTACTTTTCTTGAAACAGTAAGTCAAAATAATTGCAACCACATTAAGTATATGATAGAAAAGACTTCCTACTCTTAAGTTTTTAAGGAATTAAATTGATCATAATTGATTGTTAAAGGTGCAGCAAGCCAACCACTAAGAATGAAGATTTAAGGTAAAACTAGTCGTTGGGGGTCACATAATACTTACCCATCATGGATATGTATATGAAAATAAAACATGTGAAAACTATTTATACAATGCATTGCAATTCATAAAAAAATTTAAATATTGTTAATATACATAGTAATGCTATATTAAAGAACTGCTGATGTACCAATTTCGACAAATTATATAAAACGCCAAACTACTCAAGTAGTACCGAACTGCGTAAAAGAAACATCCTTATAACTCCAAAAATAATAAGCGTATTAACTAACAATTAACTGCGTCGGATTAAGCATCTCATTTCCAATTAAAATATGCCTCTGAATTGAAATTTGAATGAAATACAGGGTCATGAAAAATCGAAGAATGTGGAAAACAGGATTACAAATATCTCGGCAACTAATAATCTGATCGACTTCGTTTTATAAGCAAAATGTGTGTTATTTTATTGCCTTTTATGTCCATTCCTTAGAACAAAAAAATTCTAAAATTTTTATATACCTTTCATCAGAACGAATTTTTCGAGAGTCCGAAAAAAATAGTTCCAGATAATCGAGGTTGCTTCGTCTCATTCTTACATACTAACTACATACAAAATTTCAAGTCTCTATCTCAATTTGTTCGGTAGATAGAGCATTTATAGACAGACAGACAGACGGATGGACGGCAAAAAATTTTTTCTAAAAATGTTTTTCGGAATCTCCACTATCTAAAACGTGTAAATCCATCAAAAAAATTTTTTCGATTTTCAAAACGATTGCAAGACTTACCCTATACTACGTATGATGGGTAAGTAATAATAAAAAATAAAAATTTTTAAAGTGTTTTTTAAAAGACAAATTAATAATACAGTGGAAAACATTAAAAATTTGAAACATTAAGAGGAATTCAGAAAAAATTGACTATTATATCAAAGTACAAAAACAAAAGTAAAAAACTAAGGAAAAAATATAAAAATTTCCCAAAAATTTAATTGGTAATATTTCTTTAAAAATTGAAGAAAAGTCTGAAATTCAGACTAAAGTCTGAAGAATCTCATCCCTGTCATAAATATTGGACAAACAAATCGATTTTGTTCCAGTTTGCGTGTAAGACATTCCCTTGGTAATTATTTTATTCAAAATGACGTACAGCATTGGTGACCCCATTTTTTGATAGAGGGCACTTTCGACACATCTCCGAAATTTCAATGGCATTACTCCTGTATGTTTTACTACCAGACCAAGATACTTCCAGGAAGTGTTAGGGATGCAAAGATGACTCGGAATCATATTATAATGTAACGTCGAAAATGCCTTTTTTACGAGTTAGGGTTAAATGAAGCAGAGAAAAAAGCAACTTGATAATTCTACAACACGTTCTGTCGGAACTTCTGGTAAAAGCACATGTTCCTCTTTCGTTGCACCAGTCTATAGCACGATGGAGCTCCTCCACATTTTACCAATGATGTTCGCAGACACCCCAATATAACATATGGGCAGCAGTGGATAGGTAGTGGTGGCCCGATTCGTTGGCCTGTCAGATCGTCGCACCTACTTCATTATATCAATTACTTTTTTCTTTACCTACCTTTATTTTATTAGTGTATAATTTTCTGTATTTTTTTAAGTGAACGTTGCTGGATGGGGCTAGTTGAGCTCAAACCAATTGGTAGCCCCCCCCCCCCCCCCACACACACACACACACCTGGCTAAATCTGAATCTGAATCTGTATGGACTTCTTCTGCTGGGGTCAAATGAAAAGTTGAATGTATGAGACTCCCGTACCGTCAGTAGAAGACCTCTAACTCAGCTCGAATTTCTGTAGCTGCCAGAAAGCTGTCCGAGATGCCAGGAATTTTTCAAAGTAAGAGGAATTGCATGCATCGCTGCTGTCAAGCATGCCCGACTACTTCTGGTCATAATTTCGGACACCTTTTGTAGTAAAACCCTTAACAAAATTGTTTTCTTCCACATTACGTGTTGCTGTTTCACTACCTGTTTCTGTTGCTTTTTTCTCTGCTTCTTTTAACCACAACTCGTTAAAAAGGCATTTTCAACGTTACATTCCTATGTGATTCCGAGTCGCTTTGCATCCCTAACACTTCCTGTTAGTATGTTGGTCTGGTAGTTAAACACCTAGGAGTAATGCCATTGAAATTTAGGAGACGTGTCGAAAGCGCCCTCTATCAAAAAGTGGGGACACTAATGCTGTACGTCATTTTGAATAAAATAATTACCAAGGGAATGACTTACACGCAAACCGCAACAAAATCGGTTTGTTTGTCCAATATTTATGAGCGTTTAAAATTTCCCCCTATGTTCACAGTTAAATTTTTGCTAGTTAACCGATCCCAATGTCTCCGATTATGGGCTTAAAATTTAAGTTAAAGTCTAAACTTTAGAATAATTCCAACCACATACACAAAATTACGGAAAAAAGTAGTTGTTCGTTACTCTAAAGTCTAAAGCGCCCTCTATCGACAATTTTTGAACATAACTTTTAATTTTTTTTTTTTTTTTTTAAATCGTGATTTAAAGAATAATTTTAGTGAAAACCGCAAACGAATCGACACCTTTTTCCGTTTTTTATCATGGTTTGAAATTTTAGACCTTAAATTTTAATGGCCCCTAGCTCCTACAGAAGATATTTGCGCCCCATGGTTTCCTGTTTAATAATGTTTGTCTTCGTGTCTACTATCATCCCTCAAAGTTTGTCGGTCTGGTAGCGAAACACCCTGTATAGATATACAGGGTGAGTCATAAATATCGAAACAATAGGCTATCTCCTTAAATATTGCCCCTAGACCCATACTTCCAATTACAAAGTTTCATAAAAAAAGGTTAAGTTTTTGATAAGATAAGTTGCAACTCCATGGGGGGTCTATTTAAAAAAATACAAAAGTTAAATTTTTATACGGCCCCTAGAGGATAAAATTTCCAATTAGAAAATTTTTCATTTTCCATTTCTGAATTGAGAAAAAAAAAAAAAAAAAATCATCTCGATATCTTCAAAACTCAGAGACTTATGACAATTTTAATAAATCGAGAGTTTTCAAATGATCAGACACAAATTGAAATGCGTGGAATCAATGTTGCTGTAATGTGTCCAGGAAACCTTTTTATTTATTTGTTTATAGAGTAAGAATTTTGAATGTTTTGTGATGGTTAACCATATAATTTGTAAGCATTATAACATCATAAGACTTCTTAATAAATAATTGTTTTTTCAAAAAATTTAGAGTAAATTAAAATTGTTATAACTCAAAATATTATTTGTCGCATTGAATTTTTTTCTTTCGATTAAATGAAAATGGCTAATTTTCAATTTTGATTCAGCATTTTAAATAATATTTATTTTTTTTATTAAAAATATTTAAAATAGCAATGTAAAAAAAAATTCAATTTTTTGTATGCAAGTCATATTTTTCAAAGTAAATTTTCTGAGGAGAAATATTTTTTCGCCACGTTGGGCTTTTTTTTTTTTTTTTTTTTTTTTTTTTTTTTTTTTGAGATATTTAAAAAGTATTGAACTCGCTGGACTGTTACCGTAAGCGACGGTTATTTACTTATGTCAGTTTAAAAATGAGAAATACTGAAATAAAAACATTTAATGCAAAAAAGTGCATTTAGTTTTAACATATTCGCTGTCGAGCACGCACCAGCGTTAAGGGGCCACTCACGCGACAGCGCGTGATGTCCAATAGCCAGTCACGTGCTGGTGCAAGAAAGCCTTTCACTGATTCTTTGTTATAAACAGTAAATCGGCTTCTGGGAAAAACCCATTTCTACAGTGCGGCATTAACTATCATCACATCTTCACGTAAGCGGCAGCGAAAAAGTTAAACAAAGTTGGACTCCTAACGTTTAAATGCTTTTTAAAAATTTCTAGGTGATTAACTCCATCCTGCATAGTTTCGATTTCAGATTTTGTTTAAGTTTTGCCATTCTCACCTTCTTTAATTACTATTTAAATGTGTCAATTGATTTAAACCTCATTTTTTTATCACGTCGATTTCATGTTTTTTTTTAATTTTTTTTATTGTTTTGGCCCTGTCAACTTTATATTTTTCTTGTTAAAATCGCTAGTGCACGATGCATAAAAGGTGCCTCTAATTTACGGGCAACACTAGGCGTATAATTCTAGAGATACAGCTATTGTGGAAATCGCACAAAATCATGTACCGTAGAGCCACCTGTTTAGCGATTCACACCAAAAACTAATCAGCACCAATTTATATCAAGGGCTAAGTAAATATAATTTTTTATTAAATTCCGTGAATTAGTTCTTGAGATAGAGCGCTCACAAAATTTATGTCATATACAGAAATACAGGAGCAATGACTCACAGACAGACATTTTGTAAAATCATATCTTTCGGTATTTCTGAGCATTAAAACGTGTGAATCCGTCGAAAACCAGAATTCAAGATTTTCATAAATCCAATACTTTATTCTTGTAAACATAGAAGATAGTAAAAAAAGATTTAAAATCATCATAAATTTTGAACTAAATAGTAAAAAGCAGATTTTTGAAAATATTTCTGTGTAATGCATTAAAATATATTTCAAATTATTCCGTTAATAGAAGTATCATTATCGCTATTACTATTTTTACTAAACTCATTGCCTGCAGCAATAAGTTTTTAAGTAAATTTTAATGAGAGTTTAATTAATATCACTTAATTTAATAACACTTTTAATAAGTGTTTAATAAGACAGTCCGGCCAATGGGTTGTGCCAAGCTCGAGATATTGCAGACATCTAGCATATTTCAAGGAAGTTTAAAGCAAAAACCTATACGCTTTTATTTTATATCTAAAAGTTAAAGTATTGTCTTTGATCGATATTTAATAATGCATAAATTTATGGTTAATCCCTAAATTGTGTTTCAAATGAGCTGATATCGCTGCGCTCAGAGGTATGCTTAAGTGGTGTAAGTCACTAATTTTGGAAAATTTTGGATTTTAATATCTTTCGGGGATTTGTAGGTATCGAGATGAAATTTTTTTTGTTCAATTCAGGAATAGATAAGGAAAAATTTTCTAATTGGAAGTTTTATCCTCTGGGGGCCATATAAAAATTTAATTTTCGTAATTTTTAAAATAGACCCCCCATGGAGTTGTAACTTATCTTGTAAAAAAATTCACCTTTTTTTATGAAACTTTGCAATTGGAAGTATGGGTCAAGGGCAATATTTAAGAAGATGGCCTATTGTTTCGATATTTATGACTCACCCTGTATATATATCTGAATTTTGTCATGCTGTAACTCACGAACTTATGAACCAATTTGGATGAATTGTTTTATGTGCATAATAGGAATACTAATGTCTTGACCGAGTTTGTTGGCCAGCTTCATCCACCATCTTGTGTCAAAATGGCAGCTATTTGATTCTTTTGAAATTTTTATGTTTTTTAACTTTGTATACTTATAGAAAAAATTCCGTTTCACAAAATGCAAACTCTTATATACTATTTTAAACAGAATATTAGAAAGATCAAAAGACATTTTAAACAATCACACAATGTAAGTTAACAACATAGGTCATTTTAAAGAAAAAGTTAGAAAACATAAAAATTTACATAAGTGTCTACAAATTCAAATGGCCTCCATTTTCAAACAAGATGGTGGTTGAAGCTGACCAATGAACTCGGTCGAGACATTAGCACTTCAACTATGCACATAAAGAATTTCATCCAAATCGGTTCATAAATTCAAGAGTTACAGCACGAAAAAATTCAGATATCTATGTCTATATACATATGGATATATATATATATATATATATAAAAGTCAACATTTCAACGGAGGGTGGTTTTGGGAAAATATAATAAAATTTCCCGAAGTGCTTTCCTCCGGACGGCTGCAAACGATAGTTTTTTACTTTTTGGAATGAAAGCTACCTAAAAGTGTCCACAATTTTGGCCATCACTGTATGCTATACAGCAGGAAATGACAAATTTTTATAATATCATTAATTTTGATCTGATATTTTTATAGAATAATATCAGAATTTCATAATGCAATTAGAAATATGAATCTCTTTGCAATTTTTTATAAGATGAAAAAACCACTCTGAATGGCTTTCTTTATGTAAAAATTAAAATTAGAATGTAAAAAAAGTAAGATTAAATTATTTTTAATGTGTGAAATATGCTTGTAGAAGGATTGAAAAAACTTTGATATAGGCATGAGTTGCATTGCAAGTATTATAGAGAAACAAAATGTACAAAAATATATCATGGAGTCTCTTATAGAAAAATTCTGAGTAAATGTCAGCTAACAGAATAAGCCAGTAATTAGGAAAAAAAGGAAGAAAAATTTTACATGAAACATGGTTTTTTAGAACAGACCTTTTAAAATATTGAGACTTACAGGTAAAAACTGGGAAACTGAATCAGTAGCCAGTGACTGGCAGAGTCAGTTTTATTAGTAGCAACTTTTTAAAATTACTGGCCACCATAGTATTTCAAACTTTCTAAACTATAATCATTGTACATATACATATTTTTTTTATGAAAAAAAAAATCAATAACGTGGGTATTTGTATTTTATTTAATGAGTAAATGTGTTATTAATACACTACACACATAAGTGAAATCTAAGCTGGAGAGCGCATTTTGCAAGATTAAACAGTATCTTTTGGAGAAAAATAACTACTAAGCCTGTGACAGGAATTGAAATATTGAAGATACTGTAAATTCCTTAAAATCTACTTGCATATGGTTGGGAAAAATATAATAAATTACATGAAATGCATGTGGAATCCTGATGAATATTTTGCAGAATAAAACTATATTTCTTAAAAAAAAAAAATAATAATCCAGTTGAAGCCACTTGGTGAAATGCCAAAATATTGAAAATATAGCTAATTCGTTTAAATTTGCTTGCATCCAGTACAGAAAAGAATTGATCAGTTTGCTATTTATATTTAACCAAAGCAGAGATGCATATTTCCATGAAAAAGCTGCATTTTATTCAGTGATTGGGCAATGGCTTTTTTAATCACCACTTTTATAATTTTAATTGCCACATGGCAAGTGGTTATCCTTAATTTTTACTTATATTGCAACACATTAATTATAAAAAAGTATTATGCATGAATATCAAACACATGAAAAATTGCAAGAAATAATATAAAATCAAAAATAAAATTGAATGACATATTTTGGGATATTATTTGTTTACAATATAATTTAATTTGTCAAATCCTATTTTTTACTTTTAAATGTTCAAGTAGATAATTTCATTAGAATAGATAAAAGTTAAAAAGGAAAATAATATCATTATTTAAACACAAACACACACATATATATATATACTAATAAAAGAACAAAATGCTCTGTCTGCGTGTGCATGTGTGTGTCTGCGATGGCTAGGAAAATCTACAGCACGTACGAAGCTCAAAATTTTTTTGAGAGTAGCCCAATACCTCTCCTGATTCACCTGAGGCTCAGAATTTTAATTTTTTAATTAGTTTCATAGATATTAATTATGAAGCAGAACTCACTCTCATCAAAAAGTCATTTTTTAAATGTTCTGGGAAAGAAAACGTTTACACATGTGCAGAAACTCAATTACGCATCTAATTGGAGAAAGAACCTTTTCCCCCCGTTTATTTCTGTTTTTGGATCATTTTGTTTACATCCAAATCAACCAAACTGCTCGACGTAGTTAAACTTAAGAGACACATTTAGAAAGATCATATTTTTAGGTCTCAAATGCAATAATCAATTCAAAAAAATGTTGCAGTTAACCCTTTGAAAACAAACATTCAAAAATGGTCGTTTTTTCCAAAACTATTTTTCTCCCTTTTGTCAATGCCCCACCAGGGCGTAATTTTTAAGATATAAACAAACCAAAAAGAAGATCTTAAAGTTCAAACTTTCTTCTGACTGATGGTGTAATTGGTTTTAAAATATTTGGATTTTAACCTTTTCAAATACACTGGCAAAAGAAGGTCATTTAGCGACTCGCAGAGAGGGTATTTTTTCCATGCTAATTATCTTAACGTGCATATTTCAACTCAATCTTTCAAAATCTTCTCAATAGACCAAATTTATACTCCCTACAAAAAATTCGACACGTTCAGACAGATAGAAATATTTTTTACAAAATAAAATGTGCAAAAATTTTGATGAAATCAATAAAAAACAGATCGTTTTCATTGCAGTTTTGATTTAGCAAAACTCAATCCTATAGGTACCGGTAAACAAAAAACATTCTTTAAGGTTAAAAACATTTTTATAATCTATGATGCAATCGGTTTTTAAAGTATAAGATTTAACCTTTTCAAATACACCGGCAAAAGGAGGCACTTTGCGACTCACAAATAGAATATTTTTTCTACGCTAAAAGTATCTAAGCGTACATATTTCAGCCCAAACTTTTAAAAGCATCTAAATAGATCAAATTTACACCTTCTTAAAAAATTTTAAAACGTTTGAACGAGTAGAAATAATTTTTACAAAATAAAAAGTGCGAAAAATTTGAGGAAGTCAATAAAAACCAGATCGTTTCATTGCGGTTTCGCCTTTGCAGGGCGCAATTCTATATACGTCCTGACAAACCGAAAATATTTTCTTAAAGCTAAAACATTCTTATAATTTATGTTGCAATTTGTTAAAAAAAATATATGAGATTTAACCCGTTCAAATACACCGACAAACACGAATTACATCCCGGCTAAAAGTAACTAGATGCCCATATTTTAGCACAATCTTTTTAGAGCCTTTCAATAAACCAGATTTACATTACTTTCAAAAATTTTGGAACTTTTGTATGGATAGAATTCTTTTTTTACAAAATTAAATGTGTGAAAATTTTTACAAATTCAGTAAAAACCTGAATGTTTTGTCGCGGTTTCGTTCGCTCTCGGTTCGCATAGTTTCCAAAAAATCAAATTACATAGAAAACAAAAAACCAAACAGCTTGTGCTTTCAATTCAATATCTTTTCGCGATTTTTCTGTTTTAAAAATATAAATTTTGACAAAATGGACTTAAAGATATAAAATCATAGAAATTTGAGTTTAATTTAAGGGTCATTTAGAAAGCAAATAACACATTTGAAAACTGAATAATATCACGGGCCCGGGCAACGCCGGGCAGGACAGTTAGTATATATCAAACATGCTACAGGCTCAGCAAGAAAAAAGCTGAACTTTCATGGCCTCACAGACTTTTGGCGAAATCTGCGTTTTTCTGCAATTTTTTAACGAAATTAGCATTTTTCGCGATTAACTGACGAAAATTGCACTTTTTCTCCCACAGCCTTTTTAATGAAGTTTGCATTTCTCCAAAATCCGCGCTTTTTCATCAAAATTTGCGTATTTTCCGCGATCTTACGTCAAAATTTACATATTTTCTGCGATTTTTCGTCAACATATGCATATTTTCCGCGATCTTTCATAAAATATACGTTTTTTCCGCGATCTTTCATCAAAATTTGCGTATTTTCCGCGATCTTTCGTCAAAATTTGCGTATTTTCCGCGATCTTTCATCAGTATTAGCGTATTTTCCGCGATTTTCCGTCAGTATTAGCGTATTTTCCGCGATCTTTCGCCAAAATTTGTGTTTTCTGCGATCTTTTGTCAACATGTGTATTTTCTGCGATCTTTCGTTAAAATTTCCGAATTTTCCTCGATCTTTCATCAAAATTTGCGTATTTTCTGAGATCTTACGTCAAAATTTGCATATTTTCCGTGACCTTTCGTCAACATATGCATATTTTCCGCGATCTTTCGTAAAATATGCTTATTTTCCGCGATCTTTCGTCAAAATTTGCGTGTTTTCGCGATCTTTTTCAACATATGTGTATTTTCTGTGACCTTTCGTTAAAATTTCCGTATATTCCTCGATCTTTTGTCAAAATTTGCATATTTTCTTCGATCTTTCTACAAAATTTGCGTATTTTCCGCGATCTTTCGTCAAAATTTGCGTATTTTCCGCGATCTTTCGTCAGTATTAGCGTATTTTCCGTATTTTCGTCAGTATTAGCGTATTCGCCAAAATTTGTGTTTTCTGCGATCTTTTGTCAACATGTGTATTTTCTGCGATCTTTCGTTAAAATTTCCGAATTTTCCTCGATTTTTCGTCAAAATTTGCGTATTTTCTGAGATCTTACGTCAAAATTTGCATATTTTCCGTGACCTTTCGTCAACATATGCATATTTTCCGCGATCTTTCATAAAATATGCTTATTTTCCGCGATCTTTCGTCAAAATTTGCGTGTTTTCGCGATCTTTTTCATCATATGTGTATTTTCTGTGACCTTTCGTTAAAATTTCCGTATATTCCTCGATCTTTTGTCAAAATTTGCGTATTTTCTTCGATCTTTCTACAAAATTGGAGCATTTTCCGCGATCTTTCGATAAAATACAATTATTTTACAAAATTAGAATATTTTTCCGCAACCTGTTCACAAAAATAGTGTTTTCCCAATTTTTTGATGAAAATCGCGTCTTGTTCGTGATCATTTAACAAAAATCGTGTTTTTTCTCGCGATCCTCTGAAGAAAATAGTATTTCTTCCGCGATTGTTTGATGATTTTATAGTTTTTTTTTCGATCCTTTGGAGAAATTTGCATTGTTTCTGCAATCCTTTGAAGAAATTTTCTTAATTTAGCGCCGCTTGACTCACGTTTTTGTTGTATTTCATCGTTACCCCCCCCCCCCCCCACACACACACACTTATAAATGTCAACAAATTTTAATGCATATTTGCATTGATCCCAGGGATAATAAAATTCGTCACCGAAAAAGCGGAATTCCGCGTTTCCGCGGAAAAGTAGCATGTCTGATATATACAGGGTGTCCGAAAAGTCTGGAAACGGCCGAATAACTCGAGAAATACATATGAGATTGAAAAACGTAAATATACGTGTTAAATATTTTTAAATAAGCTACTCTGTGATACCAAATTTGACCTTCGAAACCGATCCGCTGGGGGTCAGAGGGGGTCCAACTTTGAAATCTTAAATTATAACCCCCATTTTTTATTGCAGATTCGGATTCTACGGACAAAAATACGTAACTTTTGTATTTGATGTTTATTTCAAATCTTCGTTTATCACGGTGTAATCGAGCATATTAAATCGATACATATTCCCGCTTTTCCAACAGGATTTTCCCTAATCGAAACTGATTGGGCAGAATTTTTGACGTCAAATTCCTCGTCTTTTGTAGGAATAGCGTTTCCTGAAAATCCCCCGTGGCGATTATTTCAATAGTGCTACACTGTTAAAAATTTGACCCATTTGCTGCAGTGTCATTCCACAGCTATTATAGAATATCTCTTTTGTGACCAATGAGAATGCTCCATAACACAGTAAAGTAATCGTTTTCTATAAAAGCGGTGGAGTGACGATGCAGCAAAAGGGTCAATTTTTTTACAGTGTACTTTACTGTGTTATGGAACATTCTCATTGGTCATGAAAGAGATATTCTATAAAAGCTGTGGAGTGACGCTACAGCAAATGGATCAAATTTTTAACTGTGTAGCACTACCACTACCGAAATAATCGGCACGGGTGATTTTCAGGAAACGCTATTATTGCAAAAGAGGAGGAATTTGATGTCATAAATTCTCCCCAATTAGTTTCGATTAGGGAAAATCCCGTTGGAAAAGCCGAAATATGTATCGATTTAATATGCTCAATTACACCGTGATAAACTAGGATTCGAAATAAACATCAAATACAAAAGTTACGTATTTTTGTCCGTAGAATTCGAATCTGCAATAAAAAATGGGGGTTATAATTTAAGATTTCAAAGTTGGACCCTCTCTGACCCCCAGGGGGTCGGTTACGAAGGTCAAATTTGGTATTACTGAGTAGCTTATTTAAAAATATTTAACACGAATATTTACGTTTTTCAATCTCATATGTATTTCTCGAGTTATTCAACCGTTTCCAGACTTTTCGGACACCTTGTATATATATTCTTCATGTAAACAATAATAAAATATTACACATACCATGCTTATTGAGTTTTTTTGGCTTTTCTTTAGCAGAATTGACATCTTCAATAATTAAAGTCTTTAAACCAGTACCCTCTGCTAATTTAATACAAAATGAATAGATTTGCTTCACTAATTCTCTAGTAGGAGCAATAATAACAGCTCGAATTCCTAACTTTGATGGTTCCTAAAAAAAGATTTTTTTAAAAAATATTTTAAAATGCAAAAAGAAAAAAGACAAAGGTGATAAAAATTATGAAGAAGAAAAAGAAAAATCATTAATTAATTTTTTTTTTTTTTTTTTGAAATAAGTTAATGAAACATTTTATTTCAGTTTTTTGGTTTAGATTAATTTATGTTTATATTTTGTATTAAAGGATTTATAAATACCTAATGGATAAATTTCCTTTATTACCCATTAACCATTTTTATTTAAAATCAGTAAAAAACAAAAACATAATGGTAGATATAAGTAGGGATGGGACAAATAGTGATTTGGCCGAATAGCCGAATACCGAATATTCGGCAGCCAAATATCAACTTTTTTTTTCAATAAAGAAAATAAATTTTGATTATATAAAATTTAAAAAATAGGAGCTCAATAATAATTATTACTCTTAAATGTGCTTTTAAATGTATTTTTAAATTTGAGACATTTATTTTAACACAAAAAAATTATGAAATTGCATTATACTATCTTAATGTACATCAAATTGATTTTCAGTAAGTCAGGATGGTAAGATAATTTCATTAAAATATGAAGAATGTACTTCACTTTTACTATCAAATGATACTTTTACCCTTTCTTGCATCCAAAATTAATAATATTCTTAATCTCTCTCTCTCTCAGAACTCACGAGGAGATATTTTCTGAAATAACCTTTAATGAAGTAAATTTGATCATTTAGAGTTTTTGTCCCTAATGATAAGCGAATTTGTAAGAATGAGCCTGCTCTGAAATCAGTTGCCAAGCTTTAAATTACAAATTACGTTAAAGCAAAAGGCTTATGCTTAAAGTAGAATGCATATTGTAACAAAATCTTTGACATTTGAATTGGTGCATACAATATTCAACTTATTCAACAAGCATTAAAAATTAAAAGAATAAACAGAAATTGGTAACAACATGAATGAAGGAATATGTAAATTAAAAATATATACATAATAATGTTATATATTTAAGTCAGTAATTATTCAAATAATTATTTAAAATTGAAAACTACAGAATAAAAAAAATTATTTTGTTCAGTATTTAGAATTTATGTTTAAATACTTATAAAACGATCTTCATAAAGCTAGTTGTGCCATCTAATGCGTATCTACTTTGCCACCAGTTCTGTTTTCAGATGTACCGTTGTAGTATTTGGAATAGTAATATTCAGGGGTGGGTAATTTTTGAAAATTTTCACCAGCCAGAGATTTATTTTACCAGCCAGCAAAATACAATATACAGTTGAAAATAGTTAAGACAAAATTTAAACAACTGAAGAAACAGTTAATTATTATTACTACAATGCATTTTCATATTTTTGTTTGATAAAAATAAGAAATATATACAAGAGAAAAAATACTAGTATTATAGCGTAGAATATTTATATTACAAAAGTTTCAAAATATAGGGAACTAATAAAAATAAATAAATAAATACAGATTCTGGCACCTTTACAGTTTGAAGTTTGAAAAAATAACTTAAAACTTCACTCGCCCTGAAGGAAAATTTACTCGCCAGTGGCGAGTACAATGATGTAATTCCCCAGCCCTGGTAATATTTGATATCTAATTTTGAAAATGAATCATTGTTAATACACCTAGTGAATGAATTTTTTCATTTCTTACTTTACGGAAATAAGTTACAAATTTCATAAGAGCCTTTTTTATATGTGCATGGAATTTGCAGACATTAATAAATATTCAATTGTTTTAGAATAAGGCAGTGTTTTTTATTATTACAAGTGTTTTTATATCTTGAATTGTAATATATCATTCTCTAATGAAGACATTTCCTATACAATTAAATCTCCAACTTGGCCAGCATTTTCTAAAATATCACTCACTTTTATAGGAAATATAGAAAGCTGTGCATTTTTTAGCAATCAAATAACTGTATATTTTGTAAGTAAGAATGACTTCATGAATGATGTAGCCAATTTGGATTAGAGAAAAAAAAATTGTAAGAAATGAAACTGTTTAAATCCTAAATTTATTTGGCAAGATATCTTTCACTATTTGGCGAGATTTTACCAATATTAGGCTACAGGTATTCGGCTGAAGTATTCGGTCAACAAGCCTTCAATATTCGGCAAAAGGGCCAAATACCGAATAGTGGCCGAATATTCGTCCCATCCCTAGATATAAGCATTTGATATTGAAAGGGGAGGGAGGGGGGGGGGGTAAAAAGAATCTTATCAATTGCACAACATGCTCAAAATAAAAAATATATACACTATTGGTTTGTAATTTTACATTTTACATAAATTATAGGAACGAGACTTATGTGTAAAAGAAGACTTACTCAAAACATCCTCAAAAATGAGACAATAATCATGATTGATGAAACAATGATCATGATCCAATAATATTTTGGGACAAAAATATAAGTGATGAAAGATTGTAGCTAACACAAAATTTAGTAGTAATATCTCTTGAAAGTTAATTTTCAAAAAAATCAGCATCCATTTTTTGGAAAGAGACAAAAAATAAAAATAAAATGCTCTTTTTCTCTTTGGTATTTTTTCAATTAAACTTCGTTGTAGTGTCCCTTTCTTCCAAAGTGCTAAACTGCACACAAACAGGTAAAATATTTCTCTTGTTATTATAGATTAGTATACAGCGAAAAATGTTTAACACAAAACTAAGAAAAATTTTTAAGTTTATAAAAAAAGATCAGAACTCCCCAATATTTTTGACATCACCAAATTTTATTTTGATTTCCCTTTAAACTATTAACAGCATAAAAATATAACATCCGTTAGGATAAAAAGCAAGCAAAATAATTATTACTTTTTTGAGTGAAAAATTCAGATATCTTTTTTTCATAAGTCTTTTACAGGAACTACATCATTGATTTAGCTGTCAGAATTTACAAAAGTGAAATAATTTGGATTATGAATGACCTCCAAAACTGGGTAAAAATATCTTTGGCGATGTTGTAAATACATCATCATAGACTGCAATATATTCATGTAATTAAATTGTAATTGTGTCAAGTAATTGTTGGTTTCCCAAACATTTTATTAAATGGTGCCCATTCTCAATATCAGCTGATACTTGAAGTGCCAAAGAATTTGCTACTTTGGAGAATCAAGGATGACAACTTGTAGAAAACGTGCCACTGATGATCAAAAATTAATTTTTTCGTGTTGAAAGGGAAAAAAAAAATTAATTGTATAGTGTCCAGGTTGCTATATTATTTTGTGTTAACTGATTTTTCATTTTAAGTGTTTTATGTTAAACATATTTTAGTGTCCAGGAAATTGTAGATAACTACAATAACAATTATAATGCCTTCATATATAATTCACTTCATCAAAGATACCAATTATAGGCATTAGTTTTAGATCCTTTTAAAAAAGTCTCGAAAATAATTTTATATATCATATAATACAATTGTCAATACCACAATAAAAGTTTATATAATCTAAAATTTTAAAAAACTGATAACGTTTTCATCCTATCTAGGACATCTTCAGTCAGCGTACGTGGAAATCATTTTCCTTTGAGCTTTATATACTGTTCAAATCCCCCGATTTTCCCCCCCTCTCTCTGTTTTTCCCTTCCCCTTCGCCAAGCATCTTAACCCATCTGGGGTCAATGGCTGCATGTACCATATCGTTACATGGTTTTTCTCTTGAGGTGAGAATTTCGAGTGTTTCCCTGATTAATGTATTGTGTAGGTTGTCGTAATTAGCTATTTTTTGTATATGTATAGATTCAATTTTTACAGGTATCTTATGGTGACTTCTTGACAATGCTGTATTTAACTTATCGTATTTTAAATCTCTTAAGTGCTCTCTCTCTCTCTCTCTCTCTCAGCTATTTTTCTTTTAGTCATTCCTATGTATTCTACTTTTTCGTTATTTTCATTTATGCAATTTATTTTATAAACTCCTGCCGTTTGGGTTTCTTCATGTTTTTCAATTTCATTTCTTATTTTCTTGAATAGGGATGGATGGGGGGTTAATGGAATATGTTTATTTAATTTACTAAATTCTCTTTTTATTTTTAACGCTATTCCATTCATATATGGAATGGGGGGAATGTATCTGATATTTTTTTGCGCGGGTTGAATTCGATCAATTCTTTCAGTAGCTTTTTGGATAAGTTTTTTAATCGTTTTCTTGGGATGTCCAGCATTTAAACCAATTTTTTCAATTATTTTAAATTCTTCTTCTAAGGATTTTTTTATTGAACATACATATAGCGCACGGTTTATATATGAGTGGAGGGTATAATCGGTATATCAACAATTGATGATAAACCGATGAAATATAACTTTGCACCTAACATTCCAATGATTTTTGGTAAACTAAAAGATCATAAAACTCCACACAGCCTGAGGCCTATAGTAAATAAAATCGTAAGCCCAACATATGATTTGGAAAAATATATGAAGAATCAATATATGAAAATGATCCCCCCCTCAGATATTTCTATAAATTCAACAAGGAATTTTATACAAAAACTAAAAGAATATAAACCAAATCATGACGACTTTATGATAAGTTTAGATGTTAAAAATCTATATCCATCAATTAATTTAAAAGAAATGACAAACGTAATTAATGAGTCTATTAAGATCCATTATACTAAACCTAAAATTAACACGAATTTACAAAGTGCAACAAATCTTATCCTTAATGAAAGCTATTTCCAATTCAATAACAAAATATATAAACAAAACAAGGGTGTCTCTATGGGATCACCAATTTCTAATGTAGTAGCTGAATGGAAGCTTAGAAACCTTGAAAAAATTATTATAAATGATCATAAAACCGAAATCCGGTTATGGCTCAGATACGTTGATGATATCTTCATTATAACAACCAAACACACTAACCTAAATAACCTCCTAAAAAAAGTCAATTCGTATGACAAAAATATTCAATTTACAATAGAAGAAGAAGTGAATCATACAATATCATATTTAGATGTAAAAATAACGCATAAGTATAATAAAATAGAAACTACGGTTTATAGAAAACCAACAGCAAATTTGAATATAATTTCTTATAAAGATAACACTCCCTTACCATATAGATTAGCAGCCCTCCACTCATATATAAACCGTGCGCTATATGTATGTTCAACAAAAAAATCCTTAGAAGAAGAATTTAAAATAATTGAAAAAATTGGTTTAAATGCTGGACATCCCAAGAAAACGATTAACAAACTTATCCAAAAAGCTACTGAAAGAATTGATCGAATTCAACCCGTGCAAAAAAATATCAGATACACTCCCCCCATTCCATATATGAATGGAATAGTGTTAAAAATAAAAAGAGAATTTAGTAAATTAAATAAACATATTCCAATAACCCCCCATCCATCCCTATTTAAGAAAATAAGAAATGAAATTGAAAAACATGAAGAAACCCAAACGGCAGGAGTTTATAAAATAAATTGCATAAATGAAAATAACGAAAAAGTAGAATACATAAGAATGACTAAAAGAAAAATAGCTGAGAGAGAGAGAGAGAGAGAGCACTTAAGAGATTTAAAATACGATAAGTCAAATACAGCATTGTCAAGAAGTCACCATAAGATACCTGTAAAAATTGAATCTATACATATACAAAAAATAGCTAATTACGACAACCTACACAATACATTAATCAGGGAAACACTCGAAATTCTCACCTCAAGAGAAAAACCATGTAACGATATGGTACATGCAGCCATTGATCCCAGATGGGTTAAGATGCTTGGCGAAGGGGAAGGGAAAAACAGAGAGAGAGGGGGAAAATCGGGGGATTTAAACAGTATATAAAGTTCAAAGGAAAATGATTTCCACGTACGCTGACTGAAGATGTCCTAGAAAGGATGAAAACGTTATCAGTTTTTTAAAATTTTAGATTATATAAACTTTTATAGTGGTATTGACAATTGTATTATATGATATATAAAATTATTTTCGAGACTTTTTTAAAAGGATCTAAAACTAATGCCTATAATTGGTATCTTTGATGAAGTGAATCATATTTTAGTGTATTTAAAATAGGGTTTGTGAGTTTTTTGAGTTTTTTTTTTTTAAATAAAAATCAAAATAATAAGATTTTTTTTTTTTTTATTTAAATCTGATTTTTTTTTTATTTAAATCAAATTTTCAAAATTTAAATCAGATTTTTTTTTTTTTTTTTTTTTTTTTTTTTTTTTTTTAATGTCATACATTATTATTATTTTATATGATTTTTGTTTAATTTAAAAAATATATAAATTTTACATACATATACTTGCATTTTATAAGTATTATTTATTAATAATATTACACAATTTACATAAATGATTCATATTATTTCAAGGTAAAATTTTAGGGTATGAAAAAATCTTAATTACACAAAATGCATGAAAAACTATAAATCAAATGTCAAAAATTAATTCAACCTTCAGTATTTTAATAAAAATGAAAACATCTACAGCACATAAAAATTTTAAAGAAAATTGAAAGCAAACTAAGCTTTTAACTTTTTTTTTTTTTTTTTTTTTTTTTTTAATCTACCGGCTGCGAAAAATGAGTTTAGCTGCTGCCATTAAAATACTTATGGCCAGAGGACACAAATTGAGATGTCATCACTAATTGACTGATTTCTCAGGAGTGTTGGAATTTACACAGGAAAATTTTGGATAGCAATTTTATTTTATTTGTGGAATATCTATCGTCTTCTAAAACAATTACTATTTAAACTTACTAATGAGAACTTGGAATCCTTAAATAAAAATTCAGCCAAAGAAGGAATACTACAGTGCTGCTGCATCTGGCTAATTTTTTTATTAGGGGATTCCAAATTCTCATCAGTAAGTTTATTAATTAATCTAAGTAAAGATTAGTTATCTAAGTATTAATTAAGTAAAGTAAATAATTAATCATAAGTTAATCAGTAAGTTCATTATTTTATAACATGGTAGATATTCCAAAAATAAAAGAAAATTGCTATTCAAAATTTTCCAGTGTGAATTCCAACACTAGTGAGAAGTTGGTCAATTAGTGAATACGTCACAGTTTGTGTCCTCTGGCATTGGTTTAGCAGTTTTATCAGTCAGTTTATTTCTAATTTCTGAAAGTGCCAAATCAAAGGTAGAAAACATTTGTTCAACTGAAGCAGATAAATCTATTGCAGTAAAAAGCTAATTGATCATTAATTCTCTAAGTTTTTTAGTATCAGCCTTTACGATAACTAACAGAAATACCTTCCACCATTCTAAAAGGCTGGCTGAGATTAATTATATTAAATTAAAAATAAATAAATAAAAATAAATAAATCAATAAATCAATGACTGGTTCAGATTTTTCTCAAATCTTAATATAACAGGCCTCACCATAATACAGCACATAAAGTCATACAACTTTATTTTACCTCAACTTGCAAAAGTTTTTCTAAGTACTAATGAGTAAATATTTAATATATTTCTGCTTAGATATCTTTACTGTTGCAAGATTATTTTATAATTTTATTCAAATGAAATTTGAAAGCATCTTTTTCAAAGCTTTTCATTTATTTTACTTTTTGACAAAGTTTTATCTTTCTGAAAGTTGTTTGATTAAATATATTATATAAAACTAAATTGTATTAAAATACATCATTTTGTTTGTTTACATCTTAAATTTATTGAAAAATAACTTAAAAGTAAAACTGATGATTTTTTTTAAAAAATCAACTGATTTAAATTGTGATTTAAATCATGATTAAAATCAAGCTGATTTAAATCAACAAACCCTGATTTAAAAAGCGATGTAAACCTCATATTACAGATGTAAAAATTGTGAGCTCAAACAACAAAAGCATGGAATACTCAATTAAATTCCTTGTAAGACAACAGTATATATTTTTGTTGTTGTTATACATCTTATGTTATCATAGTTGTGATTATGCACGTTAAATAAATTTAGCCATTGTGAAAATCAGCTTGCAAGATTTTGAAATCCAAAAAATTAAAGCAATATGGGTTAACACAGTAAAATGTAGTTACAACAAATTTCTAGGTACCATCTATTAAATTCATCATTCTGAAAAATTTTGTTGATTTAAAAATACAATATGGCTAATTTAAAAATAAAATTTAGATACATATTGAATAAAACTATATATTATAACTCAAGTTACATTATATTTTTACAAACATGTCAATCATGAACAAATATACAGAATATTATTGTGAACCTATTTATTATAAAATAATTAATAAATGCATTAAATTTCAAGATTGTAACTATAAAGAAATTAAAATTTATTTTTCATACCCAAATGCTGAAAAATTCATACCAATATATATCATTAATATGTACAATATAGTTTTTCATTTACTACTTGTATATACTTCATATACATCAATGATCCAAGTTAAATTTTGCTTATCTATATCTTAAAAATTTATTAATGAGCATTTTATTCATTTAAGGATTTCTAACAAGGAAGGTTTTCTTACTAGACATATTCAGAATATGTTGAAAAAATTGTACATTACATCCATAGATACATCATTTACATACATCATGTAAATTTCATATATATCTGGCTGTACAAGTGTAATTGATGTTTTTAAAAAAGTTATTTTAGTAGTACAAGAAACGGTAGCAGAAAAAAAATGATTTTTTTAAATAAGAATCTTTTGAAAAATAATTAACACACAAGATAAACTCACTTTCAAACAATGAATCAATGGTATAAGGAAGGCAGCAGTTTTCCCAGAGCCAGTAGGAGCACAAGCAAGTATTTGTCGATTCTGAAACAGGTTAAATATATTCAACAAACATGAAAATGTGTAAAGAAATATGTTAAGACATTAAATAAATAGGTTATTAGAAAAATTACATATAGCATGAGTGGAATGGCCTGCATCTGAATAGGAGTAGGAGTTGTGTATCCTAATTTGGAAATATTTTCAACCAATGTTTCACTGAAATTGTAGTCCTTTTTCAAGTCTTCAAATTTCTCAATGGGATCAGGAATATCAGCACCAAGTACATATATCTTATTAATGCGTCGGAAGTATGTCACCTTAAACATAATAAGAAAGTGCATTTTACTTATGATCTAGCAATATTTAAAAACATATACATAGATATTAAAATAATTTATTAAAAAAAGGCATCAAAAATCATTAAAAAATGTAATTTAGTTTAAAATAAAAACAGTAATAAATTTAAAATTACTATATTTGTTAACATTCAAAAAATTTAAGAAGAAAAATGCTGTTTTAATTACTGAAGCATTTCTTATATTTGTATATGATATATTTTGTCATAAAATGCCATTTGCATGATTAGAATAGACTTAACTTTTGAAAATTTAGGCGAGCAACATCATGTTTTTATTACATACTGGAATACAGATAAAGGATCAGAATTCAAAACATCATCACTTTTAAATTGGAAAATTTGAATTTTAAAGTAATATAAATGATTGAATAAAGAAGCAAATAATATTGAAGATAAAACTCTTTTTTTTCATATGTTTAATTATGTGCATAAGATTAGTTATTATTAATTACATTTTCCATTATCTTTTGTTTTATAGGCTATTCTTTAGCCCATCAGAACATGCGCTAGGCTAAAATTTACACCAATCTCATTGTATAGCCAATCTACAAATGTAGCCGCATGTGCTAATGGATTAAAGGTCCAAATATGAAATTGGTTCATGCTTTAGATTAAAATGTTTTTTAATTATTAGTTAATAATTTATAACACAATACAGCAGAGTCAGAACTTATTTTTTTATTATCGGTCAAAGTAACTCCTCAAAGCCTAAGTAAACATAGGTTAAAAAACATTTTCTTCCTCCCTGCGTTTTGATTTTTGGATTTCACATTTCATACCATAATTTCAGGTAGATGCACCATAGCTTATATGTGCTTAAAAGTTAAATTATATATTTTACAGCTTATCTGCTGGTGCATTTACAATATAAAACATTTATAATTTTTTCTAAAAGAAAAAAATATATATATATTTAACATTTTAACAGAATATCGAATTGAAAATATTGAAGACGTTTAAATAATGATCGATATTAAGAAAAGAAAAAGGCAGACTCAAAATATTTTGTTTTGACCATTTCATTGGCAAAAGAAATAAGGAACAAATCTTTTTGTTACCCTTCATTTATTTTGGGGCTGCAATTAAAGTGATTAGACTTGAATAAAAAAAGAAAGAAAGAAAAAAGTTTTCTTGCAGCAACTTGTAAGTTTCATTATTTGGTCACTTGTTGTGCAACAGATGGCATCATAAATTAAACAGCTTTCAAAGAATAATTTTACACAGTCGTGAATATTCTTTGTTAATGCCTGTATTTATTTATATATATATATATATATATATATATATATATATATATTACAGTGCAATACACAATTTTTAAAGTTTTATTTTATTGCTTATTAGAGATTTTAAATAGTAAAATAATAATAATAATATTGTTACATTCAAGCTCATGGTAATTTAAAGATCAGGAAAAATAAGAAACTATGCTACCCAAGAGAGCATTGTATTGTTTCATAATTAGAAAAAAGTTGATATGCAACTAATTCTGAGACAGAAGTGTGCTCGAAGAAGAGTAGTTTTGGCATGTTCACTTTAAACAATAATCTCATTATATAGATTAAAAAACAACTAGAGAAAGGAATAGACATATCGTTTACAATAATTTGCCTGCAAGCAAAAATCTTTGTAGGGCAAACGAGCATTACAAATTTCAGAGGTAGCCTTAACAGGTGCTATCAATTTATAAAAAGAAAACAATTCTCTGTTTGAATTAAAATGACACTTTGTCAAAAGTTGACTGGAGACTGGGAAGAGAAAAGTTCCTCTTTTTATAGTTTTGTGACAAAGGTTGTTATTAAATAAAACTTAAATGGAAATAAAATCAAAAACATGAATAACATTCCCTTTTCTTTTAATTATCTAACTAACAAGGCAGTATACAGGAGAAAAAACAATTTTAATAATTACAATTAAATGGGTAATAACAGAAACCATTCGTCATTTTCAAAGTAAAAACTATATCAAAAGGCAGTTCTACAAAGAATGTGGTCATCATGAGCAAAAGTAATATGTTGGGGGCTTAGAAACCTTCAGAAAATGCCAACAACAGTGGCAGTATTGGTCGAAATGCTGATTAGAGTTTTACTGTTACTAGACTTGACAGTAAATACACTCATTGCCATAAAAATTTGCGCACCAAGAAAAAGTCGTCCAAATGAAACGAAATTTTGCATGCGTAAACACTACTATGAGATAAGTAAGTGATTAGAAAACCAAAGAAAAATGATCATTTATTCCAGAAAAAAGTGCAATTGAACGGAAATTTTAGTAATCTGTTGGACCCTCTCTAGCGCGAATGTGAGCATTACGATTCTACGAGCGAGCATTGATGCATACAAGTACCGTAAGAAGTCCTGAGACAGCTCGTTCCACAGTTGCTGCAAATGCGACTTGAGTTCAACTAAACTCGTAGGGTGTCCAACTTGCCGTTCCAAATGATCCCAGATATGCTCGATTGGTGACAAATCTGGTGATCGAGCAGGCCAGGGAAGGGTGGTAATGTGGCGGAAGCAGGCTTGTGACATCCTTGCTGTGCGTGCCCAAGCATTGCCTTGCTGAAAAATGGCTCCTGGGAGCCCTGCCATTAGTGGCAACACATGTGGCTGAAGGATGTCCTGGACGTACCGCTGACCTGTCATTGTGCCACGGATCAATATTAGGGGTGACTGTGTATCGTAAGCAATAGCAACCCATACCATCACTCCAACTGTAGGAGCGGTGTGTCGCTGTAAAGTGAAGGCAGGATTGAGGCGTTCACCAAGGAGCCTCCACACACGAACACAATTGCCATCGCTGCTCAAATTGAATCTAGACTCATCACTGAAGATGTCCTGGTTCCATTCCGTTGCAGTCCAATACCGTCGTGCGCGACACCACTCCAAACAGAGGCGTCGGTGAGTGGGTGTCATTGGCAGCACACGTAATCCGCGATACCAGATGTCTTTCAGCCAGGCGCCTTGCGATGGTTCGGGAAGACACAGAGGTCTGTAGTGAAGGTGCTACCTGTTTCTGATTAGCAGCCAATGAGGCAATTGGCTCTACGCATGCATTTCGTATAATGTGACGGTCTTCTCAACGACTGGTCTGCCGAGGGCGTCCAGAGCCTGGTAGCCGTGTTATTGACATATCTTCAGTCCACTGACTGGTCCCTAGACCCCCTCACAGTAAAACCAAAAGGGCCTACTTGATGAGATACTCGCCGAGCTGACCACCCAGCTTCCATCATCCTGATGATTCTTCACCTCCCCAGCTCTGACAGCTGCTGATATTGTCTTCGATGGTTGTGTAACGGCATGTCTACCTCAGCGTTTCCTTTGCAAAAGAAAAGGTACACTCAGACAAGTTCAGCTTACCAGCTATACTCCAAGAAGGACGAAGTTCAACGCCCTCTAGTGGCATTACGCAATGCTCTATCACCTTGCATTTCTAATCATTTTCATATCTGCTTGATATGTACCTTCATGTCAAGTTTCGTTACGATCCCACAATTATTTCTTGATGCGCAAATTTTTATGGCAATGAGTGTAGAAACTTCCAAAAGAATGTTTTAGAGAAGTGGAAGTAATTTTGTCTAAAAATGATGCTTCAGATTCTTCAGAAAACAAAGGTGACTTTCCGATGAACCAAGGTTAACACTCAGAGTAATTTAAATTTAGTATATATTGTTTTATACTAAGAGTTATATCAAATATATTTTTTTGTGTACAGATTCAAATTTGGAATGAACTCAATGTGAGTGAATAAATTCACAAATTAAAAGTAAGTGATTTATTTATTTTCATTATTTGTACTTAATTTAAAATGCTAATTAAAATAAAATTAAAAGAAAAGCACAAAATACATAATATGGCATCTACAATAATGCTATACCACTTTCAATGAGGGTGGCTTATGCGGTAACACAGTATATCCAATGATATTTTTTTTTTTTTTAAATTGGCTTCAGATGAAGTGGTGTATATGCCAGAATGGTTTATTTATTCGAAATTATGGTACACAAATATGTAAAAAAGAGCAATGTTAAATTTGTTTTTTGTCTATGAAATTAAAAACTTATTTTTTTAAAGTTTGAGAAAAATAATATGAACAAGACATAGTTGACATAGTTTTGGCTTACTAAGTTAGAAATTAATAAAAAAAATAAAGTAATATATCACTTCACCGCTTTCTTTGTATCTGTCAATATAAAGTTTAATGTAAGTTTGTAAGGTTATTGTAAGTTCATAAATTCTCTTTAATTTTTCTGATTAAAAAAGATATATTTTTCCATGAAATATCGCTGTTTAAACTGTATAAATCTGCATATGAAAGAACAACATAAGTGTTTTAAGTTTAGCAATGAAATGTCAAATACATTTGATGCTTGAATTTTTTTCATGACAGAAAGAGATTAAGTAACTTTTATTATTGCAATTTATTTTGCATGGGTCCTTGCGAGGGATCATAACTTATAGAAAAATCAAATGATATATGATCAGTGTTTATCCCCAAAAATAAGCATTTTATACATTAAGAAGTGAAGAATGAACTCTCAAGGAGGGAAATTAAGCTTCAATTTTTATTATTTTGACACATAAAAACAAAAACATTTAATAAAATACTTTCACAAAAACACAATTAAGGAATTGCTTATTAAGTATCAACAGTTGTTAATGATAGTCTTTTGCAAATTTCTACTTGATTAATAGTTCCACTAAACCAATTTTTCTATATTAATTGAAGAAATCTGCTCTTTTTAAATATTGTAACATGTATCTCAAATTGTATCTAATAATTGCCTTTGAAAAATGTTCCCGTATTTCAATGTTTAAAAATGTAGTATACATTAGTTAAAATAAAAGCATAGGAATTGACATACACATTGCAATTTATTTATATTAAGTAATGAGAATTAAAAAGGGATTAAATCATGAGAAATTTTTACTTCATTTATCATATCTAAATATTGAATTTTCTGTATTGTTATTAAATACTGTACATAAACACTTTTTTATTGATATAATATTCAATGTTAAACTAATGTCTTTTTATTAATTAACACCAGAAATCTAAACAGTCTGGTCTTTTTTTTTTCTTTTTCTGAAACAAGCAAGGATTGATTTCATTCTTCCTTGTCTTCATGGGCCAAAATTAGTTTTGAGCAGCCCATTTGAAAATCATTGTCTCAGCATGACTAAAAAGATAAGTTTTTTAAAAAAAATTAGAATTCCTCTGTAGATGCAAAAACCATGTTGGACGCAGGCCTGGAAATTTCAGCCTATGCAGACCTCTAATTAGCACCCTGCTCATTTTTTATTTCTTTTTTTTAAACACTATATTTGAAAATAAACGCATTACAAATAGTGCATGGTTTAGGTTTCAAATTATGGGGAATGGTATCATTAGACTGACTTTTTCTATTATATCATGTGGAAAAAGTTTTTCCCTTTAAAATAAAGTTTTTTTTTTTTTTTTTTTTTAATATTAAAAAAAGCTTGTCTAAGAGGTGGCCAAGTGGGTATGCGCATTAGATTTTCTCACAGTATTTTCTTTTAATATTTTTACTAATGTTGCATACTTGCCAAAATGCTAAATTTGAAATCATTTATTTATTTTGTTTTACAATGATTTTTTATGACAAGCTTAAAAACACGTAACATTAAAAATATATACAGTAACAAAAGTAACATGGTTTCTTATGCACAAGCTATCTAAATTTTTTGTTATGTATAACAAGGTATTCTTTTATGTATCATTCTTATTTCAGTGAGAAATGTTAATATGCAAATTGCACACAGCGTAGAAATATACCCAAAATTCCGCCATAAGCGAAAAACTGTGTATGATTCTATGTTACAATTTTGTTTTTCCAATTTTTATTAATTTCTTTTTATTCAGTCAAAAAATTGTATAATTAGAAAAAATATAATGAGTAAATGGAAAAGAGAAGTGGAGAGTCAGAGATTTAAGAGAAAAATACTTAAAGGATAAAAATTCAAGGGCATCACTGCTTGAGAGAGTAGTAAATATTTAATGCAATTTAAAAGTTTCTAAATGTTATATTCTTTGAAACTTTGAAAAGTTTCATATTTCAGAAATGTATGCAATTTTAAAAATTAAATAACTCATTATATGATATCAGATATTATGTAAAGGCAATCAAAATAAAAATACAATAAAATAATGCTTAAGATAAGACAATGCATAGATGATGCTGAAGCTCCTGATCTGCAAATTTAATAGTTTTTATGATTCATTACTAACTTTTATGCAAAACCATACTATGTTACTTTTCATTCAAACAACTGTACATTTAGAATCAAAATTATACAAGTTGGCTGCTATGTTAATGCAGATTGTGATAATCAATAAAAACACAGAGAAAGTCAATAAAAAGAGGGAATAAAATACAGTAGTGGGAAATATGGAATTTTATACAATACTCATTAAATTCATAAAGTATTCCTAAATTTTTTTAAATAAATGAAATTACTCCTTGATTTTTTTTTCCCCTGTTTATGTTGCATATGGCACAAATTCAGTTATTTATTTGAAGGATAAAACTAAGCAAAGCCACTAGAGTCATTACAATTGTTCAAATAATTTATTCATACATTTTACATGAGGTCTGTCAAAAGCATAAGCAGTGTAAAAAAAATATAAAAGGCATTAAAATTCAGCTAATTTTTACCTCTTCAACTCTCATTTTGAACTCTTCCATAGGAGATTTTTTCTTCTTTTCTTTTTCTTTTTTCTTAGGAGATACAAAGGGTCTGCACTCTTCTTCATTTTCAATTGCTGAGTCACTCTCTATACAATTATAAAAATAGAAAAAAAAATCAAAAAAATGGTTACATATCAAAATGGCTAAGACAAATAGATAGGTTGATCAATAAACTACAGCCGTACCAAATACTCGGCATTCGGCCTACTCGGCCAATTTGCCGAGTACTCGGTATTCGGCTAAGTTTTGGCTGAGTACTCGGCCAATACCAAGTAGTTGTAAGAATTTCATTTTTTAAGCATATGAATTGATAACTGATCTGTAAAAATTATTCAAATACCAATGTATAATATATGTAGTAATTCATAAAACTATTTATTCTGTATTTAACAATATGTCTGCAAAATATAAAAAAAGTTAAGAACAAAATCCCCAAAAAAATTTCACATTTATACAAATAAAAATACTTTTTTATGTATAGGAAAACAGAAACGACTTATTTTGGATAAAGAAACTGAAAATACAATAAATGCAATAAAAAATTAATAATTAAATTTATTATATTTCAAATTATGGTGCAAAAACACTAAACATTCTACATTATCAGTAGACAGGGCATTTCTTTTACTACTATAAATTTGGCCGGCCTCTATTATTTTCAGAATAAACAGTTGTTGAAGGTGCATATAAGAGTTTTTTGCAAAATTGTACATAATCGAAAAAGTTCCCCCCCCCCCTCACCATGCAAATGGAGTGTCAGTTTTACAAGTCTTCTGTTAAGAAAGCCTGTAACTCTTTTTGTACCAATTCTTCATGTGGTGATTTTAAACTAGTGCTAGTGCACACAATCTTTTTGTTCATTCACAATTTCCTCAAAACATTGCCAGAAAATAGATGAACTTTTTGCTAGCATTTTCTCTTTTGATTCGTTGACATTAGCATTCTCATATTTATTTTTAGGTGCGTTCGTAATTATGTAAATATGTAGCACCTATTGTTGTCGTTCAGTCCGTCTGCCTGTCTGTCCACATATAACAACGCAAAAACTACCCAACTGAATCATTTGAAATTTAAAATACATAATTATTACATAATTTTGTCGAGTCATTTCAAATTTTATGAAAATCGGATGCAAAGATCAATTACAGGGACAATCAAAAGGATTCCATTACATTACGGTCAATGGGGGAAAAAAGTTTCAAATGCATTTTAATCGTTTGAAACTTTAAATACATAATTATTACATAATTTTGTCGAGTTATTTCAAATTTTATCAAAATTGGATGCATAGTTCAACTACAGGGACAATCAAAAGTGTTCCATTACATTACGGTTAATGGGGGAAAATGTTTCAAATGCATTTTAATGGTGTTATACTCATTCGAACGTAATAGAATTGATATGCATCTATAAAGTACATATTATAATATACATTTTGCATAATCTGTGGTGCAAAGAATATTTGTTATTGATTTACAAGGTCACACAAATGTATTCCATTGCATAATGGAATAGGGAGAACATTGTTTGGTGCGCATTTTAATTGTAATTATTTACAATTTTATGAGATTGATATATGAGAGCAATATTTTTAAAACTTCGTTATCGTACGAATGCACTTCATTTGCTACGCTTCACATGCAATTCCCAACTTGTTTGTTTCTTTGGTGCATTTTCAAGTTCTAGATCTTCTAAACTCATCAATTTTAGAGCTTGCTTTTTAAGGCAATTTTAATTTACACATTTATAATTTCCATTGAAAAAGGTTAGTTTTTTACTGAGATATTTAAAAAATAATAAATTTACAATAATATAATCTGTAGTGTTCCCATTATGCGTTTTTCGAAGGGCGCCGCGCCCTGCCTGCCCTTATTTGATTATTGATGCGCCCTGCCTGCCCTTATTTGATTATTGATGCACCCTGCTGCCCTTTTGTATACAACACGCGCCCTGTCCCATTTTATAAGTGAAAATGCACCCTGCCCATTTCTCAAAACATGTATTTTGCGCCCCGTAATTTCTTGAAAAAAGTCTTATTTTTCTTCCCTTTATGAAAAAAAAAAAACATGTTCATGCTTGAGAAACAAGTCATTCAAATGTTGTAATTATTTGTTCACGAAGGTGACTATAATCGGACAATCGGACCCTCCCCACTCTACGCAAAGCCGAAACAGGTGCCCCAATTCATTATTTATTCAAGATTTCAACATCCCCCTCTGCATTCTGTTCAATATTTCCAAATTCCAACACGCCATGAATACCGGTTCACGACAGGTGACGATAACACTAGGCAACAAAAAAAAAAAATATTTTTGTCAGTTTCCTGGTTCTAGATAGTCAATTCCGACTAATTTTGGGTTGAAAAAAACGAATATGTAAATGAAAATTTTTTATTGGCTCTTGTTTTCAAGATACACTACAGCCCACTTGAGAAAGACACACAACATCCCACACATTGATTTAAAAGCAAATTAAAGAAGAAAAAAAATCCTATGTAAAAAATACAATACAAAAGGCATGTTTCACTAAACACTGTTCATTTTTCAGAAAGCAGTTGTTGTTTTAGCCTATTCTTGCAAACGTTTCCTTTTGAATTGCCTCTTGTATGTCAACCCGGAGCATCTCTTGTAACAGTTCAATAGTGGTCGGCCAGCATTGACTCATCCCAACGACCCTGATATCAGCGTTCTATTACAGAGATCAGGGGTGATTCTGAATGAAATTTTTTTTTCGGAAATTCGCATCGCATTTTCGGAAATCGGAAGGGGGGGGGGGCGAGTCCCTCCCCCCTTTAGCGATCTTCGGATAAAATCGGCGTTTTCCCGCTATCTTCAGACGAAATCAGCAATATTTTAGCGAAATCGGCGATGTATTGCGATCTTTTGCCAAAATCGGCGGTTTTTCCGCGATCTTTTGACGAAATCGGCGTTTTCCCATGTTTTTTTAAAACGAAATCGGCGTTTTTTTCGACGATCTTTAGGCAAAATTTGCTTTTTAAAGCGAATTTTTCTCGAAAACGGCGTTTTATTCCCGCGATCTTTTGACGATATCGGCGTTTTTCCGTGATCTTTTGATGAAATGGGCGTATTTTTTTCAAATATTCTTTAGACAAAATATTTTTAAGCGATCTTTTATCGAAAACGGCGTTTTTTCCCGCGATCTTTTAACGAAATCGGCGTTATATCCGCAACCTTTAGACGAAATCTGCATTTTCCCGCCGTCTTCAGAAGAAATCAGCGTTTTGTCTGCGATATTTGGTGAAATTGCCGTTTTTTTCGCGATCCGCACGGGAAATTCGCGTTTTTCATCGATCTTTTGACAAAGTTCGTTCAAAAAACGTTGACGAAATCGTCGTTTTTTGACGAAATATTGACGAAATGTATGCTATTTCGGCGATCCTATCACGAAATTTGCATTTTTACGCAATTGTTTTTTCCGCGCGCAAAACCGTACAAGTTGGCAACTATGCGGAACTGATAACCCAATTTCAAATTTTCGGAAGAGGATGTCTTAAATTTTCGGAAATTTCGGAATTTTCGGACGAGAATCACCCCTGACAGAGATATCTTTGTGAAACCTTTTACCGTGCTCATAGCTTACAACACCACAGTTTTTAGGGAGAAAATCAAGATGGGAGTGCAGGAAATGACTTTTCTGAGACATTTCGTATCCAAGGTCACGGCATTTTAGTAGGAGTTCTTTCACCAACTGTTGGTACTTCTAGGCTTTTCTTTTGCCTAAAAATCCTCATACCACATTTTTGAAGGCTTCCCAGGCTGCTTTATCTTTCCCTTCCAAAACTTTATCAAAAGCAGGGTCCTTCATTATTGTGCAAATTTGAGGGCCCACAAAGATTCCCTACTTAACCCTTGATTCAATCATTCTTGGAAATTTTGCTCTAAAGTACTGGAAAGCCTCTCCATCCTTGTTCATGGCTTTCACGAAGTTCATTAATTATAGGGCAAAATTGGGAAATTTCATCAGCGGCCACTGGCCAGTAAGACTAGTTTTTCAAGTGGCCACTTTTTTATTTAAAAATGCTAAATAGTTAACATTTCTATAAATATTAATTTAAAACAGAATAGTCCAAGTAAATATATTAATAAAATGTATTAGAACCTAAAAAAGTAGAATCTTTAATGAAATGTAAGTAAATTTTATTCTCATTGTATTCTCTCTTTGTAAAAAAGTGGCCACTGATAGGCAATTTTTCACTGGCCACTTTTTCTCATATACTGGCCCTGTGGCCGGTGCTAATTTTGCCCTTTATCATTAATCCCAGCTTAATGTGCAGTGGTGGAAGCAGAATGTTTTTTGGATTAACTAGAGGCTCTTTTTGGACATTTCTCTCATCGGGATTTAGATTTCTTGAAGGCCATTTGTCTTATATGTAATAAAAGTTTCTATCTCGACTGTTCCACAAATGCAGAAAACAGCAGTACTTGGTATACCCTAATTGATTCCCAGGAATAAAGAAATTATTTCTAACTCCCCACAAACCTGTCATTTATGATCCTCATATTTGATTGACTCTAGAAATAATTTCACATTCACGTAAGTTTCCTCCGTGCGAACGGAATGTCTAATGGGAATGGAAGGAATAATGTTGGCGCTGTGTAGTAAGACTGCTTTCAAACTAAGTTTGGAAGCGTCTATAAATAACCTCCATTTCCGTGGATCATGAGTTATGTTCATTGAATTCATCAAATCATTTACACCAGTGTAAGCAACAACATGCTCTTTCTTCTCAAAGAAATGAAGAAGACTCTTGTGACGAACCCTGTATTCTGTGATCTTGATTTCTGGTTGGATTCTACACAGAGAATTCAGTTGAGGGGAATTACAGCTATTAGGAGTACTAATTTCCGAACATTTGATTTCCTATAAAACAGCCATAGTGATATTTCTCAAGTTGGTTCCTACCTCGAAAACAAAGCTAATCTCAACTTTTTATGTTGATTTTCGTGTTTAGCGAGACAAAATACTTCGGAAATAACTATTTTTGAGACCGAAACATTTTTGATGTTGGGTAGTGATCGGACAATCGGACCCTCCCTACTCAAGCTAGAAAAGGTGCAGGAACCCCAGATCTTTGTGTATTCAAAGAATCAATATTTCCCATTACTTTCTGTTATGTATTCCTAGATTCCAAAGTGTCATTTGCATTTGCAGTTTTAAAATCCTCTCGCCCCCCCCCCCCCCCCCCCCCCGTAGATCACATGCTTGTTACATACATTTCATTTAGATATGCCTTCATCGAACTGTAAGAGAAAATTATCGAAAGATGCAAGAAAAAAGGAATGATAATCATGCAAAAGATTAGCGGATACGTTTAAAATAAGTATTTTTTTTATTTAAATGTTTGTGTTGAAAATATGCATAACTAGTTTAACTTTTATTGCATTATATTTACAAATTATGCTTGTGATGAAACAAAAATAAATCCTTTCAACATAGCATAGTACATCATCAGATGCAAGCTGTTAATGGCCCGTTCTGTTATCTGAACAAATAAACTGCAGCTGTCATTTTTTTATCCAAGTAACCTTAACAGTGGGGGTTTTTTAGAGGGTTCTAATTATCAGAAAACTTATTATATTTTAATAGACATTTGGTAAGCGGCCTAATTTATTATTATTTGAACTCTCTGAAAATTTGAACGCAATCGGATAATTAACAAAAAATACACATATTAATAGTATGGAAAATAAAAGGTTAGCTTTCTATTCTTTATTATTTATCCATCATACTTTGTATAGGGTAAGTTTGGAAGAGGCCCGACCCGATATACTCGCTATAAACATGTCCCGGCCCGGAAAAAAGTTAAAATTTCGGGCCGAGTGAATTTTTACATAACATTAATTTTTACTCTTTTGAAGGTGTTCTGACCAAAAAAAAACTTAGTCCTTTTTTTCCCATATTTATAATCTTTATTTATGAAGAAGTATAGTAGGTTACGATATTTATGTTTGTAATGAACTTCTGTTTTTTGTATTCCATTAATCCATATTCCATGCAATCGAGACATAAAAATCTAAAAAATGATATATGGTAAAAGTAAAATTTTCTAAGACGGTATGGAATTGGAAAGAGAAAAAAAAAATATATATAGACAAGCTCCCTTCTTAGCAGGTGTAAATGTATAATATATTTTTTTTTTTCCTCTCGCGCATTTTTCTAGTCATTTTGCAGGGATGAACAGCTTTTTTAAAAAATTTCATTTTCAGTTTAAAAGAAGATTTCGTCATAGGCAGGTTCTTTTTTTCATGCATTTAACTCTATTATAATAAACCTAGAAATCTATGATTCTTTTAAAAAAAATAAATTTTAATGTTTAATTGTAGAACAATGGCATTTAAAAGCATACAATGACTTTGCGAGAATTTTTGGACCAAGCAAAATTTTAGATTTTTTAACAGACTTGGCCACGTCGAAAAAATGATTTTCATACAGGATGATTTTGGTCCATCTGAAGACAAGGAAGAATGAAATCATTCTCGGCTTCGGGCAGAAAAAAAAAAAAAAAGCTAGGCCGATTCTTCAGAAGAAAGTAAGGCCCGAGCCCGGCCCGGCAAGATTAGTTATTAGGCCCGGCCCGAGTTTTCAGAAAAGAGTAAATCCCATGCCCGGCCCGAAACCGTCAATGAAAATCGGGCCGGACCAGGGTCGGGTTTTGGGTCAAGGCCCAGCACGTGCAGATCTCTAAAGTCTTGCAATAGTTAAAAAAAAAAAAAAAAAAAGAATTTACACGTTTTAAAAACATTGGAAATTCCTAAATAACCCTTTCTATTCTATAATTATCTTTCAAAATTTGCAAAAGAAAAAAAAAAGCCTAGTTCAAATCGTCCATTTGTAAAAAAAAAAAAAACGCATGACCTATATTTTCTCCCCTCTCCTCTGCACTGTGCAAAGATAAAGGCCATAAATACAAGAACTCAATCTAAACTAAACTAAAGGATTCACGTGCTGAATCATAGCGCACAGGCTGTCTTCATTTCTTTTTTTTTTTTCTTTTATTGCTCTAGGTTGTTGCAATCTCAAATGAATGAAAAAAAAAATAATAATTAGAGTTAGAAAACTTTTTTTAAAAATACATCTGCAATGCGCGGGTTGATTTAAAGTGTGCCTAAAATGATTAATTGGTTGGAAATGATCGACTTTAAATGTAGGGAGGGGGAGGAGACATGGATGAAATTACATTAAAGACGTTTTTATAGCAGCAAAAACAGAATTTGAGCAATTAATTCAGTTTTTTTGTTTGGTTGGTTTATTTTATGTTGGCTAATTATTTACACGTGAGATATAGGTCATAAAGGTGTGAGATGCCCTCCGTGGGAGTCTTTCTAAGGGATCCTAACCCGTATTTACGCAAGGAAATCAACGGTTCGAAGAAAACCACGGAAAACTCTGAACGGTTAGTCCGACGGCCGCGATGGGGTTCGAACCCAGCACCTGCCGTCTACCAGCTGAGAGGTCAAAACCTCTCGGCCTCTTTTTTTTTTTTTTTTTTTGTTGTTGTTTTTTTTTTTTAAACAACGAAAATTTGATTTTAGAGAAGTAAAATCCAATTTTGTAGAAACAAAAATCACATTTTGGAGCAGCAAAAACCATTTTTGTTGCAACGAAAATCTGACTTTGTAGTAGTAAACATGAATTAGTAGAACTCATGAAATTTGTGTCTTTTTGCGATCTTCAGACAAAATTTGTGCTTTTTGATGGCCTTTTAACAAAATTTACGTTTTTTTTTTTTTTTTGAGATTTTTTTGTTTGTTTTTTCACGAAACTAGCAATTTTTTGACAAAATTCACGTTTTATTCGTCACTTTTCAATAATTTGCGTGTTTTTTGCGATCTTTTTGACGGAAATTTCTGCTTTTCATATTTGAAGAAATTTGCTGTTTTTTCGCGATCTTTTGACAAAATGTGCGTCTTTGCGCGATCTTCTGACAAAATTCACGTTATTTTCTCGATCTTTACTCAAACATGGCGTGTTTTTGCGATTTTTTGACAAAATTCATGTTATTTGCTCGATTTTTACCCAAACATGACGTGTTTTTCACGATCTTTTCACAAAATTCGAATGTTTTTCAAGACTTTTGGATGTTTTTCACAATTTTTTGACAAAATTCATGCGTTTTTAGCTATCTTTTGACAAAAACTGCGTGTTGTACACGATCTTTTGACCGTGATATTTTAATTTTTTGACGATTTAGCGACATTTGCGATCTGGAAAAAATTTAAAAAGAAATTTTTCTTCGTTTCTCGGATCGACGAAATCCTACTAAATTTTTATTTTGGTACAAAGAACGTTTTGGCGCGATTTGGAGCAATGATAAAAAGGATATAAAGTAAAATTAAAAGGATATAAAAGCCAAAAGTAAAGAGATAGAAGCTAATTATAGAAGGGGAAAAAAGGTTTAAAACCAATAAACGCCAGTGGTTCGGCTTTTTTTTTTTTTTTTTTTTTTTTTTTTTTTTTTTTTTTTTTTTTTTTGCAACCTTGGTTTGCCCTAGTAAAAGAAATATATTCACTTTTTAGAAACAAGCTAAGATTTTAAATAGGATGTTCGGAAAGTGAAGTTATTTCATATGAGACTTACATAAATCAGGGTTTACAGCAAAAAAAAAATATTTGTCAATTGCCTTGACCAGATCTTTAAAAATTCCATGACAATTGGGCATTCAAAGAGATTTGCTGTTTATTTCCGCAATCCTTTGTCAATATTAGTGATTTATTATAATCGCTCTTTAAATTTCTTTGATTTTTCCCATTTGACAAATTTTGCGATTTTGATGAATTTTATACCATTTTTCATTTTTTTTATCTCCAAACTTTTCCCTGTCCAAATTTTCCATGGTGCTAGAAATCTTGTATATACAGCATAATTCCAGTTCACTTTGATGCTGCACTGAAAATAATCCAGCTGACGGCATAGAATGTGTTGATTTAAAAGTCCCCTTTCCAGTGTTAAATTCAGACTATTCTCCGAGAGGAACTTCTGTGGCTTGGGGGGGGGGGGGGATACAACAGAGTTCCGGGGGTTATGTCCCCCTGGGCCACCCCCTGAATTTATCACTGCTCCTATCAAAAACTGTTCTTTTGCTTGATAAAAAAGTGCCCTTTTTCTTACAAAAAGTGCCCTTTTTCTTACAAAAAGTGGCCTTTTTCTTACAAAAAGTGCCCTTTTTCTTGACAAAAAAGTGCCCTTTTTAGTAAATGCGCCCTGCCCCTTTTCAAAGGAAATGTGAACACTAATAATCTGTACACATAAAAAATGAAAAGAAACTGCAAAGCCAATACATTTTTTTTAATCAGAAGAAAATAAGGTACAGACAGTTACAAAATAAATTTGAAATGTTTGCATTATTCAATGAATTGTTACAGTAACAAATAAACATTTTTATTTTTGATAGACAGATTTCAATGGTTGGAATAAATTGGAAGGTTAAAGAATGTTTAAATTTTATATTAGTTAATAACTGTAGTTGTCATGTATCAATTCTCCTTTTTTATTAGTTTTGAACTGTCAAAAATTGTCTTTAAAAGGTGCACAGATAAATTTCAAATTTAATGAGAATTGTTTATACTATATATGTATATTATATTATATGTACACACAGGTATAGATATGTGTACACAGGTATATTTATATATATGTACACCTAAGCTCACATTATGCGCACATCAGTGTTTTATTTTCTTATTATACAACTACTCAGTACTCGGCCGAGTAGTCAGTGGCCGAGTACCGAGTACTCGGCCAAAGTACTACTCGGTACACCACTACAATAAACACCTAAACAAATTTTAAACTAGTTTTGAAAATGCATTACAAGAATATATATATTTTTTTATAACAGTTTTTAATAACAGTAAGTAAAAATAAAGATATTTATCTGTATTTATTTTAAAGAAGAGAGTAAAAGATATTTATTGTAAAAAAAATATAGAACATAATAGTTGGAAGACTATGGTAAATTAAAATTTAATATGATATTAAATTAAATAAAGATAGAAATATAAGTCAGTTCAGTATATGGTTATCATAGAGTGATGACACACTAGGAAACAGGCAATAGTTATTTCCTATCAAAAATTGCAACTTTTTTGCCATCCTTTGACAATAATCACATCTTTTGACAAAAATTTGCATCTTTTTCTTCATCCTTTAAGAAAAATCACATTTTCTCTGCAATTGTGAGAAAAATAGTGTTTTTTTCACAATCATTTGACAAAAATTGTTTTTTTATTTATTTTTTTTTTTTTTTTTTTGCGATCTTTTGACAAAAATTGTGTCTTTTTCATGATTCTTTAACAGAGACGACTCTATTCCACATTCTTTGATTGAGACTGTGTCGATTTTCTGATCGTTCGATGGAAATAGTGTCCTTTTTGCAATCTTATGACAGGAATTGCATCTATTCTGTAATCTTTTGACAAAAAAACATGCTTTTTTTGCAATCTTTTGACATAAATAGCACTTTTTTTTGCAATCATTCAACAAAAATCACACTCTATCCCCTGAAAACTGTACCTTTTTTAGTGATCCTTTGACAAAAAACACATCGTTTTCACAATCACTTTTCATTGTCAGAGATTTTTTCGTCCCCCTTCCGTTCTCGGGAATTTTTAAAAGACAGAATTCCATCTGTAGTTAGAAAACTTGCACCCATGAGCTCATTTAAGTTGTTTTAAAGAAACATTAAAAGAGTTGCAAATTAATAATAGAGAGTTAATTGTGAAAAAAAAAATCGAAGGTTAATTAATAAAAACCAAGAACATTAACAAGTGGGCAAGTGTGATTGCAAATTGTACAGAAGTTTTCCTTTAATATTTCTTTCAAAACAACTTATCCTTTAATTAATAAATCAAAATTGCTAATTTATAATTATTAATTCTCACACAGATGGTAGCACCAATAAATTTAATAAAAAAAAAAAAAAAAAAAAAAAAAAAAAAAAAAAAAAGATGAAAAAAAAAAGGAAGAATTTTGAACAAAAGTGACACATAAGAAAATGACAGCATCACTATTTCGTTTTCAAAATTAATAAAAAAAAAAATTAAAAATTTTTAAAGTTATACAAATTAATTGCAAATATACCACTAATAAATTAATAATTCACAAATTAAAAGCATAAATAATGAAATTTTCAATTCTTAATAATTTTAATGAGATACAAAATAAAATAAAATTACAATACAATATAGACTATTACTACCTGAAGAAGAAGAATTGTTTACAAATTTAACTTCTTTTCTTGCATTTTCATATTTAAGTAATTCTTTTTCAGCTTCTTCTAGACGCTTTCTCTTATTCCTTTTATAATTCTAAACAAGAACAAAAAATCATGCATTAGGCACAGTTTATAGAATGATTTAAAAATGCATATTACCACAACATAAACAACGCTTCCAGTAAAGTCGGCCTGTTACCGATTTTTTTTTTTTTTTGCGCATTTTCTGTAAGTGAAAGATAAATGCTCAGTAATGCTAGGATGCACTGTAGTGCATCATAAGCAAAAAAATGGGGAAAGGATACATGTGCCCATTTTTTTAAATGAGAAAGAGTAATTTTCTCTTTGAGCAAAAGAAGTATATTTGACATTAAAAATACACTGAATCTGTTTTATTTCTAAAAAAGAAACCCAATTTTATAAAAGAAGAATCAATTGTTTGAAAGTGCCTGAGTCCCATTAACTTAGGATTGCAAAAATCTAGTGACATAACTGAATGATATAAATTTCATACTATACTAATCTAAAGAAAACATCTCGTAGCGCTCCTTTTTAACTTCATTATATGATTAGGCATTAAAGTATTATAACATGATTTAAAAATACCTCAAACATTTTTTAAAATTTATTATCAGGGGTTGATCCTGGAAATATTTGGGGGGGGGGGGGGGGCTATTTAGGGTCCCTTCACAAAATTTCATTTAACAGGCCTCCTGACAAAATTCCATTTAATAAAACAGGCCCGTTCACCAGGGTTGGTAAAAAAAGAATTTAAAAAAAAAATCTGGATTTTTTTTTTTTTTTTTTTTTTTTTTTTTTTTTTTTTTTTTTTTAAACAGGTTTTTTTTGTTTCAACCGGGTTTTTTGTTTAATGTTTCCCTAGTACATATACATGCATGTTTATCAATAAAATTAAATATTTTTGGACACATGAGTAATAACTTGATTTAAAAAGTAATTCTAATCAATATAATTATTTAATACACAATTGGCTATGTAGAAAATTAAAATCATTTAGAATTTAAACATTTTTAGAAAAAGCTATGTCTTATATTTCATAAATAAAATGTTTTAAATAATAAAACATTGAAGCCTTGAAAATCTTAATAACCAATCTTTTGATTACTAGCACTATAAATAAATATATGATATGATATAGTTTCATATATAAAACTTCATGTACATTAATTTCACACGGCTATTCAAAATAAATTTTTAAAATACTTGTTATATGAGACATCTCATTTTTCTGTTAGAAGACTACATGAATTATCTTTTACTGAAAATAAAGCTTTTTATAAAGAATTTTTGGAATGATTTGAATTTGAAGTAGAGTCTTTAAACACTTGGAGTGGCATTGTGTATTGATTTGACACTTTTTTCCTTAAACTACCAGATTTAAAAGGGGGGAAAAAAAGGTGACAGTAAAATAAACAAAAATATCCTTTTAATAGCTCTTTAGACTATCAAAAACATTGATCTTAAAATTTAAAGCAGTTTTATAAATGCTGTCATCCACTAATGCATTTACACAGCCATCAGACTACACGCTATATTAGGGGTGCACAACCTTTTCAAGAGAAGGGCCACTTACAAATATGTCTGGGTGGTCAAGGGCCACTCAATAACACGGAGATAATTCGATTTCGAGGAAGTGATCTGTGGCCTATAATCAGATAAAAAATATGGTTTCAGAGGGGAGTGATGTAGTTATTCTTTTAAATTCACTTCCCCAATCAAAATATCCAATTCAATCAGTAAGGATATATCAGCAGTTTTTATGTCCATATATATAACAGATATAGCAAGGATTATTTTCAAGCTATAATAATATTCCTCATCTTTATTCAGCAGAGCAAATTTTGTTTTATTAAAATTGTTAAAAAATAAACATAAGTGGTTGGTGCCGAAAAAAATGTGAACTTGAAGAAGCTGATCAACAAGATTCTTCCATGCCTGATCAATGAAGTTCCAGATTTTCCTGCACCTGATCAACAAAATTTGCAATTTTACCATGGATGTTTACAAAGCTGATCGACGAAAATTGCAATTTTTCTGCTCCTGATTGACAGAATTTGAGATTTTTTTTCATGCCTGATCAACAAAAATTGCGATTTTTACAAAGCCAAACAATGAAATTCATGAATTTTACAAATCTGATTGACGAAATTTGAGATTTATAATTGCAGAATCAACAAAATTTGCAATTTGTGATAGTCAAAATTCGCAATTTTACCGAGACTGATACACGAAATTCGCGATTTTCTGGACCTGATCGATGAAATTCACGATTTTTCCAAGCCTGATCAACGAAATTCATGATTTTTCCGACTCTGAAGGACGAAGTTTGCGATTTTTCAGAGTCTGATTGAAAAAAGTGCGATTTTTTCAAAGCTTGATCGATGAAACTCGTGATTTTTCCGGGCCTGATCGACGAAATTTGTGATTTTTTGACTCTGACGGACGAAGTTTGCGACTTTCAGAGTCTGATCGAAAAAAATTTGCTTTTTTCCGAGCTTGACCAATGAAATTCGCAATTTTTCTGAGTTTGATCGAAAAAATTTGCGACTTTTACGAAGCTAATTGAGGAAATTCATGATTTTGATGAAGACGATCAAGAAAATTTACGATCTTCTTGCACCAGATCAATAAAATTCGTGATTTTTACGAAACCGGTCGCCGAAATTCACGATTTTTCTAAAGCTGATCGACGAAATTCGCGATTCTTCCTCACATGATCGATAAAATTCGCGTTTCTTCAGGTCCAGATCGATTAAATTCACTATTTTTACGAAACTTATCGACTAAATTTGCGATTATTATGAATCTGATTGACGAAATTCTTGATTTTTACAAAACTCATCAGGGCTCAAAAATAGCATTCCCGGTATCCCGGGAAACCCAGAAATCCTTTTCTGGGAACGTATATTTTTACCATAAGGTTCCCGGCCAGGAACCTAACTTTTCGCTGTGTCTGCCAGCGACACCGCGGACACATTATAATGTATAAATTACGCAAAAAAAAAATCTCTTAAGCTGCCTATGGGATGCGTAATGTCGTCAAAATATTACCGGAAAAGATTGCAAAACCCGGCAAATTTCGTAAAAAAAAAAAAATCTTGATAAACGACAGGTTCTGTTAAAACATCGCGATAAAATGACAGATTTTGTTAAAACATCGCATAAAACGGCACGTTTAGTTTTTTACATCTTACAAATTTTAAGTATTTTTATTACTAAAGAAATTGCTACAACTTTTATATTTTCTTAATAAATTGCATTTACATTTTTGAATTTTTTCATGAAAATTTATTTTTTTCTGCAGTTTTTAAACTAATATTTCTTTTGATAACACAGCAAAACTAATTTAAGCCTAGAACTTTTTTTTTCTTAAATATTATCTATATTTTTTACTTTATGCACAATTCTGAAATAATGATTTTTCTTTTTTCTATCGCTTTTTTATTTTATTTTATAGTACTTTAAATGCAAATTTATTCTTTTTTGTAGAAATAATACAAAATAATTTTCGCGTGAAATTTCTTAAATGTTTATAGGATTAGATAATTCAAGTAATGCATATCTTCGAAAGAGTAATAAAATATTAATACAGTAATGCTAAAATGAAGTTGTTACCAACTATCCAAATTTTCAATTTTCCAATTTTCTGTAAACACATTTATCTATCTCACAAGTTCAATCTCAAAAAAATTTATCGTTTGCACAAATAAGAAATGACAGATTACATTTATTTTTATTGCAAATCAAAACACTCTTTCCGTAATTCAACTGGAGTGCAAAAATCGTCTGCTGATAAAATTTACGATACATATAAAAATACTATTTTTTTTCTTCTTTCGTCTGCTTTCCTTTCTACCGTAATACAAAGATTTTTTTTTTATTGATCATATATTTGAACTTATACAAAAGATGATTAAACATTTTTTTTTTATCTTTTAATGTATTTTTAAACATATTTATAATGAATTAAGTATTCAAAGAATATAATTATGGAAGTTTTAAAAAACGAAGTTTCACATAAATTAAATCAGATTTGCGCTTAGATTAAAAATTTCGGTAAAAAATACTGATTTTCTCTAAAAGTTCATAAACGTAAACTTAAAGTTTACCCCAAAATTGATCAAAAAATCTATTTTTGTTTTGAAACATTAAATGAAAGCCTGTTTAATTGTGAATATTTTAAAACCTCTTTTTCATCCATACGACAATCAAATCTTGACATGCTGTAAATTTTGTTAATACACCTAACGCAATTCCCACACTAATGATAACTTTAAACTTTTTTTTCCTCTATGTTTATATTTACTTCGCTTTCATGTTTTAAAAATGTTAAGGCTTTTTTTTTTTGTATTTGATACAGATATTTAAAATGTTTTGTACAATTTGATTGTTATATATGTGTTGAATATGGGCATGAAATTAGACTTAACGTTATTATTATTATAATTGTTATTAATAAAAGTATACATGAAGATGTGTTAGATTTCACCACTTTGCACAACTTATATCAAATAAAAATATATATTAAATGTAGCATTACATTATCTAAAAAATCCATGCACAGTATTGTGTAATACACATTTGAAAAAAAAAAAAAAAAAAGGGTGATTGATTAATCTAAAAATATTATTATTTAAAATTGTAAAGATTTTAAAATATTAAAATTTACTTATACTTTTTCAAAATTTTAATTAAATACACATTTTTATTTAATTATTTGTTGCAAAATATACTTTTAGTTGAACCCTGAACTGCAGTCAGTTCACCAATTGAGCCATATTTTTTTAAATAATAGTAATAATAAAATATTGAAAAAGTAAACTGTCCTCTTCAGAAAATATCAAAAGATTCAAAGCTGTAGAATTCCCAATTCTGCTTAAAATTTGTAACATGTAAAAAATATAAATATAAATAAAAAAGAAAATAGAAGCCGAGGATGGATTTGAACTCACAACCTTTCGATTCCCAGATACGTGCTTTGGCACGACGCCACGAATTGACACACAGCATTGATACTAATAAGTATTTGAAATATACGCTAAACTTTGACCCCCAATTTCTCAAAAACCAAGGTCCATTTGAAGGAACCCTTTCATCAGAATAATTAGTGGTATGACCCCTACAACATACTTTGAAATCATCAAAATCTGTGAGCACCATGTCTGGTGGTCCCCTTGTAAGTAATGAATTTGGTTATGCAATAGGAGATTTAAATCTATCTTATTGCATTATTTAGTCAAATGTAAACAGGTGTTTCACTAGCTCCCAATTTTTTAATATCTTCTTATTCAATTTTAGATCTTGAGTTTATTTTTTATTCTTAAAAGATAATCCCTCCAATCAAGAAAATTTTCTTTTAGAGCTTGATTGAAATCTTAAAGATCATTTTATGTTATTAAATGTAAATCTGCATTTCTCGAAACATTTTCTCTCTAAATATTGCTATTTTTAATCTATTTTATCTTTTTTAAATTTACATAATTTAAATGTTTTTTTAGAGCTTCAAATATGTTCATCGACATATGAAATTTGCATACTAACATGACCTAGACTAGACTCACCATGTCCCATGTGACTGTTGAGATAAAACTTAAAAATAGAAATTACTTACATCCAATAATTTGAAACACTTAAATTACAAAAATGAGAAAATATTATATTAGATTTGGTCTAAAAAAACCAATTGGTTTAAACTGTGCCAACCCAGGTAACAGAATAAAATCATAATGCCAAAAACACTAATCCCAATGTAGGAATGCAAGAAAAACAAAGGGTTATTAAACCCAATATCCACAGAGCAATGAAAACTCATTACCAACTATTTATTAACATACATAATAAAAATAAATAAATGAAGAAAATTCTTAAAAATATGTTATATTCAGGGCTCGAAAAATAGGAGAAAGAATCCCAGAAATCATTCCAGGGAAAGTATATTTTTTCACTAAAGTTTCCGGCCGGGAACCTAACAAATTGCTGAGAATGACAGTGATAGCATGGACTCATTCTAACACAAATTACGCAAAACATCGGAGCATGTGCGCAAAAAAAAAAAAAAAATAGCTCTTATAATGTAGGATGTGTAATTTCGTCAAAATATTACGGAAAGTCTCAATTTCAGCAAAAAATCGCGGGAAAACGACAAATTTCATTAAAAAATCGCAAAAAAACCTAGCTAATTTCATCAAAAGAATTGCGAAAAATGGCAAATTTAGTCAAAAATATTGATAAATAACAGATTTTATCAAAAGATCGCGAAAAAAGCCTGAATGTCGTCAAAAAATTGTGGGAAGTAACGCAAATTCCATTAAAAAAACACGAAAAAACAACAAATTTCATCAAAAAATAGTGAAAAAAGGCAAATGTCATTAAAAAATATTGAAAAACGACGTTTTATTAAAACATCATGATGAATCGGTAAGTTTCGTTAAAACATCGTGATAAAATGGCAGATTTTGTCAAAAGATCACAAAAAAAAATGGCAAATTTCTTTTAAAAAAATCAAGATAAAATGGTAAATTTTGTCAAAATACCCACACAAATTTTTCTGGGAGCTTACACTTTTCATGTTGGTTCCTGGCTGGAAACCTTAAAGTTTTTCGAACTTTCGAGCCCTGGTTATATTTCAAGCTTTGAGGAATTATGAAATCCTTAGTAAATCTCAACTAATCAAGCAATTTAAATAGTAAAAGAGCATTTTTAGCAAAAAAAAAAAAAAAAAAAAAACATTTGGTTTAAACCAAACAACCCTGCCATTCACAAAACTCTATTTAACAAAACAGGCCTCTTCACGAAATTAATTTTAATAACATAGGCTCCTTCACAAAATTCTGTTCTATAAAAACATGCTTTTTATTAATTAGTGTTTTTTTGTACCTAGCAGCATATGTTGACATTTCCAATCATGGGTTGCTATGCAATTCTCATTTCCAAAATTAACTCTACCTCCCCTAAAAGTTTGTCACACTATTTTTGAGACATCCAGTATATACATGGTTGCCAATTCCTCAGATTTTTTGGCTCAAAAAAAATTAATTGAAGTTTTTGCCTTATTTAATCAAAGGTTTACAAAGATTTAAAATGGTAAAATTTACTGTAAAAAATTTTCGGCCAAAAAAGCAGATGTTGGCAGCTATGTGTATATATGTATTTCCCTCGGTGGCAACAGTAAATTTTGAAAACACAGAATAACTGCTTCTCACTTGTTTTCAATCTTTTATTTTTTCCAAGAAACATAGAAAAGTGAAAACTACAATATGCGAAACAGCAATCAGTTATGGAGGATATATTTATATCTATGGCTCATAGTCCAAGCACAGTCAAAAGTGAAAATGGTGTCACATTGGAAAAAGGATACATCTTTCACTTTAAAATACAAAAATACTTATTTACTTTTATATAATATGGCTTCATTTTTTCTGGAAGGGAATGCAAAATTGAAATTTTTTTATTTCGAAGCAATTTGTTTGAGAAGCTAAAAACATTATTTAAAGCAAAAAATGTGGATTGTCATAAATGAAAATAAACTTTTTATATGAATGTAATTATGTGTCAAGCTTATCCTACTATTCCCTGTGTTAAAAAAAAATTAAAATTATCATTCTTCCAAACATCAGTTATTTTTGCGACATCGAGGCAACTTTGGCAGAAAATCCTCATTCAATATAAATAGAGAGCAATATTCCATTATTCATCTTTGTTAGGTAACTCAAGATTGATATAACTGGAACATTATTATTGAAAAATAAATATAAATAAATAATGCAAATAACAGATGTAATAAATTTAGGCACAGATGTCATGCATGCACCACATTTGCACATGATTTTTTCTCTGCCAATATGGCGAAAATTTTGTTTTTGAATATAAGTTACAAATTACATACAATAACAGGACGTGATTTTTTATTGAAATATAAAAATAAAATAATGAAAGAGATTCTAGTATTTTAAAAAATGAAATAAAAATAAATAAATGATAGTTTGCGATAATTAATTATTGATGTAGCATATAACAGAAATAATTCAAAGAGTTAAAACAAAAAATAACAATAAATAAACAGTTATAAATGATAAACTTAATAAATAACAAAACAGTAAATATAATTTTCACAATAAATCGTAAATATTAATATACAGTTGGCAAAAAAATTATTTGTACACTCTAAAATGTTTAATTTTTAACTAAATAAAAATAGACATTTTGTCAAAAATAGTTTTAATACAGTCTGTTTACCACGCGTTTTAAATTACACAACAGAAAATTTCGATAAAGATGCAAAATAATTTTCTAATAGGAAAAGTTAAAAAATTTCTTGCAAAAAAAGTATTTGTACATTTCTCCATCCTGATATGTACTATGTTTTATAGTGTTTATGGTTCAAAAAACTACTTATACAGAAGTTGTTAATAATTTTTAACTTCATATTATATTTGTCTGACATTTAATTTAATTTACTCTTGAAGTAATTGAGAATAGAACCTAAAACTAGAGAGGTACTTCTAGATATATGAAATCCTATTATCGAGCATAATAAAAATTGAAACTCGCAACAAGAATTTGTAAAAGCTATTAAATTACCATCTACAACTATTGGATGCATAGTGAGAAACTATGAATAAATTAGATTCATCGAAATTCAATGAAAACCAGGACTTCTCAGCAAACTAACAATGAGGGAAAAAGTGAGTGTTGTTAAAAAAGTTTTAAAAAATCCTATGTGTTCGGTTCAAAAATTTGCTGGAGACTTTGCAACATCTTCTCGCATCAGAGCAATACCTCAAACAATAAGAAATATTCTTCTCAATGCACACTTAAAAGGAAGAACCTCAAGGAAAATTCCATTCATCAGCGAAAAAAATAGGCGAAAACGCATAGTATTCGCTTTCGCATACAGAAGCAAATCATTGGATTTTTGGAAAACAGTAATTTTTTCTGATGAGGGAAAGCTCAGAATTTTCTTACCACCAAGCATTCGAAAAAATTGGCGTAAAAATAAAACTGTTCTAGATCCAAAACGTATATTTCAAACTATCAAGCATGGTAGGGGGAATATTATGGTTTTGGGGTGTATAGCTTCTAATGGAGCAGGGCATTTAAAATTTATTGACAATGGAAGGACAGGTTTAACATACATTTATGTGTCGTGGGATAATTTATTAAACCGTGCTAAGAAATTAGGCGTAGATGAAGCTTTTCACTTTCTGCAGGATAACGACCAAAGCATACTGCTGTGATCACCAGCACATGATTACTACAATACTCGAAGATGACTGGTAACTCCTCTAAAATCTCAAGACTTGAATCCAATAGAAAATTTGTGGATGCTATTGGATGCAAAAATCCAAAAAAAAAATAAGTATCAGTAAAAAACAGTTTTAAAGAAGCTCTTTTTGTGTCATGGAATAAAATTAACTAGACCGCTACAAAAAAGTTGGTGGAATCTATGTCACACCATCTAGAAAGTCATAAACGCTAAATGAATTCACACAAAATATTAATTTGTATCATTTTACTAAATTTTCATTAATTATATTAAATTAATATAGTGTATAAATACTTTTTTCGCATTATATTTTTGTATATTTGTTTATTATAACATAAAAAATCGATTGGTTTAATTTTGTTTTTGCTTCTATAATATTATAATGCTTTAAATTAATGTATTACAGTTAGAGATGTAAATTTTCCGGAAAAATATAAGTGTCGGAAAAAAACGGAAAAATTGATTTTTCATGACTGTTTCTCCCAAATAAATTATATTTTCCTAGAGAATATTAAATAATAAAAATTTTTTCCCCATTTATATGTATTAAATGAAAATTATTTTCACTTTATATTACAAAATAAAAAGAAAGCAGCAAAGCCTGCTTTAAAAAGTTTAGTTTTTTTTTTTTTTTTTTTTTTTTCCACAGCCTAAGAATTTTTATTAAATTCTATTGTTTATTATATCATACCTCTGTTGAAATTATTTTTCAGTTACATGTTTAACTACCAATTGACCTAATGTAAAAACCTGAGCCAATATGTCTGCAGTTTGGAATGAAATAAATTATGCATTCCATTTACATAAGTATAGTTTTTAAGTACAGGGATGCCACTCAGAAAATGGCAAAAAAGAGGAAATTATGCGTAAAGTAAAATTTACAACATTTTTCATAACATTTATGCATAAATTTTGTAAACTACAGTCGAGCCTCTATATAACGAAATCCATCGTTCCAGTAAAAAATTCGTTATATAGAGAAATTCGATGTATAGAGTATGATGTTAAAAATAGTATTTAATGTGTAAATTTTGAACAAATATTATTTTTGATCTTTTTAATTAAGAATTTGAAATGTTTAAAAGTATATATTAACCTAACATTTTATTTCTTACTTATTTAAGCAGTTTCAAAAAAGAGAAAAGACATTTATTTGAAAGCTTAATGAAAATCAAATAAGGAAGACTTACATAAATTTCAGAGGAAGAAATCTGTAATCTTTTGTTGTTTTGATTTTAAAATTACAATTGTTACGCTCTCAAAAAAAAATTCTCAAATTTTAGCAAGGAATGAAAAATTGTAGTTGATATTTTCTTCCATTTGAAGGTCTCTCTTATGTGCTCTCATTGATTCCTCTCTAATATGTGTAACAATTCAATTGACTGTGTTTTGAGAAGGATGTTGAAAGGTGTGTGGGAGGTGGGATGAACTTGTTAGATTTAAAGAATAAGGAGAGAAGTAATATTTATAAAAAAAAAAAAAAAACCTCTCCACTGAACGATAAATCAAAAATAAGTGATGGAAAATTGATTCCATATGATTTCGAAGCTTTTTTAAAACTGAATAAATTAAGATCAATTTATGAAAAAATTCGTTATATGGAGATAGATATTTCGCTATATAGAGTCTGTTTTTAATGTAATCATGCGAAAAGGGGACCGTTCTTACTAAAAATTCGTTATATGGAGAAATTCGATGTATGGAGTTTCGTTATATAGAGGTTCGACTGTATATTGTTTATAATAAACTAAAAAAAGAATTAATTTTTTTTTTTGCTTTTTTTGTAAACTTTAAATTTATAAGAGTAAATAAAAATGATTTTTCTTAATTTCACACTATTTTACATCAATTAAAGTAATCCAGCAATAGATTCGATGATTATTCCAGAAGTAAATAGCAAAAATTTGCAATGGCTTTTTTTGCGATTTTTTTTTCATTTGAGAAAATAGTTGTTTATTTCATGATCGTTTGACGAAAATCGGCGATCGCCGTTTTACATCGCGATTGTTAGGCAAAAATCGCCGCTTTACATCCTGATTGTTTGACGAAAATCATCATTTTACATCGCGATTGTTTGACAAAAATTGCCCTTTTATTTCGCGATCGTTTGACGAAAATCGTCGATTTACATCGCAGTCGTTTGACGGAAATCGTCGTTTTACATCGCGACCGTTTGACACAAATTGCCGTTTTACATCGCGATCGTTTGACGCAAATCGCCATTTTACAGCATGATCGTTTGACGAAACACGTCATTTCACATTGCGATCGTTTCACCAAAATCACCATTTCGTTTCGCGATGGTTTGATGAAAATTGCTGTTTTATATCGCGACCGTTTGATGAAAATAGCCGTTTTATTTTGCGATCTTTTGACAAAAATCATCAGGGATGCCGCGGACGCACTATAGCGCGTAAAATACGCAAAAAATCGGCGACGGGACGCAAAAAAATGGAGCTTACGTGTCCCGCGGGACGCGTAATTTTCATCAAAAATTCGCAAAAAAGAAAAATTTCGTTTCAAAATCGCGAAATAACGAATAAATTTCGGCAAAAAATTCGCGAGGAAAATGAATAATTTTGTTACAAAATCCCGAAAAAAAGGTAGATTTCCTCAAAAAATCGTGAAAAAACGACAAATTTCGTCCAAAAATCGTGATAAAACGGCAAATTTTGTCAAAAGATTCGCGAAAAACGGCAATTTCCATCAAAAAATTGTGATAAAACAGCAAATTTCTTCAAATGATAGCAAAAAACTGGCAAATATCATCAAAAGATCGCAAAAAACCGGTACATTTCGTCAAAAGATCGCGAAAAAAGGGACATTTCGTCAAAAATACGCAAAAAAAAGGCAAATTTCATTTTTAAAAACGCGAAATAACAAATAATTTCCGGCAAATTCCGTCAAATAATTCGCGAGAAAAATGACTAATTTTGTTACAAAATTCCGAAAAAAGGCAGATTTCCTCGAAAAAAGACAAATTTCGTCCAAAAATCGTGATAAAACGGCAAATTTTGTCAAAAGATTCGCAAAAAATGGCAATTTCTATCAAAAAATCGTGATAAAACGGCAAATTTCTTCAAATGATAGCAAAAAACGGCACATTTCATCAAAAGATCGCGAAAATACCGGCACATTTCGTCAAAAGATCGCAAAAAAGACAAATTTCGTTAAAAAATCACGAAATAACAAATAATTTCCGACGAATTTCGTCAACAGATTGGCAAAAAATGGCTAATTTTGTCACAAAATCCTGAACAAAAAAAGGCAGATTTCCTCAAAAAATCGCGAAAAAACGACAAATTTCATGCGAAAATCGCGATAAAACGACAAATTTTGTCAATAAATTCGCGAAAAAACAGCAATTTTCATCAAAAAATTGTGATAAAACGGCACATTTCGTCAAAAGATGGCGAAAAAAACGGCAGATTTCGTCAAAAGATCACGAAAAAACAACAAATTTCAGGAAAAAATCGCATTATAACACAATTTTCGTTAAAGGAGCATGAAAAAAAAGTTAAAGACAGGATAGAATTTTTCTGATCCAAAAACTAACAGAAACCCTGCTTCCAAACAGTTTTTGCTGCTCCAAAAACAGATTTTCCTGCTTCTCAAATGCTTTGATTGTTCTGATTATTTTCAAAAGTATTCTTTCTTCATTAAAAATACCTTTTTCAATAAATCAGTTTTACCCTTTTTTTTAAAGAAATGTGAACAATAGTGATACTTGTTATCTTCTACACTCAAATAAGCATTATTTTATAATTTAATTTGTATCTTGCACAATTTTTTTTTTTAAAAAGTAAAGAAAATTTCTCTTAATAGTTTTAAAAAAATAATATTGGCTTTAATTATTTTTACATTATTATTAAAACAATAATTATTGCATTTAATTTTTCTTTTGCAAATGAACATGTTCAATTTTTGCGTCTAAAATATGACTCATTATTAGTGGGGACCCGCTTTTGTGAAAAAGGGACCCAGAATTTTAGAAGTCCTGGGTCCCCGGGACCCAGGATTTTCCAAGTCCAGCGGCATCACTGAATCATCGTTATATTTCGCGATCTTTTAACGAAATTCACTGTTATATTTCGCGATCACTTGACGAAAAAAGCTGTTGTATTTCGCGATCGTTTGTCGAAAATTGCTGAGTAATTTCGTAATCGTTCGACGAAAATTCCTGTTTTATTTCGCGATCGTTCGATGAAAATCGTTCTTTTATTTCGTGATCGCTTAACAAAAATCACGAATTCTTAAAAATTAAAAAAAGCGGAAATCCGCCATTTGGCGGAAAAGTGGCATCCATGTAAGTAAATGATACTAGTTTAAAGAAATTATGGCAGTTTTGTCATTATTATGAATATCAGTATTCAAAAATTCCATTGTTTGTTTAAAAAATGTATATTTTTACATTATTACTTTTTTTTTCTTGGAATTCTAATTTTATTTCCTTTATAAAATATGTTTAGTTTTGGTATAGCTTTCCAATCTCAACTCAAAAAAGTTTTGATTTAGTTTTATAATCTAAATTCAAACAAAACTAAGTTTTACTTTGGCTTACTCAGGTCTGCAACTAAAAAATAGCGTAGGATTTATTGATTGTTAAATTTTTACTCACTGAAACCAGATTAAGTTTAATTAAATATAATTTTTTTCTTTTTACCCTGAAATCTGGTATTCTATTCTTGAGTAAGAAATCATATTCAATAATGTTTCCACATGGTAATTTTATATTTCTAAGAGTGGAACTCAAAAGTTATGAAAACAGAACACTACAAATAGAAAATGCTCACAATTTGAGGAATTAACAAAAGCAGTTACATACAGAGATAAACTTCTACTGTGCTTTAGAAAACTACAAAAATTCAAAGTTTAATCAAGAGGGAAAGTATAATTTGGAACATAGTTACTTGTATTAAAATATGGGACTTTTTTTTCATCGCAGTTGTACTTTTCTAATGCAAACTGCCCATGTTTTTGCAACATTACTGTACATTGTGGAGGTAAAATGGAGGTCAATTTTAGATTCAACACCTTGCAAAAACATTCAATTAATCAGCTATAACGAAATCTTGAAAAATGCAGCTAGTGCCACTTGTAGGGGATTTACACCAAAAACTAAAAAACATAAATATATATCAGAAACTGTAGTTTGATTGTTTAAAAAAATCGTCCTTGAGGTAAAGCTATTGCGATAATCATGAATAATGCAGCATAGCAGCATCATCTATTGAGCAATTTACACCAAAAAGTAATGAGCACGAAATTATGTCAAAGATTAATTTAATCTGAAATTTTATAAAAATACATACATTAGTTTGAGATAGAACTATTGTGGAAATTATGAACAATGCAGCATAGCAGCGCCATCAGTTTGGCGATATATACTAATAACTAAACATCTCGAGTTTATATCAAGGTGTAACTGAATCTAAAGTTTTGTGAAATTATGTTCATCAGTTCTTGAGATAGAGTGCCCATAAAATCTGTCACATACAGACTCGCAGTATGACAGATATTTTCCAAAAACCATCAAAACGTTTTCAGGACCTTCTAAAAGTTTTAAATACACCAAAAACTGGAAGTCAAATTTTTCATGAATTCAATACTTACTTCTTGAAAATATAGATTAAAGTAATAAATGCATACTTCAAAATTTTATGTTGAATTTTTAATTTTATCATTTCCATTAATCGGCATATTATTGCAATAATTTTACACATGAATTAATATTTAAAAAGAGAAGTTGCATTTAATTACATATCTAGATTTTTTTTTATGTAATCAAGTTTTTGTGAAATTGCGAACTTTTTGTATATACTTGTACAAAATATATTCAGAATTTTTGAATAACAAATTATTACTATATTTAGGTTCCTATTTAGACATTTTTAATAGGGTTATTTACATACATATATGTAACTTAATAAGATTCAGCTGCTGTATGGCATGAGATTTTTTTTTTCTTCAATCACTACACTTGCGAAAGATTCAATTTGTTGATTAAACTTTTTCTGAAAAGTCTATTTTCAAGAGAAATTTTGCAAAGGGTCTTGTGTTTCAAACAAGAAAAAAAATGTGAAGAATATTTTCAAATCTTCTCAAACAGATTTCTGCTCAGAGATCAGATTACCCACATTAAAATTTTCATGTGAGACACTCAACATAAAAATAAAATAAATAAAAAGTATGAGAATGTAGCTATTACAAAATTTTCACTATATTATTTCATAAATGAAATTTCAATTTTTCCAGTTCGGAAGAATTGAAAAATAAGCCTTCGGAAAAAAACCGGTTTTTTCCCCAATTTTTTCGGGTTTTTTCCGAGCATCCCCATCTCTAATTACAGTATTTTTTGCCTAAATCTTTCGTTTAATTTAATTATAATTTTAAAAAAAGAAGTGTACAAATACTTTGCCAACTGTATATAGCCATATTGAATACATGTAGTTGTATCATTTAATCAGCGCATTTCACTGAAATGTGAAATCTTTAACTTTTCCTATTTTATTTTCCTAACATGTGTTATAAACTTATTAAAAGGATCCTTTCTTTGGCACAGATTTGCAATGTCAAATTGGCGGGGGGGGGGGGGGGGGGAACACGTGCAAATATGATACGTATATGACATCTTTGCCCAAATTTATTTCCAACACGCTTCTCGCTAAACAATTATTTACCTGGAGTTTTTTCCTTTTATGGGGCTTATTTGGATCAAACGATGTTCCAAATGCTAATTGATTCCATAAGTATTTTGAGTCCATGATGAAAATGAAATACTTTTCAAGCATGCCTGCCCGGCATGCTGCAATCATGAAATGAATATAAATATCAACATCAACAAATGCGTTGTGTTGCCATATTCAAAAAACTTATGCACAAGTTTCTTCAACCGTGACGCCACTTTTCATACGCCACTTTTTATGCATATTTAATTAATAATACATATTTGAATATTATGAATAATAAATTTTTAATCTTGATAAGATTCTCGAATACTTTTATAAATTTATATTTTATACAAAAGAAATGCATCCAACATCCCTACGTAATATAAACCATCTAACCAACCAATAAGATTTGTAAACATGTATTGGCCTCGGTGTTTGTTTTGCTTGTTTATTTTTAATTTTTTTTTTTTTTTTTTTTTTTTTTAATAATTTAAATATTTGTTGTTTATGAAATGGCGAATACAAAAAATGCAATTTTCACTTATTTGCTTTAATCAGGTGACATTGGCCAAAATAATAAACAAGAAATACAAAAATTCAGTTGCATCAAGTATATGAATTTTGTTGTAACATTCAATCATTACAAATATTTACTATATACAGGATATTTTCCATGATTAGAATTAAATTATAATAGAATACGTGTTTAAAATAATACAATCGATCATATGTTTTTCAGAGAAACTTCGGAGTTTATGGGAAAGGAATTTTATTTTAGTATCATTATTGAAAATACTTCAAAAAGCCATTAGGCTAGAGAACAAATTATTCAGTAGGGATGCACCGGATACTGATTTTGCCGGATACCGGATATCCGGTATCCGATTTGCCTGCCGGATTCGGATATCCGATCGAATATCCAGTACTAAATATGTTTTTAGTTATGGTGAATGTTTGTTTATTTCTTTATCAAATGCCATCTCAAATAATAAATTGCAAACATGTTTCACACACAATTATAACATTTTAAATGTATTGAAATATATTTATCACATCTTTAATATCTTTGACTATCAGGGCTTGAAATTCAGGTTTTCCCAGGAGGAGAGAGTTTCCCTCATAACATTTGTAAATGCAGGGTAGTTAAACTATATGAGAGGAAGAAAAATATTTTTTTTTAATCCTTTTATTTTTTACTTGCCACTTAAATATTTACAATTTATACCAACATGACAAATTTCCATTGAAATAATTTAAATCAACAACAAGATAATTATCCAAAATGTTTATTTTAACTAAAACAAAGGAAAATAATAAAGCTTTATACATATCATATCTGTTTTTCAATTTTCACTCAGAGTTATGGTCAATTAATAACTGAGTTGCTAAATGAATTTTTTAATTTAGATTTTATTTGATTTTGTGCGGTTTGGAATCTTTTATAGGTTACAATTTTGACAAACAGAACAGAGCAACTTTTCTAACACATTAAATTATCGGAAATAATTGGTTTTGCTTTTTTCTTCTTATTTTTTTTTTCTTAATTTTGTAAAATCTGATGTGCATTCATTTTTAATTTGCTTGCACGAATAATGCATGTAAAGTGATTGTATCGTCAATATCCTTCTGTGATTGTATATCAGTTAGTGGAATTATCGTCAATACCGTAATCCCTGGCATTTTAGCTAATTGAATTATGTTCAACTATGCATTGGAATTTTAAACCCATATGAAATATCTGAAAATGACATGGTAGATTTCTTCTATTACATGAGAAATGGTTTATTTAAAAAAGTCATGTCCTAATTTCTCTGAACTATGCACATCAACTATTTAAATGATTTCCATGAAGTTCATCCTTTTTTTTTTAATCATTTGGAAAACGGTTGTTGTTATCGGTCGAGAATGGACCTTGTGGTGTCCACATTTTATTTTGTTTATGATTCGTCCAGGGATATTAATGTTTAATCCATGACATATGTAATATATGACTCTTATTACATAAATCATGTTTTAATCATCATAAAAATGATGCTTTTAATGATTTTCATTAACTCAATGGGAAACATTTAAACATCTTGCTTTGGGCAATGGATGTCCATATTCTATTTATTTGTTTTACGGAATTCTTTAAATTTAGAAGAATTTTTATTTGAATAGGAAATCAAAATGTCATTGTTAATAAAGAAGAGAGTAGAAAAGTTACAAATTGTGCAGGTGCAAATTATAAGATGCGGAAAAAAACGAATACAGAAACATCGTATGAAAGTTCGTCTTTTAAATAAAAAAAGAGGTATGATTATAGAGTCCACTGATGAGGAAATGTGTGATGATTTTGAAAATGAAACATCTAATGTTGAACCACTGATTGTAAAAAAACATGTTTTCTTTTTTTTTCAATGCGCAACACAAGATTTAATCTCATTTTGTTTAGTGCTAATTCCAGAAGCTCAGACTCTAGTGACCATTACTGCCCTTTTAATTATTTCTTGCTTCGGCACAGGAAAAAAATTTGCAAAATATGTAAATCGGTCATAGAAAAAATATCGTTCATTTTGTCTACCATGGCAAAAATAAATTTTTAAAAACTGTTGACCTGTCTGAAAAAATTTTAACTTTGAGGGAACTTTACCAGTGGAAAATATAGCGGAATTCGTCAATCAATTACAGTAAAATATCGTGAAATTTGCTAATCTGTCGCAAGGAAATATCATGAACTTCGTCAGCCAATAACAAAGACAAAACACAAATTTTTCAGCTGAACACAGGAAAATAATTGTTAATTTCATCAGAATGTCACAAAAATAAAAAGGGAAATTTGCCACTCAGTCGCAGAATAAATAGCTAAATCTGTCAATCAGTTGAGCGAAATAAATTGTGAAATTTGCCAGTTGGTCTCCAGAAAAGAAAAAAAAAAATTGCAAAATGTTGTGTGTCAAGCAAGCAAAAAAATCTTGTGAGAAAAATTACAAAACTTTTCAATTCGATGCAGAAAAAAGAATTTTGTATAATTGCCGTAAGAGCAAACTGTGAGATTAGTCAATCGATAGTGGAAAATATCACGAAAATAGTCAGTCAATCCTGAGACTTGATCGCCACTTCACAAAGAAAAACTAGTTGGATGTGCCAATCCCAAAACTTTCTTCTATCTCATACATACATTTTAATATTTAAAAAAAATAGTTACTCATTTTAATGCTTTAATAATTTTAATTCAATACCTTACCAACTTTGATTTTCATCTTAAATTTCTATTCCAATCAATTAATCTGAGTAAAAATGAATTTCCATCTCTGCACGAGCCGATGGACAACAGAATGATAAGCAGATTTTTTTTTTCAAATTCAGGGAGGACCTACTTGCCTTACCAAAAAATAATCATATACAAAATGTTTAGTTCAGTTCTAGAACTAACTTCATGCACTTTTATGTGGTGTAATATTGAAAATGGCATAAAATTCGGTATTGCAACGCCCCCTTCCGGTGGATTTTTTTCAGATTCAGGGCGATTCAGCTAGCCATAGCCATACACTTACACAAAAAATTTCGTTCAATTCTATGCATAACTTCATGTACTTTTGGTCGGTACAATATTGATAATGGCACAAAAATCGTAATTGCAGCGTCCTCTTACGACGGATTTTTTTCAAATTCAGGAAGGACTAACTAGCCATAGTCACACACATACACAAAAAATTTGGTTCAATTCGATGCATAACTTCATATACTTTTGGTCGGTACAATATTGAAAATGGCACAAAAATGGCGATTGTAGTGCCTCCTTCTGGCGGATTTTTTTCAAATTCAGGGAGGACCAACTAGTCATAGTCATACACATACACAAAAAATTTGGTTCAATTCGATGCATAACTTCATATACTTTTGGTTGGTACAATATTGAAAATGGGGATTGCAGCGCCCCCTTCTGGCAGATTTTTTTCAAATTCAGGGTGGACCAACTAGTCATAGTCATACACATACACAAAAAATTTGGTTCAATTCGATGCATAATTTCATATACAGTCGAACCCCGCAAATCCGGATCCCGATAATCCGGATCGATTTGGTCATTTTTTTTCCAAGCTTGAGAAACATTTTTGCTGATTTCTATAACACTAACTTGTTTCATCGTCATATTTTGAATAAAAAAAAAACTTTTTCTGAAATCTTTTCGACTTTTTTATTACAAAGTAAACATTTTTCTGTCTGTAAATATTCAATAAGTTTAACATAAAAGTGATTTTCTGTAAGTATTTTTAATTTTATTTCATTTTTTTCAAAATCTTCAGATAATCCAGATTTTCGATAATCCGGATTGGGTCTGGTCCCAATTAATCCGAATTATCGGGGTTTTACTGTACTTTTGGTCGGTACAATATTGAAAATGGCACAAAAATGGCGATTGCAGCGCCCCCTTCCGGCGGACTTTTTTCAAATTCAGGGAGGACCAACTAGCCATAGTCATACACATACACAAAAAATTTGGTTCAATTCTATGCATAACTTCATACACTTTTTGATGGTAGAATGGCGACATACAGACACACACACGGACAGACAGACATTTTGTAAAAACATGTTTTTTGGAATGTAAATCCATCGACAACAGGAAGTCGAAAAAAATTTCGATTACAATACTTTCTTCTATTGAAGATAGAAGAAAGGAAAAATTCAATTTTTTTTTTTTTTTTTTTTTGGAAACAGGATTGTTTTGCCCACAAGATTTTTTAGGTCATGAATCCTGCCATTCCGTCCCGAAATTCAAACCTTGTATGTATATGTTAATAATATTGAATAAAAAATGCAATTCAAGCATTTAAATCTTCTGACTATTTGTCAATGAATTACTGATAATTGCTAATAATCTATACAGTAAAATGCTGATAATTTTTGGAACAAATTTTATACATTTATTAATATGTCTATAACTGTAAAGTATTTTCATAAAGTAGTACATGGCACCTTTTTATAATGCAAACATAAAATGTCTCACTAATATACCAATGGTTGAAGAGTTATCTCCAAACATAGGTTTAATTGACGACTTTTTTTTTCATGTTTTAACTATTTTATACTGTTTTACCTTAAGCAACATTTAATTTTATTTTAAGTTAAATCAGTTTAAGTTTAAAATTTATAAGTAAAAAATTTTTAATTTTAAATATTTATAATGAAGTCACGAAAATAACTAGTTGGATGCACCAATCCCAAAACTCTCTTCTATTTCGTAGATCTCAATGTTTCAAAAAATATTACAAAATATTAATATTACTTCAATATTATACCAGTTTTTATTTAAATCTAAAATTTTTGATGCAGTCAATTAGATTAAGAATGAGTTAATCTCGATCATGATATTTATTAAAATCTATTTTTGTTATTCTGTTTTACATCAGCTGTTTGCGAATAGCAAGTTTTAGCAAGATACGAAGTTCCTATTGCTGCACGAACTGTCAATTCACTGTATAAAAAGATTATGAAAAAAAAAAAAATTACAATAAAAAGAAGATTGCCCTCTGATGGCATTGAGTTCACAGGCTATGCATACTAATTGTATATTACAGCCTCATATTTTCAAGGGTTGATGCTGTCCGAAAAACAAATTAAAAGGGGGATAACTCCCACCCATTTCCTTTTTTTATACTTAATCATTGAATTCCCTAAACTAATCAGGGATATGCTTTATCACATATAAAACCTATATCCAAAATTCATAGCAAATCGAATAATTCTTCATAAAAACCCATTTATATAATTTAAGAGGAGTTATGTCTCTTCATACTTAACCCTTAAACTTCCAAAACTATTCAGAGATTCGCCTTATCAGAAAGAATGTACATCCAAAATTTAAAGCAAATCGGATAATTCTGCATAAAAACTCATTAATCAAATTTAAGAGGGGTTGGGGTAATCATCCGTATCCCTTTTATGCTTAACAAAAGAACTCCAATTAAATTAGGGAAGCATCTTATCACTATGAACCTGTATCCAAATATTAAAGCAAATCTGTTAATTCTGCAAGAAAAATCATTTACCTAAATTAAGAGGTGTAGTCCCACCAATTTATACATATCCAATGAAATCTGAAAAAAATCAGGGAAGTGCTTTATCACAATGAATCTATATCCAAATTTTGAAGCAAATCAGTAAATTCTGCATGAAAAACTCATTAAACTAAATTAAGGCGGGGGAGTTACCTCCCATTTCCCCCCTCTTAGACTTATCCAATGAACTCTCAAAACTGATCATGGAAATGTCCGCATCAGAATGATCCTATGTCTAAAATTTGAATGAAATATGAGAATCTTGTATGAAAAACCCATTTATCTAAATTAAAGGCGGGGGATTAGTCCCCCGTTCCCCCTCTTTATACTTATCCAATAAACTCCCAAAACTAATCGTAGCAGTGCCCTCATCTGAATGATCCTAAGTCTAAAATTTGAATAAATCTGTATGAAAAACCCATTTATCGAAATTAAGATTGGAGAATTAGCTCTCAGTTCAGTCTCTTTATACTTATCCAATAAACTCCCAAAACTAATCATGGTGGTGCCCTCATCAGAAAAATCCTATGTCTAAAATTTGAATGAAATCTGATAAATCTGCATAAAAAACCCATTTATCAAAATAAGGGGTACGGAATTAGCCCCCTGTTTCACTTCTTTATACTTATCAAATGAGTACCTAATACTAATCACAGAGGCGCTTCATCAGAATGATCCTATATCTAAATTTTGAATGAAAATTGATAATTCTGGATATAAAACCCATTGATATAAATTAAGGGGAAGAGTATTAGCCCCCGTTCACCCACTTATACTTATCGAATGAGTTCCCAAAATTAATCAGGGGAACACCTTATCAGAATACACCTATATTTAAAATTTGAAGTGAATCGGATATTTTTATCATGAGTTATTGCATTACACATTTACATGTATACATACAGAATGGGCGGGCACATAAGCTCACAGGTTTTGATAGCCTCTGAGCTAAAAATCATTATTACAGTACTATTTTCCAGCAAAATATTTTTCAATTGAAAGAAGACCTGACAGCCATTCTCAGAAACGTATCCAAAGAAATTTGTTTCAATTCCATGCATAACTTCAGACAGCGTTTGTTGGTAGAATAATGAAAAGGGTGCAAAAATTGTGATTACAGCACCGCCTTACAGCGAAATGTTTCCATAATGAACATGAACGTGCTGGTTACAGCCAAAAGCATGCACAGAATATTTGGTTCATTCTATGTATAACTTCATACACATTTTGATGGTATAATTGTATGATGGCAACACTGGGACAGACAGATATTTTGAATAAACATTTTTTGAGGATATTGGATCTCTAAAAGATGTAAATTCGTCGAAAAAATTTATAACATTACTTTCTTCTATCAAGGATAGAGAAAGTAAAAATAGGTCTGTTTTTATCATTCGCTCCCGTAACTGGAAGCCTGCGCTTCTCTATCGCTTTGCTCAACTTAGCTTTTTCTAGCACGCTGAGTTGTGTCCTGATGAAGAATCTCGATAGCAGATTCAAAATGGCTGCTACCTTTTCATGCATTATTTGTGCATTTCTAAATGTTGGTTTTCTATCTTTATATACTTTTGCAAAAAGGCTTTATTTACTATTTTGACTTCAAATTTTGTTTTACAATCTGAAAGTAAAGATACAATTTTCTAAAAGATATAAACATAAATTCTTGAATTTATTACAGCGTTTAAATATAAATAGTAGGAAAGCTGGCAATTGTTTAAACTTTTGAGAATTACCTTTTACTGATAGGAAACTTATTGTAACATTTCATCTTTTGCATTGTAAACAAAAGTTTAGGCATTGTTTGGGATCAAACAATTACTGTTATTCATCAATATTTGCTTTGCTACATTCTGCCGGATATCCGATAGAGAAGTCGGATATCCGGTGATTGTGATTCGGATATCCGATGATATTTCAGATATTAAAAAATCAGCCGGATATTGGATATTGGCCGGATATCCGTTGCATCCCTATTATTCAGTTAGTTGAATCCCATCAGTAATTACTAAAATATTATTAATATTTTCATCACTGAGAAATATTTATTAAATTCTAATACATTTAAATGTCTTTGAATTTAGTTAAAGAAACACAAAGTTTTAGTTTAAAAGTAAAATGTATAAAAGTAAATTTTAGTCAAAAGAAAAGAAAATCAGTAAACTAATGAAAGTTACATGCATTTTTTTTTAATTAATATTCTTTTAGCCACTTCTTTAGCAACTCTGCTTATATTAGTGCTACTGACTAGAGATGCATTGAACATTCGGCACAAAATAGAAAAAAAAAGTTTGGGATTGATAATAGATATCAAAAAGGACAATTTTTATTAATGAAACAATAATAGTAATCAACTTATTGAGTCATAAGTACATTGTATTTCATCTTACTCGAGATAAAACCTGGATTTTTGTATATTACTTCAAAACAATAATAAAGATATTATAACTATATTTTCAACTTATATGCTTTGATTTTTGTGAATTATACTATGATGGGAAGGGCTGGAAAATGCCACCATTCATAGGAAAAGAACCATGAGCTAGACATTTCTTTATTCAAAATTAAGTTGATAGTATTTGTACTCTGTCACTGATCAAAATTCAGCCATTTTCAATATCAGCATATTTATAAGAAACAAAATTAATGTAAAACATACCTTGTCAAAATATCTCCATTATTGATGAAGTTATGAATTCAGTTTTGGCTTGTTTCACGCCCAGTATATATGTGATTGAATGCATTGTAGTATTGATGGAATAAATGGATTGAGATATTTGTTTAAAAAAATTGCTTGTTTTAGATCCAGATATTGATGTAGGATGTTTTTAAAAAATTCCTTGCTAAATCGAAAGAAGTGAAAAAGTTATTTTTATTGAATAGCCACCATTTGATTTTACTTTAGTTTCTTCATTACAAACAGTAACAAAAATAACTAGCATTTTAATAAACTAGAGCTTTTTACAAGTAAACTTGAAAAAAATCTGCCGCAAGTTATTTGAAAATGACTATTATAGTATTATAAGACTGTTAATTTTTTCTTCCCATTTTCTCATTATTTCTCTTTGATTTTAAAATGTTTGTTTTAATTCATAGAAGAAACCATGAAATTAAAAATTGCATTAATTAAATAAGCTTCATAATTGTTCTTCTTAAATAACTCAAGGTAGATTTTTTTTTAACATTAAGTTTACTTTTAAAAAACTCAAAAAATGTTTATCAAAATGAAGGTTTTTTTTATTAAATATTATGCAAAATTGTTTTAAAAAGGAACGTATAATACGTTTAAACTTTAAAATATAAAAATAATTCGGGCAGCCGAATAGTTACTACTCAGCTGGCCGAATATTCAGCATTCAGCCCATCAGTCACTATTCAGCTGGCCGAATATTTGCTATTTGGCCAAAATCACTATTTGGTGCATCCCTCTACCGACACATTGCATATTTCAGCTACACGATTAACATGCTTGTAATATGGCTGCATGAAATACGTATCTGCACATGTATATATGCATATATCAATTAAATTCGCATACTCCTTGGAATTTCCAAGGACTCTGGCACCACTATTAAAAATAAGAAAATATACATTTAATTTTTAAACCACAACATTCGTAATCTCCACCTTCATTCACAGATTTTATGATATTTTTCTGCAGTGAAACACTTTGGAAATATTATTAAAATTTAGTGGTAGAACTGTGTGAACCCTGCATATAATTCATATATTTTTGCTTAAACAAATGACCTCATCAGTTTTATGTCACTGAATGGAAAAAAAAACTGGAAATTGGTGGAATTACTTCTGCAAACTGCAATAATATGTTTGTTACATACAATTTTGGTATGTACTGTATAAATGCTTTAATTTGTGTTATTTTAAAAAATTCAATTGAGTAAGTAAACGTTTTCTTATGTTTGATTATACCTGTGTCTAACAAATGCAGCCAGCAGCAGTAATGTAGCAGTAAAAAAAACATTGTATATGCTTAAGGCAAAGGTAGAGGGTATGCTCTAGAGTCTATATACAGTAGACTCCCTCAAATCCGCACAGCTAAGGACCAGAGGTTGTGTGGATTTTAGAATTTTGTGGATTTCTGGTCATTAATTTTAGATTTTTTAAATAGTAATTTGCATGTAATTAATAATGCAGTCGAAATTATAATGAATGCTTACAATATAATAAAATATTAAAATAAGTAATAAACTAAGATAATAAACATTTAGATAATTAAAAAAATTATTAAAATATTAAAAGCAAGTTTATAATCTATAATGTATGATTAAATATTCATTATGTAAATGAAATTTATTTTTCTTAAATTATTCTATGAAACTTGACTCATAAGGGTACATTACTAATTCACATCAAAATCATAAAATAAGGAAGTTTTATTTCAGGTTTAGCCAGACTTAATAATCAAAAAAGCTATTAATGCATAAAATATATTTGGTAAAAAGACTTATTACCAATAATATCAGCAATATCTTGGATTTTTTCAGAAATAACTGGGTCAATCCATTTCAAGTGGTCCAGCACTGGTCGCTCGACCATTTTTAAAAAATCTGAAATTTTTTGTACAACAACCCTAACATGATGGAAGTTCAAAATGACCGTTATTTTAATTTTACTATTTTTTGTTTGTGCATGGTAGCCATCTTTGTTTCATCCTGTGCAGCGATTTTCTCATATATTAGGGTATACAAAATTGTAAATATCTCGTCTTTTATTTTACCAATTTAAATGGGGTTTGCACCATTTTGTTCAGAATAAAATAGGTTAAATATATGGTGGTAGAATAATTTTGAAAAATAAATTTTTAGAGGTGAAATTTTAGCACAAAATTTAAGATTTTTTCCAAAATTATCCGTTTGCAAGAGGAAATTTTTCATGCAAGGAAAACTGTCAATCTTACACAATTTTTTCTACAAATAGGTCAAAAGTGTGTGTACCCATACACCAGGTCCCAGATCTGGAAGTTAATTTCTCTTTGCGAAAAAAATTTCGAAATTCTTCAAAAATCGTACTTTTTAGGCTTTGATATCTCTGGTGGGGCACGAGATAAAAATCTGAAATTCTGGTCTTTGATAGTATTGTGTAGTATTGTTATGCACAAAAAATTTTAAGAAGGAGATTTGACTACAAGCTGAGATATGACATGGACAATATGTGAAAACAATGCTGCCAAACTATTGTAACTTACTATGTAATTGTTCATTCCTCCAAAATTTTAAATTAATGATTTATGGTACAAAGTTAAATGTTAATTACAAATATCTTCTTCAAATGTTTCTGTGTGATTTAAACGATTTAGAATGTATGCTAAGCCAATACACTATTTGTCCAGATGAACAAATCTACTAGAAATGCTATTGCAACAATTTTACTCGGAACACATTTCAGAAAAAGTAAATTACAGACAATGGGTTGCCAGTGGCACAGCCAGAATTCGGTTCTAAGGGGGGTTTTGAGTTTCTGATAAAGGTGATTGCCGGTTATTTGAATCGCCGGTTAATAGAATCAGTACTAATTAGAATATTCACTGTATAATACTTAAACTCAAAGAGCATCTATGTGGTAGGAAATCATCATTTTTTAGCATAATGCACCTCAGAAATCTGATTTAGTTCATATAACCAACTTTTACTTAACTGATTCATGTAATATGCACTTCCACAGTTTTAAGTAGAATTTTCGCCATGTAATTGAATCACTTTATTAAATAAAATCTGATTCAATAAAACGGCAGACACCGAATTGTGTCAAATCATTTAAATATTAAGTTTGGTTTTGATTCATATAAGTGGCAATTATAGCGACTTTTCTTAGCTCTTGGAGGGGTTTTAACCCCAAAACCACCCCCTTAGCTGCGCCACTGTGGGTTGCAACTTATCGAGTTGACATGGTTTCAATTATTAAACCTAGAGAATTTCTTTCAAGTTAACAAGGGATGACAAGACTTGGGTGGCTTCAAATAAAAGTTTGAGAAAGAACAGTCTGATGGACTGACAACAGTAACTCGTCGAACTCATAACATCTCTCGTAAATAGTATTAAGCTCTTTGTTGAGCATATATAGTATCTTTGTAAATTAAACATTTATTATTAAACTGTTTTCAACAAATGATATTTTCTGTGTAACTCTTGTAATAAAAGAGACTAATCTCATATCTCCTAATGTACTCGTAATAGCATTTCTTAACATTTTCTAATCATCGTGTCTCCAAATCTCCTTCTTGAAATTTTTCGTGCATAACACTACTATAAAATATTATCAAAGGCCAGAATTTCAGATTTTTATCTTGTGCCCCACCAGAGATATCAAAGCCTTAAAAAAGCGATTTTTGAAATTTTTGACGAATTTCGGAATTTTTTTCTCAAAGAAAAATCAACTCCCAGATCTGGGACTTTGTGTATGAGTACACGCACTTTTGACCTATTTGTAAAAAAAAAAATTGTGTAAGGTTGACAGTTTTCCTTGCATGAAAAATTTCCTCTTGCAAACGGATAGATTTTGGAAAAAATCTTAAATTTTGTGCTAAAATTTCACCTGTAAAAATTTATTTTTCAAAATTATTCTACCACCGTACATTTAGCTTATTTTATTCTGAACAAAATGCTGCAAACCCCATTTCAATTGGGAAAATAAAAGATGAGATATTTACAATTTTGTGTATCCTACCTAGTATCTGAGAAAATTGCTGCACACGATGAAACAAAGATGACCCCCATGCCCAAACAAAAAATAGTAAAATTAAAATAATGGTCATTTTGAACTTCCATCATAAAAGGGGTGTTGTACAAAAAATTTCAGATTATTTAAAAATGGTCGAGCAACCAAAAAAAATATTTTCTGGACCACTTGAAATGGATTGACTCAACTTACTCTTCCTTCATGAAAAACCATAAATTCAGTAATATTAATAAAAATTACAAATTAAAATATGCATGGGATTGATATAAAGCTAAAAAAAATCAAATTTTGTCCCTATATCTGAACTGATTGTTTCTTTGTTATGTGCAGATTTGAGGGAGTCTACTGTACTATAGTTTTTTGGGGAAACAGAAGATATATAATGCTCTTTAATAAAACTGGAAAGTATATGGCATATGCTTGTGTAATCCTTCCATTTCATCCCAGGCCAGCAGCCATTTATAGGTGCCAACAAGACTAAAAAATGTTTTAAATTATTGAAAAAAAAAATAGGACAATAAAAGTTTTACCCTAGTTTGCATCTGTTCCACATATTTATAATGGCCTCAGACATTAAATATATATTTTTTAAACATCCAAATATAATTTAGGATCCTCCTGAAAAATTGGCATTTTTATGTGATAAATCCCCAAATATTGGTTTCATCGTCACCATTCATATTGCATTAAGTTTATTTAAAATACTATAATACTTTTTCTCATCTCTTTTAAAATTATTATAAGAATAATTCTAAAGCTAAATATTTTGCTTCAACATTAAAGTATTGATTACAAAATAAATAATAAAAAAAAAAAAATCTTTCAGCCAGGAAAGAAATGCTTTTCAAATTTTCTTACCCAAGCTATTTTAGAGATAATTCTGGACCACATCCTTAACAAAACTCTTTAATTCAAATACAGTAGTCTCTTACATCTGCAACCCTAAAATCCTCAATTTTCTAAAATCTGCACATAATTTACAGACGTAAGCAATGAAGCTTTCAGTTCAGATGCATGAACAAAATTTGACTTTTTTATTTTTATATGAATTTTTTATGTATTTTAATTTGTAATTTTCAATAATATTACTGAATTCATGCTTTTTCATTACCAAAAAAGAAATTTATTTCTGAAAAAATTTAAGATATTGCTGATAATCACAATCTTTTTGCCAAATGTACTTATGAAATGTATTAATCAAGCTCTTTAATTATTAAGCCTGGCTAAACCTGGAATTAAACCTTTTTTATGATTTTGATGTGAATTACTAATGCACCTTTATAGAACGAGTTTCATTGAATAATTTAGGAAAAATGCATCTCATCTCTTTAACAAATATTTAATTATACATTATTGATTATTTACTTTCCCTTCGCTTTTAATCATTTTAAATTATCTAAATTTTTATTACTTTAATTTATTATCGCACATACCATAAAATACTGTTAATCCACCCTCTCAAACAAACAAAAAATCTAAAAGTATTCAAAAGAGGTGCACGGAATTTTTCCACAATCTCTTTAAAAATTTTGCTTTTTTTTTTTTTTTTGGGGGGGGGGGGAAGTTTTTTCTACAAATCTTTAATGGAATTCGCATTTTTTGGTCAGATTTTTTTAAAAACAAAATTGGCGTTTTTGACAAATTTTTTTTTTTTTAGTTTTTGTTTACAGAATTTACTTTTTTTTCATGATCTTTTAATGAAAGTCACATTTTTCCATGAACTTTTGACGAAATTTGTATTTTTCTGCGATCCTTTAACTGTGTTTCCTTTGTAAGTGACATACATTTTTTCCTGCAATCTTTTGACAGGGTGTTTTTTGGCAATCCTTCAAGAAATTTATGATTTTTCCGCAACCTTTTGATGTAATTCACAGTTTTTTTTTTTTTTTTTTTTTGCATAATTCTCATTTTTCAGCAATCTTTTGATAAAATTTTTTTAGATCTAACATAATTCATGTTTTTTCCAGTCATCTTTTGATGAAATATTCATTTTTTGGCCATCCTTTGATTAAATTCGATTTTTACGATAATTTGAAAAAAAAAAAAATTAATCTTTTTTTTCATTTCTTGACAAAATTCTCAGCTCTTCAACATATTTTCTGTTTTTATCAATCTTTTGATGTAATTTATGTTTTTTTCAATGATCTTTAAGGAGGAAGGGGGGCACTTTCTCAAGACTTTTTGAAAATTTAAATTTTTTATTAAGTTAGGGTAGTGCAGATTAGCGATATTTTACGGTAATTATTTTAATGTATTACTAAAATGTAAGCACCCATTATAATTTTGATTGCATTACTAATTACATTCAAATAATTGTTTAAAAAATATAAATAAACCAATGACCAGAAATTTAGAAGATTTTAAAATCCGCACCACCTCTGATCCCAAGTTGTGCAGATATGAGGGAGTCTACTGTACTACTTTTGCTGTTGAAGGAACAAAAAGATGTCAAGAAATTGGAGGTATAAAATGTCCAGCATGTTTGGATGCACTTACCCTTCGGCTTTATTTATATTTAAACATATTAAGTACTTGGATATTATCTCTGCCAGATCATATTCATTGTATCAACACAGAGTAGAAAATATTAATTACATGAACCCCCTTTCCCTTTATGAACACTTTCCAACAAAGTTAAAAAGTGTTTATGCATTCGGTTTGTCTGGCCAGATGGCCATCTGTCCACGCTCTAACTCCCATAAATATACTCGGACTTCTATGAAATTTTTATATGTTATTGATGTTTACCATAGTCCGAACTCTATTGAAAATGAAGTTTCTGCTATAATTAGTTTATTTACAGGGATAATCAAAAGTTTTCCGATACACTACAGCCTATGGAAAAAAATCATTTCAAATGAATTTTAAAGGTATTACACCCTGTCAAACACATTCAAATTTACATGGATTTGCAATGTGGAAAATATACAGTGAAAATAATAGTTATTATTCATTTACAGGGCCACTCAAAAGAATTCCATTACACAATAATAAAGAGGGTAATTGTTTGCAAGATATTTTAATTATGTTAAATTATTTCAAGTATCATAAAATTGATATTTGCCGCCTAGACTTACTATTTAACACATAATGTGAAGTTATAGCATTCACAGGGACACAGCAATGGACCCAAGCCATGGCCTAGTTGGCCTGTGTGGTAATCAGGCCCTGCTCATTCTAGCTACGCCACCGTGTCAAATCAGTGAGAACTTATCCTGTTTTGCATTAAGGCTGTTCTTAAATCAAAAAAGGCAGTTTTAGGACATAAGTTTTAATTTTTGTTTGGAAATGCATGAAACTAGCAGGTATTGTTCAAAAACTAATCACCCTCATTTTTGGTCTCTTGCAAACACAGATTTTTTAGAAAAATGTGTCAAAGTGGGCTTTTTGAACCGAACTTTCATGCAAAAGAATAACTACTCTAACTGGTGTGGAAATCATGCTTATCATGTGATCAAATTTGCTTGTAACTCTATAGGTAATTTATTGATCAAAAAATAGAAAATTCACTTTATTCCTAATTGCTTCCATAGTCAGGTTTTCCTATATTATATTTTTCTGTAAAAAAAATGAATTTGTAAATGTGTCAAAATGTTTTGCACTTGTTAAGAAGAGCAGTTGAGAACAGCTTTAATTAAAAATAGCAAAATTCATACACAATTTTTGAAAAATGTTCGAAATACAATATCTTAATTGCATTTTAATTTCATTTTTGTTTTTATAATTGTCATGGTGCATACGGAATGCATAGGCAGAACTTTTTAGAGCTTCATGAAGCACTGGTTGAGAACAACTATTCTAAAGTATATTTGAGACAGAAAAAACTGAAAAAATATGAAGATACAAATGCTTTATTTACAACAGTCAAGATCGTCAATAAAGGACAATTACAATGGAATTTTATGAATAAAAACTGAATTAATATGATAAATGCTTTACATGAAACAAAATAAAGATACAAATCTACCTTCTTAATAATATTCATTTACTTTCATGGTCAAACTAATTTATAAGAATTCTAGATAATACATTAAGGGTTTGATTGATGACAACTACATATACATATATATAAAAAAGACATAGGACTGAGATAACAATGTATCTTATACCATGATCTTTGATACAATGACATTATTCCCATGACATTACAAAAGGTAAAATAGCAATTTTTATAGCATCAAGCTGAAAAGAAATATATAATCCATTTTTTTTACAGATATTTAGCTGGAAACAAACAATTTATATATTGTTTTGAGTGTAAACAAACTTCTCTAATCGTCTGCATGCAGTAAGTAGAATAAACAGCATTCCTGTGATATCACAAAAGATAAAATGGCAATTTTTTAAATCTCAAATTGAAAGGAAGAATAGTGTCAATACATACTATGATTTGAAATTTGTTAACTTAAGTACCCAATTAAAATTCAATATGGCTGCATTATGCCAGTGTGCATATTTAATAAATCTTTTTTTTTTTTGTTTAGTCAGAAAAACAATAAAAAAAAAATCTGTCTTCCAATGTGTCACAGTACTTTTGATGTGCATGATGATTATGCTATATTTAAAAGATACATTTATTTCTTTATTCTGACTATCTGATGAAACTAGACTCCACAGATAACAGAACACAAAGAGAGACCATTTTGTTTCATCAATATATTTTTTTAGACTACATTAGCAACACCAAAAAACATTTTTATTTGAAAAGTATCAATTTTGCATCCGAATAAAGTTTTGAAATTTATTAAAATCAATACTTTCTTATAAGTTAATAGCAGAAGAAATCGCCACAGATTTTGTTAATTATAGCAGTCCTTTTCAATTCTGATTATTTCAGTGAATTTCATTTTAAGAGGTACTTAGATCGCATGTCTGATATTTCTATTTATATTATTTTTTTGATGAAGTTTTGAACTATTTATATTAACTTAAGTGAAAACAGATTTATATTTCACAATTGCCTGCACACGATAATTTTTTTAAGCTAAAAATTTTAAAAAAGAATAAATTGCAATACAGCTTTCAAACAAATTGCATTTGTAAGTACATTTTTTCTTTATTAAAGAGTAAAAATTAAAAATATGAGATGTTTAGAATTTTTAAAAATTACAGTAAAACTTAATCTTCTGCTGTTGCTAACATCAAAATGATATTAGAATTATGAATGGATACATTTTTTTAATTATAATATAGATAACACAAAAGCAACATTCGAATTTATATATATTAGGTATCATACATAAAAATGTTTAGTACCTGGCACTGTATATTAAATACTAAAAGTATTAAAGATATTTTTACAGACTTTTTATGGAAGAAATATAGATTTTGTTCACATAAATAGATTATAAATACTTTCATATTGTAGATCTGCTATATTTTATAGCATATACTTCAAGTAGTATACTAAAATTTCAGCAAGATTAAAAATTGATAATACCCTTAGAACTCTTCTATAATAATCACCAAATATAACAAGTTAAACTTAAAAATTTACACAAGATTCTTTGATGCAATGACAATAAGCAAAAATAGAATGTAACTAAACTTGTTTTTAAGATACTTAATACAAGGTAATTAATACAAGAAACACTAATGGCTCTTTGAAAATGTTTCAGGCAGCCACAGCTAAATTTTGTTCCCAATAATGGAAAAAAATGTTTGGTCATTTTTTGGATGAGCTTCTTTTCAAACATTCCAAAACTTTAACTTTTTTGCTTTCCAATGCTTTTAAATTTGTTTTGTGTTATCTCATAATGCATGCTATCTTTTACTGTTAAATGAAGTTTCAATTTGGGAATAGTTAAATATATTTTCGTTCAAAACAACAAAAATCAAAATTGAATTATTTAATCATCAAAATAATTCAAATATTATAGTTGACTATCAATTCTCTAAATGTGTTTGCTACTAAAAAAATAATCCAAATGAAATTTTCTGAATGTATGAAAAAATATATAATAACTATAATCAGTAAATGATTATACAAGTATTTAATTATAGACAACATTAATTTAAACAATACTATACATATCATGAATACATGTTTAGTACTTTACACAGAATGAATTCTTATTCAGGATTCAAGATATTTCAGATAAAACAATTCGTTGTTAAAATAATATAAAGCATAACAATAAAACAAAGTTATATATTATTGTTTCTCATATGTTAACAGACAAATTGCTGTTTTGAAACTCCTCAGTTTATAATGGCTATTGTATATCTTAATGTGTAACATTGTAACTGAGTATCGATTCTCCAATAATCTGACAGCTAAAATTGTTACTAAATGAAAATTAATTCTATTTTAAAGAACAGTTAGAAATTTTCTCTACAAATGGATGTAAAATACATCATAGATTTTTAAAAGCACAAATATAAATGCATCTATACATATAAATCTGATACCTTACATAAAAGAATAAAAATATATTGAATTATTTGCCAGACAAAACTTCATAGTATCAAGCATAGAGATGGGAATGGTCGGAAAAAAACCGGAAAAATTGGGAAAACCGGTTTTTTTCGGTTTTATTCCGAAGGCTTATTTTTCAATTTTTCCGAACTGGAAAAATTGAAATTTCATTTATGAAATAATATAGTGAAAATTTTGTAATAGCTACATTCTCATAGTTTTTATTTCATTTATTTTTATGTTGAGTGTCTCACATGAAAATTTAAATGTGTGTAATCTGATCTCTGAGCAGAAATTTGTTTGAGAAGACTTGAAAGGATCCTTCACATTTTTTTTTTTTTGTTGTTGTTTGAAACACAAGACCCTTTGCAAAATTTCTCTTGAAAATAGACATTTCAGAAAAAGTTTAATCAACAAATTGAAACTTTCGCAAGTGCAGTGATTGAAGAAAAAAAAAAAATCTCATGTCATACAGCAGCTGAATCTGATTAAGTTGCATATATGTATGTAAATAACCTTATTAAAAATTTCTAAATAGGAACCTAAATATAGTAATAATTTCTTATTCAAACATTCTGAATATATTTTGTACAAGTATATACAAAAAGTTCACAATTTCACAAAAACTTGATTACATGAAAAAAATCTAGATATGTCATTAAATGCAACTTCTCTTTTTTAAAATTAATTCATCGGCAATAATATGCCAATTAATGGAAATGATAAAATTAAAAATTCAACATAAAATTTTGAAGTATGCATTTATTACTTTAATCTACCTTTTCAAGAAGTAAGTATTGAATTCGTGAAAAATTTGACTTCCAGTTTTTGGTGTATTTAAACGTTTTAGAAGGTCCTGAACACGTTTTGATGGTTTTTGGAAAATATCTGCCACTCTGTATGTGACAAATTTTATGTGCACTCTATCTCAAGAACTGATGCACATAATTTCACAAAACTTTAGATTTAGTTACACCTTGATATAAACTCAAGATGTTTAGTTATTAGTGTATATCACCAAACCGATGGCGCTGCTATGCTGCATTATTCGTAATTTCCACAATAGTTCTATCTCAAACTAATGTATGTATTTTTATAAAATTTCAGATTAAATTAATCTTTGACATAACTTCGTGCTCATTACTTTTTGGTGTAAATTGCTCAACAGATGACGCTGCTATGCTGCATTATTATAGATTATTGCAATAGCTTTACCTCAAGGACGATTTTTCTTTTTAAATCAAACTACAGCTTCAGACAGTTTCTGATATACATTAATGTTGTTTAGTTTTTGGTGTAAATTGTCCTATAGGTGGCACTACTATGCTGCATTTTTCAAGATTTCGTTATAGCTGATTGAGTGTTTTCTCAAGGTGTTGAATCTAAAATTGACCTCCGTTTTACCTCCATAATGTACAGTAATGTTGCAAAAACATGGGCAGTTTGCATTAGAAAAGTAGAACTGCAATGAAAAAAAAAAAGCCATATTTTATTACAAGTAACTATGTTCCAAATTATACTTTCCCTCTTGATTAAACTTTGAATTTTTGTAGTTTTCTAAAGCACAGTAGAAGTTTATCTCTGTATGTAACTGCTTTTGTTAATTCCTCAAATTGTGAGCATTTTCTATTTGTAGTGTTCTGTTTTCATAACTTTTGAGTCCCACTCTTAGAAATATAAAATTACCATGTGGAAACATTGTTGAAAATTGGTTTCTTATTCAAGAATAGAATACTAGATTTCAGGGTAAAAAGAAAAAAAAATTACATTTAATTAAACTTAAAAAAATATATTTTTTTTTGGTTTCAGTGAGTAAAAATCTAACAGTCAATAAATCCTATACTATTTTTTAGTTGCAGACCTGAGTAAGCCAAAGTAAAACTTAGTTTTGTTTGAATTTAGATTATAAAACTAAATCAAAACTTTTTTGAGTTGAGATTGGAAAGCTATACCAAAACTAAACATATTTTATAAAGGCAATAAAATTATAATTCTAAGAAAAAAAAAGTAATAATATAAAAATATACATTTTTAAAAAAAACGATGGAATTTTTGAATACCTATATTCATAATAATGACAAAACTGAAATAATTTCTTTAAACTAGTATCATTTACTTAAAAACTATATTCATGTAAATGGAATGCATAATTTATTTCATTCCAAACTGCAGACATATTGGCTCAGGTTTTTACATTAGGTCAATTGGTAGTTAAACATGTAACTGAAAAATCATTTTAACAGAGATATGATATAACAAACAATAGCATTTAATAAAAATTCTTAGGCTGTTGAAAAAAAAAAAAACTAAACTTTTAAAAGCAGGCTTTGCTAGTTTCTTTTTATTTTGTAATATAAAGTGAAAATAATTTTCATTTAATACATATAAATGGGAAAAAATGTTTATTATTTAATATTCTCTAAGAAAATACAATTTATTTGGGAGAAACAGTCATGAAAAATCAATTTTTCCAATTTTTCCGCTTTTTTCCGAAAAAAAACCAGTTTTTTTTCCGCCACTTATATTTTTCTGGAAAATTTACATCTCTAATCAAGCATAGACAATTTGACAAATCATCTAAATGGTTTCTCCCTTTTCAATGAAAAAGGGGAAAACTTGATAGCTACACACTTATGTCATTTTATTTTAGTAAAAAAAAGTTTTATTTAAAAAATAAAAAAGAAAAGAAACACACAATATTCATATTTGGAATAAAACAAATAAAAGGATATCTTTAACTAAAACTTTTTATTTGCACAAATACATTTTTTTCCAAATTAAAAAAAGTATAAATCTCGAACACAACTCTCCAGTCTTCAATTTACTTGTGGCAGTCTCACTGATAATACAGCTCCAAGTTCATGCCATCATGAATTTCATCTAAATTTCAGTAAAGGATTTTTTTTTTTTTTAAGAAATAAAACAAAAAGCCAACATAAAATTGAGTGAATAATATAAACGAGAACATAAGTATATAATTTTATTTGAATGAACATATTTAATATTAATTTTTCAATAATTTGCTCAAACGCAAATTGTTAGCTACAATTCATTTGCATTTCACAAGCCATCGTTTCTATAAAAAAATGATTTCTTGTGCACTTACCCAACAATTTGGATAACAAGTTACATATCTAGAATTAATAATTCATTTACTTTTGTTTTAAATTTAAAAGAGATTCATTTTATACAACACTAGCAAAACTTTTTTTTTAAATACAGTAGAACTAACACACAACAATGAAAAAATGTGTATAAAAATTTTATTTGTGAAAATTGCTCTGATAGTTTAAGCATTATGACAGAGCTTATTAAATTTGAACATTTCATAGGGTGTTATTTTCGATTAAATTTACTATTATTATAATTAGAACTGTTAAAGCAAATAAAATACTTTATTTGTAAAAAAGTTTGTAAGTTTAGGAATAAAAGTGGATCAAGAGTCTGAGAATATAGGGAAAAAAAAACATTCACTAAGATTTCCAAATTTGAAGCATTTTTATTTATTATTTTTTTTAAACCCAATAAAGTACTTTTTTTCCCCTTTTATTTACTGTTTGATTTTTTAAAATATAACTACATAATAATTAAATTCACATTTTTGTATGCTCAAATTGAAATAGGCATTTTGTTGTCAGTGTATAACAGCTAACTTCTATGCCTCCCCCCCACCCCCAACCACTATTTTTGAATTTGAAAAATTTATGTTATTTAATTGATAAAAATTTAAACTATATAAAGCAATTTTTTTCTGCTCAAAAATAGTGACATGAAAAAAAGCATTAAAAAATTTGCAATTATGGTTGTAATGAGGGAATCACTAATCCTCAACTAGTTGACAAGCAAACGGTTACAAATTACTTTTTTTATCAGTGTATATTTATCCATGCATGCATACAATAAAACTAGTTTTTAGATTTTTATTTTACAAAAAAAAAAAAAAAAAGTTACAAAAAATACGTAATTTATATTTCTAGCAGTGAAACATCCTAAATTACAATATCAATCCAACTTTAATCTTACTATAAAAAGTGTAACATTTAAAACATTCCAATAATACTAATATATATCTTTATTGCTACTTGCTGAATTTAAATGCCTAAAATATTACTCTGAATAATAACTCTAAAAGCAACACCACTGGAAGTACAGTAAATCTCTATAATGGAGATTGAAAAACTGACTACAAAATAGTCTAACACCTACATATTTGTATGTTTTTACTTCTGAAAAAAAGCAGACAAATTCCATCCTTTCAAAGTATTTGTTATTCAAAGGTTTTACTATGTCTAAATATAAAAAAGTTAAGAATTCTGGAGATATCTCCCTGAATAGGAATTTGATTGTAATTGTGAGGTAATGAATAGATCAAGAAGAAAATATTAAAATGTTCTGTGAATGGATTAATTTACTGCAGTCAACACAGAGAAAATCTTTTATTGGTGTTGACTCCTATAATAAAAATTGTACAGGAGATAGGGTATTAAAAGAAAAACTAGAAAAAGTTTATTTCTCCTTTGAAATTTTGCTGAATAAGCACCTGTTTACTTTTAATTAAAATATGTAATAAAATATATTTAGATGTTTGATAGCACAATTAAAAATTCAAATCCTGCAATTCCTCCCCCCCCCCCCCCAAAAAAAAAAAAAATCCCCATGAAAATAGGAGGAAAAAAAATAGAAAAATAAACAAAAATAGGAAACATTTGTTTTAAAAAGTAGAAATATACATTTGTAAGGAATAAGAAAAATAAAAAATATGTATATTTAAGATAATTTAATACAAATATTTTTGAAAACAATTTTTCTTTAAGTGTTCTGATAAAAAAAAAAAGAAGCTTGTATATATTTTTATTTATTTTTCACAGTACTTTGACAAAACTTGCATTTTCCCCAGCATTTTTATGAAATCTTGTCTTTTCTGCAGGTTTTTGTAATTTTTAGTCTTTTTAAGCAGTGCTTTTACAACCATCACATTTTTTCCGCAATTCTTTGACAAAATCCTCATTTTTCTGACATTATTTAACAAAATTTGCTTCTTTTCCACGGGCTTTTGATGAAAATCGGGTCTTTTCTGCAGTTTTTTGAAATAAACCGCTTGTTTCTGAATCCTTTGAAGAAATGCACGTTTTTTGGAGAAAACAAAGTTTTTTTTGCAGGAATTTAAATTGCATTTTAAATAGAAACTGATTGGTAAAGTTATACAAATTATAAAATGCAATTTATCTATGTACCCATCATTCTATAGAGTTCCTTTACCTGCAGTCTATTCTGTTAAGCTGTCTAAATGACAGACCAGATGTTATGACCTACAAAGTTATCTGAGCGAAAAGTGTTCACAGGGCTTCGTTCCCAGTTAGCTTAAACAGTAAAGTATTGGCCTTGTAAGCCAAGTATCAGGGTTAGATTCCTGGCCTGGGCAATTTTTTGCTCAGTTGGAAATATTTAATTCGTATGATAACTTGGTACTAGTCTGTTATCCCGTCGACTAATTTCGCCAAATTATACAAATTGCCAAAACATACATATTGACATAATTTTTATTTTAAATAACGAAAAAACAAATAATTAGTAGAATATTAATAAAAATACTAATAAAAAGTTGAAATAAAAATCACTTAATGACATTTTAAACATGTGAATCGTATTTAATCTTAAAGTTTGGCGATAATTTTTTGGTCAACGGGATAACCTAGTAGTACCAATAACTTTACAAATCAGTTTGATTGTGTTAAAAAATGCAATTTATCTATGTACCTATCGTTCTATGAAGTTCCTTTACCTGCAGTCTATTCTGTTGAGCTATATAAATGACAGATCAGATGTTATGACCTACAAGGTTATCTGAGAAAAAAGTGCTCACCGGGTGTCCTGTCCAGTTAGCTTAAACGGTAAAGGGTTGGCCTTGTAAGCCAAGTATCTGGTTTTGATTCCCGGCCTGGGCAATTTTTCAGTCAGTTGGAAATATTTAATTTGTATTATAACTTTACCAATCAGTTTGTGTTAAAAATGCAATTTATCAATGTACACATCAATACATGCAGTTCCTTTATCTGTCGTTTATTCTGTTGAGCTGTCTAAATGACAGACCAGATGTTATGGCCTACAATGTTATCTGAGCGAAAAGTGCTCTCCGGGTGTTGTGCCCAGTTAGCTTAAACGGTAAAGCATTGGCCTTGTAAGCCAAGTATCTGGGTTTGATTCTCGGCCTGGGCAATTTTTCACTCAGTTGTAAATATTTAATTCGTATAATTTAATATTGTATGCTTACAACTAATTTAAAACAGCAACACATAAATAAAAACTAATCATTTTGTATAGTTAAGAACAATTTTAAAATCCAGTCCCTAAAAAACTGATGATTAATTTCTAAAATTTATTTTTCAAAAATTATAAGGAACAATATTTGTTATTTCTTTCCCTCGGCACTTTGGGTTATTATATTAAAACTTTTACATCTAGCTCCCAATAAATGTTACATGAAATTTTATAATTCAACAAAGTCGAGATAAGACAAGCAATGTTCTGTTTTTTTCTATCACTATTGTTAATTTTGACTTTTTGTTCTTGCTTAATAATTTTATTTTATTCCCTTCAATGTAATTTTTAGCTACTTTTCCTACAACTGCAGAGCAATGAATCAAATTAACAGTCTACTATAAATAAAAAGAAAAAATAGCAATAATAAAGGTTCATAATTTTCTTGTAATTTACAAATAAACATAATTCAGAAGTTAATATGCAGATAACAATTTAATTAGAGTTTTATTAAGAAATAGGTGAATTACTTTTAATATGATTAAAAAAGAAAAAAAACTGAGTATGACATCTATTAGAAAATTATCCTAATATTTTTACAGCTTTTATCAAACATAAATAATGGAATAATAAACAACTTTTCAGAATCAATCATTTACTTTAATGTAATAAAAACATAAAAAATTCAGCAAAAAAAAAAAAAAAAAATATATATATATATATCATTTTTCAATTTTTGTTTAGCATTTATAAATAATCTGACCAAGATAAGCTTTCGATCAATTTTTTTGTGTGCAATTTAGTGATGTTATTGTCCTAAATTCAGGGTTGCAAAGTCTCTTTTTTCTAGTAAGTATGTTTTTAATTTAAAAAATCATCTTATATTTTTATTAATTAAATTAATATACAAGTAATTTTCATTGAAACAACACAAATCAGTATAAAAGGCTGTAAAAAAGTTTTTACTTCTGACATCATATGATATTATATAATAACACATATCACATATTTAAAAGTTACTTTAAGAAATTACTTTTTACCTGTATTCTCCACTAAGAACACATTTTTTAAATAAATCTTTAATAATTTATCAATCAAAGGATACTTAATAATATTTTCAAGATTTAATTCAATTATTTAATTTGAATGTTTTGAAATGAAGTTATAATACTTATATAATATAGGACAATGTTTATTTTTTATGAACAAACATGGATAGTATAATATGCAATAGAAAATGACATTTAAGGAAAAGAACAACAACAAAATATAAACCTGATTTAAACAAACAAAAAACAAAAACAAGTGTTTTTTTTTTTTTTTTTTTTTTTTTTTTTTTTTTTTTTACCAACTTAGGCAAAAAAGTGAATAAATGAAATTTGTATCCAGTTTGGAACTTGCACTATGGAATTTTATATTGTTAAATCTTAATATAAAAGTAGGGATTAATCTAGCGCTAGCCAAATCGCCAAAAAGCTAACTGAAGGCACATTTTGCCCCAAAACCATTTAGTGGATTCGCCAAATAGCGACAGCCAAAAAGTTAAGCTGTACCGTACCCAATTTCTTGTTCCGCATTTCATAAACATAGGACTTTCGTTTTTCCCATTCCTAAAAAAAGATCTTGGCTTGGCTTTTTTCATAATTTAACAAGATTTTAAAAGAATTAAGCACATTGTTTATCTTGACAGTTTTGGCTTTGCCATATTTGGGAGAACATCCATCTGTTTTGTTAGGATAGTGTAACTCTTTAAACACAAAGATTAAATAAACTAATATAAAAGCTGCTGAATATTAAACAATATCATAGTTTCTAAAAAACCCAATAAAACACGCATTAAAGTGGGTTTTATTGGGTTTTTTAGAGTGGGTTTTACCCAATAAAACCCACCTGGTTTTTTTGGGGGGTTGGTGAGTTTTTTGCAACCCTGCCTAAATTGTATATAAGAAGGGATAGATGGGAGAAAAGACAGATTTTCAAATTTTCAAATATTAGTTAAAATACACTACCTATAAATAACTTTTTGAATATCTGATAATAAAACACATAGCCATCAAATAGTTAGTGATAAATTAAAAAACTTAATGTACAAAAAGGATACAGTCTTCCAAGGTGATGTTATCCTTAAAGATGGTATACCTGTAAAATAAAATTCATGTATATTTTGACAATTTTCCAAAATAATTTTATAAAATTTGTTGTAGCTGATAGACCTTATAACAAAATTAATAATAACATATTACAAACCATTTTTTCAAAACTATTTTATCCCATTTTGTGCCTGTTTGAGCTGCTATTAACTTCTTCAAATCTCCAATCGTGTCATCTGAGCTAGAAATAAAAAAATATTATTAGTGAATAGTAATTTTTAAATATATATATACACATAGGCGTAGCGTGACCAAAACTTTTGGGGGGGCACCAGCGAAGTAAAAACTGCGCCCCTTGGCAGACTTTCAATTTGGCGCCCCCCCCCCCCCCAGCCGCAAAAAAGTAACAAAAAATCTTTTTCTTTTGGTAGGCGTCAGAAAACTAACAAACATAAATTAATTCCATTAAATAATTATTTCTCGTTTATTTTGGAACTTTAAAAGGATTAACTTTAATTTAGAAATTCAGAACTAAATAACATACAGAAATTTGCATTTTTTGTCAAAGAGTTCACAATGTTTTAAAACAGGGAGAGAGGGAGATCAAAAAAGATAAAGAAATTCCCTTAAAATGATTGTCGGTCAAGAAATGAATAAGATCGTGGCTCGCAGAATAAATTTCGCGCATGGTGGTGACGGTCTCTTTACCCTCACCCTCTAGTGGGACATGCTAGAGGTCTACATGGACAGGAATTTCCTGGTACGGGCTCAGCACGGCCCGGCGTGGGTATTAAATATTATTAATATGTGGGTATTGCCGAGCCCGGACCGTTTGTATTTTCATAGTTTACGGTCAGGTCCTGCTCGTACAAAAAATCAATGAAAAAACATAAGTATTAATTGGATAATTTTACAGTATACTTTAAATTACTATGTGTTCACAAGCCAGAAAATACTCACTAGCAGGATTAATAATTGTATAGACATTTAAGAGTTTTCAACATCCAAATAAAGATTCATAAAACTTGATGCAATTTAGAATTTTTTAGAAAAAGTTGGTTAAAAAAATCCTTAACTTTTTGAAACTATAAAAAAAGTAGATTTTGAAATACGAGGGTCATCGAAAAAACGAGTTTTCCACGGCAACAAAGAGATAAAAAGAAACAAAACATAATTACCCGGAAATTTGGATCCAATTGAACTGGATCCTGTTGAAGTACTTGTTGCCTTCATCGTGGTATCGTTCTAAAACAGCGCGAAAAAGATTCTCAATGCAGGAAACCACCACGAAACACCTGTTTATCTGGAAACTGTGCGCCAGGTGAGTGCCTAATCAACTTACAACTTAACACATAACCAAACATGGAAAAGCAGCCTTGATATTTCTGTAGCGATATCATGATGAAGGAAATAAATACCTCAACAAAATTTTTACAGTTGATGAGACGTGAATTGACAACTGCAACAAGTTCCTTGCTCCATTCCCAGGTGGCAGACTTGTCGTATGACACTGGACTCAAAAACTTATCCCAGTTGTGACAAGCGTTTTAATTCCGTTGGTTCTAATGAGGAGATGTAGTTAAAACATTGCTGTATCTTTTGTAATAGTTCTTTTTGGGTAGTTATATTTTGTTTCTTTCTAGCCACGGAAAACTTATTTTATTGATGACCCCCGTATATTTCAATAAATTATTATTCTGATTCAATTTAGCTAATTTCTGAATTCATTTCTTTTCGGAAACACATAAATTTGGCAGACGTTCTTATTCAGAAACTATGTAATCGAATGGAATTTTCCATTTTTCGTAAAAGACAAAAAACCTTTGAGAAGATACTGCCAAAGTTGTCATTTTAAATCGAAACTCAAGACGCAATAGTACTAAAGGAGAATAAAAACTTGTCATCAAGTGATTAGAATAGATTATAAATCAAAAACTTATTTATTTATTTTTAAAAATTGAAAATGCTATTCGATGCCAAATTACTTCAATCATCAAGTCTCTCAATTTTATGCCTTTATAAAGAAAAATGAGTCAGAAAGTGTGTCAAATTTCACGTTGTTGAACTGGGAATATGAGAAAAACCTTAAGTTGTACTTACAAAGATTATGTTAATATACGTTCATTATAGCTATTATTACTTTTACAGAACATATTCCTTGCCCTTCACATCCTGAGAAAAATTAAATCTAGTTTTGTCCCGTCTCGACTGTGTAAAAAAATGCAAGCCTGATCTTAGCCCGGTACAAGTCTGCTGAAAAAATTAAGCCCGGATTCTGATGCCATATAACTGTCCGATACCGATCTACATGCTGGACACTTCGTACATTTCTTTATTGATATTGTCAAACTATCATTGGCTCGTGACGCACATTTACATATATTCTTGCCAAAGTCGCATTCTATCGGCCCCGTAGAGATTTTTATATCGGGCCGGTAGGCCTGCATAATTTTTTTATCGATCCGGAACAGCAGATTCATTCAATTTTTTTGTTGGCCAGGTCCTTTAAATTTGTTTAGAGGCCCGATTAATCTATTAATATTTCTCCAAAACATATTACTTGTTCCACTGTAAACAACTAGATCCAGTTTCGCTCTGACTCGACTTTGCCGAAAAGAAAAACATATATATACTATACTTATAATATTTGGTCCACACTGTAAAAAAAGGGTCGATCTACTATAAAAATTTTAGTAATCCTTGTAATTACTAAAAAAATTTTAGTAATCTTATTCGGTTACAAGGAATCTATAAGAATTACTAGAAAAAAGCTAGCAACGAATAGAGTTAATAGTTTTACATTTTTAATAGCTATTAAACTCACTTGGCGTGGCCCTGATAGCCTAGTGGTCATAGCACCGAACTCCAGGCTGAAAGTACCTGGGTTCGATGCTGGCCGACGCCAAATATGCACCGAATGTAAATAAAGGGATTATGAAAATCCTGTCGTAGCAGTTACTATGGGTAATGATCTCTGAATTTTCCCTCCCCTTTAGAAACATGTCAAAATTGAGTAGGTAGCAATGTTTGGTGCTGCCATCTATTACGGCTTTACCGAAAATCTTCCGTTTCAGAAGTCTCTCTTTTTACCCACTGGATGCAGCTCGAAGGAAGCTCCTGCCCTTTGGGCACACGTAATGGTTACTAAAAATATTTTTGGAGCTATTACTAAAATTTGATTGATGGCTCATACTAAAAAGTTTTAAGTTAGTTATACAAAAAATTCTTTTGTTCAGTTTACAAAAAAAAAGTTTGTTTCACTTGCAAAAGAAAAGTTTGTAATGGTTACTAAAAAATTCTGTGGAATACAAATTTACTAAGAAATTTTTAGTAACCTCTTGAATTTTTTTTTCTTTTTTTACAGTGCAGCACGAGTCTGCTTATGAAATTAAGTTTGTGCTCAGATACGATATGATTGTCCGATTATCTGATCTCTAATCTGGGCATATTATAATTTCTATAGTGATTTTGTCAAACTAAGTATCGGTTCGTAAAACACATTTATAATTGTTGTTCTCGCGAAAGTCATAACCAATAAAAATGGTAATTTAATCGTATATTTAAATTTTTTAATATACATAGTAATGCTCTATTAATCCCTTGGGGACAAGCGATACGTATACATGCCGCAAAAAGACTTAAGAATCCTTGTTTATCCCCACCAGCAAAATTTTACTGTAAAATTTGCCTTATTTAATTGGAGCATTTTCCCGATTTAATAAGACACAAATATCTGTTTTAGAAAATTGTTGACAAACATTAAAAACTTCGTAAAAGGCTCCCGTCGCAAAGGAGTTAATGAATTGCTGATGAACCAATTTCAACAAATTAAAACGCCAAGCTGCTCAAGTTGTACCGAATACTGTAAAAGAAACATCCTTATAACTCCAAAAATAATAATCATATTAACTAACAGTTTAGTGCGTCGGATTAAGGGTGTCATTTTCAATTAAAATATATATTTGAATGAAATACAGGGTCATGAAAAATCGAAGAATGTGGAAAACAGGATTACAAATATCTCGACAACTAATAATCCGATCGACTTCATTCTTTATGCAAAATTTGTGTTATTTTATTTTATTTTACATCCACTCAATAAAATACAAAATTTCGAAAAACTTTATATACCTTTCATCATAACGAATTTTTCGAGAGTAGAAAAAAATAATTCCGACAAATCGAGGTTACTGATATTAAATAGGCTTTGTTCCATTCTTACATACTAAGAACATACAAAGTTTCAAGTCTCTATCTCAATTTGTTCGGGAGATAGAGCGTTTACAGACACATAGACGGATGGCAATTATTTTCCTGGAAATAAAAATGTTTTTCAGAATCCCCAGTATCTGAAACGTGTAAATACGTCAATTTTTTTTTCCTTTTGGATTTTCCAAATGATTACAAGATTTACCCTATGCTACGTATAATGGGTAAATAATACAAAAATAAAAGTCGATTTCGATTTAAAAATATAAATTTTACTTTAAAAATTTTAAATAATAATCATGTTTCAAGATCGATATATTTTCTAAAAAATGTAATACTTTTTAATTTTTTTAAAAAGTTTTGAATTCTACAGAGAAAAAAATTAAATCATCTTTGATATTTACAAAAAAATATTTATTTTTGAAAACATATCTTTTAAAAGAAAAAATAGTATTTTTCATATTCTTTGCTACAAGATTCATTGAAATATGGACTGGAAATTAAAAAAAAACTCTAATAATAATAATAAGAAGAATAACAATAACAAATCCCGAAGACAGTTGAATATATTATTGAAAATCATGGTGAAAATTTTCAGGTCTTTTCTAGTTTCAAATCTTCATTGTATTATATATACTAATGAAAATGAATTTGTAAACATATAAAGAAAATATATGTTGTTCAAACGCAGAAAATAAATAATTTAAATAGACATTCAAACCGATTCTCGAAAAGATATTTTTTTTCCTTGCATAACAACAAAAAACTTTGACATATTTTCTGACTAAGTTTTAAACGTAAAAGCATGACAATTGCAATCGTGATTATTGAAGAGATGTATGATCAAATGTTTTTATTTCTATTTTCCGATAAACGAATTAAACCTTAATCCAGGTTACTGTCTCATGGCGGTAATTTTTTTGCCTTACTTGCACTATCACCGCCTGGAAATTCAGTTCGAAATGCCAAATTGACAACATCTTCTGAAAGTATTTCTGAGTTTATCGAAAAGTGGAAAAGACTATTCAGTTATAAAATTGAAAATAAGAGCACCTGTTCGGATAAAAAAAATGTGTGAAAAAATGCAGTTTGGATCTGAGAGATAGATACCTTGGAAAAACAATTTCTTTCAATATTTAGCAATGATAAAAATTTTAGTTTGTAGGGGTTTTTTTTTTTTGAGATTAAATAAAGTATTACCAGCTTAACAAAAGTTATTTTTGCGCTTCTTATAAAGGTAAAGGTAATCTTGAGTTGTATTTATATCATTTCATTTTTTTGCTTCATGCGCTAATTATAAAATGATGTTTTGTTCCAGTGGGAAACTGTGTTCTCGCATTTCACGCCCCCCCCCCCCCCCAAGAGAATCACAGAACAAAATTTCTTTAGATTCTCAAAACATTGACCTAATGCATTTTAAATGGTTAATACTGCCACTGTAACATATAACATTTTTTTTTTTTTTTTAATAAGCGAAATACATTTAATTTTGCAGTTTGCTGGATAGATATAAACACACTCTTTATAACTGGTTAAAATTTTATATACTCTATCCAAACATTTCCTAACCACACCTAAAGTAACTTTGGTACAATTTAATTTACTTAAAATGAAAAATCATTGTGATCGTACATCAAAGGAATTCTAGTAATAAGACATCGCGAGATAAAAATAATTAAAAATAACCATCGCTCTAAATAGGTTAATTATTTAATGTTAATTAAAGTGAATACAGTCGGGTCTCTATATAACGAAATCCACCGTTTCAGTAAAAAATTCGTAATATAGGGAAATTCGATGTATAGAGAATGTTGTTAAAAATCGTATTTACTGTGTGAAATTTGAACAAATATTATTTTTTATCTTTTGAAATCACTTCTTATGGAAATCCCTTGGGATTTGGCAATTATCGGTTAGGTACAATTTCACACAGTAGTGGGTTTTTGAGTTGCGTCTAACCCATTTAAATCTAATAGGGCATACAGATGCATTTGGTATACTTTTCCTTTTGAATTTTCCGGCTGTGAAGATATTTTTATACAAATTCAATATATACACATATACATTTTTGTATGTAAAGAGAAACAAATCTTCATTTGGCGCCCCCTTCGCCTTTCGTTTTGACGTCCGAGACACATGCCCCCTGTGCAATCCCTAGAGAAATCACTCGGTTTCAGGCTGTAAGACATTTTTATGCAAATTCCATACATATACATTTTTGTTTGTAAAGACAGAAAATTTTTATTTGGCGCCCCCTCTGCAACCCCTAGGGAAATCGCTTGGTTTCAGGTTGTGAGACATTTTTATGCGAATTCCATACATATACATTTTTGTTTGTAAAGACACAAAATCTTCATTTGGCGCCCTCTCTGCAACCCCTAGGGAAATCACTTGGTTTCAGACTGTGAGACATTTTTTATGCAAATTCTATAAATACATATTTTTGTATGAAAAGACAAACAAAATCTTCATTTGGCGTCCCTTTCGCTTTTCGTTTTGGCGTCCGAGACACATGCCCCCTCTGCAACCTCTAGGGAAATCACTTGGTTTCAGGCTGTGAGACATTTTTATGCAAATTCCATAGATATACATTTTTGTTTGTAAAGACACAAAATCTTCATTTGGCGCCCCCTCTGCAACCCCTAGGGAATTCACTTGGTTTCGGGCTGTGAGACATTTTTATGCAAATTCCATACATATACATTTTTCTTTGTAAAGACACAAAATCTTCATTTGGCGCCCTCTCTGCAACCCCTAGGGAAATCATTTGGTTTCAGGAAGTGAGACATTTTTATACAAATTCCATACATATACATTTTTGTATGTAAAGACAGAAAATTTTTACTTGGCGCCCCCTCTGCAACCCCTAGGGAAATCGTGTGGTTTCAGGTTGTGAGACATTTTTATGCGAATTCCATACATATACATTTTTGTTTGTAAAGACAGAAAATCTTCATTTGGCGCCCTCTCTGCAACCCCTAGAGGAATCACTTGGTTTCAGGCTGTGAGACATTTTTATGCAAATTCCATACATATACATTTTTGTTTGTAAAGACACAAAATCTTCATTTGGCGCCCTCTCTGCAACCCCTAGAGGAATCACTTGGTTTCAGGCTGTGAGACATTTTTATGCAAATTCCATACATATACATTTTTGTTTGTAAAGACACAAAATCTTCATTTGACGCCCCCTCTACAACCCCTAGAGGAATCACTTGGTTTCAGGCTGTGAGACATTTTTATGCAAATTCCATACATATACATTTTTGTTTGTAAAGACACAAAATCTTCATTTGGCGCCCTCTCTGCAACCCCTAGAGGAATCACTTGGTTTCAGGCTGTGAAACATTTTTATGCAAATTCCATACATATACATTTTTGGTTGTAAAGACACAAAATCTTCATTTGACGCCCCCTCTACAACCCCTAGAGGAATCACTTGGTTTCAGGCTGTGAAACATTTTTATGCAAATTCCATACATATACATTTTTGTTTGTAAAGACACAAAATCTTCATTTGACGCCCCCTCTGCAACCCCTAGGGAAATCGCTTGGTTTCAGGTTGTGAGACATTTTTATGCGAATTCCATACATATACATTTTTGTTTGTAAAGACACAAAATCTTCATTTGGCGCCCTCTCTGCAACCCCTAGGGAAATCACTTGGTTTCAGACTGTGAGACATTTTTTATGCAAATTCTATAAATACATATTTTTGTATGAAAAGACAAACAAAATCTTCATTTGGCGTCCTTTTCGCTTTTCGTTTTGGCGTCCGAGACACATGCCCCCTCTGCAACCTCTAGGGAAATCACTTGGTTTCAGGCTGTGAGACATTTTTATGCAAATTCCATAGATATACATTTTTGTTTGTAAAGACACAAAATCTTCATTTGGCGCCCCCTCTGCAACCCCTAGGGAATTCACTTGGTTTCAGGCTGTGAGACATTTTTATGCAAATTCCATACACATACATTTTTCTTTGTAAAGACACAAAATCTTCATTTGGCGCCCTCTCTGCAACCCCTAGGGAAATCATTTGGTTTCAGGAAGTGAGACATTTTTATACAAATTCCATACATATACATTTTTGTATGTAAAGACAGAAAATTTTTACTTGGCGCCCCCTCTGCAACCCCTAGGGAAATCGCGTGGTTTCAGGTTGTGAGACATTTTTATGCGAATTCCATACATATACATTTTTGTTTGTAAAGACACAAAATCTTCATTTGGCGCCCTCTCTGCAACCTCTAGAGGAATCACTTGGTTTCAGGCTGTGAGACATTTTTATGCAAATTCCATATATATTCATTTTTGTTTGTAAAGACACAAAATCTTCATTTGACGCCCCCTCTACAACCCCTAGAGGAATCACTTGGTTTCAGGCTGTGAAACATTTTTATGCAAATTCCATACATATACATTTTTGTTTGTAAAGACACAAAATCTTCATTTGGCGCCCTCTCTGCAACCCCTAGGGAATTCACTTGGTTTCAGGCTGTGAGACATTTTTATGCAAATTCCATACATATACATTTTTGTTTGTAAAGACACAAAATCTTCATTTGGCGCCCTCTCTGCAACCCCTAGAGGAATCACTTGGTTTCAGGCTGTGAGACATTTTTATGCAAATTCCATACATATACATTTTTGTTGTAAAGACACAAAATCTTCATTTGACGCCCCCTCTACAACCCCTAGAGGAATCACTTGGTTTCAGGCTGTGAGACATTTTTATGCAAATTCCATACATATACATTTTTGTTGTAAAGACACAAAATCTTCATTTGACGCCCCCTCTACAACCCCTAGAGAAATCACTTGGTTTCAGGCTGTGAGACATTTTTATGCAAATTCCATACATATACATTTTTGTTTGTAAAGACACAAAATCTTCATTTGGCGCCCTCTCTGCAACCCCTAGAGGAATCACTTGGTTTCAGGCTGTGAGACATTTTTATGCAAATTCCATACATATACATTTTTGTTTGTAAATACACAAAATCTTCATTTGGCGCCCTCTCTGCAACCCCTAGGGAATTCACTTGGTTTCAGGCTGTGAGACATTTTTATGCAAATTCCAGACATATACATTTTTGTTTGTAAAGACACAAAATCTTCATTTGGCGCCCTCTCTGCAACCCCTAGAGGAATCACTTGGTTTCAGGCTGTGAGACATTTTTATGCAAATTCCATACATATACATTTTTGTTTGTAAAGACACAAAATCTTCATTTCACGCCCCCTCTACAACCCCTAGAGGAATCACTTGGTTTCAGGCTGTGAGACATTTTTATGCAAATTCCATACATATACATTTTTGTTTGTAAAGACACAAAATCTTCATTTGGCGCCCTCTCTGCAACCCCTAGAGGAATCACTTGGTTTCAGGCTGTGAAACATTTTTATGCAAATTCCATACATATACATTTTTGTTTGTAAAGACACAAAATCTTCATTTGACGCCCCCTCTACAACCCCTAGAGGAATCACTTGGTTTCAGGCTGTGAAACATTTTTATGCAAATTCCATACATATACATTTTTGTTTGTAAAGACACAAAATCTTCATTTGGCGCCCTCTCTGCAACCCCTAGGGAAATCACTTGGTTTCAGACTGTGAGACATTTTTTATGCAAATTCCATACATATACATTTTTGTTGTAAAGACACAAAATCTTCATTTGACGCCCCCTCTACAACCCCTAGAGGAATCACTTGGTTTCAGGCTGTGAGACATTTTTATGCAAATTCCATACATATACATTTTTGTTTGTAAAGACAGAAAATCTTCATTTGGCGCCCTCTCTGCAACCCCTAGAGGAATCACTTGGTTTCAGGCTGTGAGACATTTTTATGCAAATTCCATACATATACATTTTTGTTTGTAAAGACACAAAATCTTCATTTGGCGCCCCCTCTACAACCCCTAGAGGAATCACTTGGTTTCAGGCTGTGAAACATTTTTATGCAAATTCCATACATATACATTTTTGCTTGTAAAGACACAAAATCTTCATTTGACGCCCCCTCTACAACCCCTAGAGGAATCACTTGGTTTCAGGCTGTGAAACATTTTTATGCAAATTCCATACATATACATTTTTGCTTGTAAAGACACAAAATCTTCATTTGGCGCCCTCTCTGCAACCCCTAGGGAAATCACTTGGTTTCAGACTGTGAGACATTTTTATGCGAATTCCATACATATACATTTTTGTTTGTAAAGACACAAAATCTTCATTTGGCGCCCTCTCTGCAACCCCTAGGGAATTCACTTGGTTTCGGGCTGTGAGACATTTTTATGCAAATTCCATACATATACATTTTTCTTTGTAAAGACACAAAATCTTCATTTGGCGCCCTCTCTGCAACCCCTAGGGAAATCATTTGGTTTCAGGAAGTGAGACATTTTTATACAAATTCCATACATATACATTTTTGTATGTAAAGACAGAAAATTTTTACTTGGCGCCCCCTCTGCAACCCCTAGGGAAATCGCGTGGTTTCAGGTTGTGAGACATTTTTATGCGAATTCCATACATATACATTTTTGTTTGTAAAGACAGAAAATCTTCATTTGGCGCCCTCTCTGCAACCCCTAGGGAAATCACATGGTTTCAGGCTGTGAGACATTTTTATGCGAATTCCATACATATACATTTTTGTTTGTAAAGACACAAAATCTTCATTTGGCACCCTCTCTGCAACCCCTAGGGAAATCACTTGGTTTCAGGCTGTGAGACATTTTTATGCAAATTCCATACATATACATTTTTTTATATAAAGATAGAAAATCTTTATTTGGCGCCCCTCTCAACCCCTTGGGAAATCGCTTGGTTTCAGGCTGTGAGACTTTTTATGCCAATTCCATACATATACATTTTTGTATGTAAAGACTCAAAATCTTCATTTGGCACCCCCTCTGCAACCCCTATCGAAATCGCTTGGTTTCGAGCTGTGAGAGATTTTTATGCAAATTCCATACATATACATTTTTGTATGTAAAGACAAATAAAATCTTCATTTGGCGCCCCTTTCGCCTTTCGTTCTGGTGTCCGAGACACGTGCCATCTCTGCAACCCCTGGGGAAATCGCTTGGTTTTTGGCAATTGCCGTTGAGGTACAGTTTCACACAGAAGTGGGTTTTTAAGTAGAACCTGATTTATTTAAATGACAGAATGCATAACGATATAATTGGTTTAGTTTTGCTTTTGAATTTTCCGTTTGTGAGATCTTTTTATTCAAATTCGATACATATATATATATTTGGCGCCCCTACGCTTTCTGTTACGGCGCCCGGGCACAAATGATTGGGGGGGCACGTGCCCCCCCTGGCCCCCCCGACGCTACGCCTATGTATATACATATATGTATAACCATTATATAATACTGTTATTTAATATTTACAATGAATAAATAAAAACCAAAAAAATAAACTTAAATAAGACAAAAGGAGTTATCAATATTGGAACATTACAAACTATTGGAAACTGCGGTACTTGGCTCATTTTCAAGGATAATGCCAAGTAGACACAGCAATTACGATTAATTTCTGATTAGAAATCAGGGAAATCCTAAAAGTGATTTTGAATAAAAGTTTAATACTTTATGATGAAGCTACACAATGAAAAAAGGACATGCAAAATTTGAAATATTTTCTAAGTCATTGTAACTTTTCAATTATTCCTACCATTCTGCTGGTGATGGATTATTTAAGATTGCATCAAAAAAATATGTATCAGGAAATGGAAGATGCCTCAGTGGAAAATTTAACAATCAATAACAATTTATTATTATTATTATTATTATTATTATTATTATTATTATTATTATCAATGTTATTAACCTATTTTCTTACTACTACTTCTTGATCATTCATTGGTAAGTCCATTTCCAATGTATTATGGATGCAGAAAGTATGACAAAATGTGAGCTGACGCGATGCAATCATCAAATCTTTTCTGTAAACATTTATTATAAATACCAAGTTTTTCAGATTTCAAAAGTGTCAAGAATTAAATGGTTTCATCTTCAGTAGTAGACAAATTTCTCTATAGCACATCCAGTGAAATACTGATGGTTTTTGATAGACTGATTAGATGTTTCACTTGTTTATATAAAGCAATATTATTAATTACATTCCTTATATTTGCATCTACTTCATATCCATGAATCATTTTCAAGAAAACATCTTGATTTTCTACATACGTCTACAAATATTAAATACTAGCTGTTATCCATGACGTCGTTCACGTAGTATTAAAAAAAAAAAAAAAGATAAATGCTTTAATTAAACAAAATGTTTCATTAACAATAATTTAAAACATATATAACTAACACTTATCTTATAGGAGGCTATGCAGTAATTTTTCTTTATAGGGGACTTAAAGAACCCAGTCAAATAAAAGGGAAAAGTGTTAGATATGAACAATCATGAAAATGAAATTGCAACCACTGATACTGTAGAACAACTGTAACACACCCCAACTGTACAGAAATTATGTTGTAGTGCATTTCAGAAGAAAGAAAAATCATGTGTCAAACCTAGTTAATAAAAAAAAAATCCAACATTTTCATAATACATAACTTCGCCGGCCCATTCTTTTCTACAGCTATATATATGATCTATGTGTTAGTAAATATTCTAAATACAATGTTAATATTTTGCTTAGTTACAAAAAGTATAACGAAGATTAAAATTCACCCTTAGCAATTTCTAATAATAGACAGAAACATACTTGAATCTTTGTGTACAATCCTGTATATTACATGCAGATATTTATACGGCCGCATATTTAGCTTAAATTATTCAAGCAAAAAACCCAATTAAAATTATTGAATTCATATTTCTGGAAATCACTATCACACCTTTGGCTTACTGGCATATAAAATTTAAAAGACTAAAAAATATATATTTTGCCTTATTTGTTACTTTATAGTGATAATTGAATCATCTGAATCTTCCAACTCTACTCCACCCAGGAAAAAAGAAGAATTTGTAAAAAGGAAAGCCATTAAAAAAAAAAAATTTTTTTTTTCAGTTTGGCCCTGAACTAACACAGGGTGCATCCATGCTAGACTAGTGAGGGGATAAAAGTGATTAGTGAAAAATGCTGCTAATAATTAGGGATGCAATGGATACTGATTTTACCGGATATCGGAAACCGATATCCGATTTGCCTGCCGGATTCGGATATCCGGTACTAAATATGTTTTTAGTTATGGTGAATGCTCGCTTATTTCTTTATACAATGCCATCTCATTTAATAAATTGCAAACATGTTTCACACACCATTACAACATTTTAAACATATATTGCAATATATTTTACAGAAACTATATATCTTTGACTACCAGGGCTTGAAATTCAGGTTTTCCCAGGAGGAGAGAGTTTCCCTCATAACATTTGTAAATGCAGGTGAGTTAAACTATATGAGAGGGGGGAAAAATATTTTTTAAACCCTATTTTTTTTTACATGCCACTTAAATATTTACAAATTATACCGACAGGACAAAATTCCACTGAAATAAATTAAATCAACAACTCAAGATAATTATCCAAAATGTTTATTTTAATTAAAACAAAGGAAAATAATCAAACCTTATATATATTATATCATTTTTCAATTTTCACTCAATGTTATGGGTAATTAATAACCGAGTTGCTAAATGAATTTTTCAATTCATGTTTATTCGATTTTGTGTGGCTTAGAATCTTTTATAGGTTACACTTTTGACAAACAGAACAGAGCAACTTTTCTAACACATTAAATTATCGAAAATACTTGGTTATGCTTTTTTCATCTTATTTTTTTTTTTTCTTAATTTTCTTAAAATCTGATTGGCATTCATTTTTAATTTACTTTCAAGAATAATGCATGTAGGTGATTTTATTGTCAATATCCTTCGGTGATTGTATATCACTTAGTGGAATTATCGTCAATACTGTAATGTGTAATCCCTGACATTTTAGCTAATTGAATTATGTTCTACTATTTATTAGAATTTAAACTCCTATGAAATTCTGAAAAGGACATAGTCAATAGGTTTCTTCTATTACATAAGGAATGGATTATTTAAAAAAGTCATGTCCTAATTTCTGTGAACTATGCACATCAAGTATTTATTGTTTCTAAATGTGTTTCCTTAAAGTTCATTTTTTTTTTTTTTTTTTTTTTTTTTTTAAATCATTTGGAAAACGGCTGTTGTTTTCGGTTGAGAATGGGCCTTGTGATGTCTGCATTTTATTTTGTTTATGATTCGTCCAGGAATATTAACGTTTAATCCATGATATACATAATATATGACTTATTATATAAATCATGTTTTGAACATCATAAAAATGTTTTTACTGATTTTCAACAACTCAATGGGACACATTTAAACATCTTGCTTTGGGCAATGGATGTCCACATTTTATTTATTTATTTTATGAAATTCTTTAAATTTAGAAGAATTTTTATTTGAATAGGAAATCAAAATATCAATGTTAATAAAGAAGAGAGTAGAAAAGTTACAAAATGGGAAGGTGCAAATTATTAGATATGGAAAAAAATGAATCCGAACAGAAACGTTGTATGAAAGATCGTCTTTTAAATAAAAAAAGGAGGTATGATTATTGAGCCCATTGATGGCAAAATGTGCGATGACTTTGAAAAATGAAAAAATCTAATGTTGATCCACTGATTGTAAACAAAAAATGTTTATTTATTTATTTATTTTTTTCAAATGTGCAACACAGGATTTAATCTCATTTTGTTCAGAGCTAATTCCAGACTCATGTGATAGAGCTCAGACTCTAGAGACCATTACTGCCCTATTAGTTATTTCTTGTTTTGGCACAGGAAAAAAATTCGCAAAATATATAAATCTGTCATAGAAAAAATGTAGCTGATTTCGTCCATCATGGTAAAAATAAATTTTCAAAAATTGTCGACCTGCCTGAAAAAATTTGAACTTTGAGAGAACTTGGGTAGTGGGAAAATATATCGAAATTCATCAATCAATTACAATAAAATATCGTAAAATTTGTTAAGCTGTCACAAGGAAATATCATGAAATTCGTCAGCCAATAACAAAGGACAAAACACAAATTTTTCAGCTGGACACAGCAAAATAATTGTTAATTTCATCAGAATGTCACAAAAAAAAAAAAAAAAAAAAAAAAAAAAAGGGAAATTTGCCAATCAGTCGCAGAATAAAATAGCTAAATTTGTCAATTAGTTGAGAGAAATAAATTATGAATTTTGCCTGTTGGTCTCCAGAAAGAAAAAATTGTAAAATTTTGTAAGACCAGCAAACAGGAAATTTTGTGAGAAAAATTACAAAACATTTCAGTCAAATGCAGAAAAACAATCATGAATTTTGTATAATTGTCTAAGAGCAAACTGTGAGATTTGTCAATCGATAGAGGAAAATATCAAGAAAATAGTCAGTCGGTCCTGAGACTTGACCCTCACTTCACAAAGAAAAAAATTTCAAAAAGTGATTTTTTTGGGAAACAGGAATGACACAAGATTCTTTAGTGCATGAATCCTGCCATCCCGTCCCGAAATTCAAACCCTGTATGTGTATAATAATAATATTGAATAAAAAATGCAATTCTAATATTTAAATACTCTGCTTATTTGTCATTGAACTGCTGAAAATTGCTTATAATATGTACAATGAAATGGCTGATAATTTTTAGAACAAATTTTACATGTTTATTAATATGTCTATAATTGTAAAGAATTTTCACAAAGAAATACATAGCATCCTTTTATAATGTAAACATAAAAGTCTTACTAATATACCAATGGTTGAAGAGTTATATCCAAATACAGGTTTAATTGATGATTTTTTTTTCATGTTTTAATTATTCAAAAATGTCTTACCTTAAGCTATATTTAATTTTATTTTAAGGTAAATCACTTTGAAATTTATGAAAAGAAAAAATTACTTTTAATTTTAAATATTTATAATGAAGTCACAAAAATAACTAGTTGGATGCACCAATCCTAAGACTCTCTTCTATTTCATAGATCTCAATTTTCAAAAAATATTTACAAATATTAATACTACATCAATATTGTTAGTTCAATATCATACCAACTTTGATTTTCATCTAGAATTTTTGCTGCAGTCAATTAGATTAAGAATGAGTTAATCTCGATCATGTTATTTATTAAAATTAATATTTTTTTGTTATTCCGCTATACATCAGCTGTTTGCGAATAGCCAGTTTTAGCAAGATGCAAATTTCCCATTGCTGCATGAACTGCCAATTCAAAAACATTCGAAAAAAAAAAAAATTAAGGGAGGAAATAGCTCCCCCCCCCCATTTCCCCCTTTTATACTTAATCATTGAATCCCCTAAACTAACCAAGGATATGCTTTATCACATAAAAAAACCTATATCCAAAATTCATAGCAAATTGAATAATTCTTCATAAAAACCCATTTATATAATTTAAGAAGAGTTATCCCTGTTCTTTATACTTAAACATTAAACTTCCAAAACTACTCAGAGATTCGCCTTATCAAAAAGAATGTATATCTAAAATTTAAAGCAAATAGGATATTTCTGCATAAAAACTTATTTATCAAATTTAAGGGGGTTTGAGGTAATCTCCAGTATCTCTTTTATACTTAACAAAAGGACCCCACAGCTAATTAGGGAAGCATCTTATCACTATAAACCTGTATCCAAATATTAAAACAAATTGGTTAATTCTGCAAGAAAAATCATTTACCTAAATTAAGAGGGGTAGTCCCACCGATCCCCCATTTATACTTATCCAATGAACTCTCAAAACAAATCAGGGATGTGCCTTATCCAAATGAACCTATATCCAAATTTTGAAGCAAATCGGTAAATTTTATGTGAAAAACCCATTAAACTAAATTCAAGATGGAGGAGTTACCTCCCATCCCCCCCCCCCCTCTTAGACTTATCCAATGAATTCGCAAAACTAATCATGGAGGTGTCCTCATTAGAATGATCCTATGTCTAAAACTACAGCCAAAAACATGTACAAAATGTTTGGTTCATTCTATGTATAACTTCATACAATTTTTGATGATATGATGGTGACACTGGGACAGACAGGTTTTGAATAAACATGTTTTTAGGGATATTGGATCCCTAAAACATATAAATTTGTCGAAAAAAAATGATTACATTACTTTCTACTATCAAGGATAGAAGAAAGTAAAAAATGCTTGTTTGGTTGTTTAACTTATAAACCAATCAATGATAGAAATTGGGAGATAAAAGGCAGGCGTCAAATGACGACTATTGTAAAAATCTTAGGCGGCAAATTAAAATTTTTAGTTGCAGTTTCTAAAATTCATATTAATATTATTTGTATATATTGTTTTTTCGCGAACCTCTGATGGAATTAACAGATTTTATCGCGATCGTATGACGAGATTTTCATTTTGTCTGTAATTCTTCGACAAAATTAGCATTTTTTTTTTTTTTTTAATTCTGTGATGAAATTAAGATTTGTTTTCATGATCCTTTGTAGAATTTTTTTTTTTTTTTTTTTTTTTTCCGATACTATGACGAAGCATTTTTCCAGGGATTTTTTGACAAAATTAGAATTTCTTTTCACGATTCTTTATCGGAATTCTCGTGTTTCCAGCGATTCTTTGACGAAATTTTCATTTCTGTTTGCAATTCTTTGTAGAAATTTGCTTTTTTTTCCCGTTATCAAGAAAAATTGCTTTTTTGTTTATTTTTTTGTTTTATGAAAAAAAAAAAAATCTTTTTTTGTGATATTTTGCCAAAATTGGGGATTTTTTATGCAAACAGTTGACGAAATTTAATTTTTGCGCCTATTTGTCGAAATTTGTGATGTTTTTTAGTTCCGAATTTCCACTTTTTTTTAATTTTCGAAACTGAATGTCTAATAAATATATTTTTTTAAAAGCTAAGCGTCAAATTTAACTACCGAGAATTATTTTGTAGTCGTCAAATTCAATTCTTTAGTTGCATCTGATGACTAACGACCGCTAATTTCTAACACTGAAACCAATTAACCCATTATTTAAACTAAGCGAAAGAAAGAAAATTAATAAAATCATAGTTTATTAAACAATTTCAAATTTTATAAAGACTAAAGACAGAAACCAATATTTAGAAATGCATAAATAATGCATGTAAGGTAACAAAAAGCCATTTAGAATCTACTATCATTCGCTCCTGTAATCTATATATATATATAAGAAAATCTGGATTTTGTATTAATCACAGAACAAGAAAATCTACCGAACCAAAAATCTTGAAAATTGGGATAAAAATACTTCCCATAATACTGAGTGCCACTAAGAAGAGATTTTTAAAAATTCCACCAAGGGGGGGGGGGGGGGGGGGGGGGGGGGGTGAAAAAAAGAACGAGTTAAAAAAAAATTCCTTAAAAATTAGCTTTAGCAGTTATTTTTCAATTGATAACATATTTTAGTGTATTTTTTTATGCTGAATCGAATGGTACCAAGCAAAATCTTTTAAATCCAGTAGTTCGTGAGATACTTCACATTTTTATAATTTGGCGATGTCTTCGGCGCAAAAACCTGACATTTTCAATCCTTATCTATATATATAAAAGAAAGTCTGGATTTCGTATTATTCACAGCACAAAAAAAATCTGCCGAACCAAAAATCTTGAAAATTGGGATAAAAACACTTCTCATAATACTGAGTGCCGCTAAGAAGAAATTTTCGAGAATTCCACCCCCAAGGGAGGTGAAAAAAAGAACGAATTAAAGAAAAAAATCCTTAAAAATCGGCTTTTGTAGTTATTTTTCAACTGATAACATATTTTAGTGTATTTTTTTATGCTGAATCGAATGGTACCAAGCAAAATCTTTTAAATCCAGTAGTTCGTGAAATACTTTGCATTTTCCTAATTTGGCAATGCCTTCTGTGCAAAAACTTGAAATTTTCAATCTATCTATATAAAAGGAAGTCTTAATTTTGTATTAATCATTGTACAAAAAAATCTGTTGTACCTACAATTTTGAAAGGGAGTTCTATAATCAGGTTAACATGATTATGTAAGATATATTTAATTATATCAATATATATAAAACGCAAAGTAAAATTTCATTCCGGCCGCTTATAACTTAAGTTCTACTAGATAGATTTTAATGGAACTTACATTGCTACTTGGATAATTTTTCTGAAATTTTGTAACAAATGAAATATAGCATTCTACGTTGCTTAACTGAATACTTATGGAGAGATGTTTTAAATCAGATGAACCCAATTACAAAAGATTGGCTTTATTTTAAAGGCTCTGCTGAATGAATTTTTATGTGATTAAAACTGTTAACATGTTGAGCGCTATGTCATTCATTGGTGACTAACATTGAACTTTCCGTTTAGATGATGGACTTTTCACCGATGACAGACAGTCTAAAGTATGATATAAAACTAAAAATTACTATGATATAAAAATTTCGTTTGATTCAAAGTTTCTTTAAAAAACACTGACCAGTGTAGCGGGTGAAGGCTGCTGGATGGTATATAAGCCTGCGCTTCTCTGTCGCTTTGCTCAGCTTAGCTTTTTCTACATGCTGAGTCTTGTACTGATGAAGAATCTCGACAACAGATTCGAAACAGCTGTTTGCAACCTTTTCTTTCATTATTTGAGCATTTCTAAATGTTGGTTTTCTATCTTTATACATTTTTACAAAAAGGCTTTATTTGCTATTTTGACTTCAAATTTTGTTTTACAATCCGAAAGTAAAGATACAAATTTTCTAAAAGATATAAATGTAAAATCTTGAATTTATTACAGAATTTTAATATAAATAGTAAGGAAAGCTGGCAATTTTTTAAGCTTTTGAGAATTATCTTTTACTCATATTGATAGGGAACTTATTATTTCATCTTTTGTATTATAAACAAAAGTTTTTCAGTATTATTTGGGATCAAAGGATTACTGTTATTCATCTATATTTGCTTTGCTGCATTCTGCAGATATCCGACAGAGAAGTCGGATATCTGGTGATTGTGATTCGGATATCCGACGATATTTCGGATATTGAAAAATCAGCCGGATATGCCGGATATTGGCCCGATATCCGTTGCATCCCTACTAATAATACATATTTTAATTTCAGTATTAGTATGGAAGTAACTAGCTTTTCTCATGAAGAAATAAACAACACAAAGATTCAGTCAGAAATCTTACAAGGAAATTAAATAATTCCTTGAAATACTAACTTGCATTTAATCCGCACTTTCTTGCCAAGACGGTCATTACATGTTACTTCGATCATTTTAGTGGATAAACTAAAACACGTAGATACCTTGATAAATTAACCTACAAAAGAAAGAGAGTGTTAATTTCTCAAAAAGTTACACATGACACTTAACATTATGCTTATAAATTTCAATCACAAAAACCACTAAAAAAATTACTTAAATATATAAAATTAAGATGATATTTGAAATATAAGCAGACTTGCCAACCTCTAAACGTAAAAAATCGGGAGATTTTTGCATAGAAATCAGGAGACTGTTTTATTGTTTATCACTGTCCGGGAACATTTTTTTAAAAAAGTGATGAAGTGTGATCCAAAGCCCTCAGCGGTATATTGTGCTACAATAAAAATGAAGTAAAAAGGCATTCCGCTTTAATAGTACGCTGATCTGTTTCATCAACAGAAAATGAAAGTTTTTTAGTCAATTTAGATCATTTAACATTATCCAGATGCTTTTTTGTTCCAATATGCTTTACAACATCAGCTCTGCCACCACGCGAAATTTTAAAATCAAAAGAACATCTGTCGTGTAAACTTGCTTCTGATGACGGCACGATCCCGGTAGCAGAAAGTGCGTGACGCGCGACGTGCGTCGCAGATTAATTTTTGCCCTTGCAGATAAATTTGCCAGCTTCGAAAAAAAAAATTCCTTATTTGTGTAATATATATATATATATACATGAATAAAACGCGGAAAAACGGCAAATTTCATTCAAAGATCGCGAGAAAGAAAACGACAGATTTCATCAAAAGATCGCCAAAAATGGCGTATTTTGACAAAAGATCGCGAAAAAACAGCAGATTTCGTCAAAAATCATGAAAAAAAGGTAAATTTCGTTAAAAAATCGCGAAAAAAACCGAAATATTTCGTGAAAAATCGCAAAACCAACAAAGTTTGTTAAAAGATCGCAAAATAGGACAAATTTTGTCAAAAAGTCGTGAAATAAAACGAAATTTCGCCAAAAGATCGCGAAAAAACGGCAGATTTCGCCACTAAGTCACGAAAAAAACGACAGGTTTCGCCAATAAGTTGAGAAAAAACGTTAAATTTCGTTAAAGAATATCGCGAAAAAAGATAGATTTCATCAAAATATCGCGAAAAACGGCAGATTTCGACAAAAGATAGCAAAAAGAAACTGCAGATTTTACCAAAAAGTCAACGGCAGATTTCGCCACTAAGTCACGAAAAAATAACAGATTTCGTAAATAAGTTGAGAAAAAATGTTAAAAAATATCACGAAAAAAGTCAGATTTCGTCAAAAAATCACGAAAAAACGACGGATTTTGTCAAAAAATCGGGAAAAAACGATAAATTTCGTTAAAATATCGCAGAAAAACGACAGGTTATGTTAAAGAGTCAATAAGAAAGGTAAATTTAGTTTAAAAAATAGTGAAAAAACTATAAATTTCGTCAAAAGATCGTGAAAAAATGCAAATTACGCCATAAGATCGTGAAAAAATGTAAATTACGTCATAAGATCGTAAATTAACGGTAACTTTCGACAAAAGATCGCGAAAAAAACGACTAATTGCATCAAAATTATCACAAAGAAACGGCAGATCTCGCCAAAAAATCGGGGGAAAAAACGATAAATTTCGTTAAAAAATCGCAGGAAAACGACAGATTATGTCTAAAAGTCACGAAAAAAAGGTAATTTTTGTTAAAATAAATCATGAAAAACTATAAATTTCGTCAAACGATCTCGAAAAAACACAAATTACGTCATAAAATTGTTAAAAAAAAGTAAATTTCGGCAAAAGATCGCAAAAAAACTTCATATTTCCATCAAACAAAAAAACTCAAATTTTGTTAAAAGAGCGAAAAAAAAAAAAAAAAAAAGTTGGGAGTGTATTTTGCTGCTTCAAAAATTTGTTTCTCTTTCCTTTCTCTAAAAACGATGTTGCTGTTCCGAAAATGGATTTTTCCACACCAAAATTTGTTTTTTGTCCATAAATTAGCACTGCCAATTTTAACAAAATTTTAGATACACATCCAGTGTATTTAAAAAATTTTCATTAATTTTCTATTTCTTTTTCATAATATTTACTTTGTATTTCAAAGTATCACTGTTATAAAAATATAACACATATATACTTCATGATAAAAAAATATGGACTTTAAATTTTCTGTTTAGTCTTTCTAGAATAATTTTTAGATTTTGATATTTTAAATTATTTTTGTCCAATTTTTAAAAAAATTTTAGCACAATTTAACATTTTATTATAATATTGATTTAACAACTAAAAATTTTTTTCGAGAATTTAAGGAAGCAAGCTTACAGCATATTCTGTTCAATGGAATTGTAGTAATTGTTTTCTTCATCTCATCACTATTACATATGTAACTATATAAATGATTTTTTCCCCTCTAATATCATTCTGTTTATTTCTTCTGAGCTTTTTATACTCAAGCAAGTAAGAAACTTTTTCCATAAATATACACTATACTATATTTCCCTTTAACTTTAAATAAGTTGAGCTATAAGCTCAGACATAAAGAGCCACTTTACATATTATTACTATCTAATTCTTCAAAAAATATTAATTTTGCTTTTTACTTATTTAGGTTTACTATAGTTAAAATACAGTTCTATTTTATAATATTAATCAGTAAGAGCCCTATTTATTATGTACATAAATGATACGTTTTGGTTAATCAGATGCCATTGTTATATGTATATCTATATACATGTATGTATATATAACAATGGCATCTGGCTAACCGAAAATTATGTCACACTACTCCCGCAGACAATTTTCATCCCACTGCATTTCTGTCGCAGACTCGGTCACAATTTTCTGCTACTGGGGGCACGATGTGTTCAAATTCTTCGGTAAACAATGACTGATAAGACGCATCATATTTCTTTTTTGATGCCATATTTACGAATTCATACAAAAATTGCAAAACATATCATGAAATAAAAAATTAAACGCGATTTCGCTACATGTGATCGACAATATTCAAAATAGCAGCTGACACACACACAGTCATAACAATAGCTTATACTATTTATCTATCAAAACCCGCGACACTTCAAGTTTATTGGGCAGTTGCGCCGTAACCACACCTCCTCATGATGTGACGTCAAACCCACTAACCAATCACTGAAGAGAAATGCTTTTCTGGCTTTCTTCGTTATGATAAATTGGTTGGCTGGTTCTATTTTATGTAATAATGGGAAACGAAGATGACAAAACTTTCATACATCGTAGAAAACTGGGAAAATTTTGCAGAAAAGTGAGAAATCGGGAGAAATTAGTCGATAAGCGGGAGATCGGGAGAATGATTATAAATCGGGAGTCTCCCGCTAAAATCAAAAGACTTGGCAAGTCTGTATAAGGCAAATAAAACTATGTTTAAAGCATGAGAACTTTTTAAAATACAGTATGGAACCAGGGTTGCATTCTGAGACTGAAAAAAAAAATAAACTTTTATAAACAGGCTTTATTTCTTTTTCTTTTTTTCGTAATATAGCCATATAAAGTGAGTATAATTTTCCTTTAGTATAGATAAAGCGAAAAAAATGTTTATTATTTAATATCTCTATGAAAATATAATTTATTTGGAAGAAACATATGTAAAAATTTTTGTTTGTTATTTGGTGCTGCACGCAGCAGCAACCCAGCTTGATGATGGTTCGCTTCAAGGATTTGCTTGTAAAATAGAGATTCGTTTAAAAGAAAGGGTCCAGCAGTGTGTGTGCATGGTTGCAAGACTTCCATCCAAATCAAGACTGAAAACATTTTTTCAATATCAGAAAAAACTTAATTGAAATGGGTTAGAAGATTTCTATGCCTTGTATTATGACTAAAAATTGATCACTCACAATAAAAGAAATTAAAAGTTTTTGATCTTAAAATTGCTATTATTAAAGTATATAAAATAGAATTTACTATCAGTCAAAAGTCTCTCCAAGACTGAAGACTGGTTACACCCATGTGTGTGTGCAGCACAACTGCTATTAAAGTGTCATAGGCAGTAGGAAACTGGTTCGCTTCAAGATTTGCTTATAAAATAGAGATTCATTTAAAAGAAAGGGTCCAGCAGTGTGTGTGCATGGTTGCAAGATTTCAATCCCTAGCAGCAGAATTTTTTTCTGCAGTCTGCAACGCAAGTAAAATCTTAAAAAACAGTCTGCAGACTAATCCCTCGCATTACATTATATGCACTCAAACCTCCTACGTATTTGTAATAGACATAAGGGAAAAGTATACTTTTAAAAAGTTGCCTTTGTTCTCAGAATTTTTAACACTTCATACATTGTCTGAAAGAGGGGGGGGGGGCTCCCCTTTGAGAAAATTTGCAGGTTTTTCACGATCTTCTGCCGAGATGTCATTTTTCGCAATCTTTTGAAGGAAAGTGCATTTTTTGCGCTTTTCGGACAAGATTTGGCGCTTTTTCCGATCTTTTGACGGAAATTGCTGTTTTTTTCGCGATCTTTTGAAGAAATTTACCTCTTTTTTCGTGAACTTTTGAAGAAATTTGCCGGGTTTTTTTTTTTTTTTTTTTTAAGAATTTTGCAGTTTTTTTTCTTGATTTTTAACGAAAACTGCAGTTTTTTTTCACGATCTTTTAATGAAATTTGCCGTTTTTTCGCTATTTTTTGAAGCAATTCGGTGTTATTTGGGGATCTTTTCACGAAAACTGCCGTTTTTCATGATCTTTTGAAGAAATTTGCCATTTTTTTGCAATGTTTTGAAGAAACTTGCCTTTTTTCATGATCTTTTGACTTTTTTAAAACAAAATTTGCCTTTTTTTCATGATCTTTTGAAGAAATTTGCCGTTTTTTACGATGTTTTGAAGAAACTTGCCTTTTATTGCGATCTTTTGAAAAAAATTGCCGTTTTTCGTTATTTTTTGAAGCAATTCGGCATTATTTCGGGATCTTTTCAGGAAAACTACCGATTTTTGTGATTTTTCGAAGAAATTTTGTTTTTTCACAATTTTTTGAAGAAATTTGCCTTATTTCGTGATTTTTTGCCGAAAACTACTGTTTTTTCGTGATTTTTTGAAGAAATTTGCCTTTTTTTGCGATACAGTAGACTCCCTCAAATCCGCACAGCTTGGGACCAGAGGTTTTGCGGATTTTAGAATTTTGTGGATTTCTGGTCATTGCTTTGTTTATATTTCTTAAAAAGCCATTTCAATGTAATTAATAATGTAATCAAAAGTATAATGAATGCTTAGAATATACTAAAATATTAAAACAAGTAATAAACTAAAATAATAAAAATTTAGATAATTTTTAAAATGAATAAAATACTAAAAGCAAAAGACATGTTAATAATCAATAATATACAATTAAATATTCATTATAAAGATGAAATGTGTTTTTCCTAAATTATTCAGTGAAACTTGCCTCAAAGTTAAATACTAAATCACATCAGGATAATAAAATAAAGAAGCTTTATTTCAGGTTTAGCCAGACTTAATAACTAAAACAGCTTGATTAATACATAAATGAAATTTGGTAAGATTATGGTTACCAATGATATCAGGAATATCTTGATTCTTTCAGAAATAAATTATTCTTTCTTCATGAAAAAAGATGAATTCAATAACCTTAACAAAAATAAAAAATTAAAAAATGTATGGAATTGATATAAAACTAAAAAAAATCAAATTTTGCACCTACATCTGAACTGAATGTTTCATTGTTTACATCCGTAAATTACGCGCGGATTTTAGAGAGTTGTGGATTTGAGGGAGTCTACTGTATTTTGAAGAAATTTGCCATTTTTTGTGGGTTTTTTTTTTTTTTTTTTTTTTTTTTTTTTTTTTTTTTAATGAAATTTGTCTTTTTTTTTGTGATATTTTGACAAAATTCACATGTTTTGAAGAAACTTGCTCTTTTTTTGCGATCTTTTGCAGAAATTTGCCATTTTATCGTGATTTTTTTTTTTTTACGAAATTTGTCGTTTTTTCCCCGATTTTTTGACAAAATTCGCGGGTTTTTCGTAATTTATGACGAAATTGATTTCTTTTCGAAGACTATTTGTCGAAATTTGAGATTGAGATACATTTTATGTAGAAATTTTTGTTTAGGGCCAATTTTTTTTTTTTTTTTTTGCTAAAATTTTTTTACACAGTTGAAAAATAGTCTGCAGACTTTCCCAAGAGTCTGCAACGTGCGTCGTAGCATTGCGCCGATTCTGCTCCCAGGTTTCCATCCAAGTCAAGACTGAAAACATTTTTTTAGTATCAAGAAAAACTCAATTGAAATGGGTTAGAAGATTTCTATGCCTTGCATTATGACAAAAAATTGATCATTTACAATAAAAGAAATTAAAAGTTTTTTGTCTTAAAATTGCTATTATTTAAGTATATAAAGTAGAATTTACTATCAGTCAAAAATCTCTCCAAGATGATTGCACCTATGTGCGTGTGCAGCATATCTGCTACTAAAGTGTCATAGGCAGCAGGAACACGGTTTGAGTTCTGTTTGGCCCAGCAGCAAAAAATTTTTTTGCAGTCTGCAACACAAGTAAAAACTTTAAAAACAGTTTGCAGACCAGTCCATCTCATTACCTTATAAGCACTCAAAACTCCCAAGTATTTGTGATTAACATAAAAGGAAAGTACTTTTAGAAGTAAGTTGCCTTTGTTACCAAAATTTTTAACACCTCATACACTGTCTGAAAAAAAGTGGGAGGGAATTTATTTCAGACACATTTTTTGGATCCCCTTCGAGAAAATTTGCAGGTTTTTTGAGATTTTTTGACGAAATTTGACATTTTTCTGATCGTTTGACGGAAATTGCTGTTTTTTCATGATCTAAAGAAATTTGTCAATTTTTTTCATGATTTTTTGACCAAATTTGCTTTTTTCTTGTGATCCTTGGACGAAATTTGCATTTTCAGCGTTCCTTTGACAAAATTCTTGTGTTTCCTGTGATCTATGACAAAACTGATTGTTTTTCGAAGACTATTTGTCTAAATTCGTGATACATTTTATGTCCAAAGTTTTTGAGATTTTAGAAATGATTGCTTTAAAATTTTCGTAAAATTCGGAAAAGAATCGTCCTTGATTTGTAGTTTAACAGGAATCAGAGCTTCTTCAATTGCATGTGGCCTGGGCCATATTACTTTGGCGCATAGAAAATTATTTCTAGCAAAATTTTTTTTCCTAAATTTTTAATAGTTGTAAAGTAGTCTGCAGATCTTTCCAAGAGTCTGGAACATGCTTTGCAGCATTGCGCTGATTTTATGCCCAGGCTGTTCGGTTCCATATTTTATATGAATTCAAGGATTCCAATATAAGGACTCATCAGTGTATGCAGCAAGTCTGCTATATAGTGCTGTAGGCAGCAGTGACACGGTTTTGAGTTTCTTTCAGTTCTAAATTTCATACAAAATCAAGTATACCAATGTAAGGATTTGGCAGTGCATGTGTAGCATGTCTGCTATATATGGTATCATAAGCAGCAGGGATACAGTTTGAGATTCATTCACTTCAAGATAAAAAAAAAAAAAAAAAAAAAAATCTGCTAGCGGGCAAAGCCAGCTAGTATATATACATATACGTGTGTAAGTGTATCTATGTATAATAACACTGGCATCTGGCTAACCAAAGTACTGAATTATCTAGAGCCGTACTGAGTACTCGGTAAATACACGGTTTTCGGCCTATTCGCCAAGTAATCGGTTGATATCGAGTAGTTGTAAGAATTTCATTTTTTAAACATATGAATTTATAACTGATCTGCAAAAAGTTATTCAAATATAAATATATAATGTATGCAGTAATTCATAAAACTATTTACTCTGTATTTAACAATATGTCTGAAAAATATAGAAAAAGTTAAGAACAAAACCCTTCAAAATTTCACATTTATACAAATATAAATAAATAATTTTATGATTTACAGGAAAACAGAAAATACTATTATTTTGGTTAAAGAAACTGAAAACATAAAAAATGCAATAAAAAATTAATAATTAAATTTATTATATTTCAGTTTATGGTGCAAAAACATCAAACGTTCTACATTATCAGTAGACAGGGCATTTCTTTTACTACTATAAATTTGGCCTGCCTCTGAAAATATACGTTCAAAATAAACAGTTGTTGAAGGTTCACATAAGAATTTTTTGCATGGTTGCACATAATCAAAAAAGCTTTTTTTTTTTTTTTTTTCTCCATACCATGCAAATGGAGCGTCAGTTTTACATAAAGTCTTCTGTTAAGAAAGTCTGTATCTCTTTTTGTACCAATTCTTCATACTGAAATTTTAAACTAGTAGGGGAAGGTGGGGCACCTTGGGACATTTTTCAATAAATATTTTTTCTAATTTTTATTAATGGTTAATTTTTTCCAAAAACAAATTAGACATGTATTATAAACATTTGTGCTTCAAATAAACTTAATACCAAACTAATATCTCACCGAAGGAAATAATAAAAACAAAACAAAAAAAATTTAAAATGTCCCAACCTGCCCCACACAGTGGGGCAGGTTGGGACACTAGTTTAAAAAAGAAATACATACAAAATTTTACATTAAATTAATGAAAAATGATTTATTTATAAATCTTTAGTTGAAAATTAAATACATTTAACATTGAAACATTTTTATGATTTGAATTGCAGCACATTTTTATCATCAGATCTTGTACTTGATCTGAACAAACTGATGTTCTTCAAACTCTAATAGACTGTATCTTTGCCCTATTGTCTCTTTTGGAGTGCCAAGTTTTAAAATAATATCTCCTTGATCCACAAAAGATCTGTCCTCTTTATTGGGATAAAAAAATTTCCACTCTTGTTCTCGTCTTCTCAAAAAGGACATCTCGTACTCACCGGTGTCTTCAACATTTTCAACATGACCGACAAATGCAACAAAATTTGTTTTCCTGCAAATTTTACCAATGCATACTCTCCCACACTGAGTTTTCGTTTAGCCTGTAACCTTCTAGAGCTGTCTTGAGCAGGCTTGCAATCTGTAGAAAAGTCAGTATCATTTGGACAATTAAATTCATCACTACTGTCATCACACAAGTCAGTTATATTTGGTTTCCTTCCAGGGGTAATTTTTACCAATTCTGCTAGAGCAACTTCTTCATCTTCGCTGCTCGAGGAAAATTCCAACTTTCTGTGTACTTTTTTTGCTTTTTTAAGCTGCATTTGGTCTTTTTGACACCTTGGGACATGTCCCAAGGTGCCCCACAACTGAGTGTCCCAACCTTCCCCATCTCACATATTATGTATTCAAAACTCTTACATTGTTAGGGTTAGCATTACAGTCTTTTTTTTACCATTAAAATAACAATAAATCCATGTTTTTTCATCACAACATGCTCACACTTATATTATTTCATTTCTTTTATGAGAAAGTTATTCTACAAAACACACATTAATGTTACTCAGCCTCATTCAAAACAAATAAAATTGTATTATTTATTACCTGCAAACACCAGAGATTCCAAAGCACATGGCAGGGTTGCCAGATAAAATTTATCAGTTGAGGCCAAATGGTATAAGAAAAAAGGCCAAAAAGAGGCCAAACAATTTTTAAAATATAAAAAATTGTCTATGGGGCATAAAACGACCTATAGAGGCGCTAAAAGCAGTTTTCTGTGCCGGAAAATTGTCCTTTTTTCCCCATTGAAATCATTTTTTATTATAAATGCGTTTAAAATATTCAAATTCGGATTATTTTCAGTTTGCCATGTAACACAGATCACAAATGTCACATAAAATCTGAAAAAGTTAAAAAAAAAGTAACAACAACAACAATAAAAAACAATCTCTCTATCAACTCAAAAATCAACTCTGAAAAAATTAAAAAATGTATGTAATTAAATCATGGGATCTTCCTGAAGAAAGAAGTTACATATTTTCTTCGGCAAATGCCGTACTAAAACAATCAAATTTTATATCTGGTATGTTGCTACTTTCATGTCGAAGCATTCTGATATTTGCTTTATTTTTCCTATACTATTCCATGCTAGCCTACCTGTTTATACTTATTAAGAGCAAGAAGGAAATTTATGAAAGATTCCAAACAAGTGTTAAATGCCATCAAAAAAGCAACTTTATTAGCAAGTTTGATGCTACTTAAAAGTGAATAACGTAAAATACTTCAAAAGTACTAAAGAAAAAAAAAAGAGGCCAGAAAAAAGCCAAAAGGCCAAATGATTTTTTGGAAGCCAAACGAGTTTGAAAAAGGCCAGATTTTTAAAATTTGGCCTCCAAAAGGCCAATCTGGTAACCCTGGCACATGGAAGAGTAGACTGTAGTGCCATCTATTAGCACTTATAAGTACTAGTTCGTGGCTGCAAAATGAAGCCTGAAAATTGAGATGTCCCAAGGTGGGCCATGTCCCAACGTGCCCCACCTTCCCCTACTAGTGCCACAATCTTTTTGCTCATTCGCAATTTCCTCAAAATATTGCCAGAAAACAGATGAATTTTTTGCTGGCATTTTCTTTTTTGGTTCGTCTACATTAGCATTCTCATGATGTATTTTTTGTTTCTTTGGTGGATTTTCAGTTCTAGATCATCTACACTCATCAATTTTAGAGCTTTTTTTTAAGGCATTCTTAATTCACACATTTATAATTTTCATTGAAAAGGTTAGTTATTTACTGAGATACTAAAAAAATAATAAATTTAAAATAACGTAGTTTAATCTGTACTCATGAAAAATGAAAAGAAACTGCAAAGCCAATACATTTTTTTTTTAATCAAAAGAAAATAAGGTATAGACAATTACAAAATAAATATGAAATGTTTTGCATTATTCAATGAACTGTTACATTAACCAATAGATATTTTTATTTTTGATAGACAGATTTCAATGATTGGAAATTGGAGGGTTAAAGAATGTTTTAATTTTATATTGGTTTGTGCTTGTTATATATCAATTTTCCTTTTTTATTAGTTTTGAACTGTCAATTAAGACTAACTGAACTTGTCTTTAAAATTGGCCCAAATAAATTTCAAATTTAATGAGTTAATTTATTTATACTATATATGTATATTTATATATATGTACACCTAAGCTCACATTATGCGCACATCAGTGTTTTATTTTCTTACTACACAACTACTTGGTACTCAGTCGAACGAGTACTCAGCCAAAGTACTACTCGGTACACCACTAGCATTATCACTTGAAATATAATCATATTTGAAAATATGATTAAACATTAGCAAAAGGATTATAAAGAAATAAATTAAATCACAGTAAAATTTGAAAAAAGTAATATTCAGAAAAAGAGAATTTGCAAAATTAATACTACCTGAACTTGAGCTAAAAATAATACAATCCAAATTTATATGTGAAAAATTACACAAACTACAGTAAGAATACAACTGATTATATACAATTACTGATACTGCATAACTTTGAATAAAATGCACATGGTATGATCTGAACTACTAAGTTGCTATATAACGCAAAACCATACAAAAATAGTCTAGTTACCATGTCAGGCAAAATAAAGCAATTTTAATTCCAATTAGGTACCCCAGTCCATACATGAAATCTGTGCCAAAATTGCTGAGATGTCAGGGAAAATATTTCCAATTTGGCATTCTAAAAAAATCCTGGTACATCTGCAACATCTGTCTGTACCATATAATTTTATTTTATTATACTAAAATTATATAGTGTTGTAGTCATAAAGAATAGAGAGAATATACTTTAAACAATGGGTATCCTTAAAAGTCATGAATGTTCACTACCTTTATTAGAGAAATAAAGTTTCTTAAAAGTATTAGACTCTGCATCCTTGTTTGTTTATATATTAAGGTTATGTTAGTTAATTTAACTTACCCTTAAAAATCTTTAAAATGAAAAGTTTAGCGACTACCTCATGTGTAATCAAAGAAAAAAGTAGGAATATTAAATTTTGATGGGAAAAAATTCTTAGTTATTTTATTTAGTAATCAGTTGTTGTTGTTGGTTTATTTATGTTAAAATTATATTATAGAGGCGCAACTAAATACTTTCAAAACCTTTTTAACATTTAAATTTCAATGATGGAGTTTTCATAACATAAAAAATAATTAACACAGATATAATGAATAAGAAACAGAAAATAATGCGTAAGAAATGAAAAACAATAAATAGCTACGTATAATTTACTTAGGATGTATACTTTATAATTGATAAATACTTTTAGCAGCTAAACAAAACTTCTGGGAGTAAAAGGCAGGAGGGTTGTAAATAAATTATATTGACAATGAGTTCTAGAAATTTCTTGCACTACTTACTTGAACTTTCAGGCGAAAGTTGTGTAAAGCAAATGGAAATTATGAAAAGCGACAGAATTCTTAGTTCTTTTAAAGTAAGATTTGTAGGCTATAATAATGATAAAGATTATTTTTTTTTTTTTTGTTTGCAACAAACTCACAGAAAATTCGTCAGCCACCAGATTTATTTATTTTTTTATTTCCACAATTGATTGGTTGGTAGCATGAAGATAGAATAAAAGAAGGAGAACCGAGAAGATAGGCTTTTCCAAACAGAACTTAGCCCCAAAGTATAGGGCATTCCAACATGACGTCAGGTTCTATCTGCGCACTTTCCCCTTTAGCCTCAAATAGGGCTCCTATAACACCTTAGCCTCAAAGATTCGGAATGCTCCCAAAACCGATCTGCGCAACTTCTCGCGCATTCTCTCGCACTTCAACGATTCCTTATGTATATTTTCATAGTGTCGCCGTCTAGGGAGAAGATAATTAAATAGTAATGTTCATCTAATGCCTTTGACTAAATCAAACTATGTTTTATAAAATTATAAAATGTATTATACAAATAATTTATGAGAAAAAAATATTTAGCAGAATTTTGTTTTTATGCACAATCAGATTTTAAATAACTATATACGAGAATTGTTTTAACTTGTATTAACTGAATTTGTAAATTTTAGTTTATATTTCTTTACATTTATTATAGCATTCCAATTTATAATCAATAATATCTAAAAATAAAAAAGAAGAGAACGAAAGAGAGAAAAAAAACCCCAAGTTTTAATCTAACATAGTTTTGTTTGTTTGTTTGTTGAAATAACCCATTAGTTAGATACTGAAAATTGAAGGGAAATAATAACAAACCACTAAGTGAAAACATTGATGATATATATAAACAATAATACTTATTAGTATTATTAATTATATGTATCAATAATACTGTTAACAAATATAAATTTTCATATGTTTAATAAATATATATATATATATATATATATATATATATATATATATATATATATATATAATATCTCTCTCTCTCTCTCTCTCTATATATATATATATATATATATATATATATATAATTTTATAATTATTATGTATACATATACATACATAACACTAATATTAATAATTTAAATTATTAATATTAATTATATATATTTAAATAATCATTAGATAATATCAATTATACATCTAAATAGTGATAATAATATAAGAAAAATATATTATTGTCGCCATTTAAATAATTATTAGTTAATATCAATTATACTTACTTAAATACTAATTAATTTGTTTAAACAACAATATTTATTAATATTAGTTATATATATAGATAATTTCAATTAATAAAAATATATATGTATAATATATATATATATATATATATATATATATATAATTTTATAATTATTGTTATCTATCTATTATATATATATATATAGACAATTGTTAGTTAATATCAATTATACATTTAAATAGTGATAATAATATAAGAAATATATATTTTTATTGACATTTAAATAATTATTAGTTAATATCAATTATACTTACTTAAATATTAATTAATGTTTAAAAAATAATACTTATTAATATTTGTTGTATATATAGATAATTTCAATTAATAAAAATATATATGTATAATATATATATATATATATATAATTTTATAATTATTGTTATCTATCTATTATATATATATGTATTAATATTAATTGATTAATATTATTTATATATGTTTAAATAAAAATATTAATTATATATTTAAACTATTATTAAATAATATCAATTATATATTTGAATAGTGATTATAGTTTCAGAAAAAGATATTATCGCTACTTAAATAATTATTAATTAATATCAATTATACATGTTTAAATATTAATTTAATATATAAATTTAATATCACTAATGATTATATATTTGAATAGTGATAATAACATATGAAAAAAAAGAAAATTTTTAATTATATTTGCGAGATATTAACGTAACTAAAGATTTTCTTTTTTTACTTATATTATTATTACTATTTACAGGGCCCAACTTAGACAGTGGAGGGGCCTGGGGCAAACATTATTAGGGGGGACCCCATCTATCTTAAAAATTTTCGTAAATTATCATGTAGTGACTAAAACTGAAATTCTTAACTATTGTATTTGTACATAAATTTCATACCAAGTACTATTTATATTTATATACATAATAGCAGAAGAAAGACAACTTTGAGAAATTATAGAATACAGGTTTTTTTCGATTACAGGAATATGAGGATAAGTGTGATACCTTAAGCATTGGGTACGAAAACAAAGGGGGTAAGAGATGAAAACCCCTTAAAATTGAAAAAAAAAAAAAGAATTTTGGTCATTTTTGACCATTTTTTATCATTTGACACACTTTTAACTAATAACTTATCTGACTTTGGGGGGGGGGGGGCCTTAAGCCGGGGGGCCCGGGGCAATTGCCCCGCATGCCCCTGCCTTAGCCAGGCCCTGACTATTTGAATATTTAAGTACTATTTAAGAACTATTTACTATTAAAATTTAAATATGTATTAATTTTAATAGTAAATAGTTATTATTGTAGTTTATATTAGTTATTAGTAAATAGTTATGTATTTTATTTAAATATAATTAATTAATGTTAATTAATGTTTTTATATTCTACTATTTTATAAATACAAATAAACCAGTAATTATTCAAATGAATACTAGTAAGTTAATAGAGTTTTTTTATGTATGAACGATAATACACTATAAAACATAGGAAAAAAAATTGCTAATTACAATAAATTGATTTTACTAATTTGATATTTACCTCTTACAACAGGGCGGGAACACAATTGACATAAAAATATTTATTAAAAATAGAATTTAATTTTTTTAATTATTCAAAGTCATTTAAAACTAAATTTTATGTATTAACAATTTAAATTAAATTTTACAAATTTTTAATGAAAATAAAAATTTTATTTTGTAAGTGGCAATAAAAAATACAACAGCGCGGTAATTAACATATATATATATGTATATATATTTTTTATATTGTAAACATAAAGCAAAAATTGATTTTTATATGTTTATAAATATTCTTCATTAACAACTTAAATAAAGACCAAAAGAAAATTCTGTAACAGATAAAACAGCAACAAGGACACAACTCACAATCTATCGATTACAACGATTGTACCTTAACCACTGCGCTATGCCGCCCATATAAATTTTTAACTTTATACAAAGAAGCTGATGTGCCGCGAAAGTGTAAACAAAATTTCCGGAGCAGCAACAATGCGCGAGAAGTTGCGCAGATCGGTTTTGGGAGCATTCGAAATCTTTGATGCTAAAGGTGCTAGTCTATCTGCGCAACTTCACGCACATATTATTGGCATCTTTCAAGTGAATGTATGGTTACCATTTTGGCTGCTTTATCGCATTTGATTTAAATGCCAATTGCTTTATTTAAATTAGCCTTAATCATTTGTTTTTAATAGAAAATTCAGAAATCTTTGCGCTATCCAGACTTGAATGTAAATGAAAGAAATATATTACGTAAGTGTTTTGTAATTGTTTTCTATTTAATAATCTGTCCGATTACTTCTTGTTCAATATTTCGTATAATTTTTTGTCTGTTACGTGAATAGTAATATTTCTAGTGCTAGAATCATGCCTGCTTTTCAAATACTTGTAAACTGTTTGTATATTTTTATATTAAAGCTTATTTATCATTATGATAAGTATACTAGAATATTTTATAAAAAAGACATTGTATATTTTGAAAAATATTTGTGATATACAGTGAAACCTCCAAATAAGGGACACCCATGGGACCGGAACTTTTGTCCCTTAAATAGAGGTGTCCCTTATTCGGAGTTTTTTCTTTTTTTTAAATTAATCTTTCAGATAGACATAAAATATAACATTAAATTAAAGGTGAAGTTTAAATGTACCAGAAGGATATGAATTACGTTAATCAGACACAACAAATAGATATTTAATTCATTGAAATTTTTAATCGATTACTTCATTAAAAGATTTGTTGAATTATTGATTTACATTTTTTACACAAATATTTCATACATGTAAAATGTGCATTAACATTTAAAAGAATCTTACTTAATCAATCAAAAGTGATTCTTTTGCAGATTTCAATTTTTCATTACAAATCTTTCAAGTGTTCATTTACCATGCATATAAATTTCAATCCTTCATTATCAGCAACATTTACTAAAAAAGTATTGAACTTTACATATTTTAAAACATCTGTAAAGTTCTTTATTTCACAATTTCCATTTCTTCTTCAGTTTCATAGTCTTCCTTACAATTTTCAGCACTACTTTTGATGGGGATAAAAACACTAATTGTGGGTAAATAAATGCACATCAATTGAGTCATATCAACATGACTGCCTGTCTGTTTGATAAGCTCTCAAAAATCTATTTTTGTTTTCATCACTGGCTACTTCATTATCTGAAATGCAAAAACCAGCTCCTTTCATCGCATTTTCAGGTGTCCCTTATTCAGAGGTAAATGCATTACTCGGCCTATATCAAGGGACTGGGACCGGAACTTTTGTCCCTTAAATAGAGGTGTCCCTTATTTGGAGTTTCACTGTACATGCTTGTCGATTTTTTTTTTTTTTATTTATTTCCTTTCAATCAATACGCAACACTACAATATTTCCTTCTAGTTCCTGCAAGATATATTCACAATCCTTCACGGAAAAAATATATTTAAAAATACTTTATTAAAGTTTTTTTACTTTTAAAACAGTCAATTTTGCAGACCTATTAATATGAAAACATATATCTGCCAAATTTCCCCCCATTTTTTTTCTACTCAAATAAGTATTTTATTTGCTAAAAGTTTTATTTAAATTAAATGAAATTGAATAAGTACCAAATAAATATAACACAGTTTATGAATTTTCTGAACTCATTTAAGTTAAACAAGTAAGAAAAATTATGCCTTAAGCATAGATTATGGAACACTTTCTTACACTTCCTCTTCCTGAAATCATTAACAAAACATCATTATCTATAGAAATAAGGTGTTACTGTTCACAGCCAAATATGTATTCTAATACTTTTGAACAGCCGCATATTTGATTTGCCGATTGATATATATATATACTACATAATGAGTAAATTTAGTCTTGCAAGAAAACACCTAACTAGTTGAAAATTTTCTTTCAACAATCAATATTAATAGATCAAAACATACTTGAATACTTTTGTTCAGCCCTGTAGTTTATCTAGTACCTTTATTATATGAAAGTATTTTGTTAAAATATAATTCATATAAAAATACTCTTTAAACTACTACCATTGTTAAGTAAATTGCTTTATGCTTATCAGATTGGAAAGCCTAAACATAGATGGGTTGCAGAACAGGGGACGGTTAATTCTGGGAAAACTAGATTCGCTTCGGGTGTAGTTAGTTGATTTATTTAATGGGGTTCCTATGAATATTAATACAAATGAGGACAATAGCTAACATTTCAGCTAGGGCAAGCTATCCGCATGCTTTTCTTACATATTATGATGTAACATCTGTTGGTTTCCATAATATTGAGATTGACAGAGTTATGAGAGAAATGATGGATGGGAATAATAACAACAAATGAACAACACTTTCCTGCCGAATTGTATAAGGTGAACTGTCAATCGGGATCCAGTTTGTTAAATTTTTTTTCTGAATGAACAGTTCTACCAGGCTCACAAAGATGAATTTCAAGAAGTTAAATTTGATTTTTAAAAAAAAGCTATTGTTATCAATATTAATAAGTATGATTTTTTTTTAGTAAATTTTCGAAAAAGTTTCATTTAAGGGAAAAAGTATGTATAAATTAAATATTGAAAAATTTTCTAGAAGTTTGTGAAATGTTGGGTCTAGAATTCGATATTAGGGCAAAGCATGAAAGCCTTAAAGATCTCTTTCAGGTAAGTGTTGCAGTAAAATTTAGAAGTAAGTAATACATTTTCTTTAATTTTTCAAAATCTATTTATCTGTTTACTTAATTTTTTTTTTTTTTTTTTTAGAATTTAAATTGCTACACAGGAATTGTGTCGGCTGTGCCAACAATGTATTGGGATAAAAGCTACTGCAAAAGAAATTCGTCCAGATTGCACCCTTTAGGCAGAATCGGCACTCCCCTATGAGAATCATCACAGGCATAGACAAATCCCGGCATCAACTGTGACCCTGCATGCTAAAGATTTCTCTTCAAGAAGATCTCCCATTAAAAAAAAGTGAGATGTGACAATGGCAACAGAAGAATATGTTTGTAATTATATGTGAATAAAGGCATAACGCTTGGAGAGTTTCTAGCGCGGGTAGCGCCTAGCACACAGTGTTCGGCCGCTCACACAGGAAACCCCTCCCGGTCAATGCTTTTGTTACATATAAAAAAAATTATAAAAATCAAGAAAAAGAAAACACATATAAACAAAAACAAGTAAGTTTACTTCAGTTATATTTATTTGAGATATAAGTTTAATATATAAAAGAAAAATTAGGTAAATTAAAAAAAAACTTTTTTTTCCCCCTCTAATTTTTTTTTAAATGTTCGCATATAAAAGCTTTTTAGTTTATCTTAAAAAATTTCGAAGGGCATTGCTGATGGCACGTCTTAATCCTCTAATCTAGAGGACTGATTTTTCCTATGCTTAGATTCTTTAGGATGTTCAGTTTTAATTCAACATTGTGCAAATTGTCAGCAATACATAGAATTTTTGTTGGGAATTTGATCCAAGTTGCATTGTTTTGGATGTTAACTTTACATTATATTGCCTCAAAACTGGCATGTTAAAAAAATTATTGTATAAAGTATATTATTGAGGAAAATCCCACCTTAGAGAATTCTGAATGCCTTTACGGCTTGTGTGGATAGGTGCATTATCTTGCTGTTAATCTTTTTTTTTTTTTCATGCTAGAAGTGTTGTAACAAATGAAAGATGGTCAAAAAGAGTTTGTATATATATGTTTGAATTAAAATTTTCGGAAATATACACAAGTGACTCAACGTCACTGAACGAAAAGCAGTCTAATGCTGCAATGATTACTGCAATTAACTGTTTTGAGAAGATCTCTTTTTTTTTTTTTCAAATTGTCACAATAGTTTTGAGATTTTATTTTTATTTACATTTTAGATCATGGTCTATATTTTAATTTTTTACAAAAGAGCGCAGGTTTTTTTGTTATCTCATTGTCGCGTGTCATTTGTATTGACTGTGAAATATTTTGAAATTTTATTTTTATTTATATTATGATAATGGAACTTGTTTGATGGTTCTGAAACTTGTCAATGTCATTTATTTTTATTATAACACCTTTCTTAAATCAAATTAAAAAATTTTATTAAAATGTTTATATAAAAGGTGAATGTTTTATAATCTGGTGATTTAAAAAATCAATTGGATTTAATTAAATTTTTATAATATCAGGACCATTCAAGTTTCACTTATTTTCATCAGAGAAAGTAACCTGCAGCAGTTTGTTGTCCCAAGTCATCACTTGTGTGGTTGAAAATATTATTGAGATGATTTAAGAAAAAAAAAAAAAAGATTTTATTAAAACATCAGTTAGGTAGTGGATCAATTGCAACATGGGGCTGCTTTTTGTTCAAAGATGTGAAGCCATTTGTATATGTTTTTAGCAAAATTTAATTGAAAGACACATGTACAAACTCTTTCTGGCCATCTCTCATTTGTTGATACAATTCTGGCAGGGGAAAAAAAAAAAAAAAAAGTGGCTATAACAATGAGATAATGTGCCTTTCCACAAAACATTAGTTCCACAAGAAAAATATTGAAGTCTTGCAATGGGTGCTCAGAAATCCAGTTTTAAATCCTATCAATAACTTATGGTGAGATCTAGAAGATTGAGTTTATCAAAAAGGAAGGCATTTTTTCTCATCATCAGAACCCAAGTCTATAATTAAGGATGAATAGCACAAACACAATCCCGAACAGTGCAAAAATGAATGATGTCGAGGAATGGTGGAATATTTGCAATCATTAAACTTCAGAGGTGGTTGCATTAATATATGAAAAAATATTAGTTCCTTTGGTTACTATGTTGAATTTATTTGCTGTCCTTATTGTTTTTACACAGGCAAAAATCGTGGTTTTTTTTTTTTTTTTTTTTTTACAATTACTTTATTTTCGTAATAAAATACTTAGTTTTGTTGCTTTTTTTATTAGCTTTTCAACTTGATACCTTTTATAAGGAAAAAAGATTTATTTGTTTTGAAATTTTTAAGAAAATCAACATTTTTTGCTGTTTTTATACGCAAAGTAGTTATTAATGGGCGTAATCAAGAATTACTGCTTTTATATTTCACATTGATTTTAATATAAATTTATTAATAGTTTAAATAATTAAAAAAACTTTTTTGAATAGAGAAAGAAACCTGTAATATGTTTGGGTCAATTTAGTATAAAAATCAGATGACTTTCATGAAGATATAAATTAATGTTTTTGAAATGGGTTCAATTATATCATCCTCAAAATCATGCTCTTCCAGCTGTATTAAGATTTAAGATAATATGGATATACAATCATTTCCTGGTCCATTTGGATCCAAGAAACTCAAATAAAATGTCAAAAATGGGTGTTACTAATTGAAAATTCAAAGTTGATATAATTTTTTAAATGTAGATGACTTCGAAAGCATAATTTATACACAATAATAATTAATAAACATTATGCTCAGTCTGATTCCTAGAGTTTATGATTATTTTTGGCATAATTAGTTCAGAATAACCCCTTTCATTCCACTTATCACCATTGATGCTCTAGAAATTAGTAACTGAAAACTAAGAATTTTTTTTTTTTTTTTTTTTTTTTTTGCTACGCGCGAAATAGAGTTTCTGCAATGCTGCAAAAAGTTCAACCTTCGTTAAAAATTAAATATTTTTTTAACGTAATAAGATTTGTTTATCAATCAGTTAAATATGAGATAAATTTAATTTCTGTTACAATGAAGACAAAACAATACTGTTACAAAATTTGGTACAGCGCAATTTATGCTGTGGTAGTGTATTAACGCCACTGCAGCATAAATTGTACTGATGTGCCAATAAAGCAGGGTTCGCCGAAGTGGGCCCAGCCTGAAAAAACCCGGGCGGGTTTTTTCGGGCGGGCCCACATGAAAAAACCCATTTGTGGGTTTTTTCAAATTTTCTCGTGTTTTCACAACTGTATCATTATTTAATCTAAGATATGAGAATAAAAAGATAAATGCCAATTTAAATATGTTTCAAACTAACCGTATTTAAAAGAATTTCTAAGTATTGATAAAATGACCATAAAAAAAATTAGTTTGTAAATAACGAAGATTTTTTTGGCTATATATTTTAAAATGCATCCAAGTGCTTTAAATCTTAATGTATACCTAAAGATGGCAGTTGAAATGTGATCCCCATCCTGATTGCTTGTATTGTTATAGCTTTTAAGATTAATCGCAACATTTATTATTCTTCTTCAATGTTCTATGAAAGTTTATACAGTAATTTTCAATATAAAAATCTTGACAGATTTCCAGGGTTCTAGTATCATGGAAAGTCAGGGAATTTCAAAGTAGTCATGGAAAGTCAGGAAAATCTCAAAATATACAAGAAAAGTCAGGGAATTTACAAATATTTTCTAAAAAATCATGGAAAACATTTGAGTGAAAAAATGAAAAATGACACAAAATTCATCAAACAGTTGGGGAAAAAAAGATTGAAGTATGACTGCAGAAAGAAAATTGCTAATTTTGGCAAAAGATTGTGAAAATAAGTATCAAATTTCGCTGTATGTTTATTTGGTCAGAGAATTTTTCGAGATTTGATCTGGGAAAATCAAGGAATTTGCTAGTCATGTTTTTCTGGGAATCTTGTTATAACAAAAAAAAAAAAAAAAAAAAAAGAAAAAAAAAAAAGAGTGAAAAAGTTTGAGTATAGTACTTAAATGATAATTTCATTATTAAAATTATTACTAATAATTAATTTTTGGAAAAGCAAATTATAATGTTTATTATTATCATTGATTTATAAACTTTTTGTAATCAATTAGTTATTTTAATTTGTATTTAGTAGTATAAGTGCCTTGTTTTCAAACATTCTGAACCATATTTCTTTAACTTAAAAAAACCCTAATAAAATATAATCTAAAATGTATCCAGATACTTTAAATGATTGCTTACAGATGGCATACAAAACTAAACTAGTTAAAGTGTATTGCCATTTACGATCTAACTTTATAGATATGACTGACATTGACTTTAAAATAATTCAATTTAATACTATTGCAATATAAATGTTGCTTCAATTGTGTGACTTCTATTTTTTTCTTCATAAAAATATTTACATAAATGTTGCTGCTTTAAACTATTGAAATAAATGAAAGAAATTGCATAAATTAGTCTGTTTAACTTAAGATTTATATAAAGAAATTCAGTTGCACTTGGTTTAATATATCATTCTTCCAGTAATCTAGTTCTATGAGATGCAAAAAAATCTTTTTAAATATATTTATATTTTCTTTTTATATATTTATTTTTATTGTTAATCTATACTTAATGCAAAATTATACCTTTGTTTCACTGATAAATGAAAAATTTAGGTACTGTGCATCATGTAAAAATTAGAAATTTGAAGAGTTCTCTAAAAATTTTTAATAAAACCTGTAAAAACCCGGGTTTTTTCAAAAAAGCCCGAAAAACCCTGGGTTTTAGACTACTGGGCCCAGTGGGTTGGGCTTTTTCAAACCCTGCAATAAAGAGCAATCTCGTTGTTTGCACGTGCATACAGTTATCGTTTGGATTTCTTGTTGCCTTGTTGTTTGCTGATTTTTGATGCCTGTTTTGCACAAAAACAGATCAAGATGCAATTTTATTTTTTTCAGGAGCGATGATACAGGAGTTAAACTCTATATCGGGCCATTTTCCACTGAAATCCGACTAACTGCTTTGTTTTTAATTAATGTGTTTTGAATTTTGAAAGTGTTTTATTTTATGATTTGTCGCAAAAAATTTTAGGCATAGATTGGGGATACTTAAAAACCATCAAATCTGTAGCTGCAGTGACGTTAATACGTAAGTATCCAAAATTTATACAAAAAAGAAATGGTCTAATAAAGATTAACTTTATTACACTAAAATAATTTACAGAACACTCTTCCCATGATTTGCAAAATTCTTTTGATAATTCAGGGGCGATTGTGTTCAGGTTATATACCTCAATTCAGGTATTTTGTAAATTTACTGTACCAAAATTCCAGTTTTTATGATAGTTCAATTCTTAAAATAAAATATCAATTTCATAAGATTGCTAAACATAATTAAAGTTTATATATTATGTAATTTGGCCTTCCTGTTATAAATATGTTGTCTTTCCCCCTTGTTCCCATACAGAAACATTTTCTCGCTAAAATTTCAGGTATTTTTTCATGAGCCCATGATCCCCCTGATAATTAGAGTTCAATGGAAATATTTAAATTTCGATAATCAAGAGAAATGTCTCACGGATTTTATTCCTCGAAGTTGCAGGATTTTGTGTCCAGCGTGCTTAATTATTATTATATAAAAAAACCTATTACAATTTCTCAATATAATCATCATTTTTTTTAAATAATAGATCTTTCCATGATTAAATTTAACATTTTTAAATTTGAAATACATACTAGAATTTCCTTATAGTTATTTAACCACGGAAAGTTTGTCATTAAATAGAGTGAATATTACTAATCAAAAATTATGTTGTAGATTTTGTGAATTTAAAAAAAAAATCACTCGCTGTTTCATTCCAAAGCTTGCAGAGTCCAAAAGTGTCAACAGGTTTAGATTCCTCATAAACAAAGATCATGTTTTCAAATCAACAACAAAATGTTTTTTACCATCTGATATTTTTGTCTTTTTTTTCTCAAATTATTTTCATAAAGCATGGTTTTAATTATAGGTGCATTCAGGTCTGACTTTAAAGGGGGAGGAAGAAACAAGGTATTAAGACCTAAAGTATTGATAATTTGCAAATTATTCGGTGAAAATCTAACCCAGGGCGCCATGGCTATTAAAATTTTTCTTGAGTGCATGTTTTCTCTCTCAATCATATGCAGAGATGATTACTTTGGTTTCCTATTCGAAAATTGTTTCGATCTATCTTTAATTTTTTTGTTGTGAAAAAAAAAAAAAAAAAAAAAAACTTCTTGTGCTGCTTGTCTGTTTAATGAGAATTATTCCCTTAATGAATTCTCAAAAATTAGTGCACTAGTCAGAATACATGTGTTCAATAAGAGAAAGAATATTTGAGCAGCTTAAGAATGCAAAGTTTTCTTGAGACAATAGTGCACCGGCCAGCGGGCCAGTCTGAGCCTGCCCGTGACCTCCCTTTAGGATCTGCCGTTACACTTACATATACAGTAGACTCCCTCAAATCCGCACATATTTTACGGATGTAAACAATGAAACATTCAGTTCAGATGTAGGTGCAAAATTTGACTTTTTTAGTTTTATATCAATTCCATATATTTTTTAATTTGTAATTTTTGTTAAGGTTATTGAATTCATGTTTTTTCATGAAGAAAGAATAATTTATTTCTGAAAAAGTCAAGATATTGCTGATATCAATGGTAATCACAATCTTACCAAATATATTTATGTATTAATCAAGCTTTTTTAGTTATTAAGTCTGGCTAAACCTGAAATAAAGCTTCATTATTTTGTGATCTTGATGTGAATTAGCAATGTATCTTTATGAAGCAAGTTTCATTGAATAATTTAGGAAAAACACATTTCATCTCTATAATGAATATTTAATTGTACATTATTACTAATTTGACCTTTGCTTTTAGTATTTTTATCATTTTAAAAACTATCTAATTTTTTATTATTTTAGTTTATAATTTATTTTAATATTTTACATATTGTAAGCATCCATTATACTTTTGATTTCATTATTAATTACATTCAAATTTCCTTTTAAAAAATGTAAACAAAGCAATGACCAGAAATCTGTAAAATTCTAAAATCCGCAAAAGCTCTGGTCCCAAGCTGTGCGGATTTAAAAGAGTCTACTGTATCTTTTTTTTTGTACATTCACAATCATTTTACTTTTCTCATTTAACAATTACCATGAACATTTTTCTATTAACTATCTTTTCTTTTTTTTTTTTTATAGTATTTAGAAAAGTTTTAGTTTATTTTCTAATACAAAATTTTATGTCAAATAAATAAATACATTTTTTAATTATAGCTAATAAAGTTTTTGTTTTTGCAGTTATGGTAATGATAATAATAATAATCTTGGTGATGATAATAATATTTAATAATTAAATTCAGACCCAAACAGAGAGTAGTAGAGTGGTTAAACATTACCAGGGCCTGACTCGTCTAGCAGTCTTGGCTTCAGTTATAAAAACAAGCACAAATATTTGAAAATTCATTTTTATCAAGAAAGTTTTGGTATTGTGCCTCTGTTTTTATGACATGACTAATTTCAGACATGCAAACAGGAATTAATCAAATAGAAGGTTGAATAAAGTCACAAGAAGGTTTAGCATTTTTTTTTTCTTTCATATCTTAAGGGGCTACTTCAGTCAAATGAAAAGACCCATTCACTAATGCTAATCCTATGGAAGAAATTTATACAGATATCTCGGTTGCATTTCAATATTTTTAAATGATTTTTTGGCTTTGGATATCTGAGATCGATCTGTATGCATGCAGTTAGTTACTTTTTTCATTTTGTTCACAGTTATTTTTTACACGGATGCTTTCATTTTTGGAACCGGTTTGGAAAGCGAAAGCAACCCCATAAAAAATATCTGCAACCAAAATCGAAAAACTAAAAAACGACCTCCATTCAGATCAATCTTAGTTATCCAATGCAAAAAGAATCATCTAAAAATATTGAAATGCAACCGAGATATTTTTATAAATTTCTCCCATAGGATTAGAATTAGCGAACGGGTCTTTTCATTTGAGTGAAGTAGCCTCTTAAACATTTTCATTTAGAGTTAATCAATGATTTCAATTAAAATTGAATTATATTTTCAATATTTTAAATTTTATTTAAAATTTTTTTAAATAGAGGTTAAAATCTTTTTAATTAGAAATAAAAGAAGGTTACAAATGCATCTTACATTATAAATGTATACATAATTGTATACAAATAATACTTTATAGTTTTTTTTAAATGGTAATGTCCAGCAAATTTATTATCTGTAATAAAGCCTGTTCATAACGGAATCCTGCTATAAACAAAAAAACAACAAACATATGTATCATATGTATATACAGTAGACTTCCTCATATCCACAACTCTCTAAAATCCGCACATATTTTATGGATGTAAACAATGAAACTTTCAATTTGGATATTGGGAATTTGATTTTTTTTTTAGTTATGTATCAATTCCATAGGTTTTTTATTTTGTAATTTTTGTTAATATGACTGAGTTCATGTTTTTTCATGAAGGAAGAATAAATTTATTACAGAAAAAGTTCAAAATAGTGCTGATATTACTGGTAATCACAATCTTCTTACCAAATATATTTATGCATTAATGAAGATTTTTTTTGTTATTAAGCCTGGCTAAACTTGGAAAAAAAAAAAACTTATTTTATGATTTTGATGTGAATGAGTAATGTAACTTTATGAGGCAAGTTTTGTTGAATAATTTTGGAAAAATACATTTAATCTTTAATAATGAATATTTAATCATACTCTATTGATTATTAACTTGACCTTTCCTATTAAAACTTTAATCAATTTATAAATTATCTAAATTTTTACTATTTTAGTTTATTACTTATTTTAATATTTTATTACATTGTAAGCATTCGTTATAGTTCCAATTGCACTGTTAATTGCACTCAAATTACTGTTTAAAAAATGTAAACAAAGCGATGATCAGAAATCTGCAAAATTCTAAAATCCGCACAACCTCTGGTCCCAAGCTGTGCGGATTTGAGGGAGTCTGCTGTATATTATTAACCCCCTGGGGATGAGCGACTGATATATGTGGCATTTAAAATTCTCAGAATCCTTCATTATTCCCACCAGTTATTTTTTAAGTTTACCTTATTTAATTGGAGTATTATCACTATTTAAGTACAGAAAATTTCTGTATTGAAATATCAGTGATTAAAGATTTAAAATTAAACATTGTGAAGGAGCTAACTGTATTATTAAAAGAAAATCATTGCTGCAAGAATAATAAGACTTGGTAAAAAACTATGGAAAGTAGGGTTCATTATAGCTGTATGTACTAGAAAAGTAAGAATGGATATATCATAAAAATTCAAAGTGATATGAAGCTAAAATAATATCAAATATTGCTATTCTGTATAACTCTTTTTTTTTTTTTTTTAAATCCTTATCTATGTATAAGGAATTTAACTCGATACTGAGGATAAAAGGTACTGCATACTTAAACTTCATTTCACATTTCATAAAACTAAATTTAGCTTAATAATAACCTTTTGTTTAAGTACTTTTATGTTAACTGAGAGCAAATTGTTTCAATAGTATTTTTTACCTCGCTAATGCAGTTTTTATTTTTTGTGATTTAGATAAAAATAATGCTTTAATATTGAAATAAAATTAGTGATTGACTGAATCAGGAATTTCGCCAATTACCGAAAATTAGGTCAAACTGTGCACCGAATATTCGGTATTCGGCAACCGAATACTTAAATTTTTTTAATAAATATTTTTGCATGTATTAACTTTTTTAATAATGATAGAAAGTATTCTTAGGCTTCTCCGACCTTTTGAAGAAATAACAAAAATTATAAGTAACAAAAAATCTTTAATTTCAGAAGTAATACCTATTATTTCTACATTGAAACGTTACTTGGAAAAGTGATAATGTAGAATTTTTTGGAGTGGGAACCATGAAAGAACCAAAAAGACTCGCAGAACGTTTTTCAGAAATTTATGATGATGAGTTTTATTTTCTAGCCTCTATTTTGGATCCCAGATTCAAAACAGCTTTTTTTTAAAGATGAAGCAACTGCTAATAAATTAAAAAATGTACTTAAAAATAAAGTGCAATAAATAATAAATATATCCTCTCAAACTGAAATTACTGAGCCAAATTAATCACAAAATTTCAATAAAAATGATGCCCTGTCATAAACTGTGCATTCATCATTTTGGGAGTGCTTTGTTGAAATTGCTACAAGTGAAAAAACAGAAAGTGAAAATCCTTCTACTGAAAATGATATCATCACATTAGACATTAAAGCTTCAGATGAATTGGCTGCATACATAGTAATACCACTTATATCAAGGGAAGACAACCCGTTAATTTGGTTTGAAAAAAAAAAAAAAAAAAAAAAAAAAACATAATAAGTATTCAACGTTATCCAAGTTAGTTAAGAAATACTTATCTGCGCCTACCAGTAGTGTTTACAGTGAACATTTATTTCCCAAAGTAAAATGGATTTATGAACAAAAAAGAAACATTACAACCAGATAATGCCGTACAGCTTTTTTTTTGCCTCATATTTTGTCCATATTAAATTTCAATTACAAATAATTATAATGTATCATTTTATAAATTATCACTTATATAACTGAGGCATACTATTGAAATAAATAACATTAAATGGGCATTAGCCATCATGTACTTTTAGAGTAATACTTAACCTATTATTTTTCATAAATTATTCTAAAAATTCAGCCGAATATTTATAAGTATTCGGCCGAAACCGAATATTCGGTTTACATGCTGAATCACCGAATACCAAATCAACTATTCGGTATTCGGTCAATCCCTAAATAAAATGCCTTGGTTTGCCTTATTATTTTCTGTTTTTCTTCCTCTTTATTTTAATGAAATAATAAAAGATTTATATTTTAAATGAAATGAATGCAATATAAAAAATTGCTAGATTATGGCAAGAACATTGTTTGTCAATATATAAACTGTGGCTAACTAATAAAAAATATAGTTTTTCACAAGAAACTATTCTAATATTAATAAAATACAGTAAAGTATGGTAAGAAGGAACTCCTAAGGATTTTTTAAAAGGTGTGCTTTATTAATTTTAGTATGTATAATGCTATGGTTATGATATTCTTTTTATTGGGACTGTAATATTCCTTCTTGATCATTAATGCAGGATTTTTTGAGACAGCAATATCATTACATCAGAAATTTCATAGCTTTGGTCAAAGAAATACTATATAATTATATTTGCTGAGTGAAATCTGTCAACATTTTTTAGTGTTTAAACTGTACCATCAAATTTATTTTAAGAAACATATCTACAGTACAGATTCAATTTGTTCAGGCTAATATTAAAAGAATGCTGAATTCTTCAGAATAGTGATAAATGCTATAGAGGGAATTCTAAAATGCTGGCATTTTATTAACTTATGAATATTAAAGTATGAATATGTCGAATTTCTCAATATCATTGGTCTTACTCTAGCATTTGGTTTACTTTCTAATTTAATAAATTCTAATTCAGAAATATAAAGAAGTAACAGAAATTTTAAATATAATATTGAGGAAAAAAAAATTCATTAGAAAAGCAGAAATTAAAAAGGAAGTAAAATTCACAAATAAGTTGTGATAACATCTACAATGAATCCTTCATGCTTTTGTTAAAAAAAAATAATAATAATAAAGCGTTCTGGTTCGGCATTACAGCCTAATATATTACAATACAATTTTATCTTTTAAAAAAGGAGCGTTTTAGTTCGAATTACAGCCTAGTATATTAAAATACGATTTTATATAAATAATATTTATATATAAATAGATGAATATACAATAAGCGTTAAAAGTGAAGCATTAAATAAATATGCAATTTTCCGCTCGCAATATGTCAATCAATCGTTATATTTTTTGTAATTATAATTTTTCTTTACTCCAAAGTAAATAAGTTGAGTAATAAAACATTTTTTTTTTTATTACAGCTGCTTATGAAACTTTTTTATCTACTATACATTTTTTAAATATTGATAATCATAATTTTTCACGTTGATTTAATTATTATTCTGAAATACATTATAGTATGTGATGTTTCATGTAACTTGTGATAATAATTTGTTGTTTACATCTATAATATGTCAACAAAAATATACGAGGTTGCCAGAAAATCGCCAAAAAAAACGCCAAATCTCCCGCTTCATTGGGGGTGATGACGTCAGTTTTGTAGAGAAACATGAAAATCACGTGACCGCTGCCATTCGATGAACTGCCCTATTGCCCGGTGCATAGCGCGGCGCTAGTGATGCTGCACTGACTTTCGATCACATGACTTGTTTGACTGGTCTCTCGACTAGTCTGCTAGCGGGACGTAGGGGGCGCTAGATTTCATCTGCGGCCAAACCGCCGGAAATGCCAGCCAGACTCGGAAAGACTTTAGGGACAAAAGTGAAAGCGCCGTCTTTGTTCTCCTTCTACTATATCTATCTTCATGGTTGGTAGCATGAAGATAGATATAGTAGAAGGAGAACAAAGACGGCGCTTTCACTTTCGTCCCTAAAGTCTTTCCGAGTCTGGCTGGCATTTCCGGCGGTTTGGCCGCAGATGAAATCTAGCGCCCCCTACGTCCCGCTAGCAGACTAGTCGAGAGACCAGTCAAACAAGTCATGTGATCGAAAGTCAGTGCAGCATCACTAGCGCCACGCTATGCACCGGGCAATACTTTGGGGCTAAGTTCTGTTGGGAAAAGCCTATCTTCTCGGTTCTCCTTCTTTTATTCTATCTTCATGGTTGGTAGGTAGGTTAGCAACATTGACTTTCTCATATACGTAGACGCCAAATCCCATTGTTATCTCGGCATGGTTTCGAATCCAACATCTTTGGCGAAAAGATGCTGTTTTTTGGCGGTGATCGCTTTATTGGCAACTTTCAGATTTCACAAAGAGAAAAGAAGAAGCGCGGTCCAATTCAAGACAAACATAGCAATATGAGTTTCGGCGGGAGAAAAACCGGTTTGGCGTGCTAAATCTGCCCTCCGTCACGTGACGGAAGGCACACATCTCGGCCTACAAAAAGGTTGCTATTTTGGAGTCTAAGTATCTTAAGGTCATTGGTTAGCAACAAGGAGCTTGTTAGCAAGCAATATCTCTGATGCCAACTTTGACGGCGAAATTAAAAAAATAATAATAATTTTCGATAAGTAAATAAAATGAATTCCGATACTCCTATATTTGTGACACATTTCAATCTTTATTTTATTGCATATTTTCATTAATCGCTACAATGTTAGATTAATAATTTTTATTCGATTCAGCTTCGATTCCCCAACTTTTTAATCGATTGAGAAAACAGTGCATGACCACATGTTACTTTCGGTTTGTATGTAAAATGCTGTCATATTGAATGAATTTATTTTATTGTAGCTTTTCTTTGACAAATGTGAGTTAATTTGTAAACTGATGTAAAAACTATTAAACGTTTTATTCGAATTGCTTAATTTCTTGAATTCTATTTAAATACTTCAAGTATTTCTAGTACTATATCTTGCGCATAACTGAGTCAAGTGCAAGTTGTGATGAATTACTCTACTGTTGCTTTCTGAAAAGTTTCTTTTTTAATTATTATATATTTTTTAAATGTGAAATTTTATTTTTGTTTCGATTTTTCTTATTTTTTGGGAATCAAGGTCGTTATATTGTTATTTCCATAGAAATACTTTAGATGAAAATAAGTTATTAAAATTAATAATAATAATATATAAATAAATAAGAGAGATATAAAATACAGCCTGAACTTTTTATACAGGGGAGTTTGAGGATGCAATAAGATACTTATATATATATATATATATATATATATAAAAGTAAATCAACTTGGAAACAAAAACTTCAATTTATAGTGTGCAATGTGAAACATTTTTTTTTAATCTTCCTGAACAATGTAGAAACATAACATGCAAAAGTTATTTTATAATTAAAGGAATTGTAAGCTTCAAAATATACCCCATTTCTCTGCACAAACAAGGAAGTATGGGACATCAATAAAACAAAGCTATAAAGCACAAATAGTCTAATATCGGCTACATACACAATAAAACAAAAATTGTAGGTTGATAATGTATGTGCCACAACATAAAATTCCAGTATCTTCATGACCGAAATGAAAATTATGGATAGTCAGTCATAGGTGACATTGAAAAATCATCAGTTCTATTTATTTATATTTTGAAGTAAATGAATGTATTATCAATGTTTATTATTGATATATTATCCTTTAAAAATACTTCCATGTGAGCAATTTTCATTCATCTTACTAAAAACAGAAATTTGATGTGGCCCATTCCTACCATTTCCTTGTTTTGTGTTAAACTTCTTGTATAAACAAAAATGCTACTTTTATTCTTAGTTTAAATTATGTATAATATGCAATCATTATATTACATATAATATAATGATTATGGACTAATATCATATGCTTAACTAGGCCACAGGGTGTGGGTGGGGGGAATCCAAAATTTGAAATTCATATGGAAATATTATAGTAACTGCAATATATTCAAAATTGTATTATCCTCAAATTTTAACGTTTACAGAAACAATTGCATTACCTGTTATTGGTTTGAGAATTAATGTTATCAGTGTATAAATATAGCAATGAAACGAAAACATCTGAATTCTCTAAATCTGAGCAAAAATTTTCTTATTTGTCACAAGCTTACATAGGCAGATTCAAGAGGGATAAGAACCTTTTGGGACCTTTCCCTTCTTCAGAGCTTTGTATTATAAATTACTACTAAATTTTTGAGCAAAAGTCAATACTAATAAAAGATACTATAACCTCCGATGAAAAAATTATCTAACAGTCTAATTCCTTAAAAATCCATTCAGCTGACCATAATTTATAAAGACACATAACAAAATTCTCATTTCAGACTTGGCAAATCTCCTGATTTTGGCAAGAGACTCCTGATTTTTGCTTGTTTTTCTGTACTCCTGATTGTTGGCATTTCTTCTCATTTTCCAACACATTTTTTTCTAATTCTTATTTTATACTATGCTAGAAAAATATTGGATGCTAACATCTTTTTCTCTGCTTTATTAATGCTACTTGATATGATAAAAGTTCAGATCAAATATATAGGATGTCTCTTTAAAACTTTGTGACTTACCATGGACAGATTTTCATTCTTAATTCTGTGATTATCTGAAGGTCAGGATGTATGTGAAGAGGATCAGAGATTTTGGGAGGAGAGAATAATTTATCTTATATATTATTTATGCATTGTAACTATAATAAAATATTGTTACTGTTATAGGAAGTTTAAAATTTAAGTATTTTATGGTTTAAATTATGAATGTTTGAAGAACCAGCAGAGGGGGAAGAAAGAAAGAATCATTATTATTATTCTGAAATCTGTCGAAGTATGGAAGATTATCTCATCCCCTGTATTACCTTATTTGCTTCAAAATTAATGATGGCTAAGATTTGTTCCTTTAACTGCTTTAGTTTTCTAAAAAGGGAGGTTTACAATGAGGATTTTACGGTATTTTTATATATGATAAAATTGGTGTAAGAAATATTGTTTTTCTAATATTCCTCACTGCTTTTCTTATACATATACTTTTTAAAAATGTATCTTATTTAACTTTATCTTCTGACTGTCTAAGTTTATGATTTATATTAGTCTAAATTAATATTTAAACTTCATGATTAAATTAAACATTTGAATTTGAAGCATATTGTTTCTGTTTCACAAATTGGCCATCGAAATTTTTGTTATTTTAAGAACTAATGGCTCTTTCCAGATTTCAGAAACCTGTGCCCGTATAACAGATATGTTTAGGAAAATTTTAGGTCCTTTAAAAGTTCTTCGCAAAATAATTTATCTTAAAACAGGACCATTCACAAACATTATCCCCAAACAGGACCCTTCATAAAACATTTTATCCCAAAACAAGACCTTTCACAAAATTATTTGTCTCTTAAATAAACCTTTCACAGAATTTTCACACTTTCAAATTTAATCATTTGATAATAAAATCTGGCTTGTAAATAAGTAGTTGAATTCACCAAAGAGCTTATTGCTTAGCTTTTTATGTCTGGAAAATAGAATCTGAAGACATCAATAATTTTAAATTCTAAAAATTTCACGCACACACACAAAAATAAATAAATAAATAAAATCTTACAAAAACAGGACTTTGTGAGAAAAGTCTGAAAAGACCCCTCTGTTAAAGATCAAAATAAGCATTCGCCACTCGGTGACTAAATGTGAAAAACTGGCGACTAAAAATGTGGAAAGTACCGTCCAAATGCAGGATTCTTCAAAAGGTGTTTTGTGAAAAAAATCACGGAAAAAAACCCTGCGAATTTTGACAAAAAAAATTTAAAAAAACCCAAATTTCCAAAAGAGATCGCGGAAAAAGTAAGTATAGTAGTTTTGTGTAAGTATCGCAAAAAGACATCTAAGGATCGCAAATTTCGTCGAAGAATCGCGAAAGAACCATAAATATCATTAGAGAATTGCAAAAAGCAATTATCGTAAAAAAAAATCGTGTATTTTGTCAAAAAATCAACGAAAACAAACGCGGTTTTTGTCAAAAAACATAAAAATGATCAGAAAAAAATTTGAATTTTATCAAAGAAACTCGCAAAAGATATGAATACCATCAAAAAATCGCGTTAATAAACGCAAATACCATAAAAAAAAATCGCGCTAACGAACGGGATTTTCGTCATAGCGTAAAAACGAACCCAAAAAATGCGAATTTTAACGAAAAAAATCACGATAACAAAAGAATACCGTCAAAAAATCGCAATAACAAACATGAATTACCGTCAAAAAATCGCAATAACAAACACGAATTACCGTAAAAAAATTGTGATAACAAACGCGAATACCATCAAAAAGTTGTGATAACAAACGCGAATACCTTCAAAAAATTGTTATAACAAACGCAATTTTCGTTAAGTTTCGAGAACGAACATGCTTTTTGTTAAAAAGTCGCAAAAGCAAACTCAAATTTTATCAAAAGATCGCAAAAAAACCCCGCACATTATGTCAAAGGGTTATGGAAAAATGTATAATATTAGTTTCATGAGAGCCCCCCCCCCCCCCCCCCCACACACACACACACACACTTTTATTTTTAGAAAATTTCTTGTGAATTTCTGTTTTTTAAATCAAACCTGCTAGTTGGTGGATAAACATTTTTTTTTTTTTTTTGGGGGGGGGGGGGGTTACATCTTAATTTTAGACAAATTATTACAAAAGAAGAGGGTTGGGGTTCATTTATGTCGTGAGCCACGCAAGTACCTAAGCATAGTTGGACTTGTGTAGCTAACTACATATGCATGTTACATGTAACTTTGCTGTTAATTTAAAATAGATTTGAAATTAGTATCTCAAATTTATTCCAAACAATATAAATTAAAATATTTTAACTAGTTCATATATTACTTATTTAGTCTAAGCTCGTATATATCTTGTAATTAAATATTCAGTAACATAAATGTACTTACTGGCTACTAAAGAAATTATTCTTACTAGCCAATAACTGGCTACTAAAAAAAGACAACCCACCGGCCATTGGCCACTAAGCAAAATTCCTTATTTTCATTTTTACCCTCTGTACAATAAAGTTAATTATGTGCTTAATGACATTCTCTAAAATACACTATAAAATAAGCTGTGAACTTGTTATCCTTTATTGCTAATAATAAATGGGTCTATAAAAATGGTTTTCATAGTATTATCAAAACCTTTATTGTAAAAAAAGGTCATTCAATGAAAATTTACAAGTAAAATCAATATTATATTTAAAAATTATTACTTTTGATGAATGAGTTTTAATTTATATATATATATATATATACTTAATTTTGACAATAAATCAAATATCTTGAATTTTCCTTTTGTTAGAGTAAAAAAAAAAAAAAAGTATAAAATAACTCAGAACCTCAGATAAATTATATAAAAATTTAATTTTCTTTATGGACTACTTTTCATAGATGCATTAATAAAATTCAAATACAGTAGACTCCCTCAAATCTGCAAACCAGAAATCCGCAACTCTCTAAAATCCGCACATATTTTATGGATGTAAACAATGAAACTTTCAAATCAGATATTGCTACAGAATTTGATTTTTTAAATTTTTTATCAATTCCATACATTTTTTAATTTGTAATTTTCTTAATATTATTCCATTCATGTCTTTTTCATAAATTAAGAATAATTTTTAAGGAGGAAAAATTCAAGATATTGCTGATATTACTGGTAATCACATCATCATACCAAACATATTTATGCATTAATCAAGATTTTTTGGTTATTAAACCTGGCTAAACTTGAAAGAAAAAAAAAAAAAAAAAAAAAAAAAAATCCTTATTTTATGATTTTGATGTGAATTAGTAATGTACTTTTATGATGCAAGTTTTGTTGAATAATTTTGGAAAAATACATTTAATCTTTATAATGAATATTTAATCATACACTGTTGATTATTAGCTTGACTTTTGCTATTAGCACTTTAATCATTTAAAAAAATATCTAAATTTTTATTATTTTAGTTTATTACTCATTTTAATATTTTATTATATTGTAAGCATTCATTATAGTTCCGAATGCACAATTAATTGCACTCAAATTAATGTTTAAAAAATATAAACAAAGCAATGACCAGAAATCCGCAAAATTCTGATATCCGCACAACCTCTGGTCCCGAGCTGTGCAGATTTGAGGGAGTCTACTGTATATAAAATTGAATCAATCTGTTTTTTAAAATGTTATATTTGTTTGTAGATGTGGTATGATGTATAAACGAGTTGTTACTGAGCTAAGTGTTGTTATCAGCAAGAAAATTAGCTATAATCATCATCCTAAGCAGGTAATAACTATACAAGTTAATTTCAAAATAATTAAATTATCCAACTGATGTTTTTAATGTGTTTTTTTTTTCTATATTTATTACCTTTTAAATTCTTCCCTTTTTTTTAAATCTTTACTATTAAGAATGATATTTGTTTTCACAGTCAACCATTTTCAGGTTTTATCGTTACATTTCAAACAATCTATTTTGTACTATCATTGATTAAAGTATCCTATAAGATGCACCAATATCTTTATGATAAACAAAAATTTTGTTAAATAATTTTAAGCAAAACTTATCTTGTATTAGGTTGCCAATGATTTTAATCAAATAAATTAAATCAACTTTTTTTTTTTTTTTTTTTTTGTAAACCATTGATTTAAATTAAAGAATTTCTAAATGTTTAGAATGACATAAAATTATTAAAACCTAAGATTAATATGATTTAAAATGCTTCTACATGTATTGTGCTCTATAATAAATAATAATAATAAAACTTTAAATAATAATTGTTTTTAAATTTACTGAGAATTGTAAAATAATAATTATATTAAGTTTGTAAAGGCATAAAAAGCATTTTGTTTAAAAATGATTTTTAAATCTTAATATAACTTGCAATATCATAATTTTCTTTAAGTAATCAAATTAATCATTCTTTTGTATAAAATAAGCATGGCATCTATAATAAATTTCTGCAGAGTAAGAGAGAAAATAACCAGAATCTTATTTTCTCATTCTACTTTTGCAATACTAAATTTATACCAAAATTGGAGCTAAAGAAGATTGGAGAAATAATATCTGTGTTCTACACTTGTAAAAGAATGTATTAGAGAAAAAGAACTAATGATATAAAAATGTTAAGTACAACCAGAGATCCTTAGTTAGATGTAATAGTTCTGCTGTTTAATAATTTGTAGACTTCAGATATAACTGGCTATTCATATATTTATTTTGTATGTGTGTATGAATAGTTGCTACTCATTTTCATAATACAGTAGAGCGCCGATTATCCGAACAAGTCGGGACCGACCCTAGTTCGGATAATTGGACAGACAATTTAAAGGATATCCCTATCAAGAAGTCCCGTTACATATACATACTTTATAATTGATTCTTCATTCTTTTTTATATCTGATATTGTAGACTTTCCTACACCAAACTCCACTGCTAATTTTGTACCTGCTTCACCATTTTTCAGCCTCTTCAATATCTTTACTTTGTCTCCTAGCAAAAGAACAACTCTTTTTCGCTTTCCAGACATCTTTTCTCCTTCGTTGCAGAAAAATAAATGAGCTAGATCGCTGGTGCAATCAACAACCGCTAACAAGAAACCTTTGTCAACGTAGCTACGTCACACAAACCAGTTTTTCTCCACTCCCGACCTGGTGTCAAAGAAATGTCGTAGCCCTTACTTTTCTCTAGTCCTGGCTTCACACCGGGTCTGTGACCTGTCCATTGCGATAAAAAACTTCAAAGAAATACCTTCCCACCCCCTTGGGATTGCATTGCAACCATAGACATTGATTGCAACACGTGTCCACAGCGAGGGTGAGGGGAGAAAAATACAAACAGGAATTTTGTGCTTTGACCTTGGTTTCTCAACCCCTTTCTTCAAACCTTTTGTGTTCTCTCTTCCCACTAACAAAACTCCCCAAAAATACCTTGCAGTTTCTGGATTAAATTTTGTATGCCAAGAAAGAAAAGAAAAAAGATAGATAACAGGGTGAAAAAAGAGATGTAATTGGAAGGGACAGAAAAAAAAATATTTAGGTTTTGGAGGTTTATTTATTTATTTATTTTTTTAATGAAAAATATGCCATTCGCATAATTGGAAGTTCGGGAAAAAAAAATTTAAAAAGAGAAATACGCTGTTCGGATAATTGGAAGTTCGGTTAAAAAATTTTAAAAGTCGAAAAACACGGTTCGGATAATTGGAAGTTCAATTAAATGGAGTTCGGATAATCGGCGCTCTACTGTACTTTGTTTAGCATAAATATGTACTGTAAATCAAAATTTAGGTGATTAACAGTAATTTTTCCAAGTACAAATGCTTAACGAGCTGTCAATGATATTTGTTAGTTTTGTTATTCATGCTAATGATTAATAAAATTACTTGCAGTTTTTGTTAATTCTGCAATTAATTATTGTTTTTTCTAGGCCATTTTTCTAAGGGTGTCCCTTTGAAAATTGACAAAATGCACTCTGCTTTTATGAAAAAATAGTGAAAGTTATCTGTAGTTGTAGCCAGAGATTTTTTGTAAAAGAAGCTTCTTTATATTGCAATTTTTTTTTTTTTTTTTAATACATGTGTCCAAGTCCTTACAAAAATAGTAGAACTTTATTTCTTAGAGAAAAAAAAAAGCATATTATTAAAATATGTTAATTTTTTTTTCAATGTATAAAATTTTATTTTTTAATTTATAATAGTAAAAAATAATATATACTTTTCCCCCTTATTGTTATTAAGCATTTTACTAATATAATCCCTTATGAAATAGTTTCTTTTTTTGGAACTAGTATCCTTTCCCTTTTATTTCTAGAATGAGTTCTAAATTATAAACTATTATTTTAGTAATTAAAGCATAAAAATGTATATTATATAATACCTATTTAGAGATTGTTTAATAATTATTAATTTTAAATAATGTTAACTATTTAATATTAAATGCTGCCACTAATTATTTTAATAAAAGTCAATATCACTAGCCCCGTGGCAGAAACACGGCGACATAGTCGCAGACACAGAAAATCTGTTGCGGACAGTTTTTGTCTGTATTAATGAAATCAATTAAAAAAATTGTCCGCAACTTTCGGGTGCTTTTGTCCGCAATTGTCGGACACTTTTGATCTGCACTAACGAAAATTTTTTAAAAATTGTCCAAAACTTGCAGACAACTTTTTCCCCCGGCAGTACGCACGCCGCCTTACTCATCTGTTCTGATCCGGACGCCAAATTAACGCCTCTAAATTCATTCATCTGCGCATTCCGAGAGCATACGAGCTCTGCGTTCTGCGGTGCGGCCGCTATGATCAACTGTCATTCCGTAGAACATGTACTTAGAATGGCGGACAGTTTTTGTCTGTACTATTGAAATCAATTAAAAAAAATTGTCCGCAACTTTCGGACACTTTTGTCCGCAACTGTCGGACAATTTTTGTCCGCAATTGTCGGACGCTTTTTGCTGCATTAACGAAAATTTATTTAAAAAAAATTGTCCAAAACTTGAAAACGCTCAAAAGAAAAAAAAAAAAAAAACATGAAATTTGTTAAAGGATCCTATGAAAAGAAAGTATCTCGTCTTAAGACTGAGGGGAAAGTATTTCATCAATGGATCATGGGGAAGAGAGAGAGAAAAAAAAAGAAAATTTTGTTAGAGGACCACAGAAAAAAATGAGAATTTCCTCAAAGGACTGTGGAAAAAGGCGTATTTCGTCAGAAGATCGAGGGGAAAAAACGTGAATTTCTACATAGAATTTTTCAATTTTGTTTACAGGATTTTTTTTAAATTATTTATTTGAAAACTTTTTGGAACCGGTTTCGAAAGTGAAAGTATTCCTGTCAAGAAATTCGAATAAGTAAAAAGCGGCCTTTGTAAAAATCGATCTCCGCTAGCAAATGCAAATATAAATAAAATGAACAAATTGAAGTATAATATTGAAGTGCCAGCTAGATATATTTTTTTTTTATGTTTTCCATTATATTGCATGCAGATGTTCTCATATAAATAACTGATACCGATTGTATTTTAAATTGGAAAATCACCCGAGAATGACAAATGTTTAAATTCCTCAGGATTTCATTCTTTAAAGTTATTCTTTCATTATAATGCAAACGAACATTAAAAGAAAATTTGAATGAAAATTTAATGAAAAATAAAGTATTATTGTGAAAAAAAAGTTTGTTTTAAATAGTTTTCTATTTTGCTTCACGAAATATTTTGCTTTAAACCGTTTCTTTTTTGCATAGCAAAATATTTATTAATAGAACGAAACTTATCTGATTTTCACGGCGTCTCCGAGCACACGTGTATTTTGCTCAAATTCAACTGAATTCCAGGAAATCCTTCTCTTTTCTTCTGCGATTTATTGACAATAAGATATGGGCGTATTACAATGGTACAGGAGATAATTATCTCAACCTTACTTAAGAGTCCTACAGTGTGATTGAAGTTGAACTGGAAAAATCATTATACATTAAACCAGGGCCGAAACTAGAGGGGGGGGGGTAGAGGGGGCAAGTGCCCCGGGCACCACCAGAACAGAAGGTGAAGAGGCGCCAATTTAAGATTTTGTTTGGTGTCTTTAATACAAAGAATGCATATATGTGGAGAGTTGGGGGGGGGGCAAAATCCATGTTTGCCCCGGGGGCGAAAAAGGCTAGTTTCGACGCTGCATTAAACACGCCACCTGCGAGCGAACATAAACCACGCCGACTTCTAACCGTAAAAAGTAATCGTGTGTGCTTGCAGCCAGGTCAGAGTTCTCGCAGCTAAATAAACAACCATGTCATGACAATGAGACTTTTTTTATCTAGTGAATCTTAGAGTGGACTTTTTCATGGATATGTATAATTTTCATAAAATGTATTATATTTTAATAAAAATTTGGTATACAGCCTAATTTATTATTATTGAGAATTGCTGAAAATTTGAATAAAATCGGTCAATTCATAACGAAAATAAAATATTTTTTTTCGTTTTTTGAAGTAAGTAGAACAGAAATTCCTTTTCAGTTCATTTTTTCTGTTTGCTGCTCGGCTTTTTTTTTTTTTTTTTTTTTTTTTTTTTTTTTTTTTTTCAACAACGCAAAACTTTTTGATTTATTGGGATTTCCTTTTACTTTTAAAAGAATACAATTCGCACAAGTACGCAAATGATTTGGAATTAAAAAGAGTGTTATTTTTTTTCAATAAATAATATCTTAAATTTAAATATTCGGGAATCACAACAAAAAATTTTAAAATTGCAAAAAAATTCGCGATTTTTTTATTTTATTTTATTTTTTATTTATTTTTTTTTAAGTGTCAAAATTCAAAAATTGCAAAACAAAATGTTAGGTTAAAAAATTTAAATTGGATTCCTTTTACAAATATTAAAAATTACCACGAAACACGTCTAAAATCGCTGATAAATGTGAGAAACTTTTGAAAAAAGGACAAAATTTGCTATATTGGGATAAGATAATAATGTAGTTATAGTAATAGTAATTTTTATAATTAGTATTAACGCATTTCATAAATATAAAAAATCACTGCAAATTGTGAAATAATTTTTTAAAATTATTATTTGGTGGTGGGGGGAGGGAATTAAATCAATAAAAAAATTCAATAAAAAAACTAAAACTAAATTAAACAAACAAACAAAAAAATCGAAATCGAAAATTACAGAGAACATAATTACTGTTCTAGATTTATTCTTTAAACAGTATTTGTGTTTCGAATTTCGGAAAATCTCCGTGAAATGGAAGAAAAACTTTAAAAATCGTATTGAAAAATTCACAAAAATGGTTGCACAAATTCAAATTAAATTTTATCGTAAAAAATATACAAAATACACTATATTATAAAAACAGTTTGAATTGGATTCATTTCACAAATGTAAAAAAAAAAAAAAAAAATCGCCGCAAAACGCGAAAAAACACGGAATATAACGCAATTTTTAACATTTTGATGTATTTTCGTAAGTGCGGCACTTATGCTGATGCGGCGCTTCCGACGAATATTTGTTTTATTTTAATGTATTTTCAAAGGTGCGGCGCTTACGGTGGGTGCGGCGCATACTCCCAAAAATATGGTTTTAGAAATATTTAAGCATATGTGTACAATTCTACCCCCCCCCCCTACTATTTTGATCTAATTATAGTTTTAAATCTGTGATATATTGCTACAAATTGTAGCAATTTAACTTCATACTCAATTATCAAATGTCTAAACAGAATTTTGGGACAATTTATTTATTATATATTATAGTAAATATGCTAGACAATTTTTCCAATGCTGATTTATTAATTTTTGTTTTTTGACCTTTTTTTATATGCATTTATGAAGTAGTTCAGAATATTATACATAAAATATATAGAATACCTGATTTGTGATATATTCATTTTACAGTGTCTTTTCTTTTTCCTAAACATTTGATGTGTGTATACAGTTAGAAGAAAATATTGCGTTGCGGTTGCAGACAGAATTTGATATTAATGAGGCTTGTCGCAGACACAGTTAAAAAATTCTGCCACTGGGATCACTAGTATTTTTTATAGTCTTACACAAAACATTAATGTCCATAACTTTATTGTATCCTGCTAATTAATAAAACTACTAATTTGCAGTTTTTATAATTTCTGTAACGACTGGCTAATAATTAAATTTTATTAATTAATGTGTAAAAGCACATGTTACTAATTAGATGTTTAATTGTTTTGGAAACAAAACCCTTGGTATGTATTTATTAATTTAATCCTATGAAATTAAAAAAAAATCTGATTTAAATTTTAAAAAAAAATCTGATTTTTTTTTTTCCCACCTTATTCTTAAGTATTTTTTGTTAGTACAGTTTGTATGCATGAAATATATCATAATACAGTACAACCCCGTTAATTCGGACCCCTGTTAATTCACATCTCTGGATAATCCGGATCTGTTTCATCAATTATTTTTTCAAGTTTGAGAAGTGATTTGGCTAATTTCCATAACATTAACTTGTTTCATCATATTCTGAATTAAAAAAAAACTTTTTCTGTTATCTTTTCGGAAGAATTAAACAAAATAAACATTTTTATTGCCTGTAAATATTCAATGAGTTTAACATAAAGGTGATTTTCTGTAAGAATGTTTTACTTTATTTCATTTTTATCTAATTCTCCGGATAATCAGGATTGGGTCTGGTCCCAGTTAATCCGCATTATCAGGGTTTTACTGTAATTGTTAAGTTATAGCATTGTTTAATAAAGAATTCTAAGTGAATTTTAAATTTATGCTTTTTATAAGAATTTTAATATTAGTAAAAGTGTATTATTATGAAAAGAAATGTTGCATAGTGCTTTATTTTTCTTGCTCTTTTGGTTCTTAGGTGTACCTTATTAAGTTAAAGTACTTTATTCTTCAAAAACTCTCTAATATGTTGTCTTGGAAAATATCATAGTTCTTTTTAAAGATCTGAAAATAATTTTTTGAAATAGACACATAATGTTAGGGGTTTTTTCCTTTTGTATTATACTTATTCTTGAAATCATTTTAATGCATTTATTGTTGCCTGTACAAGGTCGTAGCCAGAAAAATATTTTGAAGGAGGATTTGAAATGATTTATCCCATTTTAGATATATATATACACTGGTGTCCAAAAGTTAAGCATAATTGGTAATTAAGTAATTATTTTTAAGTAATGAAAGAAATATGAATCGGAATGTGCCGAAACTCCAGGTGTGTAAACAAAATAGTACGCGTCACGTATTTTCGCGAAGAGTTTTCCCCGAAGTCTAACAGGGGACCGTCAACAAATTGAAAAAGAACGAAGATCTTTTGGATAACCCTGTCAAAACTAATGTAGCAAAAGCGTTCAAACTGCACATTATGATTAATTGGCTTATTGTAATGTACTGTGTTAATTTTTACAAGGATAGCATGTATACTCGTAGAGAAATTAAGGTTTTTATAAAAACAGTCCTAAATTTTTCCAAGTTTTTTGCTTATAATTTGCAGAGTTCTTATTATAAAATAATGTTCTTTTCTGAAAATATGACAAACATTATTATACACAATACCCTGTCATCAGAATTTAAAAATAATAAAAATTGTATGAAAAATGAGTATGTTTAGTAAAAAATTTTTCATTGCGCATGCGTCAACGATATCAAAATGTCATTTGCATATTGTGTTAGCTAAATGTATAAAGCAACTTCTGTAAAAGTTTCAAAAACATAGCTTGAAAATTATGAAAATGGGAGCCAATAGAATCAACTCAAAATCCGTTATTCCTAAAGGAAGCAAAAAAATCAGGGGTTTTACCTAAATATAGTTGTACGTGCAATATTGTGTACGCACTAAACAATGGAATATGGATACAGCCCCTCATCTTTTTGCTTCATTTAGGAATAACGGATTTTGAGTTGATTCTATAGGCTCCCATTTTCAGAATTTTCAAGCTATGTTTTTGAAACTTTTACAGAAGTTTCTCTATACATTTAGCTAACACAATATGCAAATAACATTTTGATATCGTTGACGCATGCGCAATGAAAAATTTTTTACTAAACATACTCATTTTTCATACAATTTTTATTATTTTTAAATTATGATGACAGGGTATTGTGTACAATGAAGTTTCTCATATTTTCAGAAAAGAACATTATTTTATAATAAGAACTCTGCAAATTATAAGCAAAAAACTTGGAAAAATTTAGGACTGTTTTTATAAAAACCTTAATTTCTCTACGAGTATACAAGCTATCCTTGTAAAAATTAATACAGTACATTATAATAAACCAATTAATCATAATGTGCAGTTTGAACACTTTTGCTACATTAGTTTTGACAGGGTTATCCAAAAGATCTTCGTTCTTTTTCAATTTGTTGACGGTCCCCTGTTTGATTTCGGGGAAAACTATTCACGAAAATATGTGACGCGTACTATTTTGTTTACACACCTAGAGTTTCAGCACATTCCGATTCATATTTCTTTCATTACTTAAAAATAATTATTTAATTACCAATTATGCTTAACTTTTGGACACCAGTGTATATATACATATATATTTAACTAATGGAATAGACACAATTGTTAACAATTTTGTTAAAACTTACTGTGAATTCTCATTCAAATTATTCTTTGGAAAAAAATTTACTTTGGTGCCAATTAAGCTAATGTTAGACATATTTTAGATATGTTTTATTCTTATAAAAGTCTCCCTATGGTCTATGTCGGAACAGCTAAATTTGTCGGTATTTTGAATAAATTTCATCCGATTTTACTAAAATTTGGGCTAAACAAGTCTTATGATCTGTATAAAGTTGTTGTGTATTCATTTTATTTCGATTACATTCACATTTAGCACTCACAGAGACCCGCTCCAGAACATAAACTTTAAAGATATCTCAGAAATTGCATTTATTTTTTCAATGTACTGACAAAGTAAAACAATAAAGATATGATTTTAGAATTTTGGTTCTGTAATGGATTTTTGAATCTTGACCATGGTTGACTAAAATTTCTGAGGGTGATCCCCCCATTGGCTATGGCCTTGGGTATGTTTGTCCTTAGAAGGTGTTTAAATTTTCTCAAGTGCAGGGGGTGCAAAAATCTAGATGCCAGCTGGCAGTCTCTCACTAAAATTTAAAAGTTTTCTTCTCTTAAAATTTAATAGCATTTTAATAATTTTACACAAAATATTAGATGAAAATATATATATATATATATATATAGTGGTGAGTGATTGTTTGCTGATGCATAGATTTTTTCATGCCTTCCTAAGTGTATGAACCATGTTATACTTCATAAATAACAAGTCATTCTCTCTCAAACTCATTTTAAGGGATTGTAAAGCAATTTAAAAAATTTAAGTCACTCATTTCTCAAATAAATATGTATGTTACTATTAAAGTATGTAATTCAGTTATTTCATAAAATACCTAGTTATTTCATGAAATAAGTAATCAAACCTGTTAAAGTTCGTAAAATTATTGGATTTTATGATTTAACTAGTTATTTTATAGAATAATGCTTGCCTAACCATTAAAGTATAAAATAAATAATTTGACATAAAAAATTCTATCTAAAATAAATACTATAAATTTGTTATTTTATAAAGTAACTGATAATAAATAGTTTAAGGTATTCAAAAAATACATTTCGAATTATTAATAGATGATTTTGTAAATAATATATAAAAAATGAATATATATATAATAAAATATTCTTTTTATATTTATAAAAAACAGTAAAATACTGTAGTTCAGGAATAGTTATATTTAAATTTTTATAACATATTTACATAATTATTAGGTTGCTTTGTTCTGTTGGCAAAACATTTGAAGCTTTTTAAAAAATATTACAAAAATTTTCTTCCAAACCAAAATATAAAAAAAAAAAAAAATAGTGATAATTTAAAATACTATTAAAACATCGCGTGATGAAAGGAATAATAGTGTTATTTAATAACAAAATTTTATAAACTTTCTTTTTAAATTAATAATGCAAGAGCATATTAATTTAAATTTTATGAAATACTTTCAGTTTACATTCATTGTTTTTAAGAACAAGAATTTCTGTAATATGAAAACTAAAATTATATTTCATATCATTTCTGTCTGTATATCAAAGTGGTATTAAAAAAAAATTGAGCAGAATTGTACTTGCAAAATAAAATATGACACCAGGATTGCACCTGTTAAATATGCCAGGATTTGCATACATTAGATTTTCTACCTCATGACCATCTAGGACATCATAAGTCTGAATTAACCAATAGTTATGTGGTATTTTTTCTGTGTTGCTTTGTCATAATTTATTTCTGTTGAATTTGATGATTTTTCATGAGTAAGTATAGCACTATTTGACATCGTTTCATGCTTATTTAACAAGGATTCCAACTGTCATTCCTTTAAAATATTTTTTATTTATCTTCTCATTCCTGCAGAACTCATTGTTAAACAAAAAAATTGCAAAATTATTTGAGAATAATCCCAAATGAAAAACACTAACATAATTGCACCACTTACAAATTTATGCAAATTCATTACCTATATCGACGAAACATGTACTACCAATGACAGTTAATATTAGGTCTAAGGAATGTAGCATCCAAACCAGCTATAAGTGATTCAAAACTGATTAAAACCAGTTATAATCAGTTCAAACGACTTTCGCCTGTTGTCCTTATTATTTTAACGATTAGACAATTGTTATGCTATAAAATTAGTTAAATTATAAAATTTCATAATTTTATGCACTTTAATGGTCATTGTTAAATATTTCATGAAACAACTAGGTATTTTATGAAAAAATGGATTATATGCTTTAACGTTGACATATATAATATATATATATACATTATATTGCCAAAGGTGACCCACTATTGTCATTTTTGACATTTTGTTAAATATCTAGAAAAATACATGAAGAATTGTCTTGAAACTTCAGGTGTGTAAACATAATAATACACAGTGAACTTTTTCCTCCCCAAAACTTCATAGGGGTCCATTAAAAAAAAATGAATATCTTTTGAATAACCCTGTCAAAATTAATGTAGCAAAAGTGTTCAAATTGTAGATTATGATTAAATGGCTTATCGTAATAAACTGTGCTTGTTTTTATTTGGATAGCATGCATAGACGCAGAAAAATTCAGGTTTTTTTTTATAAAAGCAATCTCAAATTTTGCCAAGTTTTTTGCTTATAGTTTTCAGAGTTCTTAATTTAAAAAAATGTTTTTTTAATAATGACAGAAAATATGACAAATGACATTGTAAATAATAGCCTGTGATCAGAGATAAAAAATAATAAAAGTTGTATGAAAAATGAGCAGGTTTACTAGATAATTTTTTACTGCCCATGCGTGAAAGCTATAAAAATTTCATTTGCATATAGCAACTTTTGTGAAAGGCTCAAAAACATTGCTTGAAAATTCTGAAAATTATCGTCAACAGAATAAGCTCCAAATCCATTGTATCCAAATATAGTAAGTATGTGCAATATTGTATACATTATACTGACGCTAATGAATGGATATGCAGATTCATCCCCTCAACTTTTTACTTCATTTTGGAAACAACAGATTTTGAGCTTATTCTATCGATGATCATTTTCAGAATTTTCAAGCTATGTTCTTGAGACTTTTACAAAAGTTGCTCTACGTATAGTTAACATGATATGCAAATGAAATTTGTGTACTGTTCACACATGCACAATGAAAAATCAGTTTCCCCCAGAGGGTTTCAAGGGGGCACTCCGCCCCTCCTGCCCTTTAGTTTAAAAAATAGCGCCCCTCTTGCCCCTCATCCAAAAACTAGTGCTCCTCTTGTCATTCATTCAAAGAAAATAGTGCCCATCTTGTCCCATATTTGAAAAAACGCAGCCCACCTGTGATGATCTGAACGTGCTATAGCACATAAATGACGCAAAAAATCGGCGACGGAATGCAAAATAGCCTCATACGCATCCCATGAAACGGGTAATTTTGTCAAAAAGTCGCTAAAAAACGGCAAGTTTCGTTAAAAATCGCGAAATAATGACTAATTTCTGGCAAAATTCGCAAAAAAAATGGCTAATTTTGTCAAAAAATTTCACAAAACGGCAGATTTCCTAAAAGATCGTGGAAAAACGACAAACTTCTTCAGAAAATTGCAATAAAAATGGCAAATTTTGACAAATGAGTCACAAAAAATTGCAACTTTCATCAAAAAATAGCGATAAAACGGCAGTTTTAGTCAAAAGATTTGGGGGGGAAAAGGTCCAAAATTTCGTCCAAAAATCGCAATAAAATGGAATATTCTGTGAAAACTTCTGTTTTTTTTGCAATATTTTCACGAGGTTTGTCATTTTTTCGCAATATTTTAGCAAAATATGCCGTTTTTTGCCATCTTTTTAACAAAAACTACTGTTTTTGCGATCTTTTAATAAAATTTGCCGTTTTTTGCGATTTTTTTTTCACGAAATTTGACGGTTTTTTCGGGATTTTTAGCAAAATCTGCTGTTTTTTGCGATCTTTTAACAAAATCTGCTGTTTTTTGTGATCTTTTAACAAAATTGGCCGTTTTTTTGCGATCTTTTAACAATATTTGCCCTTTTTTTGCGATCTTTTAACAAAATTTACCTTTATTTTCAATTTTTTATGACTTTTTGAACCTCTAGATTCTTGATTCAACTTTATAAAAATGCTCTTAAAAATGAAAAAGTGCCCTGAAAAATGTAAAAAGTGCCCTTTTCAGAACATTAGCACCCTGCCCTTTTTTAAACCTGGGAGAAACTCTGGAAAAATTATTTAGTAAATCAGCTCATTTTTCATACAGTTTTTATTACTTTTTAATTCTACAGTGTATTGTGTACAATGTTTGTCGTATTTTCTGAAAAGAATATTATTTTGCATTAAGAACTCTGCAAATTATAAGCAAAAAACTTGGCAAAATTTTAGACTGCTTTTATAAAAGCCTTAATTTCTCTATGAATATGCATGCTTTTCACATGAAAATGAACACAAATTATTACAATAAGTCACTTAATCATAATCTACAGTTTGAACACTTTTGCTATGTTAATTTTGACAGGGTATTCTCTTTTTCAATTTTTTGACAATCTTGTATGGAATTTTGGGAAAAACTCTTCACATAAATGTATGATGTGTACTATTATGTTTACACACTTAGCATTGCAGGATAATTTCTCATTTATTTTTCTAGATGTTTAAAAAAACATTTAAAATCTCAAATGGCCAGTCACCTTTGGCCATATAGTGTATTCGTTTTTCAATTAGTGTATGAATAAAATTTTCATTTTGAGCCTCAACCTTATAGACTGGTATTAAAATCAAGCCTAATCCCAGAATATCCATTCAAATCCTTACAAAGCTAAGTTATATCAGGTTTAGTCTTTTGTAATGTTTAATCCTCTATAGGTAAACTCAAAATGTGTTTTGGGAAAACATCATCCTTCCTGATGGAATATTTTTATTTTTTATACTACAGTATTGTAAACATTCTTTATAAATTCAACTGCATTACTAATTACATTCAAATTACCTGTAAAAAAAAAAAAAAAATGTTAACAAAGCAGTAATCAGAAATTATAAAATTCTCACAACCTCTGGTCCAAAGATGTGCAGATTTGAGGGAGTTTACTATATTTTTTTTACATGCTTCAAAAAGTAGTTTATCCAGTTTTAAAGAAAGAAGGAAAGACAAACATATGTAGATGACTACTTGCAGCCATGGTTTTTGCAAAATATTTACAAAGGCATTTGAATTAGAATTATATCTCATAATAGAGAAAGAGATGAAACATTTTAAGAATATTTTGTGAATTGCATTTTATAAGAGGACCCCAGAAGCCAAAGGAGTATAAATGACAAAATAATGAAAAAAATAAGTTAAGTAGGCTATCTAAGTCTGTAGGTAAAGAGACATAAGTGATTTTCTTTATTATGTGCTACATTCTAGGGGTCAATTATTCTTTCCCGAAACTGTGAAATGCATGGAAACCAATGAAAATAAGTGCATTTGTATCAGTTGACTTCCACATTGCTGAACCTTGACCAATGACATACAAGACCAGTTCCTGATTTTAAAATGCCATGTGAATTGATCATCTTTAACGGTGATTGCCACAAAATAATGAATGTATTTTCATATTTCACCAAGTTGGAGAAGTGTGCCTTTGTCAGTGTATCTTTAGTGTCTATTGAAAATAGCCAAGTGTTTTAGTTGAAATTGTCAGGAAATTTTTACTATTGTTTTAAAGGTTTAAACATCCTTACTAATATTATAAATCGGAAAGTGAGTTTGTTTGTTTGTTCCGCTTTCACGCCGTAACTACTGAACCGATTGCTTTGAAATTTTGCAGACGTAAAGTTAGAAATCCGGATTAAATAGGGTAATTTTTATTTATTTTATTCAAATATTTTCCTTAATAATTCAAAATTTAATTATTTTTCATGCAAAATCAATAGGCATTTTTCAGATAAAATTTAACCATTTTCCTTTCCTGTTGCCAAGAAAATAAAAAAATTGGAATAATAATTTTTCAGCGGCAATGAATTTTTAATAGAAAACTTCCACGCGAAAAACTATAATAAAATAATTTAAAAGAAAATAAATATGACGTCATGTTTGAAATAAAAATAAAAGGTGTATTTTTTATATTACATTTAACAAGGATATTTGTTTAGTTAATGGGAATTTTTGTGTAAAGTATGGCGACATAAATTAAAAGTAAAAAGAATGAAAAAGAATTATATTTTTAATAAAATGGTTCACTCATGAAAATGTGACGTCATAGTTGAAATAAAACAGGTATTTTATAGCAGTCGTTAAAAATACAAGGGGTATGAATATCAGTAGCTAATGGAGCGAGATAAATAATGATGTCATATTTAAAATGAATCAGAAATATTTTTTACTTATACTAATTAATAAGTTATAAGTTACATACAAATGAATATTTTTATTCAAAACTCATAATTATCAATGGAAGAAATTTTTTGTGGGGAAAAGGTGGAAAATAAAATCACTGATTAATATATTTTTGGCTCGATTTTTTAACACTTTCGAACAAAGTTGAAAAGTTATTATGCTTTCGGTTTGTCTGTCTGTCTGTCTGGTCGCTTTCTAACTTTCGTAAATATACTCCGATTTCCATGAAATTTTTGGACGTTCTTAACGTTTACCTAGCACGAATACCTATTGAAAATAAAGTTTCTACCATGATTAGTTTATTTACAGGGATAGTCAAAAAATTTCCTTATATTACGGCATTATGGGGAAAAATCGTTTTAATTAAATTTAACAATGTTACAGCCTGTAGAACATATTCAAATTTATATGCATTTACAAAGTGCACTAAAATATGCATTTTGTAAAGTATGTAGTGAAAAGGGCACTTACTATTCATTTACAGGGTCAGACAGAAGAATTCCTTTGCATAGGAATAAAGGGAGGAACAGTTTCCGACATATTTTAATTATGGTAAACGATTTCATGTATAATCAAATTGATATATGTTGCTGAGGCTTAATGTAAGTTATTTCATGCATAATACGAAGTGCATAGCATTTACAGGGACACACAAAAGATTTCAAATATTATATATTCTATCCGAAGTACTGTATATCATGGATGATGACTGTTGCATGGATGAAATGCATTTTGAATTATGATACGTGCTTTTAAGTTTCGCTAAATGTATGCATATTAAATGGAGAGTATAAATGGTAGTAGTAGTTAAATTTAGATATACAGGGTTACACAAAAGATCTCGGAAAGGTTACTGAATATGAGGGTAATTTACTTAAAGGTGGTTTTTAAATAAAATATGCATTTTTATTTTGAACTGCATTTAGTAAACTAAGACATGTTTGTAGTATATATATAAAAGGATAAACAGGGTCCCGCAAAGAACACGATACAAGGTTGTCTTTGGATGATAATTTCTGAAAATGTAATTTAGTTAGTAATAAGAAATATTTTTGTTTGAAATAAATTTTAGAAAGATACTTTCGTGTATTAAAGGCACTTGGAAAACTACAGGGCTGAACAAAAGAATTCAAGAATGTTTCTATCTATTAGTATTAATCGCTGAAAGGAAAATTTTGACCAGCAAACAAATTAGCAAATAGGGATTATCAAAAGTTTTTTTACCATAAATCCGCGACAAAAAGTTAATTACACATGCTTTTCATCATCGAAATTTTTTGCTTGATCGATCAATTATTTCTTCTTTAAATGTTATGTGAACGAAGTCACGGGTAACTGCTAGTCTTGTATATTTTAAATGTGATGTAGATTTTGAACTTTTTGTATTGTTCCCATTGTACACTATTTAAGCAATTATATAAATACTCTGAGCTTAGCTCATTATTCATATTAATAGTAACCCATAAAATAAGCAAAAATTGTAGAATAATTGTAATTGTAATTTTTTTTTTTTTTTTTTTTTGTAATTTTAAATTTTTAATTGTAATTTTATAAAGTAAATCTTTTGGTAATTTTTTAATCATAGTATTTATTTTTTAGATGGTAGATTAATCTGCAAGGTCTAAAATAGTCTGCATCGCTGTTGCCATGCTGCAGTTTCTGCTATAGCTATAGAAATGTTCATATAATTTATGTCAAACAATTAATTTTAAATCTAAAAATGACAATTGTTATTGTATTTTTTCTGTTGCAAATCTAATACTTGAATTCTGCTTTTTTTATTTCAGATTTAAATAACAGAAGCCTCAGCATTATGTCAGAATTTGTAAGGCACCGTATTCGTCAAAACATCTCTAAACCTCTGACGTGCCATAGATGTTCTAATACTCTTAATCTAAAGCTGAATTGCTTCAGGCAGGTAGAAGATGAAATCTTCGATGAGCTTTGTCATTCAGATTACGTCGATGCTGTCCAGGCTGAGAAAGATGACAGGAACATATTGCTTCCGATTTTCAATAAAAAGCTTGAAAGCAGTGTTATGAGGAAAGTTGTTCTTCCCATTAACATTCCAGATATTACAAATGACTTTATGATTATTGGAGAACTTAGCAGTTTGCCTCTTGAAAACTCATCTTTAAGAGTCACTAATGTTCTCTATGAGCTCTTGTCTGAAAATGCTATCATTGATCATCCTGTGTGCGTAGATTGCACTGATAGCGTTCTCGACCAGATGGATTTGCAGTTAGAAAAAGAAAAGAGTGAACTCGAAATGTATCAAAAGTTTCTAGACAATTATGGTGATAGCGATGAAGACGACTTAGAAGAATTAGAAGCTGAGCTGAAAAAACTAAAAGCCACTGAGGTGGTACTTGAAACCAGATTACAAGAATGTGAAACTGAAATGCAGCGTGTCAAGGGCGTTTTGCAGCCTGTTGAGGAAGAACATGAACGTATAGAAAATAAAGAAAAAGAACTATGGATTAAATGTAATGCTATGAAACATAAATTAATGTCTTTAGAAGAAGAGAACCGTAGTGTTAATAATCAGATTATGTATGCACATGCTCGACTTAACAAATTAGCTAATACAGATGTATTTAATGCAACTTTTCATATATGGCACAGTGGCCATTTTGGTACAATAAATAATTATCGCCTTGGAAGATTGCCAAATGAACCTGTAGAGTGGGTGGAAATAAACTCTGCTTGGGGTCAGACTGCTTTGTTGCTCCATTCTCTTGCTAAAAAAATTAATTTAACTTTTGACAAATACAAGTTAGTGCCTTATGGAAGTCAGTCTTATATTGTTGATCTGGATAAAAACAAAGTACTTCCTTTATATTCATCAGGAGGCATTAATTATGTGCTAGGTAAGAATTTTGATAATGCCATGGTTGCCTTCCTGGATTGTTTGCAACAGTTTAAGGAAAAAGTAGAAAGTGGCGACGACTCATTTCATTTGCCTTATAAAATGAATGGAGGTCGTTTAGAAGATAAAGGTGCTGGGAGACTTTATTTGATAACAATAAATCATAATTCATTTGTAGAATGGACCAAAGCTTTGAAATTTATGTTAACTAATTTAAGATGGGCTTTAGCTTGGATTTCTACTCAGTTTCAAGAAAATAATTAATTTCTTTACTCTTTTATTTAAAAAAGTCATTAACTCATTGCTCATTTTTTTCATTTTTATATGTGGTTTTGTAGCTGTGCTATATGTTATGAAAGTGAAGAGATTAATTTCTCTAAATAAAAAATCTTCTATATTGAATATTTCAATAATAAGAGAGATTCCCCCTTCTCCTCCTGCCTATACTTAGACAATTTGTATATTGAACATGACATTAATATCATTTTTTTTAAATCTAATAGAAAATTATTTTATGTTCATTATTTTTTATTAACAATCTGATATTATCTTATATTCTGATATCTGATATTAACAATCTGATATTATTTTTATTAACAATCTGATTCAATTTTATTAACAATAAAAATTTTCTGAGTTTTTAAGAATCTTTTAAGTGGAATGAAATTTTTCATTTTAAGTTTTGTTGTATATGAAAAAAAAAAAAAAAAAAAAAAAAAAAAAAAGTGTATTTAAATAGAAGTATGAATTAAAAACTATGTTAAATTTCTTTCTTTTTCTTATCAATAATAAAAACACTACTCTGTTGTGTTTTTTTTTTTTTTTTTCCTTGTGTATAAAAAAAATTATAGTTTAATTTTCAGAGAAAGAATGTGAATCAAGCCTAGCAATGAATAAAATAATTTTTCTCTCAAACATTCTTTAAGGGGCTACTTCAGTCACCTCAAAAGACCTTCTCACAAATGCTAATCCTATGGTGGATTAATCTGCAAAGTCTAAAATAATCAGCATTGCTGATGCCATACTGCATAGTTTCTGCTATGGAGGTGTTTATATAATTTCTATCAAACATTTAATTATTTTAAAACTAAAAGTAGCAATAGTTGCTGTATTTCTTCTGTTGTGAATCTAATATCTAAATTTTGTTTTTATTTCAGATTTAAATAACAATCCTCAACATTATGTCAGGATTTGCAAGGCATCGTATTTGTCAAAACATTTTCTAAAGATAGCTTGTTTGCATTTCAATATTTTGAAGTGTTTTTTTTTGCATTGCCTAGCTAAAATTAAACTGTACAAAGTGCGATTTTTACTTTTTCGATTTTGTTTACAGATATTAGGACACTTTCATTTTCAGAACTAGTTTTGAAAATGAAAGCCTTTTCTAGAAAAAATCTGCAAACAAAATTGAAAAAGTAAAAAGGGCAGATGACCAGATGTAAAGATCAATTTCATATATCAAATTAGAAAAAAAAAAAAAAAAAAAAAAAAAAAAAAAACTATTAAAATGCAAATGAGATATTTCAAAATATTTCTTCCATAGGTTTAGCATTGGCAAATGAGTATTCCCAGGGAAGTAATCACTTAAGCCTCCTAATTGTGAACCATAAACTATGTTGCTGTTTAATCTTTTTAAAACTGCCTATGCTTAAACTATAAAATTGAGATAATTAATTTAAAAGAATTTTTTTTTAATCAGTTTATATTTTCTTTACACAATATCTTAGAAATTTCTTGATAATTGTTTAATACATCTAAAATTATTATTGCTTTGAAATAAACAAAAAACATAAATATAAAAAGAGTTAATATATTGTTACAGAATTTTTACTTTATTTAAGTAAGTTTTCTCTATATAATGATATTTTAAAATGTACTGTCTTTTTCAAATTACTCTTGATGCTTTGAATTAAGTTTAAAAAATAAAATTAATAAATAAATAATTAGTTTGTAATTTTTTTAAAATTTAATCTAGGTATATTTTTAAAAAATTCACATAGTGACATCTTAAAATGCTATTTAGTTTTCTGGGTAATTGTCGCATTTTGTATATTTCATGCTAAAAATGACGATCCATAGATTTAGAGCAACAAATCAAAATTATTTCTGAGTGTTATGACTTTAAAATCTTTATTGATAAGAATACTTATTGTTATTTAGAATTAAGTCTAAGTCTCTTGTGTGGATTTAGAACTGTAAATTTCAATGTGCAGTGTGTAATTATACATACAAAATTCTCCTTTTCTTTTTCACCCCTGCTTGTCTGAGCAATTACTTAGTTTAGATTTTTTTTTTTTTTTTTTTTTTTTTTTTTGTGTGTGTGATTATTCTAACTGTAATTATTCTATAAAATTTGGAATTTTTCTGAACAAAATTCAAAATAATATATCGTGATGATTTAATTTCATTATAATTAAAATGTTTAACCCTTTCATATTTGTGTTGGTATGTCAACACCTTCGAATATGAGGTTATATATATATATATAAAGAAGTATTTTTACAGTATCAGGTGGCTTGGTATTTTTAAGAAAAGCTTAGTGCTCAGAAACAGAATTTTTTGAGTCAATCTGCAGCCTACTAAAATTTATTTGCAATTAAACAGTGCTAGACTATGCCTGGTAAAGCAGCAATATCCTGTAAAAAGAATTGCCTTGATAAAGAAAAATTAAAATTATGAAACATAGCATAAATCTGGAAATTTAAAGTAAATTTCAGTTTTTATTAAAGTCGCAGCCTTTCTTTTTAAGCTTATAGATTAATCTGCGAGGTTTAAAATAATCTGCAGTGCCATTTGTTATGCTGGACAATATCTGTTATTGTGGCTTAGTGCAATTTATGATGAGATTTGTTGCCAAGTAATAGCTATAAAAACAAATCTTAAAAATTTTTATGCTTGTTTATATATGTATTTATACATATGTAAATATTTATTTGCATATATATGTTACAACATTTTGTAGCATAAGTTTTCAAAACAATTCTAGACACAAAAAGTCTATTTTAGATATTCTGATTCATATCTACTTGAAGTGAAATTTTCTGTAAAATTCAAATCTATCAAAATTCATAAAAATGAAATCATTTAAGACAATTGCTTGAAATCAATTTACTAGAAAATTGGAAAATGATTTGAATTTGATTAAATTTTATTTTAATTTGATTTAAATCCCTTCAAAAATCGTGCCTGCAAATATGTGTAGAGCTGATACAAATAAGTGGATGAGATTGTACATGTGTGATATGCCCTGAATCGACTTAATTTAATAAAATGTAATTTTAATAAATTAAGTCCATTTTAGTCCATTATTTTAGATATTCTGATTCATATCTACTTGAGGTTAAATTTTCTGTAAAATTCAAATCTATCAAAATGTTCATCAAAATCCATAAAAATATGAAATCATTCAAGACAATTGCTTGTGGCATAGGATATTTAATTTGATCCTTTATTTATTTAGTTAGTTATATAACACTTAGAGGATGATTTCTTCATATTTTATGTAGACCAGAAGCTTGAGGTTTGCAAATTATTTAATTGTGCACAAGTCATAATCATTCTTCATATGAAGATAGCATCACAATTACTTTTTCTGTTTGTCATCATGAACTCTGCTTATGCTAGAGATTTCCCTTCATAAGTAAGCATATTTCCCAATGTTATTCCAATAGAAAACAACCTATCAGTGTTTCTCCTTTTCCTATAAAAACATCGAACCTTTAAGACATTTTAATTTGTATTGATTTTCAGGTTCATGGGGAATTGTTATGAGAAATGATTTGGTTATAGTTAAAGATGTACTCATTTTATAGGAAATTGAAAAGTTTGTTCTATTCTTCTGCAAACTTCATCCATTAATTCATTACACTTCTTTAATATGTCCATCAAATTTTTTTGTTAAAGGACAAAAAATACCGGAGTCCTTTTAAGTATGAAGTATATTTTTATTTGATAACAAATTGTTCTTATCATAAGATTGAATTAAAATTTCTATTTGACAATAAATTTTATGTAAGAATTTTTTTAAAATATGATATTATATTTGAAATAATTTTTAAATATCATGCAATTATTTTTAAAAAAAGTTTTTTGTATACTTTTCATGTCGGGCTTGGGCTTCAAAAAATAAGTTCGGACTCATCTCTAATAGCTACTGATAGGTGACACTTCAGTAAGCAAGGCTTTTCTGAATTTCTGTGAGATTTTAATGGCAGCATTCTTTCATTTGTTTATTAGACTTTAGTCTGGTGAATAATTTGGCAATAGTTTTTTTTAAATAGTCAAAATGTAAAAAAAGTGTAATACAATAGACTCTTAAATAACCAAGATAGACAGAAAATGTATTGTCGTAGATAAGCAAATATCCGATTGCCCAATTTGTGAAAATTTTAATGAAATGGGAAAAGGATAGAAAATGTCAAATTATTATACAGTATGATGTTAATTTAATTAATACAAAAGTAAGATAATTAACATAAATTTTAATAAATTTACAAATAATACCCCCCTTCCCCTCCCCAAAAAAAAGTAGTTTATCTCATTACAGGGGGGGGGGGGAAGTAGTTTACTGAAGAATGAAATGATATAAGTCTGTTTTCATTTGGACTTTTCAACGAATTCTATTATGAAAATTTCTCAACATATGTTTTTCAGCATCTGTGCTTTCATCTCATTCCAAGTAATTAAATAATGATTTAGTGTGTTCTAATGTGTCACAGCAACTTAGTTTTTGAAGAGTTACATTTTTTTTTTTTCTTCCATCATTTTTAGAATATTCTTTGAAATTCCTACTTTGCTCTGAACAAAATGTGACATAATATTATCATAACTTAAAACTTCATAACATTCCAATTTTAAATCTTCGTTAATCCCTTGTTGCACTGCTGTTTCATTTACATTTTCAGAACAGTTTTACTTTCTCAAATCGTCTCATATTTCACTCTGCATATAAGTATTATAGTCATCTTCTATAGAAATTTCATTTTCTTCCTAGAATAAAATATTTCTCCATTATTTCTTAAGCATCAATATAATTAAATGCATTCAAAACTGAGAATTTTACTGTCCTGGATAATCTGAGTTTGTTTAATCAGAGTCTACTGTATTATTTGAGAGCTTCACAATCATCGTAGATTAAATCCATTTAGATTTAAAAAAAAAAAAAAAAAAAAAAAAAAAAAAAAGAAGCCCATTTTAAAAAAAAATGCGTAAAATCTTTTACCCACTTCCACAGTGAACCAAATATGTTTTCATGTATTTACTTTATCATACATAGCAAATGTTTACAGACTTGAATTACTGTGGGCGGGATTATACAAATTTTAAAAACCTTCAAAATAGACTGTTTTTATATAATTTATTTATTATGATTGTGAGCTCATCATTAAATCATACTAAGAATGTCTGTGTGTATTTCTTTTTATTTTTTAATCTTTTGTACTTGAGTGTACTAAAACTTAAAAACTGCTGTATTATTTAATAGTATTTTTAGAATTATTAAAATTTCATTTTGTAAATGAAATTTTTTTCCTTAATTTTATGTTTGTAGAATTCATTTTTCTTTGTAAGTTCTCTTTTTTATTTATTATTTATTTTTTTTAATAACTTATTGTATTATTATATAAGGTTTGCATGTTATTTGAAAAGTTTTTGAATTTTACTTTTTTAATGTAAAACTACCTAAATTTTTCTTGAAAAGTGATGTGCATTGCAACCCATTATTTTAATCATTGAAATTCTATTTTGATATGAAAATTTTGTTTGGACTTTATGTATGTAAAAATTTTCTGAGATCCTTTTTTCATTGAATGTTTTATAAGATTCGTATGTTATTTGAAAGCATTTTAATTTTCCATCTATTTTATTTAAAATCCTGTTTTTTTTTTTTTTTTTTTAAGGATGTATATTCTAATCTCCAATCTAATTTTATTATTTTTTTGTATAAAAAAAAAGTTTGACATCATTTTGCATTTTTATAATTAAAATTTTATTTTGTCAATATCATTTTGTGCCTGAACCTTTTATACGTAAAAATTTATGTAATAATTTTTTTTCTTTATATTCTGAGTTTTATCTTTATTTATTATTATTATTTTTTAACTACATATTATATAAGGTTTGCATGTTATTTGAGAGTACTTTGAATATCGCTCCTTTTGATGTCATGTAAAGCCCGCCTGAGGTTTTTCTTGAAAATTCACATCTATGGAAACTTATTGCAATTTGTTTTGTATGCATTCAACTCAACTTTTCCTTTAAAAAAAATTCATAACACTAAAAATATTTATAAAAGATAACAATCAAAGAAGTATATATTATATTCTTGTAATTATAGTAGCGACTATTTGTCTTCAGTATAAAATAATTAAGTACTTGTATAGATAAATCTGAAATGAACTTAAGTCCATTTGTCACATTTAAAAAATATATAATTCAACAAAAATTAACAAATAAATCAGCAAATAAAATCTTATGTGTAAGTCATATTTTGTGTTCAAGATTTTTTTTTTTTTTTTTTTTTTTTTTTTTTTTTTTTTCTAACATATTCTAAGGCTGAGAATCTTCTGCACTTTACAAATTTCTGCTCCCCCCCCCCCCAATCTAAGCTCCCCTCTTTTTTGCACAATTTGTTTTGCATGCAATTCTCAGCATCCAAAGATTAAAATTGTTACAACTCTAAATTTTAATTTTCTTTCTTGTGTTTTCTTTATTGTAACTAATAAATATTTCAATCTCACCAAAACTGTCACTTTTGCCTTTGTCCATTTTCCCCCGTCTTATTATCATGCATGCAAAGTTTAAAGCCTGCAAAAATCTTTATTTTTTTTTTCTTTATTTCTATTTCTGCAGGAACTATAAATAAATAATGAATCATCTAGATTCCCTTCTCTACAGAAAAAAATTCTGTTTAATATTTTCTAGATGACATAATAAGTAGCAATACAAACATGCACATGATCTCATGTTAATTTAGTCTCTTTTTCATTTCAAAATTTTTATCAGGATATTTACTAATTTTTGCTTTATTATGACAGATATTCTCAGATTAAATAAATAAAAAAGATGATTACTATATTGAAATTCTTATAGAAATGTTGAATAAAAATAATTGCACTAAATTTGCAATATTTGATCTACTAAAAAGATCGACAATTCAGAAACTCCCTATAATAATATTTTGTAGAAGCAAAGCATAAATAATAATTTAGAATTGTACATTTCTGAAACAAGTCTATTGCAAATATTTTTCAGGGGAAAAAGACAGAATCTAATTATGTCTATTAATCCTTTAAAATTGATTTTTTTGTCCTTTATTTAATCTAGTTTTTTATGATTATGGGTTCAAAATTTGATGACAACCACATATTGTGATGTATGCTAATGACATCTGTTGCTTGCTGAATCGATTCTGAATACAAAATCCTTCAGGTATCTATCCAGACAATGGTTTAGGGGTTAAATGATTTAGCCCAGGACCTAAATTACAGGACCACTTTAAAAATCCAGTCCCTCTCAAAATTCTGACAACCCAGTTCCACAGAAAGTTTAATTTTCTAGGACATACAAACAGATGGGAGTGAGAACCAGTAATAATAGAGGGAGGTGGGGGAGAGAGGAGTTAGTAACAGAAAATATTCAAAAGGACAACTAAGAAAACTTTAAAAAGATGCCATTACATCTGTTACTACTGTGTTGGAGAGTACATGTTTATTACATTGTTTTTGTTGATTTTTTGTATCTATGATTCAATTTTTTCCCCCCACAAATACTATGTTTTTGCATGCATTCTTCATGAATATATGTATTGCATCTTAACAAAATGTAGTGTATTGATGTTTTCTTCGTTAATTTCATTTAAATTAACTTTTTCTTACAAACTCTTGCAAGTATAACAATAGTGTGTGCTTTTTTTGGAGGGAAGGAGGGAGGGTGATATGGGTTAGTCCATGTATATAAAAAAAATCTATTGTCTGCATGGTCAATTAATTTATATTTCAAACATTAATCTTACTTTATAGTTAATATTGAATTACCAGTATTATGTTTTCAAAAAGCATGCAAACCATAACAATTCTTTTACCTTGAATAAATGATTTTACTTAATTTCAATGTTATTTTGTAATTTTACTGAGTTTTTGTGCCTTTATAAGCTTGTACTCATAAATAATTTTATATTGTTAATATTAGTGTCATATTTCAAAATAAATATTTATGATGCATAAAATACATTGGCTGGACATTTTATTTTTATAGCAGATACTTTTAGTAATTCTACACTATATGGCCAAAGGTGCCTGGCCACTTGCGATTTTAGATGTTTTGTTAAATATCTAGAAAAATACATGTGGAAATTTTCCTAAAACCTAGTTGCGTAAAAAGAATAGTACAGGTCATATGTTTCCATGAAGATTTTTTTTCTCAAAATCCCATTGGAGACCATTAACAAATTGGGATGGGGGGGGGGGGGATCTTTTGGATAGCCCTGTCAAAACTAATGTAGCAAAAGCATTCAAACTGCAGATTGTGATTACATGGTTTATTGTAATAAATTGTGTTCTTTTTTATAGAGATATTATGTAGAAAAATTAAGGTTTTTATAAAAACAGACCCAAATTATGCCAAGTTTTTTATTTTTAATTGCAGAGTTCTTAATACAAAAAATTGTTCTTTAAAAAAAGTATGACAAATAATATTGTACATAATATTCTGTAACCAGAATTAAAAAATAAGAAAAATGAGCAGGTTTACTAAATATTTCACTGTGCATGTGTGTACACATTCAAAATGTAATAATTTGCATAATGTGTTAGCTAAATGTATAGAGCAACTTTTGTGAAAATCTCAAAACCATAGCTTGTAAATTGTGAAAATATTCGTCAATAGAATAAGCTGAGAATTTGTTATTCACAAAAATAAAGCAAAAAGATGAGAGGTTGTATCCAAATATAATATGTGCAATATTGTGTATGCTATATTGACACTAATCTATGGATATAGTCCATCACCTTTTTGCTTCATTTTGGGAATAATGGATTTTGAGCTTACTCTATTAACGATAATTTTCAAAAAGTTCAAGCTATGTTTTTGAGACTCACTAAAGTTACTCCATACATTTAGCTAACACATTACGCAAAGCATATTTTGATTGTGTTCACACATGCATAGTGAAATATTTAGTAAACCTACACATTTTTCATACAATTTTTGTTATATTTTAATTCTGATTACCAGATATTGTGTACAGTGTTGTTTGTCATATTTTCTGAAAAGAACATTTTTTTTTAATATTAAGAATCCTATAGTTATAAGCAAAAAACTTATCAAAATTTGGGATGCTTTTTATAAAAACTTAAATTTCTCTAAGAGTATACATGCTATCCTCATAAAAATGAGAACAGTTTGTTATTCTAACCCACTTAATCATAATCTGCAGTTTGATCACTTTTACTATATTAGTTTTGACAGGGTTATCCAAAAGATATTCCTTTTTTCCTTGTTGACAGTTTCCTATGGGATTTCAGGAAAAAAAATTCATATAAATATGACCTGTGTACATATCTGCATTTCAGAATAATTCATTATGTAGTTTTCTAATTATTTAAAAAAAAAAAAAAAAAACTCTGAAATTGCAAGTGACTGGTCACCTTTAGCCATATAGTGTATTCAACCTTGAAATTGAAATACTTGAAAAAAATTGTTGCTGTACAACAGGCAAGTCAAACATGTGGCTCGCAGGCCACAATTGGAACACCAGAAACTTCTCTGTGACCTGCCAAGCCTTTAGCATTTTCCCTGTGTTTGATGCAGAAAATATACATTGCAATACCAACACTGCAGTTTTGCCAAGTTAGAAGATGTTTCATATCAAATTATTGGCCATCATTTCAGAATTTTAATCTTCGTTATATATTTCGTGATGGATATTATTATACTTTCATTTAATGATCCATGATTAAATAAATATTACTTTTAAAAATATCAAAAGTTATTTTTGATGAAAAAATTCTATAATCTGGCAACACTGTCGTGGCATAAGCAATGCAAACATCAGAAAGTATATGTATATTGTCAACACTATGCTTGCTCTCAATGTTGACAACTTTGTCTTGTTCAGCAAGAGATCTGGGATGAACAGTAATCAGTAGGAAAATTTTAAAAATCCCTGCCAACTTGATGTGCAGGCAGAAGTAGATAGTACTAATTTCACCAACAAAAATACCTTTCAAAAAGATAATTAATTGTTAAATTTTTAGCGGGAAATTTAAATTCATACCATTCATCTAAAATATGAGTAATGTCATCTTTGATAGCAAGATAACTAGCAAAATGTTGTGAAAACAATGTTAATTTTCTCGAAACTTGGAAAGCTTTTTGCCTTAGAGTCAATGAAAAGTATCAAATTCTAATAACTATTATTATTTCAGTTTCCTGCTTGGAATATTTTTTTTCCACTGCAAATAATATATTATATATTGACATTCTAATGTAAAATATTAATAAGTAGGGGAAAAAGTTAGTCCCCAGAAAAGCTTTTTGGTTGCTCGAGTGACCCAGCACCCGAGGTTTGTCGGACCCTGGTTATAACTGATTTTTGGAGCATACAGACCTTTCCAGAACTTTGCGTCCTAAAATTATGTTAAGGGTGTATTTCGATTCAAACTGCTTGTTCTCCGATTTATTTTTGAATTCACTTTTGCTCTCAAACGCATCAAACTCCCAAATTCTCTTATTTAGAAAGTGCACAAGGTGCCGTGAAAGTCAATAAGTGCACAAAATATTGCAAAAAAAAAAGCAATCAAAATCGGCAATTTGAACCGATTTTTCCGAAGCGAGAGATCTGGGAATGAAAAAAAGCGTCATACTGAGAAGTTAATTGCTTATAAATCCAATTCTAATGAATTGAGCGTAAAAAGACATCACACGGCACCTTATACGTCCCTTCAAAAATCCCCTCAGCAAATTTCATGTTTCTCCTTTTAAAAATGTGTCTGAAATTGTATCGGAAAATTTCGAGCTGCTGAAAGTGGAAAGCGTTTTTTCGAATACACCCTTAAAAATGCTTTGATAATGCACTTTAAAAAATACCTTGTTTTTATTGAAAAATTGAAAATACTGTTTGATTTCAATATTAAATTAATGCAGTATATGCAGTTCTATGCATATACTCTGCAGCAGACATGCTTGTTGTAATTTTATATGGAATCATTTTTTGCCATTGCTGTTTACTGCAAAATTAAGGATTTTATTACACTTTTGCCACCAACCTAGTCCAGGTTGGGCATTCATTTAAAATTTTACTTCTGAGTCGTATATAATAAAAACCTGAATCGAACGATCATTCTAGTTTGCAGCAAGTGTAAAGTAATTTTTTTTATTAACAGATAGTGATTATGGTTCATGTTTTACTTTCAGTCAGCAAGATTAGCTTTGTTTACATGATGGTCTAGTACAGACCTGTCCAATCTTTTATTGAGCAAGGGCGCATTTCAGCTCTTGGCACAAAACATAGGGCGCCATTATTCACATGATCAAAAACATGTGGCAATATTATTGCACAGCATTAGTATATATGCATAAGGTTTAACATAATGCAAATGAATCTTTCAACAGTAGACAAAAGGCAATACAGTTTTGGAGTTACATTAAATTTTAAATTGCACATTTTCTATGAGAAATCTATCTCAAAAATGTTTGTAGGGTATGGTGTAAATTTTTTTTATTGTACCTATAATAGAAAAAATAACAATAAACATGTAAATCAGAGTTATTGGGGGGGGGGGTGCTTGGCTTCTTTTAAAATGTGAAAATATGCTTTGATTTATTTTGAAATCATGAACTAGTTTTATAGAAAATACAAAAACAAAGACAGCCATGATAGTGAACCCATGTGGGTGGTTCCAGAGAGATAGTCTCGAAGTTCTTCAATAGATGCAAAACTTTCTCACAGTTTTATTAATTTTTCTAAGCCAATAAATACATAAACAAACCTAAAACTTAAGAAGTCATGAAGGAAAATTTAAGCTTCTTTATTCTTCGAATAAAACAGCCAATAGACCACTGTGACTACAGCAAAAAGATAAACGCTGAACTTTCATGCATTTTGTGTCTTGAAAGAGGTGATAAAAGGTGAAAAATGTTTACTTTTATGTTATTTCGTAAATATTAAAAAAAGCTAATTCCAATTGTTACCAAATTTAAGCTTCATAATTACACTTTATTAATATTAACTAGAAATTGTGAATATATGCATGAGTGTGTCTCTGGTTTTTAATGCGTATTTACAGGTTTTGAAAGTATGTCTTATACAAATGTTAGTGATTTTGAAGAAAGCATTATTTATATTGGAATTTTACTTCTGAAATGTCTAATAACAGGAAACCTTCAAAGGGGCGCCGCATTGGACAGACCTGGTCTAGTATTAAGGCCCCTGTCTTCGCTCGAGGAAACGCTTGGGAGCTAATGCTATTCCTATGGGGAAGCATTTTTCTAATAACTCTTTCTCATTTTAACATAGATAGCTGAGGTGCATGCCGACAGCGCTCCTTTTTTACTTTTTCGATTTTGGTTGCAGATATTTTTTACAAAGTTAGTTTCACTTTCAAAACCGGTTTCGAAACTGAAAGTACTTTTTTAAAAATATATTTGCAACCAAAAACGAAAAAGTAAAAAAGGTGCGCTGTCGACATGCACCTCAGCTATCCAATGCAAAAAAAAAAAAAAAAAAAAAAAAAAAAAAATTCAAAAATGTCAAATTGCGAAAGAGTTATTAGAAAAATGTTTCCCCATAGGAATAGCATTAGCTCGCGAGCGTTCAGTGACCCAGTGCCAGGTGCTGACAGATTTAAGAAACAAAATGATATCAAGAATTTTTTTCCCCCATCAATGTGTAATTTGAAAATTAAACAAACTCATCTTCGAAACAATCATCAATTTTTTAATAATGTACAACCAGACATCGTGTACGTCCCTGCAAACAATCTTGTTTCAAGAAGAAAAGTAACTGCAGAAGTACAAAAAGTTTGGTGCTGACATCTGGTGTTAGATTTAAAACAGAAAAGATGCGTTCGACAATATGTTTTATCGACTTCATTAGGATTAAAAATGTGTAATTTTTAATCAAAGCAAATCCCCTGAAAGGAAAAACAAGTAAAAAAGTTAATAATTTAGATTATATTTACTGGGTTTGATAACTCATCCAAAAAATGTGGAATTTTGGAGAAAAAAACCTAATATAGAATTCTGGTTACTCAATATATTTATAAATGCATTGATTATATAAAAGAGAAATTAAAGTTAACAACCTTGTATCCACCTCGTTAGAGCAATGAAGGCAAAGTTTTTTGCATGCTTGTCCCCCCCCCCCCCCCAAAAAAAAAAAAAACAAAAAAAAACGCGCATTTGTTACGCATTGATATTCTAATGTAATAATGCTGTAGAAAATGTATTTATGGAGAGGTATGCTTTACAGAATTTCTATCGAATTTAAGTAATTTTTTATCGTCAATTAGATAATTAAATAAAATTTAATTAAATTGAATGTTAATTGCAATTAAGTTAACCAAGTTCAAATTGTAATCATACCTAGGTTAAATTAAATTTTTATTAAATAAAATTAAATTAAATTTTAAATACATTTCAAAATTCCATTTTTACTTACCCATCATACGTAGTATAGGGTAAGTCTTGCAATCGTTTTGAAAATCGAAAATTTTTTTTGACGGATTTACACGTTTTAGATAGTGGAGATTCCGAAAAACATATTTTTAGAAAAAAAATTTTGCCGTCCGTCTGTCTGTCTGTCTGTCTGTAAACGCTCTATCTCCCGAACAAATTGAGATAGAGACTTGAAATTTTGTACGTAGTTAATATATAAGAATGGGACGAACCCTATTTAATATCAGCAACCTCGATTATCCGGAACTGAATTTAAGCGATTTTAAATGCGATTTCAGGGCTATTTTCAATCTGATTTTTAAGGATTTTATCAAATTTTTTGCGTTTAGCATCGATTTTTGTCAATATGACAGATTTTTGTATGCATCATGGTCTTATCTATTTTTAAGTTGCATGTAAAAGAGACAAAAACCATAAAATTAATGAATCGGCAGTGAAGGAATTATTTAGGATAGTCATACTAATCTCTATACATAAAGTAACAGATGTCTGCCTGCCTGATCGCGGATAACGCCGAAATTATTACACTCAGGTCTCTGATTTTATTTTTATTTTTTTCAAGTGTGGATGCTAACACCGGAAAGAGCACTTCGCATTTTTAAATTTCAATTTAGATTTGAAAAAATAAATAAATAAATAAAACTTATTAGGTAAGAGGATATTTGAAGATTTCCACCAATCCACGGCAACAAATCAATCAGATTAGAGGCTATTTGCATCTAGCCACCAATCCGCGGCAAAGTAGCAGACAGCCAATGAGAGTAGGTGGTAAATGTGGGATTTAACGACTGCATTTCACGGCTGAATGCTAACAACAAATTGCACACGCATTTGTTCAAATTTCCTGTTTTGATGATTTTGTTTTTCTTGATTATTTACAATCGATCTTCAATGTTTATTCATGGCAGCATCCAAAATAAGTAGTAAATTACGTAATTACTCCTTTTATGTTTTCCTAGGGTTTGTTCAGATGTGCAGCGTACGGCGCGCGCGTGCTCAGAAGATTTTGTATGGTGTAGGTTTCATTGAAGAAAGGAATTTTAAAACAATTCAATTATTGTATTATTTTTGTGGTTCAAAAAAGCTAAAATCAACAACTATATATATATATATATATATATATTTCTCCAAAACATGATTTTCGTAACAGAAATACATACCTGTGTTCACTCAGATGAAATTTAAATTATTCTAAAATTTAAAATATTCTCCAGATAAAATTGTAATTTTTCTTTTATTTTAGTATGAATGGCGATTTTAAATATTCGCAATTTGATTGAAAACATCTATGGTCCAAGGCAATAGCTGACAGATCAGCTAGTATATATATATTAAACTTATTACGCTGTACTGAAAAACACTATACATTTATTACCTGTTGAATTTTTTATATAAATTTATTACCTAAAAATTCCTTACATACAGAGAAATTTTTTCACACGCTGACATAGGCACGTGTATTTGCCATCACAAGGAGTGATGCCACCCTTTTTTTTTAGAAAACAGTGCAACTGACAAGGCAACAAACTTTTATACCACTATGAATCAGGGCCGTAACTAGCTAGTAATGCCAGGGGGGGCTCTGAAAACTTTTTGTGGGGCTGGGCTAATACTTTCTAAAAATCCATGTGTCTTATGCAAACTATGTACAACGAAACCATTTAAAACGATAATCACGCCCTCTATAAGCAAATTTTGTTTAAAAAAAAAAGTTTTTTGAAAGTCATAAAAATGTTGGCTGGCCTTTCTTTTGCATCTGTTCTGTGGTCAACAAAAGGAAGGGGACTCTCAAAAATAAAATTAGATATTTTGAAATATATATACATACATCATGTATATTTGAAAAAAATTCAAATTCTCATAACTACTTACTGCTTTCCCTTTATTGAAAATAGTTTGGAAAATAGAAAGTGGGAGGGGTGTAAAAATGTTCCTGATTACATTCACAATTGATACAATAAGTAGAAGTTATTAATTGACAATATAACAAGTTTTAAACATCGGATTACTTAACAAAAGTAGAAGAAAAGCAACTTCTGAATTTGAAAATTGATTTAGGTTACAATTTACAATTTATTACATTAATGCTTGCTATTGATTTCACCTAATTCAGTCCATTCAGAAATATTGTAAAAATAGCAAGCAATTGTAATTTAGATTGCACTTTTTTTCTGCAGTATAAATAGTAGGTTTTTAAAAAACATTGATATTTCCATTAAAATAAAATAATGCCAACCACAAGATTTAAAAACGGGAAAAAAAAAAAAAAAAAAAAAAACCTCTTTTTGATAAATTTTTTTTACTTATCAGAGTGAGCAAAATAAATGTTTTTTTTTTAAATTATCTTTATGATATATAACCCATAATTAATATTATAAACTCTTTTCATATTTATACACTTGTATACATGCATCTTTTTTATTTATAGCTTATGACATATACATATAAAAGTACAACCTAAACATTTCATGCATAAAACTCAGTGTAAAACGAAATGTTAAAGATACTTTTAGAGGGAAAATATTGAAAAAATATACATTGTTAATTTTCAAATTAGGAGTGCAATGATGCAAGCGCTGCGTCACAAATGGCTGATGTTTATTGGCTGACTACTAAATTTTGATAACATTCCTCACCTTATTTAATGACTGATTTTCTTATGTTTAATAAGAAAAAAAATCTAAAAAGAATTTTAATAAGAAAAAATTATTCTTCGCCTTATATTTAATAAGGTGAAAAATACTAATAAAATTTAGTGATGGAAATCAGCGATTTATGGTGCAGCGCTTGCATCACTCGGAGTAGAGCAAGATCAATAAAAACATTAATTCGCATTAAAAAAAAAAAAAAAAAAAAAAAAAAAAGCAAAATATTCCAAATTACATTTATAAATTTAAAAATGAAACTTAACTATTTCTTGTTCTTTTGTAAAACTGATTGAATTAATAATTTAAAAAAATTAATAAATAACACGGATACGTATAATAATGATACCTACAAATTCCATTCACATTTTTTATTATTATGTAAATTGAGACTTCTCTTTATCACTGATAAGATTTTCACATAATTGGAGTACAAATTATCAGGGGGCGGGATGAAATGTCCCCCTGGGCCTCCCTTTACTTTCCACTGGTTTCATCACTAGTCTCAAGAAATATTTTTCTGACTCAACAATGCGATTTTTCCTGACACATTCAAGAATTAATTTTCATTCCTGCTTGTCTAACAATTTCAATCCCTCACATTCATATATCTGAAAATAGATTAGCGTTATCTGTTTTTCTGTAAATCCCATGCATCTAAATCATAGTCAATTCCTACCTGTTTGATCACAATTCTGTCATGTGAAAATCAGCCAACATCTAATTTACCATTATTTTTAGATAGACTATTTGCCGCTTACAAAAACGTGAACCATTGTTCAATTCCTTACACTTCAATCCGATTATTTGCGAATTTTATGCCTCTATCAATAAAAAATTTTCTCAAAAATGTCAGAAAGTAGGTGATTTCGATATGAACACAGTATGGTTAAACGTAAAACGCAGTTAAATTCTTTAAGTTTGAATAACCATAGCTGCAAATTTTATTCAATTATCATAAAAGTTCAAAAACATGCTCTTACCCCATTTTCAGCATCCTCTGCCGACACCGAAGGCATAAAGGAATGTCTTTTAAACAAGGATTTTTCTTATTTAATTTGCATAAATATACTTTTTTTTTCTTTTTTAACTAAACACATGTTATCCAGCAACAGCTCTATTGAAATTCTTAAAAAAACGTTTTTGTTGAATAGCTCGAAGACGTTTACCCCACGGAGATATGGGTTCTGTTACCATGGTTCACCCACTGCTTCCCTAATTACCCATCAAGATGAATAACATATGTCTATTTCCGTTTCATCTGTCCCACTACGGAGGTAATGGATTATAGAATCCCCCCACTAGATTCAAAAGATCATTTACTTTTCACCAAAACATAAGATGATTGTTAGTGCATCTGGGTTTAATTTTTTCAGAAAACGGAATGTCCTTATTATCGTTTTCCCCCAGCATTCTAAGAATTGTATCCCAAAATAATGCATCACAATGAATATTCTTCAGATTGTAAAATACTTGGTCTTTTTCGTTTCATTTAAAACAACTGAAAGATCTAAATATTTTCTTGCAAACATAGTTTTTTCCTTTCAGATTAGCGTTAGTTAAAATATACATTTTATTGAAAAAGAAATGAAATGTCTAGGGGGGGCTCAAGAGGTAGCTAGATGGGGCTCAGCCCCCCTGGCCCCCATCTGGTTACGGGCCTGCTATGAATACGTGACCCATAAAAACTATCGTAAAGAAAAACGCAGAGACACAAAACAAATGCAGATGCAAGTATCTCAAAGCTTCATAGAAATAAATCCTTCTTTAAGGCCTTCATCTCAGAAACAGCAATCTTCTTTGATTAAAAATAGAGGGAAAAGGGTTACATGTTTGAATGAAACATTTTTTTATATAATGTATATACAGCTCTGTGCGAAAAGGGGCGCGGTAGCCCAGGGCGCGGAAAAATTAAGGAGCACCAAATTTATATTACCAGCGTACGACATACATGGAAACACGGATGTAGTGGAGGGTATACGGGATTATCCGCCATATGCCTTCTGGATTTTTTAAAGGAACATCGTATACCCTCTGTTTCTCAAGACAGCTACAATATATACATTCTAGGGTATACCCTCTACCTTGAGCGTATACCCCTTGCTTAGAGCGTATACCGTCTGTTTCATTTACGACTACACCTCTGTATATCAATGACCAACTAAACCTAAAGTTTGACGAAAATTCTTGCATTAGTTCCTGAGATAGAGTTGAAGCGACAATCATGAATAATAGCAGCGCGATTTACACCAAAACCATATTACATAAAGGACTAACGGAATCTGAAGTTTTATGAAAATCCGTTCATTAGTTCTTGAAATATAGCTATTGTGGAAATCATGAAAAAGGCAGCATAGCAGCGCCGCTTGTAGGGTGATATACACCAAAAATAATCGGATCCAGTTTACATCAAGGTCTAACAAAATCTAAAGTTTTGTGAAATTTCGTGCATAAGTTCTTGAGATAGAGAACCCGCAAAATTTATGTCACATACAGACAGACTAGCAGACTCACAGACAGACATTTTGTAAAAACATGTTTATTAGAATCTCTGACCCTTAAAACATCTAAATTCTTCGAAAACCGGAGTTAGAAAACATCACGAATCCAATACTTTCTTCTTGTAAAGATAAAAGAAAGTGAAAAATGAATATTAATTGCTGTATATGTAGAAAACTAGGTTTTTAGAGTATGCTTTATGTGTATTCCTTTGGAGTCCATAAAATCTGGAATTGCGCTTTAGCCTCAATGAAGCTTTAAGAGCCCACACTACTGACTGAAAAAGGCCCGAATGATAATGTTAAGTCTGTAAGGACGTTTTTTTTTTTCAAATATTTCGCTCTAATTTTAAATTTTTTACATGAAATTTTTTGCATAGGATGGCTGAGGACGATCTACAACCGGGCTAGTTTTTACTTTTTCGATTTTGGTTATATATGTTTTATATTATGATAGTTCCAATTTCAGAACCGGCTCTAACCGGTTTCGAAAGTTAAAGCAGTTTTTTTTTTCTAAAATCTGAAACCAAAATTGAAAAGGTAAAAACTAGCCCGGTTGTAGATCGTCCTCATCTATCCTATGTAAAAAAATTCATGTAAAAATATTAAAATTTGAGCGACATATTTGAAAAGAACGCCCCCATAGACTTAACATTATCGTTCGAGTCTTTTTTAGTAAGTGGTGTGGTCTCTTAACCCTGATCTTGGATAGTCTGTTAACACTTCTTTTGATCAATGGATAATTATAATCTTAAATCAAAAAGTTTTCCGTTCTTTTTATCTTTCTATCAAGGATGGCATCTTTTCGTGTATTATCAACATATATCCGAGCAGTATTTCATCTCTGTCAATCATCAGTGAAGAGTTTGACTTAAAAAAAAAGAAAAGAAAGAAAGAAGAAAAAAAATTGTTTCTTTCTGGAAAGCATCAACCAGTCATCGTTTTCCATAAGCATGGACAAACCAAAGGTTTTTGTGACGCGACCTTATTTTCCTGGAAGTGGGATAGAACTTCTAAAAGAAAGGTACATGATTTAATTATTCTGTTGCTTAATTGTTAATTCTTTGTCTGGATGATTCAAACAAAATGGCCAGAATTTATAAGTGTAGTAGAACCTCGATTAATTGAGCTTCGATTTATCGAGGTTTCTGTTAACCGAGCCGATAACTAAGTCTTTTTATTTGTGAATGAGTCTTGAAAAAGATCAAACTTTTTAGTTCATTGTCCGTGCTATCCGCTTTTGTTAATTCGAGGATGATAAGTCATATTACCCATTTATCTACTGAATTATGAGTTCATGTAAATTTTACATTCTAAAGCATTTTACGTAAATGTTTTAAACTAAATTAAAAGATTTTCATAATCATTTAATACATTTTAGAAGGATAGAAGGATTTAGAAGGATTAATTAAATTTGAATTTACAGGGATTTTGTGCAATGTTTATAACCCCACTTAAATCTTATTTTAAATTGTTTTCTTGGTATTTACTGGAATTATAAAATGCACAAATATGATGTTCTTACAATTTAAATATAGAATATTTCCGAATTGAAAAATCCCCATCCTCCTCCCTCAGTGCCAAGAAAGCAGAAAAGATACAAAGATAAAAGAAATCATCCTTTTAAAAATATTTTTGTTTTGTCTAACCAATAATGCTTTAGGAACAAAATAAAGCAATGTATCTGTAACTCATTCTAAACAGTATTGCAACTAATTGACGTATCAGTAGGATTTTATAATAAATAATTTTAATGGTACTTATAAGTACCGTCAGTAAATAAAGGGTTAAAGTTGCTCAAGCAGTAACAATTGCCCTAAAATACACTATATTGCCATTGATTATGGGACACTTGCGATTTTAGACATTTTACTAAATATCTAAAAAAATACATGAGGAATCATCTCGAAACTCTTAGTGTATAAATATAAGAGTATACGTCATACATCTCCGTGAACATTTTTTACCGAAACTCCATAGGGAAACGTCAACAAATTAAAAAAGAATGAATATCTTTTGAATAACCCTGTCAAAACTAATGTAGCAAAAGCGCTCAAACTCTAGATTATGATTGAATGCCTTATTGTAATACACTGTGTTCATTTTTATGTAAATAGCATGCATACTCGCAGAGTAATTAAGGTTTTTGTAAAAATGGTCCCAAATTTTTCCAAGTTTTTTCCTTATAATTTTCAGAGTTCTTAATATAAAATAATATTTTTTTTAGAAAATATGACAAACAACATTGCACACAGTACCCTGTAATCAGAATTAAAAAATAATGAAAATTGTATACAAAATGAGTTGGTTTACTAAATAATTTTTTACTGCGCATGCGTCAACGATATCAAAATTTCATTTGCATATTATGTTAGCTAAATGTATAGAGCAACTTTTGTGAAAGTCACAAAATCATAACTTGAAAATTCTGAAAATAATCGTCAATTGAATAAGTTGAAAATCCGTTATTCTCAAAATGAAGCAAAAACAAGAGGGGTTGTATCCATATATTCATTGATTAGTGTCAATATAGAATACACAATGCGGGATGTTACGACTACTTTTGGATAAAATCCCTCATTTTTTTGCTTCATTTTGGAAACAACGGATTTTGTCCTTTTTCTATAGACGATTACTTTCAGAATTTTCAAGCTATAATTTTGAGACTTTTACAAAAGTTGCTCTATACATTTAGCTAACATAATATGCAAATGAAATTTTGATATCTTTGACGCATGCGCAGTAAAACATTATTTAGTAAACCTACTCATTTTTCATACAATTTTTATTATTTTTTAATTCTGATTACAGGGTACTGTGTGCAATGTTGTTTGTCATATTTTCTGAAAAAAATATTATTTTATATTAAGAACTCTGAAAATTATAAGGGAAAAACTTAGAAAATTTTGGGGCCATTTTTATAAAAATCTTAATTACTCTGCGAGTATGCATGCTATTTGCATAAAAATGAACACAGTGTATTACAATAAGGCATTCAATCATAATCTAGAGTTTGAGCGCTTTTGCTACATTAGTTTTGACAGGGTTATTCAAAAGATATTCATTCTTTTTTAATTTGTTGACGGTCCCCTATGGAGTTTCGGGGAAAAAATCTTCACGGAAATGTATGACTTGTACTATTATATTTATACACTAAGAGTTTCGAGATGATTCCTCATGTATTTTTCTAGATATTTAGTAAAATGTCTAAAATCGCAAGTGTCCCATAATCAATGGCAATATAGTGTATTTGAAGCAAAGAAAGCGATGTTACGCCGATAGATCTTCTGTTACTCAAAAATTGGCATAATCGGACAGCCAAAGGACACTAGATTCTAGACCTTTTAAATAAAAGGTAAGAGTTTTTTTTTTTTTTTTTTTTTTTTTTTTTTTTTTTTTTTTTTTTTTACAAAATACAGTACACTTTCTCAAATCCGCACAGCTTGGGAACAGGGGCAGTGCGGATTTTAGAATTTTATGAATTGCTTTGTTTACATTCTTTAAAAGTAATTTCAATGTAATAATTAATGCAAATGAGATTATAATGAATGCTTATAATGTAGTAAAATATTATAATAATTAAAAAAAGTAATAAAGTAAAAAAATAAAAATTAGATAATTTTATTTAAAAGATTAAAATATTAAAAGCAAAGGTCAAATAAAGAATCTGAAATGTATAGTTAAATATTCAATATAAAGATGGGATGCTTTTTTCCTATATTATTCAATGAAACTTGCCTTATAAAGGTGTACTTCTAATTCACATCAAAATCATAAAATAAGAAAGCTTTATTTTTGGTTTAGCCAGACTTAATAATTAAAAAAGCTTGATTAATGCATAAATACATTTGGCAAAAAGATTGTGATTATCAGTGATATCCGCAATATCTTGATTTTTTTCAGAAATAAATTTATTCTTCTTTCATGAAAAAGCATTAATTCAGTAATATTAACAAAAATTACATATTAAAATGGATTTAGATTTGATATAAAAATTTAAAAAAAAGTCAAATTTTAGCCCTATATCTGAATTGAAAGTTTCATTGTTTACATTTGTAAATTATGTGCGGATTTTGGGGTTGCGGATTTAAAGGAGTCTACTGCATTGTAAATTTAACAAATTAATGTCATTAAATTTAAAAAAAAAATTTGAGATTTGTTTTATTTTTAAAATGCATATTTCAATACTTAACCTAGTACAGTTAAAAAAAAAAATCAATTATAAAAAACATTCGCCAAATGAAAAAAGTATTAGCAAAATAGATTCGCCGTGTAGCAGAAAAAAAAAGTCTTTAATTATTTAAAGTATTCACTTATTTTCAATATTCTAAAATAACCCAAGTTTTTATAACTGTGACAGCTATTGTTATTAATCTAATTTCAACTATCTGCTACAAATATATTTAAAATATTTATCTATTAAATATGTATGCATATGTATAAAAAACGAAAAAGCAAAAAAGAGAAAGCAAAAATTGAGCACTAGGAATTTGGCGAATCTAATCGCTTGTTTACTCGCCAAATGAAGAATTTGGGCGCAATTTGGCGCATTGGTGAGCGACAGCGAGAACACTGGACAAGGGTAGTGAGTGGCCAAAGACAAACACAGTAAAAAAGAAAGAAGTCAAATACTAGTATTTTTTGTTAAAGAGAAATTTGTCTTCGTTAATCACTTTATATCATTTGAATTATTTTCTATAAAAAAATACCGGTAATTCCTTCTTTTTTTAAATGTCTTTTTCACTGACCTCTCACCACCCTAGAATGTGAAATGATTTCCTTTTTAAATTTGTTGAACTTTGAAACAACTTTACACACGCTTATTTTTCTCATTTTGAAAATGCTTTATTGTTTTATTCTAAGAAATTTTAAATATGCGAGCACAGCGAGCTTTTTTTTTTTATAGTCATTCCTGATCTAAGGTTCAGACACAAAAGACTCACTGAAAACATGCTATTATGATCAACTTTAAAAAGATTACGTAAAGACTGAACTATAAAACGAACATTGGCGATCTCCTGTAATCGGATTTACATTCATTTCCCTTTAATTGAAAGATTTTAAGGCTGCATTCAGATTGCAATACTTTCAGTTCAACTGAATTCTTGGAAGAGCTTTTTGTATAGGACCCATTTGCAGTTTCTTTATAATAAAAAGGTGGGGAGTGAACAAAAGAATCGGGTGATTAGCAATCCATCCTGCTGGACGGATTATTATTTTTTTTTTTGCTAGACAACCGTCCCTTTTTTGCAAAACTCATTAAAGATCAAAAACACTGTGTCGCCACAACAAATGAGCCGACATCTACAGCAAGAAGTGGTCAGATGTGTTTATGCCTTAAGACCCAGTCAATGTCCAAGCATATAAATTTATATGCCGCGGTGGCAATGGCTATTCACGATCATAGGGGGCACAATGTTTTGTGTTTTTAAATTATATTTATATCCAGTGTCATTTAGTTTTCTACTGATTTTATGTGTTATGAATACGGTTCTTATGAATGAACCGAAACATGTCAACTTTTTAATTTTTATTTATGACACCTGTTCTAAGTAAATAAATGAGAAATGTTTTTATAAGAATTATTGCGTTACGCACTTACGTACATACATAGATACAGAACCTACGGGCAAATTAGTCCTCAAACTTTGGTAGCCTGATGAGATAAAAACATGTCAAATTACATTATTTCTATCACGAGTTATCGCGTTAGGCACATACGTACATACATACATACATACAGAACCTGTGCGCCCATTATTTCTCTGGATTTGACGCCCGTGAGCTAAAACACGTAAAACTACATTGGCCTAGGATAAACTAGATCAGCCTAGGACAAACAAGAATGTTGGCGTTGAGGCGGTCATTGAATTCAATAAAATCACGCCAAATTGAATTGGTCTAGGATGAACTAGATCGGCCTAGGATAAACTAGTTCAGACCAATAAACAGCAGTCTAAACTAGTTTATCTTATAAGAATTAGGCCAAACTAATTTGGCCTAGGAAAATCTAGTTTGTCCTATGAGCCTTAGGATAGACTAGTTTGGCCTAGGAAAAACTAGTTTATAGGATGGGCGTTAGGATAGACTGGTTTGGCCTAGGCCAATCTAGTTTGTCCTGTAACATAAATATTAAATTATGCACAGTGTTTTAAAATAGCTTAAAAGCGCTTGCAAATAATGCTCTTGTCATAAAAACTTTCGATTTATATATCTTGTTCATAATTTTGCTATTTTTCATAACAAATAAGCAATTAAGCGTTTTTTGTTAATAATTTTGAACGAAAAATAAATATCAGTTTTTTTTTTATTATTATTTATTTAATATATAGGTTCAGGGGGCAGTACATAAAGATTGATATATTTGAACAGAATCGTGGGATCAAAAATGAGTACATAAGTTTCTAAATAAAAAAAAAAAATAAAAAAAAAGACAAGTTGAATGTAGATTCTGCCTATTTTGCAGAATCGAGTTTCGCCTCCGATTAGAAAAAAAAAAAAAAAAAAAAAAAAAAAAAAAGATAGAGGTTTTTTAGAAGGGCGATCCCGTTTAGATTGCAATGAACTAACTTCATTTTTCTTGTGTTTATCAATATAATAGCAAACAGAACGGCGTAAAATACCCAATTGAATAGTAATTTCTCTCTGAGACATTGGAATTGCAGAATAATAAACAGATACAATTTGACGTGCTACTTCTTCATTGATTAGATTCATCAAAAACGGATTTTTTCTTTAGTTTAAACGCTTTTTTATAAGACTCTGAGTAAAAGGAAATGCAATGTAACAATAAAACGAGTGGAATCCCGCCGAATTCGACGAATGAAATGTTTAAAAGACCCGATGGATTTGGTTTAAAAAAAAGCAAAAGTAATTACATTATTGAATCAATATATAATAAATATACAACTTCTGACAATAAAATTCGGTGAATAGTCCTATAACATTAATGTACATGAAATATTAACGAAAGTTACCATATCATCCTTCGAAATAGTCATCTCCTTTAACTATGCACCGCTGAGATCTGCTATACATGTCCTGGGAAATTCGCAAGAACTCTTCTTTGGGGTGGAGGTCAAAAGCTTCGTCACTTTTCGTTGGATGTCAGCAATATGGCCAAATCTCTATCAAAGAGAGTTTGAGTTGTGAAAATAGAAAGAAGTCTGGAGGATTGAGATGTGGCAAGTATGGTGGATGTTCAATTTACCCACCCCTCGTGAATTTCTTTCGGTGTCTCGCAAAGCTTAACACCAAACTTTAAATTGATCTTTTTGTTCGTTCATTTTTCTTGTTCTCCGTTAAGAACCAACACACTGAACAAGCACTTAGTAAAGCACGTTTTACACTGAACATAAACGACGCTCAACTGAACAACGGTAGGGAAAGATGGTCAACACTTGCCTCTAAGCAGGTGCAGCGTTTTGTTTCCCCAGTGTTGCCAGATCGGTCGTTCTGAATTCATTCACCGAACTTTATTGTCAAAGGTAATATTTACAAACTAAATGTCAAATTTGCCAGTTACAATTTTGCATGCAAATATTCGCACATCTTCAGTTAAAATTGTAATCTGAGAGCCGGCGAAATCAATAAATTTTATTTTATATGCACTCACAGAAAAATATATTTATTATTAAAAAAAAAAAAAAAAAAAAAAAAACTCATTTCATTTTTACTGTGACATTATTTTCAATAACTGAAGTCACCTGAAAGTAAAATCTCAATCTCAGTGTCCATAAAGAAAAGAAATATTTAAATGTAATATCGGGTACTACTAGGTTATCCCGTCGACCAAAAGATTATCGCCAAACTATAAGATTAAATGCCAATAATGGATGATCGTGAATGTCACATTCAGTGACATTAAATACGATTCATGTGTTTAAAATGTCATTAAGTGATTTTTATTTCGACTTTTTATTAATATTTTTATTAATATTCTATTAATTATTTGTTTTTTCGTTATTTAAAATAAAAATTATGTTCAATATGTATAATTTGGCTATTAGTTTGGCGATTTGTATAATTTGGCGAAATTGGTCGACGGGATAACAGAGTAGTACCTAATATCGTTATGAGTAAAAGGCAATGTTTTAAACAGTGACGTCATTTTCTCTTCAGATGTTTTTTAAAAGTTACTAATATTAGTAATATGAAAAAGGCATCCGTAATAATATTGTAATTCCCATTTATCTGGTTGCTGAATGACATCATTTTCCTCATTTGAAACTTTTCTTATTTTGCTTTAGACATTAATTTTTATCATAAATTATTTTATGTTATTTTATTTACATTATTGTCTGAGCGAAGCGAAGTCTTTATACTCAGAGATACGTAACGATATTAAAAGTCAAAAAAATTCTTTCGTCAAGCAAATCTCAAAAAGTACTTGTCGGATTTTGATTCTGTTTGTACCAATAGGTACTTATGAAGGTAATCTGGTGAATGCACTACATACGAAAAATTAGTTCGAAATAGTTTAAAAGTTATATTAAAAAAACTGATAAAAAAGCACAATTTATTTGCATACGTCACAGAAATTTGGTGTGCGTGATTTTCAGTAGCTTGATATTTTCGTAGATAACCGAATCAATACATGGAGTAAATAGTAATCATTAACGCACTCAAAAATATTGAACGCAATAAAACATTTTAAAATTTAACCATGCAAAAAAATAAAATTTTTATTTTTTTATATTAAAAAAATGTCATAAAAACTTTGATTTTGAGATTTTGTGATAATCTCTTAATAGCATTTTTTGATCGCTAAAAGAATGTTTTATGTATTTCGCGTGTGAAAATTAGAAACAATTACGTTTTTAATTAAAAAGTTTCTTTTATGACATCATTTTCCATTATATTTATTTTTATTGCATGTTTTCTTTTAACTTATATTTTGTTTGTGTGTGGAAGTCAATTCTGGTCACTAATTTTTCGGCACGGATACCACAAGCGCATCAGATTTGGCGCAATTTTTTTCAAAGCCCATTTGGCGAAAACTCCGTTTTCAAATAACGCTTACATACACATTTTTAAATAATTTTCTATTTTCAAAAAGAACTTACAGTAAATAAAATAATAATAATAATTAATAACTATAAAAAGAAATATTTTATATAATTTAAAAAAGGAAATGAAAGTAAATAAACATTTTATGAGTAAATAAACAAATAATAAATAAATAAAGCCGGGTTACCATCTGAGGTAAAATAATGCCATTTTGACGCCAATTATGTACCCTGGTGCATATGTGATATCTTTTTCCATTTTTCATCCATTTCCTGTTGGCATACAACTTTGAAATGAAGTAAGTGGTATGTAAAAACAATTATAGTATGCATAAATAAAATACTTGAGATAATATACTAGAGATATAAGCACCGGGTTTGGCGAGATTTTTTATGCCAATTAGGCGAAAACATCGTTTTGATTACCAGATACATATAGCATGCTATAATAACACGTTATTTATATTTCAAAATGAAAAAAAGGAATAAACGAAACATTTTCTGTTATTAAAAAAAAGAAATAACAATCAATAAATGATAATATTTTTAGAACAAACAATTTATTATAAAGTTTATATGATAACCAGCATGTTAGGCAACTGAACGCCATTTTGGCACCAGTTAGGTACCTCGGTGTGTATAGGGCATATATGTGCCATATTTATTTGTAAAACTGAGCATGAACGTTTACCAAGTGTGTTTTCATAGTCGCTTATATCTTTTTGCAACATAGCGCACCTTCCAAAGCCAAAACTGCACAAAAGAAAAAAAAATCAATATGTTCAGTATTTTTTATTTATTTATTTATTTATTTAATGTAATGCACATTTTGCAATCAGTAGGCTCGATAATCAGATCTCGTTTTTTTGCTTTCAAAGATGATATTTCTTACGACGTCTTTTTTGGATTCGTCATTTTTCCATGTTTGATAGTATGCGTCTACTCGTTTTGTAACTTTTTTTGTAACTTTCTTCCTTATTAACAGCGACATTTGGATTTCCTATTTAAATAAAAATTCTTCTCAATACAAAGAATTTTGTTAGAATAAATAAATAAATGAAATGCGGACATCTATTGCTCAAAGCACAAAATTTTTCCTATTGAGTTAATAAAAATCAGTAAAAACATAATTTTTATGATAGTAAAAAGGTGACTTATGTAATAACAGAGTCATATATTATGTACGTTATGGATTAAGTATGAATATTTCTCCACCATTTATAAATAATAATAATAATAAAATAAAATGCGGACAGACCAAAGTCTATATTTGACTGAAAACAACAACCATTTTCTAAATGCTTTAAAAAGATGGCCAATGAAAAGTGATATTTCAAAAGTATTATGAAATTAGTTAAAAACCATTTATTTTAAACTAAATGAATAAAAGATTTATATTTTTAATAAAATTAATGGGATTTGAAAAATTATTGGAAATTTATCACCATAGATGTATTAACATTACAATCAGTACTTTGTATGCAAAATGAAACAATTAGCAATACTTTTTGAACCCGGAAAATGGTCGTTGCTTTTTTTAAGGTTAAAAAGGAGGTTACGAAATATTCCTATACAGAGATGCCAAGCCCCCGCTTATTGCACAGCAGAATTTTCTTATAGGAAAAGTTATTTTTTAAATCCGCAGAATGTTCCTATTTAATAAAAGATTTTCTGTATTAAAATACCGGTATCCAAAACGCCGGAGACTTGGCAGCTCTGCCTATAACATTTTAATTAATCACGGTACTTTTTTTAATCGGATTCAAATTTAGTGAAGACAACGTTTTTTGGCCAAAAGCAGTTTTTTTCCACATGTGTAACTACGATACAATTCCTTGATGCTGAAATAAAATGTTTTGACTTATGCTATTATTGCTTCCTCTTATTTGTTTATTTGAATTTTAAATAAGATGACTCAAAATCGTGTTTTTTAAATGTACGGAAAAAATGCATTTCGAGAGAGAGCGAAAAGAACAATATTTGGCGATTTATTACCTGCGTTTGGCTAAGTTTCTTACTACCTTGTATTTAATACTCTTCACAATACTTCGCTGTTATATGGACTTAGGCGCTTTTATAAAAAGTTTGACGTAGTTCGGGCTTAAGAAAGTGAGTATTTTACTGAATAATACAAATAAATGAAAAATGAATATTATGAAATACTAGTAAAAAGAAAAATGAAGCGTTATATTGATCTATGTATATTTAAAAATGCATCTGCTAGCACTAATTAGGTAATTTATGCGTATATAATAGGAGATAAATAGCTTTTGATTCTGTATTTCTATGCTTTAAAGCATTAACGTTTGTGTGTTTTTCGTTATCATTGGGAGTACCAAGCCGATTTAAAAAAAAAAAAATGTGGGCAAAAAATGTTGGTACTATCTTTGCTGCAAAATATACTATATTTTGAGTAGGAACAATAATCACCATCAATACACGAGCAAAAAAAGTTCTAAAATTGAAAATTCTTTGATGTTGATATGACTAAAAATTTAAAATCTTTTTTTTTGGTGGCAACTTTTAGGATATAATATTCTCGTTATGAACGATTTCTAAAACATTCGACAATTTAATTTCACAAATTAAATTTTTTTTTTCTAGAAAAAGTTTTAAACCCAATTTATTGAGAATATTGCAATTTCTAGGATACTGTTGGTGTCAGAAACTATAACTTTGGCATCACAGTAACTTATAAGATGTAAGTGCTCGTTTAGGACAAATTTTTAAAAAAGGATTCCTTAACTCTTATTGACAACCTCATTGCATCCGTGGAAAACAGATATTCAACATTATAAACTATTCGGACGGATTTCACACCGTATAAAATACACTCCATTCTCTTCAAACAAAATAGTTTATGTTATTTATAGTTTCTCAAATCGGTGCGAAGCTTCTGTTTATGCTCATGACATCATTTCAAAGAATTATATTTCCAATATAGAAAATCTGGTGCTTTATTTTCTGTATTACTTTTAACATTTTGCATATTTCCAGTTTTATATCCATGCATGGTTTGCTTTTCTTTTATAAAAATAGTATATGCAACTTTATATATAAGATTTTGTAATTCTATGATTCAAAATGCTTATTTTCATCATATTTTATCACAATGAATGACCAATTAAAGGTAACATCTCATTTTCTTTACTTATCGCAAGTTATTAAATGTTTATTCTCAGCAATATCGCTCAGACTAATCCCTCTGAGGGAAGTCCTAGTTAATATTATTTCTCAGTAAATATGTTTTTTTTTTTTTTTTTTTTACCTCAATTAGTGCATAATTATACGCAATCATTTTGGAAAATAAATTTTTATTATCGAGAGAAAAGCTAAACTGAGTTGCCGCCGTTTTGAACAAATATCGTAAAAAGCATTTAAAATCATATATATTATAAAGCAGAAGTTCTGAAACTTCCAAACGAGTGTTTACAAAAACTACCCGATGGATCTTTTTGCAGATTATATCATTCGATAGGAAATATTTTTGCGGAGGTTTATGATACAAATATACAGGGATAACTCTGATTTTTCGTACTAAATTTCGTATTTTTCGGTTATTTTTGACGGAAGGGTTGCAACAACTAATTTTTTGGCGATAATTATATTTCAAAAAAGAAATGAAATGCTTTCTCTAATGGAAAATAATATAAATATTTCGAAAAAAAAACCCTGTTAATTCATCGATTTAAAATAAATAATGATAAAAAGAAAAAAATCCGTTTAAAGCTAAATAATATTTGAAAGGAAAATATTTATCTTTAACGAAAAAAAAAAAAAAAAAAAAAAAAAAGAATATTTATGATATTTAAAAAGTAACTCAATGTGAAAGAAAGTTTTGAAGTGACACAATATTTGGCTATTTATTTCTTTCGAGCCAGATTAAAAGAAAACAACATCTCAAAAATTTCATTAGGTAAAACATGTGTATTTTTTTTCTTTCTTTTTTTAAAAATATTTTTAAATCTAATTTTCCCGTTATGTGTTTTTCAGAAGAAACTCGCAGAATTAATTTTTTTAAAAAAGGCTCTAATTGTTATTTGTATGTTGTTTGTTCAATTGGGCATTTCGATCTACTTTTGTCGTCAATCAATGCGATTCTAAACCAAAAAAAGCACAAGACGGAGCGATGTTTGCAGGAACTATTTTTTCTCTCTGTCTCTTTTAATGAGTGAGAGCATTTTTAGGAAAAATTTTTATATTTAACTTAAATACATAAATAGCAGTTAATACCACAAAAATGAATAATATTTAAATTTTAGGGTAAATGTCTTTCCACATACATAGATATTGTAAAATAATTTAACTGCAACTTAATTTTTTTTTTTTTTTTTTTTTTTTTGGCACAGATATCTCATATGCACTACATTGGTGCCATTTGTCTCTTAAGCAAAAACCATAATATACATCTGGGTAATTAACTGACGCCAAAGTGTCATTATTTTGCTTGATATGGCAACCCGGATGTTATGTCTATTTATTAATAAACTGTCTATTTACAATTTTTTTTTTTCCAATTACATAAACTATTTTAATCTAGGCACATTTGTCATACATGCGCCACATTTGCGCGACTGCAATAAAATGGCGATTTTATGTCTCACTTGGTAACCTGGATGTTGTTTATTTATTAATAAATTTTTATTTTATTTTTTAAAGAGTATAAATAGTTTTGTTTTTTAATTATTAAATAAACTTTTTAAAATTTATTGTTATTTTCTATTTAAAATAACAGAAAATAATTGTAAACTATATATGTAATTGGTATTTGAAAACAAAATTTTCTCCGAATCGGCATCATAAGAAAAAAAAAAAAAAAAAAAAAAAAAAAAAAAAAAACACGCCAATGTGGTGCGTATATGTCATGTATACATTTTTTTCACTATACTACAGTATTTAAACATGCTGTATAAATAACGATTATTGTTTTTTCCAAACATGTTTGGCACAGATATTATACACACACTGAGGTATCTGACTATCGCCAAAACGGTGTTATTTTGCCTGATATGGTAACCCAACAGTAGTTGTTTCTGTATTAATAAATTGTTTATTTATTTTCAATTTCTTTTTAGAAATTCTATAAATTGTTTTGCGCTATAGTAACTTTTTTTATTTATTAATATATTTTTTTAAAATAACGAAAATAATTTTTAAAAATGCACATTTCTTCGCTATTCTAAAACGAGAATTTTGCCGCATTGGTATTGGAAGGAAATCTTGCAAATCCGGATTTGTGCCGGAGTTTTTTGTGAAATATGATATTTTCAAACGTAAATTGAGTGCTACTTGATTAACACGTCGGCCAGTTTCGCCAAACTATTCAAATTTACATAAATTTATTTTAAATAACGAAAGAATAAACATAAATAAAAAATACGAATTAAAAGTCGAATTAAAAAGCACCTATGACGTAAAAAAATACGTGTATCACATGTAATATCAATTGCTATCATACTTACAATCATCGATTATTGACATTTATTCCTATAATGTGCTATTAATTTTTTCCTCGACAGAATAATCAAGTAGTACTGTACATTGTACAAACTCCAGTTAATATTACAAAAATTGAGCTAAATAACTAAATTTAGATGCAAATGCACGCACCTATGTTGTAACAAAAAGGCACAAATGTCATATATGCACCACGTTGGCGTGATACATTTCTGGCACCACTTTAACGGAAACTTCGCTTTCAAATGACAGATACATTTCTATTTTCTATTTTACTTTTCTATGTATAGAGCATAACATTTTGTATCATTTTAAAATGCAAATGAAAGTAAATAAATAGTTCATTAATAAATTAAAAACAAAGCTGGATTACCATAAGAGGCATAAAATGTTCATTTTGTTTCAATCACGCCAACGTGATGCGTATATGACATCTGTATAAAAAAATGAATTTCACACATTCAAAAAAACATTCACCTTATTTTTCTAAGGAAAGCTTTATTTAACTTTATTTATTCTGCTGCATTCCAAAAAACGGAACACTGTAATAGATTTGTCAAGAGCAGATGTATGTTGCGAAATGTAATATAATATTGATAGAGGATGTATTAAGGTTTCCACAGATACACATATCCTCAAGTTGAGAGATTTAGAGTTCAAAAACTATCAAATGAAAATGAATCACTTGAAAATTGTTTAAATTCAATGGTCAATCTCTGTGATCATAATGCTCGCTATTTTAGAAGTATGGTGAATAGATAATATTGCTGTTTTCATAATAGCCTCATTTATCTATCAAACTCTACAATAAATGGTCAACTGAAATATTTTTTTCTTAAAAGCCCGAATTTTATCGAATGCATAAGCTGATACAACAACATAATATTTTATTATTATTTTAATATATTTTAGCGTCAACAGGCCTTGATTCCATTGTTGTTGTAATTATTTTTGGCTCAGTTTTGTTTTTTTCTAGCTCGCTGAGTTTTGCACTGATGAAGAATCTCGACAGTAGATTCGAAACAGCTTTTTGCTAACTTTTAATGCATTTTTGGTGCATTTATAATCGTTGGTTTTCTATCTTTAAATACAATGATGTTTTGTATGATTTTCAGAAATGTGAAAGAGCATTCGAGGTGAAGTTGCTTTAAAAAACACAATCATATTCGATATTTTGTTTGATTCGTGTTTTGTTTTGAAAAATAGACCAGCGCAGCGGGCTTAGCCTGCTAGTTAAAAATAAAATATAAAAATGGAAATAAATTAAAAAATAACTAAAATGGGCACAACTACAAATAAATAGCTTTCATTTAAAAAAAAATAATTATCAAAATCGGTTGAGTAGAAAATTCAGGGCTGATGACACGACATTTTTTAGCTTGTCTGAAATAAATAGCATCGGAGGCTAACAAAAGACAAAAAGACAAACGTTGAGTATATTTGGACTCAATACTTTTGACTCAATTTTGACTACCCTTTTTTTGCTGTGTTATTACTAAATCTTAAATAATTTGTGCGCAAAATATTATTATTATTTCCCTCCAATATTATTTTTTTTATCCTGATTTCAGGTTCGAAATTGAATACTATCCTTTCAACAACACTATTCCAGAAGATTACTTGATAAATCACATCAAAGGTTCCAGTGCTTTGTTTTGTATATCTACAGATAAAATTACTAAGAAGGTTTTAGATTCCGCAGGTTAGATGATTTGTTTCATAAATTTTATTACCATTATTTTAGTTAATACAATTTACTATTGTCTTAACATATTCCAAGAGCCGACAGCACAAAAACCTAAGGTATCGAGCACACACACAAAAAAACTCTTTATTTTATAGAAGAGTAGAAATAGGAAAATCTAATGATCCATGTCTGCCAAAAGGGAAATGATGCATAAACTAAAAATTAATATACCACTAGTGGTTTCCTCTTAGGTTTATCGTTGTGGTTGTCTTATAAACAAAGATATGAAAACACGGGGGTCTGGGAGCAGGAAAACACAATGCTAAACCTACGAGGCAACCACTAGTGGTATTAATTTTTGGCTTATACTCCACTTCATTTCCGGCAGACATGAATCATTAGATTCTTCTTTCTTAAAACCTTAACCAAAAAATAACTCAAGATGAGCCCAAATCCACTCGTCACACGATTTGAAAGTCAGCTTCTTATAAAGAGCTAAAACAGCTCAAATGAACGAGTTGTTTTTACACAATGCTATTCAAGATGAGTAATTTAAATCAAGATGAGTAAAACTTTAAAAAACAACTCGTTTACAATCCAATAAATTACAGGTCTTTCCTAAGAAGCCAAATTCACTCTTTCATTTTAAGAGTGTACTCTTTCATAAAAATTTTTGCTTTCTTGTGCTCGATATCTTGAGAGTTTTTGTGTTGTCGACTCTTGGACTAACTGTAGTTATTGGTTCTATTAATAAATGTGTAATATTTTATGTTTATATATAGTTACATAGGATTCGCATTTTTTTTTTCTTTTTTTTCATTGTATTCCCTCGTATTTCTAGAATTAAGTTTAACGAAAAATTTCCAAATTATCTGGAAACTTTCTGGTTTTAAGTTTGTTTAAAAATAATGCCTTTCATTAAAAGAGAGAGGGAGAGAGAGATAGTGAGAGAGAGTAAGAGCATTGGCGCAGCCAAGGGGGTGGTTTTAGGGTTAAAACCCCTCCCAGAGGTAAGAAAGATCGCTGTAATTGCTGGTTATATGAATCAAAACCAAACTTAATATTTAAATGTTTTGGCGTATTTCGGAATCCACCGCTTTATTGTATCAGATTTCATTTAATAAAGTGATTCAATTAAAGGCGAAAATTCTACTTAAAATTGTTGAAGTGCTTTAGTTAAGTAAATATTGGTTATTTAAACTAAATCACATTTCTGAGATATATTATGCAAAAAGAATGATGATTTCCTGTCACACACATGTTTTTTGTGTTTAATTATTCGACAGTGAATATTCTAATTAGTACTAATTCTATTAACTGGCGATTCAAATAACCGGCAATCACCTTTATTAGAACCCGCCCCCCCCCCCCCCCCCCAGAACCGAATTCTGGCTGCGCCACTGACTAAGAGAGAAAAATTTAAACGCAGGATGGCCATAAATATAGGTGTCTATAAATTTATTATGTTGAGAATTGAGAGTTCAAATACAAAGAATGTACTGAGCAAACGCAACACTATTTTTTATGCACACTATTTAAGCCACGGGAAATCACTTTATAAAGAAAAAATATGTTACTCTTTCGACACCAGGGCCAATTGTGATAGAAATTTTTCATAATAATCCAAATTAAACGCAATGGTTTTCAAAAGACAAACTGTAAATAGTTAGATAATTTTTATTCTGTTGCATATAATTTACGTTGCTTAGTTATAGAACTATGAGAGGAAAGTTCTATAAACAGAACCTGATTATAAACGATTGACCTTTTAAAAAGATTTGGTTGATTGGATTTTGTTGAGACTTCTACTGATAATAAGATAATTTTTCAGAAAAGGTGTCAGTATGTATAGCATATCGTTCGTCCTACATTCCTTAGGCACAAAATTATGGAAAAAACCATCTATAATCGATGGAAACCTATTATGTTAGATTAACCTTTTTGAAAGTTCTTCTAGACTGATTTTGATTAGACTTTGTATTGTTAATTTTTCAAGGATCGGTATATTGCTATTGTTCTTCACGAATTTATAGTCTAAATGCTTAACAAAATGTGTTGGCTCTTAACAGTTCAAATTTTGTCTCTCGTATTAGGAAAAAAAAATGTAATTTAAGAAATTACACCAACCATTTGAAAAATGCTTCACTCGAAACATTCATCTATCATTTTAAGCTAAATACCAGTTGTTTTATTGTGTATTATCCATGCCACTGCTATAAATTACTTTATACATGCTGCAATTTGAAGGTACGGTTCGTTTAAGTTACATCGTTCCATTGTCGCCAAGCGTAAAAGTTGGCGGCGAAAGAAACATTTCAAACTATGTACTATGTAACATTGTTGGTGCAAAAGTAATCATTATTAAAATACAGCTTTGGCATATACTGTTATACTTGTAAGACTTTAGCATATACTGTTTGATTTTACAGAGCAGAATTTTGGTGATGGAGGTTTTAAACCAAAGTCGATCGCAGCACATGCATCTGTGAATGGGTCTATCAGACATTGAATCAAAAAAGTTTTATTCCAGTTTTTCCCAAGCTGATTGCTTTTTAATTTTCTTTTTAGGTGGTGGAAAATCAAGAGTAATAGCTATAACATTTTCCGGCTTGTTAGAATCACTATTGGCACTCATATTTTCCTGGTTAGAACCGACCGATTGTAAAACGCCATGGCTAGTGGATTGGTCGCCCTCGAGACATGATGTTTTACAATTAATCGGTTCGGCATTAAATTGCTTCCTTTTTCGTGATCGCCTTTCAACACGTAATTGGTTTTCAGCGGCTCGATAATCTTTTGATTTTCTCGTTTTCTGCATTGAAAGACTTTTTGCGCCAAACCAAATACAGTACTACTTAGTTATCCCGTCGACCAATTTCTTTAAATGATATGAATCGCCAAACTAATAAGCAACTTATACATGTTGACTAAATTTTTATTTTAAATAACAAAAGAACAAATAAATTAGTAAAACATTAATAAAAAGTCGAAATAAAAAATCACTTTATGATTGTTTAAGTACGCGTATTGTGTTTAATGTCATTTAATGCGGCATTCACGGTTATTCATTTCTTTGTCTTCGGCTTTTTCCGTATCTGTTAATTTCCGTCTACCCATTTTTAAATTTGTTAGTTTTCTCCTTTATTACAATGATTTTAAACATTTTAATTTCCTATTCAAATAAAAATTCTTCTAAAAGTATAGAATTTAATTTAAATTCAAATAAAAATTCTTCTAAAACTAAAGAATTTAATTTAAATTCAAAAGTGACTACGTCATTTTTTCAATCCTCCACCGAAAACAAAAACCATTTTTCAATGGTTAAAAAAAAACTTGCAGTAGCATTGACAACTTTACAGCATTGGGGTAGGATATTAAAAGTAAAGATATACGTATCCGATACATTTCGCTTGACACAAGTTTCGTTTGGAGAAATGGACCAGCTTAGCGGGCGAAGCGTGCTAGAAGTTAATGAATTTTCCTGTAATTACGTCAAAATGACATTATTTTGGGGAATTTTCTATTATGTTAGTACTAAAAAATTAGAGGCCAAATCTTCAAAAGAAGATTTTTTTTTTTTTTTTTTTTTTTACTTATATTATTATTAAAATAGCGAACAACAGTGATATACATTACAAATGTATTTAAAAAGATAATATTGTTACTTACAGGGCCGAAATTAAAAGTTATAGCTACATACTCTTTAGGATATGAACATATCGATGTAGAAGAATGTAAAAAGAGGTAAGGATAATTTTATTTCATTTTTACTTCATAACGGTGTATATAAACGCCTTTTACTACAAGTGTGGCGTGTAGCTATAATTGGAGGAATGAAACGGGCTGCTTCAAAAAATTTCTAATCAATATTTCAATAATATGTAAAAATTTAGAATATTTATCTGAAAAAATTTAACAATCGTCATCATAAAGGACATCCAGTCCTTAAAATGGCCTAAATATATATATAGGGTGTCCCTAAACTAATGGTATATACGCTAAGGGGTGATAGAACACATCAAGACGAGTAATAGTAAATAGGAAACCAAGGGTCCCAAACGTTTTCCAAAGGAGATTGCCGCCATTAAAGTTTGGTGTCCAAAATTTCAAATACACATAAAAAGCGGAAAAATTGGTCGATTGATTTGCGGTTTTCACTAAAACTATTCTTTATGTTGGTATTTTCTTAAAAAAAATTATAAAGATAAATTTTGAAAAATGCCGATAGAGGGCGCTTTAGACTTTGAAGTAATGAAAAACTATTTTTTGCCGTGATTTTTTGCATCTCATTAAATGGTTTCGTAAGCTTAGACTTAAAATTAAATTTTGAGCTCAAAATCTGAATAGTTGAGAATGGTTAAGTAGCACAAACTTAACTGTGTTAAGAGGGTTTAAATTTCAAACGACTATAAAAAATGGAAAAATTGGTTAATTCGTTTGCGGTTTAAAATAAAACTATTCTTTAAGTCAGTATCTTCTTGAAAATAAATTTTAAAGATAAATTTAAAAAAAATCCGTTAGAGGGAGCCTTAAACTTCAGAGTAACCAACAACTAATTTTAACCGTTATTTTTTGTATCTAATTAAATGCTTTCCAAAACTTATTAAATGTTTTCGAAATCTTAGATTTAAACTTAAATTTTGAACTCAAATTCTGAATCGTTGGGAGGGGTTAAGAAGCGCAAACTGAAATGTGTTGAAATTTAACCCCGCCCCCCCATCGAACACAGTTCACTTTTGCGGTACTTAAACACTCGCAACGATTCAGAATTTGATCTCAAAATTTAAATCTAAGCATTTAAAAGCATTTAATGAGATTTAAAAAAATAACGGTTAAAAATAGTTGTACGCTACTCCAATGTCTAAGGCACTCTCTATCGGCATTTTGCGAAATTTATCTTTAAAATTTATTTTCAAGAAAACACTGATTTAAAGAGTAGTTTTAGCAAAAAACGCAAACGCATCGACTATTTTTCAGTTTTTTATAATCGTTTGAAATTTAAACCCTCTGAACATAGTTCAGTTTGTGCTACTTAACCACTCCCAACTATTCAGATTTTGAGCTCAAAATTTAAGTTTAAGTCTAAGCTTAGGAAACCATTTAATGAAATGCAAAAAATCACGGCAAAAAAATTGTTTTTCATTACTTCAAAGTCTAAAGCGCCCTCTATCGGCATTTTTTGAAATTTGTCTTTATAATTTATTTTCAAGAAAATACCAACATAAAGAATAGTTTTAGTGAAAACCGCAAATCAATCGTCCAATTTTCCCGTTTTTTATGTGTATTTGAAATTTTGGACCCCAAACTTTAATAGCGGCTATCTTCCTTTGGAAAACCTTGGTTTCCTATTTACTATTACTCGTCTTGATGTGTTCTATCACCCCCTAGCGTATATACCATTAGTTTAGGGACACCCTGTATATATATATATATTATATCCTCTTCAGACCTGAGGTACACAAGTGTGTACCTCCATTCTTTTCTTCATCAAAACTAAACTGTTCGAATTTTTTGCATTATTACTTTACATCTATACAACTGAATGTTTATTGCTTTAAAACAAAACCAATAAATGTCAGCACTGATGAATATTATCTTATAAAATAAAAATTATTTTCATCCGAGCTTCGAAAATACATTCAAGACATTGTGGCCAAGAAAGTAAGAAATATTTATGATTATTGAACTTAAATGCTTTACAATAAAAATTTTTGAGGATTTGCTGATCATTTACTTGTTTAAAGATCTTAATTTTGTTATTGCGTAAATTTGTATTACTGATAGTTAAACGGATGTTTTAAGGCGATTAGTACTTTTATATCCATATTTGTAAAACTAAATTACCAGTCCCCTAAAGAACTGATTTCATAAAAATGACTCTTTCTGTCATCTATGGTGTCATTTCGATTATGCAAAAGCAATAAATATGTATTTGTAGAGTTATTTTGTGCTCAGGTCTGAAGAGGTTAAATATACCGGGTGTCCCAAAAATGACTGATGGATTTTAAAATTCAATAACTTGGAAACGGTGACAGCTATTTAAAAATTTTTTTGCAGGAGTGTTATGTATAATGTCAGGAGTTTTTTTACCGTATTTTTTTATTGTAGTTCGCATCTCAAACAATAGGTGGCGCTGACGGCGATTGAAGGCCAGGTGATCAGTGCTGAGCGAAGCGTCGACCTGGCCTTCAATCGCAGTCAGCGCCACCTATTGTTTGAGATGCGAACTAAAATAAAAAATCACGGTAAAATTCCTCAATTCATTAAATACCATTTACACGCAAACTAAATATCTAACAGTTTTGAGTTTCATTATAATCGTTTGCTTTTGGCGAGGAAAAGGGCTGCTCGCCAAATCGAGTGACTCTTTAGTCTTTTCACGCCAAATATTCGAAAATATTTTATTTTTTTACAGAATATCTAATGTGATTCCGCCGCTAATTTTCATTGATCCTTTATTACATACATAAGTACTTTAATTAGTATTTTTTTCATAAAATTCTGGGTATGCCCAGTATGGAGACCTTCCTTGTTAGATATATGTTTTCTAATTAAACTAAATTTTTATATGCTTGAAGTTAGATACAAATCCATACATCGTATACAAGTAGAGGTGAAAATTAGCAGTTTCCATTCGCCACGTGGCGATTAAACTTCTAAAAGTGGCGATTAAAAAATCAATCATCGTCGCCACCATAGCCGCCACTCACCAAGTGAAAATTCTGTTATCAATCACCAACAAAAATACACCTCTTTTCTTGGAAACAGGGGTCTCTATATTCATTACATCTAATTAGAGAACTGGTTAATTCTTTTTCCCACCAAACAGATTTTAATGACGTATTTTCAATAGGTCGGTTTTTTGCCATTAGCTTGCTCTTCAGTTGGATTATTATTATTATTATTATTATTATTATTATTATTATTATTATTATTATTATTATTATTATTATTATTATTATTATTATTATTATTATTTAAGAAATACAATTTAATTATGCAAAATATATTCTTCAGATTTGATTCCACATGCATATCAAGTAATTTATACCTTTTATCACACCGGATACAAACGGATTTTAAGGCCATTTCAGTATCTTCAGTATTCTGACTCCAGCCACATGCTCACCAGTTAAATTATTTTTCTTCAAGAGAAACTGATTAATCATGCGAAATACACTCATACAATAGGTATAAAACTCTAATTTATAGAAAATTATGTTTTCGTACAAAATGACTAGCTGATCCGCCCGGCGTTGACGGGGACCAAAGATGTTTTCAAACAAATTGCGAATATTTAAAATCTCCATTCATACAAAAAATAAAATAAAATAAAATAAAATAAATAAATAAATAAAAAAATAAATAAAAATAAAAATAGAAAAGATTAAAAAATTTATTTGATGAATATCTTAAACTTTAGACTGTTTTAAATTTTATCTATGTGAACATAGGTATATATTTCTGTTACGAAAACCATGTTTTTGAAGGATAGAGAAATATAGTTGTTGATTCTAGCTGTTTTAAACCACAAAAATAATGCAATAATTGAATTATTTTAAAAATTCCCTTCTTCAGTGAGACTTACTCCATGTATAATCTTCTGCGCACGCGTGCGAAGTGCATTGCATATCTGAACAAACCCTAAGAAAACATAAAAAGAGTAATTAAATATTTTACTATTTTTTTTTTTTTTTTGGAGGTGCCATGGATGGATTTTGAATATCGATTCTTGACCAATTAGGAAAAAAAAATCTTCAAAACAGGAAAAATTAACAAATGCGTATGCAATTTGTTGCAAACATTCAGCCGTGAAATGCAGTCCTTAAATCCCATATTTATCGCCTGGTCTTATTGGCTGGTTGCTTCACAGCCGTGAATTGGTGGCGAGCTGTAAATAGCCTCTAACCTGGATGCATTTTTGCCGTGGGTTGGTGGAAAGCTGCAAATATCCTGTCCAGTAAGTTTTAAACAAAATCTAAATTGAAATTTAAAAATATGGCTGCGAAGTGCATTTTCAGGTGTCAACATCCACACATGCCAAAAATTACAGAGACTTGGGGGTTATAATCTTGGCGTTATCCGCAGTCAGACAGGCAGGCAAACAGACATCGGTTATTATATATATATATATATATATATATATATATATATATATATATATAGATTATATCCTGTTTAGATGTCAAGAAAGTTTGGAACATTATAATCGTCACTAACCTTAAAAAGTGCCTACTAATGAAACTGAGTCTACCGGTCACTGGCTACTAAAGAAATTTCTCAGTTTTCACCTACGTATACAAGACTGCTTAAAGAATTCGGATTACATTCTGATTGTAGATGGAAATTGCTGATATTGAGTTTTCAAATGTGTTATGCGTTTCCACATACAGTGGCGTAGCCAAGGGAGGTTTCGTTCAGGTTTTGGAAGGGGAGTCCAGGGGAGTCCAGACCCCCCCCCCCCCCTCTCCCAAAATCTGAACGAAAAACTGATATGCTGAATCATGGTTACAACAGTAAAACATCTAAGAATAAATCACAAATAACCTAATAAAAATCCCGCTTTAGACAGGTGTTCGTCTTAGAAAAAGTAATTGATTGGTTGAATTAGACAGAATATTTCACCTTATTAAACGTCGCAGCTTTGTTATGTTATTATGAAACTGATGGAAAGTGTTTCATAATTTATACTTGACGCATGATTTTTTTTCTTTCTTGAATTACCCTTTAAGGAGTTTTTAAAATTTAATTGCAGAGGCATCCAAGTGTGCAATGCTCCCAATCCAGTATCAGTATCGGTGGTGGCAGAATTTACAGTTGGATTATTACTGGGAGTTGCAAGAAAAATTATTCACTCTTCAGGTGCTATTCAAAAGTAAGTACAATTTTTTTTTTTAACCATTTGGAAAATGGTTGTTTCTGTTGGTCGAGAATACAGATATCTGAAACCATGTGATGGCCGGATTTTATTCCTTTTCTGATTGGTCCATATTTAATGTCCAGAAATGGAATACTTCTGTTGCCACAATGACAAAAAAAGTATTAAAAAACTACAAAAAAATTAATAATTCAAACAAATTGCGATTCAGCTTTCAAACAAATTGCATTTAAAAGTACTTTTTACCCCTATACGACGATGTAAAAATTGAAAATGTGCAATATTTAGAAATTTAAAAATTTGTAGTACCGAAAATTGCAAAACTGAAATTTCATTTAAAATTTGTTTATGATTGGTCCAGGAATATTAATGTTTAATCCATGTCGTACGTAACATATTACTCTGTTATTACGTATAAGCCACGTTTTCCTCATCATAAAAATGATATTTATTTTTATTACTTTTTTTAAATATAGAATTTATTTACTTTAGTCTTTGAAAATATCATTTTCTAAACGGTCGTTGTAATTTGTTAAATTACATTCCCCTCCCCCCTTTTTTCCTTCCCCTTTCTCATTTTAACCATTAGCTTTATTAACAGGCATTATCGGTATGGAAAGAAGATGAAATTTATTGCTCTACCTGCATTTTGTGTCTATCATTTTGCATTTTTCAGCTCTTTTTTGCTCATTTTCAGGTGCTTTCATTATTATATAAATGCGTAGCTCCTACAGTCATCGTATGGTCCGTCTGTTTGTCTGTCCATCTGTTTGCATATAACAGCGCAAAAAATACCAACCTAATACTTTGAAATTTAATATATAGAATCGTTGCAGAATTTCGTCCAGTCTTTTCGAATTTTTTGAAAATCGAATCAAAACCTACATAGTAATAAAAATTTTCATTATTTTCATTAAATCCTATCATGCGTAACTAATTTAATTATCCCAATATTTATTTAAAGGCACATATGTTCCATTCCGGAAGTGTTTGGCTCCACCTGGCGAGCACTGGTAAAAAAGAACAGTTTAGCTGTTGATCTTCAAAGCATCAGCACGTACTCATATTACTAATCATCCATACATCTCTTAAGCTATGGAAATTAATTTAAGTTTTATTATTACATATTAGTTTACCATTCGTGGTTTTGTGTGTTAATGTGTTGTGTGTATTTGTCAATGTAAAATTAAAAATCTTTATTAAAAAGACTATCAAGAATTCAGTCCACTCTGTTCGACTTAATTTTAAAAGGCATTTTTTGAGATAGCATATTAAATTAATTATCAGATTTCATATTTATCTTTTCATGTTATACTGATTATAGAAATAAAATTCTGTTTATGAACAATACAATGATGTATAATCCATAATACTCTATAATCCACAATATTCCATAATTTACACAACCTTTGGTCCAAACTTGTGAGGATTATAGAACTTTGACTGTATTAAAAAAAAAAAAAAAAAAAAAAAAAAAATAGAAAATGTTAAATTAGAATCACCAACCTAGAATCATTATCAGTTATAATAAAGATTCTAGGTTGTCATGGTGATGAGGGAGTCATATTACTTCGTATTACTTTGTATTACTGAATTTAATGTATAGAGTCGTAATAAATTTTGCATTCATGCATTTTTACATAAGAGTGCAACAGTTATTGCACCAAGGCCTGAATATTTATAAAAGAGTTTATAGTAAAAAATGCGCATCCTTTTCCACGTTTGACGTATACAATTTCCGACTTGTTGACACACAACTTTCCAACATAGTTGTTTATGAATTTGATTTGTCTGGATCTCCTGATCAGCCTTTTTGGACTGGATCTCCTATAAATGTAATATGTTATTGATGTTTATTATAACGTGTTTGTTATTGAAAGTGAAGTGCGTAGCATTTATAGTTAGTTTACATAGGCGTAGCCAGCCTTTTGAACGGGGGGGTGCCCAATTTTTTTAACCTGAACATGTTCTGTACAAACAACATCTTATGTAATAAAACCTAATAAAACGGAACCCCATAAAACCTATCAAATTTCCGTTTTAGACAGGTTTTTTGCGGAAGGTTTAATTGTGTGGAACTTCTTTTAAAAAAGACCCAAATGCAATTTTTCATTGCGTGAAGAAGGATGAGAAGTTGCTTAAAACTAAATCTAATGGACAGGGGCGTGCGAAGAGAAAGCTGAGCCCAGGGCAAAGTTACAATTTGGCGCCCCCTCCACCCAACTTTTTCTTGTAACAGATCAAAAATGACGTTGGTAGTATAAATTTGGCGTCCCCTAAAGTTCCACGCCGGGGCAGCTGCCCCCTACGCTCCCCCTTTCGCACGACGCTGCTAATGGATAAGAAAAAGATATATAAACATAGATAAAACATGATAGATATAAAATAAAGATATCCGTAAACATAAATCTGTAATTATCACAAGTTTTCATTTTAAACAGCAATGAAATACTAAAAAAAATAAGCACGACTTTAGTTCCCCCCTTCATTTTGATCAAAGTAGCATTAAAATAACTTGTAGTATGCAATTTAAAGTGAAAAATAGCTCTTATATTTTCTATTCATGAATAAATAAAATTTCCCTGTTAAAAAAAAAAAAAAAAAAAAAAAAAAAAAAAAAAAAAGAGCCCGTAGGAATGTCAAAATACGATCCCAAAAAACAAAATTTTACAAACCAACAAACCAACCTCCATATTAATTTGAATTTTGCGTAGCATCATTTCTTATTTTCAGAGGAAGCACAAATTTGTACTAGAGATGAGTTCAGGTTCGATTTTTGAAACCCGCGCCCGAAAGATTTTTAGTACATTGGAGCCCGAGCCCATCCGAGTCCGATACAAAAAGTATACATAAATAAATAAATAAATAAATAAAAGATTTAATGACATTTAAAAATTGTTTCAAATGTGATATCCCATTTTTAAAAAAATCTTATAAAATTTACTATTAAATAAAAATTTAAATTCAGGCTTATGAAAAGAGCAATTTGGTATCAAATAAAAATATCCTTCATACCTAAAATGATTCCCATATTTCTTGTCCTTTAAGAAGAAAATTTGATGGACATATTAAAGAAGTGTAATGAATAAATGGATAGTGTTTATAGAAATTACTATTTGTATGCTGAAGAATCAAAAAAGTTTTCAATTTCCTATAAAAAGAGTACATCTTCAGGGGTGTAGTCGTAAAAAAACTTCAGGTTACACGATCGACGCTGAAAGTATATGCTCAAGGCACAGAGTATACTCTAGAGCAGCGGTTCCCAAACTTTTGGTCTCGCGGAGCCCTTTCTGAAAAGAATTTCTAAGGCGGAGCCCCTGAACCCAACGATACTCTGTGGTTTACAAATTAATGTTTATTATGCCTTTTGAGCCGAGAAAATTCGGCTGGATAAAAATCCGAGATTGTAATTTCCAACATTGGACCAAGGTTCTCAGTTTGGCCCTTTCCTGATATAGAAATTCTGAATTCATACTAGAAATTTTAAAAATAAAATTTTCTATTACATAAACCTTTAACAGTTTTATTTAATATTACTATTATTGGATACAATAAAATAAAAATAAGGATTAAAACCCTCTTTTTTGTGTTACAATATCTATCTTGTATAATCGAGATACTTCCTTCAAACACAGCAAAAATTATAGTTAAAAATTTGTGCTTTTTGAAAGCTTTTAGTAATGAGGAAAACAAACTTTTTTTTATTGGAGCGATGTTCAAGCAATACTGTTAACCCTTTCAGGGGCAAAGCATTTCTATACATAAAATACTAAAATAATTGAATGACACCAGAAATTAAAAACATGTTTATTTCAAAATAAACGCTTTTCTTTATAATAGATAAACGCTTACATGATATAATTAAAATTTTCATTTCAAAATTCCAGTCACCCATGAGTAATTACGTAACACGTTTTCGCTAGGCCCGCCTACCCGAAACAGAATCATGCGATTATGGAATATTTTTTCGGTCTTCTTTGAGTTTACAGAACTTCTAAAAATTCATCTAAAATAAATCGCCCCTCAGCTTCTTTTTTTGAACCATTTAAAAATATATATATTTAGAAGCAGGTCATCGTTTTAGTGTTTCAGTGGGCGGAGCAAAATCTACAAACTGTATTGTTAGTGTAGCATTGTTCACTTTTTTGAATTATTTATTTAAAGTATTTGGCTATTAATTATAGTTTTGCAAGAAACTTTCTATCGTCATTATTTTTGCCTCAAAACAGATATGCAGTTAAAAACTGTACCTGTTGAACCAACTGCAACTAGAAGAAAAACTTTACTAACAAAGGGTGATTAAATTTATATCAGGGCGGGTACCCCTTGACAAAAAGTCTCTGCAAGGTGTAGAGCCAAGCAAATTTTAAATTCTCAGTGAAACAAACTTAGTGATGACAAATGCAAAGAACCAGTATTTATTTTGGAATTGCAACAGACTTACATCTGATTGGAAAATTTGGCAGAGACTAATTAAAAGAAAATTTTAAACAGGGGTTGTAAAATGATACAAGATGCTAAAAATATGCGTTTTCTGCGATACACATTGCTTATAAAATTGAGTACAATTATGCAAAACAGCATAAAAAATTGAACTAACTAAGATATTATCAAAATAAACTAAATAGATTAAAGCAATTAAAGTTACGAAAAGAAAAAATACTATACACACAACGTATATAAATATTAAACGAATCTAGTGAGGGGGTTATTAAATGATACAAGGTATTGCAAAAAAAAGGGCGTTTTAATCGACAAATATTGTTGAACAATGAAAAACAGCGTAGAAAATTAAAATATTCAAATAATATAAGCAGATTAAAGAATTTAAATTTATGTATTAAAAAAGAAATATATATACACAATATACACAAATGTAATATGAATCTAACGAGGGGCTTTAAATGATTGAAGATGCAATAAAAAATAAGTTTTCAGCGATATACACAAATAACATAAATAAATTAAAAAAAAAATAAATATATAAAAATAAAAAAGAAATATACACACGCATTAAACACAAATGAATCTAGTGGGCGATTTTAAATGATACAAGATCTTTTTTAAAAAAGGTTTAAGCGACAGACATACTTTTGAAAATTAAATAAAATTCTGAAAACTGGGATAGAAGATTTAAATAAGTTAAATTTAATAAAAAGTAAAATAAACAGTTTAATTAAATTAAAATTACAATAAATAATTAAAAAAATAAATAAATAAATATGCAATACATACAAATATTAAACGCCGATAGTTTTTTTCCGCATAAAGTTTGATGAACAATAATATATAAAAGTTTAGTGTGAAAAATATGCTTGAATTATTTTTCACAGTTTATCACAGTTATTTCGTTTTTTATACATGGTGCAATTTTCTACAATTGTAAGGGAACATCTGGCCTGCATTAACCAGTTTTTGAATTTTATTTCGATACTTGTGTAAGTGGAAAATCCAGCTTCACACAGATATATCATTAAAAATGGGAATAAAATTAATTTTACTCTATATGACAAGATTTTATATTAATCTGTCAAATGACACCAAAATTCAGTGATACGCTTTCTTTGAAAAGAGATTACGCGATTACTCTGAGATTTCAAATCAATGAGAGTTTCGTATTCCTCCGGGATTAAGCTGTCTGGTTTTGCTTTTACAATGAATTTATTTAGCACCCATTTAAAATCGTCCATCATCTTATTTTAAGCAGCTGGAAAGTAATGCTCAAACGAATCTACCAGAGCTTCGAGATGATGTTAAATATTTTTGTGAAATTTTTTTTCAAACTTGATGTTATAGTCACTTAAGTACATTTTAATAAGTGGAAAACAACTTATATCAGCTTTTTATACACATTCAGGCCAGAAGGTAAGTTTCATCTTAAATGCAATCCAAAATGCAGTTTGGAATTTGCATCAAAAACAGTAACACTTTCTCCTTGCAACGATAAATTCAATAAATACTACTAAAAATATCTACAAAAACATACCAATGTACATTACCAATCTTCATCATTTAAAATTGTTGTTAATTGAGGGTTGTGATCTATCAAAAAGGTTTCAACCTCTGCACGCAGTTCCAGCAAATGTGTCAACACTTTTCATCGGGATAACCATCTTACTTCAGTATGCAGCAGCAGGGACATTATGTAAGCTTCCCATAATTTCTGTTGAAAAGTCTACTTTTAAGTGGTCTTGATTTTATAAAGTTTTTTATTTTTATGGCATCATTCAGAACTGTCATAAATTCAAGAGTTATCAAAAGCAGAGTTAGCAAAAAAGATTTAAGTACAAATATATAAATAGGCGGAGCTCCAAAGAACAAAACTGCTCTCACTTTTGTTCAGCAAGCTGGATTAATAGCACTGGCGGGTCTTTTCTGTTTCGATTCACGTTGTGCATTCTATTCAGAATACTATTTCTTGTAGTTTTTTTAATTTGAATTTTAAAACACATTTATGCAGAAACATAAAATATAACATTATGCAATTAAATGCAGAAATATTATATTAAATGCTGAAACATAATAGCGCGTAAAGCGATTCAAACCAAAAATATTATACAGAAAATAGTTAGATGTATAATTCAAATGCTTAAGTGATTTTCAAATTCTATTTTTCAACTCCAGTTATAGATATATTTCTTTCTGACACACACACACAAAATCCTACGTACTTTTGAAAATCTTTCATTTGCATTATGCCAATTTCTTTCATGTTTTGTTTATTTTTCTGGAACGTCGCGGAGCCCCTGGAAAGTTCAGGCGGAGCCCCAAGGGCTCCGCGGAGCACACTTTGGGAACCTCTGCTCTAGAGAGTACATCCTATGGGTTTCATGAGAAACAGAAGGTTATACGGTGTTCCTTAAAAAAATCCAGAAGGTATACTGCGTATACCCTAGTATATCCTCTACTACATCCCTGTACATTTATCTATAATCAATTCATTTCTCTTAACAATTCCCCATGACTGACGAGAACCTTAAAATCAACGCAAATTAAAACATTGATACAGTTATCTTAAAGTTCCGTTGTTTTTATGGGTAAAGAAGAAACATTAATCGAATGTTTTCAATCGGAATAACATGTAAAATATGTTTACTTACGAAGGGAAATCCTCAGCATAAGCAAAATTCATGATGACAAACAGAAAAAAAAAATCACAATGCTGTTATCATATGAAGAACGATTATGATTCGTGCACAATCAAATAATTTGCAAACCTCGAGCATCTAGTCTGCATCAAAAACGAAGAAATCATTCTCTAACAAAATAAATAAATAAACGATCGAATTAAAAAATATCCTCTGCCTCAAACGAAAATCCAACCAGAAGCTAATTTATTATTTATGATTATTTTGATAGGCGCCTTATCAATTAATCGTCGACGGACCTGCAGTAGACATAAATCTCCATACATCACAAATTTTCTTTTGAAGCAACAATCAACTATTGAAATACATTAAAAAAATTAATTTTTTTTCTTTCGTTTTGATCAAAATAACACTGAAATGACTTGAAAAAGAATAAATAATTTTAAAAGGAAAATAGTAGTTCTTTCAATCTCTTCTACACATAAATGTATTTTAATTCTCAGAAAGAATGAGCCCGAGCCCCCCCCCCTCCGGGCCCGAACACTAAAATGAAAATTGACCCCGTGCCCGCTTCGGACCCGGGTTTGGGCTTGGGCTTTCGTGCTGGGGCTGAGCCTGTCTCATCTTTAATTTGTACAACCTTCCACCCCTTCCGTTAATCACATGGTGGAATTATCGTTTCACATCTGTATTTCCTTTCAATTTGTTTTGCTCCTATCTAGACTTTAGATAACAAAAGCAAATAACATAAATAGTAGTTTCTATCCTTGTCGAGTTTATTTTACTCTAATACTACTACTAACCTTTACTCTAATTTTTTATGCATGCAATAGAAAGGTGTTAAAAAAATTCCATAAAGAAATGACATCAAATTGGGATTATAAAACCAACTTTTTTGATTTACTGTGATTAATACAGATTCTAGTAAATATTCCAGTTTTAAAAATGATGAATAAAATAATTTTCTTAAAAAGAAAACTAGTCGTTGGGGGCCACCGTAATACTTACCCATCATGGATATGTATATGAAAATAAAACATGTGAAACTTTTTATACAATGCATTGCAATTCATGAACAAAATTTAAATATTGTTAATATACATAGTAATGCTATATTAAAGAACTGCTGAGGTACCAATTTCGACAAACTATATAAAAGCCAAACTATTCAAGTAGTACCGAACTGCGTAAAAGAAACATCCTTATAACTCCAAAAATAATAGTTCTATTAGCTAACTATTGACTGCGTCGGAATAAGCGTCTCATTTCCAAATAAAATATACCTCTGAATTGAAATTTGAATGAAATACAGGGTCATGAAAAATCGAAGAATGTGGAAAACAAGATTACAAATATCTCGGCAACTAATAATCCGATCGACTTCGTTCTATAAGCAAAATGTGTGTTATTTTATTACCTGTTACGTCCATTCCTTAGAACAAAAAAATTCGAAAATTTTTATATGCCTTTCATCAGAACGAATTTTTCGAGAGTCCGAAAAAAAGAGTTCCGGATAATCGAGGTTGCTGATATTAAATAGGGTTCGTCCCATTCTTACATACTAACTACATACAAAATTTCAAGTCTCTATCTCAATTTGTTCGGGAGATAGAGCGTTTACAGACAGACAGACAGACGGACGGCAAATTTTTTTTTCTAAAAATATGTTTTTCGGAATCTCTACTATCTAAAACGTGTAAATCCGTCAAAAAAATTTTTCGATTTTCAAAACGATTGCAAGACTTACCCTATACTACGTATGATGGGTAAGTAAAAAGAAAGAATCAAGGTCTCTTCTTTCATCACATTTCAAAACATAGACTGTTAGTTTTGATTAACTAATTGAACTAACTTTGCTTACATTTTTCTTCTTTTTTCTTTTATAAATTTTGATTTTTCAAAATAATCAATCTTGGATCTGCTCGAGCGGGGTGGGGTGGGGGGGGGGTGCCCGGGCACCCAAGGCACGCCCCCTGGCTACGCGCATGGTTTATGAAGTCACTCAAAAGAATTCCGTTGCATTATTATCAGAGCCGTCTTTACGAATTAAATAGCGAGGCCCGGTGCAAGGATTTTGCGAGACTCTTTCCTTTCGGACTCTTAACATAATCTGATGTATACTATCAATTTATAAAAATAATATTGCCCAGTTAAACTGATGGCATTGAGCACACAGGCTGTGCATACTAGTTCTACATTACAGCCTTATATTTTCAAGGGTTATTTCCGTCCAAAAAATCAGAATTTAGAAATCTGCATGAAAAACCCATGTATATCAATTAAGGGGAGGGGCATGAGCTCCTCGTTCCCTCTCTTTATACCTATTCAATGGTGACCTAATACTAATCACGGAGGTGCCTCATTAGAATCCTATACTTAAATTTTAAACGAAAACTGATATTTTTGCATGAAAAACCCATTTATACAAATTAAGGGGAGGGGTATAAGCCCCCATTTCCCCTCTTATACTTATCGAATGAACTGCAAAAACGAATCAGGGAAACGCCTTATCAGAATGTACGCATATCCAAAATTTCAAGTAAATCCGATACTTTTAACATGAGTTATCGTATTACGCACATAAGCACATACAGAACGGACGGGCACATAAGCTCCCAGTCTTTTATAGCCTGTGAGCTAAAAAGAAATGTTTTCACCTATATACAGTGCCCGGGGAGACAGGGTTCGATCACCTAGCTATTATATAGGAGTAGCGTTTGTTTATATGTTTGTAAAGGTAATTTTTGTAACTACTGAACCAATTTCAAAAGTAATGGTGCAAATTGATGATGTGAAAGTCCCTCTTCAAACATAGACTATATTTTATGTCAAGAATCTTATGGAATCTTTTCTTAACTAAAATCATAAATCATCGATTACCTAGCTATTATAAAGGAGTAGCGTTTGTTTATATGTTTGAGAGATATTATTCAAATTCAATATCTCAAATTGGCATCAATCTAACATTACAGATTACAAATGCATATGAATAAATTCAATATGAAATTTGGAGGAATCTGTTTTCTCAATTTAAGACCCTATTCAGAATTTTTCAAAGGAAGCACATATGCTTCTCATGCCTATCCGATAACAAGGCCGGCGCTAGACATTTCGCCGCCTGAGGCGAGTCTCATTTTGCCGCCCCTATGACGTCATCTTTTTTTATGACTACTCAAACTTTTTAAAAAATAAATTAATTAATGTAATAACTATAATTTATTTGCACAAATATAATATAAAATATATTTACATTTAAGGAATTTAAGATAATTAAACTACGTAATTTATTTAATTATTTTTTGCATCTTTTTAAAAACAACAACAACTAATTTGGAATTAAATTAATTAATCATATTCTACTATTTTTTTTTTCTTTTTAAGCCAAAAAAATCACGCACGTTTTGAATATTAGGGGGGGAGGGAAATGCTGTTACAACAGATAAAAATGCTTTCAAAATAAATATTACTGAGGGGCAAAATATGTAAAAATTTTTAAATAAATCACATTGCATTTAAAATTTGTGCATGAATTTCAAACAGAAAAATAATGATATAGTATAACAAGTTACTTATCTTTTTAAAATCGTATATACAAAACAAAATCGCATATTGGTAATATTAATAAGAAAACAGCTACTAAAAATAAGTCAAAATTCAAGAAGTGAGTAATTTCTCAGGATTTAGCTTTGGTGAAGTCATATATATTAATGTCGAAATCAATATTAAAAAAGGGAAAAAAATAAATAAAAAAATAAAAAAATAAACATATTAGAACAAACTTCACAAAATCGCTAAGCAAATTTCGAAGAAAAGAAGACAAATTTAAGTACATTAGGTTAAAGGATTAAAATTGGATTTATTTTTAATAATGTTAAAAAAAATTGCTTTGAAACTAAAAAAAAAAAGAAAGGTCGCTAAAGATTAAGAAATTGCAGATAGACAAAATTTACTACAGCGGCCTAAACTATTCTTAAAGGAATTTTCTCACAAATAAAGTCGCAATTGACGTTAACGAAATTCCCTTTTAGGAATGTCAAAAACTGAAGTTGAAAATTGCATTAAAAGTCGCTAAACATTCAAAAATCGCGGAAAAATAAGTTTAATGTATTCGCTGAAAAATGTAACAAAGTTTGACAAAATTTACAACAATGTGCTAAACCTTACTAACAATAGTACATGACAGAAATTCTTTTATAAATGTTAAAAACCGCATTGGAAATAGTGAGTTTAGGATAAATGTTTGGTGCCGATTTCATTTTATTAACATCGAAAAATTGCTGCTGAACGCAAAAGAAACGTAAAAAATTGAATTTAAAATCGCAAAACATTGAAAATCCCGTAAGATAAAATGTACTTCAATTAGGCCAAAATTTTCAAGCTGAAATATTTTTTACAAAAGTATAAAAAAAGAAAAAAGAAATAAAAAGGCAGCACACAAAAACATGCTAAGAATCACGTTGAAAATAAAAATAAAATAAAATAAAAATAAACTCACTGGAAAAAACTTAGAACAAAAGTGAAAAGTTTGAAACCGAATCCCTTTTACGAATATCAAAACATCGCTGCGAAATGAGAAAAAAAAATTGCAAATGGCAAAATTTACTCTAGTGGGCTAAAATCCTAATTACCAAAAATTCAAAAAATAAATAAATAAATAAATAAATAAATTAATTAATTAAATTTAAAAAAATTAAAAATTAAAAAAAAATGAAGAGGACAAAATTTGTTGCATTATGCTAAAAAGTTTAAAATGGAATTATTTAAGAATTTAAGAAAAAAAAATCGCCCCGGAACAGAAGAAAATCTAAAAATCACTAGAAGAATTTAAAAATAGATTGTGGATTCCGAATAAACTTTATTGAAAAAAGAATAAAATTTACTACATTGGGCTAAAATATTAAAAGCTGGTTTGTTTTATTAATACATGAAAAAATCGCCGGAAACACAAAAATCGTCAAATATCGCAGAGGACGACCAACTTTACTACAATGGGATAAAATATTCTAACAGGGATTATTTTTTGAGTGTCAAAATATTGGTGTGAAACACAAAAAATGGAAAAAAATGCATATTACGAGAGATAAAATATAGGGTGTCCTGGAGTAATAAAGTCAAGTTTTAATATTACGCGTAATTAAGAAGGAAATCGGGAGATGGCATTTACGGGTTCTGCACAGAAGGGCTCTAAGTCATCTGAATTACAAACAACCGCTAAAATTAATTAGTTCAATTTGTAAACATTATCAGGAAAAAGAGCACGTAAGAGTCAGCGCCCGATCTAAAATTTGCGAGATATGTTCTTTAATATGAAGACTGTACATTTATTAGGAAATACTTTGTTTATTACATAAATCTTTTGTGTATTTAACGTACTTTCAAAATGCTGTTGGAAATTTTGGATATGTTCGCGAAGTTGTTTGAGATTTAAAATATACTGCGCAATAAGTATACTGGGATAATAACACTATCCACTATCCACTGGCATTAATACCCTGTTTGATTCGGTTCAATGCTACGAAGAGGGTTATTTATTATTTAGTGCACGAGCGAGCATTATTTTCATTGTCGAAAACCAAAAAGTATAAAGAAAAATTTGTAGTCCTAAGTGCTGCTAATTTTTTTCTTGTCAGATGAACGGAATATCAAATGATTATTACTGCATCTTAATATCGCAATGAATGTTAAGTAAGAGAAATTTGTGAATTTCTAGGGCTGTAGAATTTGTATCTTTAGAAATTGATAATTTACATGTTATTATTCTATCATATTACTTCGTTTGCATGTAATAACGTCAACTACATTGGTCAAAAAATCTTGCCAATATATTTTATAAACCCATATCAGCTAAAATATTCTTTCTTATGTACATAGTCAATAAGTTGCTCTATCAATTCCCATATTTGTTTGAAAAAAAAAAATCTTAAATTAAGCCGTAAAAATTGGTAGAATCTTAACGTAGTGTTATTATCCCAAGATACCTTAATATAATATTAGGCTAAATGTTTGAAAAATAATCGCTTTTATGAATGTCAAAAGATCCCGGACCGCAAAAAATATTAGACATTGCATTGAAAATCGCAAACATTTCAAAAATCGCAGAGGACAAAATTTCCTATATTTAGCTAAAATTTTGAAAAGTAAGTTTGTGTAACGAATGTCAAAAACTCGCAGCAGAACGCAGAAAAATAAAATAAAATACAATAAAATAAAGTGAAATAATAATAATAATAATTGCAAAAAATCGCATTGAAAATGGCATTTAAAATCTAAATATTTAAAAAACACGGAGGAGAATTTTTAACATATTTAGCTATTTTTTTTTTTTTTTTACGTAGAATTCCTTCCAAGAAAGTCAAAAAATCGCCATAAAACTTGGAAAAACAATAAAAATCATTTAAAAATAGTTTTAAAAAAATATAGAACAAAATTAAATATATTTTTTTTAGAAGACAGTAACCAGAACACTTTCCCAAATGTCAAAAATAGCTTCGGATAGAACGCGAAAAAAATCATTAACATTTTTTAATAACAGTTGATAAAATTCCTTACCCTATATTCCCATTAATGACCGGACATTACGATTTTAGACGTTTTGTTAAATAGCTAGAAAAATACACAAGGAATTATTCTGTAACTCCATATGTGTGAACAAAATAGTACAGGTCATGTATTTTCGCTGAAGATTTTCTCTGAAATTCTATAGGGGACCAAAGATTTTTTGGATAACCCTGTCAAAACTAATGTAGCAAAAGCGTTCAAACTGCAGATTTTGATTCAGTGTCTTATTGTAATAAACTATTCATTTTTATGAAGATAGTATGGATACCCATAGAGAAATTAAATTTTTTATGAAAATAGTCCCAAGTTTTGCCAAGTTTTTTTGCTTATAATTTGAAGAATTCTTAATTTACAAAAAAAAAAAAAAAAAAAAAAAAAAAAAAAAAAAGTTATTTTTAGAAAATATGACCACCAACATTATACGCATTACCCTGTAATCAGAATTAAATGATAATAATAATTGTACGATAAATGAGCAGGTTACTAAATAATGTTTCACTGCGCATGCGTGAACACAATTTATGAAATACGTATGTGCACAATGTGTTAGCTGAATATATAGAAAAACTTTTGTGAAAATCTTAAAAACATAGCTTGAAAATTGAGAAAATTATAGTCTATAGAATAAGCTCATAATCCGTTATTCGCAAAATGAAGCAAAAATATGAAGGGCTGTATCTATATCAAAGAAAATAGTTCTTTGTCTGTAAGTCCATTGAATAGAGTCAATACTGCATACACAATATTGCACGTACTACATAATTTGGACACAGCCCCTCATTTTTTTGCTTCCTTTTGGGAACAATGGATTTTGAGCTTATTCTATCCATGATAATTTTCAGAATTTTCAAGCTATGTTTTAGAGACTTTCACAAAAGTTGCTATATACATTATGCAAATTATATTTTGATTGCGTTCACGCATGTGCAGTGAGACATTATTTACTAAACCTGCTAATTTTTCATACAATTTTTATTATTTTTTAATTCTGATTACAGATTGTTATGTACAATGTTGCTTGTCATATTTTCCGAAAAAAAAAAAAACATTTTTTATTTTAAGAACTCTGCAAATTATAAGCAAAAAACTTGGCAAATTTTGAGACTGTTTTTATAAAAATTTTAGTTTTTCTAGGAGGATACATGCTAGCCTCATAAATACGAACATATTTTATTACAATCAGTCACTTAATCATAATCTACAGTTATAGCGCTTTTGCTACATTGGTTTTGACTGGGTTATCCAAAAGTTATTCGTTCTTTTTCAATTTGTTGACGGTCCCCGATGGGAATTCGGAAAAAAAATCTTCGCGGAAATATATAACTTATGCTATTCTGTTTACAAGCTTGGAGCTTCAGAATAATTTCTCTTGTATTTTTCAAGATATTTAACAAAACGTCTAAAATTGCAAGTGTCTGATGGTTATTAAGGTCATATAATAATAGTCATATTTGTAATTCTATTTTCCACACTGAAAGATTTTTCATGACCCTGTATTTCATTCAAATTTCAATTCAAAGATATATTTTAATTGGATATATGACATTTAATCCGACGCAGTAAACTGTTAGGTAATATGATTGTTTTTTTTTTTTTTTTTTTTTTTTTTTTTTTTGAGTTTATAAGGATGTTTTTTTTACGCAATTCGGTACTACTTGAGTAGTTTGGCGTTTTACATAATTTGTCGGAATTGGTTCATCAGAAAATCATTAATAGAGTTAATTCATTACAATGGATTAAAGTACAGTCGAACCTCGATTTAACGAATTGATTGGGACCCACAAATACGTTCGTTAAATCAAATCAATTCGTTAAATCGAATATCAATTTTTGTGAAGAATGTGGTATAAAAATATCAATACAAAATACCCTTAGATATACAGATTAAAAAAAAATAGAAGGATTATTGTTTACTACGAGCTTGAAAATTATATGTTAGGATATCAACGTTTTAATTATCTAAATTCTTTAATATTATTTGTTTTTAAAACTTAATACATAACACACGTACACTTAAAAGCAATTTGGAAAGAAATCCTGATAGTGCTTTGTTTTTGGTTCATTGTTTTGACTTTCCAAAGTTCTTTGTTGATATTTTCTAACTGTTGTTCTTCGTAAGAACAACATCATCAACCTCGTGAGACAAAAAATAATTTTTTGAAGTGTTCAAGCTGCAAATTGATTCTTGGAATGTCATATTTTTTATTTGTATTTCCGTCTCTTCGTCATCTTGACTGCTTTCAGAAGCTTCATTATTTTTCTATTCACTATCGCAGGTACTTAGCTCTACATCTTTGTATACATCTTTGTCATGTTTCTAGTTGAAAAGAGGAAAAGACTGCCTTTTGAATCCACCAGAAATGAGAAAAAAATTGTAACACTTGGATTAGGAAGTGAAAGATTCAAAATTTTATGTGCAAAAAAATCAGTTTTAGTTTTATCTGCAAATGCAAATTTTTTTTCAGCGATTGTTGTTCGTTAAATCACAGCTAAAAATTCGTTAAATCAGAGCATTTTAGCATCCTTTTTGTCAGGACAGATAAAATATTCGTTAAATCGGAGAATTCGTTAAATCAAAGTACGTTAAATCGAGGTTCGACTGTATTTAAATATACGCTTAAATTTTATTTTGGAATTGCGATGCATTTTATAAATAGCTTACACATGTTTTATTTTTATATTTTATATTATGCATATCCATGATGGGTAAGTATTAGGGTGCCCCCTCCCCCAACGACCAGTTTATTGGTGAAACCATTCATGATTTTGTATTCATAAAACCTGACTAACTACTAACTTTGTAACGTATAACCGTTTATCGACTTGCGGAAGTGTCATTCGATTTCGAATTAAATAATGCATAGTAAATGATACTACACTTTAGCTAAAGAATAAAATTGAATTCGCCACCAGAGTAAAAATGCGTCCTCCCCGCCTCATCCCCAAAACATGGTATAACAACAGCTTTTCTCGGGGGAGAGGGGGTCATCGCTCATCGCATATTCATTTTTATTGTCAAAACAAAACTTTTTTCAAATTTCTGTGAATGGTCATCAGTTTGTGTATTTACTCATATTTTGTTCTATTTTATCTGTACAAATATGCGAGACAAATGTCGCCCTTTTACGGTGCGCCCTGAGGCGGCTGCCTCACTTGCCTCACCCCTGGCGCCGGCCCTGTCCGATAATCAGGGCCTGTTAATCATTACTAACTAAATTTAAACAATAAGAAATTTCAGGTATTTAAATAAGTGAATCGCGCTGTACCAATTGGTCTTAAGGCCCCACACTAGGCACAGAAAACGACCGGATGATAATGTAAAATCTATGGGTGCGTTCTTTTAAAATATCTCGCTCAAATTTTAATATTTTTACATGATTTTTTCCACGCCACGTTCGCACCGGAATTTTGTTAACAAAAATTACGGTTTATGGAACGCGTGAAATATAGCGTTTTCTTATTTACAAATAAAGTTGTTTTCAAATTTCGGTGTCAGTCACTAATTTCAATACTTAAGCAATGAATTTGCCCTGCGCCGCAAAGGGTTAAAGTTATTTTCCTGAAAAAATCGTGTATAATAAGGCACTAAAAGTATTAGAAATTTGTAATATAAGTTAAATCTTATTGTAATAACTTTTTTTCTAAACGTCTCCAAAAATTCCTCCTTAGCCTATTGTCACATAAATATGAATTGAATAGTACACGAAACAGTAACATTCGTTACCGTTCAGACAGTGAAATATTCATTAAATAGTAATTAGTCTATTTGTATAGCTTGTGTTAATGTTATTAACGTAAAAGTATTTTTTTTACTAAAAACTGAAAAAAATTTCAGACCCGAAAGGGTTAAAATAGCTTAACATCATTAAAATTATCTGCAAATAATTTTTCCCCATACACAATGATTCGCGTGAATGATACACAAATCCTCGAAACTGCGCCGGCACTGTTTGGATTCAATGTTTTCCTTACTTATCTCTTATCGTCCCATCTCAGTCGTTGAGCCGAAAGAACGCTTCTTGAGATTCGATGTGTCCTCGGTAGTATAGTGGTCAGTATCCCCGCCTGTCACGCGGGAGACCGGGGTTCGATTCCCCGCCGGGGAGAGGCATTTTTTTTTTTTTTTTTTGAGTTTGTTTTTAATGTAACATGTGCCTCTAGGATTAATTTTAAGGCCTCACACTAGGCGGCACAGAAAAAGACCGGATGATAATGTAAAGTCTATGGTTCTTTTCAAATATCTCGCTCAAATTTTAATATGCTGACATGATTCTTTTTGCATAGGATAGCTGAGGACGATCCACAACAGACCTAGTTTTTACTATTTCAATTTTGTTTTCGGATTTCTTTTTTTTTAATTGCTTTAAATTTCAAAACCGGTTTAAACCGGTTCTGAAATTGAAACTATCATAATATAAAAAAAATATATATAAGCAAAATCGAAAAAGTAAAAACTAGGTCGGTTGTAGATCGTCCTCAGCTATCCTATGCAAAAAAGAATCATGCCAACATATTAAAATTTGAGCGAGATATTTGAAAAGAACGAACGCCTCCATAGACTTTACATTATCATCCGGGTCTTTTTCTGTGCCGCATAGTGTGAGGCCTTAAAATTAATCCTAGAGGCACATGTTGCATTGAAAACAAAACACTCAAAAAAAAAAAAGTCTCTCCCCGGCAGGGAATCGAACCCCGATCTCCTGCGTGACAGGCGGGTATACTGACCACTATACTACCGAGGACACATCGAATCTCAAGAAGCGTTCTTTCCGCTCAACGACTGAGATGGGACGATAAGAGATAAGTAAGGAAAACATTGAATCCAAACAGTGCCGGCGCAGTTTCGAGGATTTGTGTATCATTCACGCGAATCATTGTGTATGGGGAAAAATTATTTGCAGATAATTTTAATGATGTTAAGCTATTTTAACCCTATCGGGGTCTGACATTTTTTTCAGTTTTTAGAAAAAAATACCTTTAGTCCTTTACGTTAAGGGGGCTCAGGGGTTGAAAACTTTTCAAAAAATCGATTTTTTTTAATGATCTAGTTTGATTATTCAATTAATTCTTAACTCAATGCAAAAAACCGCATAAGAATATTAGCATTTTTAACGGAGTTATAAGCATTTATGTATCAATATTTACATAGCCGCATCCATATAATTTCAACTTTAAGTCGTTTTCTGAAAACTTAATTTTTGACGACTAACACCAAGATTAAAAAAAAATTATTTGATGGAATGGCTTAAATTTTTTTTTGCATGCATATAAAATCATTATCTAGATTATAAATAAAGGATATAACTATCACTTAAAAAAACATTATTAAAGAATCTCTCAAAGTTGAAAATTTAAAAAAACCCTAAAAAATACAACTTTTTTTTCCATTAAAAATACTCAAAATATTAAACTATCTAAAATATATTAGTTTATAATCTAGATAATGATGTTATATGCATGCAAAAAAAAAAAATGTAAGCCATTCCATCAAATAGTTTTTTTTTTTTTAATCTTGGTGTTAGTCATCAAAAATCAAGTTTTGAGAAAACGTGACTTAAAGTTGAAATTATATGGATGCGGCTATGAAAGTGTTGATACATAAATGCTTATAACTCCGTTAAAAATGCAAATGTTTTTATGCGGTTTTTTGCATAGAGTTAAGAATTCAATGAATAATCAAATTAGATCATTAAAAAAAAAAAAAAAAAAAAAAAAAAAAAAAAAATCGATTTTTTGAAAAGCTTTCAACCCCTGAGCCCCCTTAATAACATCAACACAAGCTATACAAATAGACTAATTACTATTTAATGAATATTTCACTGTCTGAACGGTAACGAATGTTATTGTTTCGTGTACTATTCAATTCATATTTATGTGACAATAGGCTAAGGAGGAATTTTTGGAGACGTTTAGAAAATAAGGTATTACAATAAGATTTAACTTATATTACAAATTTCTAATACTTTTAATGCCTTATTACACAAGATTCTTTCAGGAAAATAACTTTAAAGAGTGAAAGAGAGAAATAAACAAATAATAATAATAGAGAAAAAGAGAAATAAACAAATAATAATAATAGAGAAAAAGATAAATAAATAAATAATAATAATAATAATTTTTTTTGTTATTATTAAATACCTAAGCATAAATGAAGTCATATAGTAAATGCATAGACATATACTAACTTTACTACATGTAAAGAGTAGCAAAAGTATTTCTTAAAACAAAATAATATTCCATCAAAATACATGTATTATTAATAGTCAAGGGCGGATCCAGCCCAACCTCCAGGGGGGGGGGGGGTTCACAACTTTTGATAGATGATTTAATTAAACAATTTTAAAATACGGTAAATCTTGTGAAAACGGAATTTATAACAAAACTCTGGTTTAAAAGTAAAATTCCACGAGTTACCCCCGCGTGGGGGGGGGGGGTATCCGCGATCTTCAGACGAAAGCGGCATTTTCCCGCGATTTTCAGACGAAATTAGCAATTTATCTGCAATATTTTAGCAAAGTCGGCGATTTATTGCGATTTTTTGTCGAAATCGGCGGTTTTTCTGCGTCTTTTGACGAAATCGGCGTTTTCCCGTGGTTTTTTTTGACGATCTTTAGACAAAATTTGCATTTTTATGCGGCCTTTTCTTGAAAACGGCATTTTATCCCTGCGATCTTTTGACGAAATTGGCGTTTTTTCCGGATCTTTTGATGAAATCGGCGTTTTTTTTCTTATGATCTTTTGACACTATTTTTAAGCGATCATTTATCAAAAACGGTATTTTTTCCGCGATCTTTTAACGAAATCGATGTTTTCCCGCGGTCTTCAGATGAAATCAGCGTTTTATCTGCAATATTTGGTGAAATTGCCGTTTTTTCCGCGATCCGTACAGGAAATTTGCGTTTTTCAGCGATCTCTTGACAAAGTTCGTTGACAAAAACATTGACAAAATCGTCGTTTTTCCACGCAATATTGACGAAATGTGTGCTTTTTCGGCGATCCTTTCACGAAATTTGCATTTCTCCGCAATTGTTTTTTCCGCGCACAAAACCGTACAAGTTGGCAACTACGCGGAACTGATAACCTAATTTCAAATTTTCGGAAGAGGATGCCTTAAATTTTCAGAAATTTTGGAATTTTCGGACGAGAATCACCCTTGTAGTACACCTGCTAAAGAGTGTCAGCTTCATTCTAGAGTAGAAAATTTTGATTTCAATTAAAAAAAAAAAAAAAAAAAATCTACGTTTAATCTCAGATTATTATTTTTCAATTAAATTTAAAAATAGTGGTAAAATTGTACACATTTTGAGTTTTGTACTGCACAATAATGTAGGACTTGGTGTATTTTAAATATACTTTCCATTCTTTTTCACTCCTTTGTAAACTTCAAAAAAATACAAACAAAATGAAAAACTTTAAAACAGATTGTGAGATGTTTTCGACTGGCGAAATTCAAATGAAACAACAGTGAAAGACTAACTAAAACTAAATAATGAAAAGAGATTCGAATTCGTTGTCGTTGTTCTATACACAACCATTTTAGCAAATATGTCTGCAGACTCTAATGAGAAAAAGGGTTCAGTTCAGGCTATAATGCTCGAGATTCTGTATTGAATAAGAATCTTAAATAGCTGGTCCGGAAAACACTTCTTGGAAAAGATGCTTCATAAAAAGCATTGGTCATTATTGTCCAGCAGAGCAGGTGCGTCAGTCTTATTAGGGGGTAATCTTGTAAAATGCAATTGAAATAATCGCCTGCCCTGGTCCTGTTCTAACTCAGAAAAGCAAGATGACTGTCATCCTTTATGCAAACATTCCATGGCTGCGATTTTTCTTTTTTAGTTTAGATAAATAATGTTATTCATGAGCTCAACTATTATAAAATCAATACATCTTATATTATTGAATTTATGAATAAAAATACGCCTGAAAATAAAATCTGTATGTAACAGCATTTTAGCTTAATCTTATTTTTTTAATCCCAAAAAAGGTATACAATGCAATTATAACAGACCTGCCTAAAATGGAATTTCCTCCCGTCAATTAAAAATCCATATTGCCAAGTTTTTGCTGTAGTTTAAAATTATTTTTCCAGTGTAATTTCTTAAATCAGAGGATAAAACCACTTTTGCACTTCCAATTGCTGCAACTGAAGTACAATGGTAATATAAATACTATAAAATTAAGAGTCATCCAGGTTTGTGAGGGATGAATTTTGTTTGTGTTTTATAGTTAAATAATATAAATTTATATAGAAGACCTGATAAGATAAAATTGAAAGGTACAATGAAGTACGTTTTAGATAATTTCAATCTTAGCAGGTATACCATTTATTAAAAATATGTCATATTCTTCTTACCCCCCCCCCCCCAAAAAAAAAGAAAAAAAATCGGTTTGAGAAACTATTCCGTTACAGACAAGTTTCGTTTTCACATGATTCATTGTATATGTATTTATACTTTCTTTAAAAGGAGATTAAATATACTTTATAGATAACTAAACATACTGACAAAAAAAGTGTTTTTTGAGGGTCTTACTGTTTATTATTGAGCTAACAAGTATAAATATGAAGAGCTCGATGATTGTATCATCTGAGCAGGCGAGACGCGATATGGTAGCAAACTTTTTGGAATTTTTACAGAATAATGATAATTTATGTACGTCCCTTCAAAACTCCAAATTGAAAGTATTTCTTAAGAAAAAAAAAAAAAAAAAAAAAAAATCGATGCTTGATAAAATAGAAAAAAAAAAAAAACTGTGAAAACAAAACCTGTTTATAACGGAATATTGCTTTAATTGGTAATTTTTATGGCTCTAGTCAAAAGAATTTAAAATATTTAGAATAAAGATTGAAACCTGCCTAAAACGTAATTTTCCCTTACTTTGCGTTCCTGTTATAGCACTTTTCACTTACACTCTACACTTTACACTGTACACCGTTCCTTTTTTGAAGAGCTCCAGGGGGGGGGGGGGGTCATGACACCCATGACCCCCCCCCTCTTGGATCCGCCACTGTTAATAGTACACCAGACCTGAAAGGGTTAAGCATAATGAAACTGATATAAATCACTGAATTTTATTACAAGATGATTAGTACAGTATAGGTTGATTCACAGAGCATGTCATTCATTTACAGGAACACATAAAATAAATCGATTACAGTACTGTCCTTTTCCAATAATTGCTGGAAGTACGTTTTCAATTAAGGTGTGCGCTTTTCAATGTAACTCATTTTTTTTGCATGTTAGTCGTTGTATATAAATTCTATACCTCGTATACAGGGTTGCGCAAGACAATTTTCGTATCATTCTTCTTATAAGCAAAAATTGCCGAGGGGGAATTTTCAATTGAGATATGCATTTCTTTTCTTAACTAATTTTTTGCATCCATGTAGTTAAAGAAATTTAAAATTTGTTCAATTCCAGATTGGAGAAGACGTATTTCGGTCGAGTTTTGAATTTACATCTGATCTAAATATGCTCTCTGAACAAATTATATTTAAAAGCATATTTTTTCCCCTATATATATGATGATGTAAAAATAAAAAATGTGGAATGTTTAGAAGTTTAAAAATTTGCAGTAGAAAAAATTGCAAAATCGAAGTTTCATTTCAAATTTCAAAGTGTTGCCATTCGCAAAATGACGTATGCGTTACGCACAGATATGTTTGGCCTTTATAATATAGATTTTTGAACAATTCAAAAGTTAAATATAAACAACAACAAATTTTTTAAATGAAAAATTAGCACTCCAAACATTAATTGTAAAAAAGGGAAAAAATAGGATAAGGGAGAAAAGAAATTCATAATTAGCAAACGGTAAATACATAAATTTTAAAACAGTTAAATAAATCGATTACAGTTACTGTCCTTTTCCAATAATTGCTGGAAGTACGTTTTCAATTAAGGCCCCTGTCCTCGCTCGAGGAAACGCTTGCGAGCTAATGCTATTCCTATGGGGAAGCATTTTTCTAATAACTCTTTCGCATTTTGACATTTTTGAATTTTTTTTTTTTATTGGATAGCTGAAGTGCATGCCGACAGCGCACCTTTTTTACTTTTTCGATTTTGGTTGCAGATATTTTTTAGTAGGAGGGAATTTTCAATTGAGATGTGCATTTCTTTTCTTAACTAATTTTTTGCATCCATGTAATTAAAGAGATTTAAAATTTCTTTAATTCCAGATTGGAGAAGACGTATTTCGGTCGAATTTTGAATTTACATCTGATCTAAATACGCTGTCTGAACGTAATAATACTATAACCTCATAAACTGTTCATGGGCACTGGGATCCCCGAACCCAGGTTTGTTTAGAAAACCAATTAGCGAAACCGCCACCGTTCCGTTAATTATAAACAATGCCATAATCTTTGTTTAAGAAGTTGCAGGGTCGTAGCTACGGGCCACTCTAAGCCCCCCTCCCCCCCTCCGTCCTAAAACATTTTGAGTCTCCCCTGGAAAATATACTAAGGTCATTAAATGAATTTCGGTTCTGAAAATCTAAATGAAATTCTATTCAAAAATCTATTTTACTCGCAGTTTTGCAAAAATATATAAATTGTAATAAAAATAAGTGTTTCAACTCTCGCACATCCTATTTGCATATATGAAGCTAACATGATGTTTAATTTTGCACTCATCATCCTATTCTTTTCTTAGCATAAAATGAAGCTATTACAACAGTTTAATAAGAAACATAATACCTACAATGTGAATATGCACTAATTTATCTTACTGCGTCAGAGAGAGAGAGAAAACACAATCCCCTACATTTTCTTGATCCCCTCCCCCCTACTATTCATTTTTGCTATAGCCCTGAGAAGTTGAATAATGAACAATGAAAATTACACTCCGAAATAATAAATATTAATTTTCAATAGTCCGAAAAAATTGGACCTTTGTAAACTTACAATTTTTGTCAGTGAGGAATTAAGGCTCCACGCTAGTCGCTGAAAAAGTCCCGGATGATAATGTAAAGTCTATGGGAGCGTTCTTTTCAAATATCTGATTCAAATTTTAATATTTTTACTTTTTTTTTGCATAGGATAGCTGAGGACGATCTACAACCGGGCTATTTTCGCTTTTTTCGATTTTGCTTATATATATATATATATATATATATATATTATGATAGTTTCAATTTCTGAACCGGTTTAAACCGGTTTTAAAAGTTAAAGTAATTTTAAAAAAATCTGAAACCAAAATTGAAAAAGTAAAAACTAGCCCGGTTGTGAATCGTCCTCAACTATCCTATGAAAAGAAAAAAAAATCCTGTAAAAATATTAAAATTTGAGCGAGATATTTGAAAAGAACGTTCCCATAGACTTTACATTTCCATCCGGGTTTTTTTCTATTTTTTAGCTCACAGGCTATCATAGTCTGAGAGCTTATGTGCCCGCCCGTTCTGTATGTATGTACATTCGTTCGTTCGTGCGTACATGCGTGCGTGCGTAACGCGATAACTCATGATAAAAATATCCCATCCACTTGAAATTTTGTATATAGGTACATCCTGATAAGGCGCTTCCCTGATTAGTTTTTGGAGTTCATTCGATATGTATAAGAGGGGGAACGGGGGGCTTATGCCCCCCTCTTAATTGATATAAATGGGTTTTTCATGCAGAAATATTAGTTTTTGTTCAAAATTTACACATAGGATCATTCTGATGAAGCGCTTCCGTGACTGATGTTAGATGTTCATTGGATAAATATAAACAGGGGAAATGGAGGTTCTAATGCCCCTCCCCTTAATTTATATAAATGGGTTTTTCATGCAGAATTGTCAGATTTCGTTCAAATCTGTGAATAGTTTTGGAAGTTTAATGGTTAAGTATATAAAAGAAGGGGATAACTCCTCTTAAATTATATAAATGAGTTTTTATTAAGAATTTTCCGATTTGCTCTGAATTTTGGATATAGATTTTTTATATGATAAAGCATGTCCCTGATCAGTTTAGAGGGTTCAGTGATTAAGTGTAAAAAGGGGAAGCTGTTCCCCCCTCCTTAATTTTTTTTCGAACGGAATTAACCCTTGAAAATATAAGGCTGCAATGTACAATTAGTATGCGTAGCCTGTGAGCTCAATGCCATCAGTTTAACTGGGCAATATTCTGTTTTTTTAGTGTTGCGCCTAGCAAATTATCAAAATTACATTCCAAAGTAATAAATATCACTTCTCAATGTTTCAGGGGTGAATGGATACAACAGTGGGATCCAGATTTTTACGTAGGAAGAGGACTTACGAACGCTACTGTAGGAATAGTTGGAATGGGAAGAATTGGTAAGAATATACTCACTAATAAAAATAAAATCATTGCAAAATTAAGAACCTTATGTTGAAGAATATTGTTACAAACATTGTTTCCAGATTGGAGACTTTTTTTTTTAATTTAAAATAACAATCAAATATTTAAAATAGTAATTTTAGTTTTATTTAAACTTCGAAAATTGATTATTAAATAAATAAAAAATTACTCTACGGAATTTCTGGTATATCTTTTGAGAAGAAAAAAATGAAAAAAAATCCAATCCTGGCAACACTAGATACAACAAGGGGAAAAAAAAGCTTATTTATTTTTATTTTCAGGAAGAGCTGTTCTAGAACGCCTGTTGCCTTTTGGAGTGTCAAAAGCATATTATTTTGATGTATTTCATCCGATTCCTGAAGGTATGTATCACCTTAAATTTCAATTCACGTATTAAAATGCAACTAGTCTGCCAAGTCATACCTTGGTGAAAAATATCTGCAAACCTGATTTTAATGGTAAGTTGACTGGTAGGTTTATCATTTTGCTTTGCGGCTGTCTATGTTTTCCTCCATGTTTTCTTACCTTTGGGTGCAGGGAAATATAATAATAAATACACCAATCAACCACTAAAATCGGGTCTGCAGGTGGTTTGTACCAAGACATGATTTGGCAGACCAGCTGCATTTTAATAAGCTGATCCAACTCTATCTAATCCTGGAATTTCAGTCGTCAAATCGACGAGGTGATGGTTTGTGCAAACTCTTCCCTATCTGTAAAAGAAGCCTTGATGACATTCGTCTGTAGCAAACATTATGATAAATATATCATTCCACAGTTTATTATTTGTCTTGAATTAAAACTCATAGTTGTTCAAGTAACTTCTTTTCTCGATTTCTTCTCCTAATTTAAATAGACAGTGGACCTCTATTTGAGCAAAATCATCTATAGCAAAATCGTCAGAAAAAAGATCTATTTCTGGGGTATAATAGTACCTAAACAGTTTTTTCTTATTAAAATATCATTTATATAGGTTTTAAGGAGTAAATAATAAAGATAAATGTATTTATATTCTTTTAAATCTGGTTTTATCAAAACTAATTTTTCAGCGTTTTTAGATTTTTAAATTGCTCCTTGCGTCTTAATTTTTGATCAATATTTATAAAATTGATAAGGAAGTATCCTGATATTTTTTAAAAAGAAATTGTGTAAGCTTTTTAAAATTCGTCTTCATTAAAATAGTCAAATTTTATTTTTTACTTATTAAAAGGCAAAATTTTGATGAAAATCGATAAGGAATTTAGAAAAAAATCTGTAAAATGTTAACTATTCAAGAGATTTAAAAAATCTTACACAAATTTGTTTATAATATAGTTTTAAGTGATAAAAATGCAAAAGCAAGAAAATATTTCAAAAATTAAGACACGAGGAGCATTTTAAAATTTCGTTTAAAAATTTAAATTTTTGTAAAAAAAATTACAAATTTTAATAAGGTTGGAAATTTTTTGAAGGTATTCTATATGCTTTTGGTGAAATGTATATATGCACAAAATTTCATATTGCTATGATAAAAATGAATAAAATAAATTTCTAACGTCCACCGTCCCCTTAAGTAGTCGAGTAAGATTAATTTTGTTCGCTGGATGACTAATAAGAAACGCGGTTCCTTTATATTTCAGCTGAATCGCTTGGCGCTTCATATGCTTCATTCGAAGATTTGTTGAGGAAGTCAGATTTTGTGATTGCTATGTGCAATTTAACGGAGCAAAGTAGAGGTTTGTTTAACGCCAGAGCTTTTTCCCTGATGAAGCCAACATCTGTATTTATCAATACAAGCAGGTGAGTGAAATTATTGCATACTTTATTTGCATGCGTCATTTGCTTTTTTGTAGCCAAATTTTACGAATATTTGGGTAATAGTCCAAGAGCCGGCAGCCTAAAAACCTAAGGTATCGAGGACAAGAAAAGACCCTTTATTTTATGGAAGAGTAGTAATAGGGGCATCTAATCATCCATTTCTGCCGGAAGCGAAGCGGTGCATAAGCCAAAAATGAATACCACTGGTTAACTCGTTAACTTAGCATTATGTTTCCCTGTACCCTATTTTTCATGTTTTCATACTTTTAATTGTACGGCAAACACAATGTTAAACTTACGTGTGAATCACTAGTGGTATCAATTTTTGGCTTATGCACCACTTCGCTTCCGGAAGACATGGATGATTAGATTCCCCTATTACTACTCTTTCACAAAATAAAGAAATTTTTCTTGTGCTCGATGACTTTGGATTTTGTGCGGTCGGCTCTTGGACTATTAATACCATTAGTAGTTTATTTATAGGTTTATCATTGTGTTTGTCATACAATCAAAGATATGAAATGCTTGTACGGCAAACACGAGATAAACCTACGAGTCGATCATTGGCGGTTTTAATTTTTGGCTTATGCATCATTTCATTTTAAGCAGACATGGATCATTAGATTCTCCTATTACTCTGCTATAAAATAAAGATTTCTTTCTGGTGTCCGATACCTTAGGTTTTTGTGTTTACGGCTCTTGGACTAATTAAATACATTTTCATAGCATTTTTTTTTTTAACTTGGAGAAAATAAATCATCAACTCTTTCAAAATTTTCTGATTATTTGAGAAACTAACTCGTTGAAAATTGGGGTACTAGAATTAGAGAATTAATCATTTGAAATTTCAATATATTTAAGTATGGGAAGGGCTGGTTTTATGTCATTTATCTAATAAATAGGCTTTCTCCCGCCCCCCCCCCCCAAAAAAAAAAAAATCAAAAATTAACGTTTGTATTTACTAACTCAAGCAGGCGAGTGAAAAAAATTTCTTTTATGTTGATACGAATCACGAAGTTTTGAGGGATTAAATTTTGAGATAGTTTCTTAAACTTGGGAGGGAAATCATAGATTCTCTAAATTTTTCTGATTGCATGAGACACTAAATCGGCGAAACTTGGAACATTGAAATAACAATATTAACTATTTGCAATTTCAGTGCAATTAAATACAAGAATAGTTGATTCTTTCAAGCATTTTAATTCAATAAACCTGTATTTAATAATATAAATCAGAAAAGTTTGGTTGATTATTTGTTAGGGGTAATTTTTAGAACTGCCTAATCAATTTCAAAAGTAATGTTAGGAAAATTATGAAGATCTCTGTTTTAATATAGGCTGTATTTCATGCCGGTATCATTAAAGCTCTAAAACTGCTAGTTCTATGATACTGTTGGGGATAGAAACATGAAATTTGGCACGGCTAGTTCTGTGATACTGTTGGGAATAGAAACATGAAATTTGGCTTGGTGGTTATTTTTAAAATGCAAATGTTCGTTAAGAAAAGTTTCTAAAGAATTCAATTTCAAAAGATGAAATGACCGTGATGGTTATATTTTATGCCGGTATTACTAAAGTTCTAAAACTGCTAGTTCTGTGATACTGTTAAAAGGATAGAAACATGGAATTTGGCTTCGTGGTTATTTTTAAAATGTAAATATTTGCTAAGAAAAGTTTCTAAAGAATTTTAAATTTCAAAGGATGAAGTGACCGTGATGGCTATATTTTATGCCGATATCGCTAAAGCTCTAAAACTGCTAGTTCTATGATACTGCTGGGGATAGAAACGTGAAATTTGGCTTGGTGGCTATTTTTAAAATGTAAATATTCGCTAAGAAAGTTTCTAAAGAATTCGAAATTTCAAAGAATGAAGTGACCAGGGCGGTAGATCTGAAAAGATTTATTTGGAATTGTTAGGTTTGAAAACTGGAATTTTGACATAGCTATTATTTTAAACTAGTAAATGATTGCACAGGATAACTATAAATAAATTTGAAATTTAAAATCGTTAGAATAAAAAAAAAGTTCAAAAATTGCGATTTATGTTCCATTGTTGCGGCTAGAAATTTAAAATTTGGAATGATGGTTACTTAAAAGTTAATAATCAGTAGCGATTTTTAAACAATTCGAAAACTAAAAGTGCGAAATGATCCGAACTACCTTTGACAGAAAATATTCTAATTACGATTTATTTGGAATTTTTATGAAATAGAAATTTTAAACTTGACGTGGTTGTTATTTTTTTTGCAAATTCTTGCATCCAGCAGTTTGAAAAAATTGAAATTTGAAATGGTGCAAGAACAAAAAGCATCCGAAAATGATCATTTCTGTGATATTGTTGTAGCTAGAAACTTAAAATTTGGCATGGCGGTTTTTTTTATGATCTAAGTAACTCACTAAGAATGGTTTTAAAAAGAAACGAAAAAGAAACAAATCGAAATATAAAAAGGTGAAAACCTTCCAAAACTGTACGAAATTGCGGTTTATTTGAAATTATTTGAGGTAGAAACTTAAAATTTGACATGATTGATGTACTAAGCTTAAATATAGAAATATTTCAATTGTTAAAAGAAAAACGTTACTCAACATTGAAAAATTAAATATTTATTTTCTATTAGAAAAAAAAATATGTGAAACAACAATTCATTAAAACATAAAATACTTTATTTAATTGTGGATATATTTTAAATACGAAAATGAAAAGTTAGTCGAAATCAGTATTGGGAAAATATTAATTTGTTTAAAAAAACCTATTTTTTAAAATACATCAGTTTAATAAGATTTTTTTGTGAATGACAAGATGTTTATCTTTCTCTTTGTTTTATTTTTCTAGAGGGGGAGTTGTAGACCAAGACGCATTAATAAATGCTCTGAAGAACAAGCAAATAAAGGCTGCAGGAATCGATGTCATGTATCCAGAGCCACTTCCACAGAGTCATGAACTTGCAAATTTGCCAAACATCGGTAAGAATTGACACATATAAAGTATATTACCTTTCTTAATAATTCAAAATTCTATTCACATCTCAAAAGAAAAAGAGGAGATTTAAAATTTAAAGTGAAGTGCTAGAGTGTTCTTTTCTTCATTTCTTATATGCTGGAGAAAAAAAAAACCACACACAAATGTTAATAACTAAATAATAAAAAAAATATTTAAACTTTTAAGTATTAGAGTTTTTTTCATTTCTTATACTTTGGAAGAAATAATCACAAAATTATAAATAACCAAATAAAAATTTTAATTCAAACTTTCAAGTAGTATTAGAGTTTTCTTCTTTTCATATATACACTGGAAAAAATAATCACAAAATTATAAATACTAACTAAAGATAAATTTTAATTCAAACTTTTAAGTATTAGAGTTCTCTTCTTTTCATATACACTGAAAATAATAATCACAAAATTATAAATATTAACTAAAGATAAATTTTAATTCAAACTTTTAAGTATTAGAGTTATTTTCTTTCCATATACACTGGAAAAAATAATCACAAAATTATAAATACTAAAAAGATAAATTTTAATTCAAACTTTTAAGTATTAGAGTTTTTTTCATTTCCTATACTTTGGAAGAAATAATCACAAAATTATAAATAACTAAATAAAAATTTTAATTCAAACTTTCAAGTATTAGAGTTTTCTCCTTTTCATGTACACTGGAAAAAATAATCACAAAATTATAAATACTAACTAAAGATAAATTTTAATTCAAACTTTTAAAGTATTAGAGTTTTCTTCTTTTTATATACACTGGAAAAAACAACATTAAAACAAAAAATCGACAAAATCTTTTTACAGAAATAAATCAATTGTTCTTTTTTACATTATTATTTTAACCTTGGAGAGCATTTCAGTAGACGGTTAATGTTTGTCCGAATTCAGTAATTTGTTTTCACTTGGATAGTTTCATCATGTCGTTTTCATGGTTATTCAATGTCATTTTAATGGCCAAAAATATTACCGTATACAAATTGGTATTAATTTTTAATTCCTTTTTCTGCTGAAATTCACACGTGGACCATTTCACACAAATAAAAATTTTTAAAAAGTCGTGACCACATAGTAACCGATTTTAACAAAATTTCATACACAGATTAAATTCATATTTAAATAGTGCATCGTAAAATATCTCGAAATTTATTTTTTATTTATTTTATTTTTATTTTTATTTATTTATTTTTTTACATTTCTGAACATTTAAAAAATTTATAACACAGAATGACATGTGTGCGATAAATCAAAGTTGCATGTTGAAGTTCCGTATCTTGAAAATTATTTAACAAAAATTACAATTTTTTATACTATTCGAACCTCTGGAAAATTATCTTCATATTCATACTTATTTAGTAATAAGAATTTGGTAATATGTACCATGTTTAATTTTAAATTGGTCGTAATATAAATATGAATGATATATGAATAATAGGAATGATACAAATATGAATGATAAAGCTCGAGAGCATTAACCATTCTACAATGCATTAAAAATCCATTAAATCATTAGATTTATATTACTTTAAATATTGCTCAGATTGCAGGGAAACCTGGAGCTTAATGAACGTATTAACACAGGCTTGTCAGTGAGAGGATTTTAATCGCATCTATAATAACAATAATAATACATAAATTTACGAAAATCAGAGATATTGCAAGCTTTTTTAGAATATGAAAATATGGTTTGATTAATTTTTAGAAGGCATGGATTAGTTTTATGAAAAGGACAAAACAGACAAGCTTGATATAGTGACCAAACCATGTGAGAGATAGTCTGGAAGTGTTTTCATAGATGAAAATCATTCTGCACTATTTTTTTTTTTTTTTTTTTTTTTGAGAAAAATTATAGGGGAAAAAATTAAAAATTTCAAAAGTCAAGAAAGAATAACTAAGCCCTGTTATCCTTCATATAAAATAATCAATGAGCCAGTGTAACAACAGTAAAAAATCCCTGTCGGCCTATAGGCAGAGGTAGATTTCGAAGAGTACTCATTTCAACAACAAAAAATAAAATATGATTAGAGATAAGCTCAGTTAAACAAATTTATTTGGCCGCTTTTGCAAAATTATTTATTTTATTTTTCTGTAAAAACTGGTTTTATCAGAATCATCTACAGCGAAATTCGGCTCAAATGCCCATTTGACAGCATATTTTAAAATATATTCTGACTTTATTTAAAAAAAAAAAAAAAAAAAAAAAAAAAAAAAAAAAAAAAAATATCGACCAATACGCACATTATATAGTTCCTAAATAATAAAAAACTGTCAATTGAATGCGTTTGAGAGCAAAATTCAATTTAAAAATGAGTCATAAAATAACCATTTTGTTATTTGAATACATCCTCAATTCTTTAATCGTAATCGCTTAGGGAAATTTTGTGCGAAGTGCCCATTTTGGCAGCTTTTTTAAAAAATATATTTAGCCTTTATCAAAAAACTGACCAATATTGCACATTATACAGTTCCTAAATAACAAAACCTGTCAATTGGATGCGTTTGAGAGCAAGACTGAATTTAAAAATGAGTCAGAAAAACTGTTATTTGAATACCTCAATTTTTCAATCACGATCGCTTCGGGATATTTTGTTCAAAGTACACATTTTGGCAGCCTTTTTTGAAATATATTCTACTTTAATCCAAAAATTGGCAATCCGTCACATTATATAGTTTCTAAATAAGAAGATCTGTAAATTGGATGCGTTTGAGAAGCAAAAATGGATTTAAAAATGAGTCAGAAAAAACGCGATTTGTTATATTTCCTCAATTTTTGAATCACGATCACTTCGGGAAATTATGTTCAAAATACCCTTTTTGGAAACCTTTTTTAAAAATATATTTAGCCTTTATCAAAAAACTGGCCAATCCGTCTCATTATACAGTTCCTAAATAGGAGGACCTGTAAATTGGATGCGTTTGAGAAGCAAAAATAGATTTAAAAATGAGTCAGAAAAAGCGCAATTTTTTAACTTCCTCAATTTTTCAATCACGGTCACTTCGGGAAATTCTGTTCAAAATACCCTTTTTTTAAATATACTCTGCCTTTATATATATAAAAAAAATTGGTTAATACGTCACATTATATAGTTCCTAAATAAGAGGATCTGCCATTTGGATGAGTTTAAAATAAAAAATGAATTTAAAAATGAGTCAGAACATAAGCAGTTTGGATTTGAGAATTTTTTCTTCAACTCCTATTTTTGTTTAATTTATTTTTGCTATAAGATTTGGTCCTATGAAAAACTTGTTTGTATAAAAGTTGTAGATATTATTGAGAAGATGTAAAATAAATTTAATTAAATTTGATAACTTAAGAATCGACGAAGTTATGGATTTTTTTCTTTTTCCACTCCCCTTTTTCTTTTTGTTTTTAATTTTTTTCATCGGTAAAAGTTGATCTTATCAAAAAATTGTAAATACAAAAGTTTTAGATAATTTTGAGAACATTTATAAAAAAATTAGTTGGATTTGATATCCTAAGAATTGACGAAGTTATGAATTTTTTCTCCCCAAAACGCTGTTTTTTTCGTCCCTCGAGCCCATTTTTAACTTTATCAAAAATCTGCCATGCATAAACTTTTGACCCATTTTTTAGAAGTAATATAAACTTTAAACTGACTCTATATCTATTTTAATTTAGAAGTTATCGCATTTTTTCGGTTTTCACAAAAACCCTCCCTATTTCCGCCCCCTTAGTCCAATTTTGCCCATTAAGGAACTCGATCGAGATTTTATGTCCTTTGATTTTATGTAAAAGTTTGAAGAATATCTGAGCATAATTACGGAAATTATCTTGTCAAGAAGAAAGTGATATATATGTATATATAAATTTTTTTTACTAATTGCATAGTTTTGGGGTCTAGTGGTCATAATCAGTGGAGATCTACAAAGAATTTTCAGAAATTCCAACATAGGATCGACCGCAATAGGTAGTATTTCATACGAAATCTACCTAAAAGAAAAAAATGCCCATGTATACGCTTATTTTTCTCTCATTTCTTAAGTATTGAAAAGAGCTATTTTCAACTATTAAGAAATTTAACAAACATAATTACACCACACAAACAAAAAAATTGCAAAAATATGCATGATTAAGTTTTTAAAGTATGCTTTTGGGTTTTAATGTATAATGTCAAGCCAACAGCATGCAAATACAGATTTTAAAAATATTTCTAATACAATATTAAGGATTTTAAAGAAAGCATTCTTTATAATGAAATTTTACTTCTAAAATGTTTAATAACAAGAAATCTTCAAAAGGGCGTCAAGAAAACCTAAAAGCCACGTTGGACAGCCCTGCCCTATACCATTATCTAATGGAATAATTTTGTGCGGCCCATATGTTCACAATACCAACTCGTTTCAGATTCCGACCGCCTCTGATTGGCTGACCAGATTGAGATTCAGAAATCCAGAGCATATTCTGATTTTGGATATTGTGGAATTAGAAGCAGTGATCGACGTATTAAAATTTTACTCTAAGCATCTGAGCTATTTCAGAGTGAATGCTTAGAAGCTATGTGGTAAAAAAATATGGGAGATAAATGGAAAGTTTCTATTTTTCAACATCTATTGAAGTTATAAAAATTTATTTCAATTATGCAGTTTCAAATTTTTGGAAGTTATTGTCGTTTAACCTAGCACGAACCCTATTAAAAATGAAGTTTCTAGCATAATTAGTTTATTTACAGGGACAGTCAAAAATTTTTCGTTACATTACGGCCTATGGGAAAAAATAGTTTCAAATGAATTGTAAAGATGTCAAACCCTGTCAAGCAAATTCAAATTTATATGCATTTACGAGGTGCACTAAAATATGCGGAGAAAAGAATAATTACAGGGCCACACAAAAGAATTCAATTACATAATGGTAAAGTGGGGAATTGTTTGCGATATATTTTAATTATATTGAACTATTTCAATGTATAATAAAACTGGTGCATAATATCAAGTGTATAGCATTTACAGGGACACAAACAAAATATCTCAAATAGTTTATTCTATTCGAAGTACTATATATTATCGATGACTGATGAATGGATGAAATGGATTTTATTATGATATGCATTTTTAAGTTTCAATAAATGTATGCATATTATATGGTGTCTATAAATGCTATAGTTGATATACAGGGTTATACAAAAAATGCTTCTAAAGCTTAATGAATATGTGCATAATTTACTTAAAGTTGGTTTTAAAATAAGTTATGCATTTTTACGCTGAACTGCATTCATTTTACTAAGAAAGTTGTAGAATAAAGATAAAATGTTTCTTTGTAGAATATAGATACTGTTTCCAGAATATAGTTTGTAGATAATATTGTTTGTAGAATATAAATAAAGGGATTTACAAGGTCAAGAAAATAATAGGATATATGATCGCCTATGGATGATAATTTTTGAAAAGGATATTTAAGCAATTTAAAAAATGTTTTAATTTGAACTGAATTTTAGCAAAATACTAGCTGTAATAAGGGTACTGGGTAAACCAAAAAGGCTGAACAAAAGTTTTCAAATATGTGTCCATCTATTAGTATAAATTGCTGAAAGAGAAATTTCAATTTGTTAGGCATTTTTTTGCTAAACTAAATTTTCCCACTATATAGTATGTATATCCATCGACAGATCAAATACAGAGTTGCTTAAAAGTATTGGAATACCTATATTTCTATAGAGAGTAACAATTATTTTTTTAAAATAATCATGGTTTGCTTAAGATTTCAGGAAGTGATGCATAATCTATGATTAACGGATGATTTTTCTTACATGTTATGATTATTGTACTTATTTTTTATTTTCAGTGATAACGCCCCATGTTGCAGCAGCTGAAGAAATTGCACTGGAGGAGCTCTCTAAATTGACAGCTGAAAATATTATTGCAGTACTTGAAGGTCGAAAACCTCTTACCCCTGTATATTAAATTGAATAAATATTCTTTTTTCCCTCGCAATTCGAGCGATAAATTACTTTTTATAAGCATATTTTTTTAAGATTTAAATAAAACAAGATCATTAAATTTTTATAAATTTTGTGTGTATTGATGGTAGTATAATAATAACGAATGGTGCCAATTTGGCAGTTTTTTATTCAGAAAGCTACCACTATTTTTGAATGTCAATATTCTACTTAATGTCAGATTAAATAAAGCTAATATTATTGTTCGAAAATCGTGGTAGTCTCTGTATATCACTCAATTCACAACACAGTTCTAGATGTCATTGGCCTAAAAATTCCTAACATGATGCTGTACACAAAAAATCTTTTTAAAAAGTCAAATACAGTACTTTACTAAATCCGTAACTGGAAAAGTGTTGGTTTAACACTGCCACGCAAATATTAATTTTGTTTCTAAAATGTTGAAATGATTGAATACCACCAGAATTAACGAGAAGGTTGATTCACAAATAAATAAATTATTTTCTTCCTGTACATTATAAAAGAAAAATTTTAACTAAAAAAACTTTGATATAAATTTTAGAATAGAGTTTGCTGGTTCGCCTTACTTTTTAATTCAGAAATTTCGAACTTATATCGAAAATTTCGAAAGAATTTTTACTATATGTAATTATGAAATGTTAAGCCATTAGACGATATATTCAAAGAAGTGACTCATTTTACTCAATACAAGTGGATAAAACTCCCATTTTAGAGAAAAACAAGAAAAAAAATCATGCGCCAAACATATATTACGAAGCACTTTTAACACATTTAGAACAATGTAACAAAATTGCACTGTTTGAAAAATTAAAATATTACGTCTCATTTCACAATTTGAAAATGTATAATGCATTTCAAAATCCGAATTTCAGCTGTTTCCATCTACAATCGGGAAAAAAATATCCGAATTTTTCAGCAACTCTGTATATAATATAGAGATTTGTATCTATTAAGAACATGCATTCCAAAATTTAGTTAATTTAAGAGATATATATTTCAGATGAAAATTTCCTTTCAGCATTTTCCCCTAATAAGGAGAACGGTATGCGAATACTTTTGAGCAGCCTAAATATGAGGTATAGAATTTATATATAAAGAGTAATATGCCAAAAAGAAAGAAAAAAAAAACTAATTTTAAAAGCGCATACTGAATTTTAAAACGTGCTCTCCAGCAATTATTACGCAAAGACAGCGCTGCAACCGATTTCTTTTGTGTGTCCCTGTAAATTGATAAAAAAAATTGTGAATGTTATAACCGTGATCGTAGTGAAATTTAGTGATTTTTATCAATACATTTGAGATAGCGTAATACCATTAAAATACTCTCCAAACGATTTTTCCCCATATATCTTAATGTAATCGAATTCTTTTGAATGTCCTTGTAACAAACTATTAATCGTATATACTGCATATGCAATACCAAACATGCTTTGTTCACCCTAAATAAGCCTTATCAATTGCATGAAAATCCGAGTATACTTACGATAGTTAGCGAGTAGACAAACAGACAGACAAATCGAATGCATAAGCACTTTTCAACTTTGTTTGAAAGTGCTGAAAATTTTAATCAGATTGATGTTATTATCAGATATTTTAGCGCTCCCATGCAAGACATCAATTATAAACAAATAATCATTCACCATTTGTAGTCTTATTTACAAGACATTCATTGCTATCAAATTAGCTTCAGTCGATTTGTCAAAAGATTGGTTGCTATCGCTCATGGTATCTACATTTGTATCAATGATGGTATTCTTGATACCGTACTATCATTCGTTCGCGATGAACCGTTATGGAAAGTCTTAGTAATAATTTAAAAGAAAATCCTGCTGTCTCGGTCTTCAGGTGGAAGTAGATTTCAAAGTTAAATATTAATTTACCTAACAAAAACTAGAGATAAACAATTCAACAACTTTATCTCACTGCTTTTGAGGAAATTTTAATTTTACTTTTCTGTAACAGCTAATTTTATCAGAATCATGATAATTTTTTCTTTAACCCCTGATTTTTAAAAAATTGTTTTTATTGTAAAAGTTGATCTTATAAAAACGTGTCAGTATAAAACTTGTAGATAGTATTAAGAAGATTTATAATAAATTTAAGTGAATTTGGTATATTGAGAGTTGACGAAGTTATGAATTTTTTTCTCTCTAAAACCCTTTTTTACGTCCCTTGAATCCACTTTTTATTTTATCAAAAATTTTTGGTACGTAAATTTTTAGCCTTTTTCGTACAAGCAATAATAACTTCAAACTGATTTGATATGTATTATAATTGAATCGCTTATTTCAAAAACTACATAAGTTAAAATTTTTCAGAATATACTTTTTTGCCGCAAATCCTTCTTTAAAGGTAGAGCTATGATCAGGGCCGTAGCTAGAAGTGAACGATAGGGGGGCTCAAGCGATTGTAGGGGAGGTTCATAATTTCTCTCTCCCTCCCTCTCTCTCTCTCTCTCTCTCTCTCTCTGAAGCAGAAAGATAAATTAGTGCATATTCACGTTGTAGGTACTCTGTTTCACATTAAATTGTTGTAATATTCATTTTATTTTAAGAAAAGTATATGATGATGAAAATTTTGAGTATATAACTGGTGCAAAATTAAATATCATGTTAGCTTCATATATACAAATAGGATGACGGAGTGTTGAATCACTTATTTTAGATACAATTTAGTAATTCTACAAAACTATAAAAGGGTCTCAAAACTAAATTAGATTTTTGAACAGAATTTCATTTGAATTTTCGGAACAGAAATTCATTGAGTGACCTTGGAATCTTTTCCAGGGGGGGGGGGGGATGAACCGCCCATAGCGCCCCCTTAGCTACGGCCCTGGCTATGATCTGGATAATAACCATGTAAGTCGGTGTATTTCTTCCTTTTCAAACAATACCTTTAAAATTTCGTGCATTGCTTAAACGACATAAGTCAGTGACTTAAGTGGTTTTTGCATACAATACCAGAGATGACGTTACAACCATAGCATTTCATTTTCTGCAATTTCTACCACTACTACACATACCAATGCAAAATATTTTTCTTTACGGCAACTATGCGTTCATTATTTTAGTATAAAAAAAAATCTCAAATAAGGTGAATTCATATTTTAACATGCATCACAAAGGCATTGCTTACAAAGGGTGCAAAAGAGGTTTGTTCTATGTTGTACATTATATTTAAAATAATATTGGACCACATACAGGCCCTGATTATTATACGGGCACCTGGGACTCATGCCCTGGGCACGAATATTCTGGGGGGCACAAACTGTTTCACAATTTCATCTGAATTTACTTTGAAAAAATCATAATTGTGAAAAAATGTGATATTGGAGACATTAATAACATGATGTGACAAAAATATATCTCAAAATATACTTAAAAGAACATTTCAATAAATAATATTTTATTTTTATTCCTGGAACCGTTTTCCAATTTCCTGGTAAATTTAATTTTTTAAGTTGACACTTTTTGAATAAATATGCAATATGTCAAAAAAAAAAAAAAAAAAACAAAAAAAAAACATAACAAATAAATATAATAAAGGTATCAGTAAATTAAGAGGGCACGAAAAATTGAAAGTGCCTTAGGCACAAAAATTTGCTTTTCGGACCCTGACCCCACATTATGCATTTATATCTGATTAAGCATTTATACAAGGATTTTGCTGTGATTCTCATAAAGAAGACGCTATCATAGCAGAGGAATTTATTGAGGGATCGTTAAAAATTTATTTAACTTGATAAAAAAAAAAAAAAAAAAAAACGTTCAACCGCTATGTAGGCACATAGCGGTTGAACGTTTTTTTTTTTTTTTTTTTTTTTTTTTTTTTTTTTTTTCAGCCAAAGCCTATAATCGAAAGTGCCAATTAATAGTTTAGGATATCAATCTGGGTGAGCATATACCATTTAATCAGATCATATATAGCTATGGTCAACTACCATTGTTGAGGATAATCCAATTATGAATAATGAAGAATATGAAAACGCTACAAAATTATATAAAAACATATAAATGTTTCCATATAAATGTTATTTTCATTAATTTTAATTAAAAATACGTTTAATATATTCGTTTTGTTCAAATTAAATGCCCCTTAACCCCGTTTCTTGCTAAAACAGCATAAGTCAGTAATAGTTTTTCTGTTATTAATTTTATTATTCACGAATTATAAAAAAATTTCGAAATTTACAATTATTGAAGTCCAAATAATAATAATAATAATAATAATAATCCGTAAAAATTGTTTATTTCTGAATAATTCAGTTATTTTTTTCAATTTGTTAAAAGTTCTGATTCTATGACTTATATGGTTTTCATAAAAGGATCGATTCAATTAAAAAGTTACGTTTTTCTTTTTCTTTTTTTTCGGTTTTCACAAAAGTGTTCTATTTCCATCCCCTTGATCCGATTTTACTTATTAATGAACTTGACTAAAATTTCCGCCTTTTGAATTTATGTATCAGTTTATAAGCGATTTTGTGCAGAATTATGAAAGTTATCATGTGCATAAAAAGTGGCATATATATAAAGAGAGACAGAGAAAGAAATTTTTCAACTGGGGACGGTTATGGGTTTTAGGGGTCATGATCGGCGATGACCTGCAAATTTTTTTTCAGAAATTCCAACATGAAAGAGATTGTAACAGAAAGTATTTCTTTTGAAATCTACCTAAAAAGAGAAAAAAAAATGCATGTGGTTGTTATAAGCACTTTTTACAAAGTCTAATGCATTCGGTCTTGGTGTTAATGTTTTTGACCTGATTGTTGGATGCGTCTTGTTGACTAATAGGGAAAGAACGGGTAAAGTGGCTCATTTGTTTTTCGCTATAGCGTCCCCGACATGTAAAAACTGGGTGAAACAATCGTCACACAGATGCTGGTAGTATTACCTGCGATTTTGAAGCAAAAGCATACATTTATCTAGTTATGAACTCGTTTTATCGTTTTTTCGCATTTTTGGTTTTAGGCAAGTGATGCAATTTCTTGATTATTACTAAATAATATGCAGTGTTATAATTATTTACTCTTATGCTGTAAAAGGGATCTCATAAGTGTTACTTTTCACCTCGTGTTGCAATTTAGCAAAATGTCACATTTAATTTATTTTTTTCCCCAGCCCTTTTAAAACATAAATGCATAAAACTTTTAATATAGACAAATTAATATATCTTCTATTTAAAATAACTTTTTACTATTCTGTATTGATTTTTTTATGTTCAGTTTCGATAAAAAAATAAAAAATAAAAAAAAATAAAAAAAAAATTGTTCTCTCAAAAACTAATAAAGCAATTTGCATCACATAATTCGGAAAATACTATCTTCAGTTTAAGTTATAGAATAACTTGTACTTCAAATTTAGTATTATAATTGCATTGATCATTTATTTAAAATTGGCAATTTTTCAATTAAAAAAAATATTTTTATTAAAATTTTTATTTTAATTTATATTGAATTTATGTTTTAAACATTTTAAAATATAAATTGCTTTTATATGAAATATAAAATCAAGATACATTATTTTTAAATCATTATCAATATTTTTGTGAGCTTTTGAACCAATAGTTTTGCTACAGTCTTGGGCGCAGTAAATACAAATCAAAAAACAATTTAAAATTTTAAAATCTAAAGAAAAGAAAATAACATTTCAATGTGGAACATTAAAAAACTATTTTAAATAGAGGATATATTATGTTCTCTATATAAAAAAATATTTTGAATTTATACTTTATAGGTATTGTGTGTGTGGGAAAAAATTAAACGTGACATGTTGCTATATTGCTTTATTAGGTAAAAAGTAAGACGCGTGTGACTCCTAAACAAAGTGAAAATATATTTTAACTGATATATGTTAAAGGTTCTAGTCCTCACTCGAGAAAACGCTCGCGAGCTAATGCTATTCCTATGCGGAAGCATTTTTCTAATAACTCTTTCGCATTTTGACATTTTTGAATAATTTTTTTTTTGCATCGGATAGCTGAGGTGCATGCCGACAGCGCACCTTTTTCACTTTTTCGATTTTGGTTACAGATATATTTTTTAAAAAACACTTTCAGTTTCGAAACCGGTTTTGAAAATGAAACTAACTTTATAAAAAATATCTACGACCAAAATCGAAAAAGTAAAAAAGGTGCGCTGTCGGCATGCACCTCAGCTATCCAATGCAAAAAAAAAAAAAAAAAAAAAAAAAAAAAGCATTAGCTTGCGCGTGTTTCCTTGGCCACACTGTAAAACAAAAATTCAAGAGGTTACTAAAAATTTTTTAGTAATTTTGTATTCCACAGATTTTTTTAATAACCATTACAAACTTTTTTTTTTTTTTTTTTTTTGCAAGTGAAACAAACATTTCTTTTGTAAACTGAACAAAAGAATTTTTTGTATAACTAACTTAAAACTTTTTAGTGTGAGCCACCAAGCAAATTTTAGTAATAGCTCCAAAATTATTTTTAATAACCAGTAAGTGTGCCCGAAGGGCAGGAGCTTCTTTCGAGCTGCATCCAGTGGGTAAAAAGACAGACTTCTGAAGCGGAAGCTTTTCGACTAAGCCGCAATAGATGGCAGCATCAAACATTGCTACCTGCTCCAACAGGATTTTCATAATCCCCTTATTTAACGAATACTTACACTGCATACATTCGGTGCGTATTTGGTGGTGTCTAGCATCGAACCCAAGACCTTTCAGCCTGGAGTTCGGTGCTATGACCACTAGGCTATCACGGCCACACCAAGTGAGTTTTAGTAATAGCTATTAAAAATATAAAACTATTAACTCTATTCGTTACTAGCTTTTTCCTAGTAATTCTTACAGATTTTCTTGTAACCGAGTCAGATTACTAAAAATATTTTAGTAATTGCATGGATCACTAAAATTTTTTTAGTAGATCGGCCCTTTTTTTTTACAGTGCAGGGACAGGCCAGGACTCCAGTCATGTAGATTAGATGTAGGCAACAGTTTCCGCAATGGCATCATTTCAGGAAGGGATCAGGAAAAATAACCAGATGGGTACTTTGTCCGGCAACGATTTTTCATTCATTGTTCATAATTTAATGCTGCTCAAAAGTATTTCCTTTGAACGAAAGAAGAACAAAGCAATAACTTGTACAGATAAAAGCTTACTCTCGATATTTATAGTCTTTATGACTGCTGCAGGTGGTGCGCTTGTATCCACCCATTCGTTATACTTATTTAAGGAGTCCGAAACACAAAAATCTTCAAGTTTCCTTTAAAAAAATTATTGCATTAAAAATTTCCCCTTTATGCTTAAAATGGCGTTTAAATCATGTTTCTATCTTAATTAGAAGAGGAAATGATAATTTTTCGTTTTGGTTCGTTTTCAAAATCTAGGTTTCAAGCAATGGTTGTCATGGATATGACTTCTTTTGAAAATATGTTTTTCTTCGTGATGGGTTTTTTTTCAGAATTTCTCTTATTTAAACTGTTATAACTCAAGAGCAATTAAAGATAAATGCTTCAAACTTGGAGCATATTTTTTTTCATTGTTTAACTTTAATTTTGATTCAGCAAATTTGAATATATATATATATATATATAGGGTGACATCCCCAGTAATTGGCATGCACCAATGATTGGCACATGCTACAAACATGTCCTAAAATAAGATTTATATCCAGTCTTTTAAAAATGCAAGACCACATACCAGTTATATGCTCATTTACTGTAAAGATTATAACTTTGATTTATGCCACTGGATGACAATTGTGCCTAGGAAAGAGAAACAAATATGGTTTGTATCAAATTAGCCATTTTTTGTTGCAAATGCTTCTTCTTTGGCTTAAGAAAAGCATGCATTTCAATTTATTATTATCTGATTTATAGTATATTTTAAATTTTAATTGACAACAGTTTTGTTTAGTTGAAAAGGGTTACTTTAATTGTGTAAAAGTCTAAGTGCCAATTACTGGTGATTACAGCAACTTTTTATAAATATATTTTTATCAAACTACTTTTTCAAATATTTTTGCTTTTAGTGGGCAAAATAGATGCACAAATATGCACTCTTTGATTTAAAAATATTCGCAAGTAAATATTTTATTTCTTGGTAATGAAAATAGAAGTAAGTTTAAAGACCAATCCTTAATGTGCCAATTACTGGGAATGTTACCCTATATTTATTTTTAAAATATGATTATTTTAATAAAAATTACATCATTTTTTTCAAATTTTTATTTTTAATATTTTTAATTATTATTATTTTAAAAATTGATGTTTTAAAAAATGTTGAATTAAAATTAAAATCTATATATTTATGTTTATTTAAATGTAAAAAATTGAAATTCTACAAATCATATTTTGAATTATAACGATTTTAAATTACGCCACTTTTTTAATAATTTTAAAACTGATTTTTTTTTTTTTTTTTTTTTTTCTTCATAATGAAAAGTTGTATCATGCGATTCTGTTTGCAAATGATATGATTAATTATCACAAGAAAAATCAAAATTTATCTCAATAAATAAAAATTATTTTAATATATGTCACGGACCCCCTTAAATGATATTTTTCGTATGCTTCAAAGAGAATAAAATAAAATTCGAATTATTAAAAGTTCTAGTAAATAAAGTTTTTTTTTCTTATTTAAGGATACTTTGCCTGTGGTTAAAAAAAAAAGCATAAGTAAAGTTTGTATCAATCAAGTTCAGTTAAAAAGAGTTAATTGTATTTATTTCAAACTTTCAGTTGTGTGCAATAAAATTGAAGTAAATGTAAAATAATGATAATAATTGAGAGAAAATTCAAAAATTTATTTTTATAAATGTTTGCATACAATCTACAATTCTTTGGATAAAAGTCACGGATGAATACACAGAGTTAACTCAGTACACGGGACTGATTAATTCTTTGCCGTCCAAGCCATTTAGGATATTATTTGCTGCCATTTCCGCCATCAAAATTCGCACGGACACTTCGGCACTGGCGACATGAGGACACAAAACTGTGGGGAAAAAATTAGAATAAGAGAAAACAAAATTTTAAAAATAAAAACAAAATTTAAATTTAAAAAATTACAACAACTATTCGGAAAATGATATTTTCAAAGACTCAAATTTTAAAGACTTATAAATAAATTCTATTTAAAATTAATGATAATAATAAACATCATTTTTATGATGATCATATAACGAGTCGTATATTACGTGCGAAATGGATTAAACCTTAATATTCCTAGACACATCACAAACAAATTTTAAATAAAATTTCCGTTTTACAATTTTTGGAACTATAAATTTTTAAACTTCTAAACATCGCACATTTAAAGTTTTTACATCGTGTCGTAGAGAAAAAAAATGCACTTTTCAATGAAATTTGTTTGAAATCTTTATCACAATTTGTTTTCAAATTATTATTATTTTTTTTTAATGTTTTCATTGCTTTTTTGTCATTGTGGCAAGAAATAACAACGGGGTTTCGTACACCAGTGTTTTGACGCAGATCTGTCCCAGCATTTTTGCAGTAGTACAGTAATCTCTTAACATTCACGAGGGTTAGGGTCCGAAAACCAGGGCCGTAACTATAAACTTGGGGGGCCCGGGCAAACTAGTGAGGCCCCTCGCTCCCGGGGCAAATTAAAACTTTGTCCCGGTCGCAGTTTTTTTTTTTTTTTTCGTACGCAGCTGTTTAAACGTACACAGTATGATAAGCCAAAGCCACAAAAGTTTTGGATAAGCCCAAAAATTAAAGCTAGCATAGGGGAGGAAATACGGACTTTTGATTGGTTGAATACTTTAAAGAGCGTTTTGTTTAGGTCCATTTTTGAGTTTATGTAACTTAATCATACGTTTCTGTTTAAAAACCTTTTGAAAGTGGATTTTGATAATTTTTTTTCGATTTTATGTATTTATTAATAGACAAGAAGAAATATTTTCTAGAATTTTTTAGATGCTTGTTATATTATTCAACCGATCAGAAGTCCATATTTTCTTCTTAACTAGCTTCAGTGGGATCGGCAAACATGCTGGGGCGACATGACACATTCGACTCGACATTCTGTTGTCTGCTCTAGAGTTGTTTTTGCATACGAAGCGTATGGAGTATATCGACGGACACGCAAAAATATTTACTCTAGCAGATTGATTTTTTCAAAATTAATAACTTTTAGCCAGGTGCTGGGCATTTTATAGGAAGTTAGACTAGAAATTAAAAGTAATGATTTTTTTAATCAGTTTGGGGCCCCTCAGGCTTAGGGGCCTCGGGGCAGTGCCCCGTCTGCCCCGGCGGTAGTTATGGCCCTGCCGAAAACATCCGCTAATGTTGAGACTGTCTTCCCGTACATATAAAAAAGTTAGGTTCTTTTTTTATTTTATTTTATTTTATTTTATTTTATTTTTTTTTTTTATGGAAAAGAGCAATTGAAGTTCAAAAAATATATTTATTAAATGTTGTACATTAAAAGCACATGCTTTAAATACATTTGAATAGTCATAAACACACTGTACAAAATTTATTTGCTAATGTTTGGTGGAAAAAATTTAGTGATATGCGATTATTTGACGGAACAGATTTTATTTTTATGAATTTTCAAGTTGTGGTCTTGATTTCTATTTTAAATTTACGACCCCTCACCATTGAAGGATCTCATTCTACTGCTTTTTCAACACGTTGTTGATGTTTTAAAATTTCCTCGAAAATTTTTGCAGAATATATTTCACTTGCAATAAAATTTCGAAAGTGTACAAAATTTAGAAAATTGAAAAAAATATATATGCATAAAAAATAAAGGAAATTGCTGATCTACATTTTCTCTCAACACAAGGGCTGAAGTTTTCGCAACTTAGACAATAAAGTAATACGGTAGGCGATTACAGCACGTGAGTGTCTAGTGTAATGCAGTACATAAATTGGTAAAACAAATGAGTTTATTTTGCATAATAAATACTGTTTATAAAACAAAATTCGCGAATAACCAAGTTCAGAGTACGCAAATGTTGAAATGTTCCACATTTTACTTACCCATCATACGTAGTATAGGGTGTCTTGCAATCGTTTTGAAAATCGAAAAATTTTTTTTGACGGATTTACACGTTTCGGACACTGGAGATTCCGAAAAACATATTTTTAGAAAACATTTTTTTGCCGTCCGTCCGTGTGTGTTTCTGTCTGTAACCGCTTTATCTCCCGAACAAAGATACTCCATTGAGAACATCAAACTCCATTGAGATAGAGACTTGAAATTTTGTATTTGCTTAGTATATAAGAATGGGACGAAGCCTATTGAATATCAGTAACCTCGTTTATCCGGAACTATTTTTTTCGGACTCTCGAAAAATTTGTTCTGATGAAAGGTATACAAAAATTTTCGATTTTTTTTATTTTAAGGAGTGGATGTAAAAGGAAATAAAATAGCACAAATTTTGCATATGAAACGAAGTCGATCGGATTATTAGTTGTTGAGATATTTCTAATCCTATTTTCCACATTTTTGATTTTTCATGACCCTGTATTTTACTGAAATTGCAATTAAAAAATACATTTTAATTGGAAATGAGACACTTAATTCGATGCAATAAACCGTTAGTTAATATGATTATTATTTTTGGATTTATAAGGATATTTCTTTTATGCAATTCAGTGCTACTTGAATAGTTTGGCGTTTTATACAATTTGTCGAAATTGTTTCATCAGCAATTCATTAATAGAGCATGATTATGAGTTAAAAATACTTATATATACGTTTATATTTTGTTTTGGAATTGCAATGCATTTTATAAATAGTTTACACACGTTTTGTTTCCATGATGGGTAAGTATTACGGTGGCTCCCAACGACTAGTTTTATTTCGTGAATAATCAAAACTTGCAAATGTTAAATCCGCGAACGTTAAGGGATTACTGTGCTAGGAATGACAATCATGTTTTCTCATATTCTTAGATACATTTTTTTTTTGTATGTGTGTGTGTGTGTGTGTGTGTGTTTTGTGTCGTCACTAACTCGCAACGAAAACGTTTCCGATCATACATTGCTAGGTATTTTCCCATCATCTAGGCATACATTATCTCACTTGAAAGTTTGTAACCGGCCTGCTGAAACACTCTGTACATGTGAGATTGAGATTGATGTCAGCTTTAGGATTGGTGCGCAGATATTTAATAAGACTTAGAATATACACATCATTCTTAATTCAAAATAATGAATTCACTCAACAAAAGAATGAAATTTTTTCTGCAAACGTTCGTTCTTTCTGAGTACCGGTTTTGTCAAAAAGTTACTTTTTTCGAAGAAAGCATTATGTAACATTATGTATATCTTATGTAACACAATTCTTATCGATAAACCCCCGAACAATGTTAGAAAAACTAGTGCACAGAAAGATTGATCGTATAGTTAAATATGATAAATCTGGTATTGACATTATCCCTTTTAAAATAAATAGCAATATGGAAACATATACATATGTAGGCATGACCACTAGCACTTTACTTACAAGAATTAAAGAGCACAAAACAGGCACCACAAAGGATAAATTATCCACTGCTCTTATCCCGTTTATACCATGATACAGATATTGACATCCTATTTGAAGAAGTTAAACTTATCGCTCAAGCCTCACAATATAATATTTGTATAATCAGCGAGTCTTTAGAGATATTGACACGAGGCAGGAAAGTTTGTAATGTTGTATTGTCGTATAATGTGCCGCATTTATGGTTTGGCATACTAGGAATATCTGAGGAATTTCGTTTTGATTAACTCCCCCCCACCCCCCTCCTCATCTTTTGTTTCATTTGTTGTTTTTTCTTGTTTCTATCGCGACCACCCTACTTCTTCCTCTCTTTACTGTTTGCCGTTTTTTTGGTTTCAAAATCTTGATATATAATCAGCGTATATCTTTCCAATCACTACAGTTCCCCTGATGACGGCTACTGTTTAGCTAAAAGCGCTAGGCTTTTAACAACAATGTTTTTAACTTTTAGTAAAGTTTTAATGTTTTAAAACTTTTAATATTTAGCACCTTTTAAGGCATAAAACTTATTTATGAATTGTGATTCATACTGTTTATTTAAATACTGATACTTTACTAACATGTTCCTCTATCTCTCAGGTTATAGTATGAAACAAGAATGATAAATCTATCACAGAATACACAGTATGAACTTTAAAAAGTTCACTATTTTACTCAAACAGTGATAAAAATAATAATAATACAGATGTTACAAGTTAAAAAATATACATTTAATTTTAAAATTCTTATTACTTTCGGCCTGCAATTACCACGGCCATTGTTAGAGAATATTTTTATTGTTAATTACTGTTCCATTCTCTGGCGATATTTGCGATAATTACAGTCCGAAAGTAATAAGAATTTTAAAATTAAATGTATATTTTTTAATTTCTAATCTTATCATTATTTTTGTCACCTCTTAAGTAAAACAACGAACTTTTTATGATTGAATTTATGATTATTATGAAAATTATGAGTGAATGTATTTTATGTTTGAATCAAGGTGTAATATTGCATATCGTCTTATGATTTTATCGATAAATTTATGTTTTTATTATTTTATTTTATTTTATTTATTTATTTTTGTAACTACTGGTATTTGAAATTAAGCATCTTTACAAAATCCGTTTTTGGCAGAAAATTCTGGAATGCGTTTTTTAAAACTGAAACATAAATGTTAAAAATGCACTTAGTTTATCTAGAATATACTATATATAGTACATATACTTGGATGTCTGACGAACTCTATGATTCATGTAATTGCTAACTCATAAATATTACAAAGAGAAACTAGTCGCTGGGGGACCACCTTAATATTTACCCATCATGGATATGCATACTATAATACATGAAAATAAAAAGCATTTAAACTATTTATAAAATGCATCGCAATTCCAAGATAAAATTTAAAAGCATATTTAAATAGTTTTAATATACATAGTAATGCTCTATCAATGAATTGCTGATGAGCCGATTTCGACAAATTATATAAAACGCCAAAATACTCAAGTAGTACCGGATTGCGTGAAAGAAACATCCTTATAACTCCGAAAATAATAATCATATTAACTAACAATTTACTGCGTCAGATTAAGCGCCTCATTTCCAATTAAAATATATCTTTGAATTGAAATTTGAATGAAATACAGGGTCATGAAAAATCGAAGAATGTGGAAAACAGAGTTATATATATCTCAGCAACTAATAGCCCCACCAGTGGCCGCGAGGTTCTGACCTCCAAACTGGTAGACGGTAGGTGCTGGGTTCGAACCCAATCGCGACCGTCGGCCTAACCGTTCGAAGTTTTCCGTGGTTTTCTTCAAACCTTGCGTAAATACGGGTTAGGTTCCCTTAGAAAGACCCGCACGGAGGGCAACCCACCCCATAGGGCCTATATCCCATAGCGTAGATAATCGGCCGATAAAAATACACCAATACACCTCAGCAACTAATAATCCAATTGACTTCGTTCTTTATGCAAAATTTGTGTTATTTTATTGCCTTTTACGTCCACTACTTAAAATAAAACACTTCGAAAATTTTTGTATACTTTTCATCAGAACGAATTTTTCGAGAGTCCGAAAAAAATTGTTCCGGATTATCGAGGTTCTTGACATTAAATAGGCTTCGTCCCATTCTTATATACTAAGCGCATACAAAGTTTCAAGTCCTTATTTCAATTTGTTCGGGAGATAGAGCGGTTACAGACAGACAGACACACAGACGGACGGTATTGCTCCGAGACCTGGTTCATTTTGTAGCCCTAAACCTAAAAGTTAGAGAACCGATAAAAATTTTCTGTTAAAATAATATTTTATGTATTTTTTTATATTTTTAATTTTTTAATTGCATTTTTATTTCTTTCTTTCACGCCAAAAGAAAGTTAAGTCACGAAATATGGCGTTATGAATTTTTTGCTAGCCTTGTTTTGGGGCTATGACATTCGGCTAGAGTTGCCGGAAAACTCTACCTTTGAAAATACGCCAAACTTTTTCCCTCCCAAAAATGTGAATGCAATGTCGTATTTTTTCAAAACCAAATTTGTAGGTTTCTGAATGAAATTTAAAACTTTTGTATTTATTACTTAATTAAATTTTTAAACGTTTTTCTTAAAGAAAAAATTGTTAATAGAATATATATATAAATATATAAATGTATTAAATAGAATTTAATACATAAGTAGACTCAAAAATTGCATTTTCAAAAAGTTATGCTGCTGAAAAAAAAAAAAAAAAAGATTTTTAACAGATTTTTTTTTTTTTAAATTCTCAAACTTTCAAATATAAAACTTTAAAATGCACCAAATCTCCTGCTAAATGCGAGAAACACCAATAGGGCCCTTGTTAGTATTACAAATATGACTGTTAAATATAACATAAAGATAGTTACTTATATTAGGAAGAGTAGTCAATTTATGATCCCTCGGCAAAGGCTCTGGTACCATGACGTCTAGCCCAGCTGCTCTAATTTGGCCACTCTTTAAAGCATCGTAGAGGTCATCTTGATTTACAACACCTCCTCTATAATTCAAATGAAGAAAAAAATACTTTAAAAGTAGAAAGAACGTTTTAAAAATAATTTTGATAAATCATCTTTGTAAATAAAATATTATAGCTTTTATAGTTAAGTTGTCCCTAAAGAATAACGCTGAGACACGAGGAGGGGGAGAGGGGAGTGAAAAGATATTATTTTCATATTTCTTGAATTTTGAAAATTAATTAATCAACGTTTCTTCATTTTGTTTTTTATTATTTTAAATTTAATTCAATAGTTAAATTTTTTCTACGTAAAGTAATTTAAAATAGTTAAGCAAAAAGAGAAATATAAACTAAAAGTTTGCGAATAGAAATCTTCGGAATTTGTTCAGAGAAGCTGCTTTTCCTCTCCTCTTAATTCTATGTGCAATACGAATTCTAATAACGGTCATTTTGACTGCCTCCAAATGAATCTATTTCCATTCCAATCAGAAATTTCTTTAAAATTGAGTTAAAATTTCCCATCTTTCTAATATTTATGTGTTAAAAATTATCGCAAAAGCTAGCTACTCAGATATAATGAGAGTCTTGTTAGGTGCGTTCGTAATTATGTAAATACGTAGCACCTATTGTTGTCGCTCAGTCCGTCCGTCTGTCCGTCTGTCTGTCCGTCCGCATATAACAACGCAAAAACTACCCAACCGAATCGTTTGAAATTTAAAATACATAATTATATCATAATTTTGTCGAGTCATTTCAAATTTTATGAAAATCGGATGGATAGATAAATTACAGGGACAATCAAAAGGATTCCGTTACATTACGGTCAATGGGGAAAAAAGTTTCAAATGCATTTTAATCGTTTGAAATTTAAAACATATAATTATTGTGTAATTTTGTCGAGTCATTTCAAATGTTATGAAAATCGGATGCATAGATCAATTACAGGGACAATCAAAAGGATTCCGTTACATTACGGTCAATGGGGGGAAAATTGAAATGCGTTTTAATCGTTTGAAATTTAAAACATATAATTATTACGTAATTTTATCGAGTCATTTCAAATGTTATGAAAGTCGGATGCATAGATCATTTACAGGGACAATCAAAGGTATTCCATTACATTACGGTCAATGGGGAAAAAGTTTCAAATGCATTTTTATGATGTTACACTCATTCGAACATAATAGAATTGGCATGAATCTATGAAATATATACTAAAATATGCATTCGGTACAATCTGTGATGCAAAGAATTTTTATTATTAAATTACAGAGTCACACAAAAGTATTCCACTACATAATGCTACACGGGGAAACATTGTTTGGGGCGTGTTTTAATTATATTCAACTATTTCACATTTTATGAATAAGATATACGTTGCTGAGGTGTAATAAAAATTACTTTCTGCATATTTACAGAAACACAAAGATTTCGACTACTATACTCTATCCGAAGTACGCTCTACTATATCAGCAAGAACTGAATGTTTTTAAAACTTCGTTATCGTACGAACGCACCTCATTTGCTGCGTTCACGTGCAATTTCCAACATGTTTTTGATTGCAAACGTTTTGTCCGAGGCCTAAAATGGATGTGTGAAAACGACCCGATCAATTCCCTAAATTCCATAAAGGAAATTGTTACAGTCGAATTTGCGTTTCATTAGTATTTCGTACAGCTTTATGTTAATTAGGTCACGGTGCTCCACTGGCGAGGTATAAATATGATCGTCCAAGAGCCGACAGCGCAAAAACCTAAGTTATCGAACACAAGAAAAAAAAACCTTTATTTTATGGAATAGTAGTAATAGGGTTATCTAACAATCCATGTCTGCCGGAAGTGAACTGGTGCATAAGCCAAAAATTAATACCACTAATGGTTTACTCGAATGTTTATCATTGTGTTTACCGCACAATCAAAGATATGAAATGATTGTACTGCAAACACAATGCTAAGCCTAACGAGTCTACCACTAGTGGTGATTATTTTTGGCTTATGCATCACTTCTCTTCCGGCGGACAAGAATCGTTAGGTTACCCTATTACTACTATTCCATAAAATAAAGGTTTTTTTTTTTTTGTTGTTGTTTTTTTTTTGTATGTGTGTGTGTGTGTTCAATAACTTAGGTTTTTTGCGCTGTCAGCTCTTGGACTATGAGAATGAAAGTTTGAAGTTTGAATGAAGCTGATCTGAGTCGAGTTCCGCCTCAAAGACTGTTTTAGATTTAGAATTCTGGCTTTGGATTGAAATTTCGCTTTACTACCACGTACTCGGATATTGCTGTCTTGCTACTCAGATATTGCTGTTTTCGCGGAAAAGTTCGCCATCGCCATTTCGTAAGAAGTTATTGCATCGTATTTGAATAAAGTGATTTCATGGAAACTACAATTAAAGACATCTGTGATTCCCTGTTTCAAATGAAGATCACATCGAACTGCACTGAGTAGGTAAGAAATTTGGAAAGTGTTTTAAAATTATTATTTGGTGAAGATTTCACATTTCCATCTTGTTTCGTTCATTTCCTGTAACCTGTCAAATGTGCAACACGACTTTATGGACACACTGCATTATCATTTTTATACAGTAGAGCATCGTTTATACGACGCCGAAGGGACTACCGAAAAACGTCGTATAAACGATAACGACGTATAATGGATTTTCACTTCCAAAACTAGAATTAATTTTGTTTTCACTTAATGTTAATATTTAACATGGTGATTTGCATGAATTTGTAAACTAAACAAACCAAAATAAACAAATAACCCCCCCCCCCCAAAAAAAAAAAAAAAAAAAAAACCGGGAGGGGGAATTAGTAAGCAATTTAAATATGCGTACCTTTATTTATGTTTCACCGAAAGGTTCCTCATTTGCAGTACATCATTTCCTTTCCATTTAAAGTCAAAGATCAAAAACCCCGGGTGGCCAACTAAAAGTCGCCAATACTGATAATAACAGTTAGAAGGATAGTCTTTTTGCTCGGAGCGAACAGCACTAGTTTTTATTACACTAAAAGAGCAATCAATCAATCTTTGTTGACCGAATGAAACAAGGGTAAAATCTCTTTAAATGATTTTTGAGGGGCTGACCCTCCCAAATTTACAAAGAAAGGGGAACTTTTATCTCCCCACATCTACAGTCGTAAAGCTGTCAACTGACTTCGCGATCGATTTCTCTCTTGAAGTTCGGATTCAGTGCACTGAAAGTGCACTTTTAGATCAAAGCGCCGAAACGAAAGATCAAAGATAGCGCAAGAAGTTAGTGCTATCTTCGTAGACCTTAAAATAGGTCGGGAAAGCTGACCATCCCCGAGAAAAGAATGACCCCTTCCAGTGTAATCTGTTACACGTAAGTTGATTTTTCAGACTAATCGAACACCAGCCCACATTTTTATAATGTGGAATGCATTTAAACACACTCTTTGGTGTCATTCATAGCTGCCAAGTTCAGTTCGTTCGTAAAATACACAAGAAAGATAAACAAAAATAAAAATAAGCATATACAAAATCGAAAAATCGACGTATAAACGATTTTGGGCGTCGTATAAAAGATATATTTTTACATTGAAATGAATAGGAATGAATCGGGACCACATTAAAACGTCGTATAAATGTAAACGTCGTATAAGTGATCGTCGTATAAACGATGCTTTACTGTACTTCTTTCTAGTCTGTTAGGAAATGAATTAAATATCAATTAATAAAAAGAATATTGCCCAGTTAAACTGATGGCATTGAGCTCACAGGCTACGCATACTAATTGTACATTACAGCCTTGTATTTTCGTTAATTCCGTTCGAAAAAAAAAAATTAAGAAGGGGAAACAGCTCACCCCTTTCTCCTTTTTTATACTTAATCATTGAACCTCCTAAACTATCAAGTACATCCTTTATCATATTAAAAAATCTATATCCAAAATTCAGAGCAAATCGGATAATTCTTAATAAAAACCCATTTAGCATTTATATAATTTAAGAGGAGTTATTCCCCTCTTTTATACTTAACCATTAAACTTCCAAAACTATTCAGAGATTTGAACAAAACTTGACAATTCTGATTGAAAAATCCATTTATACAAGTTAAGGAGAGGGGCATTAGAACCCCCGTTCCCCCTGTTTATACTTATTCAATGAACACCTAATAACAGCCATGGACTCGCCTCATCAGAATGATCCTATATCTAAATTTTGAACGAAAACTGTTAATTCTGCATGAAAATCCCGTTTATATCAGTTAAAGGGAAGGGGCATGAGCCCCCCGTTCCCCCTGTTTATACTTATTCAATGAACACCTAATAACAGCCATGGTATCGCCTCATCAGAATGATCCTATATCTAAATTTTGAACGAAAACTGTTAATTCTGCATGAAAATCCCGTTTATATCAATTAAGGGGGGGGGCATGATCCCCCCGTTACCCCTGTTTATACTTATTCAATGAACATCTAATAACAGTCACGGAATCGCCTCATCAGAATGATCCTACATCTAAATTTTGAACGAAAACTGTTAATTCTGCATGAAAATCTCGTTTATATCAATTAAAGGGAGGGGCATGAGCGCCCCGTTCCCCCTCTTATACATATCGAATGAACTCCAAAAACTAATCAGGGAAGCGCCTTATCAGGATATACCTATATAAAAAATTTCAAGTGGATCCGATATTTTTATCATGAGTTATCGCGTTACGCACGTACGAACGTACATACAGAACGGACGGGCACATAAGCTCTCAGGCTATAATAGCCTGTGAGCTAAAAAGCTCTATCTTTATACAAACCAATTTAAATAAAAGAATCTGAAAAACTGTTTTTTTTTCCCTTACCTGCTCGTGTTAATGAACACTGCTGACGGTTTCATGAGTGAGAAGGCCTTCTTGTTGAAAATGCCTTTAGTCTCCTCGGTAAGGTTGCACATAGAAACGACATAATCTGACTCGCGTAGTAAGTCTTCGAAAGGTGTGTACACCGCTCCCATTTCTTCAGCTAGCAAAAACAATGCAAAAATTCATTAAAATAATATACTACAGTATAATTTTTATTGATATACTATAGTATAATTTTCAATTGATAATGAGATTAGAAAATTATAATTACAAGTTTATTTATATATATATATATATATAAAGAGAAAAAAATGCAGCGTGTCACGGTATCGAACCCAAGCTCGCTAGACATCGAGCGAACGCCTTACTAACTGAGCTATGTTCAACCATACTTATTTTTTCTAGAAAGTTTTAAGTTGCGTCATAATATTAGACCTCTCCCTCTGTGTCTCAAAAAGTATGGAACGTTATATAAAATCCATTCAATCTGAGGCTAAGGGGTCCCTGCCCTACAACATATTGTAAAGAATTGAACTTTACAGATTTGATTGCCTACGTGGAAACTCAGCATTGTACAAATTCTTGGGTATTTTGGTCACCTAAGTTGAGGTTTTCGTTGACGAGAGAACACTTTGGTTTAGACAGGAAATATCTTTCTTACAATTTGTCAAAAGAGCCCGCTGAATGCTTTTAGCTGAAAGAGAGAAAGGTGATATTTTTTTCCCACGGGTAGTTTGTGTGCGACCTCAACATTTTAGTGAACCAATTCTAGAGGACTTTAAAGCTGACATCATATGTGAGCTTTCTCATAGATGATCCAGAAGATCCCTCACCCTCCCTAATCGATTTGTTTTCGAAGGAGGACACGAAAGTAAAGGAGGGGGTTGGTAAAAGAACTGGGTCTGAGCAGGTAGCTCAGCTAGAGTTCTGGAGATAGAATCTCCTTATATAAGGTGAGCACTGGAAGAGATGAAGTTGATCGAGGTCCATGGCGACGCTCGTATCCGGCAGTAAAGTGAAAGCTCCTCGTCATCCACTATATATTAAAAGAACTGGGTCTGAGCAGATAGCTCAGCTAGAGTTCTGGAGATAGAATCTCCTTATAAGGTGAGCACTGGAAGAGATGAAGTTGATCGAGGTCCATGGCGACCCTCGTATCCGGCAGTAAAGTGAAAGCTCCTCGTCATCCACTATATATTAAAAGAACTGGGTCTGAGCAGGTAGCTCAGCTAGAGTTCTGGAGATAGAATCTCCTTATAAGGTGAGCACTGGAAGAGATGAAGTTGATCGAGGTTCATGGCGACCCTCGTATCCGGCAGTAAAGTGAAAGCTCCTCGTCATCCACTATATATTAAAAGAACTGGGTCTGAGCAGGTAGCTCAGCTAGAGTTCTGGAGATAGAATCTCCTTATAAGGTGAGCACTGGAAGAGATGAAGTTGATCGAGGTCCATGGCGACGCTCGTATCCGGCAGTAAAGTGAAAGCTCCTCGTCATCCACTATATATTAAAAGAACTGGGTCTGAGCAGATAGCTCAGCTAGAGTTCTGGAGATAGAATCTCCTTATAAGGTGAGCACTGGAAGAGATGAAGTTGATCGAGGTCCATGGCGACCCTCGTATCCGGCAGTAAAGTGAAAGCTCCTCGTCATCCACTATATATTAAAAGAACTGGGTCTGAGCAGGTAGCTCAGCTAGAGTTCTGGAGATAGAATCTCCTTATAAGGTGAGCACTGGAAGAGATGAAGTTGATCGAGGTCCATGGCGACCCTCGTATCCGGCAGTAAAGTGAAAGCTCCTCGTCATCCACTATATATTAAAAGAACTGGGTCTGAGCAGGTAGCTCAGCTAGAGTTCTGGAGATAGAATCTCCTTATAAGGTGAGCACTGGAAGAGATGAAGTTGATCGAGGTCCATGGCGACCCTCGTATCCGGCAGTAAAGTGAAAGCTCCCCGTCATCGGCTTTCAAACACGATAAACTGACTTTATCAGGGATTTTCTGCGTTTATGTAGAATTCGTGTAAGAGACAGGACCCATAGTTAAAAAAATGCTCCACAATTCAATATACATTTATATAAGACCGTTTTGTAAATAAGTTGCTTTTTAATGGTTTAGATTGATTATATGCGTGAATTTCTTCTCAAGCGCTACCATACTATTAATTTAGTTCGAGAGAAATTTACAACTATATATTAAAATAATCAAAATCTGTGAATATCAAAGTTGGCTCTCTCCTTGTGTTTAAGAAGTATGTCCACGAAGAAAGTATAAAACTGTATCGAATGAGCACAGGACCTTTTTATTTTGCCCGGAATGTAAACAACTTTATTTGGATTTCTTCATAAAAGAATAATGTCTTTATTTTGACTTTTTTATAGCTATATATTTGATTTTCAACAATTAAAATGTGCAATTTAAAAACACTTTCTTTATTTAGTTCTATTTTAGTGCAATACCAGTAAAATATCTTTTAAAGTCCAACCATGTACTTGAAAATTATGGTCTTATTTAGAACGCATTCTCCTACACTGCAAAAAAAAAAAAAAAAAAAAAAAAAAAAAAAAATGCTAAATTTACGGCAAAACTGCTGGCAGCAATGTTGCCAGTAGTTTTTGCCGTAAAAATTGCAGTAAAAATAGATGTAAATTCTTTTATTACATCTAATTTTACTGCAAATTTTACGCCAAAAACGTCTAGCAACATTTTAAATTTAACAATTTTTTCTTCTTCTACAGTGTAATAAAGCCATTTTAAAGAGTATTTTATTTTAAGGTACTACTAGGTTATCCCGTCGACCGAAAAATTATCTCCAAACTATAAGAATAAATGCCAATAATGGATGATCGTGACTGTCACATTCAATGACATTAAATCAGATTCACGTGTTTAAAATGTCATTAAGTGATTTTTATTTCGACTTTTTATTTTATTTTTTAATAATATATTACTAATTATTTGTTTTTTCGTTATTTAAATAAAAAATTATGTCAATATGTATAATTTGGCTATTAGTTTGGCGATTTGTATAATTTGGCGATATTGGTCGACGGGATAACAGAGTAGTACCTATTTTAAATTCTCCTAGCCAAAACTCTACCACAACAAGAGTCAACGCACCGTGAATTGGAGAAAGCTGTGGCACACTTTGTTCTTTGCACAAAACGTCGCATGCAAAATAAAGAAAAGAAATTCGAACATTAATTTTTTTTTTCTTCATTGCTTTCTTTGCTTCGTGCGTCGCTTCGTGACGTTATGACATGACAAACCGTGTCAAGCTTTCTGCCTTATCTAGAGAGCGCATAATTTAATATTATAAAAATATGAATAACTATTACATGCAACACTATTTAACAGGTTAATCTTTACCTAACACATTTTGTTGTGGTCTGAATACTTAAAATATCTATATGCCTTAAAAACATTTTTTTTTTTTTTTTTTTTTTTTTTTTTTTTTTTTTTTTTTTTTTTTTTACATTTTGTAAATTTAAAGTTTAAAATTGCTAGTTATTATTAAAAAATCATAAAAATGCAACATAAACATACAAATAAGTAATTGAACTTTTTTATTTAAAAAGCATAAAACTAACAGAAAAACTGCTACTTTTTAAAAAATCATTTAAATAAAAAAATATTAAATATAAATAGGTTTTTTGAATACCATAACAAGAGTAATAATGTTACACAGGAATTGTTAATAATATAAAGCAGGAGCCCTGATGTTAGTACAAAATATTTTTACGATAATTACATCAATATTTAAAAAATATATAGTTATTAAAATGCAAACAATGTTGAAAATCATTGAAAACAGTTTATAATAATTCAGAATTTAACCGTCACCGGTTTTTTGAAACAGAAATTTGTGGCTTGCTCCGATTAAATAGGGCAAATTTTACAGTAAAATTTTAATTAACGCAGATTCTTAAGCCTGTTGCGGCACGTATACGTTTCGCTCGTCCCCAAGGGGTTAAAACAGCGCAATTCACAAATTTTTCAATAAATCACCATAATAACTGTATATTTCTTTTGAATATATAGGGTGATCCCGAATTCTTTCAATCTCTGGGGCAAAAAAATTGGAGATGTTGCTGTTTGCTATCACACATGGGGTTAAGACGATTTCTCGCAGAAAATCGGCTGAAATCAGGAAGTTCGCTTAAAAATTGATCGAGAAGTTAGTGAATCTGATAGCAGCTTTATAGACTTTCTCATAAGAAATAATAAAGAGTCAATAAATCGGGAGATCAGGGAGGTCAAGTTACTAGTCCAAGCACAACAAGACAAGCAATTCGTCACCTGAATAAGATTCTAATTGACATTTTTTTAAAAATTGACTGTTTGGCATAGGAATGTTCTATTTGTATCAATGAATGCATTTCTGCATTAAAATTTCGATGTATATAATTTACTTCCACTTGCGATAGAAAATTACATAGTTCCATCAGAAATTGTCGAAAACAGTCAGAATAACAGAGTTCTATGAGCAAAGCAATCACAGACAGTGCATGAGATAATATGTTTTTATTTTATTTTATAATATATTATGAAAATCGGTAATCTTTTATTTCTTGTGTGAAAGAATATATTATTTTGATAATTAAATCGTTTTTCGGTAAAATATAGAGAAAATTTGTATCTTTAAAAATTATTTTGAATATGTTTTTTAGTACGTCGATATGCAAAACAAATTGTCTTTAATTTGATTAATGGATCTGATTCAAGCAGGGATGAAGGAATAATCCTAATTGATTTAGATTTACAATCCTGTGGGAAGAGTGGATGACAGTTTAGATTAAGTACCAGCTCCTGATAGTATTGTGCTAAAACAATTTGGCAAAAAGGTTTCATTGGCAAAACGACAGAGTGCATAGGGTGGAAGGGAAGTAAAGGAGATCAAACATCAACACAAATTCCCGTCAACAGCACTCCTTTTATTGTTATTTGCTTATAGGGACTGACAAGATTAGAGTCTGTAAACAATTCTACTTAGGAAATTTTCCATTTGACAGAAGCCAATTTATACATTACATCAAAATAAGGATATAAAATTGGGTACCCCAACTGGTGATAAGTGTGGTAAAACTTCAAGCAAGGCAATCTCAAATGATATCAAGAATAAAATAAAAGCTCATATTGAAAGTTTTCCCCGATTGAGTCACACTACAGCAGAAACAGCACTAAAAAACTTATTTAGAATCAGAGCTTTACTTACAGAAAATGCATGACTTGTACTTTTCGAAATGCAGAGAAAGCAACGAAGAGCCAGTGAAACTTTCACATTATAGTCATTTACTACGCAATTCTACATAGAATTCCAAAGAAAGATAGGTGTGATTGCTGTGAGGATTATAAACGTTCTGAAATCCAGGGAGAAATCAAAAATGACATGCAGTTTAAATATGATCTGCACATAAGAGAAGTTGAATTCACCAGAACTTTCAGAAATGATGCCAGAAATTCGCCTGATAAGTTAGTCATTTGCTTTGACTTAGAAAATGTTATAACATGTCCCCAAAATGATGTCAGCAACTTTTTTCTATAAAAGAGAATCAAACTTGTATAACCGGACGGCACAGAAAGGATATTGTTGCTTATGGACAGAAGACATGTCAGGCAGAGATGGGAATGACATAAGCTCAGCTGTATCAACGACTGTTCGGAAGATAATGACAGACTTTCCTCATGCTAATAGTTTAATTTTATGGTGTGACAGTTGTGTTTCTCTGAATAAAAACCAAATGATATCTTATGCAATTGCAATACATATACAATCTTATCCACATATTAAGGACATTACTCTAAGATATAGTTCACCTAAACATTCATGTGTGCAAGACGTGGATAGTAATTCACAGTCAAATAGAAAAAGCAATGAATGTAGCAGAATTTCTTTTGCCACTTTCATTTATACATCTGTTGCTGAGAGTAAATCGCTGTAACCCATTTAAAATTCTGAGAATGAAACCAGAACACTTCTTAGATTTTTATTCGTGTAGCAAAATTTTTGCCTATAATCCCGTTCCGTACACCAAGGTAAGATTCATATAACTTCTTTACAATATTGAGTTTAAGACAAACAACTGTTGTGATCAGATTTTCAGAACGGTGAATTTGCGAAGGAACCCCGCCAAAAGACGAGTAATATCAAAATCATCCCCATAAAGCACTTTACTAAATCCTAAAGTAGCACCGAGAACGAGGGATTGCATTAACAAAGATAAAATAAAAGACATGCAGAGCATGCTAAAGTGGTTTCCGAGAGATAACACGTTGTATTTTCAAAATATATTTAAGAGAAGTTAATCTAAATGTAACATAAAACAAAGTATGGTTTATGAAACATTCCAAATTTTGGCTAACAAAAGAGTATTAAACTTATTTTGCTGTTTTAAAAAGTTTTTTTCTTTAGGGATATAAAGTTTTTTCTTTTGATTAAGAGTATACCTGACTTTAATACGAAAAATTTAATTTAACTCTAATATAATCACAATTTTTTTTTGTCTTAATTTTCATATTCCCTCACTGAAACAGCTCGCTAAAACAGGAAACTGTTGGGTTCATATTTAATGTAATTAAATATTTAAGCTATTTTATGTTTAGTTAAATAATATATTTTCAACTTATGTATATTCATTAGTTTTGTGAAGATGTTTTTAATTTGTATGAATAAATGGAAGCGGCAATTTGCTGTTATAGTGCTACAATATAGTTAGTTATAAATATTTTACTATCCACTGATGTTTATTCAAATTAATCAACGAAATTTCACTTTGTTAAACTATAAAAAATTACACAAATTAAGAAAAATATTTCTTTTTTTTTTTTTTTTTTTTTTTTTTTTTTTTTTTTTAATAGAACTATTTTATTCTAAGGAGAACACGACGGACGCTTGAAACTAATATGGTTCTATCAAATTTTTTAAATGTAAAAAATTCTATGTAAATATTATTTACAAATTTGATTTTATAGAATTATTTCCTACCTACATACGAACCTATTAATTCCAAAAGTTTACTGCAAACTTTAATAGCTACACGTAAAGAGCATACTAATTTTCAAAGTGTTCTAACTCGGAATTGATATTTGGCCAGATAGAACCATCTTATTCTCAGGTGACGAATTGTTATCGTATTTTTCTGAAAGTGTTTTTACCAGAACTACTTCAAGATGTTCCGATCCTCTTTGTTAGCGATCGTGGTTTCAGAATGATTGGGTGCTAGCCCATTTCAGCACTGCTGTGCGCAATTTGGTACAACCACTTTTGAGACGCTGTGGATCGGGTTTGCACATTTATGTGATTTTAGAAGGATCTTATTGCTTGAACATCCACAATTGCTGCACGTATGCGTGAGATACCTGGCATCTTTGGAAGCTTATACCAGTCGCTTCCAATCACTGTTAATATCATTGTTGATGGAGGCAATTTTGAAAAAGTTATAAACAAAGATATGTAGAATAAAATTATTTAGCTATCTTTTCTAGCTATCTTGATCATAAACATTGTATTTCGACGCTGTCACACTATGTCATATTTCTTGTATTTGCGCCTCGCTGCGTCATTTACACTCATATATTCTTATGCAATAAATGATTATTACAGCGTCCTGTTACCAACCCTCAAAGTTTGCAAGACGAATTCGGGATCACCCTGCATACTTAAATTGCAGTTCAAAAGTTTCGTGGTAATTTAAGCCTTATTTATTGAGTCATGGCAGTTTATCCAACATATTATTACCACCACCACCACCAACAACAACAAAAATCCTTTTTGAGGAAAATCAAAACAACTCTCAGCTTAGATTTTTTTTTAAAGTTTGCAATAAAAATAAATGTTTTAAAACCTCGACGATCATAAATTTTAAAGGCCTGTCGATAACTTAACTTAGCCTTTTTAATATTATACATCACACACACACACACACACAAAATATTATTTAATATAACAGCCGTTTTTTACCTGGTTTGATTGGATGAAACACATCATAATATAGAACTTTAGCCACTCCAAAAGGAAGCAGTCTCTTCATAACGGCTTGACCTGAAACGCATCGAATAAAACTGCTTAGTATTTATATTATTTTATAAAATATCAGGCCTAATTCTTATTTTTCTGTGAAGGATTTAAATAAGTAAATCACTAGCAGGAGTGACCGAGCTAAGCTCGATCAAAATTAACTGTATGTTCAACTGGATATAGTATTATCACTGTATCATTCACTCTGTATTATTACTGTAAAACATGTTATTTATAATAGTATTATTTTCAAATAATATAGTTTCAAATAATAATAATTTCAAATAATACAGTCAATAAGAAAACTATGTTCGTATGCACATTTCATAAATTTCCCTTTTTAAAAAAAAAATTTACAACGAAAGGATATCGATCCAAATCATTTTTTTAGATCGACTCTGATTGGTTTAACCATGCATCTCGAATCCTATTAAGAATGTATAAAAAATATCTTCCCATTCTGAAAGACAATATTTTTTGCCAGATATAGCCAAATTTGGTGACATTTTTTTCATTTGGCACCAAATACGTGTTTGGCTTTCGTAATCTTAATAGTCGATATTTCAGCCAAATGTCGCCAATATTTTGTCAAATATCGCCAACTTATTGGCTGTTGCCATATTCTCGTAACCCTGACCCATATTACCCAAAATGACCCGCTAATAAAATTTGATCAGACATGTGACTGAGTTCAATGGTCACAATGAGACAATCAAAATTGAATCAAAATCGTTTAAGCCATTTCTTAGGTAAAATTAGACTGACAAGCATTCAGCAGTAAATCGAAATGACCCACTGATATAATTTTGTTTAACGTGTGATTCAGCTCAAAAAAAGTTTCGTTACAAAATTTAGGTAAAATTGATTGAGTCGTTGTTATATATAATTAGAATGACCCGGACCCAATAGGGAAAATGACCCACTAATCAAATTTTCGCGAGCATGTGTCGTAGCCCAATGGTTTTATCTTGCCCGAAAACGATATAATACAAAGTATAGTCAAAATGGTACGAGCTATTTTCTACATAAAATTAACATAACCCATCATGACCCACAAATCACCCTCATAATCGAAATCTCTCTAACATGTGACTTAGCCCATTAGTTTTCCCGTGTCTAAAAACTGTTACATACAAAATTTCGTTAAAATCGATCCTGCCGTTCTTTAAATATAAATAGCTTGACTCAGACCCTTTATGACTCATTAATCAAAATTTCTCGAACATGTGACCTAGCACAAAAATTTTCTCGCCCCCCCCCCCAAAAAAAAAAAAAGTTGCATACAAAATTTCGTTAAAATCGATCCACCTGTTCTTTAGATATAGCTTGACATGATTCATTATGATCCACCATGACCCACAAATGACCCTTATAACCGAAATCTCTCAAACATGTAACTTAACCCATTAGTTTTCTCATGTAAAAAAACACTTACGTACAAAATTTCGTTAAAATCGATCACGCTGTTCTTTAAATATAAATAGCTTGACCCAGACCCTTTATGACCCATTAATCGAATTTTCATGAACATGTGACGTAGCCCAATGATTTTCTGGAGTCCGAAAACGATAGAATACAAAATTTAGTCAAAATCATGCTAGCCATTTTCTAGATAAAATTAACGTGACTCATAATGACCCCAAAAAACCCACTAACCGAATTTTCTCGAACATGTTAAGTTAACTAACCCAATGGTCTTCTTGTAATCCAAAACGATAAAATATAAAATTTGGTCAAAATCGTTAGAGCCGTTTTTTAGATAAAAATGGCTTGACCCATAATGACCCAAAAACGACCCACTGATCGAAATTTTTCGAACATGTGACCCAGCCCAATAGTTTCTCGTGCCAAAAAACGATTGGATACAAAATTTCCTTAAAATCGATCCAGCCGTTCTCTAGATAGATAGCTTGATCCTGACCCATTATGACCCAATAATCGAATTTTCTCGAACATGTGACCTAGCCGAATGGTCTTCTCGTGCCCGAAAATGGTAAAATCTAAATTTTTGCGAAAATCGTTAGAGCCGTTTTTGAGATAAAATTTACAGACACAATTTTTGCTCGCATTATAGTATAAGATAATCTTAGCTTGTAGACTTCTTTGAAATACGCATTTTTTTAAATTGTGAAATTAATATATTTAAATAACATTTTTTTATACAATTAAACTGATCGGTAAAGTTATCATACGAATTAAATTCGTATAATATATTTAATTCGCATAAATTTAATTCATATATATATATATATATATATATATATATATATAAGCCTATTTTTATGCATTTATGTAACGTACAAAATATAGGGCACTAAGCTCGAATGGGCACAAAATTTTTACGATTCATTTAAAGGACAGTTATTTATGTAAAGTTTTTGTTCAAGTTGATTATGAAATATATTGTTTTTAAGATGCAAACGAGATTATTCTTAGTTTGTTATTAATAATACTTATAATGTTATTAGTTTATGTAAAGAAATAAATATATATTTTTAGCAATACATAAAAATACTATAATTAAAGTATATAATATACCGTTTAAAGGCTTATTTTGTATAAAATTAGACAAAACATGTAAATGTGCATAGTATACCATTACGAATATTATGCATATTCCCATATTTAGTATGTTTACATTTTATCAAATAAATAGAAATTATTTTAACATAATTTTTTTAGTACTTTTCCAGTTCATTTTGTACAAAGAATTAGACAAAACATATAAATATTCGTATTATAGTATAATAATTATCATGCATATTTCCATATTTAATACGTATACATTTTATCAAATACATATATTTTTTTAACGTAATTATTTTAGTATTTTTTCAGTTCATTTTGCAACATTTCAAAGAGCTTTTACCTATAATTTTGGCAAACAAAAATTCAAATATAAATGAGTTAAGATTTCTCAAAGCTTTATGATTTGTCATATGATCGCAAGTATTCAGCTATAAGTATGCAAAATTTCAAGCCTCTAGCTTGTTCAGTTTCTGAGAAGGAGCTGTATGACGGAGGGACACAGAAAGAGAGGAATGAGATGAATAGGGTTTCATCCGACGAACGAAACCCTAATATTACGTGACATAATTAGTGAAAGAATCGAAACAATGATAACTGTTAAGATGTCCGACTACGTTTGGAGACAATTTTTATTCAACTCTACATTTGACATATTTTTAGGTATTTTTCAGAGTAATTTAGCAAAGAATGACGAAAATTATAAAAATATATGTATAATATACATGCAACTTTTTTAAAATTTTGAAGTAAGGTCAATTTTCAGCATTTTTTTATGAAAACAGCTCCGACTCTTAAAAAAAAAAAAAAAAAAAAAAAAGAAAAAAAATGCCTGTGACACATTTTTTTTAAATGTTTGCATATTAGATACTCTTGAGTGTAATGAACTAAAAATTAGTCAATATACGGAAATCTAAAAGAGATACAGTTGATTATATAAAATTACAAAGCAAATTTCAGTAAATTCACTAGTAATCTTTAATATAAATAGCTATATATCAACAAATATGTCACTTAGAGCTAATTCTTTTCTTCATTATACTCCAAATATCATAGTAAAGCTACACAAAATTATTTATGATTATATGATAATCAAATTTCGATTAAGAGCAATAGTCGTTTACCCTTTCCATAAAAAATCTAATTTTTATTTATTTTTTTTTCTTTTATAGAGAAAGAGCTCTAATTTCTTTTCTAATAGACGTGCAAGAAAAATAAACACAGATTTAGAAACACAAATGTTTATTCTATAAAAAAATAAAACTTTAAAAAAAAATTGCGCATTTTTATAAAAAATTACGTTTTAATCGTAGGCGAATGCCTCAAAGAAGCTATACTTTTTAAAATAAAATAGCTATTTAAAGTTCATTAGAAGTAATGATAGAAGCGTAGAACTTACCGATTCTACCCATCCCATAAATGCCCACAGTTGCATTTTTCAATCCTTGTCCGCACAACCACAATGGACTCCAACTATACACCCATTCACCACTGCAAAGTAACGATAATGTGAATCAATGTGATGATAGAAAAACAAATAAAATAAAATAAATAAATCTCTAGTCTTAAAAAAAACACTAACGTTGTTACACCGCTGACACTGAATTTTTTGTGACTGCAAGTCATTCTTCGTTGATATTAAGAAAACTACTGAACACAAAAATGTGAAAATAAGTATAGAGGAATGTTTGATAAACACGCCGAAGCAGATAGTTTTTAAATCGAATAATTATTTTAAAAGATATTTAATGCTAAAGTTGGTCAAAATCGTTCCACTAAAGAAGTTTTATAGGAGTAAAAGCTATGAATAGGAATTAATCACTTGCACATTATTTTATACATTAGAAATTCCTGGTGTGCAGACTGCATTTGTTTTTTTTAATTTGACTTATTTTTTGAAGATTTATTTTTATTTTAAAATAAAATTTTCAGCATTTCGAGAGATGTTTTTAACATATTTTAGAAAATGTTGTTAAAGTTGTTGCCAATTCGTAAAAATAGCGCAAAGAACAATATTTCTTTCAAATAAAAAAATTACTTAAACGTGACTGTTATCCTTCTATAGTAAAAAAAAAACAACTAGCCTTAAAAGGAATGACTCCTAGAATGATGCTGATGTGTAAGATTTCCGGAAATAACGAATCCGGGCGGACCACTCCTTCCATGAGTCGAATAGACCAATCAGGAAAGGGCTCCGTCTATGCATCACCGTATGGGTTACCATAAAGAGGGAAAGGTTACCATCGCCAACAATCGACAAGTTTGTCGCCAACTTCGCGATATATCGCCAAATTTTTAATTTCTTTACAACACCAGTCGTGTGACACATGATTTGAAAGGTCTGCAACTGCTTATTCATTATTATGGATGTCTTGTGTGTCACCCCCCCACTCTGCCCCCCAGGGGGGCACATTTTTAATTTCTTTACAACACCAGTCGTGTGACACATGATTTGAAAGATCTGCAACTGCTTATTCATATTATGGGTGTCTTGTGTCACCCACCCTCTGCCCCGCAGGGGAAGCACATTTTTAATTTTTTTACAACACCAGTCGTGTGACACATCATTTGAAAGATCTGCAACTGCTTATTCATACCATGGGGCATTGGCGAGCGCAGCAAGCAGGGGTAGTCTACAACTTGGAATCGCGAAACGATTACGCGGGGGGGCTGGTGAGCGTAGCGAGCAGGGGGGCGGAGTCCCCCTTGTAAACAGAAAAAAAACTTACGAAATATAATTAAATGATTACATATTAAAAGCAAGAAAATATTGTAAATACTTCATAAAAATTATATTTACACGTGAGTTTTAATACGGTTAAGTCTTAAAACAGAAGGAAAATATTAAAATAATAAATGCTTTTATAAGCGTTATAAGCCGTAAATAGAGGAAGTTACGTTATATATGCTATATAATAATTTTACCAAACAGTTTAAATTTAAAAATATTTTTACACTAGACATTTATTTCACATTTCTGAATAATCTTTTAAACTATTGTTGCCAACTTTAAGGCAGTGCAAATAAAAATGTTTCCTAATTAAAAACGTAAAAATACATGTAAATGTACATATATTACTTAAAAAGTGCACAATAAACATATAAATACTTAAAAATACATTTAAAGTCCTTTTAAAAAGTTCAGAACGTTTTCAACCGTCGCTTACGCGGTCCTCATCAGTGAAAAAAACTTTAATGACAGTTGTAGCTGCTAGGCGTTCTCAGGCTCCATCCGGAACAGTCCATTTTACCAGGGGAAGGGAGTGGATGAGGGAACGGAGTATAAGGGGAGAAATAAAATAAAAACTATTGAAAATATTTCCAAAAACACAGGTTTAACTATCATGAATATTATTTCTCCATATTGCGTGAATATCGTAGGAAAGCACATCATTACATATTATTTCTTTACTGGATATTATTTCGATAGATTCTCTTATGATAATTTCAAGTTGACTAGTAGTATGAAAGGCTATTTTCGAACTAATTGAAATCTATTTAAATAGTCTGAGTTTGTGCCAATCTTGCAAGTGCGGTTGCGGGGTCCACTCAATCTTAAATCTGTATCATGTTCTTTCAATCTCCTTTGAAGTTTCCTTAATGTCATACCTATGTACATAAATTCTTTATTATCTGTCTTGAAAGGCATACTGTATAGTCCTGATCTATTTATGTCTTGAATTGGATCAATCTTTATGTTCAACAAAACTCTTAATTTTGGGGGAAGGAGTGCTATTAATGCAATATCAAACTTAGCTAATGCATGTCTTATGCTTTCAAAAAACTTTTGAATATAATTAACTTTACAAATTTTTTTAAAACTTTTTATGGAATCTTTAACTTGTCTATCTTGATCTTCCACTTTAAACTTATTTATGATTCTTTCGATGAAACTAAGGATGGTGGAATTCTTGGCGGCTATTTTTCTAATTAAATCTTAAGACAAATACTTTATCTTAAATTTTAAATATTTAAATAATGCTTCGCGAAAAGAAACAGAATATAGCTTTTGCCAACAGCTCTTGTTATCTACAAACAAGTGATTTTAATATTCAAGTTTCGGTCGAAATTTTACTTTTTTATGGCAGAAGCGGAATCCATCAATCTCCTTCCAGCAGCCAACATGAGTAGCACGGTGAATTCTGCAACGGAATCTGTCGACACGTGAGGGGTGTTGCTGACTACAATGTTTCTGTCAAAAGAAATAAAAAGTATGTTAGTGTAAAATCATTTCTATCGGTTATTTAAAAAAACTGTATAAGATACAGATAAAAAAATAAAATAAAAATCAGATATTAATAACAAAGTGTCCTACTCACAAATACTATAAATCGGGAGGTGGCAGCACAGCAATTTCATCAATCATCTTCACGGCTGAATTTCAAGAATTATTTAAAACTCAATTCGAATATTAAAACGCAACCGGTCTACCAAGTCATATCTTAGTGGAAAGCACCTGAAAACCCGATTTTAATGGTTGGCTTGTAGGTTTACTATAGTACTTTTCTATTCCCAGTCCCCCATGTTTTCATACAGTTGTTTGCAATAAAACATAATAACAAACCTACGAGTCAACCACTATATCCGGGATTTCAGATTTTCCCCACCAAGATATAACTTGAATTGAGTTTTATCAAGCGACAGGAGTTTTAATTAATTCCGGAGCCATGAACTAGTAGGAAGGTGAAATACTTCAAGATCATCCTCCGATTTTAGAAGAATATTTTCTCTCGCATCACGTCTTAAAGTTGACGTTGTGGCGACCTTGATGGCGGCGGCGAGGATCTAAGAAGGTGAAATACTTCAAAATCATCCTCAGATTCTAGAAAAATATTTTCTCCCGGACCAAGACCTGAAGTTGAAGATGGTGGAAGCAGTGGCGATGGTGTAGGAAGCTGGATCGGTTCAATATCATTCTCGGACTCAAGAAGCTCGTTTTCTTCAGGATCATCCAGCGAGGTCGAAGTTAATATGCGCTCTGAACTCAATGGCATCTCCGTGTCCGCATCTAGAGCCCAGGCCTCGAATCAGATTTCGGGATCCGTCGTTGTAATTTCTAGGTCAGCAGTGATAAAAACTTGTCCTGGATGGTCTAACACTCGGGTAAATCTTTGATGGACATCGGCTCGCTCAGGTTATCTAGATATTGCTGTCGCCCTTCGCGTCTTAGAATAACGCAATGACATCGGTATAATTTAAATACGTATTTTCGTCTGCATGTCGTTCATTATATTCAAACATTAAAATGCTTGTCGATTACTCCATTTCTTTTTTGAATTCGAAGAGAGTTTCTATGTATCCTATTACAAAATGATATCTTTTCAGTCACGATAAATTCACCGGGAAGTGGTTTACTTTTAATTTCGTGGTACATGAGGAGTTTGTCCATTACGAAAGTCAGTTGGCCCTTTTTCCGATGCTACTTATATATATAAAGATCGTAAAGACATAAAGATCGTAAAATTTATTTTTTGTAAGAATTTTTTTTATGTTGTCATCATCACTTATTCGCTGCCAACCCCATCTTTTTCTGTTGATGATGAAATTTGTTGTCGTATTTCAGTTAATTCGACCTTCAGTTCTTCGAGTTGTATTTTCATTTCAGTCTCGCTTCATCTATATTCTTCCATCTTTGTTTCGAGTTTCTCGCTGCGATAGTGTTGCTCCAATTCCATATTCAGCCTCTCGATCTTTTTCATCAGCGGAACCACTTGGTCGAGGATTTCTTGTTGTTTTCCCGACGAATACCACCAATCGTTTTTCATCGATTCCGGCAGGGACAAAAAGTTACTATCGATTATCAACAACGGACCTATCACATCGCCGAATTTCACGCGCCACATTCGACAAGATCCCAGGGAACACTTGCTGGCAAACTCTGTCACGGGTGTTTCTCGCATCAAAGAAGTTATTGTTACCGTCATTTCTTCTTTCGAAGGGAGTTTCAATGGAACACGCCATTTGAAATGAGGTGAAAGTGATCAAAAAATATAAAAATGACATAAATTAGGTCTCATATGCCGGTGTTGCTGCAAGCGCCAGATACCGTCGTCGTCGTTGTCGAAAAAACTGCAACTTGCTTTTCGAGAACTCAAGCAGAATATGGTATTTTTAAGCTGAATCTACGAACGAATGACGCGGCAAATTTTATAACGGCCATCTTGTTAATGATGTTGGTTTATTTCAAATTTCTTCCAGAAATTTTCGTAAAAGTCTTTTCCGTTACGTGCCATGACAATCATGTGCCGGTGATGAAGACGAAAAGTATCTTCGTGAGGTTCAACTCCATCGCACCAGCAGATTCAGATTCAGATGAAAATTCCAACAAAAAAGCTCGATCACGCTCCCAAGCCTCTTCAATTTTTTCAAAAAATGGTGCGAGAGCGTAAGCCCTTACGGCCAGATGAAATCAACAAGGGGTGATCCGTCGAAATGAATGAATTCTTGAACGTAATGAATTCCTAAATCTTCATTTTCCAAACATAGCGGCTGCTGCTGTTGCTCTTCTTTCAGATTCCCACCAACCTCCGTGTAACGGCGGTTGGAAAACAGACTCATACGCGTACACATGCGCTTCGTAAAGCTTCGACCTGTCATAAAGTTCTATGGATTCACAAATTTTAGAGGATTCGACCCATTCGTAATGGTTCTTGTAGTGCTTGAAACAATTCAGAAGGTGACGAGCATGGAGACATTTCTGCCTCGGTTTCCAAACGATAGCGGTGTTCGCTGAAAAAATGATTTTCCAAATCTTCAGCCGAAAATTTCGTAAAACAAAATTGGCATTTAAGGGGTTTCGTATGAGTATTTACGAAAATATAGTAACGCTGGAGGAGATAACAACCGCCTGTCATCGTTTCTAAATATTTCAGTTTCTCTTTGTCTTCCCCTCTATTTAAAAAACAGGATTAAAAAAAATTTCTTTATCATGACGCGATTAGCTTTACGATATTGTTATCATTTAAATTGAAAGTTTAATAATAATTTTACTACTGAGGAATACCATTTGAGAAACCTGATTATTTCATCAATTCTAAGCAGAGAGTATACGCTCAAGGCAGAGCGTATACCCTAGAATGTACATACCACAGCTTGCTTGAGAAACAGAGGGCATACGGTGCTCTTTAAAAAAATCCAGAAGGTATACGGCGTATACCCGCGTATACCCTCCATTACATCCCTGCAAATGAGGTGCGCTCGTACAATAACTAACTTTTAAAAGTAGACATATTTCGGTGTAATAGCACACAGTACTTCGGATATAGTTTAGTTGCCGAAATCTTTTGTGTGTCCCTGTAAATACTATCTGTTTACTATTATACAAGAAGTAACTCGTAAGTAAACTTCAGCAACGTATATTTGTTTCATAAAATGTGAAATAGTTTAATATAATTAAAATGTCTTCCAAATAATGTTTCACCCTTATACCATTATGTATTGGAGTACTTTTGTGTGGACTTGTAAATTAATAACAAATATTCTTTGCATCACAGAATATATATAATGTACATTTTAGCATATACTTGAAAGACTCAGATCAATTTTATTGTCATCAGAAGAGTGTGACATCATTACAATGCACTTAAAACTATTTTTCCCATTGGCCGTAGTGTAACGAAATATTTTTGATTGCCCCTGTAATTAAACTATACATCTGATTTTTGTAATGACTCGAAAAGATTACACAACAATTATATATTTTAAATTTCAAACAATTCGGTTGGGTATTTTTTGCTCTGTTGTATGCGGACAGACCGTCGGGCTGAGCGACGACTTTAAGTGCTACGCATTTACATAAATACGAACGTACCTAACAAAGGCATACTTCGAAAAAACTGAACATGTAAATTTTTTGAAGTGACTGATTTATTTAATTAAAATATCACACAGCGAACAAATAACCTTACCTTTTCTTACATTCTTCTATATCAATATGATCAAACCCGACTGACATTGTGGCAATTACCTTAAGCTGAGGACCTGAGGATAGAAACAAACAAGAAAATTGTATATTAAGCACATCCTTTTTTTTTATATTGAACATATGAGTATGTTTAAGTCAAGGTGTAAGAGAAAGATAAATCTAAATAAGAGGTTTGAAGGAGATTTATTATCATTAAGAAAATTAAATAACATTTTAAGTTATTTTTTAAATAAAATTACTATTAAAGAAAAAAAGATAAACACACAAAATGAAAATTTGGTATAACAATGTACATGATATAACTTATAACCCTATTAAACTAAAACAAGTTGGAAATTGCACGTGAAGCGTAGCAAATGAGGTGCGTTTGTATGATAACGAAGTTTTAAATATATTCAGATCTTGCAGTTATAACAGATAGTATTTCGGTTACAGTATAATGGTCGAAATTTTTTTGTGTTCCTGTAAATATACTGGAAGTAACTTTTATTACACCTCAGCAACGTATATCATACGCTATACTGTATGCTTTTCTTATACAGGAAGTAATTTATAGTATTTCTCAGCAACGAATATCAATCTCATAAAATGTTAAATAATCAATCACAATTAAAATGCGCAACAAAAATTGTTCTCTCTATACCATTATGTAATGGAATACTTTTGTGTGGCTTTGTAAATCTATAACAAATGTTTTTTGCACCCCAGATTGTGCATAATGTATATTATAATATGTACTCATAGACGCATAACAATTTTATTGTGTTCGAATGAGTGTAACACCATTAAAATGCATTTGAAAGTTTTTTCCCCCATTGACCGTAATGTAACGGAATACTTTTCATTATCCCTGTAATTGATCTATGCATCCGATTTTCATAAAATTTGAAATGATTCGACAAAATTATGTAATAATTATAATTTTAAATTTCAAACAATTAAAATGCATTTGAAACTTTTTTCCCCATTGACCGTAATGTAACGGAATACTTTTGATTGTCCCTGTAATTGATCTATGCATCCGTTTTTCATAAAATTTGAAATGATTTGACAAAATTATGTAATAATTATATATTTTAAACTTCAAACGATTAAAATGCATTTGAAACTTTTTTCCCCATTGACCGTAATGTAACGGAATACTTTTGATTGTCCTTGTAACTGATCTATGCATCCGATTTTCATAAAATTTGAAATGACTCGACAAAATTTTGTAATAATTATATATTTCAAATTTCAAATAATTCGGTTGGGTAGTTTTTGCATTGTTATATGCGGACAGACAGATAGACGGACGGACTGAATGACAACTATAGGTGCTACGTATTTATATAATTACGAACGCACCTAAAAAATCTATATTTTTCCAATATTTAGAAATCGTTTTTTCAGAAATAATCAATAGACAGTAATTAAATAATTGACTTTTCAAATTTTTTACGTCAACATGTGTTGCGTGCCACAGTGGTTAAAAGCTTTAAATAAAAACATGCCCCCCTTGGCGACCAGTTTGGTCTCCTTTAAATTTATACTAAACATTGCATTATAATATGTTTATTCATAATTTAATTTTACTTGCTCAATTGTGTGCCAAATCAGAAAATTCTGCTAGAAAATTCAAAGATTTGGTATTTTTGTACTGACCGGGCACAGGTGATAATTCGCCAAACAATCTTCTCGTGGCATTTTTTCATATTTCACTAATTTCATTTAAAATATAATCCTTTCACTTGTAGCTTCCATGAACTTGTCAAAATTAATTTTATTGTTTTGGCAACGAAAAGCCAAATGATATTTTTGTTATTGAAAAGAATAAATTTTTGTCTTTTTTGTTAATAAGCGCAGAAAGTGTTCTACTTATTTTTATTTTACAAATAATTTAATATAGTGAAATGGTTTTAATTAATTTTTGATATTATGTAAAATAGAATTATTTTAATTAATTACTTGATATGATGTAAATATAAATAGCGCAATACCCACTCATTTCATTTATAATGCATAACTTTAATTTTAAACTGAAACGTTTAAAATTCATGACTTGTGGTTTTGTTTTTTGTTTTTTGTTTTTTTAAGTAACAGAAAACTAAAAATCATAATATTTTGAAACTCCATAATTGCAGCGAAAGAGAAAAATGTAAATAAATCAGATTTACTTTGGTCTAAATCCTTCTAAATTACTTTTACACTATATAACATATATTTTACACTATAACCGATGATTTGCGTTTTATTCAGATGTTGCCATTGAACAATTAACAAATAAAAGTAATTTTTGTGCAGCATACGTTAGCGTAATTGCCGAAACGTCAGTGAAGGCTTACTTTGAAGACACAAAATTTTTTTGTGTCTGTCTGTCTGTCAGTCTGTCAGTTTGTCAGTCTGTCTGTTCCGCGATAACTACCGAAAAAAACATTCGATTGGCTTGAAGTTAAGTGGGTATGTTAGTGAGGCACTGGGATTAAGCTGTATAGTTTTTTGTAAGATTTGATTCATTCGTTCGGAAAATATAGAATATTTTATTTTGCGCAATAATGCTTTTCTATGGCAAATCCAATGATTTTTAATTTTTTTTTTTCCTTGAGAGAAAATGTCACATTTCATTAATGGAATTCAATGGTAAATGGACACTGAAATTTACCAGTTAAATTATTCGTATTGTTTTGAAATTTTGTCTACACATTTGTCAGATTTTTTATATTATTACTGTAAATTTTGGAGTTTTTTTTATAAATGTGTTTTTATAAATGTGTTTACTTATTTCAAATGTATTTATTTCATTTTCTTTATTTTCTCTTAATGGTTGCTAAGCAACCATTCATCATAATCCTTATTTTTATAATGTTATAAATTTGAATGCGTGTACGAAAATTTAAATGAAGTCAACGTCAAAACTGATGAATTAATGTGTTTGTATCTTTGTGTATAACTATAACATAGACCAGAAAAGAACATAGGCTATGTTTTATTAATTTTATTCACATATTTTCCTTAATAATTCAAAATTTCCTTCTTTTTCATGCAGAATCAATAGCGATTTTTTAGATAAAATTTAACCAATTTCCTTTATCGTTGCCAAAAAAAAAAAAAAAAAAAAAAAAAAAAAAAAAAAAAAATCAAAATATGGAATAATTTTTTAACGGCAATAAGTTTCAATTGAGCAATTTCCATTCGAAAAATTAAACTAAGAAAAAATAAATATGACGTCAGAATTAAAATAAAAATATAGTACTTTGTTAAATATTAAACACGGAAATTTGTTTCGTTAATAAGAATTTTTCTGACAAAAATGGGGGCATAATTTGAAGTAAAAGAAATAAAAAATAATTATATTTTTAACAATTATTTCACCTGATAAAATTTGACGTCATAATTGAAATAAAACAGGTATTTTATAGTAGTCGTAAAAAATATTAGAAACATGGGTAGCAATAACTCATGAATAATGACGCCATTGCCGAAACTTCAGTGAAGGCTTATTTTGGCGACACAAAATTTATTGTTTTCCGCCTGTCAGTCTATTCTGTCTGTCCGCGATAACTGCCACAAAATGCAGTCAAAACATCTTTTTTTCGGAAAAAAAATTGTAAAACCCTAGATTACTGAGTTTACACTTTCAAAAGTTCCTGATACATCAGATTAAGTGTTTGTGGTGGGCAGGTATGTAGAAGTATGAGTATAATGAAAACTGCTTATTAAAACTTACTTATCCTTATAAATCAAAATGTATGAAGAAATACAAGATATACGATAACCATTAGCAAATTGGTAGAAACTTACAAATTTAAGTTTAATGAGATTACGGGGGGTTCAGGGGGGCTCCGCCCCCCTGAAGAAATTTACTATGTTATAATAAAAAATAAAAAAAAAAATAATAGATCATGAAAGTTTCAGAATATCCTAACATAACTAAATCTTTAATTTAACGCTTTTGATGGCTGAAAACTTCTTATTCTTATTTTATTCTTATAAATAATTACGTAATTTGAAAATTTTAAATTACAGTTTCCAGGAAGTTGAAAATTACCCAAACTGTTTTTTTTTTTTTTTTTTTTTTTAATGATGTGCAAAGCTGACGTTGAGGCTCCTGATCTGCAGATTTACTAGTATGTATATTGATTCTAATCTATTGCGAGAACTAATTTTTAACGAAATCCATCAATATTTTTGTTTCTCTTATGGTGAGGTGTATATCTGTTTCATCATAGCGTCAATGTATTGTGATGCTGGTATGTCAGATTCAATGCCTAATGTATCATTGTCAGCATACTATCTTTCTGATAAATGCATATTTTCACTCATTTTTACAAAGATTTCATTGTTTTGAACATTCATTTGCAACCTCCTTCTTTCCCTATGCGCACAGAGCCGTCCTTAGCGAAAACGAGACCCAGCTAAAAAATTTTTGAAATGCCTTTTGTTTCAAACAAGTTAATCATCGACTTTTCAAAATGTTATTACAAAAAAGAGGGTGCTTGGCCTTTCTAGATGCGAGGACTTATGCAAAAGTACCAATCACCCACTACAAAGGATAATTCTGACTACACGTTGTTTCTCTCTATTCAAATAAATAAATAAATTAAATTAAATTAAATTAAATTAAATTAAATTAACAAAATTGTAATTTAACAAATTACAACGATTATTTGGAAAATTATATTTTCAAAGACTCAAATTTTAAAGACTTATATAAATAAATTTTATATTTAAATTAATTTTAATAATAATAAGCATCATGTTTGGGATGATCATAACGAGTCATATATCACGTACAATATGCATTAAACATTACTATTCCTAGACAAATGATAAAAAATAGTAGGTAATAGATATACTGATTTAACTGCATAAAATGTGCATTTTTTTATGTAGTTAATCAGACTGACTTCCGAACACCTCATATTCCGTACGACATGGATTAAACATTAATATTTCTGGCGTCACCATGAACAAATTTTAAATGAAATTTCAATTTTATAATTTTTGGAACTGCAAATATTTAAACTTCTAAACATCGCACATTTTTAATTTTTACACCACTGCGTAGAAAAAAAAATGCACTTTTAAATAAAATTTGATTGAAATCTTTATCACAATTTACTTTCAAATTACTATTATTATTTAAGTTTTTATTACTTTTTTGTCATCGTGGCAACAGAAGTATTCCATTTTTGGACATTAAACATGGACCAATCGAAAAACGAATAAAATATAAAACATGGATATTCAATTTTGGACATTAAATATGGACCAATCTAAAAACGAATAAAATAAAATAAGTTGCGGAATTCAACCATTAAAAAGATTCAGATATGCTTCAGATTTCCCAGTTCTGTACTGAGAGCAACAACTATTTTCCAAAAAGTAAAAGAAAAAGGTGATTAATGCTGTTTTCACCACTGACAATGAATTTTTTGTGACCAGAGGTATTTCTTCGTTAATATTGAGAGATCTGTTGCATAAAATATATGAAAATTGGGGGTATTATAAAGAAATGCTTGAGAAACATGCCGGTGCAGAGAGTTTTTAAATCGAATAATTACTTTAAGAGATATTTAATGTTAAATTTGGTCAAAATCGTTCCATTTAAAAAAGTTTTATAGGAGCAAAAATTATACATAGGAATTTAATCATTTTTAACATATTTTATACATTAGAAGTTCCCGGTGTGCAGACATTTATTTATTTTTTTAATTTGACTTTTTTTTTTTTTTAGGATTTATTTCCATTTTAAATTTTAATTTCAAGAATTTTGAGAACTAACAAGGAAGGTCTCCATACTTGGCATACCCAGAATTTTTTGAAAAATAAAATACTAATTAAACTACTCATGTTAGGTAATAAAAGATCAATCAAATTTAGCGGCGGAATTAAATAGGCAATATGTAAAAAAATAAATTACTTTCGTGAAAAGACCAAGTGGCGCTCGATTTGGCAAACAACACTTTTCCCCACCAGAAGCAAACGATTTTAATGTAACTGAAAATTAATTCTTAATAGATTTTTTAAATGCATTTAAATTGTATTTAATGAATTTAACCATAAACAATGAGAGAATTTAATATATTCTATACATATACAGGGTGTTTCTAAATTCATGGTCCAAACTTTAAGGGGTGATAGTACACATCAAGACAAACAATATTTAAATAGGAAACCAAGGGTCCCAAAGTCTTCCGAAGGAGATAGGCGCCATTAAAGTTTAGGGTCCAAAAATTCAAATGATTATGAAAAACAGAAAAATTGGTCGATTCGTTTGCGGTTTTCACTAAAATTATTCTTTATGTCAGTATTGTCTTGAAAATCCTTATATATATTATAAATGTGAAAGTGTGTCCGAAAAATTGGAATGAACTTGGCTTCAAAACGGATGGATTAATGTCTTTGAATTTTTGTATATAGATAGATTATTGGTCTGAAATGAACATAGGCTAATCTTTATTTATTTTATTCAAATATTTTTCTTAATAATTCAACATTTCACTATTTTTCATAGATAATAAATTGAAAAATTTTCCATAATATTTAATCATTTTTCTTTTTTCGTTGCCAAAAAATAAAAAACTGGAATAATTTTTTCTCTTCTCTAATTTTCAATTGAAAGATTTTCACGTGATAAAATAAAATGAAATAAATGGACCCTATTCTGTTTTTCGGTTCGAGGTTAAAAACCGCGATTTTACCAATTGTGACGTCAGAGGAATACTGTTTTTCTTCTTATATCACGCAGACGTTATATAAAATTTCTTTTACACTTAGAAGACTTCACAAGAATATAAGTTCACACTTTACAAGAATATAAATATTTTAGTAGTTTTTCCAGATATTAATCCGTAATAAAAATGAACCTTTTTCTTTCTTTCGGTTCGAGGTATAAAATCCAACTTTTTACCAATTGTTACGTCACAGGAATACTTTCCATCAAGAATTTTAAAAATATCAATGTAATGTCATATCTGAAACAAAGTATAAGTTTTTAAATTTTCAAAAATTCTGTTTTTTTTTTAGTTTTACGGAAACTACCCCCTTTTTGACACTTTTTAACATGGGGGTCATTCCATGTCAATTCAACCAGACCTTGTAACCCGACCCCCAGGGATTTTGATGAAACTTTGTGTACACACTAATTCTATCATGAAATGATTCCATCAGAAATTTTTCTTTCCTAGACCTCATACTTTGTGAGATATGGGGGGTCCAATTCTTGGGGTTTTCTCAAATCGCACATTTCTGAGTCTGTATTTTGAGATTGCAGTTCCATCTTCAAAAAATTGTTTCTCTGGATCTAAAATATAAATCATCTTAAAAATTTCACTGTAAAAATATAAATAGATACAGATTTTAATAAAAAATATTTAAAAAATTTACTTGTAATATTTAGGATAAAAAAATTAGCCAAAGTTGAGAGTTATGGTTATTTTTCCAAATTTTTGTGACTTGACAAAAAAGGCGGTACACAAAAAGGCAAATTAAATTTCCAATTTCTTTTTGTTTTAAATAAAAGTTTACACTTTGGGCTTTCTATCTATGAAATAAAAAAGATGTGTTTCGCATGGGTTATGCAAAAATTTTGGGTACTTTCCAATTAGCCGGATGAGTGCTTTATTTTTATATATTACATATGCACACAAAAAAGCAAGTGAAATTTCCCATTTCTTTTTGTTTTAAATAAAAGTTTATACTTTAGGCTTTCTATCTATGAAATAAAAATTATGTGTTTCGCATGGCTTATACAAAAATTTTGGGTACTTTCCAATTAGCCGGATGCGTGTTTTATTTTTACATATGTACACATGTATAGAGCTATATAAATGCAGATGTATTATACATGTACATATATATGTATATATACAGTATATTGATATATATATGTATAAAACTGGTGCCCGTCTAACCGAAAAGTACCAAATTTTGCCTTGTTTTGAGAATCTGCACCAATTAAGAGGAAAAAAATCTGACTAAGTTTAGCTGTGGTACTTAAATAATTACTGGAATTTCTATGAGTTATTGAATTTAATGTTATTTGATGCATGTTTTTTTTTTTTTTTAATTCTCAAAGTAAAGTTTAGGTTTTGTTTTTTCTGATTAAAAAAAATCTGACTGTAATATGTTTCCCCATTAAATTTAGTGAATGGTCCATATATTTCATTTAGTTATTTAATAATGGGCATTTTTTGACAATCTAAAGAATCTCTTACTTTTATTTTCAATAATTAAACTCAAAACAGATTTTTTTTTGTACAGTATAAAATAGAAATTTTTTTCTTCTCACATTTCCATTATTTCTTTCGAATGCTTATATATTAATTATTTGTGTTTAAAAAATGTTCATAACCTTGTATTTCCTTTCCTTCGTTAATTTTAATCAGATTAAATATTTGGCAAGTTTAAATACACAAATGTTTAACAGAACTTGAATTTGTTTCTATAGTCTGAAAGATTTAATTGCACCTGCCTTGTATAAACACCTTGTGATAAAGGCAGGGTAATGCTCGTTAGTATGAAAGCAGATGTTTTGAAATCAAGTTAATCAAATTATTGTCATTCTGTTGTTTCTTATCATAGAAGAATGATTTAACTTTTACTGTGCTACAAAAAATACATTCTGATTGCTACATATTTTATAGTTTATGACATGTATAAATATATATATATATATTTTTTTGCTTTATTGTTTTAATATGGAGCCTGATATTAAACCTTCTACTAGTCTTCAGGCTTGCAGTATTGTAATATTAACTGGTTTAGAATGTCACAAAACTAGCTATACAAATAACAGAGAAATAGACTACATTGATAATCTCTGTGATTCAGAAAAAGAATTTTTATTAGTTAGGACTATTGCATTTATAAAACAAAAATTAAGTGAAAACCGTTTGATTAATATATGTGAGCATCACAGAATTTCGCTCTTAATGAAATATGAATTATATAAATGTGGAGATCCATTTAAGCGGCATAAAAAGCAAGTGAAAAAAGCAATTAGGGCAATTAATAGAGATTTATATACGGTCGAAAAAGTAAACCAAAGTTGAAAGTCATGATTATTTTTCCGAAATTTCGTGACTTTATGAAAAAGTCTCTACATGAAAAGGAAAATGAAATTTCCAATTTGTTTTTGCATCAAATAACATTAAATTCAATAACTCATAGAAACTCCAGTAATTATTTAAGTACCACAGCTAAACTTAGTCAGATTTTTTTCCCCCTTAATTGGTGCAGATTTTCAAAACGAGGCAAAATTTGGTACTTTTCGGTTAGACGGGCACCAGTGTTATATGTATCAATATACTGTCTATATACATACATATGTACATGTATAATACATCTGTATTTATATAGATGTATACATATGTGCATATGTCAAAATAAACACGCATCCGGCTAATTGGAAAGTACCCAAAATTTTTGCATAAGCCATGTGAAAGACATAATTTTTATTTCACAGATAGAAAGCCCAAAGTGTAAACTTTTATTTTAAACAAAAAGAAATTGGAAATTTCATTTGCTTTTTTTGTGTGCATATGTAATATGTAAAAATAAAGCACTTATCCAGCTAATTGGAAAGTACCCAAAATTTTTGCATAAGCCATGCGAAAGACATAATTTTTATTTCATAGATAGAAAGCCCAAAGTGTAAACTTTTATTTAAAACAAAAAGAAATGGGAAATTTCATTTGCTTTTTTGTGTGCATATGTAATATATAAAAATAAAGCACTTATCCAGCTAATTGGAAAGTACCCAAAATTTTTGCATAAGCCATGCGAAAGACATAATTTTTATTTCATAGATAGAAAGCCCAAAGTGTAAACTTTTATTTAAAACAAAAAGAAATGGGAAATTTCATTTGCTTTTTTGTGTGCATATGTAATATATAAAAATAAAGCACTCATCCGGGTAATTGGAAAGTACCCAAAATTTTTGCATAAGCCATGCGAAACACATCATTTTTATTTCATAGATAGAAAGCCCAAAGTTTAAACTTTTATTTAAAACAAAAAGAAATTGGAAATTTCATTTGCTTTTTTGTGTGCATATGTAATATATAAAAATAAAGCACTCATCCGGGTAATTGGAAAGTACCCAAAATTTTTGCATAAGCCATGCGAAACACATCATTTTTATTTCATAGATAGAAAGCCCAAAGTGTAAACTTTTATTTAAAACAAAAAGAAATGGGAAATTTCATTTGATTTTTTGTGTGCATATGTAATATATAAAAATAAAGCACTCATCCGGGTAATTGGAAAGTACCCAAAATTTTTGCATAAGCCATGCGAAACACATCATTTTTATTTCATAGATAGAAAGCCCAAAGTGTAAACTTTTATTTAAAACAAAAAGAAATTGGAAATTTAATTTGCCTTTTTGTGTACAGCCTTTTTCGTGAAGTCACAAAAATTTGGAAAAATAACCATAATTCTCAACTTTGGCTGACTTTTTTTTATCCTAAATATTAAAAGTAAATTTTTTAAATATTTTTTATTAAAATCTGCATTTTTTTACCTTTTTATAGTGATATTTTTAGGAGGATTCATGTTTTAGATCCAGAGAAACAATTTTTTGAAGATGGAACTGCAATCTCAGAATACACACTCAGAAATGTGCGATTTGAGAAAAACCTTAGAATTGGACCCCCCATATCTCTCAAACTATGAGGTCTGGGAAGGAAAAATTTCTGATGGAATCATTTCATGATAGAATTAATGTGCACACAAAGTTTCATCCAAATCCCTGGGGGTCGGGTTACAAATGGGGGAAAAATTAGTCGAATTGACATGGAATGACCCATGGTCTAAAAATTTTTACGATTTCAACCTGTCTGTATACCGGATGCCGAGTGCCTGGGGTCTGTCGTCTGTTTGTCCGTGTTTCAACTTAAGTAAATACAGTGGGATTCATACGAAAATAGCATACGTTATTGAGATTTGCCATAGCATGTGCGGCATTGAAAATGAACCAGGTTGCAATCATAGCTGAATCACAGGAGCACTCAAAAGGAGATTTTACATTATGGTCTACGGCTTAAAAATCTTTTGTTTTGTATTTTGATAATGTTACATAATTTTAAATGTAATGAAATTTACATGCATTTTTAAGGTTCACAAGAACATGGTTACTATCGAATATGTTAAGTATAGTACTTATAGTGTGCGTACAGGGAGCTCAAAAGTATTTCAATATATCATGGTCTGTGAAGAAAAACCATTTGCAGCGTATTTTAATAATGTTATTTCATTAAAGTTATTTTAATAATACTCAAATTGATATCAGTTTCTGAAGAGCACTAAAACAGGATTTCTGTAGAAGATGGGGTGAAAAGGTTTAACATTCATTTACAAGATACAGAAAAATGTTCGGTAATATAATAGTCTACGGGGAAAAATATTCCCAGCGTATTTTAATTGTGCTGCACTATTTCAAACATGATGAAATTAATATACTGAGATAATCAATACAATGATAAATGATGAAATTTACTGCAACATGCTTGCAGTTAAGTATGATTTGCATCACATTTGTTGCTCATTTACAGAGACGCATAAAAGATTTTGGACCTGTGTCCAGATCTCAGATATTCTATCCAAAGTATGGTCTATTAGAAAAGATTGCTGAAGAGCTTTTTCAATTATTGTATGTATTTTAAGGAAAACTAATGCATCCTGAAGTTCAGCTACATTTGGTATAATAAGAGATGTTTGTAGAATTTAAATAAATCATGTATCGGACTATTACAATAAACTGGATATATGGTCACCTGTGCAATAGCGATTCGCGGAAATATGAATTCAATAATTTGAATTGGGTTTTTTGCTTGAATAATTTAAGCTAAATATGCGGTTGTATGAATATTTGCACATAATATACAGGACTGTACAAAATAATTCAAGTACATTTCTGTCTATTATTAGAAATTGCTAAAGGTGAATTTTAATCTTCGTTATACTTTTTCTAACAAAGCAAAATTTTAACATTGTATTTAGAATATTTACTAACACATAGATCATATACACAGCTGCAGAAAAGAATGGGCCGGCGAAGTTATGTATTATGGAAATGTTGGATATTTTTTTATTACCTAGGCTTAACACATGATTTTTCCTTCTTTGATATGGAATTCTGAAATGCACTACAACATGATTTCTGCACAATTAGGGTGCGTTACAGTTGTTCTACCGTATAAATGGTTGCAATTTCATTTTCGCGATTGTTCATATTATCTAACACATTTTCCATTTATTTGACTGAGTTCTTTAAGTCCCCTATTAGAAAAAAATTACTGCATAGCCTAGTATAAGATGTGTTATATTTTTTAAATTAGTGTTAATGAAATGTTTTGTTTAATTAAAGCGTTTATCTTTTTTTAATGCTACGTGAACGACGTCACGGGTAACAGCTAGTAAATTATAAAGATAAATTTCAAAAAATGACGATAGAAGGCGCTTTAGACTTTAGAGTAACGAACAACTATTTTTTACCGTTATTTTTTGCATCTCATTAAAGGTTTCGTAAGCTTAGACTTAAACTTAAATTTTAAGCTCAAAATCTGAATAGTTGAAAGCAGTTAAGTAGCACAAACTTAACTGTGTTCAGAGGGTTTTAAATTCAAATGATTATAAAAAACGGAAAAATTGGTCGATTGATTTGCGGTTTTCACTAAAACTATTCTTTATGTCGGTATTTTATTAAAAATGAATTATAAAGATAAATTTCAAAAAATGCCGATAGAGGGCGCTTTAATAACGTACAACTATAGTTGGAGTTACGTATATAGTTGGAGTAATGTACAACTATATTTTACCATTATTTTTCGCATCTCATAAAATTTTTTTAGAAGCTTAGACATAAACTTAAATTTCGAGATGAAAATCTGAATCGTTGGGAGTGGTTAAGTAGCGCAAACTGAACTGTGTTCAATGGGGGTGGGGAGGTTCAAATTTCAAATGATTATAAAAAACGGAAAAATTGTTCGATTCGTTTGCCGTTTTCGCTAAAACTATTCTTTATGTCAATATTTCCTTGAAAATAAATTTTAAAGATTAATTTTAAAAAATACCGTTAGAGGGCGCCTTAAACTTTGGAGTAACCAACAACTATTTTTAACCGTTTTTTTTTGTATCTAATTAAATGCTTGTAAAAGTTCAAACTTAAATTTTGAGCTCAAAATTTGCATCGTTTTGAGTAATTAAGTGCGGAAATTTGAAATGTGTTCGAGGGGTGGGGAGGGTAACATTTTAACTCCTGAACACTGTTCAGTTTCCGCTTCTTAACCCCTCCATCGATTTAGAATTTGAGCTCAAAATTTAAATCTAAGCATTTGTAAGCATTTAATTAGATACAAAAAATAACGCTTAAAAATAGTTGTTGGTTACTCTAAAGTTTAAGGCGCCCTCTATCGGTATTTTTTGAAATTAATCTTTAAAATTTATTTTCAAGGAAATATTGACATAAAGAATAGTTTTAGCGAAAACGGCAGACGAATCGACCAATTTTTCCGTTTTTTTAAAATAATTTTAAATTTGAACCTCCCCACCCCCATTGAACACAGTTCAGTTTGCTCTACTTAACCACACCCAACGATTCAGATTTTCATCTCAAAATTTAAGTTTATGTCTAAGCTTCTAAGAAAATTTTATGAGATGCGAAAAATAACGGTAAAATATAGTTGTACGTTACTCCAAAGTCTAAAGCGCCCTCTATCAGCATTTTTTGAAATTTATCTTTATAATTCATTTTCAATAAAATACCGACATAAAGAATAGTTTTAGTGAAAACCGCAAATCAATCGACCAATTTTTCCGTTTTTTATAATCATTTGAATTTAAAACCCTCTGAACACAGTTAAGTTTGTGCTACTTAACTGCTTCCAACTATTCAGATTTTGAGCTCAAAATTTAAATTTAAGTCTAAGCTTACGAAACCTTTAATGAGATGCAAAAAATAACGGTAAAAAATAGTTGTTCGTTACTCTAAAGTCTAAAGCGCCCTCTATCGTCATTTTTTGAAATTTATCTTTATAATTTATTTTCAAGACAATACTGACATAAAGAATAATTTTAGTGAAAACCGCAAACGAATCGACCAATTTTTCTGTTTTTCATAATCATTTGAATTTTTGGACCCTAAACTTTAATGGCGCCTATCTCTTTCGGAAGATTTTGGGACCCTTGGTTTCCTATTTAAATATTGTTTGTCTTGATGTGTACTATCACCCCTTAAAGTTTGGACCATGAATTTAGAAACACCCTGTATATTGTATTCCATATGTATATTGTTTATTGCTGTAGTTATTTAATTTACCTCTGGAAAAAATGATTTTCATAAATGAAAAATTCATATTGAGAAACAATAATTTCATAGATTCAAGCGTATTCAAAAATAAAAGTCAGCTGTTTCCATGGCAACAAAATCGAATCGACAATGTTCAATTGGACTTTGAGCTTGAAACAATTTTAGTTAATTTAAATTATGAATTTCGTTTTAAATCGCAAATTTTGATGATTAAATTTGCATATAAATACATATAAATATCGATATAACAAAATTTTACTTAAATCAAACTAAAACTGTCAAAATTAAAATTATTTAAATTAAATTTATCTAAACGAGTTCAGCATGACACTTTTTTCCCTTTAAATGTATTTGATGTGAAAAAGTACTTTTTGAAATTGCATTCTGTCGCCAACCGAGGATAAATCGCCAAATAACGAAATTTTCATTAATTTTTTACGGACACTGCTATAAAGTTCCGCCGATTTTTTTTTTTTTTTTTTTTTTTTTTACATATATAGTAGGGTGGTCCGAAAAAAACTTTTTTTCGATTTTCGATTATGGCGGGTGCGGAAAAGTGGCCGCTGGTGGCACTCAGTTCATACAAAAAATTTGAGATTTTTTGGACATTTCCTTACCCTGCCGCAAACGACTTGAAGTTTTGCAAAAATGTTCATTTTTGAACTTTTTTCGAAAAAATTAAAAAATGTTAAATTAAATTTATTTTGGTTGTATTTACTTGAAAAGGCATATTTAATGTACCAAATGTTTAAATAATATTTGATCATGCATTATTTAATATCTATGTGTGTTATAACTTAGGCTATTTTTTATAGCTTTTTCGCGAATAACAGGAAAAAGTTGTATTTGTTTGAATCGATCGTTAGTTTCTATATTATTTATGTCTCTTGGTCTTCTTTATATTTTTTGTATGTGTCAAACGTCATATATTTGGGGAAAAGACAGCAGTATACTTCAAAAACAAATCTGGAATGTGAGAAAGTGGTGAAGCAGGACTCTAAGCGAGCGCGATGACTCGCCGTAATACTCAGGGAGTGGAGGACGAAATATTAACTGAGAGCCAAAATGCGATAAAGGATTCCTATTATTTATCCTTGCTCAGTAACCTGTTACATTTGTTCAGTGTTAACGTGAAACCTTTTTGTAGTGATTATACAGTGCTTTTGGGGTCGTTTAATGTGCCATTATAGTGTTTTGTGCGTTTTATTACAACGAACTTAGAAATGGCTAGTATAAAGGGCCATGACAATGCAAAGACACGCAATAGCATGAAAAGTAACTTTTTGGGGGCGTCAGGCATATTGAAAGAATTGCAATTGCCAACTTATGCTGATAATCATGAGCCAATACTACTGGTTGCTTCACCATGTAGAAGTTGTGACAGCAGAGGATACGAATCTCGTCATCGATAACAACAAAGACAGAAGAGAGAAATAGAAACTTGGAAAGAAGATACAGGCAGAAGAAGTTATTGAAAGAAGGAAAATTAAAAGCATATTTTTTGATGGTAGAAAGGATAAAAGTATATTAAGAGGTAGAAAAATAACAAGCCGCACCGTCGAGAGAAAGGCGAAGAACACATCATCGGGTTCCGGTCACGGAAAAGAAATAGCAAAATCATATAACAATCTTCCAAGTCACCACAAGTTAGACTTTTCTGAACTGACGAGGTATCAAGGTAACGGAACGAGGTATCAAGTGATCCGAGTATTCCTAACCAGGTTCAAACAACACGGTGATGTGTTCCTCGCCTTTCTCTCGACGATCCCGCTTGTTATTTTTCTTCCTCTTAATATACTTTTATCCTTTCTACCATTAAAAAATATGTTTTTAATTTTCCTTCTTTCAATAACTTCTGCCTGTATCTTCTTTCCAAGTTTCTATTTCTCTCTTCTGGCTTTGTTTTTAACGATGACGAGATTCGTATCCTCTGCTGTCACATCTTCTACATGGTGAAGCAACCAGTAGTAGTGGCGCATGATTATCAGCATAAGTTGGCAATTGCAATTCTTCCAATATGCAAGATGCCCCGAAAACGTTACTTTTCACGGTAGCGCGTGTCATTGCATTGTCATGGCTCTTTATACTAGCCATTTCTAAGCTCGTCGTAATAAAACGCACAAAACACTATAATGGCACATTAAACGACACAAAAAGCACTGTTTAATCACTACAAAAGGGTTTCACGTTAACACTGAACAAATGTCGCAGGTAACTTGAGCAAGGATAAATAATAAGAATCCTTTATCGCATTTTGGCTCTCAACTATTTCGTCCTTCATTCCCTGAGTATTACGCCGAGTCATTGCGACCGCTTAGAGTCCTGCTTCACCACTTTCTCACCTTCCAGATTTGTTTTTGAAGTATACTGCTGTCTTTTCCCCAAATATATGACGTTTGACACATACAAAAAATATAAAGAAGACCAAGGGACATAAATAATATAGAAACTAACGATCGATTCAAACAAATACGACTTTTGCCTGTTATACGCGAAAAAGCTATAAAAATAGCCTAAGTTATAATACACATAGATATTAAATAATGCATGATAAGATCTTATTTAAACATTTTGTACATTAAATATGCCTTTTCAAGTAAATACAACCGAAATAAATTTAATTTAACATTTTTTATTTTTTTTTTCGAAAAAAGTTCAAAAATGAACATTTTTGCAAAATTTCAAGCCGTTTGCGGCAGGGTAAAGAAATGTCCAAAAAATCTCAAATTTTTTGTATGAACTGAGTGCCACCAGTGGCCACTTTTCCGCACCCGCCATAATCGAAAATCGAAAAAAGGTTTTTTTCGGCCCACCCTAATATATAGCCTCATGAGAAGAACATTCTGTATTTTTTTCAGCTTTTTCGGAGTATGCCCGTATGGAGACCTTCCTTGTACGTAGTTTTATGGAAGAATAGTAATAGGGGGATCTAATGATTGATGTCTGCCGGAAGCGAAGTGGTGCATAAGGCAAAAATTAATACTAGTAGTGGTTGACTCGTAGTCTTAGCATTTTGTTTTCCTGCACCCAATTTTCCATGTTTTCATACTTTTGATTGTACGGCAAACACAATGCTATACCAACGAGTCAACTACTAGTATCATTTTTTGGCTTATGCACCATTTCACTTCGGCAGACATGGATCAATAGATTCCTATATTACTACTTTTCCATAAAATGAAGGGGTTTTTTCCTTGTGCTAGATAACATAGGGTTTTTATGCAGTCGGCTCTTCGATATGTATATGTAACATAAATTAATGGATTAAATAAATCATGTGAAAAATGCGCTTATTTGTTTTTATTTCATCATATTAAATCATATTTATCATCTATTTTGACACGCGAATTGAAATATTTCGTTTGCTAATTTAATGACAATTTAAGTTTGTTAATTTAATGATTAAGTGTTTTGAAGGAGATCTTAAACGAAACCCTCCGAGCGATCTGCGATCACACTTATCCATTTGTTTAGAATTTTCTAGTAACATTGAAATCTGCAGAATAAATACATCAATAAACAAAAAACAAAAGCTGTCAAAGTGGACATTTCGTGAGAATATATATATATATATAAATAACAAAATTGTACTTTAAGAAATTACAATGGAAAATAATATTTGGAAAATAATATTTTCGAAGAAATTCTATATTTAAATTAATAATAATAATAATAATATATCATTTTTAGGATGATTATAACGAGTCATACATTACGTACGCCGTGCATTAAAAAATAATATTCCTAGACCAATGATTTAAAAAAAAACCCGTTAATTTATAGATAGACAACTTTAACTGTTTAAAATGTACATTTTTATTTGATGGAGTTAATGAGACTGACTTCTGAACGCCTCTTATTAAGTACGACATGGAATAAACATTCATATTCCTGGACCCATCACAAACAAATTTTAAATGAAATTTCAGTTTTACAATTTTCGGAACTGCAAATTTTTAAACTTCTAAACATCGCACATTTTAAATTTTTACATCGTTGCGTAGAGAAAAAAAATGCACTTTTTAATGAAATTTGTTTGAAATCTCAATCACAATTTGTTTTTAAATTATTAATATTTTTAAAGTTTTTATTACTCTTTTGTCATTGTGGCAACAGAAGTATTCCGATTTTGGACGTTAAACTTGGACCAATCAGAAGTAGAATAAAATAAAAAATAGAAGTATTCTATTTTTGGACATTTAACTTGGACGTAACAGGAAACGAATAAAATAAGTTGCGGATTTCAACCAATAAAAACATTCAGATATACTTCAGATTTCCCAATTCTCTGCCGAGAACAACAATTATTTTCCAAATAGTTAATAAAATAAAATAAGTGATTTGTTTACGTACTGCAGTACAATCAACCTCATAGAACGACATTGAATGATAAACTAACCTGCAGCATCGAGGACTTCTTTATCTATGGGGTCAGTCAGCAAACAAAGTAGTGCATCTTTGCCAGCAACTCCTTTCAGGAGCACATCCCGTGGTATGGGCTTTTCTTCCTGGTACACCTCCACATCACATCTGAGAGGAAAAACAAGTACGAAAAATTATTATTAAAACATAAATTTATGAACAATTCCAGAGTACTTTAACAAAACTTCACTCTTTAATAAATTAAAAACGTTGTCTAAGAAAAAGAAAAGAAAGGAAAATGAACTTTAAAACCAAATTTCAAGTATTAAAAATAATAGTTGGAAAAATATGCGAATTCTTTTAGTTATCCTTGTGCATGATGTACGAATTTTTATACATACTACATAGTATACTAACATTTGATTCAGATAACGACGAGCGACATGTACATGTGTGGCAAAAAGGCTAAAGAATCCTTCCTTATCCCTACCGGTAAAATTTTGCTATAAAATTTGCCATATTTAATCGGAGCATTTTCTCGATTTAAAAAAGCACAAATTTTTGTTTTTATAAAACGGTGGCAAAGCATAAATTTCGTAAAAAGGGTCCCGTCGCGAAGGGGTTAATAAACTCAGTTGTAAATTTTACTTCGGCAAGTTCCGTCAAAAAACGTATATAAATTGGATATATATTCTTGGGTATTTCCATGAGCAATTGTCGTGTAAGTCACATTACTAATTGTTGGCCACCGTTATTTTCGAATGATATGCTTGGCCTTATTCAATTACTGAGATATCTTCGATAAAATAAGTCACATTTTGTCATTTTAAAATACTGGTACCCAAAATCGCAGTATGTGACTTACACAAGTGGTCATGGAAATACCCACTTTAGATAACTATTATAGATTTTTGTGCTATTTTTCTTTATGCATCTATTTTCCAGCCCCCGTTATAGTTTCGCATCCGAAGCAATTGCTCTTCGGTCTCCTTTCCCATATGTTACGCACTGCAAGTCATAACCCCTAATTGAATTTTTGACTTTAATTAATCAACTATTATTCTTTTTTCTGTTAATTTTTTAAAAAATTAATATATATATGTAATAAATAAAAAAAGTTTTGCGCCATTTTGCCTGCTCTGAGTTTTAATTCTAACTTTTATGAAACATATTTTTATTCTCAGTTTTCGTAATGTATTAATATTTTAACAATTAAAGTTCTTTTATCTTACTTAGTAATAATCTATTGATTGTTTTCTTAAAAAGAACGGGAGTATTATTGCGAAATCTTTATTTCAGTGTACAGGTTCATTTTTTCCTTTTTGGAATATTTATCGAGACTTTAATTTTGTTTTATTAAATCGTCTGCTGTAGAATGTTCATGCGCTTTTTTACGTGTGAGCAGGTTGTGTTATTACGCGCTTAGATAGTAGTTCTTACATGGAGGCACGCCCCAGCTACCAATAGGAGATTGTGATGTGGGTTGTCTTAGCACTGAAATTAATCCTAATGGGTCCTTAAATTACTTACGCGGACAAGGGGAGGGGCTAGTTTTATCTTGGATTTTAAGAAACTCATTTTTCGGTTCGAGAGCGTCAGAATGCAACTAATCTTTCAATTGTTAGGATGCCCGTCTCATTTTCCGATAATTTAGAACATCGAGATGACGCAGCTTTGAGAGCGAATGGTCTAGTGTTAATTGTGTGGAATGGTGACCGGTGGAATAACTTTATATCATGCTCTAAATAAATAAGGATTAGAAACTTATTGACTTGTTTTTTTATTGGGAGAAACACCTAAAGCGAACAAATCCATTGCTCACCACGACGACTGCTAACCCTGTTATGATTTTCAAGTGAATGGACTTGTTATACAGCAAAGAGGGTATTCCACAAGAACTGATACATTTAAACAGAAAATCGTCGTATCATAACACACACACACACACACACACACACATATATATATATATATATATATATATACTTTTCAAAAATAGGATCATTTTAAAAATAGCTTTTATATTTAAAGGGAGAATGCACCTGGATCTGTTTGGCTATAGACTAGATTATGGAATGTTAGCTTACATTGATAATTTGATGTTAGCTTGGCGTAAATCTAACCAAAAGTATTTATTCTCGCTAGTTACACATTTTTATTTTTCGATTGTGTAAATTAGAAACAATGCTTTGATAATAAAATAAAATGTTTTGTTTATGGCATTATTTCTGATTATTTTATTTTATATTTGAAATGAAATCAGGAAATGTATGTATATTAAACAAAGTTATGTATTTTAAATAAAGTGATTGAAAGGACTTTGTGTTAAATGAGATTGGAGCAATATAATGGAAACAATATTTGGCGATTTATCAGCTGCGCCCGACGGACATAACCGTCGCAATACATTTACTATCTCGGAAATTTTAAAACTACAAAGGATTTCACATAATTCAGATTTTATTTCGAATTCAATTTAATTCGAATTATGACATACTCACGTGCTTTTACTAATATATGGCGCTCATTTTAGCCTTAGTTCGTCACATTCTCGGAGGAATAAATATAAAATACAATTATGCAATTATATTTTAATATCGAAAAATATAACAGCTATATGCCTGAAATAAATTTTATTATCTTATTACTTTTATTGTAATCAATTATTAATTCAAAAACAATTGTTATAACATGTTCATAAAAATTATCGATGCTTTTTTCCTCTAAACTGATCTTTAAAACTTGGTTTCCAAAACTTATGATAAACAGGTGGAACGTATAAAGTATCTGAATCCTCTACTCTCATAGAAAAAACATTTATTGCATCTTTTTCTGTAGCATCAGCCTTCTCTTCCACTTTTGTTTGTGTTAGAATTGACTCGGATTCTTCATCTTCTGATTCCATAGATTCCATCAGCAACTTCTTTTTAATGATTTCTTCCAGAACGAAAGCTTTGAAGTCAGCTCTTTGGTGAATCATTCTAATGGCTTTAATGAATTCTTTCTTCAGGTTTTCCCAGTTCTCTTTCATATAATGTAACTCTTCTTTCAATACATCATTTTTAAATTGCAATTTTTGTAACTTCTTTTCGATCTGTATATTTTTTACGCTCTTCGGATCCTGTTCCTGTATAGGTGCTTTCATGTTGTTGTTGTCATAAAATCCAGGTTCTCGTACTTCTCGAAGTTTTATATTTTCCTGCAAAGTTTCCTTCAGGTCTAATTTGAGTTTTTTGTCTTGAAACAACAAATATTCCAGCTTACCCTTTAACATTTTAATAACTTCGCTATTATTCGATGATATTTCATAGAAAAAATTCTGAATTTCCTTTATCTCGTTTATGAAAGCTTCTCGCATTTCGAACGATTGTTCTTTGGTATTCCAAATTGACAGCAGCATCTTTAGTTTATCTGCATTAAAATCTTGGTAAGATTTAAGACTCTCGTTCACATATTGTTTTAGAGAACTTTCCAGAAGTTTGCTGTATTTGTTGTCCTGTTCTACCTGTGCCATCCTAAACAATTCTTTCTTATCCATCAGGTCTGTTTCATACATGTGCTGACTGCGTTGTAAGCATTTATCCATATCAAAAATCTGCTGTTTCAAAGCATATTCTTCATCTAGATGTTCGGCTTTGACTGTGTTTCTTTCTAGAAAATCGCTGAACATTTTCTCCATTTCCTTCTTAGATTTTTCTTTGTCACTGACAATTGCTTTTTCATTGTACATTTCTGGAAATCGCCGAAGTTGCTCAATGAGATCATTAATATTTGAATTCTGAACTACAGAAGTTCGTTTTTGGTCTACATATGCTTCCCTCATAGTCTGTAGAAAATCCATTATTTTATCTTTGTTCATACTATAAAAATCACGATCTTTCCTCATTAATGAAAGTTCTTTTTCTAACTTGGTAACATAAATCTTCAAATCGCCTAGATTGATGGAATCCAAATCAAACGCGTAAACTGGAACAGCTTTCGGCTGCTTACTTTTCTTCTTTTTAGCATCTTTTTCTTTTTTATTCATTTTTATCTACCCAGTCTGTGGTGTAAATTGACAAAATACAAGCTTTATTTTTTGCATATTTTCCTGAATATACTGCACAATAAATTAAACTACGGAAAATATAAAAATTAAAGTTGCGATGCCAAAAATATTTTTCAAATGAAAATAAAAATATCAGCAGTAATGTCGACTGTGGCATACGTAATAATAGACGGCGAATTCATTTTGCCGAAAACTGCCCAGAAGGGTGGTCGGATATAGCCACATGATGTACCTTGCCTATATTGGGCCTTTATTGGGAATCTGGGTTCGAGATTGCAGGAAATCACGTGTTGGTAGTTGTATATTAGTTTATAATTCGCGTTTGTAATGACCGAAAGGTGGCGTTGTATAGACCTGATAATCGTTTGTTTACGTAGTGTTGTTTGTTCCATGTGCTGTCATGTTATTTTGCCATGAGTAAGTCAAATGTACTTTTTTATATTATAGATCTAAATTTTGTCTATAAAATTTTGATTTTAGATAATTTTAATACAAAGAACCTAACGTTGCATGCGTTATAGAACTGTTTATTTATTTATTTATTATAGAACTGTTTATTTATTTATCGGCTTTTTAAACACTGATTTCAGCGGAAGATGCTCACGGTATCAGTTCTATTTCGTTTCAGACTTTGTCCGCGAGAGGGCGTCTATTTCATTTCAAACGCGAATTATATAATATTAGTTTGTAATTATTACAAAATATTAGTGAGTATAATTTTATTGTATTATACTAAACTAATGAAACTACTAATTTGCAATTTTTTATTTACCATCGGGATTTCCAATCGAATGTACGAATTGTGTGTTTGAAAGGAATACTTATAATATCACAGTTATTAGTTGCTATATTTTTTTATTAACTACATAACTTAAACTGTCATTTAAACTTAAAAAAAATCATTTGGATCGATTTTTCACGAATAATGTTGCAGAGCATATGTTTTATTAAATATTGAAATTAACAACACAAATTTCCAAAATACACAGCAAAATGTATGTCGTTTTATCCTATCTATTAAAAAAACCCGAATATAAATATAAACGTTTGTGAGTTTCCACAATCCAGAACTATATGATATATAGGGTAAATACCGAGAGAAAAAGACTTTGTTTACTGTTTACTTAATTCATTTTTCATTAGCTTATATTCAATGTTTTAACTACTTTTTTAATCAGAGAATCGAAAACGAAAACAGACTTTGTATCTCCTTACATGGACTAGTTTGGCCATAAAAGCCTTCGATCAAAGAAATATAAATGGAAATCCATTTATAGGGAGATTGGCCTTGATTTTTTAAATTATAATTCGAAATTTTTAAAGCCGATGAAATTAATCTTTCAGAATCAAGGGTGTCTGGACGGGGGCTGGCGACAATACCTCGCAGTAGCCAGAGCCCCCTAGTAAGGAAAAAAAACCTAATTGTTGTAAAAATATTAAGCTCAGTAATAGATCTTGGTTAGCATATATATATACCGGGTGTCCTAAAAATGACTGATTGATTTTAAAATTCAATAACTTGCAAACGGTGACAGCTATTTAAAAATTTTTTGCAGGAGGGTTATGTATAATGTCAGGAGTTTTTTTACCGTAATTTTTATTTTAGTTCGCATCTCAAACAATAGGTGGCGCTGACGGCAATTAAAGGCCAGGTGATCAATGCTGAGTGAAGCGTCGACCTGGCCTTCAATCGCCGTCAGCGCCACCTATTGTTTGAGATGCGAACTAAAATAAAAAATTACGGTAAAAAAAACTCCTGACATTATACATAACCCTCCTGCAAAAATTTTTTAAATAGCTGTCACCGTTTGCAAGTTATTGAATTTTAAAATCCATCAACCATTTTTGGGACACCCGGTATATATGGGTGATTCTCAAAATAGGGGACAATTTATGTCTTCCGGCATACAAAAAAAATTGAGAGGTTTTCTGTCATGTTTTTATATTTAGATATTTTTGTCTTAATATTATTCATTATTTGCACTCAAGAATTACTCAATTTTTAGTTAAAAACACCTTAAAATAACAGAATAAATGTTCAAAATGTCATTAGCATGGATGTCCACAGCAGCTGTGCCTTATGTATACTAGCTTTTTCAAGAGTTAATATCATGTTTATCAAATGAAACAAATGTTATTCTTTCTTTAAATTAATCAAGGAGAGGACTTATCCAATAAATTTCTTTTTAAAAATAAAATTATAGTATATAAAAAACGAATTAAAGTTTGTCCTCCATATTCGATTTTCAAAACAAGGTAATACTATAACAGCTGGTTATTACTCAAAATTTCATTTTCACATATGACAATAGTTTGAAAATATAAAGTTTCTCCATGGCAACAAGTAGCCATTTTATCCCAGCCTGAAAATAGAAGCATGTATTGTATTTTAAGAATAGAAGTTGAATATTAGGGGCGTACATCAATTGTATGTCATTAGAATGGATAATAATTTTCATGTTTATTTTATTGTTAAAATTTTTATTTTATTTATTTGCATAGAACTTTTGTGTTTTAAAAAGCCCCAGAAAGGACTATTGCATTGTGATTATATTATGGCTCATAATCTTATTTAAATTAAAATTTGTCATTAGCATGGACAGATATCAGTGTCATTAGCATGGTTTTTCTGTCCATGATAAAAACTCCTATGTGCATAAATGTAACCAGTGCTTATATTGTATCTTTTATAAAGTTTAATTTTACGTATAAATTTAGGTATTACATTTATTATCCCAAAAATATGCATTAAATCTGTAGGAAAATCACTAAGACAGCTTCTTACATTGTTAGTGTCAGAATGTTGCTCATGTAACAAAGTTTGCTCTTTGGTAATGTTTTTATTCTCCTTATATGTAATATATGTAAAAATGGAAACCATTTGCTGAAAAGGAAGGCTAATAAATATAGAAAAAAAAATATTTAAACAGGAAGAAAATAAAAATTTCATAACATATTTATTCCATGCAATTTGTTTTGTCATTAGCATGGCTCAAAAAATACTAATTATTTTTTTTAAGTTATTTTTTAAATATTTAGCTCTGCTGACTACATGGAAAGTATACCTAATACTATACGAACAACACCTATTTTTTTCAGAAATTTTGCTAACAATAATTTTTTTAAGATTTCATTTTTGAAATAGTCTCCTATTTTGAGAATCACCCATATATATACATGTTACAGGCCAAACCCGATTTTAGGCCAAACTAGTCTATCCTAACGCCCATCGGATAAACTAGTTTTTCCTAGGCCAAACCGGTTTATCCTAACGCCCATCGGATAGACTAGTTTTTCTTAGGCCAAACTAGTCTATCCTAAGGCCCATAGGACAAACTAGTTTTTCCTAGGCCAAACTAGTTTGGCCTAACTTTTATAGGACAAACTACTTTAGCCTGCTGTTTATTGGTCTGAACTAGTTTATCCTAGGCCAATTCAATTTGGCGTGATTTTATTGAATTCAATGACTGCCTCAGCGCCAACATTCTAGTTTCTAATAGTCTGATCTAGTTTATCCTGGGCCAATGTAATTTTGCGTGTTTTTAGCTCACGGTTGTCAAAGCCAGGGAAATAAAGGGCTCACAGGTTCTGTATGTATGTACGTACGCATGCATGTACGTCTGTACGTACGAATGTACATAACGCTATAACTCTTGATAGAAATATCCGATTAGCTTCAAATTTTGGATGTAGGTTCCTTCTGATAAGATACATTTCTGATTAGTTTTGGACATTCACTGGATAAGAATAAAGGGGGCGAATAAGAGGCTAATCCCCCACCGTTAATTTAAAGTAATGCATTTATCATGCAGAATTATCAGTTTTCATTTAAAATTTTAGATATAAGATTATTCTGACAAGGCGCGTCCGGGATTAGTTGTGGATGTTTATTGTTTAAGTGTAAAAGAAAGGGCAATGTAGGTAACCGCCCCCATAATTTAGATAAATGGTTTTTAACGCAGAATTTACGGATTTGCTTTAAATTTTGGTTATAAGTTCTTTCTGATAAGGCAATTCCCTGAATAGTTTTGGAGGGTTTAATGGTAAAGTATGAAGGGAAAATGAAGGATTACCCTCTTACTTAGTAAAAACTAGTTTTTCCTACGGGCATTTAGATAAAGAAGTTTGGCATAGGAAAAACTAGTTTATATAGTTGGCGTTAGGATAAAACAGTTTGGCCTAGGCTAATCTAATGTGACTCAAAATCGGGTTTGGCCGGTAAAAAACACGTCTTTCACTAGAATAAGTATAAATGTGTGTCAAGAGTAATTGCTTATAACATCAATACAGGAATTTCACATGTCCACCGTAAAGACATAATGCATTTTACATGGTGTCTTTTTTTTTTTTTTTTTTTTTTTTTTTTCTGCAGACTTGTGCCAATTGAGATCAGGCTTGCATTTATTATTATTATTATTATTATTGCATATTGAAGCCAAATATTGCATATTCAAGCCCAAGCTGAAGATAATTTGGAATCGAACAGCGTTTTCCATTTTTTAGAAACTAATTACTTGTCGACATATAAGCTATTCTTGTCACGGCATCAAGTTTTTCTTTTCCGTGAAGTCGTAACCGAAAATTCGATTCAAAACGTAGCTTTAATAGTATTTTCTCAAAGGTACATAGCTTTTATGAAAAAATGGTTAACGCCATTTGATTACATATTTTCTGGGTGAGAATTCCTGTTAATCTTATGCATTTCCGAAAATGAATTAGTTCTTAAATGTGTTAGGATGTAGCTCTTTTGGATTTAAGAAAAGTCTTAAGGAATGACAGTGAAACATATTCGCAAATTTGCTTTTTACTGAACAGATTAGTTATGATGTTTATAATTCTCCTTTTTTTTCTTTTGTTCAAAACTACATTAATTATTTAATGAATCCCTGTTTCAATATTGAAAGGTCTAAGAATCTAAATAATCAATTTATTGTATTTGTCTTAAAGTAATTATTTGTAAAATATTAGAACAGAAATTATTCTTGGAAATTCTTAGCTAATAAATAATTTATTTTTTTCCTATAATAGAGGGCAGCACCATAAGCATATAATTTAATTAATATATTAATCCTTTAGATGGCAGCACTAAAATAATTTTCCGCTAGAAGTTGTAGTAATATATTCTAGTTAATTAATTAATATAGTAATATTAATAATTGATTAAAAATAAAAATATAATATTTCTAATAGTAGCATCTATTTTTTTCTAAATATATTATGAATTATATAGTATATGTTTTACTAATTTTTATAATTATTGTTACAACTTTATTTTATTATCTATGTGATTTATACTATGACCATAACCTTGACTGTTAGTAAGTCACATGTAGTTTGTATCTGATTGCACTACAAATCTTGCTAGGATATGGGTAATGGTAAATATTTTAGTATATATATCCTTTTTTTTTAATGGAATAATGTATTATTGTTATTTTGTCATATTGATTTTATTTTCTTCTATGTGTATCTTTCTACTAATTTATCATCTGAATAGCTTCCAGCCAGTCGGGTGTATTGTGAGTCGAATTCTTAGCTTTCAGCACGACTCATAACAGAAAGTGGTTGGATGTTTTTGCTTTTTTGTTAAACTATACACCCCTGAAGAAGTAGTTTAATAAAAAAGCCTTCTACTGCCTTTTTTATCCATTTATCTTTCATTATCTTGGTAATCTGCCTTCTATTTCACTTCAAACTTCAACTGTTTTCAATAAGATGATTGTAAAAATACTGGTTTCATTGGTTTATTGTATGATAATATATGAATTACTCTGGTTATATAATGTCCATTTATCCACATATTTCTTAGTAATTTGGTAATCTGCCTTCTATTTATCTTCAAACTTCAACTGTTTTTAATAATATGAATGTAAAAATACTGGTTTCATTGGTTCTTTTATTGGTATTGTCTGAATAACTTTGGATGTATTTATAAATGTATTTATATAATACATTGTGTATTTTCTATTCTGTGAACACCTCGTAATTTAAAAATACATTGTAAATTTATCCAATATATATGTATGCAGTATTTTTTAAAGGAATCCTAATTGTATGTTAAGTAAAATCTGAATTTTTTGCAGAAATTGAGTAGGGCGAGATTGAGCGGGACTGAGTCTTTTTTCTTATATTTTTGTACAGGCAGGGCTCGGGTGGAACTTTTAATTTTTACACCGGGTCACGGACAAATAACTTTCCTTCGGGAAAGGCGGGGCCCGGAACTCAAAATTTTGACCCGTGCAAACTTCTGACAGTATTCTAAAACCCTTCGAATAAAATACATTATATAGGGGTGATGACAAAACCACTTTGCACAAGGTTAGCAATGGAGCAGTAGTCGGGATCAATATTAAAAAGAATATTGCCCAGTTAAACTGATGGCTTTGCATTCACAGGCTGTTTACAGTCATTGTGTATTACAGCCTTATTTTTTTTAAGTATAACACCCTCGAAAAATAAAGTAAGTTTGATTACTTTTTCCCATTTCCCCCACTTATAGTTAACCATTGAACCCCCAAAACTAATCACAGATACGCTCTATAAAATTAAACAATTATCCAAAATTTGAAGCAAATCAGATAATTCTGCTCAAAAAACCATTAATCTGATTTAGAGAGGGTAATCCCACATTCCTCTCTTTATACTTAATCATTACACCCTCAAAACAATTCAGGGATTCGCCTTTTAAAGAAAAAATTATAAACTATATTCAAGATTTACGGCAAATCGGATAAAACTGCATAAAAACCAATTTATCTAATTTAAGGAAGGCGATAAATCGTCCACTAAACCATTATACATAACCATAAGAAAAGACCCTAATTAATTAAAGAAGCACCTGATCAAATGAATTTTATTGAATTGATCAAAATTTTAAGCAAATTGGATAATTCTGTATTATAACAAATTTATATATTTAAGGAAGGAAATAAATTGTACGTTTCCTCTTTATACTTAACCAAAGAACCACGAAAATTAATCAGTGAAACGCTTTATCAGAATGAACAAATCCAAGATTTGCAGCAAATAGGTTAATTCTGCATGAAAAACCCATTTAACAAAATTAGGCGGGATTCCCCCTTTCTTCCCTTTGTTCTTATTCAATTAATCCCCAAAACGAATTAGGGAAACGCCTTATCAGAATGAATATATTTCTAAAATTTGAAGCAAATCAGTAAATTCTGCGTGAAAAAAGCATTTACATAAATTATGGGGCGTTACTCTTATTCTCCCCTCCTTTATACTTAAACAATTGACACCCACAACTAATGGAGACGCCTCAACAGAATACTCCTATATCTAAAATTTGAATAAAATATGCTAATAATCCATGGAAACCCATTTATTTGAATTAAGGAAAGGGGCGAATCAGCCTCTCGTCTCCCCCCCCCCCTTATTCTTCTCCAATGACCTCCCAAAATTAATCAGAAGAGCTCCTCATAAGAATAAACCTATATTGAAAGTTTGATGCAAATCGAGTATTTCTATCAAGAATTATTGCGTTACGTACTTACGTACATACATAGTTACAGAATCCACCGGGCACATTAGTTCTCAGTCTTTTGTAGCTGATGAGATAAAAACATGTCAAATTACATTATTTCTATCAAGAGTTACCGTGTTACGTACATACATACATACATGCGTACATACATACATTCAGAACCTGTGAGCCCATTATTTCTTTGGCTTTGACACCCATGAGCTAAAAACACGCAAAATTACATTGGCCTAGGATAAACTAGATTAGCCTAGGACAAATTAGAATGCTGGCGCTGAGGCGGTCATTGAATTAAAAAAAATCACGCCAAATTGAATTGGCCTAGGATAAATTAGATCGGCCTAGGATAAACTAGTTCAGACCAATAAACAACAGGCTAAACTAGTTTGTCCTATAAGAGTTAGGCCAAACTATTTTGGCCTAGGAAGAACTAGTTTATCCTATGGGCCTTAGGATAGACTAGTTTGGTCTAGGAAAAACTAGTTTATCCGATGGGCGTTAGGATGGACCGGTTTAGCCTAGGAAAAACTAGTTTATCCGATGGGCGTTAGGATAGACTTAGTTTGGCCTAGGCCAATCTAGTTTGGCCTAAAATCGGGTTTGGCCTGTAACATATATATTCTTTAGTAAATTAACATTATTTTTTCTTAGTACAAAGCAAAATGAACTGTCAATACCCAGCAAACACTGAGCTATCGGTAAGCAATCGGACGATAGCCGCTTGCCACTGCCAGCGGTATTGGACCGATACCGGTTGCTGCTATCGGTTCCGTATCTTTTTTGATACGCCGCGCGAATGCCGCCCGATTCATGAGGCACGCAGCCGGTCCAGTATCGGCAAAAAACTATGACGATAGCTAACCACACGAATACCGACTGAAGCCCGGCACAAGCAAAAAAATCCCTGGTGGCGCCATCTGTTAAACACTCTAGCAACTATTTTGAGAGCCAATGAACATACGTCAGTGCGGGAACAGGCGGGGTTTGATCTCACAACCCGTAGCTCAGAAGGCGAAAGCCTTAACCACTAGACAAGTCAGATCTGTTTTGGAGTAGGATTATGTGCGGTTATTGGGGTGTGACTTTTCAGTAAGTGCCACGTAAATGGCGAATGTTGTTGACGTAAATGACAGATTGGAAAATTGTAATATTAAAGTGTTTTTATTTTATTTATGTATTCCTTTACTTGTAATTGTCTTATGCACCTGATTTAAAAAATTAAGTTCATATTTAAATTAATAAATTAGGAAATTAATTAAAGCAAACGAATTGTTTTTTTTATAAATTTTAGAATCCTTAAATAGTATATTTAAAAAATTAAAAATAGTATATTTTTTTCAGAAGTATTGTTAAATAAATGAATTTTTTTATTAGAAATTATAACACAATTACATGCTTTGTGTTAATTTCTAAAGTGTATAGTTTTAACGTAGGAAAACTTATTTTAAATAATAATAAATTGGTAATAATTAACTTTTAAATAGAATAAAAAATTATGTTATGCAATTTGATGATTTAAAGTAGTATTTATGATTTACCACTATCTTGCAATGTTATGTTGTTGATTAAGTATATTTATTAAGTAAAAAATAAAATAAAAGTAACACACATATATATATATTATTTTAGTATTATATAAATTATATTTTTTTACGAATTATAAAGTTACTAAATGTAATAATAAAGAAAATAATAAAGTAAAAAAAATTAAGAAATATATATTTAAAACGTAAAATAACTAATTTAATAAAAAAATAATTTGGTAATTAATCACTTTTAATTAGAATGAGAATTCAAAGTCATTTCATGATTTAATGCGTTATTTTTTTATTATGTAGCAATATTAATTCCGAATAATTGTTGCAATAATAATTTTTAAATCTTAAAATAAAATAGCAATATTAATTTATTTTTCGTTTGTGAAATAATATTTTAGAAAATCTGATTTTTTTTATGTTAAAAAATGGGTAGATTTCTTTTATATGTTTTACCTTGTAAAATAACTTCAAGCACTTTTTAGTAATTAATATTAAAAGAAAATAAGAAAATGAGTTATTGCTTTGAAAATGAATAATTAAACAGAAAATAAATTCAATTACCTTACAAATTATTTTTCTGTTTTTATATGATTAAGTTCCTAATAGTGAATAACAATTTAAAGGAGAGAATTTAAAAATTCTTTTTTGATTAAAATAATTTTAAGTCATTTTAAAAATTACTTCAAAAACAGTATTTTTAAATAAATAAATGTAGGTTATTTTTGACATATTTTCTGTTTATCATTGTCAGAATTTTTAATGAAATGCATGAAATATACATTTCTTATCAAAATTCAAACTCAAATAAAATTGAGAGAAAAAAATCGGTTAAGATTAAATATTCTGAATTCGGACCCATGTTGGCAAATCTGATCGGTCCACTATCAGAACTCAGATATCGGTCCTGCGTCACTTGCCGGTATAAGTCGCTAGCCGATATATAACCAAAAGTGGACCGATTACCGTAACCGGCTGTCAAAAACGCAGATTCTTAAGTTTCAGTTGCCAACCTGCTACCGACATTTAACCGACATTGACGGCTCCGGACCGATAGTATGCCGAAAGTTATGTGCTTGCTGGGTAGTATTGGTTAGTTTTGTTATTTGTGTTATGAATGTAATCCTTGTAGTCCAGTCATTTAAGCTTAAATTAGGTAAGAATCTCGGAATTCGAGATACCCATCTGTAAGTCTGTAAATACTTGTATATTGACACCCTAAAAGTTGTCTCAAAACCTACATATGGTAGGGTGTACGCAACTATTAAATTCCAAGGTCAAAGGTCACAAAAATCGGTTTTTTGCACTTTGTTTTGTAAATATCTCATTTCCTATAGGTTTTTTGCTATTTGTATTTATTATCAATATTGTAGAATACAAAATTCTCTACAAATTTTGTTTGAAAACATTTTTCATACGTCGAACCGTTTTCGAGATAGAGGGCGGAGAGCGCACGGTCACAGCATCACTTCAGGTCAAACGGTGCCTCCGGTCGAAAACGCGCCATATATCATTTTTTTCCTAACCTATCCACTTTTTATTCAGTATTAATTTATTTAACAACACTTACCTGTCCAATGTGTCCATGTAATTGCAGAATTGTTAATGAAAATATAGGAATTATGTTTGAATTTTAACCTAATTAATATAATAACTTCTTACATGATGAAAAAAAACAAATAAATTATGAATTAATCGTTTTATTAAAAAATACTATTCAATACATGAGCCCAATTGATTTTTTTCTCAATGAAAATAATGTGAAGTTCATTATTGATGGCGGATTTCTTCTTCATCATGTTGTATGGAGCAGAGAAGATACTTTATCTATTATTTTTGATAAATACATTAATTATTTAAAAAGGCATTACAGTTCCAAAATAATTGCTGTATTTGACGGATATTCAGACTACAGTAAGAACGTAAAAGCTATGGAGCAGCAGAGAAGAACTGCTACATTTTCAAAAACGTATAAAGTCTGTTTAGATGAAACAATGGTTGTACCAGTTACTCAAGAAAAATTCTTATCAAATCGAAATAACAAAGATATGCTCATTAATACCTTAACTGAAAAATTACAAGCTGCAAATATTACTACTAAACAAGCCAGAGATGATGCGGATGTTCTTATTGTTGAAACTGCAATTGAAGAATCAAAGTCTGAAAAAACTGCAGTTGTAATAGGACAAGATATTGATTTACTTGTCATTTTAATTGGGCGTACACTGTCTTACGAACAAGAAATTTTCTTTAAAAAAGTTGGGAAAGGAAATGTAAAAACGGAGATATACTCGACTAAAAGTTTTGATAATTATCCTCATTCCAAAACACATATTTTATTTCTGCATGCATTAAGTGGCTTTGACACAACTTCTGCGCTTTTTAAAAAGGGAAAAAAATCATTTTTAAAAGTTTTTGAGAAACTGACGAATTTGGATGAACTAGCTGCAGCATTTGAGGAAGAAAATAGTTCGGCCCAGAGATTATTAGAGAGTGGAACTCAAATCTTATTGGCAGTCTATAATGCTCCGAAATCTGTGAAAAGTCTGGATCATCTTCGTTATATGCATTACGTCAAGTCTACAAAACTTAATAAACCTGTGCAGCTTTCAATTCTTCCACCAACAAGTGCAGCTTCTCATCAACATTTCAAACGTGTATATTATCAAGTTCAAACTTGGTTAGGGCATGATTTGGAACCCCAGGTATGAGGTTGGGGAATGCAAAACGATTTTCTGGAGCCTATCATGACAATTTTACCACCTGCTCCACAAGATTTGCTAAATACAATTTTCTGCAACTGCAAGAGTGGTTGTGGTTCGCGATGCGGATGCAGGAAAGTGGGCTTGCAATGCTCTTTAGCTTGTGGCCAATGTAATGGGCAAGCTTGTCTCAATGCAGAACCATATCAGAGCGACATTAACGAAGATGAAACCTTTGACCCCGAAATCATGGAACAACTTGAGACAAATGTCGTTCAAGACGATAATGAAGACCAGTTTGAAATTTACCAGCAGCCGAAAGACGACGATGAAGAGGAAGAAGATGATTAAAAACATAAATTATAGTTTTTGTACCCTTTATTCCATTTTTTTACTTTTAATAAAAATAAATGTATTGAATAGTATTTTTTAATAAAACGATTAATTCATAATTTATTTGTTTTTTTTTCCATCATGTAAGAAGTTATTATATTAATTAGGTTAAAATTCAAACATAATTCCTATATTTTCATTAACAATTCTGCAATTACATGGACACATTGGACAGGTAAGTGTTGTTAAATAAATTAATACTGAATAAAAAGTGGATAGGTTAGGAAAAAAATGATATATGGCGCGTTTTCGACCGGAGGCACCGTTTGACCTGAAGTGATGCTGTGACCGCGCGCTCTCCGCCCTCTATCTCGAAAACGGTTCGACGTATGAAAAATGTTTTCAAACAAAATTTGTAGAGAATTTTGTATTCTACAATATTGATAATAAATACAAATAGCAAAAAACCTATAGGAAATGAGATATTTACAAAACAAAGTGCAAAAAACCGATTTTTGTGACCTTTGACCTTGGAATTTAATAGTTGCGTACACCCTACCATATGTAGGTTTTGAGACAACTTTTAGGGTGTCAATATACAAGTATTTACAGACTTACAGCTTGGTATCTCGAATTCCGAGGTGAACTTACTATAATGACTGGACTATTGAAAGTATTAATCATTCTAAAATATATTGAAAATTCATTAAATCTATAGAATCATATTATCTTAAGTATTGCTTGTATTGCGGTGAAACCAGGAGCTTAGTAAATGGAATGTTGTGTTCCAAACACTTAGAGGGCTAAATCATGTTACTTAACATTATTCATGAATTTGTAATTTATAAATTTAAAATAAAAGTAAATGATTTTTTATTTATTATAGTAAAAAATTATGTACTTTTCTCCCTTATTGTTACTAAACACATTACTAATTTATTTTATTATGAAATAGTGCATTTTTTTTGGAATTACATCCTGCCTTTTTATTAGTACATTCCAACAAAGTTGAAAAGTGCTTATGCATTTGGTTTGTCTGTTCGCGCTCTAACTCACGTAAATATACTCGGATTGCCATGAAATTTTAGGACGTTATTGACGTTTACCCTATCACGAACTCTATTGAAAATGAAGTCTCTACCATGATTAGTTTATCTACAGGGAGAATCAAAAGTTTCCCATTACATTTCGGTCTATGGGGAAAAATCGTTTTAAAGAATTTTAAAGATGTTATACCCTGTCAAACATATTAAAATTTTTATGCTTTTACGAGCTGCATTAAAGTATGCATTCTATAAAATATAGGTGAAAATGTAGCTATTATTCATTTACAGGGTCACACAAAAAATTCCATTAGGTAATGCTAAAAGGGGGAATTGTGTGTGACATATTTTAAATATATTAAACTGTTTCATGTATAATAAAATTGATGTATGACAATGAGGCTTAGTATAAATTATACGATATTGCCTTCTCTAATATAAAGTACATAATATTTACAGGGACACTCAAAAGATTTCAAATAGTACATTCTTTCCGAAGTACTGTATATGCATCCGATGATAGCTGATGGATGGATGAAATGCGCGTATGATATGCGCATATGTTTCACTAAATTTATGCATATTATATGGTGTGTATAAATGCTATAGTTAATATACAGGGCTACCCAAAAGAGCTCGCCAACGTTACTGAATATGATCATAAATTATTAAAAGGTGATTCTTAAATAAATTATGCATTTTTACGCTGAACTGCATTAAATTTACTAAGAAATGTTTGTAGAATATAGATAAAATGATATACAGGACCACGCAAAGAATTGGGTACATGAAACCTATGAATGATAATTTATAAGAAAGTGATTTCAATTGTTTTAAGAGAGTTTTAGTTTAAAATAAATTTTATCTTAACAATGATGTGTAATAAATTTATCAGAAAAACTACAAGGTTGAACAAAGTATTCAAGTATGTTTCCATCTATTAGTATAAATTGCTGAAAGAGAAATTTCAAGCTACTAGGCATTTTTTGTTAAACTAAATTTTCCCATTATATGGTATGTATATTAGCTGACAGATCAAATATAGGGCTGTTCAATAGTACTTGAATATATATTTGGCTTTATATCCTTATTTACCTAAATAACGAAGTTTTGTTAAAGATTTCATGAAGCGTTGAAAAGTGCTTCATAATCTATGCTTAACGCATGTTTTTTTTTTTTTTTACTTGTTTCCTTCTAAAATGAATATTAAATTATAAATTATCAACTTAGTAATTAAAGCATAAAAATGCACATTACATACCTAATTAAAAATTATTTGATTTCAGAATATTTGCAATCATAAAACTTGTAGGTGCGTGCATAATACTTTAAACGCTTCTTTTTCGGTTACTATATTAAATTTATTTTTCTGTTCTTAAATTTTTTCACAGACAAAAATAGTGAGTTTTTGTACAATTACTTTATACTCGTAATAAAATACTCGCAATTGAATTTTGTTGATGTTTTTATTAGCTTTCCAGCTTGATGACACATATTATAAGGGAAAAAGTTTCATTTGTTTCGAAATTTATCAAAAAAATTGATATTTTTTGCATTCCTTATAGTTTTTACCCGCACTGTAATTATTACAAAATATTAGTGAGTATAACTTTATTGTATTATACTAACTGATGAAACTACTAATTTGCAATTTTTTATATTTTCTGTAATAACTAATAATTACATTTTATCGATTAAACTGCTAAAACATAGATTATGTTAATAATTAGCAGTTTAATTGTTCTGGAAACATAACTCTTCGTTTTTATTCAGTATTTATTCAGTAATTTAACGCTGGAAATTAAAATGAAAAAAAGTCCGATCTTTTTTTATTTTTTTACACCCTATCCTACATGATTTTCATTAGGATTATGAAATTTTCTATTTAAGTCAAATTTTTGCTAAATTTCACAATGAAAAACAGAATGGACGTTAATCTTTATTATCATGAACCATTTTAATTTTGTCAAAAAGCATTTAAAAGTTATGCAACGCACGTCACGTTTTTACGTCAGGACAACACTGATATAATTCACATTTACATGGTGGAGGTTAAGTTCATTTTGGACATGTTGTTTATCTATATCTGGCACATCAGTTATCAATAAGGAAACTGAAAGATGAACTTTCATCTGAGTTTCTTTCAACTTTATAACCGATACGTAATATCTCGAATAAAAGATTCCGCACGGGGTAAATACTCAAATATTTTCTAGGTTTTATCTTTATTTAGATATCATTGACACTCTCTTGAAAGTTAAGCAGATAATCTACATTAACATAAAAAGAACCCCCCAAAAAATCAAGCATCAAGCATAGATTATGAAATATCTTCTAACACTTACAGGATAATTTTAAGAATTTTATTTTTTTCGTAGAATTAAGTATGTATATTAGTCTCATTATTTTTTAAACATCGTACATAACATCAATAAATGCGCGGCAAAACAGGCCGTTCTATGTCACGTGTGGGATAGCTTTTCTACATATTTCTGCTGTTTTATCAATGTCATTATATCTTCAAATTAAAAAAAAAAAAAATGTTAATATGAAAATTTAGAGCTTGTTATTTTTAATGCTTAGTTTTCTGTTTTCACAATAAGTTAATAGATATACACTCTCAGATAAAACTGAAAATTTATAAGCGATTGCCCTTCAATTTTCACGGGTAAAAGCCTTATTTGATGAAAAACGGTCTGATCCACTAAATAAGCGGTCAAATCGCTTAGATACTTAAAAAATTAAGGGCAATCTACATATTCTAACAGTTCTAGCCCATCTTTTAGTAAAAATACGGTACTATCCCATACATTTTTCTCCACACTCCATTTTTGTAACCACAGGTGCGACTGATATACGTGGCATTTAAAATTCTCAGAATCCTTCATTATTACCACCAGTTATTTTTTATCGTAAAGTTTACCTTTTTTAATTGGAACATTTTCCCGATTCAAGTACAAAAACTTTTCTATTTTGAAAAACCGATGGTTAAAGATTAAAAAATAAACAATGCGAAGGAATTAACTGTATTATTAAAAAAATAATTGTTGAAAAAGTAATAAAACTTTACGTTGAATAAGGCAAATAATACTTTTAAAAAATCCAAATACTAAAAGGGATGTTTCTCTTTTTTAATCGTATGAAGCCTGATTTATGTTTGCAACAGCAGAAAGTTTATCACTTTTATATTGCTATTAGGTATTGCACACAAATATATTATTAAAAGTTATCTAGGCTTTAAAAGCCGATGGTGTGCAGAGTACGCCACCCCCGTCATTAATTATGTCCAAACTGTCCCTGTCTTTAAAGATTAATATCTCAGCTATTTACTGACGAATTTTTTCAAAAATCATTATCAACAATACTTTTATACTTCTTTTACGATATGTATCTCCAACGCTTCTCAACACCTTTGCTCAATGCTCAGGAATTGAAATTTGTGTGTAACAGAAAAATGTGCTTTTCTCAAAAACAATGCGATCTAGAGTAATTGTTATAGTTTTCCTGCAAGTTTTAAAATAATATCTATAACCTCTATTTTTTTCATAATTTTAGTTTTAGTAGTTCGGAGTAAGATGGGTGGTGGTGGGGGGGGGGAGGTGACATATTTTTGCACTATAACACTGAAAATATAATACCTAAAATTAAAAGAAACATATTTTTGAAATCAGCATAACGAAAGCTTTCTCAAGATACCCCACATGATACACAAAGAAAAGAGATTTTTTCTTCAAGTAACTTAATTAGCCCCCCCCCCCTACTCCCCTCCTATATATATGTCGGACGTTCCCCTCAGCCCGCACAACTTTGAAGAAAGTCCGTGGTAGTTATAGCTGCCACCACCGATATTATTAGGTGATATCGGTCATCCACTGTGAGGATTGTGTAAATGAACACTGACGCTGTCAATTAACTGAATTAACAGTTTATTTAGAATATATGTACACAATAAACACGCTATTTACAGTTATATACAATTACAACTCGGATATAGGTGATCCGGTTCAACATTAAATTAAATACAGTAAAGGTTGGCTGTGTACTATTCAAATTACACCTTCCACCTCACACTCAATGCACGTTAGATTCACTTTATCGAAGATCAACTTCGAATCTCCCAACGCATGGATACTCGGCCTACGATATCCGGCCCAGAACACTACGCACAAGGACCTCGGTCCTACACTACTCTCTAGGTACGAGCCCAGATACCAACTGAACCATGGCCAACTATATCTATAAGGCCCACTTATTTGAGATTAATGTATGAAGTCTCCCGCCAGAGAACTCTGATACTTTGCCCAAGTTACTCTGACCAATTGTGGAAACTCTGAACCAAAACAATGACCATGCACTCAGAACAGAAATCAGCTCATACAAGGCTAATTTGGGCAGGGTTTGTGCCACGTGATCCAATGAAATGGTTCAGGGTTTGAAGCTGAATCAAGCTTCACCTTTTTCGGCGGTTTTTAGCGAAATGAGCAGGCCGTTATATCTAGTTGGTAATGACTGAACTAATCTGAGACAAGACTTGCTCTTCCCAAATCATTGTGTTTCCCCAATGTCAACCCCCTTTGGAGCTTATCCATTGGACACATTCTACATTCCTTTCTTGATTAGTGACATGTTGCTTATCAGCTCATCATCCACATACCTCACTGACGGATGAACACGCCTCTCAGCAATCTCCTCTTTCTCCCAACACCACCTGTACAGGATTACCTGTCGATTCTCCCTTCACCAAAAAAGAATGCCACCTTGAAAATTCTAGTACACAGCCAGGACAATACACAAGAGATTAAGATAGAGAAATAACGGAAATTCCAATCGTTAGCAGAGTTGGTCTCTGAACCTGACAATATATATGTGTAAATGTTTAATAATTTGTAAATATGTCGGTCAATAGTTTTTATTACTTCTCCCAATTTGAGCTTTCCACGTTTCATAGTTTATGAGAAAAATGGCTGCGACAGACGGATAGACAGACACAGAAGTGATCTTATAATGGTTCCGTTTGCACTTTATAAGTAAGGAACCCTAAAAATAAATGCCATCTGTAATCCAAGAGCTTATAATGTACATCCTTTGGAAAAGTGTTTGATTCCAATACCTAGTGTTTGCTCTTATAAAAAATTATAATGAAACATTTTTGATCACCTTTAACATTAAATAGCTCTTAAAATAATCATTCGTTTTTAAAAATGTCTTCTTGAGTTCATGTTAAGTGTAAATTAAGGCGATGATTATATCAAGCATTTTTCTACAATACTAACAATTTTTATGTTTTTGTATACAGTAGGTTTCTTAATATTAACAAAGAAAGACCTCCGCTCTGATCACAAAACTAGTTGGATGTGCCAATCCCAAAACTTTCTTCTATCTCATACATGCATTTTAATATTTTTAAAAAAGTTACTCATTTTATTGCTTTAATAATTTTAATTCAATACCCTATCAACTTTGGTTTTCATCTTAAATTTCTGCTTCAATCAATTAATCGGAGTAAAAACGAATTTTCGTCTCTGCACGAGCCGATGGACAATAGAATGATAGGCAGATTTTTTTTTCAAATTCAGGGAGGACCTACTTGCCTTACCAAAAAATAATCAACAACAAAATGTTTAGTTCAGTTCTAGAACTAACTTCATACACTTTTATGTGGTGCAATATTGAAAATGGCATAAAATTCGGTATTGCAGCGCCCCCTTCCGGCGGACTTTTTTCAGATTCAGGACGATCCAACTAGCCATAGCCATACACTTGCACAAAAAATTTCTTTCAATTCGATGCATAACTTCATGTACTTTTGGTCGGTGCAATATTGAAAATGGCACAAAAATCGCGATTGCAACGCCCCCTTCCGACGGATTTTTTTCAAATTCAGGGAGGACTAATTAGCCATAGTCATACAGATACACAAAAAATTTGGTTAAATTCGATACATAACTTCATATACTTTTAGTCGGTACAATATTGAAAATGGCACATAAATCGCGATTGCAGCGCCCCCTTCCGGCGGATTATTTTCAAATTCAGGGAGGACTAACTAGCCATAGTCATACACATACACAAAAAATTTGGTTCAATTCGATGCATAACTTCATATACTTTTGGTCGGTACAACATTGAAAATGGCACAAAAATGGCGATTGCAGCGCCCCCTTCCGGCGGATTTTTTTCAAATTCAGGGAGGACCAACTAGCCATAGTCATACACATACACAAAAAAATTGGTTCAATTCGATGCATAACTTCATATACTTTTGGTCGGTACAATATTGAAAATGGCAATAAAATCGCGATTGCAGCGCCCCCTTCCGGCGGAATATTTCAAAACTGAAGGAGGACCTGCTTGCCACAGCCAAAAACACTCACAAAAAATTTGGTTCAATTCTATGCATAACTTCATACACTTTTTGATGGTAGAATGGCGACATACAGACACACACACAGACACACAGACACACAGGTGTTGCTGTGCTGTGTGTGTACACAGACACACGGACAGACAGACATTTTGTAAAAACATGTTTTTTGGAATCTCTGACCCCTAAAACGTGTAAATCCGTCGAAAACCGGAAGTCGGAAAAATTTCGATTACAATACTTTCTTCTATTGAAGATAGAAGAAAGTAAAAATAGCTTACGGCGGTAATGACAGTGTTAGTTGTAATTATATATATATATACATATATAAGAAAAGCGCGATATTTTGTCTCACCTGTTGTAATATCTTAGAAAAAATAGAGCAAAATTTTTATAATTATTTTAATAACTTCCTTAGTTTGCGCTTCTTGTTAAATGTAAATTAAGGCGATGAATTTCCTATAATTTGAGATCCATGCCTAATTAGCGTATTGTAACGGATATTTCTGGGAAAAACATAAAACTGAGTCATGAATCTGAGCGTGAACCTAGCGAAAAAGTTTAATGCATATAAAATAATGGATTTTTTAAACTGGTTGTCTTTTTTTTTTAACTATTTGGAAAATAGCTGTTGTCCTCGGTATAGAATTGGGAACATCTGAAACTTTTTATTGGTTGAATTCCGCAACTTATTTTATTTTATTCGCTTTCTGATTGTTCCCTGTTTAATGTCCAAAAATCGAACACTTCTGTTGCAGTGTGGACAAAAAAAGTATTAAAAACTACAATAATAATAATAATAGCTCAAGCAAATTTAAATACAGGTTTCAAACAAGTTGCATTTAAAAATATTTTTTTTTTTTTTTTTTTTTACTTTCTTCTATCTTTACAAGAAGAAAGTATTGGATTCATGAAAATTTTCGACTTCCGGTTTTCGGCGGATTTATATGTTTTAGAAGGTCCTGAACACGTTTTGACTATTTTTAGAAAATGTCTGTCTGTGAGTCTGTCCGTCTGTCTGTCTGTCTGTTTGTATGTCTGTATGTGACAAAAAATTTGTGGGCGCTCTATCTCAAGAACTAATGCTCGAAATTTAATAAAATTTTATATTCTGTTAGACCTTGATATGAATTAGTGCCTATTGGTTTTTGGTGAAAATTGGCCTGCAGGTGGCGCTGCTATACTACGTTTTTCATGATTTTCAAGATTGCTATATCTCAAGAACTAAAGCACAGAATTTCACCAAACTTCAGATTTTGTGACCCCTTGATATAAATAGACGCTGATTAAGTTTTGGTGTAACTTGGCTAGCAGGTGGCGCTGCTGTGCCACGTTTTTAATGATTTTCATGATAGCTATATCTCAAGAACTAATGCACAGAATTTCACCAAACTTCAGATTCTGCGATACCTTGAGATACATAGCCACTGATAAAGTTTTGGTGTGAACTGACCTATAGGTGGCGCTGCTATGCTACATTTTGCACGATTTTTGCGATAGCTATATCTCAAGAACTAATGCAGAGAACTTCATCAAATTTTAGATTCTGTTACACTAGAATATATAACATAATTAGACGCTGATTACATTTTGGTATTAACCTTGCAACAGGTGATGCAGCTATGCTGCATTTTGTACGATTTTTCCGATAGCTATATCTCAACAACCAACGCACAGAATTTCATCAAACTTCAGATTTTGTTACAAAATGACATATAACATAATTACACGATGATTACGTTTTGTTATAAATCCTTCAACTGATGGTGCTGCTGTGCTATATTTTACACGTTTTTTTTAAACTAGCTATATCTCATGAACTAATGCACAGAATTTCATCAAACTTCAGATTCTTTTACACCATAACATAATTAGACACTTTTTTACGTTTTGGCATAAATTGTCCAAGATATGGTGTTGCTGTGCTACGTTTTGCAAATTTTTTGTTATAATTATATCTCAAGAACTAATGGACGAAATTCCATCAAATTTCAGATTTTGTTAGGTTTTGACATAAATAGATGCTTATTAGGTTTAGGTATAAATTACCCAACATGAGGCACTACTAAGCTCATTTTCTCAGAATATTAATAAAATTTTGCGTTTTAGGCTTTTCGAATACCAGAATCTCATTAGGCTAGGTCAAATGTTCGAGGAAATTCGATAGTGGGTAACTTTGGGGTCACCACGTTTTTTTTTAAATATTAAAATGTACTTATGAGATAGAAGAAAGTTTTGGGATTGACACATCCAACTAGTTTAATCTATACGACGGTGTAAGAATTGAAAATATGCAATGTTTTAAAGTTTAAAAATTTACAGTACCGAAAATTGTTAAACTGAAATTTCATTTAATATTTGTTTATGATTGGTCCGGAATATATTAACAGGACTCTAAATGTCCAGGCATATTGAAATGACTCTGTTATTACGTAAACTACGTTTTGATCATCATAAAAATGATGTTATTATTGTTTTTTTTTTTTTTTTTTTTTTTTTTTTTTTTTTTTTTTTTTTTAATAGAAATCATTTATAAGTTTAAAATTATTGTCTTTGAAAATATTATTTTCCAAATAGTCGTTGTAATTTGTTAAATTACATTTTTTTCTTCTTTTTTTGCCGTTTTTATATGACATAATGCTATAAAAGTAGTTTATATCATAATGTTAGCTTCAGAAAGGCTTCTGTAACTTTTCCTTTTATTTTTCCTAAGTCTCGGAAACATTTAAAAAATTTATTGCTGGAAGAAAATTTCTTTGCATTTATATGTCTTCTCTTTTCGTTAACTCCAATCGATCACAAATACATCATCTAAATCAGTAGGTCATTCAGAAGAATTATAAAAAATTGTGAATGTATTTTTATTTTAAAATGATAACTATTACTTAATATCTTAATAGAGCATATTTATGTTTAAGGCGGTAACGATACTTGCGAAATCTAATGGATTACGTCTGAATACTTTTTTTTTCTCGGGATCTATTGAATTGATTTTTTTTTTTTTTTTTTTTTTTTTTTTTTTTATGAGTTTTGGTAGTAGTGAAACTAAAATTGATTTACTATACTGGGAGACGGGTTCTCGCTGTCGCTCGCCATTGCGCCAAATTGCGACCTTATTCTTCATTTGGCGAGTAAACAAGCGATTAGATTCGCCAAATTGCTAGTGCTCAATTTTTGCTTTTTCTTTCTTTTCTTTTTCATTATATGCATATATACATATTTTTAATATATTTGTAGCGGATGGTTGAAATTAGATTAATAACAATTGTTGTCATAGTTATGTAAACTTAGGTTATTTTAGAACATATTGATAAAAGAGGGCACATTAAATGATTAAAGAAAATTTGTTTGGGTGCTACACGGCGAATCTATTTTGCTAATACTTTTTTCCTTTGGCGAATGTTTTTTTATTTTTAATTTGCCAAATTACTAACGTTGGTCAAATGCCAGCGAGAATGCTGACTGGGAGGAAAAAGTAATTTCCCTATTCCTCAAAAATATTCCTTAAAATAAAAAAAACATTAAAAATCAGCAAATTATATTTTTAAGTTATTTTTAAGTTAAAGTATTTTATGTTTATAACGTAAACATAAGATTTATAAAGCCAGGTATATTAAATTCCATTTCAAATTCCAAAATACTATTATTTTAACTGCTCATTCATAGAAATATTTTAATAATATTGTATAGGAATTATGTTTTTGTTGCAAACTTTAATCTTATTTCATACAATATAAGTACATGAATCGTGTTCATTGTTATGCTTTAAAATGTCATTAACGCACATAAAGTTTAAAAAGTCCTTCCGGCAATGCCGGGAGGATGAGGTAGCTTTCATACATTGATTTATATATTATTTATTTTAAATTAAGTTATATTATTCAAACATACGAAGCTCAAATTAGTGAAACCCGATTTTATAAGACTGAATGCTAGTTTTTGTCAATACTGATTATTAATAGGAATATTTAGAAATTAGTCTTATTTTATTTAACCTGTTTTTATTTTCAGCGATTTAGAGAGTCGCCAAATTCCAAGATATCATGAAGTGAATGCCATTTTAAAGCAACATGATGGATAAAAAAACCAATGAGCTTGGTCGAAATCTTAATTCATGTGGACATGGACTCTCATATCGAAATCGATTAATATATACAATTGCTGTCGCGGGCAAATTGATTTTTAAAAAAATGTCACACACATTAGAAATTCAAACTGCTATATCTCAGGCGTTTTTTAAAAAGACAAATCAAAAACTACTCCGGAATTCATTATTAAGATAAATAAATTCGAAAGAAACTTTTTTTTCAATTTCTAATTTTTTATTTGTACATCATTATACATTTAAAAGATTTTTGACAAACTTAAATAGCCGCAATTTTGAAACAAGATGACGGATGAAGCTGGCTAGTGAACTCGGTCAAGACATTGATGTATACTATGTACATACGGAGTTATATCAAAATCAGTTTATAAATATGCGTATTATCGAGTGACAAATTTCAGACCGTTTCAAAATGTCAACTACACTGGAAATTGAAAGTGCTATAACTCAGCCATTTTTCAAGATATAGATGAAACAAAAAATGCCCTGGAATCTTGGTATCAAGGTCAAATACACAAACGAAATTTTTTTTCAATTTCTCACCTTTTTGCACATAATTTTAAATTTTAAATTAAAAAAAAAATTTAAATGGCCGCCATTTTGAAACAAAATGGCTGATGATGCTGGCTAACGAACTCGGTTGAAACATTTGTATGTACTATGTACATACCAAGTTTCATTCAAATCGGTTCATAAATACGTTAGTTACAGCATGACAAATATCAGATTGTTTCAAAATGTCAGCCATAAGAAAAATTCAAAGTGCTATAACTCAATCATTTTTTAAGATATAAACAAAATAAAAAGTGTTCTGGAATCTTTGTTTAAAGTTCTAACACATAAAAGAAAAATATTGTTCAATTTTTAATTTCTTTGCATTTAATTTTAAATTTTAAATTTTTTAAATTTTTTTAAATGGCCGCCATTTTGAAACAAGATGGCGGATGATGCTGTCTAACGAACTCGGTCGAGACATTTGTATGTACTATGTACATAGCAAGTTTCATTCAAATCGGTTCATAAATACGATAGTTATCGCATGACAAATATCAGATATATATATATATATATATATATATATATATATATATATATATATATATGTCAACATTAAGACGGAGAGTGGTTTTGGGGTCTGGGGGTCATGATCGGTGAAAATATGCCAAAATTTTCTGGAAGTGCTTTCCTCCGGACGGCTGCAATAGGTAGCTTTTTACTTTTTGTAATGAAAGCTACCTAAAATAAAATTTGAAATATGATTTATAATTTAGTATATAGCGTTACATGTGACAATGGAGAGGGCTGTATGGTGAAGTGTGACATTTTGTGACAACAGGGGGGGAAGGGGTCAAAAATACTGAAAAAAATGGGACATCATTTATGGACAGCCCCTAAGGTATCTGCTCACCTTCGGAAGTGATCTTTGAAATTTTCGCTTGTTATCAATTTTTTATAATAATATTTACTTTAAAACTTTGAAAAAAAAATGTAAAAATATTGGCAATTGCCCAAAAATGTTCTTTTAAGAGAAAAAATATTCAAAATTATGTCAAAAATGGACATTTCCGCAAAATGTGACAATTAAAAAATAAAACAGTGTATTGACATTTTGTAAATTGCATAATAAACAGAATAACGTTCTCAAGATCTTAAACTACACATATTATAATCGCACCTCTATCTCTGATGATGTGCCAGTTAAAGTACAAATGTAATGAAAAATTTGCAAAATTTGTCTTAAGTTTGTCATTAATTCCAGTGTAAATATAAAACTCTTTAATATACTTACCATATGAGTGCAATCTATCTATATTATAAAGGCCAAACGTATCTGTACGTAACGCATACGTCATTTTGCGAATGGCAACACTTTCTCATGCAATTTCGTTTTTGTAATTTTCGGTACTGCAAATTTTACTCTCCTAAACAACGTACATTTTAGATTTTTGCTCCATCGTATAGAGAAAAAAATGTACTTTTAAATGCAATTTGTTTCAAAACTCTATCTCAAGTTATTTTTGAGATATTAATTTTTTTCTAATTTTTAGTACCAATTTTACAATTGTGGTAATAGAAGCGCTCCATTTTCTCTTAAAATTAAAAAATAAAAATAAAATGCATATACTATTTAAAAAGTATCGTCTGTTATAAAATCCGGTGAATTTGGTTTTATTTTATTTAATAATTTGGATAAATGCGTTTTATACTGTTTTGTTAATTTTAGCTTAAAATAATATTTGTTTGAGAGTAAGACTGAACAATATATGATGTATTTTTTACTGTAACTAATTATATAGATTTATTATAAATCAACGAAACAGTTCTTTCTTAAAGATTTTTTTTCCGTCGAATTTCGACGGGTTCCATCTCGTTTCCTTAAAAGACATTAGTAAAAGAAGTGTAGAAAATTTCGTGGCATTTCATGCATAATTTTTTGTTTTAGGAGGTTTTGCAAATAGTAAAAATCTGAAAATCTCCACTTTGAGAAAAAGCTAAAAATAACTTTTAAACAGAATTCAAAAGCTGTAATAGTTGTAATTTTAAAAGGCTGTAACTTTGGTTATACTAATTAAGATATAGACACAGTTTAAGCAAAATTCAACAGATAAAAGAGTCTATTTTAATGTTATTCCATAAATGGAAAATGAATATTTTGATCGAAAATTATTTTTTAACCCTTTAACGGACAAAGCATTTTCATTGCTAAGATATTAAAATAAAGGAATGACACCGGTAATTGCGAACAAATATATTTGTAAATAAGAACAAGGGATTTTTCAGATTCCGGTTTTATTGTTGTATATTGAAATTAAAACTAAAATTTTGTGGTTTCGAGAGAAACCAATGAACGTTAAAGGGTTAAATGTGTTCGGAAAGGTAATAGATTTTATAAACTTCACATTTTAAAACCTAGACCTTAGTAAGCTGCCCGCCTTTGATAATAAATAAATAATAAAGGAATTAGATTGGATAAAAAAATATCCCCTAGACTAGACCTCAGTGGTCTACCCGTTTCATGGTAATTCCATGAAAAACTGACAGAATGTCCTGTGCGTGACACTTACATAAATAGCTATAGTATAGACTCCCTCAAATCCGTAACCCTAAAATCCGCACATAATTTACGGATGTAAATTATGTGCGGTAAAATGTAACGCTATTTTTTTTTTTTTAACTACACTGAGTTAAAAAAATGTCTGCACAACATTTTAATATGGCGTAGAGGCGGATTATTAAAAAATTACCTGAGCTTGATTCACGTTTGGCTAAAATAAAACGCGAACTATAATTTATTAGGTAAAATATAATTTTTGTTTCATTACTTTTTATAAGTTATGACAAAATGTACAAGTTAGAAATTGTACGTGAAGCGTAGCAAATGAAGTGCGTTCGTACTAGAAGAATGTTTTTAAAATATTCTTATCTTGGTGCAATAGTTTACAGTACTTGAGATACAGTAAAGAATCCGAAATCTTTTGTGTATCACCCTGTAAATACTATCTGCTTTTTATTATACAGAATGTAACTTGTAGTAAACCTCAGAAACTATCACTTTCATAGAATGGTAATGGAATACTTTTGTGTAGACCTGTAAATTAATAAGAAAAATTTTTTGGACCAGTAATTGTACAGAATGTATATGCTTCATAGATGCATATCACTTTTACTATGTTCGAAAGCGTTTAACACCATTAAAATGTGCTTGAAACCATATTTTCCCATTGACCGTAATGTAACAGGATTTTTATTATTATTATTATTATTTTTTTTTTTTTTTTTTTTTTATTGTCACTGTAATTAAACTATTCATCCGATTTCCATAAAATCTGAAATGACGCGACAAAATTATACAACAGTTATATTTTTAAATTTCAAACGATTCGGTTGGGTGTTTTTGTTCTGTTATATGCGAACAGACGGACGAACTGAATGACCACAATAGGTGTTGCGTATTTATATAATTACGAACGTATATATGACCTAACAAAAATATTTAAACTTAAAACGATCTATTCTAGATTTCTGAGTTATTTCCGGAACATATACCTTTAATATTAAATTATTTAATGAGAAACGAGTATTTTCTTTAGATAAGTTATTACATTCTTTATTTTTCGTCTACACTTTCTATTATTTAGTATTTAAAATATTTCGTTGCTGTAATTTCATAACCAGTCGGATAATTGTGGCCAGAAAGGTTTATCGCATCATTTACTCTGCTGTTTTCGTAACTCGTAAACAACTGTAACCATTTAAATTATTTCGAAATTTATCACCAATGGCATGCTAACAGAAGATGCTTTAAAATAAAGTTATTAATTTCCAGGTAAGCTTTTTAAGTATTAAAATTTTGTATTGTTAGCAGAAACACAGCTATGTACATATTTTTTGTTATTCTACCAATTGTGAAGTACATTAACCCTTTCTGGCACACTGTGCCCAGTGTGAGATACCTAATTTTAATTCCAAATTTGCAAACGGCACAAATAATATTTTAATAAAATTTTGCTTTTTATAATGAAAGCTTAAATTAAGGAATTCTTAATTTCTAAAAAAAGTCGTATCTAAATTCCGGTGTCATAATTTCTTATTTTACTAGCAGAATTTGCCCTTGCTGGAAAGGTTTAGCAATCGATTATAAAAATATCGTATTTACATACAAATGTCAAATTAGTTAAATAAAATATTTTAAAACATAACCACCTGTTTTTCTTGTAGTGTTGATTTCAGGGGGTGGCCCGGGGGAACTGTACAATCATCCCCCCCCCTCCGGAGCCACAGAAGTCCCTACCGGAGGAAAGTGTCTGAATTCAACATTTTTCTTCGAGGGTTAACCCTTTCCGGCACACTGTGCCCGGCTGGGTACCTATTTTTTATTCCAAACTTGCAAACGGCACCAATAATATTTTACTAAAATTTTCCTTTTACAATAAAAGCTTAAATTACGGGTTTCAAAAAATTTTAAAAATTCGTTTGTGAATTACGGTGTCAGTCGATTATTTCTCATTTTACAACATATTTTGCCCGTGCCGGAAAGGGTTAACATGAGATTTCGTGATTGACAAGCAACAGTGAAATATTCCTTTACAGAGGTCCCGAAAAAAAAAATCTTCAAATGTATTTAAAAAGTTTATAGCAATAAAAAATTCTCTTGTTTTTTTCTGCTTAAAATGTCAATTAAGTCAAGTTTATATCATAATTTTAGCATCCGATGCTATTTCTTTCAGACAAGCTTTTTTTTAAATGAAAGCTATTTATTTGTAGTTGTGCCCATTTTAGCTATTTTTTAATTTATTTCCATTTTTATATTTTATTTTTAATTTTAAATGCTTTTTTACGATATTTCTTCAAAATGGTGGCAACTTAGTTTAGCTTTTCTCTCGATAATAAAAATTTATTTTCCATTATTACTTTCCACAAGTCAGAAACTTTATTTCATCAGTGAACATGTCCTCGCATTTAAAAGAAAAAAGTTAATTGTTTTCGTAAAATTTAACCACAATAAAATGATCGCATATAATTATGCACTAATTGAAGTAAAAAAAATATATTTACTGAGAAATAATATTAATAATGTAAATAAAATAACAGAAAATAATCTCTATAAATAAAAGGAATTCCGAGGATAATTAATTAATTAATTAATTGAGGCACAGGGGAAAGCAAATCTTGGCAATGCGCCAACTCGGTCCAGAGGAAGCAAATCTTGGCAATGCGCCAACTCGGTCCAGAGGTATAAAAGCAAGATAGAAAAAAACGCGCAGGTCTGTGCATTCAAGTACAACCACCCATATGTATATGCTGAAAGTTTGTTCTGACGCTCACCCGACGCACGTGGAGTGCCGATGGTCCGGGAAGCGTACCATACACATAAATTATTAAATAAACCTTCAAATTAAGCCCGGCGAAGCGGGCTGGGTATGCTAGTTTATGATAAAAATTTATGTCTAAAGCAAAGTAAGAAATATTTCAAATGAGGAAAATGATGGCATTCAGCAACCAGATAAAATGATTTTACAATATTATTACGGACGCCTTTTTCATATTACTAATAGCAGTAACTTTTAAAAAACATTTGAAGAGAAAATGACGTCACTATTTAAAACATCGCATTTTTACTCATAACGATATTACATTTCAATATTTCTTTTCATTATGGACACTGAGATTGAGATTTTACTTTCAGATGACTTCAGTTAGTGAAAATAATGTCATAGTAAAAATAAAATTAGTTTTTTTTTTTTTTTTTTTTTTTTTTTTTTTTTTTTTTTAATAAATCTATTTTTCTGTAGTGCATATAAAATAAAATTTCTGGATTTCGCCGGCACTCAGATTACAATTTTAACTGAAGATGTGCAAATATTTGCATGCAAAATTGTAACTGGAAAACTTGACATTAAGTTTGGAAATATATTTATTATATATTGATTCAATAATGTAATTACTTTTACTTTTTTTAAAGCCAAATCGATCGGGTCTTTTAAACATTTCATTCGTCGAATTCGACGGGATTCCACTCGTTTTATTGTTAAAATGCATTTCCTTTTCCCCAGAGTCTATAAAAAAGCGTTTAAACTAAAGAAAAAATCCGTTTTTGATGAATCTAGTCAATGAAGAAGTAGCACGTCAAATTGTATCTCTTTATTATTCCGCAATTCCAAAATCTCAGAGAGAAATTGCTAATCAACTGGGTATTTCACGCCGTTCTGTTTGCTATTATATTGATAAACACAAGAAAAATGAAGTTAGTTCATTGCATTCTAAACGGGGTCACCCTTCTAAAAAACCTCTATCGATTTTTTTTTTTTTTTTTTTTTTCTAATCGGAGGCGAAACTGAATTCTGCAACGGCAGAATCTACATTCAACTTGTTTTTTTTTTTTTTTTTTTTTGTCATTTTGATTTGTTTAGAAAAAATTTAGCTTTCAAGCAATAGTTGTCATGGAAACAACTTCTGGTGAAAATGCGTTTTTCTTTATGATGGGTTTTTTCACCATTTCTCGTATTTAAATTGTTATAAGTTAAGAACCATGAAACATAAATGGTTTAAATTTGGAACATGTCTTTTTCAATTATTTTATTTTAATTTTGACTCAGCAAATTTGAAAAAGAAAATTTACTTTAAAAAAATATTTTTTTAAGCTACATTTTTTTTTTACTTTAATTTTTTTTTATTTAAATTAATATTTTTTAAAATGAATGATGAGAAGTATTATCAGGTGATTTTGTTTACAAATGATCTGGTTAACTAACACAAAATATTTCAAAATTTTAACTCAATAAATAAAAATTATCCCAACTTTGATATTAGTAAAAATAAATAAATAAATAAAATTTTATTATAATTAGATAATTAATTAGATTGCCTAATAATTAAATATAATAATCCTTACAATGACAAAACAATAATAGCAGCAAGCAGTAAGGTACGTAATATGTTAAATAATTATTAAAAAAAGCATTGCTAAAATTAATAGTAGAGTTAATTGTAGAGTGAGTATTAATAGTTGAAGTCATGAATTCAGTATTTTGTTTTCTTCTCATAAATAAATATAAAATGTAAATCTGTACTTTTAAAAAGCCTACATTTTTTTGCATAATGTATGTATTACATGAAAGGTATTTATTATTATTATTATGCGTATTTAGGGAGGAAAAATTATGCAGAGTTGGGTCTATTATTAATTTTTTAATCTCTCTGAAGTTAAAAACATCTATCTGTCTGTATAGAATTGTCTACTTTTGTATAAAAATAGAAACGATAAATTTATATTAATGTAAGAACCAAATTCCCAAAGTGCGTACACATCTTACACTTTTCAAAGAGCATCTAATATGACTATTTCATTCAAGAAATCTTTATTTTTTCCCCAAGTTAAAAAAAAAAAAAAAAAAAAAAAAAATCAGCGTGATAATCGCCAATTTGCAAAATCTTTCCGTGATTACATAAGGCGAATTATTCCATTCCAAAATTCGGATAAAAATGTACGCACCCTGAAAATCTTTTAATAAAATGTAAGTTTTTACAACAATAATTTAAAAATTCTTACTTTTTCTTTAATAAATCTATTCCTTCTTGAGGTACGCTTGGTCTTGTAACGTAAACCTTTGGGCGGCTCATAATGTAAAAAGTGTACTCCCAATGTCACCCAGGCAGAGGTTTTTTTAAGTAGAGTTATTCAAATAGCACTAAAAAGAGTGTTATGCGGACGTTGGTTCGCCAGTGATATCAGTGAAAATAACAAAACAAAAACAGGCGGCTCTTTTTTTCGTAGATCGCTTTATTATCCCTCGGTAGGGAAAAAATGGGGGGAAAATCTTGGCTTATGTAATTTTTACGACACGGATGAAAGTTGTCGCACGAGACCCAGTATGATTGAAAAGAAATTATGAATTAATGAACAGAAAACAGCGCAGTTGTAAAGAAGGAAAATGAGGAAAAGAATTAATTAGCGTAGTTATGATTTTTCTCCCTATGAAGGGAACATTGATAGGGATTATAAATGCAAACGATATTTTTGTTTAAAAGTTGTGAATAGAATTTATATGTTAACTCAAATAAAGTGTGAAAAAAGTAGCATTGAATGACAACATTATTTTTAAAATTGTCACTACAAAACTTAAACTTATTTTTTAAGTGCAATTTTTCTGGAAAAAAGGGAGGGGGTGCATATAAAACATAGTCAGTTAAATATTTTTTATTATAATAGTTTATAAAAAGTTTTATTGAATATTTAGGCTTCGATTTAACCCTTTGCGGCGCAGTGGTTTCATAGGTAAACCACTTAATTTTAATTCCCAAACGCCACATTGGCACCGGAATTTTGTTTAAAACAATTACTGTTTATTGAATGCGTGAAATACAGTGTTTTCTTATTTAAAAATAAAGTTGTTTTCAAATTCCGGTGTCAGCCATTAATTTCAATACTTAAGCAATGAATTTGCCTTGCGCCGCAAAGGGTTAAAGAGGATTTTTTGGATGAAAAGTAAAAAGCCTCATCGCGCTTGTCGGAAGACCAGAAAATGGCATGATATACCTGAATCCATGGAAGTACTAATGAATGAAGTATCTTTCTTAGTTCCATGCCTGAATCAGGGATGTAGTGGAGGATGTACGGCGGTGTACGCCGTATACCTTCTGGATTTTTTTTAAGAAACGCCTTATACTCTCTGTTTCTCCAGTATAGTACATAAGCTCTAGGGTATACCCTCTACCTTGAGCATATACAGTGTCTCACATAAGTGATGGGACACTTGTGCTTTACAAAAGGAAACTAATCAAATAAATTAAAAAAAACATGTACACATTTTTTTGTGGGTGTGTTTCATACTTAAATTTAGTAAAGATAATTACATAACATACATTTTGTTAAAATATTAAAATATTAATTTAATAAAAATACAAATGTTTAGAACGGAGCAAAAAATAGCTCACATAAGTGATGGGACACCATTATATATGCAACAAAAATCGTCTGAAATAAGCAATAAAAATATTTTTTGGGGTTTTATTTTTACTTAAAAGCAATTGGCAATAACTTATAAAATCGCTCTGCAGTATTTCTCTCCAGTTTGTTTTGGAATTTTTGTGTTTTTTAGCTCTGTGTAGCCATGAATGCTAAACGAAAAGAAACTTCGCCTGAAATTCGAAAATTAGTTAATTATTTGCATATTGAACGTGGAAAATCTATTAGAAAAACTGCTGAAACAGTTAACTTGAGTCGTTCAACAGTTTTCAATATCATTAAACGATATAAAAAGAATCACATGATTCAGGATAAAAGAAGGCCTCCTAAAAGTTAGCCCCCCCTTGACGGAAAATGAAAAAGTGAGATATGCATTTCGTTTGATCATCGTTTGATCAGATTTGATCAACAATTTTCATCGTTTGATCAACATTATTTTACGACTTATGATTAAAAATAACCAGGGGGGGGCTAACTTTTAGGATTTTTCAAAATGCTCAAAATTAAAAAAAAAATAGCGATTCTTATCAGAAATCGATCGTAGAGATTTGATCAACTATTTTTAGCGTTTGATCAAACCCGGAAGTGCCCCCAAAATCGATATTTTTAATTCCAGACACCTAAAAGTTAGCCCCCCCATGACGGAATTTCGAGACAAAAATGGTGTCATCTAACGTAAAATTACCTCTAGAGATTTGATCAACCATTTTTAGCATTTGATCAAACCCGGAAGTGCCCCCAAAATCGATATTTTTAACTCCAGACCCCTAAAAGTTAGCCCCCCCATGACGGAATTTCGAGACAAAAATGGTGTCATCTAACGTAAAATTATCTCTAGAGATTTGATCAACCATTTTTAGCATTTGATCAAACCCGGAAATGCCCCCAAAATCGATATTTTTAGTAATAGACCCCTAAGGGGTTTAGCTCCCCCACCACCTCCATGATGGAATTTCGAGACAAAAATGGTGCCATCTAACGTAAAATCATCTGTAGAGATTTGATCAACCATTTTTAGCATTTGATCAAACCCGGAAGTGCCCCCAAAATCGATATTTTTAGTAATAAACCCCTAAAATTTACCCCCCCCCAGCCTCCATAATGGAATTTCGAAACAAAAATGGTGTCATCTAACGTAAAATTACCTCTAGAGATTTGATCAACCATTTTTATCGTTTGATCAAAACCGGAAATGCTCTCAAAATCGATATTTTTAACTCCAGACCCCTAAAAATTAGCCCCACCCCCATGACGGAATTTCGAGAACAAACGGTGTCATCTAACGTAAAATTACCTCTAGAGATTTGATCAACCATTTTTAGCATTTGATCAAACCCGGAAATGCCCCCAAAATCGATATTTCTAGTAATAGACCCCTAAGGGGTTTAGCTTCCCCCCCCCTATGACGGACCTCCATGACGGAATTTCGTGACAAAAATAGTGCCATCTAACGTAAAATTACCTCTAGAGATTTGATCAACCATTTTTAGCGTTTGATCAAACCCGGAAGTGCCCCCAAAATCGATATTTTTAACTCCAGACCCCTAAAAGTTAGCCCCCCCCATGACGGAATTTCAAGACAAAAATGGTGTCATCTAACGTAAAATTACCTCTAGAGATTTGATCAACCATTTTTATCGTTTGATCAAAACTGGAAATGCTCTCAAAATCGATATTTTTAACTCCAGACCCCTAAAAGTTAGCCCCACCCCCATGACGGAATTTCGAGAACAAACGGTGTCATCTAACGTAAAATTACCTCTAGAGATTTGATCAACCATTTTTAGCATTTGATCAAACCCGGAAATGCCCCCAAAATCGATATTTCTAGTAATAGACCCCTAAGGGGTTTAGCTCCCCCCCCCCCACCTCCATGACGGAATTTCGAGACAAAAATAGTGCCATCTAACGTAAAATTACCTCTAGAGATTTGATCAACCATTTTTAGCATTTGATCAAACTCGGAAGTCCCCTCAGAATCAATATTTTTAGCATTAGACCTATAAATTATCTCCTCCATGATATTCGAGACAAAAAATTAACACGAAACTAACACGAAATTATCGATATGTATATATATGTAGAGAGAGAGAGAGAGAGAGACATACACTAGAGTACCCTCTGGCCTTGCCCGGGATGAGTGACCCTTAAATGAACTTTAGTCTCGTATGACTTTATATGTTTAACTCCGCTTTGTCTGAATTTATAGTTTTGAATGTAAAAATCGCGAAAATGATATTAAAGTACATGCTATTCTGCGTTTCATTTTTATAGTCCATGTGTATAGTCCATCCAAAAAAAGCGAAACAGTGAGAAAACATGTTTTTTCAAATTATTCAATTAGTTAGTTTTCCAAATGTTAACAAATTTGCGTTCATTATGTGTTCAGAAAAGCATTTCTTTTTTCTTTTCAAAAATCGATCATTTTATAAAACAAAGTTCTGAATCTACTTTTTTTCATTTACATATTCTGAATAAATGTCCCAATGTAAACTGTGATGTGTAAATTTAATATCTCAAAACGCTACATTGTTATAAATTTGGTACCTTACAAAAGGATGCTAATCTAAAAATTATTTATCTTCTTTTATTATAAAATTAAATGACTGTAAATGATTATAAAATTATTTAATTCATAAATATGGAATACTCCAATATGTGGCATTTCTATTTTGTCGTAATGTATATCCATACATTATCCGCTGTTCCGAAAGCTTTTTCCGAAGTGCAGTCGACTCTCGTTAATTCGAACTCGTCGGGACCACAAATGTTCGAATTATCCGAAGTTCGAATTATGGAAAACATGCTTAATATGGTACTATTACAAAGGAATTAATGTTATAGTCTTTTTAAAACTTATTTCGTCTGTTATCATTAGAATACGACTTAATATTAAATTAGAATGTATAAATACATAAACTAATTAAAATATTAGAAACAAGCACGAAGGAAGAAAAATTTATAGCGTCACTGATGGACAGACGGGGCTCTAAGTGGATATCAAAGGCATTGTATTATATATGTATACTCGTTCGGAACAATTTTAACAAAAATCAAAGAAAGTTATTCAAATGATCTGAAATTCGTGAAAAAAAAAAGAAAAATGAAAAATCGGAATTCTCGTTAGTTCGAATTAAACGAAGTCAAGAGAAAATGAAATCGAATTAATGAAAATTTTTAACGTTATTCTGCCTTTGAAAATTTCGGGACTTCATGTTTAGTTCGAATTAAGCGAAGATTCGAATTATCCGATTTCGAATTAACGAGAGTCGACTGTTATGTTTGAAATAATATTTGCGTTTACCGTCAAAGAAAAGTGAAATAACGTTGTCCACCTGTTTTTTTTGAGAAGAAATTCTGCCAATGCTCTCTCTTCCCCCTTCCTCACCGGGCTCGGCAAGTGCACGATGATACATTATTATTGAATGTATTATGTAACAAGAAGCTAATTATCAATTATTTTTATATAGCAGTTATTTCTTGTAAGTGTTATTTGATACAAACTTATTTCATTTAAAACAGTAATATTTTATTCAATCCTCTTCATTTGAATAAAATAATCGTGCAAATAATCAATGTATAACCATATCTGTATGTCACTGCAAACTAAAGAAACAATTTTAAAAAAATAGACATGGTAACTGTATTATTAAGGAAGGTTTGGTTTTACGGTTTAAAAAATAACGTATGATATCGTAATGAAAAAGGGGTGGGGAGTCCAAAATTCTTTGCCTTTTATTAGCACAACTTCAAATCTATAGTTGCTTTTACGAGATCATCTGAAATAATTTCAAATAGGGAAATAAAGAACACCGCATCGCATCGTAGGTACTCAATCATTAACATAATATTTTTCTGTTTTTGTGGATATCATTTGTTTCCAAAATAAATACATAGGCTTTTTAAACGCTGGATTCTGAACCCACACCTGCAATTTGTTTGCCCTAATTCGGATATTATTATTTATCTTTCCTCAGACAGACGATTTTTCGATGCTTTGGTTTTCCAATGAAAAAATAAACATCTGCTCTGCTATAACATATACATTCAGGGAACTTCACACTTCCGTCAAAATAAGCAGACGATCTATTGATACTAGCCATATTAGAAAACTTTCAATCTCATGTTTTTCATTTAAACAAGATGAATCTTTTGCGGAAAAATAAAATATTCTGTAATTTTGTATCAGTTATTCAAGAAATTAGAAAAAAAAAATATGTACATAAACAAGTGGTACTGGGCTCATCCTATGATAAGTAGATGAAGCTGCATGCATCTGATGTTAATTGAAAAATCAACCACATTTAAAGAAATACAAATTACTGCACAAATTACCGTTTTGAAATATACTATATGAAATATATAATAATTATTAAACTCAAGTTGCAACGTTTTATTTTTACATAGCAATACACAATTTGTGCTGAAAAATGAAAAAAAAAAATCATCTTCGCAAGAAATTAACTATTCCATGATTAATGAACAAAACATAAGTGCAAACTGCCTTCTGCAAAATTTAATTGGCAGCACCAGTCGGGCCCAAGCATATTTTTCATTGGATTTCGATTTTCCAAAACTGTTTACTATAAAATAAAATTTGTGATTTACATTAAACACTTTTAATGTAAATGTCACACTAGGGTAGATGTGCCAGTAATGGGCCACCTTAAGGAATTTCTCTAAAAAATAATTTTTTATTAATAGTTATAATTATTGTATTCCAATTTTTTTCATATTAGATTAAGCTTTCAACAATATTAAACTAATCCCACAGTTACATTTCCCAATAGAAATAAAAATTTCATTTTAAATAATAGAAATATGTCTAAACACCCAAATGCCCAGTAATGGACCACCTATGTTCCAGTAATGGACCGCCTATGTTCCAGTAATGGGTCACCCTACAAAAAATAACAGATAATTATTTTTAGGTGCGTTCGTAATTATGTAAATAGGTAGCACCTATAATTGTCGTTCAGTCCGTCTGTCTGTCCATCTATCTGTCCGTTTGTCTGACAGTCTGTCTATCTGTCCGTTTGTCTGTCCGTCTGTCTGTCCGCATATAACAATGGAAAACTATCCAACCGAATCGTTTGAAATTTAAAATACATAATTATTACATAATTTTGTCGAATCATTTCAAATTTTATGAAAATCGGATGAATAGATCAATTACAGGGAAAATCAAAAGAATTCCGTTACTTTACGGTCTTTGGGGAAAAAAGTTTAAAATGCATTTTAATTGTCTGAAATTTAAAACATATAATTATTACATAATTTTGTCGAGTCATTTCAGATCTTATGATAATCAGATGCATAGATCAATTACAGGAACTATCAAAAGTATTCCGTTACATTACAGTCAATGGGGAAAAAAGTTGCAAATGCATTTTAATGGTGTTACGCTGATTCGAACATAATAAAATTGACATGAACCTATGACGTATATATATACTAAAATATAAATTCTGTACAATCTGAGTTGCAAAGAATATTTATTATTAAATTACAGGGCCACACAAAAGTATTCCGCTACGTAATGCTATACGGGGAAACATTGTTTGGGACATTTTTTAATTATATTCAACTGTGCCACATTTTATGAATATGATATACGTTGCTGAGGTGTAATAGGAATTACTATTCCTGTATATTTACAGAATTTCATCCAATATACTGTATCCGAAGTACTAATTACTATAAAAGCAAGATCTGAATATTTTTAAAACTTCGTTATCGTACGAACGCACCTCATTTGCCACGTTCACGTGCAATTTCCAACTTGTTCTTTTTATGTCTGCGTAAGTCGCATCTTCTTCTTCCTCAGAATCCACATTATCCTCTTGTATACAAAATTCGGCCTTTTTGAAGCAATTGTAAATTGTTTTTTCTTCAATTACCCCCATTGATCCCGTTCTTATATGTATAACTATTCAATTAACACTGTTTTGAGAAGGATGTTGAAAGGTGTGTGAAAGGAGGGGGTTGATGAATTTGTTGGACTTAAGGAACAAGAAAATTCAAGCAGAGGAGTAATATAAAAAAAAACTCAGCACTGAACGATAAATTAGGAATAAGAGATGGAAATTTGATTTCATGTGATTTCGAAGTATTTTTTTACAACTGAATAAAGAACATTTTATGAAAATATTCGTTATATGGAGATAGATATTTCGCTATATAGAGACTGTTTTTAATGTAATCATGGGAAAAGGGGAACATTCCTACTAAAAATTCGTTATATAGAGAAATTCGATGTATGGAGTTTCGTTATAGAGAGACTTGATTGTATTTATAAAGAAATTGTCTTTATTAAATTCTAGTAAGTAAAATTTAAGTATTAAATTTGTTTATTTAGTTTTCAGTTAAATCAAAATATTTTATCACTACTGAAATTACACTTTTAGTATTGGTCACTTGGGTGGTCCATTACTGGCAAATCACGAAATAAGCAATCCAGTAATGGGCCACCCCTCCTAAAATCTTAAAAATAAATAAAATTTTGTAAAAGGCCATTGGTATATTAAATTCAATGTTTTATATTGCTAACCAAACAAAAACATTCAATTTTTACGGAAAAATAAAAAAGATATAAACTAAGTAAAGTCTGCTCTTAGCATGTTCATTAAGATTTTCAGTGAAAAACAGAAAAACTGTGAAACTTTATTTTCTGCTTCCTAATTGTTTTGACGAAAAGTGTAAAAAATTAACCCAGTTTATAAAGCATGCCAGGTAGAATTCAGAAAAAAATAATAAAAGCTTAACTATTATTTATTATTTTTTTATAAACCAAAAAGTGCGAGGTGGCCCATTACTGGAAGGTGGCCCATTACTGGCACATCTACCCTATATTTGCAATTATTTACCCATAGTTCTAAGAATTAAATATGAATTGTCATTTTGAAAACTTGTAACATCCCTCCCTCACATGGGACTCATTAGGAGTGTGAGAGGGAGCTCCCTTTACGTTAGATGACACCATTTTTATCTCGAAATTCCATCATGGAGGTGGGGAGGGGGCTAAATTTTAGAGGTCTATTACTCAAAATATCGATTTTGGGGGCACTTCCGGGTTTGATCAAATGCTAAAAATGGTTGATCAAATCTCTAGAGGTAATTTTACGTTAGATGACACCGTTTTTGTCTCGAAATCTCGTCATGGGGGAAATAACTTTTAGGGGTATGTAGTTAAAAATATCTATTTGGGGATCACTTCCGGGTTTGATCAAACACTAAAAATGGTTGATCAAATATATACAAATGATTTCACGTTAGATGGTACCATTTTTGTCTCGAATTTCCGTCATGGAGGTGGGGGGGAGGACCCCTTAGGGGTATTTTACTATATATATAGGTAATTTTACGTTAGATGGCACTATTTTCATCTCGAAATTCCATTATGGAGGTGGGGGGGGGGGCTAAACCCCTTAGAGGTCTATTACAAAAACTATCGATTTTGCGGGCATTTTTGGGTTTGATCAAATGCTAAAAATGGTTGATCAAATCTCTAGAAGTAATTTTACGTAAGATGACACCGTTTTTGTCTCGAATCTCCGTCATCGGGGGGGGGGGGGGCTAACTTTTAGGGATCTGGAGTTAAAAATATCGATTTTGAGGGCACTTCCGGGTTTGATCAAACGCTAAAAATGGTTGATCAAATCTCTAGAGGTAATAGTACGTTAGATGACACCATTTTTGTTTCGAAATTCCATCATGGAGGTGGGGGGGCTAAATTTTAGGGGTTTATTACTAAAAGTATTGATTTTGGGGACACTTTAGGGTTTGATCAAATGCTAAAAATGGTTGATCAAATCTCTACAGATGATTTTACGTTAGATGGCACCATTTTTGTCTCGAAATTCCATCATGGAGGTGGTGGGGGAGCTAAACCCCTTAGGGGACTATTACTAAAAATATCGATTTTGGGGGCATTTCTGGGTTTGATCAAATGCTAAAAATAGTTGATCAAATCTCTAGAGGTAATTTTACGTAAGATGACACCGTTTTTGTCTCGAATCTCCGTCATTGGGGGGGGGGGGGCTAACTTTTAGGGTTCTGGAGTTAAAAATATCGATTTTGGGGGCACTTCCGGGTTTGATCAAACGCTAAAAATGGTTGATCAGATCTCTAGAAGTAATTTTACGTTAGATGAAACCATTTGTGTTTCGAAATTCCATTATAGAGGTGGGGAGGGCTAAATTTTAGGGGTTTATTACTAAAATTATCGATTTTGGGGGCACTTCCGGGTTTGATCAAATGCTAAAAATGGTTGATCAAATCTCTACAGATGATTTTACGTTAGATGGCACTATTTTTGTCTCGAAATTCCATCATGGAGGTGGTGGGGGAGCTAAACCCCTTAGGGGTCTATTACTAAAAATATCGATTTGGGGGGCATTTCCGGGTTTGATCAAATGCTAAAAATGGTTGATCAAATCTCTAGAGGTAATTTTACGTTATATGACACCATTTTTGTATCGAAATTCCGTCATGGGGGGGCTAACTTTTAGGGGTCTGGAGTTAAAAATATCGATTTTGGGGGCACTTCCGGGTTTGATCAAATGCTAAAAATGGTTGATCAAATCTCTAGAGGTAATTTTACGTTAGATGACACCATTTTTGTCTCGAAATTCCGTCATGGGGGGGCTAACTTTTAGGTGTCTGGAATTAAAAATATCGATTTTGGGGGCATTTCCGGGTTTGATCAAACGCTAAAAATAGTTGATCAAATCTCTACGATCGATTTCTGATAAGAATCGCTAATTTTTTTTTAATTTTGAGCATTTTGAAAAATCCTAAAAGTTAGCCCCCCCTGGTTATTTTTAATCATAAATCGTAAAATAATGTTGATCAAACGATGAAAATTGTTGATCAAATCTGATCAAACGATGATCAAACGAAATGCATATCTCACTTTTTCATTTTCCGTCAAGGGGGGGCTAACTTTTAGGCGGTTAAAAGAAGACCTGGCCGACCATCAAAGCTAGCCAATGGAATAAAGCGAATTATCGTTCGAAATATTAAAAAAAATCCAAGAAATAGTGCTTCAAAAGTTGCTGCTGATTTACAAGCATTATATGGAATAATTGTTAATCCTGAGACTATTAGAAGGGTAATTCGATCTGCTGGATATCACGGTAGAGTAGCCAGGAAAAAATTCTTCGTAAGTGAAAAGAATAGAAAACTCAGACTAGCTTTCGCAAAATCCAACATAAATAAGAATTCTGATTACTGGAATAAAGTTATATTTGCTGATGAGAGTAAATTTAATATATTTGGTTCTGACGGTAGAATCTTGGTGTGGAGAAAACCCAGGGAAGAATTTCGCAAACAGAACTTGGTACCAACAGTAAAACATGGTGGAAGAGGAGTTATGGTATGGGGGTGTATGTCGTCCGCTGGAGTTGGTAATCTTGTTTTTATTGACAGTATAATGGATTAGTACAAGTATATTGATATTTTAAAGCAAAATTTGAAATCTTCAGCACGAAAATTGAACCTTCATAACGATTTTAAATTCTACCAGGACAATGACCCCAAGCACACTGCTCTGAACGTTAGACTCTGGCTACTATATAACTGTCCTGAAATAATAAAAACACCACCACAATCTCCAGACTTAAATCCCATAGAGAATATTTGGCAAGAATTGGAATCAAGAATTCGCAAACACACCATTTCTTCAAAACAACAACTAAAATCGGTGCTTCAAGAAGAATGGGGTAAAATCACTCCAGGCCCGTAGCCAGGATTTCCTTTCGGGAGGGGCTCAATTTTGGATTTTTTTTTTTTTTTCATCTGACAACAGTAATGTGTATACAGTCGAACCCCGATATAGCGAATCCGGTTATAACGAACTCACGGATATAACGAAGGAAAATTTTGGCCCTGCGATTTTCCTATTGTATTTAATGCTTCTTTACCTTTTATAGCGAACCTCCGAAATCTTAAGAATCGATTATAACGAACATTTTTTTCCCAGTCGACTCATAATTTTTTGATTTTAACTTTTTCGCAGTTGTGAAAATAGGATTTGGACTCTAAATTTACAAGAAAATTCGAAAATACATGCCGGCTTCTGAAACATGGTGCAAACTAGATTTTAGTCAATTTAATTCATTAATGATTATAATTAATAGATTTTACGTTTTCCTCTTAATACATCATTATTGAGTATATAAGTAGAGATAATAATGTGCACATTTTGTGAGCGATAAAATTTTTTTAAACGGAACGGATATAGCGAACAGAACTTTCTGTCCCTTGAAGCTCGATATAACGGGGTTCGACTGTAGTTTAAAATGAAGATAAAAAATAAACAAGGTTTTACCTATGATATAATCTTGCCTAATATACTTGTTGTCCATTCGAAAAACTGTTATTTTTTTCGATTTCTATTACTATAATTTATGTTTCTAAGAGCACGTTGAGTACCTGTACGAAAACCAAAAGTGTATTTAGGGGTAAAAACCGCAAAGAAAATAAAAAAACACAAATGACACTTTTTGCGATGAACCTCATGTATCTTTATGAGAATTTAAAAAATATATATTGAAATGCAAGCAAGTAATTTTAATGGATTTAAAACGTAGGATTAATATTAACGTCTTGCACTGCAGGTGCGGGATCGTAAAATGATTAATCTGTAGAGTGATGTCCCAGCTAATGGATATCATTGCCCAGTCTCTCATGTAGGTTTTGGCTTCTTGCCCAATCTCGCTGGTCAGCCTAATCGTTTGGAGTTTGCCATAATTTTCTTCGAACCTTGGATTTAATTTTATAGTTACGGACTAGGTTCTATTTCAACAATTCCTATGGAAGGCACCCCACATCCCTTCGACCTTATATTCCTCGTGTAGATAACTGGACGTCATAAACAACACTAACAGTAGTCTCTCATCAGTCATAGTGCTTTGAGGCAATAAATTAATTTTCTCATTGATGCAAAAGACCTTTCAGCGCTGGCTATTTTTACCGGGATAGTAGCCAAGACTGCCAGCAAGTGACCACTAGCACTAGGCAGGGTTAACAATGTTTCCCACAAGCATTGCGGTATTTGATTGGCTCTTGGGGAACGCTTGTGGGATAAATCGAGAAGCTGATTAGCTTTAATCCATCGTGACGTTCTTTTACATCAGAAATGCTTGTGGTCCAGTGTTTCATTGTATTGTAATGCATTGCATTACAGTACTCTAAAATTTTTACGACTACAATAATACTTACTACTTACTAAAATTCGTAATTTTTTCGCAACCATACTTCATATTAAACTTTCACTTACGACATTAACACCTTATTTTAGAAATGTTAGAGAGATTCTCTAATGTTCTTGCTTATTCCAGAGAAACATATCCTGAAAAAAGTATTTGAAAATCGGGTAAAATTTCTCCATTTGAAATGAATTTGACATTCAAATTTTGAAAAATACTTTCTACACAGGAAATGTTCTACACAGGTTTGTATTTGTAGTCTGTCTAAATTTTGGTCTTGAGATTTTTATTTTTATTTGAAAGACTTTTTTTAAGTTTTGATGTAGAATTAAATGTCTCTCAAAAGATTTCCATGCACATTTCATTTTCTCTATGTTTTGTAAAATAATTAGGAGATCTTTAGCATGAGTTACGGCCGAAATTGTGACATGATATTTTTCTTGACGTGAGCTGAAAATGGCTTTGTCGAACTGAAAAGCTTGTCACAAACAAATAGGCATGTGAAAAAAGCATTCTTTACAATTCCATGGCTGCCAAGAAAGATCTATAGCTGTTGAAGAAATATTTCATGTATTTTCCAAAATATTTTCTAAGTTAATGCACATTTATTCGAACAACTTGACAAAATTTACCATATTTTCTTGATTTTCTACAAATTTTGCGTTTCAAAGGTAGAGACGTCATGTTGGGGCATATGAGGGAACTGTTTGTTGTAGGATCAAATTTACCTTAGGGTGATTTCTAAAAAATATATCAATTCGTTAATTGTTCCAAACGAGATTTGGATGGCAGGAATCGGCATGTGTTTTTAGACACTGTATGGTTCAAACAGTGGCTTGCAAATAGGAGGTATCTGATTTTGGGACATTTCTGATGAATTGTAGATTGGGTCCCATTATCATGTCCAACCATATTATTCTCTGTCGTATGCCTTGTGACGCATTTAAACATATCATTACGTAGTTCATTACGACGTTGTACTATTTCTTCTGTTATATTTTCGGAGGACAAATCATTTACTTGAATAAATCTAAAGTAATTTCCCAAATTATTAGGGTTTGTACATTTTATAAATACTATTCCACAATCTAACTCAAAGTGCAAACTATTCTGTACTTGAAATGCTCATAGTTTCATCAGTATTCAACCTAAATCAGATCGCGTTACTTATTTTGGTAATCAGTTCTTCAGTAACTATATCCCAGCATGAATGATTTCATTCTGAATGTCTGGGCCTGGGCTGAAGTAAGAAGTAGTATTTCTAAGGGCGTTTATAACGTTTCAGTTCCACATCTTCACGCTTTTCTATAAAACTTAGAAGAGTTCTCAGCCTATCATCTTTTTTTTATTTGTTCTCTAACATTAGAGGACCGGTATATGATTAGCCCTTTGTAGCATTTTTTGCTCAGCAGAAAAGAAGATTGCTAGAAAGTTAGATGTTGCTTCCTAGAAAATTCTTTAGGAGGCACTGTGAAAAACTGCCAAAAAATTCCTACTCAGGAGTATCTATCCCCGAAGTTGATAACTCTATAAAAGTCGAAGAAACTTTCCCACGAATCTTTAATAGAAAGAGAATGTGCATTCTCTTTCTATTAAAGATTCATATGCAAAAAATTTAACTCAATATTTTTCAGTGAAGAGCAGGGAAATGCCGGCACAGTTGTGCCTTTGAAAGTTTGTTGATACCCTATTGTCTTTCTTCGCACCATTTCTTCTAGAAATTTGCTACTGCTAGTTTTTTTTTTTTTAATTTAATAAAAAATCTTTTACAGTAAAAGCTTTTTTTAAAATCACTATTTTTATATAATTTTACATTACAAGGTCCATTATGGTTTTGGCTGCTTTTTCTACAAAACATTTTTAACACTGATCGATCTAAGTATTTATTATATCGTGATATAATGAGTATTAGGAAATTAAGAAAGATCATAACACAAAAATAAATGTTTTAAATTTGACTCCTAAAGTTAAATTATATGTCATACACGTATTAAACTTCTTTTTTCCAAGTCAAATTAATGATATGATGCATGCATTATACATCGAATTTTATTGTGCATAAAGTAAAAATTCCATTTTAAGAAAAACTGATATTTTTAGTGGTAGATACGAATAAAAAACAATACGTTCGAATGAGAGGTATAATGAGGAATTGCTATAATTTTATCTAAATAAATTAGTATGTCTACAAATAAAAATATACGCAATTATAATGAAATGGAAGAAAAAAAAATTGTGACAGTTTTTACTATCATCTTAGATCAAACTTGCTTTTTTAAACTTTCGGGAGGGGCTTCAGCCCCCTTAGCCCCCTCCCTGGCTACGTGCCTGAATCACTCCAGAAATCACAAAAAATTAATCGAATCCATCCCAAAAAGATTAAATCATGTTTTAAAAGTAAAAGGAAATCCAACAAAATATTAAAACCCTTTAAAAAGTAAAATTTTTGGATAAATATTTGATGGAAAAATAAGTGTCCCATCACTTATTTGAGCCATTTTTTGCTCCGTTCTGAACAATTGTATTTTTACTAAATTAATATTTTAATATTTTGACAAAATGTATGTTATGTAATAATTGTTACTAACTTTAAATATGAAACACACCCAAAAATTTTTTGCACATGTTTGTTTATTTATTTTATTGCAGTTTCTTTTTATAAAGCACAAGTGTCCCATCACTTTATGAGACACTGTATTCTCTGATTTTTTTTACTGCACCACTGACCTGAATGCGTGACATGCTATTGAAAAAATTAACCCCTTGAGAACGAGCGACCGCTATAAGTGTCACTTATGGTGCTCAGAATCTTTCATTATCCCCCCCCCCCCCAGTTATTAGCTCACAGGCTATCATAGCCTGAGAGCTTATGTGCCCGCCCGTTCTGTATGTATGTGCGTATGTGCGTAACGCGATAACTCATGATAAAAATATCCGATCCTCTTAAAATTTTGTATGTAGGTATATCCTCATGCCCCCCGTTAGTTGATATAAATGGGATTTTCATGCAGAATTAAGTTTTCAAAATTTGGATTAGGATCATTCTGATGAGGCGATTCCATGACTGTTATTAGGTGTTCATTGAATAAGTATAAATAGGGGGAACAGGGGTTCTAATCCCCCCCCCCGTTAGTTGATATAAATGGGATTTTCATGCAGAATTAAGTTTTCGATCAAAATTTAGATTAGGATCATTCTGATGAGGCGATTCCGTGACTGTTATTAGGTGTTCATTGAATAAGTATAAATAGGGGGAACAGGGGTTCTAATTCCCCCCCCCCCCGTTTGTTGATATAAATGGGATTTTCATGCATAATTAAGTTTTCGTTCAAAATTTAGATTAGGATCATTCTGATGAGGCGATTCCGTGGCTGTTATTAGGTGTTCATTAAATAAGTATAAATAGGGGGAACAGGGGTTCTAATGCCCCCCCCCCCGTTAGTTGATATAAATGGGATTTTCATGCAGAATTAAGTTTTCGTTCAAAATTTAGATTAGGATCATTCTGATGAGGCGATTCCGTGGCTGTTATTAGGTGTTCATTGAATAAGTATAAATAGGAGGAACAGGGGTTCTAATGCCCCCCCCCCCCCGTTAGTTGATATAAATGGGATTTTCATGCAGAATTAAGTTTTCGTTCAAAATTTAGATTAGGATCATTCTGATGAGGCGATTCCGTGACTGCTATTAGGTGTTCATTGAATAAGTATAAATAGGGGCAACAGGGGTTCTAATGCTTCCCCCCCCTCTTAATTTATATAAATAGGTTTTTCAAGCAGAATTTTCAGATTTCGTTCAAATCTCTGAATAGTTTTGGAAGTTTAATGGTTAAGTATAAAAGAAGGGGATAACTCCTTTTAAATTATATAAATGCTAAATGGGTTTTTATTAAGAATTATCTAATTTGCTCTGAATTTTGGATATAGATTTTTTATATGATAAAGCATGTCTTTGATAGTATAGGAGGTTCAATGATTAAGTATAAAAAAAGAGGAAAGGGGAGAGCTGTTTCCCCTTCTTAATTTTTTTTTCGAACGGAATTAACCCTTGAAAATATAAGGCTTTAATGTACAATTAGTATTTGTAGCCTGTGAGCTCAATGCCATCAGTTTAACTGGGCAGTATTCTTTATTTTTTATTCTAAAGTTTACCTTACTTAATCAGAACATTTTCGCGATTTAATTACAGAAATTTTTCTGTTTTGAAAAACCGGTGGTAAAAGACTAAAGATTAAGCAAAAGTTTCTAATTGAAAAAGTGTTAACCCCTTCAAAACGTGCGTCTTTTACAAAATTTCTAATCCTTAATCACCGTTTTTATAAAACAGAAATTTTTGTCCAACTGAATTGGTCAAAAACGCTCGTATTAAATAAAGTAAAATTTGCAATAAAAATTTACTGGTACTGATGGATTTTGGGTATCTTATGTGGCTCGTATACCGGTCGCTCGTTCCTACGGGGTTAAGAAAGATGACTATTTACAAATGTGTTATTATTAAAATGTTAATTTATTCCCAGACAGTAAATTAACAATAAACCTCGATAAATCAACAACATAGCATTTTTTAAATCTATTTTTATATACCGGGTGTCCCAAAAATGACTGATGGATTTTAAAATTCAATAACTTGTAAACGGTGACAGCTACTTAAAAAAGTTTTGCAGCAGGGTTATGTACAATGTCAGAAGTTTTTTTACCGCAATTTTCTATTTTGGTTTGCATATCAAACAATAGGTGGCGCTGACGGCGATTGAAGGCCAGGTCGACGCTTCACTCAGCACTGATCACCTGGCCTTTAATCGCCGTCAGCGCCACCTATTGTTTGATATGCGAACTAAAATTAAAAATTACGGTAAAAAAACTCCTGACATTATACATAACCCTCCTGCAAAATTTTTTTAAATAGCTGTCACCTTGCAAGTTATTGAATTTTAAAATCCATCAGTCATTTTTGGGACACCCGGTACATGTACGAAGTATGTGTGAGCGGTTGGGGGGGGGGGGGGAGGTTGCCAGAAGATGCTGCAGATGCATTGCACCCAGATTTTTCTGCTTATTGAAACCTCTCAGCAAGATTAAATAACTTTCGTTTTTTCTTGTACCTTTTAAGAGGAAAAACAAGTTGGAAATTGCACGTGAACGTAGCAAATGAGGTGCGTTCGTACGATAACGAAGTTTTAAAAATATTCAGATCTTGCTGATATAGTAGAGCATACTCCGGATACAGTATAGTAGTCGAAATCTTTACGTTTCTGTAAATATGCAGGAAGTAATTTTTATTAAACCTCAGCAACGTATATCTTATTCATAAAATGTGAAATAGTTGAATATAATTAAAACACGTACCAAACCATGTTTCCCCATATAGCATTATATAGTGGAATACTTTTGTGCAGCCCTGTAATTTAATAATAAAAATTCTTTGCATCACAGATTGTACAGACTGCATATTGTAGTATATATTTCATAGATTCATGCCAATTCTATTATGTTCGAATAAGTGTAACATCATTAAAATGCATTTGAAACTTTTTCCCCATTGACCGTAATGTAACGGAATCCTTTTGATTGTCCCTGTAATTGATCTATGCATCCGATTTTCATAACATTTGAAATGACTCGACAAAATTACGCAATAATTATATGTTTTAAATTTCAAACGATTAAAATGCATTTAAAACTTTTTTCCCTATTGACCGTAATGTAACGGAATCCTTTTGAATGTCCCTGTAATTGATCTATCCATCCGATTTTCATAAAATTTGAAATGACTCGACAAAATTATGTTATAATTATGTATTTTAAATTTCAAACGATTCGGCTGGATAGTTTTTTCGTTGTTATATGCGGACAGACGGACGGACAGACAGACAGACGGACAGACAGACGGACGGACAGACGGACATACTGAGCGACAACAATAGGTGCTACGTATTTACATAATTACGAACGCACCTAAAAACTAGGATTGCAAAAGGTTTGCCTAGTTATACTAATAACTCCGTTTCTTTTATGGGGCATTCAGTCTCAATATCTTTAGAGAGACTCTGTTCCTCTATCTTTAAGTTCCTGTTTAAGATAAATTTCAAACACCTAAACATAAAAAATAAAATATAATTAGAAATTTTCTTCCATAGGGTGTTCAGAACGCCGATGATCTTCTACATGGAAAAATTCTTAGTTTTCTTTCTCTTGCATATGGTAATTATAATAATAACAATAATAATAAATGTTTCCAAAATATCATAATCTAAAACTCTAAAAAATAAATAAATAAATAAATAACAAGTTGTTCATAAAATTTATTACTCCAAATTAAATTTAACCTCTTCAAACACCAAGGGCGGATCTGGAGAGGCCTCAAGGGGGGAGGGGGCTATTTTAGAAATTTGGAGACTCGACTTTAATGCGTGAGTCGGGGCTAATTTTTTCACTGCGGGTCATGTCATGTTGCTTTTATTACTTTCTTCTATCTTCAATAGAAGAAAGTATTGTAATCGAAATTTTTTTCGACTTCCCGTTTTCGACGGATTTACACGTTTTAGGGGTCAGAGATTCCAAAAAACATGTTTTTACAAAATGTCTGTCTGTCCGTGTGTCTGTGTGTGTGTCTGTATGTCGCCATTCTACCAGCAAAAAGTGTATGAAGTTATCCATAGAATTGAACCAAATTTTTTGTGAATGTTTTTGGCTGTGGCAAGCAGGTCCTCCTTCAGTTTTGAAATATTCCACCGGAAGGGGGCGCTGCAATCGCGATTTTTGTACCATTTTCAATATTGTACCGACCAAAAGTATATGAAGATATGCATCGAATTGAACCAAATTTTTTGTGTATGTGTACGACTATGGCTAGTTGGTCCTCCCTGAATTTGAAAAAAATCCGCCGGAAGGGGGCGCTGCAATCGCCATTTTTGTGCCATTTTCAATATTGTACCGACCAAAAGTATATGAAGTTATGCATCGAATTAAACCAAATTTTTCGTGTATGTGTACGACTATGGCTAGTTGGTCCTCCCTGAATTTGAAAAAAATCCGCCGGAAGGGGGCGCTACAATCGCCATTTTTGTGCCATTTTCAATATTGTACCGACCAAAAGTACATGAAGTTATGCATCGAATTGAACGAATTTTTTCGTGTAAGTGTATGGCTATGGCTAGTTGGATCACCCTAAATCTGAAAAAAATCCGCCGGAAGGGGGCGCTACAATACCGAATTTTATGCCATTTTCAATATTGCACCACATAAAATTGTACACCACATAAACCAAAAGTATATGAAGTTATGCATCGAATTGAACTAAATTTTTTGTGTATGTGTATGACTATAGCTAGTTGGTATTCCCTGAATTTGAAAAAAATCCGCCGAAAGGGGGCGCCGCAATCGCGATTTTTGTGCCATTTTCAATATTGTACCGACCAAAAGTACATGAAATTATGCATCGAATTGAACGAATTTTTTTGTGTAAGTGTATGGCTATGGCTAGTTGGATCACCCTGAATCTGAAAAAAATCCGCCGGAAGGGGGCGCTACAATACCGAATTTTATGCCATTTTCAATATTGCACCACATAAAATTGTATGAAGTTAGTTCTAGAACTGAACTGAACATTTTGTATATGATTATTGTTTGGTAATGCAAGTAGGTTCTCCCTGAATTTGAAAAAAAATCTTGCTATCATTCTATTGTCCATCGGCTCGTGCAGAGACGGAAATTCGTTTTACTCCGATTAATTGATTGAAGCAGAAATTTAAGATGAAAATCAAAGTTGGTAAGGTATTGAATTAAAATTATTAAAGCATTAAAATGAGTAACTTTTTTTTTTAATATTAAAATGTATGTATGAGATAGAAGAAAGTTTTGGGATTGGCACATCCAACTAGTTTTTTGCTGCGGGTCGGGTCTGGGTCCAGTTGACTTCTACTTTTTGCTGTGGGTCATGTTTGGGTCCGGTTAATTTTCTTTTCTTTTTTTTTCTTTTTTCTTTTTTTTTTTTTTTTTTTTTTTGCTGCTGGTCGGGACAACTAATGTTTATGCTGTGAATCGCATTTGGGTCCGTTTGACTTTTATTTTTTGTTGCTGGTTGGGTTAACTTTTACTTTTTTACTGGGTGTCGGGTTTAAGTCTCCTGACTTCTATATTTTGTTGCTGGTTGGGTTAACTTCTACTTTTTTACTGTGGATTGCGTTTGGGTCCGGTTGACTGCTGTTTGCTCCGTGTCGGGGGTTAACTTCTAATTTGTTGCTGCGGGCCGGGTTTCGGTCCGATTGATTTCTATATTTTGCTGCTGGTTGGGTTGACTTCTGCCTTTTTGTTGCGGGTCAGGTTGACGACTTCTACTTTTTAGCTGTTCAATGTGTTGGGTTTTAGGCAGATTGACATACACAATTTCTGTGTTTAGATCAGTTTCGGATTGTGTTTCCACTCTTGCAAGAAAAATTCCCGTAGGCCTGATTTTTCAAAAAAAAAAAAAAAAAAAAAAAAAAAAAAAAAAAAAAAAAGTCTAATTTTTTTTTTTTTTTAAAGATAAAAGCTATACACAGTAAAAGCTCGATAACGGACACGCTCAAATAATTATTTAGGGATACTTTTAAATCTGCAGAATTATGTAAAAAATACTCAATTGGTAAAATATTGCTTTTTTTATATATCAAAAATCAGCTATAATTTAGTAAAGAATGCTTTGAAACTTATTAAAGAAACAGACAGAGTACAAATAACAAATAAGTAAGATGCCAGCCCAACTTAGACTCGAAGGGAAAAATTTAGAAGAGTGCACGAGTCGCAGTCGGGCCAAAAATAGTTATCATACAGGCTGAGTTAAAGGTCTGCACGGGCTAAAATTTCCAGGCCCGGCGCGTAGGAAAGTTATTTTGGCCCGGCACGGCCTGTTGTAAAACTCAAAAGCTCGGCCCGAGCCCGGCTTTGCCCGTTTATGCATGTTTACATTTCTAGATCCGGCCATAGAAATCGGTGAAAACAAGCCCGACGCAATTTCTAATATTTCTAAAAAATTCAGATTTCTATTATAGTATAATTAATATTCCTATTAAGAATACTACATATATATCTATAAAAAGATTTTACAATATATATTTTACAGGAAATACACAGTAGCAATATTAATGATTACATAGATTCTTAGACTTTCAACATTCATATAAAGATTCGCTAAAAAAATTAATATGGTTTAGAATAAAAGAAAAATAAAAGAAAGTTAAAAACATCGCAACTTTTAAAGTTGTATAATAAACCGTTTTCCTAAAAGTCTGCTACAATTTTCAGATGAAACCCTTTTTGGTGATACCCCATTTGGCGATACCGACTAAAGGTGATTTCGCCGTAAAAAGGCCATTGCACCCTGATTTCGATCTCCAATTACTTTTATTTATCTTTTAACTGATCCTCCAATGAAAGGCAAAATCATGTGTAAAAATATCAAACTTTAAAATTTAATAACTGTGTCAATTTTTACTTCACTTAAGTCAAACTTTTTGTGCTACATCTATTATGAATATGCGTAAACTTTTACTAAATATAACTGTAGGTACTGGGGGACCGTATAAAAAGTTAAATTTCGTAATTTGTATAAAATCGATTTTTTACTTTAATAAAAGCCGCAACATGAATATTTACCTGATTTGAAACGTTTTTATTACCGTATCTATCTATCAACGACCAACGGTAGAGAAATTAAAGGTCGGCAATAGATAAAATATTGCACCCTGTATATGAAGTACAGTTTAGCACCCTGTATATGAAGAACTCAAGATTCGCGAGGGTAGTTTCACGATAATCTCCCCGAATATCAAAATCGCGAATGCTGAGGTGATCTTTCCATACATAAAAGGGGGCTAAGTTTTTAAGATTTTCTTTCAATGGAAAAAAACAATCGAAACGCAAAAATATATTTATCAAGCATTGAAAAGTACATGTTGTAAGTAAATTTGAATAATTACAAACATATTGTACAAAGTTTAGTGGCTATAGTTAATGTTTGAAAAGAAAAAAAAATGTTGAAATACGGTTGTTTGGAAGAATTTCTATTGAAGTCTATTTGCAGTCTTTTTTGAAATATTGGTTCACCAGGGTTCGTATGAGTACCGTTACTTTGCAGGTGCAATACCAGTATACTTTTATTAAAAAAAAAAAAAAAAAAAAAAAAAAAAAAACCTAGCTGAAACGTGAAAAATTTCGTTTTATTTAAGGAGAGATTTTCTATTAGAAAATGTTGCTACCGAAGAATTTCCTGATCTTGAAATTCCAGGACCCGTACAAAGTCCTTAAATTAATTTATCAATTTTTAATGAAATTTCAATTACGAACCAGTCTTTTTAATTATTATTTTTAAATAATTGTCCGTAAGATTTAACGCCTTAACTGGTTAATTCTTTTCCCTTCAATAAATTGAAAATAGCGGACTCACACCACTATTATTTAAATAAAATATTCGTAAATTTATTCTAAACATTTCCGCCTTCAATTGTATGAAAATGTTCATAAAAAAAATAGTGGTTCAAAAAGCTTTAAAGGATTAATTAAGCATATTCGTCTTGCCCGAACGGCGTTCGGGCAAACCATTTAAGGGGTTTAAAAAATGAAGAAAAAGTTTTTAATAAGACATTTTAAATAATTAAAAAAAAAAATGAAAAAAAGCCAATATATTTTTTTTAAAACTAACTGAACCTTAAAAAGTGTAATGTATATATGTATATATTTATATGAATTGATTTTTCCTTCAAATATATTTTGATTGATAGTTTTGAAGAATTTCTTGCTTGAATAATGCGAATAATGAAGTTCGCCGTCACTTCAAAACCAATTCACGCACTTTTTATGAAATATTAAACTAAAACAAAACCTTTTTCTTTTACACATGTTTTTAAAACATTGCATCACATGTTCGATGATGCAAGGTGAGTACAAAAATGTGTAACTATATTTTCCCTGCCTCCTTATACGTTTTTCCCTCTCATGAATCATATTTTCCCCTATTTCAAAAGAAAAGAAAATCCGGCCGAGCAAGAATCGATTATTCTTGCATAGCCATCGTGCGGAATTGCATGTTCTACCTTGGGTATTACGTGAGATTTGGAACGTAAGAGCATGTAAAACCACTGTTTTAATGCGAATATGATTGCCGGTTTTGATATGAATAAGTTTAAATGTTCTAATTTTGTTTATGTATGAAATTTATTTTTAACAAAATACGGATTAAAATATGCAGTCAATTAGTGTTTATTATAAACTAGAACTATGCTTGGTGTTTTGTTCGATACGTAAAAGAAAAAAAAAAAGCTTATTCAAGTTTAAAGCATTATTTCAAGCGTAAAATTCGCGATGTCATAGATCATCACAATTACAGTCTTTATATGATTATATCATGCGTCATAAAGTTTGATATAATTTCGTAAATCATAAAATAAAATGACAATTAAATTTAGATTTTTAAGAGACAGAATTGTTTATTAATTTAAATTCTTAAGGAAAAAAAAAAAAAAACACGGGTCATTTACAATTAAACGATCTTTATCAAGTAAAAAGTACATTGTTGTAACGAACTGTATTGCTATGGAGTAGAATTATTAAATATTTTTCAGAATATAACTAAAAGAACCTTTACAACGATTTGAAAACAAAAAGTGCATTTAATTATAAAGCATTAATTCAAGCGTAAAATTCATAAGTCATAGATAATGTATGGTCATTACAATTAAAATTACAATTTGCCATATATCATGCATCATAAGCTACGCGTAATTTCGAAAGTCATAAAATTAATTAGTATCGAAATTTTGATTTTTAGATGACAGATTTGCTTATTTCTAATCTGAATCTTGAATTGCCAGAAAAGTATGAGTCATTTAGGATTTTTAAAACAAACCCATCATGGAAAAAATGCATTGTTTTAATGATTTCTTTGTTTTATAGATTAGAATTGTGAAAACCTTGTCAGAAAGGAATTAAAAGACCCTTTATAACCATTTGGAGAGAACCTAGGAAGAATTATGAGTGGGAATATTTAGTATAGAAAAATGTAAAATTTCGTTAAAAAATATAAAATATTTTAAATTTTTACAGTATAGTTTATCTTTTTTCTGATATCCTACACACTTTATTTTGTTTAACAGTGCTAAATTTCAACAAATGTTTTAGATAACCTGTCAAGACAGCCGTACTGATTAAGTTTTTATACGAGCCAGGTCAGGATCGGAACGAATTTTTAGCTTTTTTATCGTGTCGGTCTGGCCAGTAAATTTTTTTAACGTGCCAGGATAAAGCTTTAGCTGTAATATCGAGCATGCAAATTTCAATGGATTGCAGAATTCTATCCGATATTCTAACGCCACTATTTTAGCTTAGATTTTTTTTCTCATTATAATATCTCATATTTTGAGCTATTAAATAATCCAAATTTACAATATGGAAAAAACTGGTGTCGAAGAATTAAAAGAAGTATAAAAGATGGCCGTTGTTTACTGGGTTAAGAGACTGCAGAGTTTCATCTATTTTCATTTGGTGATATCTTAGGGGGTCATGAGTAGTTATTTCAGCTCAACAGTGCTTAAATCTATTACTTACATACATAGTACGAAACAGTAGCTTTCTGCCAGAAATGTTAATATTTTATATTGGCCAGTTTAAGTAATACGCGTAAAGTAACATAACAAATGCAATGTAACTAGTTTATTTAGTACATTATATAATATATTATTGCACTATGTAATTAATACTGCACTATGTAAATTCCTTGTCACCATCTGAATTCATCACTACTTGCATACCAGTTTAAATAGAAGAACCTTGCTGTTTTGCACTCGTTTCTAAAAAAAAAAAAATGTCCATAGTGTTTCCAAAAATCTTCTAAATTTGTTCATATTACCGTTCTGTCATTTTTTACGTTCGACCTTACCCTCTCCTCTTTCCATTAAGGGTGTATTTCCATTCAAACTGCCTATTTTCCGATTTATTTTTGAATTCATTATTGCTCTCAAATACACCAAGCTTTCAAAATCTCTTATTTGAAAAGTACACAAGGTCGATTCTTTGATAAATGCAGAAAATATTGCAAAAAAAAAAAAAAACAATCAAAAACGGCATTTCGAACCGATTTTTCCCAAGCGAGAGATCTGGGAACGAAAAAAAGGGTCATACTGATAAGGTAATTGTTTATAACTCATATTTTAATGAATTGAGCGTAAAAAGACATCACACGGCACCTCATACGTCCCTTCAAGAATCCCTTCAGCAAGTTTTGTATTTCTACTTTTAAAAATGTGTCTGAAATTGTATCGGAAATTTTCGAGCTGTTGAAGGTGGAAAAGCGTTTTTTGGAATACACCCTTAATCCAAACATTTTGTACTTCATTTTTCAGTATATTATGTCCCGAAAACGGGAATTCTTTTCTGAGAACTTCTCTAACTATTTATTCTACGACCGGGCGTTGAACTGCAGACGTGCTTGGACCCACCCAATGCCACCCCTCTACTTTTGCTGCTCTTTGCGAGGCCCATAAAGGCAATGTAGAACGCCTATAAATAATACACTAGCTTAGATGAATTCTTATTTTTTTGAGAATGTGGTTTGCAGTATTTCAAAAACTAGTTGTATGTGCCAATCCCAAAACTTTCTTCTATCTCATACGTACATTTTAATATTAAAAAAAATAGTTACTCATTTTAATGCTTTAATAATTTTAATTCAATACCTTACCAACTTTGATTTTCATCTTAAATTTCTGCTTCAATCAATTAATCGCAGTAAAAACGAATTTCCGTCTCTGCACGAGCCGATGGACAATAGAATGATAAGCAGATTTTTTTTTGAAATTCGAGGAGGACATACAGGCCTTGCCAAAAAATAATCATATACAAAATGTTTAGTTCAGTTCTAGAACTAACTTCATACACTTTTATGTGGTGCAATATTGAAAATGGCATAAAATTCGGTATTGCAGCGCCCCCTTCCGGCGGATTTTTTTCAGATTCAGGGCGATCCAACTAGCCATAGCCATACAATTACACAAAAAATTTCGTTCAATTCGATGCATAACTTCATGTACTTTTGGTCGGTACAATATTGAAAATGGCACAAAAATGGCGATTGCAGCGCCCCCTTCCGACGGATTTTTTTCAAATTCAGGGAGGACCAACTAGCCATAGTCATACAGATACACAAAAAATTTGGTTTAATTCTATGCATAACTTCATATACTTTTGGTCGGTACAATATTAAAAATGGCACAAAAATGGCGATTGCAGCGCCCCCTTCCGGAGGATTTTTTTCAAATTCAGGGAGGACCAACTAGCCATAGTCATACACATACACAAAAAAATTGGTTCAATTCGATGCATAACTTCATCTACTTTTAATCGGTACAATATTGAAAATGGCACAAAAATGGCGATTTCAGCGCCCCCTTCCGGCGGATTTTTTTCAAATTCAGGGAGGACCAACTAGCCAAAGTCATACACATACACAAAAAATTTGGTTCAATTCGATGCATAACTTCATATACTTTTGGTCGGTACAATATTGAAAATGGCACAAAAATCGCGATTACAGCGCCCCCTTCCGGCGGAATATTTCAAAACTGTAGGAGGACCTGCTTGCCACAGCCAAAAATATTCACAAAAAATTTGGTTCAATTCTATGCATAACTTCATACACTTTTTGATGGTAGAATGGCGACATACAGACACACACACAGACACACAGACACACAGACACACAGACACACACACAGACACACGGACAGACAGACATTTTGTAAAAACATGTTTTTTGGAATCTCTGACCCCTAAAACGTGTAAATCCGTCGAAAACCGGAAGTCGAAAAAAAATTTCGATTACAATACTTTCTTCTATTGAAGATAGAAGAAAGTAAAAATGTAAAAACGAAAAAAAAAATAAATAAATAAAGTGCTTGTGCCTCATTAATGCTGTCTCTGTTTCGTTGTACATGTATTGCTGGTAGGACTAGAGGAAAACAATTTGGAAATTGCACGTCAAGCATAGAAAATGAGGGGAGTTCGTACTATAATGAGCTTTTAAAAATATTCTAATCTTGGTTTATTAGTATATAGTACTTCAGATACAGTAGAGTATCCGAAATATTTTGTGTGTCTCTGTAAGTACTATCTGCTTTCAATTATACAGGAAGTAATTTGTAGTAAACCTCAGCAATGTATATCAATTTCATAAAATGTGAAACAGTTTAATATCATTAAAAAGCGTCCAAAACAATGTTTCCCTTAATTATACCACAATGGAATATTTTTGTGTAGTACTGTAAATTAATAACAAATATTCTTTACACCACAGATTATACAGAATGTGTGTTTTAGTTATATATTCTTCATAAATGCGTATGAATTTTATTATGTTCAGAAGAGTGTCCAGGGCCGTGCTTAGGACTTTGGCGGCCCTGGACGAAATATATTTTAGCGGCCCTTTTTTCTGAAACCTTTAAAATGGATATAAAAGGTTATAAATTGTACAAATGTATCATAAGAGTGAAATTAGTATGCACTTGGGTGCAAAAAAGCTGTCATAAAATTATTACAAAAAAAAATAATAATAATAAATAAATAAATAAAATTTCCTTTGCACATCAGTATTTATAATAATCATATTGGTCTACCTTCATTTCCCAGATATTATTCAGAGTAAATTTCAGATCATCTGAAATTCCCATGTTTTGGCATCAGAAATCGTACATAGGATAATATAATACATCTGTCTAAAATGAAATTAATTCTATTACCCATAGCATGATGTAGATGCTTTGCCACATACATTTATAGATAACCTATAGACTGAATTTAATTTCTGCCCAGGTAGTTGAAATAATGCCCAGGTAAAAAAAAGTAATTCCACAACAGAATTTGTGCAACACTTTTTATTAATGAAACTTTTGAATATACTAAATCAGCTACTTATACATCATATTGATTTTTTTTTTGTTTTTTTGCTTTATTAGCAACAAATTTATCTATTAATTTTGAAAAAAAAATTAATTGCCAAATCGTTTTCAATCAGTAAGAACGAGAGCAGAGAGAGACGTTCATCCAGCATAGGGGTTGATCTTATATACGCCTTTATAAGTTTTAACTTTGAAAACAAGAGTTTTGCTAATCCAGTGGTTACAGAAATAGTTAGTAAAATTCTCAATGCAATGACACTATTCAGCACAATTCCTAAAATCTATGCCTGAACAAATATTTCACGGTTTCCAATATAGAATTTACATCACTTGAACTAACATCATCAACTTCTTAAGAAAATTGATTTTAAAACTTTTTCTGTTAAGTGATAATGATAAACGTGGAAACTCATTTCTCCAACATTCAACTCATGAGCTTCAAGTAGTTCCCTTGTGGAAATTTGAGCATTAGAAAGACTATTTTCTTTATAGTCTTTTAAAATTTGAAGCATATTCAATGTTAATTCCAAAGCATAGTCAATTTTCATACCAGAATGCTGTATTGCTTTGCTAACAAGGCTGAATTGTGTCAAAGTATTGTCTCAAATATACAGTGTCGTAAAACATTGAAAGTTTTTATTTATTTATTTATTTATTTTGCCAATGAAGCTGCTTTTGTTCGACTTTTCATGCCATTTGAAGCTCCAGAAACTTCTACTAATGCACCATAAATATCACCAATTTGATAACAAATATCCTTTATTCTTTCAACTCGTTATCAGTACGATAAACTTTATACATTTTTATTAAATTGTTTAATGTGTATCACATTTGACTAAAAGCAAGGAAAGGAATGTATATCTGTTGAATAAGTCCGAAGAAAGATTTTTAAATAATAGAGGATCTGGCCATATCTCTTAATACTAGATTAATATTATTTATCTCTTAATACTAGATTCCACTCGGAATACACTTGGAATGAATGATACTTTTGGATTTATTTTTAATATTCTAGTTTGAACACTCTTCTGACAATCACACACATTTGCTCCATTATCATAGCCCTCTACATAATTTTCGATTGACCTAACTCAGCTAACTTTGTTAAACTTAATCCTACACTGTAAAAAAAATCTGTAACCCTAGTAATCTAAATTAACCGAAATCTCTTATGCTTACTAAAATTTTATGTGTACACTGTACAAGAAAATGATGTCAATCTACAAAACTTGTAAGCAAAACTAAAACCATCTGTAACTTTACAAAAGAATTTACTAAAATTTTGGTAACTTTACTAAAATTTTATCTATAATGCTCGTTATCGTCACTTAAAAAGTTCTTGGAATACGATTTCCCCCAAAAAAATTCTTAGTAACCTTAAAATTTGTTTGATTCAAAGTGCAAATCTGTATCTGTTACATGAATTTTTATTGTTGCCGTTACATAAAAAGTTCTTGGAATACAATTCTACTAGAAAAATTTTTGTAACTTTCCCAATTTTTTTTTAAAGTGTAGACTTATGCTATCATCCTCAGTTAAAAACTTTTATAACTTTTTTTGACGAAGAAGAATATCCATAATTATATACGAAGATATTTATATGTTTAAACAAAAAAAAAAAAAAAAAAAAAAATTAACTTTTAACAGATGTAAATTTTCCAAGTGGGTGAAAAAAGTCTAAACCAGATAACCCTATCGTGTCAAATAAAATTGTGAAATTGAATTGGACATAAATTACGACACGATTTTTTCACCCAATTGGAAAATTTACATCTGTTATAATTCATTTACCAATTGAATAATCGTGTTTTAAATCAATATAATGTAATTTCATATGCAGTATTCTCTGCAGTTCCATATATTAGCCTTCAATTTATTCTGTTGAACTGATCCAAAGTATCAGACCAGATTGTGTAATCATTAAGGTTATTTGGGTGAATTAGTGCTCCAGTGTTCGTCCAGGATGGTTTAGTGATGGTAGGGAGATCACTGGCGGCTTCAGTCGATACGTCCCTGGTTCAAATCCTGGCCTGGAATTTTTTCATCCAATTGAAAAATTTACATCTGTTATAATTCATTTACCGATTGAATAATTGTGTTGTAAATTAATCTAATTTTTATTTTTTTTTTCGTGTTTTAAACCCTTGGGAACAAGTGACACACACATGTGCCACATAAAGGCTAAAGAATCCTTGTTTGTCCCCACCAATAAAATTTTTCTGTAAAAATTGCCTTATTTAATCGGAACATTTTCTCGATTTAATAAGGCACAAGTTTTTGATTTTGAAAACCAATGACAAAACATTAAATTAAAAAAAAAAAAAAACTCTTGTCGCGAAGGGGTTAAGCATATTTAATGATGAGAACTGTCAAAATAGATCAGATAAAAAAGGTGTTATAGAATGAAAAACTACGCATAGCAAATAAACTCTTTTTTGCAGGTGTATGTTGGGCTAGATTGTGATGGTGTGCAGTATCCAAATATATATTTTTTTAATTGGTCTTTTTTTTTCATAATAGTGATAGAGAATTATTTCATATTTCGTAAAAGTCTCTTTTTTATCTACGGTTTTCAATTAAAAAAAAGCGCAAATAACACTATTTTTAAATTAAAAAATATTTACAAGTTGTCATTAAAATACAAAGAAAAGATTAAAATAACTTTTTATGTGTGAAATGCATTTAATGGTGAATATTACTGCATATTTAAGATAATATTTTTAAAACATTATTTTTAAAATGATTTTCTTATAGCGCCTAAAAAAAACTTTTTTTTGTCTAGAAATTATTATAAAAGTCCAATAGGCAGCAACAATTTTCATTTAACTATTTTGAATAAACTAATTTTAGAATGAGTGATAGATCTTGAATAAGAAATCACGAAAACAACCGATGTTGCGACAGCATTGAATGCGGACTTGAACCGAAAAATCCCTCAGTCAATAGTCAACGGGAAATAAATGGAAATCCGATTACAGAAAATCACCACTGATCGAAATAATATAATTCAATCTTTTGTAACCTGGTACTCTGTTTTTAAGCAAAGAAAATTAGAGTGATCTTAGAACCTACAATATCTGTACGGCTGTGGTGAGCATACTTTGATAGGGGCTGCTTTCTACAAAATTATACTGTTTATTACCTGCATATCAATCCTAAGCTCAAAAGAACATTGACCGGAGAAAGAAGTCTATATTCCCAGTGATTTTATCTTTGCTTCAGAAAAGGTTGTCATTGCATTCGATGGTTCTGAGTTGTGTGTCTCTCACATCCCACATTCAAGCTCCAGTAGGCAAGCTTAGAACAGATAAATTGACAATAAAAGTGGGAAAATCTTGGAAATTGTGGTAAAAAAATTACAGTTATCGAGTAGAGAATTTTTAAATTTGCAAAAATGATGTATTCGTCCTATTCATCCTATGAAAAGAACATAGAAAGATTACGTAAAAAATTTCAAATTCTTTAGAGTAGTAAGCAATTTTTTCTAGTCCTTATGTATAGGTGTAGCATGTATACTAATAAAACAAAATTTAGCTCTGTCTACATGTGTGTGCGTCTGGCTGTGTGCGATGGCTAGCACAACCCAAAGCACATACGAGAATGGAAAATTTTGTGAGGCTAACCCAAAGTGTCTCATGACACATCTGAGCCTCAGATTTTTTAAATTCTTATAATTAGTTGAATTGTTAATTAACAACAAACACCCTGTTATTAAAAACTCATCTCGTTGCGACAAGGGAAAAATATGGCGCATAACCTAAAGTCGTATTTACGAATCGATTGAAACTGAAGAACGGAAAAAGAAAATTTCGGATGAATTTTGCCATCAATTATCAACTTACATCATAGTAAACTTTAAAACGAAAGACATATTCTGACAAATTATACTATTGAGTCTCAAATGCCGCAATGAATTTAAAAAAAAATTATCGCAGTTAACCTTTTGATTTATTTATTTATTTATTTTATTATTATTTTTCTTTTCAACGTCTTCTGAAGATGCAATTTTATAGGTACCGAGAAACCAAACATTTAATGGTAAAGCTGAAGCCTTCTTTTAATCGATGGTGTAATTGGCTTTAAAGAATAGAATTTGAATCATTTCTAATATACAGGTAAACACAGGTCACTTGGCGAATCACAGGCAACACAATATTTTTTCTTCGCTAAAAGTAACTAAACATTCGTATTTTAACACAATATTTTTAGAACATTTGAATAAACCAGATTTACATCATCTACAAAAAATTTGAAATGTACTGAACGACGTAATTGTTTTTTACAAAGTAACTAGTCGTTGGGAGCCACCGTAATACTTACCCATCATGGATATGTATATGAAAATAAAACATGTGAAACTATTTATACAATGCATTGCAATTCATAAACAAAATTTAAATATTGTTAATATACATAGTAATGCTATATTAAAGAACTGCTGATGTACCAATTTCGACCAATTATATAAAACGCCAAACTACTCAAGTAGTACCGAACTGCGTAAAAGAAACATCCTTATAACTCCAAAAATAATAATTCTATTAACTAACAATTAACTGCGCCGGATTAAGCGTCTCATTTCCAATTAAAATATACTTCTGAATTGAAATTTGAATGAAATACAGGGTCATGAAAAATCGAAAAATGTGGAAAACAAGATTACAAATATCTCGGCAACTAATAATCCGATCGACTTCGTTTTGTATGCAAAATATGTGTTATTTTATTGCCTTTTACGTCCATTCCTTAGAACAAAAAAATTCGAAACTTTTTATATACCTTTCATCAGAACGAATTTTTCGAGAGTCCGAAAAATATAGTTCCGGATAATCGAGGTTGCTGATATTAAATAGGGTTCGTCCCATTCTTACATACTAACTACATACAAAATTTCAAGTCTCTATCTTAATTTGTTCGGGAGATAGAGCGTTTACAGACAGACAGACTGACAGACAGACAGACGGACGGACGGACGGCAAAATTTTTTTTCTAAAAATATGTTTTTCGGAATCTCTGCTATCTAAAACGTGTAAAACCGTCAAAAAAATTTTTCGATTTTCAAAACGATTGCAAGACTTACCCTATACTACGTATGATGGGTAAGTAAAGTGTGTAAAAATTTCGATGAAATCTGTAAAAAATTTAACGTTTTGTCGCAGTTTTTCCCTTTTACAGCGCAATTTTAGGGATTCCAACAAACTAAAAATATACTAGATTAATTATGAAACACGATTATTCAATCGGTAAATTAATTATAACAGATGTAATTACATCTGTCAAAAATATACTCTTACAGCTGAAATCTTCCAATCGATGGTGCAATCAGTTTTAAAATACATGAATTTTAATCTTTTTCAATGCCCCGGGGAATGCTGGTCATTTCGCACCTAAAGGAGACGATATTTTCTATGCGAAAAATAATTAAACGTCCGCATATTAACATAATCTTTTTAGAGCATTTCAATAAATTAGATTTACATCACCTACTAAATCTTTAAAACATTTGGACAGGTAAAAAATATGTTTTCAAAATAAAATATGGGACATTTTGACGAAATCGGTAAAAACCTGAGGATTTCGTCGCGATTTTGCTTGCTTTCGGCGTGCAAGGACTCCAGAAATCAAAATATGTAGAAAATAGACTAAAAAGTAGCAGGCTTTCAATTCAATATTTTTTCATGGAAAAATATAAATTCAGATAAAATGGTTTCTTAAACTATAAAATCATACAAATTTAAGTTAATGTAAGGTTCATTCATCATGGGCATGGTCAGAACGGGGCTGGACAGCTAGTATCTACATAAAAATTGGAAAATGTAAAAACATAAATTTTTTGCGGCCCCAAATTTTGGCGGCCCTGGGCAAATGTCCGGCTCGCCCCCCCTTAAGCACGGCCCTGAGTGTAACACCAGTAAGATGCATTTGAAACTACAGTCGAACCTCTATATAACGAAACTCCATACATCGAATTTCTCCATATAACGAATTTTTAGTAAGAACGGTCCCCTTTTCGCATGATTACATTAAAAACAGACTCTATATAGCGAAATATCTATCTCCATATAACGAATTTTTTCATAAATCGATCTTAATTTATTCAGTTTTAAAAAAGCTTCGAAATCATATGGAATCAATTTTCCATCACTTATTTTTGATTTATCGTTCAGTGGAGAGGTTTTTTTTTTTTTTTTTTTTATAAATATTACTTCTCTCCTTATTCTTTAAATCTAACAAGTTCATCCCACCTCCCACACACCTTTCAACATCCTTCTCAAAACACAGTCAATTAAATTGTTAGTTGTTACACGTATAAGAGAGGAATCAATGAGAGCACATAAGAGAGACCTTCAAATGGAGGAAAATATCAACTACAATTTTTCATTCCTTGCTAAAATTTGAGAATTTTTTTTGAGAGCGTAACAATTGTAATTTTAAAATCAAAACAACAAAAAATTACAGATTTCTTCCTCTGAAATTTATGTAAGTCTTCCTTATTTGATTTTTATTAAGCTTTCAAATAAATGTCTTTTCTCTTTTTTGAAACTGCTTAAATAAGTAAGAAATAAAATGTTAGGTTAATATTTACTTTTAAACATTTCAAATTCTTAATTAAAAAGATCAAAAATAATATTTGTTCAAAATTTACACATTAAATATTATTTTTAACATCATACTCTATACATCGAATTTCTCTATATAACGAATTTTTTACTGGAACGATGGATTTCGTTATATAGAGGCTCGACTGTATTTTCCCCATTGACCGTAATGTAACGGAATACTTTTGATTGTTCCTGTAATTGAACTATGCATCGAATTTTCATAAAATTTGAAATGACCCGACAAAATTATGCAAAAATTATATATTTTAAATTTCAAATGATTCGGTTGGGTAGTTTTTGCTTTGTAATATGCATTCAGATGGGCGGACTGAACGACGACTATAAGTGGCTACATATTTATATAATTACGAACGAACCTAAAAAAAAGAATTATTTTTAATATATGAATTGTTTCTCATTTTAATTCCCAAAATCAAAGACTAGATTGTTTAAATCTATTTTATACTCTTGAATCACTTCCAAACATATTAGCTGCTTTGACATTTGACTGATCACAACAGTTCTGAATAGCTTGTTAGTCCCCGATATGCTATATCTGTCGGACGCCAATTAATGTGTCGTCCCTAAAAATAACGTTATGTTACATAATCCATTTGTAAAACGAAGTAGATGTATCATAATACGGTTAAATACTGATAATCTCTTCAGCAATTTTTTTAACTTCTAAGCATCGCACATTTTCAATTTTTAGACTTTCATATAAAAGGTGAATATACTTTTAACTGCAAGTCGTTTGAAAACTGCATCTCAATTTATTTTTGAGACATTAATTTTTTATAGTTTTTTTTTTCAGGAATAGTGATGAGTCATTACCAATGTGAGACTTCCCGCCTCACACGAAGCGAAACTAGCGGCAACCTCAAAAGTGGCACTATATCACTACTAAGTGACAGTCGAAATATATACCAATTAGTGTAACCCTCTGATATAGCGGCGTGTCGAATGTGATGAAACATCGGCCACCCAGGCAGGCACTTTGACATGCCGAAATATGTGGACCTCCCGAAAGGTTCCCACGGAACAGGAAGGAGGATGCAGTGCGCAAAGGAAGACGGGGAATGAAAGATGCTCTCGAGAAGAGAATAAAAGGAGGAGAAAAGAGATAGCGAGGGACTTGTTTTCTGGAAAGAGAGAGCGGTTGGATACCTGAGTGGATGGAGCTCAAAAAGGGCGAAATTCTCGATGCGATGATGATGCGGAGAATAAACTGTAATATAGAGACTGTGTAGTGCTGGCTGCCACCGTTGATAAATTCAATCCCAAATCGGACTATAAACTTTAATGTTGTGATTAATGTACCCTGATGATATCTGTTAAGTGTGTTGATGATGGAATTGATATCTAATAAATTATCAATTAAATATGACAAAAAAAAACGGAGTAGATTCATGTTCACATGCCTCTGAAATAGCCTCACCGCTTTACGCTACCACTTCAAACTAGAGGCTTCACACCAATATACCATAACTTATTTTTTTTTATTTACTTACTATTTTCTCTTTAAAAAAACTTCGAAGAGTCACAAAGTTTATACTGAAGTCACTTACAGCAGTATGAAGTGATCTGTTATTCTATATAACCTTTCAGCGCCCATGTAAGTTAATTGAACAGTTGTTCCTCTACTAGTTTTCTTTTTATAAATCCTCATAAGTTATAAGGATTTATATATATATATATAAATAATAATGGGGAACAATGACATTCATTGACGCTGCAAGGTTTTACAAAATAACAGATCACTGCTGTAAGTGACTTCAGTGTAAATTTTATGATTTTTCAAAGATTTAAAAAAAAAAAAAAAAAAAAAAAAAAAAAGGAAAAGAAAATAGTAAGAAAAAAAAATATATTATATTATATTGGTAGTGATTTGTAATACGTGAACTTTTGTTAATAATAGTGAAATGATTTAATCTCTTGCTCGATGTATACTTTAATTCGTTCTCTAACAGTTGATTTTTTATTTAATATGTTTTAGTTACCAATAGTTCCAGCATTTGGCTACAAACGAAATCACAAAGTTTTCCCGATCAGATGGAAGACGAACATGCTAAGGACTTTGGTGGCGATCCAGGGCAAATTATCGCCATTTCAACCGAGAAGTTCTTAAACTGGTCTATGAATACACAATGAAAAATTCAACTCTTGTTCGCCAGAATAGGCATGCCAAAAATATGGCATCCACTGATTGGCTGGCTAAGTTCATTTAAGAAACGTCATTCCATGCTCTCAATCCAAACATCTCATTTTAAACGACAAATCTCAGTACAGCCACCACAGGTGGAGTCGGTATAACGTCAATATATTTATTAATCTTATAAAAAAAGTAATAGGTCTTTATAAATTAGATTGCAGTGAGATCTGCAATGTCCATGAAATGAGTATCATCTTTGTAGTAGTGACCCCAAAGAATCATTACAAGGAAAAATGTGAAACAAGTACATTTGTTGACATCGAAGGCCGAAGAACTCTCGTTACGATGGAAGTTGCAGTTAGCAATAAATGCAACAGGAAGTATATGATTCTTACTCCAATATTTCAATTTCTTAGAAAAAAAAGTAAGGAAAGGGCAGCTGACATCACTGTGGGTCGAATAACTGTGGATAACAAAGAAATACCTGTCCTTTCTTTACGATTCCTGTTCACAAATTCATATGAGTTACAGTGATTTGATTGGTCTGCGTTCGACTGACCTATTATATGATTGACTTACATCGCCAAGATGAATCCTACAATGATCGTAACGACAAAAATGTAGTGGTAGATTGGTAGACGGAAATGTTTTTTTTTAAGCATGCCCTTTCCTCATACTGAAATACTACGTTGATTCCAATTCTCCAGCTGGGTGTTTATAGACCAAAAGGCAGCAGCAACAATCAACTCACCGAATTGGAGGCTAAATTCCAGAACTAGTTGAAACTCGATTTAAAACTCGATATTAAAACAGAGTTGGTTTGCTAAGACATATCTTAATGGAAAATGCCTGAAAATTCGATTTTAGCGGTTGACTGGTAAGTATACCATTGTGTTTTCCTTCTCCCAGTCCTCTATGTTCTCATACCTTTGGATGCAGGAACACACAATGATAAACCTGCGAATCAACCTCTAATTTTCGGGCGTTTTCCACTAAGATATGACTTGGCAGATCAATTGTTCTGTGATACGCAAATCGACTTTCAATCGTGAAATCGATGAAGTGATTGACTGTGCTGCCGTTCCCCAATCTAATATGTCGGCTGAATGAATTCTACTTAAGGGGCCGTTTCACTCAAATGAATAGACCCATTCGCTAATGCTAATACTATGGAAGAAATTTATAAAAATATCTCGGTTGAATTTCAATATTTTTAAATTATTCTTTTTGCATTGGATAGCTGAGATTGATCTGAATGCAGGCCGTTTTTTACTTTTTCGATTTTGTTTACAGATAATTTTTAAATGAGGGTGATTTCGCTTTCCAAACCGATTCTGAAAATGAAAGAGTTCTCGTAAAAAATATCTGTAAACAAAATCAAAAAAGTAAAACACGGCCTGCATTCAGATCAATCTCAGCTATCCAATGCAAAAAGAATCATTTAAAAATATTGAAATGCAATCGAGATATCGTTATAAATTTCTTCCATAGGATTAGCATTAGCGTACGGGTCTTTTCGTTTGAGTGAAGAGTCCCCTTAAGTTTCTGAAAATTCTCTTTAGGCATATTCGATGCAATATAAAAAGTCCTATATTATTACTGTTGGATAATTATGAATCACACACTTGCCTGTCAAAGAAATTCAGTTTGAAAAATTCCATGGGGTGATAATTTTCTCATCATTCCTACTGTTTTCAAAAACTTCTGCCCTTGACAGGTCAATTTACGGCAATGTTTTGCAATCAATATATTTCGATTTACCATTCTAGTGACAGCTCCAAATCTTATTTAAATCTATTCTAGGACGTGTTCTGTTCTTCATGCTCCTTTTTAGGTGCGTTCGTAATTATGTAAATACGTAGCACCTATTGTTGTCGCTCAGTCCGTCCGTCTGTCTGTCTGTCCGTCTGTCTGTCTGTCCGTCTGTCTGTCTGTCTGTCCGTCTGTCTGTCTGTCTGTCCGTCCGCATATAACAACGCAAAAACTACCCAACCGAATCGTTTGAAATTTAAAACACATAATTATTACATAATTTTGTCGAGTCATTTCAAATTTTATGAAAATCGGATGGATAGATCAATTACAGGGACAATCAAAAGGATTCCGTTACATTACGGTCAATGGGGAAAAAAGTTTCAAATGCATTTTAATCGTTTGAAATTTAAAACGTATGTTTATTATATAATTTTGTCGTGTCATTTCAAATTTTATGAAAATCGTATGGATAGATCAATTACAGGGACAATCAAAAGGATTCCGTTACATTATGGTCAATAGAGAAAAAAGTTTCAAATGCATTTTAATCGTTTGAAACTTAAAACGCATATTTATTACATAATTTTGTCGCGTCATTTCAAATGTTATGAAAATCGGATACATTGATCAATTACAAGGACAATCAAAAGTATTCCGTTACATTACGGTCAATGGGGAAAAAAGTTTCAAATGCATTTTAATCGTTTGAAATTTAAAACGTATGTTTATTATATAATTTTGTCGTGTCATTTCAAATTTTATGAAAATCGTATGGATAGATCAATTACAGGGACAATCAAAAGGATTCCGTTACATTATGGTCAATAGAGAAAAAAGTTTCAAATGCATTTTAATCGTTTGAAACTTAAAACGCATATTTATTACATAATTTTGTCGAGTCATTTCAAATGTTATGAAAATCGGATACATTGATCAATTACAAGGACAATCAAAAGTATTCCGTTACATTACGGTCAAAGGGGGAAAAAGTTTCAAATGCATTTTAATGGTGTTACACTCATTTGAATATAACAGAATTGACATGAATCTATGAAATATGTACTAAAAATATATTTTGTACAATCTGTGATGCAAAGAATATTTATTATTAAATTACAGGGCCACACAAATGTATTCCACTAAATAATGTTATACGGGGAATCATTGTTTAGGGAGTGTTTTAATTATATTAAACTATTTCACATTTTATGAATAAGATATACGTTAATGAAGTACAATAAAAATTTCTCCCTGCATATTTACAGGAACACAAAGATTTCGACCACTATACTGTATCCAAAGTACGCTCTACTATATCCGCAAGATCTGAATATTTTAAAACTTCGTTATCAACGAACGCACCTCATTTGCTACGCTTTACGTGCAGTTTCCAACTTGTTTTTTTTTTTCTCCAAGTCGTTTTAAAGGGTAATTTTTTTTTTTTTTTAATTAATATACATTCCAGAGCGTAATAAATTAATTGTAATGTCGATTTAAAATGACTGATGAGATATATAATTCATAATAACAAATAATGATAATTTTTGTTAATTTTCAATGTTAATTTGTAGTAATAAAAAAATACGTTTAGATAATATACGTTTCCCTTCCAAAGTCTGCCGCATCAGCGAATATTTAATTTTTTTATCAATTTAACGGAATTTAACTCATTTTTCAAAAGATATAACATGCACAACATATGGAAAAATGTTATAGTAAACTATTTAATTTGGCCAATTTCATGAATTAGTTTGGTCATTTATATCTTATAATATTAGTACAGCGGAGCTGGATAACGTTGAATGATCCAGTATCTTTCATAAGACAGCACGTGGTGCGCAGGGCTGTAGGGCATAGAATTATAAAAGATTTCTTGTATAATTCTATGTGCCAAGATAGTCCCAGCCCCCTCTAAAACATTTTGAGCCTCCCCTGGAAATGATTCCAAGGTCACTAAATAAATTTATGCTCCGAAAATCCAAATGAAATCCTATTCAAAAATTTAATTCAGTTTTTTTCAGAAATACTAAATTGTAACTAAAACTAGTCGTTGGGGGCCACCGTAATACTTACTCATCATGGATAGGCATATGAAAATAAAACATGTGAAAACTATTTATACAATGCATTGCAATTCCAAAACAAAATTTAAATATTGTTAATATGCATAGTAATGCTCTATTAATGAATTGCTGATGTACCAATTTCGAAAAATTAAATAAAACGCCAAACTACTCAAGTAATGCCGAACTGTGTAAAAGAAACATCCTTATAACTCCAAAAATAATAATTCTATTAACTAACAGTTTACTGCGTTGGGTTAAGAGTCTCATTTTCAATTAAAATATACCTCTGAATTGAAATTTGAATGAAATACAGGGTCATGAAAAATTGAAGAATGTGGAAAAAAGGATTACAAATATCTCGGCAACTAATAATCCGACCGACTTCGTTCTATATGCAAAATGTGTGTTATTTTATTGCCTTTTACGTCCATTCCTTAGAACAAAAACATTCGAAAATTTTTATATACCTTTCATCAGAACGAATTTTTCGAGAGTCCGAAAAAAAATAGTTCCGGATAATCGAGGTTGCTGATATTAAATAGGCTTCGTCCCATTCTTACATACTAACTACATACAAAATTTCAAGTCTCTGTCTCAATTTGTTCGGGAGATAGAGCGTTTACAGACAGACAGACGGACGGCAAAAATTTTTTTCTAAAAATATGTTTTTCGGAATCTCCACTATCTAAAACGTGTAAATCCGTCAAAATTTTTTTTTCGATTTTCAAAACGATTGCAAGACTTACTCTATACTACGTATGATGGGTAAGTAATAAGTTTTTCAACACTCTCTCATCCTATTTACACATACAAAGCTAACATAATATTTAATACTGCATGCACTACTTATACACACGAATTTTCCATCATCATATTCTTTTCATCGCATAAAAGGAAGTTTTTACAACTGTTTAATAAGGAACATAGTAATTACAGTGTGAATATGCACTTATTTATCTTTCTGCGTCAGAGAGAGGGAGAAAAAATATGAGCCTCCCTACATGTTCTTCAGCCCCCCCCCCCCCCCATTATTCACTTCCAGCTAAGGTCCAGGTGACGCGTATTTAATATCATAACATTGAGAACTTTAATAAACAGTTACAAAATAATAATAATAATAATAATAATAATAATAATAAAGACATAACTCGATACCAGTTTTTTTTTTTCAATATTTATATGTATAACAATGTGAGTTACGCCCTATTAATCCGTCCTAATTTCATTTAAAGGAATGTTATATCACAAACATACTATATTATACACACGTTACATTATTTTATATTAAAAAATTCCTTCCGGCAGTACCGGGAGGAAGGGGTAGCTTTCATAAACCTTATTGATTTATTTATTTATTTAAAAAAATAAGTTATATTATTCAAACATACGAAGCTCAAATTAGTTGAACTCGATTATATAAGATTATATACTAGTTTTTGTTGATACTGAATATTAATGGGAATTTTTAGAATTTAATCATCTTACATTCAACATGGTTTTATTTTAAGCGATTTATAAGGTCGCCAAATTACATGATATCGTGAAGTGCATGCCATTTTAAAACAATATGATGGATAAAACAAACCAATGAGTTTGGTCGAAATCTTAATTCATGTGCACATGCACACTCACATCGAAATCGATTAATATATATGAGTGTTGTCGTGGACAAATTGATTTTTTTTTTTTAATGTCACCCACATTAGAAATTTAAACTGCTATATCTCAGGCGTTTTTAAAGGTAAAGATAAATCAAAAAATACTCCGGAATTCATTATTAAGATCAAACATTTTAGAAAGAGCCTTTTTTCAATTTCTAATTTTTTGTTTGTACATCATTACCCATTTAAAAGATTTCTGACAAACTTAAATGCCCGCCATTTTGAAACAAGATGGCGTATAAAGTTGGCCAATGAACTCGGTCAAGATATTGGCATGTACTATGAACACACGGAGTTATGTCCAAATCAGTTTATAAATATGCGTATTATCACGTGACAAATTTCAGACCGTTTCAAAATGTCAACCACACTGAAAATTGAAAGTGCTATAACTCAGCCATTTTTCAAGATATAGATGAAACAAAAAATGCTCTGGAATCTTTGTATCAAGATGAAACACACAAAAGAAAACTTTTTTCAATTTCTAACTTTTTTGTCCCTAATTTTAAAATTTAAATTTTTTAAAAAAATTTTAATATTCCGCCATTTTGAAACAAGATGACGGATGGAATTGGCCGACGAACTCGATCCAGAAATTGGCATGTACTATGTACACACCAAATTACATCCAAATCGATCCATAAATACGCGTGTTATCACGTGACAAAAATCAGATCGTTTCAAAATGTCAACCACACTGAAAATTGAAAGTGCTATAACTCAGCCATTTTTCAAGATATAGATGAAACAAAAAATGCTCTGGAATCTTTGTATCAAGGTCAAATGCATAAAAGAAAAATCTTTTTCAATTTCCCACCTTTTTTGTACCTAATTTTAAATTTTAAATTAAAAAAATTTAAATGGCCGCCTGAAACAAGATGGCGGAAGAAACTAGCTAACGAACTCGGTACAGGCCTCATTATGTATTATGTGCACACCAAGTTACATACAAATCGATCCATAAATACGCGTGTTATCTCGTGACAAAAATCAGATCGTTTCAAAATGTCAGCCAAACTAGAAATTCAAATTGCTATAACTCAGTCATTTTTTAAGATATAGTCAAAACAAATAGTGTTCTGGAATCGTTGTTTTAAGTTCTAACACACTAAAGAAAAATATTTTTCAACTTTTAATTTTTTTGCATTTAATTTTAAATTTTAAATTAAAAAAAATTTAAATGGCTGCCATTTTGAAACAAATGGCAGATGGTGATGGCTAACGAATTCGGTCGAGACATTTGTACGCACACACACACACACACACACACACACACACACACACACACACACACATATATATATATATATATATATAGAACCATTAGATAATACTACAAATCAACATCAATTACTGTAAAAATTTGTTAATGCTAAATAATATCATACAGAGGAGTTGTCAGAAAAAATAAAAATAAAATTGGAAAAAATTGGAAATGTGGTATTTAGCTCGTTATCAAGGGCAATACTAAATAGCCACATTAATTGCGATTAATTTCTGAATGGAAATCAGGATAGACCTAAAAATAATTTCCATATTGCCCGATTAATCGCAAATGAGAACTCATTTCAAAGAAAAATATTAGAAAAATAATAAGACCATAATAGAATTATCAATATAATAATTGCAATAGAAAAACTATTTCAAAGAAATAATATTAGAAAAATAATTAAATTGTAATTGAATATTGATAAAGATAACTTACACTTATCAATCGCAACCATAATTTCCATTGAGAACAGGAAAAAGAAAATAATAATATAATTGAATTAGCATTGATTAAATTAAATTGAAAAATCGTGTCAAATGGAAATAATTAGACAAATTAAATTATATAATAGGTTAACTTACAAATATCAATTTCGACCATGTGATAGCAATACAATTTTGCATTCAGTCACATTAGACAGTTAATGTGTAAGTTAAAGTAGTAAAATAGTTTTTATTAATAATAGATATTTAAATAACTATTATCAAAAATAATTAATTACAAAACCTAAGTAGACAAAAAATTTTTTTAACATAATATTTGTAAGCAACCAAACTACAGTGGATTAAGTTGATAATAGAAGAAAAAAAAATATTTTTTATTTAAACAGTTATCCCTTTACATAAAAAATAGACCAAGTCCCACTGTATAAAATTAGAAGTCGGAAATTAGAGAGAAAAAATATATATATATATATATATATATATATAAAATAAAAATAAGAAATATCTTTAGTAATTTTCAAAAGATTAAAAAAACCCAGAGGATGTAATAATAATATTGATATAATCTATTGTAATCTATTTTTATTATATTTGTAAACAACCTATAAACAGATGATTAAGTAGATATAATAATAATAATAATAATTATTATTATTATTATTATTATTATTATTTATGTGAACAGTTATTCCTATACATATAAAATTGACCAAGGCCACCTGTATAAAATTAGAAGTCTGAATTTATTCAGAAAAAAAAAAAAAAAAAAAAGTAAAATAAAAATAAGAAATAACTTTAGTAATTGTCCAGAAAAAAAAAAATAACTAGAGGATGTTATAAAAATATACATATGGTTTAAACCATAATTAAAACCAACAGACATAAGCCGTGCCAACCCTTATTTAAAGCAAAAATCGGTAAATTAATAATTTATTATATTATTATAAAATATACCATCAAAGTATAGCTTATTTTTATAACTAAAATAAGAATTTAAAAATGTTGTAAAAGTAATAAAATATTATATTAAATAAACAACCATTGATTAGCCTCAAATTACATTACATATTAAATCCAGAGGAATAAACAAGGAATGCTATAACAATACATTATCATATATAATAAATTAACACTACATTATTGTTGCACTGCACCATTTTCCTACCGCCAACACCTTTTTTTTAATATAAATAATAACATAAGCGCATATATTTTCCAGTAGCACCGCCCGACCTTCTTAATCTAACATCTACCCACCCATCCGACCTATTAATTAATTTTTTAACACATTTTATAGTTTTTTATTTTTTTGGTGTATTTTTTTATATTTTTTATATTTTTATTGATATATTTTTTTATGCGCAATATGTTAAAAGTAACTCACAATAAACATCCTACTGTAAATGATAAATAATAAAAGAATTAATTGTGTATTAAAGAGTAAATGAATTTCTTAGGAAATCCATGATTTATCGCATCATATATTAATTGTTCAATGTTTTTGTTTATAAGATGAGGGGAACATAAACTTTTGATTCTGAACAAGTGATTAAGGAGTATATTTCGATAAACAGAATTATGAAGGCAGGATTTAAAATGAGTAAAAGTATTAACTTTAAGAGTAACCATCAGTTGTATTTTGACCTATACTCCCCATACTGTATTTTTACAAACAGTATTACTCATTTGCTATTCAACCAATTTGTTTAAAAATTTTTTTGGTAATTTATATAACTTATTTCTTTAACTTGGCAAAATTTTATAAAAGAAAAGTGCGGCCTTCTATTTTAAATTAAATTTTAAAGTTTCTGACATTAGTTCCATCAAAAATATCCAGGTGGCAATAGAGGTACTATCGCTCATTCGTAAAGACCATCAAAGCGGCTATTTTTTTAGTTTTTATACATTTTCCTGTCAATTGTTATCATTATTTCTCTTATAAATTTATTAAAGAATACTTCCTGGACGATATTATATGAAATATCCCTCAATAAGACATTTTGTTTCCTCGAAATTTGATTTTATTCGTAAAATTCCACGGCAAAAATGAAAGATTCCTGCAATTTCTAATAAACCCAAACACTTCCTGTTTCTTGACAGAGGGGAAAATCCGCAGGCACTCTCTGTGGGAAGAGCCCAGTTGACCTTTGACATTGACCTTTTGGTGGGAGAAAGGGTCACTATTTGTCTGTTTGTGGAGTGCTTTGCTGTAGAAAATTTTCTTGTACTAAGTTTTTCCGAAGAAACTAAGACTCAGTCGCTAATATTAATCGTATGAAAGAAATTAAATATACAGGGTGTCCAGCAAATAAGACCCCGATTTCAAAATTAAATTTCTCAGAAATAAAGATTGATAGAATTATGAGGTAAACGGTTTGTTTATTAGGTAAACTGTAAAAATCTTATACAGAAGTTTCCAAGGGCTATGTATTTAAAATATTGTATTCTGATTGCAAAGAATATTTGACTTGACATTTTTCTTGTTTTAGATTGCTTGCAGAGAACGAATTTTTTTGGCGGACTGTGTCATATTTTAAAGATTTTGCGAACATAATTTTTGGAAATCCGAAAAACTCGTTCTTTAAAAGCAATCTAAAACAAGAAAAATGTCAAGTCAAATATTTTTTGCAATCAGAATTAGGTCTTCACGGGCCGAAATTTCCAGGCCCGGCCCGAACTAAAGAAATATTGGCCCAGCCCGGCCCAAACAAAAAAAATATTGGCCCGAAAGTTAAAATTTTGGCCCGAACTCGGCCCGGTCCGGAAAAAAGTTTAAAATTTGGCCCGACTCGAATGAATTTCTACAGAACATTGATCTTTACTCTTACGGAAGAGTTCTGATCAAATAAACTTATATTAGTCTCTGTTTTTTTTTCCATGTTTGTAATCTCCATTTATGCAGAAATGCCGTAGGCTGAGATATTTATGTTTTTAATGAACCTTTGTTTGTTGTATAGAAATGTTTCATTTATCATTAATAATATTAATCATATTCCATGTAATGGAGACAAAAAAAATCTAAAAAATGGTATACGGTAAAAATAAAATTTCCTAATACGGAATCTCTTTAGAAGAAAAAAAAAAAAAAATACGTTCCCTTCTTAACAGATGTAAATATTTAGTATATTTTTTTTTCTCGCGTACTGTTGTATTCATTTTGCATGGATGAACAGTTTAAAAGAAACTTGCAGTTTTCAGTTTAAAAAAAAATTCTGTCATAATCATTTCTTTTTCTTTTTTTTCTTTTTTTTTTTTTTTTTTTTTAATCTGTTTAATTTTATTTTAAAACGCCTAGTAATCTACGATACTTTAAAAGGAATAAATTCTAATGTTCAGTTGTAGAATAATGACGGCTTAAAAGTATATGCCTTTTTTGCAAAAATTTTTGGACAAAGCCAAATTTTACTTATTTTATGAAGAGTCGAGAAAAGGATTTTCATATAAGAAGATTCAATAGGAACTGATTATTTTGGTCCGTAAAACTAGGAAGAATGAAATCAGTCTCGGCTTCGTACGGGAAAAAAAGTTAGGCCCGGCCCGATACTCCAGCAAAAAAATTAAGGCCTGAGCTCGGCCCGGCCCGGCCCGAGTCTTCAGAAGTAAGGCCCGAGCCCGAGCCCGGCCCGAATGAAATTATTGAAAATCGGCCCGAGCCCGGCCCGTGCAGACCTCTAATCAGAATACAATATTTTAAATATATAAATCCTTGGAAACTTCGGTATAAGATATTTACAACTTACCTAATAAACAAACCGTTTACCCATGGGCGTAATCTGACAAGGGCGAAGGGGGGCGTATTTCCCTCTAGTTTTCCTGGAGCAGGGGCAAGACTTACCTCTTGCCCCTCCAGTTTTTTCTATTAATCTGTGGTTAAGGGCCAATTTTATATTTCGATTTTCTCTTCTTTTTTATTTAACCCTTTATGAGCTATTTTTAGACTGCAAACAAGAATAAATACTGGATTATTTCAAATACCCAGCAATGAAATTTTTTCGTTCATATCAATAATTTCCGATGTGTATCTCATCAAAAATGATGAACCTATTAGCCCCTTTTCATTTTAGAATTGTTTGGATGCATGTGGGGTGGATCTCTTGACTACATTTCGAGGTTTTCATTACTGTGATAATCTACTGCATGATTATATGAATACACCTGGCTAATATAGCCCTATATTTCAAGGTATCAGTTATACACACTAGTAATTGACAGTGACCATAGAACAACATTGAGTGTCATTGCGAATAGTCATTAGAGGCAGAAATATGAAGAACATAATTTGTTTTATAACGGTTTATAAAACAAATTCCATTTAATAAGTTTTTATGTATTGAGATGAAGAATTAGAATTATGTAACCATAGAGTGGTTTCTCTAAAGGGAAATAGGAAAATCTGCTATCATATTGAGTTTTCAATGTTCGTTTGGGTTTGTGTCATTTTAAATTCCATAAACGTAAAAACTTATCTTATACTCACGTATAAAAACATTTCATATTTATTTACTTAGAAGGTGTCACAAATAAAAATTAAATTAAAGAGTTGACATGTTTCGGTTCATTAATAAGAACCGTATTCATAACATATAAAATCAGTAGAAAATTAAATGACACTGGATATAAATATAATTTTAATAAAATTATATTTATATCCAGTGTCATTTAATTTTCTACTGATTTTATATGTTATGAATACGGTTCTTATTAATGAACCGAAACATGTCAACTCTTTAATTTAATTTTTATTTGTGACACCTTCTAAGTAAATAAATATGAAATGTTTTTATACGTGAATGAAAAAAAAAAAAAAAGGCGAAGTGATTTTGTTTTAGTTTTTGAAAAAACGAAAGCTAACAACAGTTTTAACATTATCTTATACTAATTAAAAAATGTTTCGCTCTGTGTTTGGGGGATGGCTACAAAAATTTATCGCATGTGTAAGTCTGAAAAATTAAAGGAAGATTGTTCAAGACCTCTCCTAATGTACCTAAACTCAGAATTTTAAAAATTTATGATAAATAATTGAGTTATTAAAAATCAGAAAGAACTCCCATCAAAAACTCAATTTTTTTTCTTCCCAGAGTTCGCGAATGCACAGAAACCGATTTCATGTTTCGTACGCTTTGGAGAAAATAGGAAGTTAGAAAAAAAAAAGTATTCATTTTCTAGGAATAAAAGGTGTTAGAAATTTTTCAAAAATGTAATAGTCCTCTAGGTTTAAAATAGCAACCTTCGTCAATCGAATGCGAAAAAAATCACGAATTTCCATGTGATTTACTTCAAATTTTCCAAAAATTTAAAACATTCAGGACGAAAATTTAAAAATAAAATTGGTCAACAGAGGGAAAATTCGAACCTAAAAAAATTTCACTGTAAAATATCGCGAATTTCGAATAATGGACGCTAAAAAGTATAATTTTTTTTTAATTGTTCACACAAAAAAATTGATAATTTCGAGAATGGATAGCTGAAAAAACGCGAATTTCGTCAAAAAATTGCAGTAAATGCATATCTTATTAAAAGGTCGCAGAAAATAAACTCTTATTTCGTCAAAGAAAAGAAAAAGTAACGAAATTTGCGTGAAAAGATCAGAGAAAAACCGCAATTTTCATCAAAGAATTGTGGAAAATTGAGAAATTCAAAAGAACCCCAAAAGTTTCAAAAGCGGTTCCGAAAATGAAAATGTCCTCATTAAAAATACCCGTAAATGAAATCGATAAAATAAGAAATGGCCTTTGTACGGATCGGTCTCAGTTATTCAATGCAAAAAAAAAAAAAAAAAAAAAAAAAAAGTTTAAAAATATTGAAATGCAACTGAGTTATTTTTTTATAAATTTTTTCCTTAGGATTAGCATTGGCAAATGAGTCTTTTTGTTTGACTGAAGTAACTTCTGAATGATCATTTTTTTTCTAAATACGGGGAAACCATTTTGCATTTTTCTCTGGTGGAACTTTTCTTTGATAAGCTCCAGGAATGCAGTGAAAAGTATATGGGGTATACACCGTATATCTGCTGGATTTTTAAAAGGAATACCGTATCTCCCTGCTTCTCATGAAAACTGCAGCATTTATTCTAGGATATACCCTCTGCTTTGAGTGTATACCCTCTGCTTAGAGCGTATACCCTCTGCTTAGAGCGTATACCCTCTGATTATTTTACGACTACAGCATTGATAAGCTGGAATAACATTTTACAGTGCACTGATTTGCCTGAAATATAAATTAAAATATACTAATTTTTGGGTAGATTACTGCTAAAAATTTACCTTATTTTAAAAGAACATCTCCAATAAAATCAAATGCTCATGGAATTATTATTGATCATTATTATTATTTTTCTTTTTACTCGGCTCATTTTGCTTAGAAAAAACACATTGACTAGACATGCGCAATTTTCCAGCAAAGATGTGAGAAAACGTGCGATCAAGGCATTTTTTGATTAAATTTTATAAAATTCTCAAAAAAATAAAATAAAAAAAATCCCATTTAACAACGCGAAAATTTCTGACTCATTATTTAACATAAAATCATTGTACTGGATTATAATCAGGGCTGCAGAGTTGGAGTCCAACCCATTTTTGAAAAAAAGAGTCGGAGGACGCTATTTAACATCAAAACTGTAAAATTTTCCTTCTTTCCTTGTCCACGGATCCAAAATAGTGAAGTTTCAGTATTGTTTTCCTCTTTAGATTTCGATAGTTGGATTTCTTGCGTTTGTGGGATTTGAAATTAAAAAATTAGTCTCACAGAATTTCTGGTTTCTCGGTTTGTGATTTTTAAAACACCAACTTTGGCTAACTTTTTATGCAAAATCTTTTGTTTTTATTAAAAAATGAAATATTTTTTTTAAGCGTTTGGCAATTTGAATTTGAGAAACATTCATATTCTTTATGCCTTTTCTCCCTCCCTCCCTCTCTCTTCTGTGCGCGCGCTATACAGCTTTGTTTCCATATTACTAAAAATGTTTCGAGTTCGTTTCTTTTTTAGCTCAGTACATATTTTATTCTCTTTTGAATAATATGTATTCGGAATTCACCTAGCAATTTTTGATTTTTTAATTAAATTTTTTTTTAAATATTTCGAGTTCCAGGGCGACTTTTTGACATTCGTAAAAAATAAACGGTCAAATGTAAGTATTACTCGCATTTAGAGGGTTCCGTATAAGAAATATAATAAGATGGCCATAAAGTCTATAATTTTCGACCCCCTTCCTTTAATTCTCTTTGGGACCAGGGATTTTTAAAAATCCTTTCTTAGTACACGCTTACGTCATAAGTCCCCTCCCTCTCTCTAACTTTTATGCTTCTAGCTTCATTAATTTGAGCTTTTTTTTTTCTTTTTTTTTTGCCGAAATCGAAAATAAAAGTGTCAACTTAAAAAAAATAATAATAATAAATAAATAAATAATACATATACGTAAAAATATGTATAGTTATTAATTGATTATACGTGTAATTATATGTGTCGCCCAAGTTGGCTCTTTGTCCCTCTAACCAAAACTTTTTATTTTCATATAAAATAGAGTGTAATTAAGTCGTTACAAAAAATGTGCATTTTTTTCCACCGCAAACTGATGAAATCCGCGATTTTTTCTCACGATATACTGATGAAACTCAAAATTGTTCAGCAGCCACTCAAAGAAATTTTCTAGTTTTCCGCGCCCCATCAACAAAATCTGCTGTTTTTACGTGCCCCATCAAAAAATTACCGATTTTTTTCATTCCGAGTCGACAAAATTCACGAGTTTTTCGTACCTCATCGCCCGAATTTACTATTTTTATGAAACTGACTATAAATATTCGCGACAGTTTCGTTCCCGATCGACAAAATTGGCAATTTTTACGTGTCATATCAACGAAATTCGTGATTTTTCCCCTAATCGACGAAATTCGCGAATTTTCCATTTCCGATCGGCTAAATTTGCGCAGTTTTCGAAAGCGATAGACTATATTCGGGATTTTTCCGTGCCCACACGACGAAATTCGTAATTTTTCCGTTCCCGATTGACTAAATTCGCGCTTTTTACGAAGCCGATCGACAATATTCGCGATATTTCTTTTTCCAACGACAAAATTAATGATTTTCTGTGCCTGATCGGTGAAATTGACCATTTTTTTCTTGCCCTATCAACGAAATTCACAGGTTTTTTTTTTTTTTTTCATCCCAAATTGACAAAGTTTGTGATTTCTTTCGTGCTCGATCGACAAAATTCGCGATTTTTCGGAGACCTATAGACAAAATTCGAGAGTTTTCGAAGGACGATAGACAAAACTCGCGATTTTTCCATGTCCGATAGACGATAATTTCAATTTTTCCATGCCCGGTCAACGAAATTCACATTTTTTTTCGCGCGATAAACAGGTGGGACCGATTTACAAATTTGGGGGGGGGGGGGGCTGGGCATAGATGATTATGGGGGCCTTCCTTGCACCGATACTTACAGGGGAGGTTAACCTTAAAAATGATGAATAAATATAGTCACTAAAATAACCGCTATCGACTTTAAAATATCCATTAAAATTTAGCTAGTATATCGGACCGGGTCGGGCCAATATTTTTTTTCGTTCGGACCAGCCCAGACCGATTTTTTTTATATTCATCGGACCGGGCTTGAGCCTGGAAATTTCGGTCCGTAGAGTCTTCTAGTATGAGTATTTTGAAAAATTTTAATAGTTTTAAATATGTTTTGTAATACTTTTTTTTTTTTTTTTTTTTTTAAATCCTTAGAAAGAAAAAATACAAGTGAAATGATACAATTTTTGAACAAAAGTGAAGTTACCGAATATTCCGAATTTGGAGTATGAGTATTCCGAAAATATTTAATAATTTTAAATTTTGACAATTTCCGTCTATCAGTTTTTACATTGTTTTATGTTTCGTAATAATTTTTTTATTAAAATTTTAAAAATTCTTAGATGGGGAAAATACTGCGCGAAATGATGCAATTTTTGAAAGGAAGCGAAATTACCGAATGTAATCAGTCTTTAGAATGCGGAATATGAGTATTCCGAAAATATTTAATAGTTTTAAATGAGTTTTGACATTGTTTTATGTTTTGTAATTTTTTTTTTTATATATATATATATATATATAATAAAAAAAACTCTCAGAAAGAAAAAATACAGGCGAAATGATGCAATTTTTGAACGAAATAATTATCGAATCTAATGAGTATTCCGAATGTGGGGTATGAGTATTTTGAAAATATTTAATAGTTTTAAATACCTTTTTGGAATAATTTTTTAATATATTAAAAATAATTCTTAGAAAAATAAAATGCAGGTGAAATGATGGAATTTTTGAGCGAAAGTGAAATTACCGAATGTTATGAGTATTCCGAAAATATTTAAGTTTTAAACATTGACAATTTTCGTCAATCAATTTTTACATTGTTTTATGTTTCGTAATAATGTTTTTAATAATTTTTTAAACATTCTTAGAAGAGAAAAATACAGTGCGAAATAATGCAATTTTTGAACGAAAGTGAAATTACCGAATGTAATGAGTTTTTAGAATGTGGGGTATGAGTATTTCTAAAATATTTAGTTGTTTTAAATATGTTTTGACAGTGCTTTATGTTTTGGAATAGTTTTTTAATATATTTTCAAAAATTCATACAAAGAAAAAATACAGGCAAAATGATGCAATTTTTGAACGAAATAAATTATCGAATGTAATATTCCGAGTGTGGATATGAGTACTTTCAAAATATTTAATAGTTTTAAATGTGTTTTGCGATAATTTTTAATACATATAAAGAACTTCTTAAAAGGAAAAATACAGGTGAAATGATGGAATTTTTGAGCGAAAGTAAAATTACCGAATGTTATGAGTATTTCTAAAATATTTAATAATAAATATTGTCGATTTTTGTCCATCAGTTTTCACATTGTTTTATGTGTCATATTAGTTTTTTAAATATATTTTTTAACGTTTTTAGAACGGAAAAATACAGCACGAAACGATGCAATGATGCAATTTTTGAACAAAAAGGAAATTACCGAATGCAATGCGTTTTCCGAACATGGGGTATGAGTATTCCGAAAATATTTAATAGTTTTAAATATATTTTGACATTTTTTTATGCTTTGTAATAAATTTGATTAAAAAAAAATCTTAGAAAGGAAAAATGCAGAGCGAAATGATGCACTGTTTGAATAAAATGAAATTACCGAATGTAATGAGCCTTCCGAATGTGAAATATAAGTATTCTAAAGCTATTTAATAATGTTAAATATGTTTTAGCATTGTCTTATGTTTTGTAATATTTTTTAAAATTCTTACAAGCGAAAAAACTGCACGAAATAATGCAATTTTTGAACGAAAGTGAAATTACCGAATGTAATAAGTATTGCAAAAATGGGGTATGAGTATTATGAAAATATTTAAAATACATTTTGACATTGTTATAGCTTTTGTAATATTTTTAAAATATTTTTTTTTATTTCTTAGAAGGAAAAAAAAAAAAAAAAAAAAAAAAAAAAAACGAGAAATGATGCAATTTTTGAACGAAAGTGAATTTACTGAATGAAATGAGTATACCGAATATGGGGGAGGGCGTCTCACCCCCCCCCCTGTAATTACGCCCCTGGCCCGAATAGCCAAACAACTAACAACCTTTTTTCTCTTTTTATTCTACCCTTATCCTTTCGCGCAACAAAAGAGCCAAGATCCTTGCAAGATTAAATTACACCCATTCCTTCTCTACCTCTAACATCTGAATTCACTTATTCACCGGAGTTTCGATTTGAACAGGAAGTGACGTATTTAGACTGCCGAACGGGGTTTGCCAGCAGTAATTCTCTATTGCCTTTTCCGAGTGAAATTCAGCGCCATCTATTGTTAAAAGGGGATTTTTCAAACCTGTGACGCTCCCCTTTAAATTTAAAATCTTTACGTTTATCATATAGATCAGTTATTAATTTGTTATCCACTAATGTAATTTTTAAATCCAAATATATATATATATGTTACAGGCCAAACCCGATTTTAGGATAAACTAGATTGGCCTAGGCCAAACTAGTTTATCCTAACGCCCATCAGATAAACTAGTTTTTCCTAGGCCAAACCGGTCTATCCTAACGCCCATCAGATAAACTAGTTTTTCCTAGGCCAAACCGGTTTATCCTAACGCCCATCGGATATACTAGTTTTTCCTAGGCCAAACTACTCTATTCTAAGACCTATAGGACAAACTAGATTTTCCTAGGCCAAACTAGTTTGACCTAACTCTTATAGGATAGACTAGTTTAGCCTGCGGTTTATTGGTCTGAACTAGTTTATCCTAGGCCGATCTAGTTTATTCTAGGCCAATTCGATTTGGCGTGATTTTATTGAATTCAATGACCGCCTCAGCGCCAACATTCTAGTTTATTCTAGGCTGATCTAGTTTATCCTAGGCCGATCTAGTTTATTCTAGGCCAATGTAATTTTACGTGTATTTAGCTCACAGGCGTCAAAGCGTGAGAAATAATGAGCTCGCAGGTTCTGTATGAATGTATGTACACATGTACGTACGCATGTATGTACGTATGTACGTAAAGCGATAATTCTTGATAGAAATATCCGATTTGCTTTAAATTTTGGATGTAGGTTCATTCTGATAAAGTACTTTTCTGATTAGTTTTGGGAATTCATTGGATAAGAAAAAAGGGGGGAGGGCGAACGGGAGTCTAATAATGGATTTTTCATGCAGAAATATTAGTTTTCATTTACAATTTTAGATATAGGATCATTCTGACAAGGCGCCTCCGTGATTAGTTGTGGATCTTTATTATTTAAATGCAAAAGAAAGGGCAATGTAGGTAACCTCCCATAATTTAGATAAATGGTTTTTGACGCAGAATTTACGGATTTGTTTCAAATTTTGGATATAGGTTCTTTTTTATAAGGCGATTATCTGAATATATTGGGGGTTTAACGGTTAAGTATGAAGGGGAAAATGAATTATTGCCCTCTTACCTAGGAAAAACTAGTTTATCCTATAGGTATTTAGATAAACTAGTTTATCCAATTGGCGTTAGGGTAAAATAGTTTGGCCCAGGCTAGACTAATTTGGCTCAAAATCGGGTTTGGCCGGTAAAAACATATTTTTCACTAGAATAAGTATAAATGTGTGTCAAGAGTCATTGCTTGTCACACCAATACATAAATTTAACATGTCCACCGTAGAGACATGATGCATTGGACATGGTGTTTGCTTATTTTATTTTTTTTCTGCAGACTCGTGCGGTGTTGAGATCAGACTTGCATTTATTATTATTATTATTTATTTATTTATTTATTTATTTATTTTTGGATATTCGAGCCAGATCGAAGCTTAACATAATTTGGTATCGAACAGCGTTTTGCATTTTTTAGAAATTAATTACCTGTCGACATATAAGCTATTCTTGTCACGGCGTCAAGTTTTTCTTTTCCGTGGAGTCGTACCGGAAATTCTATTCAAAACGTAGCTTTAATAATATTTTCTCAAAAAAAGAAGAAAAAATCGCTTTTATGAGAAAATGATTAACGCCATTCGATTACATATTTTCTGAGTGACAATGCCTGTTAATCTTATGCATTTCCGAAAAGGAATTAGTTATAAATGTGTTAGGATGTAGCTCTTTTGGATTTGAGAAAAGCCTTAAGGAATGACAGAGAAATATATTCACAAATCTGTCGGGATGAGTATGAAAAAGAATATTGCCTAGTTAAACTGATGGCTTTGCATCCACAGGCTGTTTTTACTAATTGTGTATTACAGCCTTATTTTTTTAAAGAATAACACCCTCGAAAAATAAAGTAAGGGGATTACTTTTTTCCATTTCCCCCAATAATACTTAACCATTGAACCTCCACAATAAATATCCAATAAAACAATAAATATCCACAACTAATCACGGACGCGCCTTGTCAGAATGATCCTATATCTAAAATTTTAAATGAAAACTGATAATTCTGCATGAAAAATCCATTTCTCTAAATTAACGGCGGAGGATTAGCCTCCCGTTCGCCCACCCCACCCCCTTATTCTTAACCAATGAATTCCCAAAACTAATCAGAAAAGTACCTCATCAAGATATTTCTATCAAGAATTATCGCGTTACGTACATGCGTACGTACATACGTATATACATGCGTACATAAATGCGTACATACATGCGTACATACATACATACAGAACCTGCGAGCCCAATATTTCTCAGTCTTTAAGGGGCCACTTCACTCAAATGAAAAGACCCGTTCTCTAATGCTAGTCCTATGGAAGAAATTTATAAAGATATCTCGGTTGTATTTTAATATTTTTAAATGATTCTTTTTGCATTGGATAGCTGAGATTGATCTGGATGCAGACCGTTTTTTACTTTTTCGATTTTGTTTACAGATATTTTTTATGAGGATGTTTTCGCTTTCCAAACCGGTTCTGAAAATGAAAGCATTCTCGTAAAAAATATCTGTAAACATAATCGAAAAAGTAAAAAACGGCCTGCATTCAGATCAATCTCAGCTATCCAATGCAAAAAGAATCATTTAAAAATATTAAAATGCAACCGAGATATCTTTATAAATTTCTTCCATAGGATTAGCATTAGCGAACTGGTCTTTTCATTTGAGTGAAGCGGCCCCTTAACGCCTGTGAGCTAAAAGCACGTAAAATTACATTGGCCTAGGATAAACTAGATCAGCCTAGGACAAACTAGAATGTTGGCGCTGAGGCGGTCATTGAATTCAATAAAATCACGCCAAATCGAATTGGCCTAGGATAAACTAGTTCAGACCAATAAACAGCAGGCTGAACTAGTCTATCCTATAAGAGTTAGGCCAAACTAGTTTGGCCTAGTAAAATCTAGTTTGTCCTAGTATAATCTAGTTTGTCCTATGGGCCTTAGGATAGACTAGTTTGGCCTAGGAAAAACTAGTTTATCCGATGGACGTTAGGATAGACCGGTTTGGCCTAGGAAAAACTAGTTTATCCGATGAACGTTAGGATAAACTATTTTGGCCTAAAATCGGGTTTGGCCTGTAACATATACATATATATATATATACAGGGTGTCCCAAAAGGTCTTTTACAAACTTAACATGCTGGTCTCTCTTATCATGATGAACAATATTAAATAGGAAACTAAGGGTCCCAAACGTCTTCCAAAGGAGATATGCGCCATTACTAAAGCTTAGGATCCAAAAATTCAAATGATTACAAAAAGCAGAAAATTTTTTCGATTCGTTTGCGGTTTTCACTCAAACTATTACTTATGTCAGTATTTTCTTGAAAATAAATTATAAAGATAAATTTCAAAAAATGTCGGTAGAGAGCGCTTTAGACTTTGGAGTAACGATAAACTAGTTTTTACCATTATTTTTTGCATCTAATTAATTTTTTTTAGAAGCTTAGACATAAACTTAAATTTTGAGCTCAAAATCTAAATCGTTGGAAGTGGTTAAGTAGCGCAAACTGAATTGCGGGGGGAGGTTCAAATTTCAAATGATTATAAAAAACGGAAAAATTGGTCAACTGATTTGCGATTTTCACTAAAATTATTCTTTATGTCAGTATTATCTTGAAAAAAATTTATAAAGATAAAATTCAAAACATGCCGATAGAGGGCGCTTTAGACTTTGGAGTAACATACAACTATTTTTTCCGTTATTTCTTCCATCTCATAAAATTTTTTTAGAAGCTTAGACATAAACTTAAATTTTGAGATAAAAATCTGAATCGTTGGGAGTGGTTAAGTAGCGCAAACTGAACTCTGTTCAATGGCGGTGGGGAGGTTCAAATTTCAAATGATTATAAAAAACGGAAAAATTGGTCGGTTTTCGCTAAAACTATTCTTTATATCAATATTTTTTTGAAAATAAATTTTACAGATATCTTTCAAAAAATTCCGTCAGAGGGCGCCTTAAACTTTATAGTAACCAACAACTATTTTTAACATTATTTTTTGTATCTAATAAACTGCGTGTAAAAGTTCAAACTTAAATTTTGTGCTCAAAATCTGCATCGTTGTGAGTAATTAAGCGGCCAAAAATTGAACTGCGTTCGAGGGGTGGGGAAGTAACATTTCAACTCCTGAACGCAGTTCAGTTTGTGCTTCTTAACCCCTCCTATCGATTTAGATTTTGAGCACAAAATTTAAGTCTAAACTTTTGCAAGCATTTAATTAGATAATAATAATAATAATAGTAATAATAATAATAATAATAAAAACGATTAAAAATAATTGTTGGTTATTCTAAAGTTTAAGGCGCCCTCTAACGGATTTTTTAAAATTTATCTTTAAAATTTATTTTCAAGGAAATATTAACATAAAGAATAATTTTAGCGAAAACCGACCAATTTTTCCGTTTTTTATAATCATTTGAAATTTGAACCTCCCCACCCCCATTGAACACAGTTCAGTTTGCGCTACTTTTCCACTCCCAACGATTCAGATTTTCATCTCAAAATTTAAGTTTATGTCTAAGCTTCTAAAAAAAATTTATGAGATGCAAAAAATAACGGAAAAAAATAATTGTACGTTACTCCAAAGTCTAAAGCGCCCTCTATCGGCATTTCATGAATTTTATCTTTATAAATTATTTTCAAGATAATACTGACATAACGAATAATTTTAGCGAAAATCGCAAATCAATTGACCAATTTTTCCGTTTTTAATAATCATTTGAAATTTGAACCTCCCCCCGCAACTCAGTTTGTGCTATTTAACCACTTCCAACGATTTAGATTTTGAGCTCAAAATTTAAGTTTATGTCTAAGCTTCTAAAAAAATTTAATGAGATGCAAAAAATAATGGTAAAAACTAGTTTATCGTAACTCCAAAGTCTAAAGCGCCCTCTATCGACATTTTTAAAAATTTATCTTTATAATTTATTTTCAAGAAAATACTGACATAAAGAATAGTTTTAGTGAAAACCGCAAACGAATCGACCAATTTTTCTGTTTTTTATAATCATTTGAATTTTTGGATCCTAAACTTTAATGGCGCATACCTCCTTTGGAAGACGTTTGGGACCCTTAGTTTCCCATTTAATATTGTTCATCATGATATGACAGACCAGCATGTTAAATTTGTAAACGACCTTTTGGGACACCCTGTGTATATGTCAACATTTGAACGGAGGATGGTTTTGGGGTCATGATCGGTGTAAATATACCAAAATTTTCCGGAAGTGCTTTCCTCCGGACGGCTGCAATAGGTAGCTTTTTACTTTTTGTAATGAAAGCTACCTAAAAATCGTGCGGTAATTTTTTTAAATCTAAGCTCCTAAACTATTAAATCAGAAAAAAAAAGAATGCTCTGCACACCAAATTACTCGTTTATATTTTATGTTTTTTTTTTTTTTTTTTTTTTTTTTTTTTTTCCATTTTGTTTTTCTATTTTTACAGGAAGAAAGTATCGGATTCGAAAAAAAATTCGAATTCCATTTTTCGATGGATTTATGTATGTTAGAAATCCTGAACACGATTTGATGTTTTTTAGAAAATGTTTGCCTGTGAGTTTGTCTGTTACTCTGTCATTCTATGACAAAAATTTTGTGGATGCTCTATCTCAAGAACTAGTAAATGGAATTTCACAAAACTTTATATTGTGTTAGACCTTGATGTAAACGATATCTGATAAGTTTTTGGGGAATATCGCTCAGCAGATGGCGCTGCTATGCGGCCTTATTTGCACAATTTCCACTTACTTGCACAATTTCTACAATAGCTGTATCTCAAAAACTAATGCACGGATTTTTATAAACTTCAGATTCAGTTAGTCCTTGGTACTATTTGGTACTGATATTTTTTTTGGTGTACATCGTTCAAATGGTGGCGCTGCTATGCTGTGTTATTCATCAATATCCCGATAGCTCTATCTCAAGAACTAATGTACGAATTTTCATCAAACTTCAGAGTCAGTTAGTACTTGACATAGAATAGTGTTATTAAGTTTTTGGTGTAAATCGCCAACAGGTGGCGCTGCTATGCTTCATTTTTCACGATTTCGATAAAATTGCATCTCAAGAACTAATGACTGGATTTGGATCAAACTCCAGATTCAGTTAGTACCTTATAAAAACTGTCCGGATTTAGTTTATTGGGTACATTGCTCAACAGATGATGCTGTTATGCAGACTTTTTAAAGATTACCGCAGTAGTTCTATCTCAGAAACTAATGCACGGATTTTCATCAAACATCAGATTTAGTTAGAAGTTGACATAAAATGCTGCTGACTAGATTTTGACTAGCTAGCTGCTATGCTGAATTTCCTCGGAAGTATTAGCATGTATGAAATAGAAGAAAGTTTAGAAAATGCCCCATGTAACAAGTTTTTTTTTTTTTTTTTTTTTTTTTTTTTTTTTTTTTTTTTTTAATGTGTTACAATTTCTCACTCGATTACATTTTAGGAAATGCTCGATTTAATCGAAAACACAACATTTATTTTCGATTCCAAAATCAGTATATGCAGTGAGACCGACATACGAGTCGGTGTTTTACATACATATATTTATGTAAACCAACTTGAAAAATCGACTTAAATGCACTCGATCCATCTACAGTAAGTTCCATCAAACTGTAAAAAAATTCTCAATGTAGAATCTGCAAAGCTGCGATTGATCAGCTGCTGTTAAACATCTACAGTCTAATTAAATTTTTGATTAAACAAGATCAGTTAAGTACTAAAATACACCGTCTTTTTGCAATACACATGCATTTAACGTCTGAATTTAAAAAACTAATAAGATTGAATAATTTAAATTAAGACAGACTTGAATATATTTTGTAAAAATAAATAAAATTTATTACAGTTATGTTTTTAACTATAACTGTCTTGATTTGTTCCAATGTTTGTTATGCATTGAATTATTATTTGTACTGACGAGGCCTAGCGTGTAGCTTGGTGAAACGTTTACTTTTGTATTTTTAAATGTGTTTTAATTTTTTGCATATAAATTTTATTTATTTTTTAAGAAGTATTCAAGTCTGTCTTAATTTATATCATTCAATCTTATTACACAGTCTTTGCTTCTGGTATATTTTGAATTTCGTTATAAGAAAAAATTTTAAGTAATGCATTTTAAATGTATCATTTAAATCTGATGTAATTTTCATAAAATTTTTCTTTCTCTTTTTAACATTCACCGAAAAAAAATTACTGTTTGAAAGGAAATATTAGATACCTTAGAATCCACAACAATAGTTTAAAAGATCATATCAAAATATGAAATAAATGTCTCGTCTAAATATATTTTTTAATTTTAACTGTTTTGCAATATTACTTGCACATTTTAAATGTGACGTAATTTTCTTTTAATTGCAGTTTTTAACTCACATAAGTGAATTTATCATTTTAAAAGTTTTCTTTCTCTTTTTGATATTCATGTGATGATACATCTATTGCTTGAAAGAAAATATTTTTATTCCCGCTTCTTTAGGATTAACAAGAATAGTTTAAAAGATAATTTAGAAATGTGAAATGCTCTCAAGTAAAAATATTTTTAATTTTAAACTTTTTTTAATATTATCCTTTGGCTCTTTTAAATATGGCGTATTTTTTTTTTTTTTTTTCCATTTACGATGATTACGATGTAAGTATAGTTTTATGATGTAATTTTCAATATCTTCCTGCTTTTAGCTCGTAACTATTTAATTCTCATTTGGAAAGCTTTTTTCTGTTTGTGATAGTCGCCTGTAAATATATGTATATATATATATGTAACGTAAAAATTAAAATAATATATTTGGCGGTATTCCATCTAAATGATCAACAGCAGGGTAGCAGCCGTAGTGTAAGTTACCAAGCAATGGATAGGGGTCTTTGAGAATTTCCCCGTAAAAAATTAAGTCACTCAGTCTTTGCATTCATATTTATTTTAATTCATAAGAGGGGTAAAGTTATCCCAGCATTGCACACATCGAATATTACAATCTTCGTGAATCAAGCGGCATCATTCTATATTACAATTTAACGGAAAATTTTAACGGGCGTCCTACCAGTTCAAAGGACAGATGCATTCTGCCTGCTCCTAAAACCTAGAATGAACTCCGACACTCACACGAAAAAACTAGCCCCTCCTCAGTCTGCGTCAGTAAATTAAAAATCCAATTAGGATTAACCTCGAGGCTACGCGTCAGAAATCATCACCTCTGATTGGCAGACGAGGCGTGGCTTTCCCATAAGAACTTGATATTGTCTCGTAAATAGACTAACCTGTTAACCTCCGCGCAAGGACACATCGGCAGACAATCTTAATAAAAAATAAAATTAAAATCTCGATAATGTTCTAAAAAGAAAAAATAAACTCTACACTGAAAGAATATTACGAAATCGTTTTCCCGCTCTTTTTGAGAAACAAGCAATAGATTATTAATAAGTTAAATAAAATAAGAAAAAGAACTTTAGCTGTCAAAACACCAATACATTACGAAACTAAGATTAAAAATATGTTCCACAAATTGAGAATTAAAAGCTCAAAGAGGGCAAAATGGCGCATTTTTTTTTTTTTTTTTTTTTTTTTTTTTATATAACATATATATATATAATTTAAAGGAAGATTTCTCTTTCGGTTTTGCTAATATCCAAATGAGAAGAATGGGAAGAATTCTTTGATCATTTGGCAACAATTTAAAGTAATACTCTTTTCTAAAATATGCAAAAAATTCTGTCTCGAAATGCTGATAGTTTGGATTTAAAATAGAAATAAATTCTCAAAGAATAAATCAAATTAAAAAATAAATGCAGTCTGCACACCGAGAACTTCCAATTTATAAAATGTTCTAAAAATGTTTAAATTCCTATTTATAGTTTTTACTCCTATAAAAAAATTTTAATAGAACGATTTTGGCCAACTTTAACATTAAATATCTCTTTAAATAACTATTCGATTTAAAAACTGTCTATACACCAGTGTGTTTATCAAACAATTTTCTATAATACCACGAATTTTTATATTTTTGTATGCAATAGTTTTCTTAATATTAACGAAGAAATAGTGTAGATCACAAAAAATTCATTATCGGTGACGATGACAGCGTTAATTAACTTTTTTTAGAATAGAGATATTACGATATTAATACGTTGACAGCCAACTACGACGAGATAGTTCGTACTCGTAGATTGCGTTCTTTTCTAGGACGCCAACTACGAGTTATCTCGCACTGTGTTTATTTGCCATTTTTGTCCAGCTACGATTAAACTCGCAATATATGAGTGCTAATATCGATAGATGGCTTCTGGGAAAAGAATAAAAAATCAATGCTGACTTGCATAAACAGAAAATTTATCAAAAAACGATCAAAAAATATAATTACCAACTATGAGATAAGGCCAACTACGAGAGATAATTCGTAAGACCTTAAAAAAATAATAATAAAATAAAATAAAAATAATTTTTTTATTATTTTTGATGATACATATGAACTAGAATTAGAGTTTTTAGTAAGATAATGTGATTAACTCAAATTATCATTTTTGGCCAGATTTCTAAAAATTGCCGTGGCAGTCAACTCGTTAACTAACTTTAAACGTGTGTGAATATATATATACATACATATATATATATATATATATATATATATTTGGTCTATTTAAAGGTAGCTGATGCCTAAAGAAATAGGAAAGCGTTCAAGATATCGAATTATGTGAAATTCAACAAGATATTGAAAAGGAGAAGGATAATTTTCTTTTATTTTCTTTACTTTTCTTTAAGTGAAATAGATATTTTCTTAAAATATAAATAGAATAACATAATGAGTCATTCGGAAAAGATAAATGACGCTGGTTTTCGCAACTTACCATAAGGAAGTACATTTCACTGTTGTTCTATTTTAAATATATTCATTTATTTATTAATTTGTTGTCCTGTTGTGGCTATAGATAGTGGCGTAACAATTCAAAAATATTTTTTAATATGGATTGTATCAATTTAAATTCAAAAACAATCAAAATTTAAATAATTATAGTTATATCAAAAATCAATAAAATATTTATAAAAACTATTCGAACTAAATATTAATGTACATTGAATCGATGTTTCAATTATTTTTCATAAAAGATTTAAGATACTGAATTCTAGAAAGTTATGATTAATAAATGACTGAAAAAAGGGTGGGGTGAACGAAACTTCAAAATAGAACCCTGCTGGGAATTTTGTTTAAATTAATATCAAAACTCGACCTAAACACGAAAAAAACATACATATATACTAATTCAAAAAACTTCTTCTTCTTCTTCTTCTTTTTTTTTTTTTTTTTTTTTTTTTTTTATGAAGTTGAATTATTTTAATCTAAAGCATACCAGAAATCAAATAAAAGAGAACTGTAATTTATTACATTTATAATTTACAATCGCAAATTTTATATCAATTTCATCTTTTATGCTTAAAAATATACATGTAGAGACTCATTCATATTCAAATATACAGTTTTTCATCTGAAACAATATTTTGGACTTTCTTTTTAAAAAATCATTTTAATCCGAACCGGCCTCGTAAAAGTATCAAAACACAGCCCTAGGGTGAAACAATTAGAGTTTATTCATTCAGAACCCAACTGGCAACGAAACATTAGACCCGATGTAGAACGTTACTTTACGCTGTTGGAAATTTGCAGAAAACTGCTTAGTCATTCGACCGCTTCTATAGCCAACGGCTTCCATAACCGTAATTTTACTGTATTCTGGCTATATTATTCTACATTGTAGTCAGAATAGTGTTAAATTACGGCTATGCAACTGTTAAAAACGGTATGCTGGATGACTATTTTGCTACAAATTTTTAATAATGTAGAGTAGAATAAATAAATAGTCCAAGAGTAGCAATGCATGTAGTGCATTTGGCATTGCAATTTTAAACTTAAAAAAAAAAAAAAAAAAAAAAGGTTAATTTGAAATTGGTCTGAAACCGGAACAATTAAAGTCCTCATCTCGAATCCAACCCGTAACGAACCACATTAGCTTCAATCCGATGTATTGCACTAATTTACATTATTAAGAATTTGCAGCAAACTGCCCAATCATTCTACCGTTTTTAAAGACAACGCACATACGGGTATTTGCGTTAAATATGCGGCCAAATATTTTTAATGTTATATATCTGTTCTAAATGATACAATTGAATAAAAAATACATTTATTAAATTTATAAAGACGATTTATTAAAGTAAAGCACAAATTTTACTAATGACTAATAATAATAAATAAATAATAAATAATAAAACTAATGTTCATCTTCCTCACTCTCTTAAGAATCATCACGAACATTAGGCTTCGCAGGTGAAAGAAGAGCAGTTGTTTTTGACAGATAAAAGTTCATCTTTCTTCATTTTACTTTTTTCATGTTACTTATAAGAGGGTCTGATGATAAAAAAGTAACTGATTCAAAAAGTCTTTGTTGCACTTTTCCCTCGAGAATTCCCGCGTGAAATCTTGGCGGCAGGGATGTAGTGGAGGATATACGAATGCTTATTACGCGCTTCTGCGGCCTCTTTTGAAAGCTGCCCAATGGGCAATAAAGCGTTTTTAATGATAACTGCACCATGAATTAATATTTTATGTATTGTTGGAGTCATTGGATGCCACTGGTAAAATCTACATATAAGCGAGTAGTATCTAATGCATATTTCTAATATTTTTTCGGATCAGTTATATGTCCGCTTGAAATTGTCTCCAGTATGATTTTTAAATGATATATTAGGTCATAACCATAACTAATGTCTGTTATGTCAGAATCCAATTTCAGGTGTTCAAGAAACTTCCTACTTGTATTACCGTCATTGGTATTGCCAAAATTAGCCTTTGATATGTCTACCTGTAAAACAGTTTCTTCGTGAAATCTTTTCTGAATTTCAAATTTTTTTTCTCTCTCAGTCTTCCGCTCTCTAAATTTCTTTGCTGGCAACTTATAAGCCAAATAGAGAATGCTTTCAAAAAATCTAATCCTACCGGTAAAATTGAAAGGATAAACTTGATAGCTTCAGATTATTTATTTATTTATTTATTTATTTATTTTATCAATTTTGTTAAAGTCCTTAGATGTTGCACCACATACTTATAGCATGGACTTGTGGATTTTGTACCAGTCGTAGCGTTGAAGATCTTGGCATTTACCATTGCCATGTTAAAGACAGGACTGACTGAGAACCTGTTCCCATTTAACTTAACCTCTGTTTCGTTTAGTGACATCGCAGAATTTTTTATAAAGTTAATTTTTTCCTTCCTAACATCAGTATTTTCTTTGGCGAAACGAAATCGTATAGGACGCCAAATCAAGGTGAAAAAGGTGTTGCATTTTACCAGAATAGCTTTTCGTCTTCACTTCCAGAAACAAATCGTAAAAGGACGAAACAACTTTGGAATATGTTCGCATTTGTGTCGACATCATTTATAAATTTCTGTTAAATTGTGATTGCTGTGAGACGTCACAGCCCCATTTTGAAATTAATTTTAAACTTTCTCGTTCTTACTCTTTTACTGTTAATAGACCCTCTTCCAGGAACATGGATAAACGCTTGACTGTATGATCAATCAAAGATTGTAAATAGGTTTCGGCATAAGTATACTTGTTATGACTCTAACGGCAGATGGCAGATTTGGCTGGTTTCGCTTTTTCTAACAAGGTATAAAACAAGGAAAGAATTTCTTGTTGGGGTTCCTCACTATTTGTTTCGTATTATCGACAGGTTATATCTGTTTCTACTAACATGGACAGTGCTTGTATTGGCATGAGTGAATCAGTGTTTTCCCTCTCTGATTTAGAAAAGCCCTATTTATATTTCGTTAATACACGTTCCTGACTCCTGATGATTTCTTTGAGTATTTCAGAAGCATCTCGCTCGTTTTCCAGATTTCCGCAATTGAACCTAAACAGCATGAATGATTTCATCTATTTATTTTATTTATTTATTTATTTTTTTTTTTCTAATGAAGATTGTACTTCTGTTTTCCTTCTTTTAATTCTCTCACTTGATTCTATAAATAATTGACATGGTCGACCAGGGCGAGGTTGTAATATGACAGGTAACTCAAACGTTCCTTCTAGCCAAGGATGATTATTTTTGAGAACTATGTCTTCCTTTTTACGGGTTGCTTAGTTTGCAAAAATTCTTTTTAATGGAGTCTGGAACACAAAAATTTTGAAATTTTTCAAAAGAAAGAAAATTATCGCATAAAAATTCCGCTGTTTCATTATGCTTAAAATGACAATTAAATAATGTTTTTATCTTAATTTAAAAAGCAAATACTATTTTTTTTTTCATTTTGGTTTATTTTTAAAATTTAGCTTTCGAACAATGGTTTTCGTGAAATGACTTCTTGTGAAATGCGTTTTTCTTCATTATAGATTTTTTACAGTTTCTCGGATTTAAATTGTTATAACTTAAGAACCTATAAAATTAAATGGTTCAAACTTGGAACATGTCGTTTTGTATTGTTTTACTTAAATTTTGATTCAGCAAATTTTAAAAAATATTTACTTTTTAAAATATGATATTTTTAATAAAAGTTATGTTACATTATTTTTTTTTCTTATTTTTACTTTAAACATTTTTAATTTTTTTAATAATATTTTAAAAACTGCTGAATCAAAATTAAAATTCATGTACTTCAGTTTATTTAAATATGAAAAAATTGAAATTCCACAAATAATATTTTGAGTTAAAACGATTTTAAAGTACCCCGCTTTTTAAATAATTTTTAATATTTATTTTTAATTAGGAGAAGTTATATCATGTGATTTTGTTTACAAATGACAGTGTTAACCATCGCAAAATAATTCAGAGTTTTAACTCAATAAATAAAAATTATTTTAAAATATGTCCCGGACTCCCTTAAACTCTGAATTTGGTCTTCTGTGTAACCTTCACCCGATATTGGTTAATATTTTAAAAAATGTAATTTATCTTCTAAATTGGACAAATCAAAGTTCTGCATTCGATCAAACAAATATTTACAGGTCACAATCCTTAATCTCAAAGCACCTTGTGAATCTACATTAAAAAATATGTTCTTTTGTAAATATATTCTATAATAAAAATATATTCAATGTTGTGACTTATAAGGAAAGACTACTTTCAAAAAAATTCATATTGTTTAATTGCCACCACTTTTTTTAAGTAGAAATTTTCACCTTATTTTATGGCAGACTAAATGATGCGAAAATAAAGACAATTTGACAATTTCATTAATTACAAAAAAAAAAAAAAAAAAAAAAAAAAAAAAACTTGTTGGGATTGGAATTAAACAATTTATATAAAATACGGTAGAATTATAAAATTTAAACTTTTAGAATTCTAACTGGATAATCATCAATAATTTCACTTAGGTCCTCTGCCCTCCCACCTTCCCCCGCAAATAAAAACATTTCCAAAATGTGTTACATAGGCTCTTCTTCCAGACATTTCATTCAATTTTTGTTTGAAAATACATTTAATACCGGATATTATTGTTTAAATTTCAAAATATTTATGTTCTTATTTTAAAAATATGATTTTGCAGGCTTCTGTTTGTTTTTTTACAATAATGCATCATGGAATCTTTCCCTTTTTGAGCATATGTATTGAATAGAAACTATTATCTTCTTAGTTTTTAATGCTTTCGTATACATGTAAATACGTAGCACCTACATTCGTCGTCTGGTCAGTCCATCTGTCTGCCGGTCTGTCCGCATATAACAGCGCAAAAACTGCCCACCAGCTAGGAGTGAACAATAGGGGGAGGGGAGCTCAAGAGAATGTAGGGGGGCTCATAATTATTTTTTTCTCTCTCTCTGAGGCAGAAAGATAAATTAATGCATTTTCGCATTGTAGGTACTCTGTTTCATATTAAACTGTTGTAATAACTTCATTTTATGCTAAGAGAAGTATATGATGATGAAAGTTTTGCGTATATAACTGGTGCAATATTAAACATCATTTTAGCTTCATATGTACAAATAGGATGAGGGAGTGTTGAAACACTTATTTTAGATACAATTTAATAACCCTGCAAAACTGTAAAAAAGTCTCAAAACTAAATTAGATTTTTGAACAGTCTTTCATTTGAATTTTCGGAACAGAAATTCAGTGAGTGACCTTAGAATCTTTTCCGGGGGGGGGGGGGATGAGCCGCCCATAGCGCCTCCTTAGCTACGGTCCTGTGCCCAACCGAATGGTTTGAAATTTAATGCACAATCGTTGCAGAATTCTATCGAGTCATTTCAAATTTTAATGAAAATCGAATCTAAAATCGAATCAAAATTTTAAAAGATAATAATAAAGAGTTCTTTATTCTATTAAATTGTGTTATGCGTAATTAATTCAACGGTATTCCATGATACGTTAGGGCTCTTAGGTTGTCATGGTGATTATTCTATTAAATCCTATGTTATGTAATTAATTCAAAGATATTTCATGGTAGATCATTATAGATGATTATAGGTTGTCATGGTGATTGCGTCCTATTTAAGATGGAATCCTGTTATTTCCGTATTACTGAATTCAAGATACAGAATCGTAATAAATTTTGAATTCATGCAATTTCGCTAGAAGTGCAACAGCTATTCAAGATCTGAGTATTTATAGTTACAGTACGAACGCACTTCATTGGTCACGTTTGGAGTACAATTTCAGATTTGTTCTTTCTTAATATAAATAATAGTGTCATTATACATTGTTTTCTTGCTATCTTCGCAAAAACAAAAATACAACAAACACGTCCCTGGTAGTATGAGCAACGGCTATCATAAGCAGGTGAAAGTTATTTCTAGAAAGAGGACAGAGTCATAAATTGTTAATTTGACAATACCAGTATCAGAAAAAATATGTTAAGTGGATAAATAATTCTCCATATCACACGTCTCGCGTGTGACTTTAAATGAATATTCTCTGTCACATGCAATGATATATATATACCGGGTGTCCCAAAAATGACTGATGGATTTTAAAATTCAATAACTTGCAAACGGTGACAGCTATTTAAAAAATTTTTGCAGGAGGGTTATGTATAATGTCAGGAATTTTTTTACCGTAATTTTTTTAGTTCGAATTTCAAACAATAGGTGGCGCTGACGGCGATTGAAGGCCAAGTCGACGCCTCACTCAGCATTAAACACCTGGCCTTCAATCACCGTCAGCGCCACCTATTGTTTGAAATTCGAACAAAAATAAAAAATTACGGTAAAAAAATCCTGACCTTATACATAACCCTCCTGCAAAATTTTTTTAAATAGGTGTCACCGTTTGCAAGTTATTGAATTTTAGAATCCATCAGTCATTTTTGGGACACCCGGTATATTTATATATTTTAATGAAGTTACCTCTTGACTATTTCAGTCTATCTAACACTGAAAAAAATGGAAAATCAAAGACTAGCATGTAAGTGTCTTGTGTCAAATAAATAAATTTATAGATGAATATAAATAAATAACATAGAAAAGTATACATATCTGTCATATATTATGAAACACTTTTTGGCAGCAATAACAAAGTACTAATTTTAAAAAATACTTCTTTCAAGCAATGATATAAAATATCTAAACAAACAAACAAACCAAAGATTGCGAACGAATTTTTCCACGCAGGCCAAAATGTAATGGTATTCTTTTGTGTGTCCCTGCAATTGAACTATAAATGTTATATGCTCTTCATTTTCAATAGTGAACATCCTATAACAGGGCTGCTACGGGCTACTATTTTTTAATTCCATTTCGCACCAGCTTTTCAAAACAAAAGTCTTTTGACATCAAGAAATATACAGATACAAGAAATCTATAAATAATAATAATAATTAAAAAAAAAAAATAAAATACTAAATATCACGTGTAAAGGGGAAAGGAAACCCGTAAAAAATTTGAAATTCGCAACTTTCTAAAAACTGTTTTTATTGACTAAAACAAATTTAAAACATTTTTATTTTTACAATATTGAAAACTTTTTTAAAAGGAACTTGTATGTCTATGACTAACGGTTTATGAATTAACCATTGGACACTGGGATCAATTTCACCAGTGGAAACATTTTACCTTCATAAAATTAGCTATTAGCACATAAGTCGAGTCTCTCTCTAACGAAATTCCATAAATCGAATTTCTCTGTATAACGAATTTTTAGTAGGAACGGTCCTCTTTTCACGTGATTACATTAAAAATAGTCTTTATACAGCGAAATATCTATCTCCATATAACAAAGATTTTCATAAAATGTACTTTATTTATTCAGTTTTGAAAAGTTTAGAAATCACGTTGAATCAATTCTCCATCTGTCGCGTCGGCTGGTTCAGTGGATTTCGAACACAAAATTAATTTAGGCGATTCATATTCAATAATTTCCAAAACGGGCATCTTCTTATTTCTTTTTAATTGGAAGAAAAAAAAGTATTATACATACTGTACACCTTCTTATTTACACATATGATACATATTTACATGAAATTCAATGTATTTTAGAATTATTCTTTTATCAAGACTGTCATAACACCATCGCGTATTAATTCTTTTCGCTCTCTCTGAAAACATAAACAAAACAAAAAATATCTTGAGCCCAGGGGAGGGGTTGCCACGCGTAACTAAGATCAGGATTCATCGCCCTTTTGGCGTTAAAACATGATTCCCCACACACTCCCCACCTGGACTCATGAGAGTACATAATGATAACACAATAAAACTAAATTCTTACAATAAACATTAATTTAAATCATAATTCAAATAAAAAAACAGAAAAAAATTTCAATCTTCAGATGCTGACATATAAAGTATTAAACAATAAAATAATATCATGAATAATATAAATAAAAAATGGCACTTCAATAACATGTAGCAACATGAACGTGTCTGGCCAGACATTTACCTGAATAAAATAAACTAAATATATATACATAATATAAACAAATTAAATACTATTATTAATATCTCAATAATCCTTTCAATTTGAAATAAAGCATAATTATACACAATGAAACCTTTTTTCTAAATGGATAAATTAACAATTGCAAAATACACACATAAAAAAGATATTTCAACTATGAATTTATAATAAGAAATAAATCACATTTATATTCAAATAATAGTACAAAAAAAGTAATTAATTTAAATTTCAAATGCTGAAATCAATTAACACTCAACAATCTAATTCTAAAGGATACAAAAGTTGAACTGGTTTTCTTAGCAGTCCATGAGCAGTCTTTACCATGCAAGCTCGAATAAGCTGATCTCTGCCAAGAATCACTTCTTGAATTACTCCTAAGTCCCACAACAGTTTTGATTTAGCATTACCGTCCACTAAGACAACATCTCCAATCTTTAGATTTTTGTGTCTCTCAGGAGTTTTAAATTGATGGATCGATCTTAAGTTCAGTAAGTATTGTTCCTTCCATTTGGTCCACAGTTGTTTCAATAAGGTAGTTTGGTATCTTTTTCTCCTTAATAATGTCTCTCGGGTAGAGATTTTATTCTCTAATTCGGCAAAATGTAGTGGAAAACTAATATTTTCCCTTCCGAGTTGAAGAAAGTGAGCCGGTGTAAGTGGCTCTGGCTCACCGAAATCACTTGTTGTATACGTAAGAGGTCTCATGTTTATTACGGCTTCTATTTCTGTCAAAATTGTAGCCAATTCTTCAAATGTGATGAGAGCTCTTCCCAAAATTTTTCTTAGGGGTTCTTTTACACTTTTTACGAGTCTCTCGTAAAATCCTCCCCACCATGGGGCACGCTCGATGATATATTTCCATATAATGCCTTTGTTTGATATGAAGTCTTGAAGTTCTTGATCTTTAATTATTTTTTCAAATTGTTGTAGTTCTTTGTCGGCAGCTTTAAAACTTAATGCATTATCAGAAAAAATTATTTTACAGTTTCCGCGTCTTGAAATAAATCTACGAAAACTCAACATAAAGGACTTTGTAGTCATATCCCTGACTGCTTCCAAATGTATTGCTCTTGTTGCGGCACAGGTGAACAGTACAATGTAGGATTTTGACGTCTCTTTACTATCTGTTTTAATGATTATTGGGCCGGCAAAATCCAATCCTATAACGGTAAACGCAGGGGATTGTGAGATCCTTTCTTTCGGAAGTTGCCCTGTTAGCTGGTCAGCTGCCCTTGCATTGTATCTTCTACAAATTAGACATTTTCTTAGATTCTTTCTGATAGATTGTCTTCCTTGTGGAATCCAAAATTTCTTCCGGATTTGTGCAAGCGTTAAAGAAACTCCACTATGCAGCAAATTTCTATGTTCTTGCATAATTAGCAATTCTGTTAATTTTTCATTCTTCGGCAATATGATTGGGTTGGTCTCATTCGAATCAAAGGAGCCTTCATTAAGTCTGGTTTTTATTCCTAAAATTTTATTTTCATCCAAATATGTACACAGGGAATAAATTCGTGATGTTTTCTTAACAGAATTTCCTTTTTCTAATGACTCAATTTCTTCCTTATAATTCTTCATTTGTGCTTCTTTGATTAATAATTCTTCAGCTTCTTTCAATTCTTCAGCAGATAATGTATCTTTACGCTTGATTGAATTTCTTAAATTGAAAATAAATCTTCTAACTCTTGCCAATGTTCTAACTGCCTTCAAGAAGGAACTGAAGCGCTCAATTTCTATAAGTGGCTTCTGTTGTTCTGATAAACAAACATTTTGGAAAATCACATTTCTTTTAGCTTCTAGTTGTTTCATATCTTCATCTATTTCTCTGTCTTCTTTGGGCCATAATTTTGAATCTTTAACTAACCATGGAGGCCCTGACCACCACAGGTCATCTTTTTCGAGGTCGAGAAGGGATAGTCCTCTTGTGAGTCGATCAGCAGGATTTGAGCTACCGGGACAATGTCGCCAGTTCTTTGGATCTGTTAAACTTTGTATTTCTGATGTTCGGTTGCTTACAAATGGCTTCCAAGTACTAGATGAACTCTTGATCCAGTGAAGCACGATATTTGAATCGCTCCAATAATGTACTCTGTCTTCACTTATCTTGAGAACAGACATTACCCGCTTTCCAAGTCTAGCTCCAATCAGAGCACCCATCAGTTCGAGGCGGGGCAAGGTTAACTTCTTTATGGGAGCTAGTCTACTTTTTGATGTAACAAAACTTGTCTTTACACTATTATTGTTGTTATATCTCAGATATATAACACTTCCATAGGCCTTAATACTTGCATCACTAAAACAGTGAATTTCTACGTTGCCATAACTGTTTATTTCCTGAAAATAATATCTTGGTATTTTTATTTTACTAAGATATTGAATCTGTGCACACCAGTTATCCCATTTTTTCTCTAAATGTTCCGGCAAATTCTGATCCCAATCGATACCATGTTCCCATAATGATTGAAAAATCATTTTAATTAAAATCGTAAATGGTGATAAAAACCCAACAGGGTCAAAAATTCTTCCAGCTGCTCGAATTATAGTCCTTTTGGTCTTATCTTGACAATGGACAAATTCTAACAGACTTTGATTATCTAATCTAAAAATGTCTTCTTCAGTGTCCCATATTAACCCTAAAATTTTAAATGGGGTTGTCTCAGTTGATGTATCAGCGCAAACATTCATACCTAAAGATTTTAAATTTTCCTTTAAAATGGTAGAATTACTTTGCCATTTACGTAAAAACATATTTGCTTGCTGAAAAATAGTTAAAGATTCTTTTGAAATTTTTAAAGCTTCATTAACCGTATGTGCTCCTAACAATAAATCGTCCACGTACATGGAAGAGTCAATTTTAGAGCAAGTTTCCGGATATAAAGTTGCATACCTCTTCAAATGATGTTTAATTACAGCTCCTAACAGAAATGGACTCGAAGTGACGCCAAATAATACACGGCACATTTTCATAATTATAAACTTAATTGGGGAATTTTTATCTTGAGGGAGTTCTTCGATCCACAGAAAACGCGTTATATCTCTGTCACTTTCAGCAAGACTTATCTGTAAGAAAGCCTTTTCAATGTCTGCCACTACGGCAATTTTATTGCTTCGAAATTTCAAAATTAAATCAAATAAATCTGAGTTCAAATTGGGACCTGGGAAGAGTACATCATTTAGAGAAGGTTCAGAAGGAGCGTGAGATGAGGCATCAAAAACAATGCGTAGTTTGGTTGTTTGTTTATCCCTTCGAATTACAGGGTGGTGGGGTAAATAATAGGTCAAATTACCATTCGATGAATTTATTTCTTGCGGTTCAACAATTTCTACTATTCCTAAAGCCTTATATTCATCAATAATTTCTTTATATTCCTTAAATAATGCAGGATTATTTACAAATCGTTTAATTAGACTATTAAATCTCTTTTTGGCAACATCATAATTATTCGGAAGATCAACATTGTCATATTTCATAGGTAATTTAACTTCATACCTATTGTTCTTAAACTGAATAGAATTTTCAAATTGTTCTAATACTTCATTATCACACAAATCTTTATTTGTATTATCTTCCTGAATCCCTAACCCTTCTATAGTCCAAAATTTTTCAAGTTGAATTGACATTTTATCATCTTCATTATTATCCCAAATAGATATATACATTGCACCCACTAAATTATTTTCATTAACTTCATCTGAAAACTTCCCATGAAGTGTCCAACCTAGTTTAGTTTCATTCAAAACAAGAGTTGGTGAAATACGTTTATATTTCCCTGTCATAATTGACCAATAGTAGTCACTACCAATCAACAAATCTATTTTATTCTCCCCATCACCTAATTCATTTGAAACATCTGACAACTGTATACCCATTTCTTTTATTTTTTCATTTAACTCTGAACTTGGGGCGCGTATTATATCGGAACAAATCTTCTCTGTTTCTAAAGCTTCCAGACATATTACATTGTCAGAAAATTTATCCTTTAAGAAAATTTTAACTCTGTTATGATTATTAACAATAGGTTTCGTACCAGCAAAAGTATGGATTTTTAATGATTCCTGTCCTGTCACCTCTAAATTTAAATGCCTTGACAAATTCTTTCCGACAAATGTACGCTGCGACGCACTGTCTAGCAAGATACGAACATTAATATTTTTATCTTTCCCAATCATTGTTCCCTTTAAAGTTTGAAAATAAACATATTCATCTGGCTTACAACAAAGTGAAGAAACAGTTATTTTTTCATACTGCGTATTTTGCTTTCCCCCTATTTCATCCCCTTCAGTTGAAACAAGGTCAATTTTATTTTCCTTTGATGATCTTTCTTTTACTTTTTTATTACAAAGAGAATTTTGATGAGCCTTTGAATTACAAAGAGTGCAACGAATATTAGAATTTTTACAAAACTTACTCTTATGAAATCTTTTGTAACATCGAAAGCATTTCGCTTGTTTCGATAAAGATTGCTTTCTTTCTTCCAAATTTAAGTTACACAAATTTGCTTCATGTTTCTGAGAACAAAAAGGACAAAGATTTTCTGTAATTGTATTTAATGTAAATGCTGAAGGATTTTTATTTTTTCCTTGAAGAAAATGTTTAGAAGGATTTTGTTTAAATTTATTTTCATGAGATTTAATCTCAAAACTGACAGATGTGACATTAACAACCTTTTCCCGCGCTTCGATTTCGCGCTTAAGGAACAATAATAAATCATTTACGCAAACATCTTTTTTCTCGCACTGTTCTCTATGAAATTGCAATAAAAGGTCATTAGGTATACATTTATAAATAATAGGTAACAATAAACAACCATATTGGTCTGATTTCACATCCAATGATTCTAAACTTCTTATTTGTATCGCTATTTCATCATACAATTTTCTTAATGAATAAATATCATTTGATCTTCGCACTGCTTCTAAATTTAATAATTTATTTGTGTGCGCAGATATTAAAACTTCTCTTTTTCCAAAACGATCCTTTAATATATTTACTGCCGTTGCGTAATTTTCACCAGTTAATGGAAGCCCGTTAATAGCAGCAGCTGCTGATCCCGAAATCAAAGATTTCAAATAAGTAAATTTTTCTATCTCTTGAAGGGCTTCATTTTCGTGAACAGCGACTTTAAATTGCGGCCAAAATTCTTGGAATTCGCAAATGTCGCCGTTGAATTTGTTTAAAGAAATTCGCGGCAATTTAGTGTTACACTTTAACTGAGTATCTGATATGGGGGGCGTAGTTACTTTTGGTTCACTTGTAATATCAATTTTCTTTAAATTATGCAAAAATCTATTTGCTCTCGATTTACACGTAATAATTGATTCTTTATATTCTAAACAACTTTCAATTTCGGTTTCTAAATTAGAAGATTCAATTTCAGATTGTATTAAATCGTCTAGGTTTTCTAGAGAAATCTTATGTTCCAGCAATGTTGCTAAACAATCCTCCACAATTTCCGGTTTCAAATCACTTTCTTTCAAAATTTCGTTATCGATTTTCTTAATTAATTTTGTTATTGTGGATCTAATTGATCCGCGTTTAGTAATATTTCTTTTCAAATTTTCACCGGTACTCATTTTGTATAGTACTGTTTCTTCCAAATCATAAAATCAAAGAAATAACAATAAAAAACTTACCCGTTTCATATATGCAATCGTCTGAATCATATTCTCATTCTATTATTTCCGGCATACGGTGCACCATTGTCGCGTCGGCTGGTTCAGTGGATTTCGAACACAAAATTAATTTAGGCGATTCATATTCAATAATTTCCAAAACGGGCATCTTCTTATTTCTTTTTAATTGGAAGAAAAAAAAGTATTATACATACTGTACACCTTCTTATTTACACATATGATACATATTTACATGAAATTCAATGTATTTTAGAATTATTCTTTTATCAAGACTGTCATAACACCATCGCGTATTAATTCTTTTCGCTCTCTCTGAAAACATAAACAAAACAAAAAATATCTTGAGCCCAGGGGAGGGGTTGCCACGCGTAACTAAGATCAGGATTCATCGCCCTTTTGGCGTTAAAACATGATTCCCCACACCATCACTTATTCCTGATTTATCAAACAGTGCTAACCTCCCTGTTCCTAAAGTCCAACGAATTCATTCCTCTTCTTCTTCTCCCACACACCTTTCAACATCTTTCTTAAGGGTGTATTCCGATCCAAACTGCCTTTTTTCAGATTTATTTTTAGATTCATTTTTGCTCTCAAATGCACCAAACTTTCGAATTCTCTTATTTAGAAACTGTACAAGGTGCCGTGATTATCAATTCCTTGATAAATGCAGAAAATGTTGCAAAAAATACTGTCAAAAACGGCGTCTTGGACCAAATTTTCCGAAGCGGGAGGTCTGCGAAGAAAAAAGGGGTCACGCTGAGAAAATAATTGCTTATAAATCAAATTCTAATTAAATCAGCGAAAAATTACATCACACGGCACCCTGTACGTCACTTCAAAAATCCCCTCAGCAAGTTTCATGCTTCTACTTTTAAAAATGTGTCCAAAATTGTATCTGAAAATTTCGAGCTGTTGAAGGTGGAAAATCATTTTTTCGAATACACCCTTAACAGGGGTGACCAGAGAGGGGTTTGGTGACGCAAAATGCGTCATATAATTTATTATTTTTATTTACTTATCTTTTTTTGGGTGGGGGGGGAGGGGGGAGGGAATTTGAGAAAGTACATCTTTTAGAGGGGAGAATTTGAGAAAAAGTACATTTTTGGAGGTTGGGGGGGAGGGATTTTTAAATTAATTATATTTCTTTTTTTTACTGTTATTTTTTTTTTAAATATTACTTTTATTTTTTTTTTCAACATTTACAATTGATTGCAATCGATATTCTGTTTAGAGGAGGCAGTGTCAATGTTAAAGTTTGAAGTTTTTTTTTTCTTTGGGGGGGGGGGAGGGGGTTACTACTGCTTCTTAAAATACTATCAATTGGGTTTTTACATATATAAGAGCGGGATCAATGGGGGTAATCTATATTAATAAAATAACAAATCGCTCTGTCTGTGTGTGTGTGTGTGTGTGTGTGTGTGTGTGTGTGTGTCTGCGATAGTTAGCGAAAACTACGGGACGTACGAAGCTCAAAATTTTTCTGAGAGTAGCCCAATATCTCTCCTGATGCACCTGACGCTCAGAATTTCAAAATTCTATTTATTAACTGAGTAATTAATTAATTTCCAAACCTCACTCTCATAAAAAATCGCTTTTTTTTTAGCTTTTTTCACTTTCATTCTCTTATGGTTGGTTGGTTGCATGAAATTTTCGCAGAAATAATTTTAAAAATTCTGACTGACCTTTAAAATTCATAGACTGGCAAACTGTCAGTTTAAATGAGGTTTTTTTTTTTATCACAGCTGCTGTATGCCATGGAGGAAAAATATAGGTGGTGGCGAAGTAAACCGAAAAAAAAAAGGTTTGCAATATGAAACCATTTATCGCTGAAATTTTAATGTCTCAAAATAAAGCACGAGGAAGGAATTTTGTATTAATAAGACGAACTGGAAGAAATGAATTACAGCTGAAGCATATTTTACGAAGTAATAGCAATTTTTTAAATGGTTTTTTCTATTATATTATTTATTAAAATAAATGTTTGCTGTTAAAATAATTGAAATTGGAAAATTAAAAATAATTAAATGTCAAAACTAAATTAAATAAAATATTGAAAACATATGATTTGAAGTAAAAAATTGTATTACTAAAAGTTTTCTCTTTTTTCAGAAATTTTTAATACTTTATGATGTAGATGAAAAATGTTTATGATTTAACAACATATTAATAATTCCATGCCAATATATAAAATATAGTGATGAAAAGATTCTTTTAAAATCATGCATGAACACTTTAATAATAATATTAATCTAAAATCTAGATTTCAGAGTGCAGACGATTTTAAGACATTAACGAAAGAATGTTGATTTTTCAAGCAAAGTCTTAAATGATGCTTCTATATTGATATTTCAAAGTCATATGATAAAAATAATCAAATAATTCTTGCCTATGATTCTAATTGTATCTTTTATGCATTCTGATCGTGTATTACAGGCAATAATGGCACAAAACGTTACTTTTTTCAATGAAATTTTAGTCATCTATTCAATGACAGTTTAAAAGGTAAAAAACAAAAACAAAGAAATACTGGTTTAAACCAGTTTGAATTGATCGGAGTTTCAAAGCACATGGTTTTGTTGGTGCTTATTTGGACTTAATGTAGCGGATTTTAGAGTTACATTTTTTGCGTCACCCAAGACATTATACTGCCACTCTATTAATTTCTTTTTACTATATGGTTGTACGCATATTTTTGGCATTTCGAACATTAAAATGTATGAGTCATTAGCTGTGTTGCATTAAAAAATATTACACAACTATTTTCTATGAGTTCATTTTTTAAATCATTGATTAAATTTAAATGTGTTCTATTCAATTTAAAATTGTAACATGGCTTTAATTTGTTTTTAAAACAAAAATAAAATATAGCTGTTTGGCGTATAATTGTTTGTATCCGCAAATGATTAATTCATTATAATAAATTATCAAATAGCAAAGTAAAGTATCTATCAGAAATAGCCATAAAAAGAATAGTAGTAAAACTGATTTTAACCTTAATGTTTAGACTAATTTAAACATAACCCTATCCCAACCAGAAAAGAAACAGACCACATTCCCATCCGTGATGCACAAAATTTCCGTGAGTATAAACCCGACCCTGACCTAAGAATGCTGTTTGGAAAAAACTATGGATTTGATAACTGACCCGAACCAAATCTGAATCGAGCAAAAATGTTCAAGTGAAGCATAACCCAATTCAAACAAGGAAAAATAATTTTCGTGGGCATGAAACCTGACCCGAACCTAAATATTTTCTTAAAAAAAGCCCGAAATATGGCTCGAACGAAATCTGAAACCGATAAAAATATTCCAGAGAACTATAACCCGATCCTAGCAAGACAAAATACTTTCCATGGTCATAAACCCGACTCAAACCTGAAAAACGCCGTTTGAAAAATCCTGAACTTTGACCCAAACCACATCTAAATCTGACCAAAGTATTCGAAAGAACCATAACCGGATTCGAGTAAGACAAAATAATTTCCGTGGACATGAACCCGATACGAACCTAAAACTCCCATTCAAAAAGATACCTGAAATTTGAATCTAACCAAATCTGAATCTGACAAAACTATTTCAAAGAAACGCAACCGGATCCAAACAAGACAAAATATTTTCATGGACATGAACACAATCCGAACCCAAAAAATTTCTTTGAAAAAATCGCGAACTGAACGAAATCTGAACTTGACAAAAATATTCAAGTGAAGCATGTCCTTATTCGAACAAGACAGAATTATTTCCGGGAACATGCAATAAGACCCGAACTCAACAGTTATATTTGAAGAAAAAACCCGAAATCTGAATTGAACCAAATCTGGACCTGACAAAAATATTCCAAAGAACTATAACCCAATCCAAGCAAGACGAAATAATTTCTATGGACATAAACCCAACTCGAACCTAAAAAATTCTATTTGAAAAAAAACTGAAATTTGACCCAAACCACATCTAAATTCGACCAAAATATTCGAAAGAATCATAACTGGATTCGAGTATGACAAAAAAAATTCCGTGGACATGAACGAGATCCGAACCTAAAAATTCTATTTGAAAAAATACCTGAAATTTGAATTGAACCAAATCGGAACCTGATAAAAAATATTCCAAAGAATCGTAACCGGATATGAATAAGACAAAAAATTTCCATTCACATGAACCGAATCTGAACCTAAAAAATTTCTTTGAAAAAATCACGAAATCTGAACTTGAAAAAAAAATATTCCAGTGAAGCATGTTCTTATTCGAACAAGGCAGCATAATTTCCTTGAACACGCAAGAAAACCCGAACCCAAAAATTCCATTTGAAGAAAAAGCCGAAATCTGAATTTAAACAAATCTGTTCCCGACAAAAATATTCCAAAGAACCATAACTGTATCCGAGCAAGGCAAAATAATTTCCATGGACATGAATACGATCCGAACATTAAAACTCAATATCAAAAAATACCTATAATCTGAACCGAACGAAATCTGAACCCGACAAAAATGTTCTAATGAATCATAACCAGATCCGAACAAGACAAAATAATTTCCATGGACATGAAACCAATATATGGTTTGGTAAATTTAGTTTTCAATTACACTACGGTAAGTCTTTGATTATATTTAATTTCCCGTTAGGTTACAGCTGGGTCACGGTTAAGTTAAAGTTAGGTTACAGTTAAATTGCATTTATGTTATGGTTAGAAAAAGGATATGTTACAATAAAGTGAAGGCTAGGTTACATTTATGTTATATTTAATTTACGGTAAGGTACGGTTAAGTCAAAGTTAGGTTACAGGCAGGTTATGGTTACGGTACAAAAGTTTACGGTTTGGAATTTATCCATAGAGTGAACATTACGCATGATTTGTTTAAAAATAACACTTACCTTTGTTAAAATGGCTCTGAAATTATAATACTACATACCAACATTTTAGCTACGAGCGAATATCGATTTCATTCATGGTATAGTCGGATTTAAGAGCGGTATAATTAGTTTGAAATTCAAAAATATTTCACTTGGGATTTCTATGTGAAAAAAAATGATTAGTTACGTAACTTAACAGTGATTTTTGATAAATATCAACACTTTAACACGAAAATCACGCAATCGTTGGATACATATTCCCTCCCGCGTTTCTCATCGCTCATTTTGAGTATTTTTAGAGCTTAACGTTAGCTGTTTTTTAAACCGATTTTTCACACAGTCAGTGGCTAAGTATTTCAGACAATGCATTTCTGCATGTTTCGAGTTAATGATAAAATCATACAAATTTCAAGTTTGTTTAATATTGTTAATACGGACCCGGGCAACGCCGGGCCGGGTCAGCTAGTTGAAGATAAAACAGTTTACAATTGCTTCAAAAAGGTCGGGTTTTCTATACTAGAGTATAATGCGGATTCTGAGGACGAAGAATACGCGGCTTGAGCAGCCTTAAAAAAGAAATGAAAATTAATTAAGGAATGCGGAGTTGTCGAAGACAATGTTGTTCTCTCTGATATTTTGGAAGTGGATGACAATATCATTATTGCACAATATCCTACTAACAGTAATATTTTAAGTTAGTTAGAATTAAAGTTATGAACAATGATGGTGAGTACGATAATGAGCAGGAGGACGAAAACCTATAACAAGACAAAAAGCTACACTACAGTGAAATGATGAGTTATTTAGATCATATTAGGTGAGGACTTCAAATTTAGGAAAATGTTCCCTATTCAATTTTTTATTCCTTGGTAAATTTGAACATTTTTTGGAGAGTGTCAAATTTTAAAATCAAAACAATAAAAATTACAGATTTCTTCGTCTAAAATTAATGCAAGTCTTCCTTATTTGATTTTCATTAAGCTTTCAAAATAAATGTCTGTTCTCTTTTTTAAAACTGTTTAAATAAGAAATAGAATATTAGGTTGATATTTTAGTTAAACATTTCAAATTCTTAATTAAATACATCAAAAATTATATTTGTTCAAAATTTACACATTAAATAAGAATTTTAACGCCATTCTCTATACAACAAATTTCCCTATATAACGAATTTTTTACTGGAACAATAGATTTCGTTATACAGAGACTCGACTGTGTATGTATTCATTTAATATCATGAAATTATGCAACTACGTAAATTACATTCCTCAGTTCAGATGCATTTTATCAAATAAACTCAGATGCGACTGTTTAAAAAACAACAATTTTTACTTTTATTTCTTTGGGCTGCTTCATAAAACATTAGAGATGATCCAATATTGAGAACGTTTTACAATATTCATCAGTACATTCAGCAGCTCTTTTCGCATATTTTCTAGAATAAATGAAATCGCAACTTTTAAGTTAAAAATTTCTAAATCCTCTCTGGTTAGAAAAGCAATAATTAGTCTTTTTTTCATAACCAGGAAGACAGGTCATTTTTACCATTCTTCTCGGCTATTATTACCCGCATGACGTATATTATGATCTTTTTTTTTCTACATTTGACGCGTTTTTTTCTTTTCTTTTTTAACAATCCTTTTCGACAAAAGTCGTTCAGATCTCGTCCTACAGGTCGTCTAAAAGCGTTTGAACTCTGAAGGCGAGAGGAAGAGCTCGCAGAACATCTTCGGAAATGACAAAGTGCGGTACCTTGACCTTTCTGTTCGCCGTTTTGCTTCTGGTTTTTGCTGGACAAGATGCTACGGGTCACAATTTTGCCGCAATCGAAAGTCCGAGGCATTATGTTGGGTAAGTCTAATAGTTTAATGTGACTACTAATTACATGCGGGCCGTAGATAATGGGGAGCTACAGGAGGCTCATCCCCCCCCCCCCTAAAACATTTTGAGCCTCCTCTGTAAAAGATTCGAAGATGATTCGGATTTTCTAAATGAATTTATGTTCCGAAAATCCAAATGAAATTCTATTCAAAAATTAAATTTAGTTTTGAGGACCTTTCGTAGTTTTGCAGAAATACTAAATTGTTAATTAAAATAAATGTTTCAACACTTATTAATCCTATTTGCCCATGTGAAAATAATATAATATTTAATATTGCAATAGTTTTACACTCAAATTTTTCATTATCATATTCTTTTCTTAGCATAAAATGAAGCTATTACCACAATTTAAGGAGAAACATAGTAACTACAATGTGAATAGGCGCTAATTTATCTTTCTGCGTTACAGAGAGAGAGAAAAAATATACGAGCTCCCTCCCTACGTTTTCTTGAGCCCTACCCTATTATTCACATCTAGCTACAGAGCTGATTACATGTAGTATTATTCCCCCATCATACGTAGTATAGGCTAAATCATGCAGTCGTTTTGAAAATCGAAAAAAAAAGAAAAGAAAAGAAAAGAAAGAAAGAAAAAGAAAAGAAAAAATTGACGGATTTACACGTTTCAGACACTGGAGATTACGTAAAACACATTTTTAGAAAAAACTTTTTGCCGTCCACCTGTCTGTGTGTCTGTCTGTAAACGCGCTATCTCCCGAACAAATTGAGATAGGGACTTAAAATTTAGTATGTACTTAGTATGTAAAAATGTAAAAAAGCTTATTTAATATCAGTAGCCTTGATTATACGGAACTATTTTTTTCGGACTCTTAAAATATTCGTTCTGATGAAAAAAATATATAAATTTTCATTTTTTTTTTTTATTTTTTTTTTTTTTTTTTTAATTTTAAGGAGTGAATATAAAAGGCAATGAAAAAAACAAACTGATAAAGAATGAAGTCGACCGGATAATTAGTTGTTGAATATTTGTAATCCTGTTTTTCGCATTCTTCGATTTTTCATGGCACTGTATCTCATTCAAATTTCAATTCAAAGATATATTTTAACTAGAAATGAGATGCTTAATCTAACGCAGTAAACCATTAGTTAATATAATTATAATTTTTGGAGTTATAAGGATGCTTGGCATTACTTGATTTTATTTTCATATGCATTGGATATCCGGGGGCCACCAGCGACTAGTTTTTCATTATTATTAGGTGTATTCATAATTATTATACACGTAGCACCTGGGAATGTCCACTGTTTCTCTTGTGACCATTCGAGCAATTTTTCACAAATACTTTCAATTATTTTATTATAAATTATAATTAAGATAAAAATTGATATAACCAGCGAAATACCATTGTGCTTCACTCATTTAAAATATACCTAATTTGTAACAAAAGGCATTTTATTTGTCTATATATTAAATCAAAATTTTGTTACAAATTAGATTTATGTTACGCGAGTGGAACACAGTGATTATTCAGTTGTTTATGTCAATTTTTATCTTAATTATATTTTATTTTAAAATAGTTGGAAGTATTTATGAAAAATTTCTCTAATTTTCACAAGAGTAAAGAATGGATATTCTTCATATAGTCATCGTCTCCTGAATCTGGCTATGTGATTACCGTGATACCGCACTGCACATAGCATTAATCCTATCTTGATAGATTAATGCATTGCATTCATTTGTAATTTATTCTTATGCAAAGTTTCAAATGAATTGCTAAGCCATTTTTATTTCCTTTTACAAAAGAAGATATATTTTTCTGATTAGATAAAGAAGGATCGCTAAACGTTCAAAACCCACTTTCAAATGCGAAAACGTTGCCACTTTCTACTTATTTAGATATATGTTTGAAAAACTTTACATTATTGTAAATAACATATTTATTGCTGAGACATTTTTTAAAATGTAGAATCATGCTTGAAAACTGTTATACACACGGACAGACAAACATTTTTTAAAAACATGTTTTCTGGAATCTCTGACCCCTAAAGCGTGTAAATCTGTCGAAAACCTGAAGTCGAAAAAAATTTCTATTACTTTCTTCTATTGAAGATAAAATAAAATAAAAATAAATGCAGTCTCCATACCGAGAACTTCTAATGCATAAAAGGATTTTTAAATGTTTCAATTCCTATGTATATTTTTTGATTCTATAAAACTTTTTTAAGGGAACAATTTTGACCAACTTTAACATTAAATATCTCTTAAAATAATTATTCGATTTAAAAAATGTCTGCATCAGCGTATTTATCTAACATTTCTCTATAATACCACCGATTTTCATACTATTGTGTGCAGAAGTGTATTTTTATATATGTATACATTAGCAAAGATTACCGTATGTCACAAAAAAAAAAATTATTGTCATCAACGGTGACAGCGTTAGTCTTTTTTTTTTTTTTTTAATAAAGAGACGCATTTGTTTTTAGTTAAAACAGGGAACAAAACTATAAATTCAAATAAATTTTTATTGGAATTTTTATAAATTTTTCAAATTTAGGCAATATTAAGTCAATTTTTAGCAAAGAATTGCGTTTATGCCAAACCTTCTATAATTAAATCTATTCAATATACAGGGTGGTCATAGAAAAACTTTGCCGATATATGGAGCTCTAGCGGCCAGTCCGCTCAAGCGATCGAGGTGAAATTTCAGATATAGCTATTCAGAGGTATGAGCTCGAGATTCTGTGAACGACAACAAAATGGCGCTCACGGTTACGGTTTTAGTTACAGAAACTCGAAAATTTCCAATAGCAACACCCATTTTTTTTCATCGCAAAATGCTCAGCGCATGCGAAAACCCTAAAGAGCGTTCGAACCGTACGTGTATCGCAAGAAACGGACATGTTACGCACGCACAAAAAACCGTTCTGGGAATCCTTCCCCCCATAGAAAAAACTCGATTGGGGCGCAAGGAGGAAATTTGCATATGACACAGAGTCAGTATACTAATCTCTGATTACAATACAGATCGGAGAAACTAAAACTTTTATTTTGATTACACATTTTCCACATGGGTGCCAACACGTGTAATTGCCTGTGATGGCACCCATGTGGAAAATGTGTAATCAAAATAAAAGTTTTAGTTTCACCGATCTGTATTGTAATCAGAGATTAGTGTACTGACTCTGGGTCATATGCAAATTTCCTCCTTGCGCCCCAATCGAGTTTTTTCTATGGGGGGAAGGATTCCCAGAACGGTTTTTTGTGCGTGAGTAACATGTCCGTTTCTTGCGATACACGTACGGTTCCAACGCTCTTTAGGGTTTTCGCATGCGCTGAGCATTTTGCGATGAAAAAAAATGGGTGTTGCCATTGGAAATTTTCGAGTTTCTGTAACTATAACCGTAACCGTGAGCGCCATTTTGTTGTCGTTCAGAGAATCTCGAGCTCATACCTCTGAATAGCTATATCTGAAATTTCATTTCGATCGGTTGAGCGGACTGGCCGCTAGAGCTCCGTATATAGGCAAAGTTTTTTTTATGACCACCCTGTATATAATATATATTTCAACAATGTATTAGCAAACCTATGTTCTGAAGAAAAAAATTTGCCGTACTTCTTAAATTGACTAAGCACTTACCAAATATTGTATATAAAATTGTATATTGTATATAAGTAAATGTGTATTTTTCAATAAAAACAGCTCTTAAATTATATACTGACTTTAAAGCTGTATTTCGCTTCATAACATACCAATGAATGAGCAGAACCTAGTGACCAAATTTTATTTAAATATCTAAAGTTTTTTTTTTTTTTTTTTTTTTTTTTTTTTTTTTTTTTAATGGGGCTTTTTGTAAACGTAAGCAATGAAAAACACAAATTAAGATTTTAATGTAGCTTATGTATAAAGGTTTGTGTTTTGGGCTATAATTTTGCTTCTAATTATGACTGAACCAAAAGTAAGGCATTTTTGGAATGTTTGAACTTTAATTTAAAATAATATAAACAAAAAGGAAATATTTCAAAAACAGCAATTTAAGTCCGGTTAAGGGGGATAATTTCACACATCACACCTCACCTCCAATTATTTCCCATTTGCAAATTAATGTTGAAAACATCGCTTAAAGAACGTTATTTATAGAATAATATGGATATTAGTTTTCTTTTTTAACCCTTTGCGGCGCAGGACAAATTCATTGCTTAAGTGTTGAAATTAATGACTGACACCGGAATTTGAAAACAACTTTATTTGTAAATAAGAAAGCGCCATATTTCACGCATATTCAATGAAACGTAATTTTTTTAAACAAAATTCCGCTGCCAATGTGGCGTTTGTGAATTAAAATTAAGTGGTATATCTATGAAACCACCGCGCCGCAAGGGATTAAACTAAATGGCCCCACAAATAACTGAGAGGTTCTGTTCTCAAAGCTGGTAGACGCGAAGTGTTGATTCGAACACAATCGCGCCATTTGGCCTAATCATTCTGAGTTTTCCGTGGTTTTCTTCGAACCTTCGATTTCCTTGAATGAAAATGAGTTTATCTCAGAAAAAATCCACGGAGGGCATACCTTCTTCCTTGACCTATATCCCTCGTGTACATAATCGGCCGTCATAAAAAACCTCATCTTAAACTGAATGAGCAGAATCGCAATTGATTTGTCACATCATTTTTTTATAAGCAACTTTTATGTAAATTTGTTATTAAGAGATTATGAAATTGCTACTGATGAACCACGTTTGAGAGGAACCTGGACTGAACTGCGCATGGTCGAAAAGAGAGAGTCCATGTCAAAAATGGGGAAGTTAGCACCATCTCGAGATGAGTTTGTTTATTAAACAACCCTAAGTTTTTTTGGGGGGGAGGGGGAATACCTTTTTGTTTCTGTAACTGAATTATCTGTTTTTAAAATTACATTGTAATTCTGTTACACGAAATAAGTTATAAAAAGACAAGCATAATAAAAAAGACGATTTAAAGGTATGATTATTAAACTTAGCCTAATAACTTTTCACTCGCAATATAGCGCAACTTAATCTTTTTAAAAGTAACGGCAACATGGCTTGATTTTAAAACATACCAGATTAGCGATTTTTTATATATGTTTCTTTACATTATTGTGTACACTATTTATTTATATTATTTGCATGCATTTGATATGAATATGGCGCAGATATCATATACTTATAAGGTTTGGAACATTTTTTTTCCAACGTCAATTTGGCGAAAACCTCATTTTCGAATACTGGTTAAATATGCATCTTTAAATTATTTTCTATTATTTAAAAAAATTACAATAAATAAAACAATTTTTAAATATATTAAATTTTAAAAACTAATAACTATACAACAAAAAACATTTTATATAATTTCAGTAAAAGAAAAATTAAGGTAAATAAACAGTTTATAAAAAAATAAACAATATCAGGGTTACCATATTCGGCAAAATAATGCCATTTTGGCGTCAAGTAAATCCCAGTGAGAATATGATATACATGTGCCCTGAATATTTAGGTTGTTAGAATTGGCGAATTTCTTGTATAGCCGCCAAGTCAGATGCCAAGCAATCGTTAAGACTGCGTTTTAGCCATAAATATAAATGTAAAAAAAAAAAAAAAGAAAGAAAAAAAACATGCTTTTATTAAATATTCACAAAAATGTAAGAGAAAATATATATATAATTGATAGAAGGTGCACAATCTATTTAATTTAAAATAAGATTTTACTCAGAACAAAAAGTAGAAAACAATATTTAATATCATTTCCATGAATACGTAGAAGTAATTTCGGCCTCATAGGCTGTTCTCCCCAAAGTCTCAATGGAATCGGCTTGACATTCTGCCAAGTCAGGACCTTACATGAGTGGTACATCAGTAGTAACAATAACGAAGTGAAAGAAAACTTTCTACCATCAAAACACGTGAGAGGGTTTAAAAATCACTATCGGCTATGCGCCGATATTATACAACAAAATGTAATATAATACAATAAATTTTCGAATTTGAAACAGGGAAATTATGTGTTAAAAAGACGTGGTAAAGTACCGCAAAGAAATGTGAATGATTATTTTAATTAATGCCCAAGTGTATCAGCACGTGCATATTTTGTTTATCCTCGGTAATTTTTTCTCATGTATTGACACTAATATCTTGATTTTTAACTAAAATTATTAAATGAAAAAAAAAAGTTTTTTATTTTAGCGTCAAGTTCGTAAAGCTTTTTAATTTTAATTTATAAAATTTAATTAAAGATTTAATCTTATACTATAATGCGAGCAAAAATTGTGTGTGTGTGTGTGGGGGGGGGGGGGTAAATTTTATCTCAAAAACGGCTCTAACGATTTTCGCAAAAATTTGGATTTTACCATTTTCGGGCACGAGAAGACCATTGGGCTAGGTCCCATGTTCGGGAAAATTCGATTACTGGGTCATTTTGGGTCACAATGGGTCAGGATCAAGCTATTTATATCTAGAGAACGGCTGGATGGATTTTAAGGCAATTTTGTATCCAATCGTTTTTTGGCACGAGAAAACTATTGGGCTGGGTCACATGTTCGAAAAATTTCGATTAGTGGGTCATTTTGGGGTCATTATGGGTCAAGCCATTTTTATCTAAAAAACGGCTCTAACGATTTTGACCAAATTTTATATTGTATCGTTTTGGATTACAAGAAGACCATTGGGTTAGGTAACATGTTCGAGAAAATTCGGTAAGTGGGTCATTCTTGGGGTCATTGTGGGTCATGCTATTTTTATCTAGCGATTTTCTCACGCAATTTTGACTAAAAATTGCATTCTATGGTTTTCGGGCACGAGAAAAACATTGGGCTAGGTTACATGTTCGAGAAAAAATTTCAATGGGTGATATTGGGTCATTAAGAGTCTGGGTCAAGCTATTTATATTACGGCGTGATGGATTATAACGAAATTTTGTATGTAACAGTTTTTTGACATGAGAAAACTAATGGGCTAAATCACATGTTTGAGAGATTTCGACTATGAGGGTCATTTGTGGGTCATAATGGGTCATGGTCAACCTATATCTAAAGAACAGGTGGATCGATTTTAACGAAATTTTTTGTATGCAACATTTTTTTGGCACGATAAAATCATTCGACTAGGTTACATGTTCGAAAAATTTCGATTAATGGGTCATTTTGGGTCATTAAGAGTCCGGGTCAAGCTATTTATATTTAAAGAATGGCGTGATGGATTATAACGAAATTTTGTATGTGACAGTTCTTTGACATGAGAAAACTAATGGGCTAAATCACATGTTTGAGAGATTTCGACTATGAGGGTCATTTGTGGGTCATGATGGGTCATAATGGGTCATGGTCAACCTATATCTAAATAACAGGTGGATCGATTTTAACGAAATTTTGTATACAAAATTTTTTTGGCACGATAAAATCATTGGACTAGGTGACATGTTCGAAAAATTTCGATTAATGGGTCATTTTGGGTCATTAAGAGTCTGGGTCAAGCTATTTATATTTAAAGAACGGCTTGATGGATTATAATGAAATTTTGTATGTGACAGTTTTTTGACATGAAAAAACTAATGGGCTAAATCACATGTTTGAGAGATTTCGACTATGAGGGTCATTTGTGGGTCATGATGGGTCATAATGGGTCATGGTCAAACTATATCTAAAGAACAGGTGGATCGATTTTAATGAAATTTTGTATGCAACATTTTTTTGGCACGATAAAATCATTGGACTAGGTTACATGTTCGAAAAATTTCGATTAATCGGTCATTTTGGATCATAAAGGGTCTGGGTCAAGCTATATATAATTAAAGAACGGCAGGATCAATTTTAACGAAATTCTGTATGTAACAATTTTTAGAAACGAGAAAACTAATGGACTAAGTCACATATTCGAGAGCTTTCGGTTATAAGGGTCATTTGTGGGTCTTAATGAGTCAAGGTCAAGCTATATCTAAAGAATGGGTGGGTCGATTTTAACGAAATTTTGTATACAACATATTTTTGGCATGAGAAAATCATTGGGGTAGGTCACATGTTCGAGAAATTTCGATTGGTGGGCCACTTTTGGGTCATTCTAATTTTATCTTGACAACGTTTCGCGCAATTTTGATTAAATTTTGTATTTTATCGTTTTCGGTCACAAGAAAATCATTGGGTTAGGACAGATTTTTGTGAAAATTCGATCAATGGGTCATTTTGGATTATAAGGGGTCAGGGTCAAACCAACTATATCTAAAAAACAGCTCAATCGATTTTATCTAAATTTTGTATCTAATGTTTTTCGGCATGCTAAAACTAAAGAGCTAGGCCACACGTTTAAGAGATTTCGATTATAAGGGTCATTTGTTGGTCATGATGGGTCATGCTAATTTTATATAGAAAATGGTACTCACCATTTTGACTATACTTTGTATTATATCGTTTTTGAGCAAGAGAAAACCATTTGGCTTGGACACATGCTCGCGAAAATTCTATTAGTGGGTGATTTTGGGTCTTAATGAGCTAGGGTCATTCTAATTATATACAATAACGACTCAATCAATTTTACCTAAATTTTGAAACAAAACGTTTTTTGTCACGAGAAGACTATTGGGCTGAGTCGCATGTTAAACAAAATTATATTAGTGGGTCATTTCGCTTCATTGCTGAATGCTGCCAAGCTAATTTTACCTAAAAAATGGCTTGAACGATTTTGATTCAATTTTATATTCTACTGTTTTTGATTACCTGAAGACGACTAAGCTATGTCACATGCTTGATCAAATTTGATTAGTGGCTCATTTTGGGTAATACGGGTCAGGGTCACGAGAATATGGCAAAAGCCAATAACTTGGTGATATTTGACAAAATATTGGCGACATATGGCCAAAAAATCGACTATAAAAATTACGAAAACCAAAACACGTATTTGGAGCCAAATGAAAGAATGCCTCCAAATTTGGCTATATCTAGCAAAATATATTGTCTTTCAGAATGTAAAGAATTTTTTTATACATTCTTAAGAGGATTCGAGATGCATGGTTAAACCAATCAGAGTCGAGCTAAAAAAGTGATTTAGATCGATGTCCTTTCGTTGTAAAATTTAAAATAAAATAAAATTTATAAATATGCGCATAAAAACATAGTTTTCTTATTGATTGTTTTTCTAAATAATACTATTATAAACATGTTTTACAGTAATAATACAGAGTTAATGATACAGTGAAAATACTATATCGAGTTGAACACAAAGTTAATTTTGACCGAGCTAAGCTCGGTCTCCCCTGCTAGTTATATTTATTCTAGTAAGAAATATTTTACACCATTCAAATATTTATATTATTTAATTCGGATTTTAATCAGTACGGGCAAAAAATTATATCCCTTAGAAGTCTGCATTAACGGAATTTTACTCTTGTCTAACATTATGCCTAAATAAGCTATACATAAATACGATAAACTGGAAGAAAATAAAAAACATACGTATTAACTTTTTATAATGCAAATATAACCTAATCGTAATTTGTTATTTAAAAGATATTAGTAAATAAAAATCAGTTTTTATGGGGAAAAGTTATCCTGAAATACAATTTTTGATTTTATAAAGACTTATGTCAAGATGAAATAAACTCCAATCTCGGAACACTCAAAACCTAGTTTAAGCTGAAGATTTGGGGCATGTGACTAGGGTTTCCACTTGGAAATAAACTTCAAATGATATCCGATCGCCAACATCCGTGTGAAAAACTTGCCTGTAGGCAAGTAAAAATTTATTTCTCAAAGTAATATTGAAGCTGATATTACATTAACACTTTATGAATATCATGCAAAAAAAAATATTTTTGTTTTAGTCTAAAACAAAATGTAGTTTTACTACAATTTTTTTATACAGTATTTCGTCTTATTTAATTGCAGGAAAATATTAGAAAGCCATGTTCACATTTTCTTTCCTTTCATGATTGAAAAATGCCAAGGCTTTTTTTGTTTTTAAGATAGAGGCTAAAGTATATAAAGGTGTATTAGATTTCATCTCTTTACACTATAAATATCAGTATTTAAAAATTTTAATATCAGTTGTATTTATCTAAAAATCCATGTGTAGTCTTGTGTAATTTACATTTGAAAATCTTTAAAGTATTTCGGTAAAAATATAAATTTTTAAAAAATTAGCAAATATTTTTAAAAAATGAAATTTTTATAAACTTTTTGAAAAATTTAATAATGTGCTTTTAATTGAACATTAAGATGCAGTAAGTTCAAATCTGAACGATATTTTTTTGAAAATACACAATATTGTTGAAAAGATAGATTGTCTCCTTAACTTTGTTGGACATAGATCCAGTAGATTACTTTTTATTATTATTATTATTATTCTCTTTGTACCACTTTTTGAAAATAATCTCTGGTCGCACACTTATACTAAAATATTTTAATAAAGATTCTCCCAAAATGCATTTTTTTTTTTTTTTCATTATATTATTATTGACTATAAGAATAATTTCCAGACCTGATCCGTAATACAACATCAAAGTTTGAAACAAGGTGATTACAAATTCTGCAAGTTAGTACTTACAAGGAAGGTCTCCATACGGGCATACTCAGAAAAATCTAAAAAAATTACACAATGTTCTTCTCATATAGTTATATATGTTTATAAAAAAAATTTCGGCGGAACCTCCTTATAACGTCCGTAAAAAAATAATAAAAATTTCGTTTATTTCGCGATTTATCTCCGGTTGGCGAAAAAACGAAATTTTGAAAAATACGCTTTTACGCTTGAATACTTTTTAAAGAAAAAACTTTCTATGTTCAATTTATTTAAATAAGTTTAGTTTAAGTAATTTTAGATTTGCATTTTTACTTTACTTTAAGTGTAATTTTGTCATATACGTTTATATGTATTTATAACAAAATGAAATTAATATATTTTATCATTTAAAACACAATTTAAATTGATTAAAATTGTTCCAAATTGAAAAATACACTGTTAAAAATCTGCTGCATTTTGTTGCAACGCACTCCCTTGCTTGTATAGAAAACGGTTACTTGGCCGTGAAATGGAGCTTTCTCATTGGTTGGAATAAAGATATTATATACAAGCGGTGGAGTGCGTTGCAACAAAATGCAGCAGATTTTTAACAGTGTATGACACGGTCAATTCACCGTGCTATGGAGCATTCTGATTGGTCAGAAGAGAGATATTCTATAAAAGTAGTGGAGTGACGTTGCAGTAAATGCTGCAGATTTTTAACAGTGAAGTCAATTAAAATCAATTTTCAGATTCGTTAAAATCGTCTGCTTTTGGCGAGGAAATGCACTGCTCGCCAAATCCCGCGTCGCTTTCAGCTTTTCACGTCAATAATTCCAAACTACTTTATTTTTTTACATATCTAATAATGTAATTCCGCCGCTAATTTTCACTGATCCTTTATTACCCACATGAGTAGTTTAATTCGTATTTTTTTTCAAAAAATTCTGAGTATGCCCCCAATGGAGACCTTCCTTGTTAGAATGACCATAGAGGTCAAAAGTGTTGTCAGACCGCTACTTTCTTTTATATTGAGATTGCTTTATAGTCATCACTGTTTGAAGTAAACATATTCACTCTAATTAATTACACATTAAACAAAAAAAAAAAAATTAATTTAACAAATTACAACAACCATTTGGAAAATGATTTTTTCATTGATTAAAATTTAAGACTTATAAATAAACTCTATATTTTAAAAATCAAGCAGGACGGTCGTTGTGCCAAACTAAGCTTAAAAAAAAAAAAGCCTGCCAAACAAACAAACGCCAAGAACATAATGACCGCTTAACTGCTTATTATACTCGAGACAACTTCTATATGTTAAATCGACCAAACATGGCATTTTAAAATTTCAGATACTTAAAAAATCAAGTATCATAGAGAAATAAAACGAAAAGTAGAAGAATCTGAGGAAGAAAAGCTTTAATTTGAGATCAAACTCATCTTTATAAAATAATTATGAAGAAAGGTACAACATTTTTTAAAAAGACGTCGAGATACTGAAAATTATCACTTTTTTCTTCGTCAAACATTTTTTTTTCAATCAAGGTACAGACTTAAAAAAGGGACAGAAAAAGCTATAGAGTGCATTTTCGGACAGGTAATTATTCAAGCTACGTGCTTTTGTAAAATTAAGTTTAAAAAAAATCTATCCTTAATAAGTAAAAAACTGCTAATTAATCAACAAATTATGCCAAAGTACGATAAACCTGTCAGCACTAGCTACATTATAGTAGAGCAAATCATTTTAAGTGCTGCCACTTCAAGTTTCAATTATTTTTTCGACTAAAATAGTGTAAAAGTTCATTTTTAGAAAGATCTTTAAAATAAAATTAACTTTTGAAGAAAGAAATATCTTCTAAAGTGTAGTCATTTAAAATTATTAGCATTTAAAGTTTTATTCCTGATGTAAACAAAACTTTTGAAAAAAAAAATTGAGTTGAGTGTGATTTTTATATCAAAAGAAAACCATGGTTAATGATATTCACTTTGTGTTTCAGCAGAGAATCAACGTAGATAACAGCTTTGACGTCAATGTATGATGAAATACGATTTTACCATAAAGTGTTTATTAAAAGAAGGTAATCTCTGGTACTCATGAACCAATTTGTACAATTATATTAACCAATAATATTTTATATCATACAGATTTACGGCCACCTTTCTATATTTTACGCAAATTTCTAAGCAATATTTAACCCGTAACCATCCAACGATTTATTTATAGATTACCTACAACTGGACAAATCTTTTAAATTTCAACACCAGTACTTAAATACGGAAGTGTCTGACATCTAAATGTCTAATGACCGAACATAATGACCGCTTAACTGCGTATTATACTCGAGACAACTTCTACATGTTAAGTCGACCAAACATGGCATTTTAAAATTTCATATTTTTAAGAAATCAAGTATCATAGAGAAATAAAACGAAAAGTAGAAGAATCTAATGAAGAAAAGCTTTAATTTGAGATCAAATAAATCTTTATAAAATAATTATGAAGAAAGAAGATTTTTTTAAAAACGTCGAGATACTGAAAATTATCACTTTTTTCTTCGTCAATTTTTTTTTTTTCAATCAAGGTACAGAGCTAAATAAGCGATAGAAAAAGCTATAGAGTGTATTTTCGGACAAATAATTATTCAAGCTACGTGCTTTTGTAAAATTCAGTTTAAAAAAAGTCTATCCTTAATAAGCAAAAAACTGCTAATTAATCAACAAATTATGCCAAAGTACGATAAACCTGCCAATCTTGCACAAGCTACATTATAGTAGAGCAAATCATTTTAAGTTCTGCCACTTCAAGTTTCAATTATTTTTTCCACTAAAACAGTGTAAAAGTTCATTTTTAGAAAGATCTTTAAAAAAAAATTAACTTTTGAAGAAAGAAATATCTTCTAAAGTGTAGTAATTTAAAATTATTAGCATTTAAAGTTTTATGCCTGATGTAAACAAAACTTTTGGGAAAAAAATGGAGTTGAGTGTGATTTTTATATAAAAAGAGAACCATGGTTAATGATATTCACTTTGTGTTTGAGCAGAGAATCAACATAGATAACAAGTTTGACGTCAATGTATGATGAAATACGATTTTACCATAAAATGTTTGTTAAAAGAAGATAAACTCTGGTACTAATGAACCAATTTGTACAATTATATTAACCAATACTATTTTATATCATACCGATTTACGGCCATCTTTCTGTATTTTACGCAAATTTCTAAGCAATATTTAGTAACCATCCAACGATTTATTTATAGATTACCTACAACTGGACAAATCTTTTAAATTTCAACACCAGTATTTAAAGACGGAAGTGTCTGCCATCTAAATGTCTGAATAAGTAACAATTTTGGATTCTAACAACGAATTTGGATACATAGAAATTAGTGTCAAATACGAAAAGATGGTCTCCAGACCAATATTAACTAATTATATTAATCAATAATAAACAATTGGCATTTCGTTCGTGGAAAAACAAACAAATCAGAAAACATCTTTGGCTTCATTTTCTTAGGAATAAATAAATTCGTATTTTCAAATTAATTTTGCATTTTTATACTGAATTATATTTAGCATGCTAAAAGATGTTTACTGAATACAGATAAAACGGTTTACTGAACCACGCAAAAAATAGATAAATGGTCGTCAACGAATGACAATTTCTGGAATTGTGATTTCACTAGTTTTAAGAGTATTTTAGTCCGAGTTAAATTTCAGCCGAACAGTAAAAGTCAGGCATTGCGTTCGCGGACAGACAAACAAATCAAAAAGTATCTTTAACTTTATTTTCTTAGGAAAAAATGAATTTGTGTGTTTTTAAATTATTTATTCAATATTATTTAGCATGCTAAAAGATGTTTACTGAATACAGATAAAACGATTTACAGGACCACGCAATAAATAAATAAATAAATAAATAAATAAAGATAGATAGATATATGGTCGCCAACGAATGACAATTTCTGAAAGTGTGATTTTACTAGTTTTAAGAGTATTTTAGTCTGAGATAAATTTTAGCTAAACAGTAAACGTAGGTCATTTCGTTCGCGAACAGACAAACAAATCACAAAATATCTTTGGTTACATTTTCCTAGAAATAAATTAATTCGTGTTTTAAATTATTTATGCGCTTTTGTGCTGAATTACATTTAGCATACTAAATGAAGCTTACTGAATATAGATAAAACGATTTACAGAACCACGCAAAAAAATTAGACATATGGCCGTCAATGGATGATAATTTTTGGAAGTGTGATTTTACTAATTCTAAGAATATTTTAGTCTGATTAAATTTAACCTAAATAGTAGTGTGAATGTAAAGGTAGCAGATAAAATACAGTGCTGTACAAATGCATTCAAGCAAGTGTATGAGTATTGGTATAATTTGCTGAAAGTGAAATTTCAATGTATTATTCGTTTGCTTGGTAAACTAGATTTTCATATTATATCTAACTAAAATACCAACTATAGATTTATATTTTATTTCGATTTTCATATTATATCTAACTAAAATACCAACTATAGATTTATATTTTATTTAGATTCTATCAGTTTTTTACAAAGTTTTCATTCTTCATCAAAAATTTTATATAATAACTTAAAAAAAAAAAAAAAACAGAAATGATATAGATTTTTTTATGTTTTCAAATGTTTGTTTTTCTAAATGTTTTAAAATTATGCATGATGGGCATGGCAGCCATCTTTCCATATTTTACACAAATTTCTAAGCATCCAAGTTTGTAAAGAAAAACGTAATATGTTTGCATTAAGTACAATTTAGAACTTCTAATTTAAACTACGGACAGACATATTTAACTCGTTACCAGCTAGTAGTCTATTTATCGATTACCTACAACTAAACAAAATTTTTAAATTTTAACACCAATATTTAAGTACGGAAATGTCTGCTTAAGTAACAGTTTTGAGTTTTAAATTTTAATTGCGCATTGTACATAGAAATTAGTGTAAAATATAGAAAGATGGCCGCCGAGTCCATCGTGCATAATTTGAAAGCATTTGAATTTTCAAAACATGTTACGATGTATTTAGTACAAGAGAAGAGGATTTATATCAACATATGCAAAGGCATTGAATTACAAATAGTAATTTTTTTAATGGAAAATGTTAAATAAATACCATAATATAAGCTTGAAAATTTGATATCAGACCATTTTTTATACACAGCTTTCATCCTTTTTTTTTTTTTTGTCTGTTTTTTGCTTGGCTTTTTATACTTTTTTGAAAAGTGTTTTTCAGTAGATATATTTTTCCCTTCACTTTTTGTAAACAAGACATTTATTTTATAGTTAAAGTTAAATAAAGGTGAAACATCTGGAAGAGATTATCATTTATACAGCCATTTTCCTCCTATAGGATATGGGTCAATCCATTTCAAGTGGTCCAGAAAATATTTTTTTGGTCGCTCGACCATTTTTAAAAAATCTGAAATTTTTTGTGCAACAACCCTAACATGACGGAAGTTCAAAATGACCGTTCTTTTAATTTTACTATTTTTTGTTTGTGCATGGCGGCCATCTTTGTTTCATCGTGTGCAGCGATTTTCTCAGATACTAGGATACACAAAATTGTAAATATCTCGTCTTCTATTTTCCCAATTGAAATGGGGTTTTCAGCATTTTGTTCATAATAAAATAGGCTAAATATACAATGATAGAAAATTTTTGAAAAATAAATTTTTACACGTGAAATTTTAGCACAAAATGCACGATTTTTTCCAAAATCTATCCGTTTACAAGAGGAAAATTTTCATGCAAGGGAAACTGTCAACCTTACACAATTTTTTCTACAAATAGGTCAAAAGTATGTGTACTCATACACTAAATCCCAGATCTGGGAGTTAATTTTTCTTTGCGAAAAAAATTCCGAAATTCGTCAAAAATTTCAAAAATAGCACTTTTTAGGCTTTGATATCTCTGGTGGGGCACGAGATAAAAATCTGAAATTTTGGCCTATGATAGTATTGTGTAGTAGCGTTATGTACAAAAAATTTCAAGAAGGAGATTTGACTACAAGCTGAGATATGACATGGGAAATATGTGAAAACAATACTTTCAAACTATTGTAAACCTACTATGTAATTGTTCAATAAGACTGTCAACCTTGCACAATTTTTTCTACAAATAAGTCAGAAATGTGTGCACTCATACGCCAAGTCCCATATCTGAAAAATGATTTCTCTTTCCGAAAAAAATTTCGAAATTCGTCGAAAATTCCAAAAATCGCACTTTTTAGGCTTTAATATCTCTGGTGGAGCACGAGATAAAAATCTGAAATTTTGGCCTTTGATAGTATTGTGTAGTAGTGTTATGTACAAAAAATTTCAAGAAGGAGATTTGACTACAAGCTGAGATACGGTGATTAAAAAAATGTTAAGAAATGCTATTACGAGTACATTAGGAGAAATGAGATTAGTCTCTTTTGTTACAATATTTACACAGAAAATATCGTTTGTCGAAAACAGTTAAATAATAAACATTTAATTTACAAAATACTATATATGCTCAACAAAGAGCTTAACAATATTTACGAGACATGTTATGAGTTCGACCATTTACTGTTGTCAGTCCATCAGGCTGTTCTTTCTAAAAATTTTATTTGAAGCCCCCCAAGTCTTGTTATCCCTTGTTAACTTGAATGAAATTCTCTAGGTTTAATAATTGAAGCCATGTCAACTCGATCAGTTGTAATCCATTGTCTGTAATTTACTTTTCCTGAAATGTGTTCCGAGTAAAATTGTTGCAATAGCATTTCTAGTAGATTTGTTCAGCTGGACAAATAGTGTATTAGCTTAGCATACATTCTGAATTGTTTAAATCACACAGAAGCATATGAAAAAGATATTTGTAATTAACATTTAACTTTATACCATGAATAATTAATTTAAAATTTTGGAGGTATGAACAATTACATAGTAGATTACAATTGTTTGACAGTATTGTTTTCACATATTGTCCATGTCATATCTCAGCTTGTAGTCAAATCTCCTTCTTGAAATTTTTTGTACATAACACTACTACACAATACTATAAAAGGCCAGAATTTCAGATTTTTATCTCGTGCTCCACCAGAGATATCAAAGCCTAAAAAGTGCGATTTTTGAAATTTTTGACGATTTTCGGAATTTTTTGCGCAAAGAGAAATCATTTCCCAGATCTGGGACTTGGTGTATGAGTACACGCACTTTTGACCTATTTGTAGAAAAAATTGTGCAATATTGACAATGTTGTTGAACAATTACATAGTAGGTTTACAATAGTTTGGCAGTATTGTTTTCACATATTTTCCATGTCATATCTCAGCTTGTAGTCAAATCTCCTTCTTCAAATTTTTTGTACATAACGCTACTACACAATACTATCATAGGCTAAAATTTCAGATTTTTATCTCGTGCCCCACCAGAGATATCAAAGCCTAAAAAGTGCGATTTTTGAAATTTTTGACGAATTTCGGAATTTTTTTCGCAAAGAGAAATTATCTCCCAGATCTGTGACTTGGTGTATGAGTACACGCACTTTTGACTTGTTTGTAGAAAAAATTGTGTAAGGTAGACAGTTTCCCTTGCATGAAAATTTTCTCTTGCAAACGGATAGATTTTTGAAAAAATCGTAAATTTTGTGCTAAAATTTCACCTGTAAAAATTTATTTTTCAAAATTTTTCTTCCACTGTATTTTTAGCCTATTTTATTTTGAACAAAATGCTGCAAACTCCATTTCAATTGGGAAAATAGAAGACGAGATATTTACAATTTTGTGTATCCTAGTATCTGAGAAAATTGCTGCACACGATGAAACAAAGATGGCCGCCATGCACAAACAAAAAATAGTAGAATTAAAATAACGGTCATTTTGAACTTCCATCATGTTAGGGTTGTTGTACAAAAAAATTCAGATTTTTTAAAAATAGTCGAGCGACCAGTGCTGGACCACTTGAAATGGATTGACCCATATACTATATGGCCAAACATGATCGGCAACTTGCCATTTTAGACATTTTCTTAAATATCCATAGAAAAAATCATGAGGAATTAACCTGAAACTCTAAGTTTGTAATCATAATAGTACAATAATCAAAATAAATAAGGTTTCATAGTGTTTCTGATTGTTCTGAATTTCTATACATGTGTACAATCTCAGCAAAAAAATCTTGATACTTGCGATTTCAGACTTTTTATTAAATATCTCCAAATATACATGCGAAATGACACTGAAACTCCAGATATACACTACATGGCCATTGATGACCGTCCACTTGCGATTTTAGACATTTTGTTAAATATATGGAAAAATACATGAGGAATTATCCTGAAACTCTTAGAGTATAAATACAATAGTACAAGTCATACATTTCCGTGAAGATTTTTCCCGAAACTCCATAGGGGACCCTTAACAAATTAAAAAAAATGAATATCTTTTGGATAACCCTGTCAAAACTAATGTAGCAAAATCGCTCAAACTGTAAATTATAATTAGGTGGCTTATTGTAATAAACTATGTTCATTTTTATGTCGATAGCATGCATACTCGTTGAACAATTAAGAATTTTATAAAAACTGTCCCAAATTTTTCCAAGATTTTTCCTTATAACTTGCAGAGTTCTTAATATAAAGTAACATTATTTTCTGAAAATATGACAAATAATATTGTACACAATATCCTGTAATTAGAAATAAAAAATAATAAAAATTGTATGAAAAATGAGTAGATTTACTAAATAATTTTTCACTGCGCTTGCGTCAACGATATTAAAATTTTATTTGCATATTATGTTAGCTAAATGTACAGATCAACTTTTGTGAAAGTCTGAAAATCATAGCTTGAAAATTCTGAAAGTTATCGTCTATAGAATAAGCACAAAATCCGTTGTTCCCAAAATGAAGCAAAAAAAAAAAAAAAAAAAAAAGAAAAAAGAAAAGGATTTTATCTAAATGTAGTAATACGTCCCATATTGTGTATTCTATAGTGACACTAATCAATGAATATATGGATACAACCCCACTTGTTTTTGCTTCATTTTGGGAATAACGGATTTTCAACTTATTCAATTGACGATTATTTTCAGAATTTTCAAGCTACAGCTTTGAAACTTTCACAAAAGTTGCTCTATACATTTAGCTAACATAATATGCAAATGAAATTTTGATATTATTGTCACATGCGCAGTGAAAAAATATTTAGTAAACTTACTCATTTTTCATACAATTTTTAATATTTTTTAATTCTGATGACACGGTATTATGTGCAATGTTGCTTGTCATATTTTCAGTAAAGAATATTATTTTATATGAAAAACTCTGACAATAAAACGCAAAAATCTTCGAAAAATTTGGGACTGTTTTTATAAAAACCTTAATTTTTCTAAGAGTATACATGCTATACTTATAAAAATGAACACAGTTTATTACAATAAGTCACTTAATCATAATCATCAGCTTGAGCGCTTTTGCTACATTAGTTTTGACAGGGTTATTCAAAAGATATTCATTCTTTTTTAATTTGTTGACGGTCCCCTATGGAGTTTCGGGAAAAAATCTTCACGGAATTGTATGACTTGTACTATTATATTTATATACTAAGAGTTTCAGGATAATTCCTCATGTATTTTTCTAGATATTTAACAAAATGTCTAAAATCTCCAGTGGATGGTCATCTATGGCCATGTAGTGTATAAACAAAATAGTACAGGTCATACATTTCCTTGAAGATTTTTTTCCGAAACAACATAGGGGACCATCAACAAATTAAAAAAGAACGAATATCTTTTGGCTAACCCTGTCAAAACTAATGTAACAAAAGCGCTCAAACTGTAGATTATGATTAATACACTAATAAACTGTGCCAACTTTTATGTGGGTGCATGTATACTTGAAGAGAAATTAAGGTTTTTATAAAAACAATCCAAAATTTTTCCAAGTTTTTTGCTTATAATTAGCAGAATTCATAATATAAAATAATGTTCTTTTCTGAAAATATGAAAAACAATTTGTACATACAAATTTGTAATCTGAGTTTTGAAAAAGCAACAAATTGGCAACATTGGCGATTGGTTTAAACAGGACCACATAAATGTAATTTGATTGGAACCAGAAATTTCTTGAAAGAATATGCGAAATATATATTACACAAAAATAAGTTGAATTACTAAGAGTACTCATGAAATTGTTGAAAATATCGATTTTTTTTTTTTTTTTTTTTTTTTTTTTTTTTGTAATGGTATCGCTAAAAATAAACTTTGGCAAGCCTCTTTTTCCCCCTATTCGAAGATGTAAAACTTAAAAATGTGCGATGTTTAGAAGTTGAAAAAATATTGCAGTAAAAACTAAATTTAATCTTTTGGTGTTGAAAACCTCAAAATGACGTCATCAGACAGACAGAAACGTTTCTCCTTTATACTATAGATAATCCTTTTAATATATGTTACAGGTATTCAGTATTCCGGATAATTCCGACAAATGAAGAAGAATTGGTGATTTTGAAGACACTAGCTGAAAAAGAAGACTTTGGGGTAAGTATGAATAATCAATACCACAAACAATAATGTTGTAACTGAATGTACCGAGTCAATAGCCGAAGATATCGCCAAAGATTTCGTTACTTACAGTAGCTTTTTCTATTCTGAGAATTTCAATGATTTAAATACATAGTACAATTACAAATCCGTTAAATTTGTATTATTATATTTTGTTATGGAATATCAGACGGAAACAAAAACTGAACTATTTATATTATTTTAAATGCAAATGGGTTAATCTTTTCTAATCGGATTGCACGCGATAGAAATAGATTTTTTAAACATTCGTGCTTCAAAATTGCTTTAAAAACCATTAAAAAATTACTTGATTCGGATAAAAATAAATCAAATTTGAAATAATTTTTTTCCCTATTCTATGATGTAATGTTTTTTTTAAAAAAGCAATAAAAGTGAAATTTATTGGTCAGGTATTGCTACCGTCAATTTGACGTCAGCCTTGTTTTGAATTTATGAGATAGATTCTGGGAAGAAAGAATAAAGCATTGTCAGACAATTATAGGCCATCACTAAACTTTTTCATTGTATTTCAGTTGGATTTCTGGAAGCACCCGAGCCAAATCAACCAGCCTGTCGATGTGATGGTGCCGCCCAGTCAAGTAACCGCTTTTGAGCAGTTCCTCATCACAAGGAGGATACCAAGGACAATCATGCTCTATGATGTTGAAAGGTAAATTCGTTATTGGTGGGGGAGAAGCCTTAAATTGCCAAGTAAAAATTCCGTACTTGCCAACTCAGTGAAAAGCAAACATTAATAGTTCTCGGCGTTTGCCAACTAGTTTTATAAATTTACCAAGTTATCACAATTAGGATATGTAATACAATTTTTATTTGTGAAAAGCTTAATAATATTTCTAATTATATTGATAGCTTTCGTCAAATCTATCAGAATTGCAATGTGCATTATAGTTTTTTATTAAAGTTTTGAACTAATTTGCCAGTTCAGTTTGTAAATTTGCCCACTGTAACAATATGTGCAAGCGTTTGGGGGAGTAGGCTCACCCCTGCCCCTCCCCCTTACCGAAGCCCCTGCCTATTTCAAGCAAATGTTTGGAAATTCTGTTCCTAATTTATTTTTTGTAATTAGACTGTACAACAATCAAATTGCTCCTGAAGTGAAAGTGCATAAAATTAACCCACTGAATACGAATATCACCATGAAAAAATTTCACTGGTTCTTGTTTTAAAAGTACAAATGTGCACATTTCAGTTTTTTTTTTTTTTTTTTTTTTTTTTTTTTTTGGTACAAAAATAAGAAAATAAACTTTGCTTGATACAAAAGCAAAAATTGCAATTTATAGAGTGCAAGATGAAACACCTTTTAATCTCCCTGAACAATATAGAAACATAATGTGTAAAAGCCTATTTTAAAATTAAAGAAATTGTAAGTTTCAAGATGTGTCCCATACCTCTCCACTAACATTAAAAAATCATCAATTCATTTTATTTACATTTTGAAGTAAATTAATATATTATTAATGCTATAATTAATATATTATTCTCTAAAAAGCTGTCATGTTAGCAATTTATATTCATCTTATTTAAAAAAAGGAACTGGATATGTACCATTCCTCCCCACTACCTTGTTTTGAATTTAACTTCCTGTATAAACAAAAATGCTGCGTTTAGGCTTCGTTTAAATTATAGATAATATACAGTATGGTGTTCCATAAAAAAAAGAAAATATTATATATATGCATAAACAGGTCATTAATACACAGAAAGCATAAAAAGTATATGAAGCAAATTTGCTTTTGATTCTTGACATAATCTTTCCCTTCTTACGATTGTAAGCTTATATAGATTTAAAAAAAAATTCAACTGAAGATTAGGCTACTATTGCTTCATCTTGTGTGTGGTGAATAAAATGTTTGGAATGATATACAGGGTGTTTCGCTACCAGACCGACAAACTTTGAGGGGTGATAGTAGACATGAAGACAAACATTATTAAATAGGAAACCATGGGGCGCAAACGTCTTCTGTAGGAGCTAGGGGCCATTAAAGTTTAAGGTCCAAAAATTCAAACGATGATAAAAAACGGAAAAAAGGGTCGATTCGTTTGCGATTTTCACTAAAATCATTCTTTATAACAAGATTTAAAAAAAAAAGAATTATATAAGTTACATTCAAAAATTGTCGATAGAGGGCGCTTTAGACTTTAGAGTAATGAACAACTACTTTTTACCGTTATTTTGTACATGGGATTGAAATTATTTTAAAGTTTAGATTTTAACTTAAATTTTAATCCCAAAAACGGAAACATTGGGATAGGGTAACTGGCGAAAATTTAACTGTGAACATAGGGGCGGATTTTAAACATTCATAAACATTATACAAACTGATCGATTTTGTTGTGGTTTGCGTGTAGTTCATTCCCTTGGTAATTATTTTATTCCAAATGATAGGTGGGGCTTGTTGAGCTTAAGCCATTTGGTAGGCCTCCCCACCTAGCTGAAACTGATTCCAAATGACTTACAGCTCTTGTGTATTCATTTTTTGATAGAGAGCGCTTCCGACACATCTCCGACATTTCAATGACATTACTCCTGTGTGTTTTACTACCAGACCAACATACTTCCAGGAAGTGTTAGGGATGCAAAGCGACTCGAAATCACATAGGAATGTAACATTGAAAATGTCTTTTCAGCGAGACTTAAAACTTTTCTAAAAACTAAACTAAAAACAACTAAAAACGCGAGACTTGTGGTTAAAAGCAACAGAAACAGGTAGTGAAACAGCAATACGTTAATGTGGCAGAAAGCAATTTAGTTACAGGTTTTACTACAAAAGAAATCCGAAATTACGACCAGAAGCAGTCGGGCATGCTTGACAGCAGCGTCGCATGCAATTCCTTATGCTTTGAAAGATTCCTGGCATCTCGGATAGTTTTCTAGTAGCTACAGAAATTCGAGCTGACAGGTCTTCCACTGACGGTACAGGAGTCTCATACATTCAACTTTTTATTTGACCCCAACAGAAGAAGTCCATACAGATACAGATTGAGCAGGTGGTGGTGGTGGGGGGGGGGGGGTTGCCAATTGATTTGAGCTCAACTAGCCCCACCCAGCAATGTTTATTTAAAAAATACAGAACAATTATACAGTAATAAAATTAAGGTAGACCGGGCCACCACTACCTATCCACCGCTGTCCCCATGTTACGTTGAGGTGTCTGCGAACATCATTGGTAAAATGTGGAGGAGCTCCATCGTGCTATAGAGTCGCGCAACGAAAAAAGAACATGTGCTTTTACCAGAAGTTCCGACAGAACATGTCGTAATCAAGTGGCTTTTTCTCTGCTTCCTTTAACCCTAACTTGTAAAAAAGATATTTTTGACATTACATTTATTAAGATTCCGAGTCGTCTTTGCCTCCCTAACACTTCCTGGAAGTATGTTGGTCTGGTAGTAAAACACCCATGAGTAATGCCATTGAAATTTCGGAGATATGTCGGAAGCGCCCTCTAACAAAAAATGGGGGCACCAATGCTTTATGTCATTTTGAACAAAATAATTACCATGGGAATGACCTACAAGCAAACCGCAATAAAATCGATTAGTTTGTCAAATGTTTATGAGCGTTCAAAATCCCCTCCTCTGTTCACAGTTCAATTTTCGCTAGTTACTCGATAACAATGTTTCCGATTTTGGGCTTAAAATTTAAGTTAAAGTCTAAACTTTATAATAATTTCAACCCCGTGCATAAAATAAGGGTAAAAAAAGTTGTTTGTTACTCTAAAATCTAAAGGGCCCTCTATCGACAATTTTTGAACGTAACCTTTAAAAAATTTTTACAAACAAAACGTGATATAAAGAATGATTTTAGCGAAAACCGCAAACGAATCCACCCTTTTTTTCGTTTTTTTTTAATAATCGTTTGAAGTTTTGGACCTTAAACTTTAATGGCCCCTGGATCCTACGGAAGACGTTTGCGCCCCATGGTTTCCTATTTAATAATGTTTGTCTTCATATCTACTATCACCCCTCAAAGTTTGTCGGTCTGGTAGCGAAACACCCTGTATAAAACTGCCCCATTCCTCTCACTGTCCCCTCCACCCCACTCTCCCCTGCGTATTTTTAAATTAAAAATTTAAAAAAATAGAAAATACAACCTGTATTAATATTATTATTTAACAGAAATCAATTTCTGCAAGCTTTAAAAATGTGAATCTTAAATAACAGATTATTCCATCAAGTAGTTTTTAAGTTATACTTAAACAAATTACCCGCATTGCAGTTTGTTTTGCAATATTATCAAAAACGCATTTAACATTAGAAGTTCCAAATGTTACATCTGTGTACATCCTAAAACTAGTTCAACAAATGATTTCCTGTTTGATATCCGAAAATAAAATTTATCGAAGAATCCAAATATGTTAAATTTAGCTCTTATTACTGAAAATGTCAGAGTTTAATGCAATTTCAATAGGGATTCTGTGGAATTTTGAGCAAAAGGAGATGTGAAAAGTATGGTGAACTTATAAGCAATGAGAGCTATGATGAACCCTTAAACAATCCTCTATACAAAAGTATACCGGCAGCTTGTTTGTAATATGCCCCTAAAAATTCACTTTCTTCACTGTCATCTCGGTATTTTCATTGCAAACTGCGGTGTTGTGAGTAATGAATATAGTTAGCGATTTCACCAAGATATATCGACAATTAAAAAGATGCCAGGGGCGATGAAATGCGATAATGTTAGCAAACTACTATTGGAACTAGAGACGCCTTGAAACTGAACACATAAGGAAACGAGTGAGTAAATGTGATCGAAGATCGCACAGAGGGTTTGTTTAAATTTTCTTTTAAACCAACTTATACTTTATTTAATAAATCCAAATTGTTAATTTATAATTAATAAATTCTTACATAGATGATAGCACCAACAAATTTAATTTATAATAATTATAAAAGGAAGTTATTTAATTTAATCAAATTAAAAAATGTTCAAATCAAATTATTTAAACAAAATCCAAAATTCCAAATATTTGGAAATCCCCCCAAAAATAAATAAAAAATAGCTAAAATATAAATAAAATATTGAATTTCTAAAAGCGAAAAAAATTGTTTAGGCGAAATTTAAAATGCTGGAACAGTAATTAATCATAATAATTTTTAAATAGAAAAAAAAAAAAAAAAAATCAAAAAAATATTACGAATGTCAGATGAACAAAACCCTAATAATATAAACCATTAAATTGGCAAAAAAATATTATATTTGTTTTAATTAAATCCATCTTAATAGGAAAATTTCAATTCCAGGCATCGGGTATCGAACTAAAAATCCCCTGTTTACTAGCGCGACTTTTTACCTCTAAGTTATGATGCCTACACGAAAAATGTTCAAATTAAGGTTCTCCGGACGGTTGATGAACGGATGGCATTTATAAAATTTATTTAATTAAAATAATAAATTATCTCAAAACGTTATGATTTGTCGTGTGACACGAGGTATTCAGCTGTAACTACACAAAACTTGAAGTCTCTGACTTAAACAGTTTTTGTGTACGGACTCTGTGACAGACGTACAGACAGGATAGAGACGAACAGGGTTTCGTCAGATAACAAATCCTAAAAAGAAGAGGGGTTTTTGTTCGATGGTAAAATATTAATGCTCTGTTATTTTTCATAGATTCTTAATTTCACGTAAAAGAATTTTTTTTATTAAATAATTTAATTATTTTTCAAAATAAATAGTTTATATTTTTTGACATTTAACTTAAAATCATAATTTCTAATATTAGGCGCATTTTCACACAAAGAGCTAATGTTAAAATATTAATGGTTAATTCGCGTTCTATTACCTCAAATTAGTTTTGAGATTTATCGTTCATTTAAAAGGCCAATAAATAAATAAATAAAAAGAAAAAGAGAAACAGAAAGAAGAAAAAAAACTACAGTTTTATATAATAGACCGGTGTTATTATATTTCAGACTAGCTGTTATGCCCGGCGTTGCCCAGGTTCATCAAAAAATAGCAAGAATTGCGAAAAAACTTTAAAAATCATAATAAAAAACCTCGAAAAATTTAAAAAATGCTGCACGAATTTCGTCTAAACTTCGTTGAAAAGAGATGGGCTAGAAAATTGAAGTTGAATTATTTTTACTAATGTGGAAAAATTTTACAAATCGCAAAAAACATTAAAAATCTCATAAAAATATAAAACAAAATTCGAAAATTGTGTTTCAAAATTCGAATAAACTTTGAAGAAAAGAGATCAGAATTTAATAAATTCGGCCAAAAGTTGAACCTCTAAAAAATCGAAGCGGGTCGCGAAGAAACGTAAACATCGCTTTAAAAATGGCAAAATTTTCAAAAATCACGGAACTCAAAATTTACTCTACTTGGATAAATGTTTTGAATCTAATTAATTTGATAATGTAAAAAGCATTGAAATACGAAAAAAAAAACTGCTAAAAAATCGCAATAAAAATCTTTAATCGCACAGGAGAAAATTTATCATATTAGCCAAGAAATTAAAAACCGAATTCTTTTTCCGTATCTGAAAAAAAAAATCGCCGTGAACTTAAAAAAAAATGAAAGTTGTAAAACATTAAAAAATCCCTAGGGTAAAAATTCACTGCTATAATATAAAATATTGTAATCAATAAATTAACCATATTAACCAAAAAGTTTGAAATAGAAATCGATTTCCGGATGTAAAAAAATCGCCACGGAACTTGAAGAATGGCTAAAAATTACATTGAAAATTGCAATAAAAATAATTTAGTTGGTAGTTAATGTTTAAAAAAATAATATTAAGGCAGCGCGGGGGGGGAGGGATCGAAATCACTCATAAATTACAAAATGTAGGCATGGAACGCCAAAGTCATATTAAGAGATAAAATATTGCATTCGAAACATAACTACATTAAAAAAAATTTTTGATATCAAAATTGGTTTCTGAATGGCAGAAAATCGCCAAGGAACTTAAAAAAAGGCTAAAAATCGTATCGAAAACTATATTAAAAATCGCTTAATATTTAAAAGTCACGGCTGTAAAAATTTAATATTCAGTCGAAAATATTGTAAACGGAAATCGTTCATGAATAAGGAAAAGTCAACACGGAACACCTAAAATCCCCCAAACTAACTAAAAATTACATTGAATATCGCATTAGAAATTGGCAAAATTCATAAAAGCGTGGAGAACAAATTGTACTATTTATGCTAAAAGTTAGAAACCGAAATTCTTTTATCGATGTCAAAAACTGTCACAGAACTTGAAAAATCACTATATAAAACACATTAAAAATCAGTAAAATTCAAAAATCCGGACAAAATTTGCCATAGTAAGATAAGCATTTATATTAAATTCCTGCGGACATAATTTACCATAATGGGACAAAATATTGAAATCTGAACTCTTTCATTAGTTAAAAAATATCGACACAAAACTTGCTAAACATTTTATGAAAATACACAAAAAATCTGAATCATTGATGTCAAAATTTACTACATTAAGCTACAAATTATTTAAAATTTTTCTTTCCAATTGTGAAAAAATCGCCGTGGACTCGAAAACATCTAAAAATTGTATTCAAAAATTCATTACAAATCGTTTCAAATTTAAAAATAGCGGGGGACAACATTTACATTAATAGAGTAAAATAGTGTAATCTGAATTATTTCTTAAATACGAATGAAAAAATCGGCGCAAAGCGTGAGAAATAATGAAAACATTGCTAAAAATTGCATTAAAAAATCACTAAATTTCAAAATTCGTAAATGAAGTGTAAATGTTTGAAATTAATTTCCTTTTCGAAATTTCAAAAAATAGCCGTGAGATTCAAAAAAGCAATACAAAACCACTGAAAAATTCATTAAAAATCGCTAAATGTAAATACAACCCGTGAATAAAAAAATATTCTAGTCGTGTAAAACGTAGCAACCATTCTTTTTTACATGAATTACAAAAAAAATCGACGCAGAACACAAAATATATCAAAAATCACATTGAAAATCGACAAAATTTAAAAAAAGGTAAATGGTGAAATTTACTATATTAGGCTAAAAGTTTGAAACTAAAATAATTTTTTAATTGTTAAAACACCACTGTTTGATTCCACCAACTATTTGATTATCCGGTTGACCAAGAAACTATCTGGGTCAAACCATAAGATTAAACTACAATAATGGCGGATCGTAAATTCCATATTCACTTGACATTAAACATGTTACATATGTTTGTTACGTCATCAAGTGGTTTTTACTTCTTATTTTTATATGTATTTGTATTAATGTTTTTCTAAATTATCTCTTCTTTCATTATTTAACATAAAAATTACATCTATTTGCATAATTTGGCTTGTTTCACGATTGATATAATTTGGCGAAATTGGTCGACAGGATAATCACGTAGTAAAAGGAAATCCTTCATAGATAATAAAAAATCGACACGGAACACAACAATTCTTGAAAAATCGCGTTAAAAATCTCTAAAATTATATTAGATTAAAAGTTTGAAAACAATTTTTACTTCCGAATATAAAAAAATCACCATAAAACTCGAAAAATTTCTAAAAATTGCATTGAAAAGTGCATTAAAAATCACTAATATTAAAAAATCACAGGAGTCAAAATTTACTCTAATAGGGTAAAACGTTGTAATTGGAAATATCTCATGAATGACAAAAATCCGACATAAAACGCAAAAAATCTCGAAAAATCTCATTAAAATTAGCTGAAATTCATAAATCTTAACAGCTAAAATTTAATACATCAGCCTGAAAGTTTTAAGCAAAATTCCTTTTACTAATGTCGAATAATAACGGCAAAATTTACATTAAATAATTCACTAAAAATCCAAACATCGTTGCACGAAATCCAAATAAATTATATTGAAAAGAGAACAAAATTCACTAATTTAGGTCGAAAGAATGAAACCGCTTTCCTTTTCGCTAATGTGGAAAAATCGCATCGAAACCCACTAAAATTCGCATATGAATTAAATTTAAAAAACTGAAAATCATCCTTCAAGGTGTAAAATTTCATACATAACTTCGTGCAGCGGTCTCTCCAGAGCATCGCCAGTACTTTAAAAATTTTAACATGCGTTATAAACTACCTTAAAGTGTAAAACAGATCGATCTCCTTATTACATTTCTTAATTTTGTTCGCGCCCCTCCTTTCACGTACCCTGAAATATATCACACCATTCTTTGTTTACATTTTTTATCATGTATTATAAACCATTTTGAAATGTAAAATAAATCACATTGTTATATTTCCAAATTTTAACAAAATCGCGTTCTGTTAGTTCTATTTTTCACCACCAGCTAGCGCACTCTATTCTTCAAAAACTTTATCAAAACGATACTCTGTTAAACAACCTATCAAGCGATATATTACTCGAGGGGGTAGCGGTCTTAAGCACGAATTTAAGATATTTTATGAAATTGCTATTCGAAAATAGTGTCAAAATAAATTTTTGACATTTTAGGTAAATTTCGCAAAAAAAAAAAAAAAAAAAAAAAAAAAAAAAAAAAAACTACTTATTGCATTCTCAACAGCTCAAGATTTTGATAGAACAACTATGAAAAAAATAGATGCTAAACGCAAAAAATCTTGAAAAAGCGTTAAAAATCACATTAAAAATCGCATTAAAAATCGTTAAAATCTAAAATTCGTAACAAACACAAAATTTAGGGCTAAAAGTTTGAAACGGTTTTCTTTTTATCAATCTCAAAAGAAAAAAAAAACGCAAAGTGAGAAAAAACACTAAAAATCGCATTAAAACTTCGTTAAAAATTCAAAAATCGCTGTACAAATTCCGAATAAACTTTGCTGAAAAGAGAAAAAAAATTGCTATATTGGGTTAAAAGAATGAAACCGTATTTCTTTCACTAATGGGATAAAACTGCAAAAAGAACGCTAAAAATCGCCTAAAAAATTAAAAAAAAAAAAACTAATCAAAAAATTTAAAATTGGGCTTCGAGGTGCACAACTACGTGTATAAAAGTATGTTCCCTCCACATTTTGTAACTCTACGTACAGCAGACTCTTCAGAACAGTGCTGACACACACACAAACTTGTCTCTTTATTATTATAGATTTTAAAAAATAACGTTCTATTAGTTCCATTTTCCACCACCAGGTAGAGCACTCTATTCTTCAAAAACTTTATCAAAACCATACTCTGTTAAATAACCTATCAGATGATATATAAATCGAGGGGGTAGCGGTCTTAAGCAAGAATTTAAGATAGTTTATGAAATTGCTATTCGAAAATAGTGGTACCTAAATTTTTGACATTTTAGGTAGATTTCACAAAAAAATACTACTTATTATATTCTCAACAGCTCAAGTTTTTGATAGAACAACTATGAAAAAAATAGATGCTAAATGCAAAAATCTTTAAAAAACGTTAAAAATCGCATTGAAAATCGCATTAAAAATCGTTAAAATCTAAAAATCGTAACAAACACAAAATTTAGGACATTAGGCTAAAAGTTTAAAACGATTTTCTTTTTATCACTCTCAAAAAATAGCCGCAAAATGAGAAAAAACACTAAAAATCGCATTAAAAATTCGTTAAAAATTCAAAAATCGCTGTACAAATTCCGAATAAACTTTGTTGAAAAGAGAAAAAAAATGCTATTTTGGGTTAAAAGAATGAAACCGTATTCCTTTCACTAATGGGATAAAACCGCAAAAATAACGCTAAAAATCGCCTAAAAAAATTATTTAAAAAAATCGAAACAAAAAAATCGAAAATCGGGCTTCGAGGTGCAAAACTACATGTAAAAAAATACCTTCCCTCCAAATTTTGTAACTCTACGTGCAGCAGTCTCTTCAGAACAGCGCTGATAGACAAACATCATTCTCTCTTTATTATTATAGAAGATAGATAATCGTTCCAGTCTTAACATTTTTACAGAAAAAAAAAAGTTCAATTATTGTTCACCTAACTGTTTTAAACAATGTAGTTAAAAAATGTAAATAAATTAAGTTTGATTCATATTAATTTTTTCATGCTTATTTCATATTATTGTTATTTTGTACATGTGTATATACAGGACGTTGACGCGTGCAGTATAACCAATGTATTTTCTTTTTTTAGATACATCATGAAAGAAAAGCTAGAAATGCTGTCGCCTTCTTTTCTTACTGGTAGGGACACGAACACATTTTTTCACAGTTATAGGCGTTTACATGAAGTAAGTTTTATGTACTACTATTTTTTTTTTCATTTAATATATAACGTGTTGATGTCAATATTTTTTATATTACATATGTACATAAAATCAAATTATAGGACTTCAAAAAACTGCTGAAATCGCTGAGTGATTTCAATCTCTTTAAGCGATTATCACACTCAATTATAAAACTAAACTTTCCTAGTTCGATGGCTAACCAACGTCAGTGGATTGTATGTCTTTTAACCGGTTTTATTCCCTTTCTTATATTTTTACTAGGTAATAAAGCTATGTCTCCAATCCGCTCTTGCACCACTTGTATGAGAAAAAAATCCACTAATAACTTTTTTCTATGTTAAGATTGTTCTCTTATAAATATTTTTACTTTCTCCCTGTGCGTAATAAATTATTTTTTATTTATTTAGAGCGCGGTTAAAAAATAAATGCGTAGTAATTTTATAAGTAATTAATTAATGCGTAATAAATTATTTTTTATTTAGTTAGAGCGTGGACAGACGGCCATCCGGCCAGACAAACCGAATGCATAAACTCTTTTGAACTTTGTTGGAAGGTGTTAAAAAGAGGTTATTTCAAATGATGAATTTAATCTCCATTCAGATAATAAATTTTCGAATAACAACAAAATAATAATAATAATAATAATAATAATAGATAAATTTAAAACTGATTGGGCCAGCACATCACAATCTAGTCAAGTATGTCTCCAAAAGATGGTTAAAACCATGCTATGTAAAGTTTTTTTTTTTTTTTTTTTTTTTCAATCTTATAAAATTAGAGTTAACTTATTTGATCTAAACATTAAAAGAATTCTTCGATTTAAAAATTGCCTACTTCAACGTGCTTACCATCATTTTTCTTTAACCTCCTCAGTCCTGATGTCCTGATGTAGGTGATACTAAAGAACAAACACCCTTTAAATGAATTTAAATCCATCTACAATTGTTAAAATAACTTTAAAGCCCTATTAATAAATGCGTGCATATTTTTAAGCATCGATATATCGACTTATACATGCTTGGAGATGTTTTATTAGTAATTTTAAATTGGTTTTTGTGGTCCTTCATAATATTTGTCTCAGGACTGAAGAGGATAAAACTGTCAGTTTCACGTATGTATAAGCAATCGTTTTTCCAGGATAAACCAAAAAAAGTGGAAATCCACTATAAATTCCAATTTTGATAAAGCAATAGACGTTAAACGATCATTTCTTTTTCAGATTCATGCTCATCTTGAAGAGTTGGCCAGTAAAAACCCAGAAATTGCCAGTACGTTTACTATTGGAAAATCAAGCGATGGTCATGACCTGAATGTTATAAAAGTAAGTTTTACAGTTGAATTTCAAATTAATCACGACTCACATAAGATAAAATTATCTTTTTAAGAGGAAATTCGACATCCTATCACCTTTTTAAACTGCTGAAATGCATTACGGATGAAGGTTCAATCGGTTTTAATCCTTTTAGCTTTTAAAACGACGAAAAACAAATTTTTTGCCTTTTGAAATTTATAATAATTAAGGTATTCTTAGAATTCAAAACTGCGCAGCGTCATCTATCTATGGAATTTAGTTCTAAAACCAGGGCTGCGGAGTCGGAGTCGGGCCCATTTTTGAGCCAAAGGGTCGGAGTCGCTAAAAAACAAACCGACTCCGACTGTTTTTCTTAGACAGTTTGAAGCGAAATTAAACAAGTTATATATAATTGGAAATCCATAAAAGGAATTGTTATTGTTATTTTTGGATTATATCGGGCTAATCAAGTTAAAGATTCCCAATATACTGACGGCGTACACATTAGATGAAAACTGTTTTTAATTGAAAATCCTAATAGATCTCGAATTATTTCCTAACTAGTAAAATTTTCATCCTTATCTTGTTTTTTCCTTTCCATCGAAATTTTTCTGCTCTGGGGGACACAAGTTAACATCAAAATTGTAAAGATTTATTCTTTTCAAGTTCAGGGATCCGAAATAGTAAAATTTCTGTTTTGTTTTCTTTTTAGATTTCGATAGTTGGATTTTTTTTGGGTTTGTTGGACGCAAAAGTGAAAAATTAGTAAAACGGAATGCATTTTTTTTTCTTTTAAAGTTCTAAGAACTGAATTAATACCGAAATAATAAAATGCTCGCCTTATTTCTCTTACGTTCCCTCATAATTTTAACCAATAGCAACACTGGTTATATTCGCCAGCCTGCAGTCGGAGTCAAAGCCGTTAAAATTTCCGGAGTCGGACACGGCCATTTTTCCTACCGACGTCTAAAACAAGCAACGAAACTACAGAAATTTCCAACTTCCCACATTAATCTTCCAGCAAAAACTACTTCAGTAGCTAACACCATATGTTTTTTACTCTATTCTAAAATCTGTTTTAGGATGCTTTCACCTGTGTTTTATGTACCTGTGTTTTCAAGACAAATAGGATTTATTTAATAATTAGAATAATTATGTTAAGATTAAACAAATGTACAATAAACTCCCTATTATCCGCGAGTTTAAATTTCATTTTCGAAAAATGTCGCAAAAAAAGGAAAAGAGTTGTATTAACAATTCAGGATTAATTAAAACTGATTTATCCAAGATTAAATCCAGGCTTCGAGTGCATAACTGACGAAGAAATTGTAGAAAAAGCGTTAGGTATGAATTTTGAAGAGAGCTATGAAAAAAATTATTGATAATAACAAAAGAAAGTGAGCTACGGTGCAACTTTAGCTTATGAAGGCCTTATACGTTATTTAGCGGAAGACATTGAAACGTAACTTTGTGATAAAATAGTTCTAAAATACTTTAATCCGAATTAAAGAAGAATAGTTTCAATACAAAAAGAAGAAAAGAAAAAGAAAATAAAAATAAGAATTTTTGACTGATTTATCAAAGAAGCAAATCTACAAATTTGTAAGAAGAGAATAATTCTATTATTCCTTAAATAATAAGTTATGTTCCCTATTGTGTGTATAAAGTGTTCAAGTGCATATTTATGTTGATTTGTTCCTTTTTCTCAAAATTTTGAGGATTATCAGCGAAATTGGCTTTTCCGCGATAGCCGCGCCTCTCAATTCCGCGGGTAATCAGAAGTTTATGATACTAGTTACATATTCACCATATACTTGAAGTTTCATTACTTGCAGTTTATTCTGTTGAGCTGTCTCAGATACAAAGTGGATGATCTTATGAAAGGTTGACTGGGTAAATTGTGACCATAAGATTTATCCAATTTAGCTCAGTTGGCAGAGCAGTGTCAGCTTAAACCAAAAGACCCTGTTTCAAATCCTGACATGGACATCTTTCTACTTAGAGGAAAATTATATCTCATAAAATCCAAATATATTTTATCTGCCAAAATCGGAATAAGCATTTTGACTCTATTCTGGAATACCAATGCGTGCTGAAAGATAACCGAAAACCCATCTATTTCTTGGCTTGTCGTTCAGGTGAAAATATCGCATATATGTAGCGAGAAATTTTGACACTTGTTTTTGTTACCAACTATTTACGAACAGTACTATTCACCTTATTTCATCACAAAATTTATGCGATTAAATAAGACAAATGTAACAGTTCTAAAAAGGAGTGAAAATCGACAGTTATATAGATAAAGTATTATTATTATTTAATTTATCCATAAATGTAGGAAAAATAATTCTGTAAAAAACAAATATAAACTACAGGACCCCCCCCCCCCAAAAAAAAAAAATGTTATATGCCATTGCATTACAAAAATAATGATAAACAAAAACTTATATAAGGACAGTAAAATGATTTTACAAATAGTTATTTTGTTCCATTATAGATTGGCTCCAAAAAGAACAATACGACCAAGCGTTCCATTTGGATTGATGGCGGAATCCACGCAAGAGAATGGATTAGTCCAGCTACTGTCACGTATGCTGCTACCAGGGTAAGATAATCTACATGTTTATATAATATATTTATATTTATTTATTTCATTTAAGTATGTTCCATCTGTATTACAATTATGAGTTTTAATAAGAAAAATTGGGCTTTGATTTATTTTCCAAACTGAATTAACTTGACACAAATATAAAACAAATAACTAAAGTTACTTAAAGAAAAACACATTTAAAGCTGATTTTATTCCATTAAAATTTAATATAATTTTCATGTAACATGCGCACACTGATGTTTAGTGACTGGTAAGGGAGAGGAGGATAAAAATATAAAGTAGGTTAAACGCATTTCAAACAGATTATAATTCATTAAAATCTAATTGGTAGGATATGCTGTTGCTTTATGTGATCATGTAATCATGATTACTATTATCAGTTGCTTAATATTACCAAAATCAATCGGAACCGCCCACCTATATTCAGTATACACAAAAATCAATCGCTTTGTATGATCAGCTTTTTGATTAATGTTATCAGATCAGTTTCTGAAAGGTGTGCGATGGAAGCGAACTTGTGTTATAAGGACTTTTCCATGGATGACTATAGATAGAATATAGTGTTCTGGGTCTAGATAAAGCCTATACAAACCCCTATGCCGATTGGCAACCCTATTTACGTAGCTGCAAAATTCACAGAAACTGAACTTTCAAAATAATTTCGATGAAATGCAAAGCAATAATGCCGATCAGGAAGATGACAATAGAAAATTCCCATCAAAAACCAGTATTGACAAATATTTTTCCCGGTTTTGTGAATTTAAATACAAAATGATCTTTTAGTGGTTTTACACATTGATCAATCTTCATACATACAAATACCAATCAAATCCCAAGCACTCCATGTATCCAGGGACGTAGCTTTAGGGGGGGGAGGGGGGGAGCCTCCCCCCCCAATATGTTCATGCAATAGGGCGCCAAAGAAGGTTTAAGGGCGCCGCTAGGCGCCCGTAAAAAGACTTTGTTAGTGGTTAAAAGTAATTATAAAATAACTTAATTTTAAATGTAAAATTACAAAGTAAGTTATTTTTCACTTACAAAACATAAATAAGGCATTTAATTTTAGACTTGTTACTACATTTATCTCCCACTCCTATCCCGAAGAAAATTTATGCATCTGAAATAAAAATTTCGAAAACAGACTTGTAATCAATTCCGGGATAGATATACACTTCAGAGCCGAAACTAGAGGGAGGCAGAGGGGGCACATGCCCCGGGCGCCAACAGAACAGAAGGTGAAGAGGGCGCCAAATTAAGATTTTCTTTGGTGTGTTAGTTATTAAGAATGCATATATGAGAGGGGTGGGGTCGCCAAAATCCATGTTTGCCCCGGGCGCAAAAAAGGCTAGTTTCGGCACTGATACAGTTATTTTTTTCTTATAGTAGTTGTTGGTCACTCTTAGAAATAGATAGAAAGGGAAAATAAGCATGAAAGCGACTGTAGTGCGTTTTAATGATTGTATAATATGTTTTAGTAGTAGGGCGCCTCAGTAGGTTAGGGGCGCAGTCAGGCACCTAAAATAAGGGGTTTCAAAAAGGGCGCGATGGAATGTTTAAGGGCGCCGTTAGGCACCTCAAATTTTTATTATTAATGTGACATTCTTATTTACACACACACACACACAAAAAAAAAAAATCAAATAACAGAAACATGATTTGGAACTAATATTACAGTAAATTTATAAGAAAATAAATTATGGTTTTAAAAAATATATATAGGAGATCCATTACATTTGAGACATTTTAAGATTACTACCAGGCGCTATCCCTAGTGCGAAAACAAGAACACATTAAGGAAATGGGCATTGTTCGATCACTACATGTAACTTGATCTTTCGGAGAAAAGCTCTCCCCTCCAATCCAAGGTTGGTGGTCCTCGAGAGGGTCATCTGACCTTTAGACTATTTTAACTCCCTTCTTATGCCCTTCCGTGTGTAGGTTAGATAATTTCAGGGCGTCATCTACACACATCTTGGTTGTCCAGCATCCTGTATTGTCAGATTGTCATACTGAAGCTGATTGCGCGACTTTTTAAAACTAGAGATTTATTTCGTTCAATTTTTAAAATAAAAATAAAAAGCTGTTTTTCGTAGCCGTCCAGAGAGTAGAAATTCAGTCATTAGTGATCTGACTGAAATAAAACATAAAAACAAAAATCCAGGATCTTACTACAGACAATAAAACAGAAAAAAGAGTTATAAAGCGGATAAAGGATGGAAATTTATGAAAAAGTGGATGAAAAATGATGATACAGTGGAAGGTAAAAAATGTACATATTTTCCTTTAGTTAAGCATGTTCTTAAAGTACAATGTTTATATTTCTGACGCACTTGTGAGTTCATTTATCATCATTTCTATTATTAGTGGAAAAAATCGAATAGCATTCTCAGTTTTCCGTTAAATTTAATTTTGGCACAGATGTCATATACGCACCACATTTGCGTGAGTGCAACAAAATGGCGATTTTTTTCCTCATATGGTAACCTGGCCATTGTTGTTTATTTATTAATAAACTGTTTATTTACTTTACATTTTCTTTTATAAATCGATATAAATTATTTTGCTTTATAATTATTATTTAAACTTTTGTAGTTTATTAGTATTTCCTTTTTAAAATAATTGAAAACAATAAAAAATATGTATGTAGCTGATATTTAAAAACGAAGTTTTTACCAAACTGGCGTTAGAAAAAAAAATCGCGCCAATGTGGTGCGTATATGACATCTGTGCCTTAAGTTTTAATGGTTTTTATTATTTATTTCCTAAACAGATCGCTATTTTTTGATAAATGGGGATTTTTGAAACTTTTACATTATTAATACATACATTTTACCGAAAAGAATTCAAATGCGTTCTGGATACTTTAATTATGCAATTAAAGTGTAATATAACAGCAGTTGTTGATTCCGCCACACCCATATTTGATATTTTTAACTTTCTACTCTCAAAAACAAATTTAGAAATTTCTAATGTCGAAGCTCTGATTTCCATGATGCCTCCATCTGTTTTAAAACCAGATAAATGTACCTTACAGGGTGAAATGGAAATTTTATTTGACCGATGTAGAACCTCCAATACATTAAATGAAGTTATTGAGGAATCTAAAAAATTACGTTCAGTACTCAAAGAAAATTTTCGCATAATAAAATTTATAATAACAGCTGGTTCAAAAGAACGTTCTTTCAGTCAACTTAAGCTCATTAAACAGTTCTTACGAACAACAATGACAGATGAACGGTTGAATAATTTAATGATACTAAAATGTGAAAAATCATTGACAGAAACAATGGACCTAACCTCAGCTGTGACGAAATGGAATACTTTAAAAAATAGAAAAATTAAAACAATCTGCGACAATTGGCATTTTGTAATATTATAGCATAGCACGGTAGTGCTATGCTATATTTATTTCCAATGCGACTCCGTAATGTTATTTTAATAGGGAATTTAACATTGAACGAGTTATTTACTAGACATTTTCCCACCTTTTGTACGCGCTGCCACAGATTTTCTTCGAAGCACCTAATTGAGTAAAAAAAAATTCCTCCAATCAAATAAAAAAAAAAAAAAAAAAAAAAAAAAAAAGAAAATGAAAATGAAAATCTTAGTGATCAATGGACATATTTCCTGTAGCATTTAATAATTTTTACGTGATTTAAAAAGAAATTTTTTTTGTAAGAATTAAAAACGGCATATTTAAGACTTCATATTGGAAGTGAAACGGAGATTTTTAAACATTTGGTACCAGGAAAAAGAATCATTTTCAGAAAATAATAAATATGAAGCATGATTTTTGTAATAAAGAGATATTTTCTAATATTAATTGATGGATCAAGGCGATTTTTAATTGAAGAAATATAGAAAATTAGTAAATTAAGCTTTTTTCTATTTATTGTTTTTTCAAAATAATAGAAAATAACTTAAAAATATATATGTAAATAATGGTATTTGAAAATAGGGTTTCTGACACATTGGCATCTGAAAAAAATCGCGCCAAAGCCAGTATATGATATTTGTGCTGGAATTTTGTACCTATACCACAATTTTTATAATGTCTTCGCCTTATACGTTCGAAGAAAATCAAAATAAATTAAGGTAAATAAAAGTCTCCAAAAATAATAGTATTAAAAAATAATAGTAAAAAATAATAGTATATCATCCTTGGTACGTAATGAAATTAGTAAATCTGCAGAACTAGGCCTTCAAACTCAATTCCTGGCAATTTTTTTTAAGGCTAAACCGCAGAATTAACGACTAATTGGCGTAAGACTTTTCGGCACTGCAATAAATTAGCCAATTCTATCAACCTAATCATTCAAATATTTTTTTTAATTTCCAATTTGGCAATTTTTTAAAATCGCTCCTCAACTTGTAACATTACAAATAATTAATCATTGAATAAAGTTTAATTTTGAATTAATTTGTATTAAATTTATTATTCCTATGATTGTTAAAATGATAAGAAACTTACACGATTTAATTTTTAAAACATCACAAAGAGTTTCTGTTGAAAAGTAGCTGTTTTTTTTTTATATTTCAAGTTAATATTTTTATAAAACTCTTTTGATGCATTATTTGTATGAAATTATAAAATGTAAACTCATTTGAAATATTCATAACGCTCTGTCCTTTGGCACAGATGTCTAATACTTATCACGTTGGCGCAATTTTTGCGAAAATTGATGGTGAAAATTTCGTTTTTAATAGAACAAAACAATTTATATCATTTTAAGGTACTTCTAGGCTATCCCGTCGACCAATTTCGCCAAATTATACAAATCGCCAAACTATAATAGCCAAATTATACATGTTGACATAATTTTTATTTTAAATAACGAAAAAATAAATAATTAGTAGAATATTAATAAAAATATTAATAAAAAGTCGAAATAAAAATCACTTAATGACATTTTAAACACGTGAATCGCATTAATGTGATTGAATGTGACATTCACGGTCATCCATTATTGGCATTTAATCTTATAGTTTGGCGATAATTTTTTGGTCGACGGGATAACCTAGAAGTACCCATTTTAAAAAAGAAAGTACAAGAAAATAATTTATTAATAAGTATACAATGATAGCCGGGTTAGCATGTGAGACACATAATCGCCATTTTGTTCCAATCGTGCCAACGTGTTGCATGCACAGTGTATGCCGCTGAATGCCCCTTAGGCATTCTCTTGAGCTCACCCAGCCCTCCACCCCCATAGTTCACTTCTAGCTATGGCCCTGGGTGAATTACATCAGTAATTGTGACACAATACCGCATAAAGAAGTCCTGAAGATGATACCCTCAGTTAATTTTGAAATGAGTTCACCTGAATGCAATAGTTATTAAAAAACTTGAGATATTAAACAAAAACATAATTTGCAGAACAAATTAAAAAAACCCAAGATTTGTTTCCTACACTCTTTAAGCCCGAGAAGGGACAGATATTAAGATAATTGATTTATTCATTTCGACATTTAATATTAAATTTTGGTAACAAATAAGTTAAACCAAATGAACATGAAAATATAAAAATGCAATTAAAACAATATGATACTTAACCACCCTAAATCTTAGATTCCGTTCAAATGAAATCGAAATAAATCTAAGACTTTTTTTTTCCAAACTCAACTTGCAAATTTGTATTGCAGATTTTGTATTATGTTTACGGTAAGTGTAAACAAAATGAATAGGCAATCAAAAAAGCAAATGTTCAGAAAAAGTCGGAGATTTATTTCGATTTCATTTGAACGGAATCTAAGATTTAGGGTGGTTAAGTATCATATTGTTTGAATTGCATTTTTATTTTTTCATGTTCACTTGGTTTAACTTATTTGTTACCAAAATTTAATATTAAATGTCGAAATGAATAAATCAATTATCTTAATATCTGTCCCTTCTCGGGCTTAAAGAGTGTAGGAAATAAATCTTGGGTTTTTTTTAATTTGTTCTGCAAATTATGTTTTTGTTTAATTATTATATATTCATTTTAAATTGTATTGTTTCTTACTTTTGTTATATTAAATTTAATTGCAAAAAAATATCTTAAAAATTTATATTTTGATGGAATAAGAAATGAGTATGACATAAATGCTTAATCCAAATTACACATTCAGTGATTTGTTGTATGTTTTATTTACAGGGGCGGATCCAGAGAATCGTTTTGGGAGGGGCGATTCCGAGATTTTCGTTTGACGAAATCCCTGCTTTTTTCGCTATCGTAATAAGCATCGTTATCGTTTATCGTAATAATAATCGTTTCGCTATCGTTCGCTCGCTTTTGTAATATTATTATATATTCATTTTAAATTGTATTGTTTCTTACTTTTGTTATATTAAATTTAATTGCAAAAAAATATCTTAAAAATTTATATTTTGATGGAATAAGAAATGAGTATGACATAAATGCTTAATCCAAATTACACATTCAGTGATTTGTTGTATGTTTTATTTACAGGGGCGGATCCAGAGAATCGTTTTGGGAGGGGCGATTCCGAGATTTTCGTTTGACGAAATCCCTGCTTTTTTCGCTATCGTTTGACGAAATTCGCTCTTTTTTCGGGATACTTTGACAAAATTAGGGCTTCTTTTGCAGCCCTTTGACAAAAATCGCGATTTTTCAGCAATCCTATGTCAAAATACGTGCTTTTCAGCGATTCTACGTCAGAATTCGCGTTTTTTTCTCGACCCTTTGACGAAATTCGCGCTTTTCCCGTGATCATTTGACGAAATTCACGCTTTTTCGCGATACTTTAACAAAATTAGCGCTTTTTCAGCAATCCTATGTCGAAGTTCACGGTTTTTCTGCGATTCTATGTCGAAATTCGCATTTCTTCCGAGTTCCTTTGCCTTCCGTTTTCGCAACCTTTTGAAAAAAGTAGCTCTCTTTCCTCGACCTTTTGGCGAAATTCAAATTTTTTGCGCAACACTTTGACAAAAATTCCGCTTTTCCAGTGATCCTATGTCAAAGTTCGCGTTTTTTACGCGATCCACTGTCGAAATTCGCGTTTTTCCGCGACCCTGTCATGAAATTAGCGCTTCTTCAGTGATCATTTGACGAAATTCGCGCTTTTTCACGATACTTTGACAAAATTAGTGCTTTTTTAGCGATCCTATGTCAAAGTTTGCGTTTTTTATGCGAACTTCTGTTGAAATTCGCACTTTTTCTGCGACCATATTGTGAAATTCGCGCTTTTTCCGTATTAATTTCACAAAATTCGCGCTTTTTCGCGGTACTTTGCCAAAATTAGCTCTTTTTCAGCAGTCCTATGTCGAAGTTCGCGCTTTTTCAGCGATCCTATGTCAAAATTAGTACTTTTTCCGCTATACTTTGCCTTCCTTTTTTCCAACCCTTTGACAAAATTAGCGCTTTTTCCACGACCTTTTGGCGAAATTTGCTCTTTTTCCGCGATACTTTGAATTAACTTTTTTTTGCAAACATTTGACAAAATTCGTGCTTTTCCTGGATCTTTTCACGAAATTCGAGCTTTTTCCTCGACACTTTCACAAAACTCGCGCTGTCAGCGATCTTGTGTCAAAATTCGCGTTTTTTAGCGATCCTTTGACAAAATTCTTTTTTTTTGCGCAACCTTCGACAAAATTCCTGCTTTTTCCGCGATCTTTGGCAAAATTCGCTCTTTTTCCGCGACACTTTGATAAAATTAGCGCTTTTTAGCGACATTTTAATAAAATTCGCGTTTTTTCCGGAACAAAAGACTGTCTCCGACGGAGTCGCAGAAATCCCTTCCGGAAAAAAGTCTGAATTCAACACTGGTTTGGGGGGGGGGGCGATCGCCCCCCCCCCCCGTGGATCCGCGCCTGTTTATTTATTTAAATTATAAATAAACAATTTATAATTGCATTATGTTGCGCTTTAATTGTTTAAATGGGTAATACATGAAATGTCTATTAGGTTAAGAATAAAAAAATGATTGAAAAGAAATGTGAGCAAGTAATGCAATATCCTTTAGACATGGGGTTCCAAGTGGGTACAATAAAATTAGAAGAAGGGTCAAGAAAGTGATGTTTTGATAGCATTTTTTTTCTTAAGCCGGATAAATTTAAAAAACAAAATTTTATAGCATTTATCTTTTTTTGCTATACATATAGAAATCCTTCCAATAATTTCCGAGAAAAAAAATACATCTTTATCAGGCCATAGAGCCTTAAAACTACATTTGAAAGTAGCAAAATATTTTATTTCTTCTTTACATCTGGGAAACTAAGATAATATGTGGAAAAATATGTCATTTCATTTTACAGAAACTGGAATTTTCAGTATATTTGGTATATATACCACCGTTATATCCTGGAAAAGAGTCGAATGTTCATCGAGAGGTTTAACATTCCTTTTTTACATTGATAGAAGTGATAGTAGTGGGCCCGATTATCGGAGGATCTCACCACAAACAAGTTAGAAATTGCACGTGAAGCGTAGCAAATGAGGTGCGTTCGTACGATAAGTTTTAAAAATATCACTCTCATATATCAATCTCATAAAATCGTAAATAGTTAATTACAATTAAAATGCGCACCAAACAATGTTCTCTCTTACTCATTATGTAATGGAATAATTTTGTGTGTCCTTGTAAATCAATAACAAATGTTCTTTGCACAACAGATTATGCAAAATCTATATTATAATATGTACTTTATGATGCATATCAATATTATTATGTTCGAATGAGTGTAATGTTATTAAAATGCATTTGAAACTTTTTTTTCCATTGACTGTAATGTAACGGAGTACTTTTGATTGTCCCTGTATTTGATCTATGCATCCTATTTTCAAAAAATTTGAAATGACTTGACAAAATTATGTAATAAGTATGTAATTTAAATTTAAAACGATTAAAATGCATTTGAAACATTTTCCCCCCATTGACCGTAATGTAACGGAATACTTTTGATCGTCCCAGTAATTAATCTATCCATCCGATTCTTATAAAATTTGAAATGACTCGACAAAATTATGTAATAATGATATATTTTTAATTTCAAAAGATTCGGTTGGGTAGTTTTTGCGTTGTTACATGCGGACAGACAGACAGACGGACGGACTGAACGACAATTATAGGTGCTACGTATTTACATAATTACGAACGCACCTAAAAATTGAAGGCTAAATTCATTATATTGACCAGCAAGTTTCGAGCGGGAGGTGCAGCTTTGAAACCCCTATAACTCTATTGTAATTAACTTTGAGTTCTATATTTTTATTTCTCTTCCAAATACAATTGTTCTTATCATGTCAGGAAAATGGATTTAAGGATCCAGTATTCGATTTCTCTATAAACATTCCACATTGCCTTTTTAGCTTTGAAAAAAACAAGAGCTGGGAGTGATATTTTATTAGCACAGTTGCAAGCACTCTTAAAATCGAAATCCAACCATGGCTGCATCACTTACATCACCTAAATAGATGTCATTACCATGAATAAGTAACTAAAGATCAAAAATAGCATAACTACCCCTCCCCCCCTCCTAAAAAGTTTACAAATAATTCAAGGGCGACAAAACATTAAAAGGCGCCAAATTTTGGTCTCCCCCCCCCCAATAAAAATTTCAAGCTACGCCCCTGCATGTATCATGTGCACTTCGAGTTCTAAAGTAAATTTTAAGATAAAAAATCGTACGACATATATGGAAACAGAAATGTAGTGGAGTGTATCTGGAGGTATACGCCGTATACCTTCTGGATTTTTTAAAGGAACATAGTATACTCTCTGTTTCTCCAGGAAACTATAGTATACATATTCTAAAGTATGCTCTTTGCTTTTAGCGCGAATCCTCTGCTTAGAGCGTATACCCTCTGTTTTTTTTTACGACTACACTCCTGCATGGAAAATGAGTAATAAAGCAACATTTTTGTGTTTGTTAATAATATTATAAGTTTACAAGAATTAGGAATAAGTTTTGATATTTCGATTTTTTAGCTTGTTGAAGACTACGACAATGATGAAGATACCAAGAGCTTGGTGGACGAATTTGATTGGTACATTCTTCCGGTTTTGAATCCCGATGGTTACGAGTACAGTCATGTGTTTGTAAGTTTTGTCTGAAGTACTTGCATATTAATAATTATCTCAGTATTGAATTTTACACATTTTTTATGAGACGAGACGCAATTTGAATAAAAAATATATATACATCGGTAATTTTAATCTTTTGTTTTAAAATATTATGGATATTTATTTACAAGAATGTTTTTCTTGTTGTTAAAAACGATTAAAAAAACCCATTTCGTTCTTGTGTTTTCTAATGTGTTGGACAAAATTTGAATTGTTAAGGACTAACCTTTTAGTTGATCATTTACAATAGGATTTGGTGAAGAACAACATTCAATATACTAAAAACATAAAAATTATGCAACTAATGATGCAAGTCTCACCAAAATCCGTCGAGTACAACTTTTTGAAAAGATTAATCGTTCATAATCGGGTTCATCTGATCATAGAATCACCCAAAATTCTATAACTATGTAACGTAAAACAATATTCAATACATTAAAAAACTCCCTGAAAACTTATCTAATAGTGCAAGATCCACCAAAATCCATTCAGCAAGAGCTCGCCTTATAAGCAGCCAAAATAAAATTATTATTTGCAATTTTTTTCATAGTAGATGTTGATAAGCACGAGGTGTCTAATGTAACGATTACAGAAGTTTGATAATTTCACTTTAGAACTATTATTTGGCATAAAGTGTGTCTCAAAAATATTAGTATAAACATTTAGTAGGGTCAGCCAGGTTGGGCAACCAGAAATCATTATTCAATGCATGGTTTTAATGTAAGTAGTGAAGCGTTTGAAGGCATTTTCTGAATTAGACCTATGACCTATATATAAATGATGTCACACTTTTTTTCAATATTTTAGACCCCTCCCACCTATCTCACAAAATGTCATACTTTACCATGCTCTCACCCTTTTCTATTTGTCCCATGTCACGCTATACTACATTAAATAGATATACTTGCAATTCATTATACATCATATGTCAAATATTGATTTTAAACTTTGAATTTTAATGACATTTGTGGACGTAGATATAAAAAAAAAATTGTGTTATTATTTTGCATGAAACAAATTAAGGTTTTACAGCAAAAATATAATAAATATACAATAGTAATGAAATACTAATATGAAAGAGCAACTGAAAGCAGTAGTATTTTTGAATTGAAAATAGAATTTAACAAGTTTGGCTTTAAAACTTATCTTTACTTTAGGAACACGAAATACTTTGAAACAGATTCATTTTTAAAAAGAAACCTCAATGTTAGTTTTGCTTAAATGGAATTGCCATCACATTTTATTTGTCACATTAATATGAAAATTATAAAAGTTATAAAATTATATAATATTATTAATTAAATAACAGTGGCTCCAACTTATATGGGCCAGTGGGGCCCTAGCTCACCCAATAATTTTGAATCACAGCGTATCCAATTCTCATCGTTTTAGTTATTTAATTCACTATTACTTTATTATTCATTTTTCTCCTTAGAATAAAATTTATTTTGTCAGTGACCATGTGTTTTAATTCTCCGACTGACACCCTTAAATCCCAAATGACTGAAATGTTTTGCTTCCATGTTAAACTTTGCTAATTTAATTTGCAGTCATGTTCATGATATCATGATATAATAAATATCAGTGTCTGCGTAAGGTAAAAGGCATTAGAATGTAATTCAATAAAATTGCAAATTTATTAAAAACGTGATAGCTTGCTTTAAATTCTCATTTTTCATCACCTGTCAACTCTTCAAAGAAAAACAAGATAGTCGAACTGTTTTACAAAAATATTTTTGAGTCCACCCAATATTTTTGAGCCAACTCAATTTTTTTTTTTTCAAAAGTTGGCACACTGTACATATTAAGACAGAATATACATAAGACAGAAATTACTCTGAATCAAACATCTCTTTTGGACATTTCATGGATATGACAAAAGGAGGTATCTTCTAAGTGAAGAATTTCTGTGTTATCATATTCTCAGACCCTACACTGAATGCTTTGTTTAAAATTAAAGCAATATAAGTGAAAACAAATCACACGGAAGTTGTTTTACTTCTGAATAAACAACACCCTCAAATTCTGATAATTTAAAGTAACTTCAAAATATAATCTACTTATTTTAAATGTTTTTATTTTAACGAAAATGTGTGATGTTACACTTATTCTAATCACCTCCCACCCTCTTGTAACAATTAGTAAACTCTTTATGCATAATGCTTTTGTTTAATACTTATAATATACTAAACCTTTACATTTAAAAAAAGGCTTATTTTGCAATATTTGACGTAATAAAATAATGTCAATGTTCTTCTAAATTGAATGCGTAATCACACCTCACGTTATTTGTCCAGGCTGAAAAATATGTTTCTAGAATATTTCATTGCTTAACTCAGTTTTCTTTTTTTTTTTCTTTTTTTTTTTTTTTTTTTTTTTTGTACTGTTAATATTATATTTGCAGAAAATGACTAAATAAATTATTTTTTCTGAAATAACAGAATAGAATGTGGAGAAAAAATCGCCGAGGCATCCTCCTCTTTTGTAGAGGGACAGATCTGAATAGAAATTTCTTGTTCCACTGGAGAGGTAAGAAAAACTGACAGAATTTTCAATTGACTTCATCCAATAGTATGATGAACCCCACGCTTTTTTTTTTTTTTGATTAAATATTGATTAACGATATTTATCTATAAACGATTGAAGTGAAAAAACTTCTTTAAAACACCATAAAATAAATTAATTGCGCAAGGTCTTTCGAAAGAACTTAGTCTTTCTTCGTCAGGCGCAAAACAAAAGTGCGTCTAGTATGAATGTCGCCACATTCATAGTTGACGCACGTCTTTTCTGCGCCTGTCGAAGAAAGACTAAATTCTTTCGAAAGGCCCTGCGCAATTAATTTATTTTATGTTGTTTTAAAGAGGTTTTTTCACTTCAGTTGTGTATAACACCAGCTTCAATTTTATATATCTATAAAAGATTAACTGTGATATTTTAATCTCAATAATCTATCTATTTCCTCTAATTTGATAGCAAAATTCCATCTGTACACGGAAAGATATAAACAAATCGGATGTGGCAATCCCAAAATTTTCTTTTATCTTATGCATGTTAATACTTTCTGAAAAATGAAGCATAGCAGCACTACCAGTCAGGGGATTTACTACAAAATCTAATCAGCAACGACTAATGTCAAATTCTAACCGGATCTGAAGTTTGATTTAAAATTTGGGCATTAGTTATTGAGATAGAAAAAATGTAGGAATTGTAAAATAATCTTGATAGGAGCGTCACTTATTGAGCGATTTACTACAAGAACTAAACAGCACGAATTTATATCAGGGACTAATTGAATCTGAAATTTGATGAAAATTCGTGCATTAGTTCTTGAAATATAGTTATTATGATAATCATGAATAATGCCGCGTAGCAGTGCAACCTGTAGGGCAATTTATATCAAAGAGTAATAAGTACTATATTATATGGAAGACTAGCTGAATCTGAAGTTTTATGAAAATCCGTCTATTAGTTCTTGAGACCTTAGTTCCCCCACTTGCTTGATAAACCTACGAGTGAACCATTTGTGGCATTAATTTTTGGCTTATGCACCACTTGATTTCCGGCAGACATGGATCATTAGATTCCCCTATTACTACTCTTCCATAAAATAAAGGCTTTTTTCGTGTGCTTGATACTTAAGGTCTTTGTACTGTCGGCTCTTGGACTATAAGAACGTGAATTTCAAAACTCGCCTTACCCAGAAAATCAAATTTTGGAAAATCGCAAAAAAACCTTTGACTGCGTCCACTGGTTTTAGTTGTAAGCCAAGATTTACAAAGCCAGAAATACACGATAAAACTATTTTTTTTCTTTGGTTTTTAATAGTGTTTTTCCGATACAAGCTCGCTAATAGAAGAAATTGATAGAGAAAACTAGATTTCTTCAATTTTGGGTAAGGTGAGTTTTGAAACTTACGTAATCATAATAACATTTCGCATTCATAAAACCTTTCAGGACTTTGCCCTCAAATTATATGACAGTTTCAGATGAAATTACTTATAATATTCGTCAATCGAAAATTTCAGAAGGTGGTTCCAGTGGAAATCCTTGCAGCGATACCTATGCAGGATCCGAAGCCTTTTCTGAACCTGAAACCAAAGCAGTCTCTGACTATATTCTGCAGAACAAAGATAAATTCATCGCCTACTTGGCTGTCCATTCTTATTCACAATTGTGGCTCACCCCTTGGGGATACACAAGTGAACTACCGGAAGACTACGACGACTTGGTAAGAAAAAAGAATATTTAAAAAGTTCTAGACTTGGAGCTGATTTTTGTAGCTGATATTAACTATCAAAATTTTATATATATATTAATATATATAAATAATAATAATAATGTAATACAATAATAATTTTTAATAGCCGATGAAATCCTATATCCGTGCACATGTTAGAATATAACAATACTAGCAGTTACCCGTGACTTCGTTCACATAACATTTAAAGAAGAAATAATTGATCAATCAAGCAAAAAATTCCGATGATGAAAAGCATGTGTAATTAACTTTTTATCGCGAATTTATGATAAAAAACTTCTGATAATCCCTATTTGCAAATTTGTTTGCTGGTTAAAATTTTCCTTTCAGCGATTAATAGTAATAGATAGAAACATTCTTTAATTCTTTTGTTCAGCCCTGTAGTTTTCCAAGTTCCTTTAATACACGAAAGTATCTTTCTAAAATTTAGTTCAAACAAAAATATTTCTTATTACTACCTAAATTACATTTTCAGAAATTATCATGCGAAAACAACATTGTATCCAGTTCTTTGCGGGGCCCTGTATATCATTTTATATATATACTAGGGGGCGGCCACCCCCCTGCTCGCTATGCTCGCCAACCCCCCGCGTAATCGCTTCGCGATTCCAAATTATTGGCTACCCCTGCTTGCTGCGCTCGCCAATACCCCATGGTATGAATAAGCAGTTGCAGACCTTTCAACTGATGTGTCACACGACTGGTGTTGTAAAGAAATTAAAAATGTGCCCCACTGGGGGGCAGAGTGGGGATGACACACAAGACATCCATAAAATGAATAAACAGTTGCAGACCTTTGAAATGATGTGTCACACAACTGGTGTTGTAAAGAAATTAAAAATGTGACCCCCCCCTGGGGAGAGCAGAGTGTGGGGGTGACACACAAGACATCTATAATATGAATAAGCAGTTGCAGACCTTTCAAATCTTGTGTAACACGACTGGTGTTGTAAAGAAATTAAAAATGTGTCCCCCCTGGGGAGCAGAGTGGGGGATAACACACAAGACATCCATTATATGAATAAGCAGTTGCAAACCTCTCAAATGATGTATCAAACGACTGGTGTTGTAGAGAAATTAAAAATTTGGCGAAATATTACAGTTATCGCCAAGTTGGCGTCACTTTTGACAACTAATTTTGGTCGCCAAATTTGGCGATATATCGCCAAGTTGGCGACAAACTTGGCGATTGTTGGCGATGGTAACCTTTCCTCTCTTTATGGTAACCCATACGGCGATGCATAGACGGAGCCTGTTAGGAATTGATAAATTAAGTTATTCCAGTTTATTCACAGAAAATCGTTTGCATATTTGCAATTGTGATATTTAATTTATTTATAAGACGCGACTTGTTGCTATGGAAGCGAAGCTGTTTTTTCGTCTGCTTTGCTTTTTATATTTTTTATCTTACGAGATGAGTTAAAAGTTTAGATAAAAAAGTTGGCATCAATTTTTGATGGAAAAAAAAAGAATTTTTTTTTTGAGAGAGAATGTTTATATTTTTTGTTTGTCGTGCGTGTCTTGAGTTTTATTGAAGAATTATGTTAATTTTATGAAAAGGCACGCAGAAATGCATAAAGGATCATCTTTCCAGTTTTTAGTATGATGATCAAAAATTATCAAGGTAAAAGCATTTATATTTTGTACATATTATACATTTTGTACATAGTATGTAAATAATTTGAATTCAATATTTCTTTATTCTATAATTCTAAGTATGTAATAAAATTTTTAAAAAGAAAATTCAAGAATATTTAGAAGATTTTTGAACCCAAATAAGTTTTGATTGTTTACAAAACAAATCTGGCGCCCGAACAGGGACATTTGAATAATACTGTTGAGATATTGAATTGTTTTTATAGCGTATAGTGTTTTCATAAGCTGTGCATTACTACTTAATTTTTCGATGATGAATAAGCTAAAGAAAAAGCGTACGCCGCTACGTTCGTCATTTACCAGAACTTTAAATGTTTTGAATGAAGAAATTAACAGCGAGTCATTAGATAAGGGTAAAATTTCAGACGATTTTAGTAAATTAGAAAATTTGATTCATGAAATTAAATCTATTGATGAAGCTATAATTGAACTCATGTTAGATGATGATAAATGGCATGAAGAGGCTATTGAAAATGAAGTAGTGGAAAATGAAAGTTATTCAGATCAATTTATTACCATTAAGCGTAAAGTTAGGGAAGCATTGGGTACAAATAAACGTAATCAAGATGATAGTGAAAAAAGCACAGATCACGGTTATTCCAAATCAAAGCATTATAAATTACCTAAACTAAATATTAAGCCATTCGATTCGCAGTTAATAAATTATCTTTCATTTTGGTCCCAGTTTCAGAAAATTCATGAAGACATAGATTTGGATAATAGTGACAAATTTCAGTATCTTATCCAATCGGTAGAACCTGGAACCAGTGCCAGGCGTTTGTTAGAGAGCTATCCAATGACCGCAGTTAATTACTCCAAAGCTGTCGAGGCATTTCAAGAGCGTTTTGGAAATAAAGATTTACTAATAGAAGTGTACGTTAGAGAATTCCTAAAATTGATTGTAGCTAATGTACAGGCGCACGGCAAAGATAAACTTCCCTTATCAGATTTATTCACGAAAGTCGAGGCATATTTAAGATCGTTAGAATCAATGGGTTTAAGTTTAGAAAGCAATTCGGCGTGGCTCTATCCTATGATAGAATCTAGCTTATCGGAAGATGTATTAAAAGCATGGCAGCGATATAATATTTCAATTACATCAAACGTTGTTAGTAATAATAATGCATTATCAACAAAAGCAAATATAGTAAGTTTGATGGAATTTCTGAAACAAGAAGTTGCAAACGAGGAAAGATTCAAATTAGCCAAATCGAGTTTTATAGAGCTGGGCTCTAAAGACAAACCTAAAGAAAAGTTAAGAAAAGTAGAAAGTAAAATACCTACTGCAGCAGGGCTATTTAGCACAAAAGAACGCCTTTGTTTATTCTGCAGTAAATCTCATGAAAGCAAGGACTGTGTTAGGGCTAGATCTCTTTCCTTTAATGAACGGAAGGCTAAAATTAAGAATAAAAATTGCTGTTTAAAATGTCTTCGTTTTGGTCACCACGCTAAAGTTTGCAAAGTTTTTATTCGTTGCCACGTTTGCTCTAAACCCCATACCGAGTTATTATGCCCTGAAATTTCAATGTGTAAAGAACCAGAAAATACATTTAAGACCCCAGAAGTAATTCAAAGCACTATAGCAAATAAGCAGTGTTCTGCTGAAGTAGCTCTTATGACTTTGGAAATAGTTATTAAAGGTCGAATAACAAAGAACGTACGAGCGTTACTTGATTGTGGGTCGCAAAAGAGCTATATTTTAAAAGGTACAGCTGAAGAGTTAGGTTTACATCCCATTTCTTCTGAAGCTATTGTACACACTTTGTTTGGTGGTACGCAAACAGAAGCTAAATCTCACAATAAATTCCAAGTTGAGTTAAGTTCTTCTGATAGACAGAAACAAACGAAAGAAGTCTTAGAACTTTTGGATCAAGATATAATTTGTAACTATATTCCTCGGATACCAAAAGAATCAGTAATTAAAGAGCTTAAACAAAATAAACTATGGATCACAGATTTAGGAGCAGGAAGTCCAAAAATTGAAATTTTGATTGGAAGCGATTACTACGGACAACTTCTTACAGGTCGAGTAAAACAGTTAAAGAGCGGTCTTACAGCAATAGAGACAAAGTTTGGATGGACACTTTGTGGTCGTTTAGAAAGTACATCACAGTCTTGCCTAAATTATGGAAATATGTTTATCACGAACCTAGCTTTAAAAGATATGAAGATTCCAGAATTATGGAAGTTAGAGACAATTGGTATAACAGATCCCTGTCAAACTTTGTCTAAAGCAGAAGAAGAAGAACTCGCTCATGATAATTTTATAAAAGAAGTTGATAGAAATATAGAAGGTCGCTATATTGTAGGTCTTCCTTGGATTAACGGCAAACGTGAGATTCCCTCAAATAGACACATAGCTGAACGAAGATTGATAAATTCAACAAAGAAATTAAAATCAATGAAAATGTTTGAAGAATATGCTAAAGTTTTCTATGAATGGGAAGAAGAAGGCGTTATAAGTAAAGTACCAGATGAAGCACTCAAGATTCCAGGACATTTTTTACCTCATCATCCCGTCATCAAACCAGATAGTCTTACTACAAGTGTTCGACCAGTTTTTGATGCATCGTGTAAGGTAGGGAGGTCTCCTTCTTTAAATGATTGCCTCTTTAAAGGACCAAACCTCATCGAACAAATTCCTGCAGTGTTAATAAGATTTCGTGAGAAAGCTATTGGGGTAGTAGCCGATATAAGAAGAGCATTTCTTCAAATTGAAGTCAAAGAATCAGATCGGCATTTCTTGCGATTTTTATGGTGGAAGAGTCCTGACGAATTTCAAGTTTATCAACACAATAGAGTAGTTTTTGGAGCAACTTGTAGCCCATTTTTGCTAGGTGCAGTTATAAGATATCATTTGAGTAATGTTGATGAAGAAAACAAACAGATAGCTGAGAAGCTTATGAAATCATACTATATAGATAACTGCGTTACTTCAGTCGACAATGTGCCTGAACTAGAAAATTTTATTTCAAAATCTACAGAAATCATGGCTGATGCGAAAATGGAATTAAGAATGTGGGAATTCGGACCAATTAAAAGTGAAGACAGCAGTTTCCTTAACGAAAAGAAGGTGCTCAGCAAAAATGTAACAACGATAGTTCCGGTTTTAGGGTTGAAGTGGGACACAATGGAAGATAGTTTGAAGATCGCTTATAAATTTAGTGATGAGATAGAAAATCTGTCAAAAAGAAAGATATTAGCTGTAACCCAGGGGATCTTCGATCCAATAGGATTTTTAGCCCCAGCACTGTTGCCAGCCAAACTGATAATTCTAGACGCCTGGTCAACGAAATTAGATTGGGATGCTCCACTTCCAGAAGAAATCCGGAATAATTTTCAAAAATGGTATAGCGAACTCAAGTATTTAAATGACGTGAAGATAAATAGACGTGTAGGCTATGGTTGTAAAGAAAAATGGTCTATTCATACATTTTGTGATGCAAGTACCAGAGCTTATGCAACAGCAGTTTTCTTACGTTGTGAAGATAAAGACGCAGTCTTTGTACAACTTTTAGGAGCTAAGTCTCGTCTTGCACCAAAGAAAAATGTAACCATACCACGTTTAGAGCTTCTTGCTTGTATTTTAGGAATAAGGTTGACTAAATTTGTTTTGAAAGCCTTTAATTGTATTTCCATACCAGTAAAGTATTGGACCGACACTTCGACTGCTCTCGCTTGGATTCGAAGAAATGATCAATGGGGAACGTTTGTAGGCAATAGAGTTAGAGAAATTTGTAAATTTTCCGAATCTCAACAATGGAACTTCGTACCTGGTCATCTCAACCCTGCTGATCTACCTTCTCGCGGATGTAGTCCTAAACAGCTGCTGAAGATGAGATGGTGGGAGGGACCAGAATGGTTGAAGTTATCAGAAGAAAATTGGCCACATTCAGAAACAAGCCCCAACGAAGAATTAGTAATGATGGAAAAGAAGAAAACTGCAGTACCTACTCTTTTATGTTCTAATTCACATGAATTTATGATATATAGTAGAATTTCAAAATTTGGTAGATTTATTAATGTCGTATGTTGGGTGAAGAGATTCATAATGAAGTGCAGAAACCGAAATATCTGTTTTCCATCAGAATTGTCAATTGAAGAAAAAGAAGATGCGGAAAGGTCGCTCTGGTCAATAATACAATCTGAAAGTTTTGGTAATACCACTGATGCAGTAAAAGGATTAAAGGTTATGAAAGATCAAGAAGGATTGTTGAGAGTAAAAACAAAGATATTAGAGCGGGATGACGAGTTTTCTTTCAGATATCCAATTTTATTACCATCGAAACATCATGTAGTGAATTGTCTGATTCAAGAATGTCATTTAAAGAATTGTCATGCTGGACTTCAAACAGTTGGATCCATTTTAAGAGAAAAATATTGGATAATTTCTTCTAGACGCAGCATTAGAAGTCAATTGTCTAATTGTTACAGATGCAAAAGATACTCTGCAAAACCATATACTACACCTCCAATCCACCTACCTCTAGATCGAGTCAGAGATTCCAAAGTTTTTGAAGTTGTTGGAGCTGATCTTTTTGGCCCTCTTTTCGTAAAGCAAAGATCCAAAGTTTGGGTTGTACTTTTTACATGTGCAGTATATAGGGTAATACATTTGGAACTTGTATCCAGTCTCTCAACAGAAGGATTCATTCAGTCACTTCGAAGATTTATATGCAGGAGAGGAAGACCAACTACTATATACTCTGATAATGGCTCAAATTTTACAGGAACCAACAACCTTTTAAAATCATTGTATTGGAAGGCAATAGTTTCTTCGAAAGAACTGTTTCCTATTAATTGAAAGAACTGTGCCCTATTAGTCATCCATTCAGCAGCAGCTTGGTGGGGTGGATGGTGAGAAACAGTACATCTAGAAGTGGCAGAGTAGTACAGAGACTTCTGAAATGACTTTTTCTAGAACTCTGAAATGACTTTTCTAAAACCCTGAATTGACTTTTCTAGAACTCTAAATGTTTCATTATTATTTTATTATTGTTTAGTTATTATCTTTATTTATTTGCATATTTTTTATTTTGAATTAGGGCTTAATTTGATCAAAAGTGATCTTAAGTTTAATTTGGCTTCCGCCTAAATTAAAGGTGGGAGTATGTTAGGAATTGATAAATTAAGTTATTCCAGTTTATTCACAGAAAATCGTTTGCATATTTGCAATTGTGATATTTAATTTATTTATAAGACGCGACTTGTTGCTATGGAAGCGAAGCTGTTTTTTCGTCTGCTTTGCTTTTTATATTTTTTATCTTACGAGATGAGTTAAAAGTTTAGATAAAAAAGTTGGCATCAATTTTTGATGGAAAAAAAAAGAATTTTTTTTTTGAGAGAGAATGTTTATATTTTTTGTTTGTCGTGCGTGTCTTGAGTTTTATTGAAGAATTATGTTAATTTTATGAAAAGGCACGCAGAAATGCATAAAGGATCATCTTTCCAGTTTTTAGTATGATGATCAAAAATTATCAAGGTAAAAGCATTTATATTTTGTACATATTATACATTTTGTACATAGTATGTAAATAATTTGAATTCAATATTTCTTTATTCTATAATTCTAAGTATGTAATAAAATTTTTAAAAAGAAAATTCAAGAATATTTAGAAGATTTTTGAACCCAAATAAGTTTTGATTGTTTACAAAACAGAGCCCTTTCCGGATTGGTCTATTCGGCTCATGGAAGGAGTGGACAACCCGGATTCGTTAGTTCCGGAAATCTTCCACATCAGCATCATTCCAGGAGTCATTCCTTTTAAGGCTAGTTTTTTTTTACTATAGAAGGACTACAGACATTTCTTAGTTTACGAAATGCAGTTCAAAATAAAAATGCATATTTTATTTAAAAACCACCTTTAAGTAAATTACGCTCGTATTCAGTAACCTTTCCGAGATCTTTTGTGTAACCCTGTATATCTAAATTTAACTATTTATACTATTATCATTTATACTTTCCATTTAATATGCATACATTTAGCGAAACTTAAAAGCACATATCATAATTCAAAATGCATTTCATCCATGCAACAGTCATCATCCATCATATACAGGCTTCGAATAGAATATATAATATTTGAAATCTTTTGTGTGTTCCTGTAAATGCAATGCAGTTCGTATTATGCATGAAATAACTCACATTAAGCCTCAGCAATGTATATCAATTTGATTATACATGAAATCGTTTACCATAATTAAAATATGTCGCAAACTTTTCCTCCCTTTATTCTTATGCAATGGAATTCTTCTATGTAACCCTGTAAATGAATAATAAGTGTCCTTTTCACTACATACTTTACAAAATGCATATTTTAGTGCACTTTGTAAATGCATATAAATTTGTATATGTTTCACAGGGTATAACATCGTTAAATTTAATTAAAACGTTTTTCCCCATAATGCCGTAATGTAAGGAAATTTTTTGACAATCCCTGTAAATAAACTAATCATGGTAGAAACTTTATTTTCAGTAGGTATTCGTGCTAGGTAAACGTTAAGAACGTCCAAAAATTTCATGGAAATCGGAGTATATTTACGAAAGTTAGAAAGCGACCAGACAGACAGACAAACCGAAAGCATAATAACTTTTCAACGAAACTTTGTTCGAAAGTGTTAAAAAATCGAGCCAAAAATATATTAATCAGTGATTCATTTTCCGCCTTTTCCCCACAAAAAATTTCTTCCATTGATAATTATGAGTTTTGAATAAAAATATTCATTTGTATGTAACTTATAACTTATTAATTAATATAAGTAAAAAATATTTCTGATTCATTTTAAATATGACGTCATTATTTATCTCGCTCCATTAGCTACTGATATTCATACCCCTTGTATTTTTAACGACTGCTATAAAGTAACTGTTTTATTTCAACTATGACGTCACATTTTCATAAGTGAACCATTTTATTAAAAATATAATTCTTTTTCATTCTTTTTACTTTTAATTTATGTCGCCATATTTTACACAAAAATTCCCATTAACTAAACAAATATCCTTGTTAAATATATTATAAAAAACACACCTTTTATTTTTATTTCAAACATGACGTCATATTTATTTTCTTTTAAGTTATTTTATTATAGTTTTTCGCGTGGAAGTTTTTTTTATTAAAAATTCATTGCCGGTGAAAAATTATTATTCCAATTTTTTATTTTCTTGGCACCAGGAAAGGAAAATGGTTAAATTTTATCTAAAAAATGCCTACTGATTTTGTATGAAAAGTAATTAAATTTTAAATTATTAAGGAAAATATTTGAATAAAATAAATAAAAATTAGCCTATGTTTATTCCACTCCTGTAATCTATACATATGCAAAGATTCAAAGACATTAATCCATCCGTTTTGAAGCCAAGTTCATTCCAATTTTTCGGACACACTTTCACATTTATAATTCGCGTTTGAAATGAAATAGACGCCCTCTCGCGGACAAAGTCGAACTAAAAGAAATAGAACTGATACCATGAGCATCTTCCGCTGAAATCAGTGTTTAAAAGGCCGATAAATAAATAAACAGTTCTATAACGAATGCAACGTTGGGTTCTTTGTATTAAAATTATCAAAAATCAAAATTTTATACACAAAGTTTAGATCTATAATATAAAAAAGTACATTTGACTTACTCATGGCAAAATAACATGACCACAACACAATGCTTGCATGATTCGCTTGACCCAGGCCCGTAGCCAGGATTTCCTTTCGGGAGGGGCTCAATTCTGGAATTTTTTTTTTCATCTGACAACAACAATGTGTATAAAGTCGAACCCCGTTATAGCGACACAGTTTATAATGAACTCATGGATATAACAAACGAAAATTTTGCCTTGCCATTTTTTCGTATTTAATGCTACTTTATCCTTTTATAGCGAACTTCCGAAATCTTAAGAGTCGGTTATAACGAGCATTTTTTTCTAGTCGACTCATGATTTTTAACCATTTGAAAAATGGTTGTTGTTTTCGGGAGAATGGACCCGATGATGTTACCACTTTTGAATGATGTTACCACTTTTGAATGATGTGGTCACTTTTGAATTTAAATTAATTTCTTTACTTTTAGAAGAGTTTTTATTTGAATTTAAATTAAATTCTTTACTTTTAGAAGAATTTTTATTTGAATAGTAAATTAAAATGGTTAAAATCATTGTAATAAAGGAGAAAACTAACAAATTTAAAAATGGGTAGACGGAAATTAACAGATACGGAAAAAGCCGAAGCCAAAGAAATGAATGAACGTGAATATCGCATTCAATGATATTAAACACAGTCAACATGTATAAGTTGCTTATTAGTTTGGCGATTCGTATCATTTGGCGAAATTGGTCGACGGGATAACTGAGTAATACTGTATTTGGTTTGGCGCAAAAACGTCTTTCAATGCAGAAAATGATAAAATCAAAAGATTATTGAGCCGCTGAAAACCAATTACGTGTTGAAAGGCGATCACGAAAAAGGAAGCAATTTAATGCCGAACCGATTAATTGTAAAACATCATGTCGCCAGGGCGACCAATCCACTAGCCATGGCGTTTTACTATCGGTCGGTTCTAACCAGGAAAATTTGAGTGCCAATAGTGATTCTAACAAGCCGGAAAATGTTATAGCTATTACTCTTGATTTTCCACCACCTAAAAAGAAAACTAAAAAGCAATCGGCTTGGGAAAAACTGGGAAAAAACTTTTTTGATTCGATGTCTGATGGACCCATTCACAGATGCATCTGCTGCGATCGATTTTGGTTTAAAACCTCCATCACCAAAATTCTGCTCTGTAAAATCAAACAATATATGCCAAAGTCTTACAAGTATAACAGTATATGCCAAAGCTGTATTTTAATAATGATTACTTTTGCACCAACAATGTTAAATAGTTTGAAATGTTTCTTTCGTCGCCAACTTTTATGCTTGGCGACAATAGAGTGATATAACTTAAACGAACCGTACCTTCAAATTGCAGCATGTATAAAGTCATTTATAGCAGTGGCACGGATAATACACAATAAAACAACTGGTATTTAGCTTAAAATGATAGATGAATGTATCGAGTGAAACATTTTTCAAATGGTTGGGGTAATTTCTTAAATTACAATTATTTTTTTTATTTTTTATTTTTTTTACTTTTCCGCAGTTGTGAAAATAGGATTTCGACTCTAAAATTACAAGAAAATGCGAAAATGCACGCCGGATACTGAAACATGGCGCAAACTAGATTTTAGTCAATTTAATTCATTAATGATTATATTTAATAGATTTTACATTTTTCTCTTAATGCATCATTATTGAATATATAGATAGCAGCTAGTAATGTGCGCATTTTGTACGGATATAGCGAACAGAACTTTCGGTCTCTTGAAGCTCGTTATAACGGGGTTCGACTGTAATTTAAAGTGTAGATAAAAAATAAACAAGGTTTTACCTATGATATAACCTTGCATAACATACTTAATGTCCATTCGAAAAATTGTTATTTTTTCGATTTCTATTACAATTTATGTTTCTAAGAGCAAGTTCAGTACCTGTTCGAAAACCGAAAGTGTATTTAGGGGAAAGTAACGCAAAGAAAATAAAAAAGCACAAATTGACATTTTTTGCGATGAACCTCATGTATCTTTATGAGAATTTAAAAAATATATATTGAAATGCAAGAAAGTAATTTTAATGGATTTAAAACGCAGGATTAATATTAGCGTCTGGCATTGCGGGTGCGGGGTCTTAAAATGATTAATCTATATTAGAGTGATGTCCCAGCGAATGGATATCATTGCAAGGCTGCTCAGTCCTCATATAGATTTTGGCTTCGAACCCAATCTCGCCGGTCAGCCTAATCGTTTGGAGTTTGCCATAATTTTCTTTGAGCCTAGGATTTAATTTTATAGTTACGGACTAGGTTCTATTTCAACGATTCCTATGGAAGGCCCACATTCCTTCGGCCCTATATTAGATAACTGGACGTATTAAACAACACCAACAGTAGTCTCTCATCAGCCATAGTGCTTTGAGGCAAAAATTAATTTTCTCATTGATGAAAAAGACCTTTCAGCGCTGGATATTTTTACTGGGATAGTAGCCAAGAGTGTCAGCAAGTGTTTCATTGTATTGTAATGCATTGCATTACAGTACTCTAAAACTTTTAGGTCTTCTGTATTTCTATAATAATACGCATTCTTCCGAAACCATACTTCATATTTAACTTTTACTTACGACATTAACACCTTATGTTCGGAATATTAAGAGAGATTCTTTAATTTTCTTGCCTATTCCGGAGAAGCATATCCTGAAAAAAATATTTGAAAATCGGGTAGAATGTCTTCCTTTGAAATGAATTTGTTATTCAAATTTTGAAAAAGACTTTCTACACAGGAAATGTTCTACACAGGTTTGTATTTGTAGTCTGTCTAAATTTCGGACTTGGGATTTTTATTTTAATTTGAAAAAACATTTTTTAAGTTTTGACGTAGCATTAAATGTCTCTCAAAAGATTTCCATGCACATTTTATTTTCTCCATGTTTTGTATAATAAAAATAATTAGAACATCTTTAGCATGAGTTACGGCCGAAATCGTGACATGAGATTTTTCATGACGATGAGCTGAAAATGGTTTTGTCAAACTGAAAAGCTTGTCACAAATAAATAAGCATGTGAAAAAAGCATTCTTTACGATTCCATGACTTCCAAGAAAAGTCGAAAGAGTAAGTCAAAAGATTCATATGCAAACAATTTAACAACTCAATATTTTTCAGTGAAGAGCCGGGAAATGCCGGCCGCAATGATACCTTTGAAAGTTTGCTGATACCCTATCATCTTCCTTCGCACTATTTTTTCTAGAAATTTGCTACTACTATTTTGTTTTTTTATATAAAAAGCCTTTTATAGTAAAAGCTTTTTAAAAATCCATTATTTTTATATGATTTTACATTACAAGGGTATATTACTGTTTTGGCTGCTTTTTCTACAAAACATTTTAACACTGATCGACCTAAGTATTTATTATATCGTGATATAATGAGTATATAGGAAATTAAGAAAGATCATAACACAAAAATAAATGTTTTAAATTTGACTCCTAAAGTTAAATTATATGTCATACACGTATTAAACTTATTTTTTTCCAATTCAAATTAATGGTAGGATGCATGCATTACACATCGAATTTTACTGTGCATAAAGTAAAAATTCCATTTTAAGAAGAAATGATATTTTTAGTGGTAGATACGAATAAAAAACATTATGTCCGAATGAGAGGTATAATGAGGAATTGCTATAATTTTGGCTAAATAAATCAATATGTTTACAAATAAAAATATACGTAGTTATAATGAAATGGAAGAAAAAAAAAGAAAATTTTGACAGTTTTTACTATCATATTAGATTAAAGTTTCTTTTAAACTTTCGGGAGGGGCTTCAGCCCCCTTAGCCCCCTCCCTGGCTACGTGCCTGGCTTGACCCAGCTTTGCAAGAACAAGAAATTTTTTTTATTTTCAAATTTTTGTTTTCCTTTACTAGCAAACCTGAAATAATATGGGGATTTCCTTTTGTTTGGCTTGTTTGTAAACACGAGCCTACAATCTCTATTTCTTCTTCTTTGCATTCTTTAATGCCGCACATTACTAATCTCTTTGAATCAATAATTGCTTCAGCTTCTCTAAAGCAATTACTAGATTTTCCAGCATCTTAGAAATTCTAAAATTGTCGATATTTGTAATTTATCTCCCATAATTAAATAAAAAAGATAAAAAAACTGCACTTTAACTAGCTCTTTAAACTGGTTCTATGCTACAGTGCTACAGCATGGAACGTAAACAAACAAACGTAAACAAACGATTATCAGGTCTATAACAACGCCATCTTTCGGTCATTACAAACGCGAATATATATATAAGGAAATAAGGATATAAGGATGTGACGTCATTATTTACCAATTTTTATCAGCTACATATATCCAAGCCTCTTGTATTTTTAACAAATACCACAAAATTCCTACGTTATTTAACTTATGCCGTCGTATATTTCCAAATCAAATATTTTATTTATAATTAAATTCTTTCTCGTTCACTTTATTTTCTCATTCTGTCGCCATTTTTCACAGAAAACCTCTTATTAACGTTACCGATATTCATGCATTTTATATAATAAAATACTTCTTTTATTCAACTATGACGTCATATTTATTTTCCTTTGAATTTTTTTATTTTAATTTTTCACGTGGAAACTGTTCAACTGAAAATTAATTGCCGAGGAGAAATTATTCCACATTTTGATTGTCTTGGCAACGAGAAAGAAAAATGGTCATTTTTTTATCGGAAAAAATAATTTTTTTTCTGTATGAAAAATAATGAAATTTTGGAATATTAAGAAAAATATTTGAATATATCAATTAAAAATTAGCCTATGTTCATTTCCGGGCTTCAACTTATCTGTATGCAAAGATTCAAAGACATTAATCCATCCGTTTTGAAGCCAAGTTCATTCCAATTTTCGGACACACTTTCACATTTATAATATATATAAGGATGACTTTGACAAGGAGAATCTTACATTTTTATGTGCTAAACAAAACCCTGTCACTTGGTGCGATTCATATCTTTACTATGGTGAAGGTTTATTTTTTAAGATCACCTTTATATGTTTTTCTATGGCGACATATTACATTGATACTGAGATCAAATCATAGTCTGGTGGAATTGTTTCTTGAAAAATAAATCTGCTTAATGGATGTCGTCTATGAGTGATTTTAATAAGAAATTCTCAATTTCATTCCGTTCCCTACCTCTTTATAAATGAATTACCCATCTTGATCTTTTATGCTTTAATGTTCTGGACTTAAAATCTCTAGTAATAACAAAATGAGTCAATAAGTAGTAGATATCATGATTCAGGAATTAATGTATAACAATGGCTGGCATTTTGAAAAACCATATCTTTCTGAGAAAAAGGGTGATGACTGGAAACTTAAAAACATACCTAAAGTTTTGGAAGAGGAGCTTTTAAAGCTGTTAATAAATGAATGTTTAGGATGTATTCATTTTGAAGAAGATGCTAAAATCTTTACTGAAAGATTTATAGAAATACATATTCCTCTTTTCTCTGATTTTGCTTCCCTAAAACTGCATGATTTTAGTGATTTAGAAAATTATTTTCATAAAAAGTTAGAAACAGGTCGACAGTTAAATTTAAGTAAAACAGTCATTTTGCAAGGATTAACAGACGAGTATTAGACGATTAATAGACGAGACCCGAATATCAAAATTATATAATGCCCCTGACAGTACCACAAACTGGTATAAATTAGTAAAACAGATAGTGGTAATTCCATCTCATAGTAGTAGTAGTAGTAGTAGTAGTAGTAATAGTAGTAATGTTAAAAATAGTTCACAAAATCTTAGATAATTTTCTCGTCATAAAAACGTTACCTAGACATTATGTTCGCCCACATCAAAATTCTATTCACCCTAATTTTCAATTCTTTTTAGAGCTATTTTATGTAGTATATCGTCAACATTGACATAGACTTAAAACCCGATAATGTAAGATTATATAAATGAGACAACCTTTATGATATTTGATTATACAGGGTGAGTCATAAATATCGAAACAATAGGCTATCTCCTTAAATATTACCCCTAGACCCATACTTCCAATTGCAAAAATTCATTAAAAAAGGTGAAATTTCTGATAAGATAAGTTGCAACTCCATGGGGGGTCTGTTTGAAAAAAAATATACGAAAAATAAATTTTTATACGGCCCCCGTAGGGCAAAATTCCCAATTAAGAAATTATTCCTTATCAATTCCTAAATTGAACAAAAAAAAATTTCATCTAAATTCTAAAAACCTGACAGAGATATTAAAATCCGAAATTCTATAAAATTTGTGACTTACACCACTTTACCATGTCTGTAAACGAATAGTTTTTGGCTGATTTTCAAAGCAATTGAGGGATCGTCCATTAATTATCCATTATTAAATGTTGATTTAAGACAGTGCGCCTCTCATTTGGACATAACAAAGCAGCGTATTGAATCAAATCTAAACTTGTTTTCAAAATATGTTGGTAGTCTGCACTGGAGGTCTGCATGGATCGAAGTATCTAGATCAGGTTCCAAACCGACCCATAGGGGAAAAAGTTCGGCCCGGCCTAAAAAATGTTAAAATCATAACCCGGACCGGTCTGGAAAATATATTAAATCACAGCCCGGTTCAGCCGCAAATTTCTATATAGTTTTTTTACTTCGGTGTGGGAAAAAAAATGCTTTGTATGGAGGAGTTCTGACCAAAAATGCCTTTTATAGCTTTTCGTTTTTTATATTTATACTTTTTATTATTAAAGAAGCGCCAAAGGCTGTAATATATTTATTTTATCAATGAATCTCTATTATCGTTGAATCTCTGTATGTAAATGTTTCACTTATCGTTAATCCATATCCCATGCGTTGGAGACTATGAAAAATGTTATACAGTAAAACCTTTTAAGACAGAATCACATAGGAAAGAAAAAATACGTTATACACAGATACCCTCCCTAGGAGGTGTAATTGGAGTTTATTTTTTTCTCAGGTAATATTGAATTTATTTTGCATGGATCAACATATTTTCTGTTTAAGACAGAATTCCGTCATAAGCAAACTTTTTTTTTTCACTGGTTTTATTGTATTTAATTTTTCAGCCTTTGTATACACTATTTTTTTTTAAATATTTTTTTTCTTTGTAAAATAAAAATTTTAAAATCTATATTTTCGTAGAAATTTCGATTGACCCGAATTTTATTTATTTTATGCACGTATTAAGTCAGCCAGAGACTTATTTTAATATTTTAATAAGGGTTTTGTCGAGACTGGGATTGAAAATTTCGTTCAATGTGCACCTAGGAAGAAGGAAGCAGTCCTCTCCTTTATGAGAAGTACATTAGGTCCGACTTGGCGAGTCTTCAGAGAAAAGTAACGTCTCTGTCCTGGCCCGGCCTGGGTCCAGAATACAGATTTTTTAACATCCTCTCCAGGACGATAAAAAGGCGGAAGTTGTCAGAGCTAAATTTAAAAAAAAAAAGAGACTTAATCTGCATCTTAGAAAAAGTATTCTTTTAAATACCTGACGGACATTTAAACAGTACACTTCGTTTTTCTGCATAATGAATTTTTCCCCACTATTTCTTTGTCTTTAAATTATTAAATGTTAAGAATTTTTAAAGAAAAAAAAGAACTTGAAACACGTCATTTAAAATTTTTTACGTTAGTTTTGTTTCGGAAAATTAGAAAAAAATATTTACTATTGAAAAGATGATTTTTTTTAAAGTTATATTATTTTTTCAAAAAATTTATAATATTTTAAAAATTAATAATAAAAAACAAAAACCCTGGAATAAAACTAAAATCAGATTTTCATCTTTAATTAAATGGAAAGAAATTGAAGTACGATAAATAACGTTACGAGTTACAACAATTTTTAATTATCCCATTTAAACCAGTATTAACCACATAAAAATTTTAAAAATTGTATGAGAAATTTTTGGATGTGATATTCTTAGCAAATTATAAGGCTAACCATCACAAAAAAAAAAAAAAAAAAAAAAAAAAAAAGATTTTTTACGCGTTTCCTAGAACTGTTAAAAAACATTGTTTTTTAGCTCACAGGCTATCATAGCCTGAGAGCTTATGTGCCCGTCCGTTCTGTATGTATGTGCGTATGTGCGTAACGCGATAACTCATGATAGAAATATCGGATCCACTTGAAATTTTGTATGTAGGTATATCCTGACAAGGCGCTTCCCTGATTAGTTTTTGGAGTTCATTCGATATGTATAAGAGGGGGAACGGGGGGCTCATGCCCCCCGTTAGTTGATATAAATGGGATTTTCATGCAGAATTAAGTTTTCGTTCAAAATTTAGATTAGGATCATTCTGATGAGGCGATTCCGTGACTGTTATTAGGTGTTCATTGAATAAGTATAAATAGGGGGACAGGGGTTCTAATGCCCCCCCCCCTTAATTTATAGAAATGGGATTTTCATGCAGAATTAAGTTTTCGTTCAAAATTTAGATTAGGATCATTCTGATGAGGCGATTCCGTGACCGTTATTAGGTGTTCATTGAATAAGTATAAATAGGGGGAACAGGGGTTCTAATGCCCCCCCCCCCCGTTAGTTGACATAAATGGGATTTTCATGCAGAATTAAGTTTTCGTTCAAAATTTAGATTAGGATCATTCTGATGAGACGATTCCGTGACTGTTATTAGGTGTTCATTGAATAAGTATAAATAGGGGGAACAGGGGTTCTAATCCCCCCCCCCCGTTAGTTGATATAAATGGGATTTTCATGCAGAATTAAGTTTTCGTTCAAAATTTAGATTAGGATCATTCTGATGAGACGATTCCGTGACTGTTATAAGGTGTTCATTGAATAAGTATAAATAGGGGGAACAGGGGTTCTAATCCCCCCCCCCCGTTAGTTGATATAAATGGGATTTTCATGCAGAATTAAGTTTTCGTTCAAAATTTAGATTAGGATCATTCTGATAAGGCGATTCCGTGACTGTTATTAGGTGTTTATTGAATAAGTATAAATAGGGGGAACAGGGGCTCTAATCCCCCCCCCCCGTTAGTTGATATAAATGGGATTTTCATGTAGAATTAAGTTTTCGTTCAAAATTTAGATTAGGATCATTCTGATTAGACGATTCCGTGACTGTTATTAGGTGCTCATTGAATAAGTATAAATAGGGGGAACAGGGGTTCTAATCCCCCCCCCCCCCCGTTAGTTGATATAAATGGGATTTTCATGCAGAATTAAGTTTTCGTTCAAAATTTAGATTAGGATCATTCAGATGAGGCGATTCAGTGACTGTTATTAGGTGTTCATTGTATAAGTATAAATAGGGGGAACAGGGGTTCTAATGCCCCCCCCCTTAATTTATATAAATGGGTTTTTCAAGCAGAATTTTCAGATTTCGTTCAAATCTCTGAATAGTTTTGGAAGTTTAATTGTTAAGTATAAAAGAGGGGGATAACTCCTTTTAAATTATATAAATGCTAAATGGGTTTTTATTAAGAATTATCTAATTTGCTCTGAATTTTGGATATAGATTTTTTATATGATAAAGCATGTCTTTGATAGTATAGGAGGTTCAATGATTAAGTATAAAAAAAGAGGAAAGAAGAGAGCTGTTTCCCCTTCTTAATTTTTTTTCGAACGGAATTAACCCTTGAAAATATAAGGCTTTAATGTACAATTAGTATTTGTAGCCTGTGAGCTCAATGCCATCAGTTTAACTGGGCAGTATTCTTTATTTTAATTGCGCACATTTCAATTTGTGTCTAATCCCTTAAAACCTGGTGAATTTTTTAATCGGCTATAACTTTGCGAATTTTTAAGATATGACGATGCAATTTTTTGTGTGTTACTCAGAACTAAATAAGGAAAGTTTTCCTAATTGGAATTTTTATCCTACGGGGGCCATATAAAAATTTATTTTTCGTATTTTTTCAACTAGACCTCCCATGGAGTTGCAATTTATCTTATCAAAAATTTCACCTTTTTTAATGAATTTTTGCAACTGGAAGTATGGGTCTAAGGGCAATATTTAAGGAGATAGCCTACTGTTTCGATACTTCTGACTCACCCTGTATATTACGTTCTACGTACAATATTATTTTTACTAGATGTAATTTCATTTGATTCAAGATTTTTTCAGAAAATCCGACCGGAGTAGCGTGCGTAGGCTGCTAGTTTTTTATGAAACAAAATTCGCGAATGGCAAAGTTAAGCATTCGTAAATGTCGAAAATTTCTTATTTTTTATTTTGTGAATAATTAAAACTCGCGATTGTTATATCTACGACCGCAAAAGAAGATTTGTGAAATATTCCATGAAGGATGTTCACAAGATATAAAATGCAGTATAAATAAGTAGAATAAGTATTTTTCTAATAGTCAAATTTCGCTTAGTTCAAACTTCATAACTCATTTAACGGTGATTAACATGGCATCCAAAGTGTTTTAAAATATTCGAAAATAATTAGAAAAAACTTTAAAGTATAATTTAATACAGTTTAAATTAATTTCAATTTATTATTATTATTTTTGTTACAGATTGAAGTGGCTCAGGAAGCAACAAAGGCTTTAAGCGAAGTGCATGGGACTCAATACCGAATAGGTTCATCAACAAATGTGCTATGTAAGTATTTTTGTACAATATTTGTTAATTAGAAAATACACATAAGGTATCCTGGGGTAATAACGCCAGGGTGGGTAATAATGCCAAATGCTAATATTACGCGTAATTATGAGAATTATCATTCTTATTTATAATTTAAATATGTTTAAAAATTTTGAAATTTTTTTTTAACATTAGTTAAGATTTTCTTTTACGTTAAGCATAAAAAGTAATTTTCTGTTTTAGAATAGATATTTGTAACTTATTTTTCGATCCCCGAGAATTGAAATTAATGAGCGTGGATTATACTACACAGCTCAAAACAATTAGCAGAGCACATGGTTTTAACAATATTACGCCAATACTCACACCGATAAGTAACATAAAATAAATCATCCATAATTTAAGACCTAGCAAGAAACAGAAGAAGAAAACTTCATGTACAAAAAATTCATGTCGTCAAAAATTAGAAAAAGAATATAAGACAGAAATCGGGATGTTGCAGAAACGTATATTTCATTGCCTTAATTGTGAAATTCGATTGCTCAGCTTATTTTTTTTTTTTTTTTTTTTTTTTTTTGAGAAAGAGTGGACTTGAAAATGTCTCAACAACGCGATTTACCAGAATCCATGGCATGGCGTATTATTATAGGCAGATTTGAATCATACCACACCTTACGCATCCTCATATCATACCTTACGTTGCAGCCATTGGAGATTCCTTTGTTTTCCAGCATAATCGCAGACCACATACAGCTTGTCTTGTGGATAACATGCTTGAAGATGAAACAATACAGAGTATAGAATGACTAGCGTGCTCTCCTGACCTAAATCCGATCTAGCATGTTTGGGACACGCTCGGACGATCATTGATGCAAGACCAAGACCTCTTTTACTGTCAGAGATTTCTAGATTGCACTTCTTGAGGAATGGAACAGTATCCCCCAAAATCTTATTGATAACATCATCGCATCCTGAGCGGTGACAGTCCTTAGCTGTTTGAGGAGACCACAAGCCATATTTAAAATCTTGCATCATTTCTAAAAAATATATATTTTTTAAATTTACATGTAATCAAACTGTTGCCCTAAATCATCTTTTCAAAGAATTGAAGCTTAATTACAAATTTTTGAGCATCGTTTTTTTTTTTTTTTTTTTTTTTTTTTTTTTTTTTTTTTTTTTCCTGTGTTGCGCATTGATATGCGTATATTATCCATTTTATGCCAAAACATGGCTGTCTTGCACAGGTTTTTTTTACTTCTTTGCTTGCTCCCGTAATTTTTCTGAGTAGTGTATTATTTTTTAATGCATGATAAAATATTTCAACAACTTTTTTTTTTTTTTTAGATGTGGCAACTGGAGGAGCAGATGATTGGGCTAAAGGTATGGCAGATATAAAATACTCTTACACAGTAGAGCTTCGGGACACAGGACGCTATGGCTTCATGCTACCCTCAGAACAGATTATTCCAACAGGTGAAGAAACATGGGCTGGTTTCAAAGCAATGGCCAAAGCAATTAAGAGAAAGATGTAAAAAATTACTTTGAATAAACAGAACTATTTATACAAATCACAGTAATCCTTCTATAGTAAAAAAAACTAGCCTTAAACAAATCTCCAGGAATGACTCCTGGAATGATGCTGATGTGTAAGGTTTCCGGAAATAACGCGTCCGGGTGGACCACACCTTCCATGAGTCGAATAGACCAATCAGGAAAGGGCTCCGTCTATGCTTCGACCAATGAGGAGAGGGATGAATTCCAAAAATGAGTGTACACTATTAAAGATCTGCAGCATTTTGTTGCAACACACTCCACCGCTTGTATATATCCCTATTCCAACCAATGAGAAAGCTCCATTTCATGGCCAAGTAACCGTTTTCTATACAAGCAGGGGAGTGCGTTGCAACAAAATGCAGCCGATTTTTAACAGTGCATGGAAAATAAGGTATCGCACAGCGATTCCATGGGGCATTGGCGAGCGCAGCAAGCAGGGGTAGCCTACAACTTGGAATCGCGAAGCCATTACGCGGGGGGTCGGCGAGTATATCGAGCAGGGGGGCGGAGCCCCCCCCTTTTACTGTGTATATAAAAATTTAACTTTATAAATTATATACATCAATGCAATATTCCATAAGAAATGAGAAAAAACTGAGGTTGAAAAGCTCAATAGCTAAAACAGTTAATTTTTTTAATTCAATTTGAAATAAGTTAACACTATAAGATGCAGCACAAAGTAAATTTTAACACTTTCACAAAGCTATTTTGTGAAAAAGGATTGTTGAGTTAAAATAATTATAAATAAAATCTAGTAAAATAGTTGTATTCATAAAATCTGTAGATGAGGATGATTATATGTTTTTACAGCATTATGTAAAGAAAATAAGTCGCTGAGTGAAGGTTATTATAAAACGTACACAATAAAATTATGATAGAAATAAAAAGCAAATGCAGATAAGGCAGATTTTTAAAGTTTTTACAATATTATGTAGAAAAGATTTCTGAATGAAATTAATTATAGAAATAAGTAAGAAAATTCCTTGTTTAAACGAAATATGTGGATGAGGCACATATTTAACGTTTTCTCTACTTATGAAATGAAATTGTGTTGCAATGAGTAAAACTATTTTTTTAAAATATGTAAGAAAGCTGCTTTAGGCAAATTTGTAATGTATTTTCAGCACTCCATAGAGAAGATGCGTCACTGAAGACAGTTAGTCATAGCATGTGTATACAGGGCTCCCAACAGATTTTAGCCCTCAAAAAGGGGGAAAGGGGACCATTTTTGCTTAAAAAGGGGACTTTGGGGACCAATTTTATTAAAAACAGAAACCAAATAAGGATCATATGTGCATAAAAATATAGCACAAATTTTCCTAAATAAGAAAGTAAATTTTTAAAATTACCCCAGAAAATATGTTAGATGGTTATCTTTATAAGATTTCATTAAACAATGTACACAATTTTATTTAAACACATTTAAATATGCTACTGAAAAAGTATATAAAGCATTGAACATTTTGGCACTCACCTTGATAATTCTCGTTACAGGTAAAAAACTAGTTAGATGTGCGAATCCCCAAACTTTCTTCTATCTCATACGTACAATTTATAATATTAAAAAAATAGTTACTCATTTTAATGCTTTAATAATTTTAATTCAATACCATACCAACTTTGATTTTCATCTTAAATTTCTGCTTCAGTCAATTAATCGGAGTAAAAACAAATTTCCGTCTCTGCACAAGCCGATGGACAACAGAATGATAGGCAGATTTTTTTTTCAAATTCAGGGAGAACCTACTTGAATTACCGAAAAAAAAATCCTATACAAAAAATTTAATTCAGTTCTAGAACTAACTTCATACACTTTTAGGTGGTGCAATATTGTAAATGGCATAAAATTTGATATTGCAGCCCCATCTTCCGGAGGATTTTTTTCAAATTCCGGAAGGACCAACTAGTCATAGCCATACAGTTACACAAAAAATTTGGTTCAATTCGATGCATAACTTCATATACTTTTGGTCGGTACAATATTGAAAATGGCACAAACATCACGATTGCAGCACCCGCTTAAGGTAGATTTTTCTCAAATTCTGGGAGGAACAAATAGCCATAGTTATGTAGTTACACAATAAATTTGGTTCAATTCGATGCATAACTTCATATACTTTTGGTCGGTACAATATTGAAAAAGGCACAAACATCGCAACTGCAGCGTCCCTTCTGGTGGAATATTTCAAAACTGAAGGAGGACCTGCTTGCCACAGCCAAAAACATTCACAAAAAATTTGGTTCAATTCTATGCATAACTTCATGCACTTTTTGATGGTAGAATGGTGACACACAGACACACACGGACAGACAGACATTTTGTAAAAGCATGTTTTTTGGAATCTCTGACCCCTAAAACATGTAAATCCGTCGAAAAATTTTCAATTACAATACTTTCTTCTATTGAAGATAGAAGAAAGTAATAATAGTGATCAGTTAATAAAAACAAGTGGGGTAAGTGTGATCACAGATCACTCAGAGGATTTTATTTAATATTCCTTTCAAAATGTTCTAAATTTTAATTAATAAACCAAAATTGTTAATGATGAAATTTGTTAAAAATTAACAATGGTTTATAATGATTAAATCCTTATATAGATGGGGATGATATAAGAGAGTGAGAATGAAGGTAGAGATTGAGTGAAGAATAACATTATTCCTAACCTGGCTTTTCATTTAAGATATTACATGCCATATTGTAGATTACATTTTTGAAAATTTATTTCAATAGCATCCCCTGGTGACAGAAATGGATGAAAAGATGCTAACCGTTGAAATATGTTGAGCAGATTTTTTTTCTTAATTTTTTAGAAAATTTATGAAGTAAGGAATGCAATTAAAATTAAACCATCTACTAATGATGAAAAAATGAGTTAAGACGGTGGGAAATGACTGCTTAGACCAAGAGTTTTAAAAGGATGTGTGAAAAAAATCAATTTTCTGATTCCCCACTCCACATACACAGGCAAACGAAGAAACGCCCCTAATTGTCTGGGATCAAAATAGACCCTAGCAAAATGTTGGGCTTGATGAGATACCTCCTTCGGTCAACCCTTAAATTGAGATTGAATCTTGCTGTAGTTTAATTAGGGGTTGAGTTTGAAAATTGCTGAAGTTTTATGAAAATCAGTGCATTAGTTCTTGAGAAAGAGCTATTAATGAAATTGCGAATAATGCAGCATAACAGTGTCACTTGTTGAGCGATATACACTAAAAACTAAACAGCTTTAGTTTATATCAAGGTCTTAAGTGAATCTAAAGTTTTGTGCATAAATGTGCATTAGTTCTTGAGACACAATGCTTTTTAACAGACATTTTCTAAAAACCACTAAAATTGTGTTCAGGACCTTCTAAAATGTATAAATCCATCAAAACTGGAAATCAAAATTATTTCATATATTCAATATTTTTTTTTGTAAAAAAAAAAAAAAAAAAAAAAAAAAAAATGTAAAAAGGCATTTTACTCTAACCATTTTCTTTAATATGATTCAAAGTTGTGGACTTTAAATTAATTTTTCTTAATTTTAATCGTCTGTTTCCACACAATTCAATGCTTCTTTCCATTCAAAAAAGCTTCACTTTTTTTTAGGTGAGGGGGGGGGGGAAGCATACCAAGGCCCGTTATTGAAGACTGGTCAAGCAGTATTTTAATATAGTAACTTTTGTGTTCTGCAATTTTTTAATTTTTAAGAATTTTAATGAAATTCTTAAAATTTGCCTGTATTCTGTTGTGATTTTTTAACATTTAGATTCATGAAAGAATTTCAATTACAACGTTTTTTTATACCCATTATATTAATTTTTTATGCCCATTTAAAAAAATTTTTGGTCTTCCTGGATTTTTAAGCTTTTAGTGATTTTCAGAGTTTTTTTTATTTTGCGGCAATTTTTTTCAGACACAGAAAAGGGGACTTGGGGGACCAAAATACAAAAAAGGGGACTAAAGGGGACCTTTTTCTAAAAAGAGGACTTTTGGGGGAAAAAGGGGACCATTTGGGAGCCCTGTGTATATGAAAGCTGCCATACTGAAGATATGATACATGGCCATGATTACAGAAGTTTAGAGATTTAGTCTGCAATGTATTTAAAATTTATAAATTCACAATATGAGATTAGTCATCCAGCAATCTATTATTATTAAACACTGGGGATAAAATTACATTGTCTTGCCAGCAGATTTTTTTTTTTTTTTTTTTTTTTTTTTTGTACAATTAAATATATGTATATATATATTTTTTTTTTTTGGGGGGGGGAATATAAATTTTACCTGGAAAACAAAGGATTTATAACTAGATGCATAGATCAAATTTGTCAATAAAGCATTTTTTAACCCATTTTTTCAGTGGTGACCCCCCCCCAAACCCAATGGCGCAAATTCCCCCCCCCCAAAAAAAAAGAATCTTCATACTTTAACATTGACACCCCCTCTAAACAAAACATCAATTGTAAAATATATTCTACTTATAATCTACTGCTCATTCAAAAGATAGCTAGTTGAGCATAGCGGAATGAGTTCTTATTGCCCTTATCTAGAATTTAAAGAAAGAAAATACAGGAACATTTCTCAAAATTCAATGTTGAAAAAATTTAAAAGTGATGTTAAAAAAAATCAAGATTTTTTTAACAGTAAGAAAAAAGGAAATATTAAGAATTTAAAAATCCCCCCCTCCAAAAAAAAAAATTATACTTTTTCTCAAATTCCCCCCCCCCCTCAAAAAAAAAAAAAAAAAAAAAAAAAAAACTAAATTGTATGACGCATCTTGCGTCACGAAACCCCTCTCTGGGCATCCCTGCATTTTTTTATAATTCAGGAAAAATATTAAAGAATCTATCTCATCCGATGATTTCTTTAATGCAGAAATTTTCTTTGATTTTTTTTTTAACATATATTTTCATTAGCAACTCATCTTCTCTGTGTAAGGCTTGGCAAAACATTAAAAATCCTGCCTCATCTGCAAATTTTATTGTTACTTCTGCACAGGGTTATTAACAAATAATAAATCTTAAAAATAAAAATGAAGAATTCACTCACCATAGACATTCAGTCGTGTTCAGGAAATCTGTCAATAAAACGTGTTTTTCATATACATTTCAAATTCTTGCTCCTATGCATTGCTTTCATTTTTTTATGCATAATGAAAATGTTCTTCAACATTCACTACCCTGGATTTATAGCAATACACCTCTATGAAACCAGGTTATTTGGACAAACAGATAACCTTTTTTCTCATAAGTCTAAAACTGTATTGCACATTGAAATTGGTTTTAAAGAGAGAGGGTGAAAAAAAGGCTGATTGAGTAATGGGCAATTTTGAATTAGCCTAAAGTTGCTAAAGCTCATTGCAATATGCCTGAAAAATATAAGCCTAGTTGGAAAAAGGAAGATGATTATTCAATTAACCAAGCCCTTTGAAAATAGTTTTTTTTAATAGGTAGATTTTTTAATTAACCAATGTATACTCACCAAAAAATTACTTATAACAGCACCATGTGTTTATTTAAAAATAAATAAATTTATAGATAAAAATACACATGGCGAAATTCCAGGAAAGAATTATAGAAAAAAATCATACAATTTTAAGTGCAATTACTTTAATTTCAATGCAAATGTTTGATACATTTGAAAAAATATGCCTAAGAAAATTTATAAGAAATAAAAAAAAATCCATATTCCTTGAAAAATCAGGAAAAAATTCAAACTGCAAAGTTAGAGTATCGAATAAAAAAGTGAAAATTATCTAAAAAATGATACTCATTAATTTATTTCACTAAATAGCTCTTTTATTTTGTAAATAAAGGAAAAATTAAAAATGTTTAGATGTAAATACAAAAAAAAAAAAAAAAAAAAAAGGCCAGAAATATGCCAGAATACAGAGTCTATGAATACCATTTGTATATTTCAGGGGTGATTCTGGGCGAAAAAAAAAAATTCGGAAATTCACATCGCATTTTTGGAAATCGGCGGCGGGGAGGGGGGTTTCCGCGAGTAACCCCCCCGCAGGGGCGAAATCAGCGGTTTATCTGCGATATTTTAGAAAAAGCGGCGATTTATTGCAATCTTTTGTCGAAATCGACAGTTTTTCTGCGATTTTTTGATGAAATCGGCGTTTTCCCGTGTTTTTTTTCTTTTAATGAAATCGGCGTTTTTTTCGACGATCTTTAGACAAAATTTTCATTTTTACGCGGTCTTTTCTCAAAAACGGCGTTTTATCCAGACGATCTTTTAAAGAAAATGGCATTTTTTCCGTTATCTTTTAATGAAATCGGCTTTTTTTTTTTTTTTTTTTCTCAATGATTTTTTGTCAAAATAATTTTAAGCGGTTTTTTATCGAAAACGCCGTTTTTTTCCCTCGATCTTTAAACGAGATCGGCGTTATATCCGCAATCTTTAAACGAAACCGATGTTTTCCCGCGGTCTTCAAACGAAATGAGCATTTTATCTGCGATATTTGGGTGAAATTGCCGTTTTTTTTACGATTCGCACAGGAAATTCGCGTTTTTCAGCTATCTTTTGACAAAGTTCGTTGACAAAAACATTGACGAAATCGTCTTTTTCTACGAAATATTGACGGAATGTGTGCTTTTTCGGCGATCCTTTCACGAAATTTGCATTTCTCCGCGATTGTTTTTTCCGCGCGCAAAACCGTACAAGTTGGCAACTATGCGGAACTGATAACCCAATTTTAAATTTTCGGAAGAGGATTGATTAAATTTTCGGACGAGAATCACCCCTGGTATATTTATCTAAGGGAATATCGAAATCTAGGACAAACTGACTCAGACAAACTCAAAGCACACCAATATTCTTTCAGATTGCATGAGCAATGTATTATTAAAATTACATAATTTCTTTATTTTTTAAAGAAAAATAGAAGGATTTATGCATTTTCAACTTTTTTGCAAAATACAAACTTTTCTATACAGTTTAGGATATTAAGAGGTACTAAAATTTTGAGAAATTTAGGAGAAATGTGCCCTGCATATCCTAGATAATTTAATTTCATATAAAGATGCACTGTTAAAAATTATGAAAAAAAAAAAAAAAAAAAAAAATTCCAGATCTTGCACTTAATGTTCGATTAAAAAAAAAATATATATATAAGGTGATATAGTAATTAAAAGCCATAATGAACATTGCAAAATGGCAAACTTCTTTCATTCTACCAATTGTATCTGCATGTCTCTAGACATACCTCAAGACTTTCTGCAAACCAAAGTAAAATGTTCATTTTTTTTTTTTTTTTTTTTTTTTTTTTTCTATTTGAAATTACGATTAATGAGTCACATGTAGAATTCAGGTACAGAATTATCAAAGGCCTGACCTATTTGGTTTGAGCAGTATCTTTTATTTATTAAATCTTGATTCGTGTCAGATTTCAAGTTTTTTGTCCTTTGAAACTGTTATATCTGCTACCAAGACAAAAATACAATTTGAGGTACCTTCCACTTTCAAACAGGGTATTATTAATATTTATTATTAAATCTCTCTTTTTTTTTTTAGCAGAATTTTTGGTTAAAATAAATATTGATATTTTATATGTCAAAAAATTATTATTTTTTAAATTAATTTGTGTTCATTTCCATCACTTCCTCTTTTTTATTTTTTTACACAATTTAAAAAATGTTTTCTCCTTTCTGCAGATAAAAATATAAAAACGAAAAAGAAAAAAAAAAAATTCTGATTTGAATAATACCTTAAGTTTAAAGAATTAATACATGCTTAATATTTTTACACAGATTGTCAAAACATTGGAAGTAGAAATCTGCACACATTGATTTTTATTAATGACATTTAGGCCAGGCCTAGTCAATCTTTCGAGCCAGGCTTTACTTTTCCAGAAGGGTTAGGCCGGGCCGGGCCAAGGCAAACTTATTGTTTTTGTATGAAGTCGGACTGATTTTGTTGTTCTTAGTCTTCGTGGACCAAAATATTCAGTCCCAGTTGAATCATTTTCTCAACGTGGCCAATTTCAATGAACCAATTTCAATTGTGGCCTGTTCAAAAACTAGTAAAATTTGGCTTGGTCCAAAAATTTTTGCAAAAAAGGCATATATTTTTAAATCGCCATTATTCTACAATTAAACATTAAAATTTATACATTTTAATGAATCATAGATTTCTAGGCTTATTAAAATAGAGTTAAACGCATGAAAAAAGAACTCACCTATGATGAAATCTTCTTTTCAATTGACAAGTGGAAATTTCTTTTAAACTGTTTATCTATGCAAAATGAATACAATTATACATGAGGGAAAAAATATACGTTTGCAGCTGCTATAAAGGGAACTTGTCAATAACTTTTTTTTTTCCCTTTCCAATGCGATTCTGTCTTGAAGATTTTACTTTTACCATATACCATTTTTTAGATCTCCATTACATGGAATACTGATTAACATTAGTAATGATGACTGAAACATTTACATAGAAAAAACAAAGATTCATTAATAACAAATATTTTAGCCTACAGCACTTTTGCATAAATAAAGATTATAAACATGAGAAAAAAAAAAGACTAAGAAAAGTTATTTTGGTCAGAATTCATTCATGAGAGTAAAAATCAATATTCTGTATAAATACCATTGGGTCATGTTTTTAGCTATTGTATCAGGCCGGGCCAAAATTTAAATTTTTATAATGAGTCTTGCCGAATATATATATTTATATTTTTATGGATCAGGCCAGGCTCGTGCAAACCTCTAGTTGGAAGCTATCATTCTTAAACTATACAATGCTGAGTATTTTATATTGTTAAGATTTTCTCAAGAATTTTTGTTTTGAATTCAAAGTTTAATATATCTATATGTTAGAAATTGAAATAGTAATCACTGTAAAAATGAATCCTTATTTGAAGACAGAAAAAGATTTTTGTTTAGTAAATATAAAATCATACAAATTTCAAGTTTGTTAGCAAAAAGTCACAAGCAGTAGCTCCCGATGTATGTGGAAAAGCAGTTATACCTTCAATTCTGTGTTTGCTTGGAAAAATTACTATTTAAAAATATAAAATTGCAAAAATTTGAGAGAATATGTGGACGATGGCAGTGAAGCCAACAACACTAGCTTCTTTTGTAAAAATTTCAAAGAAGCAAAGCAAACTGGATGTGCTATGCATGCTGCTAAAAGTAGTATGTGGCACATATCTAGGTTCGTTTAAATAGATTTTAAATTAAATAAAAAATCCTATAAAATGAGGTATTTTTTTGGCAAAACGCATAAAAGAGTGTAGCATAGTAGCACACCTACTGAAAGTTCCCAAAGACGTTCATCAGGTCTATCGATTCCGGGTTCAGTTAAACAGGTTTTTATTTAAAATATAAAATTATATAAATCTGAGCTTTTTCCACCAGATTCATTTGAAAAGATTTTCATCTAAAAATGTAAAAGCATTCAACAATGATTTTAAGGTTTATTTAAGATTATCAACAAAGCTGAGTAATGTAGGAGAAGTTAGCTAGTACACAAGAAAACAAACTAAGAAGAAATAGCAAGGGAATATATATATATATTCATAAATCTGTATATATCAATATATTACTTAATTTTGTTCATAGAATTAAAAATATTTGTTCACCTAATTTTAAAATGCATAATTTAAAAACTGCTATAAGATATGGTTATCCTTTACATTTGGTTAAAAAATATTATCTGTATAATAATTTATATAGTATTAACTGTCTATATTCTCTTCAACCAACCATATGATGTTATTGTTAAGAACTCCTATAATCTTTAATATGTAATAAGTTATTACATGATCTTAAAAATAATTAACACATTGCATAAAAAATGTATAAAAAATTATAAAAAATAAAAATAATACAAAAATTAAAAAATATATATAATAGGATGGTTGGGTGGGTTAGATGTTAGATTACAGAGGAGGGCGGTGTTGTCTGGATAATATGCAATGATTAATTATATTTAAATAAAAAAAAATTCTTAACTTTACACATAGAATTAAAATTTATGTTTACCTAAAATTAATATGCATAACTTAAAAATGATCAAGTTATTGCGATAAGATATGATTGTCTATTGCATTTGTCTTAAAGAAATTATTTGTAAAATATTAGAATAGAAATTATTCTTGGAAAACTCTTAGCTTTTAAATAATTTATTTTATTCCAATAATATTTATCTTATTCAATAATAGATGACAGCACTAGCAGTATATAATTTAATTAATATATTAATCATATAGATGGCAGCACTAAAACATCCATTTTTTTGTGTTTGTACTTGAAGTAGTAGTAGCATTTTTTAGATAATTAATACAGTAATATTAATAATTGTTCAAAAATATAATACCTCAAACAGTAGCAATTATTTTTTTTTTCTAAATGTAGAATGAATATTATAGTATAATATATGATCTACTAACTTTTTAATATAATTATTGTTACAATTTTAATTTTATTATCTATATTAATTATAATTGTAACCTAACCTGTTAAGAGTCGCATGTAATTTATATCTACTTTAACTCTTAACTGAGATTCACTTGAACTAGGTATGGTAAATATTTTAGTATATATATACTTTTTTAAGAAATATTTTATTATTGTTATTATGTCATATTGTTCTTATTTTCTTCAATGAATATATTTTTTTCTAATTTGTAACAGTAAATAAAGTCTGACCAGTCTGGTGCATTGTGGGACAAATTTCTTAGCTTTTAGCATGTCCCACAGCAGAAACTGGTTGGATGGTTTTGCTTTTTCATTAAATTATGCACCCCTGATGAGTAGTTTAATGAAAAAGCCTTCTACTATCCATTTATCTTTTATTATTTTGGTAATCTGCCTTCTATTTCACTTCAAACTTCAACTGTTTTCAATATGATGATTGTAAAAATACTGGTTTCATTGATTTATAGAGTGGTAATATCTGAATTACTTTGGTTATATTTATAAAAGTATTTATATACATATATATATACAGTCTAACCCCGTTATAGCGAACCCGGTTTATAACGAACGAAACTTTTGGTCCCGCCGTTTTCCTATTGTATTTAATGTTATTTTACCCTTTTATAGTGAACCTCCGGATTCTTAAGAATCGGTTATAACAAACTTTTTTTTCTAGTCGACCATGATTTTTTTTCTCTTTTTTCTTTTCTGCTGATATGAAAAAAGGTTTTTGACTCTAATTTTATAAGAAAATGCATGCCGGCTAATAAAACATGGTGCAAATTAACTATGTGTCTTTACTAAAGAGTAGCAAGATCTGCATTCTTTCTCTTTTATGGTAGCCATTCTGCAGGTGTGATCACACCCATGCATCAGTTATTTTCCATTACTCTAGTCATAGCAAATCAGTAATGCATTTAAGCAAACTTATTTAATTAATGAATTTAAGAATAATTCGAGACATGACAGCATTGAAAAGAACATCTTTAAAGCAAGCAATAATCAAAAACTTTTTTCCTTAAAATTATACACTCTGGCGTTCACAAGATGATGAAAAAAAAAAATTTAAATGAAAAAACAATAAACAAACATAATAAAAATAAAACGATTTTTAACGCACCAATAATTAGTGTTACTCATCCTAAGTCTGGATAAAGTGTAAAGATTTATAGTCAGGATCAGTCTTTAAATTGTCTGCTCATTTATCCCAACATTTATCTGAACTAGTGTTAGTCTCGAATGTTTAAATAATCGGCACTTTACTGTATTTCTATTTGTCTTCCTTCTTAGTTAATTTATTTAGTATTGTGACAGTTTAATATTATCAATTTTAGTCTATTTAATTCATTAATGATCATATCTAAATGAATTTACATTTTTTTTTCTTCATACATTATTATTGAACATATAGGTATCAGGTAATTATATACATATTTGGTAAACTCTAACATTTTTTAACGGTTCGGATATAGCCAGCAAAAACTTCGGTCCCTTGAAGTTCATTATAACGGGGTTCGACTGTATATACATATATGATTTGACCTTAAACATTATTTATTTTTCTTAAGAGGAGCATGATCACCAAATTAACTGACTCTCTGGTATATTTCTTATTATCCATGATTTAAAAACATGCTTTATGAAAATTCACGAGCACGAGTGCAAGGATTGATTTTAAAAATTGGGAAACTGTGCGTTATGAAAAAGTTGTTATGCATGAAGCATAGTTATATTATTAAAAAGAAAGTGTATTGTACATTTTAAATTTAAAATTTAACATATTATAAGCTACAGCTTGAATTATCGGTAAGGAATTACATTAAAGCGTGTTGCAATGTCATTTCAAAGTTTTGTTATCCAGTTAACTTCCTCAGTCCTGAGACAAATTTTATGTAACACTACAAAAACGAGTTTAAAATTAAAATAAAACATATCCAAAGGTACATCTGTCTACATATCGATGCTTCTAATATGCACACATTTATTAATAAAACTTAAATGTAATTTTAGCAATTTTAGAGGTATTTAAGTTAATTTAAATGGTGTTTTTTAGTGTCGCCGCCAGGCGACATCATGACTGAGGAGGTTAATCTAATAACTTAGTTATTTACATCTTAGTTTTACTACATAATCTATTTTAGATGGATTTTTTTCTTAGCAGGTACACTGTCTCTTATGAGTGATTGTATTAATTATTATTTTTTTTTTTTTCAAATAAAACATGGCATTTTCTTTCTAAAGCAAAATTTCATAATAGATAGAATTTGTTTTCACAAATTTTACCATGTATATTTTCATGAGAGGTAGAGCAGATTTAAAGAAACACTCTCAAATAAAACTCAGTATACATTTTTATTTTCTAAATATAACATACAGCATTGCCACCCGAAAAAAATATCTTGTAGCAAAAAAAAAGTGCAATAAAGAAATAAATAAACTTGCACAGTTCTTGTGCTTATAGGAAAGGATCCAGACCATATAAACACTTATATTATACTCAAGACAATTATATACAACTATTATGCTACAGGATATAAAGATAAACAACAAAGTTAAATAATATAAATATTTTTACAAACAAATTTGCTTAAGATTTTTACAGCAGAAATCAACTTTTCTATGGCAAAAAGATATATTTGTACACTTTTTACAAAGTAGGATCTGAGAGAGAAAAAAAAAAATTTAAATTTAAGCTGACATTAATAAATAAAGAAACAGTTTACTGTGAGACACAATTTCTAACCATTTATCAATATCAGAAATTCGACATTGTTTTGGAAGCCAACACAAAATTGACAGAGTTTGGCAGGAAAAATAAAATTGCTGTCATTTTGATTATTTATTTAGCTTTTAAAACTCACAATATAAATAGTCACTTGAGGGGTCAATCCAGGCAAGAATTGGACCTCTTATTTTGTTTTAAATATAAAAAACTTTTCTGTTTTAAAAAGAAAAATTCCTTCACAAATCCCATTCTAATAGGACAGCCTCTTTATAAACTATTTATTGAATAACAAATTGAATATTATAATTTTGCAACTGCAACAAGTTTATTAAAACAGACAGAAAGATTGATTTTATTAGACAATATACAAAGGAACAAAGATTTGAGAAACTGTTTATTTCTTGCTCCTATCAAGTCTAATAAAGAAATACAACTTAGGAGAATGTGTTTATTTTGTACAATTTTTGCACTTTACTAAGCTAGTTGAATGAGGAAATGTTGAAAATGTTCAGGAGCAATAAATAGCAAAAAGTATCAGAATCTTTATTTTCAATATCATAACAAATTACCAAGATTATTTGAATTTATTTTCAAGAAATCCTTCTAATTACTAATTAAAGTCATTATTAAAATTAACAATATAGATTGATTCCCCCCCCCCCTCATAAAAATTTCCAAATAAAAAATGTACGATATATTATTATTATTTGATTTGATAAATTAATTCAAATCAGCATCATTAAAAAGGTATTTTTCAGTTTCCAAGTCATATTTTCTTGGCAATAACAGATGACTTTGGTATCATTAAAAATATTATAGATTTTAGTTTTAAAAATTAATAAATGAAATGGACATTAGCAGTGTTAGCATACTGATACAATTTCATAATACTAAGCTATTTGTAATTTTTGTCTATTTGTATTTTAAAAACATAATTTATATTGCACTATGAAAATTTTGACCAATGCAAAAAGAGAGCCAAATGAAGATTTTGAAGTATATTTGTTTTCATTAAAGTATCATTCAATTTTAAGCAAATGAAATTAACCATCATCCATCAGGTACAATACAAATAAAAAATATGTGTAACAACAATGAACTGAAAAACTGAGTAATCAAACTTTGGAAAATTTTCATTTTCATGAGATGAAGAATCAATGAAAGATTAAATTATGTATTTGAGATCAACTTTAATCACACTTATAGAAAGTTTTATGATTTTGCATCTATAAACAAATATAAAGAAAATTTTAAAGAAAATAGTTATGTTTGACAATAAATTAAACTCACAGACTCTAAAAGAAGTAAAATAAAAAAAAATTATATGTAACTGAATTTAAGAATAAAGTTTTCAAAAACATAAAAAAAAAAAAAAAAAAAAAAAAAAAAAAAATCATATACTCAGATAATTTTATCTTTGATCCAAATGTAATTACAAAGAAAAGAAAAAAAAAAAAAAAATCCACTCTAAATTGAATTAAAAAGTGGACCAAAATGATTATTCTGTTGTTTCTGTATCTACTTGAAAATATTTTTAATGCCAAATCATACTATGAATAAAAAGTAAGAAATGAGCAATGTCTGAACTAGTTTCCACAAATTAGTTAAACTTGAAAGGAGGGCAAGAAATAAAATGCACAAATCAACAATAAAGACATTTGCAGGATGTCTATTCCAGCTCAGCAAACTTTCCTGACTTTTTCAAGTTTTGAAAAAAAAAAAAAAAAAAAAATTCCTGAAGATTTTGCGATTTTATGCACAAAAACTGCTTTTTTTTAAAAAAATTATTAAATGGCGATTCTTACAAAGCGTATTATTTTATTTATTAATTATTGCCAGTGTTACAGTGTTTTTCCACTATTTTTTTTTTACACAAAAACGCTTAAAAATTCTGAATTTGAGAATGGAACTTTCACAACTGATTCTGAAGTAACAATTACTGATTTGTGCAGATTCTTGCAAAATTTATAAATTGTTGAGCCTTTCATGTGCAAAACATTTTACAGATACACACTTTTAGCATCAGGTTCTGTCCATTTTATCCAACCAGAATGAAATTCTTAGTCACATCAGACATAGTTAAATACAGATTGCTTTGATATATTTTAATGCAAACAATAAATATTAAATAAATTAAGCTAATGAATAATCAGTTCCAAAACAAAGTAAATGGACTGAAACATTGAATAAATCCTACAACAGTCAGTACATAATTTCAGTGAAACTCGATTTGAAAATCTTGTGTTACGAGTAAATATTTAAAAAAACAAGAAAAATCATTTGCACAACAGATAGAAATATTCTTTACAGTACTTAAAAAGAGCAAAATTTGACTTTTTTGTCAATGTAGTTTCAAATCCTTAGTTTCATAAAAAGGAATTTTTTCTTGAAAATTTCAAAATTTTCATAATTTTTTTCTCAGAATTTTCAAAATTTCCTGACTTTTCAGTCAATATAAATTTCCCTTTTACAGATTGTACAGGTGAATAGACACCCTGCAAATGGTACCTACAACACCTCTTTTGTCACCAAAAAACTAAGCTAGATAATGACACAAGAGACAATGAAAGAATACTTAAAATTGTAACTTTTTAATATGAAAGAAAAAGCTAAAATAATAAAAAAAAAGGTTTTCTTTAAGAAAATAATTACACCAGTAACGTTTACTATTTGAAATAAATGTATAGATATCTATAAAGCTATTAAAATTTTTATGCAAAAAATAAATTTGAAAGAAAAGTTATAAAATAAACATAGTGATCACAATTTCAAATAGCATGAAAGAAATAATTTTCAATACTCTCCAAATAATATACAATATTGTGGACACAAAGTTATTTATATTTCAGCCCATTTTTTCACGAAATAATTTTAACATGTTATGTGCATGATTACAAGTTCAATTAATTTGAAAAACTATATACAACATAGTCTAAATGTTACTTAACACACACAAAAAAATTATACCCGGTACTACAGATCCAGATCTAAATATTACATAAGCACAAAATATCTTTGTCATTTCAATCACAGAAAACTCAAATATGCTATTTCAACATATTTATATCTTTCATATCTAACAAAAACAATCATAAATTAAAATATAAATATTAAAAGAAAAAGAAAATCCAGGAACCAAAATTTACTTGCACACCTCCACTACATTACTAAGTTGAGCAGTTATAAAAAAAATACCCAAAATTTGTAAAGATATACAGTTAATACAAACAGTCAGATGGGAAAAAATTACATATTTTTATTATCCATAAAGTTGAATGAAATTTCATGAAATTCACCAAATGACATTCATATAATATATACACAATTTAAGACAAAAATAAAAACTGCACAGTTCATAAAACATTTCCAATTAATAAAAATTAACCTGTAAGTCTCAAAAATTTTAATCTAAAAATTTTGATAAGTGCAAAACACAAGGAGTTCTAAGGAAAACTTTGGGAAAAATTTGGGTTGGGAACCACTGGGAAAACTTTGAAGCATGATGGCTCATTACCTAATACAGTTATTAAAATACCATTTTCACCATCAGAAAACAGATGTCAGATGCCAATGATAAAACATTTTTAAAAATTGTTTTCATAAATTTTAAGTACACAAAAAATCTCTACAAACATTCATTTCAATTGACATTTCCATTTGATTACATTTTATCATCTTCTTAAAGATAGTTAAAATTTACGCAGATAATTTAAAAAAAGTGCACATCATTGGCATCTGACATCTATTTTTTGATGATGAAAACAGTATTTTAATAATTACTTTAAGTAATGAGTCGTCATCCTTCAAAGTCTTCCCTTAAGTTAAAATGGGGTTTTGCGAATGGCACTGCAGCAGTCCCTTAATAGAATTTTGGACTTTGTGGAATCTCTGATAAAAATACATTAATAAAATGTAGATGCAGCTTATTTGTAAGAGATTTTTCAACAAAGTTTTTTTTAAACTCTTTTATGGGAAAAGCTTAACATTTTCTTTTAGCTTATCAAAAAACATTAGAAATAAGTAAATCATTACAGAGAGAGAAAACAACAAGAAAAAAACCCTTATTTTATAGGTTTGTATAATTTATACAAAATTTTAAATGTCATCTAAAAATAATTCTTTTTACAGAAAACTTAAGGTATATACTATTATTTCAATAAAAATATGTTTCAATAACAACATTCAGGGCAAAAGAAGTTTTGAAAAATATTACACTAAATCTGAAACAAATTTAACTTGACAGTTTTCAAGGAATTCAAATCTCAAGAAATTTTGCATTTTTATCAACAAAACAAAATAAACCTAAATATATATTTTTTATAAAATGTACATTTTGAAACATGAAATTTCATCCATCTTTGATATAAGCAAAAGTAGTACCAATCACTAATGGATAGCCCAAGCATTTTAAATGTTACAACAGATAAGCACAAGCATACAATACTTTTAAGCATATTATAAAAGTTATTTTCTTTTATTTATGTAAAAGTTTGACAAATTTGATACAGAGCTGTTCAAATGCTACTTTCTTAACTCTTCTAATCCAATTAAATCAATTTTGAAAAACTATTAATTATTTCTGAATTCCCATCCAAATCTTATTACAAAATAGAAAAAATTGAAGAGGAACTTTATAACAGGATTAAATGATTTTAGAATATACATATATCCTTGTGTCTTAATGTTGCCATTTTTTAAAGTCTTATATTTAATTCTATATTTTGTATTCTTTGGCAATGATTTTATTCTTTTGTTTAGCAATCAAAACACTATAATAATATACAAATATACAGTTACACTGCAAGATTTCTGAATTTTTATTTTCAAGTACATTTTATTTCAATAATAATAATAAAAGATAGTAATTAAAGCACTTGAATTGATATATTAAATCCATTTTTAGAATGCAAGTTTGCAGGTAAGTACTTAAGGAACTTATATGTTTAAAAACTCCAACATCTTGAAGAGTTATTCAATTATCAAAGTGCATATGAAATTAATCCTAAATAGAAAACACCATACCTCCATTTTACAGAAATACTTGAGCATGCTTTACCCAAAACATTTACAATGCAGCTCAATTGAATGTGAAGTCAAGCATCTTATTAACATTCAAACTAAATCCAAACAAAACTTTCTCTTCACTTAAAAGTATGCTGATATTTTTATACATATGTATTTAAAATGATACACCACAAAAATAATAGCAAAGCACTGGGCTCATAAGATAAACAAACTTATTTATAACGATGTTATACATTTCCCAATATATTAGGCTATTTTAAATCACAGTCAGTTTAAATCCACATTTTCTGATTTGAACATTTAAACCACAACACATTTTCATTTTGAAAATATATAACATGAAATTACGATGAGAAAATAGACAAGCCAATGGAATCTATTAAACATAAAATTTAAAATAAAATGATTAATTTTGCATTAAAAAAATAAAATAATAATAATTTTAAAAAACTTTCCTCATCTATTCAACATTTCAGAAGATTAACTTGAGTGCAGAAATAACAAGAGAAAAAGGTAAATGAAAAAAGTTGAGATAGATCCAGAAATCTGATAACTACCAGACATTATCACTAATGATCACTCCATGTACACAGCGGCAGAGTTCCATCATCAATCATTTGATTTAACCCTATGAACATCTTTGTCAGTATATTTTAAATTCTCCAACTTATTCCAAAACTTATAATAGTCTAAAACTTATGGCCATTTCTCATGAGGCTGAAGAAGTCTCTTCTTTAACTTGGGAGGCATCTGGAAGCTTTCGGTGTTCATAGTTTACAAGTCTTTTACCTACCAAATACCTAAGAAATAATAATAACAAAATTAATATGAATGTTTTAAAAAAGTTACTTGAATATTAAATATATTTAAAAAAAGTACTGAAAATATTTTTTGCATACTTAAAATAAAAAATAGAAGCCCTCAAAATTGTCTCCAAAAATACATTTTAATATTGAAGTTAAATTTTTCCAAAAAGAAACAATGTAAAAATACATAAACTGTTATAGATCAAATGAAATGATTGATTATATAATAACTAATAACTTCCTATAACACAATGCATATCATGAGAAACTACAAACAAACAGCAAGCTGATGATAACTTTCAAGTAACAGGATTGGTACTTTTCTGAAGAAAAAGTATTGCCTTACCAAAACTTAACTGAATTTTTAACACTATGAAGCATTATATTGTTAATGCAGTGAAAAACAATAATAATAATGAGTTAGCCCTCTTTCACATACACAGTGGTCAGAAGTTACATGTTATAAGTAGCAAAACTACATTAGTCACCATTTCTTATAGCTGTTTGTAATGTAGAATAATGAGTAGTGCAATGCAAAAAATTAGCAATTTTTAGCAACCCCTGATGCTACTTCAAGGAGGAAAAAATGTGATATTCTACAAATCAAGTGACGATATCTCTCTTATTTTGAGCAAAATTGTTATGCCAGTTAAATCTTCATGGTCCGAACAAAACTTCAACTGCTGCAAAACATATGAAACCATAAAAAGCAATTCACTTTAAGAGCGTCTCTGTAGCATTAAACTTATTTTACGCAACATGCAAGATGTATCTTATTTTATTTTTGTTTTGTTTTCATGATTCATTATAGGTATTTGAATATTATGAGAAGCAATATCTGACTAGGTTGCCAGTATTGTCAAGATGACAAAGTATGAATGAACAACGATGTTCATAAGAAAAATACCAACTCGGTAAAATATAGCAGCCCATAAGTAGTGATAAATTTATGAATAAGTATGAGTTTACAAACCATAAGAATGATATAGTATCAGTAATAAAATGACACTGATAGAGATTGGTTGATGAAAAAAAGGAGCGCAAGGCTTAAAAACTGGCAAAGTTTAGCGACGGAAAATAAAAGCATAGGTGTCATTTGTTGTTTAGCGAAAAAATAGAGGCTATTATTATTCTTTGGCAATCATCTGTTTGCATATTAAACTCCTATTTGTACATTTTAAACCATATTAAATGCATGTCTTTTTCTTCATAGTCAAATGAGATCCTAGCTGTGGTAAAGTTACTGACTTAATCCCATATACAGCCAAACTTCGTTAATATGAACACACTTAATGTGAATCCCCATAGCCGAAAATACTTTAAGTTTTCTTTTTTAAAATTTTAGTTGTTATTTATGAAAGGAACAACTACGTACCATTTATGTTTTCGCAATTCCAATTTTTACAATTTGCAATGTAATCATTTAGAAATATCAACTAAAGCTCACTGCACAATAAAGTTTTACTTAGAGCATTGCGAGAAAGTAAGGTAAAATAGTCCATATAGACATACTGAATGATAAGGATTGGTTTCCGATCTTTGTCAGCTAATCCATGCGTCAGCCGAGACTGTTTTCTTGTTTTCATGAAAAACACTTTGACAAATCACTTGCAGAAAATTTAAACAGAAGAAGGAATAAACGAGAATGAAAAAGATATTATAGCTGAACTTACAGATGTGGAGGCTACACCCAATGAACTATTTATGCTCAAGCAGATGTGTGACCATGCAGAATGCACAACTGGCAAAGCAGAAGATTGCAAACTTATAATTATAAAATAAACACTGTCTGTAAATATTGAATATGGTCAATGTAAAGATGATTTTCTGTAAGTATGTTTTATTTTATTTCAGCGGTTCAAATTCTCTGGATAATCCAGATTGGATCCGGTCCCAATTAATCCGAATTATCAGGGTTCTCCTGCAATTACAGATTTATGCCAAGAGAAATTCTGGTGCCGATCTATTTATATGGCGCCAATCAAAACAAACACAACAATGAATTTGCTTTTAGTTAGCAGAAGATATTTTTTTAATAGGAATGTTCATTTATTTATTATTTAGTTACATAATGAAAATATAATATTTTCTTTTGTTTTTGGTAGACGAGAATTAGCTGGAGGTTTGCAAATTATTTTATCTTCAATTGTGTATGAATTATAGTCATTTTTCATATGAAAATATCTTTAGTGATTATTATATGTATTTGTCATCATGAACTGAACTTTGCTCTGCTGGGGACACTGTTCCATTTCGAAGTCACTTTCCTCTGCTAGTAAATATGATTACCATGTTATTCCGATAAAAAGCAATCAATCACTGTTTCCTCTTTTTCTATAAAAGCATCAGACTTTTAAAATAACAATGTTGATTTTTTTTATTTACATTGATTTTCAGGTACCTGTCAATAACAGAAGATTGTTATGAGAAAGGAATCAATTATAAAGAAAGAAATACATTTTTTACAGAAAACTGAAGAATGTTGTTCGATTCGCCAGCTTACAAATAGTAATTTCTGCAAATTTCATGCATTTATTCATTAAACACAAATGTGTCCATCAAATTTGTTTGTTAAAGGGGGGGGGGGGGGAATGAGAATCCTTTTAAGTATAAAGTATATTTTTATTTTATATGGATTTTGATAAGATTGAATTTAATTTTCATTTAAAAAGGATATCTATGTAAGAAGTTTTAAAAAATGCGATATCACCTTTGAAACAATTTTTAAATACAATTTTGTATCATATATTTTTGGTATCAAGCGGGCTTGGACCTCGAAAAATGAGGCCGAGTTCATCTCTATACTATATTAGAATCAGGCTCTGTCACAAAATTCCACAATGTTATCTCATAGGCCCAAGCAGAAGTCAGTTTACACCCAAAGATTTTTCTTTGAATTTAGTGAGAATAGATGACATTCATTTAATAAAAGCTGAAAATCAGACCATTCATTTTGAGAAATACTGCTCACTTTTTACTGAAGTATTTGATTTATTAATTTATATAAACCTTTTATGCTCTTTAAAATGGTCAGCTTCTTTCTTTTACACAATATAAAGAAAACTTAAAATAAAAATGAATAAATCAAAAAAAGCAATAGTAAAAAAAACTATTTATATATATATATATATATAAAAAAAAAAAAAAAAAAAAAAAAAAAAAAAAAATTCCAAGGGTTTTTGAAAAGCAGAAAATGAAAGTTCCAAGTAAACCCAAAATCTTAAACATCTATGATTTATCCATATACTAAATATTTCTGTTCAGAAATATTTTTCAAGATCAATTCCTCAACAACCAGACTGTATTAATGTTGTATGTTAATTATTACTTATGGTTTATATTCATTTAGCGTTGTGGATGTTAGCTGATTTGAAACAACATAAGTATATATTCTACTAACTACTTTGCCCAGTAATCATTTAGAGTGGCTAATATTATGCCTCTGAATACAAGGCAGCAGTAAAGCTCATTCCACATTTTCAGCTAACAAAAATTTGGGTAATTTCATGAGCTTTACACATAATCTGATTCCATTCTTTTTCTATGCACTTTTTTTATATTTAAAATATTTGTCAATTTGTTATTGTGTTATCTCTTAGATCAAACTCTACTTTTTCCCCCTGGTTCTATCAATTTTTTATATGATCTCACAACTTTTTCTGATCCTTTCAGGAGCTTGATCAACCAACTTCAACAAACAAATTTAAACTAATATTAGTATTAGATTAAAGTTATTAGCAGACATATCAGTTTGGAAAAATGCTGGAAATAGTGCCAATTTGATCACCTTTGGCGAATAATTTTGGTCATAACATTTGGGGATATATTGCCAAGTTGGCAACAAACGTGTCGGCAGAATCTGATAATGTATTCTATGACAACAATATACTAGGTATATCCACAAAGTAAGTTCCGTTTCTATTTCTATCCACAGCAACGCTGCAATCGCAATACCGAGCATGCGTAACAGTTACTCTGACTGAAGAAGAAAAAATGTATGCCATTTTCAGATCGCTGCTGCCGACGTTTTATTTGTAGTGCTTCTTTAGAATGTCAGCCTTAATTGAAAATGCCGCCGCTTGTGAAATCAGATCTGTGATACGTTTTCTCAACACAAAAAAAGTTAAACCAAGTTAAATTTATCGGCAAATCCGCGAGGTTTACGGACAAAATGCTATGAGTGATTCAATGGTTAGAAGATGGGTCTGACAGTTTAATGGAGAACGTGACGATGAAGAAAAAAGTGGACACCAGCCTTTGGTTACTGATGAACTGGTTCACGCAATTGAAGAGAAGGTTAAACAAAACCGCAAGTTTTCATTAGTGCTCTTGCTATGGAATTTCTGCAAATCTCACGATCACTAATTCTTGAAATTGTTACTGAAAAACTGAAATTTTGAAACACATGGTTGAAAACACAGGCGGCAACCTTCTATGAAAAAGGCATACAAAACCTTGTGGCACGCTACGACAAATGCCTACAAAATTTCGGAAGCGATGTGGAAAAGTAGTTTCACAGTCGTAGATTTTTGTACAATAAAATTTTTTTCTGTATCTGTACACTTTTTTTTATATAACCAAACAAACGGAACTTACTTTGTGGATATACCACGTATAATATTATTGTGATCATAATTAGCAGTAAAAGTTTCTTAAAAAGTGAGTAAAAAGAAAAAAAATCTAAAAACAAACTCCATTAAGGGTAAAATTTGTTATAACAAATTTATTACTCTACTTTTCACATATCTATCAGATCCAATTATTTACATTTTTAACCAATTACCGTTAATTGTCTTACAATTCATTTATTCTCTCCATTTATACTTCTTTTTAAATTTATTTTTTAAATAAAAACAATAATAATAATATATTGTTTCACTAAATTATATGTTTAATTAATTGCTAAAATAACTGTTATAATTAATTGCATGTTAAAATCTGATAAAATTACAAGTATTTTTAAATCATTATTACAAGCTTAAAAAAAAAAAAAAAAAAAAAAAAAAAAAAAGCCCCCCCCCCCTCTTTTCCTCAGTTTTATAAGATTATTTAAATAAAGGTATCAAATGAATAAAAAAAATTCTTACTTGTCATTTCTGATGTGCTCATACATGCGGCGAAACTGTCGAATGTGGAAAATAACAGCCTCTAATACCAAACAAAAAGCCAATAGGGCAGGATATATTCTTCGAAGCACAGTATTTTGTATTTCAAAATTTGAAGCTGAAAACAAAAATAAAATCAGTTATAATTTTAGGAATGTAACATGCAAAATTAAAAGTCTCATGACTAACACATAAAAAGAGATAATGCAAAATTTATTTTATTGAGCAGTATACAGTGTGATTAAAGAAAAAAAACTGACCAATATAAAATAAATATGCTCTTCATTTAAATTACAATTAACAGCAATGAGTAATGTTCAAAACTGAGTCCTATAAAATTTTAAAAATTGCATAATTATTTTATTTTGAAAATAAGTAAATAAATAAATAGATTGAGAAGTAGCAGCACAGACAATCACCTCACTGAAGTTCATGGCTGAAATTCCAGAATTAGTTAAAACTCAATTTGCATATTAAAATGCAATCAGTTGGCCAAGTTATATCTTGCTGAAAAACATTTGAAAAACTGATTTTAACGGTTGACTCATAGGTTTACCATTATGTTTTCCTGCATCCAAAGGTGGTGAAAACATGGACGACTGTGAGCAGGAAAACACAATGGTACACCTGAGAGTCAATTGCTACAATCGGGTTTTCAGGTGTTTTCCATTAAGGTATGATTTGGCAGACCCAATCGCATTTTAATATGTGAATCAAATTTTAACTAATTCTGAAATTTTAGGTCATCAATTAGGTGATTGCCTGTGCTGCCGCGTGCAGGTCTAAAATGTTTTAGGCACAATGACTGATTATGTGGTTATCATACAAACTAGCCGCTTCTGGCCATCAATTTGGTTACTTTAAGGTGCATGCTAAGCCTTGCAACGAGATAATGGGGCCAAAATCTGTGCTAAAAAATGCTTGTCTATTGCCATTCTTGTTTAATGTCAGCAATCATATTCTGAACAGCAATTATAAAAAGTGAAGCTGTCCATGTCATGATACTTGCAATTTAACAAATTATCAGATTTTTAGTCACCTAATATGAAAAACATGTTTTTAGTATTGCATTAATAAATTGCATTTGATTAAAAATGCATAAGGAATATTTTCATGTTCTTGTGTTGTTCTTTATGCATATGCATTGATACATATGGCAGCAATTAAATCAAGAAAACTTTCATTTTTTCTTTTTAACAAATTATGTTAGGGGTGAACAACCTTTTCGAGAGAAGAGCCACTTACAAATATGTCTGGGTGGTCGAGGGCCATATCAATAACATGGAGATAATTCGGTTCCGAGGTGATCTGTGGCCTATAATTGGATAAAAAATATGGTTTCAGAGGGTACCATTAAATTCCTTACCCAGTCAAAATATCCAATTCAATCGGTAAAGATATATCAGCAGTTTTTATGTCTGTATATATAATATATATAGCAAGGAATACTTTCAAGATGTAATAATATTCCTAGACTTTATTCAGGAGAGTAAATTTTGTTTTATTAAAATTGCTAAAAAAGAAACAGAAGTGGTTGGTGTCCGAAAAAAATGTAAATTTTATGAATGAAAGAGAGGGCAGTAGCTGAACAACAAGATTTTTTCATGCCTAATCGATGAAGTTCCTGATTTTTCTGCACCTAATTAATGAATTTTGCAATTTTTCCATGCTTGATCGACCAAATTTGTACTTTTTATGAAATCGATCGGCATAATTCGTAATTTTTACAAAACTGTTCTATGAAATTCGCAATTTTTATGAAGTTGATCGACGAAATTTATTATTTTTACAAAACCGATCAATGAAATTTGCGAATTTGAATCACATGCTCGATAAATTTTGCGATTTTTCCGAGCCTGATCAGAGCCTGATCGATGAAATTTGAATTTTTTTCATGCCTGATCAACAAAATTTGCGATTTTTACAAAACCAATCGACGAAGTTCACAAATTTTACAAATCTTATTAATGAAATTCGTGATTTATAATTGCATGATCAACAAAATTTGCGGTTTTTCTTCTCATGATCGGCGAAATTCACAATTTTCCCAAGCTTGATCGGCAAAATTCGCGATTTTTCCAAGCCTGATCAACGAAATTTGAGATTTTTTGCATGCCTGATCAACAAAATTCGTGATTTTTACAAAGCCAATCAACAAAGTTCACAAATTTTACAAATCTGATTAACAAAATTCGCGATGTTTCTTCTCATGATCGACAAAATTAACGATTTTTCCTAACTTGATCGACGGAATTCGCAATTTTATCAAGCCTGATTGGCAAAATTTGCAATTTTACCTCGCATGATCGACGAAATTCGTGATTTTTCTAGGCCTGATAGATGAAATTTGCGATTTTTCTCAGCATGATCGAAAAATTTTGTGATTTATAAGAAACCAATCGAAAGAATTGATGATTTTTATGAAGCCGATTGAGAAAATTTACGATCTTTCCGCGCCCGATCAACATAATTCACGATTTTTACGATGTCTACCTCCAAAATTCGCGATTTTTATAAAGCTCATCGACGAAATTCGCAATTTTTTTCATATGACCGGTAAAATTTGCATTTCTTCTGCATAAGATCGATAAATTTCTCGATTTTTTTTTGGCACCTGGTCGACGAAATTTGATATTTTTACGATCCATATCGACTAAATTTGTGATTATTATGAATCCAATTGACAAAATTCCTGACTTTTACGAGACTTATCGATAAAATTCTCGATTTTTACGATATTCCTCTGTCCGACCAACGAAATTCGCAATTTTTTGGGACCCCCCGATCACTAAAACTCGTGATTTTTCCGTGTTCATTCGTCGATATTTGGGATTTTTCATCTTTAATTGACGAAATACACGTTTTTCTGCATTTTATTGACGTTAAACCAAACAATTAAATTTGCAATTTTTAGCTTGACAAAATCTGGATTTTTTTATGCGACAAAATAAAATTCACGATTGTTTTTCCTGATAAATTTACAACACTCACAATTGCTTTGCAGCCGATATTCGAAATTTTCTATTTTTCTGCACATCATCGCAAAATTCAGAATTCATCCGTGCTTTATCAACAAAATTTGTGATTTGTTCGTCCCTGATAGACAGAATTTGTGATTTTTTTCGTGCCGGATCAACGAAATTCGGGTATTTCTCACATGATAAACTGAGAAAACATGCGATTTTTCTGCAGCCAATGAATTTAATTTGCAGATTTTTCGTGTCACACATTTCGTATTGGCGGTGTTTTTTTTACCCGATCAATGAAATGTGCATTTTTTTCACGTCTGATCGACAAAATTTGCGATTTTCCCATGTCTGATAGACATAACTCGTGATTTTTTCCGTGCATGATCGGTGAAATTTGCCATTTTTTTCTGAGCCTTGTCAACAAAATCGCGATTTTTCCGAGCTTCACCGATGAATTTCACTATTTTTCTGCTCTTCATCTATGAAATTCGCAACTTTTTACGTGCTTAACCTACGAAATTTGCGATTATTAAGTGACTAACAAAATTATATATTTTCATGCGGTAATTAAACGAAATTTATTATTTTTTTCTGCAACCTATGAACAAAAATTGCAACTTTTTCCAACTGTAAATTGGCAAAGTTCGTGGGCCATACGTTAACCATCGCGGGCCACTGGTTGTGCATCCCTAAATTATGTTATTAAAAGCGTGTTTATTTTTATACAGAGTGTTTCCTCTTATTGTTTACTAGAAGCTAATTTCTAAACCAGTTGTTTTAGAGGCATTGTATGAGTAGCAAAAATGTTTCGGATTTTGTTATGCATCATTTAAATTTCAATTTACATTGAAATAGATTTTTTTAAATAATTAAGAAATTTAAAAAAAATTACAATGTCTGGATCCTACAAGTTTCTCCATGTTCTAATGACTAAAACAGTAAAAATGTTTTATGCTATATCTAAAATTTACTGAGTTATGAAACTTAGAATTTTCTGAATTTTTGATGCTTTAGTCACTATAAGCATAATGTGTTTTTAGTGCCAGAAAAGCTGAAAATGCATGAAATTAAAAGTATCATAAGTAACTTTTGTCCTGTAAGAATTAAATTTTTAACCAAAAACTTATTTTAATGATGTGAATTCATCTAAGATGGAAAAAAAAAGCAAGCTTCTATATGTACGTTTCGAAATTATTTCAAACATTTTCTTTAAAGGCTTTTAGTTAAAACATCTGTTGGCAGTATACAGCCATTAATTATATGTTACAAAAATAACAGGTTGTTGGAGTCTGTGACTTGAGCAAGTGTGGAACTATGTAACACGTTAACCAAAAGTAACTATATTTCCCATCTCTACTCAGTACACACATAAACTTCATTTTTCAAGTTGTTAGAAAACATAAATAAAACCTTACAGCTTTTAAGCACAAACTGATGTATGAAATGAAAATTTTCTCAGCATTTAAGTATCAAATTATATACATAGTAAATTAAATGAATAGAAGAAATAATTAAAACTTACTAAACATAGGAATGATACTGCATGCTATGATATATGGCACTGCTAAAGATAAACCCAGTGTGATTAGAATTGGCAAAGAGAGATCAAGAAATACTAATTTTAAATTAATGTTACGAATTCCACCAAGATACACCTAGAAAAAGAAATCAATTGGTAAGAAAATTAAAATTTAAAAATAATATACTATAAAAACAAACAAAATGTAAAAAATAAATTTAACCAAATCAATTTGTATATAAGGCTTTTTCTTGTAAATGTAAACATCAAAAGCCTTAAAAAGCTTATATAAACTGTAATTGCAACCTGTTTTTCAATTCTGTATGTATTGTATTTTCAGAAAATGTCAACAATTTTTAATCTGGCAACAGTGTCAAATGAATGTTTGTGATCTTCAAATTTGGTGAAATCCTCTATTTATATAGGTAAGCAAGGAAAGAAATGTAAACCTATTAGGTTCATTGATGTATGACTAGTAGTTCAATTTCAATGTTAAACTATGCAATTTATATGCACACTGAAATGACTCGACAAAGTTGTGCAAAAATTATATATTTTAAATTTCAAATGATTCTGTTGTTTAATTTTTGCACTGTTATATTTGGACAGTCAGACAGACCGAAAAACTGAATAATGACTACAGGTGCTACGCATTTATATAATTATGAATGCACATAAAAATAACAAGAACTATGATAAAAAACACTGGAATGTTTGCAGAATAATTGGAACAGTTGCACCTACAGTTGCGAGAATAATTTAGAATGCACTGCTGGAAACAAAACTTCCATTATTATATGTACATGTAATAAAAAAAGTGAAGATACTGTAAAATACTTACTTGTTCAATTATTCTCTTCATCCACCAATCAGGACCAACTAACACAACAGCAAAAAAGGTTTTTGTAAGTAGCACACCAATCGCCCAATCCTAAGCAAAATTAATAATTAAAATTAAAACATGCTGAAAAAAATTTATAAATACAGAATATAAAACCAGATTTATACAAATGAAATAAATAAACAAAGAATGTGTCTTTTTTGTTGGCATGTGTGTGCTTTTTTGGATATAGTAGAAAACCAGTGGATTTTAGAGAAATACAGGTTAGAAATCAACCTGTAAAAGAATCAAATTAAAGAAAATTCATTTTCAGACTTTTTTCTCCTCTTCACACAAGCAGAAAATATTGCAGAAAGTACATAAGTATACATGAAGTCCAAAAGGCTATACAGTATGACTTCAAAATTCAAGCATTTAGAAATCTGGTAACTTCAAAAATCCACCATCAAAATAATTTTTTCCCTTTCTTTTTCTTTACATTTTCAAGTTATGGAAGAAGAAAAATAACAATTCCTTATGAATTAAAAACTTCAAGATAGAAATTAAAAATGCAAAGAAAGAATTAAAAACTTTAAGATAGAAATTAAGAATGCAAAGAAAGAATATTTAACTTTTTCATCTGTCAGAGGCAATTATTTTCTGAAAAAGTTTTCTGGGAGTTTCACTGTTGCTTAGCAATGGAAATAACTTTGAGGATAATTTTAGTGAATGTATGGCACAATATATGACCAAAATAAATTTTTGGCAATTGTGATATCAATGATGAAGTAGAATTTCACATTTTTTGTGGAAACGCTGCAATTTATGAGCTAATTGAACATCGAGAATCTGAAAATGTATTTAGTATCGAAAAAAGAGATATAGATGATTGGCAAGGCAATGGAAAGTGCACCAACAACGAAAAATTTAATGCACAGCGAGATTGCTAATGCTCTGTTAAATAGAACCCCCCATAATGCTGGTAGCAGCTCAGAAGACAAAGATAAACAGCGGGCAAAAGAGAAGGTGTCACTAGAAAAATGCATTGATTTCAATAGAAAAAGAATATGATTTAGAGAAACAAGACTTCATAAGACAGACATTCTTCATTTGTATAAAATACAAAAAAATAAAATAAAAATAAATAAATGCTGTTAAGAAACAGTTGAAAAAAGTGAAGCATAGAAAGTTGAAATTCATATTTTCAAAATTGCAATAGAAGAAATGATTTTACTCTCTATTAGATTGCTTTCTGTAACATAGAAAATATCAAATAAAATAAGCTTTTTTTAAAAAAATTTCTTACATAATTATCACTCAATAAGGAATTAAATAATGGCTAAAGCCACCACAAAGAATATAGAATATACTTTGGGTATTCTTTCAAAAATCTGGCATAGTCTCAATCCCAATGATGCAGGATTTTTGAAGCTATACTGTAGTCACTTTTTGTCATATGAGCCACATTTTTTTTTTTTTTTTTCATTTCCTTTCTAACTTATTTTAAAAGGATAAAATATTCTGCATTGCTACAACATTTTCTAATAATTGTGATATTTGAGTATTTTTGTAAAAGTACAGAGGTAATTTTTCTCCATTTTGCGACAATTTTAGAGGAAAAAATAAAAAATATATATATAGGGGAGAGAGGGGCACCTTTGAACATTTTTTCAGAAAATCAATACATTTCTAACTTGAATTATATATATTCAGTTTTAAATACAGTCGAGTCTCTATATAACGAAATCCATCGTTCCAGTAAAAAATTCGTTATAGAGAAATTCGATGTATAGAAAATGATGTTAAAAATAGTATTTAATGTGTAAATTTTGAACAAATACTATTTTGATGTTTTTTAATTAAGAATTTGTAATGTTTAAAAGTAAATATTAACTTAACATTCTATTTCTTAATTATTTAAGCAGTTTAAAAAAAAAGAGAACAGACATTTATTTGAAAGCTTAATGAAAATCAAATAAGGAAGACTTGCATTAATTTCAGACGAAGAAATCTGTAATTTTTTGTTGTTTTGATTTTAAAATTGTTACGCTCTCAAAAAAAGCTCAAATTTTAGCAAGGAATGAAAAATTGTAGTTAACATTTTCTTCCATTTGAAGGCCTCTCTTATGTGCCTATTTATGTGTGCATCTAATTGACTCCGTTTTGAGAAGGATGTTGAAAGGTGTGTGGGAGGTGGGATGAATTCGTTGGATTTAAAGAACAAGGAAATAAGTAATATAAAAAAAAACTCAGCACTGAACGATAAATCAAAAATAAGTGATGGAAAATTGATTCCATATGATTTCAAATCTTTTTTAAAACTGAATAAATTAAGACCAATTAATGAAAAAATTCATTATATGGAGATAGATATTTCGCTATATAGAGACTGTTTTTAATGTAATCATGCGAAAAGGGGACCTTTCCTACAAAAAATTCGTTATATAGAGAAATTCGATGTATGGAGTTTGGTTATAGGGAGACTCGACTGTATTAAATAATAAAAACAATGCATTTCTGCATCATATGAACAATAAATTAAACATTCCCCAAATAAATTAAATAAGTTGTGAGGATTTAAAAAGTTGAAAGGTTTTTGTTCAAACCTGCCCCATGTAGGGGTACCTTTGAACAAGCAAGGGACACCTTTGACAAATGAATAAAATATGAAAATATTGAGAGTTTTTATAAAAAGTTGCATATGGTACAGAAATACAAAGTAATATGAATAAAATTAAATAACTACATTTTGTTGAAATTACAATTTTTTTTTCTTTTAACCAAACTTAAATCCATCAAAGTTGATGTCAAAACTCATTGTTGATAAAACACAAAGTGTCCCTCCAGTTGTGTTTGGTTGTGAAAACTTTTTACAAAATCCTTGAAATACACCAATGTGATTTCTGATGCTTCTAGAAATTTAAATTTTTCATTGGCTATTTTTTTTTAAAGAGACCTGATATAAAATGCCATTTTATTCGTTAAGGAAACCAGAAATTAAGTTTTGACCAGTTAAATCTTGAATCATTATTTTGTATCCAGGATTTGCATTTATCCAATAAATGAATTTAGATTGGATTCAATTTAGATTTGAAACTTCCCATCACTGATACACACAGAGGTTGGAACCTATGCGTGCAGTAAGGGAAATTGTTAGCAGTATAAGTCCATGTTCTTTGACATTTTTAATTAACCTTATTTCACATTTAAAAAAAATTCAGAAATAATAATATTTAGATACATTAACAATTTTTTACTTCATAGTTTTAAGTATTTTCTTTAAATTATTTCAATTATTTATCACCAGTTTATTCAGTGTTTTTTCGCTGTTCAATGGTGCCCCATCACATGGAGTTCAACATTACAACGGTTTATTCAATTCGGCTGAAGAATTTGAATAAAACAGAGCTTATAAACTAAAGCTAACATTTTTGTTTAAAAATTGAACAATAAATTAAAATTTTAGGGATAGAAGTTTGTGAATAAAAATCTTACAAGTTTATTTTCTTAAGTTTAGATTCAAAAGGGAGAAAAATATAGATCTTGTTTAGACAAAACTCGTCATACAAAATAGTACAGCTTTATATATTATCGACATAATTATTCCCTTGATACAGCAGCAATGTATTGCCATATACATGTTTTAAAAATTATTTATTTGAAGGAAAATATTTAGAGTGTTCAAAGGTGCCCCCTCTCCCCTACATACAGTGAAACTCATTTAAGATATGAATCAATGGAGCAAGGATATTTCATATCTTAAGCGAGACTGTATTTTATCCAAGTAATTTTAGATATTTTTCTTTTTCAAGGGACTGCAGATAATTCATGTCTTAAATAGAATCATACATTAAACGGGCAATGTGAGATGAAATCTCACATTGCTTAAATTATCGTATCTTTTTTATTCCTTTCATCATTTAAACATCGATATTTCTTTAAATTCCATATTTAGTTTTACGATCATGCTTTTTGACTAGACTTATCGACATGCTTTTTATTGTATTGCTGTAGGTCCTCCCGCTATTGCAGACGACCTGTTCTTTGCAGGATGGTTTATTGTGATGATGTCACGGAGTGCATTAGCTCCTCCGCTATGCCTATTTGCATCGTATTCATTGTATGGAGGCATGATAGGTTTCTCCTTTCAGTGCTTGGAGCAAATTAAAAGTATTATTTTAAATGTACAGGATTTGTTGTGTAAAATGTTGACAAAACTTCTAATTCTCTAATTAATTTAAACTCTACATTTGATTACTTTTTACTTCTGTAGTCTTCATTTAAATAGGAAATTCTGTTAACTTTAAAATCAATATTGTTTTTGAAGCATTATTGAAGAAATGTAGTTTCAGATTTATAAAGTTGCACCCGGTTTACCGGTGCAAGCTTTTCATGGAGTCGGCAAACAACGTTTTACATTTTTATTCCAAGTCCAGTAATTCATTCCTAATATGGAGGTATGTCATTGCATTAATTAATTTAAAATAATTATCATGTGATGCCTTTCCAATGAATGTAAATTAATAATTAATGGATCTTCCTCAAGATATTTAAAATCTTTTTATAAGAATTTCGTAGACCTTAAAAAATGGAGACCTAAGTAATTCCTTGATAACTTTTCTCAAATAATAAAGATGAATAAAAGATATTGTTCTTATCAACTAAACGTTTCATCACTGTACTTTCTCTATACACCACAAGTATTTAAAGTAAGATGGTTCTGATTTTATTTACTCTCTTATTCATTCCATTACCACACCAATCATAAATTAACTTTGTTACAGGCATATCTGAAACAAATTTCGCTGTATATAATAAACAAAGAATTTTTAAAAAAAAATGTTTAATCTGGTAGCTCTTATACTTAACTATCATATTACATCTTGATTTCCAAGATCTAAGGTCATTTCTTAAAATATCAAGGTTGATTGTATTCCACTACTTCATTAAAATCTTAAGAATTTCTAATGCTTTGAGATGCAGTTTATAATGACTTCAAAAGTTCAAATGCACCATAATCTATAAGGGCAATACTACATAGGAGAACTTGAGTGACAGTGTTAGAAATTGAGATTTAATGCATCAATCAAATGACACCTACAATTTTTTAAGGTGCTAAACTGCATTTCATGGTTGCAATTTTATATTACATATATATATATATCTATATATATCTATATCTATATATATATATATGTACACTGGTGTCCAAAAGTTAAGCATAATTGGTAATTAAGTAAGCAATGAAAGAAATGTTAATCAGAATGTAGTGAAACTTGATATGCGAATATAAAACAGTTATAAAATAAGGAAACAAATCAATAGAATGATAATATTTACTTTTATTATCCAAAGTAGCAGTTTGAAAGAAAACTGAGCACTGTAAGGATTCACACTTTAAAGGAAAAATGAAAGAAAACTTTAATTAAAATATTGATTCTGCAGTTTAATAAGGCGTGTGGTCACCTCTGACATCCAGGCACGTTTCATAGTGATTTTCCATACCTGCTATGAGATTATGAATGAGTTGTGGGCTCAAACAGTTCCAAGCTTCTTTGAGAGCTCCTTTCAGTTCTGGAACAGAGCATGGTGGGTGCGACAGGGCTGGAAGTTGTCTCCCAAGCATATCTCATATATACTCGATAGCTTTTAAATGTGGGGAGTTCGCAGGCCACGATATGCGCTGGATGTTTCCGTTTCAAGGAATTCGTCAACCAGTAATGCACGACGACAAGGTGCATTATCATCCATGAATATGAAGTCAGGACCGACAATACCTTGAAACAAGCAAGCATAAGGCTCAAGAACTTCGTCTCTGTATCCTTTACCAGTCACAGCCCCCGTGTCAAAGATATGGAAGTCTGTGCGGCCATCCAACATGATGCCTGTCCATACCATTTCTCCCCCTGACGAAAAAAGATACCTTTCCATTATGTTTCTTCATTCAAAACATGTTTCATGTTTTCTCTGTATAGTTAACCGACTAGAATCACCACTCAGACTAAATCGGGACTTGTCACATAACATCACATTGGTCCACTCTCCATCACTCGAATGTTGATGTTTTAAACTCCAGTTTAAACGAGTGCATTTATGCGCAGACGTGGAGGGAATGCAAACTGCTGGTCTTCTGGCATAGAGGCTAGCATGATTGAGTCTCCTGTAAACAGTTTGTTTTGAAATTCGTGTTTCTGTGGCAGCTGTGAGCACCGAACCCAGTACTCTGGCAGTACTGCCCCTCGGACATTGTGCACTTATTGCCAGATACCGGTCTTGGCGAAGGGTTGTGACTCATGGTCGACCTCCTACTGGTCGTCAGGTAACATCTCCCATACTTTGAAACCCATGCCACAGTCTTGAGATCACAGACTGGTCCATGTTTAGAATTTGAGACATTTCGGTTTGTGATCGTACGAATTCCAGCATTCAACGATTCTTCCTTTCGCAAACATGTCCAGTTGGATTCTTTTTCCCATCAATAATCCTGTTTGATCGTAACAATGTTTCTTGGCACATCAGTTGTACGGAATTAGTCTGAACTGCCTATGCCACGTGAACTGGTTTATAAGTGTTCATACGCAGGTATTTCGCATATGCCGTAATAGACTGAAAAGTTTTGCATAAACCCAATGTTTCTTCTTCAATCAATTAATCTCCTGAAGTAATTTTGAATAATTTTACGAATATTTACTCCACATTTTTAGCATTTTACGAATTATGCTTAACTTTTGGACACCAGTGTATATTTGCAACCATGTTAATTATAATATTGCTTCCATTTTTATGTGTTAAGATCAGGGGGTGGGGGTTGTTACATATTAAGCACTTTATCTCTGCCTTAATCACTAAAACAAAATAAAACTGGATTTCTATAAAACTGCAAAACTTGATTAAACTACGATTTATGGATTCTAGAAAAATGTTTAACTAATCCTTTTTATAAAGCTAATATAAATAGTAAACAAATTATCAACCATTTATGCCCAGAAAAATCTTTTAGATATAAATGTAACTAGGGATAGGCCTATTTTTAAAAAAAATCCTGTGACAAAAAGTACATTAAGGGGAAAAAAAAAAGAACTTTTGGATACCAATTATTATGTGATATTTAACAATATTAACAGATTCCTAATAAATACTTATTTTAGAAATAAATAAGGAAAGATAAACAGGCATAAAAGTAGGAAATGAGAAAAAAAGGTGGAAAATTCTTTCCATCTTTACAGTGGCACAAAACTCTTATATTTTAAGTGTCATTTTAACAGATACCTATACAATAAAATTAAATCTAACCTTCGAAAGTATTAACAAAGTTAAAAGTGTAAATCCAAATATAATTGATAAACTTATGTGAAGTACAATCATTAATTTTCCAAAACAAATATACCCCCATCTTTTTTTCTCCCTCAATAAAAACCATCTCACCTAAATTGATCTTTGTTTCAAATATACATCTTGAAAAAGGTATCGCAGAATTAACCCAAAAATGCTATATAAATAGCACAAAATATTTTTTTAAAACTTCCTTTCACTTTGAATTTAAGTCTAAAAAAAAAAAAAAATCATTCTTGAAAGACACTTCAAATAACTTCATTTACACCACTTTTAGATGCTTATATGATAAAAGCTCACCTTTCATTTTATGTCTCTTTTTCATAACAATTCGAGAACAAACTCCAAGATTTTAAATGGACAAAATGTCAGATAACTAAATTTTTCAGGCAACCCCCCCCCCTCCTTCCCTCTATTATCCTTCCAAAATTTTCATTGCATTTTTGCATTAATCCAGAGAATGTCTAAAATTGCTTTAAAAAAGGTGGAATTCTTTCAAGCTCGGATAAAGATTGCATAATCATCTAATATTTATTCTAGACAATCTTACAATTATTTTGAAAAGATAAAATCATGACATTAAATTTTAAAATCAGGTCATAAAAACTATAAATCTGCATTGCATTGAATTGAAACATTTATTTTTAATCATTATTTTGAACAAGTTGTGCAAGAATTTTAGGGACATGACTGTAAGGTCAGTTTTATCAGTCATTGGTTAACCATTGATGAAATCAGCTTAGAGGTGATTGATAAATGCATGGAAGTTTTAAACCATGCTTTTGAACAAGCTGTGTAAGAATTTTAGGGACACATGGCTCTGATGTCAGTTTTATCAGTCATTGATCAAAGTTAAGTCAGCTTAAAGGGATTTACATATGCAAGGATGTCTTAAACACATGCTACTATTCAATCTTTTATGGAAAACATAATTTTAAAGTGCATGCTGTAGGGAAAATACCTACCTACTTAAATTAAAGTAGAATAAAAGCATCTGTTAAATAAAAACTAAAGTGAATAAAAACTAGGTATCAAATTTGATGACCAGGCATAATTTTGTAGTTGTCAAAGCAAAAATTTAGTTGCACTTGGCAACTAACGACCACTAATTTATAATCTTGTTAAATAAAAATCACTTACATAAAAAAAAAAGGGGGGGACCAGAAAAATTAGTTTTTGGAGAAAATAAAGAAAAAAAAATTTGAGCAACAAATCCAGTTTTTGGAGCAGCAAAAAAAGAATTTTATAGCAGCAGAATCAGTTTTTGTAACAGAAAAATTTACTCCCGGCAATACCTTTTTTTGAGCCCCTTTGACAAAATTTGTCATTCTTTCACAATCTTTTGAAAAAATTTGCAGTTTCTTTCGTGATCTTTTGAAAAAATATGCCATTCTTTCACAATCTTTTAATTCAATTTGCTGTTTTTTTTTTTTTTTTTTTTTTTTGCAAGCTTTTGACAAAATTTGCCTTTTTTTATGATCTTTCAAAAAAATTTGCTGCTTTTTTTTCATGATCTTTTGAAGAAAACTGCCCCCTTTTTTAGAGCTCTCGATGAAATTTGAGATTTTTTTTTTTTTTTTTTTTTTTAATTTTTTGACGAAACTTGTCATTTTTCGGCAATCTTTTGGGAAAATCTGATTTTTTTTAGATTTTTAAAGAATACTGCCATTTTTTCAAGATCTTTCAACAATTCTTTGAGGAAATGATTTTTGGGCGATATATACTAATAACTAACCATCTCGAGTTTATATCAAAGTGTAACTGAATCTAAAGTTTTGTGAAATTATGTGCATCAATTCTTGAGATAGAGTGCCCATAAAATTTTTGTGACATTCAGACTCACAGAGTGACAGATATTTTTCAAAAACCACCAAATCGTGTTCAGGACCTTCTAAAACGTTTAAATGGATCAAAAACTGGAAGTCAAATTTTTCACAAATTCAATAGTTACTTCTTGTAAAGATAGAAAAAAGTAAGAAATGCATGCTTCAAATTTTATGATAAATTTTTATTTTCTTCTATCTTTAATAGAAGAAAGCATTGTGTGTGAAGCATTTCGACTTCCAGTTTTCAACGGATTTACACATTTTAGGGGTCAGAGATTCCAAAAAACATGTTTTTACAAAATGTCTGTCCGTGTGTCTGTCGCCATTCTACCATCAAAAAGTGTATGAAGTTATGCATAGAATCAAACAAAATTTTTTGTGAATGTTTTTGGCTGTGGCAAGCAGGTCCTCTTTCAGTTTTGAAATATTCCGACGGAAGGGGGTGCTGCAATCGCGATTTTTGTGCCATTTTCAATATTGTACCGATCAAAAGTATATGAAGTTATGCATCGAATTTAACAAAATTTTTTGTGTAAGTGTATGACTATGGCTAGTTGGTCCCCCCTGAATTTGAAAATAATCTGCCGGAAGGGGGTGCTGCAATCGCGATTTTTGTGCCATTTTCAATATTGTACTGACCAAAATTATATGAAGTTATGCATCGAATTGAACCAAAATTTTTGTGTATGTATATGACTATGGCTAGTTGGTCCTCCCTGAATTTGAAAAAAATCCGTCGGAAGGGGGTGCTGTGATCGTGATTTTTGTGCCATTTTCAATATTGTACTGACCAAAAGTACATGAAGTTATGCATAAAATTTAACCAAATTTTTTGTGTAAGTGTATGATTATGGCTAGTTGGTCCTCCCTGAATTTGGAAAAAATCCGCCGGAAGCGGGTGCTGTAATCGCGAATTTTATGCCATTTTCAATATTGCACTGCATAAAAGTGCATGAAGTTAGTTCTAGAACTGAATTAAATTTTTTGTATATGATAATTTTTTGGTAAGGCAAGTAGGTCCTCCCTGAATTTGAAAAAAAAAATCTGCCTATCATTCTATTGTCCATCGACTCGTGCAGACACGGAAATTCCTTTTTACTCTAATTAATTGATTGAAGCAGAAATTTAAGATGAAAATTAAAGTTGGTATGGGGTTGAATTAAAATTATTAAAGCATTAAAATGAGTAACTATTTTTTTTTAAATATTAAAATGTACATATGAGACAGAAGAAAGTTTTGGGATTGGTACATCCAACTAGTTAATTTTACCATTCCTATTAATCTGCATATTATTGAAATAATTTTGCACATGAATTAATTTTTAAAAAGAGAAGTTGCATTTAATTATATCTAGATTTTTTTTCATGTAATCCTGTTGTTGTGAAATTGTGAACGTCTTGTATATACTTATACAAAATATAATCAGAATTTATGATTTAGAAATTATTACTACATTTAGGTTCTTATTTAAACATTTTTAATAAAGTTATTCATACATATATACAACTTGACAAGATTCAGCTGCCATGAGGCATGAAATTTTTTTTCTTCAATCACTGCATTTGTAAAAGATTAAATTTGGAGATTAAACTTTTTTCTGAAATGTCTATTTTTCAAGAGAAATTTTGCGAAGGGTCTTGTGTTTCAAACTAGAAAAAAAAATGTAAAGGATCCTTTCAAGTCTTCTCAAACAGATTTCTGCAGAGAGATCAGATTACCCACATTAAAGTTTTCATGTGGGACATCTGAGCGTATAACATAAAAATAAAATTAAAAGTATGAGAATGTAGCTATTACAAAATTTTCAATATATTATTTTACAAACGAAATTTAAATTTTTCCAGTTTGAAAAAATTGAAAAATAAGCTTTTGGGAAAAAAACTGAAAACTGTTTTTTCCCGAGCATTTTCATCTCTAGCTGTTCCCATTTCTTTTAATGATCAAGTAAGAGTATTTCTTTTCCTTATTGCCAATGAATAGCATTTGAGCCATTATTTATTTTCCAACATAAAGTCAAAAATTATTTTTACTGATGAAGAGAATAACTAAACCCTATTGTGAATTAATGCCATGTAGATTTTTTTCTTTAATTTAAAATCACACAGAAAGTTAAAATCCTTAAAAAATTGTGACTACCACCTGAAATAATATTGACAGCATACAGTAAAATTATTATTGGATTAAAAAATATGGAACCATTTTAAAATACACACAAAAAATATTATACATATGAATTTCGGAACTTCAAAATTTACAAGTGATTTGGAAAAATGTTACAAAGAGAAATAAATTACAGGGAATAAAAATTTCATAAAGATGTACAGAGTAATACAATTGTTTTTAAAAAAAATCTGAAAAACATACCTGCCAAAGGGAAATCAGAGGAGTTTGATTTAGTGCTACTCTGGCTGGTACAGTGACAATCATATCTAGTGTCAAGCCCATTAAAAGAGGAATTACAACAAGGAGCATACTCATAGCACAAAGCAACTTCACAGTCTGAAAATAGTTGGAATATAATAAATAAAAACATATCTCATTCACTAGATATTTCATGGAAAGTGTATTCCTACTAAATAGTGTCAATAAAATTTATTAAACTAAAAACAAAAAACAAAAAAAATAATAATAAACAAATAAAGAAAAAGCATGCAGCAACATTTGTGGCAGAATAAGGTGTCCCAAAAGTTATTTAGACGATTTTCAAATTTATTATTTTCAAACAGGATATACAACAATATAATACAATAGAACCCCTATTATGAAAAAAATCGGCTTAACCAAAAGACCTTAAGATTCCTTAAAGTCCTTTATAAATGTGAAAATTTTAATGTCAACACTACTTTTACAGATGTCAAATGACACCTTTCAACATGTTTTGATTTATGATTATTATTTTATTTGTAAATTTTAAATCAAAACAATTCCGAATTATTTTTAATGCATTGAAATTTGTTTTGATATTTATTTAGCTATAAAAGTTAGGAGCAAAATAAGAACTTTGAAAGGGTTATTGAGCACTGGCAAGAATAGTGTTAAGAAAGCATGTTCTCTATAAAATAAATAGAATCAACTTACTTATTTGGTCCATTGCGTAACTATGAGCTCTATCTTATATAAACAAGTTCAATACTTCATTAAATTACAAAAAATGTTTTTTTTTTTTTTTTTTTTAATCAACTTTGTATTATTTCAATGCTGCTTCATCACGCCACCTTTTAAATAAAAACACATTTGATGCTGTTGCATTTTTTTTTTTGCACTTCAATATATCAAAGTATAGGCATGTCAGATCTTATTGTAACTCACTGTTCGCTCCTCTCGCTTCTCTGTAAAAACGGCGCCAGGTGGGCGCAGAAGCAATTGGTTTTTTTTCCGTCGGTTGTAATCAGAGTTAGATTGGCACCTGTGCGTGTCGGATGTTCTATCCGAGAAATAAATATGTTTTTGTGAGAAACAAGCGTTTTTAATGGTGTCGTCTGCAGTTGGCCCGTTCGACCGTGAGGGCCGGAGACCTATGGATGTGTTTTAGTGTTTTAATTCGTGAAAAAGAAAAAAAAAGTAATAAGTGTGTTATTATGAAGAATAACAAAGACATATCGTGATAAATAAAATATTGTGAAAAAAGAATGATTTGAAGAATAACAAAAAGGCTTCGTGAAGAATAAGTTATTGTTTTCGAATTCAAGAGTTTGTGATATTCATTATATGATATGAAGCGATTAATCAACGTATAGGAATAAGAAAGATAATCATTAGAAGCGTTTCGAGGTAACGGTGAGTACACTTTTTAGATAAAGTTGTTATTGTTTAATGAGTTTCGTTTTGACTTTTAAGTTGATTTTGTTAGTTTGTTTTCGGTTTGAAATTTAATGTTGAAGTGATTTTGATTTCGAATAAGTTTTTAACTTTGAGTTTAGTTTAGTTTTTAACTTTGAGTTTAGTTTCGTTTTAATTTGAATGTTTTGAGTTTGATTTTTATTTAATGAAATACTTGGGTTCTCTTGTCGAACAAAATGTCGTTAACAAAATTAAAGAAAAATGAGTTAATTGAGGTTGCTGAAGAACTTCAGCTTACGCTTCCTACGAGGCCGACCATACTGTCGATAAAGGAATTAATTGAAACGAGTGAAATTTATAAGAATAATTATGACCTTGTGGAGACTGTTATTGAATTGGTGACTCAAAGGGAAAAAGACAATGAAAAAAGGGCTGAACGGGAGAGATTAGAGAGAGAATCGGCGCTTGAATTAGAAAAAATTAAACTTGCGCAGTTAGAAAAACAATTAGAACTTAGTAATATCCAGAAAGAAACGTCGAATAAATTCAGTGAAGTAGCAATAAAAAGAAATTCTGAATTATCAAATTGTAGTTTAGAAAATTTGTTAAAAAGTGTTAAAACATTAACCATTTCACCCCCTTCTCGTGCAGAATCGTATAATCTTTTTTTCCAGTCACTAGAAAAAGCGTTTAAAACAAAGAATGTTCCGGAGGACTTTAAAGCAGAAATTCTTTTAAATATCTTAGGAGAAAAAGCCGCTAATTTAATGGTATATTTGAGTGAGGATGATTTAAGTAATATGAAAAACTTAAAGAAGTTGTGTTAAAAGAATTTCAATCCTCCCCACACGAAGTGTTAAACAATTTTCGGAAGGCACAAAAATTCCAAAACGAAAGTTATGTCCAATTCGCATCGCGATTAACAGCAACATTTGATTACTATTGTCAGTTAAGAAAGGTTAATGATTTTAAGGGATTGTGTGAATTAATGATTTCCGATAAAATCTTTCATTCGTTAGATCGTGAACTCCAAGTTCACATAGGTGTAAAACAAGGAGAGGATTGGTACACTTCACAAGAATTATCGAGGTACTGTAATATTTATGTGTCATCTAAGAATAAATGTAAAAGCGAAAATAACGCGTTTTCACGCCCGCAGTTTGGAAACAATTCTCAAAAATTTCGTAATGCATACAGTCCACAAAAGAATTCTAAGGTGTTTGTGTCGGAAGTTAAAACTCCGAAATGTGTTCTTTGTAAATCTAATGGAAATCATTATCTTGATATGTGTCCTATTTTCAAAAAAATGCTAGTTAGTGAACGAATTGAGTTCGTTAAAAATAATCAATTATGCTTTAATTGTCTTAATCACCATAAGGTTAGCAATTGTTCTGCGAAATTCAATTGTGCTATTTGTAAGAAACGGCACAGTACTTATTTACATATAGAGAAAAAATTAGATGAAGGGCGTCCGCAGGGTGATGCAAGAGGTACCAATCAGGAATATAAACCATTTGGAATGTCAGGTGCCGCGTTAGATCCAAGATCAAATGTTTTTATTCCAAAAGGAGCATGTGGTGATAACTTATCAGCCGAGAATAGAGAATCGTTATCTTTCACAGCCACAAATATTAATGTTAACAAATCTCGTATGGTTTTGCTGAGTACAGCTAAAGTAATGATCGCGGATAACTTCGGAATATTCCATGAAGCGCGTGCATTATTAGACAATGGAAGCCAGTCATGCTTCATATCGAAACAGTGCGCTGACAGATTTAATTTGAAAAAGGAAAAAATAAATCTTGTGGTTTCTGGCTTAAATAAATCATCGTTAGTGATTAATTCGGTGGTGAAAACAAAAATTGCGAATCATAGCAGAACTTTCGAAAAAAGAGTAGAGCTTTTGATAGTTTCGAATATAACAGATTACACACCCGCTAAGAAATTTAGCATTGATAATCTCGATTTAGAGAATTTAACATTAGCAGACGAAAGTTTCAATAAGCCAGGTGTTGTGGATATTTTATTGGGCGCACAATTATTTTATGAAATTTTAAAATCTGGTCAAATGAGAATCCCCGAGACAGATATAATTTTGCAAAATTCAGTATTTGGATTTATTGCAACTGGAAGTGTTGGGATTGAAAATGAAACTTCTGTTCATTGTGGGTTAATTTTGGAAAATTTAGACACAACTTTGAGAAAATTTTGGGAGATTGAAAATGTTGAGGCAGAAAGGGTGCAAACCGATGAGAATTTGATATGTGAAGATAATTTCATGAAAACTCATTTCAGAAATGACGATGGTCGTTATGTCGTTAGAATGCCGTTAAAGGAAGACCCGCCATGTTTGGGAGAATCAAAAGATATTGCGGTAAAAAGATTGAATTCTCTTTGGCGACGTTTGAGAAGAGAACCTGAGTATTTAAAATTGTATAGGGAATTCTTAACTGAGTATGAAGAATTAGGTCATATGCAGGCAACTAACGACAATCCAAAATACATTATGCCTCATCATGGAGTTTATAGGCCGGATAATAGTACTACGAAATTACGGGTCGTATTTAATGCTTCTCAAGCAACTTCATCTGAACAATCTCTTAATGATAAGCTGTATTCTGGATTTGTTGTCCAAGATGATTTATTTTCAATTTTGTTGAGATTTAGGAAGCATACTGTAGTGTTCACCGCGAACATAAAAAAGATGTATAGGCAAATTTATATTAGTCCCGATCAGTGCGATTTACAATGTATTTTATGGAAGGGTAATGAGAATGAAATTATACGCGTTTTTAAGTTGCTCACTGTTACCTACAGAACCAAATGTGCATCGTTTTTAGCAACGAGAGTGCTTCAACAGCTATGCCACGATGAAAAGGAGAAGTATACTTTAGGTGCCGCTGCTGGCCAGGATTTTTATGTCGATGATATCCTCAGCGGTGCAAATGACATATCTACAGCGATTGAACTTCAGAGACAGTTAATGTCTCTATTAAATTCTGGTGGACTGGAACTTCACAAGTGGAGCTCTAACAACGAATTGTTATTGAAAAATGTTTCTTCCTCAGAAAAGGAGTATGATTTTGATTCTGGGGAATCGGAAACTGTAAAAACTCTGGGTCTTCTATTTAATCCTAAAAATGATACATTTTGTTTTAAAATTCAACCTTTTGAGAATTCTGTGACTAAGAGAGCAGTCTTATCAGACATTGCACGGTTATTTGACCCTTTGGGTCTTTTAGGTCCCGTGATAGTCACAGCAAAAATTTATTTGCAGAAGTTGTGGCTCCTTAAGCTTGATTGGGATGATGAGATTCCACTGCGAGAAAAAAAGGCTTGGAACAAATTTCGCCAGGAACTGACAGAGTTGAGACATTTGCAAATTGATCGCCACGTTTTATGGCCAAATTCACAACAAATAGACTTGATTGGATTCGGTGATGCGTCTCAAGAAGCGTATGGCTGCGTTCTTTACCTTCGATCTATCTCTGAATCGGGCGAATCCAAGGTGTCACTCCTGTGTAGTAAATCGCGTGTGGCACCCCTCAAGAAGATTACGATCCCAAGATTAGAGCTCTGCGCCGCAGAGCTGCTTTCGAAATTAACTGTCAAGGTACTTTCATCCTTAGATGTTCAAGTTCGTGGAGTATATTTATACTCAGATTCGACAGTAGTGCTGGCATGGATTGCTTCACCACCTTAAATTCTTAAAGTTTTTGTGTCAAATCGTGTCTCGAACATTCAAAATAGTACTAAAGACTTCTCTTGGAACTATGTAAAAACTTCTGAGAATCCAGCTGATTTAATTTCACGTGGTGTTAGTCCGACGAAAATTCTCGATTTAAAACTGTGGTGGAATGGGCCTGATTTCTTGCACAGTCAGGAAAGTTATAATTTTGAGAAGGAACTGTTAACTGTAGCTGAAACACAGGAGTTCCAGCAAGAACTCAGACCGAACTGTAATTATAAGAACTCCGAATTAAGTTTTATCAATGAAATTTCAGACATTGATTATTTATTTAATATCACTAATTCTTACATAAAACTAATTAGAATCATCAGTTTTATTTTTAGGTTTATTTCTAATGTGAAATCAAATCCAAAGGAAAAGGGACCTTTATCTCCTGCTGAATTGAAGAAAGGTAAAATAGTTTTAATAAAATCTGTACAATTGCAGGTATTTTCTAGGGAGATAAAGGCTTTGAAGGAGAAAGGGAAAATTAAAGAATTTAATGTAAGTAGTTTATCTCCTTTTATTGATGATGAAGGAATTCTTCGTGTGGGTGGCAGACTAGTAAACTCTAATTTACAAGGGGATGTTAAGCACCCCATACTGTTGCCTAAAAGTCACAAATTTACTCAAATGATTTTTAGTTATTTTCATGTAAAAAATTATCATGTGGGCCCCCAAACTTTGTTATATGCTGTGCGCCAAGAATATTGGCCACTGGGGGGACGATCAATTGCAAGAAAAACTGTACATAATTGTGTAGTATGTTTTAAGGCTAGCCCTAGGCAAACAAGCCAAATTATGGCACCTTTACCCAAAGAAAGAGTAACCATTAATCCACCTTTTTCAAATTCAGGCCTAGATTGTTGTGGACCTTTCTTAATAAAATATAAAAATCAAAGAAAAGGTGTTTATCAAAAAATCTATGTATGTGTATTTGTTTGCCTTGTGACTAAGGCCGTTCATTTTGAAATGATTACAGAGTTATCGGCTGAAGCCATGATAGCCTGTTTAAAGAGATTTTTTGCACGCAGAGGTTTGGCAGCTCATCTTTTTTCTGACAATGGCACTAACTTTCAAGGTGCTGCTTCCCAAATAAGGGAAGTATTTGCCTTATTTAAAAATACTAATGTAATTAATTATTTGTGTTCTGAAGGTGTGTCATGGAGCTTTATCCCTCCACAGTCACCGAATTTTGGGGGACTCTGGGAAGCGGGGGTAAAGTCTTTCAAACACCATTTCAAAAGAGTTGTAGGTGAGCACAAACTTACATTCGAGGAATTTTTAACGGTGAGCAATCAAATCGAGGCAATTTTAAACAGCCGACCTCTGACACCGCTTTCAGCTGACCCTAATGATTATAATGTTTTAACTCCAGGGTATTTTTTAATCGGTAGGCCACTTAACGCTTTTCCTGAGATTGACTTATGTGTAGAAAATAATCGATTGTCTAAATGGCAACTATTAACAAAATTGGTTCAAACTATTTGGAAAAAATGGACCAGAGATTACTTAAATAACTTACAGCAAAGGTCGAAGTGGCACATAAGTAATAATGACATTAAACCAAATATGGTTGTACTATTAAAGGAAAACAACTTACCAGTATGTACCTGGGTAATTGGTAGGATAGAAAGTGTAATTCGTGGGAATGATGAAAAAATAAGAGTAGTTTTAGTAAAAATGCCTAAGGGCATTTATAAGAGAAGTATCTCTAGTGTAGCAATTTTACCTATTTCAGATAATGTTATGGAAGCTTGTTAAATTTTACTATTGTATAATTATTATTGAATTTGATATTTTATTCGTATATTCTGGTTGTATATATATTGTGTTATTTTCATTGTATCTATTGTGTGTGTAATTAAAATTGTATATGATTAATAGTGTAAATTGATTGAAACCTTTGGGTTTCAAGGGGGGGAGTATGTTCACTCCTCTCGCTTATCTGTAAAAACGGCGCCAGGTGGGCGCGGAAGCAATTGGTTTTTTTTCCGTCGGTTGTAATCAGAGTTAGATTGGCACCTGTGCGTGTCGGATGTTCTATCCGAGAAATAAATATGTTTTTGTGAGAAACAAGCGTTTTTAATGGTGTCGTCTTCACTCACTGTATGTACCGTATTTTCGGGTGTATAGTCCGCGGCTTATACAAGAAAAAAACCTTCCAAAAAGCCGCTGCAGCTTATACACGGTGCGGGTTATACAAAGATTTTTTTTTTAAATTGGAAATCGTGATATTTTTTCTACAATTTTTAAACCTTAAAAAATTTGAAAAAAACATCCAAATTTGTAAATTTTTTTCACTATGCCGCGAAATTTAGAGAGTTCTCTCATGTTTGTAAAGGCTTTTTTTACTGCTTAAATACAGTTATTTCTGGATTTGGAAGAACTGTTGCAGTCGCAACTATCGCCAAGTATTGCACTGATAGATGTATAATAGCCATTGTGTTTGTAGAGTATAAAATCCAAAATCCGGAACCCTTCCAATCTCGACAAATCTGAATTTAAGGTCATTTTTAGTTTATTTTTCAAAAAAATAATCTACCGACCCTGTTGCAAAGAACAAAAAAAAAGTGCGTGATTTATATCATTTCGGAACGATTCAGAGTAGTCGTTCTTTTTCGAAACGATTCCGAGGAATTGTTCCTTTAGAGAGTCGTTTCATTTCGGAAGGAGTTCGAAGAATCTAACTTTTCCGGAGTCGTTTCATTTCAGATAGAGTCCGAGGAATCGTTCCTTTTCAGAGTTGGTACCTTACCCTGTTGCAAAGAATAAAAAAAAAAGTGCGTGATTTATGTCATTTCGGAACGATTCAGAGCAGTCAGTCTTTTTCGAAACGATTCCGAGGAATCGTTCCTTTACAGAGTCGTTTCATTTCGGAATGAGTTCTAGGAATCGAACTTTTCTGGAGTCGTTTCATTTCAGATAAAGTCCGAAGAATCGTTCCTTTTCAGAGTTTGTGCATTTCGGATCGATTCCGAGGATTCGATCCTTTTGGGAACCAATCACCTAAGATACGTATACATTTTATGTCCGAAATTTTGAATTTATTACCGATTTTTTTTTTTAATTTTCGGAAATTTTTTTTTTACTATCACGCTTGTTTGAAAAAAAAAAATGCGCGTAAACGCCGCATTGCTTGAAATTTTATCTTAAAACCTGTAAACACCGCGGCGTTTCTTCCAAAAATTACGGTACTGATAATCTTAATTTTTTAGCCCAATTACTGTAGATATTATGCATTACGAAAAAAATTTGGTAAATTTGTTTTAAAAATTATGACTAATGGCATCTAATTTCGAACCCTGGTCGAAATATGCGTTCGTAAATGGTGTATAACCTGCGGACTATACACCGATGCATCTCCGCGGGTTATACATGAACTTTTTTTACTGCACTGCTCGATTTAGGGGTGCGGGTTATACACAGGGTGCGGACTATACACCCGAAAATACGGTAATCTTTTACTGTAATAAAATCAAATTTTTATTATTTTTTTCTCTCAGCATTAAAATATTTAATGACTACTTACTACTAATTGTTGATTTCTAAAATATTAAACCTTTACTTGGACAATATTAAGTATACTTTATTTTAAAAAATTTTAATTATTGGATAAAGAAATAGTAATAAGAAAACATGCAGGTAAACAAATGAGCAATTAGCTACAGAGATATTAGTTGAACAAATTAACAGGTCGAACAATGTAATTTTTGGCACTAGTATCAAGTACAATCACTTGAAGAGAGGAGAGGGGGAAATTGGGTTTTTTGGGGTCAAAATTTTTTATTTTTATATTAGGTCACTCAAGCATGTGTAGATTGCTACCCTAAATTGGTTTCATAATATTCCAATTCCTTATAATATTTTTAGCAAATTGAATTTAATAATGGTATTTGTAATGAATTTTAGAATTATAATCTTCCAGCCCCAAGCAATGCAGACATTGCATGCAACATTTTCTATACAGAATTCCCCAGAGATGCTTTTTTTCTGTTGACATTTCCATTCAGTGTTTTCTTTTTTCTCTGTTATCTTCCACTCAGTATGAATCATATAGTCCTGGCATTTTGAAAAAAGATTACTGAGAAACATGCAAAAACTATTTGGGACCAAATTTCTATTATTTAACTTAATATAATGTGGATGTTCGAAGCCTTCTGTCAGATACATATATATGTTTTTTATTTACTTTTTGCAATTACGTTTAAATGAAAATGTACAATATCTTCTCTCAAAAAATCCCACATTGAAACTTTCAGTAGTGAAAGCAATGACTGTGAATCCAGTGATAATAAAACATGCAGTTAAAACTGTATTGAAAAAATGGAAACTTTGTTGGAATATTAAGATAATGAAACTTTATTGGAAACTTTCAATACTGAAAACAGTGATTGTGAATTTAGTGACAATTATCATGAATTATCCTTTATAGGGAGCAATGAAAAAACAGGGAAAGAATTGGAAGATGATAATGGTTTGGCATATGTACTCATGTGTGGAATGAATTTGACATGACAAATATGCCATCTGTACCACCAGCATTCCCTTTTGTGGCATCACCTGGTGTACAGAAAAATATAGATCCAAATGCAGCCTCTCTTACGTACTTTAAAATATTTTTTTGATGATGATTTACTTCACATACTGGTAACAGAAACAACTAAATATGTCAGACAGGAGTTTGCAAAGCCATCCAAAACTAAAAATTCCAAATCAAGGAAATGGAAGTTTTTTTGTAACTATATATATATTTTTAAAAAATTCGAAAGAATTGATAAAGGAGAATCATTGCAAAACAAAGTTTTTGATCTTGAATATGAACATCAACAGTGTCTGACTTGGGAAAGAAAAAAAAAAGATATTTGTTTTAATTTGATTTTAAATTAAGGTTTAGATGATCGATAAAATGCTAAAAAAAGCTCAATTTGAAATGCTGGACAAAGCTTTATTTCGTTGGTTCTGTACTGAAAGAGAATAATGCTTACTAGTTTCAGGGCTAATCATTCAATGAAAAGCCCTGAATTTAAACAGTTGCCTGAGGGCAATCCAACTTTACTTCAAGCCAAAAATGGTTAGACAGATTGCAAAAAAAAAAAAAAAAAAAAAAAAAAAAAAAAGACATGGTGTGCACCAACTATTGATAGCTGAAAAAAAGTCTGTCAGAAAACAGTAACACAACACAAAAAGAAGGGAAAAAAATCAATAGGAGTTTTTAAGAATTAATTGAAAAAGAAGATGTTACAATTGATTAGATCTACAATGTGAATTAACCGTGCTTGTTCTGTTTCATGTTGTCCAGTATAACTTTAGCCTCATAATTAGAAAATCCAGAAAAAAGGATACAGAAAGAGAAAAGATTGCTTTACTATAATGGATTGCAGCAATGCTTCTGGGAAGCAAAAATTTTCACTTCATTTAATAGGAAAATCCACAAGTTCTGAAAAACAAAAATCTCAATTCACTCTCATCAATATATAGTGCATAGAAGAATGTTTGGAAAAGTAGTGAATTTTTCAAAAAAAATGGTTCTTTGAATATTTAGTTTCTAGTGTGATTAAATATTTAAAATCATGCAATTTGCCCATTAAAGCTGCCCTACTAATAAGCAATAAACCGACGCATTCTGCAATTGACGAATTAAGAAAAGATGAGGTTACTGTAGCATTTTTACTACTTAATGCAGAAGCGCCAAACTGTAGTCTGCTGGATAGCATTAAAATTTTATACTAATCATTGCCTTATCTAGCCATCAAATCTCTGCAATTCAAAAAATTGACTTTAAAAAAAATATATATTTGTTGTATCAGGTGGGCAACAGTTTGGCATTCTTGGCCTAATGTGAGAGCATGGATACTGACAATTGACCAAGGGGTTCTTGTAAATATCAAGAAAGTTTACAGATGATAAATGCTAAGCAAAATTATAGAAGATAAAGGAGAACATGGAATTGTGGAGATTTTAAAATCAATAAATGATAAAACCATGATTTATATGGCGACTGAATCTTAGAATAAGATTGCTATGAGCTCTATAAAAAAGTCCTGGAAAAAATTATAGTCTTTAGCGTAATATGGATTTTTTTTTTTTCAGAAGAAAATGATAGTCTGGAAGTGAAATATATTTAAGCTTCTTGGCAGATTTATCAATTTAGAAAATAGAGGAAAAAATGAAATTGAGTTTTGAAAAAAAAAAAAAAAAATTTTAAATCAGGAAATCAGCATTGAAGACATTTTAGCATTCAGCATTTTAATAACTTTTGGGGATAAATGTCTGAATTGATCAAATATTTTTATGTGATTGAACAAATTAAAAAATAGCTGTAAATCAGTAACTAAAGATTTGAACATGCATTGAGTATCTGCAATTCTGTGTCATGGATTCTGAAAATGTTGTCAAACTAGCATAAAAAACACCAAGTGTCTTAAGAACTGCTTAGTTGGGCCAAAAATGACCCAGATTTGTTAAAGTTATTGCAGGTGATCAATCGTAGATTTATGTGTATAACCCCAAAACAAAGAGAGAATCACTGAAGTGGAAGAATCCAAGTTCACTCTTCAGTGGGACCGAGAACGGCATCTCAAAGTAGGTCAAAAGTTAAGACAATGAATGTTGTTGATTTTTTTCAGATTCAATGGATATTGTGCAGGACCATTTTTATTAAATCTATCATTATATCTGTCATGTGGCCTTTGCCTGACTGCGTTGTGCCGCAAAATAATCTAAATAGATTTAATTAAAGTTTATTTTATTGATAAGTTAAATAATTATAATATTAAAAATTAAGCTTCATGAAAAATAATTATAGTTCTGAAATTGCAGATCTGAAAGATAAAAACATATAAATAAAAAAGTAGAGTACTCACCCCAAACATGTAGAGAAATACACAAAGCAATATTAAACTTGAACAAATATTTATTTCACTTAGACATATTTTGAAATTTAAGTTTCAGGATCCTGAAGACAGATGACAATATACCCAAATACTTTCAATATGTATAAAATACAGTTGCATTCTAGATATTGTAAATAAATTTTACTTAATTTTCATTCAAATAAAAAAAGTTAAGTCCTGATTCATAAAGTTCGTAAAAGAAGAAATTTAACAGCTGTTCATTATAATAAGTCCTTGATAGTCTGTATAACTGATCATTCCTTAGGGATATATATTTGTGTGGGTCGATTTTTTGAAGCCTTTATAATATCGAAGAGATTTATCGGATTCTGTCTGAATCAGGGAGAATTGGAAGATAGCAATGTTGTTGTAGACACATCAGAAATATTCTTGCTGACAATAAAAGATGGCTGCGGCAATATTTCGTCTGGATCTGTGAAAGTTGGAAGATGGCAATGTTGTGGTAGACACATCAGAAATATTCTTGCTCACATTAAAAAATAGCTGCGGCAATATTTCGTCTGGATGGGTGAAAATTGGAAGATGGCAATGTTGTTGTAGACACTTTCTAAGAAAAATATTGATGATACTCTGCTGCTTCTGATTTTTCATATGAACAAGGTCAGCACAAAAAAAAAATTTATTCTTCATTAGACTTCAGGATCAATATTCTAAGGGACTTTCTTCACCGCCGTCCTTCTATCACTCTGCCCCAACGCTACGGGAAAAATTCCCGAGCAAGGGAGAAAAACAAGCCACGTCCTACATGGCAGGTGGATCTGAACCGAATGAGAGAGAATTGAATGAGACGCGAACGAAAGTTAGTACAATCGCTCCACGCTCATCCAATCAAAAAAAAGGAAAAGAGGTTGTTAGCTGAATTTAGAGAAATTCTTAAGGGGAGTTAGGTGAAAAGTATTATTTAGTGGCAACAAGAAATACGCGGGATTTTAAGCGACGCTACAATTTCGTGGAAAAGGGTGAATCATGAGATTGGAATTTCCGTTTGTCCACAAGATTCACTGAAAAAAGTGCGCGGGTGGATAATGGCGATGTTGGAAATAAAAAAAAATGGCGCGCGTAATTTTAAAAAGAGAAAAAGCTAGAAAAATACTAAGACACATATCTGGCTAAATAGTGGCTTAATCTTGCTGAAATTTAACCAGAGTGTTAAGAAAAAAGAGATTTATTGAATGAATATCGATTTAAGGGGACAAGGGACCTTGAAATCCTTAAAAATAATTTTTTTTATTTTTTGTAAATTTCACCTAAATATTATTCAAGGGTACATTATATGCATTATAACATGCATTTATCACAAAAAAACTGCAAAAAAAAATATTTTTGACAAAAAAATGGCATTTTACACAGCGTCTTCGAAATCTTCGAAATGCGGACTGCGCATTCCATATCAATGAAAATCCCCAATATTTTTTATGAAAGTTTGTTTTATATATATAAACGAAATTGTGCATCCAATTTTGAATATTTGAATTTAAAAGTTAAAAAAAAAAAAATTGAAATTTTGAAATTTTTTCGAAATTTTTTTCAAAATTTTCAAATTTTTTCAATTTTTTTTTTATTTTTTGTAAATTTCATCTTAAATATTATTCAAGGGTGCATTATATGCATTATGGAATGCATTTATCACAAAAATATTTAAAAAAAAATATTATTTTTGAGAAAAAAATGGAATTTTACGCAGCGTCTTCGAAATCTTCGAAATGCCCCCTGCGCTTTCCATATCTATGAAAATCCCCAATATTTTTTTGGAAAGTATGTTTTATATATATAAACAAAATAAAGCATCGATTTTTACATATTTGAATTTTAAGAAGTAAAAAAAAAAAAAAAAATTGAAAATTTTGAAAAAAATTTTGAAAAAATTTCAAAATTTCAATTTTTTTTTTTTAAACTTTTAAATTCAAATATTCAAAATATTCAAAATTTTGTTTATATATATAAAACAAACTTTCATAAAAAATATTGGGGATTTTCATTGATATGGAATGCGCAGTCCGCATTTCGAAGATTTCGAAGACGCTGCGTAAAATGCCATTTTTTTGTCAAAAATAATTTTTTTTTGCATTTTTTTTGTGATAAATGCATGTTATAATGCATATAATGTACCCTTGAATAATATTTAGGTAAAATTTACAAAAAATAAAAAAAAATATTTTTAAGGATTTCAAGGTCCCTTGTCCCCTTAAAGATGAATATTAAAAATAAAGGTTTTAGAATTTATTTAGGACTTAGTAAATATTGTAAAGAGAAAACAACATCGCGAATCTTTAAAAAAGAAAACAAGATAGCATATTGCTAAAAGTAAATATTATTAATTAAATTGATGGCTATTACTGGGATTATTAAATAGAAATAAAATTTTAAAAGCAATTTAGATTAAATTTTAAATCGGAAATGTTATGGAAAGTTGTTATAACATAACAATATCCATTTTTTCCAATAATCCCCCCAGGGCCATATTTATTAAAATATGATCCTAGGAGGTAAACAATCAATCAGAAATGCTATAAAAAATTAAAAATGTCACTGAGTGTTTGTGCAAAAATATGCAGAAAAAAAAAAAAAAGACCTGCACACTGGCGAGACAAGAATTGGATTCTCCATCATGATATTGAACAAACATACAGTGCAATTTCCACTAGTGAATTTTTAACAAAATTTACAAATTCCTTTACTTCTGCAACTTGCTGTTTCCTAAGATGTAGTCTTTGCTAACTTCTACTTGTGCCCCAAATTGAAAATTTTGCTGAAAGGGAAGCGTTTGGACCAGGCTCGGACTGGCCCGCCGGCCCGTGGGCCGGTGCGCCCTCGATCAAGAAAATATGCGCCCTCATGTAAGTGAAGTTAATAATTTAAAAAAGACAAAAAATAAAAAATAAATAAATAAAATGAAACAAAAAAAAATAAAAATATGACATATACTAGAATAACTACAACATGGTTAAAAATATTCTTTATATATCTTTTTAAAAAACAATAATTTTGTAAACATTAAAAAACCAATAAAAAGAATTTATTCCCTTTGCAAAGGAAAATAATTGTATTGTTTATTCTTGACACTTTCTTTGTCCAGGGCAACATCCAATCAAAATCTTTTAAAATCTAAAGTATATTTTATATGTTACCAATAGCGGCAACGAACATGCCGACGGTCTGGCACCAAAGATCATCCCTTTCGCTTCGATTTCATTTATTATTATTTAGTTTGTAGTAAAATCATTCATTTCAAAAACTTGAGCTTTGTGTTTCCGTAAAGTTTAATGTTTTGATTTTAATTTATAAAACATAAGTGTTCTTATTAAAAGTATTTTTGTTATTAAATATACATCTAAACAATTTTAGAAAGAATATTCTCTTCAAAAAAAGGTAATTCAAACTTTTTTTTTTTTTTTTTTTGCTAAAAATTTTATTTTAATATGAAAACAAAACTGTTTCAATATTGTATATTAAATGTAACAATCAAAACGTTGCGTCTGTCACGGATTTTCATGGTCATAGGCGTGCGAAGAGAAAACTGCGTCCGGGTCAATTTGGCGCCCCCCATCCTGCCAACTTTTTCTTGTAGCAGGCCAAAAAATGAAGTCGTTAGTATAAATTTGGCGCCCTATTGAATAACCGCGCCCGGGGCGATCGCCCCTTTCGCTCGGTGCTGTCCGCTGACTGATTTTTTTCGCTCACTAACCTGCAGGTTTCACTGCAGCATAAGCAATATTTAAATTAATATAATTCTACAAATAAAACCCAGTTTTGAAAAATTAAGTTAGGATTAATACTCTCAAAGATTATACACCTATACATAATGACATATTTTGTATCAGATTGGAAAAAAAATCTTTCTTTAATATTTTAAATAAATTACAGAGAAACAACATTACAATTTTACCCTTTTGCCGGGCAGTCAGGGGGATATGGTAAAGTAAGGCTGATCAACACCGCACCGCACCCAGGGTTCTACGGCGATCTTTTAATGTTCTCTTTATATCCCTTCCATGTTCTATTCTATCCCGTTTATAATTTTTCTTCTAAATCGTTTTTTTTTCTACTCTACATAAGACGGATATAAATCTAACATAAAAATGATTTTCAAGTAACCCCGTTATGATTTTTATTATACAATAAACTCTGTATACGGCGGAATATTGTCTAAAGCGGAATATTTGATTTTGTTCGAATAGTTTTTACGTATAAAAATCTATTCCAAAGGTTTTAAAAGTTATTTTGTTCATTACATCGGAATTCGATATATAATTTACTTTGCTACTCCGATGATTGTTTTTATATAATTTACATGCTTTTCCCTTCTAATCAGAAATTTATTCTTTCATTTGATCAAACTAAATTAATAGATTTTCGAATCAATCCTAATTTATAAAATGATTAAGCTATTTATTTGATTAAGCTATTAAATGATTAAGCTATTTATAATAAGATAAAGAAAATAAACGCACCGACATACCGATAAAAGACATTTCGGATTAAAGTAGAACTCGCTAATCCGAAATTCCGGTTAATCCGGACGGATTTTATATTTGAACAAATTGATAAGATTAACTTACGAAAATTTTCAGATTACAAGATGAATGTCGAGAAAGTCGTGTAGAAGTAAGAATTAAACAAAAAAATTGCAGTAAAGCAACTTTTTTATTTTTTAAACAGCTTGAAAAGAGTAAAAATATACTCAATTATGGAAAAGTACAACTTATGTACACGAATATAAAATAAAAACATGCACTGTTGGCCTGCTCGTAGAAGCCATCTTTTTTTAAAAAAAATCTCATATCATTTTGTCTGTCAGTCGCTAAAAAACTCTTTTCTTTAACGCAAAAAATATTTAATTCAGATGATAAAAATTTAAATTTCCTTTCAGCAGTTTGATTTCACAAATTATAAATGGTTTCTCGTTCCCCCTTCCCTACCCTCCTGGTAGACGCGGTGAATGAGCTATTTATAGATTCCCGATTTTTTAATTTGTAATGGATTGTTACATAATTTCTCATTCTCAATTCCATTATATTGTTATAAACATCAAATAATTAAACAAAACTGTAAAAAAAAAAAAAAAAAAAAAGAGAAGACCGAAATAGGTTTGCAAGATTTGGTACAGCAAAGTGTTCCAAATTGGAAAGTTCACTTTGTAGCCTGAAATCTATATCTATATTAATAAAATAACAAATCGCTCTGTCTGTCTGCGTGTGTGTGTGTGTGTGTGTGTGTCTGCGATGGCTAGCAAAATCTATGGGACGCACGAGGCTCAAAATTTTTATGAAAGTAGCCCAATATCTCTCCTGATGCACCTGAAGCTCGGAATTTCAAAATTCTATTTATTAACTGAGTAATTAATTAAATTCCAAAGCCCACTCTTATAAAAATTCGCCTTTTTTTCGTTTTTTTCTCTTTCCTTTTCTTATGGTTGGTTGGTTGCATAAAATTTTCGCAGAAATAATTAAAAAAGCTGGCACAGACCTTTAAAATTCATAGACTGGCAAACTGTCAGTTAAATGAGGATTTTTTTTTATCACAGCTGCTGTACACCATGGAGGAAAAAGGTGGAGGCGAAGTAAACCGAAAAAAAGGTTTGCAATATGAAACCATTTATCGTTGAAATTTTAATGTCTCAAACCATGGAGGATTGAGATAGGTGGAGGTGAAGTAAGTCTCAAAAAAGGTTTGCAATATGAATCCATTTATCGTTCAAATTTTAATGTTCCAAACAAAAGGACGTGGAAGGAATTTTGTATTATAATACGAATTGAAAGAAATGAATTACAACTGAAGCATATTTTAAGAAGAAATAGCAAATTTTTAAAATGGTCTTTGTTCTATTATTATTTATTAAAATAAATGTTCGCTTTTAAAATAAAAGAAATTGGAAAACTAGCAATTATTAAATATCAAATTAAAATTAAATTAGATATTGAAAACATTTGTTATGACCTAAAAATTGTATTACTAAAAGGTTCCTTCTTTAATTCAATTTTAAATACTTTATAACGTAGATAAAAAATGTTTATGACTTAATAATTGCATGTAAATAAATATTTAAAACAGTGGCGTAGCTAAGGGGGGGGGGGGCATCCGCCCCGGGCGCCAAGGCCTAGGGGCGCCAAATTGAGAGAAATTGTTATATATCTATATTGGGGTGGGGGCGCTAAATTTCTTGCTGGCCCCGGGCGCCAAAAAACATAGCTACACCACTGATTTAAAATATAATTATGAAAACATTCTTTTAAAATCATGTATGAAAACTTAAGTAATAAATATTAATCTAAAATATAGATTTCTGACTGCAGACGATTTTAAGATATTGACAAAAGAATGTTATATTTTCAAGCAAAACGTTAAAATTATTTTCTATATTGATATTTAAAACACATATGATAAAATAATTAATTTTTTTTTTTTTTTGCCGGTGAAGCGATAGATTAGTTCTTTTTAAAAAAACAACAGTCAGTGGCCACGTATTTCTGACAATGCATTTCTGCAAGTTTCGCGTTAATGATAAAGTAATACAAATTTCAAGTTCGTTTAATATTGTTAATACGGACCCGGGCAACGCCGGGCGGGTTAGCTAGTATATTAATAAAATAACAAAACGCTCTGTCTGTGTGTGTGTGTGTCTGCGATGGCTAGAAAAATCGACAGCATGTACGAGGCTCAAAATTTTTTTGAGAGTAGCCCCAAATCTCTCCTGATGCACCTGAGCTTCAGAATTTCGAAATTCTATTTATTAACTGAGTAATTAATTAAATTCCAAAGATCACTCTCATAAAAAATCGCCTTTTTTCTTCTTTTTTTCCCTTCATTTAGTTATGGTTGGTTGGTTGCATAAAATTTTCGCATAAATAATTAAAAAAGCTGGAACAGACCTTTAAAATTCATAGACTGGCTAACTGTCAGTTTAAAGGATGATTTTTTATCACAGGGGTTGCAAACCATGGAGGAAAAAGATAGGTGGTGGTGAAGTAAACCGAAAAAAGGGTTGCAATATTAAACCATTTATCGCTCAAATTTTAATGACCCAAACAAAAGTTTTTGGAAGGGATTTTGCATTAATAAGACGAATTGAAAGAAATGAATTACAGATGAAGCATATTTTACGAAGAAATAGTAATTTTTTGGTCTTTTTTCTATTATATTATTTATTTAAAAAAAATGTTTGCTTTTAAAATAATTGAAATTGATAAATTCGAAATAATTAAATGTCAAAATAAAATTAAATAAAATATTGAAAACATTTGATTTGAACTAAAAGTTGTATTACTAAAAGTTTTCTTTTTTTTTTCAGAACTTTTTAATACTGATAATAAAAATAAAATATTGAAAACATTTGATTTGAACTAAAAGTTGTATTACTAAAAGTTTTCTTTTTTTTCAGAACTTTTTAATACTTTATAACGTAGATGAAAAATGTTTATGATTTAACAACATATTAATAACTCTGTGTCACTATATAAAATATATTTATGAAAACATTCTTTTAACATCATGCGCGAAAACTTAAATAACAAATATTAGTCTAAAATCTAGATTTCAGAGTGCAGACGATTTTAAGACATTAACGGAAGAATGTTAACTTCTCAAGCAAAATCCTAAATGGTGCTTCTATATTGATATTTCAAAGTCATATGATAAAAATAATCACATAATTCTTGCCTATGATTGATATATTTGTATCTTTTATGCATTCCGATCGTGTATTACAGTCAATAATGGCACAAAACGTTATTTTTTAAACGAAACTTAATCATCTATTCAATAACAGTTTAAAAGGTAAAAAACAAAGAAATACGGGTTTAAACCAGTTTGAATTGATCGGCGTGTCAAAATTAAATTATGACTTTAATTTGGTTTTAAAACAAAAATAAAATATAGCTGTTTGGCGTACAATTGTTCGAATCCGCAAACGATTCATACACCATAAAAAAATTATCAAATAGCAAAGTAAATAATTTATCAGAAATAGTCATAAAAAGAATAGTAGCAAAACTGGTTATAACCTTAATGTTTAGACTAATTAACACATAACCCGATCCATATCAGAAAAAAACAAACCACACTCCGATCCGTGATAGACAAAATTTCCGTGAGTATAAACCCGACCCGAACCTAAAAATTCTGTTTGAAAAAAAAAACTATGGATTTGATAACTGACCCGAACCAAATCTCAATCCCATAAAAATGTTCAAATGAAGCATAACCCGATCCAAACAAGGCAAAATAATGTTAGTGGGCATGAAACCTGACCCGAATCTAAATATTGTCTTAAAAAAAACTCGAAATATGATCCGAACAAAATCTGAAACCGATAAAAATATTCCATTGAACTATAACCCGATCCCAGCAAGACAAAATACTTTCCGTGGTCATAAACCCGACTCAAACCCAAAAAATTCCATTTGAAAAATTCTGAAATTTGACCCAAACAACATCTAAATCTGACCAAAATATATGAAAGAACCATAACCGGATTAGAGTAAGACTAAATAATTTCCGTGGACATGAACCCGATACGAATTTAGAACTTAAATTCGAAAAAATACCTGAAATTTGAATCGAACCAAATCTGAACATGACAAAAATATTCCAAAGAACCGTAACATGATCCGAATAAGACAAAATTTCCATGCACATGAACCGAATCTGAACCTAAAAATTTCTTTGAAAAAATCTCGAAATCTGAAATGAACTTGATAAAAATAGTCCTGTGAAGCATGTATTTATTCGAACAAAGCAGAATAATGTCCGTGAACACGCAAGAAAACCCGAATCCAAAAATTACATTTGAAAAAAAGCCGAAATCTAAATTAAATCAAGTCTGAACTTGACAAAAATATTCCAGTGAAGCATGTCTTTATTCGAATTAGACAGAATAATTTCCGTGGACACGCATTAAGACCTGAACCCGAAAATTCCGTTTGAAGAAAACGCCGAAATCTGAATTGAACAAAATCTGTTCCCGAGAAAATTATTTCACAGAAACATAACTGGATCCGAGCAAGGCAAAATAATTTCCATGGACATGAATCCGACCCGAACATTTAAATCGAATTTCAAAAAACACCTGAAACCTAAATCAAACCAAATCTAAACCCGACAAAAATATTCTAATGAATCATAACCAAATCCGAACAAGACAAAATAATTTCCATGGACATGAACTCAATAAATGGTTAGGTAACATTTGGGATGCGATTAGGTTGCAATTACATTACGGTAAGTTTTTGATTTTATTTAATTTCACATTAGGTTACAGTTAGATTATGGTTAATTTAAAGTTAGGTTAAATTGCATTTATGTGATGGTTAGAATAAGAATAGGTTACAATAAAGTGACGGTTAGGTTACATTTATGTTATATTTAAGTTACGGTAGGGTACTGTTAAGTCGCAATTAGGTTACAGACAGATTATGGTTACGGTACAAAAGTTTACGGTTAGGAATTTGTCCACAGAGTCAACATTACGCATGCTTTGATTAAAAATATACACTTTTATTAAATGGCTCTGAAATTATAATACTATATACCAATCTTTTATCATCGCGGATCGATTTCATTCACAGTATAGTCGGATTTAAGAGTGATATAATTAGTTTGAAATTCAAAATTTTTCACTTGAGATTTCTATGCGAAAAAAATAATTAGTTACGTGATTTAAAAGTGATTTTTACGGGTAAATATCAACACTTCAACACGAACCTAACGCAATTGTTGGATACATGTTCCCTCCCGTGTTTCTCATTGCTCATTTTAAGTATTTTTAGAGCTTAATAGTAGTAGTTGTTTTTAAAACCAATTTTTCACAAAGTCAGCTGCGACGTATTTCAGCCAATGCATTTCTGCATGCTTCCAGTTAATGATAAAATTATACAAATTTCAAGTTCGTCTAATATTGTTAATACGGACCCGGGCAACGCCGGGCGGGTCAGCTAGTGGTTTTATAAAAAAAAATGGCAGCTCCTTAACATTAACAATCAAAACATCTTAGCTAATGTATACATTATATCAAAACGATTGTTTTAATGTTATTAAGGATCTGCACTGTTTTGTACCATTTTTGATTGACTACTTTGGGAATACAGTAGAACCCCATTAATCCAGATCTCCGGATAATCCGAATCGATTTGGTCTTTTTTTTTTCAAGTTTGAGAAACGTTTGGTTAATTTCCATAACATTAACTTGTTTCATCGTCGTATTCTGAATAATAAAAAAAAATTCTGAAATCTTTTCGGAAGAATATCTTAAGCTTTCTTATTTAAATTGTTTGATGTTTTCTTTCAAAGAAACAACAATATATTACTAAATTGGGCAATTGCAATTTTCTATTTAAACTACTTAGAAATGTTATAAAAAATCACTGCACAATATTTTTTTACTTAGAGCATTGGAAGGAAGCAAGGTAAAATAATTCCTATAAAACCCTTTGTCTGATAAGGATCTTTCCGATCTTTGTCAGCCCATAGGTCTGTTTCCTTGTTATTGTGACAAATCTTTTCTACAATATCACTTGCAGAAAATTATTTATATTTATTAAGATGCAGCATTCATGTCAGACACTTTTCAGTTTAATATAAAGGTGATTTTCTGTATGTTTTATTGTATTTCATTTTTGTCTAATTCTTCGGATAATCCGGATTTTCGAAAATCCGGATCGGATCTGGTCCCAATTAATCCGAATTATCGGGGTTTTACTGTAGTACTGTATTATTTTGAGAACAGTACTCTAAGCAGAGATCTTACAACCCAGTTTGGGTCTTTTTTTTTTTTTTTTTTCTTTTTCAGTGAAGGAATACTATTTTTTTTCCCTAGAGTTGTGCCGGTAACAAGCCGAACCATCGGATGACGGACTAAAAGATTTTTACTGTGCTACTGAGTACTTATAACTAACATTTTTTTAAATCGAAATTTCGGATTTTCCCAATTTTTGTAATCAAAATAGGCGCCGGTCCCAATTCAGATTAGCGAAGCTCTATTACATATTCTTACAGTCTGTTTGTTATTAATGAATATTATTGGCTTCCTATAAGATGATAAAATAATGAGTTTCGTTAAAAAAGTTGCGCCCTCCAAAAATTCAAGGTCTGCGCCCTTTACAATGACCCAGTCCGACCCTGGTTTGGACTTAAATGAAGACATTCAAATAAATAAGGAAGCAGTTTTTAACACTCTTCAGAAAGAAAATTTCAAGTAATACCTATAGAAATGAAAACACTGTTGGAGCTGGTGAGTTCAGTAAGATGGGAACTACTTTGAAAGAGATTTATTGCAATAGGCAGTATTTACAGTCAGTTTCAAATTACAAGCCCATATTTAAACTTTCCCATCACACTTTATATATATTTATTTTCTCTCACAGATTGTACATGTGTAACTGAATTAAAAGCAAATTATTCATTTTGCCTTTTATCAATAAACAGAATCTACTTCAAAACAAAAGTAAATGAATAAACACAAACAAAAATAAGTTGATTGTGTTAAATGCATATCAAATAAAAACAGAGTGATACAAAAAAATTTCTGTGTTAAATGAAATGAATGTAATTAATAATAGTGTGAGAGAATTTAATATAGAAACAATCTGCTAAAATAAAGGATACTAAATGTAATTCACCAAATTTTTTTAATAAGTATCTCTGAGTTTTTTTTAAACAAGCGCTACATGACAATTCTGAAAAACCAAATGTATCTAAGTAGTTACTAGCATTAATTCCATTATTTTTTATTAAGCCAAAAAATAGGAGACAATAAAAATAAACAATCATAAAACCATCCTATCTTGAGTTTTATGTTATAATTTTAAAAATAACCGGCATTGAATGCAACCAATATTTTAACTTCAAAAATTTTTAAATTGTTTAATTTTAATACAATGTTTAATATAATTTTCACTCTAGAAGGAAAAAAGGCAGAATACTGGTAGCTAAACCTTTAGGAATAATAATAATAATGTAATTTTTAGGTATGATCAGTAAAGCAATATTAATTTTGAATGATTGTATAAATTAAAAATAAAGAGTACAGTTAAATTACAACAAAAATGAATAATTTTCTGTGTTATTCCAAAAAAGAATTTAATATTTTACTTGTTCAAGGGCACACAAAGATTTAGAAATATTGTAGCACAAAGAAAATTTATACAATATTAAAATTTTATGTAAATTTTAGAATTATATGTAAATTTTTGAATTTTTAACTGTAGATCATTTAAAATTAAGATAATTTAAATAACATAAAAGTCACTAATTTATGCCAAAGAATTCCTGGCACTGACTATAACCAAAACGTTAGAAAAGCTTCCAATTTACATGTATTTTTATTTACTTACTTTTTTCTGTCAATTTTGAATAGACTAGAGATATCTTTAAGTACAATTAGTGATGCATGCATTTTACAAATTTTTAAAAAGTGTCAATTGTACCTTTAAAAAATGCCCTAGAAAAAATAGTAAGGTAATAATAATTTGGAAGAGGAAAATAGATTACATTTCTCATAAAATGTATACATAACACAGAAGAACAGCTTTTTAAATTGATTTAATAATGCAATATAACATCATTTAAAAATCATTAAATTTTGACTATATATCTATTAGATAAATATATTTTAGTGTAAATTTAAAAAGTTTAGTATTATCAAGCATTTAACTACTTTACAAATTTAGCCATTTTTAAGTTTATAACCAGTTATAAAATGAAATGCTGCAAGAATCATTTTTTAATCTTCTAAATATATTTGCATTTTGATAAAATTACTATTATTTTTTTTCCTAATTTTTGGAATGGAATGAATTTATGGAACTCTTGAAAATTTCCACTTTTTGACAAGTATGACACAAATAGCATTTTAATACAGTAATTTCTTAAATTTTTATGAATATTAAAAAAAAATGAACTTAATTATAGATTTTTTTTTAAACCACATGCACACACAAATAATAAAAAATTAATAAACAAAATAAAGTAAATAAATAAAAAATAAACAAAAGTAAATAAATTGCATTCTTTGACAAGATTTTTGGAGTAATTGATTCCCCAATACAACAATTCATTATTTTATTTGTTTTAATTTTTTTTAAATTCCAATGTACTTTTGAGACACCCTGTATTAATAAGAAAATAAAAATAAAATACAATACATACTATTATTGAGCATTCTTTGAATTCAATACTCACAATGAACATCAATTCTTTTAACTTTTTGGAGATAGAAGCCCATCCTTTAGGAATCCAACTCCATAATAAAGTAGCGACTCGTAATGCTAGCCAGCAGATGTACATACCACACCCAAGAGTATATAACTCATGAATTTTAGTATTGCCCAGCCATAAAGACATCACTTTACGACCAATATAAACTAAAAAGTAAGAAAAATATCAGACAATGACAATTTATTATTAAGTGCAATTAAACCATCATTAAATGAAGAGCCCAGTTAATAAAGGTAATAAGTGACACAATCATTATTTTGAACAGATGATCTGTAAAATTCCAAATATCTACTTGCATTTATTGTCAAATGCCTCTTTTATAAATTAAAATCTATGAGAATATATATATATTAGGGTGGTCCTTAAAAGTTGATAAAAAAAAATTTCTCGATTTATACCGGGGCACCCTGCCATTTTGTTCTACTCATTAAAAAAGAATTACAGCATTTTTTTTCAAATTTTTAAGCATGATTTTAGGGGCTGCTACCACTATTTAAAGTTTAGACTTATTCAAAAATATAAAGGAAAATACATAATTATTTTTAATAACAAGTAAACATATTTTTATTAAATATTTCAGTAAATTCACAGCAACTACATTGTTATATACATTTAAAGAAGAAGAAAAAATCTTTCATTATTATAAAATCCTTACATTTACCTTTTTTAAGACATCAATGAAGATTTTTTAGAGTCTGGATATTTGCTTCGAAACTGCTTGAATAACAACAATAAGTACTATTTTGTTCTTCATCTTTTGTATTCCTCAATAAGTGCTACCCCACATTCGACTACATCATTAATAACTTCGACTGAAGACGCAAAAGCCCTACAAGTTTTGTAAGATTCATTTTTATTCCAATTTGTCACGATATGTTTCAAAAGAGTCTGAAGTTAATTCTATAATTTTAAAAAACCTCAGAGTGTTACTTGCTACAAAATCTTGCAAGTTCTTTTTGAGGATGTCATCAGAATCAACCTGTGCACGTTTCAATGGTTTTTCATTTTTCACATTTTTCAAAGCACACACTATTTTTCTTTTAATTTTAATTGAGAGGTTGCCATTGAAAAATGCAAAAGCAACTACTTCTTCTGACAAGTACCACAAATGTCCTAGGAATTTCTTGATAGCTTACAAAGAAATGTCTTTATTTCATTTTCATACACTTTCAAGTTTTTAAGGAGCAATAAATCATTTCTAGGCGCAGAACAAGCAGATTGTACCTGATATCAACTGTGAATGTAGATTTTTACCACAAATGAGCAAACTTGACGAACTCCAGGTTCTTCGTGCTTAGAGAGTTTGAACTGAATTTTAAATAAATAAATCTTGAACGAGTATATGGCCTTTGCTAACCATCGTGCTCTTTGCAAGCCACCAAGGGCTCTAAAGTGAACACCTCTTTTGGTTACCCTCCTAGGAAAATGATGGCAAGCTCTAACAATTCTTTGTAATCGACCCTAGGTTGAAAATCATTAAGTTGATTTTATGCAAACTCTATGATTTTTGATGCATTTTCTGTTGTTTTGTCATTGATAAAATTATCTGTTATGGAAGTCTGAAATATGTTATGATGAATAGAGTTCTATGAAATTTTAATTGCTTAAATAAGAGTATGTCTGGACCGTTTGGAACTCCGAGTGACTTAACAACAATTGCTTCCAGCATAATCTCCAGGATGTGACGATGGCAAGCCAACCATATCATTTCTTTCTTCATTTTCTATTCCAAAAGAACACAAGCTCCTCTTTATAACCGGAATTTACATAGCTTGTTTCAAAACACATAGATTTTACTTGTTCTGTAATTCCCCACGACTATAATGTTTTGTTAACAGCAAAAAATATTGCTTCACCTGTTCCTGACTGAAGTTTTGGAACTGCAAGTAATTGTACAATATTTTTACCAAACACAATAATTGGTAATCTATCAACAGTTTCAGATCCTGAAATTTCTTCTAAAATTTTACCATAACGGAACACTTGCCGAAAATCTTTTTTTAAATTTTTGGTTCTAATTGTTCGGTTTTTGATTCTAAGGCGCCGAATAGATTTGTTAACATTATAGTTGGCAGACACCCACAAGTTTTAGTGTTGTAGTCAAAACAATAGTTGTCTTTCTATGACTTAACTTTGCTGCATCAAGGCTTGTACACTCGCTATTGTCCAAATTGTTTATTCTATCTCTTTTTTTAGGAGGTGGATCACTGTGATAGCATGAAGCTATTTCTTTTTGAATGGAAGAAGTTTTATTATCACTTGAGCTTGCTTCTTCTTCAAATATGTCTCAAGGAATTGATGCTTTTTTAAAAAGCAATATTTGTTTACTTCTTCACGCTTTTTCATTAGTTCAAAACATTCTTTTTTCTTGATTGATTCCATTGCTTTTTTCTACAAAACGTTTATCAAGACTTCTTATTTTAACAGGCCTTCCTTTTTGCCTCTGAGCAAGTAAAAATTCCTTATACTCTTCGATTTTAATCATTAAGAGCATTCGCGTGTGCAATATCAGAAAGATCGTCCTAAGCATAGAATTATACAAAAATATTACTTTTTTGTCTATTCATTAGCCGAATTGCAGCTGTTGCTGTAAAAACCAAAGGTTACAGTAAGAGTACAGAATTATGGACTATTAATACACAAGAAAAGCAACACTTTGGCGGAAAAAAATGCTGCGCACACAAAAGTCAATAATTTGAATAATAAATATTTAGTGTTTATGAAATATATTTTATTACATACTCATTTATTAAAAGTAAAGTTGAATTATTGTTCTTTTCTTATTTTTATTTATTTTTAAATTGATTTAAACACTATGTTATGTTAAATTAGCTGACCCGTCAGCATTGCTCTGGCCCATTCAAAAAACGTACAAAAACTCAAATACATTTAAAAGCTGCTAAAAGTTAAAATCAGCATGAATTTGGGGAAAAAATTGAAGCATCTGACAGTCTCTACAGCCTAATGTCATACCATGACTCAATTTTGTAATGACTATAAATATGTATTAGTAACTTAAAAATTAGACTAAAAATATATCAAATTTTCTAATTTTTCAAATATTCAAACCTTGGTAGCGACCCTTAAAATTTGTTTTAAAATTCTGAAGTTTTGTGGAGGTCTTTTTTTTTTTATACATAGAACAAAATAAAGGGGTGCCCCATATAAATTTTAAAAGTTCATTTTTAAGGACCACCCTAATATATATTCAAATAATAATTTAACAGATAGCAGAGGGCCATTGATTACTCCCAACCATATCATTAAATCTTTTCTCCATTATGGCACATACCACCTTTTATCAACTGAGCTATTCAAATAAGAATAAACTTTAAATAATTATACAACAAATCTTTTAATGCACAATTAGTTATGCTGTTACAACAATCACAAGATATTACATTATAGTGATGAAACACATGTTAAAAAGCTTTTATATATATATATATCAATGGTAAAAATTTAATTTTAATTTCAGCAATATTTAAAAAATGTTAAAAATATCAGGTTTGTCATAAAATTTATAACAGCGCACTCACTGAAAATTAAAAACAATTTAATATAGCTATTGGACACAATAATTTAAACATTTAAATATTTTAAAAGGCAACCTTCTAAGAATATCAGCTTTAAATAGAATTTTGTTAACTAATATTTACTTAAAAGAGTTTCATCATTTCATTCAAGGCAATTTGCAATGCTGCTATTTAGATATGTTTCCTTTAAGTTGTACCATCTTTTAATCCCTAAATTTAAAGTATTTTTTTCTTTTAGGGCGAGGGAAGCAACTGCAAGTAATTTCTTTGTGTTTATTTATTGAATATAATAACTGTTTTAAATATTAACTTTAGCAGTACTGTTAGATATTGTACTTCATAACCAAAAAATGTTCATAGCTAAAATTAACACAGATGTGACTTATTTTTGTTTACTTAAGTATGATATTTTGATAATATTTAAAATTATATTATTTTTATTTGTTTATTTTTTTGCTTGACCAAGTTTCCCAAGGTGGTCTCTTAACATTTCCAGAGCTATCTTAATCTCTAGTCTAACATCTTGACATTTCTCAGAAACATTTTGAACTGGAAAATAAGGAGTTACAGGGATATGAAAGAAATGTGCAACAAGCTGCATCTTTTAAAAATATATTAGATCTGAAGTATGTCGTGCTATTTATAGAAAAACACACATTTTCAGAATTCAGACCACATAAAATTCTAACTATTTGAATTAGAATAACCTAAATTCATACCAGGAAATAAATGTATTTGAAGAATAGAAAAAAGTTACTGAAATGGAATTAGGTGTATTTGTACACAAAAAGTATACAAAGCACCATAAATGTCTTTCTTTCACTAAAGATTTATACATAAATTTAAAAATAAAAGATAGAGTGAGGAACAATAGAAGATAATAGACTCAAGGATTTAATGAACATGATACCTCAACAAAGACTTGTGAAAAGAGGAGAATAAGAGCTGCATGTTCTATAGCAGGGTTGGCATTTTTGCCGGCAAAAAGGTATTTTTGCCAGGACAGTGGAAAAAACTGGAAAAAACCAGGGGAAAAATGGAAAAAACCGGCAAAAATGGAAAAAACCTATTTGTCTTTAATGTGTAATAAAATCTGCATGCTAATAAGAATAATAATGGTATAAACAATTAAATTTAACAGCGTACTATTTAATATTTTAATTTAATTTGCTAATTAATTAATATTAAATAATTTAAATCTTTAAAAAATAGGTGGGATTCACTCTTACTTAAGAATTTAAGAACAAAATAAAAAATTACATACCTAATTTTTTTTTTCTTAATTCAGGCAGGGTTCGTTGATTTAAATCAGCTTGATTTTAATCATGATTTAAATCACGATTTAAATCAATTGATTTTTTTAAAAAAATCATTGATTTAAATCAGTTTTTCTTTTAAGTTATTTTTAAATAAATTTAAGATGTAAACAAACATAATAATGTGCTTTAACATAATTTAGTTTTATATAATATATATAATTAAACAACTTTCAGAAAGATAAAGCTTAAGCTTTGTAAAAAAGTAAAATAAATGTAATTGTAAAGTTTAGAAAAAAAAAAAAATGCTTTCAAATTTCATTTGAATCAAATTATAAAATAATCTTGCAACAGTAAAGAAATCTGAGCAGAAATATATTAAATATTTGAATATTTACTCATTGGTATTTAGAAAAACATCTGCAAGTCAAGGTAAAATAAAATTGTATGACTTTATGTGCTGTACTTTGGTGAGACATGTTATATTAAGATTTGAGCAAAATTTGAATCAGTCATTTATTTATTTAATTTAATGTAATTGATTTTAGCCCTTTAGAATAGTGGAAGTTATTTGTTACATTTGTCGAAAAGGCTGATACTAAAAATTTACAGAATTAATGATCAACTAGCTTTTTACTGCAATAGATTTATCTGCTTCAGTACAACAAATGTTTTCTGCCTTTGGTTTGGTACTTTGAGAAATTAGAAATCAACAGATAAAACTGTTAAACCTCTGCCATCGAAATGCTCAAGGCCAGAGGATTCAAATTGTGATATATTCGCTAATTGACTGACTTCTCACTAGTGTTGGAATTCACACTGGAAAATTTTGAATAGCAATTTACTTTTATTTTATTTGTGTAATATTTGTCATCTTATAAAACACTGAACTTACTGATTAACTTATGATTAATTACTTCTTAAATTTACTGATTTGTGATACCCCAATAAAATAAACCAGCCAGATGCAGTAACACTGCAGCATTCCTTCTCTGGCTGAATTTTTATTTAGGGATTCCAGGTTCTCATTAGTAAGTTTAAATAGTTATTGTTTTATAAGATGATAGATATTCCACAAATAAAATAAAACTGCTATTCAAAATTTTCCTGTGTAAATTCCAACACTACCGAGAAATCAGTCAATTACTGATGACATCTCAATTTGTATCCTCTGGCCTTAAGTATTTTGATGGCAGCAATTAAGCTCATTTTTCTCAGCCAGCACTTAAAAAAAAACAAAAGTTAAAAACTTAGTTTGCTTCCAATTTTGTTTAAATTTTTTATGTGTTGCAGATATTTTTATTATAATTAAAGTACTGAAGCTTGAATTAATTCTTGACATCTGATTTGTAGTTTTTGCATTTTGTGTAATCAAGATTTTTTTTTTTCATAGCCTAAAATTTTACCTTGAAATAATATAAATCATTTATGTAAATTGTGTAATATTAATAATAGATAATACTTATAACATGCATGTCTATGTGTGTAAAATTATTTAAATTAAACAAAAAGTCATAAAATAATAATATTGTGTGGCATTTTTTAAAAAAATAAAAAAAATCTGATTTAAATCAAAAAAATCCGATTTAAATCAAAAAAATCCGATTGTTTTGATTTTTATTAAAAAAATCAAAAAAATCACGAACCCTGAATTCAGGGATATGTTTAAGAAAATTTTAGGTCCTTTAAAGGACCCTTCATAAAATAATTTATCTTAAAATAGGATCCTTTACAAAATTCTTTAACCTCAAACAGGACCCTTCATAAAATTATTTGTCCCTGAAATAGACGCTTCACCTTCAAATTGAACTTTTCACAAATTTAACTATTTAAAAATAAAATCTCCCCTGTTAATAAACAATTGAACTTACCAAAAAATATATTACTTAGTTCCTTTATATGTGAAGGTTAGAACCTGAAAACACTAATAATTTAAAATTCACAAAAGTATGTCTAGAATTTTCACAAAGACAAGAAAAACTTTCCAATTTAACAAAAGTACCTTGTGAGAAAAGTCTAGACAGACCCCTGTAAGTAAAGTATTTTATCAATCATTAATATGTATATATTTTTTTAATTATCAAAAGATTTTATACAATTTTGTTATTTTTGTTTTATGTCATGAGACTTAAGGAATGTAAATATTTAAGTCTTTGGTACTATTTTATAGCTATTTATCTGATGAAACTAGTTTGTTAAAGATAAAATAAGTAAATTAAATTGAAAATTATGTATTGAAAAAACTGTTATGGCTTATTAGGAAACTAGATTTTTTTTCTGTCACTTTTACTCTCCAAGAAAAGAACAAAATGTTAAATTATTTAGATTTACTTTCAGTAAGTAGCCTGTTGTCTCTTTATCTTTTTGTATTATATTCCCCCTTCCCCCACCATAGCAGATGCTTGTTATGTATGGCTAAATTTTTTGAAAAATGAAGAGTTAAAACCACATTTTTCAAAACTAAAAAAGATATTTGAACAAGTGATTTTGCCATGTCATCTTGTAGCCTATTTGTTACATCGAAAGTACAGAGATGAACTTCTAAATTATGAACAAAAAGAAAGCTGTAGAGCATGGTTATCTAAAATCAATTCCGATTTTAAATCTTACATTATTAATTTTAAGCTCAAAGAAAAACCCTTTCCTAATTCATATTTTGCAGAAGTGATTAATAGTGTCAGTGCATGTAATTAGTAGAGAAGTATTGAATAAATTTGTGCAATTTCAAAAAACTTCTGTTCATTAGTAGCACACCTTCAAATATGCCAGCAAGTAATGCTGCTATTGAAAGATTGTTTTCAAATTTTTCATTTGTGCAAACTAAAATTCAAAATAAGCTATCAACAGATGCTCTTTCAAAACTTGTTTACTCCTATGCCATACTAAAACAGCAAAATTTAGGTTGTGAGGAAGATATTGCTGAAAAATTTGAAATTTAATAGTTTTCTGCTTTAAATATAATTTTATATTAAATTAAATTTAGGTTACTATAACTGTTTCTTCGAATTTCTAACATATATAAACTACAAACATAAGTGCTTTTCTCAACAGTTCTATTATGTAAATTATTAATAATTGTATAAACATGAATAAAGAAGTTTCTTTTCATTTATATAAAATTGGAATTTATTTCATTTATAATCTTGTTATAAAAGTTAATATTCTTCCATAAAGTGCATAATTATGTTTATTTAACTTAAAAGTTAAAATAAATTTAGAATAATATTGATTCTTCAATTAAGTATGCAGTTTATTTTTTCTTTCGTGAAATTATTTTCTCTTTCTGGGGAAAAAATTAAATGGACAGTCTGTTTTTGCCACCTTTTTGGCAAAAACCTATTTTTGCCGGGACGGTTTTTACCAGGTTTTTTCCACCTTCGGCAAAAACTCGCCAACCCTGTTCTATAGATTTCAGCAGTTGTTGTGTTTGGTGATTTTTAATGCAAGGCTCAGGAAAGCTTTTTTGCAGTAACAGGGCTCCCAACACATTTTAGGTCGCAAAAAGGGGGAAAGGGGACCATTTTTCTTTAAAAAGAGGACTTTGGGGGACCATTTTTCTTTAAAAAGGGGACTTTGGGGGACCATTTTTTTTAAAAAAAGGGGACTTTCGGGGACCATTTTTTTTTTTAAAAGGGAACTTTGGAGGACCATTAAAAAAAAAAAAAAAAAGAGGACTTTGGGGGACCATTTTTTTTTTTAAAGGGGACCTTGAGGGTCCATTTATTTTTACTAAATATGTTAGATTTTTTTTTTTTTTAAACATTACAGTAAACATGTTAGTTAACTTTATAAGGATATCATTAAAAAATTTCAAATATTGTTGCAGAAATTGTACAATTATATTTGAATACAATTAAATATTCTACTGCAAGAAGTGAAAAAGTAGTTTAACATTTACTTTGAAAATTTTCTTTTAAAAAAAGCCTGTACTTATAATTCAAAGTCTTGATTTTTTTAAATATTTACAATAGAAAACTGATTTTCATTAAAATAAAAAGTAATCTTAGCTAAAATGTATCTAACAAATTTATCATCAGAATATATTTAGCCATTAAGTATTTAAGGCAAAAATTTCTTGAAATAAAAAACAATGTCACTATTATGTAAATATCAAATACTTACCAAAAAAAAAAAAAAAAAAAAAAAAAAAAAGAAGAAGAAGAAGCGTTTATAAAATAACTACAATATACAAAACAACAAGCAATTCCAAAATGTTACTGAAAAACTATGATTCTTCTGACAATAAATATATATATACAGAGAGAGGGAGAAAAAAATAGTGTGTTTTGTCAGTCTGTCACGGAAAAAAACATCAAAAATTTCGATAAATAATCGCCCTCTCCCCCACCAAAAAACAATAATCACAGAAAAAATTGCTAAGTCTGTTAAAAGATCCTGGGGGGGGGGGGGGGGGAAGCAAACTTTGCAAAAAATTGTGGAGCGAAGAAAAAAAAAATCCGGGAATTTCAAGATCGCCCCAAAAAAAAAAAAAAAAAAAAAAAAAAAAAAACTACCTTGTTTTCCTATTGCATTCAAAGTTCTTCCTCAAAGAAACAAAACAAACATATCAACCTCGTCAAATGTGCGCGTAGGTTAAAGGGCCATGTGCCACTGGATTGATCATTCTGTTGGATAAAGAGCAGGTGTTAACAGAGTGATTATCAAGCGTGTTTATTTTGTACTTCAATCAAAAGAAAACCAGGTTTCATGTTTGCTTCTTTTGTTATTATAAATATATACTTGAGTGATTTTATTAGAATATATGAAGCTTCAAGTAAACATATCACGTCAACTTTTTTTTTTTTTTTTTTTTTTTAAATGCCGTTTTTTAATTTTTCAGTTTTTGTAACAATTAAAATTAATTAATTAGCCGTCAATCATTATGTAAAATTACACCAGAATATATCGATATACATAATGTCTAGTTAGTTAAAAGAATTTAACTGCATTTGATAAAATTTAAAGTTAATAAAATTGAAATTGACAAAATGTCCTGAATTTGAATGCCCGGACATTTGAGGTTCAAATGCACAGAACAAAGTCTTAAAAATCCGACATCCAAAATTTTGAAATCAAACAAAGTCCGGACGTTTTGCTAACTATTTTTATTATTATTTTTTAAAATATACATTTTAGAAAAACATTTTAAATTAGGAATTTTTAAAACCGGATCTAAAACCTCTCTACTATTAAAATTATTTTTAAACAATAAAGATATTCATATTTTTTTCATACCACATATCTGGTTTCCATAAAATGATCTTACGATCTGTTCTTCCGTAATGCCCACGATCCAGTGTTGAATTCATGGGGGGGGGGGGGTAATTCCTGTTCTGAGCAATGAAATTTCCCCCACTGGCAGATTTGAGTTTGTTTTGAATAGTCAAAAAGTACCCCCCCTCCCCCCCAGAGTCGCAGAAATTCCTACAAAAAAAAGTGAATTCAACACTGCGTGACACCCGCATCAATGCGCTGTGATGATTAATAACTATCAATTATTTTTTTTTCTTATTTAACTATTCAAATTTTATTCTTTTAAATATATAAGACTCCGTTAACGTGTTAACAAATTTACATTGCTTAAAAGTGCAGAAAAAAAAAATCTGTTAAGATAGTTGAACGCAAACAAAACAAGAAATGGAATGAAAAACCAACCCCCCCCCCCCTCACAACTTGAAAAAAAAAAATCATATTTCTTAAGTAAATTGTCAGATTTCTTTCAAATTTTCAACAAGTTGTAATAATAGTAAATTAGGCAGTTTAAAAAATTTTTATTAAAATATAACAAGTTAATAAAAAGTTACGACGTCTGCTGAAATTACCCAATTAAGAAGCTGCCAAAAAAAATTAACCATCTGTTTTCTTTTCTCCCCACTTTATTACGTGACATCCGAAGTCGAATGTTAACGCAATCAGATAATTTTCTTTAGGTGGATAACATGTTTTGTCATGCAAAGTAATCATGGATAGATTTATTATTACTTACCCATCATACGTAGTATAGGGTAAATCTTGCAATTGTTTTGAAAATCGAAAAAAATTTTTGACGGATTAACACATTTCAGATACTGAAGATTCCGAAAAACATATTTTTAGAAAAAAATATTTGCCGTCCGTCCGTCTGTCTGTAACCGCTCTATCTCCCGAACAAATTGAGATAGAGACTTGAAATTTTGTATGCACTTAGTATGTAAGAATGGAACAAAGCCTATTTAATATCAGTAACCTCGATTATCCGGAACTATTTTTTTCGGACTCCCGAAAAATTCGTTTTAATGAAAGGTATATAAAAATTTTTGATTTTTTTAATTTAAGGAATGAACATAAAAGGCAATAAAATAACACAAATTTTGCGTAAAGAACGAACTCGATCAGATTATTAATTGCCGAGATATGTGTAATCCTGTTTTCCGAAGTCTTCCATTTTTCACGACCCTGTATTTCATTCAAATTTCAATTCACAGATATATTTTAATTGGAAATGAGACGCTTAATCCAACGCAGTAAACTGTTAGTTAATAGGATTATTATTTTTTGAGTTATAAGGATGTTTCTTTTACACAATCCGGTACTACTTGAGTATTTGGCGTTTTATATAATTTGTCGAAATTAGCTCATCAGCAATTCATTAATAGAGCATTATTATGTATATTAAAATTATTTAATTATGGTTTAAATTTTATTTTGGAATTGCCGTAGATAGTTTACACGTGTTTTATTTTCATATTTAATATTATGATGGGTAAGTATTACGGTGGCTCCCAAACGACTAGTTTCTTTTTAGCTAACGATTTAGGGAGGGAAAAAAAACTACAGGACAGGAACTGAAGTCCGTTTATAGAATAAAAGAGAAAGGTTATCACCAAAAAATCGAAATTGATGAAGCTGCGCAAAATTACTGAGACGTTCAGTGTAAAATGCACAAAGAAAAATTAAGTTTGTTATTTAAAATTTGAGGCATTGATTAGTTTTTATTTACTTTATCAGACAGCTATAACTTAGCGAACATACCATTTTTTGAGAGAAAATGTGAATGTTTTTCCACACCCCCTAAAGAAAACAGATGAACGCAACTCCAATGTTTTTTTTTTTTTTTTTTCTTTTAGATAGGTGAAAAAATAAATCTGAAAGCAGTGTATCTTTAAAAGTTTAATTTAATACTCTTATGGAATTACACTGAAATAAAGTACTTTGAAAAAGTAAAAGCACCTGCGAACGAGTCACGTGAACACATTGGGATGAAACGGTAACGATTCCAATCACAAGAAAAGGGGGATTAATGAAATCACAATATGATGAGTGGCCGGTTCCATTTAACTTCAAAACGCTAATTGATTGCTTACTAGGGAGGGGGTGGAAGTGTTCTTTGTTCTTTACTTTATTTTCATGCTTTAAAGAAAGTGTGAATTTAGACATTGAAGGAGCATGAAACATCAGCATGCACCACAATTTTGCCGTTTTCTTTAAAAAAAAAAAAAAAAAAAAAAAAAAAAAAAATTGTCTTTTAAATGAATAATTTCTTTGTGTTTTAGTCATTGAAAGCGGACTAAGCGGACCAAAACACATAAAAGCGGACCAAAGCGGACCTTTTTCTAAAAAGCGGACTTTTGCGGGAAAAAGGGGACCATTTGGGAGCCCTGCAGTAACTATTATTCAATTCTACAATATTATTTGAAAGTTAAGAGTACATTTGATGATCTATTAAACATTTTTTATCCTTTGTAGAATATCAGTTTTGATTAAGTAATACATTATTTACTAATTCGCACAGTTTTGAAGGCTTGGGCCAAGATTTGAATAATTTAGATTTGAAATGGAATTTGAATTAATGAAGCTATTTTGTACTTGAATTGAAAAAGTGTTTTTTCAACTGAAATATATAATATGGAAAAAAGGAACTGTTTGTCTTATGTATAATAATTAGAAATTATCCGTAATCAAGCTTAGGAGATAGAGTAATATTTTGTTGTGTTGAAGTGTCAATTAAAAATAAATGACGTCCACTCTGAATAAAGCTAGAAAAGCAGATTTATTAACATTGCCTGATGACCTAGATATAGTTGTGCCTCAGAGTTCAAGAATTATTGATTTGATTATGAATATTAAGTGTATTTTTGATGATCTATTAAACTTTTTTTTTTATCATTTGAAGAATATTAGTTTTTATTAAGCAAAACATTATTTACTTAAATCCCATATAAATATTAATATTAAAAATATTTCAGTCAAAACTTTCCAAATCTTCAGTTTAAGAAGCAAAATGTTTTGAAACATTTGTTGGTTTGGTACAGCTAGAGATACATGATACATAAAAATAAAAGATAGTGCCATTTAAAGATTAACCAATTACTTAAAATAGAACACTGACACAATAATTGTTTTAAAATAAAAGACAATTACTTAGCATTTATTTTTATTTATTTATTTTTTTTTTTTTTAGTCTTAAATAATACATATAAACTTCAAATGTTTCTTATTTTAATTTAAATGCAAAATTATGAATTTTTCATTTAATTCTAAGAACATTATTTTATAATGACAACAGGTTTAAATCAACACAGTAACAGAAAAAATGATCTTATTTGAGTAAACTTTATTTTCAAGAGAAATCTTGCAAAACAAATAAAAAAATTAATTAATACAGATTTCTTTTTTATTATAATGCAATAATAGCAAGCTATAAACAAACAGCACTAAAGATTCAAACAAATAACAATGTTTAAAAGACTTATCTTTCAATATTGATAACTACATTACAAATTCATAAATAATAGAAAATACTAATTATTTAGAAAGATTTATATGACTTTTGATAAAAAGATATCATCAAATACAGCCAAATCTCTTGAATTTCTCATCTCTTTAATTACCTCTCAAACTTAATTTCAAAATAACAATGCATATAAAAACAAAAACAAGAATACATTGTTAAATAAGCCAAATAACTTTGTAAAATCACCATAAAAAGAAAATTAAACAGGATGCGTTTCGAGCTTCAAAAATAACAGCTCGTCATCAGCTAATCCAAACAGGTCACAAAACGGTCGGTGTAGTACCCAAATTAGTTAAAAATATTGAAAAACCCCATAATCACTGGCGATAAATTGATAAATAAGCTAAATAACTTTGTAAAATCACCATAAAAAGAAAAAGAAACGTGTGACACGTGTTTAGATTAGCTGATGACAAGCTATTATTTTTTAAGCTCGAAATGCATCCTGTTTAATTTTCTTTTTATGGTGATTTTACAAAGTTGTTTAGCTTATTTATCAATTTATCGCCAGTGATTACGGTGTTTTTCAATATAAGAATACATTGTATTCAACTTAAAAAAGACCCCCCCCCCCCAAAAAAAAATAAATAAATAAATAAAAATAAAATAAAAGTAATTTGTAGAGGCATAAGATATTAAGATTTGACTGTAAATTGAAAATAAGATATAAATTAGGATAGAGACAGATGATTAACATAAATGTATATACAACAAATAAATTATATTAATAAAGTAATAAATTTTACCTGGAACAGTAAAGAGTACAAGACTTCCCAAAGTTAAACTGATGCAGATAAAAAATATTAAGCAAACAATCTGAAAAAGAAAAAAATTCCTTTCATTATGAAACAAAACATGCAATACACTATATATACTAAAGTTTGATCAAGATTTTTGAGTCTACATAAAATTATGAATTTTTGTACCCACAATTAAGAGATCTTATTTTCAGTGAAAAGTCATTCTAAAAATGTTTATCTTTATCTTCAAACATCTGGTCTTGAATCAGAATCAATGTGTATGATGATATTTAACTTAAAAGTATAACAAAAATTTAGCATGCAATGATGTCAAATGTCGATAAAAATTCCCATCCAATACCTCATTTATTATTGTACACAATATGTTAGTTAATAAAAAGTAATGTTGACAAAAGAAATAGGATGTTTGTTTTTGTAACAACCTGCATGAAACTGTAGATTTAAGAAAACTGTTTTTATTTGAAGAGAAAATGAGATGGAATCATCATTTGCCTGCATTTTATGGAAGAAATCTGGTATACAGGGTGTATCTAAACTTCTGGGCAAAACTTTAAGGTGTGATAGTACACATCAAGGCAAATAATATTAAATGGGAAACTAAGGATCCCAAACATCTTCCAAAGGAGATAGGCGCCATCAAACTTTAGGGTCCAAAATTTGAAATGATTATAAAAAACGGGAAAATTGATCGATTCGTTTGTGGTTTTCACTAAAACTATTCTTTATGTCAATACTGTCTTGAAAATAAATTATAAAGATAAATTTCAAAAAATGCTGATAGAGGGCGCTTTAGACTTTGGAGTAACAAACAACTATTTTTTACTGTTATTTTTTGCATCTCATTAAATTTTTTTAGAAGCGTAGACATAAACTTAAATTTTGAGCTGAAAATCTGAATCGTTAAGAGGGTTAAGTAGTGCACAAAACCTGTGGTTAAGTAGCGCAAACTGAACTGTGTTCAATGGAAGTGGGTAGGTTCAAATTTCAAATGATTATAAAAAACAGAAAAATTGGTCAATTGATTTGTGGTTTTCACTAAAATTATTATTTATGTCAATATTGTCTTGAAAATAAATTATACAGATAAATTTCAAAAAATGTCAATAGAGGGTGCTTTAGACTTTAGAGTAACGTACAACAATTTTCACCGTTATTTTTCGCATATCATTAAATTTTTTTAGAAGCGTAGACATAAACTTAAATTTTGAGCTGAAAATCTGAATCGTTAAGAGGGTTAAGTAGTGCAAACTGAACTGTGTTCAATGGGGGTGGGGAGGCTCAAATTTCAAATGATTATAAAAAAACGGAAAAATTGGTCAATTCCTTTGCGGTTTTCTTTAAAACCTTTCTTTATGTCAGTATTTCCTTGAAAATAAACTTTAAAGATAATTTTCAAAAAATTCCGTTAGAGGGCGCCTTAAACTTTAGAGTAACCAACAACTATTTTTAACCGTTATTTTATTTATTTTTTTTATCTAAATAAATGTTTTAAAAGCTTAGACTTAGATTTTGAGTTCAAAATCTGAATTGTTGTGAGTAATTAAGTAGCGAAAAATTGAACTGTGCTCGTAGGGTGGACAGGGTAACATTTCAATTAGTGAACACAGTTCAGTTTGTGCTTCTTAACCTCTCCCAACGATTCAGAATTTGAGCTCAAAATTTAAGTTTAAGCTTTTGCACTCATTTAATTAGATACAAAAAATAACAGTTAAAAATTGTTGTTGGTACTCTAAAGTTTAAGGCGCCGTCTAACGGAATTTTTTTTAATTTATCTTGAAAATTCATTTTTAAGGAAATACTGACATAAAGAATGGTTTTAGAGAAAACCGCAAACGAATCGACTAATTTTTCCGTTTTGTATAATCATTTGAAATTTAAAACTTCCTACCCCCATTGAACACAGTTCAGTTTGCGCCACTTAACCACTCTCAATGATTCAGATTTTCAGCACAAAATTTAAGTTTATGTCTAAGCTTCTAAAAAATTTAATGAGATGCAAGAAATGACGGTAAAAAATAGTTGTACGTTACTCCAAAGTCTAAAGCGCCCTCTATCAACATTTTTTGAAATTTATCTTTATAATTTATTTTCAAGACAATACTGACATAAGAATAGTTTTAGTGAAAACTGCAAATCAATGGACCAATTATTCTGTTTTTTATAATCACTAGTAGAGTGAACCCGGGCTTCCCGGGTTACATAGTGAAGATAAGAACCATCTTTTTAAAATTAAAATTGAAAACTCTAATAAATTTTTAACGTGTAATATGCTTTTTTAGATTACTAACTAACACTGAAAAAGCATTTTTAATACTGCAGATATTTTCATTCATGTTTAAATCATAAAATAATAACTGTAAAAAGTATTGTTATGAAGAATTGTATTTGATAACTTTACGTATCTTTTATCTTATACAATTAAAAAAGTTAACATTAATGTCAATCTTGCATTCAATAAGCTTTTGAATGGAAATATTGCACGATGGAAAAACACGGCAGGGTTGCTTAAAGCATTAAACGGAAAATATTAATTTTAATTATGGTATCAAATAATGCTCTGAATTTAGCTTTTTTTGAAAACTTTAAATAGAGATTAAATGAAATGCTTGAAAAATATAAAGTCGTAATAAGTGAGTTTTTAATCAGTTTTTATTCAAATTGCACTTGAAAGCAGATTTATTTTCCTATACGACGGAATAAAAATTGAAAATCTACGATGATTTAAAAATTAAAAAGTTGCAGTAACAAAAATTGCAAAAAAAATCATTACATCGTAAAATGTTGCCAAAATGACGTCAGTGCTACCCACGAACATGTTTGTTAGTTATAATACAGATAGATATGTTGCGCACATGTAAAATCTTGTGCGCATAGTAAAATGCAAAAGTAAAGAAACAACGCTTTTCCAAACGCTTTGCAAATGCGTTTTTTCAAAGAAAGTTTGTTCCAAAGTTGACTCTATGACAAATTTAAAATTCGTTTTGTAAATTAAACATGCAAACACTGCCTGAGGTCAATTCAATATGCAAATCAGATGCCATATTTTCCGTGAAACACGCGTATATTGATTTTTATATATGATGACAAAACAATTATTCAATTGCAATTAAAACCTGAGATAATGGTGAATTATAAAATCTCCTTTCGTCATTTACACCTTTCTTTTTCGTTTTCGGATCAATTTTCTATGTGAAAAATGTGCATCTTTTTTTCTTTTTTTACGTTTCAGAAAACATATTTGAAAAATAAAAATAATTCTACAAATAAAGTAAAAAATAAATTACATAAAAAAGTCCAAAATAGAAAGAAAAAATAAATAATTTTGTTTTGCATTTTCCTTTTGGTAAAATTACAGGTAACAAAAAAGAATTAAAAAATCATCTGCTCTAGTTTAACTGAAAATTATAAAATATTACATTATGCAAATTATGTTATTTTGATAAAATTACAATAGAATGTTTAAAGAATAGCAATAATTTTTTATTGCAGTTGAGAAGCTTTTGGACAAAAATTTAGAGACACTTATATTTTTTATGCCTCTAATTACTGCCAAGATCATCTTCGTTTGCTTGTCTAATTCGGCAGTGAAAATTAACCCTGGAAAGTATCATCAAGTTCTATAATATAAATCGCTGCATTTTGGACAAAGACTTCCAATCTGATGATGCACACTGCATGTTATAGCTTTTCCATAAACACGGGATAATTTTTTAAAACATTGCGTTTAATCAGTGTATGATTTCAATTACGTTATTTTCAAAAATAAGGCATTTCCACCTGTGAAGAATTTTAAAGTCACCGGAGTGAAAATAATATATTTCTACAAAATATATTTTAGGTTTAAGACTTTAAATACACGTTTATATAAGTGTATAATGACGTCATTTGCATCCGCTAACGCACTGGACTTTTACGGTCAAGTTTTATACAACATACATAGAAAAATATGAATCTGACGTCAGAAATCCAACAAAAAAGCGATTTCATCTTTTAAAAAAACTCAGCAAGGCATATCGATAGTAAAATGATTCATATGCCTTCATTATTTCCATGTGTTGTCAGATGTCATTGTTATTTTTTTTCCAAAATTCGAAAAATGTAATTTCTCATAATGAAATTGTATTCCTTCAGAATTTTGATGTGAATTAAACAAATGCTCAGCAAATAATCCACAAAAATATCCTTTAAAATACATTTTTGTAAAGAAATTTTTTTTTTTGTAAAATATGTTTGCAATAAACAAAATATTATTTAATTGATGTATAAAAACGAAATAAAACCAAAACACACCGGGTTTTACAGCAGACGATACTCTTGAAATAGAGATATTTTAGTTAAATTTTTTTTATGTTTAAATGAGAAAATTGGAACAAAAATGTATGGTAATCTGCTATTTTCTATGGAGGAAAGAAATATTTGGAGGTGCTGCATAACGAAAAAACAATTTGCAATATAATGCGCATTATCACTAAATTTAAATGCATTCATTCGGCCCAAGATACCGAATTCCCTAATATCAACTGTGCATTTTTTCACTAAATGAAAATGATCTGCTTATATTTAAGTATTCTAAAGTAGCATTGCATTTTATTATAAACTATAACTGTAAATAACCGTAAATTATAAACTAAAACCCGTAGTACTAAAAGTTTCTTCTTTTTCGGAAAGCACACGGTTGCGTTTGGGCTTTTTGTAGAAGATTTGAGGTTTACATTTTTTGCATTACTCCCACCTACTATAAGTCCTGTCTACACTTTCTTTTTACTTTATGGCTATTTTCTCTTTACTTCGCATAGAAATGTAGTACTAAAGTTGCCACCTCCAGAAAAATTGAATTAAAAACTACAAAAAAATTAATATCTCAAAAACAAATATAGATACAGTTTTCAAAAAAATTGCATTTAAAAGTACATTTTTTTTCTCTATACAACGGTGTAAAGATTAAAAATGTGCGGTATCTATAAGTTAAAAAATTTACAGTAGCGAAAACTGCAAAAGCGAAATTTCATCAGAAATTGTTGCCATTCGCAAAATGACGTATGCGTTACGCACAGATACGTTTGGACTTTATAATATAGATTTGAAATTTGAACCTACCCACTCCCATTGAACACAGTTCAGTTTGCGCTACTTAACCACAGGTTTTGTGCTCAAAATTTAAGTTTATGTCTTAACTTCTAAAAAAATTTAATGAGATGCAAAAAAATAACGGTAAAAAATAGTTGTTTGTTACTCCAAAGTCTAAAAGCGCCCTCTATCGGCATTTTTTGAAATTTATCTTTATAATTTATTTTCAAGATAATAGTGGCATAAAGAATAGTTTTTGTGAAAACCGCAAACGAATCGACCAATTTTTCCGTTTTTTATAATCATTTCAAATTTTGGACCCTAAACTTTGATGGTGCCTATCTCCTTCGGAAGACGTTTGGGATCCTTAGTTTCCCATTTAATATTATTTGTCTTGATGTGTACTATTACCCCTTAAAGTTTTGCCCAGTAGTTTAGATACACCCTGTATATAGCATTAACTGGGCACTCATGCTTCGCTGCAGTAAATTTTCTCTCCTTTTCATAATTTCCAATTTTGATCAATTGCCCCCCCTTTTTTTTTCCCCTGGTTATTTGTAATTTTAATTTCAATCTATATCTAAAAGTGGAATTTTACAATCATTAATTGATTTTAACTCTCTCTCTGTATGTTAGAATTATAAACATTATTTTTAATGATGTGTTTACAGGTCCATAATGACAATACAAAATGTTAACATCAGAAAACCATAACTATAAATAAATACATTAATTTTAAGGCATTTTACTGTTAGCTTGCCACCAAAAAACTGTTTCTTTTTAATTTTATCTATAAACCTTAAAACATTTTCCCCCATTATTATTTAAGTCAATTAGTATTTGCATAATTTTAAAAACTCATGATGATTTTTTGTAGTTAATAGTTAATTAATATAACATTCACAATAGTACTTAATTTTTTGATAATTAAATAATTAAAGCATAAAAATTAATATTTAAATTACCTTATTAGTTTAGCTTTCTATAAAGAAATATTTATTGTTTGAAAAATGTAAACTATTACTTTATTAATATACTTATAAAAATCTTTTAGATAATAATCAGAAATAATTATTATGCTGGTTAATAATGAAGAACATGATGACGGGCAAACAAACAAATTTTAACTAAATCAACAAAAAACTAAGCTAAAATAGAAAACATTTTTCTATGCATCATTTATAAATTACTTGAAGTATCAATATAACATCACAAATGATTATTTATCTCTTACAACATATATTTACTTTAAAAAAATCAATATGCGTTTTTTAATGCTAAAAGAATACATATGTATTGATGTACTTGATTCATCATTGGGTGTAACACTTGTACAAATTGAGACATAGGCTTGGAAAAATCACTATTTTATTTACTTATTAATTTTTAATACAAACGTTATTTTTCCCAGTTAAATATGTTTAGAAAAACAATTTCTTTATAAAAACAATTCCATGCATTTCATTTTAATTAAAAGTTTTAAATAAAAAAAGACAAGTTTTAAGGCCTTTTCTAATCCTAACTTATATCGTATTTTTGACTGTACCAGTCCAAATGTTGAAAATATTCTTTGAACACAACACTTGCTAAAGAGACTTTTGCTGCTATAAGTTGTTCAACTTCAGTAGAGACTTTGCTATTAAATTTGTTGATTTGAATTTGCTGATTCTTCCACCATTCATACGGCGTACCATGTTTTACTATATTTTGCTCAAAAAAATGTTCTTCAAAAGATGAAAATTTAATGTTTAATTTTTCTATCAGTACAAGCACCGAGTAACATGGATATTTTTGTTTTTCAAAATTTAATGTATCTTTTTTTTTTTTTTTGCTTAGATAGTTTATTTTGACGGTACCGTTGTTCAAGCATATATATCAAAAAGTGCATGAGTGTTAGGATCATTTTATATCTGGAGTCAAAATACTGCAAAACTTCTTTACTTACATTATTTTCTCTTCATATTTTTTTACAAAATCTTTCCAAATATACACTACCTCAGTAATGGAACAATTATTGCTTTAGATATTATCCAGAACTGCAATAGTCTTTAACAGTTCAAACATATCTTCAACATTTCTTTTTTAAATTAAAATTAAACATGAGCTTTTGAATATTTTTATCAATACAGGGATGAGATTGACAAAAAGTAAAAAATCTGAAATCTGCGCGAGCGACATTTGAACAATACTATTTATGAATTTCAAGCAGAATAAATATTATAATTGCTATTAAAATTTATATATTACATGAAAAAATGAACTATTATATCAAAGTACAAAAACAAAAGTAAGAAACTAATGAAAAAATATAAAATTTCTCCCAAAATTAATTGGTGAAATTTCTTTAAAAATTGAAGAAAAGTCTGAAATTCAGACTAAAGTCTGAAGAATCTCATCCCTGTACAATAACATCTCTATTTTCTTCACAAATTTTAGGTGGGGCAAACATCTAAAACATCTGAAAAAGAATCACACCTAGTATAATAAGAGCTAACTAGACAGTATTTGCATTGCTTGCAATTTTTACATTTGGCTCTTGAGCCTGTTCTTGATGTATTCCTTAATTCCTTTTATGAAAGCCAGATTATATCCTTTCTTCTAATGTTAGACATCCTTTTACTTCAATATATATGAGTAACTTTCTTAAATTAAGCACGATGCAATACAATACAAAGTAACTAGAACAGAATAAAATCATAATGTAAAAACCCTATTCCAAATGTAAGAAAAACAAAAGCTTACTAAAACCAATATCTACAGAGTAGAGAAAAATCAAAGCCAACCATTCATTAAAATACAGAAAAAAAAGTAATCAATGGAAAGAATGACTTATAATTATATCATCATTGATGCTTTCATATATGATGCAATCCTTAGTATATCATAATTAATCAAGCTATCTAAGTACAGTAAAACTGTATTTTGGGCTGTAATATACCATTTTTGCTATTTTTTTTAAAAATAAAAGGTTTAAAGAAAAATTATAACTACTTTTCTCTCTCTCTCCACAACTCACTGTAGAAAAATTAGCTTGCCATGTAGATTTATAGCTAGTAAGAAAAGTTGGATTGATTAAAAAAGTTTATCACTTTAATAATTTATCAATTTGTCTTAAGCTTTGCTTGTAGCTTCTGCATAATTTGGATTTTGCACATTTTAACAATGATTAAAATAAATGAAAACATTAAGGAAAACTCTATGCAACTTTTTTTTTTATGATTTCTTGAATAACTCTATTTTAAGAGCTAATGTACAAACTTTTATCAAACTTGTTCAAGTATACCTTCATAAATATTAACACTGATTCAGTTTTTGTGTTAATCACCCAATAGGCAAAGTTTAACAGGAGTTGAGAAAAGTTTAATAAATTACTATAAAAAATACTTTACTTGAACAAAAATACTAAACATATAAAAAGTTTTTTCTTTTTTAAACATTATAGGTAACTTTAGATAATAATAAAACATAACATGTGAACAAATTACCTTAAAAGGTAGAAACTTTGGTCTTTTATATGGTTGGAACATTGAAGGACTAACAGGTTGAAAAAGAGCTTGATGCGCTGCTGCCAAAGCACCACCCTGTACCCCATCTTGGGCATTATTTGGCTCAGGAGCAGGGGCAGCGGCATTGGCAGAATCAGTCTAAAAAAAAAAACAAAGATAATTCTTGTGATTATTACAGTAAAGCAAAATTAACGTTGACTGAGACACTAATAAAATACTAAAATAAATTTACCATACCTCAAATATGCTTTATTTCTTTACCTATCTATATTTATGTTATAAAGAGGTAAAGACAGAAGTTTATTTGTAGGAGATAATCTCTGAAACTACCAAATCAATTTTAAAAGTAAGAATAGCAAAATGATAGTGTTCACCCCTATTCAAACATAGGCTATCTTATGTAAATGCCACTAACACAAAGGAGGTGCAGAAGCAAAAAACATTCTAAAAATGCGTTTTTTCAGTTACTGAAAGGCCTAGAAACATGAAATTTGGCATGTTAATTACTTACTAAAGGGAACAACTGAGCTCAGCTCAGGCAAAATTAACATTGGTCTCAAATTGATTTATTATTCTCACAGCATCATTCTTGCTATTATAGATACAATTACTTTGACCTGAGCCATAGTAATTGAAAATGACCCATGAATATTTTTTTTTTTCCAAGCATGTGACCTAGCACATTAGTCTTCTTGAGCCTGAACATAATGGCACATGAAATTTATTGAAAATCGTTAGAGTCATTTTCTAGATAAAATTAACTTGACCCAAATAGACCCACTAATCAAAGTTTTTCAAGCATGCAACCTTACCACATTCTTTTCTTGAGTTCAAAATAAATAGAATAAAAAATATAAATTCATTAGAGCATTAAAAAATTGACCAATGGTGACCCAAATCGAAACTGATGCACTAAATTTCTCGAACATGTCATCAATACCAGTGATCTTCTCTTACCAAATCTAAAATAGTATAACATAAAATTTTCTCAATATCATTTAAGCTGTTTTTTAGATACAATTAACTTGATCTTGACTCAGAGTGACCAAAAATGCCCCACTAATCGAAATTTCTTGAGCATGTAACCTAGCTAAATGATTTTTTCATATAACACCTCATGTCCTAAAACAGTATAATGCAAAATTTTGCCAAAATCGTTTGAGACACTTTTAGATACAATTAACTTGACTCTGACCCACAGTGCCCCCTAATGATCCACTAATCGAATGTTCATGAATTTGCAACATAGCTCATAGGTCTTCTTGAGTACTAAAAGAAAAAGGTACAAAATTCTGACAAAATAATTAGAACCTTTTTTCAATAAATTTAGTTTAATCTACAGTGAATCCAAAATGATCCATTAATGGAAATTTCTTGAACAGATGATCTAGCCCACTGATTTTTTTAGGCCAAAAATGGTAGAATACAAAATTTGGTCAAAATTGTTTGAGTGGTATTTTAGATAAAATTAGCTTGACCTGTATTGATCCAAAAATGATACACTAATCGAAATTTCTTGAACATATGATCTAGATCAATGATTTTTTTTTATGCAAAATACCAGTGTAATACAAATTCTTGTCAAAATCATTTGAGTTGATTTTTAGATATAATTAGCTTGACCTGCACCCAAAATGGCCTACTAATCTAATTTTGTCGAATATGCGATGTAACCCAATGATCTTCTCAATCCCAAAAATGATTAAATACAATATTTAATTAAAATTTTTTGAGTTGTTTTCTAGAAAATTAGTTTGATCCATTATGACCCAAAAATGATCAACTAATCAAAGTTTCTCAAATATGTGACCTAGCAAAATTATCTTATTGTGTCCGGAAACGGAATAATACAAAATTTTGTCAAAATCATTTGAGAAATATATGAGAATGTTGTACTTGTTCAGTTTGGATATAATAAACTACAGTATAATGTTTCATTCTCTCCCATTAACAGATTGCAATAGATAACTTTTGTAGTCTATTAGTTATTTTCCCCCCCAATAATATTCAGTTTTTGGACAATTTCAAGAAAAAGCTACCACAAAGAATTTTTGTATGTGTGTAAATAGTGATAGAAATAACGTTTGCAAATAATCACCTGAGGCAACCCTCTTATTATATTTCTTATACATTGATTAATTAATGGATAACATTATCTGAAAAATACCTGATCATCCAGATTCACGTCACCCAGTAGATAAGACCTAATATCCAAAATATAGGATACACCAATACACCAACACCTGACAGATAATTTCAACCAATTCCTCATGTGACCTTGTTCTAATAAAGCAGGCAATACAACTTGAAGCAATACCAGCTCTAAAGATAATTCACTGTAAGGCATATCACTAGAGAATAAAAATGAAGTATAAGAATATTAAAAAAAAAAAGACATATATGGCATTAAAAAATTGCAAATAACTACATATCTATGCGATCATAATCTTTGTATGAATAAAAATTTTCTCACAGGGACAAGGAGACCATCAGCACATAATGCTTATTGATCTTGGCGATTTTTAAAAATTAGGGAGGTGGTGGTCAAAGTACATTTCAAATATCTATTAATTTTCTCTTCACAATAAAGATTTTATAGTGACTAGGTAGAGGTACAGAAACAGTAGTCTAAGAGCCAGTATTTGATGCTAGCATCTGATCTTTTTTTCGTTTTTAATTAATTTTATATTTTTGATACTTTAGAATTTTTATGCATAATTATGAATTGTCACTGCTTTGAAACTTTTTATATTTTCCTAAAATATATACAATTATGTTTTAAATGGAAATTCATAAATTAATTTGGTACTTCTAGGTTATCCCGTTGACCGATTTCGTCAAATTATACAAATCGCCAAAATAATAGCCAAATTATACATGTTGACATAATTTTTATTTTAAATAACAAAAAAACAAATAATTAGTAGAATATTAATAAAAACATTAATAAAAAGTCGAAATAAAAATCACTTAATGACATTTTAAACACGTGAATTGCATTTAATGTCATTGAATGTGACATTCACGATCATCCATTATTGGCATTGAATCTTATAGTTTGGCGATAATTTTTTGGTCGACGGGATAACCTAGAAGTATCCTTAATTTTAAAACTAACATCTCAACCAAAAAAAATTAAAATCCAAGTATTTATATCTATACATTTTAAATTCTTTAATTATTGAAAGAAGAAAGAAAAAAGATTAAAAAAGAAGTCAACTGGAAATTCAAAAATCATCTGTGATCCCACTTAATATGATGATGCATTAAAAAAAATATTAAACCCTTAATTAGCCTTTTAATAATATTATCAGACTACATACAAATTTCTTTTTATTAACATTTCTTAGCTTCTTTTGTAGACAAGTACTAGGTTAAGAAAGAAATTAAGCTATATATAAGAAAATTTTTCATGTCAATATTCTATTTTGAATATTTTTATAATATGTGTTCACTTGATCAATTGCATATTATCTGAACTAAAATTTTAATGTAAAATTTCAATAATAAATGTGTTTGTGTTATATAAAACTTCATCATTAACATACTCAGAACAAACCAAATATTAAAGAGACATTTTGATATATTTTTTCCTTTGTCAAATACATTTTTAAAGAATATGTACCTGGGTCATTCCAAAAATAAAGCACCCTTTGGTGTCCCGACACTTTGTATTGCTATATTTTCTAAAATTTTGTTTCAAAATTAAATTTAAATATTGGAAAATATATTTTAAAGATATTTTTCTTTAATGCAATTTTTAAATTTGAGATAAATTCCATTTATTGTTATTCAAATAACTTTCATAATAATTGTGTCCAGTAAAAAGCCATGTCCCAAGAACAATTTTTACTTTTTAAACCCTATTTTTTTTACTATATGTATCGTTTAAGTTATCTTTCAGGATATTTTTTATGTCTTTGTATAATTTATATTATCCCTATATACTTTAAATATTTTTTGTAAATATTTTTTTCTTCATTTTATAAGAAAAATTCCCGTGTCCCTTAATTTTTGTCCCCTGTGTTACCGCCACCTTTTTCTTCCTATTAAAATAAGAATTTGCAAGCTAAATGTTGTTAACAGCAGTCATTCATGTACTTTTAGAGTTAGCATTCATCCTAGGTCGTCATTTTCCTCATTTGTTAAATTTTGAAGAATATTATCTAAATAAAGGTGCTTTTTGAAGGTGGGTGTGTTTTTTGTGTGTCCCCTGTGTTACTATTGATTTATTTCGATTAATTATTAATTTTCTAGTTTATTGGCATTTAAATTGTAAGTCTTAGTTAAAAGAAAATATTCCATCTAACTTTACATTGTTTCTATGAAAATAGTAATACATAGGTGATAATTTATTTCATTTTGTCTCCTGTGTTACTAGTCCCCTGTGTTACCATGATATTGGTTGATATGTTGTTAAGAGACAAAAAACCCAAGTTTAAAAATGAAATGCAACAGAATATCCTGTTTTTTAATGCATTTGTTGGTCTGTATCAGAAATACATTTTTAATTAATACATAAGTACACTTTTAAAATTGTTACTTTTTTATGTTTAATTAGGATGTCCCCTTTGTTACTTTATTGTCTCCTATGTTACTGACATTTCCTTTATCAGAACAAAAGAGAAAAAACATTCTTATGAATCAGTTTTATAATATGCACTGGCTAATATGTATAAATAAGCTTTACTATAATTTTATTATATTAGAGTAATTTTTACCAAGTTATATAAAGTTTTATACAGGGAGAATGCAAAAAAGGGTAACACGGGGGACATAATATGCCCATATCATGAAAAAATATATACATTAACAAAAAACTATATGGCACTGAAAAAGAGCATTTATATCAAAGTGTTAATATTGTAAAAGCAATTCTCTATTTTAATAAGAAAAAATGAGAAGATTATTTAAAATATGGTAACACAGGGGACATTTTTCAGCCAATGTGTGTGTTTCTAAGTGTAGTGATAAATATTTTTTTAAAAGTGTGCTGCTGATATTCAATTTCTACTCTTAAATATGTATACAACCCTCTGAATGATATTTTTATTTCATTTTAAATGAAAAAAATTTCTCAAAAGGGACCTTTATTTTTGGAATAACCCATCTAAAATAAAATAAAACATAATATGCATTATTTTAGAACTTTATTTAAAATATAAAAAACTAAATAATAATAATGATACGAAGACAAATTTTCTAAATAAAATTTAGTTTGGATTCCCGTCACCAGATTTATTTTGAAAATTACAAAAAAAAAAATAAATAAATAAATAAATAAATAAATAAATTTTTTTATAAAAAATCAAAAATGTAACTTTATGCATTATGCATTATTTTAGAACTTTATTTAAAATATAAAAAACTAAATAATAATAATGATATGAAGACAAATTTTCTAAATAAAATTTAGTTTGGATTTCCGTCACCAGATATTATTTTAAAAATTGCAAAAAAAAAAAAAAAAAATTATAAAAAATCAAAAATGTAACTTTTTTAAAAAGGAAAATAGGAAAAGTTTTAAAGCTGCAGCAATTCATAACTATGCTTAACAGTTGTAACATATTAAAAATTAAAATTTTAAATTAATTGAAAAAGAAAGTAGAAGAATCAAACTCTAACTCTGGCTCTATGACCAGCATGCAAGCACTGTACATTGATGCCATAAAGCATTGAGAAGAGCAAATCAATAGGTATTTGAAACATATGCTGAATTTTGAACCCCAATTTCTCAAAATATATCTATTTAATTCATCTATTATCTATCTGGTCTATCTAAAGGAATATTTTCTCTAACATAGCTAGGGATACAAACTCTACAACATATTTTTTAAAAATCAAATTTGGTGACACAAATGTTTGGTGGTCTCCTCATGGAGTCCAGACTCCAGACCAGAGGTCCAACCCAAGACCTTTGACTGAAATTTCCAACATTCTATCTATTGAGCTACATAGACCAATAACTGGCCAATACATTTTATTCAGATTACCACTTGAAATGTGTTGATCGGCTGTTAGACAAAGTAGCTCAGTAGCTAGAGCATTGGCAATTTAAGCCAATAATTTTACTTTCAATCCTGACACTTTTCCATTCAATAAAAATTTGTATATTTTTAGTAAGCAGGAAGACTGTATTGCAAACAATAAACATTAATTTTGTATGTTCTGTACAGGTTGATTTAAAAGATTACTGGTTCAATTTTAATACCACATTCATTGCATCAAATTTAAATTGGTATCGAAAATTTTAAATATGATTAAAATCTTAATACTACAGTATCAATTTGAATGATCAAAATTATTTCAGATTATAAAATTTTCATATGTTATATTTCAATAATATTAAAGCTATATTATTGTAATTTTGGAAAGAAACTGGCACATACATGTTTAAAAATTAAAAATATCCTTATTGTAATGCTTCTGCTGAGAAAGCATGGATGGTGATCCCCCCCCCCCCCCACCCCTCCCCCACAGTGATATCTATTGCATGGGAGGATTCTATTCCAAATTTTTCCAAGTATTAAAAAAAATAATATCTCAAATTTCAATAAATAGTCACTGAAAAAACTTAATTTTTGTCAATCATTCACAGAAAAAATAGTTAATTTCGTCAAATAAACTTTGAATAAATGACATTTTGTCAATTGGTTGCATGAAGTTTTAAAGTGCAAATTTGTCATAAGATCGCAGAAAAAAAAATATTTTATCAAAGGATCATGGATATAGCAAGAATTTCAAGAAAGAATAATTAAAAAAAAAAAAAAAAAATTGCCAATTTTGACAAAGGACTGAAAAAATGTACATTTTTTCAAACAACCAAGGAAAAATGCAAATTGAATCAAAAGACCTTAAAAAGAAAAGACACCAATTATGTCAAAGGACTGGGGGCAAAATGCAAATTTGGTCCAAAAGATAGGGGTAAAAAATAAGAATTCATTCAAGGAATAGAGGAAAAATTATATATTTCTGAGTACTTGATTTTTCTTATTTGTTTAAGAAACCAGTAGCAGGCTGACGCCAAAATGCAAAAAACAGCAAGAAAGCTCAAATGGAAACAAATCCAAACATTTGGTAAGTTAGACAGGAGTAAACTGTGTTGATTGGGGCAGAAGGAACAGCCACCTTTACTGAGAGAAGATCAGTTTAGTTCAGGAAGGTCTGCACATACAGTCAAAGAAGATGTTAGGTAAATCCCAAGCCCTGCATCCCAATAGTAGATCCAAAGAAGTAATCAACAATTTTATCATGTCTGGGAAGAAAAGACAAGTTCAAAGATATCACACATGAGGTAACCAAAGCTGAGGCAGTCAACAACAGGAGTCTCTAGAAGTTACTGCTCCATATGCACCACCTGACTTGCTGTCCTTTTATGCTGATGAAGATAAGCATCTCTAACCTTGATGCAAATTGAATTTTGGAGAATACCTAGTTACAGAAACTGCATGTTTTTTTAACCATCTATGTGCATGCACAGAGGACAAGTGAGCAGTTAATAAACTGGAAAATAATGTTATATTGCAAGATAAATTCTAAAATACTTTTTATTAGCTATTTTCATATAAAACTCATTTCATATTTTAGGGTAAATCTTAATAAAACACAGTTATCATTTGTATACTAAATTAAGAATATTTATATAAATTGAATATTAAAGAAAATATCAAATGTAAAATATGAAAGGAACATTGCTATTTCTTGGCAGAAAAAAAAAAAAAAAAAAAAAGATAAAAGACTTTAGCAGTTAAAAAAGGAGCTCATTTTATGTTTTTTTTATTGGTAATTTTTTTATAATTACTGTTTGTATATATATATCCTTAAAGGCTAAATTAAAGAAACACATTTAAAGCAAGGTGAAATATTTTATTTCACTCACTTTGCTAACATGACTTGATATGGAAGAAAGCTAGGAGCTACTTTCTCAATTATTCGTACTGGAAGCCAGACAACCAAAAGAATTGTAGTTCCAAATGTCACCAAAGATATCAAAACTCGGCGAATGTGCCTTAATATTGGAGAATGTATCATCTAAATAAAAATAAAAAAATTGTTAAAACTAAGAAGAAAATGACAATAATATTTGAACTAAAATATAATAAAGATTTATAAAAAGAGATAGTATTTAAGGCAGAGTTATTTCTCATTTGTTACATATCCAAATGAGGGATTAACAAGGTGCAATATAACAAAGAGCAAGGGGAGGAAAGAGATGAAGATGGATTTAACTTTTATGATTTGTTTCTATCCCTTGCATTTGTCTTCAAACAATATAAATAAACAAAACCAAAAATACTAAAAATCAACTTTTCAACTTCGGAGGCAAAAGATAAGAGATATACCTTGAGTGATATTTTCTAGATTAATGAACAATATTCTTAACAGTTAATAGGTCTAAGAATTTCACACAGAGCTTTTACAGAAGCCTGACATCCTTAACAGTCAATTTCTGCCAGTTACAGTTATCAGAGAACAAACTAATATATGTTTTCTTGAAAATATGCATCAACTATGATAACCACCATTGATTGTGCAAGAGAGCCATTCGGGTAAAAAAGTTAACAGCATCAATGCTAAAATTCAGTGAAATTTCTCAGGGAATATTGTGAAGTACTCATCTATTAACACAAGCATAAACAGGCTGTATTAGATTATATGGAGTTCCTAAATTCTCCTGAACTGATTGGAATGCACAACACAAGTTAAGATTCAAGACTGGTCACCTAATTATTCTAACACATAACATTGATGTACCAAAACTGTGTAATGGAATCAGATTATATGTGAAGCAACTTATACCAAATGTAGTCCAAGAAACTACTGTAACAGGCAATGCAAGGTGTAGAGGTTTATGCATTCAACACATCCTTTCTGTTTTCAAACAATCGACTGTTTCCAATAAGGCTCGCATTTGACATGCCAATTCATAAAATGCAATGACAATTGCAGAATAAAACTAGCGTCAACTTTCAAATGCCATCTTTTTTTTGCACTGGCAACTCTACATTTCTTGCTTGATATGTAGGTAAACTAGAAAAAAAATTATATTTATTCTTCAATTAGGAAAAAAAAAAAAAAAAAAAAAAGATAATGAATATGTGCAAACATCAAAATAAATTTTAAAAGAAAATAAAACACAAAATAAAGCACTGTTTGCTTAAGAATGTCTCCAAATAATGTGTCTATTTATATTATAAAACAAAACATCTTCATCAGTCATGTTCATGTCATATTGATGTGGCAAAGAACTAAGTAATCAATTTGGCTTTTATGAAAAATTGGGAGGCAAGAAAGATTAATTGAACACTTGCTTATTGAAACAATTTGTAATTTTCCAAACATATACTTATGCTCAGTTGACAAATATTTTTTAGCAACAGCTAGGAGATCAGACTTAATTGGCTTAAACTTTGAAGTTGGTAATGATTTTCCATTTGATTACCAATTGGTTCACATTTCGACATTCAAGGTCTGCTACTTGTGGAATTACTCGAGCACAGAAAAACCATCAACTCTGATGTGAACTGTGAGACATTCCACTGCCTACGGAGGTCCATCAAGAACAAAAGACCAGGGCTGCTCACGGAGAATGTGGTTCTGCCCATGATAATGCACGTCCACACGTCTCCAGAGTCACACACATGGAACTGGCCAAGTTCAAGTGGGAGACACTGGACCATACGCTCTATAGTCTGGACAAGTTCCCCTGCGATTTCCACGTGTTTCGTCCACTGAAGAAACATTTGAAAGGGAAGCACTTCAACTCGGATGACGTACTCAAGGTTGCTGTGAAGGACTGGGTCTTGTCACAGCCACAGGAATTCTGGGAACAAGGAATCCTGCAGCTTGTTCATAAGTAGGATCATTGTGCTCAGGCCTATGGTGAATATTTTGAATTAAGTCTATATTTGCACCTACCGTGTCGTTTCGTACCTTCTCATTTTTGATCACCCCTTGTAATTAAAAAAAAAAATTATTTTCATTATTCATGTGGAAATCTTTCAACTGAAAAATAACTGCTATAGACATTATTATGACATCATTTGAAAAGCATCAACTAATGAATACAATTTTCTTTTTTTCTTGGGATCAAATTGCATTTCATGGTTGCAATTTGTTATATCTCATTTCCATTGCAACAATATTAATAATAATATTGCTTCTATTGTTACATGTTAAGGACAAGAGAAAAAAATCTCACAACCAAAAATACATCAGAAAATAAAAAAATTAGTAAAATAAATAAATGTGTCTTTGTGTATATTTTATGGGAAAGATGCATAAAAATTTTAAAACATTTTTGATACAGTACCTTATTTTAGAAACATATAAGGATAGAACACAAAAGAAAATTCTTGCATATTTAAAAAAGGAAAACTTAATTTTATCTTACAATATTTAGTTTAGACAAAATTTACAGCCATTACTTTGAAAAACCAAAATCATTTAGTTTTTTAAACCAACATTCTTAACTTGACCATAAGTTAATAAAATAACTAATACCTATCATCAAACGTTAAATGAGAATGCTTGTCAAAAAAAAAATAGAAATAATAATAATAATAAAGTGAAAGTAAGTTAAGCATCAAATTTGATGATCAGATATAATTTTGTGGTTGTGAAATGTAATAATTTAGTTGTAATTGACAAACTATTACTAATTTTAATTTCTAACCTTGGTTCTGAAGTGTAACAATCACATCGCTTCTGTAGAAATTTTTAATGTCCCTTGAATGAAAATTATATAAAATTGAAATTTTAAGCAGAGATACGTAAAAAGTCATGCTAATCTCTAACTGAAAAAAAAAAAAAAAAAAAAAAAAAAAAAAAAAACAGAGCTCAAGTTTGTACAAGAAAGTGAGAGTAACTAAGCTATCTATGTAATACATATTCGACGCAACTAGTTTTACATATATACAGATTATATTTGATTGTAAATAAAGCTCAATTAAATAGTGTTTGATGTAGGAGAAAAAAGTGCACCTTAGATTCAAGTAAGTACGGAATATCAACACAAGGATACTGATATCTAATAAAGAGAAAAGAAAAATATAATCACCTCTTGTATAGGATTAAAATCTGGATCATTCAGATTCTTTAAGAACCATAAAACACCTGGACGTAACACTTCTCGCAAAAGGAGGATGAATGAGGCAAAATAAAATACATACACCATTCCTGCAAGCCAATGAATGAACATAGAAGTACCAGGAGCTAATTTAAATCCTGCTTCTCTATCTTGAATGGTAGCATCTAACAAAGTCTAAATAATACAAAATATTTTCAATAATTATATACATCCATCAGATTCAATTAAAACAAATTTAATTAAATAGGAAATTCAATAAACAAATAAATATACTAGCTGTTTGATCCACCATTACTTGAGCCAGTAATATTTTTTAATATGTAGCTAAAATCAATATTGAATGATTTTACCCTTTTATATAAAAAAAGTAATGATTTAAAAATAAACCAATGGACCAATGAAAATCTATGCAGATACTGCAAAACTGCAAGAGATTAACATGGGAGGAAGGAGGGAAGGAATCTGGTTCTGCCACCAACTTGGCGATATATCACCAAATTTGGAGACCAAAATTGATCAGCAAATGTGACATTAACTTGCTACTATTATACCAAATTCCCAGACTCCCATTGTAATACAATAGGGTTCCTTTTTTTTTCTTCCTGCAGTAAAATTTGCTTTTTACAAAAATTTGACAATAGAAAATATGTAGATAATACTAGATTTATAATATATTTAATTGGATTTCATATGTTGAGAGTTGACAAAATTAGAATTTTTTTCTCCTTAAAACCCTATTTTTTTTTGCTCCTTCAGCAGATTTTTAAGCTTATTAAAATATTATTATGGGTAAATTTTTGGCCTTTTTACAAGAAGTTATAACTTTAAACTGATTTGATATCTATTACAATCAAGAAGTTATGGGGATTTTTCAATTTTCATAAAACCCTTCACTCTCTTTGTCTAATTTTGCCCATTAACAAACTTGATTGAATTTTCTGTCCCTTGATTTTATGTATCAGTTTGAAAAAGATTTGAGCAGAATTATAGAAGTTATCATGTTCATAAAAAAGTGATCTATATATATATATAATTCTTGAATATTTAAATTAAATATTCAAGAATTTCAAGTGTAATTTCACTGCTGAAAATTAATTGAAAAATTAATTAAAAATATGTGATTGACCAATGCTGGGATTGTGTCTCATGTTATGCCGCAGGATTGTGTGCTAATGAAGACTGTTCCATCTCGTGCTGCGAATTGCAGCCTTATTAACATATGAAGTGAAAAATTCTAAGCTAGGCATCGTCCTCGTAGCTTAAATGGTAGAGCACTTGGAGCACTATTCCAAGGGTTCCAGGTTCGATCCTCGGCTTGGACATTTTTCACTAAGTTGATTCAATACTTAGTAGCAGTGTTATTTTATTAATTTGTAACTTTTTTTTTTAAAATTTATTTAAAGAATCAAAGACAAAAACAAACACTGTATCTTTTAACAGTGACTTATTTTGCATTAAAAATCTCTAAAGAATAATGAATGAGAATCCTTTTATAGGAAGATCGCCAATGTTTTTTAAAATTATAATTCAATTTTTTTTAAGCTGATGAAATCAGCATGTTTTTAGAATATCTGGAGTGTCTGAATGGGAGCTGGCGAGCTTACTTGTAGAGTCCCCTAGCACTTTAAAATTAAAATCTCCCCCCCCCCCAAAAAAAAAGAAAGAAAAATTATGCGTTAAGCATAGATAATGAAGCACTTTCCAACACTTCTTGAAATCTTTAAGAAAACTTCGTTATCCAGGGAAATAATGTATTATTGTCCATACCTAAATACGTATTCCAATACTTTTGAAAAGCCCTGTATTTGATCTGTTGGTTAATATACAGACTGGTAAAATTTAGTTTAGCAAGAAAACGCCTGAACTGGTTGAAATTTTCCTTTCAGCAATTTATACTAACAGATGGAAACATACTTGAATACTTTTGTTTAGCCCTGTAAAATACATAAGTACCTTTAATACATGCAGTATTTTGTTAAACTCTAGTTTAAAACTAAATTCTCTTTAAACTACTTAAATCAAATTTCCAGGAATTATCATCCAAAGGCGACCATGTATCCAGTTCTTTGCATGACCCAGTATATCACTTTATCTATATTCTATAAACATTTCTTAGTAAACTAAATGCAGTTCATGGTAAAATGGCATAACATATTTAAAACCACCTTAAAGTAAATTAAGCTCATATTCGGTAACCTTTCTGAGATCTTTTGTGTATATGTCTAAATTGTCTATATATTTAAATTGTGTAACAATTAGCATTTATATAAACCATTATATATGCATACATCTAGTGAAACTTAAAAGCATAAATCATAATTAAAATGCATTTCATCCATCTAACAGCCATCTTTTATAATATACAGGATTTCGGATAGAATATACTATTTGAAATCTTTTGTGTGTCCCTGTAAAAGCTATGCACTACGTATTAAGCATGAAATAATTCTGCTCAAATAATATTAATCCTCAGCAACATATATCAATTTGATTATATGTGAAATCATTTACCATAATTAAAATATGTCACAAACAATTTCCCCTTTACTATTATGTATTGGAATTCTTTTGTGTGGGCCTGTAAATGAATAATAACTATTTTTTTTGCTGCATACTTCACAAAATGCATATTTTAGTGCACTTTGTAGATGCATATAAATTTGAAAATGTTTGACAGGACGTAACATCTTGAAGATTAATTTGAAATAATTTTTCCCCATAGTCTGTAATGTAATGAAAAACTTTTGACTGTCCCTGCAAATAAATTAATCGTAGCAGATACTTCATTTTCAATCGGGTTCGTGCACAGTGATATAATGGGTAAACACCATTAATGTCCAAAAATTTCATGTCAATGGGAGTATATTTACGAGTTAGAGCATGAACAGACGGCCAGACAAACCGAATGCATAAGCACCTTTCAACTTTGTTGGAAAGTGCTAAAAAAATTCATGTTAGAGACTTTAGTCTTTTGAAGTTGCAATATTTTATATTTTCTAAGTAAGTAAGGGGCTGTGCAAATATAACGAACGTTATGAACTTTTTGGTAATTTTGGACTACCCCCCCCCCCCCTTCTGATATCATACGTTATCATTCCTTGAACACCCCTCCCCCCTCTCTAATAATGATATTATCATCAAAATGTAAAAAATTTGGCTTTTTTATTTATTTATTTTTTTGAAGCGATACACAAAACTGGTTTCACTTATTTTTCGCATACTTTTATGATTTAAATGAAGAGAAGTCAATAAAATATCATTTTGCATATGGAAAAATTTTACATATAAAACAGTTAAAAGAAATAGTAACTATTTAAAAGTATTTTATAATAGTTTTTTGCTACATAAAGCATTCAACAGTAATAATGTCCTGTTGCACTTGCCTCGAACATAGAAGGTGTGGATGTTGGTGTACATAAAAAAAAAATAATAATAATATACTATTTTGTACCAAAAAACATGTTACCAAAAAAAATGTATATAATAATAATGAGTGGATCAAAAATGATATTGATGTCAAAAAACAACTCCCTCCCCCTAGAGATACACTGATGTAAGAAATTAAGAGAATTTTCATATTTGATCTATAATCTCCAGAACCACTAAACAGATTTCAATAAAATTTAGTGTGAACATAGGTCGATACAATACAAACAAATTAAACATCCAACAGTTATAATAGACACACTTTTTTGTGCATTACATACATGGGGGGGGGGGGGAGGGGTCTGAAGATCTAAAACAGCAATTGCAGAATATGCAAAAGAAATGAGTTAATAAGGAGTATGGTCCCCTCTTACAGATTTACAGGTCTCACAGCGTGATGTCATACTGGAAATAAGGCAGTTTATCAGCGCCTGTAGCAATTGGTCCCATTCATTCAGCAATGCTGTTTTCAGTTCCTGGATAGTTCTCAGAGGGAGGGTTGTGAGTTGCAATTGTCGTCCCCAGAGCGTCCCAGACATGCTCTATAGGGCTGAGTCCGGAGACCTGGCTGGCCATTCCATCCAGCGAATATCCTCACTCTTGAAAAATTCGTCGACCAGAAGAGCTCCATGTGGCCTCGCGTTATTGTTCTATAAGATGAATTCGGGGCCAACTGCATCTCGAAAAAGGTGAACATAAGGCTCAATGATCTCATACCTATACCTCACATCAGTCACACATCCTCTGTCAAAGACATGTAGAGGTGTACAGCTGTTCAACTTGATGCCTGATCAGACCATTACACCGCCACCGACATAACAGTTGATTTAGCGGATGTCAGAAGGTAAGTAGCGGGTCCCTGGCTCTCTCCATACGAAAGTATGCCGAGAATCTGTGTTTAGGCTAAAATGGGACTTGTCAGTGAACAAAAATGTTGTCCATTGCTCATTAATCCAATCACTATTCTGCCTGCACCATGCTAATCGGACTTTCCTGTTCGTAGACGTGAGTGGGATGCAAACAGCTGGTCTTCTGGCAAACAACCCTCTCTCATTCAGTTTTTTGGAAATAGTCACTCTTGTTCTACAGGTTCCTGTGGCTGCATACAAGTCCCGAGCGAGCTGAGAAGCTGTAACCCTCTGTTACGCCTTGCTAAAATGGAAAATGGTGATCTTCTCTGGCCGTCGTGGCTCTTGAATGACCTTGCCCAGGCTTTCTCTCGATGGATCCAGTATCCTGGAGCTGCTTCTATAGGTTACACACGATGCTCAATGTTAAATTTAGCTTTCTGCATATCTGGATTTGCGAATGGCCAGCTTCTAGCCTCCCCACAATTCGCCATCTCATTCCATCATCTAAATGTTGGTGGTTACTCATTGTTACTGTTCCAATGTGAATTTAACCGATTGCTGCAAGGTAACACCAAGAAATTCGCCGAGGTGTCTTAGCAAACGCAATTTGTCTTATACTCCACAAACTTATAAAGCCTGTTTTTCTGCTCTCTTCACCTACACACACGTGTAAGCTTACTCATTTTGTGTACAAAATTTGCATTTTAATCTAGAAGCAGTGGTTTTTCCTTCAGTTCAGTTCTTTTCATGCAATTTGGTAAAACATGGAAATTCTCTTAATTTCACCAGTGTATCTTATGATATCATACACCAGATTCCAACCCACCCCCTCTCCCCTCTAAAATCATAACATTATATTTGCACACCCCTAAAATGTTTCAAACGAACCTTGAGTTTGGTGACCTAAATACTTTTAGCAACATGTACTGTCAAATTGTATGATTTTATATTTTTGAAAATTTTTTTGATCCAAACAAACCTGTAGTTGGAGGACCACAGCCTTTAGCAGCATATATTAAGTGTGTTATCCATACTTCAATCAGTTTTGGAAAATGTTGTATATGCATTATTTGAATTTGCTCTACTTTATATATTTAGATGAAAATATACTCAATAATAAGGGACACCAGTTACAGTGATTGCAAATTCCTGAAATTTAGGTAAACTCTCAATTCTGATCAAAAGTTTTTATGAAAAACTAAATATAATAATGCCAAACAAATGTGTAATTATTGAAATGTCAATTTACATAAAAATTCTTTGAGTAGATATTTTATGAAGTGCTAAAGAGAAGCAAAATTAGTGCTGAAAGGGAAGCTGAATTTAAGTTTGTTTAATGACATTGCAATTCTGATGTCCTTTCAATTGGTCTATGTTTAATTAAACTACAAAAAACTATTTTTTTTTAAATTAAAAATTAGCTACAAATATCATACTAAAATGGGATTTTCTCTATGTTTTTTTCATAATTACATATAATTGTACAATATGAATATGACTACACAATTGCTTATTTTATTTATTTATTTATTTTTTGTTTTATGTTTATACATGGTCACAGAGAAGTTTGAATGTAAATATACAATGAAAACATCAATAAATTGACTGTTAGATATTTCCATAATATATTAATAAACTGCATAGTTTTTTATAAATTATTACAACAAAGTAAAAAATATCAGAAAAATGTAAAATAAAATTTTAAACTTTCAAATAATTAATTCGGATACCATTAAGAAAATGACCAATAAGAAATAATGCCAATGTATTCTTCACAAAGTAACACTAATTTTTATTAAGAATAATGATATTTACCAAAGAACAAATATCAAGCCACCATCCACAAACCAAAGGAAAAATTCCAATTTCTATGACAGACAGCAGAGACACCTTAATGACCACATAACAGATGCCTAACAAACGTTGTGTTCTATTTAGCCGTACCAAAGCAGCAGCACCATGAAGAAGAGCTAAAACAATGCCAATATTTATGTAGCCAAAAAGAGTTGTCAGCAAACCTTCAAATTCTGGAGCTTTAACCTTAAAAAAAGGAACATATTCAAAATATTGTCAATAAATAATGTTTTAATGCATGTAATAAGTTAATTTAACATGGATATAATTATATAGATTCAGTTTAAAGTAAAATTTAACACATAAATAAGACCTCATAGAACAAAATATAGTACTTGTGCATCTAATAGCATAAAATTACAAAAAATTATGAGACTTTACAGATTAATCTAAACAGCTTAGTAAAAATTGTTTACATTTACTTTAAGTTTCAAGATTTACAGAATTAATTATACAGTAGACTTCCTCAAATCTACACAGCTTGGGACCAAAGGTTGTGCAGATTTTAGAATTTTGCAGATTTCTGGTCATTGCTTTGTTTAGACTTTTTAAACAGTGATTTGAATTTAATTAATAATGCAATCAAAACTATAATGAATGCTTACAATATAATAAAATATTAAAATAAGTAACACACTTCAATAATAAAAATTTAGATATTTTCTAAAATGATTAAAATATTAAACGCAATAATCAAGTTAATAATCAATAATGCATGATTAAATATTCATTATAAAGATTAAATTTAGTTTTCCTAAATTATTCAATGAAACTTGCCTCATAAAGGTACATTACTAATTCACTTCAAAATCATAATAAAGAAATTTTTTTCAGGTTTAGCCACCAGACTTAACCTTCTCAATGCCGTGACCGGATATATCCATTCACTAGGCTGCAGGTTTCACTGCAAGTGAAGCTTTATTTAAATTAATATAATTCTACAAATAAAAGCCAGTTTTAAGAAATTAAGTTATGATTGATACTTTCAAGGCTTATAAGCATATACGTAACAAAAAAATTATACCATGATAAAAAATCCCTTTTATTAACATTTTAAATAAATTGAACGTTTAAAAAAAAACCATTACAATTTTGCCCTTTTGCTCAGTGGTCAGGGGGTAAATAACCAAAAAAATGCTTAATACAAAAACAAATTTGGTAAGAAGATTGTGATAACCAGCAATATAAGTAATATCTTGAACTTTTTTAGAAATAAAGTTTCTTTTTTCATGAAAAAACATGAATTAAGTAATATAGTAGACTCAGAGTTGCAAAAAACCTAACCCAGGTGGGATTTTTTGGGGTTTTTTGTTTTTAAAGATGAGGACAAGGAAAATCTTTTATTTAGAAAGTATGATTTTATTAAAAAAATCATTTTATATTTTATTAATTAACTTAATATACAAGTAATTTTCATTGAAACAACACAAATCAGTATAAAGGTTGCAAAAAATGTTTTTACTTATGACATTATATGATATTATATAATAAGACATATCATATATTTAAAAATTACTTTAAGAAATTTCTTTTTATCTGTATTCTTAACTAAGAACACATTTTTTAAACAAATCTTTAATCTTTTATAATTTATCAATCAAAGAATGCTTAAGATAAAACTTACAAGATATCTATTGTTCACTGCTTAGAGTAGTTTATTCTTCGAACATAATAGAGAACTCTTACAAAAATATTTTACAAAAATATTTAATTACTACCTACATAAACGATTGTAATTATTTAATTTGAATATTCTGAAATGAAATTTATAATACTTATATAATATCCATTTCATTTTTTTTTTTTTTTTTTTTTTTTTTTTTTTTATGAACAAACATGGATAGTACAATATATAATAGAAAAAAACATTTAAGAGAAAAAAAAAACCCCTGATTAAAACAAACAAAAAATAAAAAGTTTTTTTTTTCTTCTTGCAACTCAGGTCAAAAGGGAATAAGTGAAATTTGTATCCAGTTAAGAACTTGCATAATGGAATTTTATATTGTTAAATCCTGATATAAAAGATCTTGTATTTTTTCATCTATGCGAAAATGTTATAATTAGCTATGCATATTGATTTTGACCTTTTTTTTTTTCCCCCTCTCTCTTCATAATATTAATAAGCTTTTTAAAAAATTAAACACATTGTTTTAGTTTGATTATTTTGGCTTTGTCATGTTTGTCAGAACATCCATCTGTTTTGATAGGATAATGTAACTCTTTAAACACAAAGCTTAAAAAAACTAATATAAAAGCTGCTAAGTATTAAATAATACCATAGATTGTAAAAAACCCAATAAAACCTGCATTAAAGTGGGTTTTAGTGGGTTTTACCCAATAAAACCCACCAGGTTTTTTTTGGGGTAGGTAGGTTTTTTGCAACCCTGATTGACTCCCTCAAATCTGCACAGCTTGGCACCAAAGGTTGTGGAGATTTTAGAATTTCGCAGATTTTTGGTCATTTCTTTATTTACATTTTTTAAACAATAATTTGAATGCAATTAATAATGCAATTGAAATTAAAATGAACACTTACATACATTATAATAAAATATTAAAATAATAAAAATTTAGATAATTTTTTAAATGATTAAAATATTAAAAGCAAAGGTCAAGTTAATAATCAATAATGTATGGTTAAATATTCATTGTAAAGATGAAATGTATTTTTGCTAAATTATTCAATGAAACTTGCATCATAAAGGTACATTACTAATTCACATCAAGATCATAAAATAAGTTTTATTCCATGTTAATTCAGACTTAATAATAATAAAAAAAGCTTGTTAATATATAAATATATTTGGTAAGAAGATTGTCAATATTTTGAGTTTTTTTAGAAATAAATTTTTCATTCTTAGTGAAAAAACATTAATCCAGTTGTTTTAACAAAAATTACAAATTAAAATATACATGGAATTGATGTAAAACTAAAAATGTTAAATTTGTCTTTATATCTGACAAATTTCATTGTTTACATTCATAAATTATGTGCAGATTTGAAGGAGTCTACTGTATATCTTATTATATTTTCTTCATAAATGCCAATAATGCTTATTTTATAGGTTATTATTATTTTTATGATAGTAAGATTATTCCATTGTGGATTGTAATGTAATGTAGATACATTCTGGTTTGCTGCAAGTTAATTCAGAAAATTGTGTTTTTGGATATGTTTTCGATCTGCCTTTTTTAATTAAAACATTTTCATAGTTAAATAATTAAAGATAACAGTTTGGAAAAAGGTGGTGTCAAATGAATAAAATTAGTGCATAAAAGATACTAGTCTCAAGAATTAAGAGAACTACAAGAGTTATGAAATCCTATGGAAAATAACTGATAGTGCTAATTAACCAGAAAGAAGATCATTTAGAATCATTTAATATCAGATGGGAGTGTAAAAATAAACTACAAAAGTACATAAAGCATGTTCGCACAACTTTGACAGAAAATTGCAAAAGCTCAATGAACAGATTCTTTAAGTTTAGAGATTATCAATAATGTGTTGAATAGTTAAAGTTATGTATGTAAAGTTAGGTATGTATACATATTTTTTAGGAAGTGAGATACTTCCTTCTTATTGACTGAATTTGCCAAGCATTAAAGACTGGTCAGCTCTTTTGGACTTGAGTGGAAAAAAGTTACTTAAACCAAAATATGTTCTACAGCAAGGTCAAGTTAATAATGCTACAATGGGAGAATGGATGCAAACAGTAATTAAGAATTCAATGATTATAATACAGGACTATAGAAAAACATATCTTTTTAAAATTTTGAGAACAACAATAACAATTATATGTCAATGGAGAGTTTTGAAGGGTTGAACATTTTAAATTTTATCAGCAACTATAAAATAACAATTTGGGAAAATTACTTACATATTCTTTAAATCCAAAACATGATAGTGAGAACTGACCAATGTGATATGGAAAAAAGGCTGTAAAGGAAAAAAAAAAACTTTTAAAGATCTATTCTATGAATCATTTATAAAAATGTAATTAAAATGAAAGTAGAAATTTCAACTTACCAAAAACCACAATAAACAATGTGTTTAGAGAAACCACCCAGAACACATGTTCCTAAAATAGGAGATAGACATATCAGTAAAAAAAATCTTGTCAAAAAAATTGTCGAAAAAAAAAATACAACTTACCAAAAAAACCAGTGATCCATCCAATCCTAGTAACTGGAATAATCAGAGTATTAATTCAATATGCATAAACAAAATAAAATTTTTTTATTATTACTACATAAAATAAAATATATTTGTAACAGAACATTTAAACATGCATAAAATACAGAAAATTAATGTCTACTGTTTTCCCTGCAAATATAATCACTAACTTAAGTGACTATGAATCAATTTTCAATACTTCAGTAAATATGTTTATACTCTACACCAGCGGTTCCCAAACTTTCTCGGTACACAACCCACCTTTGAGTGAAGAAAATTTTCGCGACCCACCTTTCAGTTAAAAAAATTCGTGACCCACCCAAGATAAAGTTGTATATCAGTATAGCTATTTGTTTACGATCTCTATATACTTGGCATCCTATCCTATGAAAAATGCAAATTTTCGTACATGATCAACAAAAACAAGAATTGGTAATCTCTCTGTGTGTATGTAAGGCAGCAACTACAAAGAAAGCAAAAAATATGCTTAATTATTATGAAAACATAACTTTATAATCATGAGATTTCTGATATTGGCATTTTTCAACATATGAAACATATATTAACTCGTAGTTTGTCTCATTTTCATAAAGGTCCACAAAGGTGATTTAAATATTTCTGGATATTCTGTTCTTATCTATAATAATCTAGAAGGGAATTAAGGATTTTTCCTTGAAATATTATTTCCTGTTGAAATTGACATATACTTTGAACAGATGAAATAAAAGATATATTTTGATGACAAATCTCGATTTCTCCGTGACCCACCAAAACAACTGCCGCAGCCGAGCAGTGGGTCGCGACCCAGATTGGAAACCGCTGCTCTACACAATTTTTACTCTTTTTACAATTACAGTTTGTAAAAGTGATTTTCTCAGACATATAAAACTAGAAGACATCTGAATAAATATGGTTTAAATTAATCATGCACAAATTAATTTTGCTTCTTAATTTTATCATGCAATCATATGAAAATTTGAATCTCGCCTCAAAGTAGCTTATGGAGGAGTCAGGTTAAAACAAGTACTTTGAGAGATTTAAACATAAGTTTACTACCCTACATCCTTATTTTATATTTACATTCAATATAAAAACTTAAACACAAACAAAAACTAGTTGGATGTGGCAATCCCAAAACTTTCTTCTATGTCATACGTGCATTTTAATAGTTCAAAATTTAATTACACATTAATGTGTTAGTATTATTAATTCAATACTATACCAACAATGATTTGAATCTTAAATTTCTGCTTCTGTCAATTAATCAGAATAAAAATGAGTTTCCATTTCTGCACGAGCCAATAAACAGTAGAACAATATTCAGATTTTTTTCAAATTCAGGAAGGATCTACTTACTCGCCATACTCCAAAAAAATCATACACAAAAACATTAGTTCAGTTCTATGCATAACATCAAACAATTTTTAATGGTAAAATCAGAGTTTCCCCCAGCTATAAAAAAGGGCAGGGCGCTACTGTTCTGAAAAGGGCACTTTTCATTTCTTCAGGGCACTTTTCAGATTTTTATGGGCACTTTTATAGAGTTTAATCTAAAAAGTCGTGAAAAAATATAAATTTCGTCAAAAAATTTCAAAGAAGGTAAATTTTGTTAAAAGATCATGAAAAAACGGCAAATATTGTTAAAAGATCACGAAAAAAGGCCAATTTTTTTAAAAGATCGCAAAAACAGCAGATTTTGTTAAATGATAGAAAAAAAAAAAAAAAAAAAAAAAAAAAAAAAAAAAACAGATTTTGTCAAAAGATTGCGAAAAGGCATATTTTGCTAAAAAGTCGCGAAAACTGAAAAATTTCGTGAAAAAACTGCAAATTTTGTTAAAAGATCACAAAAAACTGCCAATTTTGTCGAGTTTTTTATTTTTGTCGAAACTTGCCTTTTTTTCGCAAATTTCTTGACAAAATCTGCCGTTCTATCACGATTTTTTGACTAATTTTGTGTTTTTTCTGCGAATTTCGGGTAAAATTTGTTGTTTTTCGTGAATTTTTTCACAGAATTTTCGGTTTTATTACAATTTTTGGACAAAACTTGTCGTCTTTTCGCAAATCTTTTGACGAAATCTGCCATTTTATCGCGATTTTTTAACGGAATTTGCCGTTTTTCAGATACGTTTGACAAAATTTTCAGTTTTATCGCGATTTTTGGAAGAAATTTGACGTTTTTTATGATCTTTGGACGAAATGTACCGTTTTTTTCGCAAATCTTTTGCCGAAATCTACCGTTTTTTCGGGGTTTTGTGACGAAATTAGCCATTTTTTTCGCTAATCTTGCCGAAAAAAAAAAAAAAAAAAACGTTATTTCACGATTTGTAACAAAATTTGCCCCTTTTAGCGATTTTTTGACGAAATTAAGCGTAAGAGCCCTTTTTTTTCATTCCGTCGCACAATAGCACATAAGCATCATCGTTTAAGGGCTGCGTTTTTTTAAGTATGGGGCAAGAAGGGCGCTAGTTTTTGGATGAGGGGCAAGCGGGGCGCTATTTTTTAAAACTAAAGGGCAGGAGGGGCGCAGCGCCCTCCTGAAACCCTCTGGGGGAAACTCTGGTAAAATAATAAAAATGGCACAGACATCGTGATTATTGCGCCTCCTTCCGGAAGATTTTTTTCAGATTCATGGAGGGTCTGCAGACCATAGCCAAACACTTATACAAAAATTTTCATTCCATTCCTCGCATAACTTCATACTTTTTTCTGTGATAAAATATTGAAAATGGCTCAAAAATCGCTATTGCAGCCCCCCTTTCTGATGGATTTTTTTCAAATTCAGAGGGAACAAACTAGCCATAGCCATACACTTTCAAAAAAAATTTAGTTCAATTTATTGCATAACTTCATACACTTTTAGTCAGTACAATAATGATAATGACACAAAAAATGTTATTACAGCACCCTTTTTTCTGGCAGAATATTTCAAAATTGAAGGAGAACCTATTTCAGCCAAAAACACACAAAAAATTTGGTTCAATTCTATACATATCTTCATAAACTTTTTGATGGTAGAATGGCGACATACGGACATACACAGACAGATAGACATTTCGTAAAAACATGTTTTTCAAATTTCTGACCCCTAAAACATGTAAATCCATCGAAAACTGGAAGTCTAAAAAAATTTTGATTACAATACTCTCTTCTATTGAAGATAGAAGAAAGTAAAAATAAAACACTTTCACAAAAACTTAAAAAGATTCAAAACTCTTTTAAGGAGTTATTTCAAGTAATTTAAAGTTTTCTATGAATCCTGCAACCAGTTGCAGATGAAAATAAGAAGACTGAACACTCAAAAACCAAATGATTTAAGATAAGATAATTATTATATTGTACAGTAGATTAAATTTTATTGTTAACATAATGGCTATGAGAGAGTAATTTAGGTTCATTTCATCCTCAATTTAAACATAATTAAATATATAAGGAATTAAAACAATTTTATAAATAATATTTATATTAATAAAAGAAAATTTCTCTCTCTCTCTCTCTTTCTGTGTATGTATCTACGATGACTAGTGAAATTTATTAGGATGAGCGAAGCGAATCCTCTACTAGGACACTCAAATTACATTTTGTTGTACACTTTATAAAAAATCTATTCAGTATTTTGACTTGAAATTAAACACAAAAATAATGTATGATCTGTAGATTTGCACAATAATTTTTTTTTACAGAATAACCTTTAAAAAATTATTTTAATTCATTTTTTTTACATGTTTTTCCATTACGGACAAAATTTTGGAAATAAAAAATGAAATGCATGTTTTCAGAAGAAAAGAAATCATGGAGTTGCAATTACAGGTAAATCATGACTAATTAAACAAATAAAATATATTTTCTTTATTCCAGCAAAATCGTTTGCGCTAATGACACTTACGCATATTAAAAGAATTATGTTACTTTTTTTTTTTTTTTTTTTTGTAAAGTGGCAACAAAAGAATAGTAAACATACAAATAAAATTAATTGTAAAATTCGTTATATAAGGAGTTGTTTGAATTTTGAAGGTTGAAATTTGAACCAAATGATACATATATTGTTATTTTGGTACACGTAGTATTATTTTTAAATAATTTACCATTTTATTTTAAACAATTTGTCATTTTAAACAATCTATGGAATATATTAGCTCTCATAAAAAATTCCAAGAAAACTTACACTCACTGGTTGAAAAGAACATGAATATGATATATCATTAAGGCAAGAGGCTAGCTATCAGTGTAAAAAACGATGGCACAGATGTCATATACACATCACATTGGTGAAATTTTTTCTGACACCAATTCGACAAACACTTCGTTTTCAAATACCAGTTACCATACATATTTTTAAAAAGTAAATAACAATAAATTTTAAAAAGTTTAATTCATATCTGTAGAAATTTGAGAAAATAAAATAAAAGTAAATGAACAATTTATTAATAACTAAGCAACATCAGGGTTACCATGTGAAGCAAAATAGCGACATTTTGTCGCCAGTTAAGTAGCCCGGTGCATATATGTCATTGGCGTCTGAAAAAAAAAATAGTGTCTATGTGGTGCGTATATGACATATATGTGCCAAAACGACGACATGACGGATCTATTCTGACAGGGAATGAATGTGCTCAGAAAAATGCTTTAAACTTCGAAGATGCACAAAGAAATTTAAAATTATATTTCTGTAAAATTTTATCAGCGTCGTTAATTTGGCATGCATATTCAATCTGCCGGATCTTGTAAGACTTGCCATAAATGTATAGTAAATAATGAACTAAATATTCTTTCTGTAACTAATAATATGGTATATGAATCCTGATCCACATCCTTAAATATTGAAGATTTTAACATTCGTTGAGGAGAAATTAATTACTCAATTTCATCCAGTTATTACTGTTTATCCCATTAAATTTGTCAGCTTGAATACAGTAAATATTTAATCAAGATATTATAGAATTTTGTACTTTATTACCTCATTCCATTGATACTATATCACAGTGCATTTTTGGGTACTACTTGGTTATCCCGTCGACCAAAAATGTTACGCTAAATTTCAGGATTAAATTCCAAGGTACTACTTGGTTATCCCGTCGACCAATTTCGCCAAATTATACATATTGAGAAAAATTTTATTTTAAATAACAAAAAATCAAATAATAATGTAAAATATTAATAAAAATACAAATAAAAAGTCGAAACAAGAATCACTTAATGATGTTTCAAGCACCTTTATCGCATTTAATGTCATTGAATGAGGCATTCACGGTCATCCAATACTAGCATTTACTCTTATAGTTTGGCGATAATTTTTTCGTCGGCGGGATAACCAAGCATTATCAATTAGTTATCTACTATTGGTTGGTACTACTCGGTTATCCCATCAACCAATTTCGCCAGACTATTCACTAAATTACACAAATTGGCATAATTTTTATTTTAAATAACGAAAGAACAAATAAATTGATAAAACATTAATAAGAATACAAATAAAACTTCATATTAAAAATCACTTGATGACCAGGGATGAACTGGAGGATATAAAAAGATATGAACCGTATACCTTCAGTATTTTTTAAAGGAAAATCATGTACCCTCTGCTGCTCAAGAAAGCTTTAGTGTATACATTCTAGGGTATATCCTATGTATTGAGCGTATACCCTCTGTTTCCTTACAACTTCGCCACTGTATGATGGTATAACGAACACGTGATACGAGTTTAATGTTATGTGAATATTTTATCATCATTATTGGCATTTAATCTTTTAATTTGGCGGTATCTTTTTTGGTCAACGGGGTAGTCAAGTAGTACAAATAATTTAAAAAAAAAAATATTGTTAAGTTATCTAATGAAATAATGCTTCACAAATCCAAACAAAGCATGGCTTTTGCTAGTGATATATATGAGGCTGAAAAATTTTGTGAAGGTAGTCCATGAATTTAAAATTTTTAAAAATTAGCTGTGATATTAAATAAAAACTCGTCAAGCTGCCAAATTAAAAAAATACATTCTTTTTTCCTTCAAAACCACAAGCTGACTAGAATTGTTACCCTGATGCGAGGATCATCCAATCAACATGCTTCTCTAAAAATCACACACTAATATTTTGCAGAAGGAAGAATTAGGAGATTTTAATCAAGTCAAAAAAGAAAATTCTTTCTCAATTTCTTCCTTAAGAGGAGGAGGGTTTGACAGAATTTGTAGTTTGGCAGGTTGAAACATTTCGAAGTACACTAGGACATTATACATTTTTAAATGCAGTGGAACTGCCCTTTAACCCTTTCCGGCGCACTACTCTTAAAAGTTGGAATTTAAAGAAAAGAAAAATTAGGCAATCTATTTAGGCCTAGAGGAGTACACAAGTATTGTTTTGTAAAGATTGCACTAACCATTTTAATTATACAGCTGTTGCCGAAGTGGTAACCTCCCATAAGTAAAGCATTGATAAGCGCAGTGAGAAGAGCATTGCTGTGAAGCGCGTATTACAGTAAAACATTTTACCTATTATTTAAAAAAAAAAAATAGTTTGATCTCTGTGGTGCTGCCATTAGGAACTCATAAGAAAGATTTAAAGTAGCCATTAGAGTAATTTTTGAAATATTCACAGAGTTTTTGTGTCTCTAAACAGGCGCAACGTTAGGTGTTGCCGACCCGGCAACACTGCGTGTTAAGGGGTTAAAAAAGTTTCTATTTAATGAATTTTTCCACTTCATGAAATTTTTTGGCGAACGTTAACTTTTGATACCATTAACATGCAAATTAAACACCATGTTATGAATAACACAATTTCCATTCTGCATAATGGAATTTATTTCACTTTTGTGCATGTACAGCATTCAAATGGAAAGGTTGCTGTTGCAATGGAAGGAAGAATTTATTTCTAAGAAAATAATATAATTTAATCATTTCCCCCCCCCCTTTTTTTTTCTTTTTTTTGTGTGCTTAACAAAACTTTTTTTAATACTAAGAACACTTTTTGTCAGACAGACACTCTGGCACTGACAATGTGTATGTTTGGGGGATGGGGGGATAAGGGCTTTACAGTTTCAAGAAAATGAATATACTAAAAGAAGATTTATCAAATACACAATATATACGATATTAATTTGCCATCAACTTACAACAAACTTAAAATAATATCTAAAAACAATGCAACTACATTATAAAGATGATAAACATGCAAAAATTTCAAGAAAGAGAAATGCAAAGGATCTCCTATGTTCCAAACAATTATACACAACTCAAACAGTTGTTTTGCTTACATATGATGCCAATTAGTAAATATAAACTTCATACACATACATATTCGAAATTTTTAAATGTGATATTTCTAGTCTGCAGAGATGTTCTAAAACATTGTGTCAAAATATGCATACGGATGCTTAATCACTTTTGGCTTAGAAGAAAGAAAGTTAAAGATGCATGTAACTGTAGTCAATTTTTTTAAAGATAAAATTCATATTTTTGAAAATTGATTGCACTATCAAAGAAAAAAAGGTTGCAGATTTACATATATGTTTTATTAACTAATACCTCTGAAATTGCACTCTAGTGAAGCAGTGTTATATAGGCGAAAAGTGAAAACAAAAGTTTAAAAAAAAATTTCAAAGGGTTAATGATAATATATTTTTGATCTGATTGCAGCATTTAAGATGCAAGAGAATCAAATTTAAGAATATTATGTTTTGCTTTTTTCATTATTGTGAATAGTTTGGCTAATGGATGTAAAGCAAATTGTCAAAATAAAGTAGCACATTTGTTTTTTTTCCTTCTATATGTTCAGAAAATCAGAGACTGAGTCATTTTCGGAAAAAAGAATGTGTTTTTAATTAATATCGTGGCTAATTATCAAAAAATTAGAAATTTGAGTCTCGAGTGCATCTGGACCTGCCTTTGACTATCTTCACCCAAATTTTCACATTTTTTCGTGGAGTAGATTTCACTAATCATTTCAGACAGGCACATAGAATGAATTTTTTAAAATTTTATTAGTATAGATAATTCAAGAATGAAATGCTCAAATATTATTACTTACTCTTTCCCAAGTTAATTCTTCAGCAGCATGATCCCATTCAATAGGATTCCAGTTATTCACATCTATAAGATTAAACATTTCTAAATTTTTAAAATTCACCATTTAGTTGAGTGAAAAAAAAAAAAAAAAAAAAAAAAAAAAAAAAAAAAAAAAACCAATGAAAAACATTTTTACAAAGCAAAATATTAGTCTCATAATCATCTTGAGAACAGTGATGTACTCATTTATAATAAAATTCTTATAAAATAAATTTTGATGGTTCAGTGATTTAAATCAACAGATTTTAATTGCCAGTTAAAATCGAACATTCTCTCACTTTAAAACATATGTGAAAAATAAATAAAAAGTCAACATAATTTAAATTTATAATAATTAAAAAATAGTCATCACCTAGATCAGTAATTCCCAACTTTTTATGGACCAAGTCCCATCATAGCACTGGTAAAATCATTATGCCCCCCCCCCTTTAATCTGTAAATTATTTCTCTTATTAATTAAAAAGTGAATTCTATTCAAACAGTGGGAGCATAATAAAGCCTTAATAATAATTATTTCTTCTGCATTTTTTCTTATTTATCAAAGAGGTGAATCTTCGACAAATGTGTTTTAAATAATTTTACAAATGAAATAAGATTATGCATCTTCGTCTTTGTATCAAAAAGAGTTCAGTTGTACTTTTCTAACTTAGCTCAATGTTAAAATTAAAAGAAAAGTGTTACATACAGTCTGTATTTTTATTTCAAAAAATATCTTGAAAAAAGACATTTAACATTAAAACTGATGATATAAAACACATTTTAGAATTCATTTTTACAATTCACTCATTGGGTGTTGATGGAATCTTTGGACACTCAAATTTATTTCTATGGATAACACAATACAGAAGAAGCATTTCAAAATTATCAACTTTCACAAAATTAAGTAGCCATACTTATCCCATCATAGCATATTTTTTCTGTTTTACCTTTCCCAATATTGTTAATTGTCTTCCATGTGTTATCTAATTTTAAAGTTTAAAATGTATATGTTGTGTGGATTAATTTAATCTGCAGCATGCCTGTCAAATTTTCCAGCAAAATATGACTGGCAAAATCCCTGACTTTTCCTGACAGAATCTCAAAAAATACTCTGATGAAACAAGCTTACGATGGAATTTGCCACTTCTTTTTGCAATCCTTTGTCAAAATTAGTGATTTTTTTTTCCTTTGATTCTTTTTGAAGAAATTTGATTTCCCCTGTCTCTTTCTGATTGTTTGATGAAGTTTATGAATTTTTCCTGTAATTATTTGATGAATTTCACTTCATTTTTAATTTTTCCTCAAAGACTTTTCCTTGACTTAAAAATATTTGTAAATTCCCTGAATTTTTCTATATATTTTGAAATTCCCCTGACATTTCATGACTAATCATAGCAAATGGAGTAGCGTTTGGTATAATATGTTTAAGAAATAGAAAATGCAAACGTCTTTTTGAAATTTCTGGCGAACCAGTTGACGTACGACAGTGTTTTTTTTCTCAAAAGATAGAACTCGACGAGACGAATAAAATGATTGCATTAAAATAATTATCGTAGTTTACTGTATTTTTTAATTTAACTTTTAACGAAAAAATGAAGACTTAAAATTCAACAAGCAATAGCTAACAATTCTATGGATCGATTAACTTAATTTTTGATTTATTTTAATCCTTTTGGTAAAACTTAAAACAGATTTTTTTTTTTTCATCTTTCTCTGTTTGACGATCGCTGAGAAAATCGAATTTGTGTCTTAAAGTTCCAGTTGAACATTGCTTCTTGTTGTTGCTGTTGTAGTTTTTTTTTTTTTAATTTTATGTATGTTACATAATTCATTCAAGCTAAATAAATCACGTGAAAAACATAATTATTTGTTTTTATTGTGAAGCATTTAGTTTTAGTTCTTTGAATAAAGTAGTGAGCGCACTGTAATTTTTTTCGTTCAACTCCTTGGTTTATTTTTTACACATCCTGCATTTTATATGACAATGCAATAACTTTCTTAATTATTCTAATACAACAATAAAATTTTGGAAGCATATATTTTTCTTTTCAAATAATATTAAAAAAATCTTCAGTTTTTATCAAAAAATTTGAATGACAAGTATTAAAAAAATGTTCTGGTGAGCAACAATAAAGTTTAATATGTTTTAAGTATGAAAAAGTGTTTGCATACCTGCCAACCTGAGAAAATTCAAATGTGTAAAACAATACGTGAATGACATTTTCAATAATTTTTTATAAAATAGTATATGAACGACATTTATAATGAATTTGTAAGAAATGTGAAATCTTTTTTAATGTTGCATAACTGATATATGTATAAACATTTTTTTTAAAGTGACCTAAGAATTATTTTTTTTTTGAAGGATTAAACATTTTGGCTGCAATGGGAGGTAGAACACAGAAAGACAATAGTAACTTTGTTTGCTTTCTTAAAACATCATTATCAAAAGTAATACTGAATGCTTGGTTATTCAGTTATTTAGCCAAATTATTTTTCATTGCATCAATAGTTTTTAAAAGCTCTTCAATTCTCACATTTTAATAGAAAATACAAGCAAAATTCACTCAAACCAAAGTTAACTTTTACACACAATGAAAATTAAAATTCTATAATTTATTTTAATAATAAAACAAAATTTTTTAACTATACTTAAATATAGCCCCTTAATCCTTTCCACCAAGGGCAAATTCTGTTTGTAAAATGAGAAATTGTCTGACACCAGAATTTATAAATGACTTTAAAAATTAAGAACTCCTTAATTAAAGCTTTGATTATAAAAACAAATTTTCACTAAAATATTCTTGGTGCCAATTGCAGGTTTAGAATTAAAATTAGGTGCGCTCAGAGTGAGCACACTGTGCCGGAAAGAGTTAAGTACTTATAATTAAAAGTAGTTAGAAAATAATTCATAATTTAAGGGAGAAAATGGAGTTTGGAAAAAAAAATTGCAACAATGTGTAAAAAAAATATCCTATGTGTAAAAATGTAAAAAAATAGCCCAAATGTGTAAAACTTGCAAGTATGTGTTTGACAAGTGCTTCTAACTGAGCATGAGAGAGGACAAGGGGTCCCTTCTTGGCTGCAGCTCATTGTCAATGCCAAATTTGAAAAAGTCATATTTGTGCTTTTTCCATATAAAAGAAATAATCATAAAACTTTGTGTCTTTCTTTTTAGTAAAATTTCCAATCATTCTTTACATGTGAATTGCGCTGTTGACTCTGCACTGTTGACTCTACATTACAACTGCATTACAGATCATTTTCTATGCTGTTCTTTGCTATGGGCATGCTTGATGGCACTGCATGAGTATGATACATTACAGGAACTAAGGTTTCTTGTACTTTTTCACCTTACATTCATGTTTAATTACGCTGCTTTTTTTCTGGCTATGTCTTTGCACTACACATTTTTATCGTAATTGTGACAGATTTCTTTTACATGGAAAAAGCGCAAATATTATTTTTTCAAATTTGGTATTGACAGTGAGCTGCAGCCAAGATGGGAGCCCTTCTTCTTTCTCATGCTTAAAAACATATTAAACTTTATTGTTGCTCACCAGAGCATTTTTCAATACTTGTTTGAAATTCCATGACTATCCAGAATTTTCCTGACGCTGAGTACCCTTTCTGCACTATAGTCATAAATATTTAGTACCTACCGATTTTATTTTTCCAATGCTGTTAAGATTTAAGCTTTATAAAGTTAGCAGTACCTCTTTCAGATATTTCATACATTTCTTAGGTTAAATGTGTTCAAGACAGTAAAATTTAAATGTACTTTTAAGTAGTTTCACATCTTACATGTAAGAAAATCTTTGAGAGACATACGGCAGAGCAAATAGAAGTAGAAATTTATTTCAATAAATAATCAAAAGCAATACAAAAAAGCGTAAAATACTGTCCTAGAAAAATTACAGCAAGGTTTAATACAAAATAAAGTTTTTTTTTTTTAAATGTAAAAGTTATTTGCATACTTATTCTAGTTTTAAATTACAGTCGAGTCTCTATACAACGAAACTTCATTCATCGAATTTCTCTATATAACGAATTTTTAATAGGAACGGTCCCCTTTTCGCATGATTACATTAAAAACAGTCTCTATATAGCGAAATATCGATCTCCAAATAACGAATTTTTTCATAAATTGGTCTTAATTTATTCACTTTTAAAAAGCTTCGAAATCATATGGAATCAATTTTCCATCACTTATTTTTGATTTATCGTCAGTGCTGAGTTTTTTTTTTTTATATGTATATATTACTTCTCTCTTTGTTCTTTAAATCCAACGAATTCATCCCACCTCCCACACACCTCTCAACATCCTTCTCAAAACAGTGTCAATTGGATTGATACACATGTAAGAGAGGAATCAATGAGAGGCACATAAGAGGGACCTTCAAATGGAATGAAATGTTAACAATTTTTCATTCCTTGCTAAAATTTGAGCATTTTTTTTTTCTTTGAGAGCGTAACAATTTTAAAATCACAATAGCAAAAGATTACAGATTTCTTCGCCTGAAATTCATGCAAGTCTTCCTTTTTTGATTTCCATTAAGCTTTCAAATAAATGTCTGTTCTCTTTTTTGAAACAGCTTAAATAATTAAGAAATAAAATGTTAGGTTAATATATACTTTTAAACATTTTAAATTCATTATTCAAAACATCAAAAATAATATTTGTTCAAATTTCAAACATTAAATACGATTTTTAACATCATTCTCTATACATTGAATTTCTCTATATAACGAATTTTTTACTGGAACGGTGGATTTTGTTATATAGAGACTCGACTGTATTTTAATCTTTTCACTGGGAAAACTTTTAAGATTTAATAACAAAACCTATAATTTTTTTTTTCTTAATTTTGCTTGTATTCCCTTTACTTTTAATCTACAACAGTATTAAAGACTGAAGGAACTGATAGCAAATTTGTGGGCAAGAAATTTGAAATTACCTCTCTAGAATGTCGAATTGGGCACCAGTGAGACATAAGCTCCATGTTGGGAACCAGTGATCTCAAACAATGAATTAATAGTAGAAATCAACCAAAATGTGCATGGTTCTCATTTTTATGGCATTTGCATTTACTACTGTTTTCACTCTTAAAAGATTCCCAAATATAATTTTGTCCTGCATTTTTGGAAAGAGAACAGACAGAAAATATCTAAAAAGGTACCATTACTTTTTTTAATTTTCTACAATTCAATTCCTACTACCTAATAAAGTCTCTCCTCTTCAGGTTTTATGTATTCCAAGACTGGTATTTGATAATTCAATAACATATATAAAATATATTTTTAAAAAATATAAAATTCCACTTATGATGGTGAAATGCATGTGAGGACATAAGTTTCAAAACTTGCCTTATCCAAAATTTTAAAAAATCAAGTTTTCACTATCAATCTATTTTGTTAGTTAACCTACATAATAAAGTACTACAGTCTGTGAGAAAAATACTTTTATCTAATATTTCTGGCTTTGTAAAATAGTGGTTTGATTTAAAACTTGCCTTATCTACAGGGAAGTTGGGAAACAAAACTAGCTTTTATCCATGTGCATGCACAGAGCAGTGCATTTTTCTACATTTCTCTGCAATTTGTTGCTATTTCCAATTAAACTTTTCATTAATTATATTCATACAAACTAATTGAATAAGATTTACTAAGTGTCTTATATATAAAAAATGCTTGAGGGAACTGTACTTTTTATAGAGTAGAATTTAATGCTAGCAGGTTTTTGTGAAACATTTATCATTATTAAGCATTTATCCAAAAGTTGACTTTTTAAAAATTAACAGTTCTAAGCATTACATTCTAGCTTTTATAAAATTGAACATAACACTATTTTACATAACATTCATATAAAAGCAATATTACAAGATACAAAATGTAAGCCAAAATGTTTCCATTTATTTATGATTTCAAATCAGCGGTGACTTCTACCCTAAAATTTCTCAGCAAGCTGCATTTCCAGTTTGCTCCGGCAAAGTGTATCACCGACTTGAAGGAGAGAAGAGTTGTCCTCGTTAAAAGATGAGCTCCACTAATAAACAAATGTTAACTTTTTCAATCAATTTACCAAAAAGGGAAAAATTTAAAAATTCATGAATCTTGAGTAGCTGCCATGTTTTGTCTCAAAGCAGGAGAAACTTAAGGAAGTTGACAAATTGTTAAAGAAACATTTTGGTGAAAATTGATCAGAAATGGAGTACCTTATTTTCTATAAAAATACGATGTTTAAAAAAGCAGAACAAGAGCAAATATTTGAGAAGGACAATGACAATATTCCAGAAGAAGGGAAAAAAAGAAAAAAATTGATGAGTTAATTATGTATATATTTTTGAAAATATTTTTAAAGAAAATTATATTGTATAGAGAAATATACTATATGTATGCATAATATTACATGTTACATGGATTTTATTGCATGTTACATAGATTGCATTACATTCTTTTTTTAAGATAACTGTTATAATAATCATAAAATATTTATGATAAATTTTATTTTATTGTTTATAAGTATGCTTTTTCCTAATAAAATAAAATATTAAATTTTAATCATATTTAATTGCTGTCATAAAGACTATTTTAAATCTAAAATATTATCATCTGATGATCAAAAATAGAAATTAACTTCTTTCAGCTAATTTGTTAACAATGTATTTTTTTTAAAGAAATTTGCATCACTACTTTTCTTAGTTTGTTCAACTTTGTTTGTTTTAACAAAACTGTTCTTATCCAAAACTTTTGCCAATTAACTTAATTAAAGTACATTTTGCATTTCAACAGATTAGTATCAGAGCGCAACTACTTATAGGTACCAGATTTTTTAAAGTTATGAAACTGAAATCTTATAACAAAAGAACCACTGATCCAAATGACCTGAAATTTTACCAATATGCTGTCAAAATAACAAAAAAATTTTAAGCATTAAAATGTAAAAATAAAATCCTATAACAAAAGAACCACTGATCTAAATAATATGAAATTTCACCAATATTTTGCCAAAGTAATAAGATACTTTAAGCATTTTTAAGAAAAAAAAAGAAGAGAAAGAAAAAAAAAAAGGGAAAGGAAATCTTTGTAATGACTGTGTTACTGATGCTGAAATAGTGGATAAAACATCTTGTGCAAGTTGTGCAGTTCCTTACGAATGCTTTAATCAATATATATAATTTTTTGCTTTGTCTCTATGAAGATGTTCTCAGTCCATTTTCCCAATTACTGCATTCCCCCGTGGCAGAAACACGGCGACACGGCGACATAGTCGCGGACACAGAAAATCTGTTGCGGACAGTTTTTGTCTGTATTAATGAAATCAATTAAAAAAATTGTCCGCAACTTTCGGGTGCTTTTGTCCGCAATTGTCGGACACTTTTGATCTGCACTAACGAAAATTTTTTAAAAATTGTCCAAAACTTGCAGACAACTTTTTCCCCCGGCAGTACGCACGCCGCCTTACGCATCTGTTCTGATCCGGACGCCAAATTAACGCCTCTAAATTCATTCATCTGCGCATTCCGAGAGCATACGAGCTCTGCGTTCTGCGGTGCGGCCGCTATGATCAACTGTCATTCCGTAGAACACACTGAGCTCGACATATAACAGGAGATCCGGCTTCCTATTTCCCAACGTTAGCTCACGCGGTCAGCGCGGATGAATACAGTGACGGCACTTTTAGCTGAGTTTTGGTTCGTATACTAGGCAGAAAGCGCTGTTTCGCTCATTGCCTACTATGTGAGCAGTTTATTTATTTTCTAATTTCTTTTAATTTTCTTGATATAATTATTAACCATATATCATGGTGAGCAGTTGTTCTGCTTACGGCTGTAAAAACCGTTGGACAAAAGAGGGAAATTTGCAATTTCACAGGAAAAATGCCTTTTTTTTTTTTACTCCTATGCACATGTTAACCAGCCACAAGTGTGATACAGTCGAACCTCGTTAATGTGACTCTCAAGTGGTATCGAAATTTTGTTCATATTAACAGTAATTCATGTTATTAGTATTAAACATTTGTATTCATTTTCGTAGGGGACTGTAAAAACAGTTTATGTTAAATGTAATCCACGTTAAATGTGTTTTTGTTAACGAGGTTTGACTATGTGCAAACTTTGTGAATGATAATTTTTTGTTTTGATTTATTTTAATTTCAAGTATCATTTTTTGTCTAGTGTTTAATACAAAGATTACTAAAATACTTATTGGAAAATATTTTGAGAAAATGCTTTAACATATATATTGGATAAATATTTAATAAAAATACATAAATATTTAAATTAATATTTAGTTAGATAGTTGGTGTAAAACATTATTCCATTATTGTTATTATTATTATTATTATTTTAATGTATCATCGTAATTCTATAAATTCATTTATTGTAACAATTATTGTTATAATTTTTTAGATGCATTTTAAAATTTTCTGAAAAATAGTGTATAATTATCGTACAGCTTACTTTTTAATTTAATATTTTCACGTTAATAAATTTATCGTTTATCTATAAAAAATGGTATTATGTTTATATTTGCACCAAAACAACATTATCTGCCGATTTCGAATGGATGTGAAAGATGGGGTTTATAAACAATTTAATCAAAAATATTTCTGCTAAATAAGTACTAATCAGGTAGTTCCTGTTCTTATAGATCATTTACTCTCATTGTTTTTATAATTTACTTAATTAGTGAAGAATAAATTGGGATAATAATAAAGAGATTTCTCCTATGTCTAACATTGAAAAAGCGGACTATTTTTTCTCTCTTGCCTACTATGCTTCTCCGGGTTGTAATTCGGCTAGCAGACGACTGACCGCAGAGTCGGACCTCCTGTTATATGTCGAGCTCAGTGGTAGAACATGTACTTAGAATGGCGGACAGTTTTTGTCTGTACTATTGAAATCAATTTAAAAAAATTGTCCGCAACTTTCGGACACTTTTGTCCGCAACTTTCGGACACTTTTGTCCGCAACTGTCGGACAATTTTTGTCCGCAATTGTCGGACGCTTTTTGCTGCATTAACGAAAATTTATTTAAAAAAAATTGTCCAAAACTTGAAAACGCTCAAAAGAAAAAAAAAAAAAAAAAAAAAAAAACATGAAATTTGTTAAAGGATCCTATGAAAAGAAAGTATCTCGTCTTAAGACTGAGGGGAAAGTATTTCATCAATGGATCATGGGGAAGAGAGAGAGAAAAAAAAAAAGAAAATTTTGTTAGAGGACCACAGAAAAAAATGAGAATTTCCTCAAAGGACCGTGGAAAAATGCGTATTTCGTCAGAAGATCGAGGGGAAAAAACGTGAATTTCTACATAGAATTTTTCAATTTTGTTTACAGGATTTTTTTTAAATTATTTATTTGAAAACTTTTATTTTTGGAACCGGTTTCGAAAGTGAAAGTATTCCTGTCAAGAAATTCGAATAAGTAAAAAGCGGCCTTTGTAAAAATCGATCTCCGCTAGCAAATGCAAATATAAATAAAATGAACAAATTGAAGTATAATATTGAAGTGCCAGCTAGATATATATATATTTTTTATGTTTTCCATTATATTGCATGCAGATGTTCTCATATAAATAACTGATACCGATTGTATTTTAAATTGGAAAATCACCCGAGAATGACAAATGTTTAAATTCCTCAGGATTTCATTCTTTAAAGTTATTCTTTCATTATAACGCAAACGAACATTAAAAGAAAATTTGAATGAAAATTTAATGAAAAATAAAGTATTATTGTGAAAAAAAAGTTTGTTTTAAATAGTTTTCTATTTTGCTTCACGAAATATTTTGCTTTAAACCGTTTCTTTTTTGCATAGCAAAATATTTATCAATAGAACGAAACTTATCTGATTTTCACGGCGTCTCCGAGCACACGTGTATTTTGCTCAAATTCAACTGAATTCCAGGAAATCCTTCTCTTTTCTTCTGCGATTTATTGACAATAAGATATGGGCGTATTACAATGGTACAGGAGATAATTATCTCAACCTTACTTAAGAGTCCTACAGTGTGATTGAAGTTGAACTGGAAAAATCATTATACATTAAACCAGGGCCGAAACTAGAGGGGGGGGGGGTAGAGGGGGCAAGTGCCCCGGGCACCACCAGAACAGAAGGTGAAGAGGCGCCAATTTAAGATTTTGTTTGGTGTCTTTAATACAAAGAATGCATATATGTGGAGAGTTGGGGGGGGGGGGGGGGGCAAAATCCATGTTTGCCCCGGGGGCGAAAAAGGCTAGTTTCGACGCTGCATTAAACACGCCACCTGCGAGCGAACATAAACCACGCCGACTTCTAACCGTAAAAAGTAATCGTGTGTGCTTGCAGCCAGGTCAGAGTTCTCGCAGCTAAATAAACAACCATGTCATGACAATGAGACTTTTTTATCTAGTGAATCTTAGAGTGGACTTTTTCATGGATATGTATAATTTTCATAAAATGTATTATATTTTAATAAAAATTTGGTATACAGCCTAATTTATTATTATTGAGAATTGCTGAAAATTTGAATAAAATCGGTCAATTCATAACGAAAATAAAATATTTTTTTTCGTTTTTTGAAGTAAGTAGAACAGAAATTCCTTTTCAGTTCATTTTTTCTGTTTGCTGCTCGGCTTTTTTTTTTTTTTTTTTTTTTTTTTTTTCAACAACGCAAAACTTTTTGATTTATTGGGATTTCCTTTTACTTTTAAAAGAATACAATTCGCACAAGTACGCAAATGATTTGGAATTAAAAAGAGTGTTATTTTTTTTCAATAAATAATATCTTAAATTTAAATATTCGGGAATCACAACAGAAAATTTTAAAATTGCAAAAAAATTCGCGATTTTTTTATTTTATTTTATTTTATTTTTTATTTATTTTTTTTTTAAGTGTCAAAATTCAAAAATCGCAAAACAAAATGTTAGGTTAAAAAATTTAAATTGGATTCCTTTTACAAATATTAAAAATTACCACGAAACACGTCTAAAATCGCTGATAAATGTGAGAAACTTTTGAAAAAAGGACAAAATTTGCTATATTGGGATAAGATAATAATGTAGTTATAGTAATAGTAATTTTTATAATTAGTATTAACGCATTTCATAAATATAAAAAATCACTGCAAATTGTGAAATAATTTTTTAAAATTATTATTTGGTGGTGGGGGGAGGGAATTAAATCAATAAAAAAATTCAATAAAAAAACTAAAACTAAATTAAACAAACAAACAAAAAAATCGAAATCGAAAATTACAGAGAACATAATTACTGTTCTAGATTTATTCTTTAAACAGTATTTGTGTTTCGAATTTCGGAAAATCTCCGTGAAATGGAAGAAAAACTTTAAAAATCGTATTGAAAAATTCACAAAAATGGTTGCACAAATTCAAATTAAATTTTATCGTAAAAAATATACAAAATACACTATATTATAAAAACAGTTTGAATTGGATTCATTTCACAAATGTAAAAAAAAAAAAAAAAAAAAAAAAAATCGCCGCAAAACGCGAAAAAACACGGAATATAACGCAATTTTTAACATTTTGATGTATTTTCGTAAGTGCGGCACTTACGCTGATGCGGCGCTTCCGACGAATATTTGTTTTATTTTAATGTATTTTCAAAGGTGCGGCGCTTACGGTGGGTGCGGCGCATACTCCCAAAAATACGGTTTTAGAAATATTTAAGCATATGTGTACAATTCTACCCCCCCCCCTACTATTTTGATCTAATTATAGTTTTAAATCTGTGATATATTGCTACAAATTGTAGCAATTTAACTTCATACTCAATTATCAAATGTCTAAACAGAATTTTGGGACAATTTATTTATTATATATTATAGTAAATATGCTAGACAATTTTTCCAATGCTGATTTATTAATTTTTGTTTTTTGACCTTTTTTTATATGCATTTATGAAGTAGTTAAGAATATTATACATAAAATATATAGAATACCTGATTTGTGATATATTCATTTTACAGTGTCTTTTCTTTTTCCTAAACATTTGATGTGTGTATACAGTTAGAAGAAAATATTGCGTTGCGGTTGCAGACAGAATTTGATATTAATGAGGCTTGTCGCAGACACAGTTAAAAAATTCTGCCACTGGGCTGCATTCTATATGTTTTGCATATGCACAATAAAGTTTCCTTTAGCTCAAAGTTTTGCCCATTGTTTTTCAAAATGCAGATCATTTGGATAAGTGGTTCACTTGTTATAGATTTTTATTCATGGCTTTAAAAAAAAAAAAAAACACCCTGTATAAAAAAAATTGGAGATGTTCAATGCCCGGGGTCACAATTAGAGGTTTTTTGTGATTTCTCAAAATTTGATATTTTGGATAAGGCGAGCTTTGAAACTCACATCCTCATGTTAACAAGTACTTTTGTATGAAATTTGTAGAATTTATACACAACTATCATTGAACAACTGCAGTATTAAAGTCATTCTGTTCTTCTATTATTAGATATTGATACTGCTAAAATGGCAATTAAGTGCAAAATTGGCAGAAATGGTCATTTTGACACAGAATAATACAATAGTGGTATTTTTCCACATTTAGTACAGGAGTGACTTCTGCTATCATCAACTGGAACTCCAACTAAACATGAAGTCCTGAAATTTTTTATAGCAGAATAACATTAAAAATTTTAATTTTTTTGAACTCATTTTCTCTTGGCTTCATTTAATTCAAACTAACGAGATTCCAATTTTTCATTTTTCCCTACTTTCATGCCAACTTCAGATTCTTGGAATAACTTTCATACTTTCATTTTTGTCAAAATTGTTCTGAACACACGTATACATATAATCCCATGTATTTGATATTGTTTTTTTGGTACTACTAGGTTATCCCGTCGATCAATTTCGCCAAATTATACAAATCGCCAAATTATACATATTGACATAATTTTTATTTTAAGTAATGAAAAAAAACCCAAATAATTAGTAGAATATTAATAAAAATATTAATAAAAAGTCGAAATAAAAATCACTTAATGACATTTTAAACACGTGAATCTTATTTAATATCATTGAATATGACATTCACAATCATCCATTATTGGCATTTAATCTTATAGTTTGACGATAATTTTTTGGTCAACGGGATAACCTAGTAGTACCGCTTTTTTTAATGTCCCATCTGTCCATCAGTGACACCTCGACCCCATCTTTGTTTGTGCTTGTCCCTAATTGTTTAATTAGTTTATGTATTTATACCTTTTAATTTAATACTAAGTCATTTTCTAATGATAACAGCTGAATTATATTTAAAAAATACTGTAACATTTTTTTTTGTAATAGCATTCCTTTAAACATGTTTTCCTCTCATACTTTCCATAATTCGAACCCAGGATAATTAGAAGATTTCTTGTGGTCCTATCGAATTCAAATTAATAAGAGCCGACTGTATTTTAATCTTCCAAGTGCTTTATCTATTAAAGACTTTAAGATACATGACAAAATATGTAGATTTTTGTTGTTATTACTAGAAAATAATCATATCTTAATTGAAGGGGATTTCAGTACTGCTATAAGGCCAATTGGTGTCTTTACTATTTTAGAACAAAATTATTTTTAAAACATCTATAAAACTTAATTTAAATGATTAAATAAATACATAAATAACAAAGTATATCAATGGAAATTTGTAAGTGGAACGATCAAATTATTGGGTGGGCTTGCACTCCATGGACCCATAAGTTGCCGTCATTGAACCAGATAGATATAAATTATACTGGTATGATTTAAGAAGCAAACCAAAAAGTTTTTTTAATAAAAAGTAAGGTGGCAGGTAAGTAATGACTTCATCTGAACTATCAGCAAATTGTAGTGGACCATTTTATTGCACGACAGGATTTGTTGAGAGGACCAAGCCGTGTATTTCACTTATTCATATGTCTAACTTGACAATGATGTGATCTATTATGAATAATACCAATGTCATAGACTGACCATCCCTTAATCTGGATTTGAATTTCATGGAGAATGTGTGGGGTAAAAGTAAATGAAAATGGATAATATTTTATGATGAAAGACTTTATAACAGTGATAGAGCAAGCATGGCATGAATTGTCCCCAGAAGTAATGCAAAACTTACTAGGGAACTGCAAGAAGTGCAAGTCACCGATTTTGACGAAAGTGGTATTGTTGGAAAGATCTCATCGAGAGCAGTAAAAAAACTCAATGGAACTACCCATCGCAAATGAGCCGTTTTTGAGATATCTTCAATTTATGTCACTTAATGGGGAACCGCAAAAAAAATTTAGTCTCGATTTTAATGAAAGTGGTATCATTAAAAAGATATCATCATGAGGGAGAAAAACTCAATAGAAGTACCTGTCGGAAATGAACTGTTTGAGATATCCGATAATTTATGTCTCATAGCTAGTGCATACTGTTTTAGTGCACACTTAATCGGGGACCGCAAAAAATTGTTCTCTCAATTTTGATGAAAATGGTGCTGCTGCAAAGATATTACTGTGAGAAGTAAAAAACGCAATAGAAGTAACCATCTGAAATGAGCCGCTTTCGAAATATCCAACAATTTATGTCACTTAATGCATTTTCCCAGCAGAGTGCATTAGCAATGTGACACAAATTGTTGGATATCCCGAAAACGTCTCATTTCCGACAGGTGATTCCATTGAGTTTTTTAATCCTTGCGATGATATCTTTTCAACGATAATACTTTCCTTAAAATCGAGAATAAAATTTTTTGCGGTCCCCCATTAAGTATATACTAGCTACATGACATAAATTGTTGAATATCTCGAAAACCGCTCATTTGCGACGGGTAGTTCCATTGAGTTTACTACACTCAATGAGATCTTTCCAACGATACCACTTTCGTCAAAATCGGTGACTTACACTTTTTGCAGTTCCCTAGTTAGTACTATTGATGGAATGCCATGTATAGGAAGTGATTAAAGGTAATGAAAAAACGATTTAATAGTAAAATACTTAACTGTGTTCCTCAGCCTTAAATAATTCATCAAACAAATATTGTCTATGATTATGGTACCTCCTATTTTCTGCTATTCTACATAAATTCAGCATTTGTTGTGTTTTCTAATACAAATTAATCCTAACTTGTGCTTCATGTAACTTATGTAGACACACGCAAAAGAATTTTCATTCCATTCTTATTTTTACTGTGAATTATGTGACATATTGGGACAAACTATACATAGAATTAATTATTTAGCATTATGTTAGAATTTACTTATTTTCTAACTAAATGCTAACTCTCACCTTCAGCACCATTGTTGGCTTCATTCACATCAACATCGTTTTCATTATCAAGAACAGGATGGTGTTGGTCATCATCAGCATCCCCAGGTATAGAAGCAGGAGGTTGATGAGGTACATTACTTAATGATGCAGTTGCAGAAAGCTGTACTGCATTCATAGCAGCAGCAGTGGATTGCAATTGAGAAGCAGCAGGAAGAGAAGATCGTCTGTGATGACTGTAAGTTGGGGGAGGCGAAGATGAAGAATGCCGTATAGAGGAATGATGATGATGTTGATGATGATGAACAGGTGGAGGAGAAGGTGACTGACGGCGATGAGAAACATCACCAGAACTCAAAGAGGAATGCGAATGATGTACAGAGCTTGAAGAAGGAGGTGACGGCGAACGACGAAAAGCAACAAAATCACCAGAACTCAGAGGATGTAGGTTAACAGGAGAACTTGGAGGTGATGGTGAACGGCGATTGTTATTGAAACTTGAGCCAGGTGATTGAACAACGAGAGGAGGGGGAGAAAACCGAGAGTGAGAATCTCGTGTTGGTGATGGTGAACGAAGTTGACTGAAATTTGTTGAGGCAGTTGCTTGAATATTGATATTAAGAGTGGGATGCCTATGATGAAGAGTACTTGGAGATGAAGAAGGCTGTCGAACAAAATCATCAGATAAAGAATGAGAATGATGATGAGCAGAATTTAAGGATGAAGCCTGCTCTAGCTCAGAAGAATTCATATTTGAAGACGAGAGAGCAGGATCTTGTGAGTTTGCAGACAAATTTTCTGTATTGGCTGTGTCAGCAACTGGTGGTGGTGGAGGAGCAGGATTTGCAGGAATAGCTGGTGCAGGAGCCTGTTGGTGTATAATTATATGCAATTTATTTTAACATTATCTACAACATTTTTTTAAAACATTTATCTAAAGCATATGAAAATTTAATAATAATGTACATAGTTTTGAAAAGTAAAGATAATTAATTCAGGGTTCATACAGAGTTTGCTAAATGAAAAATAAGGACTCTGTAAGGACTTTGTAAGGGCTTCGTTAAAAGAAAAATAAGGACTTTCTAAAGTTAAAAAAGACCAGTACATATTAAATTTTAATCGTGATAGATTGAAATTTTACATAAAACATAATTATATAACAAAATATATAATATTAGTTGACTAGCAATTGTTTGTTAGCATCTATTTCTTTGGCCAGGGAGGAATTTTTTTTCTTTTGCAGATTTTCTACAATTGTTCGATTTTATAAATAATTGAATATCTTTAGTTGATTCAGCTTTATCAGCTTATTCATTGGCCTTATTTTCTAACTCCGATACTTCTTTTTCAAGAAGCCATATATTTTTTTCTTTATAAAACTTAAGTCATCTTTTTATTTCCTGCAGAGGAAGACTGTTGCTGTTAACCATGCTACACATATCCAGTGAAATAATAAGCAGGGATGGGAACTGCAAAAAAGCAAAAAGACTGAAAATACGCGTGAATGGAAAATTGAAACATACTGTATTCACATGCGTGAATGAAAAATTGCACCACATTTTGATCACACGTACGAATGAAAAATTGCACAACATTTTGTTTGTGAAAGATAATTCAAGTAACAAAAGCAGGTCTTGATTTCCAAACAAATGAAGACAAGCACACCAGCCAGTATATTACATTACAGGAGTAAATTACAAATTCTCATTTTCTCCCCCCCCCCCTTATCACAAAATTTTTATATCTATTCCCAGGGCCGTAGCTAGAAGTGACCTATAAGGGGGGCTCATAATTTTTTTTTCTCTTTCTCTGACACAGAAAGATAAATTAGCGCATATTTACACTGTAGGTACTATGTTTCTTATTAAACTGTTGTAATAACTTCATTTTATGCTAAGAAAAGAATAGGATGATGAAAATTTTGAGTGTATAACTGGTGCAAAACTAAACATTATGTTAGCTTTATACTTACAAATAGGATGAGGGAGTGTTGAAACTCTTATTTTAGATCCAATTTAGTAATTCAGCAAAACTGTAAAAGGATCTCAAAACAAAATTACATTTTTGAACAGAATTTCATTTGAATTTTTTGAACAGAAATTCATTTAGTGACCTTGGAATCTTTTCCAGGGGGGGCTCAAAATATTTTAGGGGGGGGGGGCTAAGCCGCCTATAACGCCCCCTTAACTACGGCCCTGTCTATTCTCAATACCATAATTGCTGCCCTCTCCAACTCTCTTTTTAGATGCAAAAATTGAACTTGTTCATTTGCAAAAGAAAAATTAAATGCAATAATTATTGTTTTAGTAATAATGTATAAATAGTTAAAGTCAATATTATTTTTTAAAACTATTAAGAGAAATTTTCTTTACTTTTTTTTTAAAAAAATCAGCAAGATACAAATTAAATTATAAAATAACGCTTATTTGAGTGTAGAAGATAACAAGTATCACTATTATTTGCATTTCTTTTAAAACGGGGCAAAATTGATTTATTGAAAAAGACATTTTTCTTGAAAAAAGAATGCTTTTCTTGAGTAAAGGGGTACTTTTTGTTTAATGAATGGGTGTTTTCAGAAGTTACATTCACTCAGAAAGATTTGGAACAATGAAAAACAGATTGTGAAGCAGGAAAATCTGTTTTTGGAGCAGAAAATAATAATTTGGAAGTAAGAAAGTTTTTTAAACAGAAAAATTCTATCCTGGCATTAACTTTTTTTTCGTGCCCCTTTGAAGGAAAATTGAGTTTAAAGAGATTTTTTTTGACGAAATCTGCCGTTTTTTCGCGATCTTTTGACTAAATGTGTCGTTTTTTCGCGATCTTTCGGCGAAATGTGACGGTTTTTCACGATCTTTTGGCGATAGTTACCGTTTTATCACGATTATTTGATGAAAATTGCCGTTTTTTGCGAATCTTTTGTCAAAATGTGCCGTTTTATCGCGATTTTTGGCTGAAATTTGTCGTTTTTTTCGCGATTTTTTGAGGAAATTGACTTTTTTTCGGATTTTGTAACAAAATTAGCCGTTTTTTGCGAATCTTTTGATGAAATTAACCGGAAATTATTCGTTATTTCGCGATTTTTTAACGAAATTTGCCTTTTTTGCGATTCTTTGACGAAATGTGCCGAACTTTCGCGATATTTTCACGAAAGTTATAGTTTTATCACAATTTTTTGATGAAATTTGAGTTTTTCGCGAATTTTTTTGAAAAAAATTGCCGTTTTATTACGATTTTTGTCTTTTTTTGCGATTTTTTGAGGAAATCTGCCTGTTTTCGGGATTTTGTAACAAAATTAGCCATTTTTTCTCGAATTTTTTGACGGAATTTGCCGGAAATTACTCGTTATTTCGCGATTAATTAACGAAATTTACGATTTTTTTAACGAAAATTACGCGCCCCGCGGGATGCATAAGCTCCATTCTTTTGCGTCCCGTCGCCGATTTTTTGCGTATTTTACGCGCGTCCGCGGCATCCTTGTAAACAAAAAAGCGGAAAATTCCCATCCCTGAATAAGACTACTATCAAAGACAGATCAGTGGATTATAGAACAGATTGGTGCAATTATTTGGCGAAATATCTTTTCTTTGTTATTCATTTCTCTATTTCAAAGATAAGGAAATTTTAGATGGTGAATACTGATTACAATTGGTGTTTGTGGATACGAGGTTTCTACGTTTGCAATCGGGAAACTAAAGAGGCAGCTTTAATGTCCAATCAGAAATAAGAATTATAACAAAGAAACTTGATTTTTTTTTTCAGCAGCTATATTTGGCAGATTATGAATGTTTCAGGGGTGATTCTGAGTGAATTTTTTTTTTCGGAAATTCACATCGCATTTTCGGAAATCGGCGGCGCGGGGAGAGGGGGATTCCACGAGTTCCCCCCCCCTCCCCCTTGGAGGAGGTAATTTATCGGTGATTTATCTACGATATTTAGCAAAATCGGCGATTTATTGCGATCTTTTGTCGAAATCGGCGGTTTTTCTGCGATCTTTGACGAAATCGGCGTCCTCCCGTACTTTTTTTTTTATGAAATCGGCGTTTTTTTCGACGATCTTTAGGCAAAATTTACAAATTTACGCGATCTTTTCTCAAAAACGGCGTTTTATCCCCGCGATCTTTTGACGAAATCGCCATTTTTTCCGTGATCTTTTGATGAAATCGGCATTTTTTTTCAATGATCTTTTGACAAAATATTTTTGAGCGATCTTTTATCGAAAACGGCGTTTTTTTTCCCGCGATCTTTTAACGAAATCGGCATTATATCCGCAATCTTTAAACGAAATCGACGTTTTAACGCGGTCTACAGACAAAATCAGCGTTTTATCTCCGATATTTGGTGAAATTGCCGTTTTTTCCGTGATCTGCACAGGAAATTCACATTTTCTAGTGATCTTTTCACAAAGTTCGTTGATAAGAACATCGACGAAATCGTCGTTGACGATATTGACGAAATATTCACGAAACGTGTGCTTTTTCGGCGAACATTTCACGAAATTTGCATTCCTTCGCGATTGTTTTTTCCGCGCGCTAAACCGTACAAGTTGGCAACTATGCGGAACTGACAATCCAATTAAAAAATTTCGGAAGAGGATGCCTTAAATTTTCAGAAATTTCGGACGAGAATCACCCCTGGAATGTTCGGCGATTTTTTTTAAACATTTTACGGATCGCGTTAATATTAAGCTCACGTTAAAAATAAGGACTTTCAATAAAAAATAAGGACTTTAAGGATCCTTATTAAGGACTATCGAAATACAAGGAGTTTATAAGGACTTTTAAGGTCCGTGCGAACCCTGTAATTGCCCCACCTACCGAACTTAGAAGGAAGAAAAAACTAAACATTTAAACACATATAAAGGGAGTTCAATTTACATTAAAAGAATAACTACTCAGCATTATATACATGGGGAATATAATTAAAGTCAATGAATAATAATGTAAGTAAATCTTTACAATGTCATTTATAATCTCAGAATATTAAGAACATCTGCTGAGAAGACACAACATTTTTTGATATTTTAATTACAATGATATTTTAATATACACAGGAATAGAAAGCTGATGAGCTTGACAAATTGAAATGCTAAATTTGCACCTAGGGCACAATCATAATTTTTGTTTTTAACAAAATCTAAAAGTAACATTCTCTTTTGCTTTATGTCACAAAATTTACATACATAAATTTCATATTCATAGTTATTATTTAAAAAATATTTTAACATGTAATAGATTATTAATATAAGTCTTAAACTTGATATGTTTCCCAGTTACAATTTTGCATGCAAACATTTGTCACCTTCAAATAAGGTTCTAAGCTGAGTACTGGCGAAATCCAGAAATTTACTCTTTTAGACACATTTGCAGTAAAATATTTAGTTTTATCAAAGAAAATACTCACTTCATTCTTACTATTGTATAGTTTTTACCCATGGAAGCCACCTAAAATAAACATTTCAGTAACAGCAGAATGAAAAAGAAATTTAACAGCATTATTATTAAAAATGCATCCTTTTAAACTGTGATATCTTTTTGTATAAAAGCTGTTAAAACATTATTTTAAAGTGTAATACGAAAATGTCATCCATAATGGTATGATCATTACCATAGTATATCGTCTCTCTTCAACAATAGAATTAATCAGATTGCCTCTAAAATGAAAAAATTTCATAGACTTGTAAAATTAAAATATAAAATGCAATAAGAATCAAATGTTTTAATCTAAGTTGACAAATCAATTAATCAGGTATGTAATAGGCTTTTATTTTATTCTATATAGTTTAAAATTAATTAAATCTTCATCCCCCCCCCCCCATCAACAACAACAAAAAAAAATTACTACTTTTTTTTGAGTAAAAAGGAGAGGAGTCAAGTTCTTTCTTTCTTTTTTATTTCATTATTATATTAAAAATTTACAACACTACCAAATTATTTATTTTATTATGTCATATAACAGCTAATACCTTCTCATAAAATCTGCAGTGAACCAATTATTTTGATCAAAGGCTTTACGAATTTCTGAATTGTACAGATATTTTATCATTAGTCAAGAAGAAAAAATCTTTAATGAACATTTTCCAGCAAAAAATCATTAATGAAAACTTTAATACATTCATGTAGAAAAAAAAGCAAATATTTTATTAAATTCGTGACCAATTGAATTTCATTATTTTTACCCCTCACAGTCGTTCAATAAAACTAGCAATTTTATCACTGATCATTCGATGAAAACTGATTTTTTATAAAATGATTGTTTGACAAGATTTGTGATACAAAAAACGATTAATGAAATCTTTTTTTCTCAATGTGAGTGGCTGTTGAAATTGTGATATTGTTTCATAATAAACTAACAAATTCAAAATTTGTTTCTGTGATCTTATGATGATTTTTTTCCCTCCACAAGCATTTGCCAAAGATCATGATTTTTTATTTTTATTTATTTATTTATTTATTTATTATTATTTTTTTTTTTTTTTGTTTGCAAATTATTGCCAAAATTTATGATTTTTCCTGTGATCAGTTGTTGAAATTCACAATCATTAGCAGTAACTAAGTGACGAGATTTATATTTTGTCCTTTTGTGTATGTGATCTAATTGATAAATTGATTTTGCAAAGTTCTGCAAAAAAATCTTTTCAGAAGAGTTATAAAATAAGTAAATAAATAAGGAATAAAAAAAGAAGATATCACATAATGTTTTTTATCATGCAAATGATATTCATATCTTCATATCTTGAACAAACTTGCATGACATTTTTTAAACTCATATTCTCTCGACATTTAAAACTTAGATTGGTGATTGGTATCATTGTCGGAGATTTCCCACTTCTTGCTATGAAAATTACTACATCATTTTTAGCTCAGAGATCTAATCATTTTGTTTCATTTGCCTTTCCTTTTCTCGCTGTAAAAATATGTTTGACAATTTTTTTTCGTTTTTTTTTTTTTTTTTTTTTTTTTTTTTTTACAACATTTGATGCAAAATTTAAGATTTCTGAGTGTGTGTGAAAAATTGGAAGAAAGTTTATAGGCAAAATTGCATTTTTTATTTTTATCTTGGTTTCTTAATTAAAAATAATAAAAAATAATAATTGAAATAATCGGCACAATCCTAGTGTAAACATAAAAATTTCTTATACTGCATGCATATTAACGCCAAATTTTTTAATTTAAATTAGCCTCTTCAAGTATAACATTATATAAAATTGTTATGCAATAACATTGCAATTTTTGATATCATGAAGGGACATAGAGTGAAATTTTAGTACTAACTATCACATTTTAATAAAATAAAGTCTGTTTGAAATGCATTTTTCCAAAATTTTTCCACAAACATTCCACAAAATTACTCACTTACTAATTTTTCCACAAAAATTAGTAAAAACCCTCAAATCAGAATATGCTTAGAAGTGTGACAGATGTCGCAGAACAGTGAACTTCTCTGCAGAACATTTCAAAATTTGATTTTCAACAAAAAATGCATTGAATCATTAGGAAAAAAGGGTGAAATTTGTCGATCACAAAGAAAAAATCTACAAATTCAATTAGGGAAAGCTATGAAATCTCATGCTGAAATGAAATTGAGAAAAAACATCATTTTAAACTGAGGATGTTTCCTATGAAGAGGGGTGTAAATGCTTTTTAAAAATGAACTGAGCACTATAGACGTTACATTCTATATATCATATACGATGTAATATTGGTATATAGCATATCTTTGAACTGTTAGTTTTTTTTTTTTTTTTTTAAATGAAAAGTAATGAAATATGTTTTATAAAAATTACTTTTGATGCAAATCAATACAAGAAGATTTTAATAAAAAATAATGTGCCATATTTTTAACTTGAAACAATATTGATACTGTGACTGTTCTCTACTATGATCAGTACCAGAAAATGTGGTACGATTTTAATGCATGATATGGGCAATAAAAAAGGCAGTTATTCTGTTGATAAAAATTATCTAAAAATATTAAGTTGCATACAATTTTATATTTAAAAAAAAAAAAAAAAAAAAAAAAAAAAAACATACACTGCTAGTATTAAACACATATAATTTTCACCTGAAAATATATTATACATGCAATATAGTTTCTACCTACAACACAGTTTATTGCTCAATATATATATGTTTCTTTACAATCAATAAGTTCAACATTACATTGTTTACTTTTTTGTAATCGTCACACATTTTGCAATTGGTAAGATTGATAATCAGATCTCTTTTTTTACTTTAAAAGACTATCTTTCATACAATGCCTTTCTTTGGATCCCTCTTTTTCCAACCATACCTGATAATTTGCAACAATCAATGACAACCCCCCCCCCCCTCCCTATTCAAATAAAAAAAATTCTAAATGTAAAGAATTTTGTAAATAAAAATAAACATCATTTTTATGATGATCAAAACAGGGCTTATGTAATTACAGAATCATTATGCCCCCCCCCCCCCACACACACACACATGGATTAAATATTAATATATTCCTGAACCAATCATGAAAAAATTTTTAAACTTGTAAACATCACACATTTTCAATTTTTACACTTGAGGGAAAAAAAAAATGCACTTTCAAATACAATTAGTTTGAAAGCTGTATCTCTGTTTTTCAATTATTAATTTTTTTGTTGTTTTTATACTTTCTTGTTATCGTGGCAACAAATGTATTTCATTTCTGGACATTAAGCATGTACCAATCAAAAGTCGAATAAAATCTGGACATCAATTCAGATATGCTTCAGAATTCTCTATTCTCAACTGACAGAAACATTTTCCAAAAGGTTAAAAAATAATAATTTTAGAATTTATGATGCAGAAATTAAAATTCATTAAAATATTAAGTACTAAACAACAGCAATAAATATCTTACATGTAAAACATCATGATCATGTTCCAGCCATTCAGGACCTCCACCATGAATTATCTGTTCTCTTAACCATACTAAGCTGATGAAGGCACATAATGTGCATGTTACAACAAAGCACCCATATAGACTGTCAGATAAAATGTTTTCACTGCAAGAGATTGGAAATTGAAAGATATACATACAACAGGAATAATGATAAATTCAACACAAAATATTTTATTAAATATTAAATGTTAGTAAATATTAACAAACACAATGTCCCCAATTACAAAAGTATCCCACTATGACATCAATTATTAGAAAGCATAGTTATTAAAATGCATATGTACTAAATTTTTTAAAGAAAATAATTAAAGAAAAAAAATAAGGGATACCATAAAATATTACAAGAAGAGGAAGAAGGAAACCAATAATTTGTGAGGGGAAAAAAAAAATACACTTTAAAATGACATCTCTAAACTGCAATATTCAAATAATAGAGCCAAATTAGAAGCCCGATTTAAATAAACTAAACAGTTTAAGAATATTAACAACATTGGGAAATTATTCAACAATATAAGCATTATTCTTCAAGGAAAATGTCATGATTATCACCAGCTCACAAAATGAAAAAGTGGCTATTAAAAAATCCTTTGTCTGCAGCCATATTTCCTCCAAGGAAAGGTGGGGAAATGGAGATTTTCTTGGACACCATCTATTATTTTTTGAAGATTGCAATATTCTAATATTAACATATTTATTTAAGCTCGTTATTTTTAGATAAATACCATTAGAAATTTTAACAAAATTTTATTGTTTAGCACTTTTAAATAAAAAAGAGGTCACTAATAAAATTGCTACTATTGGCAAATGGCCACTAATGAAATTTCCTCAGTTTTACTTTTTACAAGATACTCCGATTAAAATTTCAAGAACAATAAAAAAAAAAGAGTATAAACATAAGTCAAACTTTAATATCTTACTCTTTTATATTCATTCAATGCTTATCTGTAATTTCATGACTGCCATTCATGTAGTTCCAAAAAGATTCCATCACAAAACATTGATTTGATGTTGGTATCAATTACTGAAAACCCACCACTTAGATTTACGGTTGAGAAAATCTCTAATTTCTGTTTCTTACATGAATTGAATGAATTTCTTAAACAAAAAACAATTTTCACTTTTTTATTAGATTTGGCCAGAGAGGAAAAAATTCATTTTTTTAACCATACATGAAGGATTTCTAAATTGTTCTCTCAATGTACAATCACAATTTAATCAATATTAAACTATTAAATGACAAGCATATTTTTTTTTAAACTTATATTCTTTTAAAATACAATTTTTACTTTTTAATATTTTAATTATTTCATTTCACAGCAGATTCACTATTTTGGCAGGAGTGGTTTGGCAATTAAACTGAATTGTTTAAGTAGTTTGTAAGCATTTATAACCATAAAGATTATTTGATGATTTATCATCTGTGGCCAATAAGCGAAATAACTTAAATGCAATTTATTAATTTAAAGTTAAATTCTAAAAATATTAAAAGATTTCATTATCATTAAAAACATACTTATGCATATTATTTTAATTCATATAATTTATCCAGGAATGAGTAAAAAAATATAAATACATCTTTGCATACCTGCCAAAATATTTATTTTCAAAACCTTACAATTTTTATGGTGTATTTTTATGTGCTTAAAAATACATAACATCATGTTCATGCAGTGAAAAAAATACCATTTCATGGCAAAACTTTTTTTATACTACATTCATATAGAGCCCCACCACACACACACACAATAAAAAAATGAGATTGCACAAGTTTTTTTTTTTTTTTTTTTTTTTTTTTTTCAGTTTTACACTTATAGTACATGCTTTTGAAAAGCTGCCTTCATGATATGCAATAGACAGGGACAGATTGTGAAGATGAACTGAACAAATAAACATTTTGCACTTTGGCTACATTCTTGGAATATTCAGTTTAAGAAATCATCAAGTTTCATAATTAAATTCTGTGAGTAATTTTTCCTGCAAATCTTTAGCAAAATTAGCATTTTTGTCCATGATCATTTGAAGAAATTTGCATTTTTCCCGTACTAGTTTGACAAAACTTGTGTTTGTTCACAATCCTTTGACAAAATTAGTGCATCTCAACAATCCTTTGAAGAAATTAACTTTTTCCTACAATCCTTTGAGATTGTTTTCTCCTTGCAAAACTGTATAATCGCACCATTCATCATTAAAATTGTACACTCAAAACAAAATTCATACACTATAAGACCAAACCTTACAACTTGGCAACTATGTCTTTATATATATTAAAAAATAATTAAGTATAAGAGTATAATTAAAGTTGACATTATAGATTTACAATAAATACAAAATAGAAATATACTGAGAATTTTAATTTTAAATATATCTGACTTAATCTATCAGTAGTTGCATATTGGTCTTTTTGCCGCCCATCTAACTTATCTTCTTGTAACTCATATCACACTACAAATACAATGAAGATCTACTATATAGCTGATTTTAAAGGTTTCTTGACTACCTTAGTGAAGTAATAGGACATCTCTGTTTTTCCTTCAGCTACATTTTTAGACAGAAAGTTGAAATTGGCGAAAAAGTCTAAGTAACAATCCCTAATATCAGTTCATTTTTACTTTTTTCCATTACTCCAAATCTCATAATAAAATGCATTATTTATGAAAACTGCAAATTTATATCTTCATTGAAAAGTTATATTCATATATTAAAGTTAAGTGAAAAATATTTCTTATTTTACATTTTTAGTATGGAGGGGAGGGGGGGTTAGCTTGGCATTCTGAAAAAACTTGCGACAACTCTTGGATTAACAGTGTATTTTTAAAATGTTATTTATTTTAACAAAATTAATATAAACATAAATTTTATATGTTTTCGTATTACACAACATATTTTACTTTAATTTAGATTTTTTATGGTTATTTGAAATCCATAAAACGAATGTATGTACACAGTAGTAAAAATATTTTAATCTGAAATATTTAATTTTGTTGCAAAGAATTGTGTACAGACTTTCCTCTAACTAGGAAAATACTAGACTGAATATTAACAGGTGCAAGCTAGATTTTAAAATTACAAATTAATTAATATATTTTAATAAATGTAGGATAGAATTTCTATTTGTGTATTTAATAGCTCTCCTCCTTAATGAGACTTTTCTATTTCATTTTTGAGTGAAGTATGACAAATGCTACATTGGAAAAAAAAAAAAAAAAAAAAAAAATCCTTGTGTTGAGGCCTATATACCATTTGTCTTTCATTAAAATTAAATTTTTCCAAATTAGAATTACCTCTCTATTTTTTCTAAATTAAATCATATGCCCCCACACTATTTTTTTTTTTATCTTTTTGCTTGTATTTGCCCATCTTCTGTTTTCAACTCTGTGGGTAATAATAAAAACATTCCCCGAAGTGTTCCCACGCTTTAAAGTTAAAAAAAGAGGACGAACCCCTGTCCCAATAAATAAATAAATAAATGCATGATGCTTGCAAGTGACATTGTAAAAATGCAACTATTGTCCACCTCAGACAAGACCACACGTATGCCAGCTGCAAAATCCTGCCTTGTTAAATTTATTAGGGCAATTTTACTGCCCGAAAAAAATGTTAACAATACTGTTTTTAAGAAAAGAGTGCAGCAATTGTTGAAATACCCCTGAATATATGTTTTACTTAAGGACCACCAGCGGTAGTGAAAGTTTTATTACCGTCAATAAAAATACGAAAGCGAAAATATTTCTCTCCCCTTGTTTTCCGTGGGAACCGCTGGCTGGACAATCTTGACACCTGGACCCTTCAGAGGGAGGAGATTTGGGTCACGTGGGTAATGTTGCCCTGTTATGCCCTTATTTGGTAATAGGAAAGTGTGAAGTAACTATTAGCCAATGATAGCCCATCCCGGTATGCACGAGGGGAGGCGAGAACCCTTGCCGCTAGTTAGGAAACCCCGAGGTTAAGTTTATTCCAGTGAAGTGGGATAAATTTGTAGTATTAGGAGAGGCCGGTCTAGAGTCAAGATGTAAAATTCTGTGACTGCTGAGTGCCCCCCCCCTTTTTCCTGGGGAGAGGGGGAGTATTATGAAATCAGGTCGTTAGAAAAACTTTTTTTTTAGAGATCACTTGTTGGTCTTTCAGTTGTGAAGAAAGCCAAGACCTCGCCTGCCGTTTTTTTTTTTTCAAAACTTCTATGTTCCAGTAATTTGTGTTCATAGCGGAACAAGATAGCTGTGTAGGAATGTAAAGATGCTCATCGGGCCAATATTTTGGTCAATACAACAGTGACGAAGACTCTGAAATACTACCCCCGTTGACTAGAAAGGATAGTCATGTCCTCCCGGTTGCCCATGTAGACTTGTCTTTGCTGAAAAAAGCCTGAGAAGCGAGTGCTGTAGTGACGGAGATTCTGAAATACTACCCCCCGTTGACTAGATAAGACAGTCATGTCCTCCTTTCCGATAAGTGTGATTCTTGAATAATGTCGAGAAAATAGCTTTCGCTGATTCCCTTCCGGCAAGAGTGCCTTTTGAATTATGTCAAGAAAATAACGATCGGACTAGGAATATCCGTTGAATTTGACTCCATACTGAATAGAAGCTAACGTCGTTTTCAAAATGCCAGAGTGTCTTAAATAAGAGACCCAAAAAGGGTAATGTCCGCCTTTCCGGCAAGAGTGACTTTGAAGAAATAGCGAGAATGTATCAATCTAGCTAGAAACTTTGGTTGACTCTAGCCTCATAGTTTACAAAGGTTCGAGCGGTTGTAAAATAGTAATATTCCATGTCACCCAGTGGTAAGCTTATTTTATTATTATTCTTGATATATGAAATTATGTGTATTTTTTATATAACTAAATAGTGTACCATAAGTTTAAAAAAAAGGAATATTATAGATTGATTTATTTCCTATTTGAATATTGATGTTAGCATGTAAAAGTATAGTTCCTCTTTATATGTGTGATTAGTTTATTACAAACCAAGAAAAATGGAGGAAGTGTCATTTGTTGCTTTCATTATATATATAATAAATTAAGTATGTAAATAAAAAGTATATGTATTTACTGAAATTTTACTCTAATTTTTCTTCATCCAAATAATAAGGAAGTTTAATTAACTTAAGCTCAGAGGAAGAAATTTTTCTTATTTTGGTTAGTGAGTAGAATTTATCTAGATATAACTCAATCTTATTCTAAGATGAAAAATGAAGTAATTTTATTCCAATATTGTAATTGAAATTTAATACTTGAATGAAATAAATCCTTAACTTTCTTAGAAATTTTTAATGAATATAGATAAGCTGACTTTATGTTCACTTTACAAAATTCTTCTCTTAATTCTAATTAAAAATGAAAATATTTAATTGATTTTTCTCAGAAGTTAATAATTATTATAACAACTCCCTAGAATTTTGTATTTAATTCTCATACTAATGCATTTTAAGGATTTCAAAGGAAATAAAATGAATTCATGATTCACAACGCAATAGTAATAAAAAGAAAATAAAAGGAAATATAAATGTACTATCACTATCTTATCAGGGTCATATACCATTATTTGTGCTGTAGGGTGAATGTTCTAATAGTGATATTTTAATCTGTTTTAAGAAAATTGTCTTTCTTTGTCCTCTGAATATCTGAGAGATTTTTACCCTTTTTTCTCTCTTTCTAACGGTTAACTAATCTGTAATTGTGATTCTTCCTTAAGCATTGATATGTATTTTTCATTCTACAAAACAGTAATGGTAAAGTTGGGATCATTGCTACTAACTTGCAGTGAGTTAGGGATCTGAATAAGTTGAGAATTTTGTTGCATTTATGTCAAGTGATCTCTTAGATATTTTTATTTATTCAAAAATTTGGGATGTTTTCATTAATTAACAAATTAGCTAATTTGGACGTGTAACTTTAAGTTACTTTTCTAATTCCCTTTTTTCTTTTTCAAAATAATTATGAGGCTTAACTTAAATTTAATTATTTTATAGCAACAAGATTCAGATAGATGGAAACTTAATTCAGATCTCAATTGATTTAGTATTGCAATAGAAGAAATGACTTATCTGTTGAATCCATAATACTTGTAGATGATTATTATTTGATAGATACTCCTGCTAATTATTCAGAAGTGGATTTATGAATAAAATTCCAAAGTATATTTACTAAAAAGTTGTAGCAAAAGTCCCAACACTTGCATTTTACTATTGGATTGAATATAAATTTTGGTTTGCTGCAGGTTGACGCAGAGAATTAGGATGGCTACAGGGTAGCATTAAATTAACATACAATGATAAATAGTTCAATTAAAAATGTAATTTGACAGAAAAAAAAGACACGAAAAAGCTGTTTACTAACAAGAATAAACTATACAAAATTTGCAATATTTATGGAAATCTGAAAAAGTAAAATTAGTTGATATGCATATTCTCATTCAAACACACATGATTATACACTCATACACAACATAAATTAATAAAAGTAACTAAGTATATATAATTAAACAATGACAAAAAACAGGGTGAAAATTTAAATATAATCTATTTCTAGTAAATACACTAATGGACAAGGTCTAAAATTATATCTATATATACATAACCTACTTATAAAAAACTTGTAATTAAAATAGAAAAATGTGATACTTTTCTATTTTAATCAAAAAAGATTCATTTGAAAAAATAAAGTGGAAAAGAAAAACAGGAATTTTATAATAAACATTAAAATACATCTACATAAGGACAAAGTCATAAATTTTGAAAAACATATCAAAAGAATCTGCTTGAAAAAAATATATATACTAGATTAACTAGCATAAAAATAAAACATTCTATTTTGATTTTAAGTAACAAAACACTGATTTAAATATTTAAACATAAATAAGAAATATAAAAAAATAGTAGGTTTACATACGTTGATAATATATCAAATGGCAATGTAATAATAGAACTTAAAGATCCTGTGAAAAGACACCTATAAATTCGACCTGAAAATGGAGTAATAAATTTTTAAACAATTAACAATAAAAAATATTCATATTAATATTCATTAAAATGGTTGAAAAAAATTAAACTTTAACCCTTTCTCAATAAACATCATATATATGTGACACATAAAGAGCTCAGAATTCTCAATTATTCCTATCAGATAATTTTTTACTGCAAAATTGGCTTTTTTTAATTCGAGCATTTTTCCAATTAAATTAGGCAAAAAATTTTGTTTTGAAAAACCAAGGATGAAAGATTAAAAATTCAATAAAGATTGCTAGTCACGAAGGGATTATTATTAGACTTACATCAATGATAATGAAAATCAAATGACTTAATTAAAACTTTATTTACCATATATACTCATGTATAATAAGATTTTGTCAAAACTAAGCGGGTAGAGTCTGATTTTACAAACTTTTGATAGGGTCAGACCATACTTGTAGTTTTACCTGATCGAGTTCAGGTTGAACCTTTAGTTATTATACTAAACCAGGGTTCATGATTAAAAAAAAAAAAAAAATCAAAATATACAGATTGAAAAGAATAAATAATAATAATAAATCAGATTTTTTTTAAACTGCTCAATATTATTATTTTATATGACTTAATTTAAAAAATAAAAATTATACAAACAGACATACCACATGCTTATTACATAAGAATTATCAATATATATTATTACATAATTTACATAAATGATTAAAATTGTAACATTTTAGGTTATCAAATATTTTACTACACAAAATACATGGAAAACAACAAATCAGATGTCAAAAATAAAATAAAATTAAAATAACTGCAGAACATAAAAATTTTGGAAGCAAGTTAAGATGTTAATTTTTGTTTATATTAAAGTGTTGGTACAGAAAAACAAGTTTAGCAGCTTTATCAGTTCTAATTTTTGAATATACCAAATAGAAAGTTAAAAACAACAGTTTTGTTGAAGCGGATGGAGCTACTGAAGTAAAAAATACTGAAGTCTTTGGCTGAATATGAATTCATTAATTTTTTTAGTATTATCCTTTATGATAACTGCTATATGGACACGGATCTTCCACCATTCTAAGGGACAGAGTTCCTTCACTATAATATATTGAGACAAAAATTCCTCTAATGGTTCAGAATCGAAATGAAACTTTAATATAATAGGCATCAACAAAGTAGAGAATTTCTCTTTAGCAAAAAATAATGCTGATATTTACTCAGAGGCTGTTAATTTCTTTCCTGTATCATAGAGTGAGGAGGCCAAAAGATAGGATAATAAATATGTTGAGATCAATGCTTATTTGTAACGAGCAAATCCATAAAATTTTATTTTACTAAAACTAGCAAAAGTTTTTCTAAATACTAACAAGGAAGGTCTCCATACTGGGCATACTCAGATTTTTTTGAAAAAAAAAAAAAAAAAAATAGCAATTATGCTCATTACTCATACTAATTACTATGCTCATACTAATTACTCATGCATATAATAAAGGATCAGTGAAAATTACCGGTGGAATTGCAGTAGAAAACATGTAAAAAAATACTTTCGAATATTTGGCATGAAAAGACGAAAGTATCAAACGATTTGGCCCGAGCAGCACTTTTCTCTGCCAAAAGCAAATGATTTTAAAGCAACTGAAAACTTTTGGATTTTTAGAATCCGTGTAAATGAATTTAAACATAAACTAATTTAAACATTAATGAGTTTAAACATAAAGAATGAGTGAGTTTAATATATTACATGCACACACACACACACATATATATATTAAATTTCATACATATATATATATATATTATTTATTGCTCTAATTATTTAAGTTACCTCTGGAAAAATATTTTCATACATTTAAGCGTATTTAAGAATAAAAGCCAGATATTTCCATAGCAACAAAATCGAATTGACAATGCTCCACTGGACTTTGAACTTGAAACAATTTTAATGAATTTAAATTTGAATTTCGTTATAAATCTCAAATTTTGATGGTTAAATTTGAATATAAATACATTTATATATCAATATAACGAAATTATACTTAAAATAAACTAAACTGACAAAACAAAAGATATTTAATTTATCTAAACATGTTGAACCTTGAACATTAAACTTTTTTCCCTTTAAAATACAATTGATGTAAAAAACATTTTTTGAATTTGCTTTTCATTGCCAACCGATGATAAATCGCCAAATAACGAAATTTTTATTATTTTTTTACATACAGGGTACGGAGGTTCTGCCGAAAATTTTTTATAAACGTATATATCCTCATGAGAAAAACATTCTGTAATTTTTTCAGATTTTTCGGAGTATGCACGTATGGAGACCTTCCTTGTAAGTAATAAGCAAAAAAATATTCCCATACTTAATATATTTCTACTTAGATTTCCTAATTTTTACAAGTTATTTTGATACTTAATTCAAAGGAAATTTTGAAAAAAAAAAAAAAAAAAAAAAAAAAAAAAAAATCTGTATTTTAGCTTTATTTTTCTAAAAACTGACTGGTTATCTGTATTATATAAAACCGAATTACATTAAAGTACATTAATATGTTTGTCTACATCTTCAATTTTTATAAAACTGATTTAAATCAATTATTTTTAAGAAATCAATTGATTTAAATCACAATTAAATTCACATTGATTTAAACCAACCAACTCTGCACAGGACTGGGCTTAGATAGTTTTAATTGGGGTTGGAAACTTCATCTTGTACAGACCTCCACAGGGAGGAGGAAGGGAATGTTATGACATAAAACTTAAAAATATGCAATGCAGTCTCATATTGATAGCAATCTTTATAATCGTTATGTAAATTTAAAGAATAAATAAATGCTTATATATGTAAAACACAATTTATGACAGATTTCTTGCATACTAACATGCAATTTAAGTATAAAAAATTAGTAAATTGCAGTGAAATACTAAAATTGTACCTGAACATATTATAAAATAGCAATTAAGATTTTTAAATATATAATGTTAAATTAAGTTTTTTTTTAAATATAGCAATATTAAATTAAAATATTGAATTTTAAATCTATATCCATCATATTAATTCAAGACATTTTTATAAGCCAATAAAAATCCAGCCATATCGCCTATAGTTTAATTTCACTTATAAAATATTTTATTTTAATACATACATGCTGTCAATGGTACAATACCCAGCCATGCAACAGCAACTAAAGTATAATGAAGCCAAAATCTGACTGCTGTTCCTAGACTGCATAATAAACCACTGATGATGTCTTTGATTGGAAGCCTCTTTGGCATATCTGGAGAGTAAACTGAAAAAAAGAAAACTAGTTGAAAGCTTTTGAACTCAAATATAAATATGAAACTAGTAAAGTCTAAAAATGATAAACACTTACTAGGCATGAAAGAAAACCTGTGGCTGCATAATTCACAATATTCTTTTCTACTGTATTTTAACCATTGCAACAAACTGCAAAATAAAACAAAGTTTAATCTCAAGTAAAAATGAACTCTAAATGCACCTGTTAATCAATTCATGAGAAACAATTGTAAAAGAAAATATATTAAAAACTGAAAATTTATTTTATACCATCTCACATAAATAGTAAAAATCTGCCAATATTATCTGAACAATTAAATTGGCAAATCCTGCTTCAAGAAAAGTAAAGGCAAAAGATAACAAAGATAAAAAGTGTTTCTGTTTAAATACACTGCTGCTGCTGCTACATAACATAACAACAGCTGTCTGCCACTGCAGCATCTGATGAAAGCAGCTACTAATAAATTTTTAAAACTAGTTATTCGATTTAGCAGATCAGCCAGTAAATTTGACTATGAGACATACATACAGAAACACCAACTTATCAGAACTAAAAATAGCAGATTTCTTTGCTGAAAAAAATTCCTTAAAATATAAAAATATCTCAGTAATATTAAATAATGAAAAATGTGTATATAGTATAAATAATAATACAAATTTTTCTTTTCTTCAACCTCTAATGGACCACTAAAGAAAAAAAAAAATACAAAGTGAAAGCATTTTACTAAAAGTTAGATAAAATATGGTTACTTTTCTGCATAATCGCCACGAAGGATTGGGGCATTTGTCATATCGATGGACAAGATATTTGTTTCTCTCTTTTAAGAATGTTGCCATCAGTGGTGTGACATGAACCTGAACAATATTGGCTTGAAGCTCATGATTTATCTGGAAGCCTTTGCTTCCTAGTCAGTTGTTTAATTCAGGGAAGAGATGGAAATCAATCAGTATTAAGTCGGGACTACATGGTAGGACAGGTGAATATTGCAACAAACATGTGCTCATCTTCCTTCATTGTAATAATTAGTACTCTTATATATACTGTTTATATCTATTTTGAATTTAAACTGTTAAGAAATCTTTTTATGAAATTTTTGTAATTGTAATAATATTTGAATGACCAACTTGGTCATATATCATCACAGCAGAAATTGACTAAGGAAGGAGGAGTTTATTAATTAGAATTAACAAAGAAATTTATTTATTATTTATTGAATATTTAAAAGTACTTTATAAAAGGAAAATTTTATTTAAATACTCTTATTGATAGTACTCTTAATACCAAGTGTCCTTCTTTGAAGACACTGCCCATTAAAAGGTTAAAGACTCCAACCAATCTGAAATTAATCCTATGCACTTAGATTTGATTTTTTTTTTTTTTTTTTAATGATAATTTATACTTTAATTTTATCATTTTTTTTAATGTACATTTTTTTCCTTCAATGACAGAGATTTTCTTTTACACAGTCATCCTGAACTGCTAGTGAATGATACAAATGCATACACTGAAGCTGCCAGGAAAAGAAATTGGCCTGCTGGTCTGGAAAGAGTACAATAACAACCCTTATCTATAGAAAGCAAAATGTTCACATTCCTTAGGGGTACAGCTTTTGTTCAACTGGGCAGATGTTGGTCAAGGTCTTCTGTAAGACTGAACAATTCTGAGTTGGGAATTTGAGGTTGAAACAGGCATTTTCTCTCTTCTTGACTTAATGAAAAAAAGTATGAATGAAATTTGCAATTAAAGGAATATAAATGAAATTATTTAATGTTAATAACCATTGGATTTTGCTGAAACCATTTAATAATATATATCATGAAGATAGAATAATAGAAGGAGAACCGAGAAGATAGGCTTTTCCCAACAGAACTTAGCCCCAAAGTATTTCCCGGTGCATGGCGTGGCGCTAGTGATGCTGCACTGACTTTCGATCACATGACTTGTTTGACTGGTCTCTCGACTAGTCTGCTAGCGGGACGTAGGGGGCGCTAGACTTCATCTGCTCCCAAACTGCCGGAAATGCCAGCCAAACTCGGAAAGACTTTAGGGACGAAAGTGGAAGCGCCGTCTTTGTTCTCCTTCTACTATATCTATCTTCATGTATATATACACTAATGTAAATGGCAAAATTAGCACTAGCCACTGGCCACAGGGCCAGTAAGTGAGAAAAAGTGGCTAGTGAAAAATTTTCTATGAGCAGCCACTACCTCCCAATCACTTTTTCATTTGAAAAGTTTTTTTTTTTTTTTTTTTTTTGCATTTTATCAAGGATTCTACTTTTTTTTGTTCCTATATATTTATATTAACATATTTATTTGGGCTACTTAGTTTTAGATTAATGCTTACAAAATTTTTATTGTTTAGCATTTTTTAAATAAAAAAAATGGCCACTAGTTTATAGAAAGTGATTAATTAAAAAACTAGTCCTACGGGCCAGTGGCCGCTAATGAAATTTTCCAATTTTGCCCTATATATCAATAATAAAAACGTATATTGCACATATGAGACTTGAATATTGTAGATATGACAGTCAAATAACAAATTTTAAGCCATTGTTTATAGCTTAATGAAGCATACTCTTACTTAAATCTTCAAAAGATCTGGTTTTACAGAAAAAAATATGTTACATATAAGTCGGAGTTCATACTGATTTTCTTAAATGAAAACTAAAGGCTCTATAAGTAGTTTATAAGGACTTTGTTAAAAGAAAAATAAGAACTTTGCCAATTAAAAAATTCATGTAAATATGCAATTAAAGATTTTATTTTTTTTCTCTAAGTAAAATTATGTTTCTCAATTAAAGATATCATTATTAAAAAATATAATTCCCTAATTTCAAGATTGTTGCAAACCTGAGAGACTACATGGCATGCTATGACACATGCTTTATACAGAAGAGAGGGAGATGAAGAGAGACAAATTCCATTTCACTGATAAGTATAGAAAGAAACATGTTAGAATATCTATATTGATCAGATCACTTAGAGATGGGGGGTTCAAAGAACCAAGCACTGCAATCAGAGGTCTATTGTATTAACCTTACAAAGTAGTCCTAAAAAAGGCCAGTAGCTGAAGCAAAATTCAGCAGACATCTCAAAGGAATGTCATAAAGCTCCCAAGGCTCAAATAAAGGCGACCAAAGTGTTCAAACCTTTGGGCAGAAAACCTTTCACACTCACAAAGAACATGCACAGCTGTTTCTTCCTTATAAAGGCAACCCCTACATATTGGGTCATTCTTTACACCAATAATAATAAGGTGCCTCTTTAAAGGGCAATGCCCTGTTAAAAGACCAATCGCTTTTCTAATGCCATTTCTATTAAGCATTAGCAGTCTTTATGCCTAACATTAGAACAACCACGGTTAAGTTCCTTTGCCTGCCACTGTCCCTTAACGTTACACCAATCTGCATATTGCTTCTCTCTAAAGATCTTAAAGACAGTAGTTCTACTAATAAGATTACTAGAGATCCCAATAGTTGGCTCAGGACCAACAAGAGAGGTGATCTATCCCTTCCTTGCCAATTCATCAGCCAGCTCATTACCACTAATACCTGAGTGCCCATGTAAAGAATAACCCTGTTGCCAGTTTGCAAAGTAAAGTTTTACAATCCCAAACTATATGAAAGGTTATAACATGCTTACTTAAAGCAAGTAGTGCTGCTTGACTATCAGAACAAATGTGTATACATCTATTACTGTAGCCAATGTCTAAACAAATTCTGCAGCACATAAGAATGGCAAAGACCTCAGCCTGAAAGACTGTAGAGTAACTGTTCAAGGGATAAGAATGCATAATACTATTATCTGGGCAACAGACACCAGCACCAGTATTTTTGTTCACTTTTGAACCATCTGTATAAAAAATAGAGCACGTCCTGCCAATATGGGTAGGAACTGAATCCCAATTACCCATGAGGGCAAAAGAATTTGATATGCTTTTTCAAAGGCATATTTCACAGGCATTCCATCACTAGGCATGTCAAAGAGAGGATATCCAATAACCTCTCTATCAAAGTTTTTCCAAAACAAATAGTCTGAATAAGCTTTTCAATGGCCTTGGCCTAAGTATTTAAGCCTCCTCATGCATATGATAGCTTCAGCCTCTATACACATAAAGAAAGGATGCATACTGTTATGTTATAACAACTTTCCATAACATTTCCGATTTAAAATTTAATCTAATTTGCTTTTAAAATTTTATTTCTATTTAATATTCCCATTAATAGTTATTAATTTAATCAATAATATTTACTTTTAGCAATATGCTAACTTGTTTTTATTTTTAAAGATTTGCGATGTTGTTTTCTCTTTACAATATGTACTAAGTCCTAAATATATAAATTCTAAAACCTTTATTTTTAATATTCATCTTTAAATCTTTATTCATTCAATAAATCTTTTTTTTTCTTAATAGTCTGGTTAAATTTCAGCAAGATTAAGCCACTATTTAGCCAGATATGTGTCTTAATATTTTTCTAGCTTTTTCTCTTTTTAAAATCACGCGCGCCATTTTTTTTTATGTTCTACATCGCCATTATACACCCGCGCACATTTTTTAGTGAATCTTGTGGAGAAACGGAAATTCCAATCTCATGATTCACCCTTTTCCACGAAATTGTAGCGTCTCTTAAAACCCCGCGTATTTCTTGTTGCCACTAATTAATACTTTTCACCTAACTCCCCTTAAGAATTTCTCTAAATTCAGCTAACAACCTTTTTTCCTTTTTTTTGATTGGCTGAGTGTGGAGCGACCGTACTAACGTCCGCTCGCGTCTCATTGAATTCTCTCTCTTCTTGCCTGGCTCTTGGAGGAAGTAGTACGCGGTCTTTTCGACTTCCTCGCTCGGGAATTTTTTCCCGTGGCGGGGGACTTGAGTTCCGGAGAATCTCTCACAGACAACAATACTTCTAAGGGCTGTGCCTTGTGGTTTGCGGAGGAGATCTGCAGTGAAATCGGCAGTGCATCATTTTTGATAAAATTTGGACAACATCCAGTGCTTTTGGGCCTAACGATGTTGTCTCGGAAGAGTAGTGCCTGCGTAACCGCATCTTTGGCTTTTGTTTTCTTCTCGGCCATCTTCGCTTGCCGGTGTGTATTTTGCATCTGCTGCGGTGTCGGAAAACACATCAGGTTTGTCCAGTTTGAAGGGATATTGCTATTTTTTGCACCCGTCGATTTTTGTCTCAGGGAGAGATTGCGGATGTTGTCTGCATTGCAACATCAACAGTGTTTGACGCTCATCAATTATCCTTTGTCATTATCAATAATAATCCTACTATAGAGACTAATTCCATTCATCTACGGGAACTCTCTGCGGACTCAAAGTAGTGTCTTCAATATATTTTTAGGGACCGTCTCGCTTAGTGCCTAATATGAACAATAGACGAAAGAACATTCTTAAATCATCTCTATCAAATGTGTGATGCAGCATTGAAACTTTTGTTATTACAATAGTTTGTTTTTTTTAATATGATACTCCCACTTAATAAAGTCTGGAATACAACTGTATATTATACATAATGAAAGTATTTGGCTTTATTGTCATCAATTTTCAGGATCCTGAAACATAATTTTCATGATATGTCTAAGTCAAATAAATATTTGTTAGAATTTAATTTCGCTTAGTGTGTTTTTCTACATGTTTGGGGTGAGTACTCTACTTTTATTTATATGTTTTTATTTTTCAGATCTGCAATTTCAAACAATAATTATGTTTTAAGAAACACAACTTATAAAATTAAAATTATTTTTTTTATCTATAAATTTAACTTTAATTCAATCAATTTAAATTATTTTGCGGCACAACGCAGTCAGGCAGGTGCACCTGACATTTATGGTGCCTCGACTTCAGGAATTTACCTGGGGCTACCGATCTTTTAATTTTTTTTTTCTTTTCTCTCTCTCTCACTTAATAGTTATATTTTAATGAAATATTAATAAATACTTGATTTAAACATTAAATATTTTATAAAATAAAATTAATTAATAATAGTAGTAATAATAATAAAGTGTAATATTAATTTTCTTTAATCATAAACTTTAAAATTTAAAATGCCTTTCTGAATTTTTTCTGAGTATTATATTTTTTTTTATCTCATGTGCAAACCAAATGTTGAATTTTTTATATTATTTATACACATTGATTTATATCATATTTTGACTGATATTTTTGTATACATTGATTTATTCATAATATCTATGATAATTTTGAAAGATAATAAATTTGGGAATTGCTATATTTATATAAAATTTGATAAATTTATGGCATGCAGAATAGTTCCGTGAGTGATGATATTCAATAATAATAGTACATGGGCTCTCAATTTTTTTTTATGCTGGTTTTTGAATTATTTTAAGCAGTATTTTATTTAAGATTCATTCAAAGTGCAATAATTGTTTTTTTTTTTTAAGAATGACTCATTTTTATCTTCACATGCACATGTGTATTAATAATTTAATATGCGATGCTAAGTTCTGCAGGCAGAACTCAGAGTACAAGGTGCATATTGTACACTGATGTAATTTCATATTTTTTGGTTAATATTTCTGGTGTATGCTTGAAAGAAAAAATAAATAAAATAAAATAAAAATAGATAAATAAAATAAAAAATAAACAAATAAGAATAATAAAATAAAAGTAAATAAATAAAATAAAATAAAATAAAAATAAATAAATAAAATAAAAAATAAATAATTTAAAATAAAATAAATGAAAGAAAGAAAATAAATAGTAATTTATGAATTTAATAAAATTGAAATACTTACCTTGATTCAATTGAAATTTCAAATATATACTGTTTACATTTTACTGATTCTTGTGCTGTTCAAATAAAAAATTTTTTCTCTTTTCAAAAAATTAATGAAGTTTAATAACTCTATATTCTCCAGTGTTCTTTTTTCTTATCCCTTAAATGATGTATTTTTTTTATTTCTGGTATACTATAGCAGACACTTTACCCCTCCCCCCTTTTAAAGGTATCCTTGGTTATCTTGGATATTTTCACTGGTTGAGATGTCACCCAGGGTTTCTGTGGATTTTTCCCGTGCCTAGACCCAAAAATCCCCGTAAATGGTAGGCATGTCAACCAGCCAGATGTTATTTTTTTTTGTGCAATTGGAAAGATGTGGGACTCGCTACTGTTATGGAGTCAAGTTAACATGTTCTTGCTCTTGGGCTGCAACCAACAAAATTTTGGTGCTCAGACAGTTGTGATGCTCTACGTGCATTTTTCTCTACTCAATAGATAAATTTTTAATTACTTTATTTTATTAGTTATTTATTTTATCATTGGGGCTGTCCATTCATGAACGAATTGTTTGGTATTAGCCCGGAGAAGCTAAGTGATGGTACACTGGCCGGCTTCCATAAGGATGGGTCACAAAAGAAAATAGCTTTCTTTCCTCCTTCCGGCTATTCTCGAGCGATATTATAAATATTCTGATAGGATAACTCATTTATTTCTATTATTAGTTTTATGCTATAGTTTAAAATTTTATTATTCTACAATTCAATTTACAATAGAATTTTTTTTTACACTGTGAGAAACTTAAAATTTTGCTGAGGATGTCAAAACATTAAAAGTTAGTTTAAATTTATAGGGTACCATATCTTCTATTTCCTATCTCCTATCTTCTAAATCATATATTCTATATCTTATGAAAAATGAATATAAATAAAATAAAAAATAAAACTAAAAATATATGAAAATAAAATATGAAAAATATTGAATAAAAATGAAAGAAAAATAAAAATAAATATGAAATGAAAAAACAAAATGAAATAAATGCATAAAAATGTATTTAAAAATATAAAGACTTACTTTGATTTCATCTTTTTTCAAATCTATTTTTTATTCTCTCCCAAGCTAACTCGTTCATTTGGTTACAATCCTTTTAGTTCGTGGTTAGTAAGTACTAAGGTTAGTTACTTAATTTGGGTAGAAAATATTTTTTTTTTTTGGTGTCAACCAGTGTTACAATTATTGATACTTTTGTTATGATTCACTGACGAGTGACTCAGTCTAGCAATTTATTAATTTTGTTGACATTTGGTTATTTTTTTTACCACACTGTATGAATGGATGAATGAGTGAAATATATATATATGCATATAAAATAATATGAAAAATATATATAAAAAATATATATGTAATTAGAAATCAGTAGTCTTTATCGCATTGTGTGTCTCAATACTATGGAGAAACTTCTCTACGTTTTTTGATGATCAACACAATGTTAAAAAATCATCTTATTTTATTAAATTTAGTTTTGAATCTTCCTCAGCATTCAATATTTTAATTATTGGAATACATGGTATTAAAATTTAAATAAAAGATTTATTAAATTAAAATTTCAAAATATTTAAAACATTCCTTAAAATAATCAAGAAATCTTTTCTATAAAAACTCATATCCTTTCTAGAAGAATATGCTACTGAATTACAGGATTTGCATAAATAAGAATTTTTGAATTTCTCTTTTATTTGCTAAATAAGTTTATGAGAGCTAATATGTATTAAGTTACCTTTTGAAGTCAACTTTATTTTTTCTCTCTCTTATTCAACACTGAAGGCCTCAAATATCCTAAATTTTTTTTTTTTTGAATAGTTCTTGGTACTAATTCTTGTGTAGTGTTTACAAGAGTATTTCTTAATGTGTTATAAAAGTTTATCAATTGATTACCAGATAAAGTTTTTTGATGGTATTTTATTTATTGCTTTGGAATAAAAACTTCAGTTTCAATAGACTATTTTCTATATATAATGATTTGTGTAATAATAGTTAAAAATTACGTAAAAAGCACATTTATATTCAAATTCTGCTTTTCTACTGCTGTGTAGTTTATTTTCTGTTTTGATGATATTGTTTACAATATCTTTATATCTGGTTCACATTAGAAAATTGTAATGGTCTACACATGAGAGTTTCAGGTTTTTATATTTTTTTTTACTCACCCCTATATAATGTTGGTTTTGCATATTTAATTTGTTATTTTATTCTGTGCAATTACATGTTCCTGTATTTATTTTTAGGTATATTTTGTATTACTATGTTCCTATTTCCAGTCTTTACAATTTTATGTACTGTCATGATTGTTTATGTGTTTTCAGGAATTGTTTTCGCTAGGGTTATGACAAGTCAGTTCTAGTTATACTTTTGTTTTTCAGAATTCTTAGAAATTTGGTTTTAAATCGTACTATTCTAAATTTGCAATAATTAACTTCTTCACTAAAATTTTTTTTTAATCATGTGATCTTTATTCAATTAAAGTTGGTAGATGATTGAGGTAATATCTATCGTTAAAATCTCATGGTTTTCCTCGTATAAAATTTTTTATTTTGGTGCTTTTGGTAAGAAGCCGATAGCTCAAATTTTTTTTTTTTTTGTCCTTTTTTTTTTCTATTGAGGGGAGATAAATGTTATGTTATAACAACTTTCCATAACATTTCCGATTTAAAATTTAATCTAATTTGCTTTTAAAATTTTATTTCTATTTAATATTCCCATTAATAGTTATTAATTTAATCAATAATATTTACTTTTAGCAATATGCTAACTTGTTTTTATTTTTAAAGATTTGCGATGTTGTTTTCTCTTTACAATATGTACTAAGTCCTAAATATATAAATTCTAAAACCTTTATTTTTAATATTCATCTTTAAATCTTTATTCATTCAATAAATCTTTTTTTTCTTAATAGTCTGGTTAAATTTCAGCAAGATTAAGCCACTATTTAGCCAGATATGTGTCTTAATATTTTTCTAGCTTTTTCTCTTTTTAAAATCACGCGCGCCATTTTTTTTTATGTTCTACATCGCCATTATACACCCGCGCACATTTTTTAGTGAATCTTGTGGAGAAACGGAAATTCCAATCTCATGATTCACCCTTTTCCACGAAATTGTAGCGTCTCTTAAAACCCCGCGTATTTCTTGTTGCCACTAATTAATACTTTTCACCTAACTCCCCTTAAGAATTTCTCTAAATTCAGCTAACAACCTTTTTTCCTTTTTTTTGATTGGCTGAGTGTGGAGCGACCGTACTAACGTCCGCTCGCGTCTCATTGAATTCTCTCTCTTCTTGCCTGGCTCTTGGAGGAAGTAGTACGCGGTCTTTTCGACTTCCTCGCTCGGGAATTTTTTCCCGTGGCGGGGGACTTGAGTTCCGGAGAATCTCTCACAGACAACAATACTTCTAAGGGCTGTGCCTTGTGGTTTGCGGAGGAGATCTGCAGTGAAATCGGCAGTGCATCATTTTTGATAAAATTTGGACAACATCCAGTGCTTTTGGGCCTAACGATGTTGTCTCGGAAGAGTAGTGCCTGCGTAACCGCATCTTTGGCTTTTGTTTTCTTCTCGGCCATCTTCGCTTGCCGGTGTGTATTTTGCATCTGCTGCGGTGTCGGAAAACACATCAGGTTTGTCCAGTTTGAAGGGATATTGCTATTTTTTGCACCCGTCGATTTTTGTCTCAGGGAGAGATTGCGGATGTTGTCTGCATTGCAACATCAACAGTGTTTGACGCTCATCAATTATCCTTTGTCATTATCAATAATAATCCTACTATAGAGACTAATTCCATTCATCTACGGGAACTCTCTGCGGACTCAAAGTAGTGTCTTCAATATATTTTTAGGGACCGTCTTGCATAGTGCCTAATATGAACAATAGACGAAAGAACATTCTTAAATCATCTCTATCAAATGTGTGATGCAGCATTGAAACTTTTGTTATTACAATAGTTTGTTTTTTTTAATATGATACTCCCACTTAATAAAGTCTGGAATACAACTGTATATTATACATAATGAAAGTATTTGGCTTTATTGTCATCAATTTTCAGGATCCTGAAACATAATTTTCATGATATGTCTAAGTCAAATAAATATTTGTTAGAATTTAATTTCGCTTAGTGTGTTTTTCTACATGTTTGGGGTGAGTACTCTACTTTTATTTATATGTTTTTATTTTTCAGATCTGCAATTTCAAACAATAATTATGTTTTAAGAAACACAACTTATAAAATTAAAATTATTTTTTTTATCTATAAATTTAACTTTAATTCAATCAATTTAAATTATTTTGCGGCACAACGCAGTCAGGCAGGTGCACCTGACACATACCAAGGAAAAGCTCAAGAGAAGCTGTAGGAGTGGTACTGATACAGCCAGTCATAGCAATACAAACCATCCGCTAAAGCTTATTTAGTTCTGTTTTAGCTGAATCCAGCCTAGTTCTAAACCACCATGCAATGAAACCATAAGTAACTATAGGATGAATAATCATTCTATAGATCCAAATGATAGTCTTGGGACTTAAGCCCCAGGTTCTGCCAACAGCAGTTCTACAAGTCTAAAAGATTTTTTTGGCCTTGTTTAGACAGAACTCAAAGTGTCTCTTCAAGTTAAGTTTGGAGTCAAAATAGATGCCAAGATACTTGACATCATCAGAGCATGTGAGTGTCTGACTGAAGAACACAATATTTTACACTTGCACATCAATATTTTTTAAGTTTGTGAAGGCAACCATTGTGGTCTTATGTGGATTGACTGAAAGCCCTTCAGTATTGCACTACTTTTCTATGCGTCTAAGTGCATCAGGTGTAAGGGAGCAAACTGTTTTTATAGATTTGTCTCTAACAATGACAACAACATCATCAGAATAGCTAATGCAAGATAAGCCTGAAGAAGTTACATCATTCAAAAGTGAATTAACAACTAGGCAACAAAGGACAGGTGAGAGAACACCCCCCCCCCCCCCTGTGGATACAATATCAGATCACAAACTGATCAGATGACAGTTAGTGATTGACCGAATCAGGAGTTTTGCCAAATACTTAAAAATTTTTAATAAATATTTTTGCATATAGTAACTTTTTTAATAATGATAGAAAGCATTCTTAGGCTTCTTCAATTGGAAAAAAATGATAATGTAGAATTTTTTGGAGTGGGAACCATGAAAGAACAAAAAGACTCGCAGAAAGTTTTTCAGAAATTTGTGATGATGAGTAGAGATGTAAATTTTCCGGAAAAATATAAGTGGCGGAAAAAAACTGGTTTTTTACCGTTTTTTTTCGGAAAAAAACAGAAAAATTGATTTTTCATGACTGTTTCTCCCAAATAAATTATATTTTCTTAGAGAATATTAAATAATAAAGATTTTTTCCCATTTATTTGTATTAAATGAAAATTATCTTCACCTTATATTACAAAATAAAAAGAAAGTAGCAAAGCCTGCTTTTAAAAGTTTAGTTTTTTTTTCCACAGCCTAAGAATTTTTAAAATACTATTGTTTGTTATATCATATCTGTTGAAATGATTTTTCAGTTACATGTTTAACTACCAATTGACCTAATGTAAGAATCTGAACCAATATGTCTACAGTTTGGAATGAAATAAATTATGCATTCCATTTACATAAGTATAGTTTTAAGTAAATGATACTAGTTTAAAGAAATTGTTGCAGTTTTGTCATTATTATCAATATCGGTATTCAAAAAATTCCATTGTTTGTTTAAAAAAATGTATATTTTTACATTATTACACTTTTTTCTTACAATTATAATTTTATTTCCTTTGAAAAATATGTTTAGTTTTGGTATAACTTTCCAATCTCAACTCAAAGTTTTGATTTAGTTTTATAATCTAAATTCAAACAAAACTAAGTTTTAGTTTGGCTTACTCAGGTCTGCAACTAAAAAATAGCATAAAATTTATTGACTGTTAGATTTTTACTCACTGAAACCAGAAAAATATTTTTTTTTTTTAAGTTTAATTAAACGTATTTTTTTTCTTTTTATCCTGAAATCTGGTATTCTATTCTTGAGTAAGAAACCAGATTCAATAATGTTTCCATGTGGTAATTTCATATTTCTAAGAGTGGATCTCAAAAGTTATGAAAACAGAATACTACAAGTAGAAAATGCCCGCTATGTGAGGAATTAACAAAAGCAGTTACATACAGAGATAAACTTCCACTGTGCTTTAGAAAACTACAAAAATTCAAAGTTTAATCAAGATAGAATGTATAATTTGGAACATAGTTACTTGTAATAAAATATGGGTTTTTTTTTTTCATCGCAGTTGTACTTTTCTAATGCAAACTGCCCATGTTTTTGCAACATTACTGTACATTATGGAGGTAAAATGGAGGTCAATTTTAGATTCAATACCTTGAAAAAACATTCAATTAATCAGTTATAATGAAATCTTGAAAAATGCAGCATAGTAGTGCCACCTATAGGGTAATTTACACCAATAACTAAACAGCATTAATATATATCAGGAACTGTCTGAATCTGTAGTTTGATAAAAAATCGTCCTTTAGTCCTTGATAGTAGGATTTGATAATCGTATTAGAAATTTTTTTAATTATTGATTTTACAAATTTGGTACTTCTGCATGAAGTTATTTCATGTGCTGATTCATAAAATCTAAAAAAGCGAGACCACAACTTTCCAATTTATGAAAAAAAATTTTTTTTGAACTTATAGAAAAAGTTTTTTGCACGAACAATTAATGGGAATTTATTAAAATCAGGAAGACTAAATGATCGCTTTTACACTTTGACATAGTTTATAACACATAATACAAATTTTGCAAATTTAATTTTTGTTGGGAAAAGGACAATGTTTTCTCTTTTCTTTAGATAGGTGTATTTATTGCAATTTGAATGCGTTTTTTTTTTTTTTTTTTTTTTTTTTTTTTTTTTTACTGAGCACTAATGTAAATACTATTTCTTAACATTAAATATTTGTAAAAGTGAGAAATTTATGGGAAGGAGAATGTCATACGAGGAGGGGCTATTTTCTAAATTTTCTTTTCTTTGCTAAGCATTCCTCCATTACAGAGAAAAAGAAGTTATTTTAGATAATGGATACTGATTGAGATTGGTGTTTGTAAATACGCTGTTTCCACAGTTCAGTGGGGGGAAACAAAACAGGCAGTTCGAATGTCCAATCAGAAATTAGAGAATTATAACAAAGAAACCTGATACATACATATATATTTTGGTCCTGCTTGGTGGATTATGAATGTTTGAGTTTATTTTTTTTTAAATATTTTATGGACTCGCGTTAAATATTCAACTCACACTAAAAAAATAAGGAGTTTCAATAAAAAATAAGGACTTTCAGGATCCTTATTAAGGACTATCAAAATGTAAGGAGTTTTTAAGGACTTTTAAGGTCCATATGAATCCTTATCCCTAGTTAAGACATGCAAAATCAAAGGCCAGTACAGAACAAGAATTTTAAAACATCTTAAAATTTTTACTTATATTAAAAGATTAATTGCAAAAAAAAAAAAAAAATGTAACTATGCAAAGAAAAATAGAAAGAAAATACGCACCATTCTTGATGAATAAATTTTATACTTCCTGTGCAAATACACGGATGATAAAGAGGTTTTTCTGGAGTAGCTTCAGAGCGACAAACTCGACAAATATCTGAAAAATTCACAACATATTAAAAAAGCTATCAAATGACAAAGTAAAAGAATATATATAGAAAACTTTATAAATGCAGATGCCGACACTTCTGAGAAAAATATTTACTAATTAGGAAAAGAATAAAAATACAAACAATAATAGATAATGAAAGGCCCCAAAGCAGAATATGCTTAAAAGTGCAATGTATGTCGCAGTACAACGAGCTTCTCTGCAGAACATTTCAAGTAAACAATTAAGAAATTCATCAATCAATCAAAGGAAAAATCAAAAAATTAAGGCAATTAATAAAGCAAAATATATAGTTCTGAATATATATATACCGGGTGTCCTGAAAAGGACTGAACGATTTTAAAAATCAATAACTTGCAAACTTTTACAGATATTTATCTTGCACGAGAGTCATCTAGAAGGTCAAAAGTTTTTTTCTTGCGATTCTGGATTTTAGTTCGAATTACAAACAATAGATGGCGCTGAGAGCGCTAGGTGCTGCGTTGAGACAGATGCTGACGTCACTTGGCACTGATGCAAAATAAGGAGGTTAAGGCTGTGGAGTGGATCTTATTCGAAAATGAACTTTTGCTTTGACTGTCCGATTTTGAATGCAATCCATATGATTTTGATTTTGCTGGCATCAGCGCAATAATAGAGAAAAATATTCTTTTCATGGGTACAACTCCTTTGAAATCGAAATGCGTGAAGCAACAACGTTCAAATTGCCGACTTTTATTTTATTTATTTATTTATTTATTTTTTTACATTCCAAGAATGTAAGTACTTTTGAGAACAGGATATCTTATTTATCTATTTATTTATCTGGGTATGTTTTAAAACTTTTTTTATGTCACCTGTCATGTCCTGTATTGTATATTAAGAGTGTGGGATAAACAGTTCATTTACAGGTACACACAAAAGATTGCATCACATCATAGTCTATGGGGAGAAATCGCTTGCAGTGTATATTAATAAAGTACACTATTTCAAATTTATTGAAACCGATATAAATCACTGAATTTCAGTATAAGATGATTTTGATAGAATAGGGTATTTGATATTTATAGCATTTAACATTCATTTACAGGGTCACACAAAAATAAATCGGTCTTTAAGTAATAATTGTCGGAAATGCAGAAAATTTTCAATTTCAGCATGCGCTTTTAAATTTAACTGTTTTTAGATACGTTAGTAATTATATAAATGCGTATCACCTATACTCGTCTCTGGTCCATCTGTCCGTCTGTCTGTCCCCATATACAGTGCAAAAATTACTCTGTCGAATCGTTTGAAATTTTAAAAGTATATTTTTTGAAGAATTTTGTCCAGTTATTTAAAAATTTATGAAAATCAGATGTGTATTTCCAATACAGGAACAGTCAAAAATATTCCGTTACATTATGGGCGACAGGGGAAAAAGTTTCAAGTGCTTTTTGGAGATATTACACCCATCCGAACATAATGAAATTAATATGCATTTATGAATTAAATTAAAATACAAATGATGTAGAATATGCTGCACAGAGAATAGTTATTATTCATTTACAGGGCCACACAAAATAATTATGTAACATAATGGTATAGAACGGAACATACTTTGCGCCATTATTATAATTTTGTTACACATATAATAAAATTGTTATAAGCTGCTTAGATTTACTACGAGTTATTTACTGTGTAATAGAAAATACGAAGTATTTACAGGGACACACAAAATATTTCGGAAACTATGCTGAATCAAAAATACTGTACACTAATGATAATTGCTTGAAGTTTTTAGTTTTGATATGTTTTCTTTTTTAATTTCACTAAATTTTTGCATGTTACGCTGTATATATAATTGGTTCAAATCATATACAGGGCTACACAAAAGAATTCAAACTCCTTACTAAGTTTGTAAGTAAATATATTAAGGGTGGTTTGTAAATGAGTTATGCATTTTTTACGTTCAACAGCTTTAAGTATATTACAATATGTTTAAAGAGTAGAAATGAAATGATATACAGAGGCACTCAAAAATTGGATTAATAGCCGGCTCTGGATGGTAATCTCTGGAAGTGTGATTTGATTAGTTTAAAGCATGTTTCGATTTTAAATGGATTTTAGCTAAATAATGGCGTGTATTTAAAGATAGTAGGTAAATACAGGGCTATACAAAAGAGTTCAAATATGCTTCCGTCTATTTATATAAATTGGTAAATGTCAAATTTCAACTTAAAATGTGTTTTTAACGCTTTCAACATAGTTGAAAGTGTTTATGATTTCTATTTAGTTAGCCGTCTGCCTGTCTGTCTTTCCAAACTCTAACTTGCGTTGAAATAATTGGTCTGTAAGTGATATATGTTAATGAGATTTATTATGCCGTGCAGTGTATTGTAAACAAACTATGCATAATTCATGATTCATTTACACAGACACTCAAAACTATTCCATTACATTACGTTCTGTGAGGATAATTATACATGTAGCACCTATATTCGTCATCTGGAATGTTCTTTTATCTGTCCGCATATAATAGCGCAAAAACTACCCAACATAATGCTTTGAATTATAATATATATACTCGTTGCAGAATTTTCATAACTCATTTAAAGTTTTATGAAAAGCGAATCAAATCTTAAAAGGATATTAATAAATGTTTTCTTCATTCTATTAAAACCTAACATGCCTGACTAATTCAATGATATCCAATGATAAGGTGATGATTCTAGGTTGTCATAAAGATTATGGCTCATTTAAGATGGAGGTAGTATTATTTCTCTATCACCATTAATTTAATATATATAGTCGTAATACATTTTATTATTTAGGTATTTTTTTCAAACGAGTGCGACAGCTATTGCATCAAGTTTTCAATGTTTATACTATAAATATTCTTTGTTTTAAAGAATAAACCATTTCCGCAATTTTTTTACAACATACATAAAACTCTACTGAAGAATTTCTTTAAAAGAACTAGCATTTCTTAGAATATAACAATTTCTTTTTAAAATAGCAAAATTGATTAATTTTTAACAACAACAAAAAAAAAACTACTAAATCGTTTCATTTTGTTTTACAATATGATGCTCAAAATGTTCTTTAAATTAGATGATAAAAAGTAATTTAATCCGAGAAAATACAGCTTTTTTAAATGTAAAATCGTCTGCAAAACTCGTATGCTGCTCGTTAAATTCATGCCCAGTTTTAATCGCTGCTATTACATAAAAGGATTTATTATTTCCATGACAACAACACATGTTATTGAAATCATACCGACTGAGTCCAAAATCGGGCTTCATGTCGAGTACACAGGTCAAATGTATGTTGTTCAATAAAAACAAATAAACAAAAGTTCAAAATCGGGCCCTAAGAGCAAGATTACATTGTCATCAGTACCAAGTGACGTCAATATCCATCTCAACACAGCACCTAGTGCTCTCAGCGCCATCTATTATTTGTAATTCGAACTAAAATCCAGAATCGCAGGAAAAAAACTTTTGACCTTTTAGATGACTCTCGTGCAAGAATTTTTTAAATATCTGTAAAAGTTTGCAAGTTATTGATTTTTAAAATCGTTCAGTCCTTTTCAGGACACCCGGTATATATAAAAATCGATCATATATCCAAAAATATATTGTGAATTTCGACAAAAGGTCACAGAGCCCAGTAGCAGAAAGTTATGGTTGTGTCTGCAGCATTTTGGTGTAGAAAAATCTGTTTTTTGAACAGAAAAATCAATTTTTTAGAGAAAGCAAAGAAAAACAATTTTGAAGCAGCAAAATACACTCAACTTTTTTTTTCTCCACTTGTTTAACGAAATGTGAGTTTTTATCATGATCTTTTGTCAAAATTTACCGTTTTTTGCGATCTTATGAGGTAATTTGCATTTTCTTGTGCTCTTTTGACGAAATTTATTGTTTTTTCACGAATTTTTGTAACAAAATGTACTGTTTTTTTGTGACCCATTGACATAATCTGTCGTTTCTTCGCGATTTTTTTTTATGTAATTTACCTTTTTTCCCTGATCTTTGGGCGAAATCTGCCGTATTATTTCAATTTTTTGGAAATTTCGATCTTTTGACGTAATCTGAAATTTTTCAATGAAATTTTTTGTTTTTTCTCGATTTTTTGGCTAAATCTGTCGTTTTACCCCAATTTTTTGATGAAATTAGTCTTTTTTCGTGATTTTTTAACGTAATTTACAATTTTTTGGGGATCTTTTGACAAAATATGCAACTTTTTGTGATCTTTTGATGCAATCTATCATTTTTATGTGATCTTTTTACGACTTACCATTTTTTTGCAATTTTTTTCATGAAATTTTTTTTTTTTTTTCCTGACTTATTGGTGAAATCTGCCTTTTTTTGTGATTTTTTGGCGAAATCTGCTTTTTTTGCAATCTTTTGACAAAATCTCTCTTACTGTGTGATCTTTTGACAAATTTTGCAGATTTTGTGACAAAAAATTCAGCTTTTTTTGCGATCCTTTAATGAAATTTACCATTCTTTCGTGATCTTTTGTCGAAATCTGCCAATTTTTTGCAATCTTTTCATGAAATCTGTCTTTTTTTCTTGTTCTATTTGAATGATATTTGTCGTTTTTCTGCGTCCGTTCACTTTTTTTTAAAAATATTTTTCCCTTTTCCAATTTGGCAAGTTTTTCTGCAAGGGTAAAAATTAATCTGCGACGCACGTCATGCACTTTCTGCTACTGGGTCGCAGAAAAGAATCAATTTCATTAATCGTATGAAGAAAATTCGCTGAATTTGCCAGAGAATCGTGGGGAAAAAAATGAAAATTTTAACAAAGTATCGCTAAAAGAACCTTTGAAGATTCGTCAAAGGATCGCAAACTTCCTCTAAAGATTGTGAAAAATGGCAAATTTCGTCAAAAAATACAAATTTTCTCAAAGGATCTTGAAAATATGGCAAATTTTGGTAAAGGATTGTGGTAAATTAAGTTAAGGGATCATGAAAAAGCGGCTGATACCATTAAGGAATTGTGATAAAATGAAAAATTTTACCAAAAAATCTAAAAAACAGAAAATTTCATCAAAATATTGCAAGAAAATAAGAAATTTTGTCACAAATAACTAAAAAGAGACTGTTAAAAAATCACAAATAACAAGAAAATTTGTCAAAAGATCGTCAAAAAACAACAAATTTTGTCTAAAGATCGCAAAAAAAAAAAAACCCTCTAATTTTGTCAAACATTACAGAAAAACTTCAAATTTTGTCAAAAAATCATGGAAAACCCACAAATTTTGTCAAAAGATCGAGAAAAAAAACCCCTCAACTTTCGTCAAAAGATCGCGAAAAACCCACAAATTTCGTCAAAAAAATGCGATTATAAAACCCCACAAATTTTGCAATAAAGTGCAAAATAAAAAAAAAAAGACGAGAATAGCTTCCACCCCTTTGTTTGTAATCTTTCAGAAATTTTGCTATTAATTTCAGAATTCTATTTTCAAAACTTAGAATCACCTCTGGAAAGTTGTCGCTCAATAGTCTAGAAAAAAAAAAAAAAAAATCTCAAAATTCTTTAATTGTTTATTTAAAAAGTTTGCAAAAATTATTAATTGGTTGTGAGAAACACTTGTGCAATTCTTGTAGAACATATTTGATCAACAAAATTTCGTTGCAGAACATTGTAAAGTATTCTGCTTTGGGGATGAAAGGTGGTCCTCTGTAGACATTTAGAGATTTATTTTTTCCCGAATTTCAACATATGTTTAGTTAAAGAACTTCTGAGACTATGAAAATAAGATTTTTTCTTTGGCTGCTTGAGTTGACATGGACCATACCCAAAACTTAGTTGTGTACATAGTACAATGGGACATAAAAGAATAGAAATACAGTCAAATCTCATTAACATGAACACACTTAACATGAATTACTTTTAACATGAACTGTTTTCGTAATCCCCTATAAACACAAAGGCGAAAATTTGATACTGATAACATGAACAAACATTTTGATTTCCCTTGAGGTTCATGTTAACAAGGTTCAACTGTATATCATTTATGTATGTGGATTTTACCGCATAGAATGTATCCGCTGAAAAATAGTAAATTAGCCAAAATTTTGGATAAAACAGTCAAAAGAGACACATTTCTAAGATTAGTGTAATCCAAATAATGAGTTGCACATTAGTAGTCATTAAAGTTTACTGTAAGTATAACATAAATGTTTGATATTTATGAAAAAAGAAAAAACATTTAAACTAGTAAAGTAAGAATTGTCTGGTAAATAAGAGAAAAAAAAAGGTATTATAAAAAATTTAAATAAAAATGTCTTTATTTGCTGCATATATCTATTCATTTTCAATGATACTCGTAACCAATGTTATTTTCATTCTGTCCCTCTCCCTAAACATGAAAATAAGCACTCGCCAGTCGCCACTCGGCGACTAAATGTGAAAAATTGGCGACTAAAAATGTGGAAAGTACCGGCCAAACACAGGATTCTCCAAAAGGTGTTTTGTGAGAAGAATCGCGGAAAAGAAAACCTGCGAATTTCGACAAGATCGTGGAAAAACATGAATTTCATGTAAGTATCGCGAAAAGACATCGTCTAAGGATCGCAAAGAGAATGCAAATATCATAGAAGAATCTTGAAAGAACCGTAAATATCATTAGAGAATTGCAAGAAAAGTAAGGCAATTAGCGAAAAAAAAAAAACCTGCGTATTTTGTCAAAAGATCAACGAAAACAAATGCAGTTTTTGTCACAAAATGTAAAAATGAACGGAAAAAAAACATGAATTTTATTAAAGAAACACGCAAAAAATATGAATACCGTCAAAAGATCCCGATAACAAATGTGAACACCGTCAAAAAATCATGCTAACAAGCACGAATGCGGGCAAAAAATCGCGATACCGAATGCGATTTTCATAAAAAAAATGTAAAAACGAATGCAAAAAACGCAAATTTTATCAAAAAATTGCGATAACAAACAAATATCGTTAAAAATTACAATAACGAACACGAATTACCGACAAAAAATCACGCTAACGAAGACGAACGCGAATACCAACAAAAAACCGCGATACCAAACGCTATTTTCGTCAGAAAACAAAAGCGAACATAAGAAATGTGAATTTTATCAAAAAACCCATAAAATAGAAAATACCGTCAAAAAATCGCAATAACGAATGCGAATTACCGGCAAAAAATCATAACGGACATGAATATCGTCAAAAATCGTGATAACAAACGCGAATACCGTCCAAAAAGTCGTAATAACGATCGGCAATACCGTCAAAAAGTCATGATAACGAATGCGATTTTCATTAAAAAGTCGCGAAAGCGAACGCAAATTTTATTAAGAGATTGCAAAAAAAAAAAAAAAAAAAAAAAAACAAAAAAAAACCGCACATTATGTCAAAGGATTGTGGAAAAAACGTATAATGTTAGTTTCATGAGAGCCTTACCTCCCTTTTATTTTTTAGAAAATTTGATATGAATTAGTTTTTCTTTTAAATCAAACCTGCTAACTGGTGGATAAACATTTTTTTTTTTTTTTTTTTTGGGGGGGGGGGGGGGGTTACATCTAAATTCTAGATAAATAATTACAAAAAAGAGGGTTGGGGTTTATTTATGTTGTTAGCTACGCACAAGGCCGTAACTATAAACTTGAAGACCCCGGGGCAAACTAGTGCCCTGCACCCAAATTAAAACTTTGCCCCAGTTTGCAATTTTTTTTTTTTTTACACGCCGCTGTTTATACCTACAATGAATCATAACCAAAAAATGACTAAAAAACGTAGAATTGGACAACCCTACTCAGCAGGCAATGGCGGCGATGCAATTTTTGCCGATCCCAATGAAGTCAGCATAGTAGTGAAAATACAGACTTCTGATTGGTTGAATACTTTAAAGAGGGTTTTGTTTAGGTTTATTTTTGAGTTTATGTAACTTAATCATACGTTTCTGTTTAAAAACCTTTTGAAAAATGAATTCTGATTTTTTTTTTTTTTGATTTGATGTATTTATTAATAGGTACGAAGAAAGATTTTCTGGAATTTTTAAGCTGCTTTTTATATTATTCAACCGATCAGAAGTCCCTATTTTTTTCCTTATACTAGCTTTGGTGAGATCGGCAAACATGCTGGCGCGACATGACACATTCGACTCGACATTTTGCTGTCTGCTCTAAAACTGCTTTTGCATGTGAAGCGCGTGGAGTATATCAACGAACATGCAAAAACATTTACTGTAGCACTTTTTTTTTTTATTACTAAATTTTAACTAGGTGCTGAGCATTTTATAGGAATTTAGACTAGAAACTAAAATTAATAATTTTTTTAAACATCAGTTCGGGGCCCCTCAGGCTTGGAGTCCCTGGCAGTAGTTACGGCTCTGGCTATGCAAGTACCTAAACATAGTTGGACTTGGGTGGCTAACTACATATGCATGTTACATATAACTTTGCTATTAATTTAAAATAGATTTAAAATTAGTATCTCAAGTTTATTCCAAACAATATAAATTATTTTTAACTAGTTCATACATTACTTATTTAAAAGTTTCCCCCAGAGGGTTTCAGAAGGGCGCTCCGCCCCTCCTGTCCTTTAATTTAAAGAATAGCGCCCCTCTTGCCCCTCATCCAAAAACTAGCACCCCTCTTGTCATTCATTCAAAAAAAAATAGCGCTCTTCTTGCCCACATTTGAAAAAACACAGCTCTTCAGCGATGATGTCGATGCGCTATAACGCGTAAATTATGTAAAAAATCGGCAACGGAACGCAAAAATAGCTCTTATGCGTCCCAAAAGACGTGTAATTTCTTCGAAAAATAGCGAAAAAAAGTCAAAATTCACTAAAAAAAAAAAAAATCGCAAAATGATGATTAATTTCCCGCAAAGTTTGCGAAAAATTGGCTAATTTCTTAACAAAATCCCGTGAAAACGGCAGATTTCCTTAAAAGATCGTAGAACAGCAACAAATTTCGTCCAAAAATTGCGATAAAACGAAAAATTTTATCAAACAATTCACGAAAAACGGCAATCCCAATAAAAAAGCAGATTTCGTCACAAGATTTGCAGAAAAAGGGCACATTTCATCCAAAAATTGCAATACAATTGCAATTGTGTCAAAAGATTTGCGAAAAATGGCTAACTCTGCCAAAAATTGGCAAAAAAAACACAAAATTTGTCAAAATATCCCGAAAAGATGGCATATTTCATCAAAAGATCGCGAAAAAATCCAAATTTCGTCAGAGGCACACACACACACACAAAATGTTAATGCCAGAAGTGAAATTTTCTGTTCTAAAAACTAATTTTCCTGCTTTGAAATTGTGTTTTTAATGCTCTAAAAGCAGATTTCCCTGCTTCACAATCAAGGCGTGTGAAGAGAAAATTGGTGCGAATGCAGTTTACTCTCCTTCTTGGCACGATTTTTAAAAATCGCCAAATTGGCACGTTTTTGCGTCTTGTCTCCCGGAGCTTCTTGCTCCAAGGCCCGCCACACACTACAGAGACATGTGTCAAAAATTGTGCAACATGACACAGTCAAACCGGTTTTTACTTTGTTATCAGGGTGAAATTGTCTCATGTCACGTTTTTTCGTTCAATGTTTCACTGGTGTGTGGCGGGTCCAAGAGACAAAGCACATAAAATACAAATCTAAAGACAAAAAAAAGGAGAATTTTTACTTACCCGGAGCCGCTGTTTTGCTCCGGATTGACTGGTCAATCATATACTTTTTCCCGCAAACTTCAAACAGCGTAAAATATAAATTTGAATACTTTACTTCCTCATTCAAACAATCAACAACATTCTTTCTGAAATCAACAACTTCCATAGTAGTTACTGAACGCTATCTAACTAAATATAAAAAGAGGAAAATGCAAAAAAATACACTCACTCGTTGAATGCAAGACGCAACTCCAAAAAACAACGCTACCGGAAGCAATTTCTAAGCGGGAATAACGATATTCAAAAATTTTAAAGCTCTCTTTCAAGTTCTCCTCTTTCGTCCAATCAGAAAACATTTAACAAAAAGGAGCGTCCAATCAGAAACGGCTTAGAAATCATAGAATACGTAAACCGGAGCACTAATTAGGGTTGCCATATTGAAGATCCGAGAGGAGAAAATGAAAATGCAGGGTTGCCATATCAAAACATTTATCGCAAAAAAAAAAAAAAAAAAAGTCGCCTTGGCGAAGGAGAGTAAACTACATTTCACCCAGAAAATTGCACCCGGGCATAATTAGAATTTGAGGCCTCCCCCCTCACAACTTTTTCTTGTGACAGCCCAAAAATGATGTTTGTAGTATAAATTTGGCGCCCCCTAATTTTCTGCGACCTTCCCCCCCCCCCCCCTCCCGTTCAAAATCCTCTTTTGACTGTCTAAAACTTTCTAAATGTGAATCCTGAAACCACCCATTTATGAAATGAAAGGAGCCCTTTATTCAACAAAAGTACTCTTTAAAAAAGAAAAAAATGTCTCTTTCAATAAATCAAACTTGCTCATTAACAATTTATTAACGAAATCGGCCATCTTTTCGCTATCTTTTAACAAAATTTGCCGGGTTTTTTTTTTTGCGATTTTTCACGAAATTCGTCATTTTTTCATGATTTTTTAGCATATTCTGCCGTTCTTTCGATCTTTTAACAAAATCGACTGTTTAGCAATCTTTTAACAAAATTTATCTTTTTTTTTTCTTTTAGTTCAATTTTTTGCAAAACTTTTTTTTTTTTTCTTTCAATTTTTTGACATAATTTCTCTTTTTTCACGATTTTTTAAACCACAAAATATTAGATTCAACTCTTTAAAACTGCCCTTAAAAATCAAAAAAGTGCCCTTTTCAGAACAGTAGCGCCCTGCCCCTTTTTAAACCTGGGGGAAACTCTGCTTATTTAGTCTAAGCTCGTACATATCTTGTAATTAAATATTCAGTAACATAAATAAACTTACTGGCTACTAAAGATATTATTCTCACTAGTCAATAATTGGCTACTAAAAAAAGACAACCTACCGGCCAGTGGCCACTAAGCAAAATTCCTTATTTTCATCTTTACCTCTCCCCTCCTTTTAAGTGCGGAGGACAAAAAGATAATTCCAATATTTTTTGAGAATAAGCAGCTTTTTTATTTTAATGTTACATGCAATTAAAAATCTTTCAAAAATTAAATTTTAAAAGTAAGACAGAAAAATGATAATAATGATAAATCTGTTTTAAATGCAAACCAATAATGCTTTTAAAAAATCTTTATCTTTATGATTAGGTTTATTTAGGTACATCAATCCAGGTGTGCATGCCTTGAAAAACATTCTTCTGTGCTCAAGGAAAGAAAATTGTTATCTTACAAGCTGCATTCATTAATAGCCCACAGGCAAAATTTCACCGCCAGACTCTCCAGTGAGTTAAACGAATATTATCTGTGTCCCCCACCTGTTTTAAGGTGTTCTTTTTAAGGTGGGACTTAAAGCATTTTCAACTGTTTTAAATAAAAGTGAGACAAATTCTTATGTATGTAACATACATTAATTTTTCTTTTTTTAAATAAAAATTAAAAGCATTTTTAAAAAGCTAAATATTAAACTATGCATGCCCTTTTACTAAATTTTAAATAACAAATGGATTTTTCGCAATAAGACACTAAAGGTGAATCTTTAAAAAACCTAAAATAACACATTTATGTTGCCAAAAAATAAATTTGAAAATAGCATGCACAGTTAAAACATACATGTTTTCAAAGCACAAAATATAAGAAATTAGAGCAAAATTCAAAGAAATGAAAGCTATAAATTTCTTCGATTGAAATAACATTAGCAGTTCTTTCTCTGAGCATTACAGAAGTAGGTTCTTAATTAAACTGCTTGTCTTTGGTACATTTATTGCTATTACCCATTATATCAAATACAGTTGCAGTGATGTCACAGCAGGGTTGCCGGCTTTTAAACGGGCCAAAAAAAGCCGGCCGGCTTTTTTTGGTTTTATCCACTTAAAAAAAGCCGGCTAAAATTGAAAAAAGCCGGCTTTTATTTTTAAAGTGTTAATTTGTATTGAATCCATATTAAATTTGGATTGATTTATTTTTAATACATTTTTAATAATTTACTACTAAAAAAGTTATAAATTTCTATTTAATTTTTCAAATAAATAAGTCTTTATAACTGCTAGGACTCAACTGTGAAGGCATTATGTCTGAAAAATATAAATCTTGGAAAAAAGAAAATATACTCAAAAAATGTGTTTTAAACTTCTACATTTCATAGTTCTATATATATTACACATTCTTAAGAATTCTATTTAATAGAATTATGATAAAATTAGTGTTCCCTATAGATATAAAAAGGGCATGGTGCTATTCACTAAAAAGGGTACTACTGCATCATAAAAGGGCACTTTTGCAAGAAAAAAAATTGTTATTTCCTTTAGAAAGGGAAAAAAGAAAGCAGCAAAATACATAATTTTTAAATATGATAAATCAAGTAACATTAAATTCGAATGATTTTATGATATAAAAATTAGAAATACAATTAAATTAAAACATGATTGAATAGTTTCATGTTCTTTTTCTTAAAGAAATGAAAGAATTCTATCATTTTTGGGCATACAAATTTAGAAATACTATGGAAAAAAAAAATATTTATCAAAAATCTCTGGGTAAAATCAGAGGTGCATTTTACTACTTTTAAAAAGGGCAGGTGCTGCACCCTTCAAAAATGGCCTAGAATGAACACTAACAAAATGAAACATATCAAAGCATTCATGGAAACATTGTTACAGGTCAATATGTAAAGATTAAGTCATAAAATGAACAATGTTGAAAGAGAAATTAGGAAGGATTCAATATTTGAGGAAAGTTTAATACATAATTACATAAAATTAAACAACAAAAAATGTTCTAATAAAATTTTTTGAATTAAAATTTTGAATAGCTCTTTGTTATTTAAAAGTGCCTATATGCCCACTTGCATGAATGAATAATATTCATGCATATGCTAATTGAGAATACTGAAATAAATTGTGAAATATAATATATTATGAAATCTGCTTAATTCGAAGTACTATTTTCAATAGTGAGAAATGGTGTTTTTTATATGTATGATTTTAAATGTTTATAGCGAATAAAACATGACATTTTAATAACTCTTAAAATTAGTTAAGTAATAAAACATATAACTAAGTTACCTTTAATTTTATAAAGCAGTAAAAATGGAAAAACAAAGGTAGGATTAAAGGTCAATGTAAATCAGAAAAATCATTTGGTATGGCCATTTTATAATTTAGCTGACATATTTGCAATTCTGACTATAAACCACTAGCAACTCCATCAATGTGTTATTCTAGTATTAATGTCTTCATTATTGAAAATTTAGGCTATAACCCAATTTCTCATAATGAATCACAATTAAAATCCCAATTTTTCATATTAATAAATAAATTTATTAAACTCAAAGTAAATTAAACATCATTGAAATTAGTTAAAAGACACTTAAAAATGTGTTGCTTATAATAAAAAGGCTTCACTGTATAAAAGCCAATTATGGCCAAAAAAGGCCAATTTTGGCCAAAAAAAGCCGGCTAAAATCAATAAAAGCCAACCGGCCTGGCTTTTTTTAATTTTAGCCGGCTTTTTTGCAACCCTGTGTCACAGTGCCATCGCTGTAGGTCATGTCACATCTGTGACTAAAATAAAATATCCCCATTTAGTGCTGTTACATTGTGACAAAAGAAAGAGAGGAAAAAATATGCACAAATAAGGCAAATGAATACAGATTATGAGTATTAAAGGTTTTAAATTGTATGTCAAATGTCAGTGACTGGGTGGAGCAACAAAAGAAACAATTTGGGAAAGGGAGAAAGATAATTGCTAATAAAAAAGGCAAACAGATTTAAAAAATGAATTTGAAAGCTTTTTAACTTTATATATGCTATGCTAGGATGGACAAATGTGAAAGGAAAATTTCTGGGGATGAAGGGTGGTGATTTTTGATGCATTCTTAAAAAATCTCTGGAAACATTAAATATTTTCATTCCTTTTAAAGTAGAATTAAGTAAATAGTACAGCACAATCAAACATTATTAATAACCACCAATCAATCTTTCAATAGCGTGAATGAGAATTTTGTGTATATAGAAGGAAAAAAAATAAACAGTTCTTTCACTTGAGATTTTGATCAATCTATTTTTTGCCAAATAGAGTCTTTTGTTGTGATTTGGCTCATGTTGTAAGAGAATAAACACAACATAAATGCTATTAATATATATATGTATAAAAATATTAAACTAAAAATTGCACTTGATTACCTTTCTTAGGAGGGGAATGCTTTATTAGCTAGAATATTTAAAAACATAAAAGCAGTTGCCTAAAATTCTACAAAAACAATATTTGTACAAATTAGATTTAATTGATCTTTAGAAATAATAAATACTAGATACGTTAGAGATATGAATTACAGGTATTATTTTATTTTTAAAAATGTAAAACTCTTAAACAAATATATTGTGCAAAGACTTATAGCTATCGTACACAATAATAAACCTCATAACTAATTTGATATTATGCAGTGCACTTAAAGAGGAAATAAAATATTAATCGAATGATACAGATGAAAAATATGTCATAGTACATGGCAATCTTTAAGGGTTGGAGAAATTTTATGACGTTTGTTTACTTAAAAAAGGAATGCATAAACAGGGAAATACGTACGTAGGAAATTTAAGGTATTTGGAAGCATAAGGAAGGAAGAATTACAAAATATAGAAAAGATAACATAAAAATTTATGTTTCATTAAAGATTAATTATGGAAATATAATTGTTTTTACCTTGCACTTGACTCTCATCCATCTTTAATATTATTTCATTCTGAAATCTGAAATCTACTTTATAAAAATAACAGTGTTGTTGCCAAATTGAACACCAAATAGGAAATCATTTGTTATGTAAGTCCAAAACAAAAATAATCATGGAAGAAGACTTTTCCTCGGACTTTTCAATGAAAAAATAAACAATTTCTGAAAATTTCATGTGAAAACAAATTTTATCATTTTGTCACTTAAAATAACATATTTTTGTTTCATTTCACTACAGAGTCAAGTCTCAGACAATTTTATAAAAATGTCTTTCCATAAATTTTACCTCTAAAATTCAATTTTTAAATGTATAACTTATAATTTAAATATTTAAAAAAAATCTATTGAAAAAATCAATTTTCCTGGACAAAAATATTTTTTATAGGGTATTCTTCTGTAATATGGAAACAGATAGCTTGCTGATTTTATTTGATTTGATTTGCAATCAATCAACCATCCAATAGCATAACAAAACATGTAAACAAATAATTGAAGATAGCTTATGATTGCTAATTTTTGTTAATTTACAGTTGAAGTAATTTAATCTTTATAATTGAATTCTGGTTTCAGGTAGAATGATTATTAACATGATTGTTACTTTTTTGTTACATCATCTCTTAAGGTTTAATCACCATGTTAGTTTGTAAAATCTCGTCAAATGGGTTGCAATACTAAAGAAATAGATGTTGTTTATGCTTTAATCTATTTCTTTTGGATAATCTTCCGTTATACTCATACCAAGCCAGAATGTCTGCTAATGCGCCGTTTATTTCAAAGCTGTCCATTCACAAGATTTTTATCTCAAACCGTGCCTTATATTGTGATCTACTATTTACTGAATGTGAATCATTATTATTACAATTTAATCATAGCGTCGCAAAATACCTTTTTTTTTTATAATTGAAAATATTTATTGTATTGCATTCTAACTTGCACTTATTACTGATGCTGAAATGGATTTTGTAATTTGGAAGTTAACCGATGACATACCCGAAGCATAAATTTTTATGTTACGCTTTCAATTTTTTCTTCCTTATGCTTCCAAATACTTAAAATTATGTACATATGTAATTCCCTACTGCTGCTGTTTAATTCGATATGATATGTATATGTTTATACATTCCTTTTTTTAAATAAACATGCATCAAGAAATTTCTCCATCTTTAAAGATTGTCATGTATTACGACATATTTTTCATTTGTATCATTACATTAATATTTTATTTCCCCTTATGAGTATGCTATATAATACCAAATTAATAATGAGGTTTTAAAAAAGCGAGGGCTTTTATCCAGCAAACAATTATGTGAAATTAGAATCTATAAAATGGTGTAAGAAACTGTGTATGGATGAAAATGCAAAATAAAATAGGCCCCTTCACAAAATTCCACTAATAAAAAAATATCAATTCTTTTGATAAAACAGGTGCTCTCACAAAAATTTGTCTTATTAAAATAAGCCTTTAAAAAAAAAATAATAATAAGATTCCACTCCATAAAATCTTACTCTTTATTAATTATTTTTCCTTTAATATGCTTCAGGCTGTGTAATTTGCAAACAAAATAAATTCACCAGAAAGGAAATATTTTGTAGAAAAGATTTTATAAAAGAAGCTATTAATAAATACTAAATAGTCTTAAGAAATTGCAATTCATGTTAAACACAGTAGATTCCCTCACAGGGCTGGAAAAAAACAAGTTTTTTTTGAAAAAAAAAACAGTTTTTTTGGTTAAACAGGGTGTTTTTTAAGCATCCTTTCTTATTACATATGCATGCATATTTATTGATAAAAACAGACATTATTGATTTATAAGCAATGTAATTTCATTTTAAAATAATTTGAATTAAGTAATTACAGTGCATTTATATAGAAAATTGAAAAAAATCATATTTTAATTTAAACAGTTTTAGCAAAAAGTCTTATGTTCAAAGAATTAACTATTCTACACAGTTGAAAATCTTTAAAATCTTTATAAACAATCTTTTAATTACTAATAATGAACATTTGGATGTAGTTCGATAAATATTCTTTTACAGGATTATTCAAATAATAAATCTCAAATACTTAGGACTATTTTTTTTTTTTTTTTTTTTTTTTTTTTTGAGTGACAATTTGAAGTTAACATTTTTAGTCATTAGATTCAGCATAAAGCAGAGGGAAAAAATTATCATTAAAATGTTATAACTAGCAACCAGTCTTTGAATGAAATTTTTCTTTTACAGTTTGTGAAAAATCTTAAAAGATCATTATGTTGTGTTATTAACCGCACTAAATAATCTGCATTATTAAAAAAAAATTAAATATTTTATACTAAATATTGAAGCTTTTTTATCTCTTGATCAATTCATACGTCTGAAGATTTTCTTTAGAGCAGCAGATATGTTCAACAATGTGTACTGATTTTAGTACTATGCATAAAAAAATGACCTAAACCCCACATCTAATGCTTATTGCTGAAATAAAGTGTTAAAAGTAGAAATTATTTATATCCAATAATCTGAAACATGCAAATTATAAAGAAAAAAAGAAAATGTCATTAGATATCTTCTAAAAAAGGAATTGCTTTTTATTTTTAGGAAAAAAAAACAATTAGTTTAATTATATGCAGGGTTCTCACTGTCGCTCACCAATGCGCCAAATTGCGACTAAATTATTCATTTGGCGAGTAAACAAGCAATTAGATTTGCCAAAATGCTATTGCTCAGTTTTTGCTTTTTGCTTTTTTTCGTTTTTTATACATATATATATATATATTTAATGTATATATATTTTTTATATCTGTAGAGGATAATTGAAATTAGATAATAACAATGTCACAGTTATAAAAACTTAGGTTATTTTAGAACATATATAAAAAAGAAGGTACATTAAAGGATTAATGATAATTTTCTTGTGCTACATGGCGAATCTATTTTGCTAATACATTTTTCATTTGGCAAATGTTTTTTATTTTTAATTCGCCAAATTACTAACGTTGGTCAAATGTCAGCGAGAACACTGATTATATGGATAAAAAAAACCTAAACTCACTATATCTAATGCTTATTACTGAAATAAAGTGTTAAAAGTAGAAATTATTTATATCCAATAATCTAAAACATGTAAACAATACAAAAAAAAAAAAAAAAAAAAAAAAAAAGAGAGAAAATGTCATTAGATTTCTTTAAAAAAAAAAAATAAATAAATAAATAAATAAAAAATAATAATAAGTAAAAAAATAAAAACTGTTTTTTTTTTTTTTTTTTTTTTTTGAGAAAAAAACAGTTGGTTTAAACCGTGGCAACCCTGTTCCCTCAGCACAAAATCTTGATACCAGAAAACTGTTTTTATTGGTATGGTAAACCTAAAAAAATTCAGAGAAATTTGTCACTCAGTTTGGCTAGATACCCTATTTATGTCTTATTTATATTATAAGTTTTTTTTTAAATTATTTTATGGCTTATTTATGTATAGATTTTAAATAAATTGCTTCTCTGTCTATTAAAGACTGTAATATATAAAACCAATTGTTTGTACATTTGATATAGTGTTTATAATTTTCTGTATCAGATTTTCCTCCAGTTTCTTGGGGATGTCATTGTTTAAAAAAAAAAAAAATAGCACCGTTCTTGCCCTTCACATAAAACAATTATATTCTTCTTGATGTTTGGTCAAAAAATTATGCTCTTACTGCCTTTTATGTTGAAAAAGTTGCTTACATAGTAAAAATTAAAACTGACTCATCGTCATTGTTATATTTAAAAGAGTTTTCTAAGTAATCAAAATATGCACACCAGACTGAAAATTGTCCATATGAATCTAAAAAGCACTCTTAAAAATACAAAAAAAAAGCCCTTACAAATTAAAAAAATGTCATTTTCCCACCAGCAGCACCCTGCCCTTTTTAAAACGCGAGAAAAACTCTAATTTCATCAATCTATAACAGTCAGATGATGTCTTTAGAATCTAAATAAAGGTTCCCAGAAAGTGGTTTTGAAAGCATTGCTTTTCTCATCAAATTCAACCTTGCCAATTTATTTGTTTTGGCAATATGATTAATTTGAAAAAAAAATAAAGAAATGATATTATTTAACTTGAAGATTTTATTTATTTAAAAGAGAAGAGGGATCTGTTCCAAACCTACCCCTTTCTTTAAAAAATGCATAAAAGTTTATTATTTTCTTACTAAATAAAAATTATTCTTACATACAGGATATGGAATCACTAGCATCAGAAAACAAAGTACAGATATGCATAATCGATTCTTGGAAGCTTATTAGTTTAGAGATGAAGAAATATTGTGATATTGTAGATTTAGGAAAAAAACACATTTCATCAGTTTTAGCCCATCATACCACTCTTTCTAATGTTCAAAATGCTGATATTAAAGACACAGAACTGTACAAAATGGATCCTGACATCAGTAAAAAACTTCAGTATAACATCAAAGTAGAAATTTCTGCTGAGGACACTGCAATTAATAAAATTTTGTAAGTAAAGTGATTATTAATAATACAAGATATTTTAATGTAACACTCCATATTTTCATTACTATTTACTTATTTTATATGCAGAGTTTGACAAATGTATCTTTTTTCATCATTGGTAGCCAAAATATTTTAACTGTAACTGTATTTACATTACCTCACAAAATTAATTCATAAACTGAAATAGATCATGATTCATAAGCAATTAAGGATGTAAATTTGAAAGCTCATCCAAAATTCTTAAAATCAGATTTTCTCTGTCAATTTATTCTGTTGGTGAACCTTCATAAAACCCTACAATCTGCCAAAAAAAAAAAAAAAAAAATAGTTTTATTTTCTATTTCTGACATTGTAAAATCTTGATTTACAATGAAAATTAATAAGTCACAGGTTTTTTGTGATTTCCCAGAATTTGGTTTCCTGAATAAGATGAGTTTTGAAAATCATGTCTTCATTTACTGACATACAGAATGTCTATAATAAGTTGTCTACAGACAAAACTATTGTTCATACAATTGTGAAATTTTGTGAAAGACATAAAAAAGGGGTAGGAATTTGTTTAAGTGTAAATTAATAAAAACCGTTCAGAATTTCACCACTATATAGCGACTTTTAATGAATTACCCATTTAACATTACAATAGTTTGGAAATTGATTCATTTTAACTTAATCTGATTCTAAAGCCAGCATTTCATGACATGTTCCTAGCCTTTCCCTGAATACACTGTGGTCAATTGTGGAGCATATCTTACAATTTTAGATGATATCTGAAAATCATGCAGAACATGTTTCGTTATAACAAAATTTCTTAAACTATTGTAAATGAATGCTAAACAACGGCAGATCTAAAAGGGGGGGCGATGGGGTGATCGCCCCCCCCCCCCTTGAGCCCAGTAAAGGATTGGACTTAAACTCAAGACCGGTGCGATTCCCGGGCCGCGCCATTTTTAAGTCACGGAATTGGGTCAGGTCTTTACACTTTCAGAACCCGGACAGATCGAGTCTTACTTTTTCCTGTAGAGTGGGATCGAGCCACACTTTTCTTTTCAGGGCGGGCCTGGCGTGGATTTCGTTCTTCCTTGAGGTAAACGCTCGGCCTAAGATCGAACCAGACCATAAGGGAGGAGAAGCAATGGCGGATCTAGGGGGGGGAGGGCGAAAGGGCGATCGCCCCCCTTAGATCTGCCATTGGTGGATTCAAGGAAAATGTGCCTTGGCATTTTTCAAGGCGAAAGGGCGATCTCCCCCCCACCCCTTGGGCTAATAAAAGTTTTCCTAAAAAGACATGCATCCTCGCAGGAAATGAATTGAAGCCTAACTCAAGTCCGGGGGGCGTCGCGCTTTTTTAATTTCGCGAGGCTCGGGCTGGGTCAGGTCTTCTCGCTTTCAGAACTGGGCAGTATCGTGATCATTATTTTTCTGCAGATTTGGGTCAGGCCCAATGGTGGATCTGGGGGGGGCGATCGTCTTCACTTCTTGGGCAATAAACGTTTCCCAAAAATACATGCATCCTTGCAAGAAATGAGTTAGATCCTAACTAGAATTCAGTGCTCCCCCCCCCTGGGCCGCGCCTTTTTAAGTCCGCGAGGCTCGGACTGTGTCTGGTCTTACCGCATTCAGAACTCGGCCGTCATTTGTTTGATACTATCATGATCATTATTTTTTTGCTGATTTGGATTGGGTCTGACTTATTTTTCTTCCAGATCGAGTCTGGCCTGGAGTCATTCTTCTTAGATGTCTGCATTAGAGATGACACAGGTTCAGACTTAGCCCGTGTCCGATACGAGATCGTTCTCTGTTTTTATGCTGGTCTACTGATTCGAAGTCATTTTTTCTGAAATCTGAAAATTTTATTTATCGATGAATAGAAAAATGTAAAAAACTTCTTTTCCTCTTAAAAATTAGTACTTATTCCTTTTCAAATCAATGTCTTGATAGTTTGATAAGAATAAAAAAGAGGCACAATTTTTTTTTTTTTTTAGTATTTGAATGCTATTAAAAAAACAAAACAAAAACAATTAGTCATATGTACATCTGTAGATTTATGTTCAAGCATTGCGGACGACCACCCATCTGGCGCCTACGAAAAAAGGCGGGAATAATGAATTTGTGTTTAGTTCGATTTTTGTTTGTGGCAGAGATTATTTTGCAATTGGATCTTTTATTATTATTATTATTTAGATATGTTACGCAAAAAGAATATTTACTTTTGATTTTATTTTGCGGTTACCGAATAATTTAAATTTCTAGTGTATGCACCGTATACAAGTCGTAATCGCTTTTCATATAGAAATAACTGTAGTAATTATCATTTCTTTTGGGATCTCTGCTGATGCCATAGGGGTAAGTAAATGTATTTACCATATTCTTATGATCGAGTAGTGTTTCCTCAGTTCCTAAAAAAGTGTTGAACTTTAAAATTTTTAATTTGAGGTTATTTTTTGGGTCATGCTATAACGAAGGCTTGCTATAAAGAATGAAATGGTTATAGTTAAAAATTGCATTTTTTACAGAAAATTTAAAAATGTTGTTTGATTTTACAGATAATAGACAGTATTTTCTACAGGTTCCATGCATTTGTTCATGAAACACACTTCATTAACATGTCCATTGTCCATATTTTTTTACTAAAACAGAGACAACATATGAGAATCCTTTTATGCGTAAAGTATATTTTTATTTTACATCAAACTGTTCTTTTGATAATATATTAAATTTAATTTTTCATTTAACAGCCTTTTTTTAATATAAAAAATAGCTTTAAAATTATAATTACTTTTGGAACATTTTTTATAAGTATTATGCAATTTTTTCTACTGTATAATTTCATTATCGGGTTTTGCTCTTGATGCCGCAAAATGTTTCTGCCTCAGGCGGGACCGGGCTGTGGAATAATAGCCCAAATTTATCTCTAGTCCGCACTGACCAAAATTCCCCTGGTCGGAGTTCGGCTCGGAATGAAAGTTAAATTTCGGTCCGTGTCCGACCAAGCCTAGACGTATGCATGTGCCCAGGCCTGTCCGAGTCGGCAAAATGGTTCCAAATCTGCTAACAGGCCAGCAAAATTAGAATAATTTTTCCAACAGGCCGGGCCAATAAACAAAAAAAAGGGGACGAGCCGGCAAAAAAAAAAAAAAAAAAAAAAAATTAAAGGGCCATATGGGCTGAGCCCATTAAAAAAAATTGCGGGTTCACTGGCCCTTTGTAAATATTTAAGCAGGAACATTAAAATATGAGCTATTTTCAATTATATGGGTTTAATGAGAATAAGTATAAATGTGCGTTATCAGTCAAAACTAGTTTGGCAACATCAATACAGAAATCTAACTTTTACAGTGTAGAGATCAGATCGGAGAATTATATTGTGTGTAACGCAGGTTTAATATATATATATATATATTTTTTAGCAGGCTCGTACCGGCCTGAGATCAGGCTTGCTTTGTTTTTCTACATATAAACGAGCCGGGCTGGAACTAGCCTTAATTGTTCTCAAGGTGTGTAGGACAGACAATATGCAGTGCCGTGTGAAAGGGGGGGGGGGGAGCGAAGGATGCGGTCGGCCCGGGCGTCGAAATTTAGAGGGCGCCAAATTTATGCTACCAGCGTAATTTTTGGCCTGTTACAAGAAAAAGTTGGTCGGAGGGGGGGGGGGGCACCATATTTTGCTTTGCCCCGAGCGCAGTTTTCTCTTCGCACGTCAAATGATTGCAGATTTTTCTACCTTCTCATGCTGTCGCTTCCAGAAATTCTATTCAAAACGATAATGTTCACAGTGTTTTCTTAAACTGCTTGTCAAAAAATAGATTACGCCATAGTTTCTGAATAAAAACACCTGCTAATCCTGCTAATGTGATCCACAACATAAACATTAGTTAACCCGACCAGCAGCAAAAGAAGTCAACTGGACCCAAACCCGACCCACAGTAAAAACTAGAAGTCAACTGGACCCAGACCTGACCCACAGCAAAAACTAGAAGTCAACTGGACCCAGACCCGACCCACAGCAAAAACTAGAAGTCAACCGGACCCAGACCGGACCCACAGCAAAAAATAAAAGCAACATGACCCGCAGTGAAAATATTAGCCCCGACCCACGCATTAAAGTCGAGTCTCCAAATTTCTAAAATCGCTTTCTCCCCTTGAGGACTCTCCAGATCCGCCCTTGATGCTAAATGTCTAATTTGGTAAAAAATGGCCTCCACATTATTTTTTTTTTTTTTTCACTCAAAAATATTCTCATATTTTTATTATATCCCCTAAAAAATGTCATAACATTTTGAAGAATATATTCATCTGTAGACAACTTTAAAATATGATCAATTAATTATAAACAATCAAATTTCTAAACTATTGTAATGTTGATTTATTATAAACCATTTTCTGGTGGTGAAATTTTGAACTAATTTTATGTATATATATAATTAGCTTAAACAAATTTCCATCCCTTTATTATGTCTTTCACAACTTTATAAACAATAGTTTTGCCTGTAGACAGCTTTAAAGTAGGATTGATTAATTATAAACATTTTGTAAATAAAATTTCTAAACTATTGTAATGCTAAATGTGTAATTTATTAAAAACTGTCCTCTGGTGGTGAAAGTTTGAACTCTAAATGTTTTAGCAATCTTATAAATATATTTGGAAAGGTATGTCTGTAGTCTGCATCCAAAAATAATGTTTTTTTATTCTTATTATTATTGGAGTGTATAAACATGAAATAAGCTAAATGAGGAATTTTTTTGTAGAAATCCAAATTCAAGATAATTTTTTATAAAGATATGTATATGTTTAGCTTTAACAAATTCCCATCCCTTTATTATGTCTTTCACAACTTTACAAACAATAGTTTTGTCTGTAGAAAACTTTAAAATAGTATTGATTAATTATAAACATCCTGTAAATAAAAATTTTAAACTATTGTAATGCTACATGTGTAATTTATTAAAATCCGTCCTCTGCTGGTGAAATTTTGAACTATTTATATATGTATATACACTATATTGCCATTGATTATGGGACACTTGCGATTTTAGACATTTTAATAAATATCTAGAAAAATACATGAGGAATCATCTCGAAACTCTTAGTGTATAAATATAATAGTATACGTCATACATCTCCGTGAAGATTTTTTACCGAAACTCCATAGGGGACCGTCAACAAATTAAAAAAGAATGAATATCTTTTGAATAACCCTGTCAAAACTAATGTAGCAAAAGCGCTCAAACTCTAGATTATGATTGAATGCCTTATTGTAATACACTGTGTTCATTTTTATGTAAATAGCATGCATACTAGCAGAGTAATTAAGATTTTTATAAAAATGGTCCCAAATTTTTCCAAGTTTTTTCCTTATAATTTTCAGAGTTCTTAATATAAAATAATATTTTTTTTAGAAAATATGACAAACAACATTGCACATAGTATCCTGTAATCAGAATTAAAAAATAATGAAAATTGTATACAAAATGAGTTGGTTTACTAAATAGTTTTTTACTGCGCATGAGTCAACGATATCAAAATTTCATTTGCATATTATGTTAGCTAAATGTATAGAGCAACTTTTGTGAAAGTCACAAAATCATAACTTGAAAATTCTGAAAATAATCGTCAATTGAATAAGTTGAAAATCCGTTATTCTCAAAATGAAGCAAAAACAAGAGGGGTTGTATCCATATATTCATTGATTAGTGTCAATATAGAATACACAATACGGGATGTTACGACTACTTTTGGATAAAATCCCTCATTTTTTTGCTTCATTTTGGAAACAACGGATTTTGTCCTTTTTCTATAGACGATTACTTTCAGAATTTTCAAGCTATAATTTTGAGACTTTTACAAAAGTTGCTCTATACATTTAGCTAACATAATATGCAAATGAAATTTTGATATCTTTGACGCATGCACAGTAAAAAATTATTTAGTAAACCTACTCATTTTTCATATAATTTTTATTATTTTTTAATTCTGATTACAAGGTACTGTGTGCAATGTTGTTTGTCATATTTTTTGAAAAAAATATTATTTTATATTAAGAACTCTGAAAATTATAAGGGAAAAACTTAGAAAAATTTGGGGCCATTTTTATAAAAACCTTAATTACTCTGCGAGTATGCATGCTATTTGCATAAAAATGAACACAGTGTATTACAATAAGACATTCAATCATAATCTAGAGTTTGAGCGCTTTTGTGACATTAGTTTTGACAGGGTTATTCAAAAGATATTCATTCTTTTTTAATTTGTTGACGGTCCCCTATGGAGTTTCGGTAAAAAATCTTCACGGAGATGTATGACGTATACTATTATATTTATACACTAAGAGTTTCGAGATGATTCCTCATGTATTTTTCTAGATATTTAGTAAAATGTCTAAAATCGCAAGTGTCCCATAATCAATGGCAATATAGTGTATATAGAGCTTAAACAAATTCACATCCCTTTATTATGTCTTTCACAACTTTATGAACAATAGTTTTGTCTGTAGACAATAGAAAACTTTAAAGTAGGGTCATTTAAATATGGACACCCTTTATAATTGCTATAGTGTCTCATTATTCTTCCTATATTAATTTAAGAAAAGGATACTTTTGAAAATTGATGATTAATGCATAATGATGTGTGCGTGGTTAGAAGGCACAATTTTTTTACCGGAAATTAGAAATTTTTGCTGATGACTGGATTTTTTTCTAAGTTGAGATCTGGTTATTTACAATTTATGCAAATTATTACATTTTTTAAAGATTAAAATTAAAACATTATATTTCGTAAGAGTAGATGGAATTGAGGAATTTGAATGATGATCACATTCAAATGTGCTTCACCAAATTAAATGGCCAAAAAGTATCCTCTTTTAACAAAACTTTCAATTTACATGCTACAGTTGCTCTTTTATTAGATTGATTGACTGTCAGTCATAACCTTTTTTCAGAAACTTAATTGCATAATTGTGCAAATACAAATGTTGAAGAAACTTTGTAATACTGTTTTATTTATGTATTTTAAACATAATTTTGGATTTACATATCTTTAATTTGCATTTTAATTTCTCAGGGCTTATCCTTCCTTGACTGAGGAAGTGAGAGAACAGGCTTTCAGCCAGGGGCGTCGCCATGGGGGGGGAGCCTCCCCCCCCAATATATGTGAAGTTGGGAAATTTGAGCTTAGAGTTGGGAAAATTTAGATTTTTGAAAGACTTTCTTTTTTTTTAATAATTACAAGAAATATATGAACTTTTTATTCTTTCAGTGACAATGGTTTAGCAAACAAGTTAAATTATCAAAAGAAATCAACCAGACTCAATTTGTCATTGTATTTCTCTGTTCTATGAAAACATCATACACTTATTAGACCTAAATGTCTCTGCTCCTGTGTATCAATATCTGACTCTAAACAGCTTTCTCCACTCCTTTGTTTCCTCCAAAACTTTCATTTCTGAAAAATTTCAAATTATAGTCCGTGACTTTTATGTTACTTTCGTATGAAAATCCATAATGGCTCATATACTAGAAGTCTGTCCGGGCCTGGGCTTAGTCCAAGGTACTGGCATGGCCCGTGGACCGAGCAGGCAAACTTTCAAACAGAGTGCTTCCACCATTCTGATATAAAAATTTAAAAGAAGCTCATTAAATTTGAATTATTTTCAATAAATATGAGTTTCACAAGAATGCGTATAAATGTGCTGCATGAGCCGATTTTATTTTAACAACGCTAATGCAAAAATATATTTTGTCCAAAATGTAGAGAACGTCATCGGATAGTTAATCATGTTTGAGCCTGAGCTTAGCTTTTTTTGCAGACTCGGGCAGGAGCACCGTCAGTTTATTACCCCTCCCCCTTTTTAATCCTCAAACCAGAAAAATTATCAAATCATAGATGCAAAAAAAGTAAAAATGTCGAATATGAAGTCGCAAAGGACTGATGAAAACTTTCACTTTAGACAGATTTTTATCTTTGGCGGGAAATTTTCAAGCAATTTTTACGTCAGGAGTATGAAAGGAGGACACTGTGCAACATCAAACACCCTACAGTTGGCGGGGGATTCCCCTCACATCGCCAGGTCCCCCAAAATGGCTTTCCAGATTGTTTATTACCTTGTTCATAGTCATATAATAACAAACATCTTCATTAATCTCTCACATTTTCTTCCGGAAGTTTTTTTTTTGTAATAGAGGCTGCGATCAAAAATGTCTGTTTTCTTGTGGGGGGGGGGGAGGGGATGTCTCCCCTGCCCTCCCCAAATGGCTCTCCTGGACTCGGGTTAGGCCGAGGTAAGGATTATTTTTTTCTGCATAGTTGAGTCGGGACGGAACTGGACTTGGTTGCTCTTGGCATGTGTCGGGCGGACAGTTTTGCTTTGCAAAATAAGTAATAATGATAACGAACTTTTGGTAAGGGGAATCATCGGAAATGTATCTTGAGGTGGTTCTCAAATTCCCTGTTGAATAACACAAAACTTTCTGAAACATTTTCTGACTCATTTTTAAAAGAAAATGCATAACATTGACAGGCCTGAAGTGATTGGATTGAAACGATTTCGAATTGAATAGCGTTTTCCATTTTTCGATAAATAAATTACTTATCCGATTACAGGCAATTATTGTCACACAACGACAGTTTTCTCTTCTTTACTTGCTATGACGTTTTGAAAATCGAATCAAAAACTAATATTTGACAGCCTTTTCTGAAATATATGTTGCTTTCATTCCAAGAAAAAAGAAAGCGCCATTCGATAACATTTTTTCTAAATAAGAACATCTGCCAATTTTATGCGTTTCCGAACAAAAGTGAATTGAGAAATGCGCAAGAAAATAATTATTTTAGATTCTTTTTATCAGCATTCTTTAGAAGAATCTTAATTGTATGTTAAGAAAAATCCGAATTTTTTGTAGCTATCAAATTGGGCTGGATCGGGCCTGGTTTAATTGTTTTTTACGCAAGCTGTTCCTGTTTTCAAAGATTTTTGTTCAGGCCGGCCCCTGAACTGTGAAAATATAGATCCGGCTCGAGCCAAAGTTTTAATTTTCAAATCGGGCCGTGCTGGGCCAAAATAGCTTATATGTAGTCGGGACCATGCTCTGATCTGGAAATTCCAGCCGGAAAAGACATGTATAGCAAAGACAGTAAACAAAAAAGGGAATTTTTAAACTAATGATGGTTGACGAAAGAAAAGAAATCGCAATAGATCTTTAAAAATAAAATTAATAATTCCAATTATAACATATTCTACTGTCAAAATGAAAATAAAACAAGAAAATATTCACATCTTTTCATATTTAACCCGTCGTCGTCGCGTCGCCGGAGAATTTATACAACGGCTTTAGTCGTCGAGTCAATCTAAGCTTAAAAATCTGTAAATTTTATTTCAAAATAGCAATCTATTCTAATATTGTATAACAAAAATGCAATTTGTATTTCCGTTTTATGCTAATCTCAAATAGTATTAAAAGAACTTGGAATAAGTAACTTTGAAAAAAAAAAAATGTATTAAAAGTATTTATTCAGGCGCCAAAAGAAAAAAAAAAAAAAGAAAAGCTGGAGTCCTAATTTCTATAATAGTAGCTACACCTGCTATATTACGTAACTGGGCAACAATATCCAATGAGTTTTCACCAGAAAAAATACTGGTAACCCTTTGTCGTCAAGAAAAAATAATCATAAAAGCAAATGTGATTTCAAAAAATTATTGATTCTGATAAATGTGTTCCTTTTTACTTTGTTTGTGTGCAGATAAAAAAACTGCTATATTTTTACCGGTTTATGAAATATGAAACCAAAGCGATATAAAGTTCAATGTTGTAATTATAAAGCAGTATTTAATAATGACTATAAATATCAGCATGAAAAAAACAATCATAATGGGAATAGAGTTTCTGTGCAGGAAATTGGAGCCCCTAAAAATCCATTCGATGCTTCAGTACGTAAAAGGAAAAAAGTGGACGATGTGAAATCAGAACAAATATATGGATATGACAGCAGTCCGTCAAATGAAGAAATAATCAGCATAAGTTGTAATACTGATGTGTTGAACTTAAATAAAAAGTCTGAAGAAATAAAAGATTTTTCTTTTCCTATAAACAACACCGAGAGCGAAGATTAACTTCTTCAACAGTGTAATTTGGATTTTTCAAAAGAAAGTAAATTTCTACATGAGGCTACGAATTCCAAAACTCAAAACCAATCTGAAATGGATAATGAATTTCAAAACGAGACTGCAAGCTTCTCAAATGAAAACCAAACTAAAGAAGAAAATGAAAATAAGTCGGACTGGGTGTCTTTTATGGGAAAATTTTCTTTTATTCTCGAAAAATTAACTGAGAGCAAAACTATTTTTTCTCAATATAATGAATGTGACATAGTTAACGAGAAATTGGCAATAACTGAGATTGTTAACTTTATCTCTTCAATTAAAGAAACCTGTGATATAGTTCTTGAAGAGGGGTGCAGAGTATTGAATAAACTGAATAATGAGTTAGAATTTTCAATTGAAGATAGTGGAAGTGCCTCTGAAATAGTAAATCATGATCCTGGTCTACGTCCAGATACTTTAAATGAAAATCAGAAAAATTATTTAATTCAGTTAGGTCCACATCAACCTAAATTAGCATGTTTTCCTTCTGATGGAAAAAACCGGTTTAATCCCCACTGGTATACAGAATTTGAATATTTAGAGTACAGTACAGCAAAGCATGCTGCTTTTTGCTTTGTATGTTGTCTTTTTCCTGTTGGTATAGGTCGTGAAAAAAGAGAAGATGTTTGGACTTCAACCGGAGTAAAAGTATGGGGTAAAATGAAAAGTTGCGGAAAAGATAAATTAGGGAAGCTCCAACAACATTTCTCATCTCAAGCTCATAAGTCTGCTCTATATGATTTTTGTAATTTTCTTGTAAAGAAAAAAACATATTGATGTCTTAATTGACAAATCAAAAAGACAAGTTTTAATTCAGGAAGAAAAAGTTCGAATGCACAACAGAGAAGTTATCAAAATTTTAATGGATACTTGTAAAACATTCGGAAAGCAAGGATTAGCATTTCGAGAGTCAAACACCGATGATATTAATAAAGGAAATTTTTGCGAAGTGATACAGCTTATCTCAAGGCACAATACTACAATAACATTTCTCATCTCAAGCTCATAAGTCTGCTCTATATGATTTTTGTAATTTTCTTGTAAAGAAAAAAACATATTGATGTCTTAATTGACAAATCAAAAAGACAAGTTTTAATTCAGGAAGAAAAAGTTCGAATGCACAACAGAGAAGTTATCAAAATTTTAATGGATACTTGTAAAACATTCGGAAAGCAAGGATTAGCATTTCGAGAGTCAAACACCGATGATATTAATAAAGGAAATTTTTGCGAAGTGATACAGCTTATCTCAAGGCACAATACTACAATGAAATGTTGGTTTGAAGATAAAAAATTGAGACCATATCATGTTACATATATGAGTCCAGAATCTCAAAATGAAATGATAAATTTAATAGCATCTGAAATTCGTCAGGTAATCACTTCTGAAATAAAAAATAGTTTATGTTTTGCAGTTTTGGCCGACACAACTCCAGATCTGTCACACAAAGATATAATGTCTATTGTTATCCGAAGTGTAAGTAATGAAGGTGAAATTAGGGAAAGATTGGTCAAAACAATTGAATGTAGTGACAAAACTGGAAAGGGAGTGGCAGATTTAATTTTACAGTGCTTAAATGAAATAGAAATTGATTATTCGAAGCTTGCATTCCAGTCTTATGATTTTGCTCAAAATATGTCCGGGAGGTTCAATGGTGTACAAAAACATATATCTGAGATTGTCGGTCACAGTGTTCCTTACATACCTTGTCAAGATCACCGCACTAATACTGCTCTAGAACATGCTTGCAACGTTAGCATATTAATTCAAGATTTGTTTAACATCCTTGAAGAGCTCTATGTCTTTTTCACATCAAGTACAAAAAGATTTAAGCATTATCAGTCAAGTGTAGAGAACATTGATAAAGTAATTCAACTTAAAAATCTATCTAAAACCAGATGGACCGCAAGAGCTGAATCGGTCAAAGCCTTAACTCAATCGTTTGAAATGGTAAAAGAACTACCATTAGAAAATATTTTCAATGAAAAGACTTTTGATTCCTCTACTAGAACAAAAGCATTTGGAATTTATAAAAAAATGAAAACTTTTGATTTTATTGCATCATTTTTTTTCATGAAAAACATCTTAAGCAAAATAAAAATTTTAACTGAAATTCTGGAGACACCTGATTTTAACGTCATTGACTGCATTGCGATAATAAAAAGTACTGTCCAAAGCTTACAAGCAATTAGTGATGATTCCACTGGAATGAATAATCTTATAAAAAGTTCAATTGTATTCGCTGAAAAAATGGGGATAGATGTTGAATCAGACTTCCGAAAACACCATAGAAAAAGGGTTCCACCTAAAAAAATTGATGAAAACAATAGAACAGCAATGGACATAGATTTAAATACTTTTTACAGGAAAGAATTCAAAGAAGTTTTGGACACATTAATAATGAGTTTCAATGACAATGTTTTATATATCAAAGATACTATTGAACCGATACATTCGATTTTTAAGCTACCATTCACCAAAGCAAATTTGAGCATAAGTAATCTAGAAAAAGTTATTAACATGTTTCCTCCTGGATCTGATAAACCTGACATACACGACTTGCAGAGTCAAATGGAAATACTTTTTGACTTGTGTTCAAACAATTATGTTGACTCTCTTAACGGACTTTTCGTTCATGCCAAAAAATTCAAAAATTATTTAGGTCAAGCCTTCAAACTGTGCATTTTAACATTCACAGCAGCTTATGGTGTTGCGTCAAATGAAAGGACATTTAGTCAGCTAAAAATTATAAAAAATGAATTACGAACTACCATGAGCGATGACAGACTGGATTGCTTAATGCTTTTGAAATGTGAAAATAAAATAGCGGACTTACTTAAACTGGACGATGTGATCATTAGGTGGGCTTCTTTGAAGAACAGAAGGATCAGTGTTAAATGAAAAAAATTGCAATGTAAGTGTTCATTAGCAGTCGTTACAATTTTTCTTTATGTAACATTTTTTGTTTCATATTTCATATATTTATATAATTTTTTTTGAATGTATGCAATGTCTCTAACTTTGAATCTTACATTTATTGCATTATTTGAAATTGTTTCTTTAACCTTTGTGGTAAAAGTATAATCTTTATCTCTTTTTCTTCTGATCTTTATTTTCATGCTGAAAAAATAGCAATAAATCTATTTTTTTTTTTATTTTTTTTTTTAAGAAATTATTTTTAATGTATAAGTATTGTTATCATTATAAGCACATTGCATTGTATAATTTTAATTGGAAATTAGAACAATATTTTTCAAGTTGGGAAATTTTTAAATTCTCCCCCCCCCCCCCCCCAAAAAAAAAAAAAAATATCTGTAGCTACGCCTCTGCTTTCAGCACTAATAGGGATTTGTTTTGGAAGAAATTGGGTCCTTTAAAAGACCCTTTATAAAAAATTTTGTCACAAAACAGAACCCTTAACAAAAACTTTCATCTTAAAACAGGACTTTTCACAAAAAGTTTTGTCATAAAAATCGGTCTTTTTGAAAAATTGTCCATCTCTAAATTAAACCTTTCACAAATTTAATTATTTAAAATTAAAATCTAGCATGACATATTTGCACATAATAATGAATATACAGTAGACTCCCTCAAATCCACAAACCAGAAATCCGCAACTCTCTAAAATCTGCACATATTTTATGCATGTAAACAATGAAACTTTCAATTCGGATATTACTACAAAATTTTATTTTTTTAGCTTTGTGTCAATTCCATATGATTTTTAATTTGTAATTTTTTTAATAATACTCCATTCATGTTGTTTTCATGAATTAAGAATAATTTTTTGGGAGAAAAATTCAAGTTATTGCTGATATTACTGGTAATCACATCTTCTTACCAAATATATTTATGCATTAATAGAGATTTTTTTGGTTATTAAGCCTGATTAAACTTGAAAAAAAAAAAAAAAAATCCTTATTTTGTGATTTTGATGTGAATTAGTAATGTACTTTTATGAGGCAAGTTTTGTTGAATAATTTTGGAAAAATACATTTAATCTTTATAATGAATATTTAATCATACACTATTGATTATTAGCTTGACCTTTCTATTAGTACTTTAATCATTCTAAAAATTATTATTTTTATCATTTTAGTTTATTACTTATTTTAATATTTTATTATATTGTAAGCATTCATTATAGTTCTGAATGCACTATTAATTGCACTCATATTACTGTTTAAAAAATGTAAACAAAGCAATGTCCAGAAATCCACAAAATTCTAAAATCTGCACAACCTCTGGTCCTAAGCTATGCGGATTCGAAAGAGTCTACTGTATATGTATTTTACATGCATATATCTTCTTAAAAATGTGTAAACAAGAACCTGAATATTACAGTAATTTCAAATCCACAAAATTGTGACTAGATTTTTCAGAGATTCACAAAAACAGGACTCTAGGAAAAAAGTCTGGACAGACTCCTGATTACAATAACACTTAAATATAAGCCCTTGTGTATTACTTATGATTGTGCTTCAAAACATATTTTAAATTCAGCTGTCAAAGTTCTGTGTTAATGTACTGAAAAAAAGTTGAATGAAAAACACTTTCAAATATTATAAGATTATTGTCTATTGAGAAATTTGGAATGTGTTAAGTATTAAAACTACAGAAAAGTATTATTAGCTATTATTATTTAGCTATTAACTAAATATTTTAATTTTCAGATATTGTTTAAAATTTATTTATGTTTTTTTTTTTTTTTTTTTTTATTTAAACTTGTATTACAGACATATTTATTTCTTTTTTATAGGAATAATTTACAATCTTGTTATACTCATATCATGGGAAAAGTGGACAAGATTTTAAATGTTTATAAAGAAAGCAATCTCAGTGCTGAGGAAATGATAAAGGAAAGTTTAACATCATTGTCAACAGTTGAGATGTTAGAACTTATTGATAGGTTCAAAAGAAGCTTTAGTGATAGGTAACTTTTGCTATGTTATTCATTTGTATTATTACATTATTATTTTTTTAATACTTAAGTCATTTTAATTTTGTTACATTTATTCAAGAATTATTTTTTACTCTAAATATACAATATATGAAATGTTGAATCCGCTTGTTTAGTGTTAAGATGTTGGTTAAGTTGTCAAAATATGCCAGCCGTGAATCCTGTTGTGTCACTTGATCCAAACCTCTAAATTTGATTTCACAGTTTATCTGAAATCCAGTATTATCCAAATCCAATAAAATTATTTTTGTTGACCTGAAATCTGATATGGACATAATATACTTTCAGGGATGTGGTGGAGGGTATACGGGGGTATACGCTGTATACCTTCTGGATTTTTTAAAAGAACACTGTATACCCTCTGTTTTTCAAGAAAGCTATAGTATACACACTCTACGGTATACTCTTTGCCTTGAGCGTATATGCTCTGTTATTTTTACAACTACACCCCTGCATACTTTAATACAATTATGGAAAAATAATCTATACCTAATATAATTTTTGTTAAATCTAGATAAAAAAAAAAATTAGCCCAAGATCCCGATTAAGCACTGGGAGCTCAGTAAGTATTCACTGCTGCTTCCAAGTATCTATTTTCACTTTAATTTTGAAAAAAAATTTCTCTTTAAATAAAGTAATAATTTATTTCAAAATAATGACACTTTATGGAAGAGCCTGTGCCCTGCCCTAATCTGCCCTTGCATGGCATATGTTACAGTAAAATTATTTGCCATTGGCCTTTTGGGTAAGGCTTTGAAGTCAGAACTATTCAGATTTTTAGATGTATGGATTCGGAGTCACTAAAAACATGCTGACTTCAACTCCAGAGTATTGTTCAATAGTTTGAAATGAAACAATGCCAGTTATATTTCATTTTAAATTTATATATTGAATTGTTGTTTTTTGGACTCTCACTCTCTCTCTCTCTGTATATCTATATACTATATGGCCAAAGGTGATTGGCCATTTGCAATTTTAGACATTTTGTTGCATATTTAGAAAAATACATGAGTAAATATTCCAAATCTCCAGTTATGTAAACTGAATAATGCAGGTTATGTATTTCCACAAAGATTTTTTTCCGAAATCCCCTAGAGGACTATCAACAAATTGAAAAAGAAGGAAAATCTTTTGGGTAAGCCTGTAAAAACTAATGTAACAAAAGCATTCAAACTGCTATGATTAAGTGGCTTATTGTAATAAAATGTGTTCATTTTTATGAAGATAGCATGTATACTCAGTGTTCTCGCTGTCGCTCGCCAATGTGCCAAATTGCGACTAAATTCTTAATTTGGCGAATAAACAGGCGATTACATTCGCCAAATTACTCGTGCTCATTTTTTGCTTTTTCTGTCCTTTTTTTTTGTATGTGTGTGTCACTTATCATGTTCAATTGCACTGTACCACATGAATTCTTAACATTTTAATGAGTTAAATCTGTTTTAGAATTTTTTTTCTTGATTACGCAAGATATTTAGAGTATACATATTTTTAATATATTTGTAGCGGATAGTTAATTGAATGTAGATTAATAACAATCGTTGTCGCAGTTATAAAATCTTAGATTATTTTTGAACATATTGAAAAAAAGGGGGTACATTAAAGAATTAAAGATAATTTTTTTTCTTTTGTGCTACACGGCGAATCTATTTTGCTAATACTTTTTTCATTGCTGAATGTTTTTTATTTTTAATTAGCCAAATTACTAACGTTGGTCAAATGTCAGCAAGAACACTGTGTATACTCATAGCGAAATTAAGATTTTTATAAAAACAGTCCCAAATTTTGCCATGTTTTTTGCTTAGTGCAGAGTTAATTTGCAGAGTTTTTAATATGTAAAAAATATCTTTTTCAGAAAATAAGACAAATATTTTGTACATAATACCTTGTACAGTAGACTCCCTCAAATCCGCACAGCTTGGGACCAGAGGTTTTGCGGATTTTAGAATTTTGTGGATATCTGCTCATGGGTTTGTTTAAATTTTTTAAAAAGTAATTTGAATGTAATTAATTATGAAATCAAAAGTATAATGAATGCTTACAATATTGCGGTGTCCCCTACTGAACGCACCAACACTGCTAACTCCATGGTGCAGGGATATCTAAGATGCAAGCTGATGCAACATCGTATTTTTTGGTTTATGGTGATATTCGCGATCGTCGCGGACTGTTTTTAAACCTGCCTACAAAATGTGCTGCTGAGAGGATGCGGTAACCGGCGATCCTGTAGTTTTCAAGGTAAGACCTCATATTATTTCTGTTTACATCGGTTATTTGAGCTTTTCTTAAAAATTTGATTTATATTTTTATCATTTTGCCATGCCAGACGACGCGGTTCAGCCCGAACTTCAGGTTCATAAAGTAGGCCTAAAGCTGCCACCTTTTTGGGATAAACATCCCATATTGTGGTTCGCTAATATAGAAGCACAATTTTTTGTTTCAGGCATCACTCAAGATGCAACTAAGTATTACTGTGTAATTTCCGCTCTAACTTCCGACATTTTAAATTATGTTAGTGATATAGTGTTAGCACCTCCCGAGAATAATAAATATGAATCTCTAAAAAAACGGCTTATTGCTGATTTTTCTGACTCTCAACAGAGACAAATTAAAGCAGTCCTTTCCGAATTAGTTTTAGGGGATGACAAACCTTCACATTTGTTGCGCAAAATGAGACAACTCGCAGGAAAAACTTTGGGTGAAGATTTTTTAAAAACGCTCTAGCTACAGCATCTACCCACTCAGGCGCAAGCTATCCTTTCCGTATCGGAAGATAGCCTTGATAAATTAGCCTTAATGGCCGATAAAATTCACGATACTGCTGGTGCAAGCATCGATGAGGTGCATTGCTCGAAAACTCCCCTTTCAGATTTCAGTGAGTTACGTGCTCAAATTGCAGAACTCACTAAACAGGTTGAGCATCTTTCACGAAGCCGTGAGCGGCAAGAAAGTTTTCGTAATAGATCTGCGTCCAGGCGATCACGCTCAAAAACACCAAAAAACAGAGCCCCGCATGACCAGTGCTGGTATCATTTTAAATTCGGGGGCGTTGCAAATCCCCATGCAAATTTAAACGTGAGGAAAAAAACTAGAGGAGAAATCGCATGTGGCGCAATGCGATTTCCAGCCGAATAACAAAAGTCGCCTTTTTGTTTATGACCCATTATCAAAACTTTCATATCTAGTGGATAGTGGTAGCGATGTTTGTGTGTTACCATATCACAAACAAATTCCCAAATCAGACAATGTCATCAATTTATACTCAGCAAATGGATCTACCATCAAAACATATGGCATTAAAGTAATGAATTTAAGTTTAAATTTACGCCGTAAATTTCAGTGGCCATTTGTCCTAGCAGACATTAGCAAGCCTATAATAGGCGCTGATTTTTTATGCCACTATGGCCTGTTAATTGATCTTAAACAGGGATATCTCAGAGATCCACTCACTAAATTTAAAAGCAGCGGGACAAAATCAACAGACAATATTCCACAAGTTACATTAATCGCAAACAATTTGGCATATAAAAATATCTTAGAGAAATACAGTGATGTTGTACGCCCATACCCAAAATTGAAAGAGGTAAAGCATAATACGATGCACAGAATTATAACCAAAGGGCAACCTGTCTTTGCACGCCCACGTAGACTGCACCCAGCAAAATTAGCTGCAGCTAAACGTGAATTTGAGTACATGTTAGAGCAAGGTATATGCAGACCAAGCACATCTAACTGGTCTAGCCCATTGCACCTTGTTCCGAAAGACTCTGGTAAAGATTTTCGCCCTACTGGTGACTACAGAGCTCTAAATAGAATAACAATACCAGACCGCTACCCTATTCTGCACTTGCAGGATTTTTCGAGCCAATTACATGGGAAAGTTATTTTTTCTAAAGTAGACTTAGTTAGGGCATATCACCAAATCCCAGTTCACCCAGATGATATCCCAAAAACCGCAATTACTACACCATTCGGGTTATTTGAGTTTTTATATATGCCTTTCGGGTTGTCCAACGCAGCCCAAACTTTTCAAAGATTTATAAATGAAGTGTTGCACGGTTTTGATTTTGTTTTTGATTATCTTGACGATATTTTAATTGCAAGCAGTTCTGAGGAAGAACACCAAGCACACCTCGAATGTGTTTTTAAAAGACTTTCTGCTTATGGTATTAGAATTAATTTAAAGAAATGTGTCTTTGGTGTTCCCGAATTATCATTTTTAGGTTATTTGGTTAACAAAAACGGTATTAAGCCTCAGCCTGAACGTGTTGAGCCAATTTTAAAGTATGAGTTGCCAAAAACTGTAAAAGAACTCCAACGTTTCCTTGGTTTATTAAATTACTATAGATGAAATGTACCGCATGCTGCACATATTCAGGCCCCACTCAATGACATGCTAAAAGGCACCAAAAAAGGGAAACCAAATATTACGATTGACTGGACTGAAGCTCAAAAAGCAGCATTCGAAGCTTGCAAAAAACAGCTTGTCGATGCTGCAATCTTGGCTCACCCAGATCCAGAAGCACACTTAACTCTTTTCACAGATGCTAGTGATTCAGCGGTAGGAGGTTCATTAAACCAATTTAAAAAAATTGACAACGAGACAAGTTTCGAACCTTTGGCATTTTTCTCGGCCAAATTATCTCCTGCACAGCAGAAATGGGACACATATGATTGCGAATTGTATGCAATTTATGCCGCCATTAAACATTTTAAGCACATGCTTGAAGGCCGTCAATTTACAATTTTCACTGATCATCAACCACTCACATATGCATTCTTACAAAAGGCTGATAAATGTTCTCCCAGATGACTATGTCATTTAGATTTTATTGGTCAATTTAGTACTGATATCCAATTTGTAAAAGGTTCGGATAATATACCAGCTGATATGCTATCGAGAATTGAGGCTTTAGAACTCCCAAATGTTTTGGACTATACCGCAGTGGCTCAAGCTCAAAATGCTGACACTGAGTTGCAAAATTTAATTAAGTCCGACACAACTTTAAAGTTTCAACATATGATTTTACCGGGAACGGAAATTAAACTTTTGTGTGATACCTCTACACAAAACGTTCGCCCGTATCTTCCTCATGAATTTCGGAAAACCGCATTCAAAATTCTTCACGATTTAGCTCATCCAGGTGTCAAAGCTACTGTAAAACTCCTAACATCTCGTTTTGTTTGGCCAGGAATAAAACGAGAGCAAGCGGTATCTGATTGCCTTCGATGCAGTAGCTGGATAAGATGCGTCTGAAATCTTCTGAATCCAGCTAACATTTAAATTTAAGTAGCCACTATATAACTGCAGTTACCTAATTAATATAACGTTACTAAAAAAATATTCAAAACAGAACTTTTGAACAACGATTTGCAGAACTTATAAAGAATACTGCCCAGTTAAACTGATGGCATTGAGCTCACAGGCTACAAATACTAATTGTACATTAAAGCCTTATATTTTCAAGGGTTAATTCCGTTCGAAAAAAAATTAAGAAGGGGAAACAGCTCTCCCCTTTCCTCTTTTTTTATACTTAATCATTGAAACTCCTATACTATCAAAGACATGCTTTATCATATAAAAAATCTATATCCAAAATTCAGAGCAAATGAGATAATTCTTAATAAAAACCCACTTAGCATTTATATAATTTAAAAGGAGTTATCCCCCTCTTTTATACTTAACCATTAAACTTCCAAAACTATTCAGAGATTTGAACGAAATCTGACAATTCTGCTTGAAAAACCCATTTATATAAATTAAGGGGGGGGGGGGCATTAGAACCCCTGTTCCCCTTATTTATACTTATTCAATGAACACCTAATAACAGTCACGGAATCGCCTCATCAGAATGATCCTAATCTAAATTTTGAACGAAAATTAATTCTGCATGAAAATCCCATTTATATCAACTAACGGGGGGGGGGGGCATTAGAGCCCCTGTTCCCCCTATTTATACTTATTCAATGAACACCTAATAACAGTCACGGAATCGCCTCATCAGAATGATCCTAATCTAAATTTTGAACGAAAACTTAATTCTGCATGAAAATCCCATTTATATCAACTAACGGGGGGGGGGGCATTAGAACCCCTGTTCCCCCTATTTATACTTATTCAATGAACACCTAATAACAGTCACGGAATCGCCTCATCAGAATGATCCTAATCTAAATTTTGAACGAAAACTTAATTCTGCATTAAAATCCCATTTATATCAACTAACGGGGGGGGGGCATTAGAACCCCTGTTCCCCCTATTTATACTTATTCAATGAACAACTAATAACAGTCACTGAATCGCCTCATCAGAATGATCCTAATCTAAATTTTGAACGAAAACTTAATTCTGCATGAAAATCCCATTTATATCAACTAACGGGGGGGGGGGGGGGCATTAGAACCCCTGTTCCCCCTATTTATACTTATTCAATGAACACCTAATAACAGTCACGGAATCGCCTCATCAGAATGATCCTAATCTAAATTTTGAAAACTTAATTCTGCATGAAAATCCCATTTATATCAACTAACGGGGGGGGGGGGGGGGGGGGCATTAGAACCCCTGTTCCCCCTATTTATACTTAATCAATGAACACCTAATAACAGTCACGGAATCGCCTCATCAGAATGATCCTAATCTAAATTTTGAAAACTTAATTCTGCATGAAAATCCCATCTATATCAACTAACGGGGGGCATGAGCCCCCCGTTCCCCCTCTTATACATATCGAATGAACTCCAAAAACTAATCAGGGAAGCGCCTTGTCAGGATATACCTACATACAAAATTTCAAGTGGATCGGATATTTTTATCATGAGTTATCGCGTTACGTACATACGAACATACATACAGAACGGACGGGCACATAAGCTCTCAGGCTATGATAGCCTGTGAGCTAAAAAGATATTACTAACTGGACACGGACATGTATTCCATGTCAAAGATCCAAAATATATCGCCATACAAACAGCCCAGTACAAAACATTAAAATTCCAGATAAGAGATTTGAACATATTCATATTGATATCGTAGGACCCCTCCCCCTTTCCCAGGGATATGCATATTGCTTAACAATGATTGACCGTTTCACACGTTGGGTCGAAGCTTGTCCAATTTCAGATATATCTGCTGAAACTGTAGCTAGAGCGTTTTATGAAAATTGGATAGCTCGCTTCGGTGTTCCTAGGCTGGTCACATCAGACCAGGGTAGGCAATTTGAGTCTCTTTTAATTACAACATTAATGAAATTATTAGGGATTAAACACATACACACCACAGCATATCACCCAATGTCTAATGGCTTAATAGAAAATTGGCATCGCACAATGAAAGCCGCGTTAAAAGCTCATTTAACCGATCGTTGGACAGAGGTCTTACCCACAGTATTGCTTGGAATGCATTCCGCATTCAGAGAAACCATTAAAGCGACCACAACCGAACTGGTGTATGGTACAGCCTTGAGATTGCCTGGGGAATTTTTTGCACCAACTCCTGCAGACGTCAACGCAGCCAGATTCGTCACACGCCTAAAAGAGGTCATGCAGCAGGTGTCCCCAGCTCCCACCAACAACCATGACACCAAGAACCGCTCCTTTGTATCAAAAGATCTCAGGAGCTGCAGCCAAGTTTTCGTGAGACATGATGCAGTTCAGCCACCTCTGAAACCACCATACGATGGACCTTTTGTTGTTCTCCAGCGTTCCGATAAAGTTTACAAGCTGCAGATTGGTGATAAAGCCAAGTTTGTGTCCATCGACCGCCTTAAGCCTGCATTCATCCTCAACTGCCCAGACTCGACATCGGTACCTACCACCAGAACTCTAGAGCCCACTCCAGAAGTACAACAGCCGGAAGTCCAGGAAGTACCGGAACCTCCAAAGGTTAAGTGCACCCGCTCTGGACGGCAAGTCCATTTTCCATGACGCTTCAGGTAACGTTTCACTAGGAAGGGGGTACTGCGGTGTCCCCTACTGAACGCACCAACACTGCTAACTCCATGGTGCAGGAACGAACACTTGCGAACTGCTATTTTAACTTTAACGGCAACCGCTACGGCATTGCCTGAACTGAACTGAACTCATTTGTATTTACTTCGCTTCACGAACTCGTGCTTGTTTGACGCACGCTAAATGCTCATTTTTTCCCTGTAATCAATTTCAATATGTAAATTAATTTTTGTTTTATTGAAGGTAATTAGGTATATAATCGTAGCAGTTATTCTGGCTCCAGAGTAAACAGCTTTATGCTGCATTATTTATGGATCAGCTTGGTGTGATAAATTCATCGATATGTCACACTTATAGCTGAAATATATTAAAATAAGTAATAAACTAAAATAATAAAAATTTAGATATTTTTTTAAATAATTAAAATGTTAAAAGCAAAAGTGAAGTTAATAATGTGTGATTGATGATGTGTTAATTGTGTGATTCATTATAAAGATGAAATGTGTTTTTCTAAATTATTCAGTGAAACTTCCCTCATAAAGGTACATCACTAATTCACATCAGGATCATAAAAAAACAAAGTTTTATTTCAGGTTTAGCCAGACTTAATAACTAAAAAAGCTTAATTAATGCATAAATATATTTGGTAAGATTGTGATTACTAATGATATCAGCAATATCTAGATTTTTTTCAGAAATGAATTTATTCTTTCTTCATGAAGAAACATGAATTCAATAACTTTAAGAAAAATTACAAATTAAAAATGTATGGAATTCGTATAAAACTAAAAAAAGTCAAATTTTGCATCTACATCTAAACTGAATGTTTCATTGTTTTTGTTTACATCTGTAAATTATGCACAGATTTTAGAAAGTTGCAGATTTTAGGAGTGCGGATTTGAGGGAGTCTACTGTAGTAAGAATTTAAAAAATAATAAAAATTGTATGAAAAAGGAGCTGGTTTATTAAATAATATTTCACTGTGCATGGGTGAATTCAATCAAAATATAAACTGCATAATGTATTAGTTAAATGCATTGAGAAACTTTTGTGAAAATCTCAAAAACATATCTTAAAAATTCTGAAAATTATCATCGATAGAATAAACTCAAAATCCTTTCTTTTCAAAATGAAGCGAAAAAGATGAGATGCTGTATCCAAATGTAGTAGTGTGTGCAATATTGTGTATGCTATATTGACATTTATCAATAGATAGATGGATACAGAGTGATAACCATTTGGAAAATGGTTTCAGTCTAGAGATATCTGAGACATATCTTAATTCTTGTGATGTCCACATTTTATTTATTTTCTCATTGATCCATGGCCTATGTAATATATGACACTGTTATTATGAGAGTTACTTTTTTTTAATCAACAAAAAGATACAATAATCTACTATTATTGCTTTACTTTAAACAGAAATGGAGTGATTCTGTTGCCACAATGACAAAAAAGTATTAAAAACTACAAAAAATTAATAACTGAAAAACAAATTGAAGTAGAGCTTTGAAACCAATTGCATTTAAAAATACATTTTTCCCCTATATGACCATATAAAAATTGAAAATGTGTGATATTTAGAAGTTTAAAAATTTGCAGTACAAAAAAATTGTAAAACTGAAATTTCATTTAAAATTTGTTTATGATGTGTCCAGGAATATTAACGTTTAATCCATAGCATACTTAATATATGATTCTTTTATTATGCAAGCCATATTTTGATCATCTTGAAAATGATGTTTATTATTATTATTATTTTAATATAGAATGTATTTATAAGTCTTAAATTTTAGTTTTTGAGAATGTCATAGTAAAAATATATATATATATATGTTGATATAATTTTAAAATCTGATATCCAAAGCAGAGAATTGTTGTTCTGTTTTTCTTTTAATTAACTCATTATTGTTCCTCTGTTATAAATTTGAATACACTTTGTTTCATATTCATAATCATTGTTGTTATTATAATTTAATATATTAGAATGATGCCAAAAAAAGTGTTATGTACCATAACATAGTAGTATTTTTAAATAGATGCATGTTAACTTTTAAAATTTTACCTTAATTATTTATATATAATGTATTTTTGTCCCAAAACTTTAAGCCTTTAAAAGTGAGGTGCACCTACATGGAACATGACCAACAATTAATTACACGAAATCATATATGCTATCTCTAATTCCCTTAACAGAACATGTAGATATTGTGAAATAAATATAAGAATGCAGAATTAGTAATAAAAACAAAATAACTTTTATGCTCCAATTTTGTATGAGAAAACATACAGAAGATTTTTGATCCCAATTATATTTTTAACAAGCTGCTCGATACCAATTGGGGTCTTGTTAAGAGCCCTGAATCCACTATAGAATTTGAAATAATAAATCTTCTGTATATTTTTTATGTAGATTTGTTTTTAAATATTTTTTCATGGTAAAAAGTTAATGTTAACCTTATTTCTACAGGCAAAGTAGATTTGCTAAAAGTAAACATGAATGCAAAAAATAAATATATGAAATATTGTAAGAAATTGAAGATTTTTCAAAATTGAAAATAATCATATGTAAAATTAATAATATTTTTTTTTTTTTTTTTTTTTTTTTTTTTTTTTTTTTTTAGTATTACTATCTATATTAAACATTATTCTATGATATGTATAGTTAAAAAATAAATTTTATTAGTTCCTGTTCACTGTTGCAATACACATTGAGTCCCTTTAACTACTTTGTGGGGCCCCATGTTATGGTGACCGATGCTGCTGTTTATCAAACATGGCATCATTTATATTATATATATGGTATAGTTTTTAAATAAAACTCCCCTAGAAAAATGCTAAATATAATATTGCTCATTCCCAAGAAAAGAGACACACCTGGACAAAAGTAAATTTCACCAGAAGGGCGAAAGAAAATTTGTAGCGTTTTACTGTAACATAAAATTGTAGTATTTAGGAATAAAAATGTGCATACAAGCTTAAAACTCTTTAGACTGAAGACATAGTGTCAGGTTTGGAAGGTTGTGTAATTCTACCTCCCCCACAATCCACCTCACTTCTGTGGTCACAAATGAACACATAGCATAATAAAATGATTTTCAGTGTAATTACACTGCTGAATCTTTTTTGTGACCTATGGCAGACCTATTCATGCAATTAAGTCCAAAATGATTTTTTGTGAGATGTGCCACTTTTCTTGCGGGTGAGCATTATGATACATAAATCTTGCTTAGTGTTCCTTAAACGAAATAGTTTTACCATTTTATTTTCATTCAATATAATGTGCTGTAAAAATTAAATTATTAAATATACATATATATTTTTGTTATTTTTTCTCTCCTATCTAGCCATGATAGTCGAAAATACACCCTTGGCTTCTACCATTTTACAAAAGATGCTGAAAAAATATTGAGTGCTTGGGATACAACGGAAATTATATCATTGAAAGAAAGTATGAATCTTTGTAATAATAAATTATATTATTAATAACTATCTTTCTTTTCATATGTTATTTTCTATAAATGTGTTTGAATACTATTTTTAATATAACTAAAGTGTTATGCAGTTATTTTTATGTTGTAATAATAATTTTCAGTGTAAAATAACAAAAATCAAATTCTCTTTCCTTTTCTCTTATTAATTACAGTAAAATTTCCACATAACAAAGTTTCATTGTTACATTTAACCATTTTGTTATGGGAAAAAAATTTATATAAAAATCAACTCAAATTCATAAAATTTGTATAATGAAATACATGTGCATAAAATATAAAAACATATATACAATGGGCGTATTGAGAGAATGCATTTAATTTTGGCAGTAGTTATTTTTTTAGTAATGTAGACAAATAAGAGAAATTTAATTAGAACAATATCTAAAACTAGTTGGATGTGTTAATCCTAAAACTTTCTTCTATCTCATATGTACATTTTAACATTAAAAAAAAAAAGTTACACATGTTAATACTTTAATAATTTTAATTCAATACTATACCAACTTTGATTTTCATCTTAAAATTCTGCTTCAGTCAACTAATCAGATTAAAAATGAGTTTCCATCTCTGCATGAGCCAATAGACAATAGAATGATAGGCAGATTTTTTTTTTTTTTATTTTTTTTTTTCAAATTCAGGGAGGACCTACTAGCCATACCCAAAAATAATCATACACAAAAATTTTAGTTCAGTTCTATCCATAATTTCATACACTTTTTGATGGTAAAATAATGAAAATGGTACAGACATTGTAATTATAGTGCCCCCTTCTAGTAGATTTTTATTTTTTTCACATTCAGGGCGACCTACCAGCCAAACACTTACACAAAAAATTTTGTTTAATTTTATGCATAACTTCATACATTTTAGGTGGTACAATATTGAAAATGGCACAAAATTCGCTATTACAGCGCCCCCTTCTGGCAGATTCTTTTCAAATTCAGGGAGGACTAACTAGCCATAGCCATGCACATACATAAAATTTGGTTCATTTCGGTGCTTAACTTCATACACTTTTAGTCGGTATAATATTGATAATGACACAAAAATTGCTATTGCAGTCCCCCCTTCCGGTGGATTTTTTTCAAATTCAGGGAGGACCAACTAGCCATAACTTGCATAAAAAATTTGGTTCAATTTGATGTATAACTTCATACATTTTTAGTTGGTACAATATTGAAAATGACACAAAAATCGCTATTGCAGCGCCCCCTTCCGGCGGAATATTTCAAAATTGAAGCAGAACCTGCTTACCACAGCCACAAAATATTCACAAAAAATTTGGTTCAATTCTATACATATCTTCATGCACTTTTTGATGGTTGAATGGCGACATATGGACAGACAGACATTTTGTAAAAACATGTTTTTTGGAATATCTGACTGATAAAATGTGTAAATCCGTCGAAAACCTGAAGTCGAAAAAGTTTTCGATTACAATACTTTCTTCTGTTAAAGATAGAAGAAAGTAAAAAGACATTCTTAACACATTGAGTACCACAGTGAGTGACACTGAAGCTAAAAATTTTCTAACTTTTAAGTAATTATTAAGAAAGTATAATCCTATAATAAATAAAATTTAAGTAAATTTTAAATAATTTTTTAAATAAATATTCGTGAATAGGTATATCCATTATATTCGTTCACTATGCTGCAAATTTCTTTGCAGTAGAAGTATTATTTAAATTAATATAATTCTACAGATATCACACAGTTTTAAAAAGTTAAGTTATGATTCATACTCTGAAGGTTTACATGCTTATATCTAACAAAAAAAATTATGCCATTTTTGAATAAATACAATTTTTTTACCATTTTGAAAAAGCTACAGAAAAAACATTACAATTTTGCCTTTTTGCTCAGCGGTCAGGGGGTTAAGGTAACCCTTTAGTCTTTGGAAGTACTACACACTCTAAAGGCAGAAATCTCTCTTTACTTTCTACTTCTTTCAAGTTTTGTAATAATGTCAAAATAAAATTAATATTAATTTCTTATTTTAGATTAATTTTCTCAAAATACATGAGAATAAAAATTGTCATAGTCCTGTCCTTGCTTCCCTCCCATCGCTCAAAAAAAAAAAGGATAATGTGCAAATTTAAATACTTTTTAGGCATAGCTAAAAATGCTAAAGAAATTTGTTAGCTAGGTTGACCTCTAGACATATATTACCAACATCGCAATTCAGAATTTCTCCATTTGATAAATTATGCCAATATAACTTTTAAAAAAATCCTTTACTACTACAAGTGCAATATAAGCTCTATTAGTGACGACAGTTGCTTAATAATTCTTATTTGAGAAGAATGTTAATCTAGAAAATAACAATTAAGATTTTATTCTTTCCAAGTCATGTTGAGTCGGACTTTTTTTGTGTGTGTGTGTGTGTGTGTTTATGCAGTGGTGCAGCCAAAGGGTGTTTTTGGGGGTTGAAACCCCTCCCAGAGCTAAGAAAGATCGCTATAATTGCCGCTTATATGAAACAAAACCAAACTTAATATTTAAACATTTTGGCATATTTTGGAATTTGCCACTTTATTGAATCAGATTTTATTTAATAAAGTGATTCACTTAGATGGCAAAAATTCTTCTTAAAACTGTGAAAGTACATATTATATGGATTAGTTAAGTAAAAATTGGTTATTTGAACTAAATCACTTTTCTAAGACGTATTATGATAAAAGAATGATGATTTCCTGCCACACAGATGCTCTTTCAGTTTAAGTATTATACAGTGAATATCTTAATTAGTACTGATTATATTAACCGGCGATTCAACTAACTGGCAAACACCTTTATAAGAAACTCAAAACCCCATCTAGAACTGAATTCTGGCTGTGTCACTGGTTTATGGGTATGAAAATGCTAGTGTAATTATTTGCTAATAGAATCTTTAGTACTGTTACCTCATATTATTAATTTATAATTATGTCATAAACTTTTTTTTTCTTTAGAATTGGATCACAAGCTTTTATAGTGTTCTGGTTGGAGAGGTATTTTATGCAAATTACTTTTGTAAATATGGATTTTTATAAAGTGCCTTTGTATGTATGGATTTTTGTAAATTTCCATTACAAGTATTTTAAATAAACTTGTGTTCATACTTTTATTGTTGTGAAATTTTGTTTGTTGTGTTTGTAAAGAAAACAAGTCTCTACTGTATGAGATTCCAAATGGAATAGTTAAAAAATCTTGTATAGATATTTTCCTCAAATTCAGCGTTCTTGTTGGCTTTTGACTAACATTAGCAATTTGGCAAATAAGAAATAAAAAACAATAGCAAACTGAAAATAAATGTTAGCAAAATAGATTCAGGTGAAGTACTGAAAAATCTATATTTTTAAAATAACCTATTTTTTATAATTTCCAAGAGAAAAGAAATTTGACTCTCTGATACAGAAACTGTTTAAAAAAAAGTGCATTCTAAATGGCTTCTAAATATGCAAAACTTTCAGACATTCTTTCAGCACTCCAAATAAAAATTCAAAACAGCTACCTTTGATTTATTATTGAACCATAGAGAAAATATACTCTAAAAGCTGTTATGAGATTTCGGTTCTAACCTACAGAAAAAATTGACTGGCTAATGACACTTTACATGCAACTAATAAACACTATGACAAAAGGCTAATTTTAGCACCACATTCCAGCAGATTTTTTCTGTATTTCACACATGATATGAATATTTTTTTTTGCGTTTTTACTATTGCAGTACTGGCACATAGGTAGCAATTAACTGACGGTAGAGAAATACCTATTGCATTACCCTTTCTGTGTTTTTTCTGTTGATAAACTGATTTATTTATTGAATCAGTATATCTATAAAAGAGCAATGCAAATGGCACAGCTCGATTGTATATATAAAGTGACATCATCAGTTGTTGAGTAATATGTATAAGAATCTTAACTATATTGATAAGAATTAAGCTCTCACAGTTTGGCGAGTCTGATTATTTGTTTACTCACCAAATGAAGCAATTTGTCTCAATCCAAGCAGCAGCCAGAACCCTGCTCATATTTCATAATACTCCTTAGACTGTTTCAGACTGATATATCGCCCTACCTGCCTTTGAGTTAAAAAACAAAAATATAGTATCCTTGTTTTGCATTCAAAAAATGGCACCCTTTAGGTGTTTTGTATCAAAAAAATGTGTTACAATTTTTCTCCCACTTTATCAGATTTTAAAACTTAAAATATTAAATTAAGCAAACATTTTAAAAGTATTTTGAGAACTAAGAAAACTAGTTGTTGGGGACCACCGTAATACTTACCCATCATAAATATACATAATATAATATAGGAAAATAAAACATGTGAAAACTATTAATACAATGCTTCGCAATTCCAAAACAAAATTTAAACGTACATTTTAATATTGTTAATATACATAGTAATGCTCTATTTATGAATTGCTGATGAACCCATTTCAACAAACTATATAAAATGCGAAACTATTCAAGTAGTACTGAACTGCGTAAAAGAAACATCCTTATAACTCCAAAAATAATAATCCTATTAACTAACAGTTTACTGCATCGGATTAAGCGTCTCATTTCCAATTTAAATATATCTCTGAATTGAAATTTGAATGAAATACAGGGTCATGAAAAATCGAAGAATGTGAAAAACAAGATTACAAATATCTCGGCTACTAATAATCCGATCGACTTTGTTTTTTATGCAAAATTTGTGTTAATTTATTGCCTTTTAAGTCCACTTCTTAAAATACAAAATTTCGAAAATTTTTATGTACCTTTCATCAGAACGAATTTTTCAAGAGTCCGAAAAAAATAGTTCCGGATAACCGAGGTTACTGATATTAAATAGGCTTCGTCTCATTCTCACATACTAATTACATACAAAATTTCAAGTCTTTATCTCAATTTCTTCGTGAGATAGAGCGTTTACAGATAGACAAACGGACGGCAAATTTTTTTTTTCTAAAAATATGTTTTTCGGAATCTCCACTATCTGAAACGTGTAAATCCGTCAAAATTTTTTTTTCGGTTTTTTAAAACGATTGCAAGGCTTACCCTATCCTACGTATGATGGGTAAGTAAAAAGAGACATCCTTTAAGAAGAGAACACTGAAAAAAGAAGTTAAAAATATTAATTTCCTAAGGAGATATTTTGAATATAAAAATGCATCAAATTCCCATAGACATTATGAAGGGGAATTTGAAAAGTGAGTGACCATCAGCCTAAAGCGGGAGCTACTGAAATGTGAAAGATTCACTCAGGGCCGTAGCTAGAAGTAAATAATAGGAGGGGGGGGTCACGAAAATGTAAAGGGGGCCTCATATTTTCTCTCTTTTTAGGTGCGTTCGTAATCATGTAAATACGTAGCACCTATAGTGGTCGTTCAGTCCGTCCGTCCGTCCGTCTGTCTGTCCGTCTATCCACTTATAACAACGCAAAAACTACCCAACCGAATCGTTTGAAATTTAAAATACATAATTATTACATAATTTTGTCGAGTTATTTCAAATTTTTTGATAATCGGGTGCATAGATCAATTACAGGGGCAATCAAAAGTATTCAATTACATTATGGTCAATAGGGGAAAAGTTTCAAATGTATTTTATGCGTTTGAAATTTAAAATACATAATTATTAAATAATTTTGTCGTCAAATTTTATGAAAATCGGATGCATAGATCAATTACAGAGACAATCAAAAGTATTCCGTTACATTACGGTCAATTGGGAAAAATGTTTCAAATGCATTTTAATGGTGTTACACTCAGTCAAACTTAATAAAATTTATATGCAACTATAAAGTACATATTATAATATACATTTTACATAATTTGTGGTGCAAAGAACATTTGTTATTGATTTACAAGGCCACATAAAAGTATTCTATTACATAATGGTATAGGGAGAACATTGTTTGGTGAGCGTTTTAATTGTAATTTACTATTTACAATTTTATGAAATTGATATATGAGAGTAATATTTTTAAAACTTCGTTATCGTACGAACGCACCTCATTTGCTACTCTTCACGTGCAATTTCCAACTTGTCCTTTATCATGTAGAAAGATAAATTAGTGCATATTCACACAGTAGATACTATATTTCTTATTAGACTGTTGTAATAACTTCATTTTATGTTAAGAAAAGTATAGGAGGATGAAAATTTTGAGTGTATAACTGGTGCAAAATTAAACATCATATTAGCTTCATATGTACAAATAGGATGAGGAAGTGTTGAAACACTTACACTGATGGAAAAAAAAATCCCAACACCAAGAAAAACTTATTGTAGAGTAATGAAATTTGGACAGTGCATTTGTCTAGTTAAAATGTTTAATTGATTAGATTTTTGAGATCATAGGTTAATTTAAGGTCAATAAAATGCATTTCAAATGTGAAATGCTGTTACATTAAAAGTCGCTATAACTTCCAGAATTTCGAATGCATGCCTGCACACGTGCATGCATTGTGTCATACTGGTGTCGAATGTCACTTTGTGGTATGGAGTTCCATGCTCGTTGTACTTGCTGTGTCAATACTGTGATGGTCAGTGCTGGCTGGGGATGATATCGGAATTCTCATCCAATGATAGCCCATACGTGCTCAATGGAAGACAGATCTGGTGATCTCGCTGGTCAAGGTAACATGTCGACACTCTGTAGAGCACGTTGCGTTACAGTAGCGGCATGAGGGCACGCGTTATCCTGTTGAAAAACTCCCCTTGAATGCTTTTCTTGAATGGTAGCACTACAGGTTGAATTACCGGACTGACTTACAAATTTGCAGTCAATGTGCTTGGGATAAGCCCGAGAAGGCTTCTGGTGTTATAGAAAATTGCTTCTTAGACCAGGACTCCAGATTGTAGATCCAGTGTTTTTAAGCCGCGGACAGTTTGGTTGCATGTGTTCCCCTGGCCTCCTTTTGACCAACACACGGCTATTACTGGCACAAAAGCAGAACATGCTTTCATCAGAAAACACAACAGATCTCCATTCCATCCTCCAGTGATCTCTGGCTTGACATCATTGGCGTCGCAAACGGCAATGATTTAGAGTCAGTGGAATGCATGCTTTGCACCGAGTTGTCCTTGAAGTAACCGATTTCTAACAGTCCGTTGTGTCATTGTGGTACCAACTGTGGCTCAAATTTCTGTCGCAGGCACAATACGATGCGCCACAGGCGTACGCCGAATACGACGATCTTCCATCTCAGTAGTGCCACGTGGTCACCCGGAACCTGGTCTTCTTGAGGCAATACCATCCCTTGACCATTGCTTCCTACAATCATGCACAGTGGATACATTCTGTCTAAGTCTTTCTGCAAAATCGCGGAAAGAAAATCCACTTTCTCGCAGCCCTAATTTAAGACCTCTCTCCAATTCGGGGAGCTGATGATAATAGCTTCTTCGTCTTCTTAAAGGCATTCATGATCAACCTCAACTCAATTCGTCAAATTTTGAAGAGAAAAAATGTTCACGAACTTTACAGCACTCGTTTAAAGAAAACCTGACTTTAAAGTTTTGAGTGGCGCTACTAGCGCCACACTTATGCGCGCAGCCTGAAATTTGAATCAATGTCATATTTCAGATGTATAAACACGCTTACAAAATTTCGTTTCGCTAACACAAGTCTTTCTTGGTGTTGGGATTTTTTTTTTTCCGTCTGTGTATTTTAGTTAAAATTTAGTAATTTTTCAAAATTGTGAAAGGATCTCAAAACTAAATTAGATTTTTGAACAGAATTCCATTAGAATTTTCGGAACAGAAATTCATTTAGTGACCTTGGAATCTTTTCCAAGGGGGACTCAAAATATTTTAGGGGGGCTGAGCCACCCATGGCACCCCCTTAGCTACGGTCCTGGATTCACACGTCTGGTGTCCTGAAAATCATACTTATTTGAAGAGATTACAATGAAGTTTTATAAAATTTCCTGACTGATCAAATAAAAATTAAATTTCATTTTTTTAAAATTGCTTAGTAGGCGCAAATGACAACCTAGTGAAAAAGATTTCATGCCGGGAATCGAGCCGGTTCCATCAGCATAGTGCACTGACGTTCTACTTACTAAATCCCATGAAACAATACCCAGCTTGGAGTTTCTCACTGCTACGTGTTGGCAAGGTTACAAACGCAGCACAAGATGGAATATTCCCTGACTTATTTGGCCAATTTAATAAATAAAATCATCAATTACTTGACCTTTTTCTATTTATCCAGGTAGCGTTGCAACTCTGTACATATTTTCTGTTCGTTGGATAACAAATTAATAATACTTATATAAAAATAAAATGAAAACTAGTCGTTGAGGGCCCACCGTAATACTTACCCATCATGGATATGCATAGTATAAAATATGAAAATAAAACGTGTAAACTACACTCATTGCCATAAAAATTTGCACACCAAGAAAAAGACGTCCAAATGAAACGAAATTTTGCATGCGTAAATACTACTGTGGTATAAGTAAGTGATTAGAAAACCAAAGAAAAAGGATCATTTATTTCAGAAAAAAGTACAAATGAACAGAAATTTTAGTACTCTGTTGGACCCCCTCTAGCGCGAATGCACGATGCGATACGAGCAGGCATTGAGGCATACAAATTTTGTATGATGTCCTGGGACATCTCGTTCCACAGTTGCTGTAAACGCGTCTCGAGTTCAACTAAACTCGTAGGGTGTCCAACTTGCCGTCCCAAATGATCCCAGATATGCTCGATTGGTGAAAAATCTGGTGATCGAGCAGGCCAGGGAAGGGTGGTAATGGGACGCAGGCAGGCTTGTGACATCCTTGCTGTGTGTGCCCGAGCATTGTCTTGCTGAAAAATGGCTCCTGGGAGCCCTGCCATTAGTGGCAACACATGTGGCTGAAGGATGTCTTGGTGGACGTACCGCTGAGCTGTCATAGTGCCACGTATCAATATTAGGGGTGACCGTGTATCATAAGCAATAGCACCCCATACCATCACTCCAGGTGTAGGAGCGGTGTGTCGCTGTAAAGCGAAGGCAGAATTGGGGCGTTCACCACGGGGCCTCCACACACGAACACGATTGTCATCGCTGCTTAAATTGAATCTAGATTCGTCGCTGAAGACGACCTGGTTCCATTCCGTCGCTGTTCAATCCCGTCGTGCGCGACACCTCTCCAAACGGAGGCGTCGATAGGTCGGTGTCATTGGCAGCACACGTAATGGACGCCGCGATACCAGATGTCCTTCAGCCAGGCGCCTTGCGATGGTTCGGGAAGACACAGGGGTCTGAAGTGAAGGTGCTGCCTGTGTCTGGATAGCGGCCAATGAGGCAGTTGGTTGTACGCGTGCGTTTCGTATGATGTGACGGTCTTTTCAACGACTGGTCTGTCGAGGGCGTCCCAAGCCTGGTCGCCGTATAAATGACATCTCTTCAGTCCACTGGTCCTAACACCTCCTCACAGTAAAATCAGAACAGCCTACTCGACGAGCTACTCGCCGAGTTGACTACCCAGCTTCCATCATCCCGATGATTCTTTTCCTCTCCAGCTCTGATAGCTGCTGATATTGTCTTCGATGGTTGCGTAATGCCGTGTCTACCTCAGCGTTTCCTTTGCTAAAGAAAAGGTACACTCAAACAAGTTCAGCTTACCAGTTTTATACACCAAGGAGGACGAAGTTCAACGCTCTCTAGTAGCATTACACAATGCGCAATCACACTGCATTTCTAATCATTTGCATATCTGCCTGATATGTACCTTCATGCCAAGTTTCGTTACGATACCACAATTATTTCTTGGTGCGCAAATTTTTATGGCAATGAGTGTATTTACAAAATGCATCGCAAATCCAAAATAAAATGCAAACGTGTATTTAAATATTTTTAACACGTAGTAATGCTCTACTAATGAATTTCTGATGAACCCATTTCGACAAATTATATAAAACGCCAAATTACTCAAGCAGCATCAAATTGCGTAAAAGAAACATCCTTATCTCCAAAAATAATAATTATATTAACTAACGATTTACTGCGCCGGATTAAGCGTCTTATTTCCTATTAAAATATATCTTTGAATTGAAATACAGAGTCATGAAAAATCGAAGAATGTGAAAAACAGGATTACAAATATCTCGGTAACTGATAATCCTATCGACTTCGTTTTTATGAATTTTTTTTTATTATTTTATTGCTTTTTACGTCCACTCCTTAAAATAAAAAAATTCGAAAATTTTTATATATTTTTCATCAGAAGAAATTTTTCGAGAGTCCGAAAAGAATAGTTCCGGATAATCGAGATTACTGATATTAAATAGGTTTCTTCCCTATTTTACATACTAAGTACATACCAAATTTCAAGTCTCTATCTCAATTTGTTTGGGTGACAAAGTGTTTACAGACATACAGACAGACAAACAGCAAGTTTTTTCTCCTAAAAATATGTTTTTCGTAATCTCCAATATATAAATCGTGTAAATCCGTCAAAATTTTTTTTTTCGATTTTCAAAATGATTGCAAGACTTACCCTATACTACGTATAATGGGTAAATAAAAGAAAAAAAATATCATAATGCAGCAAATTTTCGACATAGAAGAATGAAATATTTATTGTTTTGTCAGATCATAAGGAAAATGTTTCTAAATATATCTTATTAGTAAAAAAAATTAAAAAGTTTAATTTTTTGAGAATTAACGGTCGGAATTTTTCATTAACATTACCTAAATTTCTCCTTTATTTTGAGCAGCTTTGCAATGTATATTGTCCACGTAACTCCGACACATAAAAAATGAAATCGCGTTTCAATATTTTTGGGAGACTCTATACATGTACTATGCATACTCCTCTTATTAAGCATTATTGCAATGTATAGCTTCAAATGCCATTAAGCTTAGGGGATTTGGGAAACTTGAAATGGTTAATAAAACATGCATAGATTTTGAAAGCTGTGTATTGAAATTCACAAATTTCATTTGAAAAATTGAAATATGAAATTCTAGAAGGTAATAGGTAAAAAATATCAGAGGATATATACGCTCTAAGCAGAAGGTACACGCTCACAACAGAGGGTATACCCCAGAGTGTGTGTACTATAAGCTTTCTTGAAAAACAGAGGGTGTACGGTGCTCCTTTAAAAAAATCCAGAAGATATACGGCGTATACCCCCGTGTATCATCCACTACATCCCTGAATATAAATAATCGTCAGATAAAAAAAAAAAAAAAAAAAAAAAAAAAAAAAAAAATCGATGAGATTAAAATTAGCTTTACATTTCTTCATTAACGTAATCTAAATTCTTATTTTATTTTGAACAGTTTTGTGATTTACATTATCCACGTAACTCCAACAGATAAAAAATTAAATGACCTTTCAATATTTTTGGGACACTCTGTACATGCACACACCTCTTATTAAGCATTATTGCAATGTATAACTTCAAAGAGTATTAACGTGAAGAGATAAAAATTTAAATATACCATAAAAAAACTTAAATTCACTAGGCCTTTCGAAAGAACGGAATCTTTTTTCGTCAGGCGCAAAAAAGACGTGCGTCTACTATAATAGCAGCGGCACGACTTTTCGAAAGGTCTAGCGAATTCAAGTTTATTTGTGGTGATTTTAAGAAGTTTTTATCGCTTCATATTAATTCACACCAGTTTCAACTTATTTTCTTTAAGCTTAGAGATTTGGAAAACTTGAAAGATTTCAGGAATTTGACTGTCTGCAAACTATGCATTGAAATTCACAAATTTACAGGAAAATTGAAATCAGAATTTCTCTTACTTCATAAGATTATCTATAATAAGCGATTTTGTTAATTATTTTGTGCAAAGCCTGTTTTTAGAAATTAAACAAGGCAGCACAAGCTACTGATTGTGCATAAAGCATTTTCTTGTTGCATTATAAAGTCTCAGTGTTTTTAGAGCTTCATTTTTAGAAACTCGAAGATAAAAATAATTCAACCAGCAAGAAAATAAACAAAGAAGTTTATATGATTCACCATTTGTTTCAGAAAACATTTCCAAAGCATTTTTCTAGGAAACATTGCATTTTAAAAGGATAAATTTCTGTTAGCGTATTACTATTATTATTTTTAAAATATCTTTTCTCTGTAAAAGTTTCAAGTAAAAAAAAAGAAAAAAAAATCTTTTATCTTAAGTAAATTTTAAAGAAAACTATCTATGTTATATAAACATACAAATAATTACATTACTGCAGCCTTGTTTGACGGTACCAGCAGTTCATTTCATGTTAACATGAATTTTATGATTAGCGATTTCAAGCTAATAAATTTTGACTACACAGAAAACTCCCGATTATCTGCGGAATTGAGTGACACGGTTATCGCGGACAATCCACAAAATTATTAAACAAGGAACAAATCAGCATAAATATGTACTTGAACAATTTATACACTCATTAGATAACATAAACATACATTTGAACAATAGGTAATATAAATATACTTATTATTAAAGTAATAATAAAATCGGAATACAAAACTATCAACGTTAAAAAGCACCAAATATTGTGTATAAATAGCAGACCGGTTTCGGTAGCATTTAGCGTACCGTTATCAGTGCCCAATAAGTGCCCAATATCAGTGTTAGCACTGACAACGGTACGCTAAACGCTACCGAAACCGGTCTGCTATTCATACACAATATTTGGTGCTTTTTAACGTTGATAGTTTTGTATTCCATTGCATTGCACCAAGCTCTATCTGAATTCCAATTAATAATAAAATTATTCTCTACTTTCAAATTTGTGGATTTGCTTCTTTAAAAAATACTAGTACACCGAACCCGGGGTTCCCGGGTCACAGAGTAAAGGTGAAAAACTTTTTTAAAAATTAAAATTGAAAAGTCTAATAAATTTTTCCTACGTAATATGCTTTTTAAACTGCCAACTAATTCCAAACAGCAATTTTATATGAAAAATATTAATTATGTTATCATATAAAGCTTTGAAAATTATCGGTTCTTCCGTATTAGACGCAAGATAGAATTTATTAGCCAAAGATCTTGCTAAAGAATAAAATTGCATTATTTCAGTTTATAAAATCAACTAAGAAAATATGATACACAGACATTCTTTAAAATACTTTTGTAAAGATTAATTGATGTATTTTTTGTAAATTAAGTTTGCAACGAACTAAAAGCTATTAAATTGATAGGAAAAAACGAAATAAAACCAACAACATTCACTGGGTTTTATAGCCGACGATATTTTGACATAACACGTTTTTAATTACTATTTTTTTCGGTTGCTATGAAAAAATGGCAACTACAATATACAATGATCTGTTATTTTTCACGTAGAAAAGAGATAAATGGAGGTAAAGTATGCAATTAAAACGGTTTCATGGGCGTTGTTCTTCCAATTTAAGTCTCTTATTCGGGTCTCGTCTCGTCTCTTATTCTCTAAGAACAGAGACCGAATCCTTTAACATCATTTTTTCTCTAAATGAAAAAAAAAATAATAATTATATTTTAGCACTCTAAAATAGCATTTCATTGTATTATAAATTAAAACTGTATCGCTAAAAGTTTTCCTTTTTTGCGAAAGCACGTGGTTGTGTTTGATGCAATGCAGCGAATTTTAGAGATGATTTTTTTTAGCATCACCTGCAGCCACCAAATTGCATCTCTATTCATCTTCCTTTTTTTTTACTCTATGGATATTTTTCCTTTTTTTTCCCCACACAAATGCGATACTTAAGTTGCCACCATTAGAGAAAATGAACTAAAAACTATAAAAAAATTAATATCTCAAAAACAAATTGAGATACAGTTTTCTAACAAACTGCATTTAAACGTGCATATTTTTCTGCATACGATGGTATAAATGTCGAAAACGTGCTATGTCTAGAAGTTTAAAATTTTACAATAGCGAAAATTGCAAAATTAAAATTTCATCGAAAAGTGTTGCCATTCAAAACATGACGTATGCGTTACGCACAGATACGTTTGGCCTTTATTATATAGATTTCAAAAGTTTTGTTTTTTTTTAAACTTAAAAAAAAAAAAACTTAAAAAAAAAATTTGGAGTATAGTAGTCCTTTGAGACAATTTTATCACAAAGATAACGTACTTTCTTCTTCTAAGTATACAAGATCCCTAATACTGTATAAGGCCTTGGACGTAAGCTAAAAGTTGCGTCGTAGCTCCCCTTAGAGGTCTGTCTGCACGGGCCGAAATTTTTAGGCCTGGGCCCGTCCGGACTCATAGAAATAAAAATTCGGTCCAGCTTGATACAAAATTTAAAAGTTCGGCTCGACCTTGCCCGATAAAAAAGTCAAAAGTTCGGTCCGACCCGACCCGGAAGAAAATTAAAATGTCGGGCCGAGTGAATTTCTACAAAACATTGATTTTTACAAACATTTCGTTAAAAAATTGACTCGTACGAGGAGTTCTGACCAAAAATATTTATTTTAAATTTTTTGTTTAGATTATATTTTTTATATTATGTTTATAATCTTCATTTCTAAAAAAGTTCTGCAAGCTGTGAATTTTTCTTTCAATGAATTATTATTATTATTATTATTAGGATGAGCGAAGCGAATCCTCTACTAGGCCACTCAAATTACATTTTGTCGTACACTTTACAAAAAAACTATTCAATATTTTAACTTCAAATTAAACACAAAAATAATTTATGATCTGTAGATTTGCACAATATAATTTTTTTTACAGTAAAACGTTAAAAAATTTATTATTTTAATTAATTTATTTTACATGCATTTCCAATACGGACGCATTTTAGCAAATAAATAAAAAATGAAACGCGTATATTTTCAGAAAAAAATATAAATCATGGAATAAGTAATTATAGATAGAATCATGATTAATTTAATAAATGAATAATCATAATAAATGAAAGTCACATTAGCCATCTTGCAACCATGACAACTTAGGTATTTCGATCCCTTGACCGGATGCTTGGAACCACAGAATTTTATTTCACGGAACCACAATTCCTTTCGCTTCCTTGATTTTCGCTTTTGCTTTCTTTTAATGATTCATTTTAAATGTTTCGACGGTATTTTTCCATTTCACCATCGGATGTAAGAAAATTTCTCTTCAAAAGTATTGATTTATAAATAATAATATACTATTTTGCATCCAAATTAAAACAAAATGTTTATTTTTTACATTAAAACTAGATGGCAGCACTTCTTTAAAACATACGATTTCGGTATTCCTTTGAACAGCATTTTTGTTTTCCTATCATTTTTTCTCTCATTCCCAAATCATTTCCAGGGGCGTGCAAAGTGAAAACTGCGCCCAGAACAAAGTTACAATTTTTCGCCCCATTCCATCCTACTTTCTTTATGTAGTGGGTCAAAAATGACGTTCGTAGTATAAATTTGGCGCCCCCTAAGCTTCCGCACCAGGTGTGAGCGCCCTCTTCGCCCCCCCCCCTTTCGCACGGCGCTGACTATTTGCAATAGATAGCGCTCCCAGGACTGAAACTAGGTGAGAGCAAAGGGGGCATTGTGCCCCGGGTTCTATATCAGGCTCTTATTACCGCATGGGCAAATCGGGACTTTACCTATGGGCTCCAGACCTTAAGCCCCCCCCCCCCCAAATCCATACATTAAACTATAAAATATTTCCTTTCGTTTTTCAATTACAATTCTTCCATAAGTTGAAGTTATTAAATTCATGTGAAAGTAAATACAACAAATTGCTAAAATTATATAGGAGTTTAGTTCTGTACAAAGGAAAAAAAAAAGTACTTTTATTAATTAAGGTATTCAATTTAGGATTGACAGAGTTAAGAATTTTCTTCTATTTATATCCAATGTGCGAAAATATGATTCAGGGCCGAAACTAGCCTTTTTTGCGCCCGGGGCAAACATGGATTTCGGCGCCCACCCACCCCCACATATATGCATTCTTTATATCAAACACATTAAACAAAATCTTAATTTGGCGCACCCTTCAGCTTCTGTTCTGGCGGACGCGGCGCCCGAGGCACGTGCCCCCTTCTGCCCCCTCTAGTTTCGGCCCTGTGTTTATGCATTACACATACACATATAAATGACCATCAGTTCTGTTAGAATAACGTTGCAATGATTCGAAAGGGGTCCCCCCCCAATTTATCTTTGCCCAGGGCCCCAATTAGTCGTAATCGGGCCCTGCGCTATATGCTAGAATGGAAGGCGTATGAGAGCGCCAAACGAAGATTTTATTTGTCGTTGACTACAAAAATGTACAAATATATGAAATTTGGGTGAAACTATTTCACAGTCTGAAAATTCATATGTAAAACCATGGCCAAACTCGATTCCTCTAATAAGGAACAAGAAGCACTTATCGAGTTTGGCCGTGATAAAGCTAACTGAAAATAAAAGCATCCTTTTATGAAAATTTCAACCAAAATAGAAAAGGGTAAATACCAGTGTTGGCAAGTCTTTGACAGTGTGCGGTTTTTATCCTGTTTGAACCGTTATGTCAAAAACCTCGTCAGAAACCTCTAATACTACACTGATCTGTAAAATTTCACATCAAACATCTGCCACACACATACAACATTAGTAATATTAAAAATTCAGTATTACTGTATTGTGTATTATCATTTCCGGAAAAAAAAGAAAAAAAATCCGTTCATAAATCCGAAAATTTCGCCTGCCTCCAAACTTGCTCGACTAGCAATGTTTCTGCTATCAAGTCTTGCTAACTCAGCATCAATTGAGAGAGTATTTTCTAACTTTGGCTTCATACACTCTAAACTCAGAAATCATTTGGGTGGACAAAAACAATCTTTAAAACTCAAAATTCAAACGTGAAATTTTAAAAAGAACACTCCAATATAGGTTTATGGTTGCGTGCACATTGAAATACTCTCCCCGTCAACGAATTCTTGTAAGAGATGACTTTTGTTGGACCCGTTTGCGGTTTCTTCATAATAGAACGAAGGGGAATGAACACAAAAATCGGGAGATAAGCAGATATACCCTACTTGACCCTGTTTTGCCGGACAACCGTCACTTTCCTGCAAAACTCATTAAAGAAAAAAAAAAAAAAACACCGTGTCGCCACAACAAATAAGTCGACGAGTAACCACAAGAAGTGGTCTGGTCTGTATGGGCTAAACATCGCGTTCCAGTTCCTTAGCGTGACTAATGTAGTCTCATAGGTGTTATATTGTAGTCTCACACAAAAACACTCGTACGCTAATACACTATCTACCAAAAAGTATTTGTACACTTTCAGTTTTTGACATTTTGTCAAATATTTAAAAATATACTGGTCGGATTCTTCTGGAACTTCAAAAATATAAAGATTATGTTTCGCTTTATATTTATTTACATTCATTTGTTAAGCGGGTAATTAGGGGGCCGGCAAAAAAACAAAGAATAATAGAAATATTTGGGATCGCCCTGTACATGAAAATGCACGAAACGACTTATCGCTTTAGAATACAAATATATGAATACAGTAGAATATGTACACTAATTTTTGTGAGAATAGCATGTATATTTATGGCGATAGAGCGATTTTTTTGAAAAATTCAAAAAATTCTGGTATGTTTTTTGTTTATATCATGCTGGGTTTTTGACCAAATTTAACGCAAATTTCAGAAAAATTGGCAAAATGCAGTAGAAAAAATGTAGCGCAATTGGAATATAAATATATTAAATATTTTATGAAATATGAGTAGTTGTATAAAATAATTTTTATCTGCGCATGCCGAACTAGAAAAACATTTTTTTACATCATTTAATAGTCAATTCTATGGAGTGACTTATAAAAAAAATCCAATCAAATATCGTGAAAATTCAAAAAGATATCATTATTTTAGTGAGATGTTTTTACTCTGCTCTCTAAAAACGGCTGAATCTTAAGGGATTCTCCACAAATTGACATTTTTTAATAACTGACTTTAAAAAAAACTAGTATTGAATTAATACAATATCTAATACAATATTGCTGCTAACAAGTACTTGACAATTGTGATAGAAAAGAAAAAGAGCTTTATTCACATTCAGGCCAAAAACTAAGAGAGGGTTGGGGGAAAAGGGCATGTGCCCCGGGCGCTAGGATGAAAGTGTCCCAAATGTACATTTTGTTTGGCGATTTTTTCCATGTCTATGTTTAGCATGATATTGTCAAAATCGTCCCATTCAAAGCATTTCTCCTATACCAAAGCATAGAAGAATCTAATGATGATGGCATAAAGATCCCGCATAAAGCAGATTTTTTTTCGTTTTGATTCGGTTTCACGATTTTAAGGTATCATTTTTTTTAAACAAAGTAGACTACTTTAATCAATATTACATATTTTAAGTTTTAAAATAAGTCGGCTATTAATAAATTAGAAAATGTATTTAAGTTACGGGTCTGCACGGGCCGGAATTTCCAGACCCGGGTTTTGCTCGGCCCGTAGGAAAATTCTTTAGGCCCGGCCCGTTTAAATTTTTATATTTTAGGCCTGGCCCGTACAGAAATCAGTGAAAACAGGTCCGGTCCGTTTTCGCCTGTTACAATTTCTACGATTTCTAAAAAATTCAGATTTTTATAATAAAGATTTCTTTAAAGAATACTGCATACGTATCTATGGAATGATTTTACAGTATATTTTACAGGAAATACACATTAGCAACATTAGTGATTACTAAGATTCTTAGGCTTTCAACATTCAAATAAAGATTCATTAAACATTAATATGGCTTAGAATAAAAGAAAAAAAAAAAAAAAGAAAGTTAAAAACATCGTAACTTTTGAAGCTGTTTAATAAAAGAAGATTTATAAAAATATTTCTATATCATGTTATTAAAGATTTTAAATCCAAATTCATTTGTTAATTCAAAGAAGCTCCTTTCTGATACAATGTGCCTGAAAACTGTATCTTATTTGTTTTTGAGATATTAATTTTTTGTAGTTTTTAATACAATTTTTATAATTGTGGCAACAGAAGTACACCATTTCTGTTAAAGGTAAAGGAAAAAAGGAAAAATTTTTTTATATCTATTTAAACTTGCGTGCTATAATTTGTAGTTAAAAAAAAAACCCAACAACAAAAATGAACTGATATTAAAAAAAATATTTTAATTAAAATAATAGACCTTTTCAAAATTTTATGATTTGTTGTGTGACAAGAGGTATTCAGCTATAAGTACGCAACATTTGAACTCTCTGACTTATATAGTTTTTGTGTACGGACTCTACGACGGACAGACAGACAGGCAGACAGAGGATAGAGACGAATAGGGTTTCGTCAAGTGAACAAAACCTTAAAAATATGCCAATTTATTTAAATTACTAATAGTTTGGTTATGTTGTATGATTTATGTTGTTTTATTATGTTGTTTGATTTATGTTGTATGTCGAAATTGGTCGATGGGATAATCAAGTAGTACCCACAATTCCGTAACAGAGCATACTAAGTATTAAAATATTTAAAAATGCGTTTAAATTTCCTTTGGAATTGCGATGCATTGTATTAATAGTTTTTACATGTTTTATTTTCATATTTTATAGTATACACATCCATGATGTCTAAGTATTACGGTGGCCCCCAACGATTAGTTGTTATCTAACTTTCAACAAAAGAATTGGTATTTAATGAATGCAGAGAATTCGGCCCCTGTTCCGCGTGATTGTCTTATTTGAGCTGTATGAAGGCACAGAAATTTGAGCGATAATGCGCATCATATTGCAAACTTTTTCTTTTGCGGCTTACTGCACTTCCATGACAAAAAGTCACATTATATGACTAATAAATTACAGGCTGTGAAAATTTGTTCATAATGTTCATACTATTTAAAATTATTAACTATTTGAAAAAAAAATAGTTGCTGTTCTCTGTAGAGAATTGGAAAATTTAAAGTATGTCTTAATCTATTTATTGGTTGAATTCCGCAACTTATTTAATTTTATTCGTTTCTTGATTGGTCCAAATTTAATGACCAAAAATGGAATGCTTCTGTTTTTTATTTTATTCGTTTTCTGATTGGTTCAGTTCAAGTTTAATGTCCAAAAACTGAATACGTCTGTTGCCACAGTGATAAAAAGAGTAATAAAAACTAAATAAATAAATTAATAAATAAATTAAAAATAAATTCTGATAGAGATTTCAAACAAATTTCATCAAAATTGCATACTTTTCTCTACGCAACGGTATAAAAACTTAAAATGTGCGATGTTAAGAAATTGAAAAATTTGCAGTTAGAAAATTTGTAGAACTGAAATTTCATTTAAAATTTGTTTGTGATGTGTCCAGGAATATTAATGTTTAATCCATTTCGTACGTAATATGAGGCGTTTAGAAATCAGTCTAATCAACTCCATCAAATAAATATGCCCATTTCAAACAGTTAAAGTTGTGTATCTTTAATCTACTTCTACTGTTTTTTATAATTGGTCTTTTTAATAGGAATATTAGTGTTTAATGCACGGCATACGTAATATATGACTCGTTATAATCATCCTAAAAATGATGTTTATTATTATTATTATTAATTTAAATGTACAACTTATTTATAAGTCTTTAAAATTTGAGTCTTTGAAAATATCATTTTCCTAATAGTCGTTGTAATATTTTAAATTACATTTTTTTAATAGATTTTTTAATGTTGTTCTTGAACAAGTTTTGCAAAACGATAAATAAATAATTATGTTTTATATTTTTCTTGACATCTTAGCCTAGATATTATGGATTTTCCTTTGATCTACTGTAACATTCTAAATATCATGCTACAATATTCGATTTTCTTGATTTATTATTTCTTAGTTTTTTTTTTTAATCGTTTGGCGGAGAATGCACTACAACTTTATTTTCTTGAAGCAATAAAGAAAAAAGTATACACATTCGCAGACTAATATAACCGTGGGATATCATATATAAAATTTAAAACATCCTATTCAGTCGTTTCTTTTCATTCGTATAACTATATTTTCATTCATTTCCTAATAGTCGTTGTAATATTTTAAATTACATTTTTTTAATAGATTTTTTAATGTTGTTCTTGAACAAGTTTTGCAAAACGATAAATAAATAATTATGTTTTATATTTTTCTTGACATCTTAGCCTAGATATTATGGATTTTCCTTTGATCTACTGTAACATTCTAAATATCATGCTACAATATTCGATTTTCTTGATTTATTATTTCTTAGTTTTTTTTTTTAATCGTTTGGCGGAGAATGCACTACAACTTTATTTTCTTGAAGCAATAAAGAAAAAAGTATACACATTCGCAGACTAATATAACCGTGGGATATCATATATAAAATTTAAAACATCCTATTCAGTCGTTTCTTTTCATTCGTATAACTATATTTTCATTCATTTTGACAACTGTAATATCTTTCAAAAGAAACGCAATCTCTGAATAATGGGAACTCGATATTTACATAAAAAGATTCTAAACTCATCTTCAGTTACAATATTTAAGAATCAAAACCTTTTAATGTTTAGGAAGATTTACAAAATGTTATCCTTTTGTACGTATTATACATTTAACCTTGCTCTTACATAAAACAATACTGGACCGAGGCGTTTTATTTTCAAGGTTTTCACCATATTTTTAGAAACGTGTTGGCAAGGTCAGATTCTAATAAATTGCCACTGATTTGTTCAAAGTGGACACTCTTCTTGCAGAAGGCTCGAATTAAACTAATCTCGAACGATATAGAATGCGAATTTTTTCAAAACATTTTTATTTTACATAAATGATGTCGCTTCAGAAAAATTTGTGTTTTCTGATTATGCGTCAATACGGAATTTCGAAACAGGAAAAGAATTGTCTTCCTTTTCCTGGTTTAAAACCCTTCTTGAATCAAAAAACACGTTTTTAGGCACACATCTTACTACAAATACAAAAATAATGGTTTTAGGTATTTTAATTCGGGTTAATGATTTTTTTTATTTCTTTTCCATAAAAGCAAGGACGAAGACATTTTTTACTCTATAAATTTAGACGCATTTTTAGATTCCCATAATTTTTTTTTTCGAAAACATTAAGTTAATTAATTAATTTATTTATCAGCTTTTTTTTTTTTTTTTTTTTTTTTTTTTTTTTTTTTTTTTTTTAACATGGATTTACGTTATTGTATCAGTTCTTTAAAAATGTTTTCGAATTCCTGCTTCATAACACATTTACATAATTTTTGCTTCATAAATTGTTTTCCACAGTACATAAAAAAATAATAAACTGAATAAAAAATAAAACAGTTATTGTAGTAAGAATTTAAGTTTTTTTCGTTATTTTCCCTTAAAAGGGGCTGTATATAAATTAACGATATGAAATTTTTTAGCGTTTTTCGAACTCTTTACTCTGGATATCATGCATTATTATTCCTTGAAACTTCTCTCTTTTCCGTTATTTTATCTCGTTATCAGTATCTACATTTCTTACTTTACGATTTTTTCTTTCGTTTTCTTTCCTTATATTTTCAATGATATACAAATATGGTTATAGTTATCCATGCGCTTCACTTAATTTGGATAATTTGAAGCAAAGAAACCATTTACATAAATATTATATACAGTTTTGAACAACGCGACACAAATGATAAATCAATTTGTTGAAATACATACCTTTCAATGCATAGTAAAGATTCAATTAAAATTATATTTAACAATGAATAGGAAAATTAAAAGTATTTTTTATATGTGTAAATATATTTTACCAAATAATTAAAAAAATAATAATTTGAATTTTAAAACAAACCTTTTAAAGTCACATATAGGCATCATTTAAATTTTATATTATATATTTTGAAACTTATATTTTGAATTTATGAGTGAAGTATGTGTAAAAAAATCAATGAATAAAGCTTTATACATCTTCCATGTTGAAGATAACTTTTGCACATTATTATAAATAGAACAAAAATAATGTGATGAAATAAATAATACAAAAATGCGTTTTTTAGTTAATAGCATGGCGTCTTTCAAAATTTGATATCATTATTTTTAAAATTCATATTTAAAATTCTAGAGGCATAAGTTAAACAGCTGCGTCAAAACTTTTAACCCGTTAAGGGTTTTTTGTATTGATAATTATACATGAATTGGTTGCAAAATAATTTAATTTTTTTAATAATAGTTTTAATTTGTCATAAAAATTGAAAAAAGACTTTATTGATATAAAGAAACCAAAAATAGAAAATTTAAAGTTATATACAAAATTATAAAGATATCACAAAACAACTCTCTTTTCACCAATTTCAAACAACCGGTGTCTTACAATATCAAATGCAAGATCTCTCTTTCCCCTAAAGTGAAAACGTTACATAACTACAGTACCAAAGCTAAGGTATTGCTAGTTTTTTTCTCCCTCTGGTTGGATCTATTTTTAAAGTCGTAGATTTTTTTTTCAGAAATTTTAATTTTATTTATTTTTCATTGAACATAGTTCTGTTATTTTATAGTTCTGTTACTATTAATTTTTTAAAGCTTGTCCTTAAAACTCCACTTTTTGATATATTTGCCCAAATATATACATAAAAAATAGGCGCTGAGAACTATATCATTACAGGGAGGGAAGGTTTTAAGGATTGATAAGGTTAACTTATGACATAGTTGCCAGAATAATGACTGTCACCGCTTTTTTGAAAAAGAAATATTCGACACATTTAGTAATATATGAATAATCCTGACAAATAAAGCGACTTATACTATTTTAAAAAAGTGGTGACAGTCAAATAATTTTAAGAAAAAAATTCCCAATTTGGCAACACTGACGTATGATATCGGAAGATGGGGGCAGACCCGCCCCCCTTGCTATAAAATGATAACATTATGTGTGTAATTCTATTGTTACAATATTCTGAATATGTTGGAAATGGTTAGCGTTTCATAATCTACGCATGGCACAGGATTTTTCGTTCTTTTTTATTTTTATTTTATTTTATTTTTTTATTATTATTATTATTTTTTGTCAAATGCATTAAAATGTCTCAGTGTGAGTAATTAATGAAATCATTTCGTATATCTTCTTTCTTTAGTTATTGTGGTCATGAATTTTCTATCTCTAGTACTAATTCTATACAACTTTTACGTCATTTGACGTATTTGACGCAACGTGGTGGTTGTTTCTTGTTTCTATTCAGCCAGTAATCACAATATGTAATAAATTTGCATTCGTTGAACGTGAAAAGGTTTTTCACTTAAGACGGGTTGTTCATGACATCATTAAGCTCTATTCTAAACGTTTATCGTTTTGAAACTCGTTAAATATATTATCGGAAGACAAATCGAGTTAAACGTTATGTCCGTAATTTCAATAAAAAAAAACGCTCGTTTGTTCATAAAATAGCTGATTTTAGTACCTTGCGTAAAACCCAATTTATTTTTTTTCATTCATCCTTCATACGCTAATAACTCGTAGACTAAAGGGCAAGGTTACATAAGATCCATTTTTGGTCTCTGATAATGTAATCATTATTATTTTTTTCAAGTTCTCAAACATCTCAGATATTGTTTTGTTAACTTTTAGATATTTATAATAGTGTATTAAGAATCGTGCACAAATTATATAGAAACTTGGCCTCGGTAGAATTGGCTGAAATTCTGATATGTTGTAACTCATACAATGATGATCAAATTTTTTCACAATAGAATTGGCTAAAAATTTTAAATATTGTAATCAAGTTAACGCTATTGATCAAACTTTTTCAATGGATACAATCCTAAACTAGCCTTTGGAGGCCACCGTATTTCTTACTCATCATAGATATGCAATGTATAAAATACAAAAATAATTTAAAATATTTATAAAATGCACTGCAATTCCAAGATAAAATTTAAACATTTATTTAAATATTGTTAGTAATGCTCTATTACAGAGTTGCGGGTGCTGCATGATTATCCAGTCGACTAATTTCGACATACAATATATAAATCGCCAAACTACGCGTAAATTATACAAATTGGCATAACTTTTGTTTTAAATAATAAAAAAACAAATAAATTAGTCAAAGATGAATAAAAATACAAATAAAACCTCGAATTAAAAATCACTTGATGAAATAGCAAACATGTGTAACATGTTTAATGTCAAGTGAATGTAAGCCATAATTATCATTTTACCTTATATTTTGCAATAGTTTTTTGTTCGATGTATTACTTCGTTTTAATCATAACCGAACTTCTTAAAAGAAATATCCATATAACTTCAAAAATGATAATCATATTAACTAAAAGATGAACGTCGTCGTTGGATTAAGCGTCTTATTTCCAATAAAAAAATATGTTTGCATTCAAATTTGAATGAAATACAGAGTCACGAAAAATTGAAGAGGGTAAAAAATATGATTACAAATATCTTGGCAGCTAATTATCCGATCGAATTGATTTTTTATTCAAAAATTCTGCTTTTTGTATTGTTTTTTACATTCATTCCTTAAAATACAAAAATTCTAATTTTTTTATGCACCTTTTATCAGAACGAATATTTTGAGAGCCCCAAAAAATGATTTCGGATAATCGAGGTTATTGACATTCAATAGGCATATTTCCATTATTACATACTGAATAACACCAAATTTTAAGTCTTCGTTTACTTTTGTTTGGGTGAGAGAGCGTTTATAAATACACAGAAAGACACACAGACGGATTTTTCCCCTAAAGATAGCGAGTAAATTCGTCAAAAATAAATAAATAAATAAATAAATAAAAAATGAAATAAAATAAAATAAAATAAAATAAAATAAAATAAAATAAAATAAATTTTTTTTCAAAACGTTGGAAAATTGTTTAATTTACAGAAAATATTTGCAATTTTTCATTAAAACAGTTTTTTTCTATAAAAGATATAGGTTTTCCTGTAAAAATTACAAAATCCACAGTTTTTACAGAAAATACATTTTTTTCAATAATATATATATATATATATATACACACATACACACACATACATATATATATATGTATAACCTCTGGGAGATTCATATTTAATAGCTGCTAACCATTCTCTCTTTTTATTTCAAGTGAAATAAACATAAACTGAACAGGAAAAAAATATTAAATGAAATGTTTTCTGCGTTTACATGATTCTTAAACAGCCTTTATATTAATTTTCAACGTTTTTCAAGGTTTTTCTTTATTTAAGAAAAAATAAAATGACGCATATCATATTGAGGCAAATACATATAATGAGGCAAATACATATATTTCAAAATCAAATGAAACTAGAAATTTTATTAAATAATTACTGCAAATTATCAATCACATTGGAAAACTTTTGTGAATATTTTTTCTGGTTCAAATCGAAAAAAGAAACAAATAAAAAAAAAAAAAAATAGGTGGAAACTGGTGTGAAGCAATAGGATCAGAAAAAACTTCTTAAAAACACCACAAAAAAGTTCTTAAATGCGCTAGGCTTCCTTGATTGGCTGTTGCCTTCTATATTCTATATTGGCTGTTTCTTCAGCTAGTTCCCTTTTATTAATTATTCAGTGGTGAATTTTGTCACAAACTCTGAAGTGATATTGCAAAAATCAAACTTTGATAATCGCACATTCAGTAAATTTTGAAAGAAATTCTCCTGAATGTAGTATTTATTAAATAAAAGAATATTGCCCAGTTAAACTGATAGCAATGAGCTCACAGACTGTTTACACTAATTGTATATTACAGCCTTATTGTTTGAAGGAATAATGCCCTCGAAAAAAAGTTAAGGGAGGGGGAATTAGCCCCCCCCCCCATTTGTATTCTTCATACTTAATGATTAAACCCCAAAATTAATCAGGGATACGCCTTATGATCATACTGAACCTCTATCCAAAAATTGAAGCAAATCGAATAATTCTGAATAAAACTCCATTTATTTAATTTAAGAGGGGCCATCCCTCTTTCCTTTATACTTAATCATTACACACCCAAAATTATTCGGGGATTCACATTTTCATAAAGAACCTATATCCGAAATTTAAAGCAAAACAGATAATTCTGCACAAAAACTCATTTAACTAATTTAGGGAGGGGAGGGGGGGAGATAATCGCTCATTCCCTCCTTCATACGTAACAAAAGAATCCCAAAACTAATCAAAGAAGCGTCTTATCAGTTGGAACTTATATCCAAAGATTGAAGCAAATAGATTAATTCTGCGTGAAAAATCTATTTACCTAAATTAAGAGCAGTAGCTCCCAGATCCCACCTTTATACTTAACCAATGAATCCCCAAAACAAATCACTAAGCGTCTTATGAGTATAAATCTATATCCAAATTTGAACTTAATGGTAAATTCTACGAAAAAACCCCCCATTTATCTACATTAAGGGCGGTTACTCCCTATTCCCCCCCCTCCTCTTTATATATAACCAATGAACAGTCAAATTATGGAGGCGCCTCATTAGAATGATATTATATCTAAAATTTGAATGAAATCTCATAATTCAGCATGAAAAATTCATTTATCTAAATTAAGAGGGGGATCAGCCCCCCTCTTTTTATGAATCCAATGCGCTGCAAAATTAAACAGGGAAGCGCCTTATCGCAATAAATTTACATCCAAAATTGAAACAAATCGGATACTTTTATCACGAATTATCGCTTTATATACATACATACATGCAGAACTAACGGGCACATAAGCTCTTAGGCTTTGATAGCCTGAAAGCTAAAAACTTGACATCTTCTATAATAATAAAGAGAGAAGGATGTTTGTCTGTCAGCGCTGTTCTGAAGAGACTGCTGCACGTAGAGTTACAAAATTTGGAGGGAAGGTACTTTTTTACATGTAGTTTTGCACCTCGAAGCCCGATTTTCGATTTTTTATTTAGATTTTTTTAAATAATTTTTTTAGGCGATTTTTAGCGTTATTTTTGCGGTTTTATCCCATTAGTGAAAGGAATACGGTTTCATTCTTTTAACCCAAAATAGCAATTTTTTTTTCTCTTTTCAACAAAGTTTATTTGGAATTTGTACAGCGATTTTTGAATTTTTAACGAATTTTTAATGCGATTTTTAGTGTTTTTTTCTCATTTTGCGGCTATTTTTTGAGATAAATAAAACGAAAATCGTTTTAAATTTTTAGCCTAATGCCCTAAATTTTGTGTTTGTTACGATTTTTAGATTTTAACGATTTTTAATGCGATTTTCAATGCGATTTTTAACGTTTTTTAAAGATTTTTGCGTTTAGCATCTAATTTTTTTCATAGTTGTTCTATCAAAAACTTGAGCTGTTGAGAATGCAATAAGTAGTATTTTTTTGTGAAATCTATCTAAAATGTCAAAAATTTAGATACCACTATTTTCGAATAGCAATTTCATAAACTATCTTAAATTCTTGCTTAAGACCGCTACCCCCTCGAGTTATATATCACCTGATAGGTTATTTAACAGAGTATGGTTTTGATAAAGTTTTTGAAGAATAAAGTGCTCTACCTGGTGGTGGAAAATGGAACTAATAGAACGCTATTTTTTAAAATCTATAATAATAAAGAGACAAGCTTGTGTGTGTGTCAACGCTGTTCTGAAGAGTCTGCTGTACGTAGAGTTACAAAATGTGGAGGGAAGGTATTTTTATGCATGTAGTTTTGCACCTCGAAGCCCGATTTTCAACTTTTGGATTAGATTTTTTTGATAATTTTTTAGGCGATTTTTAGCGGTTTTTTTTTTTTTTTTTTTTTTTTTTTTTTTTTTTTTAAATCCCATTAGTGAAAGAAATACGGTTTCATTCTTTTAGCCCAATACAGCAATTTTTTTCTCTTTTCAGCAAAGTTTATTCGGAATTTGTACAGCGATTTTTGATTTTTTAACGAACTTTTAATGCGTTTCTTAGTGTTTTTTTTTCTAATTTTCCGTTTTTTTTTTTTTTTTTTTTTGAGATTGATAAAAAGAAAACCTTTTCAAACTTTTAGCCCTAAATGATTTTTAATGCGATTTTCAATGTGAATTTTAACGCTTTTTCAAGATTTTTTGCGTTTAGCATCTATTTTTTTCATAGTTGTTCTATCATAATCTTGAGCTGTTGAGAATGCAATAAGTAGTATTTTTTTTTTTTTTTTTGCGAAATTTATCTAAAATGTCAAAAAATTAGTTACCACTATTTTCGAATAGCAATTTCATAAAATATCTTAAATTCTTGCTTAAGACCGCTACCCCCTCGAGTAATATATCACCTGATAGGTTGTTTAACAGAGTATCGTTTTGATAAATTTTTTGAAGAATAGAGTGCGCTAGCTGGTGGTGAAAAATGAAACTAACAGAACGCGATTTTGTTAAAATTTGGAAATATAACAATGTGATTTATTTTAAATTTTAAAATGGTTTACAATACATGATAAAAAAATGTAAACAAAGAATGGTGTGACACATTTCAGGGTGCATGAAAGGAGGGGCGCGAACAAAATTAGGAAATGTAATAAGGAGATCTGTTTTACACTTTAAGGTAGTTTATAACGCATGTTAAAATTTTTAAAGTATTAGCGATGCTATGGAGAGACCGCTGCACCAAGTTATGTATGAAATTTTACACCTTGAAGGCCGATTTTTTAGTTATTTTAATTTAATTCGATCAGTTTTTTTAATTTAATTCTTATGCGAATTTTAGTGGGTTTCGAGGCGATTTTTCGACATTAGCGAAAAGGAAAGCGGTTTCATTCTTTCGACCTAAATTAGTGAATTTTGTTCTCTTTTCAATATAATTTATTTGGATTTCGTGCAACGATGTTTGGATTTTTAATGAATTATTTAATGTAAATTTTGCCGCTATTATTCGACATTAGTAAAAGGAATTTTGCTTAAAACTTTCAGGCTAATGTATTAAATTTTAGCTGTTAAGATTTATGAATTTCAGCTAATTTTAATGCGATTTTTCGAGATTTTTTGCGTTTGATGTCGGATTTTTGTCATTCATGAGATATTTCCAATTACAACGTTTTACCCTATTAGAGTAAATTTTGACCCCTGTAATTTTTTAATATTGATTTTTAATGCACTTTTCAATGCAATTTTTAGAAATTTTTCGAGTTTTATGGTGGTTTTTTGATATTTGGAAGTAAAAATTGATTTCAAACTTTTAATCTAATATAATTTTAGAGATTTTTAACGCGATTTTTCAAGAATTGTTGTGTTTCGTGACGATTTTTTATTATCTATAAAGGATTTCCTTTTACTACGTGATTATCCTGTCGACCAATTTTGCCAAATTATTTCAATCGTGAAACAAGCCAAATTATGCAAATAAATGTAATTTTTATGTTAAATAATGAAAGAAGAGATAATTTAGAAAAACATTAATACAAATACATAAAAAAATAAGAAGTAAAAACCACTTGATGACGTAACAAATATATGTAACATGTTTAATGTCAAGTGAATATGGAATTTACGATCCGCCATTATTGTAGTTTAATCTTATGGTTTGACCCAGATAGTTTCTTGGTCAACCGGATAATCAAATAGTTCAGATTTCCGATTAGAATGTTTTATCCGTTTGATGAAATTCTGATTACTGCGATTTAAAAAATAACTAGCGATATTTAGTGCATTTTTCAATGCGTTTTTAATGAACTTTTTAATGCGATTTAGTACTATTTTTTTCGATCCCCACCACAGTGGTGTTTTAACAATAAAAAAATTATTTTGGTTTCAAACTTTTAGCCTAATATAGTAAATTTCACCATTTACCTTTTTTTAATTTTGTCGATTTTCAATGTGATTTTTGATATATTTTGTGTTCTGCGTCGATTTTTTTGTAATTCACGTAAAAAAGAATGGTTGCTACGTTTTACATGACTAGAATATTTTTTTATTCACGGGATGTATTTACATTTAGCGATTTTTAATGAATTTTTCAATGATTTTGTATTGTTTTTTTTAATCTCACGGCTATTTTTTGAAATTTCGAAAAGGAAATTAATTTCAAACATTTACACTTCATTTACGAATTTTGAAATTTAGTGATTTTTTAATGCAATTTTTAGCAATGTTTTCATTATTTCTCACGCTTTGCGCCGATTTTTTCACTCGTATTTAAGAAATAATTCAGATTACACTATTTTACTCTATTAATGTAAATGTTGTCCCCCGCTATTTTTAAATTTGAAACGATTTGTAATGATTTTTTAAATACAATTTTTAGATGTTTTGGAGTCCACGGCGATTTTTTCACAGATGGAAAAGAAATTTTTAAATAATTTGTAGCTCAATGTAGTAAATTTTAACATCAATGATTCAGATTTTTTGTGTATATTCATAAAATGTTTAGTAAGTTTTGTGTCGGTATTTTTTAACTAATGAAAGAGTTCAGATTTCAATGTTTTGTCCCATTATGGTAAATTATGTCCGCAGGAATTTAATATAAATGTTTATCTTACTATGGCAAATTTTGTCCGGATTTTTTAATTTTACTGATTTTTAATCTGTTTTATAGTGATTTTTCAAGTTCTGTGACAGTTGTTGACATCGGTAAAAGAATTTCGGTTTCTAACTTTTAGCATAAATAGTATAATTTGTTCTCCACGCTTTTATGAAGTTTGCCAATTTCTAATGCGATATTCAATGTAATTTTTAGTTAGTTTGGGGAATTTTAGGTGTTCCGTGTTGACTTTTCCTTATTCATGAACGATTTCCGATTACAATATTTTCGACTGAATATTAAATTTTTACAGCCATGACTTTTAAATATTCAGCGATTTTTAATATAGTTTTCGATACGATTTTTAGCTATTTTTTTAAGTTCCTTGGCGATTTTCTGCCATTCAGAAATCAATTTTTATATCAAACATTTTGTTTAATGTAGTTATGTTTCGAATGCAATGTTTTATCTCTTAATATGATTTTGGCGTTCCATGCCTACATTTTGTAATTTATGAATGATTTCGATCATAACCCCCCCCCCTCCCCTTCGCCCTGCTTTAATATTATTTTTTTAAGCATTGACTTCCAAATATTTAGCTATTTTTAATGCAATTTTCAATGTCATTTTTAGCCATTATTCAAGTTCCGTGGCGATTTTTTTACATCCGGAAATCGATTTCGATTTCAAACTTTTTGGTTAATATGGTTAATTTCTTGATTACAATATTTTATATTATAACAGTGAATTTTTACCCTAGGGATTTTTAAATGTTTTACGACTTTCATTGCAATTTTCAATGCAATTTTTGAGCTTTCTCAGTCTTTTTTTAATTTTAACATTTTTCAAAGAAATTCGATTTTAAATTTCTAGACTAATAAGAGTTTGGTTTCAAACTTTTATCCTTTACGGTAATTGTTTTGCTCTCTTATTTTGATCTACAGTAATTTTTAATGCAGTATGCTTTTTTTTTTACTCTACGGCGATTTTTTTCAGATATGGAAAAGGAATTCGGTTTTTAATTTCTTTGCTAATATGATAAATTTTCTCCTGTGCGATTAAAGATTTTTATTGCAATTTTTTAGCAGTTTTTTTCGTATTTCAATGCTTTTTACATTATCAAATTAATTAGATTCAAAACATTTATCCAAGTAGAGTAAATTTTGAGTTCCGTGATTTTTGAAAATTTTGCCATTTTTAAAGCGATGTTTACGTTTCTTCACGACCCGCTTCGATTTTTTAGAGGTTGAATTTTTGGCCGAATTTATTAAATTCTGATCTCTTTTCTTCAAAGTTTATTCGAATTTTGAAACACAATTTTTGAATTTTGTTTTATATTTTTATGAGATTTTTAATGTTTTTGGCGATTTGTAAGATTTTTCCACATTAGTAAAAATAATCCAGCTTCAATTTTCTAGCCCATCTCTTTTCAACGAAGTTTAGACGAAATTCGTGCAGCATTTTTTTAATTTTTCGAGGTTTTTACTATGATTTTTAAAGTTTTTTCACAATTCATGCTATTTTTTTTATGAACCCGGGCAACGCCGGGCAGAACAGCTAGTATTAAATAAAAATATAATTTGCAGAACAAATAATAATAATAATAATAATAATAATAATAATAATAATAATAATAAGTTTATTTCCTACATTATTTAAGACCCAGAAAGGGGCATATATATTAAGATATATCATTCAGTTAGTTCTAGGTTTAACATTAAAGTTTTATACAAATAAGTTAATTAATTTGAACAGTAAAAATAAAATGGAAACAATTTTATACTTTAAACATCTTAAAATCTTACATCCATTTTAAATGGACTCGAAATAAATCTTAGATTTTTTTTCCTGTTTAAATTCCAAGTGTTTGTATTGCAGATTTTGTATTATGACTGTAGTAGCTGTATACAAAATTATAAGGTACAGTCGTGAAAAAAAAAAAAAAAGGAATTTCAAACGATGAATATTTTATTGCAATGAGATACCGAAAATCTCAATTCTTTTTTTCGATCCTGTAAAAATCGCGAAGCTTACTTCACTTGTAATAATATAGATCAGGGCTGTCCAACGCGGCGCCCGCGGGCGCCATGGCGCCCTTCGAGGGATTTCTTGGCGCCCTTTTGAAGGCTGCAAGTTATAAGCATTTTTTAAGAATTAAATTTCTATTTAAAGCATGCTTTATTAAAATTTCCTGAAATATGCTTGCGATATTTTTAAAACTTCTTTCCCGCATCAAAAATTAATGTTGTTTCGATGGTCTATTGTCTGTTTTAAAGACGGGAAAAGGGCTTGTCATTTCCTCTCTCAGAATTTTCAGATATTAGGTAATTTTTTTTTTTAATCTAAAAATTGGGCGAAATTATTTCCATTCTCTTTCAGGCTCTCTTTAGAGCCACCCATTGATTGGTTACTATGTGAAGCCTGTCTTTGTTTCTGTACTTTTTATACCAGCAAATTTACTCCTTCAAAATAAATCAAGGAATATTTTTGCGCCCTCAAAAAACCTAACAATATCGCTTGTTATCATTTTATTTTGATATATTAGGCAAGATTTCATTTTCAGGCTCCTTCCAATAACTTTATATATATACTATATATCCCCTCGCCGAAAAACGCATAATTCGAAATTTACAACGATTTGCAGTTATTTAGAAGAGTTTTTTTTTTTTTACATAGTAGTACTTCAGATCCATAGGGGGCCTTATGCTTCTATAGCGAAATTAATTTGCATATGTGTGTCGCTAGTAATACTCTTGGATAACTTTGTTGCATGTTTTGAGCAATGTTGATATTGGCGCCCTCCGCTGTTTGTCAAAAGTTGAGATGCGCCCCTGCTGAGTAAAAGGTTGGACAGGCCTGATATAGATCCTTTTCTTTCGTAATGAAAATAAACTAGAATTTCAGGATCTGAAATTCTAGAATTTTTGTATTCATTTATATCCTGATTTGCATATTTTTTTACTTATGTTATTTTTCGACTTATGATGGGTTTTCCGGTTATGCAACTAAAAGATATTTCAAGCGATGCTCATTTTATTGTGTGAGATATTGAAGATGTCATTGCTTCTTTGCATTCTTTAAAAATCGTGAAGTATACTTTGACTTGCAAAAATTATTTTCGCAATGGAAGCATACAGGATTTCAGTACCTTTTATTCAGAAATTGAATAATATAATTATATTTCAATTTACAAAAAATCTTTTATTTATGGTATTTTATCTACCCCACTCCCCTCACGATATGCTGTTTCTTTCGGATAACAAAGTGTCGTTCCTAAAAAAAGGCAGTATGTTACATAATTCAATTGTAAAACGAAGCAGATGCATAATTGTACGGTTAATACTAAAAACCTCTACGGCAATTTTTTAAATTTCTAATCATCGAACAATTTCAACCCCTTCATGTACAAAAAAAGTACTCTTAGCTCAAGTTGTTTAAAAATTACATTTCAATTTATTTTTGAGATTTATTTTTCGTATTTTTTATTGCCATTTCTGTAATGTTGGCAACTGAAATACTCCATTTTTGTTGAAAGTAAAGGGAAAATAGTAGATTACTATATTTTTCTGTTGCCATTTTTACATAACAACTGAATAAATGTAATTATAATACGTGCTGTTTGAAAAAATATAAATGAGTGATTTCTGATAAAAATTGGAGCTTATAAACTACATTTAATTTTAAGTATCCATATTAATGTTACAAACCAATGAAAGCATATGAATTATTAGACATCCGATATTTTTGGTGAGTTTCTTGAATGACGACATCGTTTTTTGCTGCGTTTGTTCATTATTTGGCGATAGTGACGCCATATGCATACTTTTCTATGCATGTCATTAACACTAGAACGCCCGGAAGAAGTCGATTCGACTCCAACTATGTGATTAAATTTCAGTTGGAACCAGAAATTTTTTCTTGAAATGATTTAGATTTAATCCACGCACATTTACGTTAAATAACTCGATTAAGTCATTTTGTATAAAAATTCTGAAGGGAAATGTTATTATGAAACTTGAGTAAAATTTTCGGGCGTTCTAGTTTTAATAACTGGATAGTAAATTATGAATTCTGCCGCAAAAGCAAGTGCCGTCAGGGGCCTCGCTAAGGGGGGAGGCAGGGGGGAGACTCCCCCCCTAACGTTTGAACATGCTGTTATAGTTGGCAAATTTGCTAGCTGAACTGGCAAATTTGCTCAAAACTTTAATAAAAAAAATTTAATACACTTTCTATTTCTTATAGATTTGACGAAAGCTACCAATATAATTAGAAATATTATTAAGTTTTTTACAAATAAAAACTATATTATTCCTAATTGTGTAATATTTATCCTTGATAAAAATATAAAACTAGTTGGCAAATGCCGATATTTATGCTTGCCTTTCACTGAGTTTGCAAATAAGGAATTTTGACTTGGCAATTTAAGGCTCTCTTTCCCACCAATAAAAAGTCTTGTCCAATAAAATGACGGCACCTGAGTGCCGTCATTTTATATAAAATAAAAGCGTGTATTTTAAGTCTTAAAATTTAAATATGATTTGAACTACCTATATTTATATATTTTATTTTTTATCGGGGGTGACACTAAATTTTGAAAAAACAAAGTTTTTATTTTCTTCTTTTATTTTACGTATGATGGCCTTTCCGGTTATGCAACTAAAAGGTATTTCAAGCGATGCACAATTTGTAGCTTGAGGTATTAAAAATATCATTGCTTCTTTGCATCCTGCAAAAATCGTGAGGCTTGCTTTCACTCGCAACAAGGTAGATCCTTTTCTTTGTTTTACTTATTACTATAAACCATCGTGATAGCACTGTTAATATATACTCTTCTGATTCTTTTTTTATTTTTCCCGCCGCTTCATCACCGTAACCTTGAAATTCATTCATTACATAAATCGAAAATAAAAGCAGACGACGATTCTAAAAAATAAAAAAAATGATAAATTTTAAATAAGCTTTTTTTTTTCTTTTTTGTTAAGTGAACGTAATAAAAAAGAAAACCCTTGCATACAACTGGAAAAAATTAAAATGGTCGAATCATTATACCTTTTGTCCAGGAATTGTTCGGATAACGAAACTTTTTTTCGTCTTATTATTATAATAATTTCATGAATTGTTTCACCAAAGTTGCAATTGCGAATGGCATCAGTAAAATGTATATATCTTCACCAATTTTCTCTTTTTATGTTCAGATGTCCGATGTTCTGTGAAGGAGTGGAATATAACGTCGTTCATATTCTTTAATTGTGTTATAATACTATCTTCTATAGACAATATAAATGTATAGATTTAAGCCTCTCTTGCCTTTTGATCTGGTATGTTAATTTTTTCACGGTTGGGTGTATCGATTAAGTTTATTTAGAAATATTACTTTATTTTTTTTATTAATCCTTTTAAAAATTATATATTTTATCTGAAAAAAAGAAAATGTCGAATTTCATAATTATTGAGTTAAAATGAATTTCTATCTACAAATTCTATCTATTTGTTCATTTATGTTTGAATTGAGTTATCTATCTATTTATCTGTCTCCTTGTCTTAGATAACTTTTCATACAAAAATATTATATTATATATATACATACAATATATTGATTTTGTTTGATTTTCTTGGTTTCTTAACCCTTTATATACCGCATTATGAATTCATGAAAATTTTACTTTCTAAAGCATTTTACGTAAACTCTTTAAACAAAATTAAAAGATTTACATAATCATTTAATAAATTTTTGAAGGGTTTTAGAAGGATTTAGAAGGATTAATTAAATTTGAATTTACAGGGGTTTTGTGCAGTATTTATAACCCTACTCAAATCTTTTATTTTTAATTGTTTTGTCAGTATTTTGTAGAATTATAAAATGTGCAAATATGATGCTCTTACAATATGAATATAGAAATAATTCCGAATTGAAAAATCCCCATCCCCCTCCTTCAGCGCCAAGAAAGCCAAAAAAGTACAAAGGCAAAAGAAATTATCCTTAAAAAAAATTTTTTTTTTTGTTTTGTGTAACCACTAATGCTTTTGGTACAAAATAAAATAATGTATCTGTAACTCATTCTAAACAGTATTTAAACTAATCGACGTATTAAAATAATTTTATTATAAGTACTTTTTAAAGATACTTATAAGTAATATTTACCTTCGGTAAATAAAAGGTTAATTATTTATTCTCTGAATGCATTGTAAAAGGAATTAGGTTTTAATTTTTCAGCCTAATGTAAAAGAACCCGCTTTTTATGATTTTTGAAATTTATATGACCAATGCAAATTTCGATGAGATTTTTTTGCACGAATGAAACCAGAATACAATCTTTTAGAAATTCTACATAGTACATTTTGTCGCCTGCAATTTTTGAGCATTTAACGATGTTTAATGTGATTTTTAGCCATTTTTCGCAATTCGCTGCGATTTTTTAATGTTAAATTCTGTTTCTAATATTTAACCTTATATAGCAAATTTTGTCTATTTTTTAATTTAAAAAATATTTAATATATATTTTTTTCAATTTAGGCGACTATTTTGGATTCGAAAAAGAATTTGGTTTTAACATTTTAGTCTAATATAGTAAATTTTATCTTCGTTTTTTTAAATTTAAGAGATTTGCAATGTAATTTTCATTGAAATTTTTAGCGTTTTGACTTGTTCCGCGACGATATTTTATACTTGTCAAATTAATTCAGTTTGAAATTTAGAAATTCTACATAGAAAATTTTTTAAACTGCATTTTTTAAGCATTGAATGATGTTTCATGCGATTTTTAGCAGTTTTTCGCAATCCACTGCAATTTTTTAATGTTAAATTATGTTCAAACATTTAATCTTACATAGCAAATTTTGTCCCGCTTTTTTTAATTTTAACAATTTTTTACTTTTTTTTTCAATTTAGGCGACTATTTTAGGTTCGAAACGGGATTTGGTTTTTACATTTTAGCCTAATATAGTAAATTTTACTTTTGATTTTTTTTTTTTTTTTTTAATTTAAGCGATTTGTAACGTAATTTTCTTTGAAATTTTTAGCGTTTTGACTCGTTTTTTGACGATATTTTACATTTGTCAAATGAATTCAGTCTGGAACTTTTAGCCTAATGTAATAAATATTGTATTTGTAATTTTTGATTTTATAACGATTTTTATCTCAAAATTTAGCGCCCCCTCCTTTTATTTGCGTTATGCTGCGATCGTTAGACATCCGGAAGAGCAATTCTGTGTAAGTCTAAACCCTTTCAGGTCTCGTATACTATTAATAGTACATGTCTTATAATGGAGTATTACTTTGTTTTAACAAATATTTTTGCTACTATTTAAATGTAGTAATGTTAGTATATGTTTATGCATTTATTATATGACTTCATTTATGTTTAGACATTTACTTCTACTAATTATTATTATTACTTGCTTAATTCTCTTTGCACCGTTTAAGATTCCTTTATTTTAAATACATATATTACTCTTTAAATTTAAAATAAAAATTACTTCCCTGAAAGAATCGTGTGTAATAAAGTGCAAAAGGTATCAGAAAGTTGTAATAACGGTTAAATCTTACTGTAATATAATATTTCCTAAACATCTCCAAAAATTCTTCGTTTATCTATTGTCATATGAATATTAATTGAACAGTACGTAAAACAATAACATTCGTTATCTTTCAAGCAATGAAATACAGTTGAACCCCGTTATAACGAACTTTAAGGGACCGAAGTTTTTTTTCGCTATATCCGGTGGTTCGTTATATCCGAAACGTTAAAAATATTAGAGTTTACAAAATATGTATGTTATTACATGGTACTTATATTCAATAATGATGTATTAAGAAAAAAGAGACATAAAATCAATTAGATATGATAATTAATCAATTGAATTGACTAATATTGATTACATTTAACTGAAACAATTCTGAATGAATTAACTAAAAATGAAAACGAATAGAAATACAGTACAGCGTCGATTATCCGAACAAGTCGAGGCTGACTCTAGTTCGGATAAATGAGCAGAATGATGCTGACTATACTAGAATGCTTACACTTTATAAGCAGGCTTAGAATGACTGGTGGAACAGTAGAAAAGTAAAAAAAGAAAAAAAAATCATGGTCGACATAAAAAAAAATATTCGTTATAACCGATTTTTAAGATTTTGGAGTTCGTTATAAAAGGGTAAATTTGTATTAAATACAATAGGAAAACGGCGGGACCAAAACTTTCGTCCGTTATATCCGGGAGTTCGTTATATACCGAGTTCGCTATAATGGGGTTCGACTGTATTTGTTAAACATTAATTAATATATTTGGATAGCTAGTGTTAATGTTATTATAGTGAAAGTAATTATTCTAAAAACTGAAAAAAAAATCGGACCCAAAAGGGCAAACACAGTAAATTTTGTCAGCCGCGATTTGAATTTTAGTGATTTTGAATGCGGAAAGTCAATGTAATTTTAGCGTTTTTTCACTTTCCTAGTCGATTTTTTTTTTAAATTCCGAAAAAAAAATTCGTTTAAAATTGTTATTCTAATATATAAATGTTTTGTCTTTTATGATTTTTGGATTTTTAGTGATTTTTAATGATTTACGTCCATTTTTTGACATTCACGAACTAATTCTGACATTGCTTTATATCACTATAGGATGTATTGCCCTCTGTAATTTTAGAATTTTTGATGATACTTTCTTGAATTTTTCAGAGTAATTTTCTTCCTTTTCTTTTCTTCTTCTTCTTCTTCTATTCTTTTTTTTCTTTTCTTTCTCTCTTTTTTTTTAATACGCTGTGAATTTTTCGCATTAGTCAAGGAATTTGAGTTTGATGTTTTAGTCTAATAAAGTAAATTCCATTGTCTTTTCGGTTCTGTCCTCAAAGCTGGTAAGAATGAGGTGATGGGTTTGAACCCATTGGCATTACTACTCGGAGTTTTCGTGGTTTTTTTTAAACCTCGGGTAACCTTGCTTAAATACGGGTTAGGTTTCGTTAGAAAGATCCCCACTAGGTCACTTCGCCTAGGGGCTATATCCCTCGCACAAATAATTGGCCGTCATACATAACACTAACACCATTGTCTTTTCAACAATTTTTTTTGTCTGTATTCGAATAGCAATTTTCGGTTCTTTGTGATTTTTTATGCGATTTTTAGAGTTTTTTTTTTTGTGTGCAATTTTTTGATACATTTATTTATTTTATAGTGTTTTGCAGCAGTGTTCGGAAAGTCAAGTGGAGTTACTCCAGATTTTTTTAAAAATGAAAGTTATAAGATGTTTATTTAAATAACTCATTTTGTTTATGTGTTTCGAAAGAGTAATGAATAATTAGAAACAGTTTATCTGTGTATATTTAATATTTCCTTTTCATTTTCTTATCCCACTTCTTGGTAAATTTAATAGTTCGGGATAGTCCTGGGCATCGGGTTCCCCCAGATTGCATAAAATTTCAGATATTGACGACACAGATACAGAAGTTGATTGACGGCGGCGAAAACGAACTCTTTACTGTAATTTGTTTTTATGTACAGACTTTTCTTCGCCAGCTTCGTTCGGTTATCAAATTTATTTATTACAATAAAACCTCGATAATTCGGATTAATTGGGAACAAACTCAATCCGGATTATCGAAAATCCGGATTACCCGGAGAATTAGAAAAAAATGAAATAGAATAAAGCATACTTACAGAAAATCATCTTTATGTTTAACTTATTGATTATTTACAAACAGTAAAAATGTTTACTTTTGTAATTTTTTGCTGTGCCTGTTTTCTATACCTTTTGCGAGCCGTACAGTCCTGCATCCGCTTGAGTATACGTAGTTCGTTGGGTGTAGTTTAAAAGAGATTTCAATAAGAAAGCTTAAGGTATTCTTCCGAAAATACTTCAGAAAAAAAATTTATTCAGAATACGACGATGAAACAAGTTAATGTTATGGAAATTAGCCTAATCGGTTCTCAAACTTAAAAAAAAAAAAAAAAAAAAAAAAAAAAAAAATGACAAAACCAATTTGGATTATCCGGAGATCCGAATTAACGGGGTCCGAATTAGCGGGGTTCTACTGTATGTTCATAATGTAAGTATACTTCCTTATTTCATACATTACTCTTACAGTTATATCATTTTTTTCCACTTTCTAACAAAGATGAAAATGTTGATTAAATTTGTCTGCCCGTTTGCCCATGCTCTAACTCGTGTAAATAAACTAGCATTTTATTGCAATTTGTATATATTAATGACGTTTACTATGTCATGTTCGATATTGGATCTGAAGCGTGTAGCATTCACAATTCATTTACAGGGGTACTCAAAACAATTCTGTTACATTACGGTCAATGGAGAAAAATCATTTTCAGTATGTTTTAACCACATTAAGCTTATAAAAACATTTCATATTTATTTACTTAGAAGGTGTCACAAATAAAAAATAAATTAAAGAGTTGACATGTTTCGGTTCATTAATAAGAACCGTATTCATAACATATAAAATCAGTAGAAAATTAAATGACACTGGATATAAATATAATTTAAAAATCAAAACAAAACATTGCGCCCGCTATGATCGTGAATATAGCCATTGCCAACGCGGCATATAAATAATTGGCCGCGTTGGCAATGGCTATATTCACGATCATAGCGGGCGCAATGTTTTGTTTTGATTTTTAAATTATATTTATATCCAGTGTCATTTAATTTTCTACTGATTTTATATGTTATGAATACGGTTCTTATTAATGAACCGAAACATGTCAACTCTTTAATTTATTTTTTATTTGTGACACCTTCTAAGTAAATAAATATGAAATGTTTTTATACGTGAATGAAAAAAGGTGAAATGATTTTGTTTTAGTTTTTTGAAAAAACGAAAGCTAACAACAGTTTTAACACATTAAGCTTTTTTAAATGCACTGCAGGGGATATAAATCACTGAATTTCTGTACAAGATCATCACTATCGAATAGGGCCCAGAGCTATTAAATGTGGCGCCCTTTGAAGGTTTTTTATTACTAGTATTTTTTTTTTAAAGTAAAACTCTATTTTAAAGGATACTATATTTAAAATCTTGATATTTGCTTGAGAGATAATTTAAAATTTCTGCAAGTGTATTTTATGCATCAAAAATTAAAATGGAACTTACAAAAATAATATGTGTTATTATACGTGTCTTCATTGTTTCATAATTATTCCTCATAGACTATTTTGTGGAAATTATAACGATAGGATTTGAGAAAATTTCGTAATAATTTTTTTTAATAAATTAAGAAATAAAATTTAAAAAAAATGTTGCAAAATGTAGAAAAATAAGCGCCTTCCCTTTCCCACAATTCCTTCGTGCATGAAAATTCAGCTTTTCTGTTATTGTTATTAATATTGTCCCACCCGCGCATTGGTTATCTATAAGACTGGAAAAGGACTGTAATTTTCTGCCTCAGACCTTTGAAATTTTCGGTAATTTTATTTATTTGGTTAAAAAAATATATAAAATCATTCGAAATTACTTCCATGAGTGAATATTTTCCAGGCTCTTTTTTTTAAAAAATTACCCATGGATTGGTTATACATACACTGATCTTTTTTTCTCTAATTTTTATAACAACAAATTTGCATATTCATAATAAATCAAGAAATATTTTTGCGCCAGAAAAAAACCTAATCCAATCACTGATTGCTATTTTAATTTTATAATAAGCGATAAATTTTTTGGCTCCTTTCAGTTAAAACATTTTTGAGAGATGAAAAATGTATCGCAGCATACATTTAACTCGCAGAAAAATACATAATTCGCAATTTACAACTATTTACAGTTATTCTTAAAGTTTTCTTTACACCTTTTTTTACCAAGATGTTTCATATTCACTGGGGTCTTTTGTCTTCTATACATCAAAATGCATTTTCATATGTATATCGCCGCTAATACTGTGAGATAATTTTGTTGCAATTTTGCGCCATGTTACTAATGGCGCCCTTCTCTGTGAGCGAAAAGCTGAGATGCGGCCCTGCTTTGTGAAAGGTTGGACAGGCCTGGAATAGGGCATTCATTCATACCATTTATCTTTCATTTACAGGGACACAAAAAAATAAATCAGTTATTGTATCATGTTTGAATAATGATTGCTGCACGTGCGTTTTCAATTTCGGTATGCGCTTTTAATTTTTTTTCCAATTAAAATATATATTTGAATTGAAATTTGAATAAAATACAGGGTCATGAAAAATCGAAGAATGTGGTAAATAGGGTTATAAGTATCTCGCCAACTAATTATCCGATCTACTACATTTTTTATCCAAAATTTATATATATTTTTTGTTTTTTACAGCCACTACTTAAAATTTAAAAAAAAAATCGAAAATTTTTATATACCTTTCATTAAAACGAATATTCGAGAGTCAGAAAAAAAATTAGCTGGGGATAATCTAGGTTACTGATATTCAATAAGCTTCTTCCCATTTTTACATTCTACACTGTAAAGAAAAAAACGGTCTATTCCACAGAAATACTACAGTAAAACCTCCATAACGGACACTCCCGAATAGCGGACACCTCTATTTAACGGACAGTTTTGCAATCCCCACTCCCAAAACCTTCATTTTTGTATGTTTAACCTCTGAATAACGGACATTCCGAATAGCGGACGCTATTTTCGGCGATAAAGGATGAAAAATAATTTTTTATCCAAAGAAAAAAAAAAAACCCACGAAAAACGAGTAAAAAAGCTTCTAAATTTATCAGAGAAATGTGTCACAAATTTTGTGATTATAGATAAATGTAGAGGGTGGGCTATGGAAAATCTCTCCCCACCCCCCTACATTTAGTGTGAATTCAGGGTTGCCCAGGAGAGACATCTTTTTCAGCATTGCAATGTCCTCCCGGAAGATTTTAAGATTTTATGCTTTTAATAGACAAAAAGTGCAATCCCTACTCCCCGCCCGGAATGCTATAGAGTCAAATAACGTCACATTGAAAAACAAATTTTATGTAATTGCAAGCAAAAGTAAATTTTTGTAGCAGATTTTAGAAGAAATGAAATTTGCAAATGGTGTAAAGGTTTGCAAAGTTTGTAACGAAAAGGTGTGCACAAATTTATTTCAGTTCATTTACTTAAAAAATAATTTTAATTTCTGATTAATCATATAATATAGGTTTTAGGCAGTGTTGGGCACGTTCACAAAATAAACGAACTAACTCAAACTCACGTTCAATTTCTGAAAAGTGATTTAAGTTCACGTTCAAACTCAAAAATTTTCAAACGAACTCGTTCAAATCAAACTCATTTGTAAAAATGAACGAAGTTCACTAAAAAGTTCACTTTTTTTTATGTTTGGATATTATTGTCCAAATTTACAAAATTTTGAGACTTTTTTTTTTCAAATTATGGTGACCTACTTGCGTCACCAAAAAATAATCATATACAAAAATTTAGTTCAGTTCTAGAACTAACTACTAGAACATAGCGTTCTAGAACGTAAACTTTTAGGTGGCGCAATATTGAAAATGGCATATAATTCGCTATTGCAGTGCCCCCTTTCGGTGGATTTTTTTTTAATTCAGGGAGGACCAATTAGTCATAGTCATACACAAAAAATTTGGTTCAATTCGATGTATAACTTCATATACTTTTGGTCGGTACAATATTGAGAATGGCACAAACACGCGATTGCACTCTCTGGATGCCTGTGTGCATACCCTTCAAGACAATACTGGTCTGAGTATTGTGCTTTAGTAATTGCTCTTTTTTGCTAGTTTGGAACTTAGTATTAATTTTACAGAAGAGGAGGGGCTAACTTACCTTATAGCAATTGCGATATATAAAAAACAGACACAAGAGGGATATCTTATAATGGTTCCGTTTAATTTTTTAAATACGGAACTCTAAAAAGTACTTATTACAGTTTTCCTTTCATGGTTATGTTTTTCATTTAAAAAAGGGGTCATGGGCTGCGTAAATAGGCACATTTATTTCAAAGTATTGGTCTTTCCATATTTATTTCTGTATATCCCATTGTAAACTAAATTGATTTTAAAATGAGTCCTTAACTGTATCTAAATATCTAATATATTAATAACATTAACACATTTCCACGGATTGGAGGCTTAAAAATATAAAAATTTCTATACTGGTGAATCTTAAAAAAAAAAAAAAAAAAAAAAAAAAAAAAAAAAAAACACTTAGAAAAATTCATTGTAGACAGATTCTTTATTAAGAAATTCGCCGTCTTTTACAAATGTGTTATGATTTTTTTTACACGGATTATTCAATCCATTTTGCACCGATATAGAAATTGTTTCGTTTAAGACAGGATTTCGTCACATACAGATTTTTGTAGCACCTTTTATAATACTGTTTCATCCATTCCCTAGCATTGTATATGAACTATTCTTTAAAGAAAAGTTTAATTGTTGAATCATGGTAATTTAAAATTAGAATAAACTATGGCTATAGCGGAATCGATCGGTATCTTGAAAATTTTCCGTAGAAGGCAATATTCCGTCTTAGACAAATTCTACTCTGTCTGCGGATTCGCAGGAACGTGAAAATCTTTCCGATTTAGACATATTTCCGCCTTACACAGTCCACCTTGTACAGAGAGTTTACTGTATATATCTATTTTCGGCGAAATTGTATACAGCCCAGGTCCGGTTCGGCGCGATCCGAGTCTGCAGAAGAATTAAGACTAGGATACTTACTACCCAGAGAAGTGATATCCAGAGTTAACCCGTCCTGAGGCTCGTGCAGGCCTCTAAATGGCATTTGAAAGAGGAAAAAAGTGTACTAAGGTCTGGAAAAATTTTAAATAAATTATGAAAAAAATTGAACGTAATTTTGAACGTAAATTTCGTTCAAACTCGTCTATTTTTTGAGTTTCCGTTCAGTTTAAACTCGTTTATAAAATAGTGAGCGAAGTTCAGTTTAAAGTTCACAAATAGTGAGCGAAACTCGTGAGTTTTCGTTCAGTGAGCGCGTTCATACCCAACACTGGTTTTAGGACATATAAAAGTCAATTAATGAAACATTAAGCATTTCTTATCGATTTTTGAATCTCTGAGTTTCTCCCAATAGCGGACACCTCCGAATAGCGGACAATTTCAGCGTTCCCGAGTTGTCCGTTATTTAGAGGTTTTACTGTACTGGTAATCTAGACGCCAGTACAATTTACTGTTTTTTAACAGAAAAATTCCCGTAAAAGCCAGGAAGATTTTCCGTTAAAAAACAGTGAATTGTACTGGCGTCCAGATTGCCAATATTTCCGTAAAACCGTCCGTTTTTTTCTTTTCTTTTTTTTTCTTTTTTTTCCTTTTCTTTTCTTTTTTTTTTTTTTTTTTTTTTTTTTTACAGTGAAGAACACACCAAATTTTTATACTCTGTCTCAATTTGTTCGGGAGATAGAACGTTTACAGACAGATAGGATTTTTTTTTTCTCTAAAAATATGTTTTTTGGAATCTGCAGTGTTTGAATTGTGTAAATCCGTCTCCCCCCCCCCCCCCATTTTCAAAATGATTACAAGACACCCTATACAACGTATGATGGATAAGTAACAAAACTATAGTATGATTACAGTTTAAAAATTGAATTTGTATTTCTTTATCTTTTATGAATATTTATTTTCACTATCTTTTAACGACATTTAATCGTGCAACATAATTTTAATGTTGTTCCGGTTATTTCTGAGATATTTTCCATGAAATATAAGAAGAGCTGATTGAGTGATTTTGGGTGGGATTCGTATTAAATATTCAGATTGCTTTATCTGCAGTCCGTAATAAATTTTCCAAATTATACTTTAATTGCATTATTTTGCAATGATTATAATGAAATAATATTAAATTGACTGAACGAAATTTCTGAATTTAATCGAAGTATTAGCACTACAGAAACAGTGTTGAGTTTATTGAAATGAAATCACTGGAAAAAAAATGGATTATCAAAATTTAGTAAAAAGTATTCAATTTTAAGTACTTTACATACTCAAAATAACTTCAGTTCAAGTGTGTTCAAAACTGAGAAACACATGTACTCCATTTTTAGTTCCATGGTTGTATTGGCTATTCCAAATCGCTATGAACTGCCCCCCTGAACTTGTAAATTAAAGTAAAAATATACTGGCATTTTTTTCTTGCTCAAAATTATTAACAATAAACGTTTAATCGATTATTTATTTTAAAAAATAGTAAAATTATTTGCAAAATACAAAATTGAATATTCTTATGACAAGAACATTATTAGCGAACACTTTAAAATTATTTTAAAATACTGTGAATAAATTAATATTTACATTAATAAGCATCTTCTATAAAATAAACGCCATAAATGAAATAAACCAATTCAGGGTACAAAATTTTATTGTTTGTTTGGACTTGATAACGCATGATGTTTCAAAATTGAGAAAGCAATGTGCTTATTTTTGATCCAGACATATTCAATTCGATATGAGTACATCGATTTACTCGTTTTTGAGTACTTCATTGTTTTCAGTGAAATTGTTATATTATATAACAATATATATATTTATAGTTATTTTTTTGCCTTATTTAAACATAGAAAAGTAAATATGAAGTGAACTGTAGTTAATGCGAAGTATATATGCATTTTGTATATTTTTTATTTATTTATTTTTTTTTTTAGTTTTCTACAGGTAGAAAATAAAATTAGTGTAAATTGCCCATTCATTTTTTGTCCTTTCAGATCGTACATGTTAATAATTCATACATTAACAACATCCACAAGTGAAATAAGAGATATTCTGTTGAAACATTGAATTTATGACTGGCACTTTCATGTGAAAATAAGATAACAACAATAATAACAAGTTGAATGTAGATTCTGCTATTGCAGAATTCAGTTTCGCCTCTGATTAAATTAAAAAAAAAAAAATCGATAGAGGTCTTTTAGAAGGGCGACCCCGTTTAGAATGCAATGAACTAACTTCATTTTTCTTGTTTATCAATATAATAGCAAACAGAACGGCGTGAAATACCCAATTGATTAGCAATTTCTCTCTGAGACATTGGAATTGCGGAATAATAAAGAGATACAATTTGACGTGCTACTTCTTCATTGACTAGATTCATTAAAAACGGACTTTTTCTTTAGTTTAAATGCTTTTTTATAGACTCTGAGAAAAAGGAAATACATTTTAACAATAATATTGTATGAATGTCTCGTTTTAACGGCCAGATTACGAAACTAGTCATTGGGGGACACCGTAATACTTACACATAATAGATATGCATTATATAATATGTGAAAACTATTTATAAAATGCATTTACAAACAAAATTTAAACGTATATTTAAGTATTCTTAATATACATAGTAATGCTCCATTAATGAATTGCTGATGAACCCATTTCGACAAATTATGTAAAATACCAAACTACACAAGTAGTACCGGATTGCGTAAAAGAAACATCCTTATAGCTCCAAAAACAATAATCATATTAACTAACAGTTTACTGCGCCAGATTAAGCGTCTCATTTCCAAATAAAACATATCTTTGAATTGAAATTTGAAGAAAATACAGGGTCATGAAAAATCGAAGAATATGGAAAAAAGGATTACAAATATCTCGGCAACTATTAATCCGACCGACTTCGTTCTTGATGCAAAATTTGTGTTATTTTATTGGCTTTTATGTCCTTTCCTTAAAATAAAAAAAAATCGAACATTTTTATATGCATTTCATCAGAACGAATTTTTTGAGAGTCCGAAAAAAATAGTTCCGGATAAGCGAGGTTACTGATAATAAATAGGTTTCGTCCTATTCTTACTTACTAAGTACATACAAAATAATAAGTCTCTATCTCCATTTGTTCGTGAGATAGAGTGTTTATAGACAGACAGACGGGCGGCAATTTTTCTTCTAAAAATATGTTCTTCGGAATCTCCAGTATCTGAAACGTGTAAATCCGTCATTTTTTTTTTTTTTTTGATTTTCAAAACGATTGCAAGACTTATCCTATACTACTTATGATAGGTAAGTAAAAATAGGTAAGGCCACAATTTTTGACACTACACTTTTTAGCTTGTCTGAAAGAAATAGCGTCGGAGGCTAATAATGAAAATAAGCGAAACTTATCCTTGACATTTATTTTATGTAAAATAATCATGAAATATATCTTTATCTGGGAATTTACATTATTTATTTAAATTTACTCTACAAATAAAGAAAATTTTTGCAAACAGCATGTTTTCTCATAAGATCCATTGTTTTTATTAATTGCATACAAAGTAATTTTGTATCACCAAGAAACTGTCCTCAATTATTAGAAGTGGGCTTGACAAATAAAATTGCCAGGTCACCACTGGCGACTAAAATATATATATTATCTGGCTAGCATGTTTTCTATATCCTTTTATTATTTCTTTTCCTACTTTCTTTTCTTTTCTTTTCTTCTTTTTAAAGGCACTTTTTACTTCAAAATTGGTCAAAATGTCGATTAAAACATATTCATATTATAAAATTTAATATTTTTTCGCCAAAATTAACCTTATACTATATTAATTTCCTTTTAACCATATTCCGCATTTGTTCCGGCTTATTAAATTAAAATCCTATTATTAGATCTAATCTATCAATCTTTATAGAAATGATATCAATTCTTAATTCGCCTTAAAAACATTTATTTTGATACACGTAAATCTAAAAAATGGCTCTAAATTAAAAATATTCTTAAATAAACTTTATTTCTTAAAATTCCTAATAAAACTCACAACAACATTTAAAAAAATTGTAAAAAAAAAAAAAAAAAAAAAAAAAAAAAAGATTGTTAATTTAAGGAAAAAAAAAAAAAAAAAGAAAGAAAACAATCTATTTAAAAATCTCATTGTTTTTTGTTTGACTCTGTTAGAACGTTCCCGATGTCAATTTGAAAAAGAAAAAGAAATGTTCTCCTTTAGTCATTCATTGTCGGTTGACTTCGGGAGAGATCTTTTTCGACCTGTGCGAACACTGTGCAAACATACAGCGGCAAAGTAATTAAAATGTTAACGTTCTTAATTAATAACTTACCAACTAATTAGAATTTCGAGATGTGAATGGGCAACTCGGGATCCCGGGATTTTCCCCCTTAAATTCAAAACAAACGCGACGTTTCTCCGTTTTCGGAATCGGAGAGGATAGCTTCACTTACATACAACATAATACGGTCGGATTTTAATAGTGTAGATCAGCGGTTCCCAAACTTTCTTGGTACGCGACCCACCTTTCAGAGAAAAAAATTTTCGCAACCCACCTTTCAGTAAAAAAAAATTTCTCCACCTACCCTAGATAAAGTTGCATATCCGTATAGCAATTTTTGTGCAATCTCTGTACGCTAGGCTATCCTATCCTACGAAAAACGCAAATTTTCGTACGGAAGATACATTATCAATAAAAACAAGATCGGTAATCTCAATGTGTGTAAGTGAATAGTAATTAAAACAATGCTCAAACTACAAAGATAGTTAAAAATATATTTAATTATTATGAAACATAACTTTATAATCAAAGAGATTTCCGGTACTGGTGTTTACCAATATGGGAACATATATTAACACGCAGTTTGTCTCAGTACTTGTCTTTCAAAGACAGCAAAGTAGAAAAATAATGTTCTCATAAGCACGAAGTGTTGAATTTCATCAAGAACCTCAAAGTTGATTTAAGTATTTCTGGATATTTTGTCCGTATATTAATCTAGAAGGAAATTAAGGATTTTCCCTTGAAATATTATTTCCTGTTGAAATTGTCATGTCCTTTTAAATAAATGATATAAAAGATATATTTTGATGACAAACCTCGATTGTTCCGCGACCCACCAAAACAACTACCGCGGCCCACCCGTGGGTCGCGACCCATAGATTGGGAGCAGCTGGTGTAGATGATTCTGTAATATGGTGTTCAGTATTGAATTCAGGGGGTGGCCCGGGGGAGGGGGACACCCCCCGGGCTGCAGAGCTGCACAAAAGTATTTGCATGCCATTTTCTTTATTAGAGGAAATTGTTGAAGGGGAAGTTTTAACTGAAATATGTGTATTGCTATGAACTAAATTTTTCAATGCATTTTGTTAATCGATTTTTATATTATGTATACATACACAAATTTTATATTACATATTTATATTACGTATTTTTATATTAGATATATATTTTTATATTACATATATTTTATAATACATATTTTCCAATAGTAGATGAAAAAAACTGAAATTTGGTTTTGAAGTGCGTTATACCTTTCCATGCAGTGAAATGAGACATAATATTTTAATTTTTTAAACGATACAGTTTTGTTACATTATTCTAAATGTATTCATAATTGTGCTTCATAAACTAAACTTTTTCTTTCTTGTTTAAATATGTTGTACGTAGATGTAATTGTATCCCATAAATATTTTGACACATGTAAATTTGCATACATACTTTTTTTCTTTTCAGAGAATAAAAATCCAAAATGTAAATTATTCCAAAGCCTTGAACTTAGTTACTACTTTCAGATAACCATTAGTTTTTAAAAATATAGGAAATATGATCTTTAAATTATTAAAATTGCTCGAAATTGGAAAAAAAAAAATGCAGGAAGAAGGAAAACTCCTCTCTACAAAATGCTAAGGAGCTGCAACTGATTTCATTAAGCTCACCACTTTTCGGATTAGAATTCAGCGAACCTTACTCCCTGTTCAAGTTTATAAGTTTTCACTTAAATGAAAAAAAAAAAAAAAAAATCTACGCTTATTTTTATTTTGTTTACTTTATTATTTCGAAAAACACAGATTTTTTTCTGTCATAGAAATTGGCACAGATAAGGGGATGCGGAGGGGGGCGGCTTGAGAAGGTCATTGGCCCTCATTGGATTTTAAAACGCAATTACTTTGCAGTCCGATTGTAATGAACTGGTTAGCGAAATTTCGGTTATAGCGAACCAGATAGAAAGCTCAATTTTTTTTATATGCTTTGCAATATTATTTTTTTAAATGAATATATTGAGTTCAACCATTATGGATAAAACAAAACCTTGCTTTAGAATTTTCAATCATTGTCCACATAATATTATTATTTTTTTAATTGCTAAGAAAAATCAGTCCTCATATTAAAAAAAAAAAAAAAAAAAAAAAAAAAAAAAAAAATACAGCGACAAAATGCTTTTACCAACTGATGATGATCTTTATTCCGCTTTGTTAAAGTGGTTTTATACATGCAGACCCCACACTAGTCACTCAATAAAGTTAAATCTATGGGGGCGTTCTTTTCAAATATCTCTCAAATTTAAATATATTTTCATGATTTTTTTTGCATAGGATAGCTGAAGACGATTTACATCAGGGCTAATTTTTACTTTTTCTATTTTGGTTTCAGATTTTTTTTTTTTAATTACTTTAATTTTCGAAACCGGTTTGAACCGGTTCTGAAATTGAAACTATCATGATATTAAAAATATATAACGAATTTATCTTTAAGAACTTTAAGTACCAATACATTTTTCAGATTTAAACAAAATTCAATGTTTCTTTTACTGCCACTAATTTTTAGAAGCTATACCGAGAATAGCTAATTTTATGGCACGCCAACATTGAAAAAAAAATTGTTTCTCAAAATTGAGTAAAAAGTACGCAATTTCAAGTACTTCACATACTCAAAATAGTTTCGATCAAAATATACTCAAAACTAAGAAACACATATACTGATTTTTGATTCCATGGCTGTGTTCAAATCTAAATCGTTATGAATTGCCCCCTTAACTTATAAATTAAAACAAAAATATACTAGCATTTATTTTTTGCTCAAAATTATTAACAATAAAAGTTTAATTGATTTTTTATTAAGAAAAATAGCAAAAATTATTATCAAAATACCCAAATCGAATATTTTTATGGCAAGAGCGCACTATTTGCAAGCACTTTTAAATTATTTCAAAATGTTGTGTATAACTTAATATTTACATTAATTAGCTTATTTTATGCCACCGTGAATGAAATAAACCATTACAGGGTACAAAAGTATCGTTTGTTTGGATTTGATAACATGTGATGTTTCAAAATTGAGAGAGCAATGTGATAACTTTTTATCCAAACATACTCAATTCAATATGAGCACATCGATGTACTCATTTTTGAGTACAGTAGAGCCCCGCTAATTTAGACCCTGTTAATCCGGATCTCCGAATTATTCGGAGCGGTTTGGTCTTTTTTTTTTTTTTTTTTTTTTAAGTTTGAGAAGCGATTGGCTAATTTTTTCATAACATTAACTTGTTTCATCTTCGTATTCTGAATAAAAGAAACTTTTCTTCTGAAATTCTTTTCGGGAGAATTAAGCAGAGTACACATTTTTACTATCTGAAAATATTCATTAAGTTTAACATAAAAGTGATTTTCTGTAAGTATATTTTGTTCTATTTCATTTTTTTTTAATTCTCCGGATAATCCGGATTGGGTCTGGTCCCAATTAATCCAAATTATCGGAGTTTTACTGTATTTCATTTTTTTCAATGAACAAATGTTGAATCGTCTTCATATTAATTGCAGGAAACTATCGCTGATTTAGCTGCATTTTCTGCTGAGTGTGGTTGTTAGTAATTATACATACTACTCAACTTTTATGCATCATCTCTATCGGTCTGTGACCACACCATTTGATTTTAATGCTCATATAAATTTCATAAATATATTTGCGAGATTTCTAACGATAAAGAATTCTTTTAGGGGTCGTGGGTAACTTGTAGGTGGTTATTGTATATCTATATTATAAAGGCCAAACGTATCTGTGAGTAACGCATACGTCATTTTGCGAATGGCAACACTTTCCCCAGTAAATTCGGTTTTGCAATTTTTGCTGTTGCAAATTTTGCACTTCTGAACATCGCACATTTAAAATTTTTACACCGTCGTACAGAGAAAAAAATGTACTTTTAAATGCAATTTGTTTGAAAGTTATATATCAATTTATTTTTGATAGATCATTTTTTTTAATAGTTTTTAGCGCCAATTGTGCAATTGTGGCAACAGAATCACTTCATTTTCTCTTAAAATTGAAAAAAAAAAAAAAAAAAAAAAAAAAGAAAAAGAAAAAAAGAAAGAAAAAAAAAATTAAAATGTGCAACACTTTACCATGCAATTTCTGTTTTGCAAATTTTGCACTTCTAAACATCGTACATTTTAAATTTTTATACCGTCGTATAGAGAAAAAAATGTACTTTTAAATGCATTTTGTTTCAAAACTGTATTTCAATAAAATTTTGTGATATTAATTTTTTTTAATAATTTTTAGTATCAATTTTGTAATTGCGGCAACAGAAACACTTTATTATCTCTTAAAATTGAAAAAAAAATAAATAAAAACAATAAAAAAAAATAGAAATTAAAATGCGTAAACTATGTTGAAAATATCGTCTGTTATAAATTCAGGTGAATTCGGTTTTATTTCCTTTAATAATTTAGATAATTGAGTTTTATAGTATTTTGTTAATTTTAGCTTAAAATAATATTTGTTTGAGAGTTAGACTGTCTAGTGTCTAATATAAGATTCATTTTTTACTTTAACTAATTTTATAGATTATAAATCAATGAAACAATTCTTTGTGAAAGATTTTCTGTCGTCGAATTTCGACTGGTTCCACCTCGTTTTCGTTTGTAATCATATTATATTTTCCAAGATTAAGCAAGATTTGTAATTTTTTTTTTTTTTTTTTTTTTTACAAACTTAAAATATTTAAATGCTAAGAGAAAAAGAACGAAGAATTTCTTGTACTTCCGTTGTTCCTTCCTGTATTTGCTTTTGCCGTCACGGCGTCCATGACGTCTACAGTGCTTTGATATTTTAAACGTATGGAGATGTAATTATATAGTAGTTCTCTAAAACTGAAAACAAAGTCATTTTTACGTCAAACGATAATTATTTTGAAGTGCTTCCTTGTTACCAACTTACCAATAAATCCTTCCGCTCAATTTATTAAAATGAATTCCAAATCAGAATGTACGTATGTTCAGTTTTGAATGAAACTTTGTTATGCTAATGCACCCATTTACGTCATTCTTAACAATTCATTCGATCTTAAAATTCGATACTTCATCTCATAAAATCTTTCACAAAACAGGCGTTTCATTACACATGAAAATTTGCGGAAAGGTTTTAAAACTAGTACGTTGTGGCCATCACAAAACTTTCTTCTATTTAAATCACGTCAATTAAACCATTTAAAAAATGCAAATAATTACATCGATTTAGCGCATAGGTATATATATATATATATATATATATATATGTCTAATTATGTTATATAGTCTAGTGTAACAGAATCTGAAATTTGATGAAGTTCTCTGCATTACTTCTTGAGATATTGCTATCGCAAAAATCGTGCAAAATGTAGCATAGCAGCGCCACCTATTGGGCAGTTCACACCAAAACCTTATCAGTGGCAATGCATCTCAAGGTATCGCGGAATCTGAAGTTCGGTGAAATTCTGTGCATTAGTTCTTGAGATATAGCTATCATGAAAATCATGAAAGACGTGGCATAGCAGCGCCACCTGCAGGCCAATTTACACCAAAACTTAATCAGCGTCTATGTATATCAAAGTCTCACAGAATCTGAAGTTTGGTGAAATTCTGTGCATTAGTTTTTGAGATATAGCAATCATTAAAATCATGAAAAACGTAGTATAGCAGCGCCACCTGCAGGCCAATTTACACCAAAAACCAATAGGCACTAATTTAAATCAAGGTCTAACTGAATATAAAATTTTATGAAATTTCGAGCATTAGTGCTTGAGATAGAGCACCCACAAATTTTTTGTCACAGACAGACAGACAGACTGACTGACAGACTCACAGACAGACATTTTCTAAAAATAGTCAAAACGTGATCAGGACCTTCTAAAACGTATAAATCCGTCGAAAACCGGAAGTCGAAAATTTTCATGAATCCAATACTTTCTTCTTGTAAAGATAGAAGAAAGTAAAAATTGAATATGAAATTTATTTTCCAGCATGAAATATCACTTGATCATGATTTTTAACTTGATCTTAAAATGCTAATAAGAAGAAATTTATAAATAATACAGTGTAAGATCACCCATTTTTGCAATGATTTGGGAAAAAGAAATACACGAACAAAGAAAGAAAAATTATTTAATATGTTAAGTTTAATCTAATAGCTCTTACATTAAACTATTATGTTGTTTCTTCATTTCAGCGATAAAACAGCTTTTCTTAAAGTATCAAAGTTTTTATTTTTTCATTCCAAGGTTAATTTTCCATAATCTGCAGAATGTTTTGGGACGCCATTTTCAGTTGTAAAAGCTTACTTCAAAAGTCCAAATGCACAGTAATCCACAGGAGAAATATCGGGGGAAATTGGGTGGGGTACATTTAAATGAAATAGTTTCAGTTTCATTTTCATTTCTCCTTCCCCCCCCCCCCTAAAAATACAACAATTAGATTTAGAAGTATGGCTGCTAGAGTCTCATCCTGATGGAACAAAATGAAGATTTTAGTAAAATGATGGAATGTCTTTTTTGAAAACAAGTATTAGAACATTTTTCTGGTTGTAAATGTATCTTTTACTACTTTTCTTATTCTTCTTAGAATTGAACTTCTTTCTTTGTTGACTCGTAACTTTCATTATACATCTTTTGTCGTTTTTTCGATAGTAAATCGATATTTTTTCTATTGCAGTCAGATACAAATCCAGTATCCAAGTCTCATCAACAGGGGTCGCAGCGTCCTTAAAATTTTTGCCCTTTTCTACCAGTATTTTAAATCCAAAATCTTTATGTGAGATTTCTTTAAGATCTACAATTAAATTCTGGAATAAATATTATATCGTTTTAAAATAGTGGTAGTAAAGTGTGAAAATTTTAGGGACGCTGCGACTCCTGCATCAATTGTAACATACCTATTTCACCTGCAAGATAAAATACATACAGTAATTTGTACATAATCTTACGCTGATAAATATGTGTTTGCATTAGGCGGTAAAAATAATATTTTTTTTGTTTTGATTAACTTTCAGTGAGATTTTGTAATTTTTTTTCTGTAGTTTCTATAGCAATTTTTAATAGTTTTGCGATAGTTCTTTGGGAGGGGGATGTATTGTCTTTTAAAACATGAGATGAGATTGTAGTCATAGAGTAAAAAGATAGAATAGAGATGAAGTATGGCGACTTGAGATGACGCCAAAAATATAACCCTAAAATCCACTACATCAGGCCCAAACACAATTACGCAACTTTCGCAAAAAAGAAAATTTTTAATAAGGAGTTTTTAATTTATAATACAATGAAATTCTACTTTAGAATGCTTAAATATAAGCAGATCATTTACATTTACACAAAAAATGCACTGTTCCATGTGGTTGTTTTGTTTGTACCGAATGAAGAAATTTAAATTTGAGCGATAACTCTCATCATATTGCAAATCGTTTTTACGGCATATTGCACCTCCATCTATTTCCTTCCTTCAATGATTGTAGTATTATAAGCGTTGAACTTACCTTTGTTGGGTTTGCATTTGTTAAGGTTTTACCAGTGAAATGTAAATTTTGACGTTTCTTACCTTTTTTATAAAGTATGTCACTTTAAACATGTTTACTTTACATGTAGAAACACTATAACCATGCTTTTTACACCTTTGTTTAATAATCGAATAAGGATATTTCTTTTTCGTAAAGCTCAAATATGTAGATGATCCATTGTTTATTTTCAAGCTATATTTTAAAGCGAAGAATATTTTTAATGATGCAGACGATAATTAAATTCTATTCCGAATTGATAACATATAAGTTTTTTTTTATTTTGTATTTAAATTATCAATTCTTTTGTTCACTTTAATTTAATAAATTTCGCTCAGTAAAATGCACTTGAAACTATTTTTCCCCATTGACCATAATGTAATGGAATACTTTTGATTGTCCCTGTAATTGAACTATTCATCCTATTTTCATAAAATTTGAAATGGTTCGACAAAATGATGCAATAATTACATATTTTAAATTTCAAACGATTTGGATGAGTGTTTTTTAAGTTTTTATGTGCGGACAGATGGATTGAACGATGACTATAGGTACTAGGTATTTACATAATTACGAACGCACCCAATGAGTCAGAAAAGGTTTCTGAAAGTTTTGCGTTTTTGAGCTGAGGATTTGACCTTAACTTATATAAAATAATCTTTGGAAGTTGGAAGCTATGGTAAAAAATCTTTGAGTCTTTTACGTGAAAAATTTATCATGTATATACAATTCTTATTTTTATTTTATATAGAGTGTTAAGGTTTCATTCATTGATAAATCACTTGTTTTACAGGGCCGTAACCAGCGATACATGCCAGGGGGGGGGGGGGGCTCTGAAAATTTTCTGTGGCGGCTAAACATTTTTTAACAATCCATATCTTAAGCAAACTAAATATGGCAAAAAGTGATAAAATGGACTTGCCTATAGTGTCCAGAGTGTATAGAGTGTAAAACCTCTCTATAACGGAATTTTTCTATAAGGAAATTAATAAATGCAAAATACTTCATGATCATCGGAAAGTAAATACTTTTTTTAAAAATCAAAAATAAAACCTTTTTGAAAAACTAGTGCAAGGTTTAAAATGTTATTTTTACAAAATATATTTAATAAGAAATTAAATTAAGAGAATGCGTATTTACCATGCGCATTATATTTATTTTTGTATACATTAATTTGACTTTTTGGTGTCTATGCAAGTCCAGCCAAGTTCAATATAAGTATCCAATATATACATATCCAATTATCTATGAAATTTTTTCTGATTTAATATTTAGTTTAAAAAATTGAATCTTACCATTTTTGTAACATTTTATCTCATGTGTTTAAATGTATATTTTCAAGTAAGATTAGCAACTATAACTATGGTTAGTATAAAATAATGCGTTTGTACTGGCCATTATGGGGGGGGGGGACCAACCAAACACACATACTTTAAAATATGGGATTCGAAGTTAGAGTTGATTGATTTAAAATTAAATTTATTTTCGTAATGTTTTTGCTGAATTTTGTTATGCTTTTTAAAGGACAATTATTTTTGATCTTGGTTAGATTGGCGCCGACTCCAAAAAATCAAATTAATGTACATAAATATTAATAATACACATAGTAAATACAATGCTCTTAATTTAATGTCTTATTAATTATTATGAAAAAAATACTTTGCAATAGTTTTTGAAACCTGTTTTCTTTTTGATAAAAAAAAGTTTATTTTTTAGTTAAAAATTAACAGGTTTTTTTTTTTGCATATGTTATGGTAGAATTTACATACTTAATGAAACTTAATTTATTATTCTTATTTTAACTTCTTACTTTTAATATCTTTAACTAACGGCAAATCGTAATTTATTAAATTTTATTAATATTTTATTTTCTAATACTATAATTATTTATTAATATTTCATACATCAAATAATTGCAGATATTTTTGCTGTAATTTTATAATAAACTTAACCTTAATCATGTTTTTTTGCTTATTTTGATTGTTATATGACAAATTGAAAAAAAAAAATGTTTTCATTTAACACACAAACAAAAATAAAATAGAAAAATAACTAAAAATAAAATAAAATAAACTTTTTTTCTAATGTACACCCTTGTAACCCAAAACAATGAAACAATTACTGGCTTTTTTTTATTCCACGTGTATAAATTGACATTTTTTATCTTTTTAATTTTCAAACATTCTAGTTTCCAAGTGATATTTCATCGTTAACTAAATCTACTGATAAGTACGTATTGTCAACAAGCAAACCATTAAAATTTAGAAACATGGGTTTTTAATGACTATTTCTTAGTCAAGATTTTGAACATCGCTTGACTAACTATCGGTCAACCTGAACACCATGTCCATTTCCATTCATCCTGCGTAAGATCGTTGCTTTGAAAATATAACGATGTACTAACACATGTGGTGACCAGTTAGTGCATCTGGACTTAATTTTTTTCAGGAGAAAGAAATGTTCCTTTAAAATGTGTTTTGAGAAATGCATTATACCGCTAGCAAGATAACAGAAAACAACTAATCTAATAAGGTTCCGAATACAAAATTTTTGGCGTATTCCCATTTTATTCAAGGCAGTTAAAAGATCTAAAAAAAATTTCTTACTTTTATTTAATTTTTATTTATTTATTTATTTATTTTTTTTTTTTTTGAGAAAAGTTAAAATATTGATTTTGTTAAAAAAAAAAAAAGTAGAAAGTAAAGAAATCGTTAGAGGGGGCTCTAGAGGATGCTAGGGGGGGGGCTCAGCCCCACCTGCCCCCCCCCCCCCCCGTCTGGTTACGGGCCTTCTTGTTTACGACGAGTAAAAATATAGAAGCTTCTCTTTTATGCGACAATATTTTTCAGCACGTGCAATGTTTCCGCTTGTCCAAGGTCCTTATCCGCATTATTTTTGAACTTGAACCTCACCATTGTCAGTTCTTTATTACTCCACTAGCGGTCATGTTATAATACTTATGAAAATAAACAAAAAAGGCGTATGTAATAAATAAAGAATCCACTTTACTCTAAAATACCACCGTTTAAACCATTGTCGTGCTTTTGTTATTTAGCGCATTTATCATGTTTTAAACGGGTAATTATGGGATATTCTTTTTAGATTTTGCAGATAGCTTCTACGAGCAGTTATATATTGATACAAACGATATAATTCTCTTTTCTTTTATGTTATTTTCCTTTCTATTTCTTTCTCTTTTAAAATAAAACAAAGGTTTTTTTTTTTTTTTTTTTTTTTTTTTTTTTTTTTTTTTTTTTTAACCTTAATTGTAAATTGTCTGTTCAACTCTTTTCCAGGAGAGTCCTAATATTTTCTTAAATCGTGAATAAAATCTTGATATTTTTCCTTAAAAAAAAAATAAAAAAAAAAAAAAAAAAAAAACTGTATAAAATTGACTTTTGCATATTTTGGGAACATGGATTGAAATTCTAAAACTTATCATTGTCAGATTTTTATTACTGCACTATAATGGTTATGCTATAATACTTATGAAAACAAAAAAGTGTAAATAACAAATAAAGTATCCATTTTTCTGAAAAATATTGTCACTTAAATCTTTATCAGACATTTATTATTTGAAATAATTTACATATTTTTATGGGATAGTTATATGTTTTTTTTAGACAGCATATGTTGCTTCCACGAGCCTTATCCATAAGGTTTATGTACTGCTATAAATATATTTCCTTTTCTTAATGTTTCTCTTTCTTTCTATTCCTCTCTTTTACAACAAAAAAAAAGTTTTTTTACCCCCTTTAACTGTATATTAACTTTTTGACTTTTCCAGATAAGATTAATACGTAAATTGTAAAATTGCGCCCTCATTTTATGTAAAATTGCGCCCTCATTTTAATTATTACTTACCCATCATACGTAGTATAGGGTAAGTCTTGCAATCGTTTTGAAAATCAAAAAATTTTTTTTGACGGATTTACACGTTTTAGATAGTGGAGATTCCGAAAAACATATTTTTAGAAAAAAAAAATTGCCGTCCGTCTGTCTGTCTGTCTGTCTGTAAACGCTTTATCTCCCGAACAAATTGAGATAGAGACTTGAAATTTTGTATGTAGTTAGTATGTAAGAATGGGACGAAGCCTATTGAATATCAGCAACCTCGATTATCCGGAACTATTTTTTTCGGACCCTCGAAAAATTCGTTCTGATGAAAGATATACAAAAATTTTCGAAATTTTTCTTTTAAGGAATGGACGTAAAAGGCAATAAAATAACACACATTTTGCATATAGAACGAAATCGATCGGCTTATTATTGCCGAGATATTTGTAATCCTGTTTTCCACACTCTTCGATTTTTCATGACCCTGTATTTTCTTCAAATTTCAATTCAAAGATATGTTTTATTTGGAAATGAGACGCTTAATCTGGCGCAGTAAACTGTTAGTTAATATGATTATTGTTTTTGGAGTTATAAGGATGTTTCTTTTACGCAGTTCAGTACTACTTGAGTAGTTTGGCGTTTTATATAATTTGTCGAAATTGGTACATCAGCAGTTCTTAAATAAAGCATTACTATGTATACTAACAATATTTAAATTTTGTTTATGAATTGCAATGCATTGTATAAATAGTTTTCACATGTTTTATTTTCATATACATATCCATGATGGGTAAGTATTACGGTGGCCCCCAACGACTAGTTTTATATTCGTTTTTAACTTTTCACTTGCTCAGTCACCCTCTTCAAGTAATTTACAATTATAAAATTTATCTCATAAAAAATATTATATTGTGCAGAATGATAAATCTGTCGAAATCTGTATCACTTTTTTCTTACAATCTGCAAATATATTTTAAAGGTATATAAAAATATTTCAAATTCATTCATTAATTACTAATTAGTAAAATAATATTGGATCAAAAATGTGTAGTCGCCTAATTTATTTATTATTTATAAAAAAGCAATACAATGTTGACTCAACAGTATGCAATTTCAAAATTTATTTATTTCTCTACAAATAAAAGAAAAATGATGAAAAAAAAAATCTGAATTTATTTTTTACGTTCCCAGTCGCGAATAATGTTGGCTGAAGAATATACTTTTAATCTAGAAATTTATTATTTCTATTTTGTCAAGATTGTATTTATTGGCTTACAATATTCCAGTCACTCAATACTGAAGAGTTAGCGACCAACTCTAGTGGCAAAACCGTGTGATAGAGTCACGAAACTTATTTATTTATTTTTAATTATTTCTTATTTAAAAAAAGAAAAAGGAAAAAAATATATATCTATCAGTTTTTCAAATTTAATTTGGAAGAAAATTAATAAATTTTCTGTCCAATTTTTAAAGTAGATTTTATATGAAATACTACCTATTGCGTTCGCTCCCATGTTGGAATTTCTGAAAAATATTTGCAAATCTACACCGATCATGACCCCCTAGACCCCAAAACTACCATCAATAAAAAAGTTTATCTATCTATCGGTCAGTATCACTTTTTTATGGACATGATAACTTCTATAATTCTGCTCAGATCTCTTTCAAAATTTTACATAAAATCAAGGGGCAAAAAATCTCGGTCAAGTTCGTTAATGGGCAAAATCGACCAAGGCGGTGGAAATAAGGAAGGTTTTTGTGAAAACAGAAAAAATCCCATAACTTCTTAACCAAAATAAATATTGAATCAGTTTAAAGTTTATATTACTTCTAAGAAATGGCCAAAAAGTTTATGAATGACAGATATTTGATAAAATTTAAAATGGACTCAAGAGGCGAAAAAAAATGGGGGTTTTGGCGGGAAAAAAATTCATAACTTCTTCAATTCTCAAGATATCAAATCCAAATAATTTTTTTTATAAATGTTCGTAATATTACCTAAAATATATGCATTGACAATTTTTGATAAGACCAATTCTTATTGAAAAAATAAAATAAAAATGAAAACAAAAGGGGGGTGTATGGAAAAAGAAAAAAAAAAATCCATAACTTCGATAATTCTTAAGATATCAAATCCGATTAGATTTATTTTACATCTTCTAGATAATATCTATAACTTTTACATTAACAATTTTTTAATAGGACCAATTCTTATAGCTAAAATAAATTAAGCAAAAATAGGAGTTGAAGAAAGAATCTCAGATCAAAACTGCTTATATAAATACTAATTTTTAAATTAATTTTTGATTTTAAATCCATCCAAATGGCGAGTTCTCTTATTTGGGAACTTTATAATGTGACGTATTAGCAAGTTTTTTTTGATAAAGATGGAATATATTTCGAAAAATGCTTTGGAAATGGTATTTTTGAGCAGAATTTCCTGAAGTGATCGTGATTGAAAATTGAGGAAGTATTCAAGTAACAAACTACTTACTTTTTGACTCATTTTTAAAACCTTTTTTCCCTCAAACGCATACAATTGGTAGGTTCCTTTATTTAGGAACTGTATAATGTGACGTATTAGCCAATGTTTTGATAAAGGCAGAATATATTTCAAAACATGCTTTGAAAATTGCCATTTTGAGCAGAATTTCTTGAAGCGATCGTGATTGAAAGATTGAGGAAGTATTCAAGTAATAAACTGCTTACTTTATGACTCATTTTTAAATCCATTTTTGCTCTCAAACGCATCCAACTATTAGGTTCTCTTATTTAGGAACTGTAAAATGTGCCGTATTGGTCAATTTTTTGATAAAGTCAGAATGTATTTAAAAAATATGCTATCAAAATGGGCATTTTTAGCTGAATTTCACTGAAGATGATTCAGATAAAACCAGCTCTTACGGAAAAATGAAATTAAAAATTCAAAAGCGATTAAATAAAATTGTTAAACTGATTTTATCTCTAATCATATTTTGTTTTTTGTTGTAGAAATGAGCACTTATCTTTAAAATCTACTTCCACATATAGGCTAAGCTGACAGGGATTTTTAAAATTTCCGACAGTGAAAAAAATTTTTAGGCACATGCCAGTTCTTTAAAACACCTGCATCTTAGATTTAATTCAAATTATATTTCCACAGTTCATATCACCTTCTTGATGGATATACAGGTTGATGTAAGTCGCTCACGAAAAATGCAGGAGATAATTGTTCTGGAAATGTGAGTCTCTTTATGCATGTAAAATTGCGCACCCATTTCACATATTTTAGTTTTCGTTTTTAACTTTTCACCTGCTCTTGTAATCATTATCTTCAAGTGATTCACAGTTATAAAATTTATTTCATCAAGGCCTTGGAGGTTGTGCGCAATGTCTGCGCAATAAATTTACATATCGTCTGACCTTCGTAAAAGAATACACTTACCTTAACTATTCACCTCAACGAAACGATGTATATTAGATCTTGCGGAATTTCTAAGGTAGATCGAGTATTCATGTCAGATTACAAACACCAAAGTTTAAAGAAAATATTCTGTGTGTAAAGCTTTAATAATTATTGCGAAAATTTTTGCATATTTCCAATTCATAAAAATAACAAGCAGTTCTTTAGAGCAAGTGATAGGTAATTCTTAATGTATTAATCATTTAATAAGCGTATTTTATAAATCAAGTTACTTAAATTTTTGAATATCTATTTACAATTTTTTAACAACAGAGGCACAACGGTCAACACTTCTGACTGCCACGCTACATGTCGAAAATTCGATTCCCGGGTAGGTAAGACTCATTCAACCTTTCATCCATTCATGGTAGATAAAATAAGCACCAAGCTAGTTAAATAATATCGCAAAATTAAATATCAAGGGTCCCGCGTTAGATGACCACCTGACCGGGACATTAGCTGTATAGCACCTCGGGTCTTAGGATCAACTAAACAAGGTTTGGCCATCGTAGGTCCTTTGATCATATATCCACAGGTTTAGTTTAGTTTTTATTTACAGTTTTTCTAGCCGGCCGCAGAATCGAAATCTTCGATAAATCAAAATCTTCTTCACAGTTACAACTATTACACTGTATACGAGTTATACAAATAATGTAGTTAATAATACGCCAAACCATCAGTAATTCCACCAAAGTAACAGTAGGCTCTCGTTAATTCGAAATCGGATAAATCGAATCATCGCTTAATTCGAACTAAACATGAAGTCTCGAAATTTTCAATAACAGAATAACGTTAAAAACTTTCATTTATTCGAACAAATTTTCTCTTGACTTCGCTTAATTCGAACTAACGATATTCCAATTTTTCATTTTTCCTTACTTTCTCCTGGATTTCAGATTCTTGAAATAACTTTTTTTCTTTCATTTTTGTGAGAGTTGTTCTGAACAAGTATACATATAGTTCCATACATTTGATATTTTTTTAGTACTCCGTCTGTCCATCAAAGCACCTCCACCCCATCTTTGTTTGTGTTTGTTTCTAATCCCTTAATTAGTTTCTGTATTTATATCTTTTAATTTAATATTAAGTCATATTCTAATGCTAACATCCGAAATATATTTTAAAAATACTATAACATTAATTTCTTTGTAATTGTACCCCTTAAAACATGTTTTCCTCTCATACTTTCCGTAATTCGAACTCTGGATAATTCGAACATTTCTTGTGGTCCTGACGAGTTCGAATTAATGAGAGCCGACCAGGGCCGTAGCTAAGGGGGCGCTATGGGGCGCTATGGGCGGCTCAGCTCCCCCTGGAAAAGATTCCACGGTCGCTAAAGGAATTTCTGTTCTTAGCATAAAATGAAGTTATTACAACAGTTTAATAAGAAACATAGTACCTACAATGTGAATATGCACAAATTTATCTTTCTGCCACAGAGAGAGAGAGAAAAAAATATGAGCCCCCCCCCCCCCCCTAAATTCTCTTGAGCCCTCCCTATCGTTCACTTCTAGCTACGGCCCTGGAGCCGACTGTATGTCTGCCAGCTGGTTAATGAAACTAAAGCAACGAAATATTTTAAACATTAAAAATTAGAAAAAGTTCAAAATGAAAAATATATAAATATTGTAATATGTGGATATTTTAAAGTACTTTTTTATTTATAATCGTGCAACTAAAATTTCTACATCGACAGCAACCAGCCCATTTGCAATGTTAAAAAAATTAGAATTTTTTTCATTTTGTGCGTATTTTAAAGTTTTTCTTTTTATGCTTTCTTTAATTTCGCGAAATCAAGGATTATTTTTTTCACTGTACTTTTTTTATTATTTCATTGATTAATTTCATTCATATAAAAAATCTTTAAAATATCATTGCAGTAAAGTTTTTCAAATTTCCGAAAAAAAAAAAACCCTCCCTCTTGAATTGCTTAAAAACAGCAAAGTGACCTAAATTTAAAACCGTAAAAGATAACAACAAATCAATGAAATAACTCTGTCGTAAAATATTCCGATGGTATACGAATATATACTGTCATCATAATAGTATCCAAAGTCTATAAAACAATGCAAAAGTATAAAAAGAAAACATATATTGATTAATCATTATTTAAAAATAGGCTTTATCAATATAATATACAGGGTGAAACTTTACTCTTGGCAAAACTTTAGGGGGTGATAGTACACATCAAAACAACTGATATGAAATATGAAACAAAGGGCTCCAAACGTGTTATGAAGGAGATAGGCGCCATTAAAGTTTAGTCTAAAATTTCAAATGATTATAAATAAAAAGAATACTGCCCAGTTAAACTGATGGCATTGAGCTCACAGGCTACAAATACTAATTGTACATTAAAGCCTTATATTTTCAAGGGTTAATTCCGTTAAAAAATTAAGAAAGGGAAACAGCTCTCTTCTTTCCTCTTTTTTTATACTTAATCATTGAACCTCCTATACTATCAAAGACATGCTTTATCATATAAAAAATCTATATCCAAAATTCAGAGCAAATTAGATAATTCTTAATAAAAACCCATTTAGCATTTATATAATTTAAAAGGAGTTATCCCCCTCTTTTATACTTAACCATTAAACTTCCAAAACTATTCAGAGATTTGAACGAAATCTGAAAATTCTGCTTGAAAAACCCATTTATATAAATTAAAGGGGGGGGGGGGCATTAGAACCCCTGTTCCCCCTATTTATACTTATACAATGAACACCTAATAACAGTCACTGAATCGCCTCATCTGAATGATCCTAATCTAAATTTTGAACGAAAACTTAATTCTGCGTGAAAATCCCATTTATATCAACTAACGGGGGGGGGGATTAGAACCCCTGTTCCCCCTATTTATACTTATTCAATGAACACCTAATAACAGTCACGGAATCGTCTCATCAGAATGATCCTAATCTAAATTTTGAACGAAAACTTAATTCTACATGAAAATCCCATTTATATCAACTAACGGGGGGGGGGGGATTAGAGCCCCTGTTCCCCCTATTTATACTTATTCAATAAACACCTAATAACAGTCACGGAATCGCCTTATCAGAATGATCCTAATCTAAATTTTGAACGAAAACTTAATTCTGCATGAAAATTCCATTTATATCAACTAACGGGGGGGGGGGGATTAGAACCCCTTTTCCCCCTATTTATACTTATTCAATGAACACCTAATAACAGTCACGGAATCGTCTCATCAGAATGATCCTAATCTCAATTTTGAACGAAAACTTAATTCTGCATGAAAATCCCATTTATATCAACTAACGGGGGGGGGGATTAGAACCCCTGTTCCCCCTATTTATACTTATTCAATGAACACCTAATAACAGTCACGGAATCGTCTCATCAGAATGATCCTAATCTAAATTTTGAACGAAAACTTAATTCTGCATGAAAATCCCATTTATATCAACTAACGGGGGGGGGGGGGCATTAGAGCCCCTGTTCCCCCTATTTATACTTATTCAATGAACACCTAATAACAGTCACGGAATCGTCTCATCAGAATGATCCTAATCTAAATTTTGAACGAAAACTTAATTCTACATGAAAATCCCATTTATATCATCTAACGGGGGGGGGATTAGAGCCCCTGTTCCCCCTATTTATACTTATTCAATGAACACCTAATAACAGTCACGGAATCGCCTTATCAGAATGATCCTAATCTAAATTTTAAACGAAAACTTAATTCTGCATGAAAATCCCATTTATATCAACTAACGGGGGGGGGCATTAGAACCCCTGTTCCCCCTATTTATACTTATTCAATGAACACCTAATAACGGTCACGGAATCGCCTCATCAGAATGATCCTAATCTAAATTTTGAACGAAAACTTAATTCTGCATGAAAATCCCATTTATATCAACTAACGGGGGGCATGAGCCCCCCGTTCCCCCTCTTATACATATCGAATGAACTCCAAAAACTAATCAGGGAAGCGCCTTGTCAGGATATACCTACATACAAAATTTCAAGTGGATCCGATATTTTTATCATGAGTTATCGCGTTACGCACATACGCACATACGCACAGAACGGACGGGCACATAAGCTCTCAGGCTATGATAGCCTGTGAGCTAAAAAAGGAAAAATTTGTCGATTCGTTTGCGGTTTTCGCTAAAACTATTTTTTATGTAAAAATTTTCTTCAAAATATATTTTAAAGATAAAATTAAAAAAAATGCCAATAGAGGGCGCTTTAGACTTTGGAGTAACGAACAACAATTTTTACCGTTATTTTTTTTTTGTATCTCGTAAAATGTTTTCAAAAACTTAGATTGAAACTTAAATTTTGAGCTCAAAATCTGAATCGTTGGGAGTGATCAAGTAGCGCAAAGTAAACTGCGTTCAGGGGTTGAAATTTGAAACACCTCCTCTCTCTCTCTCTCTCCCCCCCCCCCTCCTCCCTCTGATCACAGTTGAGTTTTCGCTACTTAAATACTCTCATTTATTCAGATTTTGAGCTCAAAATTTAAATCTAAGCTTTTGAAAGCGTTTAATGAGACACAAATAATTATGGTAACAAATAGTCGTTCGTTATTCCAAAATCTAAAGCGCCTTCTATCGGCATTTTTTAACTTTATCTTTAAAATTTATCTTCAAGAAAATAATGATATAAATAATAATTTTAGTGGAAAACGTAAACGAATCGACCAATTTTTCCGTTTTTATAATCATTTGAAATTTTTGTACCTAAACTTTAATGATGCTTATCTCTTCTGAAGACGTTTGGGACCCCTAGTTTCCTATTTAATATTGTTTACAAATGTTTTTAACTGCAAAGAATTAGCTAATACACTTAAATAATAGACTTTTTTAGTTCTTTTTTATTCATCTGATTGCGTTTTCGAGGTAGACACTGTGAAAAAGCTCTTCAAATTGGCAGTCACAACAACTGTTTTTTGTTTTTTGTTTTTGACTTTACTAAAATAACTTTAGTATTATTTGCTTCTTGTTTCTAACGTAATACAAATGACGCAACTTCAGCACATTGTTAAAATTTAAAAAAAGTTATAGCTAAGATTACCATCTGATAGACTTCCTTTCGGTAAGTCCGATTTGTTTTGCCTCTGCTTAAAATTGTGCATATACTCCGAATATTTCATTAATTATTTCAATTCAACTTTTGCTTTTTATTTTCGATTATTTTAACTCTTAAAGTTTATTATTTTAACCCTTCATTCTTTTTTCCGAGCATTATATGTATAGTAATTCACAGTTATTAAGTTTATTCTTCAAGGATGTGATTTTACGCATAGTTAGCAATGAAAATCTTTTACATATACATTTTTTTAAATACATAAATGTATAAATAAATAAAAAACAGCGTTTTAAGCACAAAAACACCTTTTTTCTTATTGCAAACCGAGTTTCGGTAGCCATATAGCGTAACCACTTTCTCTTTTTAACACGATAATGTACTTTTAAGTGCATAAAAAAAGACTTCAATAATATACACTCTCAAAATTTAATTTTTAATTCCAGCAGCAGTACGATATTAACTATATAATTTCGAAAACTACTTATATCTTTCTAAATAAAACAATGGTAAAACACATGCGGCAAACTATGTAGCATTTTGATTATTTTTAAATAACGGTTTCTTGATTATATAATGAAGTGTTCATGATCATGACCACATTAATGACCATATTACGGCCAGCATAAAGTAAAATTCCAATTATGTAACCGTTTTTTATTAAATTGACTGAATGACTGAATAGTTGATTACAAAATTTTAACCTTATAAGGTAATATTGAATTAACAGATATCATTCACCTGTAAGAAATGTGACGAAATCTTGCAAACGAAAATTACACAGGAAAGGTAAAAGAAAGTACGCATGTTTTTACTGTAACATGAAATTATAAAACTTATATTAGCATGCAAGAATAAAGACCTTCATAAAAGCATAAAACAGTTAAGAAATGAAGACGTAGGACAAGTTTTGATGGGTTAGGTAATTTTATCTCCCAAATGAACTAATACTCTCCTCTTCTGTGGTCACAAATGGACATACAGCATAATAAAGTGATTTTTCGTATAACTACACCTCAAAATTGATGACTTATGATAGGCCTATTAATGAAATAAAACACAAAATGAATTTTTTCGAGCTGTGTCACTTTTATTGCGGTTGAGCGATACATAGTCTCGGAATTTATGCTTAATTCTCTTATGTTAAAAAAAATATTAACGTAATATTTTATTGGTTCGGATTTATTTATTACTTCCAAAATGTTAGGTTGATGTCGATTCAACAGTGTATAGATTTGGATTTATTCATTACATCCCAATGTTAGGGTGATGTTGACTCAACAATGTATAGATTCGAATTTATTTATTACATCCCCAATGTTAGGGTGATGTTGATTTAACAATAGGTAAGGTTCGGATTTATTTATTACTTCTCCAATGATAAGGCAATATTGACTCAGTAATACATAAGTCCAGATTTATTTATGACTTCTTCAATTTTTGAAATAATATCGGGTTAACAATATATAGTACGGATTTATTTATTACTTTTCCAATGGCAATATTGACTTAAGAACATATAGGTTCGTATTTTTATTTATCAATTCTTCAATGATGAGAAATATTTACTCGACAATATAGAGGTACGGGTTTATACATGGTGTCCACTAGGGATGTACCGAATATTCGGTATCTATTCGGTATTCGGCTTATTCGGCCATGTTACCGAATATTCGGTTAGGTCGAATATGAAACTATTCGGTTAAGCCGAATATTCGGCTTGGCCGAATATGAAACTATTCGGCCTGCCAAATGTTCTGTTTGGCCGAATATCAAAGAATTCGGCCAAATCCAATACTTAATAAAGTCTTTTAAAACACATTTTTTAAAACTTTTCACAATTTCTACTTTTACCTGTCAATTTATAAATATATTTAAAATAATTTTTTAAAAAATCACATTTAAATAAAATCGAATGTTTTTACATTATTTATTTGCTGTTTGTAAAGTTTAACTTAAGAAAATTAACCATGAGTAGGATTAAAATTGGGATTTATTAGGATTCTCCTTAGGAATAAATGATGCGAGTGCAGATGCAAGTTCCTAAATTTTATTTAGCAAATAATCTGTTTCTTGCTTTTCCAATATGTAAGTCCTTAAACAAGAAAGAAAAACTTTTGAGATTAGTAATAGCTATCGAGGCAGACAAGTTTTGTTCATCAATCCATAATCATCTTATTGAATCATAAGTACATTGTATTTCATCGCACTCTATGTCAAACTTGTGTTTTTGTTTGTTGCATTAACAATAAATAAGATACCATAACTATATTTTCAACTCACATGCTTTGATTTCTGTAAAATATGATATGATGGGAAAGATGGAAAATGCCACCATTCATAAGAAAAGAACTATGAGCTAGACATTTCCTTTATTCAGAATTAAGTTGAAAGCATTTATACTTTATATTGAGAAAAAATCTGCCTTGAGTTATTTAAAAAGAACAATTATGAGACTGTACAGTTTTTCTTCAGCCATTTTTTTCATTATTTCTCTTTGAACTTAAAATGTTTCTTTCATTTTGTAAAAAAAAATCATGAAATAAAAAATTTTATTAGTTAAAAAAGTCTTATAATTGTGCTTCTTAAATAATAATTATGTTATGTTTTATAAGTTTTTATTTAACTTCAACGATCATTTTGTTTTTCAGTCCAAAGTTTGTACTAAAAATGAAAAATAAAATTTAGTAATATTTACAATATTTTTCTTTAAAATTCTTTTCGCAATTACAGAAAGGCATTACAGAATATATTTTATGCTAATAAAAGCCATATATATAAATGACAAAATGTAGCATATAACCCAAAGGAGTACAAATTGTCCTTTTATTAGAGGATCGCCCAGCTGTTGCATTTTTTTATGGAAATTAAAAAAAATCCAATCCATTTTAAGCTTTGTTTGTGCATTCAAATTAACGTTTAAAACAACAGAAATTTGTATTTTTGATTTCTCTAAAAATAATTCACAATATTACCTCCCCTTATTACTATTTTCGATGTAACATCAATGACGCAATTTTACGTTATAATGAGAATTTTGAAAAGTTATAATCATGTAGAAAAATAGTTTAAAAATTATGGTATTAAATACTTTCCCTATTACTATTTTAGACGTAATATAAAGGACGGAACTTCCCGTCATCATAAGAATTTTGAATATTTATGTTCATGTAAAAAAATAGTATTAAAATCATAGTATTAATTAAAAAACATTAAAATATTAAGTTAGAAAGATAGTATTAAAAAAATAATATAAAAGCAAGTAGATAAACAGTATTTAAACATCATAATCCTCTCATATCTTTATTGTTTATTATTTAATATTGACCATTGCACAATTGAATGAGAGTATTAACCAAACTTATTAACTCTAAACATTTCGGGTCCGATTTTTTTTCCATTTTCAGAATAAAAATACAGTCGGCTCTCGTTAATTCGAACTCATCGGGACCAGAAGAAATGTTCGAACTATTCGAAGTTCGAATTATGGAAAGTATGAAATGAGAACAGGCTTAATATGGTACTATTACAAAGGAAGTAATGTTATAGTGTTTTTAAAATTTATTATGTCTGTTATCATCAGAATATGACTTAATATAAAATTAGAATGTATAAATATATAAAATAATTAAAAGATTAGAAACAAGTACAATGAAAGAAAAATTTAAAATATCACTGATGGACAGTCTTGAATGGACAGGGAATTAGAAAGTGGCTATCAAATGCAAGGGATTGTATGTACACTCGTTCGGAATAATTTTCACAAAAATCAACAAAAGAAAGTTATTCAAATGATCTGAAATCCGCGAGGAAGAAAGGAAGAATGAACAATCGGAATTCTCGTTAGTTCGAATTAAACGATGTCAAGAGAAAATGAGTCCGAATTAATGAAAAAGTTTAACATTATTCTGCCATTGAAAATTTCGGGACATCATGTTGAGTTCGAATTAAGTGAAGATTCGAATTATCCGATTTCGAATTAACGAGAGTCGACTGTACCTTTATTTTAATAATGTTAATCGTAGCTATACAAATAGACTTCTTGAAGTTTAAAGATTAATTGATTGTCTGAAATGCAATAATTGTACTTATTTTGTGTACTATACAACTCATATTTATATGATAATTTTCTGAAGGCGAGTTTTTGAAGACGTTTGGAAAATAACGTATCACAACAGGATTTGAGAGGGCATTACAACTTTCTAATAGTTTTTGTGTTTTATCACATAGAATTGATTTGGAAAAGCAACTTATACTTTAAATTTAAAGAGTAAAATATGTGTATAAAATAAAGGTATTGCCAACAGTGCAAAGAGAATTAAGCAAAATATTATTATTGGTACTTCTAGGTTATCTCGTCGACCACAAAATTATCGCCAAACTGTAAGATTAAATGCCAATAATGGATGATCGTGAATGTCACATTCAATGACATTAAATGCTATTCACGTGTTTAAAATGTCATTAAGTGATTTTTATTTCGACTTTTTATTAATATTTTTATTAATATTCTACTAATTATTTGTTTTTTCGTTATTTAAAATAAAAATTATGTCAACATGTATAATTTGGCTATTAGTTTGGCGATTTGTCTAATTTGGCGAAATTGGTCGGCGGGATAACCTAGAAGTACCTTATTATTATTGTTATTAAATGTCAAAATATAAATAATGTCATAATAAAAAAGCCTTCGCCATATACTATAATTTCTACACATAGAAAATAACTAAGTAATTTTTATGACAAAATAATACTCGATTGAAAAAATCTACTATTAATAGTACAAGAGACCCGAAAGAGTAAAATTATTTTCCTATTCAGTTATTTAAAATTTGCTCTTTTGATTTTTCTAAAATAATTCTCAATATTATCTTCCCCTATTACTATTTTCGACGTAACACAAATGACGCAATTTCGAGTCATTATAGGAATTTTGAAGAGTTATAATCATGATCGCCTGCTGATGTATTTCCTATCCTTGGGTTGATCCTCACCTGTTTCTCCGAGAAAAATAGATAACAACAGGGAAGAATATAGCGTGAGTGTAAGATACATGCCGGTGTTAAGTTTATTAACTTCGTTATTGCACAGTTTGCCTGCAGGCAAATTTTTTGGCCTGTCAAGAATAATATAATAGCTTTATGTTTCTAGATGTGTTGATATCGCTTCTAACGAAACCACAAACCTCAAACACTACAGTGATGATATAAACCATTTTTTTTTTCTATGAACTGTCTAAGCCTTATTTTCCGCAATTAGATATCCGCTAGTTGGATAATTTCCGTAATCCGATATCCAGGTTTTCCGTAATTGTATAATTACGATGAAGTGGATATCACGATTTATTGCCCAAATTAAAAATAATTGTAATAGTTTGAAAAATGTCCATTGGTTGCTAATGTTGTGGTCAATTTCGGTATCAAAATATTTTCAAAATTTAAAATCGTTTATTTTGACGTAAATACAATACTTTGAACCACAAATAAGTCATTTATTGCTAAAAATTCTGAGAAAATGTATGACGTATATTGTAAGTGATATCGAAAAATTTGCCGTAATTTTCCGCGTATAAGTTAGTTAACCCTTTCGGGTCAGATTTTTTGTTTTGTTTTTTTTTGTTTTTTTTAGAAAAAATTACTTTTATATTAATAATATTAACACTAATTATCCAAATAGATTAACTAGTATTTAATAAACATTTTGTTATCTGAAAAAAAAAAAAAAAAAAAAAGAATGCTGTTGTTTTGCGTTCCATTCAATTCATATTTATACGACAATAGGCTAAGGAAGAATTTTTGGATATGATTAGAAAATATTGTATTACAATAATATTTAACTTATATTACAACTTCCTAGTACTTTTTCCGCTTCATTACATATGATTCTTTCAGGAAAGTAACTTTTATTTTAAATTTAAAGAATGGAATATATGTTTAAAATAAAATAATCGAAATAACTCAAAGAGAATTAAGCGAATAATAATAATTATTATTACTAAATATCTTAATATAAATGAAGTCATATAGTAAATGCATAGACATATACTAACATTACTCCATGTAGTTAAAAGCAAAAGCATTTCTTTAAACAAAATAAGATTCCATTGAAAAACATGCACTATTAATAATAGTACACCAGAACCGAAAGAGTTAAATCCTTTTTCATAACGAAAAAAAAAAAAAATAAAAAAAAATCTAGTCGTTGGGGGCCACCGTAATACTTACCCATCATATATATGCATATATAATATATGAAAATAATACATTTGAAAACTATTTATAAAATGGATTGCAATTCCAAAACAAAATTTAAACTTGTATTTATATTTTTACTGTGCATAGTAATGCTGTATTAAAGAGTTGCTGATAAATCTCTTTCGATAAATTATATACAGCACGCCTATCTACTCAAGTAGAACTGAATTGCGAAAAAGAAACATCCTTATAACTTCAAAAATAATAATCTTATTAACTAACAATTTATTGCGTCGGATTAAGCGTCTCATTTCCAATTAAAATATATCTTTGAATTGAAATTTGAATGAAATACAGGGTCATGAAAAATCGAAGAATGTGAAAAACAGGATTACAGATATCTCGGCAACTAATAATTTGACCAACTTCGTTCTTTATGCAAAATTTGTGTTATTTTATTGCCTTTTACGAACACTCATTACAATAAAAAAATTCGAAAATTTTTATATACCTTTCATCAGAACGAATTTTTCGAGAGTCCGAAAAGAATAATTCCGGATAATCGAGGTTACTGGTATTAAATAGGCTTCGTCCCATTCTTACATACTAAGTACATACAAAATTTCAAATCTCTATCTCAATTTGTTCGGGAGATAGAGCGTTTACAGACAGACAGACGAACGGACGGCAAATTTTTATTTCTAAAAATATGTTTTTCGAAATCTCCAGTGTCGAAAACGTGTAAATCCGTCAATTTTTTTTTTTCGATTTTCAAAACGATTGCAAGACTTACCCTATACTACGTATGATGGGTAAGTAATAAGTTATTTAATCTATCGCATGTACGCCGGAAATTACGATATTAATATTCTAAGCATGCAATAATTTAATGACCATATTTCACACTACTGTTGCCAGATGCCCCGTTTAAATCAGGAAGTTCTGAAAACCACTAATTTCTTATACATTATTTCACTATCTCTAAATAATTCTGCCATTAGATAATGGGAAGAAAATTATTTTAAAATAGCCTCGATTAATGGGTCAGGTACCCTTTAGATCATCTAAAAATTGATATTTTAAAAAATAGCTTATAATTAAACATGATTCTTTAGGAACATTTAGAAACAAACCCTATACAAAAATTCAAATTAGAAGAGAAGTTATGTCTAAAACATTTTTCACTTTTCCTAGATGATCAAGGGGTGATTAATTTTTTTAAATCAATTTTCTCAAAACAGCGATTTTGATCATTGCGCGCACGATTTCTTAAAAATGGTTGCCTGGAATTTCACAAAATTTTCGCTGGATGTATTAAACTTATAGAAGCACAAAATGACCTATTATTATGTTTCTTAAGTAAGAAATTTAGAATTAACGACTACTTTTGTATGAAAAAAATCCCGATATTTCGAATTTCTTTAAAAATTATTTTTTTTCTCTGAATATATAAGCTTAATTTTATCATTGCAGGTCATTTTGAAAACGCATTATGTCTCTACTCATAAAAAGAATAAATAAATTTAAAAAAGAAATCTTGGTTTGTTTTAGCCAGTCAAAAGTGAAAAAACATTTGCGCAATGCATGCAAAAATTATTTTTTTGTAAAAACTGTATTACTTTTAAAATAAATTTAAAAAACATTATGCATGTGTATACTTTTTTGACAACTTTAATTAATAAAATGAATCATTCTTAACATGTGTTTTCAGTTTTATAGTTAAAAGTTAAATAGATATAAAGTGACTGCAATTCTTACAGAAGTCGCTTTTTCACGTACACTGTTAAAAATTTCGTGCTACTTTGAACCAAGATTTGGTGCTCGCAGCTATTACCAGCTGTCACCATAGGATGGTTCAATCGAAGCTCCAAATCTTGGAACTAGTTTACACCATATTATTTGAAAAAATGGTATACTATGGTTCAACCGAAGTTCCAAATCTTGGAACAAGATTTCATCATCTCATGGTGGCAGCTACTAAGCATCAAATTTCGGTTCAAAGTAGCACAAAATTTTTAACAGTGTATTTTGTTTGTACAAAAAAGGTACTTGACACCTTAACGCGAGACACATGGTGATACTAGTTCACACAGATATTTTTTTATGATAGTGTAAATACTAACTTTACGAGCTATAGAAAAATGCTATGAAAGCATTATCATTGTCTTATATATTTATATCATTTATATCTAGATACTGATCATTTGAACAATTGAATGCTTATGTTAATCAAATTTACAAAATTTATAAGTTTCTGATTAAATTACTTAAAACCTCATAATTAAAAACTAAACTTTTAGCCATTTAGAACAAATAAATCTGGCCACTAAATAAGATTTCTGAATTTTTAGATGTCATTTCGTAATTATATAAATACTTAGCACTTATAGCTCGTCAGATTTGTTCATTCTTTCTGTCTGTCCGTATGTAACAGCACAAAAACTACCAAATCGAATGGTTTGAAATTTATTATTTATAATTATCGCAGAATTTTGTCGACTCATTTCAAATTTTATGAAAAGAGAATCAATACTTAAAAAGATATTAATAAAAGTTTTCTTTATTTTATTAAATCCTATCATACGTAATTAATTTGATGATATATAATAATAGTTAACAATTATAGGTTGCCATGGTAATTGCGTTCCATTTAAATTAGAATATTATTATTTCCGCATATTTAATGCATACAATCGTAATTAATTTAGTATTCAAGCATTTTTTGATAACAGTGCAATATTTTTTGCACAAAAATCGGCATATTTACAAAATTATAGTTACAGTGCGAACGCCACTGCGTTTGATGTAACAATTTTCGACTTTTTTTCGTATTAAAATATTAAAATGCAGCAAATAAAAATGTTTTTTATATTTTAATTTCAAATTTTATGTATAGGGGAGAGGGGGGCATCTTTGAACTGGGGGCACCTTTGAACACTCTAAATATTTTCTTCCTAATAAAATATTTTTAAAAAATGTACATAGCAATATATTATTACTGCTTCAATGATATAAGAATACGAATCTTCACCATTTTGTATGAACAATACTGTCTAAGCAAGGTATGTATTTTTCTCCCTCTTGAATCTAAACTTAAGGAAATAAAGTTGTAAGATTTTTACTCACAATATTGTATCCCTAAAATTTTAATTTATTGTTCAATACTTAAATAAGGATATTAGCTTTAGTTTATAAGCTTTGTTTTATTCTAATTCTTGAGCCGAATTTAGTAAATAGCCATAATGTTAAACTCCAGGTGACGGGGCACCATTGAACAAAAAAAAAATGGGGCACCTTTGAACAACGAAAAAACACCGAATAAACTGGAGTTATCTAATAAATAAAAACATTTAAAGAGAACATTTAACACTATGAAGTAAAGAGTTGTTTACGGATCTAAATGTTATTATTTTTGGGATTTTTTTAATGTGAAAATAGCTTAATTACGAATCTCCAAGAACATGGACTTATACTCTTAGCTTCTTCCCCCCCCGCTTACTGCATGCATAGATTCCAACCTCTGGATGTATCAGTATTGGGAAGTTTAAAATTTAGATTGATGTTGGCATTCATTTATTGGATAATTGAAATACTGGATACACAATAATGATTCATGATTTAGCAGTTTTGTCAAATTTTATATCAGATTTCGTCATGAAAAGTTTGAATGAAAAATTTTAACTTTCCAGAAGCACCTGTTATTGCATTGGTGTATTTAAAGGATACTGTAAAATAGTTTTCACAACCAAACATAACAGGGGGGACTCTCTGTGATGTTTGAACAATGAGTTCAGGCATGAACTTTGATGGATTTAACTTTGATTAAATAATAAAAAAAATAGCAGTTTCAATAAAATGTAGTTATTTAATTTTATTCATATTATTTTATATATCTGAAACATAAGTAAATTTTTATAAAAACTTTCAATATTTTTACATTTTATTCACTTGTTCAAAGGTGCCCCTTGCTTGTTCAAAGGTACCCCTACATGGGGCAGATTTGAACAGAAATCCTTCAACTTTTTAAATCCTCACAACTTATTTAATTTAGATGGAAAACTTTTAATTTCTGGTTTATATGATGAAGAAATGCAGTCTTTTTATTATGTAATATTTAAAACGCAATAAATATAATTCAAGTAAGAATTCTATTGATTTTCTAAAAAATTGTTCAAAGGTGCCCCCCCTCTCCCCTAAATATTTTAGTCTGTTCTTAAGGTACACTGTAAAAAATAGTTGCATAGGTTCGTTTCCAACGGCAACTAGTTACCTTTTCTGAAACGAATAGATTCATCTTGAGATGTTTTAATTTAATAATGAAAATAGCTGAAAATACTGATAGCATCAGCAGAAATATTTCCGATTGCTTTCGAGATGTTCCGTCTTGGAAATGGAATAAAATGAAAAATGAAATTTCTTTTCAGAAATTAAACGTTTCGCTTTAGATGTGAAACTTTCCTAATTTTTTTTTTTCAGTGCCTGGCACATTTTTAAATTAATTTTTATTCAAAAACGCATGAAATTGGTAGGTGTTTTTGAGAAATTGTAATCGAAATACGTTTAAGTGAAACAACTTCAGATAGATAAATAAATAAAACTAAAAATATTAATAAAAATAAATAGATAGATAGATAAATAGACAAAATAAAATAAATAAATTATTTTGTTAATATTTCGTTGAACATTTTATTGAACACTAAATAAATGATTAAGAAATGTTTGTAAACAACGATACCTAGTGTGCATACACTTTTCTATAGAAATTACCAATTAAGATTTGCGTAGAAAAGGCGATTGCAGCAAGGAGAAGTGTTTTATTTCTAATTTAATTAAGTCACTTTCAAGAAGTCATTTTTGTATCAGATCAATAGAGCAACAATAATGAAAGAAAGGTAAAATTCTAGGAAATTTCAATTACAATACAAAATAAAACTGCTTTTAATTTTCATGAAGTAAAATTTAAGTAAATAGGTTTTTGCGTAATTCTATCCAAACTAAGTTAAATATATGCAAATGGATACGATGATGAGAAAAAAACTATTTACATAAATTTTACTTTTGGTTATGGATAGCGTAGCGCAAAAGATAAATCAATTTATACAAATAAATATACATTTTAGTGCATGATATAAATTCAGTGAAAGTGGTGTATTTAATAGTGTATTCGAAAATGAAAAGTGTTGTTTAGCTATGTAAGTGTATTTAGCCAATAAATAAATAAATAGATGGAATTTTGAAACACATCGTTTTAAGCCACATCAAGGCGTCACTTATATTTTGATATTATACCTTTTAAGATTCATATTTCGAATTTATGAGAGATTTAAATAGACAAGGCATCAATGAATAAATTTTAATATTTATATATGTATATTAATTAATACCATAGTGTCACTTAAATTTTGATATCATTATTTTTAAGTTCTAAATTTAAAATTCTTAGAGATGTAAGATAAAGTGCTGCGTCACGAGCTTTAAACCCGTTCAGGGTTTTTTGTATTGATGTATTTTTCTACAGAAATTGCCAATTAAAATTTGCGTAGGAAAGGCGATTGCAATAAAAAGGAGTGTTTTATTTCTAATTTAATTAAGTCATTTTCAAGAAGTCATTTCTGTATCAAATCAATGAAGCAACAACAATGAAAAAAGTAAATTTCTAGGAAATTTCAATTAACGATATAAAACTTATCTTTCGGAGACACCGTAATACTTACCCATCATAGATATGCATACTATAAAATATGAAAATAAAACAAAATAACTCTGCATTGCGAAAAAGAAGCATCCTTTTTATAACTCCAAAAATGATAATTATATTAAATAATAATTTACTGCGTCATATTAAGCGTAATTAAATTATATCTTCGAATTGAAATTTGAATGAAATACAGGGTCATAAAAAATCGAAAAGTGTGGAAAAACATGATTTCAATTATATCGACAACTAAATATTCTATTAGCTTCATTCTTTATACAAAATTTTTGTTTTATTATTTGTCTTTTATATGCATTCCTTAAAATAAAAAAAAAAAAAATAATAATAAAAAATCGAAAATTTCATCAAAACGAATATTTTGGAAAGCCGAAAAAAATAGTTCCGGATAATCGTGGTTACTGATATTAAACAGGTCTCGGTTCCATTCTTGCATACTGCGTACATACTAAATTTCAAGTCTCTATCTCAATTTTTTCGGGAGAAAGAGCGTTTACAGACAGACAGACGGACGGCAAATTTTTTTCTAAAAATATCTTTTTCGGTATCTCCAATATGTCAATTTTTTTTTCGATTTTCAAAACGATTGGAAGACTTATCCTATACTACGCATGATGGATAAGTAATAAAACTGCTTTTGATTTTTATGAATTCATAAATGAATAAAGAAAATACTGAATTTCTTTGAAATTAGTTTAACATACTATAAGTTTAATAAAATGTTGCATAATTTGTGATCTAAGATCTTCCCGTTGCGTGATATCCAGATCCGAGTACGACTCAATTTCTAACAAAATTACCGATTTTTCTTAGCATATAATTCAGACTCTTTTAAAGAATACAGCATACTTTTTTTGGAAAAATTTTACAGTATATTTTAGATTACTGTGTTTATGCTAGACAGAAAATATTTAATAGAAACATGATTTACTTATACTTTCAGACTTTTTAACATTCAAATTAATGCAGTTCATAATAAGAGAGAAATATAGGGTTAAAAATGTCATAACTTTTGAAGCTGTATAGATAAAAGTAGAGTTAAAAAAAATATTTCTCGTTAATTTATTATGATAATATTTCCAAAATGATTCCGTTAGCAGAAATTCATAATCGCTATTGTTATTTTTGAAAAAAAATTGCCTGCCCGACCGTCTTGGGAACAACTAATAAGCAGTGTTGAATTTAAACACTTTTCTCCGGGAGGGATCTTTGTAACTCCGTGGGGAAGAGGACATTATAGAGTTTCGGGGGAGGGGGGGGGACTGCACTTTTTGACCATTGAAAACACAAATCCCAAATTTTCCGACGACGGGGGGGGGGGGGGCATTTTATTGTTCCGTGGGGGAATGTCTCTTTTCCCGGGCTACACCCTGAAATCAATACTACTAATAAGTCCATTTTTAGCCCGATTCTATTATGCGCAAAAGAAAATGCAATGAAGGATTCTTTCCCAATTCTTCAAAAAAAAAAATTAAGCCCGGACTCATTATGCGGACATGAATCGCCTTTTTGATGCCAGTCTCTGCGTAGTATATCATGTTGTATTTCAGTACTGATGTTGTCACACTAGCATCAGCTCGTGTCGCCCATTTATATTTATTCTCGAGAAAATCATACCTATTGAAATGGTTCATATTTCATCGGCTTCTTTTAATACATTTTAATCCTATCTGTGATCTCGCATAATTTTTTTATTAACCTGGCTGAAAAAAAAAAAAAAAAAAAAATTGTCCAGCCAGGTATCGATTCGGCATCGAAATATGCAGCACTTTTGAAAGTTTTCTTTCATGTTTCCCGCACGTGGGCTGAACATGGCTCAGACCTCCGACTGATACTGGGTCCGAACTGACTTCAAGCACAAAGCTCAATTACCGCACAAAAAAAGCTAAATATTTCTTAATCTAGAGAAATATAATGTTTCACGAAGATCTTTTTACCAGTTACCCACAACTCCATTTTTTTGCATAAAAAGCAATTTTGAGGTTTATAGAAGTTTTTTCTTTCTTTCTTTCCTATTTCTTTTTCTTTCTTTCTTTCTTTTTATTGATTTTTGAAAACGTTCCCAATTATCAATTTCCGGCGCCCCACAAGTGCCCGAGGAGCTCTGCCTTCGAAACTGGTAAACGGGAGATGCTGGGTTCGAATCCAATCGCGCTCGTCGGCCTAATCGTTCGGAGTTTCCATGGTTTTCTTTGAACCTTGGATTTCCTTGCATAAATGCGGGTTAGGTTCCCTTAGAAAGACCCCAAGGAAGACACTCTACTCTTAAGACCTATATTTCTCGTGTTGATAATCGGCCGGCCCATAAAATAATACCAAACAACAACCAATTGCCGGTGCATAATTTGATGGTGAAATAAGTTTGTTTTAAACCAGAAATTTTACCTAATGAAAAAGTCAAAGTTTAATGATGTTTAACAGTGAATAAAAGTCCTTGAGGGGTTTGCATATTGACAGCAACTTAATTCCCAGTCTTCAGTTAAATGTCTCAATAATGAACCGAAAATTATAAGATTTTCACTTTATGCAAAAGTTAAAAAATGAATAAAAAATCCAAGTGAAAAATTAAGCTTAAAAATATATTTAATGCACAGTTTTATTTTTGTAAAATAAAATTTCTGGTAGGAAAAGAGTTATTTTATCCGTGGATTACATGTTGGAAATTATGATAGATTATGTATAGTACATTAACGAGTTTTTTAAAACTCGAAACATAGATTTTTCGGATACTATAATTTCTCAAGGAAGCAAATGCATGTCCCACAAACATGTTTTACAATCAAAAATGATCAATAAACGGCTCTAGCATTAACCTTAATTATAAACAAACTTCTTCTAATATACATATGATTCTGAAAAGTATATTCATCTTAGGAACCTCAAAAACTCCGTATATTTTAGAGACTTAAAGAACCCTTTATATATAAAAACAAAGAATCTGTTGTTTTACTGTAAACATTATCGAGTAATTCTTAAACTGTATCAATCCTTTATGTCTCGACGGTAGTTTAGAGTATCATTAAAAAAATCTTGGTATAAAATAAATATAGTACATTGATAATACAATTAATACAGTATCATAATACAGTAATACAATTTGCAATGAGTTGCAAATGCCTTGTTCCAAAAGATTTAATTGTCGCACAAAACAAAAATGTTTTTAAAAGGGTGATTTATCTTTTATATGCATTTGTTTAGTGTTCTTGATATCAGAAGCTTGTTTAAACTAAAGTTTCAGGTCTTAAATATTTTTATATTTCTATTGCAAGTTCATTATATTTGTACATTTCCTAATCATATAAAATACTTTAATAAGTATTTTATAGTATTATAAGTATTTTTAGTCGTAATTTTATTTTAAAATTTTATAGCTACATAAAAAAATTTTTATACAGGGTATGCACTCTCAACGATGGCCAATGGCTAATTCCTAAATCGTTAGTTATAGCTATATGTAGTTCCAATTACAAATCTATATATTTAAAAGACCTGGCTGTTTTTTTAGTCATCAGCCCTGACCATTCTACTGGTCCGATTTCGATAATTATTTTTTTTAAATGAAAGCTGTTTATGTGTAGATGTGCCCATTCAGGCTAATTTTTAAGTTATTTCCATTTTTCTATTTTATTTTTAATTTTAAAAGCTTTTTTGTGACATTTCTTTAAAACAGTGGCAACAGTTTTCTCACCATAATAAAAATTTATTTTGCTTTATTACTTTCCACCAATCAGGAGCTTGATCTCATCGGTGAATGTGTAATCGCATTCCAAAGAAAAAAAATAATGGTTTTCGTAAAATATAATCCCAATATAATGATTGCACATAATTATTCACTAATCGCGGTACAATACACAGATTATTTACTGAGTAATGTTATTAAGTATTATGTAAATAAAATAACAGAAAATAAATTTTAATGAAATATAATATCGAAAGAGAAATTTAATCGATGGAGAAAATGTCGTCATTCAGAACCTGATAAATTTGTTCCATGAATATAATATAAATTGTTATAGCTGTGTCAGTGATGATGTCATATTCACCGACTTTTATTCCTGCATCTAAATAAACTGAACTTCCATTTATTTAAAGGTCCGTGATGTGCACAAATGAAAATATTTCTATAAATTGCACCATTTCTATTTAATTATAATAAATATTTTATGAAACTAAAGAATTTTTAAATAACTGCATAAATCACGCTTTTATTTCGGAAAAGATGAGTTTTTCTGAAGGTGTAAATGATGTCATATTAAATTACAAAAAAAAAAGAATAAAACCCGTGATGTGCCGGTATTACGATATTTCTATTTCACATAACATCAAAAATTAATTAAAATCATTTCATTGTATTAAGTTATTATTTAAAATAAAAATAAAAATGTTTTCTGTATATCAGCAACAAACACAAAAATTTTATTCTTTTAAATAACAAATATATAGTTTTTCTTTTCGTTGCCATAACAATAAAATTAATTTTGACAAGTTCATGGAAGCTACAAACCAATAAATAAATTACATTTATTGCAAGTGCTGTAAATGTGTGGTGGGTTGGTTATGCAATTTAGTAACTCACTGTTTCTATTATAATTAAGATGTTTTATTCATATTATAATTATTGCACAGTTACCAAGCGATATTAAAACGGAGAAAAAATAAACTACGCAGATATTTTTGAATTCGTCTTTTGAGGTATTATATTAACTTCCTAAATAATTTGGCATTCAAATAAAGTTTAAGGTATAGAAATCTCATTTAAAAAGATTTGTAGCTGAAATTAAGTCAACATTATAATTTATGAGTTATTTTCCTTATTTTTTGTTAATTTCTGAAGTTTGTGTATCTTCATCATGAAAAGTTATGTTATCCCTATTTTAAGAGGTGGCAATTGTTTATTTCGCTCAGTATCTTATTGTGTACATAAGACTGATATATAGCACATCTAATATATATTCTTTTCCGTCGAATTTCGACGGGTGTAGCTAGTATGTTTTAAATGAGGTAAAGAAAAATTTAAAAAGATTTTTGGATTAGTAAAATCCCTTCTTAAAAAATTACGAAATTTAAATTTTTATACAATCTCGATCCTCTAAGTTATACTTAGAAAATTTTTCCTATTACAAGTAAGACAAAAAAAGTCCCATTCATATAACACTAAAATTGAACGAGTTATAAAATTTAAAAAAAAGCATGACTTATATCACATTCCTGCTTTGAAAACAAATGAATTCGATCCTGATTTGAGAAATCATATACTAAGTGCTTACAGTATCGAAGAATTTAATTCAGGCATAATATTTGTTTGATTTTTTTCAAATCGCAGATACACATGAAAACTTTTATGAATTTTCAGATTGTCCAAAATAATTATATTTTAAAATATATTTTATTTTGTAATTATTTGAGACTGTTTTTTTTATGATTACTTATAACAAATATTATGTTGATTTTATATTTTTTTATTTAATTTCAACGATCGTATGTATGTTTTTTCAATTCAAAATTTATACTTGAACTTTAACTTATTTTCAAGTATCTGATCGAGATTAAATTTTACATACTGACGTAAATCTGACGGTAGTCTGAATTTCGATGGTTACCACTTATACTTATTTTACAGGATAAAACAAAGAAATTCCGATAGATTAAAGCCGAGAATTTTAAAAGTTTTAGATGAGATAACACAAGACTATGGTGTTTTTGTTTTTTAATTTTTATGTATTTTTTATCGCTGAAACCGAAAAATTCCTTAAATCTAATCATCGTGTCATGATTTTTCGTAAATCCTAAATTGTCATAGTTAAAAATAATAAAAATTGTGTATTACAAAATACGGGAGGTGGCTGTGTTTTTTAACGTTTGATTTTTGAATACTTTTTAGCACCGAATCTCAAAACCTTAATATTTAGGTCATCGGATCAGAATATTTTTCTGTAAGAAATTTTACTCATTAAACCACATTAAACAGAATTTTAAATAAACGTTAGGACTGTAACTATATTCTTTATTTTAAATCATACACGATAAGCAGCGAACTCTCTGGTCGCTTTCTTTTCACATACACAAAACTTTTTTTTTCCCCAGTTTATTTCACATTTCAACCAAAGGGAGTTCACGACGCCCTCTTAAGGAACTTATAAATTCTCAAATTTCAACAATAAACATTTTGTAAATCGTAAATGTCAAAGTTAAAATAAATCAAAAATTTAATGCTACATAAAAGATGTATGTTTTTTATTATTATTAAATTTAAATTTATTTAATTCAATACGTTATTAATATTTTTTTGGCTTATATTGGGTTTCTTACAGCTGAACAGCTGAGTTTTCGATGAAGTGAGGAGGAGTTCTATTTCAACTTAGAACGTTTGAACTTTGAAATTTCCAATTTGCAAAAAATCCTGACACGATGATTAAAAATCAAGATCATTTTCGGTTTCATCATCAACGGTGTAAAATACGCAAAAAATAATTACCAAAAGTTAAAAGAATCTGTTTTAATAATATAAAATCTTCACTGTTTTTCTTTTCTTTTCTTTTCTTTTTAACTTTGAAATTTATTATTTGCAAAAAATCTTTACGTGGTTTCAAAGAATAAAAGTCAATTTCTGATTCAGAGGTACAGAATAGTTACATCAATTATCAAAAAGTACAAATCATAACATAACCCAATTTTTGAAAACTAGTGTTATCTAATAACATTTTAAAATATTAAAATCTTTTGCAGGCAGTTAATTTTCAATTATTTTATTTCACAAAAATTCTGGTTTTTTTTTTTTTTTTTTTTTTTTACAAATTGTTTATTTTGTATTCATACATGTCGCAATGATTAAATATTGATTTGATATAAATGATTAAATGTTTAATATATTTGACGAAATTATATCTCTACTAAATTTGTGAATGTCGTCAAATTAATAACAAAAAATATGCTCTAACTTTAAACAGCTATTATTCGGTCAATTTTACGGGAACAGAATTACGGGACTTATTTTGTCTTACTTCTCAGTCTAACAGGAAAGTTTTACTAAACAAAGTTTTACTAAACATTACAAACATACAAACATTTACTAAACAAAAATTAATTTCGTAAATTTTACAGAAATATTTTTATTGACTCAAATCGCTTTTGAAATATTTGTTTACTCATTTAAAACATTTTTGTTATTAGAACTTTATGTCTATGACTAACGGTTTAGGAATTAGCCATTGGCCACCGTTGAGAGGGGACACCTTGAATTTAAAAAATGAGGAGAGTTATAAGTATTCTACATAATCTACATAAATATAATATTTGATTCATTAACTTTATTTTGTAATATCATGCTAAAATTTATTAATTGATTGTGTAAATCTTCTAATGCATTTTCAAAAATTCAGGGAAAATACTTCAGAAGATGCAATTTTCTCAATTTCATAATTTGGGATACAAATGGTTAATCAGTTTACTCAAACCTGGATGCTATAACTTTTAATAAGAGAAATTGAATTTATCTATGCAAGAGTAACAAAATAATATTAAGAAGGAAAAAAAATATTACTTCTGTTCATAATTCATTACAAACAATTACAAAATTAATTACAAACAATTACAATTACAGAACAATTCATTACAAACAATTACAATTACAGAAAAATTAATGTAACAGTTAGAAAACATAAAAATTATTTAAAAAAAAAAAACTAAACATTGAACTTTTCGAGCTTATTTAAAGCTCCTCTTTAGTAATGGAATTAATATATGACCACGAGATATAACATAATTCAACTTGTAGTTTAACTCATGTGCCAGAAACAATTAAACATGCAGATAGGTAATTGAGTCAGGTTAAGATGGTAGTATATTCTGAGAGGGAGGGAACTAGTTTCATTGAGTGGGAATTTGATGACTCTAGTAAACTATGCCTCCAGGAAAACATGGCTTTTTTTATACATCACAATTTGATTTCATGACCTTCCAGAATATACCATCTTAACCTGATTCAATTATCTATATCCGTATTTAATTGTTTCTGGCACATGGAATCAACTACAAGTTGAATTATGTTGTATCTCGTGATTATGTGTTATTTACATTATTATAGAGAGGTTTAAATTAATGCGAAACGTTTAATGTTTTGTTTTTCAAATAATTTTATGTGTATTCTAACTATTAAATTCATTTATTTGTATTTTTGTTATTATTTTTTAAATAACATTAATTAATGGTCTTAATTTATCATGTTTCTCTGTGAAACATGTTTTCAGACACGTGCCAGATATGGTACGCGGTGCAGTAACGGATTAAAAAAAAATATTATTTTTAGTCTAAAGTTATTAAAATACTATTTCCATAAACTTTAACTGTTCAAAATATTGAAAAATTAAATTATCTTAATATATTTAATGATGCTATATCTGATCTGTATTAATATATCTGCTAATTCAGGTGACTTAATCAGTTGGTACAATTATGTTTGGTATTATCAAATCAGAATTAACAAAAGTGATTTCACTTTGACACAATCATAGAATCATTTTCGGCACGACACCTAAACCTATAATGACACTTTCACCGTCTTAAGAATTACGCACATTCTTATTTATATTCGCCTCTTATTTATCTTCGAAGACTTTTCCAGGGCACCACTCAACGTTGCTCTAGTTTTGTATATAGCTTAGGTCAGTGGTGCCAACTTTTAAAAAATATTGGGTTCGCTCAAAAATATTGGGTGGGCTCAAAGATATTACTTACCCATCATACGTAGTATAGGGTAAATATTGCAATCATTTTGAAAATCGAAAAAAATTTTTGACGGATTTACACGTTTTAGATAGTGGAGATTCCGTAAAACATATTTTTAGAAAAAAATTTTGCCGTCAGTCCTGTCTGTCTGTCTGTATGTAAACGCTCTATCTCCCGAACAAATTGAGTAGAGACTTGAAATTTTGTATGTAGTTAGTATGTAAGAATGGGACGAAGCCTATTTAATATCAGCAACCTCGATTATCCGGAACTATTTTTTTCGGACTCTCGAAAAATTCGTTCTGATGAAAGGTATATAAAAATTTTCGAATTTTTTTGTTGTAAGTAATGGACGTAAAAAGCAATAAAATAACACAGATTTTGCATATAAAACGAAGTCGATTGTATTATTAGTTGCCGAGATATTTGTAATCCTGTTTTCCACATTCTTCGATTTTTCATGACCCTGTATTTCATTCAAATTTCAATTCAAAGATATATTTTAATTGGAAATGAGACACTTAATCCGACGCAGTTAATTGTTAGTTAATAGAATTGTTATTTTTGGAGTTATAAGGATGTTTCTTTTACGCAGTTCGGTATTACTTGAGTAGTTTGGCGTTTTATATAATTTGTCGAAATTGGTACATCAGCAGTTCTTTAATATAGCATTACAATGTATATTAACAATATTTAAATTTTGTTTATGAATTGCAATGCATTGTATAAATAGTTTTCACATGTTTTATTTTCATATACATATCCATGATGGGTAAGCATTACGGTGGCCCCCAACGACTAGTTTTGGTAAAATGGTACAACCAGTTTGTTTTTCTGTGAAAGGTAGACAGCTGGTGAAAGATGAGACTTTTAAGTCAAGCTGTCATGTTTTAAAGTGATTGCAATTTTTTAAAATTATATTTTTATGAGTTTTTTTTTTATAAAGACACTAATATTTATTGTAATATCATCATATCATGAACATGACTACAAACTGAAACAGCAAAAATTAAGCAATAACATTTCAGTCATTTTTGTATTTATGGGTGCCAGTCGGAGAACTAAAACGCGCGATCATTGGCAAAATAAATTTTGCTTTAGGGCGAAAAATAACTAGAACAATGAAAATTGGGCATGCTAGAATTCAAAATTATTGGGTGGGCTCAGGCCCCACGGAATCATATAAGTTGGTGCTACTGGCTTGGGTAGCAGTCGAAGTTTATTTTTCCAGTAATAATAATCTGAATTATAAAAAAAATTATATGTAAATTTTAAAGTTACCTGTTTTAGTTACCCATCATACGTAGTATAGGGTAAGTCTTGCAATCATTTTGAAAATCGAAATGTTTTTTTTGACGGATTTACACGTTTTAGATAGTGGAGATTCCGAAAAACATATTTTTAGAAAAAAATTTTTGCCGTCCGTCCGTCTGTCTGTCTGTCTGTAAACACTCTATCTCCCGAACAAATTGAGATAGAGACTTGAAGTTTTGTATGTAGTTAGTATGTAAGAATGGGACGAAGCCTATTTAATATCAGCAACCTCGATTATCCGGAACTACTTTTTTCGGACTCTCGAAAAATTCGTTCTGATGAAAGGTATATAAAAATTTTCGAATTTTTTTGTTCTAAGGAATGGACGTAAAAGGCAATAAAATAACACACATTTTGCATATAAAACGAAATCGATCGGATTATTAATTGCCGAGATATTTGTAATCCTGTTTTTCACATTCTTCGATTTTTCATGATCCTGTATTTCATTAAAATTTCAGTTCAGAGGTATATTTTAAATGGAAATGAGACGCTTAATCCGACGCAGTTAATTGTTAGTTAATAGAATTATTATTTTTGGAGTTATAAGGATGTTTTTTTTACGCAGTTTGGTACTACTTGAGTAGTTTGGCGTTTTATATAATTTGTCGAAATTCGTACATCAGCAGTTCTTTAATATAGCATTACTATGTATATTAACAATATTTAAATTTTGTTTATGAATTGCAATGCATTGTATAAATAGTTTTCACATGTTTTATTTTCATATACATGTCCATGATGGGTAAGTATTACGGTGGCCCCCAACGATTAGTTTTTTTTTCTTTTCCTTTTTTTCCCTTCTATATTTTCCTTTTACTTACCTATCATACGTAGTATAGGGTAAGTATTGCAATCGTTTTGAAAATCGAAAAAAAAATTTCACGGATTTACACGCTTCAGATAGTGGAGATTCCGAAAAACATATTTTTAGAAAAAAAAAATTGCCGTCCGTCCGTCTGTTTGTCTGTCTGTGTGTAACCGCTCTATCTCCCGAACAAATTGAGATAGAGACTTGAAACTTTGTATGTGCTTAAGTATGTAAGAATGGGAAGAAGCCTATTTAATATCAATAGCCTCGATTATCCGGAACTATTTTTTTCAGACTCTCGAAAATTTCGTCCTAATGAAAGGTATACAAAAATTTTCGAAATGTTGTATTTTAAGGAGTGGAAGTAAAAGGCAATAAAATAACACAAATTTTGCATAAAGAACGAAGCCGATCGGATATTATTAGTTGCCGAGATGTGTGTAATCGTGTTTTCCACGTTCTTCGATTTTTCATGACCCTGTATTTCATTCAAAGATATATTTTAATTGGATCCGATGCAGTAAATTGTTAGTTAATAGGATTATTATTTTTGTAGTTATAAGGATGTTTCTTTTACGCAAATCAGTAATACTTGAGTATTTTGGCGTTTTATATAATTTGTTGAAATCGGCTCATCAGCAGTTCAATGATATAGCTTTACTATGTATATTAAAACTATTTAAATATGCGTTTAAAATTTATTTTGGATTTTCGAAGCATTTTATAAATAGTTTACATGCGTTTAATTTTCATATTTTATATTATGTGTATCCATGATGGGTAAGTATTACGGTGGTCCCCCAAAGACTAGTTTTAGGTGCGTTCGTACTTATATAAATACGTAGCACCTATATAGACTTCGTTCAGTCTGTCCATCTGTCCGTCCGCGTATAATAACACAAAAACTATTCAACCGAATCATTTGAAATTTAAAATATGTAATTGTTACATAGTTTTGTCGAATCGTTTTGTCGTGTGTCGAATTGCGATGCATTTTATACATAGTTCACGTGCGTTTTATTTTCATATTTTATATTATGCATATCCATGATGGGTAAGTATTACGGTGTCCCCCAACGACTAGTTGTTTCTTGAAATCAGCATATCAAAAATATCAATTTATACCCCATTATTAATTCTCTATTGTTAGACTTTTATGTTTAACTTCTTTTTCTTCTTTTTTTTCTTTTTTTCTTTTTCAGTGTTTCTTTTGTCTTCGTTGATTTAAGTGTTATGTAATTTTTTATTTCTATTACACAACGTTCTTTCTAGTCATCCGATTTTTACGCTTTTTAAAAATCAGCGAAGCATGAACGCTAAATTGAAGTTCAATGTATTTATGCGCACTATTAATTTCCTGTGGCTCATTTTACTTTATTTGTTATATAAGTGATGTAGTTTTTGTTTCACTTTCCCTTTTATTTTTTTTTTTTTTTTGGTAACTCTTCATTAAACAGAAGTTTTTTTAATTATTATTTTTTTTAAATTTTAACTTTTTTACCTTCAAGTTTTATTTATCTACTTCTTTTAATTTCAGTTATCAATTTATATTAACAAACTATTAACTAAGAAAAATTAAACGGAGAAAAAAAAATAATATATATATATATATATATATATATATATATATTACTTTTTATGCATAAAATTTGATAATACATGGGGACTCAAAAAATAAAATAAAATAAAATAAAATAGAATAAAAATAAATAAATAAATAAAAAATAAAAAAAATTAAAGTACAATTTCTTAAGATTTAAATTTTTTTTTTAGTTTTTGCATTACAAAATCATTGAAAAAATAAAATAAATATATATTTACTAATTTTTTATTACTAATGCACTTTATAAACGAATTCTTAACGCACAGTAAACTTATTTGTTTTTATTATTTACGTTTCATTAATACGTTTTTTAATTGTTTATTATTTTTGTACATTTCGTACATTTCTGTTGCAAGCCGTGTTTATGTAATACGTAGCTTACTAAAAGAGCACTGTAAGAAACTAATTGCTAGTTTGTTTACTTCTGCTATCTGTTAGGCTCCACTCGCATCAATTTCTCTTTTTTTAACATTGTTTATGCATGAAAAAAATTGTAAACATGTGTGTCTTATACATAGGATACATTAGGTCTGAAAAGGTTAAGCTACCAGGGATGTGTTTAGGAAAATTTTAGGTCCTTTAAAGGACCCTTCACAAAATAATTTATTTTAAAACAGGACCCTTCACAAAATTTTTAATCCCCAAACAGGACCCTTCACAAAACATTTTATCCCCAAATAGGACCGTACACAAAATTTTTTGTCTCTTAAATAGACCTTTCACAGAATTTTTTCCCTTCAAATTGAACTTTTCACAAATTTAAACATTTAAGGGGACAGAACTCCTTTAAAATGGTCAAAAAATCGATTTTTCAATTTTTATTTCTTTATAAAGATAATTTTATTCTGAATAATTTGATACCAATATTTTAATTGTGCGATTCTTATTTACCGAGATATTGCTGAAATGTCAACATCACTCCATAAGTTCCAAGCATCATGCCCCCGTTCCCGATTTTGTATTTTTTTTTTGCGCTTTTGCGCATATCTCCAAAATCATTTGAAGTACAGCTCCGAAATTTTTACCTTATCTAAATGTTCATACAAAGATGACAAGGAACTAAAGTTATGCAGCTGTGTATAGTTTGAAAGAAATTATAGGGCTGAATGTGAGCAAAAATGAACGACTTTTTCTCAAAATGAAGTTTTGCATGCTTGTGCATATCATATCTCCAAAACCATGCGAAGTATAGCTTCAAAATTTTTATCCTATCTAAATATATATATAAACATCAAAATAAATAAGAATTATGCAGCTGTGTTTAGTTGGAAAAAAAATGTAAGATTGAACGTGTGCAAAAAATAATGATTTCTGTTTTTTATAATTCAAAAGTAATTGCTATTTTTCTAACTAACCATTTATATAAAATTAAGTTTAAATAATAGTCTAGAATATTATGTTTATTTTAAGAAAAAAATTATGCAAATCGTATGAAATCTGCATGAGATATCATGCATGCAGTAAGTGATTGTTCAACGCTTATTCGACGTCATTTTTTTTGTTTTTAATCATTTTAAAACCTACTCTTTGGTATTTTTTGCACATTATACATCCAAATTAAATATTTTTAATGCAGTTCAATATCATATAAAGATATTTTGAAAGTTCTGTGCATCTAGGGACATTATTATTTACAAAAAAAAAAAAAAAAAAAAAAATACAAACCATATAATCGAATTTCGTATTTTTTGCGAGTCGCAAACATGTACACAAATTCTTACATTTTACTCCGTTTTACAAACTATTTTTTTATTTATCAATTTAAACAAGCATCAAATTTTATTTTTAATACTGAATATGTTATATTATTAATAGTTTTATTTCTTTTTTTTTATAAGTTTTATATTTGTAAAATACATTTTAATCTTTAAACGGCTTTTACTCAAAATGATGTTTTTTACACTTGAGCGCATGAATCTCCAAAACCGTTCAAAGTATAGCTTCAAAATTTTTACCCTGCCTATGTACATATAATGAAGAAAATGAACTAGAATTATGCAGTTGTGTTCAATATGAAAAAAATTACAAGGTTGAATGTATGCCAAAATTCATTTTCTTTTCTATAATTAAAATCTAATTTCTCTGTATCTAATTAGCCATTCATAAACATTCTAGTTCAACTTGTAGTCCAAGGTACTATGTTTAATTTAAGATCAAATTTATGCAAATCGCATGAAAACTGCATGAGATATCTTGCGCGCAGTGAAATGTTATATGTCGTAATTTTTTAAAAATATCATTTCGAAATCGACCCCATAAAAAAATTGCTGTATTATATCTAAACTAAAAATTTTTAAAGAAAGTTCAATACCATATAAAGATATTTTGAAATTTTTGTGTTTCCAGAGACGTTACTCTTTTTTTAAAAAAATGTACAGCACATGATACAATTTTACGTTTTCTGCGGCTTTTAAGGGTGTATTCGAAAAAACGCTTTTCCACCTTCAGCAGCTCGAAATTTTCCGATACAATTTCAGACACAGTTTTAAAAGTAGAATCATGAAACTTGCTGAGGGGATTTTTGAAGGGACGTATGAGGTGCCGAGTAAAGTCTTTTTACGCTCAGTTCATTAGAATTTGATTTATAAGCAATTAACTTCTCTGGAAGACCCTTTTTTTCGTTCCCTTATCTCCCACTTCGGAAAAATCGGTTCAAATTGCCGTTTTTGATTGCTTTTTTTTGCAATATTTTGTACACTTATAAAAGAATTGACCTTTACGGCACCTTGTGCACTTTCTAAATAAGAGAATCTGCGAGTTTCATGTGTTTGAGAGCAAAAGTGAATTCAAAAATAAATCGGAAAACAAGCAGTTTGAATCGAAATACACCCTTAAAGGTGTGCTGTCTCCTTAATAATAAAATCTGGCTTGTAATTAAGTAGTTGAACTCACCAAAGAATATATTACTTAGCTTTTTACATAATGAAAAATAGAACCTGCAGACATCGATAATTTAAAATTCACAAAATCCTGAGTAGAATTTTCACAAATACAAGAAAAAAGTTCACAATTTCGCAAAAACAGGACCTTGTGAGAAAAGCCTGGACAGACCCCTGGCTACAATCTTTGACATGATTTTACAGTTATTTTTTATGCTACAGGTGACCTTTAGATTAAGAGAAATATGTCCCTTATTAAATTTTTAAAAAGTCATACAAAATTCATCAACTATTTACTAAAAAACGTGTTAACTAGACTATTATTAGTCTACATAAATTTAATTTTTATCATAAAATGTTTCATCATTTCTAAAATAAAAAATTTAAGTAGTATTTTCTCAAAATCTATTTTTGGGTCATTTCAGCTTTATTAAAAGGCTTCAGGTGTATTTATGATTTTCAATCATTTATAAAATGAAAACTTTTAAGTGATATTTTTTCAAAACCTAACTTTGAGTTCTTTTGACAATATTAAAATGCTCCAGTTATATTTTTAATTTTCCATTATTTGTAAAATAAATATTTTTGGTGGTACTTTCTGAAAAGCTAGTTTTGAGTTCTTTTAGTAATGTTAAAATGCTTCAGGTGTATTTAAAAATTTCCATTATTTCTAAAATAAAAACTTTAAGTGGTAATTTCTCTTTTTTTTTTGGGGGGGGGGGGGGGTCGTTTCGACAATATTAAAATGATCCATGTGTATTTATAGTTTACAATCATTTGTAAAATAGAAACTTTAAGTGGAATTTATCAAAATCTATTTTTAGGTCATTTTGGTAATTTTAATATATTCTAGGCGTATTTAAAAATTTCACTAAATAAATAAATAAATAAATAAATAAAAAATAAATAAAAACTTTAAGAAGTATTTTTCAAAATCTATTTTTGTGTCGTTTCGGTAATATTAAAATGCTCCAGCTGTATTTATAACTTCCAATCATTTATAAAATAAAAACTTTAAGAGATTTTTTTTCAAAACATATTTTTGTGATACTCTTGATAAACGACCTGATTTTCTTTTTAATGTAAATATTTTTATGAATTATAATTCGCAGTTTCACAAAACTGCTTATAAAAATATATTGATTAGCTATCTACACAGAAATAAATATTTATGCTCAGTCAAATATGAATGTAAACATATTAAATTTATCATTAACCGATGAAATTTGAATGTATGCATAATTATATGATAAATTCAATACTTAATTCATTTTAATAAATAGTGTTTTAGTGTTTATGTACATATATCTAGTATGGCGCTTATATAAAAAAATAATTAAAACAAAGTCGTTGGCTTATATGCATATATTTTTATAGACATATTAATTATTAAATAAGAAAACACTGTGTAAGTTTCTATTTTTTTTACGTAGTTAAATATATTTAATGTTATTGAATCAATAATTCTTAAAAGTGGTCAATAATATTTTAATCAGCTTTATAATAACATCAAACTTTCATCTAAAACCATATCTCATTTGTTTATGTATTTCGAAAGAGCAAAGCAGAAATAGAAACCGTAATCATGATCAACCGTAATAATGATTGATTTTTCCTCTTCATTTTCTTGTTACATAATTGATATTTCTGGGGAAACTTAATGAAACATTTGGGTAGTCCTGAGCGTCGGATAGCCCCAGACACGGAAAATTTTAGAGAATGAATCTCACACATAGATTAAAAAGTTACCGTGTGTGTTTGATGGCGTCTAACGTTGGATTTGCATTTCTAACCGGCGAGAACGAAATATTTCTCAAATTTGTTTTGACGGGGTAACATTTTTTATATGTGAAATCTACTTATTGTGCTTAAAATGTAAGTATTTTTTATCACTATTTTTACTTTTAGGAAGGTGTTATTTTCCGCATTTTAAAAATTGGAAAATTCTCGATAATATTACAGGAAAAATGATATTAAAAAAAAAAAAAAAAAAAAAAAAAGGTGAAAATTTATTGTCATTTCACCGTCGTAATTACTAAATCAATTTGGCTGCAATCGCTTGATGGATTAAATATTTAAAGTATGTAACCAAAATTGCAAAAAAGTCGGCTAAAATTAAAAAAAGAAAAAAAAAAGCCACGCCGGTGATTTTATCGGTTTTAACCAGTTTCTTTTAGGTAGCTTTCATTACAAAAAGTAAAAAGCTACCTATTGCAGCCGTCCGGAGGAAAGCACTTCCGGAAAATTTTGGTATATTTTCACCGATCATGACCCCCAGACCCCAAAACCACCCTCCGTTCAAATGTTGACATATATATATATATATATATATAACCATATATATATATATATATATATATATCTGATTTTTGTCATGCGATAACTAACGCATTTATGAACCGATTTGAATGAAACTTGGTATGTACATAGTACATACAAATGTCTCGACCGAGTTCGTTGGTCAATATCATCCGCGATGTTGTTTCAAAATGGCGGCCATTTAAAATTTTTAAAAAAATTTAAAATTTAAAATTAAATGCGAAAAAATTAAAAGTTGAAAAATATTTTTCTTTTACGTGTTAGAACTTAAAACAAAGATTCCAGAACACTTTTTATTTTGTCTATATCTTAAAAAATGATTGAGTTATAGAACTTTGAATTTTTCTTATGACTGACATTTTGAAACGATCTGATTTTTGTCACGTGATAACACGCGTATTTATGAACCGATTTCAATGAAACTTGGTATGTACATAGTACATACAAATGTCTCGACCGAGTTCGTTGGTCAGCATCATCCGCCACTTTGTTTCAAAATGGCGGCCATTTTAAATTTTTTAAAAAATTTAAAATTTAAAATTAAATGCGAAAAAATTAAAATTTGAAAAATATTTTTCTTTTACGTGTTAGAACTTAAAACAACGATTCCAGAACACTTTTTATTTTGTCTATATCTTAAAAAATGATTGAGTTATAGCACTTTGAATTTTTCTTATGACTGACATTTTGAAACGATCTGATTTTTGTCACGTGATAACACGCGTATTTATGAACCGATTTCAATGAAACTTGGTATGTACATAGTACATACAAATGTCTCGACCGAATTCGTTGGTCAGCATCATCCGCCACTTTGTTTCAAAATAACGGCCATTTTTAATTTTTAAAAAAATTTAAAATTTAAAATTAAATGCGAAAAAATTAAAATTTGAAAAATATTTTTCTTTTACGTGTTAGAAATTAAAACAACGATTCCGGAATACTTTTTATTTTGTCTATATCTTACAAAATGATTGAGTTATAGCACTTTGAATTTTTCTTATGGCTGACATTTTGAAACGATCTGATTTTTGTCACATGATAACACGCGTATTTATGAACCGATTTCAATGAAACTTGGTATGTACATAGTACATACAAATGTCTCGACCGAGTTCGTTGGCCAGCATCATCCACCATTTTGTTTCAAAATGGTGGCCATTTAAAATTTTTAAAAAAATTTAAAATTTAAAATTAAAGCAAAAAAATTAAAAGTTGAAAAATATTTTTCTTTTACGTGTTAGAATTTAAAACAACGATTCCAGAACACTTTTTAGTTTGTCTATATCTTAAAAAATGATTGAGTTATAGCACTTTGAATTTTGCTTATGGCTGACATTTTGAAACGGTCTGATCTGAACGATCCACAATGTTGCTTTAAAATGGCATACACTTTATGGTATCGTGGAATTTGGTGACTCTCTAAATATCTTAAAATAAAACCAGATTGAATAAAAGATGACTAATTTCAAAAAATTCCTATTAATATTCAGTCTTGACAAAAACTCGTATTCAATCTTATAAAATCACTAATTTTATAAGATTATTTCCACTAATTTGAGATTAGTATTTTTGAACAATGTAACTTACTTTAAAATAAATAAATAAATATATAAGTATATGAAAGCTACCTCTTCTTCCCGGCATTGCCGAAGGACTTTTTTACCATAAATAGATTTTATACAGAGAATAATTTATATTAGAAACTACGCGTTTGAAACTATTATTAAATTATTTTTAATGACATTTATCTGACTTTGAATTTAGCGAATGGGTAAAGCAATTGCTTAGTAATGAATACATACTGGAATAACACATAGATGGAGCTGCAAGTGATTTGTAGTCGGAATTGCAAAATATGTAAGCTAAATTTTAAAAGTCCTTCCGGCAATGCCGGGAGGAAGTGGTAGCTTTCATATTCTTATAGATTTATTTATTTATTTTAAGGTAAGTTACATTGTTCAAAAATACTAAGCTCAAATTAGTGGAAATAATCTTATAAAATTAGTGATTTTATAAGATTGAATACTAGTTTTTGTAAAGATTGAATATTAATAGGAATTTTTAGAAATTAGCCATCTTTTATTCAATCTGGTTTTATTTTAAGCGATTTAGAGAGTCTCCAGATTCCACGATATCATAAAGTGTATGCCATTTTAAAGCAACATTGTGGATCGTTCAGATCAGACCGTTTCAAAATGTCAGCCATAAGAAAAATTCAAAGTGCTATAACTCAATCATTTTTTAAGATATAGACAAAATAAAAAGTGTTCTGGAATCGTTGTTCTAAGTTTTAACACGTAAAAGAAAAATATGTTTCAACTTTTAATTTTTTCGCATTTAATTTTAAATTTTAAATTTTTTTAAAAATTTAAAATGGCCACCATTTTGAACCAAAATGGTGGATGATGCTGGCCAACGAACTCGGTCGAGACATTTGTATGTACTATGTACATACCAAGTTTCATTGAAATCGGTTCATAATTACGCGTGTTATCACGTGACAAAATCAGATCGTTTCAAGATGTCAGCCATAAGAAAAATTCAAAGTGCTATAACTCAATCATTTTGTAAGATATAGACAAAATAAAAAAGTGTTCTGGAATAGTTGTTTTAAGTTCTAACACGTAAAAGAAAAATATTTTTCAAATTTTGATTTTTCGCATTGAATTTTAAGTTTTAAATTTTTTAAAAAATTTAAATCGGCCACCATTTTGAAACAAAATGGCGGATGATTCTGGCCAACGAACTCGGTCGAGACATTTGTATGTACTATGTACATACCAAGTTTCATTGAAATCGATTCATAAATACGCGTGTTATTACGTGACAAAAATCAGATCGTTTCAAAATGCCAGCCATAAGAAAAATTCAAAGTGCTATAACTCAATCATTTTTTAAGATATTGACAAAATAAAAAGTGTTCTGGAATCTTTGTTTTAAGTTCTAACTCGTAAAAGAAAAATATTTTTCAAATTTTAATTTTTTCGCATTTAATTTTAAATTTTAAATTTTTAAAAAAATTTAAAATGGCCGCCATTTTGAAACAAAATGGCGGATGATGCTGGCCAACGAACTCGGTCGAGACATTTGTATGTACTATGTACATACCAAGTTTCATTCAAATCGGTTCATAAATACGTTAGTTATCGCATGACAAAAATCAGATATATATATATATATATATATATATATATATATATATATATGGTTTTATATATATATATATATATATATATATGTCAACATTTGAACGGAGGGTGGTTTTGGGGTCTGGGGGTCATGATCGGTGAAAATATACCAAAATTTTCCGGAAGTGCTTTCCTCCGGACGGCTGCAATAGGTAGCTTTTTACTTTTTGTATTGAAAGCTACCTAAAAGAGCCACTCCAATTTTTTATCTGATTTACATGGAACATCATCAATCCCATCTTTTTTCCCCCCATTTTTACTGTTTTATAAAATTAAAGAGGGCAGTGATTATTTAGTTATGTAATTTACTACCTAACAAATTTTAAGAGGTATTAATATATGAGTTTTATTTTTATTTTCTCATAAATATATAAAATATACATAAAGTCATACAATAAAAATACCGTTTCTCACTTTTAAAAACAGTAGTATGAGTAGCATATAGATGAATTTATGCATGGATATGCACTCTTTTAAATAGCAACAAGTTTTTCAAAACTTTAATTCAACAGATTAGAGATTTTTTAACCATTTGGAAAAGGGTTGTTGTTCTCGGTCTAAATATATCTGAGACATATCTGAATTCTTGTGATGTCCAGATTTTATTTATTTCCTGATTGGCCCATGTTTAATATCCAAAAATCGAATATTTCTGTTTCTAAGATGGCAAAAAAAGTATTAAAAACTACAAAAAAGTAATAACTAAAGAAAAATGAAATACAGCTTTCAAACAAATTTCATTTACAAGTACATTTTTTTTCCTTTACGAGGGTGTAAAAACTGAAAATGTGCGATGTTTAGAAGTTTAAAAATTTGCAGTATCGAAAATTGTAAAACTGAAATTTCATTTAAAATTTGTTTAAGATTGGTCGAGGAATATTAATATTTAGTCCATGGCGTCATAATATATGAATCTGTTATTATGTAAGACATGTTTTGATCATCATAAAAATGATGTTTGTTATTATTATTTTTTTAAGTATGGAATTCCTTTATACCTAAAATTTTAATCTTTGAAAATATCATTTTCCAAATGGTCATTGTAATTTGTTAAACTACATTCTTATTTATTTATTTATTTTGTTTAAAAATTGCATTTTTTAGTTTTTGCTCTGTTATATGTGGATTGACGATCGGACTGAACAGCGACTATATGCAGTGGTGTAGTCGTAAAAACATTAAAAGGTTACGGTCTAAGCAGAGGATATACGCAGAAGGCAGAGAGTATATCCTAGAATACATGTACTAATAGCTTTCTTGGAAAACAGAGAGTATACGGCGTTCTTTAAAAAATCCAGAGGGCATACGCCGTATACTCCCCGTATACCCTCCCTGACTAATAAGTGCTATGTATTTACAATATTACGAACGCATCTAAAAATGAAGTTGCGATGAGAAGCAATAATTGATTCTCCTGGTGTATTTTTTAATTGTATGATTAGCTAATATAAAAATTAATTATTGCCCCTTTTCAAAATAATACATTTATATGAGGTTCGTTTTTTTTTAAAGTAAGTACCGCTTTGATATTAAAAACATCTTTTTAATCGAAAATAATATTCTAGATTTTGTTTTTTAATCGTATTATGTCGAGCAAGATCCGCAAATCTCAAAGTACAACCGGAAATAATCAATATCGACCCGAAATTAACCCGATCCACTACGAAAAAAAGTAGTTTTAACCCGATCGACCCTGAACACCAAATCGGTCCGCCTTTCCGCAAAATCGAGTTAAACTGTCTGATACACAGCTTTACGGGATTGGCATTCGTGGATACAAGACTCTTCTATAAAGGACCTGATATAGAACACTACTTTAATCTCGTCCATTATAAAATCCTGTTTCCGATCAAGCCGATTTTACTTGAACCCAGTCCAATCGATGGTTTGATTTGAATTCAGACAATTATTTTTCGTTATGGGTCGGAGTGACTGCAATAGCTCGGATTAGAGTTTCGTTTTGACTCTTTCAGATCGCGTTCGGGATTAACTCGTTTTATCAAAAAGAAGTCTGAATATTTTACAAATGAAAAACTATATATTTGAATATTGATGGTTTTACACTGCTCAAAACAATTAAAGGATATTTGAAGTTTTATATAAAATAAAGATATAAACGAAATTTTTTTTGCCGAAAATGGAAGAAGAGAATTACAAATGCAAATTTTTCTGGTTTTCAAACTGTGGAGTATGCAAATTTTGAGTTCGACGTCAAAAACGTCGCTTCAGCGGCAGAGAATGAAATTTGACTTTCAACTGGATAAAAGAGAATGAAAACAAAGATGATCGGCATTCAGTGATTGCTTTGTTTCGATGAGTACGATGTCTCAGCGAAGTCATTTGACAGATTCAGAAGTTTGGAGAATTGTTGGTAGGTTAGAAGAGGGCCAAACTCAAGCCGAAGTAGCGTAAACCATTGGAGTGTCACAAAGTGTCATTTCCAGGATCTGGAACCGTTTTTTGGAGAGTGAATGTGCAGGCTGAAGACCAGGGCAAGGTCGTAGACGGGCAGCAACGCCCAATGAAGATCGGTATTTAGCGTTAACAGCTCGGAGACACCGAAACATGAACGCTACTCTTCTCCAACAACACCTTCGCTCGGCTACAGGCACCACGATTTCAACTCAGACTGTCCGAAACCGGCCCCATGCTGTAGGTCTGTATGCTCGCCGACCGATGGTATGTGTTAGATTAACATCAAGGCATCGTCGCGACCGCAGGGAGTGGGCAACCGAGCATGTCAACTGGAGGAGAAATGAATGGAGCAATATTCTGTTTTCTGACGAGTCCCGTTTTTCTGTGCATCCGGATAATAGGCGTATTTTTATCTGGAGGGACCGTGGCAGTAGGAATAATCCTGCGTTCATGCACGAAAGTGTCAGATTTGGCGGTGGAGGAGTGTTGGTGTATGGTGGCATCTCCATTGACGGGCGCACTGACCTCTACATCATTCGAGATGGAGCTCTGACTAGTCGCCGATATAGGGATGAGATCCTCAGACCTATTGTAGTCCCTTACGCTGCAGCAATAGGAGGTAACTTCATTTTAATGGACGATAACTGCAGGCCACATCGTGAAAACCTGGTGGAGGAGTTCCTTTTCGAAAAAGGAATCGTTCGAATGGAATGGCCAGCGTGTTCTCCAGACATGAATCCAATCGAGCACGTTTGGAACGCTCTAGGAAGACGAGTTTCTGGCCGCCAACAACCCCCACAAACTCTCCAAGAACTGGAAAGAGCTCTTCTGGAAGAGTGGGGCAGAATACCCCAACTCGTCATTAATAGCCTCATTGAGTCCATGCCTCAAAGGTGTTCAACGTTGCTGGCCGCCCGTGAAAACCATACCCCCTACTGAAAATGATTTTCTTTGAAGAAAACACCTTTTCTTATTCTTTTTTTCTCATATGCACAAATTGTGTTTTTTTCCTTTTGTACACAAATGCGCAATAAAATGCATTTTTTTTCTGCCAAACATGTGTAATTTATTCTCATATAACCTACTATGTCTGTCGACCATGTATCAATCAGCTAAAAAGTTTCCCAGATACAAAATCCACCTAAAACTGCAATATCCTTTAATTGTTTTGAGCAGTGTATATGTGTTTCTTTTTATATAAAAAAGATAATATTAGGGATGAAAATGTAGACTACTTCTATATAATTGCATGAAAATTTGGATTAAATTTCTTTCACTTCAGTTTCTTGTGAATTCTGCGTTTGAATATTGCGGATTTAATGCCAGAGTTGGGTCGACTTTCGAGTTGATTTTATGCACATTGTTAAAAATTTCTATAAAAATACAGAAAAAAGTAAGCGAAACTCTTTGTAAATTTACACAATTTCTCAATTAAATGCATTCTACTGAGTTTCTCGCTCACCATTTTACAGACATTTCTCTTATTTTACATCTAATTCCCACTAGGGATTTCCATGTCTTTATATAAAGGTATTTTTAGCTTTCTTAAAACTTCAAGTTAAAAACACACACAAAGTCAAAACACACACTTATAAAATTCCTTTTGCAATTTCATTACAAATGTTTACATATATACCGGATGTCCCAAAAATGACTGATGGATTTTAAAATTCAATAACTTGCAAACGGTGGCAGCTATTTAAAAAAATTTTGCAGCAGGGTTGTGTACAATGTCAGGAGTTTTTTTTACCGTATTTTTTTATTTTAGTTCGCATATCAAACAGTAGGGGGCGCTGACGGCGATTGAAGGCCAGGTCGACGCTTCACTCAGCATTGATCATCTGGCCTTTAATCTCCGTCAGCGCCCCCTATTGTTTGATATGCGAACTAAAATAAAAATTACGGTAAAAAAAAAAAAAAAACTCCTGACATTATACATAACCCTCCTGCAAAAAATTTTTAAATAGCTGCCACCGTTTGCAAGTTATTGAATTTTAAAATCCATCAGTCATTTTTGGGACACCCGGTATATGTTATTAAAAAAAACTCAGAATGATTTAGAAAAAACAAAATAATCTCATAAATTTTAGTTAGGATTTTTCACCGTTGATTGGTAAAAAACTTACTATGTACTTGCTAGCAATTGCTCTTATAGCCCAATCAGTATGGTGCTCTTCCATTGTCAAGAGGTTTCAGACCCCAGGTTCGGAAACCCCAAGATGGCTAGAAATAAATTGTGCAAAAATTAACTGATACAGCGGTTCAAATTCGCTCTGAAAATTCAAGTTCTCTGAAGCGCATTGAAGATTGAGTAATTCTCTAATTTTAAGGACTAAATTAGATTATTATCATTAGAAGTAAATTTACAGAATCTTGTGTATTTTACATGTTAATTTACAGAGTCTAAATTTTAAAAATTTCTTAAATTAATTTCTTAAAAAATTTCTTAGTTTTAGTCTAAATTATTCTAAATTTATCGAATTTCTTTTTCCTATTCCTTTGTTTACCTTTTTCTTATTTAACAAAATTTCGGTTTTTCTAATCTCTGTAATTTTGCATAAAATTTAAGATAACGGATTATCCGTAAATTCTTTGTAATTTCCCAGAAAATTTGTTAACAGTGCAGAATTTTCGATTTCGAGTCAGATAGAACCCAACCATTCAGGGTCGAAACTAAGAAGGGGCAGGGGGGGTATGTGTCACGGTCGCCAGAATGAAAAGGTGCCAAATGAAGATTTTGTTTGTCGATTTTTTGCATGCCTCTGTTTAGCATGGTATTGTTAAAATCGTTCTATTTGGGGAATGCTAATGCAAAAAAAAATCGAAAAAACTAAGGATGATATGAAAGAGAAGAGAAATTACTATTCAAGGATCCTGTATAAAGCCGAATTTTTTTCGACTACTTTTTCAAGATTTTAATGAATCAATATTTGTCAAAGTAGATTGCAGTTCAGTATTAAATACATTATGATAAATAAATTTTAAAAGAAGTCGGTTAGTCGGTTATTAGAAAATTAGTAAAATTCTATATTTTAAATATACCTTGCGGAGGAGAGGGCGTCAAAAACCATGTTTGTCCCAGATGCAAAGGAAAAAAAAGGCTAGTTTGGGCACTTAAGCCATGCATGATTGTAGTCCATTACCACTGGATAATGAACCAAGGAAATTCCCCCTAATTTTTAATCCATTTTGATTTTTTCTAATAATTGACCTATTTCATTTCCTTATTCTTTTATTTTATTGAACTTTAATCGATTCTTCATAACAATTAGGCCCTTGCCTAAACTTTTGTGCTCATTTACAAATTTTGCCTATTACTTATAAAAACCACTGACTCAGTTGAGCTAAAAAAAATAGTATAGAAATATAGGAGTTAAAAAAAGAAAGTTTTACCAAGACCCGATATTTTTAGATACTTCAACGATTTTTAGTTTCAAGATCGGTCTTGCAAATCACTGAACACAAGATGAGTGTGGAAAAAAATGCAAATTTAACTGCGGAAAGAAAACAAAACAATAGTAGTGATTTCCTTACAAATATAAAAGCGCTTTTTGACTTTATGATTAAATTTTCTGAAAAGTGAAATAGTGGAAACATTAGTGTCTTCCGTTATTTTATGCTTCGAACAAAAGTGGCAAAAAATTCATGATTGGTGTGATTTAAGTTGGGAAAGTGAGTTCTTTTTCCGTTAGTTGTTTATTTGTGTTTTCTAAGAAGGGTAGATGAAATCGTGTTTGTGTTTTCAAAAATTTCCCCGTTTTCATATTTACCTTAACAATTTCGCAGTTAAAATATGTTTAGGAGTTTATGCGGTGGAAGAAAGTTGAGTGGAAGAAAGTGGAATGGAAGTTGTCTTTTGATTAATTTAACTAGAAAATACAACCTGAGTTACATGGTAAGGGGAAGCTTTACTTCATTACATCAAAATTTTTCATTTTATTTTTTATCTTTTACCCCTAAACTATGTATATTGCTTTCCTAAGTTTGTTTCATGATATTTCAACTTCTTATCCTTTTTGTTCATTGAACGTAACAGTATTGTAAAACTATAAACTTTGTTTTCCTCGAAATCGTGTTTATCAAACTTGGCGACTGGTTTTTGGGGAACTAGTTGACCGATTTCTTCCAATTTTTTTCCTTTTTAAAGCAATTTTACCGGCAGCAGGTAAAGGAAAACAGTGCTTTTAAACCTGACTTATCCCTGGGCAAAGTTTGAAGTGGTAGAAGTGTAATAATTATTGTTGGATTTGCATGGTTGACCAATGCGATGGTTTTCGATGGTATACCATCGAGAAGTACAATTTTTATTTATTAATTGTTTTTTCTACCTTGTAAAAAATAAAATATATATATATATATATATATATTTTTTTTTTTTTTTTTTAAACGATTGCCATTTTTTCAAAAATCAATTTTTTAAAGCAAATGCTTATTCAAGCTGCCGAGAATTTAATGCTTTTTCACCGTGGGGAAAAAAACTGTACATTTATTAAAGTTTTTCTAGGAAATTGAGATTCCCAGAGCTTTTATGTTACGGCAACAAATAAAATGCATGTAACAGATACACGTTTGCATTGCCATTAAAAAAATCTGTAAGGTTACTAAGATTTTGTTTTAGGAAACTGGGATTCCTAGAGTTTCTATGTAACGGCAACATATAAAATTCCTGCCACAAACACACGTTTGCACTGTAAATCAAAAAATCTGTCAGATTACTAAGATTTTTTTAGGAAACTGGGATGCCTAGAACTTCTATATAACATCAACAAATAAAATTCGTGTAACTGCCGATTGCTAAAATTTTTCTAGGAAATTAGGATTCCCAGAACTTTTGCTACATTTTATGTAACTACTTTTTAATTATATTTTATATAACTTTAATCCAGGTTACAGATAAATTTTGTAAAATTACTGCAATTTTAATAGATTCTTTGGTGAAGCTACAAATTTCTGTAGCCAATTAGAAGTTCACCGATTGAAATTTTTAACAAACAAAATTTTAACTACACAAATAAAATGTTAATTAATGTAATCCAATAAACTTGAAGGCGATATCTCTTTTCTTTTTAACCAAAATAACCAAAAATTTTCTTAATAACCATAACCATAACCTTTTTAACATAATAATAATAATAATAATAATAATAATAATAATAATAATAATAATAATAATAATTTAAAACAACCATTTGCTGAATGATTTTGTCAAAGGCTAAAATTTAAGACTTATAAACAAATTTACGTAAATATATTCGGATCGCCATGAAAATTCTGTTCCGAAAATTCAAATGAAGTTCTGTCCAAAAATCTAGTTTCCAGATCCTTTCACAGTTTTGCAGAATTACTATATTGTATCTAAAATAAGTATTTCAACACCCCTTCATAATATTTGTACATATGAAGCTAACATGATGTTTAATTTTGCACACACTTTTTATTATTAACACTTTCCAACAAAGTTGAAAAGTGCTTATGCATTCGATTTGTCTGTCCGTCTATCCATCTGTCCGCGGTCTAACTCATGTATGTATACTCGGATCGCCCTGAAAATTTAGGACGTTATTGACGTTTACCCTAGCACGAACCCTATTGAAAATGAAGTTTCTACCATGATTTTTTTTATTTACGGGGAGAATCAAAAGTTTCCCATTACATTACGGCCTATGGGGAAAAATCGTTTCAAAAGAATTTTAAAGATGTTATACCCTGTCAAACATATTAAAATTTATATGCTTTTACGAGGTGCATTAAAATATGCATTCTATAAAATATAAGGTGAAAATGTAGCTATTATTCATTTACAGGACCACACAAAAAAATTCCATTAGATTACATAATGGTAAAAGGGGGAATTGTGTGTGGCATGTTTTAAATATATTAAATTGCATCATGTATAACAAAATTGATGTATGTCAATGAGGCTTAGTATAAATTATATGATTCTGCCTTCCCTAATATAAAGTACATAGTATTTACAGGGACAGACAAAAAATTTCAAATAGTACATTCTTTCCGAATTATTGTATATGTATCCGATGATAGCTGATGGATGGATGAAGTGCATTTTAATTATGATATGCGCGTATAAGTTTCACTAAATTTATGGATATTATATAGTGTGTATAAATGCTGTAGTTAATATACAGGGCTACCCAAAAGAGCTCGCCAACGTTACTGAATATCAGCATAAATTACTAAAAGGTGATTCTTAAATAAATTATGCATTTTTACGCTGAACTGCATTAAATTTACTAAGAAATGTTTGCGGAATATAGATAAAATGCTATACAGGGCTACGCAAAGAATTGGGTACATGGAGCCTATGAATGATAATTTATGAGAAAGTGATTTCAGTTATTTTAAGAGTGTTTTAGTTTAAAATAAATTTTAGCTTAACACTGATGTGTAATAAAGGTACCGGGCGAACTACAAGGCTGAACAAAGTATTCAAGTATGTTTCCATCTGTTAGTATAAATTGCTGAAAGAGAAATTTCAAGCTACTAGGCATTTTTTGCTAAACTAAATTTCCCCAAAAATTGCTAATATTTTTGCTAAACTAGATTTTGCTAAACTAACTTGTCCTTTATTTACCTAAATAACAAAGTTTAGTTAAAGATTTCATGAAGCGTTGGAAAGTGGTTCATAATCTAAGTTTAACGCATGATTTTTCTTACTTGTTCTCATTTTTTTGTAGACAATGCATGTTTATTTTACAGTTAAAAATAAATAAAGCTGAAAATATCAAAGAGAAGACCATTTATTTTTATACTGTCATTGTCCTCTCAAAGAATTTATTGTTCCTCTACCAACAAAATAAAGAGGTGATAGTGTTTCTTTCTTTCTGAATATATTCAATTTTTTATTTAGTTATATCTACCCATCTGTATTACAAAGAACAAACATATCTGTATGTAACGCATACGTCCTTCTGCGAATGGCAGCACTTTAAAATTTTAAATGAAATTCCAATTTTATAACAATCGGTATTGCAATTTTTTTAACTCCTAAAATCACACATTTTCAATTTTCACTTCGTCGTATAGGAGGAAAAAAATGTACTTTTAAGTTGAATTTATTTGAAAGCTGTAACTCAATTTGTTTTAGCTATTATTATTATTATTTTATTTGTCAACATGACAACAGAAATATTTCAAAAATGCGGACATTATAAGTATTCAGGTATGGCTCAGATAACTCTATTCTCGACTGAGAAAAAAACATTTTCAAATGGTCAGTAATAAAAATCATGTGAATTATAAACAAAATATTAGAACCATCTCTTAAAAATACCCCATACATGGCCCGCAAACAGAACATTAGATGAAAATTTTATTTTTTATATTTTACATTTAGTATGTATTTTTTAATTCTTTATTAACTACACCAATAAGCATTTTTGGTAACCTTCCTATTAACCATAAGATAATTGCGATGTAATATCTTACTATTTGTCTTTGTAATTCAAGTCTTTGTAACTCAAATCATTTCAATATTAAATCGTTTAGTTCATTTATTTATCTATTAAATTTTTGTTTATTTGTAATTTTGTTTGGAAATTTATTTATGCAATATTATACAGAATAAAGCAAATGCTGAATTTTATACATTGTTTTCAGTGCAAACATGTAATCTCATGTTAACGCGTTGTAAACAAATTTAGCATTATTCATGCTTCAAAATGAATTTTAAAACCAGACAAATTAGATACAGTTTTCAAAAATATTACGTTTCATTTTACATTCGTACTCTCGCATCTTGCACTTTTGGTTTTTTTTAAATTTTAATCAAGTATCTTCTTTAACAGTTTTCTTTGAAATTGTCATTGTCATTTTCTTTTTCTTTTTTTTGTTTTATTTTTGTTGAACTAGACAAATAAGACCAGGTTGACATTTTAAATAACACGTTTAACAAAGTTAGAAAAATGTAAAGTTAGGTAACAGAAGGAAAAATATTGCAATTTTCTAGTAAAAGTAACACGAAATCGTCTATACTTATCTGCATTCTCATGCATGCATACGACCTTTGTTAATTTCACAGGTTTTCGCCGTAAAAAAAAAAAAAGTTATGCCTACGTTTTTTTGTTTTCCAGAATGCATAAAAAATCATAATAGGGCTGTTACGTTAATACGGTTGAAAAACATTTTGAAGCATGAATCAGCTTAATATTTTGTGAAAGATACCCACACACACACACACGCACACGCACACGCACACACACACACACACATACACACACACACACACACACACACACACACGAAAAAAAAAAAAATCCGATTCGAAATGACAATGGTAGCAAAGAAGATAAATGCAATAGCGCAACCGGCCCTGTGTATAAATTAAAGTAATAATTTAAATAATTTAATTTAGATTAATACAATAAATAAATTAAAAAATAATTTCAGCGTTTTCTGCCTTTATATCGTGATTTTGTGTTTATATATCACTATAGTACAACTGAAAACTATCTAAATGATGAAATTCTACTGAAATGTTTTAAAACTGAAAATCTGAACCTATGTCTTAAATTGACCATGGACGAAAATGCAATTTAGCGGTGTTGAATTCAAACTCTGTGGCTCTGGGAGGAGAGACATTAATTGCTTTCGGTTGATGGGGGAGAGGGAGATTATACTTTTTTATCATTGAAAACACATAACCACAAATCTTCTGGGGTATGACATTTCATTGCAATGACGGGGGGGGGGAAAGGGGGAGGGCACGTCATGCCGGACAATTCAATACTACAGTCTTCACAATAATTCCAGTCTTCCTCATAAAATAATTAAAATTTTATATACATTATGAATGTATGTATGTATTGAGTATATATGCATATATTGAGACTATCAGAAGAAAGCTTTTTACATGTTGCTTGTTTGTTTTTTCAATTTTTCTATTTATCTCGTTAGAATAGCATAAATATTCTTCAATAAAATCTCGCTGTTTTCGAAATTTGCGTGGGTTATTTTTGGCCAAAAAACGGAAAAAACTTTCGGGACAACCTAATACATTTTATATTGGACGTTGAATTGACACATATGTATGAATAATTGTATAGTTATATTACTTAAATCTATTAATATAATTTAATAATTAATATTAATGATTAACTTGAATCTAACTTTTAACAATTTGGACAATATCTAAAATATTATTTATGAGTGCATAAAATGCATTTATTAACTATCTATTTTATTCCTTGATTTATCTTATACTCCTATATTGAGTTTAGGTCAGTATTGCCATATTAAATGAAATTAATTTCAATTTTTATTCTCATTCTCATTATTTTTTCACCGTTTCTACATTTTAAATATCTAAACGTTATGTTATTTGTTATCAATTAATTATCATTATATTATTTACTTATTAAGTAGTTAGGGTATGATATAAGAAGTATTTAATTGATATTTTATAATTTGGTACAATTAATTATAGGAATCATTATAATGATTCATCCATATTAAATTTTACATATTTTTAATATTTCATAAATCAATTACATATCATTTTTAGGTGCATTCGTAATTATGTAAATACGTAGCACCTATTGTTGTCGCTCAGTCCGTCCGTCTGTCCGTCTGTCTGTCAGTCCGTCTGTCCGTCTGTCCGCATATAACAACGCAAAAACTACCCGACCGAATCGTTTGAAATTTAAATTACATAATTATAACATAATTTTGTCGAGTCACTTCAAATTTTATGAAAATCGGATGGATAGATCAATTACAGGGACATTCAAAAGAATTCCGTTACATTACGGTCAATAGGGAAAGAAGTTTTAAATGCATTTTAATCATTTGAAATTTAAAACATATAATTATTGCGTAATTTTGTCGAGTCATTTCAAATGTTATGAAAATCGGATGCATAGATCAATTACAGGGGCAATCAAAAGGATTCCATTACATTACGGTCAATGGGGAAAAAGTTTCAAATGCATTTTAATGATGTTACACTCATTCGAACATAATAGAATTGGCATGAATCTATGAAATATATACTAAAATATGCATTCTGTACAATCTGTGATGCAAAGAATTTTTATTATTAAATTACAGGGCCACACAAAAGTATTCCACTATATAATGCTATACGGGGAAACATGGTTTGGTACGTGTTTTAATTATATTCAACTATTTCACATTTTATGAATAAGATATACGTTGCTGAGGTATAATAAAAATTACTTCCAGCATATTTACAGAAACGTAAAGATTTCAACTACTATACTGTATCCGGAGTACGCTCTACTATATCAGCAAGATCTAAATATTTTAAAACTTCGTTATCGTACGAACGCACCTCATTTGCTACGTTCACGTGCAATTTCCAACTTGTTTATAATGTTTTTAATTTAATAAAATAATTCAAATTCTTATACATATATCTATAAGGACAATATTCTTAAGTGGACAGTAGACCTTTATTTGAGCAAAATCGTCTATAGCAAAGTCGTCGCAAAAAAGGTCTATTTCTTTGATATAATAGTACCAAAACAGTTTTTTCTTATTAAAATATCATTTATGAAGGTTTTAAAAAGTAATTAATGAAGGTAAGTGTATTTATATACTTTAAATCTATTTTTCTCAAAACTAATTTTTCAATGTTTTTAGATTTTGGAAATGTTCCTTGCTACGTAATTTTTTATCAATATTTATGAAATTGATGAGGAAGTATCCTGGTATTGCTTAGAAAGAAATTGTGTAAGCTTTTTAAAATTCGTTTTCATTAAGATAGTCAAATTGGATTTTTTACATTTTAAAAGGCAAAATTTTGATGAAAATCGATAAGAAATTTAGAAAAAAAATCTATAAAATGTTAACTATTCAAGAGATTAAAAAAATCTTACACAAATTTGTTTATAATAAAGTTTTAAGAGATAACAATTCAAAAGCAAGAAAATATCTCAAAAATTAAGACACGAGGAGCATTTTAAAATTTCGTTTAAAAATTTAATTTTGTTTAAATAAAAATTTTTAATAAGATTGGAAAATTTTTTGAAGATGTTTTATATATGCTTTTGGTGAAATATATATATGCACAAAATTTCAAATTGCTATGCTGAAAATTAAGTAAAAAAAAAATTTTAACGTCCACCGTCCCCTTAAAGCATATTCCAATATACAATCTCAGTAAAAAAAAAAAAAAAAAAAATAATAATAATAATAAATAAATAAATAAATAAATAAATAAATAAATAAATAAATAAATAAATAAATAAATAAAAAGACACCTGCGATTTTATACGTTTTGTTAAATATCTAGAAATATACACAAGGAATTAGTCTGAAACTCCAGGTATGTAAACAAAATAGTACACGTCATATATTTTCGCAAAGAATTCTTCCCAAAACCCAACAGGGGACCGTCAACAAATTGAAAAAGAACGGAGATTTTTTGGATAACCTTGTCAAAACTAATGAAGCAAAATAGTTCAAACTACAGATTATAATTAAGTGGCTTATTGTAATAAACTGGTTTCATTTTTATGAATATAGCATGTAAACTCGTAGAGAAATTAAGGTTTTTATAAAAACGGTCCAATTTTTTTTCGAGTTTTTTTGCTTATAATTTGCAGAATTCTTAATATAAAATAATGTTCTTTTCTGAAAATATGACAAACATTATTGTACACAATACCCTGTCATCAGAATTTAGTTGCATGAAATGGTAACAGTCTATCTTTTGCTACATCATTTTAGGGGTAGCTATAGTAACCAGGAATGTTTTTCTTTTCCTATTCTATCCATTTTAATCACGTTATTATGATTCATTTTTTATATTTTTCTCCATTTTGGTTTTATGTGCGTTGGTAACCCTAAATTCGTATTATTTTGCTTTTTCATTGTTAATACGAAGATGAAAGTACACACTTTATTTGCAGTTCCATATTATTAAGGGTGTGACGAATTAACTATGGTCCTACAAATTTCGAATTATTTGTTTTTAATTAATTTTTTTATGTTTTTATTGATATATTTTATTTTACAATTAATGGTTTTATATATATATCACCAGGTCAAGCTATTAAACTTTACTTTAATCCCTGTTTAAATTAATCATTAAATTTTTGTAATATATTAAAGTTTTATAAAATCTAAATTAAGTTTTGAAAGTGCAATAGGAAAACGGGGAAAGTTTTTATCGAGCTAAATTTCATATTGAAATAATATGTGTTCTAATTCTTTTTCTTTCCTTTTTTTGCGGTCTGTTCTACAATTTTTTTATTATCTTTTAAAACAGGCCAGGCGGAATACTTTAATATTTAGTTTAGCTTAAGTAAATATTAATTTATTAAATATAGAAGTTTTATAGAATTTAGATTAATTTTTAAAAATGCAGTAGAGAAAACGAGGAAATCTGGGTTCAAATTCTTTTTCTTTCTTTTATCTGCGGTCTCTTTGTGAATTTTATAATTGTTTTTAAAACAGGCAAGGAGGAATAACTTTAAATCTTAGTTTTGGTTAAGTACTTTTTAGGCTAAATTATATATGACTTACAAAAATTTTATAAAACTTAGATTCATATTTGAAAGTACGATAGAAAGAAGAGGAAAGTTTTTACAAAATAATGTGAGTTCTAATGCGTTTTTCTTTGTTTTATCTGCAGTCCTTCGTCAATTTTATAACTGTATTTTAAAACAGGCCAAGTGGAACAACTTTAAGAGCCCTTATTTTGAAAATCAGACAAAGTGCGATAGTTGTATTTTTTGATTTGCTTGATTTTTTTATATGTTGAAATAGATCTTATTTAATGAATAGTGTGCAATTTTGAAGCCCTGAAAAATTTCCTCTTTCCTATAGAAAATATCAAACTTCGAGGCTGTGAATGCCATTTTTATAAAAAATGAAATCCCAATATGTTTGGTGTGGTATATCTCTGGCAAGCAACAACATCCCAAAATTCTTTAGGCATAAACTTAAAGTAGAACACTTCCTGCTTATTAAAATTTATTTGTTTCCATGGGGCATTGTTAATTTACGTTGTTATGTTTCCACAAAGTACAGTCAAAATGACGTTTTTGCTCAATTTCCACTCTTATTTTCTTATTTAAGCTATAATACCCCAAAGTTTTTCTTATAGAATATGAAAGTGCACTACTAGGACAAGCTAAATAATATAGTACTGCAAGCAGATATTGTTGCTGTTAGTAACTATAATCTGTTAAATATTCAAAATTTCCAAAATCTGCAATATTTAAAGTAATTTATTTTAAATAAATATAGTTTAAAAAAACTAAAAAACACGCTTTTTAAGTATATCAAACTAAAAAGTAAAAAAATAATTCTTACTATAAGCTGAAAACGAAAATAGATGAAAAATACTATATTACTATATAAACTTTTCTACCAAAAATTGAACCGACTTCAAAGGCTACTGCAAAGTGAAAAATAATTTTTTTACAGAATAGTATTAAGAAATTAAATTAAGAGCGTAGTATTTATCATGCGTATTATTATATTTATGTAGATTAATTTGATTTTTTGAAGTCGGTGCCAGCCAAGCCAAGTTACATGTAATTTTCCAATAGACACGCATCCAAGTATCTATGAGTTTTTTTACGATTTAATATTTAGTTAAAATTTTAACTTTATTCTTTTACGATTTGCATTGGATAATTAATTTTAATTTTGTACTTGGCTTGGCTGGCACCGACTTCAAAAAATCAAATTAATCTACATAAATATAATAATACGCATGATAAATACTACGCTCTTAATTTAATTTCTTAATACTATTCTGTAAAAAAATTATTTTTCACTTTGCAGTAGCCTTTGAAGTCGTTTCAATTTTTGGTAGAAAAGTTTATTTTTCTCTTTTTAGTTAAAAGTGAACGATTTTTTTTTTTAAATGTCAGTTAATAAAAATTATAATACGGGAAAAATCACTGTAAACCATACACGTATGTCAGGAGTGGGGTTCGAACCCCCGATCTCTTTCAATAACCAGAAATCAAATCTGCTATCTTACACCGCTCACCCATCTGGCAGCACTCCATTCGGCGAGCTTAATCATCGTCCATGTTGTTTTTAGTTTGCAAGAAATCACTAATTTTATTAATTTTTACTTAATTAGTAAAAAAGTACTGAACCAATTTCAATGAAATGGAAGAAGTACCAATGGAAGAGTAGCCTCTTTCATTTAACACAAAAAACAAATTAATCGGTTGGATACTTTCGGAGTAATCGGTGAACGTACATAAAAAAAAATACATTCGTGCCGAATTGATAACATCCTCTCCTTTTTTGAAGTCACTTAAAAAAATATGTAACGCGGAAAATTTTTTTGTATACTATACACATATGTCAGGAGTAAGGTTCGATCGACACTCTCTTTCAAAACCAGAGATTAAATCTGGTGCCTTAGATCGCTCGGCTGTCCGGAATTCATTCTCTTCAGAGAACTTATTCAATGTCATGTTACTTTTCGCAAGCCTATTCTCTTTTTGAGTACTCTTTCACTGATAAAATTTTAAATTAATAAAAAATCTCTGATACTCTGTGGTAACGGTTAAATACAAAATATTCCTAATAGCATAATTAGTATTTAACTTGTTAAATATATATTTAAAAATCATAATACGGAAAAGATTATTGTATACACGTACGTCAGGAGTGGGGTTCGAACCCACGTTGCCTTTCGAAAACCAAATCTTAAATCAAGCGCCTTAGACCGCTCGGCCATCTGGCAGCGGTAAATTTATTCGACATCCATATTACTACTGATTTGCGAGAAATCACTAATTTTATTAGTTTTTGCCTAATTACTAAAAAAGTACTGAACATATTTCTATGAAACAGAAGTGGTACCAATTCGAGAGCAAGCTCTCTCATTTAACACCAAAATCAAGTTAATTGGTTGGATAGTTTCGGAGTAATCGGTGAACATACATAAAAAAAAAAAAAAAAAATTACATACGCGTCGAATTGGCAACCTCCTCTCCTTTTTGGAAGTCGGTTAAAAATCATTCTTATTATAGAAATCAATTAATAAGCATTAAATAAAATTATCGTGGGAAAAAATCGTGGGGTACTCCATCTATCATGCTCCATCTATCAGTTCTTAAGAAGCACCCCACGCTTTTTTTCCACGATAATTTTATTTATTGCTTATTAATTGATTTCTATAATAACAATGATTTTATAGTAATATAGTATTTTTCATCTATTTTCGTTTTCAGCTTATAGTAAGAATTATTTTTTCACTTTTTAGTTTGATATACTTAAAAAGCGTGTTTTTTAGTTTTTCTAAACTATATTTATTTTTTACTTTTTAGTTTGATTACTTTAAAAGCGTGGTTTTTAGTTTTTTTAAACTATATTTATATTTAATACAAAAACCAAATTAATCGGTTGGATAGTTTCAGAGTAATTGGTGAACATACATAGAAAAAAAAAATACATACGCGTCGAATTGATAACTTCCTCTTCTTTTTCTGAAGCCGGTTAAAAATAAAAATTGTAATACGGAAATTTTTTTTTAAATTTTACATAGATGTAAATAATGTCAGGAGTAGGGTTCGAACCCACAATCTCTTTCGAGAAACAGAGCTTCAATCCGGCGCCTTAGGCCCGCCACACACTAGTGAAGCATTGAACGAAAAAACGTGAGACAATTTCACCCTGGTAACAAAGAAAAAACCGGTTTGACTGCGTCATGTGGCACGATTTTCGACGCATGTTTCACTAGTCTGTGGCGGGCCTTAGACCGCTCGGCCATGCTGTCTGCACTCCATTCAGTGAACGTATTCAACACTTTTAATTAGCGAAAAATCACTAATTTTATTAGTTTTTGCCTAATTACTAAAAAAAATACTGAACCAATTTCGATGAAACTGAAGTGGTACCCATTCGAGAGCATCGTCTTTCACTTAACACCAAAACCAAGTTAATCGGTTGCATGGTTTCGGAGTAATCGGTGAGCATACATAAAATAAGGAGAGTTACAAACTCACAAACTCACAAACATACAGGTGAAGCTAATAAAAGCGTGTTAAAAAGCGCCACAGTTGGATGAAAAAAAATATGTCACGCAATAGTTGAACGTTGAACATATGTACAAAAACGTGGAAAAGAAAAAGAAGTGGGCCTCGTGATATTTTTTAGTTAAAAAAAAAAGACAAAATTTATAAGAAAAGCAATGTCCATCATCATATTTTTTCCCTAAGAAAAAATGAAACATCCCGTTTTTCTTTCGTCTTTCTATGATTTTATCCCTATTTTTGTCGCCTCTTCCGAAAGAGAAACGAAATGTTTCATTTTCTGTTAGGGAAAAAGATGTGATGATAGATATTGCTTTTCTTATAAATTTTGTCTTTTTTTTTTTTTTTTTTTTTTTTTTTTTTTTTTTTTTTTACTAAAAAATATCACGAGGCTCCACTTTTTTTTTCTTTTCCATGTTTCTGTACATATGTTGAACTATTGTGTGACATTTTTTTTCATTCAACTGTGGCGCTTTTTTAAAATAAACTAAATGTTGCAGATTTTGGAAATTTTGAATATTTAATAGGTTATAGCTATTAACAGCAACAATATCTGCGTGCAGTACTACATTATTTAGCTTGTCCTAGTAGTGCACTTTCATATTCTATAAGAAAAACTTTGGGGTATTATAGCTTAAATAAGATATTAAGAGCGGAAACTGAACAAAAACGTCATTTTGACTGTACTTTGTGGCAACATAACAATGTAAAATAACAATGCCCCATGGAAACAAATAAATTTTAATAAGCAGGTAGTGTTATACTATAAGTCTATGCTAAAAGAATTTTGGGATGTTGTTGTTTGCCAGAAATATACCACTCCAAACATATTGGGATTTCATTTTCCATAAAAATGGCATTCACAAACATGAACTTTGATATTTTCTATAGGGAAGAGAAAATTTTTTCAAGGCTTCAAAATTGCAGATTAATCATTAAATATGATTTACTTCAACATAAAAAAATATCATGGCAATTAAAAAATACAACTATCAAAACATTACCTTTTTGTTTGAATTTCAAAATAAGGGCTCAATTCTTAGTTTATGTTAAGTAGTTTATTAATATATTACATACAAAAATATTGTGAAATTTTGATTACTATTTGAAAATGCGATAGAAAAAACAAAAAATATTTCTTTATTAAACTAAATTTCATATTAAAATAAATTTTTGTTCTAATTCTTTTTCTTTCTTTTACATGGTCTCTTCCTCAATTTTATACTTATTTTTTAAAAGACCAGTCGGAATAACTTTAACTGTTAGTTTAGGTTAAGTAGTCTATTAATTTATAATGTAAAAAATTTATAAAATTGAGATTAATATTTGATGCATGATAGAAAAAAAAAGGAATGTTCTTATTGAGCTAATTTTCATGTTAAAATAATGTGGATTCTAATTCTTTTTCTTTTATTTGTGGTCTCTTTCAATTTTATATCTATTTTCTAAAAGAAGAGCCAGGCGGAATAACTTTAACTATTAGTTTAGTTTAAGTAATCTATTAATTTATTACATACAAAAAATTCATAAAATTAAAATCGATATTTGAAAATGCGATAAAAAGTGGAAAGTTTTTATAATGCTAATTCCTTATTAAAATATAGTAAGCTCTAATTCCTTTTTTTTCTTTTATCCGTAGTCTCTTCACCAATTTTATATTTATCCAAAAAAAAAAAAAAAAAAAAAAAAACAAGTTGAACAATTTTAACTTTTAAGGTTATCTATTAATTTATTGCATACAAAATTTTTATAAAATTAAAATTAATATTTAAAAGTGAAAAAAAGGAAAGTTTTTGCTAAACTAAATTTTATATTAAAATAATGTGGGCTCTAATTCTTTTTCTTTATTTTATCTGTGGTCTTTTCCTCAATTTTACATATTTATATTTAAAACTAGGCTAGGTGGAATAACTTTGACTTTAGGTTAATTAATGTATAAATTTATTACTTACAAAAATGTTTATGAAATTTAGATTAACATTTCAAAGTGCGATAGAAAAAAATAAACAAGGAAAGATTTTATTAAGCTAAATTTAAAATTACAATAATGTGATTTTTATATTTTTTCCTTCTTTTATCTGGGTTTCTTAGTGAATTTTATGTTTATATTTATATATGTATTTATTTCAACAAGTCAAGCGGAATAACTTTCGCTTTAGCTACAGTAATATACATATATATTTTAATTAAATACAAAAGTTTATCAAAGTTAGATTAATTTTAAAGTGCGACCGAAAAAAGGGACGTTTTTATTAAGCTAATTTTCATATTATAATAATGTGAGTTCTAATTTTTCCCTTTCTTTTATCTGTTGTCTCTTCTTGAACTCTATATTTACGTATATAAATATACATATTCTTTTAACATGTCAAGCGAAATAACCTTCGTTTAACTTCTCTTCATTAAAGATAAATTTTTTTATATTTTGATTAAATTTGGTCTCTTCATCAATTTTACAATTAATATTTAAAAACAAGACTAGCGGTATAACTTTCTCTTTAGCTTAAATAAGACTATGTATATGTTTTTTCATTAAATGCAAAAGTTTACGGAATTTTGTGCGATAGAGGAAATTAGAAAAGTTTTTGTTAAACTATATTTCATATTAAAATAATACAAGTTCTATTTTTTTAATCTGTGATCGCTTCCTGAATTTTATATTTATATATTAAAACAGACCAGACGAATAACTTTAACAGCTATATATGACGAGATCTTCATATTTTCATTTTTTAGACACTTACAATTGTATTAAAAGGTACAATGGTATATAAATCAGAATAGAAGCAATGCCAGTTAGATTGATTTGAAAAATTACTTGAATCAGTGACACTTTTTTGCCAAACCAAGTTCTGACATACATAATTCTTTTTTTTTTTTTTTTCTTTTTTTTTTTTTTTCTTTTTTTTTTTTAATTATTAAACTCAAATGGATATTTTAGTGTAATGTTTCATGCGGTTTATAATCAGTGAAAGTGATCTGACTAGTCATTCGAATAAATGTCGTTTTTGTATGCTTACTAAATGGTCTTTTTTCCTCATTCTCTATAAAATTTGTATGTTAATGGTGTTGTAAATCTCTTAGTTCCCGAACTCAAGTTAAATCAACCGTATGTGTAATTTTTAAACTGAGGAGAAAACAAGCAAAAAGAGCTACTCAACTTTTTCCTTTTTTTTTTTTTTTTTTTTTTGTTCTTTTTGAAAAATCTATGTGAATTTTCATGCCTATATTGAAATGGTTTCTTGAGTACGATTTTTTGAACACTACTTACGAATAGAAATGTTTACTTTATTTAATCCCAGACATTTGCAGTTAAATAAAATAAATATTATTATTTATACTTTGTTTTCTTTGCTAAAACAAACAAATAATAAAAAATATTTTAAGTATAAAGCATAATAGCTTTCTGAATATGTATTTTACCAATACTATAAATGATAGCAAAAACATGTATATAAATTCATAAATTAAGCTTAGACACGGCTCTGTTTTAATAAATATACAGAGAAGTGATACATATATTATGTATTTTCTTTATTACAATATAAAATCGCATAGTTCATTTATAAATCTGTGAAATTGAAGCTTTATTAATTAACTTATTTATTTGTTTGTGAAGTTTTAATGGCATTTATCAGTTTAATTTTATAGTATTACACACGCACACACACGCAAAATTGTGTATATTATTGTTAATGTAAACTGGTTAATATTCTGTATTGATTGCATTCTGATTAAAAAATATTCATTCTTAAAAGTTATTGAAAAAATATATATATAAAATTTGTAAACTGATATTTAGTTCTCAAACAAATTGCATTTCAAAGTACATTTTATCCCTGTTTATATGTTTTTCCTTTGTAACATAGATATAATGCAAACTTTTGCGAGTTTTTATCGTTTATCGAGTGATTGTGATAATTTACTGTTGAATAACCCTTCATAATCGCATGGTTTTAAGGAAAAAGGGAAATTATCTCACTCACGTGCCATAATCAAGTTTAGAAGACAACCACAAACTGTATGTGTTTGCACTACTAATGATGACTTCCTTTTATTCCTTTGCAATATTTACTACAAAGTAGTTCGTTAGTCTATGCGGTAGTCTGGTAAATGCGCGTGTCGTAGGTTCATTGCTGGAAGTAGATCGGTAAAAAGCAATTTAATTTTGAATATTTCGCGATAGCATGAATGACGATATCATATATCATTTTATGGCTCTAAATAGAAGCCACTGTGTTTTTTTTTCCTGATTCTCTGACATTCTGCTTTTTTGTAAAAATGGTTCTTAGTTACACTAATAATGCCCCTAATTCATACGTAATATATACAATATATTGATATGCAATCATTAATATCCGTATGATAACATATGTCATAAATAACATACAGGGTGAGTCATAAATATCGAAACAATAGGCTATCTCCTTAAATATTGCCTCTAGACTCATACTTCCAATTGCAAAAATTCATAAAAAAGGTGAAGTTTCTGATAAGATAAGTTGCAACTCCATGGGGAGGGGTCTATATTTGAAAAAATACGAAAATTAAATTTTTATACGGCCCCCGTAGAGCAAAATTCCCAGTTAGGAAATTATTCCTTATCCATTCCTAAATTGAACAAAAAAAATTTCATCTCCGTATCTGAAAATCTGACAGAGATATTAAAATTCAAAATTCTCCAAAACTCGTGACTTACACCATTTTACCATGCCTGTAAACGAAGAAATTTTAACTTGTTTTCAAAGCAAATGAGGGATCGTCCACAAATTATCTGTATTAAATGTCGATTAAAGACCCTGCCTCTTATTTGGACATAATAAAGCAACGTATTGATTTAAAACAAAACGTGTTTTTAAAATATGTTGATCATTAGCACTGGAAGTCGGCTTGGATCGAAATATCTAGGTTTGGTCCCAAACCGACCCATAGGGGAAAAAAATTTGCCCGGCATGGAAAAATGTTAAAATCATTATCCGGACCAGCCTGGAAAAAAGTTTAAATCATAGCCTGGCTCAGCCGTGAATTTCTACATAGTTTTTTATTTCAGTGTAGTTGAAAATTGTTTCGCGGGGAGGAGTTCTGACCAAAAATACTTATTATAGCTTTTCGTTTTTTATATTTATACTTTTTATTATTAAAGAAGCGTCAAAGGCTGCGATATATTTATTTTATCAATGAATCTCTGTTTATATCTAATTGTTTCACTTATATTTTAATATCGCTAATCCATATCCCGTGCGTTGGAGACTTTGAAAAATGTTTTACAGTAATACCTTTTAAGACGGAATCACATAAGAAAGAAAAAATACGTAATAGACAAATGCCCTTCCTAGTAGGGTTAAATGGAGTTTATTTTTTCTTATGTATTTTTGAATTCATTTTGCATCGATCAACACATTTTTTGTTTAAGACAGAATTCCGTCATAGGCAGATTTTTTTTCTGGTTTTATTGTGTTTAATTTTTTAGCATTTAAATATACTATTCTAAAAATAATAATAATATAAATAAAAGTTTTTTTTTTTTTTTTTTTTTTTTTTTTTTTTTTGTAAAATAAAAGCAATTTTAAAATCTATGTGGTTTTCGTAAAAAATTTGATTGAACCAAATTTTACTTATTTCATGCACGTATTAGGTCAGTCAGAGACAGTGATTTTAATACGGATTGTTCGAGACCGGGATTGAAAATTTCTTCCAGTGCAGACCTTAAGAAAAGTTAAGAATTGTTAAACAAAAAAGTACAAACTTGAAACATGTCATTTTTAATTATTTTACAATAGGTTTGTTTCGGGCAAAAGTGAAAAATTATTTACTTTTGAAAATAAGATTTTTTTTTAAAATTATATTATTTTTTTTCAATAAATATTTTTAATAGTTCTAAAATTAATATTGAAAAACAAAAACCCCGAAACAAAACTAAAATCAGATTTTCATCTTTAATTAAGAGGAAAGAAATTGAAATACGATAAACAATGTTTGGAGTTACGAGATAACGATTTTTAATTATCCCATTTAAACCAGTACTAATCGTATTAAATTTTTATAAATTTTATGATAAATTTCAGGATGTGATTTTCTTAGCAAATTATATGGCTAACCATCACAAAAAAAAAAAAAAAAAAAAAAAAAAAGAATCAAAATTCTAACTCAACAGATAGATTTTTTACACGTTTCCTAGATCTGTTAAAGTAACATTGTCTTTTGAATTGCGCGCATTTCAATTTGTGTCTAATCGCTTAAAACCTGATGAATTATTCAAACGGCTATAAGTCTGCGAGTTTTGAAGATATGAAGATGCAACTTTTTGTGTATTATTCAGGATTAATAAAAAAAAATTTCGTAATTGGAAATTTTATCCTACGGGAGCCGTATAAAAAGTTAATTTTCTTATTTTTTCAAATAGACCCTCATGGAGTTGCAACTTATCTTATCAAAAAGTTTACCTTTTTTAATGAATTTTTGCAATTGGAAGTATGGGTCTAGGGGCAATATTTAAGGAGATAGCCTATTGTTTCGATATTTATGACTCACCCTGTATATGAAATATCATATTTATGATTTTATATAGAAATTACTGTCTCGCTTTTGCTGATTCCATATCCCATTTTTCTGTGACAGTGGACCTGGTGACACTCATTGTGTTCCTAATTTATTGAAAGAGGAATTATTTTTATTAAATGTGTATCGAACTCAATCGGCAATGCAATACACGACTTCTTTTTATTCCTTTTGAAATATTTACTACAAAGTAGTTCGTTAGTCTACGCGGTAGTCTGTTAAAAGCACATGTTATAGGTTCATTGTCGTAAGTAGATTGATAAAGAGCAATTTAATTATTGAATATTGCACGATCTCATTTTTTAAAGATGAACAGTTGTACTATCGGTGGCATCAATTGTCACGTACAATCGATGATATCGCTGCTAATACAATGAAACGATTCTGAATGTTATCTGACAGTGACAGCTATGAGTTAGTGTATCATTATTGTTTTAAACTATGGGGTCATGGAATACAGTTAGTTATACAATCTTTTGCAAAAGTTAGCGAACACTTAAAAATTATAGATTTATCGTACACTGTTGTTGTTTTTTTTTAATTATAAACTTACTAGAATTTTCTGGGAAACTGGGATGCCTGAAACTTTTTATGCAACTGCAATTTCTTTTTCATATAAATTTTTAGTAAGATTATTGTAATTTTAGTAGATTTTTTCTAAAGTTACATATGTCAGTAGGTTTACAAAAATTAGTTTTGTAGATTTATATCTTTTGTTGTACAGTGTATAGAAAAAATTTTAGTATGCATGTAGACTTCTTAACTTTACACCTGTAGAATTACATCTTCTTTTTTCCCCTACAGTGTATGATTAAGATAAAAAAAATAATTTTTAAATGATTTATGCTGCTGTAAATTGTTTACATCTCTTTTTTTTAAATCTTTTTTAAAATTATTGATTCGTTTGAAATTGGCATAATATTATGTCAAAGTCTGCAGAAACTTATTAGTTACAGATTTATCGTACAATTAAGAAACACTAACAAAATTTATAATAATTTCTACTGTTGTAATAAATTAAGATAAAAAGTTGAAACTGGTGTTAATCAATTGATGTGACATCATTTATTGATACGACCCCTAATTTCATTCTTAAAATAATTAATTTTTTTGAAATAGGATAAGATTATGTAACAAAAGTTAGCAGACACTTCGAAACCTCATATTTATTACATAATTAAAATGCAACAAAAGAATCTATAACTGTTTCTTAAAACTATGCATTTGTTTTAAATGGATATAAAATTATGTTATTAAAAGTCAGCGGATATTTTTGAGTTTTCAAGAAATATAGTCTACACTGTAAAAATAAAAAGGTCGATCTACTAAAAAAACTTTAGTGATCCTTGTAATTACTAAAAAATTTTTAGTAATCTTAGTCGGTTACTAAAAAATCTGTAAGAATCACTAGAAAAAAGTTAGCAACGAATAGAGTTAATAGTTTTATATTTTTAATAGCTCTTACTAAAACTCAGTTGGTGTGGCCTTGATAGCATAGTGGTTATAGTAACGGACTTCAGGCTAAAAGGTCCCGGGTTCGAAACTTGCCACCGCCAAATACACCCCGAATGTCTGTAGTGTCTCGTTAATAAAGGAATTATGAAAATCCGGTCGGAGCCGTAAGGAATGTTTAGTGCTGCTATCTATTGCGGTTTTGCCGAAAATCTTCCGCTTCAGAAGTTTGGATGCAGCTCGAAGGAAGCTCCTCCGCTTCGGTTGCACGTAATGGTTATTAAAAGTAATTTTAGAGCTATTACTAAAATTTGCTTTGTGGCTCATACTAAAAATTTTTAAGTTAGTTATACAAAAAATTCTTTTGTTCTGTTTACAAAAGAAATGCTTGTTTCACTTGCAAAAAAAAAGTTTGTAATGGTTACTAAAAAATTCTGTGGAATACAAATTTACTAAGAAATTTTTAGTAACCTCTTGAATTTTTTTTTACAGTGTAACAAAGACACAAAAATGAAACTCAGTCTACTATTTGGTATCAAAAGCGTCAATGCGTTTGGCAATCAATTGTTTATGTCATAAATTATTTTTTTTATTGAAATAAAGAATATTTTATATTTTATTGCATGGAGATTCTTGTAAAAAAGACATTTCTTTGGTCTTTTTTTAATTGCACCTAAATAACATAAAATCTAATAAATTTTGATGAAATTTGAATGTAAAGAAACTGGCAGTATTTGACATGGTTAAATATACTCCAGTATGTTGTTGGGGTCAAAATCGAGGAATAACAAGAGAACGTTATGATTGGTTTCTAGATTAAAGTACATTTTAAAAAGAAATATTACTTAATTATAATTTTTTATTAGAAACATAAAATAACGAGAAGTTTGTTTTAAATTATTTTTTTTTAATATCGTTTATTTATTAACTTTTTGGAAATAGAACAAAAAGCAGATTTTTTTTTTTCGAATTCAAGAAGGACATGCTTGCTATACCCTAAAATAATTATACACAAAAATGCACTTTTTGATGATAAAATAATGAAAAGGGCATAGACATGACGATTACTGCGTCCCCTTCCGGCGGATTTTTTTCAAATTCAGGGAAAGTCTGCTGACCGTTGTCAAACACTCTCACAAAACAGTTGGTTCAATTCTTTGCAAAATTTCATACACATTTCGGTAGTGAAGTATTAAAACTGGCACAAAAATTGCTATTGCAGCACCCCCTTCCGGTGGTTTTTTTTCAAATTCAAGGGGGACCACTAGTTATAAACAAACATGTACAAAAAAAATTTGGTTCATTTCTATGCATAACTTTATACATTTTTAGGTGGTACAATATTAAAAATGACACAAAAATCGCTATTGCAGCGTCCTCTTCTGCCGGAATATTTCAAAATCGAAGGAGGATCTCCCTGCCACGGCCAAAAACAATCATAAAAAATTTGGTTTAATTTTATTCATATCTTTATACACTTTTTAAAGTTAGAATGGCGACATACGGACTCACAGACACAGACACACGGACAGATAAACATTTTGTAAAAATATGTTTTTTAGAATCTCTGACCCCTAAAACGTGTAAATTCATCGAAAACCGGAAGTCGAAAATTTTTTTTCGATTACAATACTTTCTTCTATTAAAGATAGAAGAAAGTAAAAACAAATATCTTCAAATTATGGCTGCAGTTGATGACATACTCTAACATTTTACTTTATTTTTTCTTTTTATGTTAGTTGAAAATAAAAATGCCATATAGGGTTACACCATTTTCTTTGGATCGTTTTTTAGTTCTTAAATACATCACATTTTAAGCTCTAGATGTGCAAATAAATTTTAAAGCGTGTTAGCTATATTTTCAAGAGAGTATCAAAATCAAATCTTAAAGTGATACTTGTATTACCTTGTTTTGTGCAAAATATGTGGCAACATCAAAGAACGACGGCAGAAACTTTTTTTACGATACCTCTTAAATTACATTAATACTGGTATTATATGAGGACCCCAGAAGCCAAGGGGTATAAGTGACAAAATTGAAAAAATTGAGTTAAGTGCACAGGGTATCTGGAAATATACTTTTTTCATTTCAGGTAAAGAAATATAGGTCATTTTCTTATTATTTGCTGAGTTATAGAGATAAACCACTTTTTTCGAAAAACAAACAATATTGATTAATTATACATTTAAAAAAATTTTACTCTATTTTTTTTAACAGTTATTGAAATGAAAGTTCAAAGATTAGAATGCAACAAGCAGATGTTTCCTATTTCAATTTAGTCAATTGTTATTGATGTTCCAATTTAACATCAATTATCTTTAAACTCAATTTACTCCAAATCGACATTTTGTCACTTGTACCCCTTGGCTTCTGGGCTCCTCATATACAAACTCATTACTTTTACGAATGCTTACAAAAAGCACGTTCTTTTTTTTCTTTTAAGTTTGTTAAATATAAAACTGTCAAAGAATGTAATATAATGTTTTGAATATAATATATTTTTAGAAAAACATTTTAGAACACGACACTGAAATTGTTAAATAAATTTTATAGCGTTTTGGCCCTGTTTTCAAAGGAGTGTTAAGATCAAATCTTAAGCCGATACTTTTGCGCCGGAATACTGCTCTAAACCTCTTAAAATTATATTTAAATGGGCATGATATACAAACTTTAGACTAATATTCATTTTACAAGGCTAATGAAATCATAAAAAAAATACTTTATATGTGCAAAATCATGAAAAAATCACTATGCCCAATACTGTCATTTCTATCTAGCAAATAACTTTAAAAATTCCTAATTGACAAAATAAAATCACTAATTAAAGAAAACTTATTAGTGCATTAACGTAACCAGATATCATAATGATAATTTTTGAATAAAATTAAATACCTCATAACAAGTCATGAGTTTATGACCTCCGAATTTACAGTTTCTGGCCTTTATCCAAGATACCTTTAGCAAGGAATATTTATTCACAGGTAAATAAGAAAATATTTCTGTTATTCTCTGATTTTCACTTCAAATGAAGATCTTTATTACACAGAATGCATGCTTTGAACTTGTAAATAAGATATTTTTGTAAAGAAACTGCATTAAAAATAGATTCAAATTTCCGAAACAACAATATTTTATATAGCATATTTTAATATGCATTAATCAAAAACTTCTTTTTATTGAAAAAACATTCAAATTTATCTGTAGATCCAAGGATAAAAATTTTCTTTTTCAGTAAGAATAAAATCAGTGTGATTTAAATATTAATCAGTCTACGGAATCTTTTGTTATTTGGCGAAGTTAACGGAATCCAAGATTATTCTGAAAATAAAAATGCCTATCTACGTGAGTTGACAAGGACAATGAACGTATTAAAAATAATTTTTTTTCTTTCTTCTTTATATATAAAAAAGGAATGTTTTTTATGAAGAAAGTTAACGGTAATTCTAGATGTACGTAAAATAGCTTTAAATAAAAATGTAAATAAAAATAAAATAAAATAAAAGCAGGATTAAACGATTTTTAGCGGCAAAGGAAAGCTAACTTGGGGGCGGGTAATTGCTCCTTCCTAGATTTTTAAATTTGTTGCAATTACAGTCAAACCTCTTTAACATGAACACGCTGAACGCGAATTACTTTTAACATAAATTGTTTTCACAGTCCCTTATGCAAAGATTTGATGCTGATAAAATGAACTACTGGTTACATGAACAAAATTTTGATTCCCCTTGAGGTTCATGTTAACGAGGTTCGACTGTATTTACTTTTTGCTCTGCCAATTTTGTAAATAAATAAATAAATAAAAGTATAAACTTATTTTCCTAAATAATTTATAGTTAAACACGTAACAAGAACTTAATTTTTTCTTCGGGATTGTTTTGCTACCCTATGTAAATTTTAAACGCATTACAAAAAAAAAAAAAAAAAAAAAAAAAAAAAAAACTTTTGGGACGGGGGGCGGGAGGGGGAGAGAGTAGATGCATCAAGTATCCGGAACAAGAATTTTTATATAGCATATTTCAATATGAATTTGCCAAACAGCTTTTTATTCAAGAAAAAATTCAGTTTTATCTGTATATCCGAAGATGTATATTTTTTTCAACATCAATAAAATATTAATCAGTCTGGAAATTCTTTTGTTATTTTGTGAAAATAATGGAATCCAGACATCTTTGTAAAAACTGCATACTTAAATCGACAATGATACAATAAACATATAAAAGATAAAACTGAAGTTATTTCAATGATTTATCTTAGAAAAATGAGTATTTTTGTTTAAAAAAATTAATAAAGATCATGAACCACATTAACTCGTTTTAACTCCAATTAATTGACTGAAGCAGAAATCTAAAATGAAAATCAAAGTTTGTATAATGAATTAATAATGAATTAATAATCGTAAAGTATTAACATGTGTAACTAATTTTTGAGGTATTAAAATGTACGTATGAAATAGAAGAAATTTTTGGGATTGCTACATTCAACTAGTTTGTCATTATTGTATTGCATTCCCTCCTTTTGTTTTTGGATGCTTGTACTTAAGTTATTTCATAATAATGACGTATGCAAATATTTTTTAATACGAGTTTTAAATACAACTTGATTCAACTGTTTTTGTACAAGCTTTAAGAATAGTTCAGCTACACAAAAATAAGTTATATTCACGGCATAGCATGAGTTCGCCATTGAGCTATTTAGTCCGAAATACAAGTTGTTCTACTATCGAAGTCTACTTTTACTAAAGTGAAAATACAGCAATGAACATTTGAAGCGACTTACCATGCTTTATGTAAATTTGTACCCGATAATATTACGAAAAATGATGGAAAAGTGCAGCAATACAATCATTTTGATACTGAATGAAATCGGGGCTACAATTTTAAATAGGCATAATCGAAATCGTGCTGTTTGAGTGTGGATAATGAAAAATCCTGACACGTATCTTGATATTATCACATTTTGCACAAAATAAGGTAAGAATAAGAGTAGCGGTGGCATTTTGAATTGCGTTGTAATTCATGGGTTTTGACGAGTGTTAGCGAGCAGAAGGTTGAGCTCCCTAGTCTAATATCTTATTTTATTGTTATGAACTAGTTTGGGCTCTGCCTCCTACGAGTTACGCTCCTCAACACCCGTTGAAAACACCACAAACTAAAAGCAGGCTGATTTGATCGGCTTTCAAAAGATTTCGAAACATTGAACTATACACTGAGAAAAAAATATCATTCTGGCATCTAGAATCTAAATTGTGTCTCTAAAAAAATAGTTCCAGTGTCATCCCTATAAATTCTAGCTCCCTTTGTTAGAGATTTCTAGTGTCTATAAGTAAAATTTAAGAACGTTTTCCTACATTCTGCAGGTTAAATTTATTTTTAAATTTCTGTAAATAGACGCAAGAGAACACTAGATGTTAGTTTTAATAACTGTAATGCGATAATTTCTCGTTAGTGGAACGATTCAGTATCGTTTCGTCACCTAAAAAACAAGAGATTAGAAATTCTTGATCACTTCGTCAATTCAGCTTAGGTGTTTACTCTATTCGCATAGTTCAGTTATCTATAATTCTAGTTTAGTTATTCAAAAAATGGCTAACTATTCATTCTAGGTGAAAGCGGTATAGTTTTTTTTTCCAGTGTATATTAAAATTTTTTTTATTTATTTATTTACTTTTTTTAGTTCTAAGTGCGATCTCCATGTGAACGGGTTTCCATTCATTTCCATTTGATTGGGGAAGTTTAAGGTCAAATCAACTGCTATTAAACATCTATTGACTATTTACACGTTTGATTAAGCAAGATCAGTTAAACAGTGAAATAAACAGAGTCTTTGCCTCCTACACTGTAAAAAATTTTTCCGTTAAATAATGGAAATAGTACTGGTAATCTAGACGCCAGTACTTTTTCCGTTTTTTAACTGAAAAAAATTCCATTTTTTCCAGAAACATGTCCGTTTTTTTCACAAAATATTTCCGTTTATATATATATATATATATATATATATATATATATATATATATATATATATATATAAATTTTTGCCTGAAAGCCAAAAAAGAATTTTCAAGGACAAACTGGCATCTTTATGATTTTTATTCTTTAGACAAAGACACATCAGGTTAGAGAACATACATTTAATTTAAACAACAGTGAAGAAATGTCACTTACCCTCGATGGGGATCGAAACAGGGACCTGTCCTATGGCAGCTTGCAGCAGTGTAATATCATTACGCTATAGTAACTCATGGCAAGCTTGCAAATATCTTTACTTATTTCGAATGTTTTTATAAAGGAAAAGCCTTATTTAAAGCGCGGCATTAATTTTTGTAGAGAATTATTTTCTATATGAGTGTACAGTTCTAAATGTTTAACATATTTTATTTCCATAATTTCGAATATTTAGATTTTAATTTCAGTTCTATAAAAAATAAATTTTAGACTTTAAAATATTACATGTATTAAGAATTGAATGCATTAAAAAGTTGATAGTTATTGCGGGTTATTAAAATAAATTTACATTATTGTTTTTTATATAGATAATCGTCGACTTTATAATAGTTTCTTTAATATAATTCAGGTGTTTTAAATTTTATGTGCAAATTTCTTAAAGTGAATAGATTAAAAAAATATATTAAAATTAAAAGTAGAATTTTTTTCCATTTTAAAATATCCTACGCACTTTTTTAAAAATATGCTATAAATGAGTTAAACATTATTTAAAAATCATAATGGAAATAAATTAATTGAAAATAAACTAACTAATCTCAAACTTAAAAAGGATTAATAAACTTTTATAATAATTATTATTTTTTAAAAATATTTTAAAAATTTGTTAGCTTTATATTATTAAAACAGAAAGAAATAAAGAAAATTATTATAGAAAGTTGTTAATAAAAAAACTCAATAATGTTATTCTATCCCAGATATAGATGGCGCCACTAGAGTTATTTATAGAATTTATGCTGTTTTAATAGGGAACTTCTGCTTCCAGATAAATTTACTGAAAACTTACTGTATTTTTAATCTCAAAATGTCAATAACGGAAGTTCTACTGTTTTTTCGTACAAAATGGAACTATTCCTTAGAATTTTACGGAAAAATTTGTGTATATTAACAGATATTTTTTACAGTGTAGTATTTTTTGAACCGCGGTATAAGAAAAAAATAAGCAAGGTGTTTTAAAGGTATCGTTTAAATCTTATGTAATTTTCACTAAATTTTTCTATCTCTTTTTAATATTCACGTAAAAATACTTTTATTGTTTGAAAGGAAATATTACCGAATAGAATTGACAACAATTGTTAAAAAGATAATACCAAAATATAAAGGAAATGTCTCGTCTAAATATATATATATATTTTTTAATTTTATCTGTTTTGCGATATTACTTGGTTATTTTAAATCTGATGTAATCTCTTTTGCTTTCTACTTTTAATGCATATTCGTGAATTTATTTATTATTTAAAAGTTTTCTTTCTCTTGATATTCACGCGAAGATATTTTTATTGCTAAAAAGAAATATTTTTTATTTCCACTGCCTTAGAATTGAGAACAACATTTTTAAGGATCATCTAAAAAGGAGAAATGGCTCAAGTAAATTTATTTTTTAATTCAAACTATTCGAAATATTATTGTTTGGTTATTTTAAATATGACCCATTTTTCCATTTACTGCAGTTAACACATCTTTATAAATTCATCACTGTAATACTTTCTTTCTCTTTTAACATTCTTTTACTTTTAATATTTGCATGTAAATTTAACATAAAACTATATATTTTATTGCGTAATTTCCAATAATTCTCGTTTTTAACTCGTAATTATTTAATTCTCATTTTAAACTTTTTTTTTTCTGTTTGTTACATTCGCGTATAAATATTTTTTCAATTTGAAAGAAACATTATTCTTTGACCATTTGGCAACAATTTAAAATACAGTCGAGCCTCTATATAACGAAATCCATCGTTCCAGTAAAAAATTCGTTATATAGAGAAATTCGATGTATAGAGTATGATGTTAAAAATAGTATTTAATCTGTAAATTTTGAACAAATATTATTTTTGATCTTTTTAATTAAGAATTTGAAATGTTTAAAAGTATATATTAACCTAACATTTTATTTCTTACTTATTTAAGCAGTTTCAAAAAGGAGAAAAGACATTTATTTGAAAGCTTAATGAAAATCAAATAAGGAAGACTTACATAAATTTCAGAGGAAGAAATCTGTAATTTTTTGTTGTTTTGATTTTAAAATTACAATTGTTACGCTCTCAAAAAAAATTCTCAAATTTTAGAAAGGAATAAAAAATTGTAGTTGATATTTTCCTCCATTTGAAGGTCTCTCTTATGTGCTTTCATTGATTCCTCTCCTATATGTGTAACAATTCAATTGACTGTGTTTTGAGAAGGATGTTGAAAGGTGTGTGGGAGGTGGGATGAACTTGTTAGATTTAAAGAATAAGGAGAGAAGTAATATTTATAAAAAAAAAACCCTCTCCACTGAACGATAAATCAGAAATAAGTGATGGAAAATTGATTCCATATGATTTCGAAGCTTTTTTAAAACTGAATAAATTAAGATCAATTTATGAAAAAATTCGTTATATGGAGATAGATATTTCGCTATATAGAGTCTGTTTTTAATGTAATCATGCGAAAAGGGGACCGTTCTTACTAAAAATTCGTTATATGGAGAAATTCGATGTATTGAGTTTCGTTATATAGAGGTTCGACTGTAATAACATTTTCTAAAATATGCAAAAAATGTCTCTCAAAATGCTGAAAATTTGAACGGAAATAAATCCTCAAAAAATGAGTCAAATTAAAAAAATAAATACAGTCTGTAACTGTGGGAACATTTAAAGTATAAAATGATCTTATTCTTTTTTAATTCCTATGTATAATTTTTACTCCATAAAGCTTTTTTAATGGAACGGTTTTGACTAGCTTTAACATCAAACATCTCTTTAAATAATTATTCGGTTTAAAAACTGTCTGCATCAGCGTATTCCATCAAAAATTTCTCTATAATACAGGGCTCCCAAATGGTCCGCGAACTAAACATCAATATTTTTTAATAGAAAATTTCATGACAGCTTTCTACATAATTTGCGCGAAAATTGACTTCCAAAGGTGGTTTCTTGGCAATTTGCAAGAAAAATCTAAAAGGAAAATTTCTCTAAGAAAATTCTAATGTTCTGTTGGCGGACCATTTGGGAGCCCTCTATAATACAACTAATTTTTATAATTTTGTGCTTAGTGTTTTCTTAATGTTAGCGAAGAAATTTATTACGTCACAAAAAATTCCTTGTCAGTGGGCGACTGTGTTATTTTTTTTTTATTTTTTTTTTATTTTATTTTATTTTTTTTTTTAAATAGAGGGATAGATTAAAATCTCTTTAAAATTGACACCTTCGCAGTGCGAAATTTGCTGGTTATTCGAAAGTGCCATTGTTCATAGGTAGAAATGTATAAACATATTGGTATTATGGATCGGTAAAATGTCCCCTAAATAGAGGTATTCGCTTTTCGGGAATCTCGATTAAGGATGTTTTAGCTGTCTAAAATTTTGTGATCTATTTTTACTTACCCATCATGCGTAGTATAAGGTAAATCTTACAGTCGTTTTAAAAACCAGTTTTTTTTTGTTTTTTTTTTTTAAACAGAATCAGACGTTTTAGATACTTACTAATTCGAAAAACATATTTTTAGAAAAAAAAAATTGCCGTCCGTCTGTCTGTGTGTGTCTGTAAACGACAACTCCCGAACAAAGTGAGATAGATACTTCAAATTTTGTGTGTACTTAGCATGTAAGTATAGAACGAAGCCTATTTAATATCAGTAACCTCGAATACCCGGATTCTCGAAAAATTTGTTCATAACATATTATATTAGGATATATTAAAATTTTAAAATTTTTATTTTAAAGAGTGGATGTAAAAGGTAATAAAATAACACAAATTTTGCATAAAGAACGAAGTCGATCGGATATTAGCTGTCGAGATATTTGTAATCCTGTTTTCCGCCTTCTTTGATTTTCTATAACCCTGTATTTCATTCAAATTTCAATTCAAAGATATGTTTTGTTTGGAAATGAGACGCTTAATCCGACGCAGTAAACTGTTAGTTAATAGGATTGTTATTTTTGGAGTTATAATGATGTTTCTTTTACGCCATTCGGTACTACTTGAGAAGTTCGGCGTTTTATATAATTTGTCGAAATTGGTTTATCAGCAATTCATCAATAGAGCATTATTATGTACATTAAAAATATTTAAATATACGTTTAAATTTTGTTTTGAATTTGCAATGCATTTTATAAACAGTTTTCATTTCTGTATTTTTAAATGTTATAGCAAGCATATCCACGATTGGTAAGTATTACGGTGGCCCCCAACGACTAGTTTTCTATCATTTTAATTAATCCTATATTTTTAATCATAACCTAATTAAGCAGTTTATTCATATATTTTGTGTAGAGGCCCCGGAATCAAAAGTGTAGAGCGATTTTTTTTCATACAACTAAACTAGTTTATCTCTGGAAAATTTGCATAGTTTTCCGTCGAATTCTTTGCAGACTAAAAAGTTGGGCAACAGATAAAAGTAAACACCATTTATTTGACCGTGAAAACACAGGGTTCAAAATTCTCACTTTAACTGGCACTTTTCCAGATGTACTTACGAAATGACTTTCGACTTTGTAAAATTTCAAAAGTGTTAGTGTTACTATGTTTGACACATTTCCATGAAGTTCTGCCACTGCAAATACTGTCACAACAAAAGTTTATTCGCAACTAATTGAGATCTTGACGTTGACTTTGTTTGTACACAGGGGTCGCATTCTATGAGAAATTTTTATTTTTTCTACCACTATTTTGAAAATGATATCTTCATCCTTTCTTTTCTTTACCATGTCTTAAATTTTTCCTGTATGATGCGGTTCATGTGTACATCCTAAAAATAATTCAATTAAGTGTTTCTCTAACATGATCTGAAGGACAGCAGTTTCCAATCCGGGTATCTGATGGATTTGCTAGGGATACATAAAAATAATCTATATTATAAAGGCCAAACGTATCTGTGCGTAACGCATACGTCATTTTATGAATGGCAACACTTTCTGATGAAATTTCACTTTTCCAATTTTCATTACTGCAAATTTTTTAACTCCTAGACATCGCACTTTTTCAATCTTTACACCGTTGTGTAGGGAAAAATATGTACTTTTAAATGCAATTTGTTTGAAAACTGTATCTTAATTTTTTTTTTGAGATATTAATTTTTTTGTAGTTTTTAATTTAATTTTTCTGGAGGTGGCAACATGAGTATTCGATTTCTGTGCAAAGTAAAGGAAAAATAACCATAAAATAAAAAGAAGAAATAGAAGAGAACTTATGGTGGCTGGGAGTGGTGCAAAAAAGTTAACCCTGATATCTGCTACATTAAGCCCAAACACAACCGCGTGTTTTCGCTAAAAAGAAGGAAACTTTCAATGACAAGTCTGTGGAAACTTTTAGTACTATAGTTTTTAGTTTATAATAAAATAAAATTCTACTTTCTAATGCTTAAATTTAAGCAGATCATTTCTATTTAGAGAAAAAACGCACGGCTGATATCAAAGGATTTAGTACCTGTTCAATGTGATTCTTTTTTTCACCTCCGGGTTGAATTTTTTTTCGCCGAGATAGCAAGCAAACAAAGATAATCTTGGAAATAATTCCAGGTTTAAAGTAATGTCCGGTTCCCCAAATTTTTGTCCAATCGTTTAAGACATTCAGTTGTAATTATATTAAAATAACGTTATTCGCTTAATGTAATTTTTTTATAAATTTCAGATAAACTCGCTAGAACAAGCGATTTTTTTTAGATTTTTTTTTTTTTTTTTTTTTTTTTTTTGTTATCTGTTATTTTACCAGAAGGAAAATGCAAAACAAAATTATTTTTTCTTTCTTCTTGGAATAATTATATTTTTGTTATTTATTTTGGTACTACTAGGTTATTCAGTCGACCAAAAATTTATCGCAAAATTATAAGATTAAATGCCAATAATGTATGATTGTGAATGTCAAATTCAATGACATTAAATGCGATTTACGTGTTTAAAATGTCATTAAGTGATTTTTATTTCGACTTTTTATTAGTATTTTTATTAATATTCTACTAATTATTTGTTTTTTCGTTATTTAAAATAAAAATTATGTCAATTTGGCTATCAGTTTGGCGATTTGTATAATTTGGCGAAATTGGTCGACGGGATAACAGAGTAGTACCTTTATTTTTTACTTTTAGAACCATTTTTATTTTCCAAATATATTTTCAGAAAAGAAAAAAAAAAGTGAATTTTCACATAGAAAATTGATCTTAAATAGAAAAAGAACAATGTAAATGACGAAATGAGGTTTCATAATTCGCTAATATCCAATGTTTAAAATGTAATTGAAAATTTGGTTTGGCATAATTTGTAAAAATCGAGATTTGCGTATTTCACGGAAAATACGGCATCTTCTTGGCACGTTGAAGTGACGGAGTGCAATGTTTTTTCGGCACTACTAGGTTATCCCGTCGACCAAAAAATTATCGGCAAACTATAAGATTAAATGCCAATAATGGATCATCGTGAATGTCATATACAATGACATTAAATACAATTCATGTGTTTAAAATGTCATTAAGTGATTTTTATTTCGACTTTTTATTAATCTTCGACTAATTATTTGTTCTTTCGTTATTTAAAATAAAAATTATGTTAATAAGCATAATTTGGCTATTAGTTTGGAAATTTGTATAATTTGGCGAAATGGGTCGACGAGATAACAGAGTAGTATCGTTTTTTCTTTTAATTTGTGTTGTATATTTTTATTTATAAAATGAATTTTAAATTTGTCATCGAGTTAACTTTGAAGCAATTTTTTTTTGAAAAAAATATACGTGCAGTCATTTCTTTACTTTTAACATTTTAGCATGTGCTTAAGATTTTTCGGTACTACTTGGTTATCCAGTCGACCAAAAAAGCTATCACCAAATTATAAGATTAAATGTCCAAAATGGATGATTTGTGAATGTCATATTCATTGATATTAAAAACGATATACATGTTTAAAATGTCGTCAAGAGATGATTAATACCACTTTTTATTTGTATTTTTATTCATGTTTTTTTTGTTATTTAAAATAAAAATTATGTCAACATATATAACTTGGCTATTAGTTTGGCGAAAATGGTCGATGGGATAATCAAGTAGTACCGATTTTTCATATGCGCAAAATCTATATTGTAAAACAAATGTCTCCGTGTATAGCACTGACGTTATTTTGCGAATGACATTTCCGGATAAATGACTATTTGCAATTTTTGTTACTGCAATTTTTTAATCTTCTAAACGCCGCACATTTTCAGTTTTTATTTCATATAGGAAAAGAAATTTACTTTCAAATGTAATTTGATTGAAAACTGTATCTCATTTGACTCATTTAGTGCTAGCTTATATTTTTCAAGCATTTTTTTTTTTAATCTCTATCACGTATCTCCATTAAGAAATAATGATACAGAATTTAAAAAATCACGTATCTCCATTAAGAAATAATGATACACAATAAAAAAATATGTAACGTTATCAAATACAAATCTTCATACCAACACTTTTTACAGTTATTTTATGAATGAAACATGAATGAAAAAACTCGCAAGATACTTAACTCTTTGAAGGAAAAAGCACTCAAATTCTTAAAATGCTGGAATGATTTACACCAGAAATTAAAAACAAATTTGTTTTAAAATATTTAAAAGCGTTTCTTCAAGTATTTGACAAAAATAACATTGCTATTTCAAATTACTGGCGTCAATGGGGCGTTTTGCTATTAAAATTAAGTGGGATATATTTTATCCCCCCCCCCTTCAAGGGGTTAAAGTGTCAAAAATGCTTTTTGGGAGTTAGCAATCTAAAACGCATATTATATATAGAAAATTCATTAAAGTTCTCAATTTAAAAAAATGCTTTTTATCTTTGCTATGTAACCCGGGAAGCCCGGGTTCGATCTACTAGTATCAGTAATGACGGAAATCACCATAATTATTAGAAAAGACCATTAAAATGATTAGAAAACTTACAAATATGTTAGAAATGTCAATGTAATTTGTATCGATTTATTATATTGTTATGATAAGAAGATTGCTAATGAGTAAAAGTCGGAAATTGCACGTCAAACATAGCAAATGAGGTGCGTTCGCACTATAACAAAGTTTTAAAAATATTCAGCTTTTGGTGTATTAGTATGTACTATTTTGGATAATTTCGAAATCTTTTTGTGTCCCTGTAAATGCTATCTGCTTTTTATTATACAAAAAGCAATTTATAGTAATCCCCAGCATAATATACCGATTTCATAAAACGTGAAATATTTGAATTTTATAAAAAACGCGCTGCGCACAGTGTTACCTTTTATGCCATTATCTAATGGAATACTTTCGTGTGGCTCTGTAAATTAATAACAGATATTGTTTGCACCACAGTTTATACACAATGTTGATTTTAGTATGTACTTCATAGATGCATATGATTTTTTTTCTTTTTATGTTCGAAAGCATGTCATAACATTAAAATGCACTTGAGACTATTTTATCTATTGTCCGTAATGAAACGGAATACTTTTGTTTGTTCCTGTAATTCAACTATGTATCTGATTTTAATAGGATTTTAAACGATTCGACAAAATTCTGTAAAAATTACATATTTTAAATTTCAAACGATTCGGTTGGGTAGTTTTTGCTTTGTTATATGCAGACGGACAGACTGAATGAGCACTATAGGTACTATGTACCGGGTGTCTCAAAAATGACTGATGGATTTTAAAATTCAATAACTTGCAAACGGTGACAGCTATTTAAAAAATTTTTGCAGGAGGGTTGTGTATAATGTCAGAAGTTTTTTTACCGTAATTTTTTATTTTAGTTCGCATCTCAAACAATAGGTGGCGCTGACGGCGATTGAAGGCCAGGTGATCAGTGCTGAGTGAAGCGTCGACCTGGCCTTCAATCGCCGTCAGCGCCACCTATTGTTTGAGATGCGAACTAAAATAAAAAATTACGGTAAAAGAACTCCTGACATTATACATAACCCTCCTGCAAAAATTTTTTAAACAGCTGTCACCGTTTGCAAGTTATTGAATTTTAAAATCCATCAGTCATTTTTGGGACACCCGATATTTATATAATTACGAATTCACCTAAAAAACATGTTTCCGCTATTTAATTGAGTAAAGGTGGGAACTTTGGGATGTGTGTATAAAAAATGAGGATACTCCGGAAATGAAGAAAGTGAGAAAGCGGTACGTGAAAGAGAAAAGGTTGGAAAGCGCTGGTCTAAACGTTGTTCGTTAGGAGATAAAGTCTCATTATTTTATAATTATTAATTAATTATGATTAATATTATTTATATGTATATTACAAATTTAAAATTTTTTCGCCAAAACTAACCTTTATACTATCTTAATTTTCCGTACTTACTTCAAATTATTAAATTAAAATCTTGTTTCTAGATCTAATCTGTTAGTCTTTATGCAGACGATAAAAATTCTTAATTTGCCCTAAAAAAACATTATTCCTGTATGCGTAAATTTAAAAAGATGGCTCTAAATTAAAAATATTCTTAATTAAAACTTTATTTCTTAATATTCCAAATAAAACTGATTTCTTCTATGTTTTTATCAACCCTTTTTAAGAAAGTCTTATTAAATTTATTCCAAACCCATACCTTTCAAAAAATATCATTATTTTATCTATTTATTTATTTTTCCTACGTCAACCTTTGATGTGTGCATATTAATAAATTCATTTCTTTTCTTTTTCTCTTAAAATTAATCATTTATAAAAGTCGTCTGCCTAAAAAATCCCGATTCAATTATAAATTAGTTAAATAATATATTTTTTTAAAAATAAATTTATCGTTTGTGGAAAATAATCTCGTAGCTGGACAAGAATTCTGTTTACATAAAAGAATGATGGTTTGAGGTTACAGAATGTTCCAGAACTTTTTTTTTAGTTTAAAAAGGTGGAAGCAGTGTTGCCAGATTGGGGATTTTGTCCCCAATTTGGGGAATTTTAAACCTCATGGGGAATTTTTTGGGGACAAGTAATTCTTGGGGACATGTTTGGGGACTATGAACATTTTTGGGGAAAAAATTGGGGAATTGTTTTCCCAATTTCAATTTTTACTTTCAGACATTTTCCAATAGACGCTTTCAGTGTGACGTCAGTCATGACATTTTCCTTGGATACTGACTCCAAACAAACGGTTGCTATGCTTCATTTCTTATAAACTATAAATCGTAGAAAATGGTATCATTGCATATAAAGCATTAAACATGTGTCTGTTATATATAGCTGAAAATTGTTGCTGTAATATGCAAATAAAATAGAAAATACAGCATAGCAACCGTTTATTTGGAGTCAGTATCCAAGCAAATTGTCATAACTGACGTCACGACTGAAAGCGTCTATACTGGATTTATCTCGAATTCGATTTTGTTTTGGAAAACGAAAATAAAATACAGAAATCCTTACTAATATTATAAATCGGAAAGTGAGTTTGTTTGTTTGTTTGTTTGTTTGTTCCGCTTTCACGCCGTAACTACTGAACCGATTGCTTTGAAATTTTGCAGACGTAAAGTTAGAAGTCCGGATTACATAATAGGGTAATTTTTATTTATTTTATTCAAATATTTTCCTTAATAATTCAAAATTTAATTATTTTTCATACAAAATCAATAGGCATTTTTCAGATAAAATTTAACCATTTTCCTTTCCTGTTGCCAAGAAAATAAAAAATTGGAATAATAATTTTTCAGCGGCAATGAATTTTTAATAGAAAACTTCCACGCGAAAAACTATAATAAAATAATTTAAAAGAAAATAAATATGACGTCATGTTTGAAATAAAAATAAAAGGTGTATTTTTTATAATACATTTAACAAGGATATTTGCTTAATTAATGCGAATTTTTGTGTAAAATATGGTGACATAAATTAAAAGTAAAAAGAATGAAAAAGAATTATATTTTTAATAAAATGGCTCACTCATGAAAATGTGACGTCATAGTTGAAATAAAACAGGTACTTTATAGCAGTCGTTAAAAATACAAGGGGTATGAATATCAGTAGCTAATGGAGCGAGATAAATAATGACGTCATATTTAAAATGAATCAGAAATATTTTTTACTTATACTAATTAATAAGTTATAAGTTACATACAAATGAATATTTTTATTCAAAACTTATAATTATCAATGGAAGAAATTTTTTGTGGGGAAAAGGTGGAAAATAAAATCACTGATTAATATATTTTTGGCTCGATTTTTTAACACTTTCAAACAAAGTTGAAAAGTTATTATGCTTTCGGTTTGTCTGTCTGTCTGGTCGCTTTCTAACTTTCGTAAATATACTCCGATTTCCATGAAATTTTTGAACGTTCTTAACGTTTACCTAGCACGAATACCTATTGAAAATAAAGTTTCTACCATGATTAGTTTATTTATAGGGATAGTCAAAACATTTCCTTATATTACGGCATTATGGGGAAAAATCGTTTTAATTAAATTTAACGATGTTACAGCCTGTAGAACATATTCAAATTTATATGCATTTAGAAAGTGCACTAAAATATGCATTTTGTAAAGTATGTAGTGAAAAGGGCACTAACTATTCATTTACAGGGTCAGACAGAAGAATTCCATTGCATAGGAATAAAGGGAGGAACAGTTTCCGACATATTTTAATTATGGTAAACTATTTCATGTATAATCAAATTGATATATGTTGCTGAGGCTTAATGTAAGTTATTTCATGCATAATACGAAGTGCATAGCATTTACAGGGACACACAAAATATTTCAAATATTATATATTCTATCCGAAGTACTGTATATCATGGATGATGACTGTTGCATGGATGAAATGCATTTTGAATTATGATATGTGCTTTTAAGTTTCGCTAAATGTATGCATATTAAATGGAGAGTATAAATGGTAATAGAATAAATAGTTAAATTTAGATATACAGGGTTACACAAAAGATCTCGGAAAGGTTACTGAATATGAGCGTAATTTACTTAAAGATGGTTTTTAAATAAAATATGCATTTTTATTTTGAACTGCATTTAGTAAACTAAGAAATGTTTGTAGTATATATATAAAATGATAAACAGGGTCCCGCAAAGAACTGGATACAAGGTTGTCTTCGGATGATAATTTCTGAAAATGTAATTTAGGTAGTAATAAGAAATATTTTTGTTTGAAATAAATTTTAGAAAGATACTTTCGTGTATTAAAGGCACTTGGAAAACTACAGGGCTGAACAAAAGAATTCAAGAATGTTTCTATCTATTAGTATTAATCGCTGAAAGGAAAACTTTGACCAGCAAACAAATTAGCAAATAGGGATTATCAAAAGTTTTTTTACCATAAATTCGCGATAAAAAGTTAATTACACATGCTTTTCATCATCGAAATTTTTTGCTTGATTGATCAATTATTTCTTCTTTAAATGTTATGTGAACGAAGTCACGGGTAACTGCTAGTAATAGATATAAATCATTATTCCCATGGTCTTTCTTGCTATATGGCGGATACACAAGCACCAGTGTTGACAGTGGGCTACGTTTTTAAAATTCAGATTTCTTGATTGGCACCACTTTTTTGAAGGGATAAAATTTCATTTTTTCTCTCTTCAATTAATATGGCATTAAATAAGGTATATTTTACTATTTAAAAAAAGTAATGCCAAGTAAGAATCTGAATTATAAAAAAAGTAGCCCATCTGGCAACACTGACAAGCACAGATATATATAGATATATATTTCATTTAATAGTATAGATTTATACAGCAAAAAGAAAAACAATTTTATAACTTTTATTTGTCGTTGGTTAATGCTTATTAATTTGTGTTTCATGGAATGCCAATAGAGATATTTGCAATCGCAAGACCTCCAATTTTCATACTACAATCACATTGCTACGTTTATAATTGACAATTGCGCAATGAATGCAGCAGCTCTTCTAATTCTTTTTATAAGAAACTTGAATGAAAACTCTGCGGTCTTAAGCGACTTAGACCTTTACATTACTAAATCTTCAGGACGTGTCCGAAACTTGCATTTGATGTACTTTTTAAAGATATTAAAAGCAACTATATTTGTTTTATTATTGCCGAAATCACAATGTTTACATTACAACATAGTACATTACAAGTACAACATAGATGCTTTACATTAGATAGGTGCTTCAGAAGGGATGACAAAAATTGAAAATCATGTTTTATAGCTTAAATCAGATAAATTTAGTTAAAGCCAACATCATCTTTTATTCATTCCAACCCCAACTACAGATGGTCAAAACCTTGAAAAAGTTATTGGTATAAAAAGCGTAGATTGAGCTAATGTAATGATAGGCCAGCATTATCGACACGCAACAATTTAAAAAATAAGTGTAAACGAGCTTATGTCATTGTAAAATGTATTTTTACTGTCGTCGATTAGCTGTGAATATACACGCAAAATTCTGCTAAGTTTAAATGCTTAACCTTTTTTTTTTTTTTTTTTTTTTTTTTTTGTAAATGGGGAATTTTTTTGAAAAAATGCTTGATTTGGGGGAAAAAATTGATTTTAAATTTGTTTAAAAAAATTTATAACGGAAAATTGAAAATTGAAAAATTACCTTTTTGAGCACAAATTGCGTTGGGGACTTTTTCTGAAAAAAGGCCTGATTTGGGGAATTTTTCAGAAATTTTGGGGAAAATGGCTTTCGACAATCTGGCAACACTGGGTGGAAGTCTCGAGATGAAAAAGAAGATTCTTGGGTTGCTTCTTGGATGAGGACGGCTCGCTGAAATAATGATGGAATTTTTGCAAAAGGAGCTTTTTCCCTTCCTCATTATTACGAATTTAATAAATGAATTTACAGCAGCCAACGACTAATTATTGGATCTTCTACATTTATTTATTTATTTTGTTTTTTCCCTCGCTTGCCATGACTGTGTGTTTCTTTTTAACCAGTGGAAATAATTCGAGTTCTCCTTAAATCGTCACATGTATCAATTATAATTAATTATTATTTATAATTATTTATCCTGGCGATGCTCTCGCAGAAGCGGTATGAAACGTAGATGATTTTTAAGTGTATTTTAAATACATTTTTTGAAGTGTACCATTTCGCAATCTGTATTTATTTTAGTACAGACCTTTAATGCTCATTATTTTACATGTAAATATTTTATTTCATCCATTTATTCAAGGTAAATGTTGTGTTTCATCTTGTGATTTTATTTCATACTTATTTTTTTTTATTCCTTGAAATGTTTATTCATGCATATCATCATTTTCAAATATATATCCTTAAAAAAGAATTATTTAGTTTTAATTATAAATTAATAATTTTAATAATTTTAGCCACATTTTAAAATTAGTGTATGTTCTGAAAGAATAACGCTTTTGTATACTTTTTTTATTTAAATAATTACAATGGAAATTTATGAAAGGGAGATTGTTCTGTTTATAGTTTTAATTATCATTTTTTTAAAAAAAATTTTGTATTCTTAAAATATGAAGATTGTGGCTTTAAAGTAGCTTTGCGGTATTCCTTCCAACTCCTTACTCTTTTTTAACCATTTGAAAAATGGTTGTTGTTTTCGGGAGAATGGACCCGATGATGTTACCACTTTTGAATGATGTTACCACTTTTGAATGATGTTACCACTTTTGAATGATGTTACCACTTTTGAATTTAAATTAAATTCTTTATTTTTAGAAGAATTTTTATTTGAATTTAAATTAAATTCTTTACTTTTAGAAGAATTTTTATTTGAATAGTAAATTAAAATGGTTAAAATCATTGTAATAAAGGAGAAAACTAACAAATTTAAAAATGGGTAGACGGAAATTAACAGATACGGAAAAAGCCGAAGCCAAAGAAATGAATGAACGTGAATATCGCATTCAATGATATTAAACACAGTCAACATGTATAAGTTGCTTATTAGTTTGGCGATTCGTATCATTTGGCGAAATTGGTCGACATGATAACTGAGTAATACTGTATTTGGTTTGGCGCAAAAACGTCTTTCAATGCAGAAAATGATAAAATCAAAAGATTATTGAGCCGCTGAAAACCAATTACGTGTTGAAAGGCGATCACGAAAAAGGAAGCAATTTAATGCCGAACCGATTAATTGTAAAACATCATGTCGCCAGGGCGACCAATCCACTAGCCATGGCGTTTTACTATCGGTCGGTTCTAACCAGGAAAATTTGAGTGCCAATAGTGATTCTAACAAGCCGGAAAATGTTATAGCTATTACTCTTGATTTTCCACCACCTAAAAAGAAAACTAAAAAGCAATCGGCTTGGGAAAAACTGGGAAAAAACTTTTTTGATTCGATGTCTGATGGACCCATTCACAGATGCATGTGCTGCGATCGATTTTGGTTTAAAACCTCCATCACCAAAATTCTGCTCTGTAAAATCAAACAATATATGCCAAAGTCTTACAAGTATAACAGTATATGCCAAAGCTGTATTTTAATAATGATTACTTTTGCACCAACAATGTTAAATAGTTTGAAATGTTTCTTTCGTCGCCAACTTTTATGCTTGGCGACAATAGAGTGATATAACTTAAACGAACCGTACCTTCAAATTGCAGCATGTATAAAGTCATTTATAGCAGTGGCACGGATAATACACAATAAAACAACTGGTATTTAGCTTAAAATGATAGATGAATGTATCGAGTGAAACATTTTTCAAATGGTTGGGGTAATTTCTTAAATTACAATTTTTTTATTTTATATTATTGTTTAGCATAAACGCCAGTTCACTGAACTCGATGCATTTGGGTCATTCCATGGTAACTTACGTTGCATTTAGAACAACTTACTGCAGTAATTTTAGTAATATAACACTAAAAAATATTCAAATGTAAAATTAACTTGATTTGTCAATGAAACCTACCTAAGGATCAATTTGGATTAAAATTACCTACAAAATGATAATGCAAATTACACTTTATATGATAACTTGCATTCCTTTTTCAGAAATTGCAGTGACCATAGTAAATAAAACTACCAAAATTTAAGAAATTGCTTAAAAATTAGTTATTTTTAGGGATGGGACGAATATTCGGCCACTATTCGGTATTCGGCCTATTCGGCCCTTTTGCCGAATATTCGGTTGGCCGAATATTGAAGGCTTGTTGACCGAATACTTCGGCCGAATACCTGTAGCCGAATATTTAGAGATATCTTGCCGAATATTGCTAAAATCTCGCCGAATAGTGAAAGATATCTTTCCAAATAAATTTCGGATTTAAAGAATTTCATTCTTGCAATTTTTTTTCCTCTAATCCAAATTGGCTGCTTCATTTATGAAGTCATTCTCACTCTTACTTACAAAATATAGAGTTATTCAGATACTAAAAAATATACAGCCTTTCTGTATTTCCTATAAAAGTTGGTGATATTCTAGAAAATGCTGCCCACGTTGGAGATTTAATTGTACGGGAAATGTCATCATTATAGAATGATATATTACAGTTCAAAATATAAAAATGCTGCCTTATTCTAAAACGCTCGAATATTTTTTAATGTCTGCAAATTCCATGCACATATAAAAAAGGCTCTTATGAAATTCATAACTTATTTTCTATAAAGTAAGAAATGAAAAAATTTATTCACTAGGTGTGTTAATGAAGATTCATTTTCAAAATTAAATATAATTTATCACCATTCCAACTACAACGGTTAATCTGAAAGCAAAACTGGTGTCAAATTCGATACATATTAGATGACACAACTTGCTTTATGAAGATGGTTTTATAAATATTTTAATATAAATTCTAAGTCTCAACAAAATATTTTTTTCATTCTATAGTTTTCACTTTTAAATAATTATTTGCATAATTACTGACTTAAATATGTAACATTATTATGTATATATTTTTAATTTAATCTTCCTTCCTTCATGTTGTTATCAATTTCTGTTTATCCTTTTAATGCTTGTTGAATAAGTGGAATATTGAAGTTGAATATTGTATGTGCTGATTCAAATGTCAAAGATTTTGTTAACATATGCATTCTACTTTAAGCATAACCTTTTGCTTTAACGTAATTTGTAATTTAAAGCTTGGCATCTGATTTCAGAACAGTCTCATTCTTACAAATTTGCTTATCACTAGGGACACAAACTCTAAATGATCAAATTTACTTCATTAAAGGTTATTTCAGAAAATATGTCCTTGTGAGTTCTGAGAGAGAGAGAGACTAAGAATATTATTGATTTTGGATACGAGAAGTATCAATTGATAATAAAAGTGAAGTACATTCTTCATATTTTAATGGAAATATTTTCCCATCTTAACTTACTGAAAATCAATTTGATGTACATTAAAATAAAGGATATAATGAAATTTCATAATTTTTTTGTGTTAAGTTTTGTTTAACAGTAATAATTATTAATGAGCTCCTATTTTTTAAATTATATATAATCAAAATTTATTTTCTTTATTGAAGAAAAAGTTTTACTATTCGGCCTAAAACTTGGCCGAATATTCGGTATTCGGCTATTCGGCCAAATCACTATTCGTCCCATCCCTAGTTATTTTCATCTAAATTGAGCTTTTAATAAGTTTAATTAGCAAACCATGTCAAATTTAGATTTCGAACTTTTCTTTGGGTGTGTTACATTACTAAAATTACGGAAAATAGTTCGAAATGTAACGCAAGTTACTATGGAATTACCCTTTTGTAAAACTTGAAACTTGTTCTTCTTGAAGCCATGTTTTACGAACTGAACGATCATTTTTTTCGACAACTATTGAATCGATTATTTCGTTTTTTATTTAAAAGAAACTTATAATAATTTTTACTGGAGATTATAAAACACAGAAAAGTGTAATTTTCCTTTACTAATTATTTCTTCGTGTTCACAAAAATAAATTTTAAAAACTAAATGCTGATATGAAAATGATAAAAATTTAATGCCTTAACATGATTTGCTGAGCAATTTTTTTTTGCATATGCTTGTGACCGGTGAAAAAAAGTAGCCCGATTGGAAGTTCACGATGAGCACTTGCAGATATTTCCCTTTTTTAAACACACACACACACAAAAAAAAGAATAAAATACATTGATTTCGCTTGTATTTGATTGCTGAAAATTTAACGCTTTGATTTAACTTGATGCTCAAACTTGTGCATTTATTAAAATACATATCATTTTTGCTCTGTTTATTTTTTAAGCCATGTCAACAGGAAAAAAAATAACATTGTATATGCTATCAAGATATTCAAGTTGCTTCCTCAATGTACAATCAACATTTAAATGATAAAAATGTGTTAAAAAACCCTTCATACTTTACTTTTAAAAACATTCATATTTTCTATTTTTAAGTGTTTAAAATATTCTGTTGTTTCCATTTCACGGCAAATTGGCAAATCTTGGCAAAACTCGCTTGGCGCATCATGTACTTAATTGTTTTTGTAATTCATAAACAGTTATAATTACTTTGCATTTATCATCTGCTCGCCGCTAGAGATAAAATGCCTTAAAATCTATTAATTAATTTATTGAAGGTTGCCCTATGACCTGTTACTTGTATACGATGTATACGTTACAGCAACTGTAAGTATATATGTATATATATGTATATACTTACAGCAACTGTAAGTATATTACAAAATTAGCACATCAGGAACTATGTAAAAAATCGAAAGAATACTGTTTGTTTTCTTTTTATAGTTATTTTGAAAATATGGAATTCTCAGAAACAACTGAAATTATATTCTGAGGCAATTTTTCTTCTTTAAAATTATTTAAAAGAAAATGTTTTTCAATAAATTTGCACATTTATATATAAATTATATATAGTTTTTTTTTCAAACCAAGGTATTCACAGCAAACATGCACACTTTAAAGATTAAAGTTGGATGAAACATTTAAAAGCATACAGGGTGAGTCATAACTACCGAAACAATTGGCTATCTCTTTAAATATTGTCCGAAAGTACACACTTCCAATTCCAAAGTTATATATATATATATCTATATATATATTTTTTTTTTAAAAAATGCGAAATTTGATGTGATAAGTTGCAATTCTATGGAGGGGGGAGGGTCTATTCGAAAATATACAAAAATTAAATTTTTATGCGGACTTCGTTAAGATAAAATTCTTAAAATAAATTTTTTTTATCCATTCATGAATTAAAAAAAAATAAAATTCATCTCGATATCTATAAATCTTACAGAGTTATTAAAATCCAAAACTCTTCAAAATTCGTAACTTACACCATTTAACCAAGTCTCTGAGATTTTGATTAATTTCGAATGCAAGACAGAAATCATTCACAAATTGTACGTTATTAAAAATCGATTTAAGACAATGCGTTTCCTTTGGACATAAAATAGCAGTGTATATATTTTACGTTAAACCTACTTTCCAAAATGCTTTTGGTTTGCAGTACAAGTCTGCACTGGTCGAAATACCAAAGTCCGGTTCCGACCGACCCATTGAAAAAAACGTTGAGCCCGGCCTGGAAGAAATTTAAAATCATAGCCCTGTCCGACCAGGAAAAAAAAATAAAATAGCTCGGATCGGCGTCGTCGAATTTCTAAATAGTTTTTTGTTTTGATGTAGTTAAAAATTGATTCATATGGAGGAGTTCAGAGGAAAAATATTTATTATATAGTTTTCGTTTTTTGTGTTTATAAGTTTCTTTATTAAAGATTCGCCAAAGCTTGTGATATATTTATTTTATTAATGAATCTTTATTTATATGTACAGTGTCTCACATAAGTGATGGGACACTTGTGCTTTACAAAAGGAAAGTAATCAAATAAATTAAAAAAAACATGTACACATTTTTTTGTGGGTGTGTTTCATACTTAAATTTAGTAAAGATTATTACATAACATACATTTTGTCAAAATATTAAAATATTAATTTAATAAAAATACAAATGTTTAGAACGGAGCAAAAAATAGCTCACATAAGTGATGGGACACCATTATATATGCAACAAAAACCGTCTGAAATAAGCAATAAAAATATTTTTTGGGGTTTTATTTTTACTTAAAAGCAATTGGCAATAATTTATAAAATCGTCTGCAGTAATTCTCTCCAGTTTGTTTTGGAATTTTTGTGTTTTTTAGCTCTGTGTAGCCATGAATGCTAAACGAAAAGAAACTTCGCCTGAAATTCGAAAATTAGTTATTAATTTGCATATTGAACGTGGAAAATCTATTAGAAAAACTGCTGAAACAGTTAACTTGAGTCGTTCAACAGTTTTCAATATCATTAAACGATATAAAAAGAATCATATGATTCAGGATAAAAGAAGACCTGGCCGACCATCAAACCTATCCAATGGAATAAAGCGAATTATCGTTCGAAATATTAAAAAAAAAAAAAAAAAAATCCAAGAAATAGTGCTTCAAAAGTTGCTGCTGATTTACAAGCATTATATGGAATAATTGTTGATCCTGAGACTATAAGAAGGGTAATTCGATCTGCTAGATATCACGGTAGAGTAGCCAGGAAAAAATTCTTCGTAAGTGAAAAGAACAGAAAACTCAGACTAGCTTTCGCAAAATCCAACATAAATAAGAATTCTGATTACTGGAATAAAGTTATATTTGCTGATGAGAGTAAATTTAATATATTTGGTTCTGATGGTAGAATCTTGGTGTGGAGAAAACCCAGGGAAGAATTTCGCAAACAGAACTTGGTACCAACAGTAAAACATGGTGGAGGAGGAGTTATGGTATGGGGTGTATGTCGTCCGCTGGAGTTGGTAATCTTGTTTTTATTGACAGTATAATGGATCAGTACAAGTATATTGATATTTTAAAGCAAAATTTGAAATCTTCAGCACGAAAATTGAACCTTCATAACGATTTTAAATTCTACCAGGACAATGACCCCAAGCTCACTGCTCTGAACGTTAGACTCTGGCTGCTATATAACTGTCCTGAAATAATAAAAACACCACCACAATCTCCAGACTTAAATCCCATAGAGAATATTTGGCAAGAATTGGAATCAAGAATTCGCAAACACACCATTTCTTCAAAACAACAACTAAAATCGGTGCTTCAAGAAGAACGGGGTAAAATCACTCCAGAAATCACAAAAAAATTAGTCAAATCCCAATTAGTCATCCCAAAAAGATTAAATCATGTTTTAAAAGTAAAAGGAAACCCAACAAAATATTAAAACCTTTTAAAAAGTAAAATTTTTGGATAAATATTTGGATAAATATTTGATGGAAAAGTAAGTGTCCCATCACTTATGTGAGCAATTTTTTGCTCCGTTCTGAACAATTGTATTTTTACTAAATTAATATTTTAATATTTTGACAAAATGTATGTTATGTAATAATTGTTACTAACTTTAAATATGAAACACACCCAAAAAATTTTTGCACATGTTTGTTTATTTATTTTATTGCAGTTTCTTTTTATAAAGCACAAGTGTCCTATCACTTTTGTGAGACACTGTAAATGTTTCACTTATTCTTTACTGCCGTAAAAAGGTATCAACTTTAAAAAGGTAATAAATGCATAATTTCGTAATTTGAAGCTGATAAATTTAAGAAATCCGCCTTTTATACAAAGGGGAAATATTTCACATAACACTTTATTTTTCAAAAATAAAAAAACATATACATTTATTTGTCGAAATGCAAAGTGATTTTGTGGTAAATGAGAAAGATTTCTAAAAACGTTTTATGTCATTGAATAGAAACGAATATTATTTTATAAAAAAATATTGTTTCAGAAAAAAATAAAAATCATTTTACGCATTTCAAAACAATAAACATGTTACAAAATTCCCTTGTTTCGCATAATTTTCAAAGTTCCCTTTCCAGAAATTCAGTTTATTCGCAGCTTTATATCGAAGCAAAATGTGATTTAAATAACGATTTTTTGCCAACCATCTTGTACTTTTGTCGAGTAATACACCCACACCTTAATATGCGGAATATAAAATCTTTATTGCAAAACAATCTTTGGCGTGAAATTTAATTTTCTTCGCGGTTAATTATTTTGAAACAATTTTCAGAAAATTCGTTATTTAGGTTGCAGTGGTATTACATTTTATTCAACTTAATTTAGATTGTTAATATACGCGTACGAATCATGAAAATCTGCATTTGTTCAGAACTCTTTCAAGAACTACTGTCTGCTTTGAAATTTTGCGAATATAAATATTGTGAATTACGTCTTCCGGTTTGGTTTGAAAGTGCACCAAGAGATCTGCACGGGCCGATTTCCATTAACGGCATTCGAGCCGGGCCGGGCTCGGGCCTTGCTTCTGAAGACTCGGGCCGGGCCTAGTCACTAATCTTTTCGGGCCGGGCCGAGCCTAACTTTTTTTTTCCGTACGAAGCCGAGACTGATTTCGTTCTTCCTAGTCTTCACGGCCCCAAATAATCAGTTCCTGTTGAATTTTCCCGTATGAAAATCATTTTTTCGACGTGGAAAGGTCTGTTCATAAATCAGTAAAGTTTGGCTTGGTCCAATTTTTTTTGTAAAATAGGAATATACTTTTAAGTCGTCATTATTCTACAATTAAACATTAGAATTTATTCTTTTTAAAGAATCGTAGATCACTAGTCGTCTCAAAATAGAATTAAACACACGCACACACACACACACAAAATGACGGAATTTTTGTTTAAATTGAAAACTGCAAATTTCTTTTAAACTGTTTATTCATGCAAAATGAATACAACAATGCGCGAAATATATATATATATATATATTAAACATTTACATCTGCTAAGAAGGAAACGTATTTTTTTCTTTTCATTGTCTTAGACAGGGGTGCACAACCTTTTGAAGAGAAGGGCCACTTAAAAAAATGTCTGGGTGGTCGAGGGCTACATCAATAACATGGAGAGAATTCGATTTCGAGGCGGTGATCAGTGGCCCTTAATCGGGGGAAAAAAATATGGTTTCAGAGGGGAGTAGGAGGAGGGGAGCTCTTTTAAGTTCACTTACCCAGTCAAAATATCCAATTCGGTTGGTAAGGATATATCAGCAGCTTTTATGTTTGTACAGTAAAACCCCGATAATTCGGATTAATTGGGACCGGACCCAATCCGGATTATTGAAAATCTGGATTATCCGGAGAATTAGAAAAAAAATGAAATAAAATATAACATACTAACAGAAAATCACCTTTATGTTAAACGTATTGAATATTTGCAGACAGTAATAATGTTTGCTTAATTATTCCGAAAACATGTCAGAAAAAGTTTTTTTATTTAGAATACGACGATGAAACAAGTTAATGTTGTGGAAATTAGCCAATCGCTTCTCAAACTTAAAAAAAAAAAAGACCAAACCGATCCGAATTATCCGGATTATCGGGGGTCCGAATTAGCGGGGTTCTACTGTATATACAACTATTATAGCAAGGATAATTTTCATTATGTAATAATATTCCTGGACTTTATTCAGGAGAGTAAAATTTGTTTTATTAAAAGTGCTAGAAAAGAAACCTAAGTGGCTGGTGCCAAAAAAATTTGAACTTTATGAATGATCGGCAAAAGTCGGGACACTACAAAGCCGATTTATAAAATTCACGATTTTTCCTAGCATGATCTATAGTGTTTGATTTTTTCCATGGCTGATCAACGAAATTATCAACTTTTTCGTGCCTGATCAATATAATTAGCTATTTTCCCAAAGTCGATCGCGAATTTCACAATTTTTACGAAGCCGGTCGAGGAAATTTGTGATTTTTACTAAGCTGATCGACAAATTTCGTGATTTTTACGAAGCCGATTGACAAAATTCGTGATTTTTACGAAGCTTATTAACGAAATGCAGGATTTTTACAAAGCTGGTCGACAAAATGAGCGATTTTTATGAAGCTGATCGAGAAAATTCCCAATTTTTCCGCACAATTTTCAATGAGAATATTGGTTTTCACAAAGCCAATCGACGAAATGCGCAATTTTTACAAAGCTGGTTGATGAAATTCTCGATTTTTCTTCTCATGATCGGCAAAATTCGTGATTTTTACGAAGATGATTGGCAAAATTCGTGATTTTTCCTTTCATGATCTACAAAATTCTGTTTTTTACAAAGCCGATCGAGAAAATTTACAATTATTCTGCACCTGATCAATAAAATTAGCAATTTTTACAATATCGATCAGCAAAATTTGAATTTTTATGAGTCTGATCGACGACAATCGCGAATTTTACGAAGCCAATCGAAGAAATGCACGACTTTTACAAAGCCAAGAGACGAAATTCGCGATTTTTAAGAAGCCGATCGATGAAATTCGCGATTTTTATGAGACCGATCGACAAAATTTACAATTTTTCTGCGCCTGATTAATAAAATTAGAGATTTTTACGAGGCCGATCGACGTAACTCATGATTTTTACGAAGCCGATTTTTACAAAGCTGTTCGATGAAATTCGCGATTTTTTTTACAAGATCAACAAAATTCGTGATTTTTATGAAGCCGATCGAGGAAGTTCATGATCTTTCCGCGTCTGAACAGGAAAATTCGCGAATTTTACGAAACCGATCGAAGAAATTCGCAATTTTTTCAAAACTGATAGTCGAAACTCGTGATTTTTCCTCGCATGATTGATAAAGTTCACGATTATTCCGTGCCAGATTGACTAAATTCACGACTTTTCCCCCTTAAATTGACAAAATTATGCATTTTATGCCCCCAATCAACGAAATTCCCGATTTTTAAGTAACTTTGACGAAATCTTCATTTTTTGATGAAATTCGCGATTTTTTTCTGCACATCATTGAAAAATTCACGGTTTTCCTTGCCTCATAAATGAAATTTATGATTTATTTTCGTCCCTAATGAACGAAATTTGCGATTTTTCAAAGTCACATCGACAAAATTTGCTATATTCCCGCACCTGATCAATGAAATTTACGATTTTTCCGTGTTCTATCTAAGAAATTTGCGATTATTAAGCGACTGTGAAATTTTATTTTTTCTCGCAGTAAATTGACGAAATCTACGATTTTTTATTTTTGTGACTTAAGCACAAAAATTGCAATTTTTTCCAGTTGTAAATTATCGAAGTTCGCGGGCCACACATTAACCCATCATGGGCCACAGGTTGTGCATCCCTATCTTAGAAGATTTTACTTTTACTATATACCATTTTTTAGTTTTTTTTATGTATTAATAATACTAATGATAACTGATTCATTTACATACAACAAACAAAGGTTCATTAAAAGCGTAAATATCGCAGCCTATGGCACTTCTGCATAAATAGAGATTATAAACACGAAATAAAAAAAAAAGACTAAGATAAATTTTTTTGGTCTGAACTCTTCCGTTAGAGTAAAGATCAATGTTCTGTAGAAATTCACCCGAGCCGGGCCGGGTTTGGGCCGAATTTTTAACTTTTTTTCAGGCCGCGCCGAGCTCGGGTCGAAATTTCAACTTTCGAGCCGGGCCAATATTTCTTTCGTTCGGGCCGGGATCGGGCCTGGAAATTTCGGCCCGTGCAGACCTCTAAGTGCACCTATTTATTTGTATAAAATTGAGTTTATTATGATTTTTCACGCTAATTCCTTACACTTGCTTGCTGAGGTAAGCACACTTTAATAAATGATTTTTTTATCTGCAAGCTTCGTTTAATTTTATACTCACACAAAGACTACTCGTTTTTATCGGTTTTGTATTTATCTAGCAAACATCCGTTCTTTTCTGACGCAAATCTCACTGTTAAAACCTTGTTTTCTTCAAAATATTCCTAAGTTGATATTTTAAAGAATTTTTCGATTGAAATTTTATTCTATTTAGATCTTGCGTACAATGAAATTATTTAAAAATTGCAGTTTATAAGTAAATCTTTATTGCAAAAAATGACCGGCGTCGAATCTAATTTTCTTTAGGATTAATTATTTTTAAACAATTTTCTAGAAATTCACTCCGGCCAACGAAAAGTAACCGTTCCACACGCATTTAAGGGCCGGTAAAATAAGATTTCAAACATAATGAAATTGACGTGTATTTGTAGAGTACATTAAGAAATGCATTATGTAGAATATGGGGTACAAAGCATTTGTTATTAATTTACAGAGCCACATAAAAAAAATTCCTTTGCATAACAATTTACGGAAAAACTGTTTGCAGTGTTTTTAGGTGCGTTCCTAATTATGTAAATACGTAGCACCTATAATCGTCGTTCAGTCCGTCCGTCCGCATATAATAGAGCAAAAACTACCCAACTGATTCGTTTGAAATTAAAAATACATTATTGTTGCATAATTTTGTCGAGTCATTTCAAATTTTAAAAAATTCACGCGCATAGCTTAGTTACAAGGACAATCAAAAGTATTCCATTACATTACAGCCAATGGGAAAAAATAGTTTCAAGTGCATTTTAATGATGTCACACTCTTCCGAACATAATAAAATTGATATGAATCTATGAATTAGATACTAAAATATACATTCTGTATCAGGGTTGTTTGGTTTAAACCAAGTTGGTTTAAACCAAGTTGGTTTAAACCGTGGTTTAAACCATGGTTTAAACTAGGGATGCACAACCTGTGGCCCGCGATGGGTTAGCGCGTGGCCCGCGAACTTCGTCAATTTACTACTGGAAAAAAAATTGCAATTTTTGAGCATAAGTCTCAGAAAAAAATCTTACATTTCATCAATTTACCGCGGAAAAATATAAAATTTCGCCAGTCACTTAAGAATCACAAATTTCATAGATCGGGAACGGAAAAAATCGCGGATTTCATTAATCAAGTGCGGAAAAATAGCCAATTTTGTCGATGAGGCTCGGTAAAATAGCAAATTTCGTTCATCAGGTATGGAAAAATCGCGAATTTCCCCCAAATTTGAGGAAAAAATAGCGAATTTCACCGATTAGGTACGGAATTATTGTGATTTTTGTTGATCAGGCGCGGAAAAATCGCAAAACTTGTAGGTCGGAAGTAAAAAATTGCACATTTTGTTGACTGCGCAAGAAAAAATCGTCATATTTGTTGATGATGCACGAAAAATTATAAATTAAATTCATCGGCTGCAGAATAATCGAATATTTTCTCAGTTTATCGATTGAAAAAAAAGCGAATTTCGTTGTTCGGCTATAAAAAATATCGCGAATTTTGTCGATCAAAGACGAAAAAAGGCACGGAAAAATCACGAAATTTGCGATCATGCGCGGAAAAATTGAAAGTTTCGTTGATCGACTGCGAAACAATTGAGAGTTTTGTACGTTTATTAAAAGAAAAACATCGCGAATTTCATTTTGCCGCGTAAAAAATTCAAATTTCGTCACTTAGTTAAAATCGCGAATTTCGTTGATTGGGTGCGGTAAAAAGAGTATTTCGTCAAATAAAGGCGGAAAAAACGCAAATTTTGTCGATCGAAAACGGGAAAATCGAAAGTTTTATTCATCGGGTTTCGAAAAATAGCAAATTTCGTTGGTCAGACACGGAAATATCGCGAATTTCGTTATCGGGTCCGGCAAAATCGCGAATTTTGTCAATCATGCAAAGAAGAATCGGGAATTTCGTCGATGAGATTCGTAAAAATCCCGAATTTCGTCGATAAAGTTTGTAAAAATCGCAAATTTCTTCGATAAACTTTGTAAAAATAACGAAATTCGTCAATCAGCTTCATAAAATTCGTGAATTTCGTCGATATGCTACGTAAAATTCACGAATTTTGACGATCGGCTTCGTGAAAATCACGAATTTCGGCGTTAGGCTTCGTGAAAATCACGAATTTCGGCGTTAGGCTTCGTAAAAATCGCGAATTTCGTCCATAAGGTTCGTAAAAATTGCAAATTTCGTCAATAAACTGTGTAAAAATCGCGAATTTCGTCAGTCAGCTTTGCAAAAATTACGAATTTCGTCAATCAGCTTTATAAAAAATCACAAATTTCGTCGATTGGCTGCTTCATGAATATTGCGAATTTTGTCGATCAGCTGCTTCATGAATATTGCGAATTTTGTCGATCGGCTGCTTCATAAAAATCGCAAATTTCGTTAATCGGCTGCTCGTAAAAATCGCGAATTTCGTCGATCGTCCACTTTCTGAATATCGCGAATTTCATCTATTGGCTGCTTTGCCAATAACGCAAATTTCGGCGATCAGCTGCTTCGTAACAGTCGTGAATTTCCTCAATTGGCTGCTACGTAAAAATCGTGAATTTCGTCGATGTGTTTTTTCATAAATGTCATGAATTTCTTCTATCGACTTTATAAAATTCATATTTTTTGGCATCAGCCACTTATGTTTGTTTTTAGATCTTTTAAGAAAACAAAATTTACTCTCCTGGACGAATTCAAGGAATATTATTACATAATGAAAATAATCCTTGCTATATTTGTCACATATACAAACATAAAAATTGCTTACATATCCTTACAAACTGAATTTGATGTTTTGATTGAATAAGCGAACTTAAATGGGTATCCACCCCCTATCCCCTCTGAAAACATATTTTTATGCGATTATAAGCCACAAATCACCTCCTCGAAAATGAATTCTCTTTATGGTAATGATGTGGCCCTCGACCACCTAGACATACATGTAAGTGGCCCTTCGCTTGAAAAGGTTGTGCACCCCTAGTTTAAACCAAATGGTTTAAAAAAAACCATGCTGGTTTTTTTAAATCTTGTTTTTTTATTGTTTTTCTGTAATGTTTTGATTTGTTTTACACATTATTGATAAATGCAAAATCCAAGTTATCCAGAAGCTAACAAGCAAAGCTTTAGAGAAATGATGAATAAATAAATTTCTAAAATGTCGAACATTTTAAATGAACCTAAATTTTCGTACAAGCTATAAATCTACAAGGCAGAATAATTATTTTTTCTAAAATTAGCTAGTTAGAAAAAAAACTAGTTTTCTTTCCTCTTTTTTTTAACTTAAAAGATAGCCAGAATAACAGATTCAAGCTAAAAATGCACTTTTACTACTTAAATTACTTGATTAGTTAAAATTTACTAAGGATTGCATAATTTCTCAAAGCCTCAATGAAGGCATAATCAAGTAATTTTCTCCACTGATTGCCTTTTGTTATCTATGCAATATGTTAATGAATTATTGACTATGAGGTGTTCTTTTTTTTTTGGGGGGGGGGGGGCGGGGCTTTATGGTTATTGGGTTTAGTAAGTCTTTGTTTTTCTTGCATTTCTACATTGCGATTGGGGCTTTTGCATTAAGATTTTATTCTTTTACCAGCATGGTTGTAACAGTTTAAACCAATTGTTGTTTTTTTTAAACAAATCTAATGTATTTTTTCATTTTTGTAAATTAAGTGTTTTAAGTTATTGGATGCAAGTAATTTCTACTTTTAACAGACTTATGTCAACAGTCATCATAAGACATAGTGAGTCTAGTCTAGGTCCTGTTAGTATGCATGTAGAATGCAAATTTCATGCATTGATGAACATATCTGAAGATCTAAAATAAACACTTAAATTATGTAAATTTAGCAAAGATAAAATAAATTAAAAATATGCAATATTCTGAAAAAAATTGTTTTCTTTTGAGAAATGCAGATTTACAGTTAATAACATAAAATAACCTTTAAGATTTCAGTCAAGCTTTAAAAGAAAATTTTCTTGATTGGTGGTATTATCTTTTAAGAATAAAAAGAAATCTCAAGAGATGAAGTCAAATTAGAAGATATTGAAAAATTGGGTGCTAGGGAAGCACCTTTTACATTTTACTAAAATATGCAATAAGATATATTTAAATCTTCTAATGCATCACTGAACGTACTGCTTAGATCAGCCAAGAAAATAGGGGGGGGGGGGAGAGATAGATCAAGACAAGGTTTACTTGAACATGACATAATAGAACTTTGACATAATAGAAAAAATGCCTAAAAAGATATAATTTTTAGTTTGGACATTTAAAAGTATTAAGAGTTATAATGTAGCTTAGAAAAAAGCCAGAATCTGATGGTTGTTTAAATGCTTTAGAGGATGACAGCATTTATAAAACTACTTTCTATTTTAACCCTTTCAGGTCCGAATTTTTTTTTTAATTTTTAGGAAAAAATACTTTTACGTTAATTACATTAACACTAGCTGTCCTTATAGATTAATTTGTGTTTAACGGACATTTCATGGTCTCAAAGACAACGAATGTTGTAGTTTTGCGCATTATTCAATTCATGTTCATATGAAAATAGGCTAAGGAAGAATTTTTAGAGATGTTTAGAAAATATTTTATTTTAATAAGATTTAACTTACATTACAAATTTCTAATACTTTTTTCGCTTTATTACACATGATTCTTCCAGGAAAGTAACTTAACTTTTATTTTAAATTTAAAGAGGGAAATATATGTATAAAATAAAAGAATCATAAACGGAGCAAAGAGAATGAAGTAAATAATAATAATTATTATTATTACTAAATGCCTAAACATAAATGAAGCCAAAAAATAATTGCATAGACATATACTAACATTACTACATGTAAATAGTAGCACAGGTATTTTAAAAAACAAAATAATACTCCATTAAAAGACATGTACTATTAATAGTACACCAGACCCGAAAGGGTTACGAATAGTTACTAGATCAATGTTTTCTTCAGCAGTCTAAAAAACTGTTAAATAGGTATTTTTGTTTATTTTATCCTCATATTTTTTAAACCTGGCAGTTTCATAGGAGAAGTGTCAAATGCAATACACAATACTTCTTGAAAGTGTATGAAGACTTTACTGCTAAATTCAAATCATTCCAAAAATTCTTTATAAAAAGCTTTATTTTCAATAAAAGATAATTGTTCATCGTGTATTATTCTAACAGAAAAATCAGACATCTCATATGACAAGTATTTCAAAGAAATTATTTTGAAAAGTCATGTGAAAATAAATTTTATTTATAAAACTACATCATATATATATTTGTAGTACTAGTAATCAAAAGATGGTTTTTTAAGATTTTCATGGTCTTTATTTTATTATGTAGAGTAATTGATTTATAAAACACAGGACATAGCTTTTACTAAAAATGCTTAAATTTTAAATTGTTACAATTTTCTATATAACTGATTGTATATTAAATAATTATATTGATTTGAATTACTTTTAAATCAAACTATATTACTTATATATTCAAAAATATTTATTTTATTGATAAAAATGCATGTATATGTAATCAAAAAGCATATTTAAAAAAAAACCCGGTTTAAACCAAAAAAACCATGGTTTTTGGGGTTTTTTGAAAAAAAAACCCGGTTTTTTACCAACCCTGTTCTGTATAATCTGTGGTGCAAAAAATATTTATTATTAATTTACAGGTCCACACAAAAGTATTTTAATATTTGATGGTATTAGGAGAAACATTGTTTTGGGATCGTTTTAATTATATTAATCTATTTCACATTTTATGAAATATATATACATTGCTGAGGTTTACTACAAGTTACTTCCTGTATAATAAAAATTAAATGGTGTTTACAGGTACATACAAAAGATTTCGGCTACTATAATGTATCCGAAGTACTGTATACTATTATACCAATATCTGAATTTTTTCATAACTTCGCTATAGTACGAACTCAGCTCATTTACTACGCTTGGCGTACAATTTCCGATTTTTTAAATTTTGTTGTATTATTTCAAATGAAATGAAATTAATAAACGTCACTGATCTTCCATATTTTCTCTAGAATATAATGTGTATAGCATTCATAGTTCATTTACAAAATCGCCCCTCCCCCCAAAAATAAATAAATAAATAAATAAAAATAAAATAAAATAAAATATTTTGGATACAGTACTGTATCCGATGTACTGTCTAATATTAGCGATAATTGTGACAAGTGAATTTTTCATTTATGGTGCACATATTTTAATTCAACATATTGTTTGCATACTATATGTGGTGTGCATAAAAACCATAGATCATATACAAAACTACACAAAAGAATGCTTTAGCATTTCTGAGTACTAGCGTGAATTGTTTAACGGTAATTATTTATTGAGTTATGCATTTTTAAGCTCAATAATATTTAGTACACCAGATATGTTAGTAGAACACACATAAGATCATTTACAGGACGATGCAAAGAACTGAATACATTGCCGTGAGTGGCTGATAATTTTTGAAAGTTTGTTTTCAGTAGTTTTAAGCGTGTTTCAGCCTGAATTGTATTTTAACTTAATATGTGGTTTTTATAAAAATCTGTAGGTAATGTACAGAGATGTGCAAAAAATGCAAGTATGTTTCCGCTTATTGATATAGTAAATCGTTGATGGTGAATTTTCAACCTTTATCTGCTTTGTAGTATATTATATTCGATGTAGAATATATACAAATCTATAGATCAAATACAGGGTTACACAAAAGAATTGGTATACTTTTCCGGCGAGTGATGGTAATTGCTTAAATCTATATTTAAAATGTTTTAAACGTTTTCCAAAACATTTGAATAGTTATCCTACCTATCTTATTAAACAGCTTAGTTGTGTTAACCCTTTCCGGCGCGGGCAAAATCTGTAATAAAATGAGAAATTATCGACTGACACCGGAATTCGCAAACGAATTTTTTAGATATTTTGAAATCCTTAATTTAAGCTTTTATAGTAAAAGAAAAATTTTAGTAAAATATTAATGGTGCCGTTTGAAAGTTCTGAATTAAAATTAGATATCCCAGACCGGGCACAGTGTACCGGAAAGGGTTAAAATATTCTGGAATTGTTGGAAGTGTTTCATAGTCTATACTTGACGCGTGGTTTTTATTGCTTGTTCGTTTCTCAGCGGTCTATCTAAAAAATATACATAAAATGCAAAAAAATCTATTGTAATTTTAAATAAGAGAAATGGTATTCTATCATATTCTGTATCCTAGATGGCCGAGTTGCATTCAGCTTAGTTTATGTAACAAAATTTAAGCCCCCTAGTGGAATAGGCTTAAAAATAACCAAACGCACTTCAGCAAAGTCCCTGAAGCGATTCCGATCCAATGAATGAACATCCTCTTCGACTGTCACAGAAAACAATTTGTATTAAAACCGTTGCACAACATAACACACCGGTGAGAAGGAAGATGCGGAGCTAAGGTGAAAGGACACGGTTGAAATAAGCTACTGGGATATCTTCCGACCACAGATCGGGTGTTACCATCATACCTGTCGGAGATAGAAAGAAGATCAGAGAAGCATTCCGCGGTCAACGAGAGAATGTGTTCAAAACAGTTATGAGGAAAAGGTGACGATGAATTAATTTTTCGATGAAGCGCACTGCGTAAGTATCGCTTGTTTAACATTATCTCTTTTCCTGGTAGAGCTTGCTCTAATTTAATGCAATTGAATAAAAGTAGCTTTACTGAACATATGCATGAACGTTTAGCCATTTTCAATAAATTAAATATAAATTATTATACAGATAGTGAAATTTTAGGCAATATTAATAAGCTGAACCATAAAATATTGCCTTTTAAAAATATAGCACATGAAATGTGGTTTCCATTCAGTGCAGTTAAAAGTGGTAATTTAATTTTAATTATTTTATGTGATTTTAAAAAAATTGTTTTCATTAAATCTTAAAGTGAAGTTAAGTGTGTTATGAATTTGTCAATAAATTATATGTTTAATTTAACGAAATAGTGAAATATATATTCCTTAGCTGATTATTGTATTATTGAGTAATTTTTTATCAAACCGTTGCCTAAGTATCACTTGTTTAGCATTATCACTTTTGCTGGCTGTGCTTGCTCAATAATTTAATGCAATTAAAAGGTAATTTTATTGAATGTATGAATGAATGTTAACCTATTTTCGTTGAATTAAATGAAATGTAAATTATTTTATGGACTGCCCGATTTTAGCCATAAATCTGATAAGCTGAGTTATAAAATACTGATTTTCATAAAATTTAAAGAGTTATATAAAATGTGCTTTCAGATCATTGAAATTAAAAGTGATATTTAAAATTTAAATATTGTGCGTGATTTAAAAATAGATTTTTAGTATATCATAAAGCGAAATATATGTTATAATTTGGTAAATAAGTATTAAGGGGGTTCGGGATACATTTTAAAATAATTTTTATTTATTGAGTAAAATTTTGAATTTTTTGTGATAGTTAACTATATTATTAGTAAAAAAAAAATCATATGATAAAACTTCTCACAATTTAAAAAAATGTTTTGAATAAAAATTTTATTAAAAAAGTGGGGTAATTTAAAACCGTTATAATTCAATTTTTTTTTTTTTTTTTTTTTTTTTTTGTAAAATTTAATTTTTTTTACCACTTAAATAAATATAAATATCTAAATTTTAATTTTGATTCAACATTTAAAAAATATTAGTTTCTTAAAAAATAAAAATATTTAAAGTAAAAATTGAAAGAAAAATTATGTAACTTTTATTTAAAAAATCATATTTTCAAAAGATTCTTTTTCTCAAATTTGCTGGATCAAAATTAAAGTAAAATGATAAAAAAAACTCGTTCCATGTTTGAAGCATTTACCTTTAACGGTTCTTGAGTTATAACAATTTAATTCTGGAAAATTGTAAAAAAAAAAAAAAAAAAAAAAAAAAAAAAAAACATTTCTATGAGAGCTATTGCTAGAAAGCTAGATTTTGAAAGCAAACCAAAACGATAAAATAATTATTTTCTCTTTTAATTTAGACAGAAACATGATTTAAACGCCATTTTTAACATAAAAAAATGTTATACAAGTTTTTTAGAAAATTTGAAAATTTTTGTGTTTTGGACACCCTTAAATTTAAATTGACAAAATGAATATCGAAATATATATTCCTTTAAAAATACAACAAATTTCTTTGAAAAGTATAAATAACCTTATAAAATGGTTATGAGAAAAAGGTGATGATGAACTAATTTTTGACGAAGCAATTGCGTAAGTAAGGCAAAATGATTTTTCCTGGTTGTGCTTTTCTTAATAATTTAGTGCAACTAAAGGGAATAGTGTTATTAAATACATGAATAAATTCATTGTAATGCATTGTTAATACATTGAGCAATTTTCACTGAACTAAATAAAATGTAGTTTCTAGGCTGCGAAAGTTTAGACATAAAACTGATAAGCTGTACTATAAAGTATTATTTTTCCGAAAATGTAAGTAATGACATGAAACATGCTTTTGGTAATTGCAATTAAAAGTGGTATTTAAATTTAAAATATTGTGCGTGATTTTTAAAAATTATTTTTGTATATTATAAAGCGAAATATCTGTTTTAATTCAGGAAATATATATTAAACTTAAATTAACAGAATGAATATCGTGAATATATTCCTTTAAAAATACACCAAAGTTCTTTGGAGAGTATAAAATAATTTATAAATGGTTATGAGAAAAAGGTTATGATGAATTAATTTTTGACGAAGTGCGTTGCGTAAGTACCACCTAAGTAGTAAAATGATGTTTCCTCGTTGCGCTTTCTCAATAATTTACTACAACTGAACGGAGTCGTTTTTGTTGAACATATGAATAAATTTTCAGCAATTTTCACTGAATTAAATAAAATGTCGATTATTTTCATATTGCTAAATTTTAGACCTAAAACTGATTAGCTATACTATGAAATATTACTTTTCCTAAAATGAAAGGAATTACACGAAACATGCTTTCGGTACTTGCAATTAAAAACGGTATTTAAATTTTAAATATTGTGCGTTATTTTAAAAAAATTTTCTTAGCATACCATAAAGCGAAATATATGTTATAATTCAGTATATATAAATATCAAATTTAAATTAACAAAATTGATATCGAAATATATATTCCGTTAAAAATACAACAAATTTCTTTGAAAGATATAAAATAACTTATAAATGGTTATGAAAAAAAGTTGATGATAAATTTTTCAGGAGTTTTTTAAATTTTCAAATTTGAGAGTTTTTTTTAATAATGTTGTTTTTGAGTGATAGTTATATCCTTAATTCATTCCATAGAGTAAAGTTTCCCGATCATTTTAAAGCAAAAATTAGGTTCTTCTGTCAATTCAACGTTAAGATATCTTGGTGTTGGTGATATAACACATAATTTATTTTTCGAAAATTGTGTTACATAAATTTTGCTATATTTCTTATTATATTACATTGAAGTACTTCATTTTATAATTTTATAAGACTACAAACATACCTTTAAAATATCAGAAAGTTTAAATTAATTACATTGAATACTTCTGTTTTTATATGAACTCGAGGCGAGAGCTCTGTTTACATGATTTTCCGTATCGATCAACCCCTAAGCCCCCTTGAGTAGTAAAATGATGTTCCTGGTTGTGCTTTCTCAGTAATTTAATGCAACTAAACGGAGTCGTTTTGTTGAACATATGAATAAATCTTCAGAAATTTTCACTGAACTACATAAAAAGTGTAAATTTTTATGAGACTGTGAAAATTTAGATATAAATATTTTAGATGTACTATAAAATATTGCTTTTCATACAATGTAAGGAATGATATGATGCATGCTTTCGGTACATTGCAATTAAAAGTGGTATTTAAATTTTAAATATTGTGCGTGATTTTTAAAAAATATATATTTCTAGTACAGTGGAACCTGCTAAAGTGACCACCTTGGTAAATTGGCCACCTGGCTAAAGTGACCGCTTTTGGAAAATTTTACTTGTGCTCATATAAAATAATATGAAAATTGTCCCATAATGTGACCACCCTATGTGTCTACCTGGGTAAAGTGACCAGTTAGCCTATTTTTGTCAATTTTATTCGAACATGTAAAATGTGACCATCCATTTTTCTGCATGCTGAATATTTTCAAACTATAAGACTAAAGTGGTCATTTTCTGAAATTTTATTTTGATCCATTAAAAAAGTACAGCAATTTATATCTTATAGTTACTATTTGCTTAATGTATAAAGAGACCGAATTGTCTTTTATTGCAATGATATCTACACTTGTCTAAGGAGATTTTTATTGGAAAGTTTATTTTCCAGTCATAGAAACATTACCTATATGCAATTACGATGAAAATAAAAATGCGTATAAATTACAGAGTACCTTGTCGGTATGAGTTATTTAAATCAATTACTACGGAACTGCAACTGTACTCAAAAGAAATAATGCGAATTTTAAGTAAATTCCCTTTATTTGGTATATATTAAATTAATGAAACAGTTATTATTGTCAATTAATCAGGTTATTACTTAAAAAAGAGCATTTTTCCTTATTTTTATTTTATTTTTTGAGATGACTATATTTTAATGTGCCATTTTGAAAAACACTTCATAAAGTGACCACCTCTATACAGTGACCATTTTAGTCTGTCCCAAAGGTGATCACTTCAGAGAGGTTTCACTGTATATTACAAAGCGCAATATATGTTATAATTGAGTAAATAAATATTAAATTTAAATTAACAAAATTAATACCTAAATATTTATTCCTTTAAAATACAACAAAGCTCTTTGAAAAGTTTAAAGTATCGTATGAATGGTTAAGAGAAAAAACGCTTTGATGAATTAATTTTTGTCGAAGTAAGTTGCGTAAGTATCGCATTAGTAGTAAAATGATGTTTTCTGGTTGTGCTTTCTAAATAATTTAGTGCAACAAAACGCAGTAGTTTTGTTGTACATGTGAATAAATCTTCAGAAATTTTCACTGAACGAAATAAAATGTAAATTATTATCATTAGACTGCGAAATATTTGACATAAAACTGATGAGCTGTACTATAAAATATTGCTTTTTATAAAGGGTAAGGAATGATATGAATCATGCTTTCGGTACATTGCAATTAAAAGTGGTATTTAAAATTTTAATATTGTGCCTGATTAAAAAAACATTTTTTTAAATATATTGTGAAGCAAAATATATGTTATAATTTAGTAAATAAGTATTAAATGTAAATTAACAAAATGAACACCGAAATATTTTTTTCTTAAAAAATACAATTTTTTTAAAGGTATAAAATATCTTATAAATGACTATGAAAAAAAGGTGATGATGAATTAATTTTTGACAAGTACGTTGCGTAAGTGTCCCAGAAGTGCTAAAATGATATTTTCTGATTGTGCTTTCTCAATAACTTAGTGCAACTTAATGCAGTAGTTTTGTTGAGCGTATATATAAATTTTTAGAAATTTTCACTGAACTAAATAAAATGCATTTTTTTTTTCAGTCAGCGAAATGTTAGACATAAAACTGATGAACTGTTAAATATTATTTTCATAAAATGTAACGAATGGCATAAAATATGGTTTCCGATAATTGCAATTAAAAGTGCTGTTTAAATTTTAAATATTGTGCGTTGATTTTTAAAAATTATTTTTAATGTATTATAAAGCGAAATATATGTTTTAATTCTGTAAATAAATATTAAATTTAAATTAAGAAAATGAATAGCGTGAATATATTCCTTTAAAAATACAAGAAATTTCTTTGAAGAGTATAAAATAACTTATAAATGGTTATGGGAAAAAGGTGGTAATGAATTAATTTTTGACGAAGTAAGTTGCGTAAGTATAGCTTATGTAGTAAAATGATGTTTTCTGGTTGTGCTTTTTCCATAATTTAGTGCAAGTTAACGGAGTAGTTTTATTGAACATGAAAATAAATTTTTACTGAACTAAATAAAATATAAATTATTATCAGACTGCGAAATATTAGACATAAAATTGTTAAGCTGTACCACAAAATATTGAATTTCATAAAATGTGAAGAATAATGAAACACACAATAAATGTTGTTACACACAATAAATGATGTTAAAAACCTTAATTAAAAATCATGTATTACTTACAATATAAAGTAGAATTAATTCCCTACAGTTTCGAACAATGAAACTTGTTTATCATCAGGGAAACATTAAGAGACAAAACTAACACGCTACAATATTTACAAGAAACAATACTCATGTTATAATAATTATAATATACATAATTAAAATAATTATATATAATACATTATTATAATATATATATATATATATATTATATACCTAATTATAATATGTAAAGAATAATATAAAATATGGTTTTTAATCATTGCAATTAAAAGTGGTATTTAAATTTTAAATATTGTGAGTGATTTTTTTTAAAAACTCGTTTCAATAAATTATCAAGTAGAAAGTGTATTATCATTTAATAAATACTAAATTTAAATAAGTAATAAAAAAATTAAATTAATAAAGAATACGAAAATATATATTTCTAAAAGAAATAAATAAATAAATAAGTAAATAAAGTTTTTTAAAAAGTATAAAATAATTTATAAATCATTATTTACCTTTAAGGTCGATCATGTAATTCCGATCATTTCATTGCAAAGTAATATCTATATTTTAAGTATTGTGTATGAATTTTTAAATTAGTTTCAATAAATTATAAAAGCTAAATATGTATTATCTTTTGATAAATATCTCGCTATTCTTAAAAAAAAAAAAAAAAAAAAAAAAAAAAAAAGTAATTAATGCTCTTGCCGCCGCTGACAATGATTTTTTTGTGACCTATGGTATTTCTTCGCCAATATTAAGAAAACTATTGTATACAAAAATATAAAAAAGTGCGGTATTATAGAGAAATGTTTGATAAATTCGCGGATGCAGTCCGTTTCTAAATCGAATAACTGTTATACAGATAATGTTAAAGTTATTTAAAATCGTTTCATTAAAAATGTTTTATAAAATCAAAAACTATACACAGCAATCTAAACATTTTTAGATCATTTTATACATCAAAAGTTCTCAGTGGGCAAACTGCTTTTATTTATTTATTTATTTTACCCATTTCTTGTCAATTTATTTCTTTTTAACTTCAAATTTTCAACATTTTGGGAGACATTCTTTTACACATTTTATAAAAGATTATTATTTTAAATTGTTGTCAAATGATCTAAGAATAATATTTCTCTCAAATTAAAATATATATAGGGGAAGATGGGGATACTTGAGCCATTTTTTAAATTTTATTTTTTTAAATTTTTTTATAATTTCTTAGACCAAAACAAAATATTGAAAATGAAAATTTGATATTTTTTCTTCAATTGAAAACCACTTTCAATTAATTTTGAACTATTTTTCTATGTCTAATAAATTTTTATTTTTTCTTTTACATCGTGGCTCAAGTATCCCCATGGAGGGGATACTTGAGCCAGATATCACATTCGCACCAGGATTTTGCAAAGAAAAAAACCGATTTACAATATACGCGAAAAAATGCATTAAATTTTTTTCAAATAAATTTGGTCAAATTTTCTGGTGTCGTTGTGACATTTCAGAATTAAAATTATGTGGTAGAAAATTCTACCAGCAGAGCTCAAAGGGTTAATCACCATACTTTCAAAATGGTACCAAGGTATGTGATTTCTTTTTTACATGTTCAGAACTATAAATATGTTACCATGTTGCCAGTTTTAGAAAGAAAAATTGACCAACTGTAAAGTTAATAGGGGTGGCTCAAGTATCCCCTATGCTCAAGTATCCCCACTCTCCCCTATATGTACACGCAACTATTAGAAACAGAAAAAAAAAATCGAACGATTTAAATAGTTATGAGTTAAAAGAGGGAAAATATTGAAAATTACATCATATTTGCATGTGAATATTAAAAGAGAAAGAAAATGTTAAAATAATGAATTTCGTAAAATGAAACCGCCGTAAATAAAAAAAGTCATATTTGGAATAGCTAAACAATGATAATGCAAATAGTTTAAATTAAAAAAATATATTTACTTGAGACATTTCACATATCTAAATGATCTTTTTAATTATTGTTCCTAATTTTAAGTCAGCAGAAATACAAATATTTCTTTTTCTAGCAGTAAAAGTATCTTCATTCTAAATATAAAAAAGAATAAGAAAACTTTTAAATATTTTTTTTATATTCATGAATGTGCGTTAAAAGAAGCAAGTAAAAGAATTAACGTCTTACTTAAAATGAGAAAGTAAAATTGCAAAACAGTTAAAATTTAAAATATGTTTTGACTAGACATTTACTTCATATTTTGATATGATCTTTTAACTGTTGTTGTGGATTTTAAGACGGCACAAATAATATTTCCTTTGAAGCAACAAAAATATTTTCGCGTGAATATTAAAAAGTTAAACATCGCCATAGATAGTTAAACATTGACGTTTATTTCGTTGTAAATAAAAAAATAAAGCTCTTCTGAATGTATAAAATACCTTTCAAATGGTTATGAAAAACAAGCGGTGATGAATTATTTTTAGGGAAGCATGTTATATAAGTGTTATTCAACATCACCCTTATCTCTTTGCCTGGAAGAGCTTGCAGATAAATATTTTAAGTAAATTGATTAAATAGATCTATTTAACCACGTATGAATTATTCAAGAAGTATTTTCTTTGAATTCACCCTCTCGTGCCCGATTTTTTTTTCAATTTTGAGAAAAAAATCACTATTACTTTAATAATGTTAATCGTAAGTATCAAAAAAAATTTACTGATGTGAAAAGACTGTCTCGCTGTCTGAAATGCAATTCATATTTATATGATAATTGGCTAATGAAGAGTCCTTGGAGACATTTGAAAATTATCATATTACAACAGGGTTTAAGAGATATCACAGCTTTCTAATGTTTTTTGCGTTTTATCACGCATGATTCGTTGAAAGAAGCAACTCATATTTTTTTAACTTAAAGAGTGAAATACATGTATAAAATAAAAAATCGCCAACGGTACAAAGAAAATTAAATAAACTTACATTATAATTGTTATTACTAAATGTCAATACATAAATAAGGTCATAATAAGAAAGGAATAAACATATACTATCATTTCTATATGTAGAAAGTAACAAAATAATTTGATATGACTGAATAATATTCGTTGAAAAGACATATACAGTCGGTTCTCGTTAATTCGAACTCGTCGTGACCACAAGAAATGTTCGAATTATCCGAAGTCCGAATTATGGAAAATATGAAATTAAAACATGTTTAATATGGTACTATTATAAAATAATCAATGTTATAGTGTTTTTTTTTTAATTTATTTCGTCTGTTATCATTAGAATATGACTTAATATTAAATTAGAATGTATAAATACATAAACTAATTAAAAGATTAGACACAAGCACAATGGAAGAAAACATTAAAGCGTCAGTGATGGACAGACGGGACACTGAGAAAGTGGATATCAAATGCATTGGATTATTAGTGTACTCGTTCGGAACAATTTTCACAAAAATAAAAAAAAGAAAGTTATTCAAATGATCTGAAATCCGTGAGAAAGAAAAGAGAAATGAAAAATCGGAATTCTAGTTTGTTCGAATTAAACGAAGTCAAGACAAAATTAGTTCGAATTAATGAAAATTTTTAACGTTATTCTGCCATTGAAAATTTCGGGACTTCATGTTTAGTTCGAATTAAGCGAAGATTCGAATTATCCGATTTCGAATTAACGATAGTCGACTGTACTATTAACAGTACAACCGACCCTTAATAATTAAAATAAAAAAGGAGAGTAAAAACGACATTAAATTAAAAATATTATGTTTAAATTTTCAAACTGATATTCATTATCTAAGACAGGCCTGTCCAACCTTTTACTAAGCAAGGGCGCACCACAGCTCTTGGCAATCAATGAAGGGCGCCATTATTCACATGAATGAAAACATGCGGTAATATTGCTGCATAGAATATGTATGCATGCACTTCTTAACATAATGGAAATGAATATAATATAATGGAATAATATAATAACATAATGGAAATTTTAGAGCGGTAGATTAAAAGCTCTTACATCTCTGAAGGTACACGTATTAAATTTTAAACAATCTATCTACCTAAATTATCTTAAAGTTTGTAGGGTAAGGTGCAAGAAACTTTAATTGAGTCTATAATAACAATAACAAATGGAAATCAGATATATTGTTGCGTGAAAATTCGCTTTGGTTTATTTTGAAGGCGGGTTTTAGTTTAAAAAAACATACAAAAACAAGGACATGCACGATAGTGGCTAATCCATACGGGTGATTCCAGAGAGACAGTTTATAAGTTCTTTCGTAGATAGAAATTATTCTACACTGTTTTCTTAATTTTTCAAAGCAAATTGAGAGAAACCCCTCCCTAAAATTTCAAAATTTAAGAAGGAAAAATTTAGCCTTTTTAATTTCCTGTATGCAGCAGTCAATGTGGAAGTGTGGCAAAAGGAAAAACTAAATATGTGAAGTTTCATGCGCATGTATCTTTAAAGGAGCAGGCGAAGATCAAAAACGTTTATTTTCTTTTAATTTGTAAGTATTAAAAAAAGCTTTTCCTAATTAATAATAAATTTAACCATCATAATTAGATTTTATAAACAATAAAGAAAGCATTCTATAAATTTTTAGAATTTTGCTTATAAAAAGTCTAATAATACGGAATTTTCAAAAGGGCGCCAAAAAAATCGTCAAAGGACGCCATGGCGCCCGCGGGCGCCGCGTTGGACAGCCCTGATCTAAGATATGAAATGGATCAAATGGCCTTTATAATAATAATAATAATAATAATAATAATAATAATAATAATAATAATAATAATAATAATAATAATAATAATAATAATAATAATAATAATAATAACAACAACAACACCTGTATATAAATTTCCATGTGGGTTAAAAATTCAGGGCCAGGATTTTGACTCTTTCTCTCACTTGAAAATTTTTAACTGCTATGATTGGTTTACCAAATGAATAATTGTGTTTAAAATTAATCTAAAATAATAATAATAATAATAATAATAATAATAATAATAATAATAATAATAATAATAATAATAATAATAATAAAATATATGTACGAATTAATTTAAAATTATTTTCAGTAAACTAAGCTATAGAATAAATTAAATGGTGTCAATTTATTCAAAATATTATGTATGAATTTTCAAAATATTTTAAGTTGAATATGAAATTTATTAAATTGAGCTCATTTAATTATGTATGGATTTTCGAAATGATTTTCATTTACGAATTTATGAAAGTAATTAAATGAGATTCTTTAATATAAATCAGATATGTATGAATTTTTTAAAGTATTTTTATTGAACTAAGTTATGAAATAAATTAAATGGTACCATTTCAATAAAAGTATTCAATATCAGTACAATAAATGTTATGTATGAATTTTCAAAATAATTTTAATTGAATGCTAAATTAATAAAATAAGGCCATCTCACTAAATTCGAATTTTCAAAACGATTTTTTGTATTAAAAAAATAAATCAATTAAATCTGAAAAATAAAATAAAAAATATTATATATGAATTTTCAAAATAATTTTAATCGAATACAAAATTAATAAAATGGGACGATTTAATTAAGTATGAGTTTTAAGCCTAATTTTGGTTGAATTAAAATAATAATTGAACTAAATTAGATAAATATAATAAAAATATTGTGTGTGAAGTTTCAAAACAATTTTCATTAAGTACAAAATTAATAAAAATGATTCAATTAAATTAAATATGAATTTTCAAAATGAGTTTTTTAAAATAAAAATAATAAATTAATTAAATGAGACAAATAAAAAAAAATACATTGTGGACGGAATTTTAAACTAATTCCTTTAAATGGTTTGTTCGTATTTTTCCGTTTCCCCAAAACAACTTTAATCTGTTATGGACAAAAATATTTTAAAGAGAATAGTATTTAAATATGTATAACAAATAAAAAAAACGTGGAATGCATGTATAGAATAGTGATATAAATTTCTCGCCTTAATCCTAAGTTTTTATTTTATTTTATTCTAAAAAACATTAATATTTCAAAACAATTCTTTTCTTAAAAAGAAAATCCCATTACTTAATTCATTGTATCTGTTGCGTAATATCGATTTATTTCTTTTTCCCAAATGCTCGATTAACCAGAATTCCAATTAGCGGTTCTTGTTTAAATGATGGATTCCAGCTGACTATACGCTACCATAAAAGAGAACTAACTTTATGTTTCTGTCAGCGGGTTAACTTTCATTGGTTAAAAGTAAATTCTCAAAGTTTTATTAATAAATTAGAATTTTTGACGTGAAATCCTCTTTTTCCCGCACTGATAATTTATGTAAAGAAATACATTGGCTTGGAATGAGATAAGTTCAGTTTTAGTTTATTTTGTGTGTTTCTTCATATTTTGCATCACTTGGTAAAAGCTGAAGTAATGAGCGGATTCCTAAGACTATAACATTTTTTTTTTTTTTTTTTTTTTTTTTTTTTGTATTTTATAATAGTACTAGTTTTAAACCAGCATTAGTGAAACTGTTTTAATGTGATATGAAACTCGAATAAAGGTGCTTAAAAAATGTACGGAGCTTCTGTCTAATTTAAGTGGGAAATTCCCCTATGGAATTATATTGTTGCTTTACTACATTGTGCCACACGATTGCTAAATCTTCGATGGAATATTCTTGCTAAATGATATGGTTTCGAGCGGAATTTTACACACACACACACACACACATATATATATATATATATATATATATAAAACAGGGAAATAAAATTTTAATTAGGATTGCTGTTACAAACATTTTTATAAAAGTGCAAGAAACCCTCAAGGCGCTTGCTTGGATGATGAATATGAAACTAATAATGCGGGTTCTTTTATTAATTTAATTAACCCTTTCGGGTCAGATTTTTTTTTTATCTGGAAGATAACGAATGTTGTTGTTTTGCGTCCTATTTAAGTAATATTCATATGACAATAGACAAATGAAGAATTTTTGGAGATGTTTAGAAAATATTGTACCACAATAAAATTTAACTTATATTGCAACTTTCTAATACTGTTTATGCTTCATTACACAGGATTCTTTCAGGAAAATAACTTTTATTTTAAATTTATCGAGTAAAATATATGTTTAAAATAAAAGAATTGCAAACGCGGAAAGAGAATAAAGCAAATAATAATAATAATTATTATTATTAAATGCCTAAACATAAATGAAGTCATATAATAAATACATAGATATATACTAACATTACTACATGTAAAAAGTAGTAAAAGTATTTCTTAAAACAAAAAAATTCCCCATCAAAAGACATGTTCTATTAATAGTACACCAGACCAGAAAGGGTTATGTACAAATTAAGCATAAATTTTCAAAATATTGTATCATATTAAAATTATTTTCATTGAACTAAAAGTTTAAATGAATTAAATGGGGCAGTTCAATTAAAATTATTGTTCAGCTGAAGTTTCAATACATTTTAAAGTGAAATGTACTCAATCAGCTCGTTAATGAAATTTTTCATTAAATTAAATCTTGAAAAATATTCCTTAGTAAATTTTAACGTATAAAATATATTTTCAAACAGTTATGTGAACAGTATAACGATGAGATAATTTTTGAAGAATCGCGTCGCGTAAATATCACTTAATTGGCATTATCATCTTTTTAGTTGTCCCAGTTCATAGTTAATTTAATTAAATATATTATGTGCGTATTTTAATCAATTACTTCTTAACATTACTCTTTTCTTTATCTCAGTTTGCTAAACAATAATAAAACAGAGTACTTAAAAATATTATTATATATAAATTTCCGATGTTTAACATAAATCACTCAGTATGATTTCTATATTTTTGTCAAATTTAAATGCATAAAATAACATATTTTATTATATTTTTCATTTCTTTTGTTTTCTCTTCATTTCACTTTTTTTCATTTTGGTCTATTCAACTAAATGGTAACGTGATTAAATATACTATAAGTGAATTTTAATTCCTTTATTCTTAATATTGCGACTTTCCTTATCTCGATTTCCTGTACAATGAAACAGAAAAATTTAATTGAAAATATTATGTTTAAATTTTCAAACGAATTTTTCTTGAACTAATGTATAACTCAAATAACTAACTAACTAACTAAATAATAATAAAATAGTGCTTCCTTGAATTCAAGTTTGTCATTCAAACAGGGAAATTCTAGATAAATAAACTGTGAACTGTTTCTGTTTAGATTAAAAAGAAAATTGTTATTTTAGTAAACTTCAATGCACAAAATAAAATATTTTATCAACTTCTTTTTTCATTATTTTTTCCTTTGATCATCCCGATTAAATGGTACTTTAATTAAATATTTTAAGACATTTAATCCATTGCGTCTTTTCTGATCTCGGTTTGCCAAACAATGAAAAGAAATAGTTTGTTGAAAACATTTTATTTGTATTTTCAAGGTGATTTTTAGTGAATTAAGGTATGAAATGCAAACATGCGAGGCATATGAAATTTTAGATAAATAAATTGAGAAAATAATTAGTGAGATGGAGCATGATGCAGTATAATGTACATATACAAATCAACAACGTTAGAAGCATCTATTATATTAAATTACAAGCAAATCGGTTTCCTACCCATCAGCATATACACTGTAAAAAATGTCAGACGTTTCTGAATTATAAAAATGTACTGTAATCAAAAACGAAAATATACAGTGACCTCTTCTAACTCACCTAAGGTTTCGAAAACTGTTCTTTTATCTTTAAAAATCCCAGAAAACTATTTGTTTTTGAAATTTAAAGAAGAATTTATAAAAATTAATTTTTATTAGCTGCCCGTCTTTTTCGGAAACGTTTCTAAGTAGCTTTTACAATACAATAATCACTTTTCTCAAATCAAAATATCACTTTTTTGGATGCTACCAATTCATACGAAAATATTTTGATATTCAGAGAACGTGTTTAATAGACAACCATGCAATATTAACAGTATTAACATTAATATGAAAAATAACATTATTTTGCCGCAATTGCATGCACAAAATCAAATATGCAGCTGAAAATGTTTTCTTGAGAGTTGATAGAATCCGAAAAAGTGATATTTTGATTTGAGAAAAGTGATTATTGTACTGTAAAAACTACTTAGAAACGTATCCGAAAAGGACGGGCAGCTAAAAAAAATTAATTTTTTAAACTCTTCTTTTAATTTCGAAAACAAATAGTTTTCTGGGATTTTTAAAGATAAAAGAACAGTTTTCGAAACATTTGGTGAGTTAGAAGAGGTTACTGTATATTTTCGTTTTTGATTACAGTACATTTTTATATATTAAGAAACATTTGACATTTTTTACAGTGTAGCTTACCGTCCTCAGTGCTAAAGATGGTGGAAATTTGCTCATTTTAGGACAAATGTGGGATTAAAGTTGAAGAATTAATAACCAATTGGACAACAGAGGATTGCAACTAATAGCCGATTGGAGAATGACTGGGAAATGGAACCAAAGGAGGAGATGAACCATACTTTGACTTCATTTCAGTTAAAATAATCTCAAAACCTATTTCCATTTATATAGTTAACTTCTTTAAAGCATTCCATATCTATAAAAATTTTGAAAAAATATTGTCAATTACACATCCCCTCATTATCAGTTTACTGGTCATATTACATTAAAACCTCTTTTTATTATTATTTTTCCTCTCTACCCATTTCTTTCTCTTTCGGTTCCATTTTCCAAGTATTTTCCTATTGGCTGTTACTTGTAATTCTCTGTCGTCCTATTAGTTATTAAACCTTAAACTTGAATCTTCCATCGCAAGCAATTTCCACCTCCCTTAGCACTGACGACGGTAAGTTATATGCTACCGAAACCGGTTTGCTTGAAACTTAATATAATTGGTGCTTCTGTTTTTCACTTTTATATTCCTAAAATAAATTGAGATTAACTAAGTACAAGTTAAGAAGCGTTTTAACTTGTAAGGGCTTGAAGTAAGGGTAGTTAAACGACTGAACTTAAAAGTCTCATATTAAGCGAGATCGCAAGTTAAACGGGATTTGCACAATGTTGCAGGAACTGAGTTAATTTAAACATCTAATCATCTAAATGACTTTTATGGCTGTCGTTTATGTATTTGTTGTATACTTTTTAAAATAGTATTTTAAGAGATGAAATTAAGTTTTTTAAATAATAGATCATTTTTATTTTAAAAAAAAGGGGGACAAAATGATACATTTTAAATTGTTTACTTTTACTTATTTAAATATTATTATTACTTATTTAAACTACAAATACACACATACGCACATATACTTAACATGATGCTGTATGTGTGTGTATTTTTAAGTGAAGACCATCTTACTTTCTTTTTCATACATTTATGTCACACAGCACACATACACTATATGGCCAAAGGAGACCGGCCACTTGCGATTTCAGACATTTTATTAATTATCTAGAAAAAATACATGAGGAATTATCCTTAAACTCTACGTGTGTAAACATAATAGTACAGGTCATATGTTTTCGTGAAGACTTTTTCCCGAAACTCCATAGGGGGTCGTCAACAACTTAAAAAAAGAACGAATATCTTTTGATAACCCTGTCAAAACTAATGTAGCAAAAGCGTTTAAATTCTATATTATGATTAAGTGCCTCATTTTAATAAACTGTATTCATTTTTATGCGGTTAGCGTGTATACTCGTAGAGAAATTAAAGTTTCTTTAAAAATTGTCCCAAATTTTTCAAAGTTTTTTTTTATATAATTTGCAGAGATTTTAATATTAAATAATGTTACTTTTCGAAAATATGACAAACAACATTGTACACAATACTCTGTAATCAAAATTAAAAAATAGTAAAAATTGTATGAAAAATGAACAGGTTTATTAAATAATTTTTCATTGCTCATGCGTGAGCGCTATCAAAATATCATTTGCATATTGTGTTATCTAAATTTATAGAGCAACTTTTGAGAAAGACTCAAAAAACATGTTGAAAATTCTGAAAGTGATCGTTCATAGAATAAGCTGAAAATCCGTTATTCCCAAAATGAATCAAAAAGATGAGGTGTTGTATTCACTTATTCATTGATTAGAATATCTATAGAATACACAATATGGCACTTACTACTCTTTTTGAACACAACCCCTCATTTTTATTATTCATAACATATTTTAATAGAGTTCCGTTGCATATAAGGGATAAAATAAATTTTCTGAACCCAGTTTCAAAGCGATTTAGTTTATCGACATAATCAATTCTATAAAAATATGCTACGAATGCTCAGTTTTAACGTGATCATAGTGAAGTTCAGTGATTTATATTAGTTTCAGTACTAGTGTAATGTCATTAAAATTTAATTGCCAGAATTGTGCAATCATATAAAACAAGCATTTTATGCATAGAAATATTGGTACGTATATGATTTATATAAAAAAAGGCAATTATGCGAAGCCCACTACTATCATCCATTTATCATTATCTTTTTTCTGCTTTTATAGCTTACTAAATAATGTAGTTAACAGAGTGTATTTAATACTTTGAATGTGCTTTTAAAGCTGTTTTCTTTGAATTGTGATATGAAATATAAATTGTAATTCCGAGAGTGAAGATTAATTAGATAAACTGGAAATAAATAGATGGGTAGAATAAGAAAAAAAGTTTTATTATTATTATTATTACTGTTCTTAATTTTTATAGTCTTTTATTTTATTTACAGTCTTTATTTTCTTCTTTTTATTGTTTAAAACATTTCATTGTTGTAATTTTTAGTATATATGTCGTATACATGCAAACTCTATAAGTCATATACAGGCTGCATACACACCAAAAAAATAATGGATATTTTCTCGACTTTTTTATGATAATAGCAGAAATCTGATTTTTAAATGCGTTATGCTTGTTTTTAAATTATTGATCTAGACATCTTTAAGTTTAATTAACAGCGAAGGATTGTTACTGTATTCTGAATTTTTTAGATAGTGTTACGTAACACCGGATGATTATAATTAAAGTTTAAGTTTCAAAATGCTCTTAAAAACAAACAACTGATTAGAAGGACGTCAAAATTGAACGGCATATTATTGAAAAAGGGGATATTGAATATTATTAAACATGAACAAAAAAAAATACCACATTTTAATGGAAAATGGCGCTGTAAGCGTCAGAATTTCGACTACAAATGACAAATTGTAAAATAACGACTAAGGCGTAAGTTACACGATAAACCAACTGTACTGTTCAGTGTGCATGATTGTACATGTGTGATAGTGTTAGTTACGTAAGCCCATCCACCGCGGCAAGGTCGTATCACATTGGATGGGGGAAATCAGTTTTTAGCTCACAGGCTATGATAGCCTGAGAGTTTATGTGCCCGCCCGTTCTGTATGTATGTATTTTCTTTCGTACGTGCGTGCGTAACGCGATAACTCATGATAAAAACATCCAATCCACTTGAAATTTCGTATATAGGTGTATCCTGATAAGGCGCTTCCCTGATTAGTTTTTGGAGTTCATTCGATATGTATAAGACAGGAAACGGGGGGCTCGTGCCCCTCCCCTTAATTGATATAAATGGGTTTTTCATGCAGAATTAAGTTTTTGTTCAAAATTTAGATATAGGATCATTCTGATGAAGCGATTCCGTGACTGATATTAGGTGTTCATTGAATAAGTATAAATAGGGGGAACGGGGGTTCTAATGCCCCTCCGCTTAATTTATATAAATGGGTTTTTCAAGCAGAATTGTCAGATTTCGTTCAAATCTCTGAATAATTTTGGAAGTTTAATGGTTAAATATAAAAGAGGGGGATAACTCCTCTTAAATTATATAAATGCTAAATGTGTTTTTATTAAGAATTCTGCGATTTGCTCTGAATTTTGGAAATGGATTTTTTTATATGATAAAGCATGTCCTTGATAGTTTAGGAGGTTCAGTGATTAAGTATAAAAAAAAGGAAAGGGGTGGAGCTGTTTCCCCGCTTTTGATTTTTTTTTCGATCGGAATTAACCCTTGGAAATGTAAGGCTGTGATGTACAATTAGTAGGTGATGTACAATGTGATGTACAATTAGTATGCGTAGCCTGTGAGCTCAATGCCATCAGTTTAACTGGGCAATATTCTTTTTATTAATTGTCCTGAGGCCAAAAAACGCATAAAAAGCATTCATCTAATCGGTTTTTAAATTTCGCGAGACTGGCATGAAACATGTCCAATATGCTGCCCACCGTTGTGTGCAACAAATTAAATCAAGAAACATCATGTTCCACAACCGATCGAAGTGTCACCTAGGTCAAGTTCAGAATGTGTTGCGCAATGCATCTCTTCCTTTCAGTTACGTTGGCAATCGGAGTACTGAACATAAAATCTTTCAGATAACCCCACAGCTAGAAATCCCACGGATTAAGATCAGGCGATCGGGCCGGCCAGGCTGTGGGAAAATGACAACTGATAATTCCAGGATTTCCGAAATGCCGCCTCAACAACTGTTTCACTCGATTTGCAATGTGCGGAGGAGCGCCATCTTGCATAAAAATTATACTATCCAGACATCCACGCTGTTGCAGTGCTGGAGTGATATTACGCAAAACGGACTCATAGCTCTAACCATTGACGGTAACAATGACAGGACCGAAAGTATCCGTGTCCTCGAAAAAAGTGACCTTTGCAAGATGAAGTGGTACTGGGTTCGTTGCGAGTGGATTTTCAGCTGCCCGTATTCGGCAATTCTGTAAATTTACATACCTCGTCAGATGGAGATGGGCTTCGTCTGTCCACAGAATTTTCCATGGCCAGTCACTGTTCACTTCCATGCGAGCAAGAATTTCCAAAGTAAATCCGTCTCTTGCTGGCAGTTCAGAAAGAAAGAACTCCCGTACATGACAAGTTTTGTATGGATAGCATTGCGGCCGTTCAATTTTGACGCCATTCTAATCAGTGATTCGTTTTTTAGAGCGTTTTGAAAGTTAAATTTTAATTATAATCACATTGTACGTACTGGATGCATTATATTTCTTTCTTAATTTGTTGTTACTATCAAAATGTCTCTAAAATATATAATTAATTTAAGTTGAAACGTCAAAATCTTATAGTTTTGTTAAAATTTTAACATATGAAATTATAAATTAAATATATATATTCGAAAAATTTTATCCCCCCCACCTTTCCGAAAGAAGTAAAAACGAAAGAAAGAAAGAAATAGAAAGAGACATCTTTTTTTAAGAACAGTGCGCAGAAAAAATAAATTAAACATATTAATTTACTGAAACAATATATTAAAATTTCCGCATGTAATTTTTTTTTTCATTACGTTTGTCATTATAGCCAAATTTTCCATTTTTTCCAATTTTTTTCAGTGAATTCAGGATGAAGCCGTCTAATAGCAAACAGTGAGCCTCTTTAGATGAATGATATCGAATGGCGGAACTGGACGTGGCAACAGATCGGGCGAGAAGTTGGGTCATAGCCGCTTGTTGCTGCTTCTGCAATCTCGTTTTCTATGGCGTCTCCAGGCTCTCTGGCATCATGCTGGTCGCTGCCACTCAGACTTTCCAAGTGTCCAGGGCGAGTGCAGCTGTACCATTCAGCCTCAGTACAGCTATAAGAAATCTTGCAGGTTCGTTTAACATTTTATGGAATTTACTAAACAAAAGTTATATTCATTACAAGTACATAAAAGTGGAATATTATAATTAAACACCTCTTCTCCCCCCCCCCCCCCCACAAAAAAATCATAGATTTTTGTACAATTTTCTTAATTTGCGGATTTTTTTTCTGTTACTATACAATTAACCGTTTAAACGCCAATGTTCCCAAATGGGAACATTGCATTATTTGTAATACAAGACATACATTTTCCAATTTAATAACGATGTCCTTATTTTTCCTATAAAATATAAGGTTGATTTCAATTTTTGAAAAAAAAAAATATTTCTGTTTAAGCATTCATCACAGGTATAAGGAAAATGTAAGTTCATTAATTTGCATAAAAATATATTATTTGCTTTTATCGTTTTCTCTATATTACTTACATTTGACCACTAGGAATCTAAATGTTTTTGGAATTCGAGAAAATACTCAAGAACAATATACAATAGCATATAGCGGAAAATAATTTGTTATATTGGCATAGGTTGTCAATCAATAATCATGTTCCAAAATAGGAATTTTGAAATGAAAACAGCAAAAATATTTGTTTTTGTTGTTTTCTAAATTTGTACGCATAAAGTAAAACATTTGAAGCTGTAATATAGGAAAAACAAAATTATTATTACATTGCAATATTACATTGCAACCGTTTAACTTAATTCGGCGTGTAAACGGTTAACCCTTTCGGGTCTGGTGTACTATTAATAGTACAGTCGACTCTCGTTAATTCGAAATCGAATAATTCGAATCTTCGCTTAATTCGAACTAAACATGAAATCCCGAAATTTTCAATGGCAGAATAACGTTAAAAATTTTCATTAATTCGAACTCATTTTCTTTTGACTTCGTTTAATTCAAACTAACGAGAATTCCGATTTTTCATTTTTCTTTTCTTTCTCACGGATTTCAGACTATTTGAATAACTTTCTTTCTTTGATTTTGGGGGAAATTTTTCCGAACGGGCATACATATAATCCGATGCATTTGATATCCACTTTCTTAGAGCCCCGTCTGTCTGTTAGTGACACCTCAAATTTTTCTTCCATTGTGCCTGTTTCTAATCATTTAATTTATGTATTTATACATTCTAATTTATTATTAAGTCATATTCTAATGATAACAAACGAAATATATTTAAAAAACACTATAACATTAAATCCTTTGTAATAGTACCATATTAAGCATGTTTTTATTTCCTATTTTCCATAATTCGAACTTCGGATAATTCGAACATTTCTTGTGGTCCCGACGAGTTCGAATTAACGAGAGCCGACTGTAGATGTCTTTTGATCGAATATTATTTTGTCATAACAATTACTTAGTGACTTTTTCTCTATAGAAATGATAAGTATATGGCTATGTCTTTCTTATTATGACTTCATTTTTGTTTTAACATTTAGTAATAATAATAAAATAAAAAGTTTACTTAGATCTCTTTGCACCGTTTATGATTCCTTTATTTTATACATATATTTTACTCTTTACATTTAAAATATGAGTTACTTTTCTGAACAAATTATGCATGATAAAAAGCAAAAAACATTAAAAGTTGTAGTTGTAATACCCTCTCAAATCCTATTATAATACGTTATTTTGCAAACGTCTTAAAAAACTCTTCCTTAGCGTATTAAGGGGCCACTTCACTCAAATGAAAAGACCCGTTCGCTAATGCTAATCCTATGGAAGACATTTATAAAGATATCTCGGTTGCATTTTAATATTTTTAAATGATTCTTTTTGCATTGGATAGCTGAGATTCATATGAATGCAAGCAGTTTTTTTACTTTTTTGATTTCGTTTACAGATATTTTTTACGAGAATGCTTTCATTTTCAGAACCGGTTTGGAAAGTGAAATCACCCTCATAAAAAATATCTGTAAACAAAATCGAAAAAGTAAAAAACGGCCTGCATTCAGATCAGTCTCAGCTACCCAATGCAAAAAGAATCATTAAAAAATATTAAAATGCAAACGCGATATCTTTATAAATTTCTTCCCTAGGATTAGCATTAGCGAACGGGTTTTTTCATTTGAGTGCAGCGGTCCCATGAATTGAATGGTACACAAAGCAAGTACATTCACTACATTTTAGACAATGAGATATTCTTCAAACTCCAATGAGTCTATTAGGATTTCTACGATTAACGTTATTAAAACAAAAGTAATTTTGTCCTCAAAAAGAAAAAAAAATCGGACCCGAAAGGGTTAAGTGATGAATGCGCTGAAAAGTGGCGAATATGGATTTAAGAATACTCTTGATAGATAAAATGTCGTTAATTTGACATTTTTGTCAAAAATTTGATATTTTTATATTTGTCCACTCATTTTACAATTTTCGCATTTTGCCAGAACAATTTCCGATTCTACAAATAAGCAGATTGTACTATTAATCAAAAGATTTTTTGATTTTTTTTAGGGAAAAAAATGAAAAATCAGTGTAAGGAAATAGAAATTTCTTGGAATTAATCAAGAAAAAAATTCACTGCAAAGAAGAAAAATAAAATAAAATAATCATGCGACAAATTAATCTTTATATATCAGTACTATAAATGACCAAATCTTAAAAATGTCTAATCGAAGTATAACTGAAAATTTAGCACATCAACATGACATTGTTGAACATGGCATTATGCTAAAGGAGATTGCATAGAAAGAAGCTCAGAAATTTGGTGGTCCGTGACGCGTTTTTAATTAACTTTTTAATGCACAAGAGTTGTAATGAGAGACCCACTCAATGCAAACTAGTCGCGAATTCCATAGCATTTATAAAAAGTTCGCATGAATAAGGATTTTTTTTTTCTTTTTTTTTAATCGACATTTTAACATCAGAAATTTCATAACGTAGTGGCCGCTATTTCCGAGGTAGGGAACGTTTTGCATTAAATAAGGCAAATAATTTTTAAAAAATCCTAGTACTAAAAGGGATATTTTTTTTCTCTTATGCGTATGAACTCTGATTTATGTGATTAATTCTAATTAAATTAGTATGTTTGAAACAGTAGGAAATTTATCACTTTTATACTGCTACTAGATACTGTATTATATAAATATGTTATTAAAAGTTGTTATCTAGGCTTTAAATGCCGATGGTATGCAAAGTATGCCGCCCCCATCATTATTTATGTTCAAACCGTCCCTGTCTTAGTGCGTTAATATCTCGGCTATTAACCGGCACATTTTTTTTTTCTTTTTTTGAAAATTCCGATCAACAATGCTTTTATATTGCTGCTACAATAGATACAATCAATGCTCCTCAAAACCTTTGCTCAATGCCCAGAAATCGAAGTTTGCATGTAACACAAAAATCTGCTTTTCTCAAAACTATGCGATCTAGAGAAATCGTATAGTTTTCTTGCAATGTTTATAGTGACTTCTATAATCTCTAATTTTTTTTCATAATTTTAGTTTCAGTAGATTCGGAATTAGATGGGGAGAGGCATATTTTCACTATATTTTCGACGTTATCTCTAAAAATATAATACCTAAAATTAAAAGAAATATATTTTTGAATGCAGAGTAGCAAAAGCCTTCACATGATGAACTCCACATGATATGAAAAGAAAATATTTTTTTTCTTCAAGTAACTTAATTAGCCCCCTACCCCCCCCCTCTAAATATATTTGTAAATGTTTAAAAATCGGTTAATATGTAGGTCAATAGTCTTTATTACTTCCCCCAAATTTGAGCTTTTCACGTTTCATAGTTTATGAGTAAAATGGCTGTGACAGATAAATAGACCGACACAGAAGTGATCTTATAATGGTTCCGTTTTCACTTTATAAGTACGGAACACTAAAAATGTAAAAAAAAAAATTAAAATAATTAAAATTGTAAAAGAAATTTAAAGGAATTTTTTTAAAAAATTCAAATGAAATTAAAAGTAAATTTTTAAAAATTGCAGAAGAAAATTTAAAAAGTTTGTAAAGAAGTTTAAAAGATTTTTTTTAACTGTTGAAAAATTTTTAAAGTAATAAAAAATATAAAAGAAAATTAAAAGAAATTTTTAAAAATTGTAAAAGAAATTTAAAAGAATTTGTGCATAAAAAACGCGATTTTTGGCATCTCGCGCAATGTTTATGTGGGTCACACGTTGGACCCCTGAAAATAGTAAAGTATCCCATAAATTGGGGCACATAAAGTTTCTCTCGAGACATTATTAATGATCTTTTTAACGCTTTTTGTTAGTGAAGTTCATTATATCAGAGCAGTTTATGAGCGAAGCCTGTAACCTTTAATTAAAAATATTCGACAAATGTTTCCCAATTTTTCCATTTTCAAAAAACTGTAACGAATTTCATCGCATAGTTGTTTTACAGGGATTCTTAAATTATCAGCATTAATATATATTGAAATAATGTTACAACATATCCATTAAAATTATATTTTGACAGCTTTATATGATGATTAGATCTTTTCATATTCTATAACAAGTTCAAGAATCGATGTAAACCGATATGTTCAAAATAAAATAAAATAAAGAAATTTTTAAAAAATAGTAAAAAAAAAAAAAAAAAAAAAAAAAAAAAAAAAAAAAAAAAAAAAAAAAAACATGAAAAATTGTAAAAGAAGTTAAAAAAAATTAAAGAAATCAAGAAAATTGTAAATGATATTTAAAAAACATTTCAAAAAATAAAAGAAATTAAAAAAAATTGTAAAAAAAATATATATATATATATTAAAAGTATTGTAAAAGAAATTTTTTTTTTAAATTTTTACATAAAAAGACAGAACTTTTGGGTTTCGCGCATGAGTTATGTGGATCAGGTGTTAGAAACTCTGAAAATCGAAACGTCTTTCGCAAATCGGGACACATAAAGGTCGTAATGGCACACTATTTCTTATCTCCTTGGGCTTTAATGTGAGCAAAATTCCCTTATACCAGAGCAACTTTATTATTATTTAACCTTTCACTTAAAATACTTAAGAAATGTTTCTAAATCTTTCAATTTTTAAAAAACCATATCGAATTTCATCATAAAATTATTTATGAAGGATTTTTTAACTATCAACTTTAATATATATTGGAACAATGTTACAACATTTTGATTATAATGATACTTTGGCAGCTTTAAGTGACAATTAGATCTTTACCTGGTATATAATAAGTTCATGAATCAGAAATAACACTTTGATACGTTCCTAAAAAGAAATTTGAAAAAGCCACAATGATGTGTATTCACGATCAAATGGGTCAACGAGGTGAAAAAGAATAATTGTTGCCAATAATGATATTCTTGATCTTGAGTAACTTTTCAGGCAACAAAGGTTTGACCTTCAATTGTAAAAACTTTTAAGAAGTAATGATATAACATTGGCTGAGGAAAAAGAAAATCACAGCTTCTGAATTCATTTGAGGTTATTAGAAGCTATTATTATTTTGCGGTCACAGTTGAAAGTTGATAAATATAACTGAACAGTGTCAGATCATGTGTGCCATTTTGTTCTTCTCTTGTTACTGAAGCTTATTCATAATATGATACGATAAAGTGTGAATAAGGTTTTTAAAAGTTTTGCACTGTATGACAATAGCAAACAGGAGGCGCCAACTTTTGAAAAATATTGGGTTGGTTCAAAACTATTGGGTGGGCTCAAAGATATTTTGGTAACATAGAACAACAAGTTTTTTTTTTTTTTTTTTTTTTTTTTTTTTTTCCCCAGTGAAGGGTGGACAGCTGGTGAAAGATGAGAATTTTTAGTCAAGCTATCATGTTTTAAGATAGTTACAATTTTTTTGAAATCATGTTCTCGTGCATTTTTCCTTATAAAGACAGTAATATTTATTGTAATATCATCATATCATGAACATGACTACAAATTGAAACACCAGAAAGTTAAATGTTCATTTCAGTCATTTTGGATTTATGGGTGTCAGTCCAGTCGGAGAATTAAAATGTGCGGTCATTGGTAAAATAAATTTTGTTCTAGGGAGAAAAATGAATAATAAAATAAATAACGATTTAGAACAATGAAAATTGAGATCGCTAGCATTCAGAATTATTGGGTGAGTTCAGGCCCCCATGGGCCCATATAAGTTGGTGCCACTGGACAATAGTATACAAGGTACCCCAAAAACATTACATCAGATTTATTCTTTAGTCTAGAGTAAATGCCTGTCCTACGGGGGGGGGGGGATAAAATTTATATTTCTCACTTAAAAATTAAAAAATAATAATAAAAATAATTGACAGGAGCGTTTGGATGAACAAAGTTAGGCTAGTTTATGTTCTAATAAACGCATCATTAGCATTTGCAATACTTCTGGGTAAAGCAGGCTTTCCGGCTAATATACCATAACAAAATTAGGATATCTTAATAAAACAAAAATTTAACAAATATTCAATAAACCTGCGTAATTTTAAAAGTCTGCTGCAACTATTGAAATAACACTAATAATTAATGCTGAAATTCTAGCTTCATCGTTTATCCCCCCTCCCCCGAAAAAAGTATATATAACTATTAAGAAATAATAATAATAATAATAATAATAATAATAGCTATAGTTGATATTATTGTGATTATCATATAATAGTAATAAAGTACCCATTCTAATATAGCAAATATTAGAATATTTTCCTATCTGAATTGAATCTTTTCATATATTTTAATTTGTAAAAACTTTTTCTTTGAAAAACAGATTTATAAAAAGAACCTGACATTTAATTGCCTGCATATTTTTTCCATCGTTTATGAAAATATTAAGAAATAATAGTTGTAATAATAATAATAATAATAATAATAATAGTAGTAGTAATTACATAAAGTACCCATTTTAATATAGCAATAAACATAAGAAAAAATGTTTTTTCCCTAAGAAATACTATTTCGGTACATTTTATAAATAAATAACTATTTTTTAATAATAAGAAGAAGAACAGCTGTCATCTTGGTTATTAACTGATACTTTTATTTATTTATTTATTTATTAAATGTATCAAAATAATATTTCTTGTGCACACTTCCTTAACAAGATTATCAACAATCTATCTATTGGACTTTTTTTAAACAGAAACGTCTGTTGAGTCAAGTAATATTTTGTTGAAGGCACATTTTTAAAAATAAGAAATAGTGTTATCTAACACAAATTTGTTTCGTTCAGCAAATTTTTTTGTTTAATTGAATTCTAAAAGAATTTTTGTTCGATTGAAAATAATTTGTCGGAATATTTTATTTTATTTATTTACTTACTTTTGGTGTAGAAAAAATCCTTTCATAATAATACGCTCATATTTAGAAAGGTTGTGACAAAAATACTATTTCTAGTTATTTCATAATTCAAACACGTTCAATGCGTCATATATTTCATTATTTTTTTTAAAAAGGAAATACAGTGATAAACTATTAATTCACTTATTAATTTATAGCCTGTTTGTCATTCCAGTCGAAGGACGTCACAACGTTTATCATGCAGGGACAATGATAATATCTTCGTTACCATTAAAATGCAAATGTAAAGACTTTCTGATTACTATATTTAAGTGCTTTGCCTCATGTTCTCCTTACCTTTATTTATGCGCAGCGAAAGTTAAATGATAGTTATTTAAATTTTATGTCCTCTATAAACTGCTGGATATGTAATTCAATTAGATTCTGTCTTCATGTTGAAACGCATGTAAACTTTCTTTAAATACTTTTTTTTTTACTGGCAACACCCATTTTTGACACCATTAGCAAGTTTTAAACTCTTATATTGACCCAAATAGAAATATTACACAGAAATCGTTTTGAGTTTGTGACTGTCTTGGGATATATCAATGAGATTTTTTTTTTAATTATTATATATTTAATGGTATATTTTCTAATATTTTATTGATATAATCACTTCGCAATGTTCAAAGACAATTAAAAGAATCTTAAACTTGACCAATTTCAAATTTTAAGTACATTCTAAAATTGGTTAAATCGTTAAAGGATAATGTTGCATTTGCGCACCGTGAATGCCAAAAGGGTTGTTCATATATAAACCATCAATTTTTTGGTAATTTTAGACCCATCCCTCCTTGCAATTTCATATGTTATCTCTAAATAATTCATGGAAATTTTTCTGTAGAAAATCTCTCACGCCTTGCATTCAATAATATATATATATATTTAATTGCTTAAAATATTGAATTTTTAAAATATTATTGAATGAAAGGCGTGAAAAACTTTATAACGGAAAATTTAATTGATAAAAATGTGGATTTATTCAATTTCACCAGATTCTCTGTAGTTTCATAGTTGCCCCAGAGATTTTTAATTGCTTTATAATTTAAACACTTTCTTAAAACTGTAGTTCTATTTTTATTTTCCAGTTTCAAGAATTTTCGCTGAATTAATTAATTTAATTTTCAAATTACTTCTCGCTTTTCTAAATTATTTTAGATTGTCAATTAAATAACTTGACTAATGCAAGCGGCTAATTGTCATGTTATAAGCAATTCCTTCCAGGTACAACTGTACAACATCAACTTTTTAATGAATTATGCAGTATATTTACAAAATATTAATGCAGTTAATACATTTAAATATACCACAGAATAGATTTTCTGTGTAATTGGTATAATTTTCAAACATACGTTTTAGTTAAGGCCCCTGTCCTCGCTCGAGGAAACGCTCGCGAGCTAATGCTATTCCTATGAGGAAACATTTTTCTAATAACTCTTTTGCATTTCAACATTTTTGAATATATTTTTTTTTTTTTTTTTTTTCCATTGGATAGCTGAGGTGCATGCCGACAGCGCACCTTTTTTACTTTTTCGTTTTTGGTTGCAGATATATTTTTTAAAAAGTACTTTCAGTTTCGAAACCGATTTTGAAAGTGAAACTAACTTTGTAAAAAATAGCTGCAACCAAAATCGAAAAAGTAAAAAAGGTGCGCTGTCGGCATGCACCTCAGCTATCCAATGAAAAAAAAAAAAAAAAAAAAAAAAAAATTATAAATGTCAAAATGCGAAAGAGTTATTAGAAAAATGCTTCCCCATAGGAATAGCATTAGCTCGCAAGCGTTTCCTCGAGCGAGGACAGGGGGCCTTAAGTGAACATGTCAGTTATTCCAATAAGTTTCAAAAATAAATATTTCAAATGTCTCTAAAATTTATTTTTAGCTTGACACGAGAAAATATTCTGAAAAAAAAAAAATTGGCTAGACAGTTATGTAAAATAAATTTCAGTACCATTTGATATGGAAAAAAATGCTATCCAGTATAAGACAACTATTGACATCAGGGAAAAGTTGTTTTCAATGTGTCATATTTTTTTTTAAATAAATTTTTCATGTCTTTGAATCACATGACACGCATATTTTGAAGTAATACTCTAAAAACTTTATGCTTCCATTTATCAGTATATTTGAATATTTACTATTAAAAGCTTGACAGTATTTTCACTTTTATTTTGTACATTTTTAAAACATGTCATTAATATGACGTTCTATAAATATATTTGTTTGGATTTTGCAATTTACTTTTAGTTTTGAGATGTAATTAAATTATCCAATCAAATAAATAAATAACCGTCAAGTATCAATTTATTTTAACTATATTTATTCATCTATTTGTATCAGGGTTGGCGCGGTTTAAACCACCGTTTAAACCAACTGGTTTTTTTTCCGAAAAAAACCTTTTTTTTTTTTTTTTTTTAGAATAAATCTAATGACATTTTCACTATTTTCTTTACAGTTCATGCATTTCAAATTGTTGGATATAAATTTCTACTTTTAACATTTTATTTCAGCAATAAGCATTAAATATAGTGATCTTAGGTCATTTTTTATGTTTAAGATTAAAATATTGATTATCTTGAAGAATTAAAGTCAAAATATGAAGTCAAATAAGAGTATATTGAAAGATTGGGTGCTAGTTACAGCATTTTAACATCAATATTCTTCTTCTTGCTATTATTTTCCCCTGTTATCTACTGAATCTAATGACCAAATATATTGACTTCAAATTGTCACTAAATTGTCACAAAATCCCAAGAAGTATTTGAAATTTATTATTTGAAAAACTGTGTAAATTATTATATTTACGAAACTACATCCATTCTATTATTAGTAATCAAAAGATTGTTTGTAAAGATTTTCAGAGTATCAATGTTTCATTGTGTAGAGCAATTTACTCTTTGAACAAAAGACTGTTTGTTAACACTGTTTAATTAAAATATGGATTTTTTCAATTTTCTACATAAATTCACTGTAATTATATAATTTAAAATATTTTTAAATGAAGTTACTGTATTTATATTCCAACAATGTCTATTTTTATCAATAAATATGCATGTGTATGTAATAAGAAAAACCCGGTGTTATGTTTAAAAAAAAAAAAAAAACCGGTTTAAAACAAAAAAAACCTTCTTTAAACCAAAAAACCGTTTTTTTTTGTTTTTATAGAAAAAACAGGTTTTTTTTCCAACCCTGATTTGTATTAAATTTACAAAGAAACATAATAGTATACTTTAAAATTTAGAATATGTTATGTAAAAGATAATCAATCGAATATACTGTAATATATACACTATATGGTCATTAATGACTAGAAACTTGTGATTGTAGACGTTTTATTAAATCTCTAGAAAAATACATGAGGAATTATCCTGAAACTCATGAGGAAATTTTCTGAAACTCCAGGTGTGTATGCAGAATAGTACAGGTTGTATATTGGTTACAGCAGAATAGTACAAGTTGTTAAGATTTTCTCCCGAAATCCCATCGGGGATCGTCACCAAATTGTAAAAGAAAGATCTTTTGGATAACCCCGCCAAGACTAATCTAGCAAAAGCGTTCAAACTGTAGGTTATGATTAAGTGACTTATTGTAATAAATTGTACTCATTTTTATGAGGATGGCATGTATACTCGTAGGGAAATTAAGCTTTTTCTAAAAACAGTTCTAAATTTTGCCAAGTTTTTTGCTTATAATTTGCAGAGTTCTTAAAAGAAGGTCCTTTTCAGAAAATATAACAAACAACATTGCACATAACATTCTGTATTCAGAATTAAAAAATAATAAAATTTGTATGAACATTGAGCAGGTTTACTGAATAATGTTTCACCGCGAATGTATGAATGCAATCAAAATACAGTTTGCATAATGTGTTAGCTAAGTATTTAGAGAAACATTTCTGAAAGTTTAAAAAACATAGCTTGGAAATGCTGAAAATTAACATAGAATAAGCTCGAATCCGTTGTTTCCAAAAGGAAGCAAAAAGATGAGGGGCTGCATCTAAATATAATAATGTGTGCAATATTAACACTAATCGATGGACATATGGATACAGCCCCTCATCTCTTAGTTTCATTTTGGCAATAATGAATTTTACGCTTATTCTAACGGAGATAATTTTCAGAATTTTTAAGTTGTGTTTTTAAAAGAAATTCTTTTTTTAAAATTTCATTGTTTATATTTTAAAATTCCGGCTTAATTTTGCATTTGTATTTCGTGTAGCCCATTATAGAATACATTTCTTTACGGGGCCCCATTAATGTAACTTAAAGAATTTGGTTTATGCTTGATAAAATTTGCGAGTGAATGAATTTAATAAAGAAAATGTAACTTTGCTCCTCTTCTATTTAAGATATAGCAACAATAGATAAAAGTATAATTTAACTGGCTATTAAAGATTTTTAAATTGTTATCCCAACGTATATTCCTAATTTAATTAATATTAAACTAGTAAATAACAAAAGAATATTTTATTACTTATTGCACTCCTTTATTTTGTATTTAAATTTTATTTTATATTCTTTAGTACATAAAATTTCCGTTGTTGTAGTTTAAAAATCAGGAGGCATATTTTGAAGAGCATGGTTTTTCGAATCTTTCGAGGAACTGTTTTTGCAATTCGTAAACAATTATAGCCATAAGGAATATTTTTACAAATTATCCCCAGCGCCACAGTAGGGCAAAAACCCAAAAAGCTGGCCAAAAGTCAAAAAATGAAGTTACGATTTAGGGAATTTTCATTATATAGTTGGCTAGAATAATGTTTGGAGAGTCAGAATCTATATTTAAAAAAAGATTTTTCCTTTGCCCTTACAAGCAGCATTATTTCAAAAATGATGCTTGAAGGAGTATCATTTAGAGCAAACAAAAAGAGCAAAACAACAGTTCCTCTAAACGCGTGCTACATTTTATCATATTATCCGATTTTAATGATTTGAAATGGATTCACACTATGATAATGAGTACTTTATTTGCATGTATTACAAAATTTATATTAAGCAAATAAAATTAATAAATTCATAGTCATTTTTGATAAAATATTTTATTATTTTGCTTTCAAACATCAAAAAATTTAAATGTTTCACAGTGTTCCGCAACGAAATTTAATGGAAATAATAACCTGGGCTAATTGTCTAATGATTCATGAAAAACCAGCTGCAAAAACTGCCTCTCTGCATTTCACGCATGTTTTAGTAACCGCAAGTAAAAATGCCACTTTTGCGGCCGCTTCAAAAATTTCAAAAATTGAGTATTTTTCACATTAATTTAGCTGATTAATATTTTTCAAATTTTTGGATTATTCAATTTTTTAATAGTTTATTACCTATTATATTGTAAATAAGTACTATAATCATAAGACTAAATTAATTTGATAAGTAAGCTTAGTAAAGAAAAAAAATGAAAGTAATTCTCAATTATTTATCCGATAAAATAAAATTTTCTCATCATTATAGGTAGTAATTTTGTTTGTTCTATTGTAATTAGAAGAATTATTTTATCAATGGCAATATTTTCTAGATCAAACTACTGAGCGTATTTTATTCATGCGAGTAAAATCATTATGAATATGACTTTTGCCTACATTAGCAATTTGGATTTGGTTTGCAAGTGAGGATGTGATGGCACATCTATTCTAATTATATTTAAACAAATATACCTATGAAGATGGCAGGAGGTTCTAATATATTTTTCACTTCTCCCTTGCTCCTAGAATGCATAAGTCTTGCGAATAATTCATAAATCGTCAATTTGAAAATCAAGACATCTTCATTTCACTAATTTTACCGGGACAATCAAGATCTATATTTTTTTTTCAAGAAATACGAAGATACTGTCAATGAATGGGATTGTATTAAACACCAGGAGAATTAACTTATTTCTTTTAATACAATCATTGATACAGAAGGAATAGTCGTTAATAACGAATTAGCGTAATACTCAACGTTTCTACCTACGTCAGACAACATCAAAACAGCCTCTTACCGATATTACATTTTTTAATTAAAAGTGAATTGAGATAATTTAGAATTCAGAATATCTACGTTATATGCTAAGATGTTTAGAGAGAGCTTACACGTGGCAGAGAAACTGCATAGAAAAATTGGAAAGCTCGTACTCTGCATGAAAAGAAGAACACTAAAATTGCAAAATAAAATATACAAAAAATATTTCGTTTACAATTGAGACTTCTAGTCTAGAAACCAAATCCCAGATTTGGAAAAACACATGATAGCAATACAATTCAACGAGTCTTTGAAAATGCAACTATTTGTGCTTCTATAAAGAGCGTATACGAAGATTTTATTAAACGATTCTTTGTCATAAGCAATTTCTTGTAGCCATGTCATTTATTTGATCAATTTCGAAGATTTTTCCTTACAAACAGCTCGTAGATTTGAACTACATCCCTGGTTCTATATGCCTACTTCAATACACAAGCTACTTATTAATGACAAAGAAAGAACATTATCTTTATTACTGCCAATTTGTCAAATGCCATAAAATACTCAAGAATCATGCAACAAACTGATCAAAAGGCACCGAGAAGATTTATCGCAACATGCATTTGCGCGTGAAAAAGATATTTTTACGTTTTTAGTGTCATCAGATTCTTTCATTTCCAGTTTAGGTAAATTATCGCAGAAGAAATTAAAATCATTGGTCCTAAGAGTCTCAGGATCTTCTAATACCGCCAACAAGTTCTGCTAACTATTTCGACACCTTGACCTCTGAAGAATCTTTTTATTGTACTATAGTTGATTCTAAAGTTGAATTTCTGGAATATATTTTAATTTTAATTTTAATAATATAAAAATTAAATAGTCTAATATTTTATTTTCCATTAACGAACTTAAATTTCAATTAAATATGTCTTAATTCCCTGAAAATTCCTTTTTAAGTTAAGCCACGAAATTTTATTTAAATGTAATTGTTTTTACTTTTAATTTGTCATTTTATTTGTTTATTTATTTTTAAAGTTTAACTTTTGATATCTAATTAGCATCCTGAAAAGTTTACGAAATTTCATACAAATTGAATAACTTTCGAGACATTTTAATTTTTGTTCCGCCATATTGTATCCGCCATTTTTAAAAATTTCAATTATGTATTCTTACTTAACATCCTCAAAAACACCTGTATACGAATTTTCGTACAATTTGAATAACATTTTCATATTTTAGCCAGCTTTTCGGGATTTTGCCCCACTGTGCAGCGGACGGCTAAAGGAACTGTGTTTTAAAAGCAGTTGTTGAAATCAGGGTGTAGCGCGGGAGGACATCTTCCTTAGAGCAATGATGTCCCCCAGGAAGTCCTCCAATAGTCAAAAAGTACAATCCATTCCCCCTTGGAACTTATAATGTCCTCCCCCAGAGCCATAGAAATCCGTACAGGAGGAAAGTGTCTGAATTCAATGCTGAATAAAATTAACGTATTTGTAATTAAGAACGAAAAATTTTTAATTTTTGTGTTAATATTAGAAACAAACCTGTGAAGAATTTTTTTAATTCTAGCACATCAAGAAGTGTGTTAAAAATTGATTTTAAAATTAAATTTTTAGTTACAAAATCAAGTTATAAAAGTCTAATGATATGAAATAGCTGCGATTTTGCAAATTATACAAAATGCCGCTTATTGTGTTTAGGAGAAGGAAGGGTAAAGTGTGTGTGTGGGGGGGGGGGGAGCTTTAAGATTTGATGAATTTTTATGATGGCTCTTTAATCAGTAAAGTTTTAGAGCCTCATCGGTTGCTGAGAGGCTCTACTCTCGAATTTAGTAGACTGGAGGTGCTAGGTTCGAATCCAATCCGCTTGTCGGCCTAACTGTTCGGAGTTTTCGTGGTTTTCTTCGAATATTGAGAAACCTTGCGTAAATACGGGTTAGGGTCCCTTAGTAAGACCTCCATGAAGGGCATTCCCCCCAAGGGCCTATATTTCTCGTGCAGATAATCGGCCGTCATAAATAACACCAATAATGTTCTAGGGGTAAAAATGCCAATAATAAGGATGATACTTTTAGTTTGAATTGTTACTTTACTTTAAAATATATAATATTTTTTAAAATGTACTCATTACATTAAAAAGAAAAGTATGCAAAATTTATACAGGTGATACGGGAAGTAAAGTAAAATGTCTACTTCGCCCTCCTCGGCTGGTTAATCACTTAACTAATTTGCCCGTACATCGTACGGACTAGAAGAATTTGCTTGATTCATCATTTAAAGCTTTTTGACACCACTAAATTTTTTAAATAAGGTTTTCTGGTGTAGTAACGCCAAGGGCAAATATTACGTATAATTATGAAATAATCCGGGAAATGGCACCTGTGGCCTCTGCGCAGAAGGGCTCTGGGTCATATAAAACACAAACAACAGCTTAAAGTTAATTTCTTTCATTTGTAAGGCCTTATCGCTTTTAGAAGCAACTAAAATTAATGCTTAATCTAAAATTTGCGAGGTAAGACTGTGAGGTTCTGTGATGTGAAGACTATATATTTACCAGGAAATATTTTGTTTACCATTTAAATTTGTAATGCATTTCATGTACAATCAAAATGTTGTAGAAGATTTTGGATATGTTTGCGAGATAATTTTTAGTTTAATATGAACTGAGCAATAAGTATATCAGGGTAATAACCGCCGTCCAAAGTTTTTTTTTTTTTTTTTTTTTTTTTTTTTTTTTTTTTTTTACGTATAAGACAGCATTTTTGTCATTGTTGAAATGGTTAGATTAAACGGGCGGGGGGAGGGGGGGGGGGGGTCCGATAACCATAACAGATTTTTCTTTTTCAATACTAATTCTAAAAATGTAAAAACTATTCTAAAGTCTCGTAAATAAAAGATATCAAAATGTTTTCGACATTCTAATTTATGCATTTTCAAAATTAGGTTTCTATTAAATTCCCACTTGATTGTTCAATTGATTTCTAAATTTTAACCGTCCGCTTTCTCAGCGTTCTGTTTTTCAAAATGTTCAAAATTTAACCTTTAACTGATGTAATATAAATTGTAACGTAACTTAGGTGAAGGGGGCCTGTGCGACCGTAAGATCAAAAGATGTATAAAAGGCATGATTAACTCATAGGATCGTATTTTGTACTAAACGTTTTGTACAAGACGATTATAATTAACATTCATCTATTTAAAAATGCCCTATAATAGTACTTAAGTTCCAAATGAAATATAACTTCGGTAGTGTTTGTAGTTAAACTGAAAATTACACGTTAAACTATAAAAATTACAAAAAGAATTGGTCTGTGAGACCGGTAACATTAGTTAAAGGTTAAAAGGCGATTAATGATTAAAACTCATAGAGTACGATTTCTGCACTAAACTTTTAGTACAGAATTAAGTCTAATTAAATTTAATCTATTTAAATATTTCTATTAATAGTACGAGGACTTCAAACGAAAAAGAATTTCAGCTGTATCTATAGTTAAATTGGAAACTACAAGTTAAAATTTGAAATTTGACCAAAGAAAAAAAAGTGTTTAGTCAGATCACTAACAGCAGTTAAAGGATAATTTTGTTGATAATATAGAGATAATGAAATATAAACACATGAATCGTATAAAATTTAATGAGGGATCTCACAGGGATATTGATAATAGGGAAATCTTATTTATTTAATTAAAAATACAAATTTAATAAAGAATGTTTAATATAACTCCGACTTTTTAACTTTAAGTTTGAGCTAATCCACATTAGTGTGGGATTTACGGGTTAAAAAGTATTTAAAAGATTTCTATAACAGTGTTAACAAAAATATTCATTACACATAACTCTAGTTATTATAAAATTTCACATGATAAAAATATTACATTATGATTACAAATAAGGTTAAAACCGTATTTTTTTTTATAATTATATTTAAACGGGACTTTTTAAGTAAACAGAAGGGTGTTATATACTGTAGATGCTCCCACAATCTCTTTTTCCTTTCACTTTCACAAAAAATTGAATATTTTCTATCGCATAGAATGCATATATAGAAACATATATACTGATTTAGATAAACACAGTTAAAACCGTGCAATGTCTCTAATAAATTAATTTAAGCGGTCCTTTTTAGGCGAAAAGAAGCTCAGGATCTGATATTATTTTGCCTCCCCCTCCACACACACTTCTTTTTCTTGCACTTTCACAAAAAATTAAACATTTTATATCGCTTAGAAAAAATTTTGTCAAAAATTTGTCAATTTCTAGGGCTGTAGAATTTGTATTTTTATAAATGGGCAATCTACATGGGATTATTCCATCTTATTTTATAGATTTGTTTGCATGGCGTTATTACCAGCATAGGTGGGTAATAACGCCAAATAGCATTGATCAAGAAATCACGCCATTAGATTTTATAAATGCATATCTGTTAAATTATTTTTGTTTCAACAGGTAGACAACGAATCGCTGTATCAAATCCAATATTTGTTTGAATAATACAATCTAAAATTAAGCCGTGAAAATTCGTAGAACCTTAACATGGCGTTATTACCCCAGGGTGGTACCTTACAATTTCATATTACTTAATGGAAGAAATGTTTAGATTAAATCTTTCTAATATTTTAACTTTAAAAATATGGTGTTTATCCCATATTTTCAATTTATTGTACTTAAGAAAAGAATCAGGCAAGTCGTTAAAATGGTCGTCATGCTCTATTTAAAGAAAAAAAAACTTTTAAATTGACCCAAATAAAGTGTCGATTTTGGCGCCAGTTTAAAACCGTTTAATTTACAGAAAATATCTGTAATTGTTCATTAAAACAGCTTTTTTCTGTAAAAAATATAGCTTTTTTCTGCAAAATCTATAAAATTCAGTTTCTTTTGCAGTAAAATACTGATTTTTTTTGGTAAAAAATACAATTCTTCTTTGTAAAAATTACAGTTTTTTTTTTTTTTTTTTTTTTTTTTTTTTTTTACAGTGAAAAGTAAATTAACAAATCACATAGATTCAGGATGTGTATTTAATCAACACAAGCTAAAGTTAATATACACTAAGAATAAATATTGCATTTTGTAATATTTTAAGTAATAAATCATTAAAAAATAAAATAAATGGCAATAAATATCAATATGACGAATGGAGGAATACCAGCAGGTATGCAGTGCAAATGCAGAGAAAGGCTTTTTAAGTATCGTCTGACCTGACTTCTTTCTTTCAAAGAAAATTCAGGGTTATTACAAATGAATCATCATGTTACTACGTGTCAGCTAGGAAACATATATGTTTTCATGACAACTCGAATGAGAGAGCGTTAACTACAGTTCCACGCTGCCTATGTGTCATGCACGTGTGATTGCCATGGTTGCTGTCCGAACATCCATAGTCAACATGGCGACTGGACAGTAGAAAGCGTTTTGTGTAATAGTAAAATTGAGTGTGAAAAGTGAAGTTGAAAATGTGAATCGCTTATAACCGTTCAGAGAGTATTCCGGAAGGATAGAAATGCAAACCACCTACTGAACAAAGCATTTTGCGCTGGTATCGACAGTTCAAAGAAATCACTTGTTTATGTAATAGCAAATGTTCCGGCCTACCCAGCATTTGGGGACATGTTAAAGACTTTGTTGCGTATACCACCATTGTATACCACTTTTGCGGAGTTTCGGAATTGCACCGCGTCTGCATTCGTGACCATTGACGCGACCCAGCTGACAAGGAAGGTCTCCATAGGGGGCATATTCAGAATTTTTATAAAAAAATACGAATTAAACTACTCATGTAGGTAATAAAGGATCAGTGAAAATTAGCGGCGGAATTACATTATTAGATATGTTAAAAAAATAAAATAGTTTGGAATAATTGGCGTGAAAAGCTGAAAGCGACGCGGGATTTGGCGAGCAGTGCATTTTCTCGCCAAAAGCAGACGATTTTAACGAATCTGAAAATTGATTTTAATTGACTTCACTGTTAAAAATCTGCAGCATTTACTGCAACGTCACTCCACTACTTTTATAGAATATCTCTCTTCTGACCAATGAGAATGCTCCATAGCACGGTGAATTGACCGTTTTCTATAAAAGCGGTGGAGTGACGCTGCAGAAAATGGTACAGATTTTTAGCGGTGTTGTAGCTTGTGCAACACTGTTAAAAATATGCTGCATTTTGCTGCAACGCACTCCACCGCTTGTATATAATATCTCTATTCCAACCAATGAGAAAGCTCCATTTCACGGCCAAGTAACCGTTTTCTATACAAGCAAGGGAGTGCGTTGCAACATAATGCAGCTGATTTTTAACAGTGTATTTTTCAATTTGGGACAATTTTAATCAATTTAAATTGTGTTTTAAATGATAAAATATATTAATTTCATTTTGTTATAAGTACATATAAACGTATATGACAAAATTACACTTAAAGTAAAGTAAAAATGCAAAACTAAAATTACTTAAACTAAACTTATTTAAATAAATTGAACATGGAAATTTTTTTCTTTAAAAAGTATTCGAAGCGTAAAAGCGTATTTTTCAAAATTTCGTTTTTTCGCCAACCGGAGATAAATTGCCAAATAAACGAAATTATTATTTTTTTACGGACGTTATAAGGAGGTTCCGCCGAAATTTTTTTATAAACATATATATCTTCATGAGAAGAACATTCTGTAATTTTTTCATATTTTTCTGAGTATGCCCGTATGGAGATCTTTCTTGTGAGTAATGTATGGAGCGAACTGAACTATCTCCTTGACATCTGCCATATCACTCAAGGAGCACATATTGAACATTTGTAGTGTGGATGTCAATCTTGTATACTTTTGGTTTATTTTCATGTATAACTCATTGTTTTAACCCAATCAGAAATAATCGCTTCGGAAACCCGATGATTCTTTTGTAATAACCTTGCATTTTTTAGTTGTATTTTGTGGTGAAAAATGAATAAAATATCGTCTCCAGGCAAAGTAACTATCTGGCCATTTTGACCGATCTCTTTGTGACCACTTTGAATAAAATTGTTTAAATAAAGCACGACTGCCACAAGCAACTATTTTTATATACTGTTCACACCAGTATTAGGTAGATTTCGTAAGAAACACTACCTATTGCAATCGCACCAGTTTATCTATCTATCTATCTATCTATCTATCTATATATATATATATATCTCACTTTTTTATGGTCTCGATAACTTCTATAATTCTTCACCAATCTCCACCAAACTTGTACATAAAATCAATGGGGATAAAATCTTGGCTGAGTTCGTTAATGAGCAAAATCGGACCAAGGGGGTCGGAATAGGGGGCGTTTTTGTGAAAACTGAAAAAACGCCATAACTTCTTAATTAAAGTAGATATCGAATCAGTTTAAAGTTTATATTACTTCTTAAAAATGGGCCAAAAGTATATACATGACAGATTTTTGATAAATTTAGAAGTAGGCTCAAGGGACGAAAAAAACAGGGATTTTGAGAGAAAAAAATTCATAACTTCGTCAATTTTCAGGATATGAAGTCCAACTAAATTTTTTATAAATGCTCTTAAAATTATCTAAAACTTTTGTATTTACAAGATTTTGATAGGACCAACTTTTACCGATGAAAAAAATTAAAAACGTAAAATTAAAAAATTAAATCCATAACTCCGTCAATTTTTAAGATATCAAATCTGATTAAATTTATTTTACATCTTCACAAAAATATCTACAACTTTTATATTGACAACTTTTTCATAGGACCAATTCGTATAGCAAAAAAAAAAAAAAAAAAAAAAAAAAAGGAGTTGGAGAAAAAAAAACCTCAAATCCAAACGGCTTACATTCTGACTCATTTTTAAATTCATTTTTGATTTTAAACGCATCCAAATGGTAGATCCTCTTATTTAGAAACTGTATAAAGTGACGCATTGGTCAATTTTCTGATAAAGACAGAATATATTTCAAAAAAGGATACCAAAAAGGGTATTTTGAACAGAATTTCCGAAAGTCATCGGGACTGAAAATTAAATGAAGTATTCAAATAAGAAATTGCGTTTTTTTTCTGACTCGTTTTTAAATCCATTTTTGTTCTGAAACGCATCCAATTTACAGATCCTCTTATTTAGGAACTATATAATGTGATGCACTGGGCAGTTTTTTGATAAAGGCGAAATATATTTCAAAAAAGGCTACCAAAAAGGGTATTTTGAACAGAATTTTCAGAAATCATCTTGACTGAAAATTTAAGGAAATGTTCAAATAAGAAATTGCGTTTTTTTCTGACTCGTTTTTAAATCCATCTTTGCTCTCAAATGCATCCAATTTACAGATCCATTTATTTAGGAACTATATAATGTGATGCATTGATCGGTTTTTTGATAAAGACAGAATATATTTTGTAAAAGGCTGCCCAAAAGGGTATCTTGAACAGAATTTCCCGAAGTCTTCGCGATTTGAAAATTTAAAGTTTTCACATAGCAACTTGCGTTTTTTATGACTCGTTTTAAAATCCATTTTCGCTCTCAAATGCATCCAATTTACAGATCCTCTTATTTAGGAACTATATACTGTGACGCATTGGCCAGTTTTTTGATAAAGATAGAATATATTTTTAAAAATGCTGTCAAAGTGAGTATTTCGCACAAAATTTTCCGAAGCAATCATGATTAAAGAATTAAGGATGTATTCAAACAACAAATCGGTTATTTATGACTCATTTTAAAATTCAATTTTTTTCTCAAATGCTTTCAACTAACAGTTTTTTGTTATTTAGGAACTGTATAATGTACTGTTTTGGTCGATTTTTTAATAAATTTAGAATCTATTTCAAAATATGTTGTCAAAATGGGCATTTGAGCTGAATTTCTCTTAAGATGATTCTAATAAAACCAGTTTTTGCAGAAAAATGAAATTAAAACTTTTTCATAAACGGCCAAATGAAGTTATTAAACTGGGTTTATCTCTAATCATATACATATATATGTATATATATATATATATATATATTTTTTTTTTGTTCTTGTTGTTGTTGAAATGAGCACTCTTTGAAATCTACCTCCGCCTATAGGCCCAGCCGACAGGGATTTTCTTGTTTTTCTAATGTAATATTTCTAATGTAAAATTTGAAGCGTATTTCTCTTAGAAATTTTGCCAAAATGTCTGTTAATTATTTATGTTTTGAGAAAGTGGTGCCAGTCAGTTATAATTAAAAAATAGTCGCCTGTTCCAGCCCTAATGAAGCCATTATAGAAACTATGGCCTAGCATCTAATCTATATATGGCTTAGTGCTTTCAAACTCACATCATTTAAAAGGTAATTCTAATTTTACATTGATTAAACAGAAAAAGAGAAAATAATTACAACACTCTATATTATTTAGCTGCAATCAAGAACTTGTACGACTTGCCTAAAATCAAAAACGCGAAAAACAACAACATAAGTTCAGAACTTGGTTAAAATGTAGTCTTCCGATTCAAAATCACAGATAATACTGCGAGTGAGGACTGTTTTGCCAACTTCCTGCTAAGACCAAAGTGACAAAAATTCAAACAGTCACTTTAGCTTACACTGGCTACTTTACGCATCCTTCCCTCACCATCATAAAAACATAATTTTATTTAATATGCTGCTTATACCTTTTCATTTTCATTTTACCATAAATTATTTCTGTTTTTACACATTTTACGCAAGTAAATGTGAATTCTGTTTGTTTTACCATTAGTTAATATTTATATCTTGCATTATTGCATCATACGGATTGCAAGAATAATGGGTAAGTTTATACTTTATATTAATATCTTGGTAGATTTTTTTGTTCACTGCATGAAATTTAGATAGTTTGCCTTATTTTTAAAACTGTTAGCTTTATGCATGGCCAAAAGAGAGTTATTTTTAACTTTATGAAATAAAATTAGCAATTTTTGCCTGGCAATAAAATATTTCTTCTAAAATCTTTAATTTAATAGAAAATATTGAATCCAATATAAACTAGTTAATCTGAGTTGATGTCAAATTAAGTTTTTAAAATATCTTACTGACTATTGGTTTAGAGTTTTATTTTTTTTTTTAAGGGATGCTATTTTTTGCTTTGTACTTTAACTAACGAATTGTTTTTTCTTATTCAGGTGTATTTGTCGGACATCTTGGACATCGTTTTGGAGTGGGCCCCGTTGTCGGAGCAGGATGTCTGATTGCTTCTATAGGCTCTGGTTTGTGCTTTTTTGCCAAAGATATGCAGTGGCTTACAGTATGTTGGGGAGGAATATTTGGTAAGCTTAAGTAACATAATAAAAAATTAAAAACTACGGATGCGCATACTTTATCCTCTTCGGTCCCTGGGTCCCCTTTCGGGGATCTCTATTTTTATATTTATAAAAACTAAAATTGTTGATTTTTTTAAAGCTATTGCATAGCTTTTATTGCGGGCTTTGAGCGCGACGACCGAATCTAGAAATTCCGTAACGAGAAAAAAAACCAACACTCCGGCTAACGTCGTTTCAGTTCGGCAGACTTCTCATTTATTCAATAAAAGAAAAAAATTGTTTTCTTATCGGTCATCACGCTCAAAAAGTGTAACTTGAATTAATATCAAAGAAAAAGAAAAAACTTGAATTTATATCAAAGACCAAAAAAAAAAAAAAAAAAAAAAAAAAAAAAAAAAACCTGCATAAATAAAATATATATATATATATAATTGCATAAGTTGATAAAAAATGCTATGCAATAGCTTTACCGCGGCAGTCCCCGAATGCCACACGTATTTATTTATTTATTTATTTATTTTACATTTTTACAACGTTTCTTAATATAGTTCAAGAGCTGAAAGCACAAAAACCTAAGGTATCAAACACAAGAAAAAAAAACCCTTTATTTTATTAAACAGTAGAAACTGGGGAATCTAATGATCCATGTCTGCCGGAAGTGAAGGGGGTGCATAAGCTAAAAATTAATACCATTAATGGTTGACTCGTAGGTTTATCGTTGTGTTTTCCTGTTTCTAGTTTTCCATGTTTTCATACCTTTGTTTGTAAGACAAACGCACTGATAAACCTACGAGTCAATCACTGGTGGTATTATTTTTTTTTTGCTTATAAATCCCTTCATTTGCGGCAGACATGGCACATTAGATTCTCCTATTTCTACTCATAAATAAAATAAAGGGTGTTTTCTTGTGCTTAATTCCTTAGGCTTTTGTGCTGTCAGCTCTTGGACTAATAGCTGAATATTTTTTTATGTTGAAAGTAAACGAATAAATGTCTGTATCTTAGCTGAATCTCTCATAAAATAAATGTTATTTCGTCTGAGTTTTCAAGATGTTTAAATATGTCCAAAAGACAGTGTGACCAAGGAAGTGATAAAAATTCATAAGTATTTAATTAAAAATTTTTTCAATTTTTTTTTTTGAGGCTTTGTAGATTATTTACTTTTTAAAAGTTTTTAAATTTGTGATTGCGTTAGTTTAGATTAATGGTTATTAAATGGATGTTTTAAGGGGGTTTGTAGTTTTATATCCATATTTTGGAACCTAAATTGCTAAGCGCTTTAAGGATCCATTTCAGAAAAAGTATTTTTTCTGTCATTTACAATGTTTGTTATTTTGTTTGGAAAAAATCAATGAATAGTATTTTAGCTTCGGAACTGAAAAGGTTAAGAAACACATTTTAACTTTTCGGGGATGTTGTTAAGAAAACGTGACAAATGAAAGAAAATCTATGTATAACAAAATTAATTCTCCACTTGGACACAAGAACAGCAAAATACAGGCACGGGCATGATTTTGGTGTCCCTCCGATCCGCCTGAATTCACAAACAAATTTATTTGAAAATTTATTAATTCGTTTCTTCATGTACCTTATAAAATCAAAATTTCATTCAAAACATATGGGTGCAATCATTCAGTTTTGAATTATAATTAAGTGGCATGTGTAATGCACCATCGCCCTAATCTCAAACTATTCTCAATGGTAACACAATGTCTGCATCTGCAATATCAACCCTTTGGGAACGAGCGACCGGTATACGTGCCGCATAAGATGCTCAGAATCCTCGATTATTCTCATCAGAATATCAGCATTTTCACGATTTAATTAGGTAAAAATTTCTATTTAAAAAAAATAGGTGATGAAAGACTAAAAATTCACCAGAAGACACTCTTCCCGGAGGGGATCAAAGATCACTAAATAGAAATCCCTTAACATTCGCGAAAGTTAGGTTCCTGAAAACATTCACGAATATCAAAAAATGTGGTGAATGTGGTGAAATTTGTGAATGTGTCTTCCCGTATATATAGTGGGGTGAGGCTCTTATTTATTTTTTTCTTTTTAGTGGAAACGAACTGATTTTAGGGAAAATCACCAAGGAAATTGAAAAGAATACAAATGATAAATATTGCATTGATATAATCAAGCATTAATAGTGCAGAGATAAAGTCTCCAACTTCAAAAAAGAAGATCCAGCGTTCGATTGAAGCCCCCCCTTTTCTAGGTGCATTCGTAATTATTTAAATACGTAGTACCTATAATCTTCGTTCTGCCCGACCGTCCGTCTGTCCGCATGTAACAGAACAAAAACTACCCAACCGAATCGTTTAAAATACGTAATTGTTGCATAATTTTGCCGAGTCATCTCAAATTTTATGAAAATCGGATGTATAGTTTAATTATAGGGAAAATCAAAAGTATTCAGTTACATTACGGCCAATGGGAAAAAATAGTTTCGAGTGCATTTTAATGATGTTACACACTTCCGAACATAATAAAATTGATATGCATTTATGAAATATATACTAAAATGTACATTCTGTACAATCTAGGGTGCAAAGAACATTTTTTATTAATTTACAGGCCACACAAAAATATTCAATTATATAATGATATAAATTCGAAATATATAATTGTTATTTAATTTTGTCGATTCAAATTTAATGGAAATCGGATGCATAGTTTAATTACAGGGACAAACAAAAGTTCCCCTTTACATTGCGGCTAATGCGAAAAAAATAGTTTGAAGCGCATTTTAATGGTGTTACCCTCTTTCGAACATAACAAAATTGCTATGCATCTGTGAAGTATATACTCAAATATGCATTCTATACAATCAGTAATGCAAAGAATATTTGATATTAATTTATAGGGCCACAGAAATGTATTCTGTTCCATAATGGTATAGGGGAAACATTGTTTATAATGTGTTTTATAAATATTAAACCATTTCCCATTTCAAAAAATATGTATTAAAATATTTCATTGCTAAAACGGACGTCAAATACTAATAAAATACATTAAAAGATCTTAATAATTTGACATGTTTCGAAGGAATTTACTCAATCATCATCAGAAAAAAAGAAAAATACAGATAAACACAAAGATGGAAAATGCAATAAACTGTTACAAATGAAATTTGTAACAGTTTTTTTGTTTTTATTGTCATTTATTTATTATTGTCATTATTATTATTATTGTCATTAATTATTATTGTCATTATGTAAATTTATTGTCATTTTCCACCTTTGTGTTTATTTGTATTTTTCTTTTTTTCTGATGATGATTGAGTAAATTCAATCGAAACATGTCAAATTATTAAGATCTTTTAATGTATTTTATTAGTATTTGACGTCCGTTTTAGCAATTAAATATTTTAATATATATTTTTTGAAACGTTTTTATTGGACGTATAAGAAAACTTCTTTTTATAATTATAACATTTCCAATTTTATGAAATTGATATACGTTGCTGATATTTATTGCAAATTACCTCCTGTGTAATAGAAAGCAGATAGTATTTACAGGGATGCATAAAAAAGATTTCGGATATTCTACTGTATCCGATGTACTGTATACTATTACAACAAAATCTGAAATTTTTTTAACTTTCTTATAGTACGAACGCACCTCATTTGCTGCGCTTAACGTGCAATTTTCAACTTGTTTTGTTTTTACGTTTTAGATATGCGCATCGATGTGTGGAGTTGGAGAGTCAAATGGAACCACTTGAGATTTTTTTTTCATTCTATTTTTAGCCGCGTCCGATGTATGAAAAATAAATATGTCGAATACTTCAAGCACCGCGACATTGTATTAACCCCAACCTCTAGCAATCTTTTGCATAAGGAAACGATTCCTATTTAACTGATTTGCGTTGATTTGGAGTCGGTTTTGTTTTACGCCAAGTTCAACTATTTCCTGATTTGCCTTAACTACTTAACATAAGCCTTTATTCCTTATTGTATGTAGTTTTTAGAGTTCGAGTATTCTAAAGAATAGCAAAGTGGGAACCAAATAAAATTATTAAAATGAGATACATTTAGTTACTAAAAAATTGGCATCTTTTACTTACCCACCATACGTAGTATAGGGTAAGTATTGCAATCGTTTTGAAAATCGAAAAAATTTTTATGACGGATTTACACGTTTCAGATACTGGAGATTCCGAAAAACATGTTTTTAGGAAAAAAAATTTGCCGTCCGTCCGTCTGTGTGTCTGTCTGTCTGTCTGTAACCGCTCTATCTCCCGAACAAATTGAGACAGAGACTTGAAACTTTGTATGTGCTTAGTATGCAAGAATGGGACGAAGCCTATTTAATATCAATAACCTCGATTATCCGGAACTATTTTTTTCGGACTCTCGAAAAGTTCGTTCTGATGAAAGGTATGCAAAAATTTTCGAAATGTTTTATTTTAAGGAGGGGACGTAAAAGGCAATAAAATAACACAAATTTTGCATAAAGAACGAAGTCGATCGGATTATTACTTGTCGAGATATTTGTAATCCTGTTTTCCACATTCTTCGATTTTTCATGACCCTGTATTTCATTCAAATTTCCATTGGCGTAGGAACTTTGATAAAACTGGGGGAGCTGGAGCATCAGGGGGGGGGGGGGCGGTCGCTTCGGGCGTGGAATTTTAAAAAGGCCCCAAATTTATATTACCAACACCATTTTTTGGCCTGTCAGAAGAAAAAGTTAGAGGAAAGCAGCTTCAAATTGAAACTTTGCCCTAAACGCAGTTTTCTCTTCGCACGCCCCTGTGGAGCATATTGTTAAAAGCTAGTGGCGAGGATCATTTCAATCATTTCGGAGGGTTTCTTGTGTTGCACTTTTCACAAATCTATATTAATAAAAGAACAAAACGCTCTGTCTGTGTGTCTGTGTGTGTGTCTGCGATGGCTAGCAAAATCTACAGCATGTACGAAGCTCAAAATTTTTTTGAGAGTAGCCCTAAATCTCTCTTGATGCACCTGAGCTTCAGAATTTCGAAATTCCAATTATTAACTGAGTAATTAATTAAAATCGAGAGGTCACTCTCATAAAAAATCATCTTTTTCCAATTTTTTTCTCTTTCGTTTGTTTACGGTTGGTTGGTTGTGTAAAAATTTTCGCAGAAGTAATAAGAAAGCTGAGACAGAATTAAAGAAACCCATAGAGGAATGAGATATGTGGAGGTGAAGTAAGCCTCAAAAAAGTTTTGCAATATGAAACCATTTATCGCTCAAATTTTAATGTGCCAAACAAAAGGACGTGGAAGGGATTTTGTATTATAAGACGATTTGAAGAAATGAATTACAATTGAAGCATATTTTAAGAGGAAATAGCAAATTTTTAAAATGGTCTTTGTTCTATTATTATTTATTAAAATAAATGTTCGCTTTTAAAATGAAGGAAATTGGAAAATTAGCAATAAATAATTAAACATCAAATTCTTTTAAAATCATGTATGAAAACTTATGTAATAAATATTAATATAAAAAATAGATTTCTGACTGCAGACGATTTTAATGTATTAACAAAAGAATGTTATATTTTCAAGAAAAACGTTAAAATAATTTTCTATATTGATATTTAAAACACATATGATAAAATAATTAATAAATTTTTACCGGTGAAGAGATAGATTAGTTCTTTTTAAGAAACAAGTGCAAAAAAATACGGGTTTAAACCTGTTTCAACTGATAGGCGTGTCAAAGCAGGTACTTCTGTTGGTACTTAATTGGACTTAATGCAGGGTCTTTTATGCAAACTACATCTGAATCCGATAAAAATATTCAAAAGAACCATAACCGGATTCGAATAAGAGAAAATTATTTCCGTGGACATGAACCCGATCCGAACCTAAAATTCCGTTTGAAAAAAGTACCTGAAATTAGAATCGAACCAAATATGAACCTGACAAAAACATTTCACAGAACCACACCTGGATCTGAACAAGACAAAAAATTTCCATGAACATGAACCCAATCCGAACCTAAAAAAACTGAACTAAATCTGAATCTGACATAAATATTCCAGAGAAGCATATCCTTATTCAAACAATGCAGAATAATTTTCGTTGATGAGCAACCCAACCTGAACCTAAAAATTCCATTAAAAAAACCGAAATCTGAATTGAATGACATCTGAACCCGAAAAAATATTCCAAAGACCCAAAACCGGATCCGAGCAAGGCAAAATAATTTCTCTGGATATGAATCCGACCAGAAACTTAAAAATGAATTTGAAAAAATACCTGAAATCTGAATCGAACCAAATCTGAATCCGACGAAAATATTCCAAATAACTATAACCAGATACGAACAAGACAATATAATTTCCATGGGCATAAACCCAATCCGAACCAGAAAATTTGTAAAAAAAAAATAAATTCCGAAATTTGAACCAAACCTAATCTGAACCTAACAAAAATATTTCAGTGAAGTATAACCTCATTGGAACTAGGTAAAATAATTTCCATGGAAGTACAACCCGAACCGAACTTAAAAATCTCATTTGAAGAAAAAAAAAAACCCACGAAATCTGAATTGAACCGAATCTAAACTGAACAAAAGTATTCCAAACAACCATAACCGTATCCGAAGAAGACAAAATAATTTCCATGAACATGAATCCAATCCGAACCTAAAATTCGGATGTTCTACTGTTCTACAAAACATAATGCGCTCCGTAGCGGTGGAAATAGAAACTAAGTACTTAGCGCGAGATGGTTAAGATATTTCGTTTATAGTTAGTGTTAAATTAGAACTTGGTTACGGTTAGGTAACAGTTAGGTTGCAATTACGTTCCGATGAGCCTTATGTCATATTTATTTTCCGGTTAGGTTACAGTTAGGTCATGGTTAAGTTACTGTTAGGTTAAGGTTAAGTTGCGGTTAGGTTGTGGTTAGATTATGGGTAGGTTACGATAAGGTGACGGCCAGGTTACATTTATGGTATATTTATGTTACACTTAGGTTACTGTTAAGATACAGCTAGGTTACAGACAAGTTATGATTACAATACAATTAGATTACGGTTAGGATTTTGTTCACAGAATGAACATTACGCATGTTTGATAAAAAATATGCACCTATTTTTGTAAAATGGCTCTGGCTATAATACTATATACCAACCTTTTAGCTAATCATCGAGAATCGATTTCATTCACGGTATAGTCGGATTTAAGAGTGATATAATCAGTTTGAAATTCAAAAATATTTCACTTGGGATATCTATGTGAAAAAAGTATTTAGTTAAGTTAGTTAACAGTAATTTTAAAGATAAATATCAACAGTTTAACACGAAAATCACGCAATCGTTGGACACATATTCCCTCCTGCGTTTCCCATTGCAATCATTTTGGGTACTTTTGCAGCTAAATATTACTTTTTTTTAAACCAATTTTTGACACAGTCAGGGGGCACGTATTTAATAAAATGTACACTGTAAAAAATTTTACCCTTTTGCTGTATCATCACTCCTCCGCTTTTATAGAATATCTCTCTTTTGACCTATGAGAATGCTCCATAATATTCTGAAGTAATCATTTTCTATAAAAGCGGTGGACTGACGATGCAGCAAAAGGGTCAAGTTTTTAATAGTGTATTTACACATATTTCGAGTTAAAGATAAAATCATAAAAATTTCAAGTTCGTTTAAGATTATTATTACGGACCTGGGCAACGCCAAGCGGGTCAGCTAGTAAGAGTATAAAATAGAAGCATATTAAAATATCACCGACTTTTTAATCCAGTTTAAATAATTTATATTCGGTATACTTGATGACACTTAATTTATGGACGCCCTCATAGCATGCATGGTCACAGTGACATCACAATGACGTCACTGTGATCACATCAAATCTGTGACCAAAATGCCACCACTCACCCTCATAGCATGCATGTTCACAATGACGTCACTGTGAGTCACTTTGGTCACATCACATCTGTGACGAAAATGCCACCACTCAGTGACGTCACATTGTGACTAAGATGTGACTTTCTAAAAAAATTTTCACAATTCGTCACAATGTTAATGTCAAACTAGTCACAAATGACACACTTTTCACAAATTGGTCACATTGTGACGTCACAAAGTGGTCACAATGTGACGTCACAAAAAAGCTCTAAAACGGCCATAACGACTTCACATTTTAGTCACTGTGACTTCACAGCGACGTCACGTGACGTCACATCGACAATCGCTGGTCACAAAGTCACAATGTGACTTCACAACGACGTTGCAGTGACGTCACCATGTCTTACGGACAGTGACGTCACATTGTGACTGAGATGTGACTTTCTTAAAAATCTTTAGAAAATAACAAAAATTCTTCAAAACATGTTATTTACTTTAAAAAACACTTTTGTCACAACGTCGCTTTTGTCACAGTTTCGTCACGATGTTAATGTCAAAGCAGTCACAAATGACCCTTTTCACAAATTTGTTACTTCACAAAGTGGTCACAATGTGACGTCACAAACGAGCTCTAGAATGGCCATAACGACTGCACATTTTAGTCATTGTGACTTTACATCGACGTCATGTGACGTCACGTCGACAATCGATGGTCACAAAGTCACAATGTGACTTCACATCGACGTCGATGTGATGTAACCATGTCTTACGGGCGATACCGAATAAAATATTCAAATTTCAGGCTTCTACCACTCCCATTTACCAAAAGTTAAAGTTTTATTTCTGTTGTTTAGCTTACACATTTTTTACAATCTCTTCCAAATCAATTTTAAAGGCTTTTTTATAAATATGTAATAGCATCAAGTGATTGAGTCTATATTGATACATTGTTGTTCGGCAGTGTGTTTGTTTGAAGAAAAGCATTGAAAGCTCTCAGCTGTCATTAATGATATTGGAATAACATAATAAATTCTGCCTAAAGGTAAATTTTAGAAAATAATTTGTTTACTAATTCCTGTGATGACATCATTTTAATTGTGATCGACAACGTATTTCTGTCAGTTCCGTTCGGGACTAGTATTGGTAAAAGTGTCAACTTTGCAGAAAGATTTGTCAAATCAAAATCCTCAGCATGTATTCTAAGCTTTTGTTTGAGATCTTCTGGCGTGGTTGAAGCTGTATTCGTGAATATGGATTCCATCTGTACGTGAGAATTAAAAGTTTTTTGATTCAATCGTTTTTTATGCATTAGTAAGGTCAAATGCTTCGCTAAAAACTCAATTTTTCTTATTGTGCTGGAGCGAAAGGATAGCTTGTCTGTTCTTACCTTATTAAAACTATCTTTTGTTTGGAGACACTCGTCTTTTCCCCGTGAATTTTGTAGAAAAAGTAAACTTTCTTTTTTAATTTCTCTCGAGGGAGCTGAGCCCGTCGGAAAAATCTCAGGGGGAGCCAGAGCTCCCCCAGCTCCCCCGGTTCCTACGCCTATGCAAATTTCAATTCAAAGATATATTTCAATTGGAAATGAGACACTTAATCCGACGCAGTTAGTTAATATGATTATTATTTTTGGAGCTATAAGGATGCTTCTTTTACGCAGTCCGGTACTACTGGCGTATTTTGGAGTTTTATATAATTTGTCGAAATCGGCTCATCAGCAATTCATTGATAGAGCATTACTATGTATATTAAAACTACTTAAATATGCGTTTAAACTTTATTTTGGAATTGCGAAGCATTTTATAAATAGTTTACATGCGTTTTATTTTCATATTTTACATTATGCGTATCCATGATGGGTAAGTATTACGGTGGTACCCCAACGACTAGTTTTAGGTACGTTCGTACTTATATAAATACGTAGCACCTATATAGACTTCGTTCAGTCTGTCCATCTGTCCGTCCGCGTATAATAACACAAAAACTATTCAACCGAATCATTTGAAATTTAAAATATGATATTGTTACATAGTTTTGTCGAATCGTTTCAATTTTTTGAAAATTGGATGGATAATTCAATTACAGGGGCAATTAATAGTTTGTGACTAACGGTTTAAGAATTAGCCATTGGACACCGTTGAGAGTAGACACCCTGTATTAAAGAAGAAAATAAAAAATGCGACGTGATGGATTTTTTTGAAATACCGCCTTTCATCAGTAAGAGGTAGTTTGATATCAAAATATGTGTTTCATCAAAAGTATATTAAAAATGTTTCATTTTTTAAACCAGTGCAATAATTTAAATGTAAAATTAAAATTCTTATAAGTGTGAATTATAAACGGCACTTTTTCGAAAATCGTGTACTTCCGGAATTAATTGGTTTAATTAATTGCTAATAGTAATTGATTACGTATGCATAACTGATTTACTTTATTGATTAAGAATGTCTGCCATTTTTATGCCAAAGGAAGTACTATTTCGTGATTTGTCTTAACTACTTAACAAAAATCTTTTTTTTTTATTGAGTGTAGTTTTGTGATTTTGCATATACTGAAAGACAGCAGAATGAAACTCAAATAGAATTCATAAAAAAGAACTACATTTATACTAGATTAATTTATAACACGATTATTCAATCGCTAAATTAATTGTAACACATGTAAATTTTCCAAGCGGGTGAAAAATGTCCGGGGCAGGATTCGAACCAGGGATGTATTGGCTGAAGACGCCAAGGCTCTTCCAACTGAGCCATCCCGGACGAATACTAGAGAACTAATTCACCCAATTAACCTCAACAATCACATAATCTGGTCTAAAACTCTGGGTCAGCTCAAGAGAATAATAATTATGAATAATGGAGGTCAATATATGATGTGAAGGTCAACTTTCAGATTTGAAGGTCAATTTTCGATTTCGATTTTTCTATTGAGCTGATTTAGAGTATCAGACTAGATTATATGATCGTTAAGGTTAGTTGGTGAATTAGTTCTCCAGTATTTGTCCGGGATGACTCAGTTGAAAGAGCATTGGCGGCTTCAGCCAATACATCCGTGGATGGAATCCTGGCATGGACTTTTTTCACCCACTTGGAAAACTTACATCTGTTAAAACTACATTTTGTTAATTAAAGGTTAAATAAAAGTTCTTTCTTTGAGTTTCAAGCAGCGTTTTTTTTTCCTTAATCACTTGGAAAACGATTGTTTTTCTTGATCTAGGGATATCTGAGGTATATCTGAATCTTTGTGATGTCCGGATTTTATTCTTTTTCTGATTGGTCAATGTTTAATCCATAGCGTACGTAATATATGACTATATTATTACGTAAGCCACGTTTAATCTACTATATTTCCTTTACTTTCAACAGAAATGGAATATTTCTGTTGTCACGATGACAAAAAGAAGAATTAAAAACTACAAAAAATTAATAACTTAAAAAAACTATTGAGATACAGCTTTCAAACAAATTGCATCTAAAAGTAAATTTTTTTCTCTGTGCGACAGTGTAAAAATTGAAAATGTGCGAAGTTTAGAAGTTTAAAAAGTTGGAATACCAAAAATTGTAAAACCGAAATTTCATTTAAAATTTGAAAGTGTTGGCATTCACAGAAGGGCATATGCATTGCGCACATATATGTTTGTCCTTTATAATATAGATAGGGTAGATATAATTATATAAGAAATTGAATGAATTCAGAAAGAAAAAAACACTGTTCCCTCTTTTATTGTTTAAAAAAAATTAATAAATCCTTTAGGAGGAAAATGACTGTATATGATATGATAATAATATGATATGTATAAATGATAATCTCTTCGAGATGCTTCATCTCTATTTAACTTTAACTGTAAAATAAACGTGTCATGTTTACAAAAAGTGTGTGTGTGTGTTTTTTTAATATTATCTATAATATAAATATATAATAAATATATATATAAATATATAATATTATATATAATATATATATAATATTATATATAATATATATATAATATTATATATAATATATATATAATATTATATATAATTATATATAAATCTTATATTTTAGTCTTGACAAAATCAGTTTCAAATGATTGTTGTAATTTGTTAAATGACTTTGTTTTTTTCCTTTACTTTCTTCCTTTAAAAAAATCGCACTTCACTAATTTTGAAAATGATGATAATAATAATAATAATAATAATAAATCAAGTCTAAATTTAGAATTTTAAAAAAAGTTCATTTTAAATTGCGAAGTTTTATGATAAAACAATATTGATTTACTTAATTGATAATAATGATTGATTGCATAATTATTAACCAATTACGTATTTATATAATTGATTTTTTCAACTGATTTACATTGATAGAAGCTCCTCTTACTTTTATGCCAAATGAAATATTTCTCGATTAAACAACTTGCTTATCAAAAGTCTTCATTTTTAGCACTTTCCAAGAAAGTTGAAAAGTTAGTATGCATTCGGCTTGACTATCTGCCTGACCGACTGTCCACTCTCTAACTCCCGTAAATATACTCGAATTTTCATGAAATTGATAAAGCTTATTTAGAGTCTTCAAAGCATGATTGGTATTGCATATGAAGTATGTACAATAAATGGCTCAATTACAGAGACACTCAAAAGAATCCGATTACATTATGGTATATGAGGAAAAAGCGTTTACAGAGTATTTTAATGACATTACGCTATTTCAAGTGCGTTGAAATTGATACAAATAACTGAATTTCACTAAAGATCACGTTAAAACAAAGCATTCATAGCATTTTTTATCAATTTCCAGGGACCACCAAAGAAATCGGTTACAGTACTGCCTTTGCATAATAATTGCTGAAGGGAGCGTTATAAAATTCGGTATACGCTTTTAAATTTAATTTGATATTTGCATATTAATCTTTACATATAAATTCTATTCCTCATATAGAGGGGTGCACAAAAGTATTTGCATACTGTTCTCCCTATTGCAGCAAATTGTTGCAGGGGAATTTTCAACGGAAATATATGTATCTCTTAAATGAACTAAATTTTGGAATGCATGTTGTTAATAGAAATAAATTTCTATAACATACAAAGGACCACCAAAAATTTCGGATCATTTTCCGATTGTAGTTGGGAACAGCTGAAATTTGGTTTTGAAATGCATTATACATTTTCATATGGTGAAATTCGATGTAATATTTTAATTTTTCAAACGGCGCAGTTTTGTTATATTATTATAAATGTGCTTCATAACCTAAACTTGACGCATGATTTTTTCTTTCTTGTTTTTATTGAATGTAGTTTATAGAATCTATATATTTAAAACACCTGGCTGTTTTTTTGGTCATCAGCCCTGAGCTTTCTACTGGCCCGATTTTGATAATTATTTTTTTTAATGAAAGCTGTTTATGTGTAGATGCGCCCATTCTGGCTAATTTTTTATTTAGTTCAATTTTTATATTTTATTTTTAATTTTAAAAGCTTTTTCGTGACATTTCTTCAAAACAGTGGCAACAGGTTAAGCTTTTCTCAAAATTTATTTTGCTTCATTACTTTCCGCCAATCAGGAGCTTGATCTCATCGGTGAATGTATAATCGCATTTCAAATAAATAAATAAATAAATAAATAAATAAATAAAATAAAATAAAATAAAATAAAGGTTTTTGTAAAAATTAATCATAATATAATGATTGCATTTAGTTATTCCCTGCAATACACAGATTATTTACTATTATTAAGTATTATGTAAGTAAAATAACAGAAGATAAACTTTAATAAAATATAATATCTAAAGTGAAATTTTGTCGATGGAGAAAATGTCGTCATACAGAAACCAGATAAATTTATTCCATGAATATAATGTACATTGTCATAGCAGCTGTGTCAGTGATGATGTCATATTCATTGACTTTAATTCCTGCATCTAAATAAAGTGAACTTCTATTAATTTAAAGGTCCGTGTTGTGCACAAATGAAAATATTTCTATAAACTGCGCCATTTCTATTTAATTATAATGAATATTTTATGAAACTAAAGAATTCTTAAATAACTGCATAAATCACGCTTTTTACTTAAGAAAAGAAGAGTATTTCTGAAGGTGTAAATGATGTCATATTAGAAAAAAAAAGAATAAAACCTGTGATATGCCGGTATTAATATATTTTTATCTTACATAATATAAGAAAAATAATTAAAATCATTTCATTGTAAAAAAAAAAAAAAAAAAAAAAAAAATTAAATTAAAAAAAATTTAAAAAAAAATCCGCATTTCAGCAAGAAATATTACAATTTTATTCTTTTTAATAACAGAGATATCGTTTTTTTTTTCGTTGCCATAACAATAAAATTAACTTTTACAAGTTCATGGAGGATACAAACCAATAAATAAATTAAATTTATTGCAAGTGCTGTAAATATGTAGTGGGTTGGTTACGCAGTTTAATAAGTCCCAGTTTCTTTTATAATTAAAATGTTTCATTGATATTATAATTATTGTGCAGTTATCAAGCGATATTTAAACAGAGAAAAAATAAACTATGCAGATATTTTTGAATTCTTCTTTCGGGATATAATATTAACTTCCTAAATAATTTGGCATTTAAATAATATTTAAGGTTTAGAAACCGCATAAAAAAAAAAGATTTGTAGCTGAAGTTAAGTTCAACATAATAATTTGTGAGTTGTTTTCCTTATTTTTTGTTATTTTCTGAAGTTTGTGTATCTTCATCATGAAAAGCTATGTTATCCCTATTTTAAAAGGTGGCAATTGTTTATTTCGCTCAGTATTTCACTGTCTATATAAGATTGATATGTATCATACCTAATATATATTCTTTTCCGTCGAGTTTCGACGGGTGCAGCTAGTTTGAGAATTAAAAAATATAGAAATCAAGCATTTTGGAGGAAAAAAACGCGTTAGTTTAACTAAGAGTTTGAATGCTTTTTGAAATCTTAAGCAGCATTTTTTCCCCTTTCCTTTAAGGAAAATAACTGTTCAATAGTTTTAAGAATATTAATGATAGTAATAATTCGGGTGTGAAATTAGGACTCTTAAAAAACTTAATTTAAACCGACCTTTTCAGTAAAATTATGGGCTTCCGAGATTTAAAAATAACCTTGTTCAGGCGATCATTAAAAAAGTGTACAGGCTGTGAACTCTCATTACTATTTTTGAAACTTCTGGGATAATTATTTCGGGAAAAGATACACATGTACAGTTTTCTTCTTTAAATTCTACTTTAAATTAACTTATTTTTATATGGATTCAGCGAATAAAGTATATTAATAACATACGTGGTCAAAATATTTTAAATTAAGAAATTATCACTATAACATGAGAAATAGTCTTACTAGTATGGAAACAAGTCTTAAACTGAACGTACATCGTGATAAATAAGGGAATTTCCTATTATAACTACAGATTATCACCGATTATTTGGAACGGTCAGGACCGTGGCCGATACGGTTAAAAAAAAAAACCCGGATAATTGGACATCTTTCAAAATTGGCTATGGCATTGTTTTTTAATAACTTTCCTTTACACTTTTTCCAGGCTTAGGATTGGCAACAGTAGTAATGAACTTTTTATTATGTTACAATTGATATACTTAGAAGTAAAATAAACACCTTATTTTTAATATTATTTTCTAAAAAAATTGGTATAAAGCTATACGTAGAAATACATACATAGAAATTAATACATGTATGTATACATACACTGTACAAACAAACACGGGCGGAAACAGGGTGAGAGGTCCCTGTTTCCAAAGACACCAAAGTACAAAAAAGCGATTTTTCGATCACCTTCTAATGATCTGAAGATAAAGAGGGATTTTCGGTGGAAAAAATATATGAATGAGACTTTTACATATTAGAACACTGAAAAAATGGCTTCTCAAAATTGAGTAAAAAGTTCTCAATTTTAAGTACTTCACATACTCAAAATAACTCCGATCCCAATGTACTCAAAACTAAGAAACACATGTACTCATTTTTGATTCCATGGTTGTGTTTAAATATAAATCACTATGAACTGCTTATATGTACTTATAAATTGAAGTAAAAACATACTAGCATTTGTTTATTGCTCAAAATTATTAACAATAAAAGTTTGATAGATTGTTTATAAAGAAAAATAGCAAAAATTATTAGCAGAATACCCAAATCGAATATTTTTGTGACAAGAGCACTATTTGCAAGCACTTTTAAATTATTTCAAAATACTGTGTATAATTTTATATTTACATTCATAAGCATCTTATATGCCACCATAAATTAAAAGAGCCATTACAGGGTACAAAATTATCGTTAGTTTGGATTTGATAACATGTGATGTTTCGAAATTGACAAAGCAATGTGATCATTTTTTATCCAAACATTCTCAATTCAGTCTGAGTACATCGATGTACTCATCTTTGAGTATTTCATTTTTTTTTTCAGTGAAGTGAAACTTCTTATATTCTATAAATAGTTGGTTTTGTGATTGCTTTTTTTCATTCGTCGGTGATTTTCTTATTTCAGGATTAGGAAATGATTATTTAACGGTTATTTTTAATGACATCCAGCCGAATTTACCCCTCTGCCCCTATAGAAATTTCACTACAGAAATATTCAAGAAGGCGAGAAAAAAAATATTGTCCTTCATCAATTAAGTTAATTGGATGATGCGTAAATTGGACGATCCGGTTAATTGGAGCCCGGATAATTGGCTCTCTACTTTTATTTTATAAATATTTAGATCTTGGTGTAATAGCTGTTGCTCTACGGAAATGATATAACTCCATATTAAATAACGCGTCATCACTATGACAATTTAAAATCATTATCTATCGTAGGATAGGAATGAATTCAATACATATAATAGGTTTTAATGGAATGAAGAAATCTTTTATTGATATCCTATTGAGTTTCGATTCGACTTTCATAAATTTTGGATTTTTACGTTATAATATCCGGACAGGGAAGTATATACGGACGAACCAAATAAAGACTGTTAGATGCTAAACTGCAAAAAATAGCTGTTCATTTTACATTATAATACTGGCAACTGGGGTGCCAGTTTATAACTGTAAAATAAGCAGTAATATACAACAGTGTAAATGAATTCAACTGTATACTACTGCTTAATGGTACATTATTTGATAATTTTCCTGTTTATTACCGTAAATCTTAGTTATAAAACTGGCGCCACAGCTACCAGTATTAAATTGTAAAATCAACAATTATTTTTTTGCAGTATATTACATTTATATAATTATGAATGCTGCGAAAAACAAAAAAGAAACTAATTATAAGAAATATAAAAACTTATTGATCAAAATTCTTTTTTTTTATTTAATATTTCTTATGAGCAATTTGAATTTTCTGGTAGAAAACAAAGTTTTGCAATCTGTTTTCTGTAAAATTATGGAATGCGAAACATTAATTTTTCATTTACAGAGAAAAACAAAAGAATTCGGTTATAGAACTGACCAAGGTCGATAATTTCTCGTTTTGCGTTTACCACCGTAGTGTGCATTTTAAAATTTATCTAAATGTAAATATAGTAGATGGTGTGTATAAATTCAATAGATCATAAAACAGAAAGCACGACAGAGTTATACCACAATAGCACATACATACAGCAACTGTTAAAAATAGATTTTTAAAGAGTTAGGGGCCGCCCATAAATGATGTCAAGCTTAGAGGAGGGGGGGGGGGGGTCTGGAAATTGTAACAGTTTTTGACGAGTGGGAGGGAGGGGATATTAAAAATGTGACATCACGCATTGTGATTAAAATAAAAGCATTAAAAGTCATCAGATTCAATTATGAAATTTGTACTCATAAAGTAAAGATAAGATTTAAAACCAAATATATTAAATTCCACTTAAATTTCCAAAATACTGTTGTTTTAAATTTTTCTCATATTAATATTATAGCATAGCACGGTAGTGCTATGCTATATTTATTTCCAATGCGATTCCGTAATGTTATTTTAATAGGGAATTTAACATTGAACGAGTTATTTACTAGACATTTTCCCACCTTTTGTACGCGCTGCCACAGATTTTCTTCGAAGCACCTAATTGAGTAAAAAAAATTCCTCCAATCAAAAAAAAAAAAAAAAAAAAAAAAAAAAAAATGAAAATCTTAGTGATCAATGGACATATTTCCTGTAGCATTTAATAATTTTTACGTGATTTAAAAAGAAATTTTTTTTGTAAGAATTAAAAACGGCATATTTAAGACTTCATATTGGAAGTGAAACGGAGATTTTTAAACATTTGGTACCAGGAAAAAGAATTATTTTCAGAAAATAATAAATATGAAGCATGATTTTTGTAATAAAGAGATATTTTCTAATATTAATTGATGGATCAAGGCGATTTTTAATTGAAGAAATATAGAAAATTAGTAAATTAAGCTTTTTTCTATTTATTGTTTTTTCAAAATAATAGAAAATAACTTAAAAATATATATGTAAATAATGGTATTTGAAAGTGGGGTTTCTGACACATTGGCATCTGAAAAAAATCGTGCCAAAGCCAGTATATGATATTTGTGCTGGAATTTTGTACGTATACCACAATTTTTATAATGTCTTCGCCTTATACGTTCGAAGAAAATCAAAATAAATTAAGGTAAATAAAAGTCTCCAAAAATAATAGTATTAAAAAATAATAGTAAAAAATAATAGTAAAAAATAATAGTATATCATCCTTGGTACGTAATGAAATTAGTAAATCTGCAGAACTAGGCCTTCAAACTCAATACCTGGCGATTTTTTTAAGGCTAAACCGCAGAATTAACGACTAATTGGCGTAAGACTTTTCGGCACTGCAATAAATTAGCCAATTCTATCAACCTAATCATTCAAATATTTTTTTTAATTTCCAATTTGGCGATTTTTTAAAATCGCTCCTCAACTTGTAACATTACAAATAATTAATCATTGAATAAAATTTAATTTTGAATTAATTTGTATTAAATTTATTATTCCTATGATTGTTAAAATGATAAGAAACTTACACGATTTAATTTTTAAAACATCACAAAGAGTTTCTGCTGAAAAGTAGCTGTTTTTTTTATATTTCAAATTAATATTTTTATAAAACTCTTTTGATGCATTATTTGTATGAAATTATAAAATGTAAACTCATTTGAAATATTCATAACGCTCTGTCCTTTGGCACAGATGTCTAATACTTATCACGTTGGCGCAATTTTTGCGAAAATTGATGGTGAAAATTTCATTTTCAATAGAACAAAACAATTTATATCATTTAAAGGTACTTCTAGGTTATCCCGTCGAACAATTTCGCCAAATTATACAAATCGCCAAACTATAATAGTCAAATTATACATGTTGACATACTTTTTATTTTAAATAACGAAAAAATAAATAATTAGTAGAATATTAATAAAAATATTAATAAAAAGTCGAAATAAAAATCACTTAATGACATTTTAAACACGTGAATCGCATTAATGTCATTGAATGTGACATTCACGATCATCCATTATTGGCATTTAATTTTATAGTTTGGCGATAATTTTTTGGTCGACGGGATAACCTAGAAGTACCCATTTAAAAAAAGAAAGTACAAGAAAATAATTTATTAATAAGTATACAATGATAGCCGGGTTAGCATGTGAGACACATAATCGCCATTTTGTTCCAATCATGCCAACGTGTTGCATGCACAGTGTATGCCGCTGAATGCCCCTCAGGCATTCTCTTGAGCTCACCCAGCCTTCCACCCCCATAGTTCACTTCTAGCTATGGCCCTGGGTGAATTACATCAGTAATTGTGACACGATACCGCATAAAGAAGTCCTGAAGATGATACCCTCAGTTCATTTTGAAATGAGTTCACCTGAATGCAATAGTTATTAAAAAACTTGAGATATTAAACAAAAACATAATTTGCAGAACAAATTAAAAAAACTAAGATTTATTTCCTACACTCTTTAAGCCCGAGAAGGGACAGATATTAAGATAATTGATTTATTCATTTCGACATTTAATATTAAATTTTGGTAACAAATAAGTTAAAGCAAGTGAACATGAAAAAATAAAAATGCAATTCAAACAATATGATACTTAACCACCCTAAATCTTAGATTCCGTTCAAATGAAATCGAAATAAATCTAAGACTTTTTTTCCAAACTCAACTTGCAAATTTGTATTGCAGATTTTGTATTATGTTTACGGTAAGTGTAAACAAAATGAATAGGCAATCAAAAAAGCAAATGTTCAGAAAAAGTCGGAGATTTATTTCGATTTCATTTGAACGGAATCTAAGATTTAGGGTGGTTAAGTATCATATTGTTTGAATTGCATTTTTATTTTTTCATGTTCACTTGGTTTAAGTTATTTGTTACCAAAATTTAATATTAAATGTCGAAATGAATAAATCAATTATCTTAATATCTGTCCCTTCTCGGGCTTAAAGAGTGTAGGAAATAAATCTTAGTTTTTTTAATTTGTTCTGCAAATTATGTTTTTGTTTAATTTTATTATTATTATATGTTAATTAGGTTTTTGTTGTAAACCTTAATCTTATATCATACAAAATAAACTCACGAATTTCATTAAAACACATAGTTAAAAATAAAATTTGAGATATGATCTATAACATAGTGATTTTTTGCTGAACTGTAAGTATATGTTTATGTAATAGAGCATGACATGTGAAAATAGTAAGAGGAGGGGTATGGTAAAATGGTGAAGAGAGATAAAAAATATTTAAAAAATGTGTAATATACTTTATGGATGGCCCTTTATGCATTTTAAGTGCCTTATTTAGATTCTCATTTCATGAAGAAAAAAAATGAAAATTCCTTATAATATTCTGTTACTGTTGGAAAGTATTTTATAATCTATTCTTAAAACATGGCTTTTCGTTCTTTTTTTAGGTTTTGGATTTGGTCTTTCTACTTGCCTTCTTCCACTTGCCATCAACCAAAATTTCGTAAGACACAATGGTGCAGCTTCTGGCCTATCCTACTCTGGTTCCTATTTAGGATCTTTCATTTTCCCTCCTATAGTTGTACGGTTACTGAATTCCTATGGACTTCAAGGAACTTTTCTTGTTATCTCAGGTGCTGTCCTTAACGTATTCATTGCAGCCATGTTGCTCAGAGAACGCAAAACGAAAAAGAAACACACTTTGCAAAGTACTTCCTACGACAGTGATTTGCATAATAACAACAACAAAAAACTCAGTTCTGTCTGGAATAGCGCAGAAGGTCATGAAATGTGGAAGCAAAACATCAATAGAGAGTTTTTGAGTTCGCAATGTAAGGTTACTGTCAAACACGATAAGCCAAACTTTATACCAAATATTTATTTGACAAGTCCGCCGTCATATTTGCAACATGAAATTTCATTCTCGGAAAATAAATTTCCTTTAAAACGCGAAAACTCATTTTATCATGAAGTGCCTAAGAAGTCTTTTAATTTATTGCCAAATATGTTTCAGAAGTTCAAACATGAAAAAGTGTGCGTAAATGAAAATCTACAAAATAAAGAATGTAGAGATAGTTCTTCAGTTCGTGCTACATCTTTTCATACTTTCACTTCTTTTCGTGAGGCAGATTCAGTGTATGTTTCCAAGAATCCAAATGGCAATCGTACTGGATCTACGGGAACTGCTGCTAAATCAGTTCCAATAGCATCTAAAATATGTTTACGAAAAATATTTGAGAATAGATTGTTATCTAGAGGAAAACATAAAGTCAAATGTAAATTAAAACTGCAGAAACTAAAGAAAGCTATAAAAGCTTCATTGCTAAAATACAGAGCCCAATTCGGAGGCCAAACCGATAATGTAAAGTTGATATCATTTAGGTATTTACAATCATTTCTTTGTCATTATTCATACAAGCAAGCCATGCCAAATAATTGTTTCAACTTGACATTTCCGCACAGTATTTTATACATGCCATGTGAAATTAGTGAAAAAGACAAATTTAAAGATTTTCGAAATTACACTGTAACAAAAGATGCCTTAGAAAACAAAAGAACATCGTGTGCTGCGGATTTAACTGGCACAAACAAGAATGATGTTCTACCTATATTAGATGGTTTAGCAGAAAATAATAAAGATCCAGTATTTAGTTGCAAAAATACAATAAACAGCTGTGATATCTTCAATGGTGGAAACCATTCTACTTATATATTCCAAAACAGTCATGAAACACATAAAGATAGTTTTTCTAACAATAATTCCTTCGATGAAGATTCAACTAGTACTACCAAAACAGACGATTCACAATCTTCATACATTCCTAGTTCATCATCAGAACAATCTCTGCACAAAATATCCGAATCGGAATCCAAGAAGAGTTCCAAATCTTCTGGCAAAGTCGCCAAACGATTTTTCTCCGACTGGATTCACATGTTACGTGAACCAATGTTTACTGTTATTGGTTTTACGATGTCCATTCAGACTTTCATGGTGGTGTGCGTCGTCACAACAATAGAAGATTACGCTAAAGATGTAGGCATAGAAGAAGACAGAACGCATTATGCACTCATGGCGCTGTCAATATCAAATCTCATTGGCACGTTAACCCTGGGTTCTATTACTGACCGAGGATGCATCAGTAAGTAGCACATTTTTTAAAATTTACTAACAAGGAAGGTCTCCATTGGGGGCATACTCAGAATTTTTTGAAAAAAAAATACGAATTAAACTACTCATGTAGGTAATAAAGGATCAGTGAAAATTAGCGGCGGAATTACATTATTAGATATGTAAAAAAATAAAATAGTTCGGAATAATTGGCGTGAAAAGCTGAAAGCGACGCGGGATTTGGCGAGCAGTGCATTTCCTCGCCAAAAGCAGGCGATTTTAATGAATCTGAAAATTGATTTTAATTGACATCACTGTTAAAAATCTACCGCATTTACTGCAACGTCACTCCACTACTTTTATAGAATATCTCTCTTCTGACCAATGAGAATCCTCCATAGCACGGTGAATCGACCGTTTTCTATAAAAACGGTGGAGTGACGCTGCAGAAAATGGTACAAATTTTTACCGGTGTTGTAGCTTGTGCAACACTGTTAAAAATCTGCTGCATTTTGTTGCAACGCACTCCACCGCTTGTATATAATATCTCTATTCCAACCAATGAGAAAGCTCCATTTCACGGCCAAGTAACCGTTTTCTATACAAGCAAGGGAGTGCGTTGCAACAAAATACAGCAGATTTTTAACAGTGTATTTTTCAATTTGGAACAATTTTAATCAATTTAAATTGTGTTTTAAATGATAAAATATATTAATTTCATTTTGTTATAAGTACATATAAACGTATATGACAAAATTACACTTAAAGTAAAGTAAAAATGTAAAACTAAAATTACTTAAACTAAACTTATTTAAATAAATTGAACATAGAAAGTTTTTTCTTTAAAAAGTATTCGAAGCGTAAAAGCGTATTTTTCAAAATTTCGTTTTTTCGCCAACCGGAGATAAATCGCCAAATAAACGAAATTTTTTTTTTTTTTTTTTACGGACGTTATAAGGAGGTTCCACCGAAATTTTTTTATAAACATTATAACTATATGAGAAGAACATTCTGTAATTTTTTCAGATTTTTCTGAGTATGCCCGTATGGAGACCTTCCTTGTAAGCTATTATTTATGTGTCTGTTATGGTTAAACGTTGAAATGCCAGGTGTGATTCTTCTATATTTGAACAACTTATAGTTTATTTAATATTAATAAGCAAATACTTATAATATCAGACTGCACTATAAATCATTAAAATATACACTACTAGTTAGTTAAAGTATTCTAATTGGTGTGATTGATCTTACGGAAGATTGGCCATAAGATATAACTTTTTGGTGCCAAATTGAGATTTGTGATCAAAAGTACAGAATTTAATTCTGTGTTGAATGTAAAACTAATATTTACCAAAATAACGCCTTCATGGCGCTGTTGCCTCTTTCGGCAAAATATTTAACGTTATTTTGCTAAACATAAAGTGAAGTGATTTGAGCAAATGAGTACTGCGCGGTATTGTATACATTCGGAGAGTAGGGAAATAGCTCTCGTGTACAGACGTTCTCATGTTTTTTTATTATTTATTTTTTTTTTTTAACCATAATTATGGATTCCCCGTTATGTTCTATTTATTTTACGCGCTTTTAGTGAAGTTGGATGCAATATTTTGCATTGTATCTTATTAAAATCCTGACTATTTAACTTCAGTCAGGTGTTTGACATGATCCACGTCATCCTAATATAAATACAACCGGCTCTCGTTAATTCGAAGTCGTTGAGACCACAAGAAATGTTCGAATTACGTAAAGTATGCGAAAAAAAAATATGTTTAAAGGAATACTATTACAAAACAATTAATGTTATAGTATTTTTTAAATTTATTTCAGCCGTTATCATCACAATATGATTTAATATTTAATTAAAATATATAAATATAAAAACTAATTAAGGGAATAGGAACAAACAACAAACACAATGGAATAAAGGTTGGAGGTGTCATAGATGGACATATGGGGCATTAAGAAAGCGGGTATCAAATGAATGGAATTATATATATATATATATTAGTTTTATAACATTTCTGACAAAGATGAAAGAAAGAAAGTTGTTTTAAGGACCTAAAGTCCCTGAGAAAGTCGGGAACAATGAAAAGACGGAATTCTCGTTAGTTCGAATTAAACGAAGTCAAGAGAAAAAGAGTTCGAATAAATGAAAATGTTTAGCGTCATTCTAAACTTAAAATTTTCGGGACTTCATGTTTAGTTCGAACTAAGCGAAGATTCAATTTATCCGACTTCGAATTAACGAGAGTCGACTGTATTCATTTTTAACATTTAAATTTCCAGGTCGTCATCGTTTCTTGTCGTTGTGCTTTTTGGGCATGTCGCTCTCCCTGGTGGCCGTATCGCTCGTCGCCGTATCTCTGCCCTCCTTGCTGTGCGTGATCGCCCTCTACGGGTTTCTGGAGTCCGGCGTCATCATCAACTTCCCCATCCTCACGAAGCAATTCATCCGGGGAGAGAAGAGGCAAGCCATCGCCATCTCTTGCAGCAATGTGCTTTCGGCGCCCACAGTTATGCTCGTGCCCATGCTCATAGGTAAGAAACTATCCCATACACTGTTGAAAAAATCTGTAACAAAAAACAGGAAAACTAGTTAGATATAGCAATCCCAAAATCTTCTTCTACAAAAGGGTTCCCAAGCTTTTAGACCGACGTATCACCAAACAGAAGTTCATATAGTCCAAGAGCCGACCGCACAAAACCCTAAATCATCGAGCACAAGAAAAAATCCTTTATATTATGGAAGAGTAGTCATAGGGGAATCTAATGATCCATGTCTGCCGGAAGTAAAGTGGTGAAAGTGAAGCCAAAAATGAATACCACTTGTGGTTGACTCGTAGACTTAGCATTATGTTTCCCTGCACCCAGTTTTCCGTGTTTTCATACTGTTGATTATACGGCAAACACAATGAAAACCTTCGAGGCAACCACTAGTGGTATTCATTTTCGGCTTATGCACCACTTTGCTCCGGCAGACATGGATCATCAGATTCTCGTATTACTACTCTTCCATAAAATAAAGGATTTTTTCTTGTGCTCGATGACTAAGGGTTTTGTGTGGTCGGCTCTTGGATTAATACTTCCGCGTACCACCAGAAGAAAATCTCAAATCTAATGCACAAAAACCAATATAAAACGCATCATTTTTGGGTGACAAATAATGCACTTACCGGGTGTCCCAAAAAAGACTGATGGATTTTAAAATTCAATAACTTGCAAACGGTGACAGCTATTTAAAAAATTTTTGCAGGAGGGTTATGTACAATGTCAGGAGTTTTTTTACCGTATTTTTTTATTTTAGTTCGCATCTCAAACAATAGGTGGCGCTGACGGCGATTGAAGGCCAAGTCGACGCTTCACTCAGCACTGATCACCGGGCTTACAATCGCCGTCAGCGCCACCTATTGTTTGAGATGCGAACTAAAATAAAAAATTACGGTAAAAAAACTCCTGACATTGTACATAACCCTCCTGCAAAATTTTTTTAAATAGCTGTCACCGTTTGCAAGTTATTGAATTTTAAAATCCATCAGTCATTTTTGGGACATCCGGTAAATAGCGAAAAAAATACTCTTTGTTAAACTTGTACATTTGAAGTCGCCTTGTTCGTCAATTTTTTGTTATATGAATACTATGTTTATATCAATACATATTAGTAACATACATAAGGAAATTTAATAATTTAATAACCTACATGAGAAATCCACACACAATTTGAAAATGAATTGCTTATTAATGGGAGATCGAAGACCTTGAAGTAAGTAACATACAACCATACAGCACAATAAAAGAATAAAAGTTTTCATTTTTAAGGAAGTCTGAAAGATAAACTCGACATCTACTCTAGCATTAGTTCCATTTGTCTTAAAATTCTAATCAAATTAGTAAAATTAGAGAAAGCAAAACGCTTTCAAAGTAGTATCAGAGAGAGGCACCACTGAGTCTGTGAACTGACAAATCAAAAAAGAGGAGCGGGGTGGTTGATTTGTCAGTTTGACCTTTTTCTTTTTAATTTCGAAATTTTGAAAGAAGAATCAGTGGCGTAGCTAGAATGGGTGATACCCGGAGAGGATGTAAATGGGATCACCCCCCCCCCACACTTACCAGGGTGTCACCCCCCGGCCCCATATCCATGATATTTCAATCGCAATTCTTTGTTATTCTAACAAATGATCAGACCATTTCTTACTTACATTTTGTCCTCCTGCATACATAAAAAAAAAAAAAAAAAAAAGTAGCGATTTATTTCTTATCCCATAGTCAGCATAGGTTAATGCGATGTCTATATGTAGAAGAAAATTCTTTCTTTTAAAGTTTGCTTCGCTACCTATTCGTTGGATAGATTGTTTTTTGCTCTCGGGTGCATATCTTATTTAGAAAAATTTTACATTCTTAAAGAAAAGAAAATCAACTCTGTTGCGTCGTGCGCTAGATTTTTCATTCTTTCTCTATCTTATAAGATATCGAAAAAAATATATATATATATGTATGTATGTATGTAGACTGGCAAAAAAAAAATTGGGTGTCAGCCCTTTTAGGGTGACACCCGGGACAGACCGCCCCCCTTGCTACGACGCAGCGAAGAATTTTTAAATTATGTAATAACAAAATGCCTGTCATTAAATTAGAGATTAAAGTAGGAATATTTAACACGGAACGCACTCTGTGTGATTTTTTAAATGCGCCGGCTTCTTTTAAAGTGTACCGTGTTATTTTTCAAGAACGTCGTGGTATTTTCTAAGTTTGTTGACGAATTTCTGACGCCGTGCCAAAGTTATCCAAAATCGGAAAGAAAAAAAAAAAATAATAATAATAATTTTTTCAATTGATTTCTGGAACTAGCCGTTGGGAACCACCGTAATTCTTACCCATCATGCATATGCATACTATAAAACATGAAATTAAAACACGCGTAAACCATTTATAAAATGCTTTGTAATTCCAAAATGAAATTTAAACGTATATTTAAATATTTTTAATATACATAGTAAAGGCTCTATTACGGAATTGCGGGCACTACCCTCTAATAGCATGCATGATCATAGTGACGTCACTGTGAGTCACTTTGATCACATCACATCTGTGACCAAAATGCCACCACTCAGTGACGTCACATTGTGACTGAGATGTGACTTTCTTAAAAATCTTTAGAAATTTATAAATCAAAACATGTTATTTACTTTAAAAAACATGTTTCTGGCAATTTAAATATCGTCGCTTTTGTCACAGTTTCGTCACAATGTTAATGTCAAATTAGTCACAAATGTCACATTTATCACAAATTTGTCACATTATGACCACTTTGTGAAACGTCACAAAAGAGCTCTAAAACGGCCATAACGACTTCACATTTTAGTCACTGTGATTTCACATCGACGTCACGTGACGTCACATCGACAATTGATGGTCACAAAGTCACAATGTGACTTCACAACGACGTTGCAATGACGTCACCATGCTTTACGGGTATTATAGATTATCCCATCGACCCATTTCGAGAAATTATATAAGTGGCAAAACTACTCGTAAAATATACAAATTGGCATAATTTTTATTTTAAATAACGGAACAACAAATAAATTTGTAAAAGATTAATAAAAATACAAATAAATGCCAAATTAAAAATCAGTTATGATTCATAAACACATGTAACGTATTTAATTTAATGTCAAGTGCATGCGACATTTACGATTAGTCATTGTTGGCATTTAATCATACAGTTTGTCGATAGTTTTTTGATTGACATAATAATCAAGTAGTAAAAGAAATATCCTTATGACTCCAAAAATGATAAACCCATTAACTAACAGATTACTGACTCGGATGAAGCGTCTCATTTCCAATTAAAATATATATTTGAATTAAAATTTGAATTAAATGCAGGGTCTTGCAAAATTGAAAAGTATGGTAAATAGAATTATAAATATCTCGACAACTAATGATCCGATCGATTTCATTCTATGTACAAAATTTATATTTTTTATTGTCTTTTACAACCACTACTTAAAGTAAAAAAATTCGAAAATTTTTATGTTCCTTTCATCAGAACGAATATTTCATGAGTCTGAAAAAAATAGCTCCGGATTATCGAGGCTATTGATATTCAACAGGCTTCTTCGAATTATTACGTACTAAGTACATACTAAGTTTTAAGCCTCTATTTAATTTGTTCGAGAGAAAGAGCATTTACAGATATGTGGACAGTCAGAAAGACAGACAGACGCCAATTTTTTTTTTCTAATTTTTTTTTTTTTCCGGAATTTTTAGTGTTTGAAACGCGTAAAACTCTCAATTATTTTTTTCTGTTTTCAAAACGATTGCATGATTTAACCCTATACTACGTATGATGAGTAAATCTATATTATAAAGGGCAAACGTATGTGTGCGTAACGCATACGCTATTTTGCAAATGGCAACACTTTTTCCCTCAATTTCGGTTTTGCAATTTTCGGTACTACAAATTTTACACTTCTAAACATCGCACATTTTAAATTTTTACACCGTCGTATAGAGAAAAAAAATATACTTTTAAATGCAATTTGTTTGAAAGATGTATCTCGATTTATTTTTGAGATATTAATTTTTTATAGTTTTTAGTATAAATTTTGTAATTGTGGCAACAGAATCGCTCCATTTTCGCTTAAAATTAAAATATATATATATATATAAATTAAAATGCGAAACACTTTTTTATGCAATTTCGGTTTTGCAATTTTCGGTACTACAAATTTTACACTTCTAAACATCGTACATTTTAAATTTTTGCACCGTTGTACAGAGAAAAAAAGTGACTTTTAAATGCAATTTGTTTCAAAGCAGTATCAAAAATAAAATAAGTGAAAAAATAAATAAAATAAGAAATTAAAATGCGTATACTATTTTAAAAGTATCGTCTGTTATAAAATCCGGTGAATTTCGGTTTTATTTCTTTTAATAATTTGGACAATTGAGTTTTATAGTATTTTGTTAATTTTATCTTAAAATAATATTTTTTGAGAGTTAGATTGACCAATATAAGATGTATTTTTTACTGTAACTAATTTTGTAGGTTTATAATAAATCAATGAAACAGTTCTTTCTTAAAGATTTTCTATCGTCGAATTTCGACGGGTTCCACCTCGTATTCTTGTAAAAACCAGGGAATTTCATCTAATATGAGCAGGGAGAAACACCAATTTCGTCGAACGATCATGGGAAACTATCGCAAATTTCGTGAAACGAATAGCATCTGTTTAGATTTTTAGGTAAATTAGGTTTTTGCGGATTTTTAGGTAAATTTAAGCTTTTCAGGTAAATTTCGTATGAACTACTACCTATTGCGATTGCTGCCATGTTGCAATTTCTGAAACATTTTTGCAGATCTACGCCGATTATGTCTCCTAGACCCCAAAACTACCATCAGTAAAAATTGTTATCTATCTATTTTTATCTATCGGTGTATATCACTTTTATGCTCAAGGCCGAAAAAAATAGAGTTTTCGGGAGTTAAAAATTCATAACTTTGTCAATTCTCAATATATCAAATCCAACTATTTTTTTTTATATATATATAAATGCTTTTAATATTATCTAAAACTTTTGTATTGGCAAGTTCTTGATAAAAGCAACTCGTATTTGAAAAAAAAAAGGGGGGGGGGGGAGAAAAAAAAATCCATAACTTCGTCAATTCTTAAGATATCAAATCCGATTAAATTTATCATACATCTTCTCAATAATATCTACATCTTTTATATTAACAAGTTTTTTTTTACAGGACAAGTTCTTATATCAAAAATAAATTAAACAATAATAGGAGTTGTAGAAAAAAAATCTCAATTCCAAACTGCTTATATTCTCATTTTTTTTTTTACATACATAAGTACGTTTATGATCATCTTTATTTTGAATTAATCGTTGAATTGAGTAAAAATACGATAAAATAAAGTCCTACAACAAGCCGAATAATTACATTTTTTTTTTTTTTTTTCTAAGGAGAAGTAGGGTCATTCCATGTAACTTACGTTACATTTTGAACTATTTTCAGTAATTTTAGTGCTATAACACGCAGAAAAAAAATATTAAAAATGTAAATTTGAGATGGTTTGCTAATTAAACTTATTCAAGCCCAAATTAGATGAAAATTACCTAATTTCAAAGGTATTTCTTAAATTTTGGTAGTTTTATTTACTATATGGTAACTGCCATTACTGAGAAAGGGGTGTGAACAATCATATAAAGTGTAATTTTCATGATAATTTTGTAGGTAATTTTCATCCAAATTGATCCTTAGATAGGTTTTATTGACAAATCAAGTTAATTTTACATTTGAATATTTTTTAGTGTTATATTACTAAAATTACTGCAGTAAATTGATCGTTCTAAATGTAACGTAAATTACCATGGAATGATCCAGAAGTTTAATACGTTTTTTGCAATAATGTTCAGATGAATTTGCTTACCAAACTTATTTTATTAACATTATTTGTTTCGTTTTTTTCTCCAATGCCCTTTTTTTATGTCTCGTGATGTCTTTTACTTACCCATCATACGTAGTATAGGGTAAGTCTTGCAATCGTTTAAAAAAAAAAAAAAAAAAAAAAAAAAAAAAGACAGATTTACACGTTTTTGACACTGGAGATTTCGAAAAACATATTTTTAGAAAAAAAAATTGCCGTCCGTCTGTCTGTCAGTCTGTCTGCAAACGCTCTATCTCCCGAACGAATTGAGATAGAGACTTGAAATTTTGTATGTACATAGTATATAAGAATGGGACGAAGCCTATTTAATATCAGTAACTTCGATTATACGGAACTATTTTTTTCGGACTCTCGAAAAATTCGTTCTGATGAAAGGTATATAAAAATTTTCGATTTTTTTTTTATTTTAAGGAGTGATTGTAAAAGGCAATAAAATAACACAAATTTTGCATAAAGAACTAAGTTGATCGAATTATTAGTTGCCGAGATATCTGTAATCCTGTTTTCAACATTCTTCGATTTTTCATGACCCTGTATTTCATTCAAATTTCAATTCAAAGATATATTTTAATTGGAAATGAGATGCTTAATCCGAGGCAATAAACTTTTAGTTAATAAGATTATTATTTTTGGAGTTATTAGGATGTTTTTTTTTTTCGCAATTCAGTACTACTTGAGTAGTTAGGCGTGTTCTATAATTTATCGAAAGAGATTCATCAGCAACTCATTAATACAGCATTACTATGCGCAATAAAAATATAAATACACGTTTAAATTTTGTTTTGGAATTGCAATCCATTTTATAAATAGTTTTCAAAAGTATTATTTTCATATATTATATATGCATATATATGATGGCCCCCAACGACTAGTTTTTCTACTACTCATCTCTTTCTCTTTTCCTGCATGTCTTTTTTTTTTTTTTTTTTTTTTACCCCAGTGAGCTACATTTAGATTTCAGGAAAAATCTACATTAAATAAATCAAAAGTTACTATTTGTAAATTCTGGTATGAATTTTGAATTAATGAATAAAAGTGGGTAAAACAAATTGGCAACACTGGAATCTCAAAGGAACTCGAGTTCGGATAGTTGATTTAAATTATTTCAAGTAAATTCCTTTACTCTGGAAAATTTTAACATTTCATAAAAATGTATTACCTATTTCCGTTAGCTTGTGTTTGTAAGCAGTATTGTAGTCGTAAAAAAGAACAGAGGTATACGCTCTAAGCTGAGGGTATACGTTCAAGGCAAAGGGTACACTCTAGAGTGGATATACTATGACTTTCTTGAGAAACAGACTGTATATGATGTTCCTTAAAAAAATCCAGAAGGTATATGGCGCATCCCACGTATACCCTCCACTACGTTCTTGCTTGTAAACTTCTTTAATAATCGTCTTGAATAAATTAACTTTTAACAACGAACGTCCTCTATTCCGTACATAGTATATATAGCTAAGTTCCTTTTATCATAACTTTTGCTTTAAATGAAACATTTTAATGATTTTAGCTAAAACAGTATGAATTTTTAAATTTTATATAAGGGACTTAAAAAATAAATAGTTTTGTCAGTCCTTCCAAATGTATTCTATTTATAAATTACAAGCTATATAATCATGAAAGACGATAAAATGCTTAGTGCTGCCATCTGTCGCTTTAATTAAGAACTGTCTCCTAAAGGAATCACAATCTTTAATAGTGCTGTCATCTATGTTTCTATTGTTGAACTGTTAAATAAAGGAATCGCATTCAGATTATGTTAATGACAGATTAACCCTTTCCGGCACACTGAGCCTAGTCTGGGATACCTAATTCTAAATCTAAACTTGCAAACGTCACCAAAGATATTTTAATAAAATTTTGCTTTTAGAATGATAGCTTAAATTAGGGGATTTTTAATTTTTAAATAGTCGTTTGTAAATTCCGGTGACGGTCGATAAATTATCATTTTACTAACAGAATTTGCCTGTGCCGAAAAGGGTTAAATAAGGCGAACATTACTATTTTTAAGAAGTAAACAAAAGTTAATAATCTGAAAATAATGAAACAATCTGAAAACAAGAATGATAATAACAGTAGTGAAAATTCCCTGCTCAGCTGGAAACGCTGACTATGAAAAAAAAAAAAAAAAAAAAAAAAAAAAAAAAAAAATCAATATCTATATTATAAAGGCCAAACGTATCTGTGCGTAACGCATACGTCATTTTGCGAATGGCAACACTTTCAAATTTTAAATGAAATTTCAGTATTGTAATTTTTCTTATTGCAAATTTTTACACTTATAAACATCGTAGATTTTCAATTTTTACATCATCGTATAGGGGAAAAAATATACATTTAAATGCAATTTATTTGAAAACTGTATCTTAATTTGTTTTTGAAATATTAATTTTTTTTTAGCTTTTGATACCTCTTTTCTAATCGTGGCAACAAGACTACTGCATTTCTATTTAAGGCAAAGGGAAAAAAAAAAAAAAAAAAAAAAAAAAAAAAAAAAATTGAGTTCTGTATCTTTATGTTGCCATTTTCTCATTAAAAGGGAAAAAATAGAAATTTAAATATCTTCTATTATAAAACCCGGTGAATTTTGACTTCATTTACAAAATTTGATTTACACGTAAAAGAATATCAACAGTTTAATATCTATTTCAGCTAATAGCATTGCGACTTCAAGTTTTGAATCAAAATGATCAAATTAAAATGCCATTTTTTTTAAACGTGAATACAGATTTGAATTGTACATTTGTAAATTTTGATATGGTGAAAATGATGCCGGTTTTAGATTTCACGGGAAAAAAATTCTATGTTTGAGTCAAAATGGAATAAATTTTGCTTTTTATCATTTTGGAATACTAGCCAATTAAGAACCTTAATTGATAACTTTATCATAATAACATATCTTTATTATTTTTTACTGCTTACATATACGATTAAGGTTTAATTTTAACAATTCTTACAACTGAGTTTTATAGAAATAGTATATTGTTAATTTGACAATAAATATCGTTTGTTTAAGAGTTAGACGTACCAATATAAAATGCATTTTTTACTATAACTAATTTTGTAGGTTTATTTTAAGTTAATGAAACAGTTCCTTCTTAAACATTTTCTTTTGTCGAAATTTGACGGGTTCTATCTTGTATTTTTAAAAACTCTTTTCATATTTTGTTTTTTGTAATTTAAAATAACGACATTTTTTTCCCACGGTAATTTTGAAAACATTTCTTCAATTTTAAATAATACTGTAATACGTATATATGGTGGCACAATATTTAATACTAAAAATTAAATAAAATAAAAAAAATCCTGCAGAGCATCCCATTTTACTAAAATTTAAATTAGAAAGAAATTAACTTTTTAAAAATCCCACTACTTTTTTAAATATGAATATTTTTGCTTAATTTTTTCCCCCACATTCATTAGAACATACTAGATAAATCTGTGCATGGATTTTTAGATGTATAAGACTTTACATTTAATATGATTTTTTTTCTCTCTTGTACCTTAAACAAGTTAGAAATTGCACGTAAAGCGTTGCAAATGAGGTGCGTTCGTATGATAACAAAGTTTTAAAATATCACTTTCATATATCAATCTCATAAAATTGTAAATAGTTAATTACAATTAAAATGCGCACCAAATAATGTTCTCTCTATACCATTATGTAATGAAATACTTTTGTGTGGCCTTGAAAAGCTGTAACAAATGTTCTTTGCACCACAGATTGTGCAAAATGTATATATAATATGTACTTTATAGATACATATGCATTTTATCATGTTCGAATGAGTGTAACACCATTACAATGCATTTGAAACTTTTTCCCCCATTGACCGTAATGTAACGGAATACTTTTGATTGTCCCTGTAATTGATCTATGCATCCGATTTTCATAAAACTTGAAATGACTCGACAAAATTATGTAATAATTATGTATTTTAAATTTTAAACGATTCGGTTGGATAGTTTTTACATTGTTATATGCGGACAGACAGACGGACAGACGGACGGACTGAACGACAACAATAGGTGCTACGTATTTGCATAATTACGAACGCACCTAAAAAATGAAGGAAATTCAACAAACTCTCAATTTAAATATTTATTAAAAAAATAACTATAAACTTGAATGTTAAATCCATGCAGAGAAAAATTAAATATACCATGAAAAACAAGTAAAAAAAATTCAAACCTCTATTTAAATAAAAAAAAAAAAAGAACTTTGGTATTTTTCGAACAAGCAAGATATAAAAATATGAACTGGGAGAAAAATCAGTTTAAAGTTTTTACTTGTATGGGTCATTGCACTAAATCTATTAACAAAATTTCAGCCGTTCAAAGGTATCTTGAACTTTATAAAAGATTTTGAACTTTATAAAGAATTTGAACTTTATAAAAAATGAAGTACAACGTTTTATAAGACACAAATAAAAATATTATGTAATGCAAATGGCCATTTCAAGGCATTTAACAATCCATTATCAGTGCATAAAAATCAAATTAAAATCACATTAAAAACGTTACGAGCATTAAAATCACACGTTATTACTTTGTTGAATTAAAAGGGGGGGGGGGTGTAGAAGGGCCGAGACGCATATCTCACTTCCCGACTCTGATAGGCCTCTTGGCCCTTCTGCCCACCTCCTTTTAATACGAAACTCCTGGCAACATTGCTGCCAGTAGTTTTTGCTGTAAATTTAACAGATTTTTTTTTTTTTTTTTTATTTCACAGAGTAGTAACAGAGCCTCAACTCGGCTTGAAAAGAGAGCCCTCAGTGGATTCACTTTTTTTTTTTTTTTTTTTCATAAAAATCGCCAACGCGATGGTTTAGTTTTTAACCATCGCGTTGGCGATTTTTATCCTCGTGATTTCTGTTTAACTGTAACCTTATTCTGTTTGGCGCTTCTTTCTGAATGCTGATTTGATTATCTTTGCACATGTGCTTATGCTATTTGATCTTAGATTTACGCGCTTATATTGATTCGTAATTATTACTGTTATTATTCTTGAATTTTCAAGTTTAAATTATTAGATCGTTATGTTACGAAGAGACACATGCATTGTTTGCAAGACGAATACGTGAAAGTTATTTCATAATTCTTTCATAAATTTCAAAACAAGAAGCAGCAAGCCGTCGCTGTATTATTATTTTTTTTCCCTTATCATTTGTCGCCAAGGAAGCGATATTTCGCCGAATTAGCAACCTCTCTTATATTATGATCGTAGTTTCAGAGTGGTCCGCTCGTGTCGCTACTGTCTATGCGTAATCCCATGTTAAACAAGTTGCCATTATAGTGTATGAAAATTGATTCTCTGTTCCGTACTCTGTGCTTTATTCAATATAACCTATGAAAACAAATAATCTTGTTTATATCGAAATTCTGTTTTAAAAGAGGTAAAAATTTTATCGTTTATCATGGTTGGTGATCCCTTATGTTTGGTTATCGCATAGATGTTTGCCGTGCAGAAAACGGTAAACACATTGAATATTTATTATATCTTTAAAAAAAAAAATTAAAACTCCCTCTTTTCATCGGTATAAAGGTTGTTCATTTTGAATTTGTACTTTAATAAATATAATTTTTTGAAAATGGGTCTATCATTTATAATAACCCTATACAAACAGATATGACGCAAATCGCAATCCAAACACAATGTAACATCTGTACTGATTAACCCTTTGAGCTCTGGGGTGTAAATTTCTTTAAAATTTCAAATGTCACATTGGCACCAGTATTTTGCAAAGAAAAAAACCGGTTAACGATAAACACGAAAAACTGCATGAAATTTTTTTCAAATAAATTTGGTCGAATTTTCTGGTGCCATTGTGACATTTCAGAATTAAAATTATGTGGTAGAAAATTCTACCACCAGACCAAAACGGGTTTAAACTTTCACTTGGATTTTATACACAAAATGTAACGCAAATGAAACATTTCTAGTGTTCCAAGGGTCACTTCCTGTACCCTTATTCTCCTGCATTAAAAGAAAACCAAGAAAGTCTACTCTAAAGTGTAGTGGCTTTCTTCTACTTACCAATTTTATTGCACACAGCGGTAGACTACCATCGTTATGACAATTATATGTTAAAATAATAATAATAATAATAATAATAATAATAATAACAACAACAAAATTGTAATTTACAAAACATTAATATTCCTAGACCAACAATAAAAAAAAAAAAAAAAAAAAAAAAAAAAAAAAAAAAAAAAACAGGTTTATATATATACAACTTTAATTGTTTAAAATGTGCATTTTTATTGAATGGAGTAAATCAGATTTCTGAATGCTTCCTATTACGTGCGACATGGATTAAAAATTAATATTACTGGACCCATCATGAACAAATTTTAAATGAAATATCAGTTTTACAATTTTTGGAACTGCTAATTTTTAAACTTCTAAATATCGCACATTTTGAACTTTTATACCGTTGCGTAGAGAAAAAATATTCACTTTTAAATAAAATTGTTTGAAATCTTTATCACAATTTGTTTTCAAATTATTATTATTTTTTTTAAGTTTATATTACTTTTTTTTTTTTTTTTTTTTTTTTTATCGTGGCAACAGAAGTATTCCATTTTTGGACATTAAACATGAAACTAATCAGAAAAAGAATAAAATAAAAAAAGAAACATTCCATTTTTGGATATTAAACATGGACCAATCCGAAAATGAATAGAAGAAAATAAGTATCGAAATTCAACCAATAAAAAGTTTCAGATATACTTCAGATTTCCCAGTTCTCTACAGAGGGCAACAACTATTTTCCAAGTAGTTAAAAAAAAGAGCTACGCCGACGGCCGGAACTTACTCACATACCTCATTACAGAGGGTGGACGGGAGGTCGAGATATAATGTCGTAGGGAGAGGAGAGGATCCAAAATTATCTTAACCCCTTCGCGACGGGAGCTTTTTACGAAATTTTTAATGGATTGTCACCGGTTTTTAAAAGTAGAAATTTGTGCCTTATTAAATCGAGAAAATGCTTCGATTAAATAAGGCAAATTTTGCAGTTCAATTTTACTGGTGGTGATAAACAAGGATTCTTAAGCCTTTTTGCGGCACGCATACGTCTCGCTTGTCCCCAAGGGATTAAATGTTGAAAACGATAAATATGTATGGGTAATTCCATGAGCACATGTCGTGTAAGTCACATACTACGCTTTTGGATACCAGTATTTTAGAACTAAAAAATGTGACTTATTTTGTCAGAGGTATTTCATTAATTGAATAAGTCCATACAAACCTTTCGAAAATAACGGTAGCCAACAATTTAGCAGTTATAACAAATGTGACTTACACGACAAGTGCTCATGGAAATACCCGTATAGCCCTATAAAAAATTTCGTCCAAGCATTTTGTTGTTTTTCTCATGCACATTTGTTTAACATTTTACAGGTCATTTCAGAGATAATATCGGATGTTATAGCGGCCTGTTTCATGTGCTCGGAGCAACAAGTTTCTCATGCTGTCTCGTGTGGCTCATCGCGCCATCTCTCTGCCAAAGGAGAAATCAGAAGAAAAATTCTGCCCAGATCGCTATCATGAGTAGATGTTAATTGCACGCTACTAATAAACAAACAAACAAAAAAAAAAAAAAAAAAATGTCATTTTTTTTTCTTTTAATATTGCATTATTTTTGTTACATATGTTTTTCAATCAAATGGACATTATTTGATGTATATTCTACAATAATTTATTATATTTATTGAATTGTTTCTAGATTTTAGTTTGTATAATAAAGCCATTTTGGAGAATTATGTTTAATTAAGTTAAATGAGATGAACACCATGCTTTTTACCTTTACTGCAGTGCATTAAGTCGTGAAAACTGAAATATGTAAGCTGTGTTACTTACATATTTACAATTTTTTTTTTTTTTAAACCAATATGTATTTTGCAAAGTCCTTACAATATAAACTAAGACCCAGCCAGTATTTTTACTCTCTTCTATTTTTTCAAGAAAAAAGTATTGGATTCTTGAAAAGATCGACTTCCGATTTTCGACATATTTATATGTGTTAGAAGGTTTGTAAAAAATTTGATGGTTTTTACAAAATGTCTGACTGTGAGTCTGTAACTCTGTCAATTTAATGCTGATTACTTTTTGGTGCAAATCACTCAGTAGGTGACGCTGCCATGCTGCATTATTCATGATTATCGCAAAAGCTCTACCTCAAGAACTGGTGCACTCATTTTCATCAAACTTCAGAATCAGTTAGTTCTTGTTGCAAATTAGCGTTGTTTAATTTTTAGTGTAAATCTCCTACAGGTGGCGCTGCTGTGCTGTATTTTCACGATTTCACTATAGGTGTATCTCAAGAACTAATAATGCTTGGATTTTCATCGACCGTCAGATTCAGTTAATATGTACTTGATAAATACTGATCTTCATTAGATTTTGGTGATCATTTTCAAGCAGGTGGCGCCGTTATGCAATATTTTTCATAGATTTTCCAATAACTCTGTCGCGGAAACTAATGCACAGATTTTCATCAAATTTCAGATTTAGTTAGAAGTTGGCATAAGTAGTTGTTGATTAGATTTTAGTATAAACCCTTGACCGGTAGCGCTGCTATGCTGCATTTTTCAGGAAGTATTAACATATATGAGATAGATGAAAGTTTTGGGTTTGCCACATCTGACTAGAGCAGCAATACTCAGCCTTTTTTTTTCGCGGATCGCAACTATAGGTTTGCGATATTCGGCGAACCGCACCCCATGTATAAAAGGGTAAAAAAATAGTAAAACATTGTTAATAGTATCAGTAAGGTTGAACATTTGTCGGCGAAGAAATGTTACCCAAAATTTTTAACTTAATTATTTAAATAAAGAAAAAAATACATGCAAGATTTTTATATCAAATGTTGTAAAAATGTTCGGGAAAGTTTGTTGATTGGAAATAGTGCTGTATCAAATATATATATATATATATATATAAAAATTGGCCAAAAAATATATATATATATATTTTTTGTTTTTTGCCAACTCAAAAAAGCAATATTAGCTAAATCAGGTTAAAATTAATTTAAATGAAAAATTTCGGGCTTCCAAAGAAAATAAATTAGGAAGATTTCTGTTATAAATCTTTCACTCAATGCAAAATTTTTTATAGTTTTTATTTGCAGAAATATAGTGCAAATTTAATTAATTTAGAATTAAGAGTTTGTTTCAGAAGTGTTGACGATTAAGAAATTCTTATACTTCTTTAACGCAAATAATGATTAAAATGGGCATTGTTGACTAAAACAAACAGCATTTAAGATGTTTTAACATAATTTTAAATTAATTATAAATAAAACGACAGATTTTGCCTTCGCATAAAAATATACAAAACAACAACGAAGTCATTATTACTTACCCATCATACGTAGTATAAGGTAAGTCTTGCAATCGTTTTGAAAATCGAAAAAAAAAATTTTTGACGGATTTACACGTTTCGGACACTGGAGATTACGAAAAACATATTTTTAGAAAAAAAATTTGCCGTCCGTCCGTCTGTGTGTCTGTGTGTCTGTCTGTCTGTAACCGCTCTATCTCCCGAACAAATTGAGATAGAGATTTGAAATTTTTTATGTGCTTAGTATGTAAGATTGAGACGAAGCCTATTTAATATCAGTAACCTCGATTATCCGGAACTATTTTTTTCGGACTCTCGAAAAATTCGTTCTGATGAAAGGTATATAAAAATTTTCGAATTCTTTTATTTTAAGGAGTGGGCGTAAAAGACAATAAAATAACACAAATTTTTCATAAAAAACGAAGTCGATCGGATAATTAGTTGTTGAGATATTTCTAATCCTATTTTCCACATTCTTTGATTTTTTATGACCCTGTATTTCATTCGAATTTCAATTCAAAGATATCTTTTAATTGGAAATGAGATACTTAATTTGATGCAAGAAACCGTTAGTGAATATGATTATTATTTTTGGAGTTATAAGGATGTTTCTATTACGCGATTCAGTGCTACTTGAATAGTTTGGCGTTTCATACAATTTATCGAAATTGGGTCATCAGAAATTCATTAATAGAGCATGATTATGTGTTAAAAATACTTAAATATACGTTTATATTTTGTTTTGGAATTGTAATGCATTTTATAAATTGTTTACATGTGTTATGTTTTCCTATATTGTGCTATGCATATCCATGATGGGTAAGTATTACGGTGGCCTCCAACGACTAGTTTTTTATCGCATCTCAATAAATTTTATAAACATGGATTAATAATTATCTATCTCGGGCCGCATATAAAAGGTTTCCGGGCCACATACAGTCCGCAGGCCGCAGGTTGAACATGGCTGGACTAGAATATGATTCGTATTATAATCTATCTATATAAAATAAGAAATGTCTGTTTTGCCAGCCTGTCTGTCCGCGGACAACGCCAATATTATAACAACCAGGGGTCTCTAAAACTTTTGCCATGTGTGGATGCTAATACCGGAAAGTGCACTTTGCAGCCGGATTTTTAAATTTCAATTCAGATATTTTTACTTTCCTCTATCTTCAATAGAAGAAAATGTTGTAATCTAAATTTTTTTCGACTTCCGGGTTTCGACGGATTTACACGTTTCAGGGGTTAGAGATTTAAAAAAAAAACATGTTTTTATAAAATGTCTGTCTGTCCGCGTGTCTGTGTGTGTGTGTCCGTATGTCGCCATTCTACCATCAAAAAGTGTATGAAGTTATGCATAGAATTGAACCAAATTTTTTGTGAATGTTTTTGGCTGTGGTAAGCAAGTCCTCCTTCAGTTTTGAAATATTCCATCGGAAGAGAGCGCTGCAATCGCGATGTTTGTGTCATTTTCAATATTGTACCGACCAAAAGTATGTGAAGTTATGCATCGAATTGAACCAATCTTTTTGTGTAAGTGTATGGCTATGGCTAGTTGGTCCTCCCTGAATTAAAAAAAAAAAAAAAAATCCGCAGGAAGGAGACGCTGCAATAGCGAATTTTATGCCATTTTCAATATTGCACCACCTAAAAGTATATGAAGTTACTTCTAGAACTGAACTAATTTTTTTGTATATGATTATTAGGGAGATTTCGTATGAAATACTACCTATTGCATTTTCTCCCATGTTGGAATTTCTGAAAAATTTTTGCAGATCTACGCCGATCTTGACCTCTAGACCTCAAAACTACCATCAGTAAAAATCTTTATATCTATCTATCTATCTATCTATCGGTGTATATCACTTTCTTCTGGATACGATAACTTCCATAATTATGCTCAGATCTTCTTCAAACTTTTACATAAAATCAAGGGACATAAAATCTCGGTCGAGTTCGTTAATGGGCAAAATCGCACCAAGGGGGTGAAAATAGGGAGGGGTTTTGTGAAAACCGAAAAAACGCGATAACTTCTTAATTAAAATAGATATCGAATCAGTTTAAAGCTTATGTTACTTCTTAAAAATGGGCTAAAAGTTTATGCGTGATAGATTTTTGATAAATTTAAAAACGGGCTCAAAGGGCGAAAAAAACAGGGTTTTTGGGAGAAAAAAAATTCATAACTTCGTCAATTCTCAAGATATCAAATCCAACTAAATTTTTTATAAATGTTCTTAAAATTATCTAAAACATTTTCATTTACAAGTTTTTGATAAGACTAACTTTTACCGATGAAAAAAATTAAAAACGAAAAGAAAAAGGGGGTAGAAAAATAAAAAAATCTATAACTTACTCAATTCTTAAGCAATAAAATCTAATTAAATTTATTTTACATCTTCTCAATAATATCTACAACTTTTATATTAACAAGTTTTTCATGGGATCAATTCTTATAGAAAAAATAAATTAAAAAAAATAGGAGTTGGAGAAAAAACCTCAAATCCAAACTGCTTATATTCTGACTCATTTTTAAAATCATTTTTGATTTTAAACGCATCCAAATAGCAGATCCTCTTATTTAGGAACTATATAATGTGATGTATTGGCCAGTTCTTTTTATAAAGGCAGAATATATTCTTTAAAAGGGTGCCAAAAAGGGCATTTTGAACAGAATTTCCTGAAATGATCGTGATTGGAAAATTGAAGAAATATAACAAATTGCGTTTTATCTGAGTCTCTTTTAAATCCATTTTTGTTCTCAAACGTATCCAATTTACAGGTCCTCTTATTTAGGAACTCTATAATATGACGAAATGACCAGTTTTTTGATAAAGGCAGAATATATTTCAAAAAAGGCTGCCTAAATATGGGCACTTCGCGAAAAATTTCCTAAAGTGATCATGATTAAAGAATTCAGGATATATTCAAATAACAAATTGGTTATTTTATGACTCATTTTTAAATCCATTTTTGCTATCAAACGCATTCAGTTGGCAGTTTTTTGTTATTTAGGAACTATATAATGTGCGTATTCGTCGATTTTTTGATAAGGGTTAAATATATATTTAAAAAAGCTGTCAAAGTGGGCACTTAGCACAAAATTTCCCAAAACGATCTTGATTAAAGAATTGTGGATGTATTCAAATAACAAATTGGTTATTTTATGACTCATTTTTAAATCCAATTTTGCTCTCAAACGCATTCAATTGACAGTTTTTTGTTATTTAGGAACTATGTACTGTGCGTATTTATCGATTTTTTGATAAAGGCTAAATATATTTATTTAAAAAGCTGTCAAAGTAGGCACTTCGAAAAAAAAAAATTCCCAAAGAGATCATGATTAAAGAATTGAGGATGTATTCAAATAACAAATTGGTTATTTTATGACTCATTGTTAGATTCAATTTTCCTCTCAAACGCATTCATTGACAGTTTTTTTTTTTTTTTTGTTGTTGTTGTTGTTATTTAGGAACTATATAATTAGCATATTGGTCGATTTTTTTGTAAAGTCAGAATATAATTCAAAATATGCTTCCAAAATGGGCATTTCAGCCGAATTTCGTTTAAGATGATTTTGATAAAACCAGTTCTTACATAAAAATGAAATTAAAAAATTTTCAAAAGCGGCCAAATAAAGTAGTTAAACTGGGTTTATCTCTAATCATATTTTATTTATTTATTTATTTTATTTTATTTTATTTTATTTATTTTTTGAAGAAAAAACTCTTCGAAATCTACTTCCGCCTATAGGCCATGCCAAAAGAGTTTTTTTTTTTTTTTTTTTTTTTTTTTTGGTAAAGCAAGTAGGTTCTCCCTGAATTTGAAAAAAAAAATCTGCTTATCATTATATTGTCCATCGGCTCGTGCAGAGACGGAAATTCGTTTTTACTTCGATTAATTGACTGAAGCAAAAATTTAAGATGAAAATCAAAGTTGGTATGGTATTGAATTAAAATTATTAAAGCATTAAAATGAGTAAATATATATTTTTTTAAACATTAAAATGTACGTATGAGATAGAAGAAAGTTTTGGGATTGGCACATGCAACTAGCTTTAAATTAAAACTTACTGGGGAAGAGGATATTTGCAGCTTTCCACCAATCCATGGCAACAAAGCAGCCAAGTTAGAGGATATTTGCAGCTTTCCACCAATCCATGGCGACAAAGCAGCCAAGTTAGAGGATATTTGAAGCTTTCCACCAATCCATGGCAACAAAGCAGCCAAGTTAAAGGATATTTGCAGCTTGCCACCAATCCATGATAACGTAAGCAACCAGCCAATGAGAGCAGGGGATCGATATGGTATTTAACTACTGCATTTCACGGCTGAATGCTAGCAACAAAATGCACACGTATTTCTTTTTTTTTTTTTTTTCTTTTTTTTTCCTGATTTGATGATTAGATTTTGATAATCTTGTTTACAATCGATCTTCAAAATCCAACCATGACACTATCCAAAAAATGTAGTAAATTAGATAATTGCTCCTTTTTTGTGTTCCGAGGGTTTGTTCAGATGTGCTGCGCACATCGCACACGTGCTCAGAAGATTTCATGAAGAAGGATTTCTTCTCATTGAAGAAAGGAATTTTACAAAAAAAAAAAAAAAAAAAAAAAAAATCAATTATTGCATTATTTTTGTGGTTCAAAGCAGCTAAAATCAATTACCATATTTCTTTATCATTCCAAAACATGGTTTTCGTAACAGAAACTCATACCCTTGTTCACTCAGATAAAATTTACAATGTTCTAAAATTTAAATTTTTTTTCTATTTCAGTATGAATGGAGACTTTAAATATTTGCAATTTGTTTGAAAACATCTATGATCCCGAGAAACGCCGGGGCGATCAGCTAGTTTTTATTATAGAGCATCTAATATTCACTCGTTTCCATAAGAGAATAAATGAGTTTTATAAGAACGATGTCAATTTACTCCAAACAAATCAATGATACAGTACTGGATAATTAACTCGATTACGTCGCCAATGGTTACGAGCCTGGAAGAATAAAACGTCCATGAGAGAGACCATCGACCATTTTTATGCAACCTGTTGCATGGTTATCTGCCACTGAGGTTAAACAGTAAGCAAAGTACATTGACTTTATCAATAGTTTAAGGACTGTGTTGGAGGCCGGAAACAGATCTATGAAGAAAAAGAAATGTCGGCACTATTTCCGACAGTTTGATTCATCCTTCATCAAACAAATTGTAAGTTATCCAATAAAAGTCGAAAAAGTACTAAAAAATCTGTTTAAAAATATAAAATAGAGAATAGCGCCCATCATTCAAATTAATTGACGAAATATCCAATTATCGGAATGCATATAAACCATTTAAAAAAAAAAATCCTACACATGAATGGTAGATTGTTTTTCTTTATTAAAGAAAAGAATTTATAATAAAACATAAAAAACACTAAAAAAGAAAGCAACACAACTGAAATTGTATGAAAAAAATGTTTATATACGGGTGAAACAAATTTTCTTTGTGCTTAAAAAAAAAAAAAAAAAAAAAAAAAAAAAAGTCATTTTTTAGGATCTAAGATTTTATTAAATAACAATAATATTGTTTAGATATGTGTTTAAGCTGTACAAATTTAGCATCCGCACAGAAAAAAAAAATTACACTTAAAATATAACTTTTTAAAATCATATCAAGCATAAAAAATGTAACCTTTGTTATCAGACAGTATTTGCTTTATTTATGATAGAAATACTTAACAAAAAATGCAATTTTTATATTTTACTTTAGCAAAGATGTCCTTTAGTTCAAAACAATACATATAGAAAGATGAATAAGTAATAAATAATAAAATTTAATCATCATTGCATGCGTAATTTTATGCCGTTTAGGAAAAAAACTAGTCGTTGGGGGCCACCGTAATACTTACCCATCATGGATATGTATATGAAAATAAAACACGTGAAACTATTTATACAATGCATTACAATTCATAAACAAAATTTAAATATTGTTAATATACATAGTAATGCGATATTAAAGAACTGCTGATGTATCAATTTCGACAAATTATATAAAACGCCAAATTACTCAAGTAGTACCGAACTGCATAAAAGAAACATCCTTATGACTCCAAAACTAATAATTCTATTAACTAACAATTAACAGCGTCGGATTAAGCGTCTCATTTCCAATTAAAATATACTTCTGAATTGAAATTTGAATGAAATACAGGGTCACGAAAAATCGAAGAATGTGGAAAACAAGATTACAAATATCTCAGCAACTAACAACCCGATCGACTTCGTTCTATATGCAAAATGTGTGTTATTTTATTGCCTTTTAAGTCCATTCCTTAGAACAAAAAAAATCGAAAATTTTTATATACCTTTCATCAGAACGAATTTTTTGAGAGTCCGAAAAAAATAGTTCCGGATAATCGAGGTTGCTGATATTAAATAGGGTTCGTCCCATTCTTACATACTAACTACATACAAAATTTCAAGTCTCTATCTCAATTTGTTCGGGAGATAGAGCGTTTACAGACAGACAGACAGACGGACGGCAAAATTTTTTTTCTAAAAATATGTTTTTCGGAATCTCCACTATCTAAAACGTGTAAATCCGTCAAAAAAATTTTTCGATTTTCAAAACGATTGCAAGACTTACCCTATACTACGTATGATGGGTAAGTAAAAAAAAACTAAGTTAAAGTTCATAATTATGACTTATTTTAGTTTTAAAGAGAAGATTTTTTTAATTGAATTTAAAGTACATAAAATATTTTTTGTTTTAAATGCAATTGGTTTATTATCGGTTTGCAATTATTAAAATAACATAGAAAAAATCATGTAACAGAGGTTACAAAAATTTATAAGATGTAAACAAACTGTTTTTTCAGCAACTAACAAAGACATATTGAATAAATATGGCAATTTTATTTTCCAAAGATATTTCCACAAATTTTTAATGCTGCAATTATTTTTCAAATACTTTAACAGTGTGAGGAAACTTGTAAAATAATCTGTTTCCTTTCTGTATTACAGTTGGCATAGGCAATTTTTTCTGGATCTCTTCAAACTGTATATACGCAATATCATTGTCATCTAATCTAAAAACAGATAATGTATCATCGCAAGCTTTTAAAAACATACCTTGCACTTCATGAACTTCTTCTAAATCACCTTGTGTAACAGCTATATAGTATTTTTTTTTCTGTTACAAATTCGGTACTTACGTATTAACGCCACCGCAGTTATCTTTTGGATTCCTTGTTGCCTTGTTTTTGGCTGATTTTTGACGCCATTTTTTAGTGTTTTAGTGCTTTTTTTTAGTGCTTTTTAGTACCTTTAAATGCATTTCTTTTTGCTCATTTTTGATGCCATTATTTTGCGCAAGTTCTGCTGCGGTGGCGTTAATACGTAAGTACCACAAATTCTACTAGTATGTTCTTTTAATTATTTTATTTGATGCTATTTCTGTAAATTCTTTTTCTTCAGAAGTGGATTCAAGAACTTGAGAATACTCAGAAATTAAAATTTTTGATTCCGTAGAGATTTCACCAGTGAATACTTCATTATCATTTCGTACAGTTTTCTCATTATTTCAAAAATTTTCAATCTGGAAACTATTGTAATCGAAACAAAGACACCGACCACGTTTTTCACCGCAGAAACAGCTTACATCGCTATACTTGATGACTTTAGAGTTTTGTACTGTAGTATTTTGATGTATGTTCATAGTATCCCTTACGGTAGGCAAACCATCAGGTCGAGCTTGTTCTTTTTTGTTTTCTTAGAAGATATTTTTCGATCTGAAAAATACCACAAATAAATAATACTTACAAATGCAAAATAAAATATAAACAAATGATAAAAATGATAGGTAAATTTGGTACTATGAATATATATATATATATATACCGGGTGTCCTGAAAAGGACTGAACGATTTTAAAAATCAATAACTTGCAATCTTTTACAGATATTTAAAAAATTCTTGCACGAGAGTCATCTAAAAGGTCAAAAGTTTTTTTCCTGCGATTCTGGATTTTAGTTCGAATTACAAACAATAGATGGCGCTGATAGCGCTAGGGGCTGCATTGAGACGGATATTGACGTCACTTGGCACTGAAGCAAAATAAGGAGGTTAAGGCTGTGGAGTGGATCTTATTCGAAAATGAACTTTTGCTTTTACCGTCCAATTTTGAATGCAATTCATATAATTTTGATTTTGCTGGCGTCAGCGCAATAATAGAGAAAAATATTGTTTTCATGGGCGCGACTCCTTTGAAATGGAAATGCGTGAAACAACAACGTTCGAATTACCGACTTCTATTTGTTTTTTTACATTCCATGAACGTAAGTACTTTTGAGAACAGGATATCCTATTTATCTATTTATTTATCTGGGTATCTTTTTAACCTTTTTTATGTCAACTAGTCATATCCTCTATTGTATATTAAGTATGTGGGATTAACAGTTCATTTACAAGTACACCCAAAAGATTGCATCACATCATAGTCTAAGGAGAAAATCGCTTGCAGTGTATATTAATGAAATACACTATTTCAAATGTATTGAAACTGATATAAATAACTGAATTTCAGTATAAGATGATTATAATAAAATGGGGTATTTGGTTTTATAGCATTTAACGTTTATTTACAGGGGCACACAAAAAGAAATCGGTTACTGTACTGTCTTTAAGTAACATTTGCTGGAAATGCGTTTTCAATTTCGGCATGCGCTTTTAAATTTAACTGTTTTTAGATACGTTAGTAATTATATAAATGCGTATCACCTATTGTCGTCTCTGGTCTGTCCGTCCGTCTGTCTGTCCGCATATAACAGTGCAAAAATTACTCTGTCGAATCGTTTGAAATTTTAAACATATATTTGTTGAATAATTCTGCCCGGTTATTTCAAATTTTATGAAAATCGGATCTGTATTTCCAATACAGGGACAGTCAAAAGTATTCCGTTATATTATGGCCGACGGGGGAAAAAGTCTCAAGTGCTTTTTGATGATATTACATCCGTCCGAACATAATGAAATCAATATGCTTTATAAATTAAATTAAAATACAAATGATGTAGAATATGCTGCACAAAGAATAGTTATTATTCGTTTATAGGGCCACACAAAATAATTATGTAACATAACGGTATACAAGGGAACATACTTTGCGGCATACTTTAATTTTGCTACACATATAATAAAATTGTTATAAGTTGCTTAGGTTTACTACGAGTTACTTACTGTGTAATAGAAAATACGATGTATTTACAGGGACACACAAAAGATTTTGGAAACTATGCTGCATCAAAAATGCTGTACGCTAACGATAATTGCTTGAAATTTTTAGTTTTGATATTTTTTTTTTTTTAAGTTTCACTAATTTTTTGCATATTACGCTGTATATAACTGGTGCAAATCATATACAGGGCTACACAAAAGAATTTGCACTCCTTACTAAGTGTGTAAGTAAATATATATTAAAGGTAGTTTGAAAATAAGTTACGCATTTTTTACGTTGAACAGCTTTTAAGTATATTACGATATGTTTAAAGAATAAAAATGAAATGATATACAGAGGCACTAAAAAATTGGATTAATAGCCGGCTCTGGATGGTAATCTCTGGAAGTGTGATTTCATTTGTTTAAAGCATGTTTCGGTTTTAAATAGATTTTAGCTAAATAATGGCGTGTATTTAAAGATACTAGGTAAACTACGGGGCTATACAAAAGCGTTCAAATATGCTTCCGTCTATTTAAATAAATTGCTAAATGTCAAATTTCAACTTAACATGTGTTTTTAACGCTTTCCAACATAGTTGAAGGTGTTTATGATTTCTATTTAGTTAGCCGCTGCCTGTCTGTCTTTCCAAACTCTAACTTGCGTTGAAATAATTGAATTGGTCTGTAAGTGATAATGTTAATGAGATTTATTATGCCGTGTTGGGTATTGTAAACAAACTATGCATAATTCATGATTCATTTACACAGACATTCAAAACTATTCCATTACATTATGTTCTGTGAGGATAATTATATTTGTAGCACAGATATTTGTTATCTGGAATGTTCTTTTATTTATCCACACATAATAGCGCTAAAACTACCCGACAGAATGCTTTGAATTATAATATTGCAGAATTCTCTCTCGTTGCAGAATTTTCGTTACTCATTTAAAGTTTTATGAAAAGCGAATCAGAGCTTAAATCATGCGTGACTAATTCAATGATATCCAATGATAGGTGATGATTCTAGATTGTCATAATGATATGGCTCATTTAAGATGGAGGTAGTATTATTTCCCTATTACCATGAATTTAATATACATAATCCTAATGTTTTTATTTTTTTTTATTTAGGTATTTTTTCAAAAGAGTGCAACAGCTATTGCACCAAGTTTTCAATGTTTATACTATAAATATTCTTTGTTCTAAAGAATAAACAATTTCCGCAATTTTTAAACAACATACATAAAACGCTACTAAAGAACTTCTTTAAAAGAACTAGCATTTCTTAGAATATAACAATTTTTTAAAAATAGCAAAATTGATTAATTTTTAACAACAACAAAAAAAAAAACTACTAAATCGTTTCACTTTGTTCTAAAATATGATGCACAAAATATTCTTTAAATTAGATAATAAAAAGTAATTTAATCCGAGAAAATACAGCTTTCTTAAATGTAAAATCGTCTGCAAAACTCGTATGCTGCTCGTTAAATTCATGCCCAGTTTCAATCGCTGCTATTATATAAAAGGATTTATTATTTCTATGACAACAACCCATTTCATTGAAATCATACCGACTGAGTCCAAAATCGGGCTTCATGTCGAGTACACAGGTCAAATGTATGTTGTTCAATAAAAACAAATAATCAAAAGTTCAAAATCGGGTCCTAAGAGCAAGATTGCATTGTCAAACGAGACCCACTCCACAGCCTAAACCTCCTTATTTTGCTTCAGTACCAAGTGACGTCAATATCCATCTCAACACAGCACCTAGCTCTCTCAGCGCCATCTATTGTTTGTAATTCGAACTAAAATCCAGAATCGCAGGAAAAAAACTTTTGACCTTTTAGATGACTCTCGTGCAAGAATTTTTTAAATATCTGTAAAAGTTTGCAAGTTATTGATTTTTAAAATCGTTCAGTCCTTTTCAGGACACCCGGTATATATATTATTACCATAAAAAATCTATATTCAGTTATAAAATGTAACCTCTGTTTATGTAACATCTGTTACCAAAATATGGTAACAGATAGTTATGTTACTTAAATAAACTTATTTTACTTAGAGTTTTGTGATTTAAAGAGAAATTTTATTTTTAAAACATTATTTAAATCTAAAATTGGAGTAACAGAAGTTACAAAGAGAAAACACACTCACCTTAGAACTTGATAATACTGCTCTATACTCTATAGATGTGGCAGACAAAGTGAAAATGGCACTTGTATTCTCTTCTAGAAAGTTCTTTGAGCAATATAGATTGGTAGCGATCTCTGATAGACAAAATTTTTATTATTTATTCTGCTAAAGGTAAATAAAGTAACAGAGGTTACATTTTCATGGACAAATGTTAAATTTAACTTATGCAGTTAAAAAATACATATCTTGTGAGGGAGTGACCTTTGTCATAAAGGCACTCTAGTATTTCTGAGATCGTGACGTCAATAATTTAACATGTGTAAGCGTAAAAGCGACATCTATCCTCTCTTTTACTTTAACTTTCTAGAGTGTGTGTGCTCTTTCGGATTCTGCAGTTAGCTCGCGGTTATTAGTAATATGTTAATATGAAGTATCTCAGTTTGCAGCATATAAAAGCTTGGGTGTGAGTGTGTGGTGAGGGTCTCTGGCATTAGCCAGCGAGAGAGCATCTGTGGCGTTAGCCAGCGTGTGAGTATCTGTGGCGTTAGCCAGCGAGTGAGTATCTCTGGCATCGACATTAGATAGCGAAGTGCTAGCAAATTGAAGGTAGCAGCGAGCCTCCAGTGAAGTGTAAAGGAGTTTCGATATTTGACTTGAGAGTTGGCCGTGGTAAGAAACTTCATTTTGATTATTTGTGAATAAAGAATTACACACAGCCACGGGCTGTCTAATTAAGCTTTATCTAGCAGCTCAGCCAAGAGATAGTGAGAAGTATTAGAAGGTGCCACGATTGAGCTAGGCCGGAGCCTGTGAGTATGCATTTAGCTTTTTCATAGTATTCTCAGTTGTGTAAAATTAAGACTTGCTCCACTTCCCTTCAGCCCTCATCATTTTGATAAACTTTGTTGTTTTATCTTAATTACTGAGTATGTCTGCATTTAACCTCCACCACGACCAACCAATCGTTATAAATGACACTCAACGTGTATATAACGTTACAAATGGCGCCCAACGAAATGTCAGACATTGTGAGATTGTGCCACGGGTGTATTTCACCGGTGAGGGTGATATTAGTGAATTTTTAGTTAAACTAGATGATTATATTTTGTTCAATAATATACCTGAGAAAAGTAGATACGTAGTGCTTAAATGCTCATTGAAGGGCGAAGCACTTTTGTGGTTAGAGAATATAGGAAAGTTTTTGATTACTGATGAAGCGAAAAGATTTGAACAAACTGTGATTGAGTTAAAGAAGGCATTTCCTCCCATTAAAGATAAAAGTATTTTGAGAAAAGAGTTCTATTGTAATAAGCAGAATATTTATGAGTCGGCGTCAAAATTTTATCTACGTAAGCTTGAACTAAAAAATAAATTAGATTTAGATATCACATTTGAGGAATTGTTGGACATTGTTTTTCCTCTTTTTAATCCGAATATACAGGACTTTATTGAAGTTAGAGCACCGAAGAATTTTGCAGAAATGCATCAGATATTATCGAAGTATGAGACTCGGCATAGCTCGGATCAACGGGATTTGCGTAGCCCTCGTCAGAGACCTGTCGCGGATAGTAATTTGAGAAATGAGGGGGATCATAATTTTTTGAGAGGGGGACAGCGATTTCCGGATAATAATTTGCGTAATAGAAATGATGGATTTGGTCGTAATATGTCGAATACGAGTAATAGTAATAGGAATTGTGGTGGTTCTAATAGTTTTAGAATTGGTGAGAGAAATATGTATGGAAATAGACAGAATAGTGGTTATGATCGGAGAGGGGGAGTACGGGACAGGAATGTTTCTTCGCAAGTAAGGAGATTAACTTCGGATGAGAATTTGGAAAATAGATCAATGCAAAAGAGATGTGTTCAGAGGTCGGAAAAGTCTTCGGTGAGTTTGAATAAAATTACTATTAATCCGGTTGAGTTACCTGAAGTGTTAATTGTGTTAGATCGTATTGTCGTTAAAAGTGTCTTCGATACAGGGGCAGATAAGTCGTTCATTTCTTTTGATTGTTATCGGAAATATTTTTCGTATAAGAAGTTGAAGAGGTCAAGTCTGGTGGTTCAGTCGGCACAGGGAGTAGCTTGCGATAATAAAGGTTCAGTAGAATTGGAAGTTGAAATTCGTTCGGTTAGGACATGTTGGGAGTTTTGTGTGTTAGATGGATTAACAGTGCATTGTATAGTTGGTGTGGATTATATGAAGGATAGAGGAATTAGTTTGGATTTCTTTAAAAAGTCGTTAATCGTGAATAATGATGAGAATGTGAGTAAGAAAGAGCATGTTTCAGTGTCAGTTAATTTGGAGGAGTCGGGGTTAAGTGAAATCGAGAAGGAGGAATTTAATAAGTTTTTGAATGAATTTGGAGAGGTTTTTTCTGATAAACCGGGTTTAACGCATGTTGCGTGGCATGAGATTGATACTGGTTTAAAAGCACCTGTTGCTAATAAACCATATCGTTATGATAAAGTTAAACAAGGTATAATTGATTATCATATTCAAAAAATGCTAGCGGACGATATTATAATGCCAATTGTGTCTCCTTTTGCATCGCCAGTAGTGTTAGGTCGTAAAAATAATGGGAAAAGTTTAGATAATCCAGAGGCATATAGGTTTGCAGTAGATTATAGAAAGTTAAATGCGATAACGCAATACCCTCAGTATCCTATTCCAGTTATTGATGACATTTTGGCTAATATAACGAGTACGAATTATATGTCAACGTTGGATCTTACGTCGGGTTATTTTCAGATTGCAATGAAGCTGGAGGACATACCGAAGACTGCGTTCATTACTCGGGACGGTTGTTTTGCTTTTAAAAGAATGAGTTTTGGTTTATCGGGAGCGCCGGCAACGTTCCAGAAGGCCATGAATAATATCCTTAAACCTTTGATTGGTAAGGGTGTCCTGGTCTACCTGGACGACATAATTATAATGGCAGCTACTTTCGAAGAGCATTTAAGATTATTGAGGGAAGTATTTACGTTGTTAAGAGATGCTGGGTTAACAGTTAAGTTAGAAAAATGTAAATTTTTGAGAAAAGAGATAAAGTATTTAGGAGTTAAAATTACGCGTGATGGTATTAATATAGATAATGAGAAAATTGAGGCAATTACGTCAATGAGTCCCCCCAAAAATAGTAAGGAAGTGGCGACATTTTTAGGGATGGTGGCTTGGTTCGCCAAGTTCATTCCACGTTTTTCAGAGTTATGTGAACCGTTGTATAATTTAAAAAGGAAAAGGGTGAAGTTTGTATGGTCATCAGCGGCTCAGAGATCGTTTGAATTATTAAAAGAGGCAGTAGTTTCCCCTCCTGTTTTGGCTCACCCCGATTATTCGTCTCAGTTTGAAGTGTATTGCGATGCGAGTGCAGTGGGGGTTGGAGCGATGTTAGCACAGAAAGGTCGACCTATAGCGTTTGCGTCGAAAATTTTAAATGCAGCGGAAAGGAATTATTCGATTACGGAAAGGGAGTGTCTTGCAGTAATTTGGGCTTTGAATAAATTTCGTTGTTTTTTCACTAATATACCGGTTAAAGTCATTACGGATCATTCAGCTTTGACAAAGTTAACTAATGGAAAGGGTTTGTCGTCTCGTATGGTCAGATGGTGTTTGAAGTTAGCAGAGTATAATGTTGTTATAGAACATAGGGCTGGCAAGGAATATGCGGTAGCGGACGCTTTGTCTCGAAACCCGCATGGTGGTTTAGAGGTCACGGAGGAAATTAAGTGTTGTGCATTATCTTCGTTGGTGTTAAGGTCACGAGAGAAGTTGATAAGGGAACAAAAGCAAGATGAAGAGTTTGGTAGTTTGTATCGTTATTTGGAAAATCCTGATGATGTCCCGAGCGCAGATGTGCCTATGTTTGAGAAATGGTCCCAATCTTTTAAGCTTATCGATGGTCTTCTTTTTTATTCTAAAATTGTAAATTCACGTGGTGAATTAAGAGTTTTTATTCCGGCTAGTCTTCGTAAGGCCATCTTGAAAGAATTTCATGATAATCCATTAGCAGGTCACTTAGGAATCAGGAAAACTTATGCTCGAATTTGTGAATCCTGCTACTTCCCTAAAATGCGAGAAGCAGTGCGCGCTTATGTCTCCAGCTGCAGCACATGCCAACGTTATAATTATAAAAATGTAAGTCCAGCTGGCAAATTAATTCCTATTAAAGTAAATTTTCCTAATGAATGTGTAGGTGTAGATTTAATCGGTCCTTATCCATTGTCTAATCCTAAAAGATATAAATTTGTACTAGTTATAGTTGATTATTTTAGTAAATGGGTAAAGTTCGTCCCCCTCAGGAAGGCTTCTGCACCTGCAGTTGCCGATGCATTTTTCGATAATTATATTTCTAAATATGGTGCACTAATTAGGGTAGTGAGCGATCATGGCCCTTGTTTTATTTCTGATATATTTAAGGCCCTGTGTGAGAAGCTGGAGATCGATCATTCTTTTACTGTTCCGTATCGTCCTCAGTCTAATATGGCTGAACGTGTAAATCGTACATTAATTCAAATGATTTCTTCGTATGTTGGTTCTCATCACGCAAATTGGGACCAGTTTCTTCAGCATTTTGCGTACGCACTTCGTACGGCAGTTCACGAGTCGACGGGGAAAACGCCGGCTGAATTGTTTTTGGGTAGAAAAGTCATTACTCCATTCCAAAGGTTAGTTATGGTGTCAGATGCGGAAAGTCAGTACATGTGCCAGGATATTGAGAGGTTGGTTAAGGAAGCTCAGGTTCAGATGGGAAAAGCGCAAGAAAAGCAAGCTCAGTATTATAATATGCGTAGAAGGGAGTTAGAAGTGAAAGTTGGAGATTTTGTGTTGGTAGAAAAGCATTGGTTAAGTTCAAGTCGTCAAAAGAGAGTAGCTAAGTTTGGTCCGAAGTTTGTAGGTCCGTTTGAAGTTTTGGAAGTTCGAAATAATAATTTGGTTGTTGATGTCAATGGTGAAAAAATGACGGTTAATCTGGATCAGGTTAGAGTTTATAAGTTTAGAGAAAATGGTAGTGAAGGTTCTCATGTGTCGAGTGGTGTTTCGCGAAATTCCCGATCCAATGAGTGTCCCGAGTCCAGCACTCCTTCATCTAATTCTTTTCATCAATATTCAAGAAGAAAATTTGGTCAAACAGCTCCAAAAACTGTTATTGAAAGTCGAAAGCCTAGCAATCCGAGAGCAAAGTATGATAATAAAAATAAGAGAACAGTGTCAAATACATCAGACTCTGTGTGCCATAAAAGACAAAAGATTATAAACTATCCCGTTCTTCCACTTATTAGACAGCAACCTTACAAACATAAATTATCTAATAGTTCACCATCTTCAGTGATTAATCCCCGGAAAAAATTTCGTATGGACACTCGTCAAACTCTTAAAAGAACTTTAAATTCCGAATTTTTGCCTAATAAGAAACAGCATAGATCCGGAAAGAAACGTGGCCTAGGATCTTCAGTAACTTCGGGTGCGTCTAGAAAGAGGAGACAACGCTCAGATTACCGGCATCAACAGTGTGAATCTCGCCAGGGAGTGACCCCAGCGAACCGGCCAGAGCAGAGTCGTCGAGCGGAACCTACAAGTATCCCACGGCATCCATTCAGAACCAGGCTGCAGGCACGACAGTCAACTGTGGCGTCACCGTACAGTTCTGATGACGAAAGATCCTTCGTACAAGGTTTCTGGGACAAGAGGAGAAAGCCATCCTGTAGTATGAAGCCGGCTAGTAGCGAATCATCTCTATGATTGGGTGATAATGTTCTTTATTAAATTTCTATTAGAGTGCCTATATGTGGTAGCAATGTGAAGGAATAGAAAGCAGAGAGAAAGTTTTGTACTTTTGGCCATTTTTGGAATTTTTTGACGGACTCACGATTAGTGCTTAATTGTGTTCAAAATTTGTTTGCAAAATTGTTAGTTTTATGTATGTTTGAGATTTTGGTCTTAACTGCTTTTAAAAATTCTGGATCTATTGTTAAATTGTTATGTTATTTGTTAAAAATGTTACTATATTGTTATATTGTTCATGTGTTATAAAATGTATGTTAATGTATGTTTACATTTTCAGAAAGTGCAGATAGTAATTTGGGTTATTTTGTACACGCGCCGCGGTTCAGGCGCGCACGTGTTTTGCGGTCAAGAAGTCCTTGACACGCGTTTCTATCTCTTGTACTAACATTTAATGAATTAACTTTCTTCTTACCGTTCGTGTTTTATGTGTTGCGTTTGTACTTTATTTGGGATTGGTTTACGCAAGTTGCGAAGTTTTAAGCTGCGTTTGAATTTGAAATTGTATTGTATTAAAATTGAATGTTAATGTGATTTTCTTGCAGGGAAGTATACCTGTGTTATGTATTGATTCTGCTATTTTTCTTTTAGTTAATACAGATGAAGAGCATGATGACGTCATTTTGTAAATTTTATATTTTTTGATTGTTGCATAGGCACAGCGATGTGACGCTGTACGTATGTGCCCCAATTATTGTTAAAGTGGAGTTAAGTTCTGAAGAATTTTGGGAGTTAGTTCATTGGCTAATGGTATGTAGGTATTACGTAGTAGCAGAGTTATTTTAGTATGAAGTAAATTTAATTTTAGATGAGTTCGGAATTTGGATGAGGAAAATTTTTGCGCATTGGGTTTTTTGGACTTGGTGGGAATTCTAGTATTAGGAAAGTTATGGAGAAATTTTTGGTAAAGTTATAGTTGTATTGCAGTATTGAGGAAAATTTCGGAAGTTTAGTGTTTTGAGAAATTTTAGCACTCCCAGTGGAGTGGGCTGTTTTGAAAGAAGAAGTAATTAGTTTTGAAAGTTTTACGAGTTTTTGGAAATTTTACGGAGGCTATTTGTAAGACAGAAGAATGATTGAATTGAATATGTGAATTTTTGAGGCAAAGTGAGGTTTTTTGGTTGTGATGGGTTAAAGTTAATATTTTAAAAGTTATGGTTGGTTCTAAATTTCACCCATCACTGTGTTTTTTTTTTTTTTTTTTACGGCTCGAAATTTATAACAAAAAAAAAGTCCTGGGCATGCATTTGGCCCAGTCCTTTTTCTCTGCGGAATCCGAGGGGGGGTTGTGAGGGAGTGACCTTTGTCATAAAGGCACTCTAGTATTTCTGAGATCGTGACGTCAATAATTTAACATGTGTAAGCGTAAAAGCGACATCTATCCTCTCTTTTACTTTAACTTTCTAGAGTGTGTGTGCTCTTTCGGATTCTGCAGTTAGCTCGCGGTTATTAGTAATATGTTAATATGAAGTATCTCAGTTTGCAGCATATAAAAGCTTGGGTGTGAGTGTATGGTGAGGGTCTCTGGCATTAGCCAGCGAGAGAGCATCTGTGGCGTTAGCCAGCGTGTGAGTATCTGTGGCGTTAGCCAGCGAGTGAGTATCTCTGGCATCGACATTAGATAGCGAAGTGCTAGCAAATTGAAGGTAGCAGCGAGCCTCCAGTGAAGTGTAAATGAGTTTCGATATTTGACTTGAGAGTTGGCCGTGGTAAGAAATTTCATTTTGATTATTTGTGAATAAAGAATTACACACAGCCACGGGCTGTCTAATTAAGCTTTATCTAGCAGCTCAGCCAAGAGATAGTGAGAAGTATTAGAAGGTGCCACGATTGAGCTGGGCCGGAGCCTGTGAGTATGCGTTTAGCTTTTTCATAGTATTCTCAGTTGTGTAAAATTAAGACTTGCTCCACTTCCCTTCAGCTTTCATCATTTTAATAAACTTTGTTGTTTTATCTTAATTACTGAGTATGTCTGCATTTAACCTCCACCACGACCAACCAATCGTTACAAATGACACTCAACGTGTATATAACGTTACAATCTTAATTCATTATTAAAAATTTATAAAATTACTATATGTTTATTAAATAAAAATAGATAAATATTGTTTTGTTCAGAATATTTAAAATTGTAATCTGTTTGAAGTTTTCTTTCTAGACAGCTAAATTTCATAGATAAGAATGGATAAATTGCATAAATTGTGTAATAATTACAATAAAATTGGCTTGATAAAATTTTAGACTAATTAAAAATAGTTTTTTCTGAAAGATGGCATAAAAAAATTTGGAATTTCTTTCTATATTTAATGAAAAAAAAAATTTAAAGTTTTGGACACGAAAAGCACCTGCATTTTTGGTTTCACCCATACTAGTATGTATAGAAAAATAGAAATATTCGTGGCTGCTGCGTAGTATTTTTAATCAAAATAAAGTTTTGAAGAATGCCACTGCATTAAGAACGTAAATTTCCAAGGCTGCTGTAAAAAAGGAACCAGTCCTCTTCACAATCTCAATCCTCCAAAACACAAGGATTTTATCCATTTAAAAATGATTTTAGTGTTGTTAGGAATTGATAAATTTAATGTTTCATTTTATTCACAGCAAATCGTTTGCAAATTTGCTATTGTGATATTTATTTTTTTTTCTTACGCGACTCGTTACTATGGCAGCGAAACTGTTTTTTCGTCTGCTTTACTTTTACATTTTTTATCTTACGAGATGAGGTAAAAGTTTAGATAAAAAAAGTTAACATCAATTTTTGATAAGAAAAAAAAATTTTTTTAGAGAGAATGTTTATAATTTTTTTGTGTCGTGCGTGTCTTAAGTTTTATGGAAGAATTGTGCTATTTTTATGAAAAGGCACGCATAAATGGATATAGGATCATCTTTCCAGTTTAAGTACGATGATCAGAGATTATCAAGGTAAAAGGAATTTATATTTTGTACATATTATACATTTTGTACATATTACGTAATTAATTTGAATTCAATATTTCTTCATACTATTATTCTATGTATGAAGATATGCAATAAAATTTATTAAAAGAAAATTCAAGAATAATTAGAGCATATTTGAACCCAATAATGAAGTTTTGATAGTTTACAAACAAGTGTTTAGTACTTAAAAAGTGAAACACTATAAGATCACTCCTGTGTCTGTCTGTTCGTCTGCCACAGCCATTTTACTCGTAAACTATAAAACATGGAAATTTCTTATTAGGGGATGTAATAAAGACTATTGACCCATATATTTACAAATTATTAGACACTCACAAATATGGTTAGGAGGGGGTAGGGGGCTAATTAAGTTACTTGAAGAAAAAAACTTTTCTGTGTATATCGTGTGAAAGCTGTTACGCTAAAAACAAAAATATATTCTTTTAATTTTTTATTAGTTATATTTTCAGAGATATCATCGAAAATGTAGAGCAAAAACATTTCCCCCTCCCTCTATATCCAAATCTACTGAAACTAAAATTCTGAAAAAATTAGACGTCGTAGACATTATAGTTTAATCCTTGCAGGAAAACTATGGCGATTATCCTATGTCACATAGTTTTTGAGATAACAGCATTTTTCCGTTACACACAAATTTCGATTGGAATTAAACCATTAATGTCTAAGTTATTTCCTTTGTTTAAATTTAAATTTTAGATTTTCCACCACTTTAAAAAGAAGTGATTATTTTAATCTAATTTCTAATAAAAATCGAGGCCAAGCTAGCAACCCTGGATTCAAATATGTTTTTATTCCCTTTATTGTAACTCATCTACATGTGTATGAAACTGACATAATAGTCCAAGAACCGACAGGACAAAACCCTAAGGTATCGAGCACAAGAAAGAAAACCTTTATTTTATGGAAGAGTTGTAATAGGGGAAACTAACGATCCGTGCTGTCGGAAGCGAAGTGGTGCATAATCCAAAAATTAATACCACCAGTGGTTGACTCGTAGGTTTATCATCGCGATTGTCCTGCAATTAATGGTATGAAATGATTAAAGGGCAAACACAAATTTATATCGGAAATTACGATATAAAGGGCATAACTGGATAAACATTGGAAACATACCTTTCAATCAAATTTCTTGATTTTTTTCCCAAGTGTGTCTATCTGGCTGACAATATATTTCCCCTATTGTCACCTTATAAATACTAATATTTTATGAGATAAAAATGTTTTTTTCGATTTTTTTAAAAACCCATTTTTTCTAAAACTACTGGACCGAATTACATGCCATTAATTGAGTTTATATGGACATCAAATATGCATAACTGGAACTTTTCGTATAATTTCTTAACTATAAAAATGTGTGAAAAAGCGGTTAAAAATTAAATAATAATAAAAGTCATATCTTATAGTTCGCCGGAAATTACAATTTTCATGTAAAAAATTCCTTATATGTGTCCGCGTATTATATATAAATGCCGAAAGTTTGCGTGGAGTACTAGATATAAATTTTTACACAAATATGTATAACAATTTTTAAAACTCGTTTAAGGGCGTTATTTGGGGCGGAGCTTCTCAACTCCGACATCAAAGAATTTCTGGCACAATGTCAGCAGACAATGTGTCAACTGATAAATTTTAGATTTCATTAAGCGTATACCCAGCGCCGAGCGAAATGGGGGGCGAAGGAGGCGGTCGCCCCGGGCGCGGAAATTTATGAGGCGCCAAATTTATACTATCAACGTCATTTTTGGCCTATAGACCCCTTGCACGTGACGTCACAGGCTTCATCTGGCGCCCAAACATAAGGTAATTGTGGTGTTTTCACATTTATAAAAATAGCAATTTGCGTTTCAATTTTTAAGTAGCTAGAAAAATAATGCAAGAATAAGAAAAATCAAAATTAAGCAGAAAGACCACAGGTGCATTAAACGACAAACGAGGAGTTATGATGTTTTGTTTGGGCTCCAGATTAGAGGAACAGCCGTTGCTGTGACGTCAATGCAAGGGGTTTATTAGAAGAAAAAGTTGAGAATGGGGGCGCCAAACTCTAGCTTTGCCCCGGGCGCAATTTTCTCTTCGCATGTCCTTGCGTATACGCCATAATTTTCAACACTATCGATGGTATTTCGATATCGAAAACTGATTTTTTTTGTATCGGAGGCAATTAAGAAAAATATTTTTGCTTGGAAAACAACAACATTCTCCGATTTGAAATGTAGCGTGAGTTATTATAATGATTTTTATTCAAATATTTTCACCATTTTTAACAAAAAATTATAAGAGAAAGTAATTCCGTTATTTTTTCCTTATTACGCAAAAAATTAAATTAAATTAAAAATAAATAAATATAGATATTTAGAGTTAGGACCTAATGCGCTCTCTTACTTCTCGGGTATTATCTAGATTGAGTAGTAATAGACAATTTTTTTATTTAAGATGTTATATGCTATATTGATCATACTATTCGCATTTTTTTTTTCTGATGGCAGATTTCTGTGGCAGTTTAATTCGAAGATAAACGGCCATCAAAAGCAGCTAATTGAAAAGCAACCCAATAAATCAAGATTTATGACGGAAGCACGTTCGGTGTTCTTTTCCGTACATAAAATGCTAAAGGAAAAATACCGACTTTTAGATAACATGATAAATAAGAAAATGTTGCCAAAAGTTAAAAGCTATTTCCCGATAGCTTTGTTTTTGTTAAATAAATTCGGTAAAAAATTAATTTCCGATAAAAACTTTACAGATGAAGTGGTTAATCCCATATTGTGCAAAATATACGATAAAAAGACCTCAGTGGTTAAAATTAAACAAATTAATTGGTTGCGTCGAAAACTGTCTTTTACCTATAGTTATCTCCAGGGTTGGCATTTTTGCCGGCAAAAAGGTTTTTTTGCCAAGACAGTGGCAAAAACTGGAAAAAACCAGGGGGAAAATGGAAAAAACCGGCAAAAATGGAAAAAAACTATTTGTCTTTAATGTGTAATAAAATCTTCAAGCTAATAAGGATAGTAATGTTTTAACAATTAAATTTAATAGTGTACTATTTAATATTTTAATTTAGTTTTGTAAGAAGTCGTCTTACAAATGTAGAAGAGAAGAAAGAAGTGATAACTTATCTTAATAAATATCTCGGGGTTGCATTCTTCTTTATAACTTTTTATTACTTGAAGGGACGACACTTACAAATACAACACTAACGCACACACATTATATACAAATAAAGCTTTTACATAATTCTGGCGCACGCCACCATCACAAGATATAAACCACAGTTTTCAACCAACATTCGAACATCACTAAAAAGAACATTTTTTTTAGAACTAGTGTTGCCAGATTTCTTTTAAACGAGAAATATTACAACTACATTTTTTTTCAATTTAGCAAAACTCAGGTCACGTGACGCGTGAATCTATTTTTTTTTCTTTCTTTTTTTTCTTTGGAATGTTACATCCTCCCCCTCTGTTTCCGATCTACGTCTCGGAGAGGAAACAGGACACTTTTTGGGTCTTCCTCTTTTTCTCAAGGGTTCAACTGGAATAGTTTCAGATTCTTGGAAAGGCAACAAGGCAGAAACGTGGTAAGATCCAATTCGTTCAGTAGGATTATCCAGACTAGCAATGTCATAATATTTCTTCCTCTGATATTGTTTCACTTCAACACGTTCTTTCACAGTTTCTGAAATATTTACAGGACGTTTAATATATGGGGTCTTCGCTCCCCCTGGTTGAAAACATTTTCCATACCTTTTCGGAATATCATTAAATATCTTCCTTTTACTGGAATTTAAATTTTTACTTTCATCTTCAGGTAAGACATACGGACAGACTTCGACCGCATGAGCAGACGTACTTATTTCTTCTTCGTATACATCTACAAAATAGAACTTTTTCTGTGGTTTATCACTAAAATACCATCTTTTGTTATCTATGTCTAACACTATGTTAGCTTTGCGCAGGAAGTCCATTCCTAAAAGTGTTCTATTACCTTTGGCATTTGGGAATACAATAAACTCTGTTTTGAAAACTCGGCCTTCAATCTTTACACGCACAGTGGCAGAAAGAATTTTTCTAGCCATCGTAGTTCCATCAGCTAATGTTACTTCATGAGTATGAGGTTTCATTGCAACACCAGCTTTCAAAAATAATTTATACATACGTTCTCCTGCAATAGAACGATTCGCTCCTGTATCTGCACAGACTAATACCTTCTTATTGCAGATCGTAATAGGTACATTTAGAGCTGAAACTGTTGATGTATTTAAACTATACAGCTTAAGACGTTGAGCTTGCACTGTTTGTTTTTTAACCATAGGGGAACAATTTGGGCATTTCTTCTTTATAAATCCCACTTTGCCACAACCATAGCAAAATATATCGGATTCTAAACGTTTATTAGCAAACTTAGGAGAAGATCTGTCTTCTTTTGGAGGCTTACTCTGCTTCCATGTATTTTCTCGGCGAAAATACGCTTTTTTCTCCTGGGGTACAACCGAATCTTTTTTAGAAAACGTAGACCTGATAGTATCATACGCATCTAATTTTCCGGCAAGGTCGACTGGTGAATTTAAATGTTCCCAATCATCTAGCATATGTTGTTTGCATTCGACAGGCACGCGCCTTTTCATCTGGTCCGCTATGATCAGATCCTGAAGAGCTTCAAAAGACGTTACATTTAACTCTTTAAGCCAGTTTTCAAAGTAAGCACGTAACTCGAAGTAATAATCTCTCCAAGTAATTTCTTTATCTTTGCAATGCGTGAAAAACAGCTGCCTAAACCTTTCAGCGCTAATTTTAAACCTTTTTAGAAGTAGACCTTTAACATGTGAAAAATCTGAAGCGTTTTCTTCTTTTTCACGAGCAATAAGCGTAGATATAGAAGAGAGTACAACACTTAGTAAATAAGAAACCCAGAGGTGTTCTGGTACCTTCGAAAGCTTTAACTGTCGTTCCAGGAGCACCAGAAACAATGTTACATCATCTGTCTCTGGCTTAAATGTAGGCAACAGCTTCTAGATATCTATTTTACTCTCTGGATGAGACATTATCCCTGCCGCATTACCACCTACCGCTCCACTGGAAACACTTTGGCTCTGAGCCTGTAACTTAAGCTTCTCAAGCTCAAAATTCATCTCAAACTTTTTAATTCCAGTTCTTCCGAACGATGTTTTTCTTCTACTTCTAATTTACGCTGTTCTAATTCAGCTGCTTTTTGCTTTTCCTCGCGAGTCGCAATTTGGTTTCTGATTAACGAATTTACGAAATCAACTTCATACGAGGGAGAGGATTTAATCTTATCACGCAATGTGACAACAGTCATAGAGGGTTGTACATCTAAATTCATTTCTAAAGCGACCTGAAACAGGTCTTCTTTTCGTACTTTATTGAGCTCGGACATTTGTAAATTTAGCAAACAACAAGATATATACCCACTAATGCTAAAAATTCGTTTAAATAAATTGTTCCCCGGACGTGAGCTTTGCTTTACAACTCATATAAACAAGACATTAATTTAGCAAAATATACTTTTAAAATAATTAAACTTCATAAAACTTTTAAGTATCTTTAAAATTTAAATTATTTTAATTTAATTTAATTTTATTTTATTTATTTCTTTTTTGAAAGAAAATATACTTTAAATTACGTGTCATTTAATCAAAACATTATTTTAACTGATATAAAACTAGTACTGAATTGTTGGCAACATTCATAAACAATGTTCTAAATAAGTCAAAACATATCTGAATAATTAAAATGACAAGCAATATTATTATCATATTATCAAGACAAGACTACGTAATAGTTTTTTCAATATAACTTTAAAAGAAAAGAAAGTCTTATTTCATAAAAATAAATAAATAAATAAATGCAAAAACTTACTCAATCTGTTTTAAAAATCATATTCAATGCTATTTCACAAGATATCAGGAACTCTAAATTAAATGCTTAAAACAACTAACAATAGAACACTCAAATAAAATTTCTAATTAAATTCTGTTACCTTGCGAAACCAACAACAAAACAAACAAAAAAATAATTAATAAACACATACCGTATGACACTTGTATTGATGGTATCAATGTATTTTAATATATTTTTTTCACTATTAATTTAATTCCCTGTTTGTAAAAAAAAAAAAAAAAAAAAAAAAAAGAAAAATAATATCAACGTAAATAAATGCTTATTTCATTATTTATCAACCCTTTTTTTTTTAATTGTTTTTCTTTTTTTTTTATTCGAAGTAAGAAAAGTTGTTATTTAATCAAGATAAAAATTAAACATGCATGCAGAGAATGAAAATAAACAAAAGAATAAAAAATATAAGCATGGGGAGGGAAGGGGAATTACACAATATATAAATGAACTGTAAAATAAATCAATAAATTAAAACTAAAAATATGAAAAATTTTACAAATAGAAAACAAAATATAGGCACTTGTGGAAAGAATGCATTCTTTTGATAAAATTATGGATCCATTTTAAGAAAGTAACTTGAAGATTAAATAAATATTGTTGAGTTATACCTGCAGGCACAAGAACTGAAAGTTTTTAAAAGAACAGAAAACGTAGAATTCACAAACAAATATAAATGGCGTTATCGAAGCAAGATTAAATTCGAGAACATATATCGCAAACAAATAAAAATGGTGCTTGGCATATGATTATTCCATGGAAATTTTTTTTCACAGCATTGAAGAACACATTTCACAAACAAACGAGCAACGACTGCTCGTGCCATTTTCTTGCATTAAACATGCATGCATTTTTATTTCGTGCATATTTCACAATTTAAAAAATATATATATCAGGCTTTAGAAGATTCACAAAGATGTAGAACACCTTGGAAAGACTTCGCGCCATTTCCTTTTTCCTCTTTCTTACTTGTAGATAACATATCGCAATTAAAACCCACATAGCATGCATGGTCACAGTGACGTCACTGTGACGTCACTGCCAGTCACTGTGGTCACATCACATCTGTGACCAAAATGCCACCACTCTGTGACGTCGCATTGTGACTTAGATGTGAACTTCTTAGAAAACATAAAATAATTACGAAAATTCTTTAAAACATGATGTTTCCTGTAAACTTATGTTTTGTTTTGACAAGTAAATAATAATAATAAAAAAAAATACGTCACTGTAATATCATTTCGTATAACGTTCGTCACAAATATATGACCACCACATTTTAAAATCGCAATGTGACATAAATATGAACTTGAAAAACTTTTGAATCAATTCTTGAATCAATTTTTAGATGATATGTCAAGCAAAAAATGTTTTCCAGAGAATTATTGTGGCGCTGATTTGGTGAAAATGATTCCAGTCTATAAAAACTTTATTTCAAGGTGCCTCTGTGCCTCTGACCAAAACTTTTTAATTTCATATAACATAATCTTTAAACATTAAAAAAAATTTTAAACTATGTTTTATCTAATAAACTCTAATTGTTAATATTATTTACAAAAATAAATAAATAAATAAATAAATAAAAATAAAAATAAAAATAAAAAGAACTTATGAGACATTTTTAACTCGAATTCTTTTGAAACTGGTAAAAATAAAATATAGATTAAATTACTAAATTCATCAAATAAAAAAGATTAGCTAGGGACACTCTTATAAAATTATTGTGTATTCAATTTCCAAATCTGTTGTATGCGAAATGAAATTAACGGTCATGCGCATTAAACAATTTATGACTGTTTGCAGACGATTTTTTAACTAAGAATAAACACAGAGATCTAAGGTGCCAGAAATAAGTTCACTGGAGGCATATAGCAGTTATGTACGCATATTGAAACCGATTTAAAAATTTAAACAAGAAAAACCTCAAGAGCTCCTCATTTTTAGCTGAGATATTAAACAAAAAATAAGTTCAAGAGAGTTATTGTGGCGCTGGCTTGGTGAAAATGATTCCAGTCTGTGCCACGATAATTAATATTGAACTTAACTTACACGGCCAAAAGCGATTTGGATAGAAAAATGTCAACAAAAAATAGGTATGATTTTTTTTCTTTTTCCTGTTTGCTTTATCATTATTATTAGAAAACTTTTAGTTAGCTTTTTAAAAACATGTTAAAATTCTAAATGTTTCATAAATTTAATAGTGTAATACATTATTTATTACAAACTTTGATGTAAAATTATCCCTTCTAAATATCTGCAACATGCCCAAAAGTCAATTACTTTTACAGTGAGCTTAAAAATAAGATTTTATTTATTTTTACTACCTTCCAACATAGTAATTGTTTCCAAAATATAATTTTGAGAATTCTCAACATATTTATATTATTGGTACGAGTTATATTTGTTTTCATACCAAAGTCACGTTTATCAATGGACTAGTTTCAGATCGTTGTTAGTAAAATGTAAATTTAAGCTTTGTAAATTTTGTAAAATTAAAAAGCTAGAGATAGCTAGGAATAGATAGTTGCAAAAGTAAGTTGTATATTTTATAATTTTTTATTTGTATATTGACAATATTGATGAGAAATACGTCATTTTCTGCTTATCACAAGTATACCAAATATCCATAATTTATTATTTTTATGTTTGAATTTATTTTTTTAGTATCTAAAACAACATTCGATCATTTTCAGTTTCAAAATTAAATTGCCTTTAAAATAGTTGTTTGATTTAAAAACTGTGTCAACATATTTATCATATATGTTTCTACACTTTTTAAGCTCCTTGACCGTGTTTTTCAGTCACATAATTATAGAATTTAAGGCGCAACGCTAGTCAGAAAAAAAGACCCGGATGATAATGTAAAGTCTATGGGAGCGCTCCTTTCAAATATCTCGCTCAAATTTTAATACGTTTACATGAATTTTTTTTTTGCATAGGATAGCTGAGGTCGATCCAACAATCAGTCTAGTTTTTATTTTTTCGATTTTCGTTTCAGATTTTAAAAAGAATACTTTAAATTTCAAAACCGCTTTAAACCGGTTCTGAAATTGAAACCATCATAATATAAAAAATATATAAGAAAATCAAAAAAGTAAAAACTAGGCCGGTTGTAGATCGTCCTCAGCTATCCTATGAAAAAAAATTATATAAATATTAAAGTTTGAGCGAGATATTTAAAAAAAAAACATACCCATAGACTTTACATTATCATCCGGATCTTTTTGAGTGACTATTGTGGAGCCTTAAGGGCTGATTTAATACAAAATTTATATTAATGTCCTTTTTTTGCATTGAATAAAATAATCACTATTCTGTGACGATAGTGACAAGACTGGGGAGACACTTTGTGACATTTTTGTGAATATTTTGTGATTTGTGATGATTTTGTTACTAACTTTGTGATGGTGGCTACATTGCCAGTGTTGTAATGTTACACTGGGACATAATTATACAATTATGAACATTGATATATAGTGTAAAATAATTTACATCTTTTACAAAACTTTATTATATTTTGATTATATCTCAATTAAAACTTGAGAGCTGCTATAAAAAGAAAGTTTCTGAATCAAATTGCAATGCCATACAGACTTTATCAAAACAAATAATGTTTTGGTTGCTAATATTCTATGAATCATTAAATACTCAAGAAAAAATCTGAAGGCCTTTTAAAAGGTTAAACATAAATGTTTCTTTCATAATTTTAATGCTTTTTAAAAAACAAATAGCTAAATTTAAAATAATTGTGATAGATTGAATATTCAATTGCCCTAAATATTCCCATTTATTGCAGCAGAAAAAAAAATGTAACAAAGATTAAAATCTGTATGGCATTGCAGTTTGATTCAGTAACTTCCTTTTGATACTTTCTTTTTATAGCAGCTCTCAAGTTTGAATTGAGATATATTACCAAAATATAATAAAGTTTTGTAAAAGATGTAAATGATTTTACACTATATATCAATGCTCATAACTATATAATTGTGTCCCAGTGTAACATTACAACACTGGCAATATAGCCACCATCACAAATTTAGTAACAGAATCGTCACAGATCATAAAATATTCACAAAAATGTCACAAAGTGTCTTCACAATCTTGTCACTATCGTCACAAAATAGTCACAGTTTCAAAGACAATTTTGTCACAAATGACACATTTTTCACATTTTGGTCACACCGTGACTTCACAAAGTGGTCACAATGTGACGTCACAAACGAGCTCTAAAACGGCCATAACGACTTCACATTTTAGTCACTGTGACTTCACATCGACGTCACGCGACGTCACATCGACGGTCACAAAGTCACAACGTGACTTCACAACGACGTCACTGTGACGTCACCATGTCTTACGGGAAGCATCAAACATTTGTAGAATTAAGATGTCAGAACAAATCAAACTATTTCCAGGTAAGGGCTCCAGGTTGGGCAGCCATTTTGTAAGAATTCGCCTTACAAATGTAGAAGAGAAGAAAGAAGTGATAACTTATCTTAATAAATATCTCGGGGTTGCATTCTTCTTTATAACTTTTTATTACTTGAAAAGACGACACTTACAAATATAACACTAACGCACACACATTATTTACAAATAAAGCTTTTACATAATTCTGGCGCACGCCACCATCAAAAGATATAAACCACAGTTTTCAACCAACATTCGAACATCACTAAAAAGAACATTTTTTTTTAGAACTAGTGTTGCCAGATTTCTTTTAAACGAGAAATATTACAACTGCATTTTTTTTTAATTTAGCAAAACTCAGGTCACGTGACGCGTGAATCTACTTTTTTTTCTTTCTTTTTTTTCTTTGGAATGTTACAGTTTGCTAATTAATTGATATTAAATATTTTAAATCTTTGAAAAATAAGTGGGATTCAGTCTTCCTTAGGAATTTAAGAACAAAATAAAAAATTACATACTTAATTATTTTACCTTAAGTCAGGGATATGTTTAGGAAAGTTTTAGATTCTTTAAAGGACCCTTCATAAAATAATTTATCTTAAAACAGGACCCTTCACAAAATTCTTTAATCTCAAACAGGACCCTTCATAAAATTATTTGTCTCTCAAATAGACATTTCACCTTCAAATTGAACTTTTTACAAATTTAATCATTTAAGCACACCATCAAATATGTCCAGCAAGTAGTGCTGCAATTGAAAGATTTTCTTCAAGTTTTTCATTTGTGCATACTAAGATTCGAAATAAACTATCAACAGATACTCTTTCAAAACTTTACTGTTATGCCATGCTAAAGCAGCAAAATTTAGGATGTGAGGAAGATATTGCTGAAATATTTGAAATTTAATAGTTTTCTGCTTTAAATATAATTTTTTATTAAATTAAATTTAGGTTACTATAACTGTTTCTTCGAATTTCTAACATATATAAACTATAAACATAAATTCTTTACTTAGTCTCAACAGTTCTATATTATATGAATTATTAATAATTGTATAAACATGAATAAATGAAGTTTCTATTTATTTATATAAAATTGGTATTTTTTTCATTTACAACCTTGTTATAAAAATTAGTATTCTCTCATAAAGTGCATAATTATACTTATTTAACTTAAAAGTTAAAATAAATTTAGAATATTGATTTTTTAATTAAATATGCAGTTTTTTTCTTTCGTGAAATATTTAATCTCTTTTTGGGGGAAAAAATTAAATGGACAGCCTATTTTTGCTACTTCTTTGGCAAAAACCTATTTTTGCCAGGACGGTTTTTACCAGGTTTTTTCCGCGGTTTTTTCCACCTTCGGCAAAAACTCGCCAACCCTGGTTATCTCCATTTGACTTATTAGATTTCCAGAAAATGTCCGAAAGAGAATTAAAAATATTTTTCACATGTTCATACCAATACAATTACGCAATATCTTACTTGGCACAAATGATAAAGGAAGACATCTTCGATAAATGTATTTTTCGTTAAAGATGGAATAAATATTTTGAAAATAGAAGTTTCATCGCGACACATTTCAAAGAAAACTTACCGTTGTTTTATACAATATAAACCTAATGCTACTTGCGTGTATGTAGTACTAAAATATTATTGCTAGTGAGCAAATGACATGAGAACAATTGGTTGCTGAACTCATTTGGCAGCAGCAATCTAATATCTGTCTTACGAAAGGTATTTATCCAAAATTGTAAGATTGTCAGAAATTCTTTCAACACTGTTCAGAAATGAATGCATATGTGTTGTGATTGAAAATGACAATGATAATAATTTTCTATTTTCCTATCGTTGATTTTTGTATATTTACTGTCTTATATTATTTAAATTATTGTTTTTATGCATAAAATAATACAATAAATTATCAAGTGTCTGCTGTTTTTTCCCATAAATATCACTGTTCTTGAAAGAGAGGCCTAAAGCACTGAACCCGACTATGTGTTTGCATATATTCGCAAAAAAATAGCTATGTTTTTACAATATTTAAATCTCCAGGTAATTTTTCAACTGTTTATTGGACTAATATTTATTCATTTAAAGCAAAAAAAAAAAAAAAAAAAAATCTTATTAAATATTAAACAGTTCAAAATTATAGTTATATATTTTTCAATATAAATTATCATCCAATGTTGTCAGCTGTCCTTTTTCCCCCCTTTTAACTCAAATTATGTATCTTTCGCTAATATTTATCTTCTTATTATACAGACACAGAAATCTGCCATGAGAGAAAACTCCCAATCCAGATAACATCTGGGAAGTAAAAGAACGAAGTAGGTTCTAATTCTAGCAAAATAATATCCATATGTATTTACTTATTTATTGATTCTGGGCAATAAAAGGTAATAATAACAGAACTACTTACTCTTATTACCATTAGTTAAAAGTCGTGAAAATGTTTGAATAATAAAAATCATTATAATAACTGTCGTCACATTTCGAAATCGAAAAATGCTGTTGTTTCCCAAGGAAAAATATTTTCCCTCTATTGTCTCCGATACAAAACATCAGTTTTCGATATCGTAATAGTATCGTCAGTGTTGAAAATTATGGCATATATGCTTAAAGAAATCTAAAATACGTCATTTGACATTTTGTCTACTGACATTGCTCCAAAAATTGACAGCAATTAAAATTTAGTAGCTCCGCCCCGAATAACACCTTTAAATGAATTTTAATAATTTGTATACATACTTTTGTAAATATTTATATGAAATACCAAACGCAAACTTTCGTAATATACATATAATATGTGGGCTCATATGAGGAATTTTTTACATGAAGATGGTAGTTTTCGGAGAATGTAAGATATGATTTTTATTTTTGTAAATTTTTAATCGTTTTTCGCACACTTTTTATAATCAGAAAATTGTACAAAAATTCCCAGTTATGCTTCTTTGATGTCCATATAAACTCAATTAATTTCATTTAATTCGGTACAGTAATTTTTGAGAAAATGATGCTTTTAAAAAATTTAAAAAACATTTTTATCTCATAAAATATCAATATTTATAAAGTGATAATAGGGGAAATACACTGTCATATAAATAAACACATCTGGGAAAAAATTCAAGAAATTTGAAAGGCATGTTTTCAATGCTTATACGGCTATGCCCTTTGATCCAACGATAAACCTACGATTAAACCACTAGTTGTATTAATTTTTTACTTATGCATCGCTTCATGTCCAGCAGACATGGATCATTAGATTCCAATATTACTCCTCCTTCATAAAAAAAAGGTATTTTTTTTCTTGTGCTCGATACTTTAGGTTTTTGAGGTGCTGGCTCTTGGACTATAACAGTACTGCTTAGCCAGAGATTAAAGACCTGTCACGTGAGTTAAAGGTCCGAGTAAGACGAGTCTACTCTTGATAATAGGATGAAGGCAGAGAAAAGGGGTTTCCCCTAATACTGGTTTTCTAGGAATGGAGAGGGAAATAAATGCTACCAGTAGTTTCGTATTCACTTGTCCCCAAGATTTTAAAAAGAGGATTTTTCATCTTATCTAATAATAATACATTATTTTCTTTTCGAACGAACGAAACATGTTAGGATTTTTTAGACACTTAAATATGTTTTATTTTTATTTATATTATTTTTTTTAGTATCATAATATGAAACAATTTTAAATGGTATGAAAAATAAACACCGCTATAAAAGAAATATTTTATTTCTTCTTTAACGTCCATTAAAAAATAAATAATGATGGAATTTTCAATTGCATAAATAATTTATTTTAAAAAATAGTGTTAAGTAAATAAATAGTCATATTTACTGTAATTTCGCATACGTTACTGATGCACAACCTTTTTGCCAGAAAATCGTTTGCCACCAGAATATTTGAAAAGTGACGTTTGTTTTCTTTCATAACAAAGTTTCTGTTATTATTATAAGGAAAGTTAATCTGTATAAAATTACTGGTATCAGTTTGGCCCGCGGGCCACAGGTTGTGCACCCCTAGCATACGTCATTGCAATTTTTTTCTCATATAAATTAAAATTTTTAATATCGATTCTTTAAAATTAAAAATACATTTATTTTTCAAAAGTTCAAAATTGTTGTTTTGAAATTTTCTTTTATTATTATTGGAACATTTTTATTTTGCCACAATTATTCTATTTATACTTAAAATTATTTTCCTTAATGAAACTACTTAACATGTCGAAATAACATTTTAAAATACACAAATAATAATAAAAGAAATGGTGAAAAAGTATATCTGCCTTATTAAATATGAATACACTAAAATATTTTTAAAGATTTGTTTTCCAATTCAATTTCCTCATTACCTGTACGAAGACATTTTTGTCCATAAATATGAGGAAATTGCAGTAATTTTATTTAGATTACCCACAGTCGAACAATGTTCTTTGCTTAACCATAAAAATAATTAATCTTTATGTAAATGTTGTTAATATTCGAGTTTTTAATCTATTTTTCGGATAAGTTTTAGAACTTCTGGTCAATGAAAATCAGAGTTTTTTTCCGTTCCGTCGCCAAATTTTTGCATAACTTATGCGCTATAGAGGTTTCACATAATCGCTGGAGGCCTTCTGACTGCCAGCATTTCCCAACAGTCAAGTTGCTGTCAATCCATGTTTCATCAACAAAAATTAGAGGTCTTTTCTCTTTTCGGAATTGGTGAATATTTCGCAAATATTTCGTACGAGACAAAACAATGTCACTTCTTTCCAAAAGTAGTTTTCTTTTATTTTGACACCTTCCCCAGTGGAATCCCATTTCATGAAGAACTTTCCGTAATGTCTCTTTACCTTTTGAAAATTTGCTATTTTCTTTTAACTTGGTTAACAATTTCGGAATTGTAGGCACTATTTCATCTTTCTTGTAGAATTCCTGGATAGTTCTTCGAATTACATCCAAATTAAAATGATCCAAGTTTACATTTTCTATGGTTGTCTTCGCTTTTTTCTTTTTGGGAGAAGCGAAATCACCAGCAATTAAGCTAGCTCTTTTATTTGCATGTGATAGTGGAACAGTTAGGCAACCTTTATCAGCTTCGTTATCACAATATTTTATAATATTATTTAAAATATTTTTGGTTGCACTATGAAAGTGCTTGCCTTGAGAACTTTTAAACTCTCTTAAATCCATTTTACAGATGAAAGAGTGAATACAAAATAGCAATAAAAAGCTTCGTTTGTGAAAATAACAAACAGAATACAGCGAGTAAGAAATAACGTTAACAATAGTACAGCCAAAACAGGAATGACATGCGGTCAGGTCAGGCGGGTTGGGAGAAACCTGAATTTCGTCCCTTCCTAATGCTTCCCTACCTTCGGAACATTCCATTATTTTGGCAGTATGCCAATCCAGTTCTTTAAACGCTGGTCCAGCAGTATGTTGATAGGAATAGAAATAAAAATGTGGAAAAAATATGTTTAGTGATTGCTGGATTAATACTTTTTTGTACGTCCAAAGCGGAATATTACTATTACAGTCGAACCTCGTTAACATGAATCTCAAGTGGTATCGAAATTTTGTTCATATGAACAGTAATTCATGTTATCAGTATCAAATCTTTGTATTCGTTTCTGTATGGGACTGTGAAAACAGTTAATGTTAAAAGTAATTCACGTTAAGCATGTTCATGTTAACGAGGTTTGATTGTATTTCCAGAAGTGACTTTCGCAATCGCAATCCTATAAATTCTTTCATAAAGTAAAAGGATGAGTAGTTATGAAGTTGATATACTCAAAAAGTCAAACTTACAACCACCGTCAGTGTTGCCAGTGGGCTACTTTTTAAAAATTCAGATTTCTTCATTGGCACCACTTTTTTGAAACTGTAAAAATCACTTTGCGTCACCTTAATTAATGTGTCATTAAATAAGGCGCATTTTACCATTTCAAAATAGTGGTGTCAAACAAAAATCTGAATTTTTTAAATGTAACCCATCTGGCAACACTGACCACCGTCAGTTTCATTCTAAAGGAAGTTGAAAATCACCGCGTGATTGCATAAAAGGCGTCGATATTTAAAGGAAGGCCAATGATACGTTCATTCCGTCCTTTAATTATTCGATGGCGGTTGAAGGGTGAATGGCCTTTTCCGACACTTTGTTGTTGCTATATCATTTCGCCTGCTGTTTAACAGAGAGGCGAAGATTTTAAAATCCCCTTACTACTGCCTAAGCATGGATGAAGTAGCTAAGTATATTATCAAATCTTTACCTATGAAATATTTATGGTGTGAGATTTTTATTATGCTGTTGGTGTTTTTAAAATTTCTGTTATATGCATATGTATCTAATATTCTCTCGGTTATAACGAACAAACTAATTTAAATGGCAGGGTCAGCATCAGTAGTGGCTCGTCAGGGAGTGCTGCATTTGATTTTTCACACCACTAAAATTTAACAGAATCTTTCATATTATTTATTCGACAAATTTTGTTGATTAAATAAAACTGAAATAACCATATAATTTTAGTGGTGTGAATAAACTGATGCAGCACCCCCTGACCAGCCGCTACTGGTCAGCATCACCACATTCATTGGATGAGTGATCATGAAAGCGCTAAATGTCATAAAGAAAGTGAAAAATAGAGCGAAATCGAATAATTAAACATCATAAACATAAAAAATTAAATATTTCTCTGGAAATAATGGATACGTCCATACCGTCCTTCAATTATTCGATGGATGGCCTTTTCCGACATTTTGACTAGCCCTTCAATGACAAACTCCCTCCCTATGAGGCGGGATCATTCCATTTTTTTAGCAGGAGGGTAAAGGTAGAGCAGTCAATTGAAATGTTGGCTTCATCTATCAATTTCAAATTAAAATACATTAGCGGAACATTGAAAACATAATTTTTCTTTTATTTATTATTTGTTTTTGTTTTTTTAGTTGAAATCGGATTTTTAAAATTAAAATCTCACTAATTTTATCTAGCTTAGCTGCAATGATAGCGTCTCCCTGCTAAAATTACTACAGAAATTCAACTGGAGCAGGATTAGGTAAATTTTGCTTTTTAGACGAAAAATAAAAGTAAGTAACATATCTAAAACAGATTATTAAAAAATTTTCGTACTCGATTTCATAATTCTTTAACTTTTAACTATCTTAAAATTGGCGAAAAATAAAAGTAAGTAACGTATTTAAAGCCATATTAGTGACATTTTTTTTGTATTATATTTCAGAATTCTTTACCTTTTAACTATCTTAAAATTGTGTCATGTGTGCCTCCCCTCCAAAAAAGTAGATGAATTAATAATCGTCTATTTTTATTTAGGAGCTTTCGAATTGTTTTGATTTTATTTTGTAAGCAGATACATCCTTAGTAATAATCATGTTCAAATACTCCGCCCCTTCGTACTGCTCGCCGCGATCACTCCCTACCTTTTCCACCTGCTAGAAATATGGAATGACCTTGCCTTGTGGTAAGGGAGTTTGAAGTCTTGATGTTGTTAATCCCTTTCGCCTTCTGATATACAAGAAGGTAAAGAGTTTAAAATTACCTTACGAACTGAGCAAATATTAAAATAGCTAAATATTTTATTTAACCTTTACCTATAAAATACTTATGGTGTGAGTTTTTAATTATGCTGCTATTGTTTTCTAGATTTTTGTTACATGCACATGCGTCTAATGTGAAACTTAATTGATAACTTAAATGATAGGGTCAGCATCAGCACATTCATTGGCTGAGTCATCATCAAAACGCTGAGTGTCATAAAGAATGTAAAAAATAGAACGAAATCAAAAAATTAAACATTATAAACATAAAAAATTAAATATTTCCCCGGATATAATTAAATAAAAATCCCACATCAAATACTTTTACGCTGTTTCTTAAATCGTTGAAAAGCAATCACTGGAACGGGGATCTTTCATTAAAGCTCAGCCAACGTATACATAACTTGTTTAGTAGTCTAAACACTTTGATCGTCGCAATTGTCTGGTAAATACTAAGTTACACTATAAAAACACACTATAAAAATTTGTTGTCAATATCACTATTTTTGTAATATAATTTCTTTATTTAATCCCTTGAAGGGCGGTGATGCTGGGTTGCCAGATTTGGCCTCTTTTTTAAATCTTTTAAATCTGAAATTTAACGTTCACACCAGAAATTGTTTATGGTTTTGTCTTGTTTGTTTAATGATAAACGTTTTGTGATCGCCTAAAGTAAAAAATCTTCCTTCAGAATTCCTTGTATGAATTCGAAGTTTTAAATTGAAAGTAGAGGCCAAACTGGCAACCCAGCGGTGATGCCGCTACGGCATCACATAATTAAAATTGGTAATTGTCAACTGGCACCCGAATTTTTTTTTAAAGGAAATTTTATTCGTATTGAGTAATCGAAAATAGGCAAGCATTACAAATGGATTTGTCTTTTAGTACTAGTGTTAATCAATTATTTCAACATTTTACGAATACAAGTACTTTACCTCTGAAAGGGTTAACTACTGAAATTTTGCAATAAAATAAAGCAAATGCAGCCAAACCCGGTTATTGAGCGTCTCAAGGGACAAGATGAAAATCGCGTACTAACACAGTTACACTAATTACGGTATAATTGCTGCAAATCTCAGAAACATATATATATATATAAGTGTTGCCCATAAGACAAGACCCCCCTCCCTTTTTTTTAATTTATTGTCGATACTACCATTAAATTTTTTCCAAATTTTTCTATTATATATAAAAAAAAAAAAAAAAAAAAACCAGATAATTTTTTATTGTAATTTATTTTTTTATCGATTCATAGTTCATCTTTTGTAATTCTCTATCAATGGATAAGCAGAATCAGAATGCACATCATCATAATCTAATAAATTTCGTTCATCTGACAAAATTGTTGTATTCTTGAATCTATAAATTGATATTACTACATTTTTAATTTTAGTTAAATGAATTGCAGATATAGAGATAAGTAATAAGAATGTACCAAAGTAAGGAAGCTTGAATCCGAAAATTTATGGATTCGTAACAATTTTACAGTATTTTACTTATGTTTCTGAGCTTTAAGTCGAAATCTGTATTTTGTTTTATCTTTGATTTTTCATAGCTGCATTTATTAAATAATAGTAATTAGAATGTTTTTTTTTCCTTTTTACCTTCTTCTATCTTCAATAGAAGAAAGTATTGTAATCGAAATTTTTTTCGACTTCCGGTTTTCGACGGATTTACACGTTTTAGGGGTCAGAGATTCCAAAAAATATGTTTTTACAAAATGTCTGCCTGTCCGTCTGTCTGTGTGTGTGTCTGTGTGTGTGTCGCCATTCTACCATCAAAAAGTGTATAATTGAACCAAATTTTTTGTGAATGTTTTTGGCTATGGCAAGCAGGTCCTCCTTCAATTTTGAAATATTCCACCGGAAGGGGGCGCTGCAATCGCGATTTTTGTGTCATTTTCGATATTGTACCAACCAAAAGTATATGAAGTTATGCATCGAATTGAACCAATTTTTTTGTGTAAGTGCATGGCTATGGCTAGTTGGTCCTCTCTGAATTTGAAAAAAATCCGCCGGAAGGGGGCGCTGCAATCGTGATTTTTGTTCCATTTTCAATATTGTACCGATCAAAAATGTATGAAGTTATGCATCGAATTCAACCAAATTTTTTGTGTAAGTGTATGGCTATGGCTAGTTGGGCCTCCCTGAATTTGAAAAAAATACGCCGGAAGGGGGCGCTGCAATCGCGATTTTTGTGCCATTTTCAATATTGTACCGACCAAAAGTATATGAAGTTATGCATCGAATTGAACCAAATTTTTTGTGTAAGTGTATGGCTATGACTAGTTGGTCTTCCCTGAATTTGAAAAAAAAACCGCCGGAAAGGGACGTTGCAATCGCGATTTTTATGCCATTTTCATTATTGCACCATTTAAAAGTGTATGAAGTTAGGCCTAGAATTGAACTAAAATTTTTGTGTATGATTATTTTTTGGTATGGCAAGTAGGTTCTCCCTGAATTTGAAAAAAAAATATGCCTATCATTCTATTGTCCATCGGCTCGTGCAGCGACGGAAATTCGTTTTTACTCCGATTAATTGACTGAAGCAGAAATTTCAGATGAAAATCAAAGTTGGTATGGTATTGAATTAAAATTATTAAAGCATTAAAATGAGCAACTATTTTTTTAAATATTAAAATGTACGTATGAGATAGAAGAAAGTTTCGGGATTGGCACATCCAACTAGTTTTAATTTTTACTTGAAATAAATCTGGGAGATTGATGGCTATGCATTTGACATGTAAACATTAGCAAACCACTGTATTCAATAATTTTTTTAAATAAATAAAATTCAGGAATTTCAAATTTTGCCAACTTCTTTGATACAAATTAATGTCAAACAAGATAACATGATCAGCCATTTAGATAAAATAAACTAATGAATAATAGAAAAGTAGGAGCTTTGCCTGCATATTTCTTTAACATGGCTGCGTTTTGTGTATACAATTTTTATTCTGTATAATAGATATTACTTAATTTGTTTTACATGACAATAGGCTTTGTATATAATACTTAATTTGGCCCACAGCGAAAAACGAGTTCGACATTGTTTTTGAGCGAATGTCATAAATATCTTTGTATGTTTGCAGAAGAAAATTGAAAAAAAAAAAAAAAAAAAAAAGGATTAGGAAAAATAATGAATTATATTTAAATTGAGATATTTCATTGATTCCTATTCATTTGAGTCAATAATGCAAGAGAATAATAAATGTATAACAATTTAATTATATCACTGCAAATACAAAATAAAAATTGCGAAAATCAGTACAACATGTTGATATTGATAACGATATCATTAAGAAAGGGGGGGGGGCGGGGATCATAAGATGAAAAGGTATGAAGTCGTCAGAGGAAGTTTCCAAACTAGAAACTACGAAAAATTTGATAAAGCACTATAAATGCATTTATTTTAATTGTTGGTTTGTCAAAGGAGTTTATCAAACTTATTTTGACACTGTTTATAAGTATAACTATTAAGTTAGAAATGATATAACATATCAATTTCTTGAAATCCCTAAATTCATCTTACAATTACGAGTTTAAAAAAATGTAAACACAAACAATATTCAAAATTGCTTAAAGATGTTTTCATTCACAATTCGATAAAAACATAGTACTTGAGAGCATATCATGCTCATTATCAGGGTTAAAAATCTTCAAATGATTTTTTAACCAGTTTATTTAACTATAGTTATAGTGTAACAAAATCAAAGACACCTATGAAGAGATACTCTTCTGTTGTTTCCTTTGTAAGTAAGAATTTTTTTTCCAAACTCGCAAAAACATAAACAACAATAGTTAACGGTAGCTGATTTTTTTGTCGATTTGTGTGTTTTAATTCTCCAACGAAACGATATATCAGTAATAAGTTAAAAGTAATTTGTTACCTAGCCTGAAATTCAGCTTAATAACATCATTATCTTACCATGATCTTTATCATCATCACCATCAACTATCATAGTAATAAAAAAAATCAACGTTATCTATCATCATTGATAAAAATGGTCCAATATTTAGTTGTTTTTTTTTCGCTTAGAACGCTCCGCCCACTTTCTTCATGCATAATATGAGCAGGGCGGCGTAACCATTGGGTAATCGTGGAGGTTTCTCAGAGGTCCAGATCGATTGGAGTCATATAAAATAGCGGTCACGAGTCGCATTATAGAACTCGAAATAAATATTCCAACAGCGATTCAGAACTTGGAGTAGCAGGCTGGCCTTCTTGGGGTATGTGAAAATAATAATCAGTAATGACAGTACTGCAAAAATGCTTTAATACTATTTCTCAATAAATGTCAAATGTACAAACTTAGTCTCACGTATGAATTCACTGAGTTACACTCAAAATGAGGAGAAAAGGCCCAATATTTGTAGTGCATCATTGATAATGTGATTTCACTAGCTCCGCCCACTGCTGAATATTTATTATATGGCGCAAAATTACTCTATATGTTAAAATAAATTTTAACCAGGTTTAAAATTCATTTTTATTGCTTTTACCGGTATTATTTTTTAATTTTTGATAGTCATACAATAACTTAGAATCATTTCTCGTCTTTTATGCTCCTAGTTGCAAGAATGTTTTAAAATAAGAGTTTGGCATCTGATATTAGTGAAAGTGCGAATCAAAGGGTATAGCCGGGTTTCTTAGTAAAATATGCCCTTGAGTCAACCACATCGAGTCATACATGGATCGATAGCCCATAAAAAGAAATTCATTTCTCCCCAGTTTTAAGTTTGTATCTCAAGACCATGGGGGGTAATGGCCCCAAATGTCTGTTTTGGAAAAGAGCGCATTGTGACGAAACTATTAAGCAGAATTCAACGGGGAAAAAAAAGGGATGTAAAAAACACCATAAGAATGTTTGACAATTTTTTCAGATTTTTTTTAAAACAAAAGAACAAGTTTTCTAACATTTTTCCTGTTTTTAAATGAAAATTTTAATTAAAATTAAACTGAAATTTCTGAGTGACCACCTTAATTTTTTTGCGTGAAATACTATGAGACATGATGCATATTCACTATCAATTTCAACTTTCTACGTATGGTGCATAATATTAAAAGAAGGGCAAAATCATATTCCGGCGGGATTTTGCGGCGTGTCTCGGACAAATTTCACGCCTTCTTTTAAAAATACCGTGTGAATTAATATGTGAGATTTACTGTTGTACCCAAACTGGCACTAGGGAATTTTTACTAAAGTTTTGATCTCGTAATATACGTGGGGGGGGGGGGAGGGGGGAGAGAGAGCTCTTGATTATTTTCAAATAAATTTGTCATTAAATTGCGGTGTTAATCAATTACTTGAACATTTTTGAGAAGAAATATCTTACCCTGGAAAGGTCAAATAAGAAACTCTATTTAAGCAATTATTAGCTCTATAAATAACTTTAATGTCTTAATTTAAAGTAAACGTTCCAATAGCGTAATCAGGTTTGGTACCCGAAATCCATAACATTGTAAGGTTTTTTCTCCTTGATTCACAGCAGAAAAATTTCTGGTTAAACAAAGCGAACAGAACTTTAAACAATTATCGTATTCAGAACAGTTGGGCACCGATCTTGGTTACGCCACTGCGTTTTAAACAACCACTAAGAAAACCGTCTTTGGGAGTATTTCCTGTTTACTATATTGGAGTATGTTGTATTTTTTTTCTGTCAAATTACCTATACTAAATTAATTCCAAATTAAACTATCATTTATGTCATAAATATGAAATAATAAATTAGCATTTTCAGCTTATCCCACACCAAAGTGTCTTACGGTTTGAAAATACCAAAATACAATTATTACACAAATTCATTAATTAATTGAACCAAGAGCAATGTTAACTTTATAAATAATATAAATCCCTTTGATAATTATTTGCCACAATATTTAGTATAATACGAGGTATATCCACAAAATAAGTTCCGTTTGGTTACATTAAAAAAACCGTGTACAGATACAAAAAAAAAAAAAAAAAAAAAAAAAAAAAAAAAAAAAAAAATCTACGACTGTGGAACTACTTTTCTAGCTTCTGAAATTTTGTAGGCACTTGTCGTAGCATGCCACAAGGTTTTGTATGCCTTCTTCATAGAAGGTTGGCGCCTGTGTTTTCAACCCTGTGTTTCGAAATTTTAGTTTATCCGTAACAATTTCATGAATTAGTGATCGTGAGATTTGCGGAAATTCCGTAGCAAGAGTACTAATTGTAAACTTACTGTTTTGCTTAACTTTCTCTTCAATTTCGTGAACTAATTCATCAGTAATAAAAGATTGGCGTCTACTTCGTTTTACATCGTCACGTCCTTCATTAAAACTGTCAGACCCATCTTCTATCCATTGAATCACTCATAGCATTTTGTCCGTAAACCTCGCAGATTTGCCGATAAATTTCACTTAGTTTGACTTTTATTGGATTGAGAAAACGAATCACAGATCTGATTTCACAAGCGGCGGCATTTTCAACTAAGGATGGCATTCTAAAGAAGCACTACAAATAACACGACGGCAGCAGCGATTTGAAAATGGCGTACATTTCTTCTTCTTCAGTCAGAGTAACAGCCGCGCATGCTCGGAAGTGCGACCGCACCGCAGCTACGGATAGAAATAGAAACAGAAATTACTTTGTGGATATACCATAGTAGAAGGAGACAAAGACGGTGCTTACACTTTTGCCCTTAAACTCTTTCCGAGTCTGTCTGGCATTTCTCGTGGTTTGGTAGAAGTTGAAATCTGGCGTCCCCTACGTCCGGCTAGCAGACTGGTCGAGAGACTAGTCAAACAGGTCATGTGATCGAAAGTCAGTCCAGCACTACTAGCGCCACGCCATACACCGTGCAATACTTTGGGGCTAAGTTCTGTTGGGAAAAGCTTATCTTCTCTGTTCCCCTAGTTAAAAATAGCAATAAGCATAATAGCTTTAATCTTCTTTTACTAGATAGCAGCACAATAGAACAGTTTAAAAAATGAAAATATCCCTCTTTCGGAATAAATCTGAAGGTTTAAGCTTTGCAGATTTTATTCTAAATCCAAACATTAGGAATCCTGGTGTCGTTAGTTCAATACCATTCTATGTCTATTAAGAAGAAAATACACTGCGTGACCAAAACAAAAAATTAGTAATAATATTAATAATAATAACCGCTAATATTGAAAATAATTAAATGATCCGTCTATTCCGGCCTTGAAAAGATCCTGGATATGATAGTAGTTCAGTTTTTTGTTCTTGTCGCTTTTTCCACCTTACTTCAAAACTGCATACATATTAAGTATACAAAGATAATGCTGAAATCTGGCGTAATTTGATACAGCTGCGCCATTCGGTAGTCTGGGTGAGTAGTCTGGCATTTGGTAGTTTGGTAGTCTGGGGAATTTTTCAAAAATCTTACCAGCCAAGGATTTATTTCACCAGCCTGCAAGATACAACACGCACACAGTTGAAAACAGTTATGACAAAATCATACAAGAAATTACTGTTACTACAATACAGCTCATATTCAAAATATTAGAATAATTGAGAAAAAGTAATAAGAAAAAATTATTTGTCATTTATTTATTTTTTATACTAAGTAAATGCAATCAAATTTCTTATAAATTACATCTGGAATGTTTGGATAAGATTTTAACATTTATAAAATATAAAATACAGCACAATAAATTAGGTATACAGCTTCCTTAAACACACCAGAATATTAGAATAAAATTTAGATTGGTTCAAAATATTAGAATATTTTATTTTACGCAACAATATTACCTTATGAATATGAAGTAAATGGTAGTTAATATTTTGTAGCATCCCCTTTAGCTTTCATAACAGCGTACAATCGATCTTGCATACTATATACAAGGTCTTTACAAACATTTCTATCAATATTAGCCCAAATAGACTTTATACGTGCCACTAACTCAGTTTTACTTGAAGGAGGATTTTCTTGAAGTTATTTCTTCATTATACACCATAAGTTTTCGATGGGATTAAGATCTGGTGAATTTGGTGGCCAAGGAAGTACCTTAATGTTGCGTTGGCGGAACCAATTCTTAGTTGACACCGAGGTATGCGGGGACGCTAAATCTTGTTGAAATATGAAATCATCTTCAAATAAATCTTCTGATGATGGAATCATGTAGTATTCTAAAATTTCTTGATATATCAGAGAGTTAACCTTTTCGTAGACGATGCATAACTTTCCAGGTCCTTCTGCACTCATACAACGCCAAACCATGACACTAGCAGCAAATTTTACGGAACGTTTAAGGCATTCTTTATCAAATGCTTCTTGCTTCATTCTCTAAACTCGAATACCTTGATTACCATATGAAACACAAAACATACTTTCATCACTAAATAATATATTTTTCCAATCTTCATTGCTCCATAAACGTCTTGATTTACACCAATTCAATCTTATACGCTTTTGTCTTGCAGTCATGAGAGGTTTTGTTTTCGGTACACGATTCAAATTTAAATTTATGGCGACGTCTTAATGTTGTCGATGTAGAAACTTCAACTCCTTCTTCTTTCCATTTTCGGTGCAAGAATCGCACACTTTTAAAACGGTTTTTATAAACTATACGCTTCAGTTTCCTGTCATCTCTAGCAGATGTTTTTGGTTTTCGGCCACCATTTCGGCGATTATTTTGAAATTTTCCAATTTTTGAATATTGTGTTAGTATTTTACTAACGCTCGATTGCGAACAATGTAAATAATTCGCTATAAAACCGTGCCGATTTTTACCGTGCCGATACAAATCAACCATACGAAGTTTAGTAGATTCAGGAATATCACTCACACGGCCCATTTTAAGACGAAAAAGAAACAAACTGCAAAAAAGAATACTGATTTTAAATAAAATAGTCTGAATTTAATCAATGATGCCACCAGTTAAGAATTGGTAATAATTAAAGGAGAATTAATGTGAAATATTCTAATATTTTGAACCACTTGAATAAATATTCTAATATTTTGACTTTTCAAAATAATTTTTTTTGCAATTAATCTTTTCAAAAATGATATTAAATTTAAGATAACAAGTAAGTTTAATCAACAATAAGTTCTTAATAAAAATATCGTTTGCATATTTTCATTAAAAGACATTAAATTACCAAACGATATTTTCAATTTCTAAAAAAAAGGTAATTATTCTAATATTTTGAATATGAGCTGTACTTATTCTTAATTCTTTTTTTCCTACCAAATTAAGAAATATATGCAACAGAGATAAGCTTAATATATGATAGAGCTTAGAACTATATTTGCATTGTAATAATTTGGAAAGTTAAAATATCTAGATTGAAAAAGTGTCTCTGAAAGTTTCTATTGCCAACAGTTTTTCAAAAACAAAAAATGTACTCGCTTTGCCAGAAAATCCACTCGCCACTGGTGAGCAAAATTATGTGTTTCCCCATCCCCACCCCTTGTGATAATGCAAATACGTGGTTTTTTTTCGGTATGACGTTATATATGCGCAGATATTCATTATCTATGCAACTCTTGTGCATATTTTCTGAATTTTTATTCAATCATGATAGATGAATCTTGTTTACCACATTTATTGCAAAATATTTGTGTTACAGTTTGTTTTGATAAAATTATGTAAAAAAAAAGGTCACAATATTATTTTAATTGCGGAAAAAAACCCACTAAAGCTACGAATACTTAGTCTTTTATCCTGAAACTGAAATGACAATGCAATTTTTCTTTAATAAGTATATATATATATATAAAGCTGTAGCAAAAAATGTTGTAATCAATCTAATAAACAAGATTCATAGTTCATGAGTGATTAACTTGAAATTTATGATTGAATTTTTAACAAGAATTCTCTAAATAGCTTTGTCTGTTTCAAAAAAAAAAAAAAAACAAAAAAACTAGCGATTAAAAAAAAAAAAAAAAAAAAAAAACAATTGTCTAGAATCGCAAAATATTTAAACAAATAAATGAATGATATTTGAAAGTGATCCCGAATGCAAAATGAAATGTGTTTTAAATTATAAGGATGAAATATTTGTCAGTTAAAATAAAAATAAATACAATACGGCCAAAAAAGTATTGGATAGTTATCGACTGCTCCTGATAAACGAAAAGAAGGATCTCAAATTGAATATTTTTTTAGTATTAATTTCTATACTTATTCTAAACATTGTAGTTTCATCGGGAATGCAATCGTGCATTTTTCACATACATGAGCTAAATTTTACATAATTGAGCACATGAGCGATTTAGTAAAAAATGAAACTAAAAAATTCTGTGTTTACATATTAACTACTTACTAATTTTTATGCGGCATATTTCATTGCATTAAAAACAGGATTAAAATCGAATTTATCAGCAACATTTGTATTATATAATTAAATAATGTTTCATTTTAATATTATGTAATCCCACTTCACTTATTTACAGTAATATTTCAAACCTCAAATTTATTCTACGCAACTTTTTAAAGTTTATTCTAACAACAAAACAATTTCGTACGAAAGAAATTATAAGCTACTTAATATTTCTCGTGCAGTTCACATCTTTCGCTAGGCGGCATATGACTTTGGTTGATGTGACCCCGCCCCGCCCTTATGTTGAGGACACATCTTCCTTTTACTTCGCTTACTTTGAATAAAGGTCTTGCTTCTTGCTTGACTTGACTTGCTGTGAAGCAAGTAACGCAAGCAAAGAATCAAGAATAGTTTCAGAACTTATTCCAAAATTTCCGATCAGAATCGTTAAGTTTACTTAAAAAATTTGTCTATCAAATAATTATGGTGTGAGTATGGAGTGTTTTCTTTTATTTTGCATTCAGCAGATTTACTCATTAATAGAGCTTTTCGGAGGTTTATTTTAGAGGCCACTCTATTCGCTGAAAAAAGCCTTCAGGGCTGTCCAACGCGGCGCCCTTTGACGATTTTCTTGGCGCCCCTTTAAAGGTTTCCTGTTATTAGACATTTTAGAAGTAAAATTCCAGTATAAATATTGCTTTCTTCAAAATCACTAACATTTGTATAAGACATACTTTCAAAATCTGTAAATACGCATTAAAAACCAGAAACACACTCATGCATATTTCCACAATTTCTTGTTGTTATTAATAAGTGTATTTAAAGTGTAATTATATAAAGCTTAAATTTGGTAATAATTGGAATTAGCTTTTTTTTATATTTATGAAATAACTTAAAAGTAAACATTTTTCACCTTTTATCACCTCTTTCAAGACACACATGCATGAAAGTTCAGCTTTTATTTTTTTGATGTAGTCACATTGGCCCATTGGCTGTTCTATACGAAGGATAAAGAGGCTTAAATGTTCCTTCTTAATTTCTGAAGTTTTAGGTTGTTTATTTATTTATTTGATTAGAAAAATTAATAAAACTGTGAGAGAGATTTGCATCTATGAAAGCACTTCGAGACTATCTCTCTGGAACCACCCACATGGGTTCACTATCATGCCTGTCTTTGTTTTTGTACTTTTTATAAAACTAGTTCCCGCTTTCAAAATAAATCAAAGCGTATTTTCACATTTTAAAAGAAACCTAGCCAATACCTCTGTATTACATGTTTATTGTTATTTTTTCTATTATAGGTACAATTAAAATTTTTTACACCATACTCTACAAACATTTTTGAGATAGATTTCTCATAGAAAAATGTGCAATTTAAAATTTAATGTAACTCCAAAACTGTATGAGCCTTTTGTCTACTGTTGAAAGATTCATTTCCATTATGTTAAAACGTATGCATATACTAATGCTGTGCGATAATATTGCCACATGTTTTTGGTCATGTGAATAATGGCGCCCTCCGCTGAGTGTCAAGAACTGAAATGCGACCTTGCTCAATAAAAGGTTGGACAGGCCTGCATGATAATATTAAGTCTATGGGAGCATTATTCTCAAATATCTTGTTCAAATTTCAATATTTTCATATGATTTTTCTTTGGATAGGATAGCTGAGAATGATCTACCACCGGGGTAGTGTTTACTTTTTCGATTATGGTTTCTGATTTTTTTTTTTTTTTTTTAATTACTTTAACTTTCGGAACTGGTTGAAAGAGGTTCTGAAATTGAAACTTTCGTAATATTAAAAAAATATAATCAAAACCGAAAAAAAAAAAAAAAAAAAAAAAAAAAACCAGCCCGGTTGTAGATCGTCCTTAGCTATCTTATATATACAGTCGAGCCTCTATATAACGAAATCCATCGTTCCAGTAAAAAATTCGTTATATAGAGAAATTCGATGTATAGAGTATGATGTTAAAAATAGTATTTAATGTGTAAATTTTGAACAAATATTATTTTTGATCTTTTTAATTAAGAATTTGAAATGTTTAAAAGTATATATTAACCTAACATTTTATTTCTTACTTATTTAAGCAGTTTCAAAAAAGAGAAAAGACATTTATTTGAAAGCTTAATGAAAATCAAATGAGGAAGACTTACATAAATTTCAGAGGAAGAAATCTGTAATTTTTTGTTGTTTTGATTTTAAAATTACAATTGTTACGCTCTCAAAAAAAATTCTCAAATTTTAGCAAGGAATGAAAAATTGTAGTTGATATTTTCCTCCATTTGAAGGTCTCTCTTATGTGCTCTCATTGATTCCTCTCTTATATGTGTAACAATTCAATTGACTGTGTTTTGAGAAGGATGTTGAAAGGTGTGTGGGAGGTGGGATGAACTTGTTAGATTTAAAGAATAAGGAGAGAAGTAATATTTATTAAAAAAAAAAACCTCTCCACTGAACGATAAATCAAAAATAAGTGATGGAAAATTGATTCCATATGATTTCGAAGCTTTTTTAAAACTGAATAAATTAAGATCAATTTATGAAAAAATTCGTTATATGGAGATAGATATTTCGCTATATAGAGTCTGTTTTTAATGTAATCATGCGAAAAGGGGACCGTTCTTACTAAAAATTCGTTATATGGAGAAATTCGATGTATGGAGTTTCGTTATATAGAGGTTCGACTGTGTATATATATATTGTTAAATTTGAGCGAGGTATTTAAAAATAATGCCCCCATAGACTTAACATTAGCATCCGAGTCTTTTTGAAAGAATCGAGTGGCCTCTTATATGCCCATGCACCTCAAGTTTAGGTCATATTTTGGGTCATAATGGGTCAGGGTCATTCTAAGTACATGTAACAACGACTCAATCAATTTTAACTAAATTTTGTAAAGAAACGTTTTTTGACACGAGAAGACTATTAAACTAGTCGCATGTAAAAAAAAAAAAAAAAAAAAAAAAAAAAAAAAAATCATTAGTGGGTCATTAAGAGCGTAGTATTTATCATGCTTATTATTATATTTATGTAGATTAATTTGATTTTTTGAAGTCGGTGCCAGCCAAGCCAAGTTACATGTAATTTTCCAATAGACACGCATCCAAGTATCTACGAGTTTTTTTACGATTTAATATTTAGTTAAAAATTTAACTTTATTCTTTTACGATTTGCATTGGATAATTAATTTTAATTTTGAACTTGGCTTGGCTGGCACCGACTTCAAAAAATCAAATTAATCTACATAAATATAATAATAAGCATGATAAATACTACGCTCTTAATTTAATTTCTTAATACTATTCTGTAAAAAAATTATTTTTCACTTTGCAGTAGCTTTTGAAGTCGGTTCAATTTTTGGTAGAAAAGTTTATTTTTCTCTTTTTAGTTAAAAGTTAACGATTTTTTGAAGTCAGTTAATAAAAATTATAATACGGGAAAAATCACTGTAAACCATACACGTATGTCAGGACTGGGGTTCGAACTCACGATCTTTTCCAAGAACCAGAAATCAAATCTGCTGTCGTACACCACTCAGCCACCTGACTGCACTCCATTCGGCGAGCTTAGTCATCGTCCATGTTACTTTTAATTTGCGAGAAATCACTAATTTTATCAGTTTTCACTTTATTTATTTTTATAATTTAGTAGTTTTTGCGTAATTACTAAAAAAGTACTGAACCAATTTCAATGAAATGGAAGAAGTACCAATGGAAGAGTAGCCTCTTTCATTTAACACAAAAAACAAATTAATCTGTTGGATAGTTTCGGAGTAATCAGTGAACATACATAGAAAAAAAATACATTCGCGCCGAATTGATAACATCCTCTCCTTTTCGAAGACACTTAAAAAATATATATAACACGGAAAATTTTTTTGTATACTATACACACATGTCAGGAGTGAGGTTCGAACCGACACTCTCTTTCAATACCAGAGATTAAATCTGGTGCCTTAGACCGCTCGGCTGTCCGGACCTCATTCTCTTCAGAGAACTTATTCAATGTCATGTTACTTTTTGCAAGTCTATTCTCTTTTTGAGTACTCTTTCACTGATAAAGTATTGAGTTGATAAAAAAATCTCAGATACTCTGTGGTAATGGTTAAATACAAAATATTCCTAATAGCATAATTAGTATTTAACTTGTTAAATATATATTTAAAAATTATAATACGGAAAAGATTATTGTATACACATACGTCAGGAGTGGGGTTCGAACCCACGCTGCCTTTCGAAAACCAGATCTTAAATCTAGCGTCTTAGACCACTCGGCCATCCTGGCATCGGTAAATTTATTCAACAACCATATTTCTACTGATTTGCGAGAAATCACTAATTTTATTAGTTTTTGCCTAATTACTAAAAAAGTACTGAACCAATTTCGATGAAACGGAAGTGGTACCAATTCGAGAGCAAGCTCTCTCATTTAACACCAAAATCAAGTTAATTGGTTGGATAGTTTCGGAGTAATCGGTGAACATACATAAAAAAAAATACATACGCGTTGAATTGATAACCTCCTCTCCTTTTTGGAAGTCGGTTAAAAAGAAAGAAAGTCTATTAATGTTCATCAGTCTATAATCTCTAAGGGATACAAATGTTGGACAGATCTTTTCAGCACTCCGTTGGCTGTTTTTATTTCATATGAGCGAATGTTGTTGTCTCTACCTGGAATCGCTCTCTGAATTCTGCCAAGTTTCCAGAAAAGTTTATTTTTATATCGCCTTCGATCAAGACAACATCACCCAATTTTAGTGGTGTATGTGAATTGGGATTTTTCGATGAATGGAATGTTCTTAAATCTAGAAGATATTTTTTTTTCCACTTCGACCAAAGTTGTTTTAGTAGTAATGATTGATATCTTTTTCTTTTGAGAAGTGCGGATCTTTTTGAACCATTTTCAATTACATCGAAAAAGTTAATAGGAAGTGAAAATTCTTTACCAAAATTCAAAAAATCCATTGGAGTGAGGGGATGAGGTTCATCATATTCGTTATACACATATGTCAAAGGACGCAAGTTAAGGATAGCTTCCACTTCAACCAGTAGTGTCGACATTTCTTCATAGCTCAATAGAGATTTTCCAGTAATCTTTCGTAGACACTCCTTGACTGATTTCACAAGTCTCTCGTAGAAGCCTCCCCACCATGCAGCTCTTTCAATGATGTTTTTCCAAACGATTCTTTCTCTTGCAAGAAATTTCAAAAAGAGATTGTTGGAAATGACGTCGTATAAATTATCGACTTTTTGTTTAGCTTTTTTAAATGTCTTCGCGTTATGTGAATAAATGACTTTACAATTTCTTCTTCGAGCTAAGAATCGTCTAAAAGCAAGGAGGAAAGAATCTGTAGTCATGTCGGTAACAAGTTCTAGATGCAAAGCTCTGGTAACTCCGCAAGTGAATAAGACAATGTAAGATTTTTTAATTTCACCGAAGTTTTTCACGTAAATAGGTCCCGCAAAATCTAAACCACAAATTGAAAATGGGGGAGCTTCATTCACTCTATCTTTAGGTAGCGGGGCTGTGATTTGGTCTGCAGGTTTACAAAGATATTTTTGACAAACGAGGCACTTTTTAATGAGGCTTTTCACTAACTGTCTTCCTTTCGGAATCCAATATCGAGATCTAATTTTTGTCAAAGTGTGGGCAATTCCTGCATGCATCATCTTTTCATGATCTTGACGTACAATCAGCGTCGTTAACCAGGAATGTCTAGGTAAAATGATTGGATGTTTTTCTTCGTTTAGAAGATCACCAAATTCTAGTCTTCCTCCTAAACGTATGATTTCTGATTCATCTATAAATGGAACAAAGTTAAATAGAGGTGAATTCTTTTCTACTGAATTATTATTTCTAAGAGACTCAAATTCTTCTTTAAAAAATTGCTTCTGTTCACTTCGTATTAAGTATTTTTCAGCTTCTAGTAATTCTTCAGTTGTTAGTGGACCGCTAACTTCAGTAGATTTTTTCAGCTTTATTATAAATCTTTTTACCCAAGCAGTTGTTCTTATTACTTTCTCCAAATTGCTAAATTTTTCTATACAGATAGGATTTTTAATTTCTTCAGTTATACACTCGCACTGCAATATGTCATTGGGTTTTTTCCTGTATTCTAATTCATCTTCATCAATTATTTCTTTATCTTCAGATTTTGGCCAAAATTCAGGGGGTAAACTAAGCCATTTTGGCCCAAGTAACCAAGTAGGATTATTGATGAATTTGGCGACTTTTGCTCCTCTTGAGACAAGGTCTGCGGGATTGTCTGCCCCTGGGCAATGATGCCAATCAGAAGGGAAAGTCAATTTACGAATTTCTTCAACACGATTCCGCACAAATGGTTTGAATTTTTCAGGTAATCCTTTAATCCAAAAGTATGTAATTTTAGAGTCCGTCCAATAAATGCATGGAATTTTTAGATGTAGCGCCTTCAAAATGCTGCAGCTTAATTTAGCTGAACATAATGCAGCCATTAATTCTAGTCTTGGTAAAGTTAGAGTTTTTAAAGGATCTACTCTGTTTTTAGAAGCTACGAAAACTGTTCGAATGTCCTTTTCAGAGGTAAATACACGTAAGTAGGCAATTGTGCCAAAGGCTATTGTACTTGCATCGGAAAATAAATGCAACTGCAAATTGGCAATTTTCTCGTTTGGAATTTCGAAAAAATAATGTCGAGGAATAGAAAATTCAGATATTTGAGGAATTTCAATACACCAGTCTTTCCAAAGAGAGATTAAATCCTTTGGGATGGCCTCATCCCAATCTATGCCTAATGACCAAATTTTTTGCAGCAAACATTTTATTCTTAATGTGAAGGGTCCTAAAAATCCAATAGGATCAAACACTCGACCCAAAACTTGCAAAATATACCTCTTTGTGTCGATTCTTTTAGAAGCAAACGCTGCTAATTCACGAGTGTCAAAATACAAAAAATCATTTAGACTGTTCCATGCTATTCCTAAAACTTTGTAAGGAACATTTTCTGTTTCAGATGTTTCCAAATTATCACTGGAAATTACATCATTTTTTTTCCATAATTCTTTTAAGGACTTTGAATTAGTGTGCCACTTATGTAATGTCATACTAGCTTCTTTAAAAATAGCTATAGACTCTAATGTAGTGGATAAAGCTTGCTCGACAGAAGATTGACTTCCAATTACATCATCTACATAAATATTTTCATTTAAAAACTCGACAGTTTCTGGATATTTTTTGATATATTTCTTTAAGTGGTGTTTTATTGTGGCTGCTCACAAGAATGGACTACAATTTACCCCAAATAAAACTCTAGTAAATCTATATATTTGAGGAAGGTTAGATTCATCGAAAAGGTCTTCTGAAAACAAAAATCGAGATACATCTCTGTCTTCTTCATCTACTAATATCTGCAAAAACGCTTGTTTTATATCGGTTGTAAAGGCAATTGGATTTAATCGAAATCGTAACAAAATATCAAAAATTTCAGAGTACAAATTCGGACCTAGGTGAAGACAGTTATTGAGAGATTGTGAATTTAAATCATGAGCTGATGCATCAAACACAATCCTTAATTTACTTGTTACGCGGTCTCTTCTTATCACTTCTCTGTGAGGTAAATAAAATTCAACATGCCCCTTATCTTCTGAATTAGGAACTAATTCTACGATTCCCTGTTTTAAATAATCATTTAATACATCTTTATATTAAAAAAACAACTGGGGATTTCTAACAAATCTTCTATTTAATTTAACTAATCGAGATTCTGCAATTTTTTTATTATCATCCAGACGCCCTTTCTCCAGTTTCCACGGCAATTTTACTTTATATCTTTTGTTTTCATATTTAATATCGCGTTCAAAATTTTTCATTATTTCATTTTCAAAAGGGTCAGAATCTTGTTTAATATTAATAAGTCCTGAAGTTTCAAGATCCCCAAATTTTTTTATTTGATCAGAAATTAAGTGTTCTTCAATAATTACGTTTAAAATCAATGAAGATTGGTTTTCGCTTTTTCTACCTTGGAGGCACCAGCCAAAGATTGTTTCAACAGCAACAAGATTTTTGTTTAAATGTTTTATGTTACCTGTTACTATGTCATAATAATAGTCGACTCCTATTAGAAGGGAAATGGGGTCTTGACATTGTGGTGAGTCAGCAAGGGTTAAATTCTGAAAAATACTCATTTCACCAAATTCTTTTACTTCTGGGGGAGGGATATCAGATCCAGATATTTCGTCTGTTACCAATGCTTCTATTTCTAAATTAGACTTCGGAAAATGTTTATTTTCTAATTTAAGTTTAACAACATCATAATTTTTCTCAATTGGGATTTTACTTCCGAATGTGAATACAGATAATTTTTCCTTTCTCAATATTTTAAGTTGTAATTTATCAGCAATTTCTCGAGTTAAAAAGGTTCGCATTGCAGCAGTATCCAATAATAATCGAACAAAAACTTCTTTATTTTTATTTTTTACTTTCGCACAGCAAGTTTGCAAGAAAATTCGATTTTTTCCAAAACACGAAATAGCCGAAATAATTTCATTACTTGTTTCATTTTGTGCATTCGCTGTTTCCAAATTTCTATCTGTACAACTTGTTTTATTTGGTGAATTAGATTGTTTACAAATAGCTCTGTTATGTCTACCCTGACATGTCGTACATCGTATCTTAGAAACACAGTCTTTAATCCTGTGTTTTGGCAAAAGGCAGAGGTAACATCTACCTTGTGATTTCAAAATGTTTTTCTTTTTATCAAGATCAAAAACATTGCATATTTCTGACAAATGATTACTCTTACAAAAGATGCAACTTTGTTTCTCTGTATTCTTTTTTTCTGAAACTGTAGTCATTAATTCATGCGCGGATGAAAAGTTTAATTCTCTTTTAGGAGATTTCGTAAATTTTAGTTTGTTCACTTCTAATCTATTTGATTTTGAAAACGAAAAAGTCAATTCGCGACTTTTAATTTCGGTTTGCAAGAAATTTAGTAATTTGTTTATATCAGGGTTGCATGAAGATTTAATGTTTTGCTTGTTAAATTCCAAATTTAAATCTGGTGGTAGCAATTTTAAAAGTACGGCTAAAAGCATAGAGCTGTAAGCCTGTGGTTCGAGTCCCAATGTGGTCAATGATCTTACATTAATTTCAATATCATCATGGAGTTTCTGTAATTTTGAAGTATCACTAGATTTATAAACCGGAGATAAATTTAACAATTTATTTAAATGATGATTGATTATCATCTCTTTATTCCCAAACCTACTTTCAAGAATTTTAAGTGCTACATCATAATTTGATTCTGAAACTTCTAAGCCTTCTATGGCGTTTAAAGCAGATGAACCTAAGTAACTTCGCAAATAATTGTATTTTTCAATTTTTGTCAGTGAATTATTATCATTTATCGATACTTTAAAAGTATTCCAAAAGTTGGTGAATTGCGTGCAATCGCCATAAAATTTCTGTATATTCAATTTTGGAAGTTTCACAAATTTATTTTCATTATTGGGGGTAGAATCATTAACCGAACTATTGTTCAAGGGAATAATATTTTTATTTTCTTTAAGTTTCTTTTCGGCGCGAAAATTCGTTAAGGATATTTTGTCTGCATAGTCATATACTGTATTCATTTCATTCTCATATTCGTCTAAATTCAAAAGTGGTTCTAATTTTTCATTTATTTCATCTAAATTACTTGATTTAATCATTAATTGGTTAAAAGATTCTTCAAGAGAATCAATATTAACGGAATCATTTTTTAATATAGTCTCTATATTATTTATTAGTTTCGTAACAGAACTTTTTAAAATTGTTCTGTTTTTCTTTAGCTTTTCTAGGTCAGCCATAATCAACAATAAAATTATAAAACTCTTACCTTTAAAAATCTTCGGAAACACTAAATCAATAATAATCTTCTGTATTTATCTTTCGAATTCCATTTTTGGCCGCTATATGCACCATTGTAAAAAATATATATATCATGTCTTCAAATCAAGGTTTCTCATTCGAAAATCAAGGTCAAGTGAATCATATGAAAATATGTAATCATAAAATCTATAAAAGCATTCTGAATTCAAAGGAATAATCTATCGTATAAATCCACAATGCATATCATAAGTGAAAAATCGAAACTAAAAAAAATCTTCTTCGAACGTTTCTTTAACTAATTATTTAATGAGATAAAAATAGGTATTTACAGTTCTTTGTACATATTTACACAACTTTAAATCATCTGGAGACACAATGCTCCATTTCATGTCTGTTTTTGACTATAATAGTCGCATCTTATATCATAACAAATTCGTTCTAATCAAAACATTCGAATAAAAAAAAAATCGTCTACACTCTATTTACAAACTTCAGAGTGTTCTAAAAGTGGAAGTGGAAGTTAAAGAAATTGCATAGCGCGTAGCCCCATCTAACTGCAATTCTTTTTCTTCAAAACAAACTTAAAACTGTTATGATACATGCATGATTGATTTTACCAAACACTTTCAAATATAAACAATAGATAAGCAGAGTCTTATAAGGAAATACTGAATAATAAAATAATTAAAACTAAAAAACATGCATTTTATATATTTTTTTCTTTTGGCTTTAATTTTGTCAAAAACATTTTATATTTTATATATGTATAACAGAAATGATTATATGATAATAATGTTAAAGCAATGGCATAAGTAAATACGAGATAATACCTAGCATCCTGTCTTTAAAATAATCCTCAATTAATAATAATAATAATAAAAAGTAAATAAAGTACATGGGAGTATGTGTGTGTGTGTGGGGGGGGGGGGGTAAAGAAGGATAGTATTTGAAGCGGAAAAATCTTCTCACATAACATATTATTTTTGCACATTTCCCCCCCAATACTTTTGTTTTCAAGTCAAGTCATCCAATTCCAGTCATATAAAAGAATTTAGCTTCTAGGTTATAAAGCTAATTTAAATTACAAATTTTAGTAAATTTTATAGAAAAATTGATATAAAGTTATAACTAAACTTAATATTTTTCCTTTAACATATGTAAGACCATGTAACTATTTATTTTTAGGCTTATTCTTTTAAAATACTGTGACATTGATAAGGCAAAGGAAATATTCTATTTCTAAATTAAGTCATGTCTATTTAGAAATCCAAAAAACATTCTATTTTAAGATCCTTTTTAGTAGATTTTTTAAACAATAAGTAACCCTCTTATAATTTTTTAATTTCCAAAAGTGCTTTTTTAAAAATCCGTAAAATTCTTTAGCTCTATTGACAAACCTTTATATTGTAAATGAAAATCTAATGGAAATAAATAAAATAAGATTTTATTTTTTTTTATTTTTAATATTTTTAGTATTTAAATAACAGTATTTATTTATTTGAATGATAATTATTTACTTGATTATTAGTTTAAAAAGTACATCTTAGAGAAATCCGCTTTTGTTTGAATTTTTAAATTAAATGAGAAAATAAAAACTGGTGTTATGAATTTTAAAAGTAACGGGAATAGCAATTTTAAAGTGTGGGCTTGCGTAAACTCATATTATGGTTGTGGGAAGTAGACTTTGTGATCGGCCATCTTGATTCGGTGCGGAGGCTTTGACTATAGGGGGTGTTGGTCGAACTAAAAAAGTGATTTGGATCGATGTCCTTTCGTTGTAAATGTCAAAATAACTTAAAATTACTGAACATGTGCATGCATACATAGTTTTCTTATTGGTTGTTTTTCTAATTAATAATATTATAAATAACATAATTTATAGTAGTAATAATACAGAGAGACTGATAAAATGATTATACTACCGAGTTGAACACAAAGTTAATTTTGACCGAGCTAAGCTCAGTTACTCCTGCTAGTTGAATATTATGCGGTAAAATTAACATAAAAAAATCTGTATTGATCTGCAGATTTAAAAACTAATAATAGATTTTTAAATTTTTAATTTGTTTACGAGATATTATTACAATTACTATTTTATTTTGAATTAAATTTCTCTAGTTTTAATTAATTTTTAGTTCTAGCTGAATTTTCTAGTTAAAATTCAGCTTAAAATATGTAACGTATAAAAAATTTAAAAATAAGTAAAAACGAAAAAAAAAATTCAAGTTGGAATAGAACCTGCTGTCACCTAGTCAGAAAGCTTACATGGTTCCCCGGTGCCACGAAGTTACAAGAGGTTGTCACATTAATGGGTATTTGTAATATAGCCCTGAACTTTGATCCCAATTTCTCTATAATTAAGGCCCATTTAAAGAAACCTTTTCATCAGAATAATTAGTGGTATGAGTAGCGCCAACTTTTTGGATTGGCTCAATAATATTCTGTGGGCTCAAAAATTTTTTTGTAAAATGCTGTGATCAGTTTGTTTTTCTTTGAAGGGTTGACAGATGGTGAAAGTCAAGTTATCATGTTTTAAGGGGACAGTGGACCTTTATTTGAGCAAAATCGTTTATAGCAAAGTCGTCGCGAAAAAGGTCTATTTCTGTGGTATAATAGTTCCAAAGCAGTTTTTTCTGAGTAAAATATCATTTATGAAGGTTTTAAGAAGTAAATAATAAAGATAAGTGTATTTATATACTTTAAATCTATTTTTCTCAAAACTAATTTTTCAGTGTTTTTAGATCTTGAAAATGTTCCTTGCGACGTAATTTTTGATCAATATTTATGAAATTGACCAAGAAGTATCCTGATATTGTTTATAAAGAGATTGTGTAAGCTTTTTAAAATTCGTCTTCATTAAAATAGTCAAATTTGATTTTTTACATTTTAAAAGGCAAAATTTTGATAAAAATCGATATGGAATTTAGAAAAAAATCTATAAAATATTAACTATTCAAGAGATTAAACAAATCTTATACAAATTTGTTTATAATAAAGTTTTAAGAGATAAAAATGCAAAAGCAAAAAAATATCTCAAAAATTAAAACACGAGGAACATTTTAAAATTTCGTTTAAAATTTTTTTTTTTTTTTTAATAAAAAAAAAATTAATAAGATTGGAAATTTTTTTGAAGATGTTTGATATGTGCTTTTGGTGAAATATATATATGCACAAAATTTCATATTGCTACGATAAAAATTAAGTAAAAAAAATTTTAACGTCCACCGTCCCCTTAATAAAGTCGCAATTTATCAAATTATATTCGCATGCGTTTATCCCTATAAAGACAGTTATATTTATTGTAATGTCATAATACCGTGAACATGAATTGAATTAGAAGAAAGTTAAACATGAAAACAAAACATTTCAGTCACTTGGGTCTTGTTTATTTTGTGTCGGTCGATTATCTACTCGAGGGATATAGGCCCAGGGCGAGGAGTCCCTTCGTGGGGGTCCTTCTAAGGTAACCTAACCCGTATTCACGCAAGGTTCTAAGAAAACCATGAAAATTCCGAACGGCTAGGCAGACGGCCGCGATTATGTTCGAACCCAGCACCTGCCGTATACCAGCAGTCATTTAGGATTTATGGCTGTTAGTCGGAGAATTAAAACACATGGTCATTTGCAAAATAAATTTATTCTGAAGCGAAAAATGAATAATAAAATAATAATGAAATAAATAACTATAACAATGAAAATTGCGTACACTATGATTCGGGCCCCGCGGGCCCATATAAGTTGGCGCCACTGAGTGGTATGACCCTTATAACATACTTTGAAATCATTAAAATCTGTGCGCACCACGTTTGATGGCCCTTTGTAAGTCTAGACTGAAAATAAAAGCAAAATGCAAACATGCTTTTATTTAATCGTTACAGTATGTTTCAAGTTTTCATGGATAAATTTGCCAATGTAGTTTTACAAACGTGGAATTCATAATAAGATTTCATGTGTAATGTTTAGCGTTGATGACTACTTTTTATGCCATTCTCTATGTGGCGAGTTTACTGCTGGTAATTAATAATACATTTCTAATTACTATGTCGCATGATTTGTAATCGTAGTACAAAAATGATCTTTAAACTGTTTTTTGAAAAACCTTGCTAATTTGAAAATCACTTAATTTCACATATGAATTTCCTATTCAAGATTACTGGTGGAAGTTTTCACCAGCGGTAGTCATAAGCTGTTAATCCAAGTAACCCTTTATCTACAGAATTATGAATCCATGAGAATTTTACATTCTAAAGCATTTAGCGTATATTGTTTAAACTAAATTAAAAGATTTACATAAACATTTAATAAATTTTTGAAGGTTTTAGAAAGATTGAAAGATTTAGAAGGATTAATGTACAGGATTTCATGCAATATTTATAACCCCACTCAAATCTTTTATTTTAAATTGTTTTCTTAGTATTTTGTAGAGTTATAAAATGTACAAATAGGATGTTCTTACAATATGAATACAGAAATATTTCTGAATTGAAAAATCCCCATTCCCCTCCCTCAGTGCCAAGAAAGCTGAAAAGATACAAAGGCAAAAGAAATCATCCTTTTAAAAATACAGTCGGCTCTCGTTAATTCGAACTCGTCGGGACCACAAGAAATGTTCGAATTATCCGAAGTTCGAATTATGTTAAATATGAAGTGAAAACATGCTTAATATGGTGCTATTAAAAAAAGGAATTAATGTTATAGTGTTTTTCAATATACTTCGTCTGTTATCATTAGAATATGACTTAATATTAAATTAAAAAGTATAAATACATAAAATGATTAAAAGATTAGAAACAAGCACAATGGAAGAAAAATTTAAAGCGTCACTGATGGACAGACGGGGCATTAAGAAAATGGATATCAAATACATTGGATTATATGTATACTCGTTCGGAACAATTTTCACAAAAATTAAAGGAAGAAAGTTATTCAAATGTTCTAAAATCCATGAGAAAGAAAAGAAAAATGAAAAATCGGAATCCTAATTAGTTCGAATTAAACGAAGTCAAGATAAAATGAGTTCGAATTAATGAAAAATTTAAACGTTATTCTACCATTGAAAATTTCGGAACTTCATATTTAGTTCGAATTAAGCGAAGATTCGAATTATCCGATTTCGAATTAACGAGAATCGACTGTATTTTCGTTTTGTGTAACCAATAATGCTTTTGGAACAAAATAATGTAATGTATCTGTAACTCATTCTAAATAGTATTGCAACTAATTGATGTATTGAATTTTTTTTATAATAACTAACTTTAATGGAACTTATAAGTACCGTCGGTAGATAAAGGGTTAAAATACACAGACTTTACCTTGTGACAACCGCATGAGTTACTTCACTCGCAATTGATAGACAATACGCTATATGTCTGCTCCTTTTTATTCACAACTCCATTCTGCAAAATATCAAGTAATGAAAGAAAAAAAAAATCAGTAATTCTAATAAAAGTAATAATTTTTTGTAAATTAATATATTTTTCTCAATTTAGAATTTTATTTTTCATCATTTTAAATTTAATTATTTTAAATAAGTGACAAATTTTGATCTGCAAAATTTTTTATTAAAAAAATTAATTTAAATTCTTTAATTTCTGTTGATTATTTCATGGGAAAGAGGGCTTTTCAATTTTCATATGTGAAGGATAATGTGGAAAATTGTTTATTTATTTATTTTTTATTACAATAAAATAACAAATTTTACAAAGTATGTAAACAAAAACGTAATTTGCAGCATAAATTAAAATTAAATAAGTGTATTTCTTAGATTATTATTATTATTTTTTTAAATCCGAGATGAGACACTTATTAATATATTTCATTCTGTTAGTTCTATGTATACTATTACATTTTTGTAACATATTAAACAAAAGAACATAAAAAAATCAAACTATATGATATTTATCGCTCAATATCGCTCCTTGATTACACTTTCGATTTTGGTCGCAGATATTTTTTATTAAGTTACTAACTCATTCTGAACCGGTTCTGAATGCAAAATCGTCGACAGTTCAGGTCTAGTTAGAATTTAAAGGTCTAATTAGACGTATCCTTCAACTGCCCTTTTTTGTAGTTTCTCAGTGTTTTTCATTTTTTACTTCTTTTAAAGAATCATTCTGAAAGACGGAAATCTCTCCTTAAAATCCACCTTCGCCTCTTTCTATTGTTGAGTTTCCCAGTCATTTTATCAGTAATCACAAATGGTTGGAGAAAAATAGGGCGATAATTGCTCTTGAAAGAGAATGTTTGAAGAAAGAAGCAAAGCCAGCCTTAGAATTCCCTGGGATATACATCTAAGACACTTCACCTCGTTGCAAAACAGAAATACTAGGTTAACAGCAAAATTTTATTTTTCGTTCAAGTCTAAATAGAGCGTTATAACCAGATTAAGGTTTTTACATAGGTCATTACTTATATAAGATTTTCCTCTGGACCAAGCATCTAAATACGTTTTAAGCGAAAGCACGTTACATCCCAGGTACGTTGTAACCGATATCAACTGTATGTATATGTATATATATATATATATTAAACAAGGCAAATGTTACTTTACAAAAATTCTGGTAAAATTTCCTTGAAAGTCTTTGAAGCGCATGAGCCCTGTATATTTTGAATGTATATTTTGAATTTAGTTTATTGTAAAAGTCAACTATTTCATATGAAACAAAGTAATAATTTATTATTTTTTAAATTTAAAATGGTAGCATCAGATTGAGTAATATTATATCAACCCTACAGTGTAAAAATTCTCATTTCGTTTCGAAATTTGAACTGTTTTTATCATTTCTGACAAATGCTATTTTCATGTCTGAAAATGTGTTCGTTTTAGAATAAGGAAACTTTATTTTGTCCAGGAATTTCAATTTCATTTTTCCTTGTCTACTGAGAAAATGGGAAGAATTTGATAATTTTTTCTCTTTTAGGTGCGTTCGTAATTATGTAAATACGTAGCACCTATAGTTGTCGTTCAGTCCGTCCGTGTGTCGGTCTGTCCGCATATAACAACGCAAACACTACCCAACTGAATCGTTTGAAATTTAAAATATATTATTATTACCAAATTTTGTCGAGTCATTTCATTTTTCATGAAAATCGGATGCATAGATCAATTACTGGGACAATCAAAAGTATTCCATTACATTATGGTCAATTGGGGAAAAAGTTTCAAATGCATTTTAATCGTTTGTAATATAAAATACATAATTATTACATAATTTTGTCGAGTTATTTCAAATTTTATCAAAATTGGATGCATAGTTCAATTACAGGGACAATCAAAACGTATTCCGTTATATTACGGTGAATGGAGAAAAATGTTTCAAATGCATTTTAATGGTGTTACACTCATTCGAACATAATAAAATTGATATGCATCTATAAAGTACATACATTTTGTAATCTGTGGTGCAAAGAACATTTGTTATTGATTTATAAGGCCGTAAAAGTATTCCATTACATAATGGTATAGGGAGAACATTTTTTGTGCACATTATAATAGTAACTACGATTTACAATTTTATGAGATTGACACATAAGAGGGATATTTTTAAAATCTCGTTATCGTACGGACGCACCCTCATTTGCTACGTTTCACATGCAGTTTCCGACTTGTTAAACAAGAGAGTGTTTATTACTATAAGTCGTCGAAGATAACATAATGTCTTTGGTGATAATAACCTCGAAAAAAGAAATAACGCATCAAGCATAGATTATGAAATACTTTCCAACACATTCAGAATGTTGTAGTAAAACTTATTAGTCTAATAATTAACAATTTGCACTCGATAAGTGATTCTTACTGACCACTAGTGTCTCGCGTAAGTGAGTCCTCCAAATGATCTGGACAGTGTTGCCAGATAGTCGAAAGTCAATTCCCTCAAAATTTCTAAAAATTTCCCCAAATTAGCATTTTTTTCCCGAAAAAATCCCCAACGCAGTTTCTATTCAAAACAGTAATTTTTCAATTTTCAATTTTCTAAAACCAAATTTTTTAAACTATTTTAATATCGGTTTTTTTTCCCAAAATCAAACATTTTTCGGAAAAATTCCCCATTTTTAGAAATAAATGTTTAATTTCGGCAGAATGCAGAATAATAAATGTTGCAATGCAGTGTTGTATGCGATTGCATGTCACTCATTTTTTTTTTTTTTTTTTTTTTTAAATTCATACTAATAAAATAAATGTGTACAATATATAATATATTTGTGTGTCTATCCGCTATGACTAGGAATTTCTACTGCACTTAGTGATCTTCAAATTCAAGTGGGGGATAGTCCAAGGTAGCTCGTGACACATCTGTGATAGGTGTAAACTATAGTTTTATAAACAACAAGCTCGACCATGAGAATAATGTTTGACATTGGTGATTTTTGACTTCGGATTTTTATTTTTCCAAATCAAAATAGAGTTCGAAATCTAAGCAATGCTGTCGGATGACTGAAAGTACATTTACAGTGAAATAGTGAAAAAAAATCCCCAAGTTTTCCCCAAAAATGCTGATAGTCCCCAGACTTTTCCCCACGAAATACTTGTCCCCCCCAAAATCCCCTGGAGGTTTAAAATTCCCTAAAATGGGGACAAAATCCCCAATCTGGCAACACTGGCACTGGACACCAGCATTTTAAATTAATTTTCTTCGCCTTATGCAATGGCCGAATAATCTGTGATAAAAGATGGCGAAATAAATTGTAAAATATTAGTGGTGTCCAAAGCATCTGGCGTCCCGATTCACGAAGAACACCTGACAACACAAGTAGTGAGCAAGTGCCACTTCTCGAGTACAAAGGGTTAAGAATGTAACTATGTAAACAATTTCAGATACTCATAAAACCTTTGAAAACACACTTCCAGCAATTAGCATATATATCATATTTACTCGTGTATAGGGAACACGCGTGTATAAGGCGCGCCCCTACTTTACAAGTAAAAATGGCGATTTCTTAAAATCTCGCATATAAGGTGCACCATAAATTTGATACACTAATGAAGAATGACCAAATGAATTTCAGTAAAAAACAAAAATCGAAACAAACGTTACACCAGACCAGAAAACAAGACGAAAATGCATTTTTAGACTTCGGGTTGTAAGAGAATGACGGGAAATAGGAATGAGTGACGATAAAGAGAATTGCTAATTAGTGTTTAGATAATGTCATTAGCTCTGTTGTATAAAAAACTGCAAGGAATGAAATAAATATGCAGTAATACTTCAATTAAGTAACATTTTCCGAGTTTTAATATCTTTTTTGAATAATTTCTTGTTTCATATGTATATCGTTCGACTGCATCCAACAGTAAAAAATTATTCCGTGTATTAGGCGCACGTAGGAGTTTTGCCCTAATTTTTTGGGGGAAAAATGCGCCTTATACACGAGTAAATACTAGTCAGAAAAGAATTCAAATTCTTTTGTGTATTATCTTTATTATCTTATATATTTTATATTTTATTCTTTTGTATGGTGTATATTAGTATTTTCTTCGTACATTATCTGTAGATCTGCATATAAAATGATATCATACTAAAATTTTACAAGTAAGCGACACATAATACAATTGAAAATTCCGTTTCAACAATTACATTCAGTTATTAAATGCACACAAAAAACTTTGTGCATACCTGTACATGATCTGAAGAAGTTATAGATATCAAGTAATATGCAAGAAATTTAAGACATGTGGCAATTGAAAACACACTTCTTGTAATTAAAACTCATAGATAGTGAGTTATAATAATTTAAATGGAAGAAATGGTGAAGAAAAGGCATTTTCAAAAACAGTCGTTTCCGTAACATTGTATAAAAGATAGGTTTTGTAAATAACCCTATACATAAAAATTAATATTTCCTATTCTAATTAAGTTAGAAACATGATTTAAACATCATTTTAAGCAAAAAATAAAATAAATAAATAAATAAAAATAAAAATAAAATAATAATACAGTAAAAAAATTAAAAATAAATTACAGATTTTTGTGTCCCTTAAATCCATCTTCTGTTCACTGTTCAGAAATATAACAAACATAGATCAAGAAACATTTATCTTTTTTATGTAACATAAAATGCATATTACGTTTAAAGAGATTTTCGGAGGTACACAGTTTCACAAGACATCATATCTTTTATTTGATGTCAAACACTAATTTGACATCAAATAAAAGATATAATTAATAAAATTATAATAATAATAAAATTTAATACTGCTACAATTCATTTCTTCCATGGAAAAATTTCCATTTCGTTTTGAAATGCAATTTTCTTTTTACCAATTCTAAGATTTTTTTTAACGTTCGAAAAATGTTCACTTTGTTTCAGAATAAGGCAATTTAATTCTATCTTGGAATTTCAATTTCGATTCCACATTTCTATCACTGAAAAAGATGCGACCTTCCAGAAAATTTAAAATGTAGCCCACTTTAAAGTTTTGTATAAGGCTGTTTTTATTTTATATATATGTATCTTTTATTTCTTAGAAAAGATTGTTTAAGTAAAGGTCGGTAAGTTAAATGAGGAATTTAAAAGACTTGTTATGTGATTTATAGAACCAAATTTCGCCAAATATCACCAAATTTGGCGAAATTTTGCTAACTTCGATGGTTAGTAAAAATTAAAAAAAGATAAAGTAAAAATTTGAAAAAAAAAATTATGTAACATTTTTTTAACAGAGCTGCCAACTTCTACGCCTATTTAAATCATATAAACATGTTTGAAACTACAAAAATGTTTTAGTAAAATGTATGTCAAATATATTCAATGTTATGCATTATAGCACATATTGTTGATTATTTACAAAAAATTCTGTTTTTAACATGTTTATTTGACTTTAAATAGGCGTAATAGTTGGCAGCCATGTTTTAATATAAAAATCAGATTAAAAAAAATATTTTTTTTATCAATTTTCTGAATCAAAAGTAAACAATTGAAAAATATATGTCAAAAGTTTGAACCATCGATCTAAAACTGTTCTTGTGTTATAACAGTTTAAACAGAAGAAATGCCGAAGAAAAGTCACTTTCAGAAGAAGTCGTTTCCATAACGACCATTGCTTAAAAGATAGGTTTTTTAAACAACCCTATAAATAAAAGTTAATATTTCCTATTCTAATTAAGTTAGAAACAGGATTCAAACGTCATTTTAAGTTTAAAAAAATGTTACAATAAATAAAAAAAAAATACTTAATTTTGTGTTTCGGACTCTCTTAAATACACCTTCTGTTCACTTGTCAGAAATATAAAATACAGATTAAGAAACATTTATCTTTTTTATGTAAATGCATATTATGTTTAAAGACGTTTTCGGGAGATACACAATTTCACAAGACATCATATCTTTTATTTGACATCAAACTAGTAGCATCAAATTTAATATTGCTACAATTCATTTCTTCCATAGAAAAATTCCCATTTCGTTTTGAAATGCAACTTTCTTTTTATCAGTTCTAAGTTTATTTTTTTTAATGCTTAAAAAATGTTCACTTCGTTTCAGAATAAGGAAATTTAATTCTATCTTGGAATTTCAATTTCGATTCAGCATTTCTATCACAGAAAAAGATGGAACCTTTCTGAAAATTTAAAATGTAACCCACTTTAAAGCTTTGGAAAAGACAGTTTTTTTATTTTATATGTATGTACCTTTTATTTCCCAGAAAAGATTGTTTAGGTAAAGGTCGGTAAGTTAAATGAGGAATTTAAAAGGCCTGTTATGTCATTTATGGAACCAATATGCCGTCAATATTTCGCCAGATATCACCAAATTCGTGTGTAAGACTGTTTTTATTTTATATGTATGTATATTTTATTTCCCAGAAAAGATTGTTTAAGTAAAGGTCGGTATGTTAAATGAGGAATTTAAAAGGCCTGTTATGTCATTTATGGAACCAGATGTCAATATTTCGCCAAATATCACCAAATTCGTGCGTAAGACTGTTTTCATTTTATATGTATGTATATTTTATTTCCCAGAAAAGATTGTTTAGGTAAAGGTCGGTAAGTTAAATGAGGAATTTAAAAGGCCTGTTATGTCATTTATGGAACCAATATGCCGTCAATATTTCGCCAAATATCACCAAATTCGTGTGTAAGACTGTTTTCATTTTATATGTATGTATATTTTATTTCCCAGAAAAGATTGTTTAGGTAAAGGTCGGTAAGTTAAATGAGGAATTTAAAAGGCCTGTTATGTCATTTATGGAACCAATATGCCGTCAATATTTCGCCAGATATCACCAAATTCGTGTGTAAGACTGTTTTTATTTTATATGTATGTATATTTTATTTCCCAGAAAAGATTGTTTAGGTAAAGGTCGGTATGTTAAATGAGGAATTTAAAAGGCCTGTTATGTCATTTATGGAACCAATATGCCGTCAATATTTCGCCAAATATCACCAAATTCGTGCGTAAGACTGTTTTTATTTCATATGTATGTATATTTTATTTCCCAGAAAAGATTGTTTAAGTAAAGGTCGGTATGTTAAATGAGGAATTTAAAAGGCCTGTTATGTCATTTATGGAACCAGATGTCGTCAATATTTCGCCAAATATCACCAAATTCGTGCGTAAGACTGTTTTTATTTTATATGTATGTATATTTTATTTCCCAGAAAAGATTGTTTAGGTAAAGGTCGGTAAGTTAAATGAGGAATTTAAAAGGCCTGTTATGTCATTTATGGAACCAATATGCCGGCAATATTTCGCCAGATATCACCAAATTCGTGTGTAAGACTGTTTTTATTTTATATGTATGTATATTTTATTTCCCAGAAAAGGTTGTTTAAGTAAAGGTCGGTATGTTAAATGAGGAATTTAAAAGGCCTGTTATGTCATTTATGGAACCAATATGCCGTCAATATTTCGCCAAATATCACCAAATTCGTGTGTAAGACTGTTTTCATTTTATATGTATGTATATTTTATTTCCCAGAAAAGATTGTTTAGGTAAAGGTCGGTAAGTTAAATGAGGAATTTAAAAGGCCTGTTATGTCATTTATGAAATCAAATGTCGTTAATATTTCGTTCAATATCACCAAATTCGGCGAAATGTTGCTAACTTTGTTGGTTTACTGCAAATTGTTTAGCAACTTAATAAGATTTTCGATCTTCATTTAAATTGAAATGCATTATTGACCTATAGTGACTCCCATATGAATCACTAATCGAATTTTCTTGACACGTGACCTAGCCCAATGTTACGCTTTTATCCCAAAACGGTAAGATACGAAATTTAGATAAAATTTGCATATACACATGCATATACGCACATACAGACACGCGATTTGCTCGTGTATGATATATTTATAAACAATAAATTATTTAACGATATCAGTGTCTTCTACGACAAATCTTTTTGTTATTAATGCTTTTTTATTGTTTGTGCATTGATTTTGTCGTTTAAAAAATTTTGCCGTCCGTCTGTCTGTCAGTCTGTTTGTCTGTAAACGCTCTATCTCCCGAACAAATTGAGATAGAGACTTGAAATTTTGTATGTAGTTAGTATGTAAGAATGGAACGAAGCCTATTTAATATCAGCAACCTCGATTATCCGGAACTATTTTTTTCGGACTCTCGAAAAATTCATTCTGATGAAAGGTATATAAAATTTTTCGAATTTTTTTGTTTTAAGGAATGGACAAAAAAGGCAATAAAATAACACGCATTTTGCATATACAGAGGTGTCAAAATTATTAGAATAATTGTAAAATTTACATTAAAATCTTGTTATATTACAGAAACAACACATTATTTAAAAAATAATGATACATTTAAAATTAAGTGTGAATTCTCTTGTCTTTTATTAAAGATTCGATACGTTTTGGCTAACTTTGAATGAGTTTTTGGCAATTAATTTGTATTTCGATTTTATGGTGCCAAACTCCAATGACTCTTTCTATCAGATCATTTTTGTTGTGATGATGCATTTCTTTAATTTTTTTTCTGTACAATGGCCAAAAGATTCTTTATGAGATTCGTGTCTGGACTGTTTCCAGGCCTTGGAAGGGTTTCATACTTTTTCATCCAAAAATTTAGTCACAGAGGAAATTTTATGGGACGGAGCTTCATCATGTATGAATATGAATATCTTCATTTGGAAAACAGTCTTCTAATTGTAGAAGTACTCTTTGTTCAAGCATTTTTTTATATTGATAATAGTGCATTATGCATTCTACAATGTATAAACGTATAGTATCTCCAGAAGACATCACGTTCCAAGCCATTATTTTAGTAGGATGTTTGGCCGTTTGTGTTAAGCAATTTATGGAAAATTCTACGTTGGTACTTCTCCTGACACATTGACTGCTTTCTTCTGATATCGTAAACATTGATTCATGAGAAAAACATACCTAAAAGATAAAAAATTCCTTAAGATATGTAATTTGTAGAGAAATAATCTTTTAAAGAAATTTTTAGTCAAATTTATAAACAGTTCTGCATCTTTAGTCAATATGCAAAAAACATGATTTCAGCAAAAGAAATGAACAACTCAAGCTCAACTGATTAATTAAGATAAAATTAAAAATTCTTTTCCTTCTCCAGCCAATTCGGAATTGTTCTTGCACAACTTTTGCCCAAAAAGTCTCTTATTTCCCATAGTAGATATCATTTTAGTCTTTCTCGAGAATGATGAGCACTCAGTGTAGCTGAGATGTTTTCTAAGAATAGAGGAATTACATGCATTCAGACCATATGTTTGTAAAGAGATTTGTAGTTTATGATTAGTTGCTCTTCTGTTAGCTTCAGCAACTTGAATTAATTTCCTTTCTGTTGTTGCAGTAAATTTACTTTTCCTTCTGCATTCTCCTCCTCTTGAGTTTTCATATTAACATTTGGAGGCTAAAGATCTTTTTATTCTAAACACAAATGCTCGCAAAATTTTTGCTTTGTTAGCAATTTCATGCTGTGTTTAGTTATTTTCTTGGAAGAGACACTTTACCGCAGCTAGTTTTCTTGGCGAAATATCAATTGTTATACCCATAATCACACAATAGTCCTTTGACAATCGAAAATAAGGCATCAATTAATATAAACTAAGCAATGCAGCAAAAAATTTGTTTTAAGAATAAAATAAAATTGATTCCAACTCAAAAAAAGAAAGGAAATACCAGCACAACAAGAAGACAATTTTAAATTTTTATTTTAAATTCGATTTTTTAATTAAGCAAATTCTTTTTATAATGCAAACAATTTTATTACTTTGGATCAAATATTTTTCTTTTTAAGAAATGGCAACATTTAACAAAATTATATCCTTCAAAACTATTCTAAAGAAGTGATAAATTGACTAAATCAACAAATCAAACATCCTTTCATGAACCATTGCAAGTATATACAGTATTAATTTAGAACAATTGAAAAAAATCACAATTATTCTAATAATTTTCACACCTCTGTAGAACGAAGTCGATCGGATTATTAATTGCCGAGATATTTGTAATCCTGTTTTCCACATTCTTCGATTTTTCATGACCCTGTATTTCATTCAAATTTCAATTCAGAGGTATATTTTAATTGGAAATGAGACGCTTAATCCGACGCAGTTAATTTTTGGTTAATAGGATTATTATTTTTGGAGTTATAAGGATGTTTCTTTTACACAATTCGGTACTACTTGAGTAGTTTGGCGTTTTATATAATTTGTCGAAATTGGTAATCAGTAGTTCTTTAATATAGCACTACTATGTATATTAACAATATTTAAATTTTGTTTATGAATTGCAATGCATTGTATAAATAGTTTTCACATGTTTTATTTTCATATACATATCCATGATGGGTAAATATTACGGCGGCCCCCCAACGACTAGTTTGCAATTGTAACCACTTTTCTTAAAAAAAAAAAAAAAAAAAAAAAAAAATCTTCAACTTATTTTATCGTAAAATTTGCAAGGATTGTATCCGCCTAAATAAAATGACGGTTATAATTTGATATTGTTGGTGACAAAGTTAAAGTCTACCCTGGGTAAGCGCGTGTTCTCCCGGGTTAAATTTCACAAAAACGAAGATGAATAGATTTATGCGGTAAACGATTTTTTTTAATAAGTAAGCTGTAAAATTGTTATACAGAAGTTTCAAACGTTGAATATTTTGAAAAGATTGTGTTTTGATCGCAAAGAGTGCTTGATTTGACAGTTTTCTTGTTTTAGATTGCTTGCAGAGAACACATTTTTCGGCGTACTGTGTCATATTTTAGCGATTTTTGGAATTTCAGAAATTCCAAAAACTTAGTTCCAAAAAATTGTTAAAATATGGCAGTGTACACCTAGAAACACGTTCTCTGCAAGCAATCAAAAACAAGAAAAATTTCATGCCAATCATTCTTTGCAATCAGAACACAATCTTTTCAAAATATTCAACATTCGAAACTTCTGTATAACATTTTTACGGCTTACCTAATAAACGAACCGTTTATCGCATAATTTTATCGATCACCGTTTTTGAGAAATTTAACTTCGAAATCAGGATCTTATTCGCTGGACACCCTGTATATTGAACAAAATATTTTATTGTGTAGAATATAAAAACAGTCACCAGTAAGACATCTATTATCAGTGAATGGGGTGTAAATGCCCCGGTCCATAATTAACACTAGACCCGCGAGAAAATTCATTCAGGTCTTATAAAAATACTAGCAGCCTTCGCCCGCTACGCTGGTCAATTTTTTTTTTTTTTTTTTTTTTTTTTTTTTTTTTTTAAGAAACGTTGAATCAAACGAAATTTTTATATCATAGTAATTTTTAGTTTTATATCGTATTTTAGTCTGTCTGTCATCGGTGAAAAGTCAGTCATCTAAACGGAAAGTTCAATGTTAGTCACCAATGAATGACGTAGTGCTCAACATGTTAACAGTTTTAATCACATAAAAATTCATTCAACATTGCCAAATTAGGAAAATGTGAAGTTTCTCACGAACTACTGGATTTAAAAGAACTTGCTTAGTACCATTCGATTCAGCATGAAAAAATACACTAAAACATATTATGAATTGAAAAATAACAACAAAAGCCGATTTTTAAGGAATTTTTTTAAAGTTCGTTCCTTTTTTTACCCCCCTTAGGGGTGGAATTTTCGAAAATCCACTCTTAGAGGCACTCGATGTTAAAAAAAGTATTTTTACCCCAATTTTCAAGATTTTTGGTTCGGTAGATTTTTTTGTGCTGTGATTAATACGAAATCCAGATTTTCTTTTATATATATAGATTTCCCACCGGAATTTTCATTCAAAACTGTTTAGGTTCTTTATTGAAAAAAAAATTTTTTTTTGTTCCGCATTTATTTAGCTTATTTTATTAAAATTTTTCTGGTTCGAATCGACATCTCTCCATATGATAGGGTCAAAATGACCCGTCGCCGCGGTTCTAGTGTTAAAGTGTTACAACAGGGTTTTCAGCTGCAGCTTGCCTGGGACCAGTATTTTTATGTAATAAACTTCGCCTTATTCAATTACAAAGGTTATATGATTAAATAAGTCTAAGATTTCTGTACTAAAATACTGATTCAAGGCAATATTTCGATGCAAAATCTTGTTTTACAAGCGGAGAATACTACTTCGCTTAGTTTGCACGCTTGGTAACTTTCAAATAATATTCAGTTCCTCGAAAACAGTTTTTATTGAAATATCAGTTCGTAAATATGAACTTCTAATAAATTGAGTAAATCTTACAATAGCTCCAGTTAAATAAATTCCAGATTAAAAGAGAGTATTTATATTTATTAACATAAAGAAACACAAATATATTATTATTACTCTCATTCTGCGAGTTCCAATTACCGACATATTTCGGTTCAGAATCATTTTACATCTACAAAGAATAAATCATCTGCAACAACAACAAAAGAAAAAGCTTAATTGCACTTAGGAACCAAGTAACAAAATTGGCTGGCAAAACCAAGGAGCCATTCTTAACAACATGAGATAAAAGTATTGGAATGATAAGGTGTGATAATATGTATGATAATGTGAATTTTTTTTTCTTTTTGCGTTTCGACTTTCTATATTTTACATTCATTAATTATTCACAACTTATAAGAAACTTCTAAAACTATTTGTACAAAAATTTCTTTATTTGTCAAAAAATTTCACTTTTCATAAGCTAATTCTTTTATATTTTCACTAATTTATTCCGTGAGTTTTATCGTAAAAAATGATGCCATGTTTAATTAAGAAAATGCGGACACTTTAAAGTATTCTATAAAAATTTCACGGATGGAAGATGATTTAGTTAGAATTAATGAAGGAACACCGGCAATGATTTCATATTCAGAATGGCGAACAAAAATTCTTTTCAAAGCTCGTGGACGATAAGAACAGTTGTAAAGAAATCCCCCCCCCCCCCCTGAAACTAAATAAGAAGCTATAAATTCCTTAGCGACAGAGTGGTTCATATTTCAAAAATAAACTATCGATTGACTTCTAATGGGAGGTTATTATATAATTCACTTCTATAAATAGTAGAGCACCTATTACACGAACGGCGATTAACTGGATTATACCATTAACCGGATCGATCAAGGACCATACTTTTTTCTCTCCTTCTCCAAAAATTTTTTAATGAAATTTCTTTAGGCGCGATAGGGTGAATTCGACTGGATGTCACAAAAATTAGCTATTAAGAGGCCACTCGACTTGCTCAAAAAAGACCCGGATGATAATGGGAGAGTAATTTTCAAATATCTTGCTCAATTTTTAATATATATATATATATTTATAGGATAGCTGAGGAAGATCTACAGCCGGTCTAGTTTTGACTTTTTCGATTTTGGTTTCAGATTTTTTCTTTAAATTCGTTTAACTTTTGGAACCGCTACCAACCGCTTCTGAAATGGAAATTGTCATAATATGAAAAAAAAAAAAAAAAAAAAAAAAAAAAACAAAATTGAAAAAGTAAAAACTATCCCGGCTGTACATCGTTCTCAGCTATCCTATGCCAAAAAGAAAAAAAATCGCGTAAAAATATTAAAATTTGAGCAAGATATTTGAAAATAACGCTCCCACAGACTTAACATTATCATCCGGGTCTTTTTGAGCGAGTCGAGTGGCCTCTTAAGTAACGTTTTTCTTCTTGTGAAATAATAAAATTGCCAACAAAGCAAGGACGACAAAGCAGATGGAACTGGCGATGGAATGGCTACAACGGCAAGATTCAGTTCAATTCCTGCATTTAAAAAGATTGAAGGATGTGGCTATAGAAAAAAAATATATATCCTTTACTAATAAGACTATCAATAATTTCTTTTCCTATCACAACAATTTTTTTTAAATGAATGTATTGTGCACAGTGTACGTATATATATTCATAACTAGCCCGTGACGTCGTTCACGTAGCATTAAAAAAATAACGCATCAGATAAGCAAAGAATTTCACTCACAATGATTTAAAAAATATACATTTAACACACATTTTATTTTATTTCATAACATACAATATAGTAGCTCTTATTTTAAGGGGCCTTGACAAAACTCAGATGAATAAAAGGAAATTTTGTGCCTGATAAAATGAAACTGTAACCACTTATACTGTATAACCACTCTGACGGTCCCCAGTTTCTACAGTAATATCATGTTTCAGTGCACCTCAGAATTTCACATCAAAGAAAAAAAATCATGCATCAACCCTAGATAATGAAACAATATCCAATGCTTTTAGAATATGTAAACAAATCTTCGCCTTCCCATTCTTTTGTGCAGCTATGTATATGATCTATATGTCTGTATATATATTCTAAATAGCATGAAGCAGTAAGAGAGTAACAGAGTATTATCATTAAAATACGCCACGAATATTTTTTTCTTCAAAGGCTATAATATAATGAAATACTTTTTAGTTGCTTGTACGCATACTACAAGCACTACACTTAACATATTCTATAGTAACCATGTTCTTGTGCACTTTAATATTGTATATAAATTTCATTACATTTGAAATTTTGTAACACTATTAAAATACACCGTAAAGGATTTTTTTCTTTAGACCATAATGTAAATTAACGCTTTTGAGTGCCCCTGTGATTGCGCTATGAATGCTGCATGCTTTATTTTCAATACCAAACATGCTATGATAAATCTGAATAACATCTATCAGTTTCAAATAAATCCGACTGTATTTGCTCGAGTGTGAGCACGGACAGACATATGTTAGAGGGCAGACTGCAGGCAATCGGCATCAGGCAGATAGATAGGTCGAAGTCATAATGACTTTTCAATCAAGTTCAAAAGTGTTAAAAAGGAGGTTCAAATAAAAACATTAGAATCGAAGAATCTGTCTTTGTAACATGAAAAAACAGTGTTAAGCTGTTATCAGATTCACGGACTTTAAGCGTGATAAACTTTTCAGCTGATTTTATCCCCAACATTTTCCCGTTAAAAGAGAGAAAAAGGTTACAATTGTCTTTGAGAATGTTGGAGGAAAAACCGGGAAAGTCCTATGGGATAGTCTAATGGGATAGTCCTACCAGTACCAGCCGTTAATATTTATTGCCTGTTCGTATCAATCGCTTATCTCTGATTGTCTGATTGGTTGAAATGTTCGATGTTGGATGATTTTTTGGAGCTGTTGAAAAAAGTTGGGGAGACATTGCTGTTTACTATCACACTGAATGTTGGGAGGATATTTCGCGAAAAGTTGGAGGAAATCAAGAGTTGGCTCAAAAGTCTTGTGAAATGTTGGTGAATCTGAAGCAGCTTTAGCAGTGAAGCAGCTTTAGATAAATTATACTACAAAATTGTGTTTTGGGTAGTATTTTTTGTGATTTCATATATGTATGCATTACATCCGATAAGATTTTATGAAAATATTTTTTTTAATGACAACATATTTTTACTTCTTAAAACTAAAAGAAATGTAAATTAAATCAGGTACAAACCATCTTTTACCAACTTATCTCAAATATACTTCGATTCCGATGCTTAATTGCGATACAGGCTGGGGAAAAATTATATTAATTTTACGTAACCATATTAAATCATTGCATTTTTATGACCAAAATGCAATATTCTTTTTAAAAATTAATCCATTTTTATTCATATTTAACTGAATGACTTTAACGAACTGAATGGCTTTAAAATTTAACACTAACGCACACACACTATATACAGGGTGAGTCATAAATATCGAAACAATAGGCTATCTCCTTAAATATTGTCCCTAGACTAATACTTCCAATTGCAAAAAATCATTAAAAAGGGTGAAATTTTTGGTAAGGTAAGTTGCAACTCCATGGGGGGTCTATTTGAAAAAGTACGAAAATTAACTTTTTATACGGCCCCCGTAGGAAAAAAAATCCAATTAGGAAAACTTTCCTTTTCCAGGCCTGAATAATATACAAAAAGTTGCATCTTCATATCTTTAAAACTCGCAGAGTTATAGCCGTTTGAATAATTCGTCAGGTTTTAAGGGATTAGACACAAATTGAAATGCGCGAAATTGAAAAGACACTGTTACTTTAACAGTTCAAGGAACTGTGTAAAAAATCTATCTTTTGAGTTAGAATTGTGATTTTTTTTTTCTTTTTTGTGATGGTTAGCCATATAATTTACTAAGAAAGTCACATCCTAAAATTTGACATAAAATTTATCAAAATTTCATATAGTTATAGTACTGGTTCAAATGCGATAGTTAAAAATCGTTATAACTCCAAATATTATTTATCGGATTTCAATTTCTCTCCATTTAATTAAAGATGAAAATCTGATTTTAATTTTGTTTTGGGGTTTTTGTATTTCAATATTAATTTTAGAACTATTAAAAATATTTATTGAAAAAATAATATAACTTTAAAAAAAATCATATTCTCAAAAGTAAATAATTTTTGAAATTTTTTTAAACAAAACAAAAGTATAATAAAATAATTATATTGCAAAATAAAATAAAATATAATATAAAATAAATATTAATAAAAATAATTAAAAATAACATGTTTCAAGTTTGTACGTTTTTTCTTTAACAATTTCTTAACTTATAATAATTTAAAGACAAGAATAGTCGGGAAAAAAATTCATTATGTTGAAAAACGAATTATTGTGAAAAACGAAGTGGTACTGTTTTATTGCCCATCAGTTATATATAAGAATGCTTTTTTAAGATGCAGATTAAGTCTTTTTTTGAAATTTAGCTCTCACAACTTCAAGCTTTTTATTGTCCTGGAGAGGCTGTTAAAAAATCTCTATTCTGGGCCCAGGTTGGTTCAGGACCAAGTTGTTACTTTTATCTGATGACTCGCCTATCCGGGTCTAATGTATTTTTCATACCAGAGAAGACTGCTTCCATCTTCTTAGATCAGCACTTGACGAAATTTTCAATCTCGGTCTCAAACAATCCGTATTAAAATCACGTACCTGACTGACCTAATACGTACATGAAATAAGTAAAATTTGGTTCAATCAAAATTTTTACGAAAACTACATAGATTTTAAAATTGCTTTTATTTTACCAAAAAAAAAAAAAAAAAAAAAAAAAAAAAAACCTTTAAAATTTATTTTTTAAGAATAGTATATTTAAATGTTAAAAAATTAAACACAATAAAACCAGAGAAAAAAAATCTGCCTATGACGGAATTCTGTCTTAAACAGAAAATGTGTTGATCCATGCAGAATAAATACAATGATACCTGAGAAAAAAATAAACTCCATTTAACCCTCCTAGGAAGGGAATTTGTCTGTTACGTATTTTTTATTTGCTATGTGATTCCGTCTTAAAAGGTTTTACTGCATAACAATTTTCAAAATCTCCAGCGCACGCGATATGGATTAGCGATAGTAAAATATAAGTGAAACATTTACACATAAACAGATATTCATTGATAAAATAAATATATCACAGACTTTGGCACTTCTTTAATAATAAAAAGTATAAATATAAAAAACGAAAAGCTATAATAAGTATTTTTGGCCAGAACTCCTCCCAGCAAAATAATTTTTAACTACACTGAAGTAAAAAATTATGTAGAAATTCACGGCTGAGTCGGGCTATGATTTAAACTTTTTTCCAAGCTGATCCGGATTATGATTTTAACATTTTTCCATGTCGGGCAGAACTTTTTTCTCTATGGATCGGTTTGGGACCGGCCAAGATATTTCGACCATGTAGACCTCCAGTGCTAACGATAAACTTATTTTGAAAACAAGTTTTGATTTAAATCAATACGCTGTTTTATTATGTCCAAATAAAAGGCAAAGTCTTAAATCGACATATATGAACGGATAATTTGTGGACGATTCCTCATTTGCTTTGAAACTTAATCAAAAACGCTTCGTTTACAGACATGGTAAAGTGGTGTAAGTCACGAATTTACACGAAATTTTTATACGACCCCCAGAGAATAAAACTTCCAATTAGAAAAATTTTCCTTATCCTCTTCTGAATCGAACAAAAAAAATTCATCTCGATATCTGCAAATCCCTGGATGATATTAAAATCCAAAATTTTTCAAAATTCGTGACTTACACCACTTTAGCATACATCTGAGTGCAGCGAAATCAGTTCATTTGAAATACAATTTAGGGATCGGCCATTAATTTACGCATTGTTAAATGTAGACCCAAGACAATACTTTAACTTTTAAATATAAAATAAAAGCGTATAGCTTTTTGCTTTAAACTTCCTTGACATATGCTAGATGTCTGCAATATCTCGAGCTTGGCGCCAGGCTCGTAATTGGCACGACCCACAGGCCGGACCGTCTTATTAAACACTTATTAAAAGTGTTATTAAATTAAATTATATTAATTAAACTCTCATTAACCGTGTCTTTAAAACATATTGCCGCAGGCAATAAGTTTAGTAAAAATAGTAATAGCGATAATGACCCTTATATTAACTGGATCATATGGAATATATTTTAATGTTATTGTACATTTTAATGTTAATGGAAATATATTTTAATAAATTATAGCATTAAATTATAGCATTTAAATTATAGAATTTTTTTCAAAAATCTAGTTTGTACTATTCAGCTTCAAAATTTATGTGGTTTTAAACATATTTTTACTTTTTTCTATCTTTACAAGAGAAAAGTATTGGATTCATGAAAATTTTGAATTCCGGTTTTCGACGGATTCACACGTTTTAGGGCTCAGAGATACCGAAAAACATGTTTTTACAAAATGTCTGTCTGTGAGTCACTGCTTCTGTATCTCTGTATATGATATACATTTTGTGAGCGCGCTATCTCAAGAACTAATACACAAAATTTAATAAAAAAAAATATATTTACTTAGTTCTTGATATACATTGATGCTGATTAGTTTTTGGTGTGAATCGCTTAACAGGTGACCCTACTGTAAAGGCTTTTGTGCGATTTCCGCGATCGCTGTTATCTCCAGAATGCAAGGAATATCATCAATCTTCAGATTCAGTTATTCCTTGACATGAATTGATGTTATTTATATTTTGTTGTATATGGCTCCACGAGAGGCGTTGCAACACTGAATTTGTTACGATTTCTGCAATAGCTCTACTTTAAGAACTAATGCAGGAATTTCCATAAAAAGTCAGATGCAGTTACTTCTTGACATGAATTGGTTTTGTTTACGTTTTTGTATCAATCATCTTTCGGATGGCGTTTTCATAATGAATTTTGTATAGTTTACACGATTTCAGTGATATCTTGTACTAATCCACGGAATTTCGTATCTTTAGAGTCCTCCGATTGCTACATCCGAGTAGTTTATTTATTCCAAACGGCATTAAAAAAATATTTATTCGAATATTAAAGTCGAAGACTATAACGTTTCTGTTGCGTATTTGTTTTATGCTAAGCTCCCACTAATATTTCATTCTAAGTGTATTTAATTGATCAAGGTTTAATGCGTTCGAACCAAACATCATTTAAGAAATTCAATTGAATAATTTCAACTTAAAACGTTTAAATGAAATATGCCGAAGATTCATTAAACACCTGTTCTTGTTTTAAAAAGATAACTGATTCGCAAGTTAAACAAAATTGTTAACACGTTGAGGATTTTTTTTTTATTGTTTTTTTTTTTTTATTCCGGCCAATTATCTGCAATAGGAAATCCAGGGTTCGAAAAAAAAACCCACGGAAAACTTCGAACGCGGTTAGGTCGATGGTTGCGATTGGATTCGAATCCAATACCTACCGTCTACCAGGTTGGAGGCCCGTAATTAGAGGCATCTTTTACGCATCGTGTAGTGGCAATTTTAACAAGAAAAATATGAAGTTGACAGGGATAAAACAATGGAAAAAATTGAAGTCGGCGTGATAAAAAAATTAAGTTTAAATAAGCTGACTCATTTAAATAGTAATTAAAGAAGGCGAAAATGGCAAAACTTAAACAAAATCTGAAATCGAAACTACACAAGAAGGAGTTAATCACCTAGACACTTTTAAAAAAAGCATTTAAATGTTAGGAGCCAATCTTTATTTAAAACTAACTGCACTTTTCATCATCAGATGTTTTTATTTCAGTATTTCTCATTTTTAAACTTACATCATTAGTCAGTAACCCTTGGTTACGGTAACAATTCAATAGTTTTTTAACACCACAATTAAAAAAAAAAATTTAAAAAAATTTGCCGAAAGATGTTTTTACCTCAGAAAATTTACTTTAAAAAATATAATTTGTTCACAAAAATTGCATCTTTTTTTAAATTGCTATTTTAAATACTTTTATTTTTTAAAAATATTATTTAAAATGCTGAATCAAAATTGAAAATTAAACATTTTCATTTAATTAAAAGAAAAAAATTCAACCCGACAAATAATATTTTGAGTTATGACAATTTTAATTTACTCTGAATTTTTTGAAAAAAAAAAATATTAAGAAAGCTTATGATGTCATAGTGCTTACAAATTATGTGGTTAACCATCACAAAACATTCAAAATTCAAACTCTGTAAATAAATAAATAAAATAAATGTTTCCTGGACAACATACAGCAACATTGTTTCTTCAATTACACGCATTTCAATTTGTGTCTGATCCCTTGAAACCTCACGATTTATTAAAATTGTCATAACTCTCTGAGTTTTGGAGATATCAAGATGGATTTTTTTTTTTTTTTTTTTTTTTTGTTCAATTCAGGAATGGATAAGGAAAAATTTTCTAATTGGAAGTTTTATCCTCTGGGGGCCGTATAAAAATTTAATTTTTTTATTTTTTAAAATAGACCCACCCATGGAGTTGCAACTTATCTTATCAAAAAATTTACCTTTTTCGGTGAAACTTTGCAATTGGAAGTATGGGTCTAGGGGCAATATTTAAGGAGATAGCCTATTGTTTCGATATTTATGACTCACCCTGTAGAAATATTTTTATAAATCTTTTATTAAACAGCTTCAAAAGTTACGATGTTTTTAAATTTCTTTTTTTTTTTTTTATTCTAAGTCATATTAATTTTTTAATGAATCTTTATTTGAATGTTGAAAGCCTAAGAATTTTAGTAATCATTAATGTTACTAATGTGTATTTCCTGTAAAATATACTGTAAAATCATTCCATAGATATGTATGCAGTACTCTTTAAAAAAATCTTAATTATATGATAAAAATCTGAATTTTTTTGAAGTCGTAGAAATTGTAACGGGCCAAAACGGGCCCGGCCGGGCCTGTTTTCCCTGATTTTTCTACGGGCCGGGCTGGGCCTAAAATATAAAAATTTGAACGGGCCGGGCTCGGGCCGAACTTTTGAGCTTTACAACGGGCCGGGCCGAGCCCGGGCCTGGAAATTACGGCCCGTGCAAACCTCTAGATTTTCTATCCATTTTTCTTTCAACCTTTCTTTTTTAGCTTATTTAATTTTTAAATTAAAAATTAAACCTTTATGTTAGTCATGCGCAAATGATAAGCTTAATAATTTTCTTTAAATAATAATATTTGATACCATAATTCAATTTCATTTTATTTCAACAACAAAGTACAACCGTTTAGTAAAACAATTATTTATAATATAAATTCTTACCTTTTCTTACCTTTTCAGAATATATATTATTATTATTACGATATAAACTAGTCGTTGGGGGCCACCGTAATACTTACCCATCATGGATATGTATATGAAAATAAAACATGTGAAAACTATTTATACAATGCATTGCAATTCATAAACAAAATTTAAGTATTGTTAATATACATAGTAATGCTATATTAAAGAACTGCTGATGTACCAATTTCGACAAATTATATAAAACGCAAAACTACTCAAGTAGTACCGAACTGCGTAAAAGAAACATCCTTATAACTCCAAAAATAATAATTCCATTAACTAACAATAAACTGCGTCGGATTAAGCGTCTCATTTCCAATTAAAATATACCTCTGAATTGAAATTTGAATGAAATACAGGGTCATGAAAAACCGAAGAATATGGAAAACAGGACTACAAATATCTCGGCAACTAATAATCCGATCGACTTCGTTCTATATGCAAAATGTGTGTTATTTTATTGCCTTTTACGTCCATTCCTTAGAACAAAAAAATTCGAAAATTTTTATATACCTTTCATCAGAACGAATTTTTTGAGAGTCCGAAAAAAATAGTTCCGGATAATCGAGGTTGCTGATATTAAATAGGGTTCGTCCCATTCTTACATACTAACTACATACAAAATTTCAAGTCTCTATCTCAATTTGTTCGGGAGATAGAGCGTTTACAGGCAGACAGACAGACAGACAGACGGACAGACAGACAGACAGACAGACGGACGGCAAAATTTTTTTTCTAAAAATATGTTTTTCGGAATCTCCACTATCTAAAACGTGTAAATCTGTCAAAAATTTTTTTTCGATTTTCAAAACGATTGCAAGACTTACCCTATACTACGTATGATGGGTAAGTAAAATGAGAAAGTGCATTTCGAAGGCGCAGTCTTTTTAAACCGTTTTAACAATAAATCATGTCTGTAAACAGATAACATATATGATAAAGCGTGAGAAAATAGACTTGATTAATTGTGGGAGCGGATAAAACAAATTTTATGCATCTCAAAAATAGCCTACTTTTTTTTTCTTTCATTTTCAAAATGGACTTGGTCATGTATAGTAGATCTTGTGGCTGGTACAAAATAGTCCTGGTCAACGATGGTTGTGAACCCCTCAATGTGTACGAAATTCACTTTAAAATTGTTATGCCAGGGTAGAAGATGCGCAGAAAAAAATAGTTTGCATCTGCAGGTATATATATATATATAATACGAATTTGGGGCTACCAACACACAAAAACCAAAAATCATTAAAGAAATACCAAGTAATCAACATTGGAAATGGGGAAAATAAATCAGTAACGAACTACAAAGTGGAATTATAGTGACAAAAGCACGTCCTTAACCCTAATCTTTCACGTGGCATACAGAAACATTAGACATTCATATATAAATGACAGAAAAAGTGAGATAACAAAATAATAAAAACAAAAAACGACTTATCTTTTGATCACTGCAAAATATGTATATTGTTCAGATATGTAAATTTGTAATCTTTTATAAGCCCAAACGATATTTTGTGGCACCAATTGCAGTTTAGCAAAATAATTTTAAAAAGTTGATTACTTCGAGGAGATTTGGTATAAGGCAGCATTAACGTAAGTGATAAAAATTGCTCATTCGATAAATGATTGTTTAAAGTTGTAAAATCGAAATTGCAATGGTTACCAGAAATATTTTATTTAAAAAAACATATACATGGAGCTGTGCACTTGTAACATTTTTATTTTAGGGGGAGGAGAAATCTGGCATGTGATATCGTAAGATATCTGTAGGATCTGTAGGAGGTTTGTCTATTGATATCGGTAACACTTTTGATTCAATGAAACTTTTTTTTCCATTTGTATCATGGTTTTTGGTTCAAAATAGTTTGTTATCCTTTTTTAAAGTCTGTTATCTATTTCTATGAAAATGCAAAGTTATTTTTTAAAATTTCTAAATGATGATAAAATTATTTAATTCTAACACATGGAATACTCAACGTTTGACATTTCTATTCTTCTTCATATGTATATGAATACACAATGTATATGAATTCACAGTTCGAGAAACCACATCTGAAGTATAACTGAAACGAAACTTGTGTTTACTAATAAATAAAAGAAAAAGGATGTTGTCCACTTGTTTTGTTGATAAGAATTTGTATGTACTTCGCACCCATCTTCCATTTGGGGTAAATGCAATAAAACATTATGCAACAAAAAGCTATTATAAAATACTTTTAAATGGTAACTATTTCTTTTCAATGTTATTTGATATAAAGTGAAATTTTATTGACTTCTTTTCATTTGAATGAATTAAAGTGATGCGAAAAATAAATATAATCAATTTTGTACATCACTACAAACAAAAGAAATAAATTCTAAAAAAATGTATCTTTAAATAAAATTTGTTTGAAACCTGTATCTAAATTTGTTTTTGAGTTATTAACTTTTTTGTAGTTTTTAATACTATTTTTGTCATCATGGTAACAGAAGTATTTTATTTTTGGACATTAGACGTGGGCCAATCAGAAAACGAATAAAATAAGAAAGAGAACTATTCCATTTCTGGACATTAAGCATGGACCAATCAGAAAACGAATAAAATATAGTAAGTTGATGAATTCAGCCAATAAAAAGATTCAGATATACTTGAGATTTCCCAAATCTCAACTAAGAACAAAAACTATTTTTCCAACTAATAATAAAAAAAAATAATGCAATTTGATAACGATATCATTATTGCGTGTGTGTGTGTGGGGGGGGGGGTTGAAGGATGATAACGTATAATATCGGGAGGGTATAAAAAATTACCAAAAAGTTGATAACGTTATATTTGCAAAATTTCTATATAATATAGGAGTGAAAAAGCAGCTAGAATGAAATTTTAAAAGATATTCTATATAATTATTCTGGTATAGATTCCATTTTAAAATATTTTGATTTGGAACATTTTATATGAAACTCAAAAACTTTTTTATTTTTAAATTTTCCAAGTATTACTTTTATTTTTAAGCTAAAAAATTACTTTTTTAAAGAAAAGGGACAGCAAATATGTTAGTTTCAAATTTGAAATTGCCCCCTAAAGAGGGAGATTAAAAAGTCGAATATTTAAATTGATATTAAGCTACAAGGATAAGTGCTGAAAGTTTACATGCAGCTACGTTAAAGATTGTCTAAGAAATAACTAATAAGGTACGCGGTTTTACTTCATGTTTCCATACTAATTTATTTCCAGGACATTACGTTAAAAGACGACGTCATATTTAATGAAGCAAGCGTGGATTCTTAAGTATCCTTGGACGGGGTTACGCTGGAAAGATGTTTGAGTTAGGCTCAATTAAAGAAACATCGAAGATGATTTTATTTTTAAAAGTGTTAACACTAGGAAAGCCGGAAAATTTCGTGAAGTTCTATAAAAATATTTCAAACCAGAATTCTAATTAAGAACAGTTTAACTTTTTTATTGAATTTCTTCTTTGTATCTTTTAAATATATTTTATAATGAGATTTCTGCTTTGTACCGAAATATATTCATATAGTAACCGGTAAAATGGCCTCTCACGTGCGTTCTGGTGTTAATGGAGATACGTATTAAAGCGTACTAGCGACTGCTTTTTACAATTGTTTTGGCAACCAATATTTCTAAAAAAAACTACTTCGAAGATTAGTAAAACTATATACTGCAGATTATTGTTTTGAAATTTTGGTAGCGTAAATAATAATAATAATAATAAAAACCTTAGTCGCTAGTGCCAACTCTGTGTTTGTGAATATGGAAAAATAAAAATGATTGGTAAAATTATGAAATAACGACGTTTATGTTCTGCGTAAGACGTGTTTTTCAAAGTGTTTGTTCAGTGTGTTGGTTCTTAACTGAGAACAGGAAAATGAAAGAACAAAAGATAAGTTTAAAGTTGGGTTTTAAGATGTGCAAGATACCGAAAGAAACTTATGAGGGGTAGTGCAAATTAAACATCCACCATACTCGCCAGATCTCAATCCTCCAGACTTCTTCCTATTTTCACCACTCAAACTCTCTTTGAAAGAGATTTGACCTTATTGCTGACATCCAATGAAACGTGACGAAACTTTGAACTCCATCCCAAAAGAACACTTCTTGCGAATTTTCCAGGACATGTATAGCAGATCTCAGCAGTGCATCGTTATGGGAGGCGTCTATTTCGAAGGATGCCATGGTAACTTTCGTTAATATTTCATCTACATTAATGTTACAAGACTGTTCACTGAACTTTATTGCTTTGAGGTAGTAGGATAACTGTAAATTCATTCATTTGGTAAATAATTAACTTATCATCACTAAAAATGATCGGAATCACTATTAGAAGCCGCAAAAAAAATTAAAAGAGTCATCCAATATCACACTACAATAACTTTGTAATTCATATTTCTGTCCTCCAATTTTCTAAAACGACTAATTTAATAATAATAAAAAAAAACTAGTCTGCCTACCGTTTTTTGTTATTTCTTTTAATATGTGCATTAATTTTTAACATTTTCCAATCGACTTTTTTAGAAAACAATAATTTATTGAAATAGGTAGGTCATAAGTCTATATTAAATCACAGTTAATTTCTTCAAAGATTCAGTTGTTTTATAATTAATGGGATAACTTTCATTAACTTTATTAAACAATAAATACTCCAAATATATTCTTTTACATTTTTGCTATTTTATCCTTAGAACGTTACCTTAAAAATTATCACCACATTTAATTAAGCAAATGTTAAATTCTTCAAAGTATTCTAGTCTAAGGTCACTCTGGAAAGATGATTGCATTGCGTTTAATTAAAGGAATAACGAAAGCAATTTCTTATTCAGTAGCGTTAATAAATATTCATTTTGAGAGAATGTGTAAGGACTGCGTGCTAAAAGTTATGAAATGAATTTAATTACAAGTGGTTTAGTTATTAGTTATGAATTACATTATAAAAAAATGCTAAAAAAGAAATTTCCAAGCGATAAATAAAATAAACACATTATTAGAAAAAAGGTCAAAAATCAACGAACCCTTTATCTTCCGACGGTATTTATAACTACCAGTAAAATTACTTATTTTAAAATTCTTTTAATACGTTGATTAGTTGTGTTTAGTTACAGATACATTACTTTATTTTGTTCCAAAAGCATTATTGGTTACACAAAACAAAAATACTTTTAAAAGGATGATTCATTTTGCATTTGTATCTTTTTCGGCTTTTTTGGAGCTGAGGGAGGGGAATGGGAATTTTTTAATTCGGAAATATTTCTATATTTATATTGTAACATCATATTTGTACATTTTATAACTCTACGAAATACTAAAAAAACAATTTAAAATAATTTTAAAGATTTGAGTGGGGTTATAAATATTGCACAAAATCCCTGTAAATTCAAATTTAATTAATCCTTCTAAATCCTCCAATCCTTCAAAAATTTATTAAATGTTTATGTAAATCCTTTAATTTAGTTTAAACAATTTACGCAAAGTGCTTTAGAATGTAAAATTGTCATGAATTCATTCCAATCCTTCAAAAATGTATTAAATGTTTATGTAAATCCTTTAATTTAGTTTAAACAATTTACGCAAAGTGCTTTAGAATGTAAAATTGTCATGAATTCATTCCAATCCTTCAAAAATGTATTAAATGTTTATGTAAATCCTTTAATTTAGTTTAAACAATTTACGCAAAGTGCTTTAGAATGTAAAATTGTCATGAATTCATTCCAATCCTTCAAAAATGTATTAAATGTTTATGTAAATCCTTTAATTTAGTTTAAACAATTTACGCAAAGTGCTTTAGAATGTAAAATTGTCATGAATTCATTCCAATCCTTCAAAAATGTATTAAATGTTTATGTAAATCCTTTAATTTAGTTTAAACAATTTACGCAAAGTGCTTTAGAATGTAAAATTGTCATGAATTCATTCCAATCCTTCAAAAATGTATTAAATGTTTATGTAAATCCTTTAATTTAGTTTAAACAATTTACGCAAAGTGCTTTAGAATGTAAAATTTTCATGAATTTATAATTCGGCAGATAAAGGGTTAAAAATTAATTATATTTATACTCCTTACAACCATGGACTATAATAGAGCTCATACGCTTCAAAAATTTTCGAAGAAGATTTACCAGACTACAGTAATATCTATACCTTATTAGTAAAAAAAATTCTATCTTTAGATATAGCTACAGCACTTTTACTATTATTTCTGGTACTAAAACACCTAATATTATTTGAATTTCTTGATATCTAAGTCCCTGTATAATTAGAGAAGGAATTGACACATTCTCAAGATGGCGAAGTTTCAGAGCTCACACTACTCACTGAAAAAGACCCGGATAATAATGTTAAGTCTATGGGGGCGCTCTTTTCAAATATCTCACTCAAATTTTAATATTTTTACATGAACTGTTTTTGCATAAGATAGCTTAGGAAGATCCACAATCGGGCTAGTTTTTACGCTTTAGATTTTGGTTTTAGATTGTTTAAAAAAAAAATACTTTAATTTTCGAAATCGGTTTGAACCGGTTCTGAAATTGAAACTATCATAATATAAAAAATATATAACCCATATAACAGGGTTGTAACAGCGAATTGAATTTTTTTTTCGTTCATAGATAAAAATTGCTAACGGTGAATTTTAACCTAAGGGTCATTCCATGTCAATTCAACCAATTTTTCCCCCATTTGTAACCCGACCGACAGGGATTTGGATGAAACTTTGTGCACACACTAATGAAATCATGAAATGATTCCATCAGAAATTTTTCTTTCCTAGACCTCATGGTTTGTGAGATATGGGGGGTCCAATTCTTGGGGGTTTCTCAAATCTCACATTTCTTAGTCTGTATTCTGAGATTGCAGTTCCATCTTCAAAAAATTGTTTCTCTGGATCTAAAACATGAATCATCCTAAAAATATCACTGTAAGAAGATAAAAAGATGCAGATTTTAATAAAAAATATTTAAAAAATTTACTTGTAATATTTAGGATAAAAATGTCAGCCAAAGTTGAGAGTTATGGTTATTTTTCCAAATTTTTTTGACTTCACGAAAAAGGCTGTACACAAAAAGACAAATTAAATTTACAATTTCTTTTTGTTTTAAATAAAAGTTTACACTTTGGGTTTTCTATCTATGAAATAAAAATGATGTGTTTCGCATGGCTTATGCAAAAATTTTGGGTACTTTCCAATTAGCCGGATAAGTGCTTTATTTTTATATATTACATATGCACACAAAAAAGCAAATGAAATTTCCCATTTCTTTTTGTTTTAAATAAAAGTTTACACTTTGGGCTTTCTATCTGTGAAATAAAAATGATTTCTTTCACATGGCTTATACAAAAATTTTGGGTACTTTCCAATAAGCCGGATGCGTGTATTATTTTTACATATGTTCATATGTATAGATCTTTATAAATACAGATATATTGTACATGCACATATGTATGTATATAAACAGTAAATTGATATATATATGTATAACACGGGTGCCCGTCTAACCGAAAAGTACCAAATTTTACCTTGTTTTGAAAATCTGCACTAGTTAAGGGGGAAAAAAATCTGACTACGTTTAGCTGTGGTACTTAAATAATTATTGGAGTTTCTATGAGTTACTGAATTTAATGTTATTTGATACAAAAACAAATTGGAAATTTCATTTCCCTTTTTGTGTAGATACTTTTTCATAAAGTCACAAAATTTCGGAAAAATAATCATAACTTTCAACTTTGGTTTACTTTTTCGGCCGTATATAAATCTCTATTAACTGCCCTAATTGCTTTTTTCACTTGCTTTTTATGCCGCTTAAATGGATCTCCACATTTATATAATTCATATTTCATTAAGAGCGTAATTCTGTGATGCTCACATATATTAATCAAACGGTTTTCACTTAATTTTTGTTTTATAAATGCAATAGTCCTAACTAATAAAAGTTCTTTTTCTGAATCACAGAGATTACCAATGTAGTCTATTTCTCTGTTATTTCTATAGCTAGTTTTGTAGCATTCTAAACCAATTAATATTACAATACTGCAAGGCTGAAGGCTAGTAGAAGGTTTAATATCAGGCTCCATATTAAAACAATAAAGCAAAAAAATATTTATACGTATCATAAACTATAAAGTATGTAACAATCAGAATATATTTTTAGTAGCACAGTAAAAGTTAGATCATTCTTCTGTGATAAGAAACAACAGAGTGACAATAATTTTATTAAATTGATTTCAAAACATCTGCTTTCATACTAACGAACATTACCCTGCCTTTATCAGAAGGTGTTTATACAAGGCAGGTGCAATTAAATCTTTCAGACTATAGAAACAAATTTAAATTCTGTTAAACATTTGTGTATTTAAACTTGCCAATATAAATATTTAAACTGATTAAAATTAACCAAGGACAGGATATCCAAGGTTTTGAACATTTTTTAAACACAAATAATTAATATATAAGCATTCGAAAGAAAAATGGAAATGTGAGGAGAAAAAAATATCTATTTTATACTGTACAAAATCTGTTTTGAGTTTAATTATTGAAAATAAAAGTAAGAGATTCTTTAGATTAGCAAAAAATGCCCATTATTAAATAACTAAATGAAATATATGGACCATTCACTAAATTTAATGGGGAAACATATTACAATCAATTTTTTTTTTTTTTTTTTTAATCAGAAAAAACAAAGCCTAAATTTTACTTTGCAAATTAAAGAAACATGCATCAAATAACATTAAATTCAATAACTCTTAGAAATTCCAGTAATTATTTAAGTACCACAGCTAAACTTAGTCAGATTTTTTTCCTCTTAATTGGTGTCGATTCTCAAAACAAGGCAAAATTCGGTACTTTTCGGTTAGACGGGCACCAGTGTTATCTTTCGGCGGGTGTTATCTTTCGGCGGTGTACGGGCACCAAAGTATATATATATATATATATATATATATATATATATATATATATATATATATATATATATATATATACATATGTAAAAATAAAACACACATCCGTCTAATTGGAAAGTACCCAAAATTTTTTTGCATAAGCCATGCGAAAGACATCATTTTTATTTCACAGATAGAAAGCCCAAAGTGTAAACTTTTATTTAAAACAAAAAGAAATTGGAAATTTCATTTGCCTTTTTGTGTGCATATGTAATATGTAAAAATAAAACATGCATCCGGCTAAGTGGAAAGTACCCAAAATTTTTGCATAAGCCATGCGAAAGACATCATTTTTATATCACAAATATAGAAAGCCCAAAGTGTAAACTTTTATTTAAAACAAAAAGAAATTGGAAATTTCATTTGCCTTTTTGTTTGCATATGTAATATGTAAAAATAAAACACGCATCCGGCTAATTGGAAAGTACCCAAAATGTTTGCATAAGCCATGCGAAACACATCATTTTTATTTCATAGATAGGAAGCCCAAAGTATAAATTTTTATTTAAAACAAAAAGAAAGTGGAAATTTAATTTGCCTTTTTGTGTACAGCCTTTTTGGTGAAGTCACAAAAATTTGGAAAAATAACCATAACTCTCAACTTTGGCTATTTTTTTTTTTTTTATCCTAAATATTACAAGTAAATTTTTTAAATATTTTTTTATTAAAATCTGCATTTTTTTATATTCTTACAGTGATATTTTTAAGATGATTCACGTTTTAGGTCCAGAGAAACAATTTTTTGAAGATGGAACTGCAATCTCACAATACAGACTCAGAAATGTGCGATTTGAGAAACCCTCAAGAATTGGACCCCCCATATCTCACAAAGTATGAGGTCTAGGAAGGAAAAATTTCTGATGGAATCATTTCATGAAAGAATTAGTGTGTACACAAAGTTTCATCAAAATCCCTGTGGGTCGGGTTACAAGGTCTGGTTGAATTGATATGGAATGACCCCTAATTATGTCTTTTGTAATTAAACTAAATTTTAACATCCAATGAATATTAAAAATCGATAATGTTATATAATGAGCTAATGTTAATACTGATAAACTAATAATAATATTGTAATACTATATAAATTTAAAAATGCTTTTTAACTAAATTTAAAAGTCAAATACAATGCTTTTCAAAAGAATTGAAATACTTTTCTAGTCATGGACTTTAATTGCTCAAACCTGTTTGGAAAAAGTTTCATAATCTATGCTTGAAGCATGATTTTTTTTTCTGACTGAAAATTGTCGTAAATAACAATATACAGTCGACTCTCGTTAATTAGAAATCGGATAATTTGAATCTTCGCTTAATTCGAACTAAACATGAAGTTCCGAAATTTTGAATAGTACAATAATGTTAAAATTTTTCATTAATTCGAACTCATTTTCACTTGACTTCGTTTAATTCGAACTAACTAGATTTCCGATTTTTCATTTTTCTTTTCTTTCTCACGGATTTCAGTCATTTGAATGACTTTCTTTTTTTGATTTTTGTGAAAATTGTTCTGAACGAGTATGCATATAATCCAATGCGTTTGATATCCACTTTCTTAGTGCCCCGTCTGTCCACCAGTGACGCTTTAAATTTTTCTTCCATTGTGCTTGTTTCTAATCTTTTAATTAGTTTATGTATTTATACATTCTAATTTAATATTAAGTCATATTCTAATGATAACAAACGAAATAAATAAAAAACCCCACTATAACATTGATTCCTTTGTAATAACACCATATTAAACTTGTTTTCAATTCATATTTTCCATACTTCGAACTTCGGATAATTCGAACATTTATTGTGATCCCGACGAGTTCGAATTAACGAGGGCCAACTCTATATATACATTCATAAAATGTTTTATGTCTAATGAAATAAGATTTTTTTTTTACCATAATAGATTTTACAATAATAATATTACACAAATTGCTTTTCATATTTGCTAATAAATTGCCAGAACGTTATCTGAAAAGATGTCGCCAAGTTTAATTAAGGAAATACGAGTTCTTCAAAGTATTCTTGAGTAAGATTATGCTGGAAAGATAATTATTTTATTAAAGTTAGATTCTATTAAGTAAATATCGAAAGTAAATACCGCTAAGTGTAGTGAATAGAAATTCATTTTAAGATATTGAATAGACTATGTCAAAGCCAAAATATTATTATTTTATTTTTTTTAACCAAGGGAGAAACACGATTTTTGTTTGCCACCACCTCCTTCGTTTTTACAAAATAAATTTATTAGTAGAAGTTATAATTCATTACTTTTATTAACTATTTGAAAAATAATTGTTGTCCTCGGTAGAGAACTGGGAAATCTGAAGTATATCTGAATATTTTTATTGGTCCAAAAATGGACATTTTTTAATGTCAAAAAATGGAATACTTCTGTTGCCACAATAGCAAAAAAAAGTAATAAACGATTTAAATAATAATAATAATTTGAAAACAAATTGTGATAAAGATTTTAAATAAATTTCATTTAAAAGTGCATTTTTTTTTTCTCTGCGCAACGGTGTAAAAATTTAAAATGTGCGATGTTTAGAAGTTTAAAAATTTGCAGTTCCGAAAATTGTAAAACTGAAATTTCATTTGAAATTTCTCTATGATGGGTCCAGGAATATTAATGTTTAATATATGTCGTAAGTAATAAGAGGCGTTCCGAAGTCCAGTGTGATTAACTACATGAAATAAAAATACACAGTGATGTAAATGTAAACTGTAAAATGTAAGTGCAAATGTAAAGTTGTATATCTATAAACTACTGCTTTTTTTATCATTGGTTTAGGAATATTAATGTTTAATGCACATCGTACGAAATATATGACTTGTTATTATCGCCCTAAAAATGATGTTTATTATTATTATTAATTTTATTATAGAATTTATTTATGAGTCTTTAAAATTTTGGCGTTTGAAAATATCATTTTTCAAATAGTCATTATAATTTGTTAAATTACAATTTTGTTATTTTGCTATTTTTATTTTAATTATCAAATAAATTTATAATATTCAAATAGTCGTATAAAATATCCAAATAGTCGTTGTAATTTGTAAAATTACAATTTTGTTATTTTTATTTTACTTATGAAATAAATTTATAATATTCAAATAGTCGTTGTAATTCGTTAAATTACAATTTTGTTATTTTGTTATTTTTATTTTAGTTAAGAGATAATTATTAGAAAATAGGTTAATATTTTTTTAGAAATCGACCTACTAGAGTCACTTTGTTTATATACAGATCGGAAATGCTAAAAAAAAAAAAAAAAATGTTTAAAATAAGCATTATTAAAGTGTAAATAAATGGTTTCAGGTAATTAATACAATTCTTCATCATACTGCAATTTACATCATAGCTCTTCATACCTGGCTATATTTTTATCCCTTTAAATTAAGTCCCATCAGCGGACGAGAGGTTTTCCTCTCAAAACTTATAGGCAGAAGCAGGAGGCGCTGCACTCGAACCCAATCGCTCCATTCGGCGTAATCGTTCGGAGTTTTCCGTGGTTTTCTACGAATCTCGTATTTCTTTGCATAAATATGTGTTAAGTTTCCTTAGAAAGACGCTCCACGGTAGGCAAATCCTCCTTTTGGATCTATAGCCCTCGTATTGATAATCGGTCGCCATAAATAACACCAGAACCTCTTTAAATTATTACTATTTTGGTACTACTTGGCTATCCCGTCGACCATTTTCGCCAAATTATAAAAATCACCAAATTAATAGCCAAGTTATACACGTTGACATAATTTTTATTTTAAATAGCGGGAAAACAAATAAATAAGTAAAATATAGATAAAAGTATTAATAAAAAGTGGATTTGAAACCACTTAATGACAACATGTGTATCGTTTTTAATGTCATTGAATGTGACCTTCACAATCATCCATTATTGGCATTTAATCTTATAATTTGGCGACAGTTTTTTGGTCGATGGGATAACCAAGTAGTACCATTATTTTTAAATATCAATTTATCATAAGCATATTCGTCTTTACTTTTATCCTTTCTATTCACAATTTGAATTATTATAATATAAATTCCATATTTTAAAAGATATTTTCAACATTCATCTTTATTTTTAAAACTATTAGTTATACTTACTTTATAATATTTATTGTTGTCAAGTGTTCGCGTAAATCAGGGCTCAAAATTATTCGACAAGGAAGATCTCCATACGGGCATATTACGAAAAATCTGAAAAAATTACAGAATGTTCTTCTCATGAAGAGATATAAGTTTATATATATATATATATATATATGTATATATATATATATATAAAAATGCGGAACTTCCATACAGCGTCCGTAAAAAAATATTTGGCGATTTTTTTGTCAATTGGCGATGGAATGCAATTTTAAAAAAAACACGTTTTTATGTCAAATAACTTGGCTCAATCTTATACTGAAAATGTGGTAAAATGGTAGTAACTTCTTATTTTACTTTTTATTAACTATTAATGAAATGTAAATAAATAATTGCAAAATATTAACTCATTCACAACATTTAGATAATAATATGTCTAATAAATAACTATGTTGTTACTTACCTAGAAAATTCAATTAGATTACAACAACTTCAAAACAGCATTCAAAATTAACTTAAAAACAGTACTTCACAAAAATAGTTGAATGATGCAATTAATTGTGTACAATGTTGCTAATTTATTTTCTGAAATAAAAATAAAAAATTTGTTTAGAAGATTCGGTGACAAAAGATTAAAAATTCTGTAAAAGACGCTAATTGCGAAGGAATTAAATGCGCCGCGAGATTGTTAATAGCGTAGTTATCAACAATATGCAGGCAGTTATCTGAGTCACTTGAATCTTCATCCATATAAACATAGGTAAAACTGACCGAAAATGCATTTAATATCATTAACATGACAAACCATATCTCTAATAATTCTCCGGTAAGCTCTTAACACCGTCTATATAGGGTAACAGCATGCGAAATTCCCTAAATTTACGCATGATGCTATCTTGATCAGAGAAATATCTGGAATTAAGACATCTGAGGGAATGAAACCAAATTCAGCTTGGATTTTAGAATGCAGCAGAATTATATTTCAAGTTAGAACTTGAAAAGTTGCATAAAACGTGAAATATTATTTACCTTTTCTGAGAAAACTGATGTTATACGTGGAACAATGAAAATTAAATTGATAAATTATTGAAAATTTTAAAATTACAAATTTAATATTTAACTTCTGAGTAATTTTTTGAAAAACGTATTATTTTGAGGTTTTAGTTAGCAATGGATATAATGAATTATTTTGATATTTGAATCAAGTATGCGGAAGATATAACTTCAATTTTGATATTGTTTTAGTTACTTTAAACCCTAAAATAAGTAAGAAAAGAGAATTTAAAAAAAATTATTATTATTAAAACACAGGGTGATGCGGAATTCGTGGTACAAACTTTAAGAATTGGCACATGACTCTGTGATAATCCTTTATAGTATAGGAATGTACAAGCGCAAGTACTATTTTTTCTATATTTAAGACCAACTTTTTTTTTTAATTACATAAACAAAAAAATTAATACTAAAAAGAAATATATCATCAGCATTACTTTGAGGATAAAATGATTAACCTCATCAATTTTCCATTTTATTGGAGATATGTTGATGATTCCTTTGCGCTCATTGACCTATCTGTTTCTTCTGTTGAAAATACATATTTTGACTATTTTAAACTCAATAGATTCTGTCATTCAATTTACTTATAAAGTTGAAATCGATAATAAATTACCATTTCTGGATGGTTTAGTCACTTCGTCACCTGAGAATAAGATGGTTCTATCTGGCCACAAATCAATTTCGAGTTTGAAGACTTTAAAAATCAACATGCTGTGTACGTGCAGCTATTAAAAGTTTGCAAAAAACTTTTGGCACTAATAGGTTCATACGTAGGTATAGACAGTAATTCTACAAAATCAAAGTTTTTAAATAATATTTTCATGGATTTTTTTACATTTAAAAAATTTGATAGAACCATATTATTCTCAAAAGTCATGTTATCCTTAGAATAAGATGGTTCTATTATGAAAAAACCACATTTTTCTTTATTTGTGTAATTTTTTATAGTTTAACAAAGTGAAATTTCGTTGATTAATTCGAATAAACTTCAGTGATAGTAAAATATTTATTACTATCTATATTGTAGCACAATAACAGCAAATTGCCGTTTCCACTTTTTCATACTAATTAAACTATCTTCACAAAACTAATGAATATACGTAAGTTAAATATATTATTTAACTGAACATAAAATAGCTTAAATATTTAATTTTATACAGAAACCCAACAGTTTTCCTTTTTTTCGTGCTATTTCAGTAGGGGAGTATGAAAATTAATACAAAAAATTTTGATTATATTGATAAATGAAATTGAAATGAATTATAAATGAATTTTTTCTTATTACAGTCAAGAATAATCTTGATCAAAAGAAAAGATTTTTTATCTCTATGGAAAAAACTTTCTTGTTCTTTTTAAAACAACAAAATAAGTTTGATACTCTTTTGTTAGTCAAAATTTTGGAAAGTTCCATAAACCATGCTTTATTTTATATTACAGTTAGGCTAATTTCTCTTAAACATATTTTGAAAATAGAAAGTTTCAGAAACTACTTTAGCATGCTCTAAAGGTATTTTATTTTGTCTTTGTTAATGCAATCCTTCTTTCTCAGTGCTAATTTAGGACTTGATAAAGTCCTTTGTGGAAATGATGTTGATACTCCACGTCGTTTGGAGGGGCTCCTTTGCAAATTCACCGCTGTGAAATACTTTTCACAACAGTTGCTTGTCTTAAACTCAATAATATAAAGAAGTTGTGTGAATCATAATTGTATCACCTTATGATCTACGGAACGGGATTATAGGCAAATTTTTTGCTACACGAGTGGAAATCTAAGAACTGTTCTGATTTCATTCTCAGTGTTGTAAATGTATTACTGCGATTTACTGTCAGCAAAGGATGTATAAATGAAAGTGGCGAAAAATATTCTGTTACATTCATTGCTCTTTCTATTTGGCTTTGAATATTATCCACTTCTTGCGCATATGAATGTCCAGGTGTACAATATCTTAGAGTAATGTCTATAATATGTGAATGAGATTGTATAAGTCTTGCTATTGCATAATATATCATTTGGTTTCTATACTGAGGAACACAGCTGCCACAATATAAAATTAAACTATCAGCATATGGAAAGTCTGTTAGTATCTTCCGAACAGTCGTTGATACAGCTGAGCTTATGCCATTCCCATCTCTGCCTGACATGTCGTCTGTCCGCAAGCAACAATATGCTTTCTTTTCTTTCTTCCATGTTGCATGTATAGAAAAAGTTGCTGACATCACTTTTGGGATATGTTATAACTTTTCGAATACAAAGCAAATGACTGACTTATCAATGAAATTTCTGTCATCATTTCTGAGAGTTTTGTCGGATTCAACTTCTTTTTTTGTGCAAATCATATTTAAATTGCATATAATTAATTTCTTCCTGGATTTCAGCATATTTATACTTCTCACAGTGATCACTTATCTTTCTTTCGTTTATTGAATTCTACATTGAACTGCGTATTAAATATGTGCCTATAACATGAAAGTTTCACTGGCTATACATTGCTATCTCACCATTTTTGAAAGTATAAGTCATGCATTTTCTGTAAGTTAAGCCCTGGTTCTAAGTATGTTTTTTCAGTGCTTGCTCTGTGATAGTGTGAATCAATCTTGAGAAAACTTTCATTATGAGCTTTTTATTTTATTCGTGATATCATTTGAGATTATTCTTCTTAATTTTTTTTTTATCTCGAGTATTTTGTTCTCAGCTGGAGACAAGGTATTGCAAGTAGGATGTACATAACTACATAAAGGCACTTTTAACTTACGAAAAACCCATAGTCTTGCTATCAATTGAATTTGTAGGAATTACTTTTACTATTTTTTAAAATTGTTTTAGCATCAAGAATATCAAGAGCTGATGCTTCATCTAAACTGTCATCTATTCTTCCCACAGGATTTTCTAAATCTAAATGAATTAGGATTAATCTTTCATCCTTGCTTGGATTAGGTCCATTTATAAAATTAAACACAATTTGTTTTGCATATCGACATACAAAAAAACATATTCAAAAGGATTTTTAGGATTCAAAAGGAAATTTGCTCTATATTTTACCGAAAAACGATTTAATTATCGAAATATGTTTTTTCACATAAGAAATAAAAGATTGCCGGTTATAATTTTTTATTGTAAAATAAAAATAATATATCATCTTATATGCTGTCAGCGATTATTTTGCACATAGAACTCTATTATTCTGACTGCTTTCAACAATTTCTGATGGAACTATATTATTCTCTTTTGCAAGCGGATGTAAATTATATATATCGAAATTTTAATGCAGAAATTTATTTATTAATACAAATGGAATATTCCTATGCCAAAAAGTCAATTTTTTTCAAAATGTCAGTTAGAACCTTATTATTCTCAGGTGACGACTTGTCAGTTAAATTCATTTGACATTCGCGTTTACCGTAAACCCTTTGCTGTCACTCTCCCTCCTCATTTTAATTCATGTAACCCCTCCCCCTTCTCAAAAAGTTTTTGCTTTTCTTTATTTGATTAATAGAACTCACTTAATTTGCTCAGATAATAATTCTCTCAGAGAAGAGTTAAATTATATTAGATCTGTTGCTAAGGATCATGGTTTCATTTTATCATACATTATTTTTGACTAATAGTGATCAAGTGACCAAAAGTTTGTGAGCCTACAAAAGTTGGCACAATCATTTTTAGTCAGAAAATGTGATTAAAAGCATATTTTTTTTTATCTGTTTTGGATATGAAGGAATTCTCACCAGAAATGTTGTTTACACAGTTATGCAATGTAATATTAAATGCGATTACTATTTGTGTACTAATATCTCAACTCTTTCGCCACAGCGGCCATAAAGGACAAGCCACGTGACCAACATAGTCTATTTTCCACCGGTTGCCGTCTTTGCTGATTATGTAAATACGCCATCAAAACTGATAAGCATTCATATGGTTTTTTTAAGCACTTTAGAACATAGTCATTATTTATAATTAGAAAAATTAATTTCTGTTGCTTATAATGAGCATGCATCTTTAAATACTTCTTCATTTAAAAGGCATATCTAAAAATTATTTAACTTATTTTTTTTTTAAAGTCATATGCCGTATCTATATTATAAAGGCCAAACGTATCTGTGCGTAACGCATACGTCATTTTGTGAATGGCAACACCTTCCCCTGGAATTTGGTTTTGCAATTTTTGCTATAGCAATTTTTACACATCTAAACACAGCATATTCTCAATTTTTACTTCGGCGTACAGAGAAAAAAAAATGTACTTTTAAATGCAATTTGTTTGAAAACTGTATCTCATTTTATTTTTTAGATAATATTTTTTTTATAGTTTTTGTCTGAAATTTGTGATTGTGGCAACAGATATGCCTCACTTTCTCTAACAATTGAAAAAAAAAAAAAAGAAATTAAAATTTCGTATGTAAATTTTGAGAAGATGAAAATGATGACGGATTTAGATTTCACGTGAAATTTTATGATCGTGTCAATTTGATTTTTTTTTTTTTTTTTTTTCATTTTTACCAAGCATAAGAGCTCAATTGATAACTGATCTTTATTATGTTTTACTTATTACATATGCGATTAAAGTTTAATTTTAAAAATTTGGACTACTGACTTTTATAGAAATGGTATTTTGTTAATTTTAGCTTAAAATAACATTTCTTTTAGAGTTAAACTGACCAATATAAGATGCATTTTTTACTGTAGCTAATTTTGCCCGTTGTTATAAATCAATGAAACAGTTCCTTCTAAAATATTTTCTTTCGACGAAGTTCGACGGGTTCCACCTCGTATTATTAATATCACTTTTTGTCACATTTAACCGCTTCCCTGACTTGCCCTTACGTCATACAAGTAAAGGGTTTTTGCCAGTGATGATTTGCCCTTACATAGCAGATGAAATACATAATAGGCTACCGCGATAATAGATTAAAAATTCCCTAAAAGACGCAAAAAATAAACATAATTTGAAAGTTTTTTTTCAAAAATATTGATCATTTAAGTAGTTAAGCCACATTTTCTGTTTTTTACTCAGTTATCTCAGTTTTAGAATTATTACCTGAATAGTGTCTGAATAGTATCTGAATAATGCCTGGATAGAGCATTAATAAACTGTTCCACATGATTAGTTGTGCATAAATTTAGCAATTCCTATCGGGAATCCGGTTAAATTCATGCATTTGCAAAGCTTAAGACTAACAACCACCTTAATACTGTCTTTCTAGAGAATTTAGTAAGCAAATTCAATTCGATTTGCATGGTGTTGCTTAGAATAAAAGGATGTCTCGAATTAAAGCAGTTGAGAAATCAAAGCTTATATATTAACTTTAAAGCTAAGCAGCATTAAATTTACATCTTGAAAATTTGCATGAAAATTCAAGTATTATTTACTTTTGGACAATGAGTCTATCACAAACACCAACTTAAATGGTAATTGGATACAAAGTTTAATCTAAATGAAGAATTTAACGTTTTAAATAAAAATTAAATAATAAAAAATAATGGCTGTTTTAGCCTAGTGGTCGTAGCACCGAACTCCAGATTGAAATTCCCGGGTTCGATGCTCGACATCACCAAAGACCTTCGGAGTGTACGCGCTCGTTAAATAAAGAAGATCTGAAAGTCCTGTAGGCAATTGTAGCAGTTACCATGGGTATTGATCTCTGGTGAATCCTCCCCTCCCCTTCAGAGACATATCGAAATTGAGGATGTGGCGATGTTTACTGCTGCCATGCGTTGAGGCTTTGCCGAACATCCTCTGCTGCAGAAGTCTGACTTCCTACACCCTGGGTGCAACCCAATGGAAGCTCCTCGTGCCCTTCGGGCACACGTCAACTACAACAATAATAGAAAGTAATACATAAATCACGATATCGTCTTTACAATCTATTATAAATTGCAAAAGTATTTAAAATAAAGCAGGAAAAAAAGATAATGTTAATGAATTTGTTCTCTTACTAATTTTACGAAAGTTACTTTTTATAAATTGTTATGCAACTTCCCTAGACAAATGGAAACAATTAGAAATTTTCCCTTTTTCTACAAAAAAAAAAAAAAAAAAAAAAAAAAAAAAAAAAAAAACTGCTTATTTACATTATTAAAATGACTTATGCTTGGAAAACTCAGGATTACATATAAAGAGAATCTATCAAATGAAAAATGCAAATATACGAATATTGCAATTAAAAAAAATGACCATAATACACTATGTGGCCAATGATGGCCTGTCATTTGCGATTTTTCATGTTTTGTTAAATATCCAGAAAAGTACATCAGGAATTTTCCTGAAACTCCAGGCGTGTAAATATAATAGTACAGGTCATATATTTCAGTAAAGGTTTTTTCTCGAATCCCCATAGGGGACAGCCAAAAATAACGAATATTTTTCAGATAACCCTGTCAAAACTAATGTCGCAGAAGCGTTCAAGATGTATAACATGATTAAGAAACTTTTTATAATAAACTGTCTTCTTTTTACGACGATAGCATGCATTAGGGTGGAGCTTAAAAGCCGGGATTTTTTTTATATTATTTTATTTTACAAGTCTCACCCTTTTACTTTGTTCAATTTGATACAAAAACATTACATAAAAAGTTTGAGCAATAAATTTTAATATTTAAAAGTAGCTCAATTGACTAAAAATTTATAAAAATGGAAAAAAATTAAGCATATTAACTATGCATATTACAAAAGCGTATTTGCATTTCCTTAATGTTTTAATTGTAAAAATTTACTTAATTTATTATACAACTTATTAATTTTTTATTTTACATTAAAATTGTATTGTCTTTGTATAGATTGAGATAGTCTTTTTCTTGCTATTTAGGTACATTTTACGGTGATCTTCAATAATTTGTAGCAAAAAAATGTATTTGTTTTTCATTATGCGTTCTCAATCCACTTTATTCCTGAATAAGTCAAAAGCACATTCATCGTGGTCATTTTTCCCTTGTGGGGATTTTATAAATATCTTGAGCCTGTTAATAATCCTCCAGTCTCCCACAACACAGGAACAACTACAAGATATACAACTGGAAATTCCAACAATTAGAACAATATCATTGATTTCGCAGTAACAAAATATTCCAACTTTTCATTCTTGAATGAATAAAGAACAACATTATATCGCTTGGAATAATTTTGAACTTGTTTCTACAATTCGTTTCATTCTGTAAGCAATGACCATATAACTTTGGTTGGTAAATTTACATGGCTCTCAAAAAAAGGTAAATAAATACCTTATTTACTCGTGTATAAGGCGCACCCCTACTTTACAAGTAAAAATGGCGATTTCTTAAAACCTCCTTCTTTCTTTAAAGCCAATTTAAAATAAGAAATGGACATCCAGATCTTGAGACAATATATTATTATAGACATGTGCCAGGCATGATGCATTGCACCTGGTGATAGAAATCTAATTCTTCTTTCTGGGATAGAATCAATAAAAATAATCAGAATTTCTAAGAATTCTTTATAATCGCCTCTTAGTTTTGTTTTTCTTTGTTCTTTTAGACACTTCTTTGTATTGTTGATCATATCTTGCAATCTAACGTTCTACTAGATTTGCTACATCATCAAAAGAAATTTTTGGTTCGTACTCATATATCTCCTAAACTGCGAAAGCTACTGATTATCAAACAATCTCTGGCATACGGCTAATAAAAAAGTACCACTTTTAAAAAAATTCAAAACTTTATTCGAATACATAATTGAAATTTTTTATATAAGATCACTTTATGTGTTATTTGTCAGCAATGTCCTTTAAAAATTAAGGTTTAAAAGTTTTTTTTTTGTTTTTCAAAAAAAAAAAAAAAAAAAAAGTTTTTAAAATTCATTTTTTGACCCAGCAGTATATTCTGTAATCTATAAAATCCATTTTTGATTATCTGGTTTACCGGGTGTCCCACAAGTGACTGATGGATTTTAAAATTCAATAACTTGCAAACAGTGACAGCTATTTAAAAAATTTTTGCAGGAGGGTTATGTATAATGTCAGGAGTTTTTTTACCGTATTTTTTTGTTTTAGTTCGCATCTCAAACAATAGGTGGCGTTGAAGGCCAGGTAGACGCTTCACTCAGCACTGATCACCTGGCCACCTATTGTTTGAGATGCGAACTAAAATAAAAAATTGTGGTAAAAAAACTCTTGACATTATACATAACCCTCCTGCAAAAAAAATTTTAAATAGCTGTCACCGTTTGCAAATTATTGAATTTTAAAATCCATCAGTCATTTTTGGGACACCCGGTATATGTAATTAATATACATAAAGATTCCCAGAAGATAATAATTACCAAATATTCCTAGAGCATAATAATCGCATGATTATTCCTAGAACTGAACTATATTATCACGTGCTGTATAACTGCTACTTCCCATGAATATTTGCCAACAGTCTTATTAAATCCTATCGAAAATTCATTAAAATATATTAACATTGGAATGCACTGGTCCCGGGAAATTCTCGAGACCGTGTTCCTGGAACATTTAGCAAGCAAATTTGCTTCAGAGCGAATTTTGAACTAAGCATTACGATATTTCATGTCTTTAGTTTGAAATTTTGATTAGAGAGAAATTTTCATTACCGCTTTCAAGAATTTCCAGGAGGTGAAAACATTTAATGGAAATATTATAAAAAATGTAATGCACTGATGACACGATAATAAAATATAAAGATTTAGTATTCTAAGAAACTAAAATAAAAGGCACTCGAAAATTCATAAACAAGTAATTTTGATAGAAAATGTAGTTTTTAGGTGAGTTTATAATTATATAAATACTACATAGTACCTATAGTTGTTGTTCAGTCCGTCCGTCTGTCCGCATATAACAATGCAAAAACTACCCAACAGAATCGTTTAAAATTTAAAATGTATAATTTTTACATACTTTTGTCCAGTTATTTCAAATTTTATGAAAATCGGATGTATAGTTCAATTACTGGGGCAATCAAAAGTATTCCGTTTCATTATGGGCAATGGGAAAAAAAAAGTTTCAAGTGCATTTAAATGATGTTAGGCTCTTTTGAATATAATAAAATTGATACAAATGCATGAAGTATATACTATAACACAGATTCTCTACAATCTGTGGTGCAAAGAATATTTGTTGTTCATTTACAGGATCTGACAAAATTATTCTGTTACATAATGGTAAAGGGGTAACATTGCTTAGGGGGTTTTTAATTTATTAATCTATGTAGCATTTTATGAAATTCATATACGTTATTGCGAATTGCTACAAGTTATTTCCTATATTATTTAATGCAGATAGTATTTACAGGGCTACACAAAGATTTCGGCTACTATATTGCATCCGAAATACTGTGTTCTATTGCATCAAGATTTGAATATTTTTAAAACTTCGTTATAGTACGAACGCACCTCATTTGCTACGCTTGGCGTGTAATTTCAGACTTGTTTATGTATAATATCTATAAAGATTCTCAGAACATTATAATTACCAAACATTCCTAGAGCATAATAATCGCATCGTTATTCCTAGAATTGAACTATAATATGACGTACTGTATAACTATTACTTCCCATAAATATTTGCCAACAGTCTTATTAAATCCCTTCGAAAATACCTTAAAATACATTAGTATTGAAAAGCACTAGTCCTGCGAAACTCTCGAGACTGTCTTCCTGGAACATTTAGCAAGCAAATTTCTTTAAACTTGCTTCTAAGCTAATTTTGAACTAAGCATTACGATATTTCATGTCTTTAGTTTGAAATTTTGATTAGAGATTAAAGCTTTATTTGCCACTTTTAAGAATTTTCAGGAGGTAAAAGCATTTCATGGAAATATTATGAAAGATACAATGCACTGATGGCATTGTAACGAAAGACAAAGATTTATTATTCTAAGAAAATAAAATAAACAGTATCCCAAAATTCAGCAAAAAGTAATTTTGATAGAAAACGCAGGTTTATAAATAATAGTCGGAAATTGCACGTCAAGCGTAACAAATGAGGTTCAAACTATATCGAAGATTTTAAAATATTCAGAACTTGGCGTAGTAGTATACAGTACTTCGTACGTAGTATAATGGCCAAAATCTTTTTTGTCTCCCTGTAAATAGTATCTGCTCTCTATTATGCAGAAAGTAACTCATAGTAAACCTCAGCAACGTATATCAATTTTATGAAATGTGAAATAGTTTAATGTAATTAAAACGCGCTCAAACAATATTTCCCAGTATACCATTATGTAATGGAATACTTTTATGGAGCCCTATAAATTGATATAAAAAATTCCTTGCATCGCAAGTTCTACAGAATATATATTTTAGTATATACTCTATAGATAATATATACCCTATAGATAATATATACTCTATATAGTATATAGTATTTACTCTATGCTCTATATCTCTCTTTATTATGTTCGAAAGGCTGTAACACCATTACAATACACTTGAAACATTTTTCCCATTCGCCGTAATGTAACGGAAAACTTTTGATCGTCCCTGTAAGTTAACTATACATCCGAATTTCATAAGAGTTGAAATGATTCGAAAAATTTGTGTAACATTTTTATATTTTTAATGTCAAACGATTCGATTGGGTACTTTTTGCTCTGTTATACGCGGACAGACAGACTGAACGACGATTATAAGTGCTATGCATTTACATAATTACGAACGCACCTAAAAAATGTAAATATTTTATTGAATTATAAAGTATACGGCACAATATTACATATGAAATCGGATAAGTGGTCTCTATGGCTTTGCTAGCACATAAGTACCTTTTTTATTTTTTTATTTTTCCATGACCATTTAGCATAGACCTAGCTAAGTTTGTTGATGCAATTCTGTATATCCTACTTCAAGGCATGGGTGGTTGTGGGTTTGTTGGCATAAACTTAAAAAAAAAAAAAAAAAAAAAAAAAAAAAAAAAAAGTAAAAAAGTAAATTGCAAGTGAAGCGTAGAAAATGAGGAGCGTTAGTGCTATAACGAAGCTAAAAATAATATTCAGATCTTGCTGTTGAAATATACAGTGCTTCGGATGCAGTATATTGTTCGAAATCTCTTGTATCGCCCTGTAAATACTGCCTATATTCTAATATACAGAAAGTAACTTGTAATACACCTCAGCAAAGTATACCAATTTCATACAATATGAGATAGTTTGATATAATCAAAATGCCCCCCCCCCCTCCCCAAAAAAAAAGAGAAAAAATTTATCCCTCTATGCCATTATTTAATGGAATACTTTTTCGTGGCCCTTTAAATTAATAACAAATATTCTTCGCACCACATATTGTACAGAATGTATTTTTAGTGTATGCTCTATTGATGCAAATCAATTATATTATATCCGAAATAGTTTAAAAAGCACATTAAAAAGTCATAATAAAGTTGGCATTCTTTACGGAGAAAAGTGTCTGAATTTTACAATGTCACCATTCAGATAAGAAACTGCATGGTTTTCATACTGCTTTTGACATTTTCAGATTAAATGTTTTTTAGTCATTTATGATTACTTAGCTTTTAGGCTTGTGGATAAGACTTTTTTGTTTCCATCGCGATTGTTATGTATTGGTAACAACTGGTTGTAGGTATTGCACGGTTGTAAGTATTACAGGTTGCGTAAAAGATATGGGTTATGAAATAATTTTTAATTGAGAAAACATGAAAGCTTCAAAATTTTTATTTCTTTACTAGCTAATCAGCTATTTAGGGTATCTTATCTAAAAAATTCTGTGATATATTGCGAAAATTCCGCAAGATCCTGGCGATACCAGGGCTATAGAGATATAATGGCGTGTTGCCAGTAGGCTACTTTTTTTATTATTCAAATTACTTGATAACAATCAATTTGTTAAAATAGTGATATTTCCTTTATTTAATGTTAGATTAAGCAATACGAAAGTAAGGTTTATTATACCGTTTCAAACTAGTCTGTTGTGGCAATACAGAAACTATCTTCTATCTCTTATATGACAATACTTCCTGAAAAACTGAAGCATAGCAGGGTCACCAGTTAGGCGATTTACACTAAAATCTAATCAGCAACAAGTTATGTCAAGTTCCAAATGAATCTGAAATTTGATGAAAATCCGTGCGTTTGTTTTACAAATAGAAGGATGGAATCATTGCAGAAATCGTGAAAAAATATGCACAAAAGCGTCACCTGTCGAGCGATTTACTCCAAAAACTAAGCAGCGCTAATTTTATCAGAGACTAACTGAATCTGAAATTTGATGAAAATTAGTGCATTAGTTCTTGAGATAAAACAATTTCGAAATCATGAAAAATGCAGCATCTTTAGGGTGATTTACACCAAAAACTAATCAGCATCAATTTATATCAGGGACTACCTTAGTATAAATTTTTATCAAAATCCGTGCGTCAGCTTTTCAGATACAGCTGTTGTGTAAATCTTAAAACTTGCAACATAGCAGCGCCGCTTGATGAGTGATTTACACTAAAAACTAATCAGCATTATTTTATACCAGGTACAATCTGAATATAAATTTTTATTAAATTCCGTGCATTAGTTATTGAGATAGAGCGCCCACAAAATTTATGTCACTTAAAGATAGATAGACAAAGTCACAGACTCACAGACAGACATTTTGTAAAAACATGTTTTTGGAATCTCTGAGAAATTTTTCATGGATTCAATTCTTTCTTTTTGTAAAAATAAAAGAAAGTATTAATAAACTAGTCGGATACGGCAATCCTAAACTTTCTTTTATCTTTTATATGTTAATACTTCCTGAAACATGACGCATAGCAGCGCCATTAGTTAGGTGATTTGCACCAAATTCTAATTAGTAACAACTTATGTCAGGTTGTAACTGAATCTGAAGCTTTATAAAATTCGTGCACTAGTTTTTGAGATAGAACTAATGAGCAAATAGTAAAAAAAATCTTGATAGAAACGTCACTTGTTGAACGATTTACTAGAAAATACAAAAACTAAACAGCACTGATCTATATCAGGACTAACTGAATCTGAAGTTTAATGAAATTTCGTACAATAGTTCTTGAAACAGAGTTATAAATATAATCGAGAATAACGCAACAAAAATTTTATTACACTTTTCAATATGTCATCATCAGTAAAATGCTCAGTTGTCTTATGTGGTTCAGATGTATTAAGTGGAAAAAACTTCGTTATATAGAAGATATTTTTCGTAATATTGAAATTAATTGACATGTTATGGTATTCAAAATCAGCAGAAAATTTCGTTAAGTAGAAACTTTCATCAAGGGTTTCGTTAGAGGAGAATTTCACTGTAATATGATTATTCTCTTCAAAAAATTACAACTAATGACAAATTCTTTCCCCTTTTATAATAATTTCCCATCGTTGCTAAATTTGTTGCATCTTTAATAAGTTACATGAACAAATATTCTTTGACAGGTGCCATTTTTAGTTAAAGAAATAATGAAATTTCAATTAAATCTCATTTAATGTGTCCAAAAATACATTACTTTCTCGAATTAATCAAGAATGTCAGCTTTTTAATAAAGTTGCGGATCTGTTTCTTCTCTATTTGTAGCATGTAACTATAGGAATAAATAATAAATGCAGTTTCAGATTTAATGCTTTGAACAGCTATTTCCTTAATCTTGTTTGATATTGTGGCAACAATCTCCGAGCTGAAATGCGAAATTAAGCTCTTAATGCCCTTTATTATTGTTCTAAAACAAAATGGATGCATCTTACTAAATTTATCTCCATTTCAATTTTAATTAAATGAACTATGCTACTTTTTGATTCGCCTTTAAAGCTGTAATTAATCTCGAATTAGTTCGTTTCTCAGAAACTTTTTTATAAGCGTTAAATCACTTTGAGTGTAACTTTATTTTGTTTTATTTTAAACCTTTTTTAGCAGCCAATTCTAATAAGTTGCCATGGTTTTATTTTGTATTGTTCTATTACATTACAATTTTTACGTATTTCAATGAATAAAAGTATGTTCACTAGGGTTTATTACAAAATTAAACATCTTTTGTAAATTTTAATTAACTATCGAATGTTCTTATCGATTAGTTTTTGTAATAGACCATACCAGTCATACCTAATTACATTAAATTGGAATTCTTATTTTTTTAAAAACAAATGTGCTTTTCGAAATATTTTATACATGTTAATTCATGGAAAAAAGAATGTAACTTCTGACAATCTTATTTCTTAAGTACATATCAGTTTTTATCTTTTTAGGCATGGTTATTTTGACATCTTTTAATGTAATGGATGCATCAAATAAAACCTACTGTAGAAATGATATGAATGAATTATAATAAGAATAATTTGCGACAATCAGTTCCTCAAAAGAAACGTTTGTGCTTATTATACAAAACCCTTTTTATTTCCCAACACAGTTGAAAAATGATCATGAATTCGATTTGTCTGTCTGTCGTCTGCATTTGTTTAAATTCATGTAAATATTTTGGAATTGTGATCTAATTGATCTGTGTTATTAAGGTTTACTATGGCGTGTTTGTTATTGAAAACAAGTTCTGATAGTAGACTTTGAGGCGGGAGCGCATGCAATCACTTGACTGAGTTCACGGATAAAAATCTAGGATTAGTTAAATTTTGATTCGAATATTGAAACGCAATCGGTCTTCTAAGTTATATCTTGGTGGAAAACACATAAAAATCCTATTTTAGCAGTTGATTTGTAGATTTACTTTGTTTTTTCCTAAACTCAAAAGTAAGAAAGCATGGAGGATTGGGAGCAGGGAATCTTAATAATAAGCTTATGATTCAACCGGATTTTTAGATGTTTTCCACCAAGATATGACTTGGTAGACCGATTGCGTTTTAATATGCGAATCAAAATTTTACTAATCCTAGCTATCTCACTTGCTATGCTTGACGTACAATTTCTAATTTGTTTTATGCATTAGAGATATACTTTGACGGGCTTAACCTTTATGCTTAAGCTCGTTATGCTTAAGCGACTTGGTAGGCCACTCTACATTGTCGGATCTTGAACTTGTATATGGAACGGGATTTGCCTCCACAAAACATAGCTTCATCGAGTTTGCGACTGAAACTATAGGATTAGTGAAAAATTTGATTAGCCAAATAAATGCAACTGGGTTTTTTAAGTCAAATCTTGATGGAAAACACCTGAAAATCTGATTTTTGTGGTTGATTCATAGGTAAATTAAAATCGAAGAATCGAAGAATCGAAGAAGAACCTGAAAATCTGATTTTTGTGGTTGATTCATAGGTAAATTAAAATTTTCCGCCTTCTTGTGTTCTAAGAATATTTGTATATATGAACTGAAGTTATTTCTGGAATGGATTAGGATGATTTTCAAAAATAAGATCGATGTAAAGTTGATGCACATTTATTATCTTGACGACATATCACAAACAAAATTTTAGTATGAGAAAATATTAAATTAAAACTTTTATAACAGAATATTCTACACTTTTTCTATATTACGCCACATTATTCCATCTCAGAATAAACTTTCTACTATCGTCGACTCGTTACCATTTGTTGAGTCATAAAAGTTCGGTTGCAAACGATAATTCAATGAGTCTAGACTAGGCGATTCAATTTTTGTCCTCCGATTTTTGTCCACGAGCCTTACAGGTGTATCATTGGTCTTTATTGTTTCCAATCAGCAATTACTTCTTAATTGCGGGTTCAAGAAGACACAATGATAAACTTACCGATCAACTACTAAAATTGGGTCAGCAGTTGTTTTCCATAAGATTTGACTAGACAGTCTAGTGGTAACTTAATATGCAATCGAGGTCTGTCTAATGGACCCTATTCTGCTTTTCGGTTCGAGGGTATAAAAACCGCTATTGTACCAATTGTGACACCACAGGAGTGCTGTTTTTTGTACTTATATAAAACATATGATTATATAACATTTATTTTACACTTAAAATAATATAAATAGTTTAGCATTTTTTTTCAGCTATTACTCCGTAAAGAAATGAACCTTTTTCTTTCTTTCGTTTCGAGGTAATAAAATTCAACATTTTACCAATTGTGATGTCACAGGAGTACTTTCCATTCTGGAATTTTAGTCAACAATTCAATGAGATGATAATCCGTTTTCCGGTCTATTATCAGGCATAATTTTTTACTATATTTTACTGTGAAGCTTTGTTACATTATTTTGAATGTGTTGGAGAATGTTTAATAATCTGTGCTTGACGTAGGAGTTTTAATTCTTGTTATAACAATCTTTTATTCAAATGTCAAATTAAAGATATCATGAAATACCGACCAAACCTCATCCTAATTGAAATAAACTAATATTCTCGAATTAATGAAGAATGCTAACATTTTAATAAAGTAGCTGTGCCATTTCGTTTTATTTGTTGAACCGTTGGCTAAAAGAGTTAATAATAGATGCAGTTTTCCTTTAGTTGCTTGAGTGTTTATTTGTTTAATCTTGTTTTTGAACGCTGCGGTAAATAACATCCAGAGCAAATCTGAAACTAAGCTTTTAATACTTTCAGTCTTTATTAATTAAAATAAATGCATCTTGTATAATGCTCTTCTGTTTTATTCAAATATACTCAAATTTAATCACATAATTTTCCTTTTTCATATATTCATAAAACATACTTCCATTTTTTTACAATCTTTTATCTTAACAAGAAGAAAGTATTGGATTCGTGAAAAACTTCAATTTTTCGTTTCCGACGGATTTATACATTTTAGAAGTTTCTGAACACTGTTGGTTTTTAGAATAAGTCTGTCTGTGAGTCTGTATTGGACAAAAATTTTGTGGTCGCTCTATCTCAAGAACTAACGTATGGAATTTCACAAAACTTTAAATTTAGTTATATTCTAATATAAGCTGGTGCTGATTAGTTTTTAATGCAATTCACCTGGCACCTGGCGTTGCTATGCTGCAATTTGTACGATTCCAAGATAGCTATACCTGAAGATCTAGAGCACATATTTTCATAAAGCTTAAAATTCAGTTAGTCCTTGATATAATTTGGTGCTGATTAGGTTTTAATGAAAACCGCTTAACAGGTGGTGCTGCTATGCTACATTTTCATGATTATCGTAATAGAACTGAAAGAATTGACCGAATCCAACCCACACAAGAAAATATCAGATACACTCCCCCCATTCCATATATGAACGGAATAGTGTTAAAGATCAAAAGAGAATTAAAAAAATTAGGTAAACATATTCTTATAACCCCTCATCCATGCGTATTCAAGAAAATAAAAAATGAAATTGAAAAACATGAAGAAACCCAGACTGCAGGAATTTATAAAATAAGTTGCATAAATGAAAATAACGAAAAATTAGAATACAAAGGAATGACAAAAAAGAAAATCGCTGGAAGAAAAAAAAGAGCACCTCAGAGATTTAATTGGTTAATTTAATAAATTTCCATAAATTTATCATGACCGGTTTATTTGAATATCATTTGGTTATTATTAATGATAACCGATTACTATTAATGATAACCGATTAATCAAATTGACCACAATATATATATATACAATGCACCAAAAACGATTTTTCTTTATCACATGCTTTTTTTTTAATGAAGAATTTTCATTGATGTATTCTGTGAAAAGTGCCATCATCAATTACCTAAATGATAAAATACTAACTAAGCTACATTTAATCCCAATCAAACAATTCAGCGTTCTCCATTTAATCAAAATTCTAGCATTTAATGAAGTCCCTATGCCGTTTCAGTTTATTTGTATATCCGCAGGCTATGAAAGTAAATAATAAATCATTCTTCCATTTTCTTGTTTTGAGCGTTATTTGCTTAATCTTCTCTGATGCTGCGGTGAACAAACTCCATATGGAACACTGAAATTAAGCTGTCAATAATTCTATCAATGTTAGTTAACTAAAAATAGGCACATTTAATATAGCTTACTTCTACTTTAATTTTAAATAAATAAGTTTAAATGCGTCTAATTTTATCACCAGATCAGTTTCAATTAGTTTGGTATAAGTTCAGCTCTCAAACATTCATATTTTTTATTTATTTATTTTTGTCTATTTCCATAAATAAGTTGGTTGAAATAGGCTTATTGATAGTTCACTTCTTATAACTTTTATGAAATTGTTAATTTTAAAAAATGATATTTTGTATTGCTCTAGCTTTGAATTGACGAATAATTTTAATTGGTAGAATTATGTTTATTCAGCTAATTTCTGTCTTAACCGTTTTATACGAAATATAATGCTTTGCTCATTTTGCCAATCGCACTAAAAATAATAAAATAAGAATTTTCTTAATGTAGGAAAATATAATATAAACACGAACGAAAGTATGCAATAACCTATTCCACACATTCAGAAATAGATACTCAGATTTCACAAAATTTTCTTCGTTCTTGACGAACCCGTTCCCTGGTAAATTATCAGAGCAAATATTTCGTCAAATTGTCATAATTACTTTCTTCACTTGTTTGACGATACTAATTTCTCCAAAATTTTCGTTAAAAGAGCGTTGGTGGTGCCATCTATCGAACAACTTAGAAGCACTTGTATTTACTGACAGAGGGGGAAAAATGTCATCGGGGTGATTAAAATATGACGATTTTTGCTGTGGCATTCCGTTGCTCTAGCTATCATGCCTTAGAGTCGTCAAATGGATGTTATTCTAAAGGCATAGAGTGGATTATACTGTGTGTTTATAAGGTAGAAGTTTAATTTATCGATGCTGTTACAATTCTTATAAGTTACAATTCTTATAATTAATAAAGTTAATTTATTATTATGGTTTTCTTATGGTTAATGAATAATTATAATATGGCTTGACTAATATGATTTATTAGAGAAATTTACTTTGCTCAAAGAATGATTAGAATACGGTCTGATTAATTTGTTGCTCAGAAATAATGAATTTTGAAATGGATATGCGAAGTTTTTTATAACTTTGAGTAGCTGGTTAAGATTTTAATACTACCGTTTATAAAGTTAAAAGGGATGAATTATGTATCTTTCAATTTCATTGATAAAAGAATATACTTTTCAAATGAAAAAGAGATCCTAGAATTTTGAAATGTTATTAACCATTACAAGTAGAACAAAAGAAATTTATTATTTTCGAATTAAACCATAGCGAACAACAACAAATAAATAAATAATAAATGTTCCTAAAAACTTTAACAGCTAATTCTGTAAAATAACTAATGCTGAGACAATAAATGTCTCTATTTCAGAATTTTCTGAAAAGCGCTAAACAGTATTGTTTTAAAATAAATTATTACAGTGGAAAGCTCGGTTGGTGCGATGCAGGGATAGCCAAGGAAAGCATATTGAAGGCGAAAATGTTTCTCATAAAAATTGCAACGAACAAAAAGTTTTATAACATCAGTCCGGTTATTTAATATCCACATCTTGTATTTCTAATTTTCGTCTTTTATCAGCACCATTTTCATTTCTTCGTTTGTCTTCTATAAATGTGCAAAAAAATAATGTCACCAAATCATCTTTTGGTACTTTTATTATTTTTTCATAATATTTGAAGTATAAGTTTATATTTTAAGATTTGTCTTACACGACTGAAATTTTATGCTTACGCACTCAGATGTGTACGCATTAAAATTATTTTTCTTCGCTGCTTTTAAAATAAAATAACTTTAAAAATTAGTGGAAGCATTGTAGATTTTTCAAATCCACCACTTCTGAACTGCTGAAAATTATTAAATAATAAAAGAAATAAACATGTTTTGTGAATTTTATTCCTTTCAAATAAATTATGTTTCATTACAATAAGCTATTTTCTACTGTTTTAATCACGTTCGAACACTCACCGTTAAAAACTTTCCTCTAGTTTGAACCAAATTTTGGTGCTCAGTAGCTGCCAGCATAAAATGGTGAAATCTTGTATCAAACGTTTTAGCTTCATATCTCAACCTCGTTCCAACTACAGTCGAGCCCCGTTATAACGAACTTCAAGGGACCGAGGTTTTTGTTCGCTATATCCGAACCGTTAAAAAATGTTAGAGTTTACAAAATATGTATGATATTACCTAATATATGTATGTTCAATTATGATATATAAAGAAACAAAATTTAAAATCTATTAGATATGATCATTAATGAATTAAAATGACTAAAATTGATTACATTAAACTGGCACAATACTAAAGAAATTAACAAAAATGAAGACAAACAGAAATACAGTAAAGCGCTGATTATCTAAACATTCGAGACCAACTCCAGTTCGGATAGATGTAAGGATACACGAGCAAACAATTTAAGGAATGATCCTGATTATACTAAAATCTTTACACTTATTGGCGCTTTAAAAATCATATTATTTTTAATTTGTTTGTCTTACTTTTTTATCATTTAAATTTTCCTTTTTTTCAATCATCTTGTGAACTCCAGAGAGTATAATTTAAGGAAAAAATCTTTTGATTATTGCTTGCTTCAAAGAAGGTGTTCTTTTCATGGCTGTTGTATTTCGAATTATTCTTAAAAACATTAGTTAAATAAGTTAGCTTTAATGCTTTACATAATTGCTATGACCGGAGTAATGGAAAATAACTGACGGGTGAGCGTGATTACACCTGCAGAATGGATACCATAAAAGAGCTTACCATACCATACCATATTGCTCTTTAATAAAAAAGACTTATCGTTAATTTGCACCACGTTTTACCAGCCGGCATGCATTTTGTTATAAAATTAGAGTCAAAAACCTTTTTTCACATCAGCTGAAAAGTTAAAAGAGAAAAAAAATCATGGTTCACTAGAAAAAAAAGTTCGTTTTAACCGATTCTTTAGATTCCGGAGGTTCGCTATAAAAGGATAAAATAGCATTAAATACAATAGGAAAACGGCGGGACCAAAATTTTCGTGCGTTATATCCAGGAGTTCGTTATAAACTGGGTTCGCTGTAACGGGGTTCGACTGTATTCTATTTATGCTTCAACAAGAGCTCCAAATATTGGTTCGAGATTTCACCATCTCACAGTGGCAGCTATTGTGCATCAAAATTTGGTTCAAAATAGGAGAAAATTTTTAACAGTGTATTTCAATATTTAAAAAGGCTCTTTTTACATACTTAAAATAAGCAAGTATCATGCAATTAAAATAAGTAATTATTCGCAAGTGCTAATTTTAATGAAGTTCTTGTGGCATTTCAGTTAAGCTGCTGTGAACACATAGATTAGAGGATTAAATATTAAATCCATCTTGTCTTTTGTAACTTTAAAGGTTGTATGTTTGCGTTTTCTTAAATTAGATCTACTAATTAAATTGCATTTGATAAGAAATAACTAATAAAATAAATAATCTTATCAAATTAATCAAGAAACTTCGATTTTAACAAATCCTCTTTGTCATTTTCTCTTTGTTATTTTGTTTTTATTTGTGGAAATTTATCTAAACTATCGAATAATATATGATATTTTTCATTTAAAACATCGAAAGTTACATTGGCTCATTATTTACATAAAGTAGAGACACTGCATATAATTTAACTTTTTAAAACTTTGATTTAATGATTTTCATTATTTCGCATTTTTAAAATTTAAGCTGTTTGTTTTCAAGATTTATTTATTTATAGTACTTTTTTTAATTCAAAAATGTAGTTTCTATAATTTATGTTTTTTTATGGTTTCGGAGTTGGGAAATTCCTTCGAGTATTGTATTTAATATGTTAACAGAAGATTTGCAATCGGCAGAAAGAAACGCAGGGGAAGGATTTTAAACAGATGTGTCTGTAATATGGAACCTAGGCTGGATTATTATTACTATTATTATTATTTACATTTTCAAAATTATGTGAAAATGCGCTTTTGGAAATTTATTGCTTGCTTAAAGGGAGAGAAAAGTTTTAAAAAAATCGATTTATTTATTTTTTTTATTTTTTGATACTACAATTTAAAAGAAATATTTTCAGAAAATTTGAGGTCATTAGGAGCAAAACTTTCCGGGTTATACATAATTGAGTCTCCGGGCGCTCAATCTCTCTAACCGTCGCTGAGCCATTAAAAGGGATGCTTTTGTACTTTGAATGCTTTGGATAATGCAGAAGCTGCAGAAGAGTTGCTTTGTGAAGCTGGAATGGCCGATATAAGTTTTTTAAAAAACTTTTTTATTCATGTATCTAAGTTTAATCGCATTTTTCTCAAAACTTTTTTTAAAAAGTCGGTAGTCAAAAATTTTGGAAAACTTTCAGACCGATTTCACCTAAACTTTGCACACTTCATTTACATACAAAATACTAGTATCTGAACGAAGGATTTTTTTTTCAATTACAACTTATTTTTTAATTAAATAAAAAAGAAAAAAATTGCCAAAAATCAATGTTTAAATCAGAGTTTTTTGATTGACCCTTCACTAAAAATTCAAAAATTAATATTTTGTTAATTCCTTCGTTCATATTCAAGATAAACTTATGTACTAAAGAAATCCCTTTGTTTTTTTAACTTCAGATGAAGCAATCATGAGTTATCCTGACTACCGCATGGAAACTTTTTTCTAGGAGTGACTCAGTTATCACCATTACCACTGTCTGAATTCACAATATTTCTTTATGCAAATCTAGCAGAATATTCTTAAAGTAATGCCTAATAAATTACAATAGTTTTTAAAAATAGTAATAAATAAGGTACTCTGTAAAACAACTCACAAAAATATGATTTTTTTAGTATCTCAGACCCTTGTCCTCCCTTCAACTGAGAGTTTATAAAAAACTTGTTTGTCTAAATGATGATGTTTTCAAAAATCTTGTAAACTTTCGTTACTCAAAATGGAGATAAAAAAATGAAAAGACCATACTCCGAATATTATTACAACATTCGTACCACTATCCATCCAAGACAGTTTTTTTATTATTTCAACCTAAAAAACAACTTAGAAATTATGCATATAACTCTCTGATTGATAATAGGCCAATCAAATAGTCATAAATAGATGCGAAAATTCTGCTAGAAGGTTTTATGTTTTTAAACTGCTTATGGGGATGCTAGTAACAAGAATTAATGGTTTTCTAACAAAATATCTCGAGGCTAAATTTTGTGGAGCCAAAACACCGCAAAATTTTCGGACTTTTTTCAGTTTTTTGTCTATAACTCAAAAATTATAAGATTTTTGCGTACCATACTTAATTACAAAAAGAAAGAGCATTAAATTCTCTACAAATTTCATACTAAAACTGTTTTTACAAAGCCAATATTAAGCGCGCTATAGCTTTCTGAAAGTGACTCTTTTTTTTTCTAACTTTGTGAAAAAATTGCAAAAACGAAAATTTGACACAATTTTTCATTATTTTATCATTTTTAATGTAACTTATTTAAATTACAGGTATTTGCATGATAACAATCATGATGAATTACAACGGTAACATTGTAAAAAAATTAAGAACATTATAATTTTTTTTGTATTTAGAGCTTTAGTGGAAAACATTAATATTAGGTATTTAACTGAATGTAAGTAAAAAATACTTACAGTGACATTTTTACATCCCCTTCTTCTTGATAAATAATGTCGTCGACATTTTTGTAGTTGGTCCCATTGCATTTTTTTTTTACAAATTGCTGAGCATTTGAGTCTTAATTTATGAAAAGAACATGCTTTGCTGCACCCTTTTCTACAGCTACATGACACAACATGGAGCAAGGATTCAAGTGCCGGGTCTTGGCACATTTGAACTGGCTGAAAAAAACCTGTGAGCCCATCCACATCCTTCAGGAGGGATGTTTCCTAGCCTAGCTTGTACCTGATGATAACATTGCAGAAAATGATGCTGCGCAGCCTCTTGTGTTGGTGGTAGTCTTGCAAAATGTACTTTGCTTTTTTACTTTCTTCTATCTTCAATAGAAGAAAGTATTGTAATCGATTTTTTTTTTCGACTTCCGGTTTTCGACGGATTTACACGTTTTAGGGGTCAGAGATCCCAAAAAACATGTTTTTACAAAATGTCTATCTGTCTGTGTGTCTGTGTGTATGTCGCCATTCTACCATCAAAAAGTGTATGAAGTTATGCATAGAATTGAACCAAATTTTTTGTGAATGTTTTTGGATGTGGCAAGCAGGTCCTCCTTCAGTTTCGAAATATTCCGCCGGAAGGGGGCGCTGCAATCGCGATTTTTGTGCCATTTTCAATATTGTACCGACCAAAAGTATATGAAGTTATGCATCGAATTTAACCAAATTTTTCGTGTAAGTGTATGACTATGGCTAATTGGTCCTCCCTGAAGTTGAAAATATTCCGCCGGAAGGGGGCGCTGCAATCACGATTTTTGTGCCATTTTCAATATTGTACCGACCAAAAGTATATGAAGTTATGTATCGAATTGAACCAATTTTTTTGTGTTAGTGTATGACTATGGCTAATTGGCCTTCTCTAAAGTTGAAAAAAATCCGTCGGAAGGGGGCGCTGCAATCGCGATTTTTGTGCCATTTTCAATATATTACCGACCAAAAGTACATGAAGTTATGCATCGAATTGAACGAAATTTTTTGTGCAAGTGTATGGCTATGGCTAGTTGGATCGCCCTGAATCTGAAAAAAATCCGCCGGAAGGGAGCGCTGCAATAGTGAATTTTATGCCATTTTCAATATTGCACCACATAAAAGTGCATGAAGTTAGTCCTAGAACTGAACTAAATTTTTTGTATATAATTCTTTTTTGGTAAGACAAGTAGGTCCTCCCTGAATTTGAAAAAAAAATCTTCCTATCATTCTATTGTCCATCGGTTCGTGCAGAGACGGAAATTCGTTTTTACTCCGATTAATTGATTGAAGCAGAAATTTAAGATGAAAATCAAAGTTGGTATGGCATTGAATTTAAATTATTAAAGTATGAAAATGAGCAACTATTTTTTTTTAAATATTAAAATGTACGTATGAGATAGAAAAAAGTTTTGGGATTGGCACATCGAACTAGTTGTGGCAGATTTAGCAAATAACTGGAACCTTAAGGTGTTCAAATTCTGTGTGGTAGCTATGCATCCGCTGTATAGTGCAATATGGAATTTTTTTTCCATCCTTGATGATTTCTTGACGGGTAGAACCTATTTTATTGAATACGCAGGCTATTTCTCTAAGCTAATCATGTTTTTTCAAAATGTTACAAAACTTTGACTTTTCTTGCCTAAAAAGTGCAGATGTTGTACGCATCCGCAGATTGCATGAGTGAAAAAAACATTGTTGTAACTGTATTTGAACAACATAGTTGAAAACCACTTGGTTTCGATGTTACTTCTTCCTGGCTTTTAGAGAAACAGACTTTTGTGCTGATAGCCTAAGCTCGTCATTATCACGAGAAGGTCAATGTCTTCTCCGACAATTAAACACTTTCAAAAGATTCTGCTCTTAAAATGGCTGAGGTAACTATCATGAAATCATCTTCTTCCTTTGCCTGCTCAACTTGAATTCTGTGATTTTGAAATTCTTGTTTTGAAATTTTTTATTTGTTTTAAGCAATGAAATAAAGCGGCTCTTGTTTCTGTCATTGGCTTCGTCAACAGATGATGCGGGTCCACGACCTCTTTTCTCTCCACTTGTTACAGATTGGTCTAGTTTTACGCTACAAAAACTATAATACCATGCATCTGAAAGTCAGGTTCGCATCTGCAAGTCAGGTTCGTGCTGAATACGCTCAATTTCTTTTTGGGACCCAACATCCCTACGTTTTTCAGCAGCTTTCAAAAATATAATTTTCACTTCTAATTTCATTACTTGTGAATCAAATTTCTCTTTGCGTAGGACTTTTTCTATTGTTTTTCGTTGAAGTCACCGAGATTAACTTCGTCACATAAGAAGCAATTATCTTGAAGCGTGAAAGAAGTGCTTGATCTGAGGGACAAACTATTAATCTGTGTAGAATCTTCATCCCGACGAACGTATGCTGCTATCATTCTCTCATTCGCATATGTTTTTTGGAAATCATCCTGTATTCTAACTTCCTTGCTACTTTTAAAAAACTGATGAATATTACTATTGATGAATATTACTTTGGCTCTAAACGCTGTGTTCAAAGAGCTTGGCAAGTCCTTTCTGGCTCAAAACGCGAGTATCACTATTTGAAGCCGTTTGGCAAATGAAACACAATTTTGATTAGAGCTCACTCATTTTTCATTACTGCACGAGAAGAGATGCAATAAACTTAATAGCAGCATATTAGAAGAGTATGTATTTAAAAAAGAACACTTGCATTTGAACGAAAGCGGCTCGGGAACGTCACTGACCACAATCTATCTGCATTCTCATTTTTTATCCCCGGTCCTTCCTTTGTAATTGCTTTCTTATAGGGTTTCTAGAATTTGTGCCTGCCTTTCTTAAAACTTTCATTTTTCATCAATCAATAGGTCTATTTAATTTTCATTGTTAGTAATGAAAAGTTTTTTTTGAGATGGGAGGCGAAAAATAGGTAACTTTCTGTAAAGTTAAAAAAAAGTGACATTTTCAAAAAATCATAGCGCGCTTATTAATGGGTTTAGAAAAACGTTTTTATAACAAAATTATAGAGAATTTAATGTTCTTCCTTTTTGTAATTAAGTATGTTACGCAAAAAGTTTATAATTTTCGAGTTACAGGCAAAATACCGAAAACATTTTTCCCTTTCATTCAGTTAAATAGTTAATATTAATGTTCTTTACTAAAGCTCTAAATACAAAAAAGTTATAATGTTCTTAATTTTTTTACAATGTTACCGTTGTAATTCATCATGATTTTTATCATGCAAATACCTGTAATTTAAATAAGTTACTTTAAAGAGTATAAAATAATGAAAAATTGTGTCAAATTTTCGTTTTTGAAAATTTTTCACAAAGTTGGAAAAAAAAGAGTCACTTTCAGAAAGCTGTTGCGCGCTTAATATTGGTTTTAGAAGAACAGTTTTAGTATGAAATTTGTAGAGAATTTAACGTTCTTTCTTTTTGTAACTGAGTATGGTACGCAAAAATTTTATAATTTTTTAGTTATAAGCAAAAAACTGAAAAAAGTCCGAAAATTTTGCGGTGTTTTGGCTCCACAAAATTTAGCCTCGAGATATTTTGTTGGAAAACCATTAATTCTTGTTACTAGCATCCCCATAAACATTTTAAAAACATAAAATCTTCTAGCAGAATTTTTGCATCTATCGGCGCTTTTTTCTGACAATTTGACTGGCCTCTAAGTTATTGTTAACACATTAGCTGAACTGTAATTTTCACTGCAGTTTGCCTGCTTTATCTTAATGTAATTTTATAAATCTTCTGTCTTTTCTTCATTATTAAGACTCACAAGCATTGTGCTCAAGTACTCAATTGCGTTTTCAATGTCATTTATCGATGCAATCGTAAATACTTAGCACTTATAGTCGTTGTTTAGTCCTTCTGCCTATCTGGCTGTCCGTCCATCCGCATATAACAACGCAAAAACTATCCAGCCGGATAGTTTAAAATTTAAAATATATAACTGTTGCATAATACAGTCGAAAATTTTCTTTTTTTTTTTTAATTGGATGTATAATTGAATTACAGGGGAAATGAAAAGTATTCCATTTCATAACGGCCAATGAGAAAAAATAGTTTCAAGTGCATTTTAATCATGTTACACTCTTTCGTACATCATAAAGTTGATATGCATCTTTCAAGTATATACTAAAATATATATTCCGTGCAATCTATTGTGCAAAGAATATTTGTAATTTATTTACAAGGACACTCAAAAGTATTCCATTACATAATGGTATACGGGGAAACATTGTTTGGGCACGTTTAAATTATAGTAAATTATTTCGCATTTTAAGAAATGAATATACGTTACTGGGGTTTATTATAAGTTACTTCCTTATTATAGAAAGTAGGTAGTATTTACAGGAAATAAAAAATATTTTGGATACTATACTGTATCCGAAGTACTGTATACTATTTCACACCAAGATCTAAATATTTTTAAAACTTCGTCATGATGCGAACGCATCTCATTTGTATGTTTGACTTGTATAGCTCATATTCAAAATATTAGAATAATTGAGAAAAAGTAATAAGAAAAAATTATTTGTCATTTATTTATTTTTTATACTAAGAAAATGCAATTAAATTTCTCATAAATTAAATCTGGAATGCTTAGATAAGATTTTAACATTTATAAAATATAAAATACAGCACAATAAATTAGGTATACAGCTTCCTTAAACACACCAGAATATTAGAATAAAATTTAGATTGGTTCAAAATATTAGAATATTTTATTTTACGCAACAATATTACCTTATGAATATGAAGTAAATGGTAGTTAATATTTTGTAGCATCCCCTTTAGCTTTTATAACAGCGTACAATCGATCTTGCATACTATATGCAAGGTGTTTACAAACATTTCTATCAACATTAGCCCAAATAGACTTTATACGTGCCACTAACTCAGTTTTACTTGAAGGAGGATTTTCTTGAAGTTTTTTCTTCATTATACACCATAAGTTTTCGATGGGATTAAGATCTGGTGAATTTGGTGGCCAAGGAAGTACCTTAATGTTGCGTTGGCGGAACCAATTCTTAGTTGACACCGAGGTATGCGGGGACGCTAAATCTTGTTGAAAGATGAAATCATCTTCAAATAAATCTTCTGATGATGGAATCATGTAATATTCTAAAATTTCTTGATATATCAGAGAGTTAACCTTTTCGTAGACGATGCATAACTTTCCAGGTCCTTCTGCACTCATACAACCCCAAACCATGACACTAGCAGCAAATTTTACGGAACGTTTAAGGCATTCTTTATCAAATGCTTCTTGCTTCATTCTCCAAACTCGAATACCTTGATTACCATATGAAACAAAAAACATACTTTCATCACTAAATAATATATTTTTCCAATCTTCATTGCTCCATAAACGTCTTGATTTACACCAATTCAATCTTATACGCTTTTGTCTTGCAGTCACATGAGAGATTTTGTTTTCGGTACACGAGATTCAAATTTAAATTTATGGAGACGTCTTAATGTTGTCGATGTAGAAACTTCAACTCCTTCTTCTTTCCATTTTCGGTGCAAGAATCGCACACTTTTAAAACGGTTTTTCTTAACTATACGCTTCAGTTTCCTGTCATCTCTAGCAGATGTTTTTGGTTTTCGGCCACCATTTCGGCGATTATTTTGAAATTTTCCAATTTTTGAATATTGTGTTAGTATTTTACTAACGCTCGATTGCGAACAATGTAAATAATTCGCTATAAAACATTGATTTTTACCGTGCCGATACAAATCAACCATACGAAGTTTAGTAGATTCAGGAATATCACTCACACGGCCCATTTTAAGACGAAAAAGAAACAAACTGCAAAAAAGAATACTGATTTTAAATAAAATAGTCTGAATTTAATCAATGATGCCACCAGTTAAGAATTGGTAATAATTAAAGGAGAATTAATGTGAAATATTCTAATATTTTGAACCACTTGAATAAATATTCTAATAGTTTGACTTTTCAAAATAATTTTTTTTGCAATTAATCTTTTCAAAAATAATATTAAATTTAAGATAACAAGTAAGTTTAATCAACAATAAGTTCTTCATAAAAATATCGTTTGCATATTTTCATTAAAAGACATTAAATTACCAAACGATATTTTCAATTTCTAAAAAAAAGGTAATTATTCTAATATTTTGAATATGAGCTGTAATTTCAGACTTGTTTTGAAATAATTGTTTTCCAAAGAATTTCGAAATATATTTACAATAAAAATAACATTAACATGTTGCCCTTTTTTTTTTTTTTTGGCAGCCAAAAGATTAAGAAATATTACATGCTTTTTTTTTTTGGCGGGCCAGTCCTCTGACCCCCCCTCCCCCCCCCCTCCACCACTATCGCTTAGTGAGCTAATGCTTAAACACATGAAAATAAAATAAAGAGAATAAAAGCTAAACAGAATAACAAACAGAAAAAATGTTAATTAATTTTTTTCTCATTGATTTTTTTTTTAGCATTATTTGTTATAATACATTTTTTTTAAAAATCCTCAAATATAAAGAAAATTTAATTAATCAAATTTTAAAATCATGAGAGGGGAGAGTTTTCCCGCACTCCCCTTTCCAATGTTCATGCATACGTAATTTTATACTTCTGCTGCGTGTCCCATCCCAAACACATAATAACTCATTTTTAATAATATATTTTATTAATCAAAGTATACTGACAGTTCAAATATGTCATTCACGATCCACAAACGAAAAGTACTCTCGGAAACTTTTCTGTTTGAACCTTATCTTTATATCGAGTGTAAGTGCCACTTGTAAATTCTAACCTGAAATGGCAATGAAAAGTGCTTTTGTAAAGTTTTACAAAACGATCAAAGAAATGAAGTGAAAAGTGTTATTCAGAAACTTTTGCCTTTACTCCTTTTATTAATGTTAGACTCCGGAAGATCGGTCTTCTCTAAATAAAAAGTCAAAACTACTTGAATGAATAAGTCATGATGAATAAGAGCTACTCGGATCTGTTAGTTACATTTTTAAAATGACATCTTTGCTCTGCATTAAATAAAAAGTTAAAAGTTTAAGATACATGAATTACCTTGCATTTACGGAATGTACATGCATGAACAAAGTGTTTAAATGGGGCTGATCGTATTTTAAAATTATGTAATTAGTAAACGGTAAAATAAGTTAAAAGATATAGAAATTAATTTGAAAGGATATGAAGGTATCAGGTCAGAATTTTATTTACTATAACTATTAATTGTAAATACCATCAATAAATGGCATTATACGGCGCCCATTAGGGTTATAATTTCAGGGGATATTAATAAAAATATGAAAACGTTTAGAAGCTCTAAATTTTGAATGCTTAAAAAAATTCAGAAGATATCACACAAATGAATTTAAGTTTTGTTTCGAGACATAGTTTAAACCGAAAATTTAAAATATATATTGTGCTATTTTTGTTGTTGCCATTATAAGAAAAAAGTTTTATTTATTTTTTAATTATTATTGAAGGTCATTTAAGCAAATTTTATGCATAAAATTTGAAAGCAGAAATTATTCCCAATCGTTTGGTCCCAGTGATTTTCTTCTGTTATAATAGTTGCAAAGTTAGTAAGAGTGTGTTTATTTTTTTTCCACGATTGTACAATCCAAGGCTACCTTATCATAATAACAGACTTGTCATTCGCCAAGTTTCCTTTGGCCGCAGTACACGTGGTCAGAAACCACATGATTTTCCCGTTGGTAGCTCCATCTAATGTGAGAAACTGAAATATTTTCCATTTTTTCCTATGAATTTGTGCATGGATTATGAGCAGTAGTATGCACCAGGTGGCGTTACTTATGAGACAAAGTCATATAATAAGTTGGCAATTATAGGGACAATTTCAACAATAGATTTTCTCCTGAGTGCGAGGCCTTGATATTATGATAAGGTGGCTTTGGTACAGTCATGGGGAAAAAAGTAAACATCACCTAATAACTCCTCAACAAATAAATCGTAGAAAAAAGGCTACCGGTACCGAACGTTTCGAAATAACGTCTACTTTCCGATGATATGCATAGAATTTGCATATGTTGTACTAAAACGAACTCGAACTTCAATTTTTTCTTTTCAGAAGATATTTAAAATCTTTGGATTAAACTGTGCCTAGACATAAAATTTCAAGTCATTTGAATGATGATTTTTGAATTACAAACATTCAAATTTAGTGCTTCTAATGTTAAATTAGATTTTCATATTTTTTATTAATATCTCCTGAAATTATCCTACTAATGTGCTAATTTTTTATGTAGCAATAATACTAAAATACTCAAACATAAATACGGTGAATTTGCAATTTTTATAATTTTATTATATGAATTATGAATTGTGAAATTAATATTCGAAAAAATATGAACTACATCTACAATTTTTTTATGGATTTAGATTTATTAGGTCCTGTTTTATGGAAATTCAAAATTTCAAATTTCACTTCCGAGAAATTTTTAAATTATGCTCAGAAAACGGCAAAATGATGGTTTAAGCGACCGTCTACAATAGAAACTAGATACTTTGAAACTTCTTATACTATCCTGTAATCTAGCAGTCGTTAATGACTGCTTGATGCTGATGTTGAGTGACTGCTTGATGCAATGATGTTGAGTGGCGTCTAAGATTCCTTGATCAAGAAGATGACTCTCTCCGTCAATAATCGAATACTAAATTTCAGTTTAGATACAGCCCCTAAAATATCTTCATTAACTAATTATCGTACGAATTGGATGAAAATTTACTTGAAGATGACTCTCTCCGTCAATAATCGAATACCAAATTTCAGTTTGGATACAGCCCCTAAAATATCTTCATTAACTAATTATCGTACGAATTGGATGAAAATTTACTTGAAGATAACTCTCTCCGTCAATAATCGAATACCAAATTTCAGTTTGGATACAGCCCCTAAAATATCTTCATTAACTAATTATCGTACGAATTGGATGAAAATTTACTTTTAAGATAATCGATGCGTGTAGAGTTTATTTATGTTGTCAGAATTGGGTAGTGCTATTGAAAAAAAAATAAAGTTAAACTTTGTTTTAATGTGTAGATGGCCTCTTAGGCAAATAATATGTGCATCATTTAAAAATCGGGTTTATTTCCAATCATTTGCTTCTAGTAACTGTCTTCTTCTCAAATATACAAGTGTACTTAAACGTTTCATTTCTATACTTTTCCCAACACATATACTAACTTTTTAAAATTCTCTAAACAGAGTGTGCTGATAAATCTCAAATATTTATTAAACGTCAAAGCAAATAAACGCGCTTATAAAATTAATTTAAAAACCTTATCGTCCAATCTAACGAAAATGCCATTTGTATATTTTTAAATAAAATGGGAATTAAAAGCTTTTATGAAGCTCTTCAAAAAATCCAAAGAAAAGAACTGAAAAGAGTTATTCAAAATTCTCTCCTCCTTTATGTTTTAGCATCTAATTAGTGAAAGATGCCGGAATAATTTTTCTTTAAATAAAATGGCAAAATTCTTTGAATAAATATTCATGAAGAGGATATTATTCCGAACTAGTTAATCTTCTTTTATGACCTTTTATTTTCCTCTTCATTAAATAAAGAATTAAGCTTTAAAACAATGCGGGTTATTGCGCATATAGGAACTTACACACATGCACATATACAGGGTGTCCAAAAAGTCTGGAAACGGCTGAATAACTCGAGAAACACATATGAGATTGAAAAACGTAAATATACGTGTTAAATATTTTTAAATAAGCTGCTCTGTGATACCAAATTTGACCTTCGAAACCGACCCCCTGGGGGTCAGAGGGGGTCCAACTTTGAAATCTTAAATTATAACCCCCATTTTTTATTGCAGATTCGGATTCTACGGACAAAAATACGTAACTGTTGTATTTGATGTTTATTTCAAATCTTCGTTTATCACGGTGTAATCGAACATATTAAATCGATACATATTCCTGCTTTTCCAACGGGATTTTCCCTAATCGAAACTGATTGGGCAGAATTTTTGACGTCAAATTCCTCGTCTTTTGTAGGAATAGCGTTTCCTGAAAATCACCCGTGGCGATTATTTCAATAGTGCTACACTGTTAAAAATTTGACCCATTTGCTGCAGCGTCACTCCACAGCTATTATAGAATATCTCTTTTGTGACCAATGAGAATGCTCCATAACAAAGTAAAGTAATCGTTTTCTATAAAAGCGGTGGAGTGACGATGCAGCAAAAGGGTCAATTTTTTTTACAGTGTACTTTACTGTGTTATGGAACATTCTCATTGGTCAAAGAAGAGATATTCTATAAAATCTATGGAGTGACGCTACAGCAAATGGATCAAATTTTTAACTGTGTAGCACTACCGAAATAATCGGCACGGGTGATTTTCAGGAAACGCTATTATTGCAAAAGACGAGGAATTTGATGTCATAAATTCTCCCCAATTAGTTTCGATTAGGGAAAATCCCGTTGGAAAAGCCGAAATATGTATCGATTTAATATGCTCAATTACACCGTGATAAACGAGGATTCGAAATAAACATCAAATACAAAAGTTACGTATTTTTGTCCGTAGAATTCGAATCTGCAATAAAAAATTGGGGTTATAATTTAACATTTCAAAGTTGGACCCCCTCTGACCCCCAGGGGGTCGGTTACGAAGGTCAAATTTGGTATCACTGAGTAGCTTATTTAAAAATATTTAACACGTATATTTACGTTTTTCAATCTCATATGTATTTTTCGAGTTATTCGACCGTTTCCAGACTTTTCGGACACCCTGTATATGCACTCATGTCCAAAATGAATGTCACAGATATAAAATTTTTGAAAACTGATAAACTATTCACTGCATTGTCACAAAATTTGGCACAGAGGTACATTACAACGAGAGAAGGAATACAGCAACATAACAACATAAAAAAGATTTTAATTGTTAAGGGAGACCCGTAAAAAAAAAAAAAAAAAAAAAAAAAAAAAAACCAAATTTTTATTATTGATTTTAAAGTAATGAATTTTGGTGTACTATTTAAGAATCTTCTTGTAAGGAATAATTAGCAAAAAAATTCACTTTTTATTAAAAAATATATTTTTTATGAGGATTTTTTTTTTTTTTACTACTCCTCATTCAATTTTCAATATTTTGGTATTACTAAAATTTCTTAAATAGTGTTATAGTATATAGAAAAGAACTAAGGAGAGATATTTTTAATTTTCTATTTTAATCGGCTAAAAAAAAATACGCATGGTAAATTTCCTTAAATTCGTTATAATTTTCATGTTTACCAATTTATGTAAAATTTTCAGAAATAGTTTAAAAAAAATATCTCTCCTTACTTTTGTTGCAGATTTTTTTAAGATTCTAAAAACATAAACACTATTCAAACGTTTATTATACGTTTACTATTATACGTTTCTAAATTACACTATTATACGTTTCTAAATCATTTTACCACTGAACCTTAGTATTTTGAACTTAGGCAAAATATGAAAAAAGTCATTCTCAGGAAAACACGTTTTAAATGGCCGCTAGTCCTTTAAACTCTATAGTGAGTACAATTTAAAAAGCTCATTTTCTACCTGTTCCAAGTGTCCCCGAGTTCTGAAATTTTGCATGGATATTCGCAAATATGTATTTTATCGTTTTCTGAGAAAAATTTTTTTTGAACTTTTGGTGATTTTTGGCCGAAAATGGAGTACGGGTCTCCCTTAATTAAGATAAGGGCATATCAAAAAGAGTTAAATAAAAAATAAGAGATAAAGCATATCTCGAGAAACATTTGTCTGAAATACAATATGACCAGCTTGCACTGGTCTACTAACCTCATTACAAGCTCTCACACTGTTTATGAAAGTGTTAATAAATGTTTGTGTCAACAAAATCCATTCTTTTATAAGTGCGTTTTTTAACTCCTTGTCGGTTTTGGGAAGGGAATCACGCTGAGCAATGGCTTTTGTTAGACCATTCCAAACATGTTCAATAGGAATGAGGTCCGGAGATCTCGAGGACCAATTCATACGGAAAATATTCACTTCTATAAGAAAATCACTAAAAAATGTGAGCTCTGTATTACTTTGCATTATCGTATATAAACATGAAGTCTGGGCCTGCAGCACCATGGAATAACCTTACATAAGCTTCAAGGACATCAGCCCTACAACAATGTGCATTGACAGTACCCGCATCAAAGACGTCCAGTGGTGTAGGAGACGCTCCTGAGAAGAATTCCTTTGGCAAAAGATCTTTTGATTTATTTTACATAGCAGGGATGATAGCGAGCTCCACGCTCTATCCAGATGAAGATTCAACGAAAATTTGTCCACGTGGAGAATCTCGACTCATCACTGAAAATAACATGCCCATCCTTGTGGTCCAAGAGTGATGTTTTCGGATCCACAACAACCGGACTCTCATCTTGGATACAGTGAAAAGCAAACACATGACTGGATGTGGGGCATTAGGGATGAGGTCCTTGAATCTTATGTGAGGTTCTTCCGGGATGTTCCAAAATGTGTAGCTTCGTATATGCACTTTTGTAAATCTGCATGCCTGTACATGAGTTTTCATGTATGTATGTACATATATGCGAACGTTTGCAAGTAAATACACCAACACTCAGACATATATAGGCATACATAAAAGTTTCCCTTCCGCGATTTTCTTAAACACAGGCGCATGCTGATAAATCTGAAACTTTTGTGCACAATTAAGAAAGGAAATGTACTTATGAAATTTATTTATAAATATTCCAGCAGATTCTACATATTCAGCAGAAATGCTATTTATAGTGTTTAAAATTTAAACGAGAATAAAAAGCTTTTCAAAATGCAATAGTAAAAGCATTATTCAAAACATTTCCCTTTTGTCTTTTCCTGCCTAATTAATAAAAGGAGTCAGAAGCATTCTTCCCTTAAAAAAGGCCAAAATTTCTTAAATAAGTCATGAAGAGCAATAGTTACTCCGAACTAGTTAAACTTTTTTGAAATGACCATTTATTTCGCTTCGTCTTAAATAAAGATATGCATAATTTTCGCTTCCGCATATTTTTCGCATTATTACTTTTGAAAGAAATTTTTCGAAAAACATTGCTTTGCGTAATTTTCACATGAAGCATTTTAAATTGCTTGAATTTAGAGGTTGGAGCACTTTAATGATGAGCAAAATAAACACAGCAAATAAAAGAAAGAGAGGTAAAAAAAAGCACAAAAAACCATGCATCTGGCATTAATAATGAAACACTTCCTAAAACTAACGGAATATTGTGAAGATATTTTATTTTTCATACTCTGAAATGACTTATCTAAATAAAAAAAGTAATAAAAACCACACAAAGCAGGAAAAAACATTTTTTTTTTCAATTTCGGTCCATATTCTAAAACTTTTTCGAATACTTTCGAGAAACCATGTATTTGACGCATAGAATTTATACACTACGTATAATATACTAATAATTACTAGGGTCATCCAGAAAATAAGTTTAAACGGTCCGTAAAGAGAAACAAAATATAATTACTTGGAAAAATTCATTGCGAAAGATACAGGAATGTTTAACGTAAGAACCACCGGAATTGTAACACTTGTCAGAGCATCGGATAAGATTTGTAGTCCAGCGTCACAGAAGTCTGCCGCCTATATGTGCTGCTTCGTGTATGCATGCTTGTAAATCTGTATGCCTGTACATGAATCTGCATGTATGTGTGTATATACCGGGTGTCCCAAAAATGACTGATGGATTTTAAAATTCAATAACTTGAAAACGGTGACAGCTATTTAAAAAATTTTTGCAGGAGGATTATGTATAATGTCAGGAGATTTTTTACCGTAATTTTTTTAGTTCGCATTTCAAACAATAGGTGGCGCGGACAGCGATTGAAGGCCAGGTCGACGCTTCACTCAGCATTGATCACCTGGCATTCAATCGCCGTCAGCGCCACCTATTGTTTGAGATGCGAACTAAAATAAAACATTACGGTAAAAAAAAACTCCTGACATTAAACATAATCCTCCTGCAAAAAAATTTTAAATAGCTGTCACCGCTTGCAAGTTATTGAATTTTAAAATTCATCAGTCATTTTTGGGACACCCGGTATGTGCGTATATATGTAATGTTTGCATGTAGATACACCGACACTCAGACATATATAGGCACACATAAAAGTTTTCCTTCCACGATTTTCTTAAATACAAGAGCATGCTTATAAATCTGAAATTTTTATGCACAATTAAGAAAGGAATCGTACGTAAGAAATTTATTTATAAATATTCTAGCAGATTTTGCATATTCAGCAGAAATGCTATTTATAGTGTTTAACATTTAAACGAGAATAAAAATCTTTTCAAAACGCAATAGTGTAAAAGGATTATTCAAAACATTTCCCTTTTGCTTTTCTTGTCTAATTAGTAAAAGGAGTCAGAAGCATTCTTCCTTAAACAAAAGGCTAAAATTTCTTAAATAAGGCATGAGGAGCAATAGTTACTCCGAACTATTTAAACTTTTTTGAAATGACCATTTGTTTCGCTTTGTCTTAAACAAAAATATGCATAATTTTTGCTTCCGCATATTTTTCACATTGTTGCTTTTGAAAGAATGTTTTTGAAAAAAAAACTGCTTTGCATAATTTTTACACGAATTATATTGAATTGCTCGCATTAGGAGGATGTCGCACTTTCATGATGAGCAAAATAAATACGAAAAATAAAAGAAAGAAAAAAAGAACAAATAATCATGCATCACGAATAGATTATGAAACACTTCCTAACACAAACAGAATATTGTTAAGAAATTTTATTTTTCATACAATGAAATAATTTATCCAAATAAAAAAATAAAAATCACACGGGGCAGTAAAAAGCCATTCTTTTTATTACGTAATTATGTAAATACGCAGCGCCTATATTTTCGTTCAGCTACATGTTGCGTTGTTATATGCGTCCACAACACTACACAACGAACGCAAAAACTACACAACGAAATCCTTTGAAATTTTGAAAATATAATTATTACATAATTTTGTCGTGTCATTTCAAATTATCTGAAAATCGAATGTATAGTTCAATTACAAGGACGATCAAAAGTATTCCGTTACACTACGATCAATGGGGAAAAAATTTAAGTGCATTTTAATGTTGTCACACTCTTTCGAACATAACAAAATCGATATGTCTCTATGAAGTATATATTATAATATACATTCTGTACAATCTGTAGTGCAAAGAACATTTGTTATTCATTTACAGAGACACACAAAAGTTTTCCATTACATAATAGTATAGGGGGGGGACATTGCTTGGGGCGCTTTTAATTGTATTAAACTATTTAACATTTTATGAAATTTATATATGTTACCTTTATCGAGGATTACTACAAGTTACTTCCTGTATAATAGAAAGCAGATAGTACTTACAAGGACACACAATTCGGTTATTTTTCTATATCCGAAATACTGTGCATCAACGGTACCCTAACTTTATAGGTACTCGATCCACCTTTAGGTAAAAACAATTTTCGCGATCCACGTAATATAATTGTTTATATCAGTATGGAAATTGTTGTATGACCTATGTAAGCTATCAGTCATCGTATTTTACGGAAAAGGCAAATTTTCGTACCAAGAATACACTATCGATGAAAACAATAAGTAGTAATTCCAATCTGTGTAAATGGAATAATAATTAATACAGCACACAAGCTAGAAAGATAATTAAAATACATTTAATTATTATCAAAACATAACTTTAAAATCAGTGCTTTTTCTGGGGCTGGTGCTTACTGATGAAAGTACAGTGGCGTAACAAGGGTGGATATCCAAGTGCTCTGAATATCGGTAATTTTTTTAAGTTCTGTTCACCTTATCTAGCCAGAAAATTTTCTTTTATAAATGAAGGAGAAGAAAACTTTACAATATTACTGGTTTTGCCACCCACCGTGGTTACGCCACTGAAGCATCTATATTAGGGTTAAATCTTGTTAATTCCAACCTTAATTCAATTTCAATACATAGTTTTTTCAATACTTATTTTTCAAAAATAGCCAAGTACAAAAAGCATTTCCACACAAGTATGTTGTGCTGAACTCCATCAAGGAATTCAATGCTCAACAATTAGATGTTTCTGGCTATTCTGCTCGTATATCTCTTCATATGGGTATTAAGGATTTTCCTTTAAAATATTATTATTTGCTGATATTGTTATTTATATACACCATATGGCCAAAGGTGACCAGCCACTTGCGATTTTAGATATTTTATTAAATACCTAGAAAAATATATGAGGAATTATTCTGAAACTCTAAGTGTGTAAGCATAATAGTACAGGTCATAAATTTCCGTGAAGATTTTTTTCCTGAAACTTCATACCGTCAACAAATTGAAAAAGAACGAATATATTTTGGATAATTCTGTCAAAACTAATTAAGCAAAAGCTTTCAAATTGTAGATTATGATAAAGTGGCTTATTGTAAAGAACGGTGATCGTTTTTATGCGGATAGTATATATACTGGTAAAGAACTTAAGGTTTTTATAAAAACAGTCCCAATTTTTTTCAAGTTTTTTGCTTATAATTTATAGAGTTCTAATGTTCTTTACCAAAAATATGACAACACTGTACGCAATATATATCCTGTAACCAAAACTAAAAAAATAATAAAAATTGTGTGAAAAATGAATAGATTTACTAAATAATTTTTCATTGTGCATGCGTAGACGCTATCAAAATTTCATTTGCATATTATGCTAACTAAATAAATAGAGTGACTTTTGTGAAAGGCTCGAAAATATAGATTGAAAATTTTGAAAGTACTCATCTATAGAATAAGCTAAAAATCCGTTGTTCCCGAAATGAAGCAAAAAAAATGAGCGGTTGTGTCCAAATATAGTAGTACGTGCTGTATTGTGAATTCTATATTGACACTATTCAATAGATAAATGGATACAACCCCTCATCTTTTTGTTTCATTTTGGGAATAACGGATTTTGAGTTTATTCTATTAATGAACACTTTCAGACTTTTCCAGTTATGTTTTTGAGACTTTTACAAAAGTTGCTGTATACATTTAGCTAACATAATATACAAATGAAATTTTGATAGCGTTCACGCATGCGCAATTAAAAATTATTTAGCTGCTCATTTTTCAAACTTTTTTATTGTTTTTTATTTCTAATTATAATTTATTGAGTATAACGCTGTTTGTCATATTTTCGGAAAAGAACATTAATTTATATTAAGAACTCTGCAAATTATAAGCAAGAACTTGGAAAAATTTTGGGTCTGTTTTTATAAAAACCTTATTTTCTCAACAAGTATACATACTATTCGCTTAAAAATGAACACAGTTAGTTATAATAAGCGATTTTATCATAATCTACAGTTTGAACGTTTTTACTTCAATAGTTTTGACAGGGTTATCCAAAAGATATTCGTTCTTTTTCAGTTTGTTGACGGATGACCTGTACCCAAACCCCCTATGGAGTTTTGGGAAAAAATCTTCTCTGAAATGTATGACCTGTATTATTATGTTTACACACTTAGAATTCAGGATAATGCCTAGTGTTTTTCTACATATTTAATCAAATGTGAAAAATCGCTGATGGCCTGTCATCTTTGGCCATATACTGTATATATATATATATATATATATATATATATACATACAAGGTACCATGGGGTAATAACGCCACGTTAAGGTTCTACCAATTTTCACGGCTTAGTTTTAGTTTGTATTTTTCAAACAAATATATGATTTGATAGCGCAACTCATTGACTATCTATATAAAAAATATAATTTAACAGATATATATTTATAAAATGTAATGGCATGATTTCTTGACCAATTCTATTTGGCGTTATTACCCACCTATATGGGTAATAACACCATGCAAACAAAACTATGCATTAAGATGGAATAATTGCATGTAGATTGCCCAATTATAAAAATACAAACTCTAGAAACTTAGAAATTGACAAATTGCATTCTAAGCTATTGAAAATGTTCAATTTTTTGTGAAAGTGTAAAAGACAAATTAGGGTGTGGTGTGGGGGGAGGATGAGGCAAAAGAATATCAGACCATAAGCTTCTTTTTGCTTAAAAAGGACCGCTTAAATAGAATTATTAGAAACATTGCACAGTTTTAACTGTGTTTATTTGAATCAGTATTTAGGATGTAGCTCGGCCACTATAGGGAATCAACCGGAGGGTCAATCCATTTCAAGTGGTCCAGCACTGGTCTCTCGACTATTTTTAAAAAATCTGAAATTTTTTGTACAACAACCCTAACATGATGGAAGTTCACAGTCATCGTTATTTTAATTCTACTATTTTTTGTTTGTGCATGGCGGCCATCTTTGTTTCATCGTGTGCAGCGATTTTCTCAGATACTAGGATACACAAAATTGTAAATATCTCGTCTTCTATTTTCCCAATTGAAATGGGGTTTGCAGCATTTTGTTCAGAATAAAATAGGCTAAATATACAGTGGAAGAAAAATTTTGAAAAATAAATTTTTACACGTGAAATTGTAGCACAAAGTTTACGATTTTTTCCAAAATCTATCCGTTTGCAAGAGGAAAATTTTCATGCAAGGGAAACTGTCAACCTTACACAATTTTTTCTACAAATAAGACAAAAGTGCGTGTACTCATACACCAAGTCCCAGATTTGGGAGTTAATTTCTCTTTGCGAAAAAAATTCCGAAATTCGTCAAAAATTTCAAAAATCGCACTTTTTAGGCTTTGATATCTCTGGTAGGGCACGAGATAAAAATCTGAAATTCTGGCCTTTGATAGTATTGTGTAATAGTGTTATGTACAAAAAATTTCAAGAAGAAGATTTGACTACAAGCTGAGATATGACATGGACAATATGTGAAAACAATACTGCCAAACTATTGTAATCTACTATGTAATTATTCATACCTCCAAAATTTTAAATTAATTATTTATGGTACAAAGTTAAATGTTAATTACAAATATCTTTTTCAAATGCTTCTGTGTGATTTAAACAATTCAGAATGTATGCTAAGCCAATACACTATTTGTCCAGATGAACAAATCTACTAGAAATGCTATTGCAACAATTTTATTCGGAACACATTTCAGGAAAAGTAAATTATAGGCAATGGATTGCAACTGATCGAGTTGACATGGCTTCAATTATTAAACCTAAAGAATTTCATTGAAGTTAACAAGGGATGACAAGACTTGGGGGGCTTCAAATAAAATTTTTAGAAAGAACAGCCTGATGGACTGACAATAGTAACTGGTCGAACTCATAACATCTCTCGTAAATATTGTTAAGCTCTTTGTTGAGCATACATAGTATTTTGTAAATTAAATGTGTATTATTTAACTGTTTTCAACAAACGATATTTTCTGTGTAAATATTGTAATAAAAGAGACAAATCTCATTTCTCCTAATGTACTCGTTATAGCATTTCTTAACATTTTTTTTAAATCACCGTATCTCAGCTTGTAGTCAAATCTCCTTCTTGAAATTTTTTGTACATAACACTACTACACAATACTATCAAAGGCCAGAATTTCAGATTTTTATCTCGTGCTCCACCAGAGATATCAAAGCCTAAAAAGTGCGATTTTTGAAATTTTCGACGAATTTTGGAATTTTTTTCGGAAAGAGAAATTGTTTCCCAGATATGGGACTTAGTGTATGAGTACACACACTTCTGACCTATTTGTAGAAAAAATTGTGCAAGGTTGACAGTCTTGTTGAACAATTACATAGTAGGTTTACAATAGTTTGACAGTATTGTTTTCACATATTTTTCATGTCATATCTCAGCTTGTAGTCAAATCTCCTTCTTGAAATTTTTTGTACATAATGCTACTACACAATACTATCATAGGCCAAAATTTCAGATTTTTATCTCGTGCCCCACCAGAGATATCAAAGCCAAAAAAGTGCGATTTTTGAAATTTTTGACGAATTTCGGAATTTTTTTCGCAAAGAGAAATTAACTACCAGATCTGGGACTTGGTGTATGAATACACGTACTTTTGACCTATTTGTAGAAAAAATTGTGTAAGGTTGACAATTTCCCTTGCATGAAAATTTTCCTCTTGGAAACGGATAGATTTTGGAAAAAATCGCACATTTTGTGCTAAAATTTCACCTGTAAAAATTTATTTAAAATTTTTTTTCTATCACTGTATATTTAGCCTGTTTTAGTCTGAACAAAATGCTGCAAATCCCATTTCAATTGGGAAAATAGAAGACGAGATATTTACAATTTTGTGTATCCTAGTATCTGAGAAAATCGCTGCACACGATGAAACAAAGATGGCCGCCATGCACAAACAAAAAATAGTAAAATTAAAAGAACGGTCATTTTGAACTTCCGTCATGTTAGGGTTGTTGTACAAAAAATTTCAGATTTTTTAAAAATGGTCGAACGACCAAAAAAATATTTTCTGGACCACTTGAAATGGATTGACCCCGGAGTATTAATGCCAAGGATTGGCGTTATTACCCCATTATAGTTATTGCGCTGTACATTTTAAATTACAAATTATCTCGAGAAGATATCCAAAATCTTCAACAACATTTTGAAGGTCCATGAAATGTACTACAAATTAATGTAATTAACAAGGTATTTCCGGATAAAGAAAATAGTTTTCACATCACAAAACGTATCTCGCAAATTTTAGATGAAGCGTTAATTTTAGTTGCTTGTAAAAACAATAAGACATAAAAATGAAACAAATTAACTTGAAGTTGTTTTTGCGATTTATATGACTCAAAATCCTTCTGCGCAGAGCATGGGTGGCATTTACCAGATTATTTCATAATTATGCAAAATATTAGCACTTGGCGTTATTAGCCCGCCTGGCGTTATTACACCAGACCACCTTATATATATATATATATATATATATATTACAAATTTAAAATTTTTTCGCCAAAACTAACCTTTATACTATCTTAATTTTCTTATAATAATATTCCGTACTTACTTCAAATTATTAAATTAAAATCTTGTTTCTAAATCTAATCTGTTAATCCTTACGCAGACGATATAAATTCTTAATTTGCCTTAAAAAACATTAATCCAGTATGCGTAAATTTAAAAAGATGGCTCTAAATTAAAAATATTCTTAATTAAAACTTTATTTCTTAATATTCCAAATAAAACTGATTTCTTCTATGTTTTTATCAACCCTTTTTAAGAAAGTCTTATTAAATTTATTCCAAACCCATACCTTTAAAAAATATCATTATTTTATTTTATCTATTTATTTATTTTTCCGCCGTCAACGATAATTTGCATATTAATAAATTCATTTCTTTTCTTTTTCTCTTAAAATTAATCATGTATAAAAATCGTCTGCCTAAGATATTTTAAAATTCGGAGTCAATTATAAGGCTAATGACAGACGACCGATTTTTTCGACGCTTTGGCTTTCGAGCGAAAAATAAACACCTGCGCTGCCTCATTCACACGGACGTGACCTTTCCGTCAAAATAAGCAGACGATATTGTCACTAGGCATAATAGAAATCTTTTGATTCGATGTTTATTAGATGGATCTTTTGAAGGAAATAAAATATTCTGTAATTTTTTATCAATTATTCAAGAAAATTGAAAAAATATATATACACAGACGGTACTGGATGCATCCTGTGAGAAGTGATAGATTATTTACCGGATCCAAAATTAAATTACAGGAAATATTCTTTAATACATCTGATGTCAAATGAAAAATACAGATGACTGCGAATATTATTAATGTTTATAATTGTTATTCAACTTTCATTTAGATAATATTTCTTATTATTATTAAATAAATTAAAAAAAACTAAATTGATTAAAAAAATGTTGCTACAGTACATGGTAGCAAAACAAGCATCTTAGTTCTATAAATGAAATGTAGGACCGAAAAATTTTCAAAGTGTGAAATTTTCGTTACATTAATCAAGAAGCATATGCTATCGTCCCATGAGCAAAAGGTAGATTCTTTTTCTCCTTTTAGGGCTGTACATCCATATAAAAGTTTGTCACTTTTTTTTTGGTAATTTTGGACCCTCTCCCCTCTTATATACTATCATTCCCCGAACACCCTCTCCCTCAGTAATGGTATCTTCAATAATGTGTAAAAATTTCTTTGATTTTTTGGATTGTTTTTCTTTTGTTTGGAATGATGGTTACACTTATTTTTCGCATAATTTACTGATTTAGATGTAGAGAAAGCTATAAAATGTCACTTTATATATGAAATAACTGCATATCAAACAACACTTAAAATAAATAGTTAATATTTAAAAGTGTTTTAAAATAGCTTTAAAGCTTTTTGTTACATACCTTCAACAGTAATAATGTCTTTTTATAATTGTTCTCGGACAAGGTGGGGCAGGCAGAACTTCGAAAGGCGGACATAACAAAACAGACGGAGAAGTTTTTCTTTAACTTATAAACACAAGTATCGTTTAAAACATAACATCGTGTACAGTTTGTCGAACAGCGAATCAATATATGCATACACATATGACAGAATAATAGTAATGCTAAACGTTGGGGTATTATATAAATTGCAATTATATAAATTTATAGTCATTTAATTATTTTAATAACATTGCATTTGCATAAAAATAGACAACAGTTTAATAAAAGATAAAATACTATTTTGATGTGAAGACCAAGTTACAAATAAAAAAAGAATTCTTTTTTCTTATTGGGTCAAAAATGATAACGATATCAAAAGACAAACCAAAACCTGTTAGCCCTGTTTCTGTTGTTCTGTTCTGTTAGCACTGCTTCTGTGCTAGAAGTTTCACATTTTTTATTATTTTTCATTTTAAAAATACATTTAAAATTTAATAAATATAATTGTTATTAATGTAGTGTAAAGTTCATCAAGGCTGATAAACATACAATATTAAAAACTAAAAACAAATTTCTTCCCATGGTATTTACGAAAACTGGTTGGATGTGCCAATCCCAAAACTTTCTTCTATTTCATACATGCATTTTAATATTAAAAAAAAAAAAGTTACTCATTTTAATGCTTTAATAATTTTAATTCAATACCCTACCAACTTTGATTTTCATCTTAAATTTCTGCTTCAATCAATTAATCGGAGTAAAAACGAATTTCCGTCTCTGCACGAGCCGATGGACAATAGAATGATAGGCAGATTTTTTTTTTTCATATTCAGGGACGACCTACTTGCCTTACCAAAAAAAATCATATACAAAATGTTTAGTTCACTTCTAGAACTAACTTCATACACAATATTGAAAATGGCATAAAATTCGGTATTGTAGCGCCCCGTTCCGGTGGATTTTTTTCAGATTCAGAGCGATCCAACTAGCCATAGCCATACACTTACACAAAAAATTTCTTTCAATTCGATGCATAACTTCATGTACTTTTGGTCGGTGCAATATTGAAAATGGCACAAAAATCGCGATTGCAGCGCCCCCTTCGGGCAGATTATTTTCAAATTCAGGGAGGACTAACTAGCCATAGTCATACACATACACAAAAAATTTGGTTCAATTCGATGCATAATTTCATATACTTTTGGTCGGTACAATATTTAAAATGGCGCAAAAATTGCGATTGCATCGCCCCTTTCCGGCGAATATTTTTCAAATTCAGGGAGGACCAACTAGCCATAGTCATACACATACACAAAAAATTTGGGTCAATTCGATGCATAACTCCATATACTTTTGGTCGGTACAATAGTGAAAATGGTACAAACATCGCAATTGCAACGCCCCCTTCCGGCGGAATATTTCAAAACTGAAGGAGGACCTGCTTGCCACAGCCAAAAACACTCACAAAAAATTTGGTTCAATTCTATGCATAACTTCATACACTTTTTGATGGTAGAATGGCGACATACAGACAGACACACGGACAGACAGACATTTTGTAAAAACAGGTTTTTTGAAATCTCTGGCCCCTAAAACGTGTAAATCCGTCGAAAACCGGAAGTCGAAAAAAAATTTCGATTACAATACTTTCTTCTATTGAAGATAGAAGAAAGTAGAAAGAAAAACGCTCAAAAATTATATATTGACAATTTTGAAAAGTGAAATATTTCCAAATTTGTCGCCATATGTAAATAGCCTTTTAACATTTTACTAGATTATATTAACTTAGTTGCCACTCAAAATTTAGCAAAAAAAAAAACTATGATAATAATCTATATATATATATATTACGCTATCGTATGAGACACAAAAATCGTGATTATTCGTTAATTGCTTAATGGCAACGTCCAAATTAAACCCATCATATTGGTTACTGTGCAAAAGTCCTTTGTTAAGACTTAGACTGTGGTAAATTAGATTTGTATATGTTTTGTTCCTTCGCTGCAATTATGAAGCTTCAAAATATCATTATTTTTATTTTTTCTGTTCTTTTTTACTTAAAAAAATAAATAAAAGTCATGAATTTTAATGTTTTCAGTTTCAAATTAAAGTTATATATTGTAAATGAAATGAGTTTAATTAATATATTATTATATTATATAATATACGATATATTATTATATAATATAATACAATATATAAATAATTAATGAAATACGAAAAAATGCCACGGGTACAATATTTGTCGATTTATTATCTGCGCCAGGCTAGCATAAAAATACTGAGCTCTTGATTTATCAGCACAGATGTCATATATGCAACACATTGCGCGTTATTTTTCTGACGCCAATTTGACGAAAATTTCGTTTTCAAATACCAGCTACATGCATATTTTTAACTAATTTCTATTATTTTAAAAAGGAAATAATAATAAATAAAGTTTAGATAATAATAATAGAATAAAACAATTTGTATCATTTAAAAAAAGAAAATAAAAGTAAACAAACAGTTTATTAATAAATAAATAACAATAGCCCGGTTACCGCCTGAGGCGCATATAATTGCTACTTTGTTGCAGTCGCGCCAGTACATATGATATCTGCATCTATTTCTCAGGGCGGAATCTTCTAATTTGGCAAAAAAATTGAGCAATTTAAAATAAATTATGTATAAAAGCAATATGATTTAATGCTTAATATACATTTAAGGGAGACCAAACTGGTCGCCAAGAGCGGCTAGTAAAAAAAGAAAGAAGGGGAAAAAAAGAAAAGGAAAAATCTATTTTTACCAAACTTAAATGTATTTGCTTCAAAAATATAAATGAAGCTTCTAAACTGGTACTTTCACAAAATTGTGTTCCATGAAAACATACTAATCATAAATTATTCTAATGTTGTTAGATTTAAAAATTTGTAATTTAAAAAGCAAACAAATTCCTCAGAAAGAAAAAAAAATAGAAGAAGAATTTAAAGAAGTTATTATTGAAAAAATGCTTGTTTCGAATTAATATAAATAGGTTTCATATCGTTACAAAGTGTTACTTTTTACAAACATAAAATAAATCCCCCCAAAATATAATAAATTTCGCAAAAATACTTTTTGTTTTTCTCAAAATGCTTCCCTTCCCCCCAAAACCTGCATCGATTCTTGACTACGCTATCACAACAAAAGCTCGTGAATCTTGGAAAGAAAATAAAAAATCAGCGTTAAAAACAACTCTCGTCTGAACAAGATCGAATAAACAGAAGCCACCAGACACAAGCAGCTGGCCAACGGCTTGGGGGAAACGCGTGGCTTCGACGTGAGTCTTTGCGTATGTTTGAACGCAATAGTACCGCGTCGCCCGTCTGACAAGAAGAGGAGATAGTAATGCTCTCAATATCGGGCGTCGTTTTGTCTGTTTTTGGAAATCGTCCGTGTGGCATTACCCTAAATTGGTTAAATAATATTTTTTTAAAAATAAATTTATCGTCTGTTTGAAATAATCTCGTAGCTGGACAAGAATTCTGTTTACATAAAATAATGATGGTTAGAGATTACAGAATTTTCCAGAACTTTCTTTTTAGTTTAAAAGGGGGAAGTCTCGAGATGAGAAGAGGATTCTTCTGAAGATTTCTTGGGTTGCTTCTTCGATGAGGACAGCTCGCTGAAATAATGATGGAATTTTTGCAAAAAGGAGCTTTGCCTTCCTCATTATCACGAATTTAATAAATGAATTTACAGCAGCCCATGGCTAATTATTGGATCTTCTACATTTATTTATTATTTTTGTTTTTTTTCCCTCGCTTGCCATGACTGCGTGTTTCTGTTTAACCAGTGGAAATAATTCGAGTTCTCCTGAAATCGTCACAACTAATCGAAAAGTCGGACAGGATAAGTAATGCCTGTGCTAATGCCTGTTTCGGATTTTGAAATGAATCTACTGAAGAAGTAAAATGCTATGTAAATGAATCTACTGAAACGAAGTGATGACAAAAATATGAATCGCCGAAAATTTTACCCGCCATGTTTGAAAGTGTTATTAAGCAAGAATTGCCATTATCTTTTGATTCCTCGAGTGAATGTAACAGAGGAGATTTTAATGTTAAACAGCTTTCTGTCCGAGTGGTTTGAAAGATTTCTTCTAAATATCTCGTGAATTCCTGAGGCCTGATATTCCACCTTTTTGCTGTTTATGTGTAACTGATGACTCAAGATAATCATGGTCATAATGACAAATTTTTGAAAATTAATAACTTCAAAGTGGTGAGTATGCGAAAGGTATTTGATGAGGAATTTAATGAAGAATGGATTTTATTGAAGATTTTTCGTGAACTGTAAGTTTATTTTATTAAATGTTTTGATTATTATTTCTATTCTATTATGATTGATGGAAAGTATTTATTATTTATTTATTTATTTATTTATTATTTTATTGATGAGAGTAATTTGAAGTTAATTTATTAATTTACTAATTTATTTATTTATTTGATTATTTATCTGTGAATCTTACTTACTTACCAATTTATGAGCATTATTATTATCATTATTATGTATTGTAGATTGAAATATTTTATTCTTAAGGATTTAATTGAGGAGTATGATGTTCTTAAGATATTTACTGTTACTTATTAAGACTATTATGACATTTTTATGCACGATTAAAGGCAATTTTGTAATAATAAGGAATTATATAAAATACTTAGTAGCTCAAGTTTACTTTTAAAAAGTACATTTTCTATTTTATTGATATTTGTTTGTTATCAAGAACTATTCTCAGAATGCAGTATTTTCATGATAATGTTCCTACAACTAGACATTTGAGCTGAAAATTAAGTTAACATTTATGTTTTTTCCTTTATTTGTTAGAATTTCTAGTGACAGTGAGCTTTGGTTCCCGGATTCTTATAATTTATTTAAATTCAGTAAGAATATGGAACTGTGCAAGGCTGTTGCTAGAATTTTGACTGATAAATATGATTAATTTTTTTGTAAATTTTGTGATTTTAAGTAAGGAATTACCTATAATTAAAATTTTTGAATATGTTTATGATCTATAAAATAATAGAATTAAAAGTTGATCCCAATTTAAGGTATATCTATGATATTTACAATTTCTGTTTTATTAGATAAAATTTCTGGTTAAAGTTAGCAGCTAAATATAGTAATTTTGAAAAAATATGTAATTGATAGAAATTATTAACTTTGAAATTTATTGCGAATGATTTTACGATCAGGATTTAATAAAGAAAATAGAAGTGCTTCATTTATTCTAATGAGTAAGAATCAAAAAATTATGGAAGATCCTAAGTTCGTACCGTTTGACCCGAGTTCTGGAATGAACATTTTGTCTTGGTTAACTTATTTTGATAAAACATGTGATAGGGAACAGAAAAATCTAGAATGGAAATTTAATTCTATTGCGCAATATTTGAAAGGTGAAGCGCAAAAAATTTACATCAATGACTGCTTAAATTGTACGGATTATGAACAAATTAAGAAAATTTTGATAGAAAGACTCATTGAATTAGACTTCCCAAGTTTTTCTGATTTTTCAAATCTGAAATTAGATAATTTAGACAATTTAGAAACTTATTTTCGTAAGAAAGTGGAAATTGGTAGGAAATTACATCTTAGTGAAAATATACTATTACAAGGTTTAACTGATGGTTTAAAACCAGAATTCAAAAACAGTATTATTATAAATCCTCCTAGTAGTACCACCGAATGGTACCGGGTTGTCAAACAATTCGTGGAAGTTTCCACCCCACTAGTTTCAAACCAAGTAATAAATCAACCATCAGCTAGACAAAATTTTCAACCTTTTCAACCAACTAGGCCCTGGATTCAGCCAGTTAGGCCGAATACTACACCTAGGAATTGGATTCCCCAAAGGCAATCTCAGTTTCAAAGACCTAGAGTTTGTCAAAATAATTATATTCAAAATTCATACCCTTCAAGACCTTGTAGGATATGCACAAATAGGGGTGTGAGTAATGCTTTTCATTGGGAAAGAGAATGTATTTTTAGGAATGAGTTGCCATCCTCTGATACTCTTCCAAATATCTCACAAAATAATTCTCATAATGTTTGTCAATTAATTGTGTATGGATGTACAAATAATTATAATTTACCATGTGTTGTAGATACTGGTTCAACTATTGCATTATTGCCACTTAAATTTGTTAAAAAACTTAATGCTAAAATTGAGACTATACCCTCAGTTACCATTGGTCAGGCAAAAGGATTTTTAGATATAAATAAAAAATGTAGTGTTCTTCTAAAAGTGGGTAAAATTAAAAAATATGTTAACTTTTTAGTATGCAATACAAATTTGGATTATGCTATTTTGGGGTTAAAAGAATGTTCTAAATTTAAATTAACCATAGAATGTAAAAATTGTATTGTAAGGCAGGGAAGGAAAATTATAACTAACAGTATATCCATACATAATGAGAGATCCCTTCATTTCAATACAGTAAATATGGACCAAGTACAACAAAACAGGGATCAATCTAATGAATTTGTAACCTCTGAATATAAAAAAGATATGAGATTAAATACTGGTAATACTGTAGATATAGATAATTATGATAATGAAACACTGAATGTAAATAATCATGATATAGAGTTACAATCTACCTGTGGAAATATTATGAAAAATGAAGACTGTGTTGAATATGATCACGCAATTAATGTGCATCCTGATTATAGAGGTTCCATGACTCTTCAAAATTTTCGCCATAATTCGGATTCAGATTTAACTGGGGAAATAAATTTAATTCAAGATGTAAATTTAAGGGAATTAGTTCATATTTATAGTGATATTTTTGCAAAGCATAAATATGATGTGGGTAGGATTAATATTGAACCACAACGCGTTATACTAAACTCAGACCTACCTATATCTTTGAGGCCCTACCGAACATCTCCTCTAGAAGAAATAGAAATAAAAAACCAAATTCAATCATTGTTAGCAGCCGGACTGATAAAGGAAAGTAATAGCCCCTATTCTGCCCCTGTTACACTAGTTATGAAAAGAGAGGAAGGTAAAAAAAACGCGATTATGTATAGACTATAGAAAATTAAACGCAATAATTAAAAATGATGCAGAACCCTTGCCCCGTATCGATGGAATTTTAGATAAATTGAGTAGTGCTCAGTATTTTTCAACTTTGGATTTAGCCTCTGGCTACTGGCACATACCAATACATCCATCCGATACAGAAAAATTAGCATTTGCAACCAATTTTGGACTTTTTGAGTGGCTCGTGCTCCCTTTTGGCATAAAAACGGGCCCTCCCATATTCAACAGAACCATTCGAAGAATCCTTAATAAATATAAAATCGACTTTGCGTGCCACTATTTTGATGATATTATAATTTTCTTTTCCTCTTTAGAAGAACATTTAAACCATTTAGCTCAAATTTTTAACATTTGCAAACAAGAAAACATTAAACTTAAACTTTCTAAATGTAAATTAGGCCAAAATAAAATCAATTTCTTAGGTTATGAAATTACTAATGGAACAATAACACCAGCAAATGCCAATATTGAAACCATCAAAAATTTAAAACCTCCTTCCAATGTGAAAGAGTTACAACGATTTCTAGGTTCCATTAATGTTTACCATAAATTCATAAATAAATATGCTGAAATTAGATATCCTCTAAATCGATTACTTAAAAAAGACACAATATGGGAATGGAACTCAGAGTGCCAGGAGTCTTTTGAAAAATTAAAAAATTCTTTAATTGCTAAACCCATCCTCAAAATTTATGATCCTAAATTACCTTTACATATGTTTGTAGATGCCTCTCAGATAGCAGTAGGTGCCGTTCTAAAACAACCTGATAAAGATAATTTCTTACATCCTATTGCTTATCATTCTAGAATTTTGAAGAGTTATGAACAAAATTATTTCATAACTGAATTAGAATGTTTAGCTATTATAGATACTCTTGACAAATTCTATCATTACTTTCATGGTGTCAAGTTTACAATTCATACGGACCACGCATCTCTAGTATGGTTAAAGAGTGTTAAAAACTTAAGAGGTAGGCTTTTTAGATGGTCACTCAAACTTAGTATGTTTGATTATGAGATAAAATATGAAAAGGGTTCAACAAATGTCGAAGCAGACATGTTGTCACGAAATCCTGTTTGTCATTTTAATCAACATATTAGTTTATTGCTAGATAGGAAAGAAATTATAGAGATGCAAGACAAAGACAATGTTTGTGACAAAAAATATAAAAAAGAGAATGGAATTATTATAGTTCAGAAAAAGGGATTCAAAAAAATTGTTGTACCAATGTCATTAAGAAGAAAATTACTCCATATTGCTCATGATAATTTTGGACATTTAGGAATTCAAAAAATGCTTAATTTAATATCTCCCAACTATTATTGGCCTAATATGACAATAGACATTACCGAATTTGTTAAACATTGCGATACCTGTCAGAAAAATAAAAAACCAAAACAGAAAAGATTCGGCTTATTACAAGCTATGCCAGCAACAGATCAACCTTTTGAATGTCTTTCTATTGATACTGTTGGTGGATTTAACTATTACAACTCAACAAAAAAATTCTTACACATAATAATAGATCATGCAACTAGATTTGTTTGGGCTTTTCCCTCCAAAAATGTTACCACTGAAACATACACTAACTGTTTAAAACAAATTTTCAATATCAAAGCACCTCAAAAAATACTTAGTGACAGGCATAAATCTTTCAGATCTCCAAGGTTTAAGAAATTCCTTAGAAATCATCATGTTCAACAGCGTTTTACATCTGCACATCATCCTCAGACCAATGGAAAAGTAGAGCGAGTTAATCAGACTATAGTTACCAGGCTTAAATGTAAAGTTAATTCCACTTCTTCTAAAATACCTTGGACTAGATTATTAAACCAAGTCATCGAAGAATACAACAATACGCCCCATTCTATCACCAAATTCCCACCTGCCTATTTATTTTATGGTCAATTGCCTTATGAATCTCCTTTAAAACAAAACTATTACCCATCAGTAGACAAAGCCCTCAAAATTGCGAAAGCGCGAACTCATGAATTTCACCTTAAAAGTAAAAGACTCTATGATCGACATTTTGTCGAATGCCCATTAAAAATACAAGACTCTGTAATTTATGAAGAATTTAAATACCCTAACACTCGAAAATTAGAACCTACTTTCTCTGGACCATATAAAATTATAAATAAACTTTCTGATGTAACTTATGAAATAGATAAATTTAATTATGAGACAGGACAGAATTCCGTTATTGTGCATGTTTCTAAATTAAGACCCTATTTTTCACCCGAAGATTTTAAACTGTTTCATGAGCAACCCAAAAAACAAACAAAACCTCAGATACAATCACTAGATCAAACTAAAGTCAAGACAATAGATTAAATTTACCATAAACAACCATAAAAAAATACCATTAAACCATTAAACCATTAAAACCATTTACCATAAAAAACCCATAATTTTCAACATCAGCAGGTATGTTCTTGGAGGCCTACAAGAATATTACTTGTTTTTGGGAGTTTTTGGGGTTAAATTGGGCTCCTTATGCAGGCATAAGGTGAACACTTTGATTGTAAAAGCTTTCAAATTGATGTTGATAAATTAATTTTAAGGGTGTTTAAGTCTAACTATATTTACTCATGTATTTGACATTAGTATTATTCTATTTATTCCGCAGATATTTATGTTATAACAGTTATAAAATCTAATGATTCTACTCAAACCTATAACATAATATGTGATTTTCAGTGATTGTGAAAACTAGATATTAAAAGTTTTTCAAAAAAAAAAAAAAAAAAAAAAAAGCACACTATTTTTATTTCCATTTCTCAATTAAGAATGACACCTTTCATTCCTATTATATTTTATTATTGAAGTTTATAAACCATGTGTAGATAAAACATTATTCTACATTTGGCATTGAAAACTTATAACCAAATTTGACAATTTTGTAAAAGAGTATCAGAGAGGAATTATTGTAAGGAAATACTGGTTGAGAGTCCATTTTCTAAATAGTTAGATTTAATTTTATTTGGATTTTGGAATTATTATGATTTTTTTTATTTATGCTTTCGGCTAGCAAAAAATACTTTCTTATGCTATTAGAAGATAAGAAAATTATTTAGTTGCTATGTAATTATTTTTATCCTCAACCAATATTTTCCCTATCAATAATAAACAAATAGTGATATTTTCTTTTGATTATACTCTTGTTTTACTATTATTATTATGATTTCTATAATGAAGTTTAGTATTAATTATACTCTTATTGAAAAATATTAGGATATGGAGTCTTATTATACTATTACTTATTATTGTTGTTATTGTTATTATTTAAATTTTTCTATATTATTTATTATTGATACTGAGAGTGATGCTATTTATTATTGAAAAATTGATATATTACTGAAAGATGTTGGATCCAACATAACATTAAAACCAAAGATTAAACTAGGTTTGAAGATTTTTAATTAAAGAGACTGTATTCAGAGAACATTGGAAAAGACTCTTTTATATATACTTGAAAGACTTGTTTCATTTAAAGGACTTATTTAAAATAAACTATGCATTGAGTCATTGTAATTGTTTAAACTTCCATGAGAACGAATTTTTATTGTTTTTATTATATTTTTATCTCTTGCTTATAAATTCATAACTTATTTACTGTTATTATATGTATTATCTCCTATGCACTTACAAATGGTAAGTGATGTTGTAACATTATTGTATTTCTTTCAGGGAAATGCTCCTACCTAAATTTAATTCAGAATTATTTTCTGTTAACTATTTTATTTTAATCGCTAATATTTTTTATAATGCGTTAATTTCTTTTCTTCCATCTCTTGGCTTCCTGAGTTTGACAGTTTTATTCCAAAATTTAACTTTTCTAAATTATTATATTTCTGTTGTCTGAACTTGTAGTTTTTTTTAACTATCAATTTCATACAAAGTCTTGGGGAGGGGGGGATAATATTACAAATTTAAAATTTTTTCGCCAAAACTAACCTTTATACTATCTTAATTTTCTTATAATAATATTCCGTACTTACTTCAAATTATTAAATTAAAATCTTGTTTCTAAATCTAATCTGTTAATCCTTACGCAGACGATATAAATTCTTAATTTGCCTTAAAAAACATTAATCCAGTATGCGTAAATTTAAAAAGATGGCTCTAAATTAAAAATATTCTTAATTAAAACTTTATTTCTTAATATTCCAAATAAAACTGATTTCTTCTATGTTTTTATCAACCCTTTTTAAGAAAGTCTTATTAAATTTATTCCAAACCCATACCTTTAAAAAATATCATTATTTTATTTTATCTATTTATTTATTTTTCCGCCGTCAACGATAATTTGCATATTAATAAATTCATTTCTTTTCTTTTTCTCTTAAAATTAATCATGTATAAAAATCGTCTGCCTAAGATATTTTAAAATTCGGAGTCAATTATAAATTGGTTAAATAATATTTTTTTAAAAATAAATTTATCGTCTGTTTGAAATAATCTCGTAGCTGGACAAGAATTCTGTTTACATAAAATAATGATGGTTAGAGATTACAGAATTTTCCAGAACTTTCTTTTTAGTTTAAAAGGGGGAAGTCTCGAGATGAGAAGAGGATTCTTCTGAAGATTTCTTGGGTTGCTTCTTCGATGAGGACAGCTCGCTGAAATAATGATGGAATTTTTGCAAAAAGGAGCTTTTCCTTCCTCATTATCACGAATTTAATAAATGAATTTACAGCAGCCCATGACTAATTATTGGATCTTCTACATTTATTTATTATTTTTGTTTTTTTTCCCTCGCTTGCCATGACTGCGTGTTTCTGTTTAACCAGTGGAAATAATTCGAGTTCTCCTGAAATCGTCACATATATATATATATATATATAACTGATGAAATACAAAATATATTTTTGTAACAAACCTCGATTGTTTCAGCGACCCTCTGAAATACCTGCCGCAATCCATTGTTTGGGAATCGCTGCTGTATATTATTACACCAAAATCTGAATATTTTTTAAACTTCGTTATAGTACGAACGCACCTCATTTGCTACCCTTGACGTGCAATTTCCGACTTGTTGTAAACAGAAATGATATTACATCAGAAATAATTACAAGGTACAGGGCAGAGAAACATGAAAATAAACTCTGTTGAAAGAGCAAAAATTTTAATAAAATTATCCAGCTTCTATGTAACTGGACCATCCATTCTAACATTCTTTAAAATCCTGAATCAATAAACATCCTTTAGATGTTTTACATTTTGTTTAGTTTAACTTGCTCCGTGTTTTTAAAAAAGGAATTTCCTAATCGATTTTTCAATTATTGCCAGATGTGACAACTGTGCATTAAGTCATTACCAGACATTATATGCAGTTATGCTCCATGACAACACACTGTTTTGAAATTTTCATAATTCAATTATCAATTTATAGATTGATTTGAATAAAATTTTGGGTCATATTCACCGATTAAATTGAATTCCACAATGGAAAAAGAATAATAATAACAAAAGATGTTTACTTAAAAAAAAAAAAAAAAAAAAAAAAAAAAAATTGCTTTGTCATGTTAAACCTACGGGGAAGTTGTTTTCAAATTTCTCGTTTAAATTTGAATATTTTTAATTTTTTTTCATTGAAATAGGGTAGCTGAAGTCGATCTTTAATATGACTAATTTTTAATTTTTCAATTTTGTTTGCAGATTTTTTTTTAAAAAGGTACTTTCAGTTTCGAAACTAGTTTGAAAAGTCAAAGTATCTTTATTTTAAAAAATATGCAACTGAAAATCCTATAAGTAAAAGTTAGCTAAATTAAAGATAGACCTCAACTATTCTATGCCAAAAAAGAAAAAAAATTAAAATATTCAAATATAGGTTATATTGTAAGTTGTAATATATTTATTTATTTATCCTTCCCTTCCGGGAAAGATCACTTCTGTCCACCTCTTGAATTGATATGTGTTTCCTAAGGGGCTATCCATAATTGATGTCAGATGTTTTTTCCATAATTTTGACTCTCCCCTCCCCCCCCCCCTTTGTCACAAAGTGTCACACTTCATTTTACCACCTCACACCCTCTTGTTACATGTCACGCTATATTATGTAAACATATACCTACAGTTCAAAAACAAAGCACTACGTTTTAGATCACATTTCAATTTTTATTTTAAAACTTTAACTGTTTTAATGACATTTCTGAGCTGGATGATAAAAATTATTCATATTTCATATGAAATAAGTTTTACAACAAAAAGCATTATTAGTATACAATAGTAATAAAATATTAATATAAAAGAGCAACTGAAACAGTAGTATTTTGGAAGTTGAAGTAGAATTTAACAAATTTGGCTTTAAATTTCATCTTTATGAACACAATATTTTAATTTTAAAATAAAATCATATTTCATAATTTAATCTACTAAATTTTAATGCACTGATTTTAACCAAAATGTGTGATGTCATATTTCTTCTTACCCCCTCCCACTCCCTTTTCACAGACAGTCACAATCTCATGAACCTCCCTCCCTCCCTTTAAGCGTGACATCATTTATGGACGACTCCTAAACCATTTTTCCTTTGCCAAAATGATATCACTTTAGATGTACAGTCGGCTCTCGTTAATTCGAACTCGTCGGGACCGCAAGAAATGTTCGAATTATCCGAAGTTCGAATTATGGAAAAAATGAAATGAAAACATGCTTAATATGGTACTATTACAAAGGAATTAATGTTATAGTGTTTCTTAAATTTATTTCGTCTGTTATCATTAGAATATGACTTAATATTAAATTAGAATGTATAAATACAAAAACTAATTGAAAGATTAGAAACAAGCACAATGGAAGAAAAATTTAAAGCGTCATTGATGGACAGACGGGGTACTAAGAAAGAGGATATCAAATGCATTGATTATATGTATACTCGTTCGGAACAATTTTCACAGTCATAGAAAGAAAGTTATTCAAATGATCTGAAATCCGTAAAAAAGTAAAGGAAAATAAAAATCGTTAGTTCGAATTAAACGAAGTCAAAAGAAAATGAGTTCGAATTAATGAAAAATTTTAACGTTATTCTGACATTGAAACTTTCGGGACTTCATGTTTAGTTCGAATTAAGCGAAGATTCGAATTATCGGATTTCGAATTAACGAGAAACAGGAAAAAGAAACATAAAAATAAACTGTGTTGAATAACAGGAATTTTAAACAAAATTATCCACTTTCCATAATTGCACCGTCTATTCCAAAATTCCTTAAAATCGTGAATCAATAAACATCCGTTAAAGGTTTGCTTTTTTATTAGGTGCGTTCGTAATTATGTAAATACGTAGCACCTATTGTTGTCGCTCAGTCCGTCCGTCTGTCTGTCCGTCTGTCCGTCTGTCTTTCTGTCCGCATATAACAACGCAAAAACTACCCAACCGAATCGTTTGAAATTTAAAATACATAATTATAACATAATTTTGTCGAGTCATTTCAAATTTTATGAAAATCGGATGGATAGATCAATTACAGGGACATTCAAAAGGATTCCGTTACATTACGGTCAATAGGGAAAAAAGTTTTAAATGCATTTTAATCGTTTGAAATTTAAAACATATAATTATTGCGTAATTTTGTCGAGTCATTTCAAAGGTTATGAAAATCGGATGCATAGATCAATTACAGGGACAATCAAAAGGATTCCGTTACATTACGGTCAATGGGGGAAAAGTTTAAAATGCATTTTAATTATGTTACACTCATTCGAACATAATAGAATTGGCATGAATCTATGAAATATATACTAAAATATGCATTCTGTACAATCTGTGATGCAAAGAATTTTTATTATCAAATTACAGGGCCACACAAAAGTATTCCACTATATAATGCTATACGGGGAAACATGGTTTGGTACGTGTTTTAATTATATTCAACTATTTCACATTTTATGAATAAGATATACGTTGCTGAGGTGTAATAAAAATTACTTCCTGCATATTTACAGAAACGTAAAGATTTCGACTACTGTACTGTATCCGGAGTATGCTCTACTATATCAGCAAGATCTGAATATTTTTAAAACTTCGTTATCGTATGAACGCACCTCATTTGCTACGTTCACGTGCAATTTCCAAATTGTTTAATTAAACTTGATTTCTGTTTAAAAAAAAGAATTTTCACTCATTTTGGATCGCGATTCATAATCGATTTTTCACTCATTTCCAGATGTCACAACTGTGCATAAAGTCACTACCAGGCATTATAAACAATTATATATTTTATGAAACACATTGTTTTGAAATTTTCATACTCCACTTATCAATTTATTGGTTAATTTTAATTAAATTTTGGGTCATATACATCGATTAAATTGAATTCCACAATGAGAAAAGAATAATAATAAACAAAGACGTTGGTGTAAATATGAATATGTTTATTACAATAATTTAGAGCTTGTATTATTGGGTTCGCCATGACAACAAAACCTTTTAATATTTTCAAAATTTCAAAATTTATTAAATAATTAAGTTGCTTTAATTCTATCGCTTTACGGAAATGAATGATGGAAATGGTTAGTGAAAATTGTAATTCAACGTGATGTAATTCAACGAAGTTTTAAAAGCAAGTAATCTAATTCATAAATGCATAGTAAAAATACTTCCAAATTCTATATTTAAAAAAGTTCCATTGGCATAGTGCGTAATTTCAAACAGGGGGGGGGGGGGGGGCACTGTCATCTTTGATAGTGAAGAAAATTTCTTTTGATCTTATTGTGAACAATTATAATAACAGTTCCATAAATTTGTTCTTATATTATAGGATAAATATTATTTTGGAAAATAATCAGAATTTTCTTTCGGAAAATTCTTAGTATTTTTGTTTGAAAAGTCCAATTAACCTGTCCTGAAAGATTTAAAACACAATCCGAAATTTAGCTAAATCCGAAACATTTAAAATCAACCTGATTCACAGTGAAAAAATTCGCTTTAACTTGACCGTACCTAGATCAAGATCTCATCAGATTTGGCTAAGTCGAATTACCTGGCCAGATATGGAATTCTACTCCAGGATTTTGATAAGGAAATTATTTTCTCTTCTTAAGTGCACTAATACAAACAAAGTATTATTATTCAAATAAAACTTTTGTGCAAAAATGTATAAAGATAGAAAAACAACGTTGAGAAATGCTCAAAATAATTAGGATGAAAAAGTAGCAAACAGCCGTTTCGAATCTACTAATATTTATCTTCTTCATCAGTGCAAGTAGGGTACTAGAAAAAGCAAATCATAGAGATTTGCTTTTTCTAGCACGCCGTGTCTTACACTGATGAATAATCTCGGTAGCAGATTCGAACGGCTGTTTGGTACTTTTGCATGCTAATTATTTTGTGCATTTCTGAACATTGGTTTTCTATCTTTAAATATTATTATTATTATTATTATTATTATTATTATTATTATTATTATTATTATTATTATTATTATTATTATTATTATATCTATTTATATTATTTTATCTGAATCTTCATTTAGATGACTACCAGAAACTGAACTGAAACATTAAAAAATGAAAGTAAAGAATGTACTAAAAAAAAAGAACAAAATCTTCATTGAAGTGAATGATTGAAAACGTAATTGAAGCATTTCCTTTCAGAAAAGGATTATAAAAAGATGACAGTGATTGTACTGGAGGTAAATAGAAATCGATTTTCATTTTACCAGCAAATACAGATGTAATGCCCTCAAATTGATTAAACATAAAATGGAATTTAAAAGTCATTTTATTGAAAATGTGATAGTATTTTATTTTATTTATTTTATTTTATTTATTATTATTTTTTTTTTCATGATAAATAAGAATTTTTAAGAAATGTAATTTAAAGAAGTTTTAAAAGAAAATAATTTAATGCATAAAAGCATAGTAAAAATACTTCTAAATACAATATATAAATATATATATATATATATATATAAGTGCCATTGCCATAGTAGTAGTTTCAAACAGGGGCGCTGTTTCTATATTAAATTGGGGGGGGGGGGGGAGAAAGCACAGTCATCTTTGATATGAGATAGTAGAAAATTTCTTTTGATCTTATTTTGAATAATCATAAAAACCGTCTCATACATTCGTTTCAATAGGATTTTATATTATAGGGTAAATATTATTTTAAAAAGTAATCAGGATTTTCTTTGGAAAAATTCTCAGTATTTTATTTTGAAAATTCTGATTCATTCTAACCCGACCGAAAGCTTCAAAACACGACCCGAAAATTAAATAAATTCAAAACATTTAAAGTCAACCCGATTCACAGCCAAGAAAATAGCTTCAACTTGACTCGACCTGTACCAAGGGTCCGATCAGATTTGGCTAAGTCGACTGTCGAGTTTCGACTGGACCAAATATGGATTTCTACTCCAGGATTTTGATAAGGTAATTATTTTCTATTAAGTGCACTAATAAAAACATATTATTATTATTATTATTATTATTATTATTATTATTTTCTCTTTATGTCTCTTTATATATCTATTTATTTTATTTTATTTGAATCTCCTTTTCCACGACAAGCATAAACTTAACTGAAACATAAAAAAAAAATAAAGAATGTACTGAAAAAAAAAAAAAAACCATAATCTTCATTGAAGTGAATGGATGAAAAAGTAATTGAAGCATTTCCTTTCAAAAAAAAAAGGATTATAAAAAGATGGCAATGGTTTTATTGGAGGTAAATAGAACAGAAAGTAAAGAGAATAGAAGGTAAAGAGAATAGAATGGTAAATAGAATAGGTAAATAGAAATCGATTGTCATCTTACCGAATCCAGCAAATACAGATGTAATGCTCTCAAATTGATTAAACACAAAATAGAATTTAGATGTCATTTTATTGAAAATATCTGAGAGTATTTTATTTTAAACAAACTTTTTTGTTTTTACTTTCTGCTTGATAAAAGTGAATTTTTAAGAAATTATATAAATATATGCATATATATATATATTATATATATATATATTATATATATATATATTATATAAATATATATATAAATAAATTATGCATATAAATTATGCATAAAAATATATATATATATGCATAATATATGCATATATAATATATGAAAATAATACATTTGAAAACTATTTATAAAATGGATTGCAATTCCAAAACAAAATTTAAACGTGTATTTATATTTTTATTGTGCATAGTAATGCTGTATTAATGAGTTGCTGATGAATCTCTTTCGATAAATTATACAACACGCCTAACTACTCAAGTAGTACTGAATTGCGAAAAAGAAACATCCTTATAATTCCAAAAATAAAAATCTTATTACTTAACAGTTTATTGCGTCGGATTAAGCGTCTCATTTCCAATCAAAATATATCTTTGAATTGAGATTTGAATGAATTACAGGGTCATGAAAAATCGAAGAATGTGGAAAACATGATTACAGATATCTCGGCAACTAATAATTCCATCAACTTCGTTCTTTATAAAAATTTGTGTTAATTTATTGCCTTTTACGATCATTCCTTAAAATAAAAACAAAAATTCAAAATTTTTTATATACCTTTCATCAGAACAAATTTTTTGAGAGTCCGAAAAAAATAGTTCCGGATAATCGAGGTTACTGATATTAAATAGGCTTCGTCCCATTCTTACATACTAAGTACATACAAAATTTCAAGTCTCTATCTCAATTCGTTTTGGAGATAGAGCGTTTACAGACAGACAGACAGACAGACGGACGGCAATTTTTTTTTTCTAAAAATATGTTTTTAGAAATCTCCAGTGTCAAAAACGTGTAAATCCGTCAAAAATTTTTCGATTTTCAAAACGATTGCAAGACTTACCCTATACTACGTATGATGGGTAAGTAATAATTTAAATTAAGTTAATTTTGGTTTGGAATATAAGTAGTTTTGGTTAAGTTTCGGTCCGGCCAAAATTCGGTAGCATTTTCCTCAAAAGTCAGATTTTGGAACGAAAACGAAAATGAAACCGAATTTTTGGTCGATCTCTATTTTAACCCTTTCGGGTCTGGCGTACTATTAATAGTACGTATCTTTTAATGAAGTATTATTTTGTGTTAAGAAATACTTTTGTTTTTATTTAAATGTAGCTGTGTTATTATATGCCTATGCATTTACTATATGACTTCATTTTTGTTTAGGCATTTAGTAATAATAATAATAATAATTGTTATTTGCTTAATTCTGTTTGCGCCATTTGTACTTCTTTTATTTTAAATATATATTTAAAATTTTAAATTTAAAATTAAGGGAGACCCGAACCCCATTTTCGGCCAAAAATTTTTTAATTGTAGCCACTAGAGTTTAAAGGAGTAGCGGCCATTTTAAAATGTGTTTTCCTGAAAATGACTTTTCTCATATTTTGCCCAAGTTCAAAGTACTAAGGCTCAGTGGAAAAATGATTTAGAAACAAGTTGTTTATGTTTTTAGAATCTTAAAAAAATTTGCAACAAAAGTAAGGAGAGATATTTTTTTTAACTATTTCTGAAAATTTTACATAAATTGATAAACATGAAAATTATAACGAATTTAAGGAAATTTACCATGCGTAATTTCTTTCCTTTTTTTTAGCTGATTAAAATAGAAAATTAAAAATATCTCTTCCTAGGTCTTTTCCATATACTATAACACTAGTTAAGAAATTTTAGTAATACCAAAATATCGAAAATTGAATGAAGAGTAGTAATATTAAAAAGTGTATTTTTCGACAAAAAAAAAAAAAAAAAAAAAAAAGAAAATCCCCATAAAAAATATACTTTTTAACAAAAAGTGAATTTTTTTGCTAATTATTCCTTACAAAAAGATTCTTAAGTAGTACACCAAAATTCATTACTTTAAAATCAATAATAAAAATTTTGGGTTTTTTCTTACGGGTCTCCCTTAAAGTTACTTTCCTGAAAAAAAAATCAAGTGTAATAAAACGTAAAAAGTACTAGAAATCTGTAATATAAATTAAATCTTGTTGTAATACAATATTTTCTAAACTTCTCCAAATATTATTCCTCAGCTTATTTTCATATGAATATTACTTGAATAGTATGCAAAACAACAACATTCTTTATCTTTCAGACAATGAAATATTCGTTAAACATTTATTAGTTCATTTGGATAGTTAGTGTTAATATTATTAACGTAAAAGTAATTTTTTCTAAAAATTGAAAAAAAAATCGGGCACGAAAGGGTTAAATTCTCAGCTTAACCTTAAAACTTTGCATGATATTATCATATAAAATGTCATTATTCAGAACAATTTTCTTAAGGGGACAGTAGACCTTTATTTGAGCAAAATCATCTATAGCAAAATCGTCAGAAAAAAGGTCTATTTCTAAATTATAATAGTACCTAAACAGTTTTTTCTTATTAAAATATCATTTATGAATGTTTTAAGGAGTAAATAACAAAAATAAATTTATTTATATACTTTAAATCTGTTTTTCTCAAAACTAATTTTTCAGCGTTTTTAGATTTTTGAATTGCTCCTTGCGTCTTAATTTTTGATCAATATTTATAAAATTGATAAGGAAGTATCCTGATATTATTTTAAAAGAAATTGTGTAAGATTTTTAAAATTCGTCTTCATTAAGATAGTCAAATTTTATTTTTTACTTATTAAAAGGCAAAATTTTGATGAAAATCGATAAGGAATTTAGAAAAAAATCTGTAAAATATTAACTATTCAAGAGATTTAAAAAACCTTACACAAATTTGTTTATAATATAGTTTTAAGTGATAAAAATGCAAAAGCAAGAAAATATTTCAAAAATTAAAACACGAGGAGCATTTTAAAATTTCATTTAAGATTTAAATTTTTGTAAAAAAAATTACAAATTTTAATAAGGTTGGAATTTTTTTGAAGGTATTCTATATGCTTTTGGTGAAATGTATATATGCACAAAATTTCATTTTGCTATGATAAAAATGAATAAAATAAATTTTTAACGTCCACCGTCCCGTTAAATGTACGAAAACATCGATGCTATGGAAATATTTTATTCCTCTGTTACAATTCTACTAATAATGTAAATCCTGAACTGCTTCATTTTAATGAAATAAAAACAGTTTCTGGATTAAATTGAAAAGAATAGTTTACTAAAATAATTGCTTCGATAATTCCTTTATAGTCTCTTTAAAGAAGACCTACAAATCTTTTTCTAAGCTCTAAGGTTTATTTTACAAAACGAAATCTGCAGTGCAAAAAGAAATAAAGATCCCACAACAAGATACTTTTTATGTCCTAATGAAGTAATATCATGTTTAAAGGGAAAGGGAAAAAATATGTGCCATTTCTTAAAGATTTGAGAAGTGGCATGTATACATAAGTTAGAAAAGTTTCTTTATTATCGTATTATTTAATTAATATAAGGTTTTGTTCCTCTGATTGGTTGAAGGAACGGAAATAACAATCATTTTTGAAATGCTATTATTTTTTTATAATCCCCCTAATAAGCTCAAAGAGCGACTAAACCAATTTAATGAAGAAATATAACGCTAAAGTGCTGAAAATTTCACAAAATTTAAGAGAAGATTTTTTTTTTCTGTTACCTTTATATTCAAATATATAAAATTCGATGGGTAATTTTATTTGTTCTTGTAAACCAAACTATCATAAACAATATTGAGGATTTTAATTGATATGTAATGCGCATAAAATGTTCTTCTTGACGTTTGAAATAACCAGGAAAATTCCTTATTCTTTCAAAAGCTTGTTTATTATTTCTTGTGCAATAAATGTATGCGATAATTCATAGTGTGCAATTGAATAGTATTTAAAGTGCTGTTTTACCGGTTTCCTGTTTTGCCAGCATGCCGTAACATGCACCATGTTTTAACCGATCATGATTTGTCTATACCACGTAGAGGCATGCATACTCTAATCATAATTTATTATTCTCACCAGTAAAGTTTTATTGCAAATTTTTTATTACCGTATTTACTCGTGTATAAGGCGCACTTTTTTCCAAAAAATTAGGGCAAAACTCCTAGGCGCGCCTTATACACGAAATAACTTTTTACTGTTGGTTGCAGTCGAACGATATACATATGAAACAAGAAATTATTCAAAGAAGATATTAAAACTCGGAAAATGTTACTTAATTGAAGTATTAATGCATATTTATTTCATTCCTTGCAGTTTTTTATACAACAGAGCTAATGACATTATCTAAACGCTAATTAGCAATTCTCTTTACCGTCACTCATTCCTATTTCCCGTCATTCTCTTACAACCCGAAATCTAAAAATGCATTTTCGTCATGTTTTCTGGTCTGGTGTAATGTTTGTTTCGACTTTTTTTTTTTTTTTTTTTTTTTTTTTTTTTTTTTTTTCTGAAATTCATTTGGTTATTCTTCATTTGCGTATCAAATTTATGGTGCGCCTTATATACGAGATTTTAAGAAATCGCCATTTTTACTTGTAAATTGTAAAGTAGGGGTGCGCCTTATACACGCATGCGCCCTATACACGAGTAAATACGTATTTAATCCGAGCATTTTTCTGATTCAGTTAGGTAGAACTTTTTGTTTTGAAAAACGGGAGATAAAAGATTAAAAATTCTGTAAAATTCATTAAAAAAAATTAGACATTTTTTGAAAGTTTTTCCAAAAAATTTGATCAGATAATTGGTTTAAGAAAATAAGTTTGAAGGTTCATTGTCTCCTTAGAGACTTTGCATGATATTATTACTGAAATTTTTTATTTTTCAGATCGTTTGAACGTATTAAAACTTCTATGCTATGGAAGTATGTTTTTCCTCTGTTACAATTCCACTAATAAAGTAAACCCTGAACCGTTTCGTTTTAATGAAATAAAAACAATTTCTGGATTAAATTGAAAAGAATGGTTTTCTAAAATAATTGCTTCGATAATTCCTTTATAGTCTCTTTAAAGAAGACCTACAATTCTTTTTCTAAGCTCTAAGGTTTATTTTACAAAACGAAATCTCCACTGTTAAAGAAAATAAAGATCTCACAACAAGATATTTTTTATCTCCTAATAAAGTGATATCAAGTTAAAAGGAAAAGGGGGGGGGGGAATGTGCAATTTTCTTAAAGATTTGAGAAGTGGCGTATAAAGATGAGTTAGAAATGTTTCTTAGTATTATTTAATTATTATAAAGTTTTGTTTTTCTGATTGGTTGAAGGAACGAAATTAACGATCTTCTTTGAAATTTTATTCTTTTTCTATAATTCCACTAATAAGCTCAAAGAGAGGATGAACCAACTGAATGCAGAACAAGTTGAAAATTAAACGTGAAGCGTAGCAAATGAGGTGCGTTCGTACGATAACGAAATTTTTAAAATATTCAGATCTTTCTGATATAGTAGACAGTACTTTGGATATAATATAGTGGTCGAAATCTTTATGTTCCTGTAAATATACAGCAAGTAATTTTTATTATACCTCAGCAACATATATCATATTCATAAAATATGAAACAGTTTAATATAATTAAAACACGCTCCAATCAATGTTTCCCCGTATAGCATTATGTAGTGGAATCTTTTGTGTAGCCCTGTAATTTAATAATACCTATTCTTTGCATCACAGATTGTACAGAATGCATATTTTAGTATATATATACTTCATAGGTTAATGTCAGTTTTATTATTTTCGAAATAGTGTAACACCATTAAAATGTATTTGAAACTTTTTTCTCAATGACCGTAATGTAACGGAATGCTTCTGATTGTCCCTGTAATTGATCTATACATCCGATTTTCATAAAATTTGAAATAACTCGACAAAATTATGTAATAATTATGTATTTTAAATTTCAAACGATTCGGTTGGGTAGTTTTTGCGTTGTTATAAGCGGACAGACAGACAGACGGACGGATGGACTGAATGACAATTATAGGTGCTACGTATTTACATAATTACGAACGCACCTAAAAATGATGTAAAAAGTTGAAAATTTCACAAAATTTGAAAAGACTTTTTTGCTTTTATCTTTATTCAACATATGCAAAATTCGATGCGCAATTTTATTTATGCATGCAAATTAAACTAGCATAACCAAGTTGGAAATTGCATGTCAAACGTAGCATATGAGCTGCTTTCGTACTATAAGGAAGTGTTAAAAATATTCAGATCTTGATGTAATAGTATACAGAAGTTCGGATACAATACAGTGTCCGATATCTTTTGTGTATCTCTGTAAATACTATCTGCTTTCTATTATACAGGAAGTAACTTGTAATAAAAATCATTAATGTATATCAATTTCATAAAATGTGAAATAGTTTAATATTATTATAATGCGCCCGAAAAAATTATTCCCCCTATACCATTATGTAATGAAATACTTTTGTTTAGCTCTGTAAATTAATGACAAATATTCTTTGCACAACAGATTGTATATTTTAGTAAGGTGGTCTGGTGTAATAACGCCAGGCGGGGTAATAACGCCAAGTGCTAATATTATGCATAATTATGGACTAATCCGGTAAATGACACCCATGTGCTCTGCGCAGAAGGCTTTTAGATCATATAATTCGCAAAAAAAAAACAGCTTAAAGTTCATTTGTTCCATTTGTAGGTCTTATTGCTTCTACAAGCAACTAAAATTTACACTTGATCTAAAATTTGCGAGATAAGTTTTGTGATGTGAAGACTATTTTTTTATCCGGAAATACTTTGTTTATTACATAAATTTGTTGTGCATTTACTTTCAAAATGTTGTAGAAGATTTCGGATATCTTCTCGAGATAATTTGTAGTTTAAAATGTACTGCGCATTAACTATCCGGGGTAATAACGCCAATCCTTGGGATTAACACCCCTGTTAATTCCCAACAGTGGCCGAACTACATCCTAAATACTGATGCAAATAAACACACTTAAAACCGTGAAATGTTTCTAATAATTCTATTTATACGGTCATTTTTAAGCAAAAATAAGCTCACGGTCTGATATTCTTTTGCCTCCTCCCCTACACACACCACACCTTTATTTTTCTTACACTTTCACAAAAAAATGAACATTTTCAATAGCTTAGAATGCAATTTATCAATTTCTAAGTTTGTAGAGTTTGTATTTTTAGAATTGGGCAATCTACATGCCATTATTCCATCTTATTTCATAGTTTTGTTTGCATGGCGTTATTACCCATATAGGTGGGTAATAATGCCAAATAGCATTGGTCAAGAAATCACGCCATTACATTTTATGAATACATATCTGTTAAATTATTTTTTTATATAGATAGTTAATGAGTTGCTGTATCAAATCCTATATTTGTTTGAAAAATACAAACTAAAACTAAGCCGTGAAAATTGGTAGAACCTTAACGTGGCGTTATTACCCCAGGGTACCTTATATACTTCATAGATGCATTTCAATTTTATCATGTTCGAATTAGTGTTGCACCATTAAAGTGCACTTGAAACTATTTTTCCCACTGGGTCTAATGTAACGGAATACTTTTGATTGTAGTTGTAATTGTAATTGACCTATGCATACGCTTTCAATACAATTTTAAATGATTCGACAAAATTATGCAACAATTATATATTTTATTTTCCAAACGATTCGGTTGGGTAGTTTTTACTCTGTTATATGCGGACAGACAGTGGTGACGACTATAGGTGCTACGTATTTACATAATTACGAACGCACCTAAAAATATTGTGGATTTTAATATGATATGCGTATGAAGCGTTTTAAAAAAATTCTTAACGCTTGAAACTATTAGAAAATTCTTCATTTAAAAAAAAAAAAAAAAGTTTTAATTTCTTGTGCAATAAATATATGCGATAATTCATATAGTGTGCAGCTTGAATAGTATTTAAAGTGCTGTTTAAATAAAATAATAATAATAATAAAAGAGTCTCAAGGTCCATTTTCCCCTTAAAGAATTTGCTTGATATTATTACGGAAATATTTTATGTTTCAGATCGTTTGAATATACGAAAACATCGACATTATGGGAATGTTTTATTCCTTTGCTATAATTCCACTAATAGAATAAATCATGAACCATCTCCTTTTAATAAAATAAAATTAATGTCTGGACTAAATTGAAAGAAAAAAAAGTTGTCTAAAGCAATTTCTTCGGTAATTCTTTTATAGTTTCTTTAAGAACTCATTCTTTTTCTAAGGTCTAAAATATGTTTGAAAATAGCAAATGAGGTGCGTTCATACGATAACGAAGTTTTAAAAATATTCAAATCTTGCTGTTATAGTAGACAGTACTTTGAATATAGTATGGTAGTCGACATCCTTTTTGTGTTCCTATAAATATACAGGAAGTAACTTTTATTACACCTCAGTAACGTATATCAATCTCATAAAATATTAAATAGTTAATTACAATTAAAACGCGCACCAAACAATGTTCTCCCTATACCATTATGTAATGGAATACTTGTGTGTGGCCTTGTAAATCAATGACAATTGTTCTTTGCAGCACAGGTTGTGAAGAATGTATATTATAATATGTATTCCATAGATCCATATACATTTTATTATGCTCGAATAATTGTAACACCATTAAAATGCATTTGAATTTTTTTTTCTCACTGACCATAATGTAATGGATTTTTTTTATTGTCCCTGTAATTGATCTATGCATCCGACTTTCATAAAATTTTACATAATTACGAACGCACCTAAAAAACAAAAGATATAGGTTAAAGGGAATAAAGTTACCAACATATGTTTTATCTTTTAATAAAGTTATATCAATTTAAAATGAAAAGGGATTAAAATGTGCAATTTCTTAAAGATTTCAGAAGTGCTCTATGAAGAAAATTTAGAAACATTTCAAGTATCATTTAGTTATTATCACGATTTGTTTCTCAGATTGGTTGAGTGAACGAAAATAACAGTCTCATTAGAAATTGTAATCCTTTCTTATAATCCCACTAATAAACTCACAAAGGGGCTGAACCATCCCTTCTTAATAAAATGTTACTTCATTGGTACTAAATCGAAAAAGATAGTTTGTATAAAATAATTGCTTCGATAATTCTCTTATTCTCCTTTTGATCAAACCTCAAGATAATCTTTGTTACCTGCAAGGGTTGATATACAAAATGAAACCTTTAGTGATGAAAAAAATGGAGATATCACAGCCAAAATTAGCGTAACCTTACCGCATCCTTAACGTAAGGTTGCGACTTTTAAAAAACTGGTGCAAAAATGAAATTTTGTAATCTTTTTTTTTTTTTACCCGATTTTTGATCTAATATATATTTATTTTTTTACATGTTTTCTTTTAATTTACAATTCGTTTGTACCGTAAACCGGGGGCTACTTTGACAACCCGGGATAACTTTGTCACCTTACAGGCGCACGGGTTTATTACTGTTTTATATATATTTATCCGCGTGTTTTATTCACGCGATTAATTCTATCTTTTCTTATAGTTCTTAGTAAGAAAAATATGAGGACCTACGAAAAAATACCAGGGTATGACATTATCGCAATTACACTGAATAGAATGCGACAAACGTAGTGACAACTGTCAGTAATGGCCTTAGATGAAGAATGGACTAGATAACGGATCTCTTTGTTCTCTTCTCTCATACTTGAAGCATTCATCCCCGCGATTTCATCGCCAAAAGGGTGTATTTCTTTGGCGGTGATCCTTTCTTGGCAATTTTCTGCTTACATTCTCACAATAAAAGAAACATAGCGCAGATGAAATAGCTCTTGGTGGCTAAAGCCGCTATCAGATACACCAACATTTAGTAAGACTTTTGAGCCAACACTCTATTTCCTCCAACTTTTCGGGAAATATCCTCCAACTTCCAGTGTAATAGCAAACTGCAATGTTTCCCAGACTTTTTTCCGCACGTTCAAAAAAATCTGGCTTAGCTTAGATTTTTCATCCAACATCGAACGTTTCAACGAATCAGAGGTAAGCGATTGATACGAGTAGGCGATAAATGTTAACGCCTGGCACGAGTAGAAACTGGTTTTACGGCTTTTCCTCCGAATTTTTCAAAGACAGTTGCAAACCTTTGTCCCCCTTTGAATGGGAAAATGTTGGAGTTAAAATCCGCTGAAAAGTTTGTCTCGCCTTAAGTCCGTGTGTCTAATAGCAGCTTAATGGGTTTGACGAGCATTCTGTCCACCATCACGTGCTGAGGGGGAGGTGCTCAATGCTTCAAGAAAAGGTTGTTATTTCTGAGTCCAGTTATATGAGAAGTCTATGGTAATGGCATGAGTAAAAAACCAGCTGCCCCACGTAGTATCCTTGTCAATAAGTATCTTAAAGCACACAGCAAGTCTGTTGGCCGTCCGACAATCTTTACTTGTGAAGAAGAATAGCTGATTTCAAGATCTTAGAAGTTGTGATTGACTGAGGTTTTCCCTTAATCAAGCACGATGTCACGATGGTAATTAAGAGATACCTTAACCTGAAGAGAGTCGATATCCTTATATTGATCAACAGCATCCATGTGATGATATAATCAATGCTTTCTCATCGGTTCATCGGTTCATGCATGATCATCGGTTTCTGGCGTTTACTTTCTGCCGGTGAAAACGACATTTTAATAATTATATTAGGTAATCGCTCCTCAAAAATTTCTCATAGATTAACATGAGATTTTACGATCGGAGAATTTCAGCGGCCTTTAATGGTACTGAATAGTAGTTTGATTTCCCATGGAGAAATCAGTATCAACCTGAACAATGAGTGTTTGATGAAATGCACTAAGGGCAAGGTTACTACAATAGACTTGGTCAACTTGGCGAAAGATAGCCAAATTTGGCAATGCCTGTAAAAAAATATTTTCTTCTACATTTTAGTAAATTGTTTTAAATAATGTACACAGTTTTATCTTCCAGGATAATACAGCATTTTAATATTAATTAAAAATAATAATTAATTCATTTTTCCGCTAGCTAAGGTCACACGTGAAAATCGCGAAATATCCTTTATGGTTACAACTGTTTACAAGTTACAAAAACAATGGAGGTATTGGATCGATCGGAAAGTCGAGTCGTGTCGGAGAAATCAATTCATACCGGAAAATTCTTCCTGCTAGTTATTACACATTAAATGTCTGAATTAATATCTCGTAATTAAAGGGCAGAATCTTCTAATACGATCATGGAACTATTAAGGAAGGAGAACTGACATATCCTTAAAATAGTGAAGCTTCAGTTGTAACCATTTTCGCAGCGTGTTCCTTACCATGACAGCAAACTCCCTCCAGTAAATTTATGCAGAAGTTTTTTTCCTTTAAATTCCTCATTAATAGAAAATTTCAATCAAAAATAATGCCAAAAACTGATATTCATTTTTACTGGTAACAATTTAATTTTGCAGTAATAGTTCCGCCACATTGTAATAACCAAGACAGCATTTTGTCAGTGTCAATAAAACGATAAGAATACCAGGGCAAACTGACACCAATAAAAATAAACAGAATTTTGTCCACATTTGTGAGAGAAATTTCCATCAACAAGGTTCTAAATTAAGAAAAACTTTTGTATTTAAGCTTTCTGGTGGAAGTGTTCATATGCGATAATCAGGAACTTTGGATCTGATTAAGAAAAAACAGCAGCCATCTTATGACTACCACCTCAGTTACTTCACTCGCATCTGATAGACAATGCACTATGTGTCTCCTCCTTTTATTCATAACTCCATTAGTACGGATTGATTTCCCTGAGACGATACGACATTCCGATCGAACCAATATAATTATGCGCCAAAATATACCAACCGGTTCGGAAGCTGAAACATTAAAATATTTTTTACACTGAAAATTGGAAAATATAAATGAAAAAGAAAATATGTTGTATTTTAAGAAGCTCCTTATCATTTAATATCTCGATATTAATTGAATTATAACTATACGTTGAGAATGCAATTTGGAAATTCTGAATTGATAGTTAATAGTACCCTGAATAACTAGTTTAATGTAACCATATCTTTTGAAAAAGAAACAGTAAAACAATTATATGTATATATAATAAAAAATTCCCTGGTTCGTGCTTTCTGTTAAGCGTAAATGAAAACAGTTAATTTCCAATGGTTAAAGCTTAGCGTAAAATAGCATTATGTTAAAATAGCGTTTGATACCGGAATATTATTTGAAGCTACATGAACTGCGCAGATGAAATTAGCCTTTTTATAAAGATAAACATACAAAGCTTATAAAAGACTTTTTTGAAACAAATCATTTTTACTTCTGTTATTGTTATTTCATTATTGTAATGGCTTTATTTTGAATAATTTGAATTAACTCAAATAAATATCTTTTTATGAAATTTTATTCTTTTTTTATAATCCCACTAATAAGCTCCCAAAGCGACTGAACCAATTCTTTTTGATAAATTTCGATTTTATCAGGATTAATTAAAAAAAATAGTTATATAAAATAATTTTTTCCGTAACTCTCTTATTCTTTTTTTAATTAAATCTCAAGATCGTCTTTGCAAACTACCGGGGTTGTTTTGCAAAACGAAATCTGTAGGGACGATAAAATATAAATCTCTCAACGAAAAATTTCACTTCAGAATAAGGTTATAAATATAGTAAAATAAATAAATAAATAAAATAAAAATTAATAAATAAGTACAAAAGAAAATTTACAGGAATGCACAAATATGCAAAATAAATAAATAAATAAATAAATAAATAAAATAACAAAATTATAATTTAACAAATATTACGAGTAATTAAGAAGCAAAAAATTGAACTGTGTTCGTAGGGTGGGTAGGGTAACATTTCAACTCCTGAACACTGTTCAGTTTGCGCTTCTTAACCCCTCCCAACGATTCAGAGTTTGAGCTCAAAATTTAAGTCTAAGCTTTTGCAAGCATTTAATTAGATACAAAAAAAATAACAGTTGAAAATTGTTGTTGGTTACTCTAAAGTTTAAGGTGCCCTCTAACGGAATTTTTTGAAATTTATCTTTAAAATTTATTTTCAAGGAAATACTGACATAAAGAATGGTCTTAGAGAAAACCGCAAATGAATCGACCAATTTTTCCGTTTTGAATAATCATTTGAAGTGGAGAAACTTCTCATCCCCATTAAACACAGTTCAGTTAGCGCTACTTAACCACTCTCAAGATTCTGATTTTCAGCACAAAATTTAAGTTTATGTCTAAGCTTCAAAAAAATTTAATGAGATGCAAAAAATAACGGTAAAAAATAGTTGTACGTTACTTCAAAGTCTAAAGCGCCTTCTATCGACATTTTTTGAAATTTATGTTTATAATTTATTTTCAAGACAATACTGACATAAAGAATAGTTTTAGTGAAAACCACAAATCAATTGACCAATTATTCTGTTTTTTATAATCATTTGAAATTTGAACGTACCCACTCCCATTGAACACAGTTCAATTTGCGCTACTTAACCACAGATTTTGAGCTCAAAATTTAAGTTTATGCCTAAACTTCTAAAAAAATTTAATCAGAAGCAAAGAATAACAGTAAAAAATAGTTGTTCGTTACTCCAAAGTCTAAAGCGCCCTCTATCGGCATTTTTTGAAATTTATATTTATAATTTATTTTCAAGACAATACTGACATAAAGAATAGTTTTCGTGAAAACCGTAAACGAATCGACCAATTTTTCCGTTTTTTATAATCATTTCAAATTTTGGACCCTAAACTTTGATGGCGCTTCTCCTTCGGAAGACGTTTGGAGCCCTTAGTTTCCCATTTAATATTAATTGTCTTGATGTGTACTATCACCCCTTAAAGTTTTGCCCAGTAGTTTAGATACACCCTGTATAAGGTACTCGGAAGCATTTTCGAAAATTACAGGCAACTGATGAAAGTTCTTTATAAATAATTCTTTAAAATGTCAAAGATAAATCATTTGTAACCTTTTTTAAAGATAAAAGAACACTTTTTGGAATCTTGGGTGACTCGGAAGCGGTTATTGTACATTTTCATTCGTGATTATAGTACGTGTTCATTGTAAATAAATAAAAAAAAAATCTGTCTTTTTTGCAGTATAGATTATATAAATACGCGGAGGCAGCAGTCTATTTCAAATTGTATTATTTTCTTACAGTCACATAACTAATCTCACAGAAGAAATGAACATTTTAAAAAATAAAATGCTGCTTCATCGGGACTAATTCGAAAAGAATAGTTACATAAAACAATTATTTTGATAATTTCTTTATTATTTCTTTAATTAAATCTCAGGATACTCTTTGTAAGCTGCCGTGATTGTTTTACAAAATGAAATCTGTAGTGATAGAAAAAAATAAAGATCACATAGAAAAAAATTTACTTTTGAATAAGATTATAAAGATAAAAGGTAACTAAAACTTAAACAAGGTACATTTTTTTTCAAGTTTCAGAAGCGTACTAATGAAAAAAGAAAAGTTTCCTTACTGCGGGATTTTATTAATATATATATATATATTTCTAGATTAGTGATTCTTTTAACTTTAAGGGACATGACCCACCTTTAAGAACCCACACTACTGACTGAAAAAGTCTATGGGGGCATTCAAAAACCTGCATGATAATGTTAAGTGTATGGCATTCTTTATAAATATCTCGCTCAAATTTTAATATTTTTACATGATTTTTTTTTTTTTTTTTTTTTTTTTTTTTTTTTTTTTTTTTTTTTTTTGGCATAGGATAGCTGAGGACGATCTACAACCGGGCTAGTTTTTACTTTTTCGATTTTGGTTATATATTTTTTATATTACGATAGTTTCAATTTCAGAACCGGTTCAAACCGAAAAGAATTAGAAATGTTAAAGATTTAAAAAAATCTGAAATCAATATTGAAAAAATAAAAACTAACCCAGTTGTAGAGATTGTCCTCAGCTATCCTACATGAAAAAAAAAAAATGTATAAATTATTAAAATTTGAGCAAGATGTTTGAAAAGAACGTCCCCACAGACTTAACATTATTATCTGGGTTTTTTTCAGCCAGTAGTGGGCTCTTAAGTAAAGAAAAAAAAAAGAAAAAAAAAAAATGACGACACACCTAATATACGTGTTATTATCAGTATGGAAATTGATGTATGATCAGTGGCGTAGTTAGCGGGGGGCAGAGGGGGCGGTCCGCCACGGGTGTCACTTTCTAAGGGGTGACACCCAATCTTTATTTGCAAATAAATATGTATAATCTGATAAGATTTTGGAAAAGAAGTCTGATATAAAATGAAATTTCTAGCCACAACAGAGTGAATTTTCCTTTCTTAGAGAATGTGAAAATTTATACAGAATGGTGTGTTTATATAACCATTTGTCACCAGGTAACAAAAACCAAGCTAACCAACGAGTAGTTAGTGAAATCAAACTTCAAAAGAAAGAATTTTCTTCTGCATATAGACACGATACTGACTTGTGCGGACTATCGGTTAAGTGATGAGTCGTTCCTGTGTTTCTGTTATGTGGGATTACAAAAAGTATGTAAGGAATGGTATGGTCATTTGTTGTAATAACGTAGAGTTGTGATTGAAAAAATATGACCATTTGGGGGGGGGGGGACACCATGTTGGCTATAGGGGTGACGCTCTTTACATCCGTCCCGGGTGCACCCATCCTAGCTAAGCCACTGTATATGATCTCCAAAAGTTATCACAAATCATACCCTACGAAAAGGGAAATTTTCAAACAACGGATACACTCTATCAACAAAAACTAAGAATTGATATTTCCAATTTGTGTAAGTGGAATACTAATTAAAACAACACACAAACTGCAAAAATAATTAAAAATATGTTTAATTATCATTGAACATAACTTTGTAATCACTGCTCTTTATCGACAATGGCATCTATATAGGGCTTAAAACTGGTTAATTTAAACATCAGGTCATTTTCTACACGTTGTTTGTTTCTGAATTTGTTTTTTTTAAACCATCAAATTAGAAAAAGCATGTTCACACAAGTATGTCATTTTTAACCCCATGAAGGACCTTAAAACTGATTTAGATGTTTCTTTATATTCTGCGCGTGTATTCGTATAAAAGGAAATTAAGGATTTTCTCTTGAAATATTATTTGCTGTTGAAATTGTTACAGCTTTATAAGCAGTTTATATAAAAGATATGTTTTTGGATATTCTGCCCGTATATTTCTATAAAAGGAAATTAAGGATTTTGTCTTGAAATATTATTTGCTGTTGAAACTGTTATAGTTTTATAAACAGTTTATATAAAACATATATTTTGTAACAAAGCTCGATTGTCCCACAACCCACCAAAGCAGCCGCCCTGAGTCAAATGTGTCACCGGTGCTTAGACTATTTTGTACGAAAATATCGGTATATCTGATCATTTTTCCCCCTACAATTTCACTAATAAGCTCACACAGCGACTGAACACTTTCTTTTTAATAATATAAAATCTCTTTTCGATTTTTTTTTTTTTTTTTTTTTTTTTTTTTTTTTTTTTTATTATTATTTTAATGAAATCTAAATCTAACTTTATTTGTACTAAATCCAAAAGAATATTTGCCTCAAATAATTACTTTGGTAATTCTTTTATTTTTCTTTTGATCAAATTTCAAGCTGCAAGAATTGATTCACAAATTGAAATTTATACTGATGAAAACGAATAAAAATCTCGCAATAAATTATCTCATCTTCGAGAATAAAATTATATTGCTATTTTTATACGAAAAGAAAATTACTTTTGAAATTGTTTTGGTAGTTCCAGAGATTAACCCTTACAAATAAACAAACACACACAAACTTTACCTCTTTATAATATTAGTATAGGTAGTTCGTACTTTTTTATAAATTTGAAATCGAATTTCTTTGAATCCCATTAATTTAACGTTCTTGTTTTCAAAACGTTTCCGTGCAAGTTCAAAAATAAATAAGAGAAAAGAAATAAACACAGACTGTACAAAACAAATCTTTTGTTGAGAAAATGGAAAAACAGGTGTAACCATGAATGAAAATGCAGGTGTGTTTAGTTTAGAGAACAAAACGATTCCGCCTGACTCATCCAAGGTCAGCGGCAAGGGTTAATGTCATAACTCTCATTTTTATGTGTGACGAAACGAGACCATAAAAGTAGCTTCATTTCCAGAAAAGTGCTCGTTATTTTCATGGTTTTCTGACTCTCGGGAATTCTCTCTGCTTCCACGTTTAAAAAGGCCAAACGTTAACTAGCTTCAAAGCAAATAAGGAGACAGGATATTAGGTTGTTAGTCAAATTTTCATTGCTTACAATGACGTGTTCGCAAAAGCTATTGTCATAAGATATTCTAGTCCAATAAAAGGTTGTGTTGTGAAAATAATAGCGCCAAAATAGCTCGAAATAATATTTTTATACAGTTTATATACAGTAGATTCTCGATTAAGCGAAATGATTGAAAAATGCCTCGACCCGGATAAATGAATTTATGCAAAATTTGATGAAAAATTTTGCAAAAACTGATAGAAAATGTTAAATAATTACACAGTAGTGCATTAATAAGTTAATTAACCTCCTCAGTCCTGAGACAAATTTTACATGGCACTACAAAAATCTGTTTAAATTTATTATAAAACATATCCAGAGATGCATCAGTCTTTATATCGCTGCATCTAATATGTATATATCAACGTGATTTAAAGCATAAAAAAGGCAGAGAAAATTTTAATGAAATAATTGTTTTTTCAGAAATTTTGAAGATTTTTGTGCCCCGGATCGCCTTTTCTTTTCTTTTCTTTCTTTTTTCTTTCTTTTTTTCTTTCTTTTTTTAAGCACACAATTTGTAAAATGCTCGAATTAAATAAGGCAAGTTTTATTTTCCTTTGGTACCAAAAGCAATTTTGCGGAGGAAAATGATGTCTAGCCAGACTACATACGAGTTCAAAAGGTTAATGAACTTTCTCAAGAAACTTAATTAACATATCTGATTTTCAAGTATGTAGTAATACTGTGTTCAATTGTGATACCAAAGGTATATATCTTATTATTCTACGATGAATTGTGCGTTTTTTATGAATTCTTTAGCTTTGGATTGGACTTACTGGCAAAAATAGATAGCGGTAACCAATGTTTCAATCATATGTCAATTTTTAACTTTTTTTTAGATTTCACCTATGCAGTTTGTAAATGCAACACAGATAATTATTTATAAATGACTCGTAAATGCATTACGCAACCTGTATAGTTTCGATCAGATTAAACGCGACACAATGAATAATATTGCCTAAATCATTCAAAAAAACTGATAGGTTTTTTTTTCCTTGTTTTATTCGTGAAGGCAAATTCTATATGTAGTAAGATATATTAAGATAATTTTTAGTATATATAATATTTTAAGTATTAAAATTAAACAAAATAAAATGACACACAACCCTTTAAGGGCTAAAGCACTTTTATTCATTAAATTCAGAAATGATTAATTGAAACCAGAATTTAAGAACAAATCTATTTCTAAATAGATAAATGATTTTCTTAACATACTTGATAAAATTAAAATTTTCATTTCAAAATTCTGGTGTCAATGGGGCATTTCACAATTAAAATTAAGTGGGCCCCCGCCCCTCAAGGGGTTAACTGAGTTTCCCGAACTGGATTACCGCAAGAATACAATACTTGCATCGTTACTAAAAGCTTTTTATACCGCTAATTTGTATTTGTTAGTTTTTCTTTGTAAATAACACATGTAATTGACATGTTTCGATTACAATTTAATAAGAACCATAACTATAGTAAAAATTTCATAATTTTCATACTTTTTTTTTATTATGATTATGGTTTTTATTTGATTGGAATCGAAACATGTCAACAATATTTGTTTTTAATTTTTCGATACACCTCTCTCAAGTAAAATAAAATTGTTTATTCACATGTTTATATGTAAAAGGTGGATTTCTTAAAATCTTGTGATTTAAAAATCTAAAAGATTTAATATATATATATATATATATATATATATATATATATATATATATATATATATATATATATATATATATATATATATATATATATATGTATATATCGGGTGTCCAGTAAATAACTGACCCATTTTGAACTTAAATAACAAATAAACGGTTTGAGATAATAATGCGCAGTTTGCGGTACTGTTATTAGAAAATCAATAAATTTTTTAACATGCACTTTGTTAATATAGTTCAAATTTCGCAAAAAAAAAAATATCCCTCTGGCGGTAACAGGCTGTTTGAATAGAGACATGACTCTAATTTTCATAAATGTGAGATTTTCGGCTGAATCTGAATCTATATGTTGAATCGACTCTCGAATCAGCTTCAGAAACACAACTTCACAACAACATGTTTGAAAAAACGATTTATTTTCAGTATTAAATAAGGAGTTTTATCTGAATTAAAGGCACTATAGTGCACAAGTCCAAATAGTTTGAAAAGTATATTAAAAGCCTTGGAAGAATACATATAGTAAAACGTTTTGTAAAATACCATTTAACAAATGAAAAATCGTCCAAAAGTTAAAACGAGACAACAAAAGACACATAAAAGTGGCAAAGAGCTCGTTATTTTTATGGCTATTTGGCTCACGGGAATTATCTCTTTCAGTATTAGAAAGAGATTATAGATGGACAAACGCTAACAAGCTCTGTATCAAATATCAGCATCGTCAGGAAACTGCATATTAAGTTGTCAGTGGAATTTTCTCCGTTTACAACGTTATGTTTGAGAAAACGATTTATTTTCAGTATTAAATAAGGAGTTTTATCTCAATTAAAGGCACTATAGTGCACAAATCCAAATAGTTTGAAAAGTATATTAAAAGCCTTGGAAGAATACATATAGTAAAACGTTTTGTAAAAATACCATTTAACAAATGAAAAATCGTCCAAAAGGTAAAACGAGACAACAAAAGACACTTAAAAGTGGCAAAGAGCTCGTTATTTTTATGGCTATTTGGCTCACGGGAATTACCTCTTTCAGTATTAGAAAGAGATTATAGATGGACAAACGCTAACAAGCTCTGTATCAAATATCAGCATCGTCAGGAAACTGCATATTAAGTTGTCAGTGGAATTTTCTCCGTTTACAACGTTATGTTTGAGAAAACAATTTATTTTTAGTATTAAATAAGTTAATTTTTCCAACTTAAATTGTTGCTATTGTTTAACTGAGTCATTATCATCAGAAAAGAATAACTGGATTTTTTAAAATCTTTTTTATGTATTTGAAAGGATAAATTCCCTATAGTAAGATATACTAGGATAATATATTTATATCTAAGTTAAATTAATTTATATTATTTTAATATTATTATTTATAATGCATTATTAAATAAATTTTAACCTGAATAGAATCCAATTACAGATTAATGAAATGAAGGCGAGTGAATGGAAATTGTTGAAAATAACATTTTAAAAATTAAATAAAGGTTTAATATTATAACTCTGACTCCTAAATTTATGTCGCAAAATGAGACCACAAAAGATCCATAAAAGTGACCCTATTCCGGAAAAGTGCTCGTTATTTTTATGGCTATTTGGCTCACGGGAATTGTCTCTTTCAGTATTAGAGAGAGATTTTAGAAGGACAAACGTTAACTAGCTCTACATCAAATATCGCAATCGTTAGAAAACTGCAGATTAGGTTGTTAGTGGAATTTTCTCAGCTTAAAACGACATGTTTCAGAAAATGATTCACTTTAAGTATTAAATAAAAATTTTTATCTAAACTAACAATTAAATTTGAATAAACAATTTTATTTTACTTGAGAGAGCTGTAACGAAAAATTAAAAACAAATATTGTTGACATGTTTCGATTCCAATTTAATAAGAACCATAACTATAGTAAAAATTTCATAATTTTCATACTTTTTTTTTATTATGATTATGGTTTTTATTTGATTGGAATCGAAACATGTCAACAATATTTGTTTTTAATTTTTCGATACACCTCTCTCAAGTAAAATAAAATTGTTTATTCACATGTTTATATGTAAAAGGTGGATTTCTTAAAATCTTGTGATTTAAAAATCTAAAAGATTTAATATATATATATATGTATATATATATATATATATATATATATATATATATATATGTATATGTATATATCGGGTGTCCAGTAAATAACTGACCCATTTTGAACTTAAATAACAAATAAACGGTTTGAGATAATAATGCGCAGTTTGCGGTACTGTTATTAGAAAATCAATAATTTTTTTTACATGTACTTTGTTAATATAGTTAAAATTTCGCAAAAAAAAAAAAAAAAAAATATCCCTCTGGCGGTAACAGGCTGTTTGAATAGAGACATGACTCTAATTTTCATAAATGTGAGATTTTCGGCTGAATCTCAATCTATATGTTGAATCGACTCTCGAATTAGCTTCAGAAACACAACTTCACAACAACATGTTTGAAAAAACGATTTATTTTCAGTATTAAATAAGGAGTTTTATCTGAATTAAAGGCACTATAGTGCACAAGTCCAAATAGTTTGAAAAGTATATTAAAAGCCTTGGAAGAATACATATAGTAAAACGTTTTGTAAAATACCATTTAACAAATGAAAAATCGTCCAAAAGTTAAAACGAGACAACAAAAGACACATAAAAGTGGTAAAGAGTTCGTTATTTTTATGGCTATTTGGCTCACGGGAATTATCTCTTTCAGTATTAGAAAGAGATTATAGATGGACAAACGCTAACAAGCTCTGTATCAAATATCAGCATCGTCAGGAAACTGCATATTAAGTTGTCAGTGGAATTTTCTCCGTTTACAACGTTATGTTTGAGAAAACGATTTATTTTCAGTATTAAATAAGGAGTTTTATCTCAATTAAAGGCACTATAGTGCACAAGTCCAAATAGTTTGAAAAGTATATTAAAAGCCTTGGAAGAATACATATAGTAAAACGTTTTGTAAAAATACCATTTAACAAATGAAAAATCGTCCAAAAGGTAAAACGAGACAACAAAAGACACATAAAAGTGGCAAAGAGCTCGTTATTTTTATGGCTATTTGGCTCACGGGAATTATCTCTTTCAGTATTAGAAAGAGATTATAGATGGACAAACGCTAACAAGCTCTGTATCAAATATCAGCATCGTCAGGAAACTGCATATTAAGTTGTCAGTGGAATTTTCTCCGTTTACAACGTTATGTTTGAGAAAACAATTTATTTTTAGTATTAAATAAGTTAATTTTTCCAACTTAAATTGTTGCTATTGTTTAACTGAGTCATTATCATCAGAAAAGAATAACTGGATTTTTTAAAATCTTTTTTATGTATTTGAAAGGATAAATTCCCTATAGTAAGATATACTAGGATAATATATTTATATCTAAGTTAAATTAATTTATATTATTTTAATATTATTATTTATAATGTATTATTAAATAAATTTTAACCTGAATAGAATCCAATTACAGATTAATGAAATGAAGGCGAGTGAATGGAAATTGTTAAAAATAACATTTTAAAAATTAAATAAAGGTTTAATATTATAACTCTGACTCCTAAATTTATGTCGCAAAATGAGACCACAAAAGATCCATAAAAGTGACCCTATTCCGGAAAAGTGCTCGTTATTTTTATGGCTATTTGGCTCACGGGAATTATCTCTTTCAGTATTAGAAAGAGATTATAGATGGACAAACGCTAACAAGCTCTGTATCAAATATCAGCATCGTCAGGAAACTGCATATTAAGTTGTCAGTGGAATTTTCTCCGTTTACAACGTTATGTTTGAGAAAACGATTTATTTTCAGTATTAAATAAGGAGTTTTATCTCAATGAAAGGCACTATAGTGCACAAGTCCAAATAGTTTGAAAAGTATATTAAAAGCCTTGGAAGAATACATATAGTAAAACGTTTTGTAAAAATACCATTTAACAAACGAAAAATCGTCCAAAAGGTAAAACGAGACAACAAAAGACACATAAAAGTGGCAAAGAGCTCGTTATTTTTATGGCTATTTGGCTCACGGGAATTATCTCTTTCAGTATTAGAGAGAGATTTTAGAAGGACAAACGTTAACTAGCTCTACATCAAATATCGCAATCGTTAGAAAACTGCAGATTAGGTTGTTAGTGGAATTTTCTCAGCTTAAAACGACATGTTTCAGAAAATGATTCACTTTAAGTATTAAATAAAATTTTTTATCTAAACTAACAATTAAATTTGAATAAACAATTTTATTTTACTTGAGAGAGCTGTAACGAAAAATTAAAAACAAATATTGTTGACATGTTTCGATTCCAATTTAATAAGAACCATAACTATAGTAAAAATTTCATAATTTTCATACTTTTTTTTTATTATGATTATGGTTTTTATTTGATTGGAATCGAAACATGTCAACAATATTTGTTTTAAATTTTTCGATACACCTCTCTCAAGTAAAATAAAATTGTTTATTCACATGTTTATATGTAAAAGGTGGATTTCTTAAAATCTTGTGATTTAAAAATCTAAAAGATTTAATATATATATATATATATATATGTATATATGTATATCTATATAGCGGGTGTCCAGTAAATAACTGACCCATTTTGAACTTAAATAACAAATAAACGGTTTGAGATAATAATGCGCAGTTTGCGGTACTGTTATTAGAAAATCAATAAATTTTTTAACATGTACTTTGATAATATAGTTCAAATTTCGCAAAAAAAAAAAAAAAAAAAAAAAAAAATATCCCTCTGGCGGTAACAGGCTGTTTGAATAGAGACATGACTCTAATTTTCATAAATGTGAGATTTTCGGCTGAATCTGAATCTATATGTTGCATCGACTCTCGAATCAGCTTCAGAAACACAACTTCACAACAACATGTTTGAAAAAACGATTTATTTTCAGTATTAAATAAGGAGTTTTATCTGAATTAAAGGCACTATAGAGCACAAGTCCAAATAGTTTGAAAAGTATATTAAAAGCCTTGGAAGAATACATATAGTAAAACGTTTTGTAAAATACCATTTAACAAATGAAAAATCGTCCAAAAGTTAAAAGAGACAACAAAAGACACATAAAAGTGGTAAAGAGCTCGTTATTTTTATGGCTATTTGGCTCACGGGAATTATCTCTTTCAGTATAAGAAAGAGATTATAGATGGACAAACGCTAACAAGCTCTGTATCAAATATCAGCATCGTCAGGAAACTGCATATTAAGTTGTCAGTGGAATTTTCTCCGTTTACAACGTTATGTTTGAGAAAACGATTTATTTTCAGTATTAAATAAGGAGTTTTATCTCAATTAAAGGCACTATAGTGCACAAATCCAAATAGTTTGAAAAGTATATTAAAAGCCTTGGAAGAATACATATAGTAAAACGTTTTGTAAAAATACCATTTAACAAATGAAAAATCGTCCAAAAGGTAAAACGAGACAACAGAAGACACATAAAAGTGGCAAAGAGCTCGTTATTTTTATGGCTATTTGGCTCACGGGAATTACCTCTTTCAGTATTAGAAAGAGATTATAGATGGACAAACGCTAACAAGCTCTGTATCAAATATCAGCATCGTCAGGAAACTGCATATTAAGTTGTCAGTGGGATTTTCTCCGTTTACAACGTTATGTTTGAGAAAACAATTTATTTTTAGTATTAAATAAGTTAATTTTTCCAACTTAAATTGTTGCTATTGTTTAACTGAGTCATTATCATCAGAAAAGAATAACTGGATTTTTTAAAACCTTTTTCATGTATTTGAAAGGATAAATTCCCTATAGTAAGATATACTAGGATAATATATTTATATCTAAGTTAAATTAATTTATATTATTTTAATATTATTATTTATAATGTATTATTAAATAAATTTTAACCTGAATAGAATCCACTTACAGATTAATGAAATGAAAGCGAGTGAATGGAAATTGTTGAAAATAACATTTTAAAAATTAAATAAAGGTTTAATATTATAACTCTGACTCGTAAATTTATGTCGCAAAATGAGACCACAAAAGATCCATAAAAGTGACCCTATTCCGGAAAAGTGCTCGTTATTTTTATGGCTATTTGGCTCACGGGAATTGTCTCTTTCAGTATTAGAGAGAGATTTTAGAAGGACAAACGTTAACTAGCTCTACATCAAATATCGCAATCGTTAGAAAACTGCAGATTAGGTTGTTAGTGGAATTTTCTCAGCTTAAAACGACATGTTTCAGAAAATGATTCACTTTAAGTATTAAATAAATTTTTTTATCTAAACTAACAATTAAATTTGAATAAACAATTTTATTTTACTTGAGAGAGCTGTAACGAAAAATTAAAAACAAATTTGTTGACATGTTTCGATTTCAATTTAATAAGAACCATAACTATAGTAAAATTTTCATAATTTTCATACTTTTTTTTTATTATGATTATGGTTTTTATTTGATTGGAATCGAAACATGTCAACAATATTTGTTTTTAATTTTTCGATACACCTCTCTCAAGTAAAATAAAATTGTTTATTCACATGTTTATATGTAAAAGGTGGATTTCTTAAAATCTTGTGATTTAAAAATCTAAAAGATTTAATATATATATATATATATATATATATATATATATATATATATATATATATATATATATATATATATATATATATATATATATATATATATATATACATATATATATATATATATATATATGTGTATGTATATATCGGGTGTCCAGTAAATAACTGACCCATTTTGAACTTAAATAACAAATAAACGGTTTGAGATAATAATGCGCAGTTTGCGGTACTGTTATTAGAAAATCAATAAATTTTTTAACATGTACTTTGTTAATATAGTTCAAATTTCGCAAAAAAAAAAAAAAAAAAAAAAAAATATATCCCTCTGGCAGTAACAGGCTGTTTGAATAGAGACATGACTCTAATTTTCATAAATGTGAGATTTTCGGCTGAATCTGAATCTATATGTTGAATCGACTCTCGAATCAGCTTCAGAAATAGGGTACTTGGTTGGAAAGTGATTTAAAATAATATTTGTGATTGAACCATCTGTATTATATTTTCCCTCCTCAGTCTTGAGACTGAGATATTATTTTAAATATTATTACATTACATTAACAAAGTGCATATTTTAAAATTTATTTATATTCTAATAATAATACAGCAAGCCGCGCATTTTTATCTCAAACAGTTTTTTTGTTATTTACATTCAAAATGGGTCAGTCCTTTACTTGACACCCGGTATATATATATATATATATATATATATATATATTTATGATAAATGCTTGAATTACGGCGAGCGGTCATTTTGATTTTTAATCAGATAAATTTACACCGGTTGTTTCGGAAAAATTTTACGAAATTTGTTTTAAAAAACATAAAAAATCAAATTTAAATGAATAATTTAAACTGTTCTAAATGAAAATTCTGGTGTTAATTATTTTTACAAAACTTAAGTAAAATTTTCGGTAATTTTAGTATAAAAGAGTTATATCAGGATTTATTGATATATATCAATAGTTTTCTAATATTTTTCTTTGAACTATGTTTTCAATTGCGATTAATCGGGCAATATAGAAATCATTTTTAGGTTTATCCTGATTTCTAATCAGAAATTAATCGCAATTAATTGTCTATTTAGCATTACCCTTGATAATGAGCTAAATACCACATTTCCAATATTATTCCAATTTTAGCCAATTCCTATATTGATATAGTTTATTATTAACGAGTTATTCCATATTTTGATGTTGATTTTCAGTATTATCTAATGGTTCTATATATATGTCATGGTATATATCACAATATATATCCGATATTTATTTTCTAAATATCAAGATTTTTGATATTTTGAGTCAAAACAAGTTTAAATAAAATTTTCCACTGTCATCGACTTCTGCAAACGCAAATTCTGAACATACGGAACTTTTATCCCCGGTAGTGACTTTAGGCAAAAAAGAAAAATGTTTTTCGCACTTAACACTTAAAGTTTTTATATTTAAATGTAGAATAATCAATAATTATGTCGGACGATAATTTTGTGGGTGCAATAATTAATTAGGAACATCTATTGAAAAATATACTGCCTAATTTAAATAAGGTACTACTTGGTTATCCCGTCGATCAAAAATCTATCACTAAAATGTAAGATTAAATGCCAATAATGCATGATCGTGAATGTCACATTCAATGACATTAAATACAATACGCGTATTTAAAACTTCATTAAGTTATTTTTATTTCGAATTTTTATTCGTATTTTTATTAATATTCTACTAATTATAATACAATTCTATTATTTATGATAAAAATTACGTCAATATACGTTACGTATGATTTGGCTATTAGTTTGACGATTTGTAAAACTTGGCTAAATCGGTCGACGGGATACCAGATAGTACCTTAAATAATCAGTTTACAGTTTAATTTGAAAAGAATCTTTTCTAATTTAGGTTTAATTAATTTAATCTGTACAGAATATTAAGAAATACAAAATAAGACAAGCTTACATTTATGTTAAAATTTTTCAATAAAAAAAAAAAAAAAAAAATGTATTTAAAGTTTTGTTTAATAAATTTTTAATTTTTGATACTTGAAACTGAATCTTATAGTTAGTTTATTTTTATAAGTGTAAAAAGAAAATTGCTTTTGTTCTCAATTAATTCACCTTCAGTTTTGTTCTAAGTGGAAAAAAAAATGAAAGTGCTTGCATTTATATTATATATACAGGGTGTCCAGCAAATAACACCCTGATTTCAAATTTAAATTTCTCAAAAACAAGAATCGATAGAACTATGCGGTAAACGGTTTCTTTATTAGGTAAGCTGTAAAAATGTTATACTAAAGTTTCGAACGGTAAATATTTTGAAAAGATTATGTTCTGATTGCAAAGAATGCTCGACTTGACGTTTTTCTTGCTTTAGATTGCTTGTAATGAACGAGTTTTTCGGGGTACTTAGCCATATTTTTAGAACTAAATTTTTGAAATTTCTGAAATTCCAAAAATTTTGTTCCAAAAAACTTTAAAATATGGCGTTGTCCGCCCAAAATTTCATTCAAACCAAGCAATTTAAAGCAAGAAAAATGTCAAGCATTCTTTGCAATCAGAACATAATCTTTTCAAAGTATTTACCGTTCGAAACTTCTGTATAACATTTTTACAGCTTTCCTAATAATCAAACCGATTACCGCATAATTCTATCGATATTTGTTTTTGAGAAATTTAAATTTGAAATCAGGGTGTTATTTGCTGGACACCCTGTATGTATATATATATATATATATACAGGGTGTCCGAAAAGTCTGGAAACGGTCGAATAACTCGGGAAATACATATGAAATTGAAAAAGGTAAATATACGTGTTAAATATTTTTAAATAAGCTACTCAGTGATACCAAATTTGACCTTCGTAACCGACCCCCTGGGGGTCAGAGGGGGTCCAACTTTGAAATCTTAAATTATAACCCCCATTTTTTATTGCAGATTGGGATTCTACGGACAAAAATACGTAACTTTTGTATTTGATGTTTATTTCAAATCATCGTTTATCACGGTGTAATCGAGCATATTAAATCTATACATATTCCCGCTTTTCCAACGGAATTTTCCCTAATAGTCCAGTCATTATAGTAAGTTCACCTCGAAATTCCAGATACCAAGCTGTAATTCTGTAAATACTTGTATATTGACACCCTAAAAGTTGTCTCAAAACCTACATACGGTAGGGTGTACGCAACTATTAAATTCCAAGGTCAAAGGTCACAAAAATCGGTTTTTTGCGCTTTTTTTGTAAATATCTCATTTCCTATAGGTTTTTTGCTATTTGTATTTATTATCAATATTGTAGAATACAAAATTCTCTACAAATTTTGTTTGAAAACATTTTTCATACGTCGAACCGTTTTCAAGATAGAGGGCGGAGAGCGCGCGGTCACAGCATCACTTCAGGTCAAACGGTGCCTCCGGTCGAAAACGCGCCATATATAGTTGATGAACTATCGATAAATCAATGATTATAAATATTTATCAATTTTTATTAACTATTATATTATATTCTATCTTTTTCTTTATGCATTGTATAGTATAGTTACGAACGTCTTCTCTTTATTTCAGATAACTGTTCTTGGTAACTACGGACGTACAATTTCAAGAAATATGGCTGATTTGTGTTTTATATGTAATAAGTCAGATTCGGGAGGTGAATCGCTTGACATGAGCATATGGAATCCTCCTAATTTCACAACGACTTTACATAAGTTTGAGCTAGAATCTGACGCAGCTGCCATTTCACGTGCTTTAGAGTAGAGGGGTTGATCAAAAGTAATTACACACGTATTTTGTCCTTGTGACTTGGCAATATCGAGAGCGTATAAGTTGTGTAAATTGTGTCTACATTACTGGCAGGATGATCGATAAAAGGAAGAAACATAACCTGAGATGTTGAAAAATTCATTTCATGTTTAGTGAGCTGCTCAAGATAACCGTTCCACCCTGGCAACGATGCAATATCTCTCCATTTTCCGTATAACCACAAAAAATCAGTTCCGTTGATTGTTTTTTCTGTTAGTGCTCGACCGTCATGGAGATTTTCAACTTGAACCTTACTGTATCCAGGTACGACTGGTTTATCCTAAACTTGTAAAGATACATGTGATATGGCTGCCAACTCTTTCGCTTTTGGTTTGGTTGTACATTTTTGTATCCGTTCATCGTAGAGAACAGCATTTTTTGGAGTTACTATCTTAATAATCCCCATAACATGAAGAGTATTGTTACCATCAAGAGTCTGGACATTTATATCGGCATTGTATCCAACATATTGTACAAGTGCACCTGACTCAGATGATAAAATACGAGGCTGTGGGTGATAAACTGCTGAAACTTCATACTGTACTGTATTACTATAAGAAGCTGCAAATCCCAAACTAGATAAAATATCCAATAGTCTTTTAGATCCGTATCTTCTGTGAAGAAATACAGAAAGGCTCAAAAGTAACTGTGATGAAAAAGAACGTTCCCGTATGGCAGCCATGATTGCAGGCTTATTGAAGTACATTTTGTTTTTAAATGATCAATTTGTCCTTTCCTGTTTTTGACGATGACTTCTTCTAAGAAACGTAATAAAGTTTTTGGAATTTCTTGATTAACATTATTCAGCATTTTATTAGGAGGTGGATAAGATTTAGTTTCAACTATAGATGTTCGGATATCTTCTGTAATAATTGCTGCTGCAGCTTCTACAATTCTTAGCCTTTCTGCTTCAGGATCTATTTTTTTACTTTTGTACCAAGCTTTTGATCAGCTTGTGCATCACGGAAAGAAATGATTGTGAAAGCTCCAACTTTCTTCGTAATTACGATATCGGTTAAATACTTCTGTTGTAGTCTTGTAATGATAGTTTTATCATCTGGCACATACCCTGTCAAGACATCTTTAAGCTCTTTTAGTGTGAATTGAGAATCATTATTTTCGATGTAATTGAAAATCTCTAACATAGCTTCTGTAACTTAAATATCTTGACGAGGTTTCTCAAGAGGCGATGATGATGATGATTTATTTGAAAAGTTTGTAAAGCAAGCAGCATGGTACTTCGCTTCAACAGCGACCAAATCATACTATAAAATTATACGACTTTTCACCAATTCTCCGAAATCATCCGCACGTTCTTCTGCTTTTTTGATAACATTATCTTTGAACTCAAGAGTACTCACATTTTTTATCTTCCGCCTGTATTTTTCTCTTTCCTTTTTCTCTGCAGCCTCATCAGCAAATTCGCCACAAAAAAAACTTTGATTCTTAAAATCAAACACTGCACCTCGTTTTTTACGGAGTACTAATGAAGAAGTTATAGTTTCTCCTTCTTCTTGTTTCCATTTTGCTGCTTGGATACAGTTTTTACTAATGTAAACACTTCGGCACTTTTCATGCACTTTAACAGAGGTTACTGATTTTAAATAATCAATTTTTCCGTCGTTTCGTTCGACACTTGCAGTTCGTAGAGTTTTCATACCGCGCACTACTTCAATAAGCGATTCACCTCCCGAATCTGACTTATTACATAGAAAACACAAATCAGCCATATTTCTTGAAATTGTACGTCCGTAGTTACCAAGAACAGTTACCTGAAGACAGTCGTAATTATACTATACAATGCATAAAGAAAAAGATAAAATATAATATAATAGTTAATGAAAATTGATAAATATTTATAATCATTGATTTATCGATAGTTCATCAACTATATATGGCGCGTTTTCGACCGGAGGCACCGTTTGACCTGAAGTGATGCTGTGACCGCGCGCTCTCCGCCCTCTATCTCGAAAACGGTTCGGCGTAGGAAAAATGTTTTCAAACAAAATTTGTAGAGAATTTTGTATTCTACAATATTGATAATAAATACAAATAGCAAAAAACCTATAGGAAATGAGATATTTACAAAAAAAAGCGCAAAACATCCGATTTTTGTGACCTTTGACCTTGGAATTTAATAGTTGCGTACACCCTACCATATGTAGGTTTTGAGACAACTTTTAGGGTGTCAATATACAAGTATTTACAGACTTACAGCTGGGTATCTCGAATTCCGAGATTCTTACCTAATTTAAGCTTAAATGACTGGACTATAATCGAAACTGATTGGGCAGAATTTTTGACGTCAAATTCCTCGTCTTTTGTAGGAATAGCGTTTCCTGAAAATCACCCGTGGCGATTATTTCAATAGTGCTACACTGTTAAAAATTTGACCCATTTGCTGCAGCGTCACTCCACAGCTATTATAGAATATCTCTTTTGTGACCAATGAGAATGCTCCATAACACAGTAAAGTAATCGTTTTCTATAAAAGTGGTGGAGTGACGATGCAGCAAATGGGTCAATTTTTTTACAGTATACTTTACTGTGTTATGGAACATTCTCATCGGTCATGAAAGAGATATTCTATAAAAGCTGTGGAGTGACGCTACAGCAAATGGATCAAATTTTTAACTGTGCAGCACTACCGAAATAATCGTCACGGGTAATTTTCAGGAAACGCTATTATTGCAAAAGACGAGGAATTTGATGTCATAAATTCTCCCCAATTAGTTTCAATTAGGGAAAATATCGTTGGAAAAGCCGAAATATGTATCGATTTAATATGCTCAATTACACCGTGATAAACGAGGATTCGAAATAAACATCAAATACAAAAGTTACGTATTTTTGTCCGTAGAATCCGAATCTGCAATAAAAAATGGGGGTTATAATTTAAGATTTCAAAGTTGGACCCCCTCTGACCCCCAGGGATTCGGTTACGAAGGTCAAATTTGGTATCACTGAGTAGCTTATTTAAAAATATTTAACACGTATATTTACCTTTTTCAATCTCATATGTATTTCCCGAGTTATTCGACCGTTTCCAGACTTTTCGGACACCCTGTATATATATATATATATATATACATATATGTAAACTGAAACCAAAATAAAAAAAAGTATAAATATGCAACAATACATGTCAATCTAAGGTATCATAAACAATATACAGTCAACTCTCGTTAATTCGAACTCGTTGGGACCACAAGAAATGTTCGAATTATCCGAAGTTCGAATTATGGAAAAATGAAATAAAACATGCTCAATATGGTACTATTACAAAGGAATTAATATTATAATGTTTTTTAATTTATTTCATCTGTTATCATTAAAATATGACTTACTGTATTTACTCGTGTATACCGCGCATGCTGCTTGTATAACTCGCACTCCGTACTTTACAAGGAAAAATGGCGATTTTTTAAAATCTCGTATATAACGCGCACCATAAATTTTATATGCAAATGAATAAATAACTAAATGAATTTCAGTAAAGAAAACCGAAACAAACATTACATCAGGCAGAAAACAAGGCGAAAATACATTTTAACACTTCGTGTAGGGATTGAATGATGACAGCGAGAATTGCTAGTTAGCGTTTTAATAATGTTAATAGATCTGTTGCATAAAAGTGCAAGGAGTGAAAAAAAGATGCAGTATTACTTCAATTAAGTAAGATTTTCCTAGAGATTATGTCTTCTTTGAATACATTTCATGATTCATATGTATATCGTGCAACTACATTCAGCAGTAAAAATTTATTCCGTGTATAACGCGCACCTAGGAGTTTTGCCCCATTTTTTTGAAAACAAAGTGCGCGTTATACACGAGTAAATACGATAATATTAAATTAGAATGGATAAATACATAAACTAATTAAAACATTAGAAGCAAGCACGATGGAAGAAAAATTAATGCGTCACTAATGGACAGACGGGGCTCTAAGAAAGTGGATATCAATTGCATTGCATTATATGTATACTCGTTCGAAACAATTTTCACAAAAATCAAAGAAAGAAAGTTATTCAAAGGATCTGAAATCAGTGAGAAAGAAAAGAAAAATGAAAAATCGGAATTCTTGTTAGTTCGAATTAAACGAAATCAAGAGAAAGTGAGTTCGAATTAATGAAAATTTTTAACTTTATTCTGCCATTGAAAATTTCGGGACTTCATGTTTAGTTCGAATTAAGCGAAGATTCGAAATATCCGATTTCGAATTAACGAGAGTCGACTGTATATATATATAAGTTAAAAATGTTAAAATAGCCTCAAGAAATCTGTAAAAAATAATTCCAACAGTTTTAACATTAGAGTTCCAGTTTTTTTCGCTTGACTAATGCTCTTAAGCTCTTCCTCCAACTTGAATTTCTCCTTTTTTTCCATAATCGCGATTCTAGAAATATTAACATAGACATCAACTTTTAGGGTTTTCTAATATCCCTAAAAATTAACTAGAATTTTTATATTACTTAATCGCAGATTTTGCCTTCTAAATAAGTGAAAATTTACTTTTAATTTTTAGTGGTGCAAAAAAAACGTAAAATTCGGCTGCTATGCAGTAAATATTACACTTCTTTTCTACGCTATTTTTAATGATAGCTTTAAATAATCTTTCTTTAGCTTAATTAACAAAATAAAATTAATCGAATAATTACTGCCTTTAGCAACAATTGTCTACACAAGGAAAATTCTTCTATTATACATAATAAGAATCGATTCACCATTACTAAATTGCGATCCCAATTAAGTTTTGCCTACAGCACAAGAATTCTTCCTTTTTTTTTTTTTTTAGTTCATAAAAGCTTCTAAAGCTAGACATATTAAATGCTATAAAACAAATATATTTATCTTACCTCCGCGATTATTTTGATGTTATCTATAACTAAACTTTTCTCTCGTTAGTTAACACAACTTTTGCGTAACTATTTGCTTAATTAACTGAAATATAGATTGGAATTCCTACTACATCACTACCATATGGCGTGAATCAATCGTATTGATCTCAACTATCAGATGGATGTAAATAACAACACACGTTATTTCTCTAACAAAATGTATGTTAAAATAAACTATGTTTTCTCTTTAATAATAACGAGGTGGAACCCGTCGAATTTCGACGAAATAAAATATTTACAAAAGAACTATTTCATTGACTACATAACCTACATAAACCTACAAAATTAATTACAATAAAAATGCATCTAATATTGATTAGTCTAACTCTCATACACATATTATGTTAACCGAGGGTAAAATAATAGGTAACACAAATAATAGAAAAAAATAAAATAGGAAGCAAAATAATAGCTATGGCGATATGGCAAATGATATTTAACCTAAAGTTAATAAAATACTATTTCTATAAAACTCAGTTTTCTAAATTATTAAAATTAAACTTTAATTGTAATGTAAGCACTAAAACATAATAAAGATCTGTTATTATGACAAAGTTATCAATTAAGGCGCTTAGGCTTGATATTTCAAAATGAAAAACATCAAAATTTATTCCACTTTGACTTAATCCTAGAATTTTTTAACCTGAAATCTAAACCCGCCATCATTTTCCCCATCTGAAAACTTACATACGCAACTCTCATACCCGTATTCACATTTTAAAATCATTTAAGTTCAAAACTTCAAGTCTCAGTTGCTATTAGCTGGAAATAGATACTGAGCTATTTACGTTCGTTTAAGTGTAAATGAAAATTTCTGAAATAATCTGCATGTAATAAATACGATAGACAATATTACTGTGACGTCACATAAGATAAAATAAACTAAAAATCCCCCCCATTTAATTGATGAATAAAAACAAAATAAAACCAAAATTCACCGAGTTTTATAACAGACTTGAAATAGCATATGTTCTTGAATATCATTATATAATCAGTGGTGTAGTCGTAAAAAAAAGCAGAGGATATACGCTCTAAGCAGAGGTTATATGCTCAAAGCAAAGGGAGTGTACATCCCTAGAGTGTACATCCTATAGCTTATTTGAGAAACATAGGATACACGGTATTCCTTAAAAAATCCAGAAGGTATACGGCGTATACCTCGTATATGCTCCACTGCATCCCTGTATATAATATATTCTTATTCGTAAAATACTCTTAAAATAGCTCATATTTTAATTTCAATTTTTTCGCATTAATGATAATATGACAACAAAAAAGATACATTAATATTTTTTATTTTATTTTTAAAATAAATGGCGTTCTTTTGTTGCCACGATTACAAAAAATTTATTACAAACTACAAAATAATAATAATAATAATAATAATAATGATAATAATAATAATATCACAAAAATAAATTAAGATAGAGTTTTCAAACAAATTGCATTTAAAAACGCATTTTTCCCTCTATAGGATGGTGTAAAAATTAAAAATGCGGGATGTTCAGAAGTTTAAAAATTTGCAATGAAAAAAAACTGCAAAAACGAAACTTCATTTCAAATTTTAAGTTGCCATTCGCAAAATGACGTATGCGTTACGCACAGATACATTTGGCCTTTATAATATAGATAGATAATACGAATGCTTCTTCATGCTTCACTTTTTCTGATTAAATCTCATTAAAAATGTTAAGTTTCATATACAACTATGTTTGCTTTTTAATTATTACTCACATATTATTTTTTATTTGTATTTTATTTTCAAATTTATACTATTTAAAATATTTCACAGTTTCAGTTTCACAACATTTATGGCATATTTTAGCAATGGAGTTGTGAATAAAGAAGGGGAAACATATAGCGTAGAGTCTACCAACTGCGACTTAAGAAACTTAATAGGTTGTCACAAAATGTTTTTTTTTACATCGAATCAACAGTTTTTTTAATGACTATCAAAGCTAACTTCCATCAGTAAATTTTCAATAAAAATTTTCATTTCATTTTAGTGGCTTATTCATGCGAAATTTCTCTCACCAATATGGTAAAAAATTTCATTTTATCCGTGGTTGTTAAACTGTGTATTATAATATCTTTCACTGACACAGGCAGGAGGTTGTTTAAGTTGCCACAATATGGCTGAAATGCAGGATGTGACAGACAACCTCCCTCCGAAATAAACTTACACCAGTAAAAATAAATAATTTGGCCATACTTATGACTGAATTTCTACATTAATACGACTTTTAAATAAGGGAAAATTTTCAATTTAAATTTACTGGTGAAAGTTTTCCCCGCGGTAATTAAACATTGCGAAATCGGTTATTGTTGAAGGTTCATCATTTTGAGAATATGTCAATTGCTCTTCAGAATTGTTGATTCTCTGAAAGAGCAAATACTCACTTCTGAGAAGTGAATATTCACACAAAACAGAGGTGAATAATCACTCTTTGGAATGAGTGACTATTCACTCTACCTAAAGAAGACATTTTTTTGCACTTCTGGTAGAAGTGAACAATTACTCTTTCATAAGAGTTAAGGCTGTTTATATGTGTCCTTTATAGGAGTTTTTTTTATAGAACCACATCTTTTAAAGCATGCAACGAGAACAGCATTTTTATAAGTGTGGTAACGATTGGAATAAAATACATTGTAGTCAGTATTTATTTAATTTATAGTTTGTAACACTAATTGAATTTTTAAATAAAGCCCTTTAAAATGCATATGAATTAAATTAGATTACTCATAGATATAAATTAAAATATTTTATTTCAATTTTATTCCTTGTGTTTGCTTTTCATTGCTTGCTCAATAAATAAATATATGAAGAAAATGCCCTTGATGGCAAGTAATTAACCGAAATTTTAATTAAATAATACTATTATTTATTTATTTTCAGATACCCAATAGATTGTATTTAGTAATTTAATAATTCTCGTGATGTACGGTGATTATGTTTTTCCTTTCATGTGCAATTCAAATTTTAAATATTTATATCGTAGTATTCAAAATATTTACATCGTAGTATTCATTGTTATTGAATTCAAATCTAATCTTGCAGAGTCCCATTCTTTTAAAGTATTTTTAACTTTTTCACTTAAAAAATAATGCTCATTAACTGGCATATTTTTTAATAAATTCTGAGTGATCTAAATATGAGGAATATGTAAGACTTTCTTGTGTGTGTATGGTTTGTTATTGATTTATTAAATATGAAGATAGAGTCTAGTTTTTTTATATTCTGTAGAATATGGATATATTTTTCTTTTAATATGTCTCTTAACTTAATCATAAGTTAAATTAAATTTCAAAAAAATTTCATAAAATTCAAATTTTATTCCACTATAGCAAAATTACAAATATTAATCAACGATTAATTATGGAGCGACATGGTAAGACATATTTTTCTTTTTTTACTCCCGTATATATTGTATTTTATAAATATAAATTAAGTAGATTTCGTATGTTTTATTATAAAAGGTTGACCTAAGAAATAGAAAAAAAGAATGAAATAAAAAAAAAAGAAGTTAATCTACTGCTCTTATTGTTTGAAAAATATTTTAATGTAAAATGCAATGATTTATCTCTTTAAAACATATCCATTCTTATAATGCATATGTGATACTATGAGCTTTTAAAAATATACACTAAAGCGGTTTTCATGCTTCAGCAGCTTCGTGTAAGGCATTAAAAAACCTTATTTTAATGCTTAAGCATCATATTTTACTTTTTAGTGTCAATAATTACCTGTATTATAAACGTAGAAAGTAAGTTTACAAAATTATAAAATTTAATAACTGATTCAGAATTTTTATAATTCTTTTGATTAAAATTATAATCATTAGATAAAAGTTTACTTGCAGTTTAAAAGAATAGATATATCAATTTCAAAAACACTAAAAATAATAATTAATGTTTTACAGTTGTACTATTAAACAACAACAAACTATAGTTGATAAATTAAATGCAATGTCTGGAAAAAATCTAAAAAAACAATTTTAGTTGTTGATTTATAGGTTTGCCATTATGTTTTCCTGCTCCTAATTTTTCATAATTCCATATACTGTAAAAATTATGACTATTTTGCTGCATGCTTTAGGCTATCATGGTGCATTCTCATTGGCCAAAAGAGTGATATTCTATAAAAGCGGGGGAGTGACGATGCAGCAAAATAGCAGGGCTACAATAGATACCGGGCTTGCTCATTCCTTATCACGACGTCACAGAAGGTGGCTGGCCGCTATCTGCGATTAGTACAAACAGGGCTCAAAGTGACGCACCCATCGTTTTGTACCAATCGCTGGTTGTCATTCAGCCACCTTTTGTGACGTCATGAAAGGAATGAGCAAGCCCGGTATCTAGTGTTGCCTTGAAAATAGTCATATTTTTTACAGTGTACTTTTGGGTGCAGGAAAACACAATGGTAATCCTATGAGTCAACATTTTTTGGTGTTTTCTATTAACCACTTAATGGTCGCATTAAATTACGGTTTAAAAATTCAAATTCATTATTGCCACCACTTTTTTGAAAAAAAAATATTCATCGAATTTAATGACAAATAAAATGGCACCGAAATAAAACCAATTACGCTATTTTATAAAACTGGTGGTAATCAAACAATTCTGAATCGGAGCCGTGAAACTTGCAGCCCTTGAATGTCTTGGGCGCGACGATTAAGTGGTTAAGATATGACTTGGCGGATCTATTGCGTTTTAATATGCGAATCGAGATTTAACTAATGTTAGATTTTCATCCCTGAACGCGATGAGGTGATTGTCTGTGCTGCCGCCTTCCGATCTATTTTACAATATTACTCATTATGTTCTAAACTAAAATCTAAGCTCTGTGTGATAATGTAACTATTTTATAGATCTTCGAATATAAGTAAAATGGTAATTTTAAATATATATATACAGGGTGTTTCGCTACTAGACCGACAAACTTTGAGGGGTGATAGCAGATATAAAGACAAACATTTTTAAATAGGAAACCATGGGGCGCAAACGTCTTCTGTAGGAGCTAGGGGCCATTAAAATTTAAGGTCCAAAAATTCAAACGCTGATAAAAATTAAAAAAAGGGTCGATTTGTTTGCGGTTTTCTCTAAAATCATTCTTTATATCACGATTTTTTATTTTTTAATTTTAAAGGTTAAGTTCGAAAATTGTCGATAGAGGGCGCTCTAGACTTTAGAGTAGCGAACAAATACTTTTTGCCGTTCTTTTGTGCATGGGGTTGAAATTATTCTAAAGTTTAGACTTTAACTTAAATTTTAAGCCCAAAATCGGAAACATGAGAATCGGTTAACTAGCGAAAAATTAACTGTGAACCGAGGGGGAGATTTTAAACGCTCATAAACATTGGACAAACTAATCGATTTTGTTGCGGTTTGCATGTAGGTCAATTTCTTGGTAATTATTTTATTCAAAATGACGTACAGCTGTGGTGTCCTCATTTTTTCATAGAGGACGCTTCCGACATATCTCCGACATTTCAATGGCATTACTCCTGGGTGTTTTACTACCAGGTTACCATACTTCCAGGAAGTGTTAGGGATGCAAAAGCGATTCGGAATCACATAGGAATGTAACGTTGAAAATGTCTTTTTTGCGAGTTATGGTTAAAGGAAGCAGAGAAAAAAAACAGAAACAAGCAGAGAAGCAGCAACACGTTAATATGACATAAAACAGTTTATTTAAAGGTTTTGCTAGAAAAGATGTTCGAAATTACGATCAGAAGTAATTCGACATGCTTGACAGCGGCGTCGCATGTAATTCCTCACGTTTTGAAAGATTCCTGGAATCTTTGATAGGTTTCCGGAATCTACAGAAATACGAGCTTCTAAGTCTTTAATTGATGGTACGGGATTCTGATACACCCAACTTTTCATGTGATCCCAACAGAAGAAGCTCATGCTTGTTAAGTCCGGTGATCTGACAGGCCAATAAACCGGGCCACCACGACCTAACCACCGCTGTCCATATGTTACGTTGAGGTATCGGCGAACATCATTGGTAAAATGTGGAAGAGCCCGATCGTGCTGGAACCACATAGAGCTGCGCAACGAGAGAGAAACTTTCACGCACATTACCGTTCAGCGCCGTCTACCGCAAGAAAATCGCAGCGCCATCTGCTGTCGCTGTCCAGCTTGCCGGACTTTTTCTGGTCATAATTTCGAACACTTTTTGCAGTAAAACGTTTAAATAAACTTTGTTCTGTCACTTTAACATGTTGCTGTTTCTCTGCTTGTTTCTGTTGTTTTTTCTCTGCTATTTTTTAAACGTAACATGCAAAAAAGAAATTTTCAACGTTACATTTCTGTGTGATTCCGAGTCATCTTTGCATCCCTTACACTTCCTGGAAGTATGGTGGTCTGGTAGTGAAACACCCAGGAGTAATACCATTGAAATGTCGGACATGTGTCGGAAGCGCCCTTTATCAAAAAATGAGGAGATGAAAGCTGTACATCATTTTGAATAAAATAATTACCAAGAGAATGACCTACACGCAAACCGCAACAAAATCGATTAGTTTGTCCAATGTTTATGAGCGTTTAAAATATCCCCTTCGGTTCACAGTTAATTTTTCGCTAGTTAACCGATCCCCATGTTTCCGATTTTTGGCTTAAAATTTAAGTTAAAGTCTAAACTTTAGAATAATTTCAACCCCATGTACAAAAAAAGGCAAAAAGTATTTGTTCGTTACTCTAAAGTCTAAAGCGCCCTCTATCGACAATTTTTGAAATTAACCTTTAAAATTAAAAAAATTAAAAATCGTGATATAAAGAATGATTTTAGAGAAAACCGCAAAGAAATCGACCCTTTTTTCTAATTTTTATCAGCGTTTGAATTTTTGGACCTTAAACTTTAATGGCCCCTAGTTCCTATAGAAGACGTTTGCGCACCATGGTTTCCTATTTAATAATGTTTGTATTTATGTCTACTATCACCCCTAGAAGTTTGTCGGTCTGGTAGCGAAACACCCTGTATATATATAAATATATATATATATTTGAAGATACTGTAAAATTAATGCAAAGTCTAGTTTAGATAAAAGTAATAAGATGCAAAGAAGTAAGAAGTGCAAAGAAATTGGAATTACATTTAGTTGTATTGAGTGAATGCTGATTAGCTGTTTAGCATAAACATAAAACTTTGCTATAAAAAAGGAAAGAGGCAAAATATGCTTTTTTTTAAAATGTTATAAAGATATTTTCTTAGAATTTCATGTTTTTTCATCATTCTACAATCCAATTATCTAAAAAACTACGTTTTCTAATTTAATATTGCAATTTTTTTAAGCGTTGATAACCTAGTCAAATACTTTAAACAAAAGTCTTTTAGTTCTGTAACAAAATTAATTTAAATATCAGGAATAAAAACTGAACAACTATCATAAAATTTTAGTTATATACTGTCATAGGTAACTCCCAAAGGTATTTGAATAAATAGATTTCTTTCATTTATCCCGATTGGTGGTCATAAAATAACACGCAGATGTTTTAACTTAGTTCTATTTTTATTCTACAGAACTATGAGCGCAAATTCTGACTCCATCTATTATAGAACAACCAACTAATTGAAATGTAAACAAATTATCGTCTGCGATCGCTATGGTAACCGCTCAAGGCATTGCCATTCTAAACTGTGAAATATTTCCAACCTTCCGTGGTAACCATAGCAATCACCATAGAGTATCCCCCCAGTGACGAAGGGTACCGAAGAAACGATATAATTTATAATTATTTTTAAGTTTTTTTTTACGTCAGAATTCACGCTGGTTGAAAAAAAAATTACAAAGAGATACATACGTTGAAATACAAGAAAAATGAGAAATATAACAAAATATAGATATGCAAAAATGAACAGTTTTAACAATAATTTCAGAAAGTAATGTAAGATGCCAGTTTTTTAGGAAAATGGACATGTCTGCCCGAACGTGTGATAGTTTTTGTTTGGTCAGGATTGCTGTCCGATTTAACAGAGAGTTTTAAATTAGAATTTTCTGGAACAGCTTTCGTCAACAAGTCTGATTGAGGAATCAAATGAGCTGGCTTCACACGATCTATTGATACCGTGGACTTACGACCATTGAGTTCGATTGTTATGGTTTTTCCAGTTCTACTTAGAACTTTGTGAGGACCAGTATATGGTTGACACAATGGAGGTTGTACATGGTCCACTCTTAGAAAGACGTGTGAACAAGATGTCAAAGAAGGGTGTATATAGAACTTCTCGTGGCAGTGAGCTGATGTAGCAACTGGATTTAACTGCCGCATGGTGTTTCTTAGTTGAGTGACGAAGTTCTCGTTGCATGGTTGGATTAAAGATTCATCCAGCATGTCACATGGCAATCTCAACGTAGTGCCGAAAACAAGTTCAGCGCAAGAAGCTTGTATATCTTCCTTCACTGCTGTGCGAATGTCTAGTAAAACTATCGGCAATACTTCAGTCCATCTATTGGTTTCGTGAGCTTTGATGGATGACTTTAAATGTCGATGAAATCTTTCGATAATGCCATTGGATATAGGATGATAAGCTGTGGTTCGGATCTTCTTTGTTCCCAACATTTTCGTAAATTCATCAAAAATCGCTGATCGCATTTGGGGACCTTGATCCGTGGTTATGAGTGAAGGACAACCAAATCTTGAAATCCAGTCCTTGAATATGGCATTGCAATTTGTTTTGGCTAGTGTATCAGATATGGGTATAGCTTCTGGCCATCTGGTAAATCGGTCGATAATCGTTAAAAGATAGCTGAAACCGTCAGATGGAGTCAAGGGACCCACAATATCTATGTGAATCTGGGAAAAACGTGCATCAGGAAGAGAGAACGTGCCAAGAGCTGCTTTGGTGTGCCTTTGTATTTTGGATCTTTGACACGACTCACAGCAACGAACCCAGTTTTTGATGTCTCGTTTCATATTTGGCCATACGTATCTGGAACAAATTAACTTTGTGGTGGCTGCTATGCCAGCATGAGATAGGTTGTGCAAATGTTCGTATATCAGTCGACGAAAGGAGCTAGGAACTAAGGGTCGAGGCGTACCTGTGGAAGTATCACATAGTAGGTTACGATCAGAAATGAGGCAAGGTTTTAGTTCCAATTTTAGCGATGAACTATGCAGCAGGTTTTGTAGCTCTGAATCATCTTTCTGAGCTTCTGCAAAATCATCAAAATTTAAGATTGGAGATTTTGAAATAGAATCAATTTCAATTCTTGAGAGACAATCTGCTACAGTGTTTTTGGAACCTGGTACATGTCTAATGTCAGTGGAATATTACGAAATAAAATCTAAATGGCGTAATTGCCGAGGCGAGCATTTATGGGGATTTTGTTTAAATGTATAAATTAACGGTTTCTGATCAGTATAAATTTTAAAATTTCTCCCCTCTAACATATGCCGAAATTTCTTTATTGCTGAATATATAGAAAATAATTCCCGGTCATAAGTTGACCAATTCCGCTGACTCTTGTTTAATTTCATGGAAAAAAATGCTAAAGGTTCATAATGCTCCTGAAAAAATTGCATAAGAGTGCCGCCGATCGCGACATCTGAAGCGTCAACCCATATACTTAACTCAGCACCTGGAATGGGATGCCGTAAAAGAGCTGCTTGAGCTATGGCATTTTTGGCATCTGTGAAAGCCTTTTCAGCATTTTCGTTCCAATTAATCGGTTCGGAAGTTTTCGGAACACGGGAACGAGATTTCTTTTTGTTTGGATGGCCTTCTAATAATTGCACTAAAGGCGCAAGTATGTGTGCAGCTTTATAAATAAAGGATCTATAAAAATTAAACATTCCCAAAAATCGTCGAAGTTGAGATAAAGTTGTGGGCTGTGGAAAATCAATTATGCATTTAACTTTATCAGGAAGTGGCTGAATGTGCACTTGGAAACATTTATGCACAAACCATATTCTTCTAATTTGGAAAATAAGGCTTTTAAATGATGATAATGCTCCTCTTCATTTTTAGAGGCAATAAGTATATCATCAATAAAAGCATAGACGCCAGGTAAATCGCGTATTATTTCGTCGATGAATCTCTGAAATGTGGCAGATGCGTTGCATAAGCCAAACTGCATGCGTGTGCTTTCGAATAATCCGAAAGGTGTGCATATCGCTGTTTTAGGAATATCATCAGGATTGATTGGTATTTGATGATACGCTTTGATTAGGTCAATGTGACTAAAAATTTCAGTGTTGCGTAAATTAGCAGTAAAATCAGCTATACACGGAATCGGATATCTGTCTTTTACAGTTTGCGCATTCAAGGCACGATAATCGCCTACAGGTCTCCACTCCACAGTTCCTTTTTTTGGAACCATGTGCAAAGGTGATGCATAATTGCTACATGAAGGTCTTAAATGTCCTAGTTGTATCATATTTTGAAATTCCGTTTTAGCGATTTTCAGGCGATCCGGAGCTAACCTTCGAGGTTTTGCCACAACTGGAGGTCCTTTTGTTGTAATAAAATGCATCGTGTTGTGTTTAACAGGCTGATTAGGATCTGGTAATTTTGTTATAGATGGAAATTTTTTTAGAAGTTCATTATATATGCTATCAATAGTGATTGTTTTTACTGAATGAATGGATGCACATTTCATGTGGCCTGTCGTTTCAAATTTTGTTTTTAAGTCCCTTAGACATTTATGACGGAGATCTGGGACCAATTCGAAATTATGGAGAAAATCTGCTCCCAATATTGGTGTACTAACATTTGCCACTAGAAAAGTCCAATTAAACTTTCGCCTTAAGTTAAAGTCTAGAGAAAGGGTTTGTTGACCATAAACATTTATAGTTGAAGAATTAGCGGCCAAAAGTGTTTGTACGGGTGGATTCCGTTTTTGTAAATTATTGGCAGGAAGGATTGACACATCCGACCCTGTGTCGACCAGAAAGGAAACATTTGTTGTCCGGTCTTTAATAAACAGGCGACGTGACTGCTGAGGCAAAGAATAAGTCGCCTCTACTCTTTGCTTATTTCGTTTCCCGACCAAGAACATGGTTTTACGAATTTTTCTTCTTTACATTTTGTTCCAAATCGTCGATGGTACCAACAAATAGATGAATCGCGCTTAGCACTGTTATTTCGCTCGCGAGGTTTACTCGAATTTCTACGGTATGGTGATCGCCCACGTGAAAATGCAATTTGATCGATGCGCTTATTTAGTTTTTCTATTTCTCTCATAAATTTATATTCTATTGACTGTTCATTCGCGCTAGACACAGTAAATGCAGAAAGAGGGGACGGAGTAACCTCCGAAATCCGATCCGAAATTTCCGCAGCCTTTTCAAGGGTTAAATCAGAAACAGCCGCTAAAATTGTTTGAACAGAATTTGGTAAACGCGTCAAAAATAACTCTAACATTAAATTGTCAGGAACATTTAGGGATTCCGCGCGACGTTTCATGCTACGTAATAAATCTGAAGGTTTCCGATTGCCTAGTTCTTCCCCAGACAATAGTTGCCGTATTTCTTGCTGAGATGACTCTCCCGAACGCGCAATTAATTCCTTTTTTAAGATACCATAAGGATCGGTAGCATCCGGTTGCATTAATATGTCACGAACAATTGATGCAATATCGGGTGGAAGATGCGACACAATATAGTTATATTTCGTAACAGATTCTGTTATTGCTTTGGGGGTAGCTAAAGCAAATGTACTTTCGCACATTACAAACCAAAGCACCGGATCCGATCTATTATATATGGGGATTTGAACAGCATCGACATTAGACATGATTTATAATTATTAATATAGAAAAAGCACAGTTAAATCAAAATAAAATTCGCGAGTTAAAATTTTACTGTAAAATAATAGAAGAAATATCAGAAAAATGATTCAGAAGTACTTATCTGTTTAGCAGCTAACATATCCATAATCATTTTGCATGATTCACTTCATCACAATGGAACAAAGTCTCCTGAACAATCTACGAAAATCTCACTTTCCAATTGCTCATGGTATTTTTCTACAGTCCAGAGGTCACCAAATATCCCGATTGGTGGTCATAAAATAACACGCAGATGTTTTAACTTAGTTCTATTTTTATTCTACAGAACTATGAGCGCAAATTCTGACTCCATCTATTATAGAACAACCAACTAATTGAAATGTAAACAAATTATCGTCTGCGATCGCTATGGTAACCGCTCAAGGCATTGCCATTCTAAACTGTGAAATATTTCCAACCTTCCGTGGTAACCATAGCAATCAACATACATTTTAACCACCTTGTATGCCAATTCGAAGATTCATTTACGGGTATATAGATGCCAGTGTTCTAGCTGTCGCTCGCCTTTGCGCCTAATTGCGACTAAATTCTTCATTTGGCGAGTAAACAAGCGATTAGATTCGCCAAATGGCTAGTGCTCAATTTTTGCTTTTTCTTTCTTTTCTTTTTCGTCTTTCATACATATGCACACATATATATTTTTAATATACATATATTTTTAATATATTTGTAGCGGATAGTTGAAATTAGATGAATATCAATTTTTGTCGTAGTTATAAAAATTTAGGTTATTTTAGAACATATTGAAAAAAGGAGGCTACATTAAAGAATTATAAATATGTTTTTTGTGATACACAGCGAATCTATTTTGCTAATGCTTTTTAGGTGCGTTCGTAATTATGTAAATACGTAGCACCTATTGTTGTCGCTCAGTCCGTCCGTCTGTCCGTCTGTCTGTCCGTCTGTCTGTCCGTCTGTCTGTCCGTCTGTCCGTCTGTCTGTCCGCATATAACAACGCAAAAACTACCCAACCGAATCGTTTGAAATTTAAAATACATAATTATTACATAATTTTATCGAGTCATTTCAAATTTTATGAAAATTGGATGCATAGATCAATTACAGGGACAATCAAAAGTATTCCGTTACATTACGGTCAATGGGGAAAAAAGTTTCAAATGCATTTTAATCGTTTGAAATTTAAAATACATAGTTATTACATAATTTTGTCGAGTTATTTCAATTTTTTTGATAATCGGGTGCATAGATCAATTACAGAGACAATCAAAAGTATTCAATTACATTATTGTCAATGGGGAAAAAGTTTCAAATGTATTTTATACGTTTGAAATTTAAAATACATAGTTATTACATAATTTTGTCGAGTTATTTCAAATTTTATGAAAGTCGGATGCATAGATCAATTACAGGGGCAATCAAAAGTATTCCGTTACATTACGGTCAATGGGGAAAAAAGTTTCAAATTCATTTTAATCGTTTGAAATTTAAAATACATAGTTATTACATAATTTTGTCGAGTTATTTCAAATTTTATGAAAATCGTATGCATAGATCACTTACAGGGACAATCAAAAGTTTCCGTTACATTACGGTCAATGGGGAAAATGTTTCAAATGCATTTTAATGGTGTTGCACTCATTCGAACTTAATAAAATTTATATACAATATAAAGTACATATTATAATATGCATCTTACATAATTTGTGATGCAAAGAACATTTGTTATTGATTTACAAGGCCACACAAAAGTATTCCATTACATAATGGTATAGGGAGAACATTGTTTGATGAACGTTTTAATTGTAATTCACTATTTGCAATTTTATGAGATTGATATATGAGAGTAATATTTTTAAAACTTCATTATCGTACGAACGCACCTCGTTTGCTACGCTTCACGTGCAATTTCCAACTTGTTTCATTTGGCGAATGTTTTTTAATTTTAATTAGCCAAATTACTAACGTTGGTCAAATGTCAGCGAGAACACTGATAGATGCTGAGGGTAAAACTTTAAAAAAAAATCTTAATCTTAATAAATTGAACAATAATTTCAAGATTCTTGATTTCTTAATTAATAGAAAAAAAAAAAAATTCTTTAGCCCTTTGAGGGACGGTGGAATATAATATATCCCACTTTATTTTAATCCTCAAATGCCACATTGGCACTAGGATTTCGGTATAAAATTTTATTTCGTATAATGTACTTGAAGAAAATCTTTTATATATTTCGATATAAATTTATTTGCAAATCCTGGTATCATTCAATCGTTTCAACTTCTCGGCAACGCAAATGCTTTGCTTCTAAGAAGGTTAGCTATGTTCAAGTTCAAGCCCGTATGTTAAGGTTCATGCAGATTTTGCGTTTTAATATGAGTATTTTGCTATAGTAATATTATTGTTATTTAATCGAATTTCTGTCTTTCAAGCGGCATTACAAACCTACATACTTTCAACCCTATACGCAGTCTATATTGTCGTTATCAATGGGTTAATACACAGAGTAGTAACAGAGAATCAACTTTCATACACTGTAATGGCAACTTGTTTAACATGGGATTACGCATAGACAGTAGCGACACGAGCGTACCACTCTGAAACTACGATCATAACATAAGAGAGGTTGCTAATTCGGCGAAACATCGCTTCCCTTGGCGACAAATGATAAGGGAAAAAAGAAAAAAAATACTGCGACGGCTTGCTGCTTCTTGTTTTGAAATTTATGAAAGAATTATTTTAATATGAAATAACTTTGACGTATTCGTCTTGCAAACAATACATGTGTCTCTTCGTAACATAACGACCTAATAATTTAAACTTGAAAATTCAAGAATAATAACAGTAATAATTACGAATTAATATAAGCGCGGAAATCTAAGATCAAATAGCATAAGCACATGTGCAAAGATAATCAAATCAGCATTCAGCAAGAAGCGCCAAGCCAGAATAGGGTTACAGTTAAACAAAATCACGAGGATAAAAATCGCCAACGCGATGGTTTAGTTTTTAAGTGATCCACTGAGGGCGTTCTTTTCAAGTCGAGTTGAGGCTCTGTTACGTACTCTGTGGGTTAATACATATAATAGAATACATTTTTATAAATAATATCTTTTTCTTTTAGGATCATTGTTAAAAAATAATAACAATAACCCTTCTTATTCTTTCTTTTTTATTTGTGAGCAAATGACAGCTGCAAATAAAGGATTTTGACATTATTTGTTTATTAAGTAGATGGTTATTGATTGTAGTTATCAATAATCTATGTCAAAAAGCTATATACATATATTTAGGTATATATATACCTAATGTACTAAACTTTTTTTAGGATGTTTTTTATTATTCCATTTGATCTATAAGCAATGACAACTGCACATAAAAAATCTTGACATGATTTACTTATGAAGAAAATGGTTATTGATTGTAGTTACGAATATCTGTCAGCGATTTCTTTAGAATCGTAGAAGAAATTGCTGCTATGTTGTACATGGATGCAAGCGCTGCATAAAATGACTGATTGATACCACTAAATTTCAACAGCATTTCTCATCTTTGTTAATGTCAAGGTTTCTGAGATTTTATAAAGTAAAGAATACTATTAAACTTTAGTAGTTAAAATAAGCCCCCCTGTGGCACAATGTTTGCATCCCTGATGTTATATCACACTTGCAATATTATCGTACCGAAATAATTGCTTTGAAAATAAAAAAAAAAAACTGAATAAAACACGTGTATTTTCAACCCTGTACGCAGCATTTGTTGTTACAGTCAAGAAATTATTTCGGAAAATTAAATATTTTTTTATTACGAAAAATAGTATCTGGGAAAATAGCGCTGGTTTCTATATTGGGATCATTGTTAAGAAAATCACGCCCCTTATTTTTTCTTTTTATTTGTGAACAATGAAGGATTTTGACATAATTCGATTGCGACGAGGATGGTTATTGATTGTGGTTGGCATTGTTACGAATGTCTATTCTAAATCATTTATTTATTTGGAATGAGATGGGAAATCATTACTAAGCTTTGAATGGCGTTCTAGAGCAGCAGTAATAAATAATTTTATTTATTTATTCATTTATTTATTTATTTTCATAGGGCAAAAACAAATGTTTGCTACGCTATAGATGGTCTAAATAAATTATACTTAATAATGTAAAAAAAACTAGTTGAAATAATAAAATAATGAAAAATAATAATAAAATTACTATAATCACATTGTAAAAATGGATAATTTTTCTTAATCTAGGAAAATATAAAATTTACAACTAATGAAAATATTTAATAAATTTTTTCGTAAACGTTTTCAAGTAGTTTTTATAACGTATTAATAATGTCTTAAATTGAACTTTCGGACTGTAAAATTAGACTAATTTTTCTTAATCTAAGAAAATGTAAAATAATAACCAACGAAGAAATGCAATAACATTCTTCATAAACGTTTTCAAGTAGTTTTTATAATCAGTTTTCTCAAAATAAACTCTCACATTGTAAAAATAAACGAACGTTTCTTAATCTAGGAAAATTTAAAATAACAACCAAGGAAGATATATAATAACATTCTTCAAAAACGTTTTCAAGTAGTTTTTATTATCAGTTTTCGCAAAATAAACTCTCACATTGTAAAAACAAACAAACGTTTCTTAATCTAGGAAAATTTAAAATAACAACCAAAGAAAATTTACAGTCTTTTCCGCAAACGTTTTCAAGCAATTTTTACAGTGTTTTAATCAGTTTTCTCAAATTCAACTTTCACAATGTAAAAACAGACAAATTTTGCATAATGTAATAGAATAACAACCAACAAAAAGCACACAATAAAAGTTTTTGCAAGCGTTTTCAAATATAGTTTTTATAATCAGTTTTCTCAAATTGAACTCTCACACTGTAAAAATAGACAAATTTTGCTTAATCTGAGAAAATATAAAATGATAACCAAAGAAAGTATATACATTAACCTTTTGTGTAAACGTTTCCAAGTAATTTTAATAGTGTATTAATCAGTTTTATCAAACTGAACTTTCACACTCTAAAAATAATCAAATTTTTCTTAATCTATGAAAATATTAATAACAACCAACGAAAATATACCCACACTTTTTTCGTAAACGTTTTCAAGTAGTTTTTATTGTGTGTTAATCAGCTTTATCAAATTGAACTCTCATATTGTAAAGGTGAACAATTTTTTCTTAATCTAAGAAAATATAGATGAACAACCAACAAAAACATCTTCAAATGTTATTTTAAAATGAGCATATTTTAGGGCTTTATCCAAATTGAAGCCCTTGATTGCCGAAATGCTACAGAAAGATTATATCATTTCTATTAATGCATTGTTTCTTGCCAATATGACCATTTTGCTTGATTAATTTGTTTGGACAATTGCCAGCCCAAATGTTTCTATAAAATGAGTAAAATACACTTTTTTCTAATTATGCTTTTCTCCATATCACAGACGGCCCCTTAAACCATCATTTTGAAGTTTTTAATGATAATTCGAAAACTAATTGTAATATAAATTTGAAACTCGGAATGCCAATAAAGCATAACATAATAAGTAAAAATTTACCTAAGAAAATCCAGCTTGCAATTTATATATATTTTTTCGAAATATTAATTTCATAAATCTTTTTTTAAAAAATTTTAAATTACAAATTTCTGTATTTATTTTTATATCTTTTAGCAGTCTAACCACATAAAAATTATTATATTTGGATCATAATTTCAGAAGATATTATCAAAAATATATAAAATATAATTTAACATTAGAATATCTAAATTTTGAATGTCTATAATTCAAAAACTTACCAAAATAAATTGAAATTTCGTTCTTAGACATAGTTTGAACCGAAGATTTAAAATATATTATGAACACTGGGTGTTGTCATTGAAAAAAAAAAACAAAGTTTGGCCTGATTTCGATTTGTATATGATTTTTGTATATGATTTATATACGAAAATTTTATATACAATACATTATTTAAAAGAAGACTTTGTCACCAATCGCTCGTACCAGTAACATTTTTAAAATTATAATTAGTTGTAGAATTAGTAAGATGTGTTTCCGTTTTTTCCCTGCAACTACTGACTGGTGACTACTGCAAAATAAATAGCATTATATGTTTTTTTTTTTTTTTTTTTTTTTAAGGAATAAATTAACCGATAAATATCGATATACATTTTTTGTGCATACCTAAAATGTTTAGAAATGTGAATTAATGATTATTAATGTCAAACCACATAAAAAAAAGAAAAAAAAGCAGAAGCAAATATAGGGAAATAGGTTAACACTAGAACCGCGGCGGCGCACAGTGGAGTATTTGACCCGAAATCCCGGTCAAAAATATTTTTCGATGTAAATATAGTCCGATTGGCTTGAAATTTTTAGATGTTATTGGGTATCACTATGGAATGTTTGGCATTGTAAATGAAGTCTATAGCCTGGACAGTTCATTTACAGAGACACCCAAAAGAATTCCCTTACATTATAGTCAATGGGGAAAAATCGTTTCTTCTGTATTTTAATGATATCACACTTTTAAACGTGCTGAAATTTATATATATCACTAATGTATACTAAGGCACTTGTGGAATATGGTGTGCATTTAATAGATCATTCATTTACAGGGACACACAAAAGAATATGGCGGAAGAATAAATTTAAATATTGAAGTCTATGACCAATAATTGCTGGAAGTGCGTTTGTAGTTGTGTTGGCGTTTTAAAATGGGCCAGCTTTTATTAAATATTTATTGGTGTGGATACATTCTATATATCATATACAGGGATGCACAAAAGTTCTCAAGTACATTTCCATTCACGGAATGGATATTTTTAATTGTGCTGTGCGTTTCACTGAGCTAACTTTTAGCATACTATGACCTATGCATACAAATCCATAGCTTAGTTTAATATTTTATATCTTAAAAGCTGACGAAGTGTAAGTTAGATTTTAAGACTTCACATATTAATAAATATATATTTTATAAATATTTTTACAATTAAGAAAAAAAAAGAGTCATCATTTAAGAAGAGCACAAAGAAAAAAGAAGAAAATTATATAAAAGAAATGGAAAAGAAAAAAATAGAAACAAGCCGCATTGCTATGTTTTTTCTTGTGCTTAAATACATTGTCACAGCGGCAGGAGCCAAAAGCCGCCCGTATAAAAAATATATTAATTTACCATCTCTTAACAGAGACTTTAACCCTTTCCGGCGCGGAGTAATTCTTTCTTTAAACTGATGAAATAATGGACTGATACCATAATTTATAAAAGGAGTTATTAGAAAATATGAAGTTGCTTATTTTCACGTACATTATAAAAGGAAAATTTTAATTAAATTTTCTTGCTGCCGTTTGTCAGCTTTGAAATTAAAATGAGGTGTCCCTTTTTAAGGACATCGCCCTCGGAAGGGTTAATTCCCCCCTTTCTCCTCTTATATTACACACATGAGTCCCAAGAATTAATTAGGGGACCCTTTTTCAATAAATACGTATATATAATTTGAAGGAGATCGGATATTTCTATCAAAGATGTCGAGTTGCGTGCGTATGTACGTACCTACATACGTACATATGTACGTACGTACATACATACATATGTATGTACGTACATACATACAGACATAATATGTAGGTGCAAAAGCTCTCCGGTAATAGTCTGTGAGCTATAAACCTGCAATACGACAGTAAATATATAGTTCTTATCTCTTCAATTCGGTGGCTGCAAAACGGGGCATTTAAATAGTCATCCCGAAAAATTTTTTTATAAAAAAATGGCACAAATATGCGCAAGATTTTTTTGCAGAAATTGACACTCAAGACTATAACTAATACGATTATAACTCAAACATGGCGCGGCAAAGCGCGGCACATATTTAAAAAGCTTTCGATATGTATAAATTAGAGCCAAAAACACTTTTAAAATAACCTTTTTACACATTTAATATTTTTTTATTACATTAAAAACTAAACTATTTAAATTAACACATGGTTTAACACTAAGCTCTGACCTTTGTTAAACACGTAAGCCATGTTTTGTTTCAATTAAAAAATTCATTGAGCCACAAAAAAAAATATATTTAAACATAACAACAAAGCCAAAAACCAACAAAAAACCACGTCTTCTCACGAAGAAACTTCCTCTTCAGCCGAGGCCCGGAGCCACCATATATAACTCAGGTTCCTAAAATAGACATAGATCGATGCACCAATTAGTTAGCTATTAAAAAATATAATTTTTACAATTGTTGACGAAATTTTAATTTTTGCCTTTTTGACCAGGTTTTTGGGTCAAATACTCCACTGTGCGGCGGGTCATTTTGACCCGTATCATATGGAGAAATGTCGATTCGAACCAGAAAACTCTAAATAAAATAAGCTAAATATAAGCTGAGCAAAAGTATCTTCAATAAATAACATGAACAGTTTTAAATGAAAATTCCGGTGAAAAATATTTTTTGTGAAACTTGAATGAATTTTCCCGCGGTTCTAGTGTTAAAGGAAATTTTTCGAGGGTGGGACTTTTGATATTCCGGAAGCACAATTGTTCCCTCAAATACACCCTCTGATCTTTACACTGCCAAATTGTACGGATTTTTCATAGCACTAAAATTTTATAGAAGATTATAACTAATTGATTCACTGAAAAGAAAAACAGTGCTTAAATAAACCAAGAATTTTTATTAAATTTTAGCGGTAAGAAATATCCACACAAGTTGACAGATGTGTATCACTGATCGCAATCCTACAAATATTCGAACAAGCAGCACACTACATTATGCGAATATCTCAATTATTCTTTTTTTTAAGTTTGTGAAAATTAAATATTAATAATATCAAAAATCTTCTTCAATTTCCTTTCCCCACAACGCTTATTTTTATCTTAAATTATCTTTTCCCAAGTTAATTATCTGAACAAAATTATTATCGGACGGCTAACTAAATTTCAATCACATACCATGCATGAAAGAACTATATCGATCGCAGTTCCCAGACGTCTGTTAATTAAAAACACGTCAATGATTCTGTTACAGACAATAAAGGGATAGAGTCTTACTGCATACGAGGACCTTTTAGTCTGGCTGCATCTTGTGTATTCCTTAAGAATCAACCTTATTCAATTAATATTTTTTTTACGTATTCAACTTTGGGGAAAAAATGTAGTTATAAAATAAATCCATTATATTATATTCTTATTTATCTCTCAATAACAAAACATCGCTAAATATTATTACTTTAATTTAATATGCGACAGTAAAGTTCGATATTCATGATAAAATTCTATTAGATACTATTTAATAGTAATAAAAGTAATAGCAATAATAAATGTAAATAATAAAAAAATGCTTTCATAAAAATTCGCAAAAATGTATAAATATGGATTAATTAAGAAAAAAAAATACGTGTGCAATACGTTAACAGTCTCATAATAAATTACCAGGCAAAATTTGGCCGCGCTACGAAAATTAGATCTGAGTTATAATAATTTTAAATTTTTCGACCCTCACAGTGTCTCCTGTCCCCAAAAATTAACACTGCCTAATAATAAATTACCAAACAAAATTTGGCCGCGCTACGAAAATTAGATCGCGAGTTATCAGCATTTTAAATTTTCCGACCCTCACCGTGGGGGTCTCATGTCACCAAAAATTAACAATGTCTCATAATAAATTACCAAACAAAATTTGGCCGCGCTACCAAAATTAGATCGTGAGTTATAAGCATTTTTAATTTTTCGACACTCACCGTGTGGGGGGCTCCCGTCCCCAAAAAGTAACGCTACCTCATTATAAATTACCAAACAAAAATTGGCCGCGCTACGAAAATTAGATCGCGAGTTATAAGCATTTTAAATTTTTCGACCCTCACCGTGGGGGGGGGGGGTCTCCTGTCACCAAAAATTAACAGTCTCATAATAAATTACCAAACAAAATTTTGCCACGATACGAAAATTAGATCGTGAGTTATAATAATTTTAAATTTTTCGACCCTCACCGTGGGGGGTCTCCTGTCCCCAAAAATTAACACTGCCTCATAATAAATTACCAAACAAAATTTTGCCGCGCTATGAAAATTAGATCATAAGAAACATAAGTTTGAGACTTGATATCCTAATGTCTGAAAAATACCGCGTCAATGTCTGCCGAAGCCTACCGAAGGATACCGTGCCGAAGTTTGCCGAACTAAAACGACGTTAGCCGAAGTGTTAGGTTTTTTTCGTTACGGAAGTGTTAGGTTTTCCCGTTACGGAATTTTTAGATTCGGTCGCTGCGCTCAAAGCCCGCGATAAAAGCTATGCAATAGCTTAAAAGAAAAAAAAAAAAAAAAAAAAAAAAAAGGATTGAAAAATTGTGTAATCGAAGCTGCCCTGAAGAGGATCAAGTTCTGGTCGAAAGTACCCGGTGTATAAGTATTGAGTTTAATTTTTTTTTAACTGTTTTAAATATAACAGAAACATTTCCAAGAAATCTGAAAATCTGATTTTACCGTTTATCTGCGGTTTACTTTATAAGTTTACCACTGTGTTTTCCTGCTCCCATTTCTCCTTGTTTTCTTACCTTTGGGTGCGAGAAAACAATACTGAACCTACGAGTCAACTCCTAAAATCGAGTTTTCAACTGTTCTCCACCAAGATGCGACTTTGCAGACCGATTGTGTTTTTATATGTGAATCGCATTTTAACCGATCCTGGACTTTCAGTCGTGAATTCAATGAGGTGATTTTCGATTGTCTTTTTTGCCACCTCCCAATTTATTATATAAGTTAAAAAAGAAAAAAATATTAAAAATAAAAATAAGAGTGAATGTTGGTCGTGCCACAAAAAATACTCGAGTTGTTTATTTGTATCGTGTTCCCGTTCTTAAGACTGTTAGAAAATAGTTCAATTGATTTCGAATAGGTGTTTCGATTAAAACTACAAATTTCGCTATATAGACCCCTTGCACATGACGTCACATGCTTATCTGAACAAAATTAACGTCCAAACGTTAACGTAGTTAATTAATGTCCCAGTTAATTAATGTCCAAACTTATGACAAATGTTGTGTTTTCCCATTTGTAAACATAGTTATTTGCGATTCATTTTTTCATTCATTCTAAAAATCTAAAATTCTTTAGAGATTGTTAACGATATCATTAGGGGCGGGGGGAAGTTCGAGGGATGATAGCGTATGATATAGGATATTACTATTTATTTGTTTTTTATTTTTGTCGAAAAAGACGCTTTTGTTTTTGTTTTTTCTCTAATAGTCGCTTGTGTTGTGTTGTAATTTCTTTTACCATATAAAACTGAAATTAATTCATTAAATTTAATTAATGAATTAATATTTGAAAAAACTGTATTAATATCAAGTGTCATCCATACAAGTTTTAAAAAATGTATTTGAACTTGAGTGGATGAATAAAAAGTATTTTATTAACAATTGGAAATTTGAACAAGATACATAAATATATATAGGAAAAGTGTAAACTAATAATATGAGTTGAAAAAAAAATGTTGAAAAGTTAAATTGTCTCTTTAAACTTTTAAATATCCGTTATTATATTTTTGTAAATTTCTACTCTGAGTTTATTCAAAGCTTTAATTAAACTTGACTCTTAAATTCTTCAATCGATTAATAAATAGATGGACAACCCTCCCCACCCTCCTCACCCTCTCTTCCATTTTCTAAAACAGGGATTTAAACTTCCCTTAGTGCTTTCCTGGACTCTGTATACCACATATGTTCCCCTTCACCTCTTCACTCGCTTTTAAAATCTCGTTAGTCTAACAAAATTAAATATAACGCATCAAAACTAACTTTGTTACATTGTATCCTTCACATAAATTTCAATCACGTCGGCACCATGCGTGAACCGACATATTGATCGCAGTTCGCAGACGGTTGTAAATAAAAACACGTCATTTCTTCTTTTTCAGCTGCGAATTGTGGGCAATCCACAAGTGAGTGATTTTGCTACGGCTGGTTTCTGGCGCGCAAGGATACTGTTCTCGGCTGTGACTGTCAGCGCACAAGAAATGCCACCTGTAAGCAGAGAGTGGCCCAAGAACGGATCAATAAATTCTTCTCCCAGATTTGGCTGGTTATCGTTTATTGGCAAAGGAAAATTAGCTCCAATAAGAATTTATGGTCTAAACATAAAGAAAATTTCATTTCTTTCAGAGATTATCGTTGATCAAAATGTCAGAAAGGGATGGATCGTGTGTACGCATTGAGAAACTTGTGTTTCATAAATTTAAACTGTTTATAAAGTATGGTTATTGATAAAACTTTTGTTTGCTTTTATATTTTCCGTATGAATATAAATCTTTTATTTTATTTATTTACAGCCAATTTAAAGGAAGAACTATTTTTATTTAATTAGAAAAAACATTTTTAAAAAGAGACTTTTAGATATTTAATTTCTGTAAAATAATGCATACACTACACAAATTATTCCATAGGCACTGATTATATTAAAAAACACTTTATTAAAAGAAAGAATAACACTCACTCGCAGCTCACTGCTGCATTATCGTCTGCACATTTCTCAAACACAACTTTGGAATAACAATATGAAAAACACTTCACTTCTTTTCACTATCTGGACACTGAGATTTTAATTATAGGTAGCACGGTATCGTCTGCCTACATGGAACATACCAGCCCCCATTGACATGTTTCACATTCAATAATAACTCTTTTTTTACCAAGTACACTAATTACACAAATAAATACAAAAGGTCACTATGTATGTTTACTCAAATATAAGAATTGAAAGAAAAAACAATATAACACTCACACATATATATATATATTTATCTTTTATCTTTTTTTAAGTACTATGGTTTTCAGGCATAGGAAAATACATAATTTACTAATCGATCTTTTAAAAATTCCATTCTGAGTTTTTACCTGAACTACGCGAAATTTCTCATCATTACCGTAATATACTTCAATAATTCTGCCTAATGGCCACTTATTGTTTGGTGTATTTTCCTCTACTTACAACACTAGATCTCCTAGTTTTACATTATCCTTTTCAATTCTCCACTTACCAAATCTTACAATTAATTTCAATTATAGATTAAATTAAATAGAACTTTAAATTTAATTTTTTAACAATTGATAAATAAACTTTTTAGCCTTTGCTTTAAATATCATTTAAACTTTAGTGCTAAACAGAAATATTAGAAAGGAGATAAAAGTGATAAGAACTGTTAGTAACCTACTGATGTTAAATCCTATCAAAAACCCCCTCTTAACACTTATCTAAAAAGGAGAGGCGACTACAAGAATATTAAAATACACCACTATAGTTTTAATCCTCTTAAGGATAGCCTAACATACTAGTGCATCCTGACGATGTCCATATTTAGAACAATAAAGGATAACATCTTAAAAAGGACCATTATCTCAACAGCACTTAATCACCTGTACACTAACTCCAAATATATTAATAAATCTTTAAAGAAGACTCAATAACCGAGGATAAACAATAAAAATTAGCCAAAGTTCCAGCTCAGCCCAACATCCAAAATATTCAAACATATTTATACACAAAATAAAAACTTTTATATAATATTTACACACATCAAAAAACAACTTTTACCAGGTAGGTAGTCATTTAAAATTACTCACATACCAACAAGATCCACTCGATCTGGCTCCTAGGTTTTAAAACATACTCAAAGATATTGATATATACTGCTTTTATATACCTTATACACACTTGAAAAAACCCTATATATATATTTCAACAAGAACACATCATGTCATCACTTATTAAACTTTTTCAATATTGTAATATTCATTAAACAATCTTCAAAGTCCATAATAGGAAGAAATTTCAATTATCATATACATTGATAATATATCTTACACAATTAACTATTTTAAACTATATAAAAATATTATTTTCACATATTGAATAAATAGATCAAAAATCTTTAATAATCAATTATAAAATTTAAGAATAGTGGAACCCCATGATTAAATTCAAAGGTAACCAAATCTCATTTTTACAACATACAAACTTCCCGGTCTGGCATCAACACATGACTCCATTCTCAAAAATAATCCTATTCTTCACAGCAGCCAATTTCCAATAAAAACAAAGTTTCAGCCACAACATTTTCTAAGAATCCGGAGGACACATATAATTAAATTGGTACATAACATTTATACAACTTTCAGCGCCGTGTACACCCGGCTACCCTTTCACTCTCTCCCAATTTGCCTGGGACCCTAGGTCTTCATACCTCATTCTCTCGAAAAACATAAAATCACATAGGCAAGAGTTGTAGCACGGATACAAATTACTCTGATTCAGACAATCACAAATAAACTTCAAATAATAAACTATTGTTTTCATACTTAACATATTAGGACAGATCAACCAATGTTGACACCAAGACCATAGAAACTCCTTATTGCCGAGAAATAGTCCACCAGTACAAAAACACTTTCACAAAAATTAGACTTTCCTCACAAGCCCTAAAACTTACACAGCTGACTGAATATACTATCACATGATTGTTTCTGTCACTCAGCGAGGAGCAAAGTTAACATCTGAAAATCAATCTCCCTCCACTAAACACAGAAACATTTAGCAAATTTAACATCAGTTTTCAAAACAAAATTTTCATCCCGAAAAATCTCCATTAAATATCCAAAAATTCAGCCCAAGAATTGAAAACAAGCAATTCCATGAGAGTCCATCACATACTAAATGCCTCCAACTAAACCAAGTTTAGCCCATAGGGTTCATTCGCTCTTACACTACAACATGGTTCCCCCAAACTATTGCTCTTATATTCACTGGAGATTGAATTTTATATGACCAAGTCTAAAGCATTTAGAAAACTTGACAAGCCAGCTGAAAGATGTTCCTTCCACATTCAGGAGACAATTCTAACAACTTCAAAAAATGCAATCCTACAGTTGAATCTAACACAAAATATTTAAATCTGTTCTATTACATTAATATAACAAAAACTTTATTAATTTATTTCCATATCTATTTCAACATTTCACAATTGCTTTAATTCAATACCAAAAAAAAAAAAAAAATAATAAATAAATAAATAAAATAACCGCAAAAAGATCCATCAACTCAATCAAAAAATGGATCAGATCTTCAAAGACTCCTTCATCAAAAGAGTTGAATTTTTAGCCTTACACGTGATCAACTTTCAACTTCCAATCGACAAAAGTCAACTTTAAAAATTATTTCTCAAATTAGCACTGAGCAGGCATGACACTAAACAACTGCAAAAAATCCTTTAACCAAAACTCCATAGCAAAAGTTTCCAAATTCTGATTACACCAAACTTGCTTAGACCATACTCCACTATGACAACTACCTCTCAACCAACAGAAAAACTTCAGCGGACCTTCAAGCTTTCGTGGGGTGATCATACACTACTCACTTAAAATATCCAACACAGAAGATTCTACATTTCTGTTCACCAGAGAGGGTAAGTAAACAATTTAAATCTTTTAATATACTGATCCCTAGAATATGCTATTCTCAAAAGACATGACAATTGTACTGCCCACAACGGAAAACCTATAACAACAACAGCAAGCTATCCACAGAGAACTTAATGTATATATTCAATACTTATTCTAATTTAATCTTTCCAATTTGGGTATCTGTGTAGCACCAAGTTTCGGAATCATGCCTTTCACATTTCACAAAATGAAAAGTATCTATTGCTATTTTTGTGATTTGTATTCAAAAAATATTGCACAATTACAGAAAAACTACAAACTAAATCAACTATACTTAAAACAGAAATAAACAAACATTAATTATTCATTTTATCTGTAAAAATAAATCATACTTAATACATATTTCATTGAACATTTGCATACACATTTAACAGGACAAAAATAAATGTACCAGACCAAACTCGAAAATCCTAACACTTAAAATGGTGGATCTCTTCCATGGCTCTAAAACTCTAAAACTCTAAATCAACTCTTAAACTCTAAATCAACTCTAAAACTCTAAATCTCACTCTAAAACTCTAAATCAACTCTAAAACTCTAAATCAACTCTTAAACTCTAAATCAACTCTAAAACTCTAAAAAAAAAAAAAAAAGAATCTGTAAAACATATTGCAAAAATTAATATTTTTCTGAGAATTCAGAAAAAGAAAAGAAATATTTATCTCCCATTATAGATAATATGCACTAAATCAATGACCGGTATAAAGTAAATAATAAAATTCATCCAGTAAATAAAAATTCAAATTTATTTAGAATATTCTGTACTTAATATGCCAAAATTTTCGTGAGATCATGTTTCCCTAAATCTAACACTAATAATCAAGAAACCTTCCATACTGAAAAAAATATACTTGATTTTTTAAAACATAATATGCTAAACTTTAAGATTATATATAAAAAAATAACCAAACTTTTAAACTAAAAAGAATAGGACATAAACTCCAGGAAATCAGCAAGATCAAGTAAACCTCTGGAGCCATGTCACAAAACAAAATTTAAAATATTAAATTACTCAAAAATATCTATAAACTTTCATTAATAATTCATAAATCTCCGCCCGTAGACAGCACCAAAAACTGATTTCCTACCATTTAAGCACCTTATAAGTTTCTTAAAAACTTTAAATTTATTAAAAATTTTAAATATATAAAAGAGTCTATTAAAATATTACACACTTTATTCAAAGTTCAAATATAATCTCAAATCTTATATTTTTCAAAAATCCTCAAATGCAGGCCTGTTAATTAAAATATATATATAGATAGATGTAACAATTTTTAACTTCATTATACTTAAACTTCAAAATTAAATTTACAGTTTAAATTTAAAAATATAGCAAAACTATCAAGGTTTTAACACTTCATTTTTAATAAATATCTCTATATAATATTTTTCACATAAACTACTTAAAAATTTATCCATTTAATTATTTTCTGTTAAACTAAAGAAAATCATTTCATTTTCAATAAAAAGAATTTTAAAAATTTCACTTTTACTGCAGAAGTCCTCCATCACACAAAGTACCAGAACCGGTAGTTCTGTCAAGAAAATATGCAAAAAAGTCATGGCCAAGTAGATTCCCAGTTTATCAGAGCTCTTGAAGGTATGCAGGATACAGTCTGTCACTACTAAGTCCATGATTACTTGGAACAAAAGCTCATTCATAAACTCATTTCAAGCACTGTAGATCACAGTTCGTGATCCAAACAAAAACTCATCAGGATGAAGTCCTTTCAGGCACCATAAGGCATCACAGCAAAAAGTCCAGTTGGGCAAAGTCGTCACAGGCTATGTAGAGCACAGTTCAAGAAAAACAAAGTTGAAAGGTTCTTGTGAGCATTCAGTGCAATCAAACTTTCATACTGCTCACACCCTTCACTTGCTGCACCATGACATTCACGACAAAAATGCATAAACTCCAATGTTGGGACGCCCCCCAGGGGGATACCTTCTTTAGGTATTCACGGGCTTCACAACCCCGGGGCACCTGAGTGATCTTTCTCCTTTCCTTTTCCTCTTACTCCTCTGGTCTTCCTTTCCTCTTTGTTTCACTCTCATTGTGGTTTCCTCTTCGGAGGTGAGGGCAATTCTGCATGGGCCGATACATCCTGTATATCGACTCATGGAGAATTGTAAACCACCCACGTGTTGGCCGTGCGTGGCGACCCGTGTCCCTGGAAAGGGGGATCCTGGTAGTTGAGGGAAACCAACACACTGCTTTGGCCTCTGCTTCAGGTAGACGGGAGGTGCATATTGGTCCCGTATGCATCAATCGGCTGGTCAGCTGACTTTTGTCACTGGCTTTAGGGATCAAGTGAGCGAGCAATTACTAGTCATCTCGTTAAGGGTGGAGACTGACATAGGATTGTCTTGTGACCGTATAGACCCTGGTTAGCCCTGGTGCACGAATGTGCATCCCCTTGTTGGGCTCGGGAGTGGGTGGTGCGGCCGGGGTCCGAATTCCTTTTTCAAAAACTTCTCTTTCATCTATCTCTCTCCCATGTGGAGAGCAATAAATGTCAAAGAATTCCTCTTTTACTCGATTTTTCGTAATTAAACGCAATGATAGCCTCTCTGATAGCTCTTTCAAAAAAACTTCACCATTTGTTATTGCTAAAACCTTTCAATCTGTTCTTGGTGATGGCCATTCCCTCAAAAAATTACAGTCTGGGGATTTACTGGTTGAAGTTTCTACAGCCAACCAGTCACAATTTTTGTCCAATAGTAATACAATAGGGATGTTTTGTATCTGTTAAAGCACATCCAACTTTAAATTCTTGTCGTGGTGTAATATCTGAACCAGATCTGTTATTTTCCCCAAAAGAAGAACTTCTAACTAACTTAAAGGATCAAAATGTCGTAGATGTCCGCCGTATCACTATCCGTAGAAATGGTCAGATAATTCCTACTAAACATATAATATTAACCTTCAATAGCCATATTTTACCTACTAGAATTAAAGCAGGCTATTTAAATTGTCCAGTCCGACCTTATATCCCTAATCCGATCCGTTGTTTTAAATGCCAGCGTTATGGCCATACCAATACTAATGGCCAATATCGTGGCACTGTTACCTGTGCACATTGTGCAGAAGTTGGCCACGACAGTAAAACTTGTGAAAAACAGGAACGCTGCGCAAATTGCAAAGGTGATCATACATCATATTCTCGCTCCTGTCCTATTTGGAACCGTGAAAAAGAGATCATGACTATAAAAATAACCCAAAACCTTCCTTACCCTGAAGCTCGTAAAATTGTAGAATCGAGAACCCCATCTGTTGGAGTTTCTTACTCTAGCTTACTTAAGCAACAAACAAAACCTGTAAGACACATTAGTACCCAGACTGAAGCTCCTTTTAAGAACAGTTCTCCTGAAAAAACATCTAGTCCTATAAAGAAAAAGACCCGTGATGCCCACGCTACTGCTGTTACCAGAGTGTTGCCAAAATTAGTGCTTTGGAAACCGTCATCAGAACCTGTGAAAATTGAATATTGGACTAGTCAAGCACAGAAATCAAGCCAATCAAAAAATATAACCAAACCTGAGAATGGAAAAACACCTGATTCATCTGCATCAAATTCCCACAAACCCAAAACTAATCTAACTGTAAAACCTACCCAGAAAACAAAAGAGAATAAAACTATTCGGGGTTCTTCACAGTGGCAAACTGTGAAGAATAAACAGAGAAAATCATGTCATAGCCCATCTACAGCTAATCTCAAAGATCCAAGGCAGATGAATCAGTACGTGGAGGAGGCTATGGAGTCGGCATCTTACGACTCGAGTGATGATGATGAAAATGTTACTTTTGAAGAATATAGACCTCAGTGATTTTACCCTTTTAAATTGTTCTTATATATTTTTGTGCTTCTTTTTAGACATTGTTTTGATTTTAACTTTGACATTTGGAGACAGATTTTAATCCTAACTTGACTTTCTAATTATGACAAATACTAGGACAGCCTTTTAATGCTATTTTTACATTTTAACTTTTACATTTTAAGCTGTATTACGTTTTTTTGAACTTTTTGTTCTCACCTTGTTCTTGGCGCAGCATGTCCCTAAAGGGATTTTGCGCCATAAAACCCTAATCAACCAACCAACCAACCAATGTTGGGACGCAGACCATACTCAGGTCTTATCGTCGTTCTTCACACTAATAAAATAAAACCAGCACTGTCTCTCTAGAGGCGATAAACTTTTTAAAAAATCAGCACAGTTCCTCTTATCATATCCCACGAAAACCGACTGAAAACTTTATTCTCTCAATATGCAAAAAGTCCACTAAATATACAAAAAGCCAACTTATTTATCCATATCTTAATCACACAATAATTTAAATAGTTCATCTTCAGATTTAACCAACATATGACTTCTTTGATTTTAATTGGCAAAATCGTTTCAAAGAAAATTTTCATGAAATATGAACAGCAGCATCTAAACTTCTGACTGCTTTCAAAAAGCATAGTTCCGAAAAAAAAAGTTTCCAGCGATCGGTATCAAAACAAAATTTGTCAAAATATTCATTAACTCTTAAAACAATATCTTCTTAAACACAACACTTCCATTATTTGAGCACGATATTATTCGAAGACTCTCATGTTGAATGTTGAACAGATCTTTAATAGAACTCTTAACATAACATCAGCACATATTTCAAATTCGATGATTATTCACTCGCATAAATAATTTCGATGATTATTCACTCGCATAAATAATTTCGATGATTATTCACTCATATAAATAATTATTTTCACCTCCCGGAACGTCGGACCATGTTAAATAATGCACACACTACACAAATTATTCCATAGGCACTGATTATATTAAAAAACACTTTATTAAAAGAAAGAATAACACTCACTCGCAGCTCACTGCTGCATTATCGTCTGCACATTTCTCAAACACAACTTTGGAATAACAATATAAAAAACACTTCACTTCTTTTCACTATCTGGACACTGAGATTTTAATTATAGGTAGCACGGTATCGTCTGCCTACATGGAACAATTTCTTAAAGGAATACTTTTAACAAAAATTCTTCGATACTCTAATTTTGGACAATTCCATAATATAAATGTATACTTATCAAGTTTTAATTAAATCTATTTTAAAATAATAATTCACCTACGTAAAAACATTTACGCATATACTATAATTAACTGATACGTATGCTCATATTCACACACAAATGCAAACATACATACGCCCACAACATTATAACTTCTGCCATATGTCCTGAATAAACATGATTCATCTTCATTTAACGTCGGAGAAAAAATCAGTAAAATACACTGTTTATCTGTAGCAGTCAGAAAAATCACTTTCATTAATGAATTTGCAAGAAATATGTTAACTTAAGCAACAAAGATCAAATTATTTTTTCAATCGTGAGATACTTTTAAGAATAATTTTCTGTGAAAGAAACAAAAAATCAAGCAAAAAATCAATTCATTAAGCATACATTAATGAAATGCTTTCCAACACGTCCAGAATATTTCAATAATATTTCGGTGTTTAACATGGTTAATAACATAATAAGTAACCGTTTTAATACCTTCTGGTTCACGAGTACATATATGGTCATTTCCATGAAAACTTGTTATGTCTGTAACACAGCTAAAAATCGCTGGGTATTTCCACGAGCACTTGTCGTGTAAGTCACATTAATTGTAGCTGCTTAATTGTTGGCCACCGTTATTTTTGAAAGGTTTGCATGGTCTTATTCAATTAATGAAATATCTCTGATAAACAAAGTCTCATTTTTCCGTTCTAAAATACTGGTATCCAAAATCGTATTATGTGACTTACACGACATAAGCACATGGAAATACCCCGCTATGCTTGTTGGCCACCGTTATTTTCGAAAAGTTTGCTTCGCCCTATTCAACTGATCAGATATCTCTGATAAAATAGGTCTCATTTTTCAGTTCTAAATTACTGGTAGCCAAAAATCATTGTATGTAATAGACATGAAAGTTTTCATGGAATTAGCCATATGCATCCTCAAAAGACACTTAAGGGGGTACGGGATACAAAAATCTAAAAAAAAATATTAAATTAAAAAATTTCTCTGTCTTTTTATGTTTAAATCTACGTCTAAATCATGTTTCTTTCTTAATTAGAAGAAAACTATTATTTTTTTCGTTTTAGTTTTCTTTTCTGGTTGTCGTGAAATGACTTCTTGTGAAAATACGTTTTTCTTCATTATGTTTTTTTTTTTTTCATCATTTCTGAGATTTAAATTGTTGTAACTCAAAAACCGTTAAAGATAAATGTTTCAAATTTGGAACGTGTCATTTTTGATTATTTTACTTTAATTTTGATTCAGAAAAATGAAAAAAAATTACTTTTGAAAATGTGATTTTTTTAACAAAAGTTACAGCTTTTTGTTCAAATTTTTACTTTTAAAATTTTTAATACCTTTAAAAATTATTATTTTTAAAAGTCTGGAATCAAAATTAAAATTTAGATATTTTTGTTTATTTAAATGTAAGAAAATTGGAATTCTACAAAAAATATTTTGAGTTATAACGAATTTAAATTACTTAACTTTTTAAACAAATTTTAAAGTTTAATTTAAAAAAAATAGAAGTTCTATCATGTGATTTTGTTTACAAATGGCATTGTTGATTATGAAAAAAATTCAAAATTTCAACTTTATAAATAGAAATAATTTTTTTAAGTATCCTGAACTTCTTTAACGCACTTGTTTTTGAGACCACTAAAATAGAAAAGTAAAATTTTCTTAGTTAACTAACACATTTTCAGTGTTGCCAGATTGTCGAAAGCTAATTTCCCCAAAATTTATGAAATTTTCCCCAAATCAGGGCTTTTTTCAGAAAAAGTCCCCAACGAAATTTATACTATAAAAGGCAATTTCTCAATTTTCAATTTTTCGTTATAAGTATTTTTTTTAACAAATTTAAACTCCATTTTTTCCCCAAATCAAGCATTTTTTTTGAAAAAATTCCCCATTTCTGAAAAAAAAAAAAAAAAAAAAAAAAAAAAACGTTTAATCTCAACAGAATTTTTTATGTATGTTTATGTAAGCTAAAAACAACAACGAAGAAGAAAAGTTTTAAAGTTGTTTTTTATTGCATAAATCTATATTATTAAATGAAATGTATTTCTGTGCTGGTGTTTCTTTCCGCGATGACAGGAAAATCTGAATCATTTATCTGAAAATTCAGATGGGGGATAGCCCAATGCAGATCACGATGAATCTGTAGTACATGTAAACGGTGAGCACGACTAACTAAAATGATTTATATCTATTATTTCTGCATTTTATTTTCGTTTCCCAAACTAAAATCGAATTCGGGACAGATCCGTAATTGGATAATGTCTGAAAGTAAAAATTGATATTGTGACCAGAATTCCCCAAGTTTTACCCTAAATATGTTCATAGTCCTCAAACATGTCCCCAAGATTTACTTGTCCCCAAAAAATTCCCCTGGAGGTTCAAAATCCCCCAAAATGGGGACAAAATCCCCAATCTGGCAACACAGGACATTTTCTTGATTGGCAAACTAAAGTTAATTATTTGTCAGAAAGTGGTGCTAATCGAATAAAATTCACGTAAAAGATGCTGGTTCCAAGGTCTGGTTAAAAAACGGGTCAACCCTTTCCGGCTCACCGTGCCTGGTCTGGGATAGCTAATTTTAATTCCAAACTAGAAAATGGCACCAATAATATTTAAGTAAGATTTTACTTTTACAATAAAAGCCTAAATTAAGGAATTCAAAATATCTAAAAATATCGTTTATGATTTCTGGTGTCAGTCGATAATTTCTCATTTTATTAACAGATTTTTCCCGTGTTTGAAATTGATGAAACCATAACTTTAGAAATTGTCATTCATAAACAATGATCTTATAACTTATCTAGTTCTTTATATGGCACTGCATATGATTTTGATTACGTTTTGATTACACATTGAACAAATGTGTGGATCTTCTGCTAACAAAGTCAATGACTTAGAATTAATGAACGTTTCTGATCCTTACTGAAAGGTTTAACAGACGTGACTGTATGAATATTTTCCAAATATTGAGATCGTTTTTCTAAAAATAAAAGTAATTCATCTAACTTCGGAACTTCTTTTGAACTTATCGTCATTTCATAATTTTTTCGAGTATCTCTATCTAACTTTTGGAGAATGATGTTCAATATTAAAACATCTGAAAGATTATTTCTATTATAATTCAAAATCTTCAAGGCGCGAATGCTTTTTTTTACATTATCGACTAGATTTCGAAGATCTTTAGCGGAAGGCTGTGTAAGTTTATCTGCGTTTAAGAGTGAATTGATGTGTATTTCTGTTACTATTCTATCATTTTCGTATCTGTCTTTTAATGCTTGAAATAAAGATGAAAAAGTGTCTTCTGTGCTAATCAAAGCTCTTGCATCACTTATTAATGCCGCTGATAAATAATGCAACTTTGCGCATCTGATAGTTGCTCATTTGAAGTTAAGTTGTTAAATTGTAATTTAAATAGACCCCATTCATCGGGTTTTCCGGAGAATTTCGGAAGAGATATATCGGGTAATTTAATATTTATCGCGTTGTTTATTTGAGTAGAATTTGGTTGAATTTCATTGAATTTCACTTTGTCCTAAATGTTTAAGTTGCTTTTTAATTTGAAATTTGGCCTTTATAATTTTTTTCTGGTATTCTTCGCTAGCACTAATGTCAATTTCATATTCTTTTTCTAAATTAATACCAGATTCTATTTCTTTATTTAGGTTTTTTAGAGTTTGTTCTCTGTCATTTAATTGTTCTGAAATTTCTAAATAACTATCAATATCAATATTTTTATCTTTTATTAATGCTTCTAATTTACTAATTAATTTCGTAATTGAAGTGCGTAATGTTGCACGCTTCTTTTTTAATTTATCAATATTTTCCATGTTCAAAAACTTATAATAATAGCAAAAGGAATAATAAATTATTCATAACCTTGATTGATACGGGCAGACGATTTTCTTTCTTTCTTCTTTCATCAGGCCAGCTTGTGGAATAATGTTCTAATAAAATTCAATGACGAAAACAGTTCATTATTTTCGCACTTTTCTTTTTGAAGTGAAGAAAAAATATATATATAGACTTTGGCTCGACGTAACCAAATGTATGATGCGGCGATGCGTATTAACGTAATTAATAAACTCACATGCTTTAGTAGACTGTAACATACTTTATTTTAAGACATAGCGAAAGCGTTGCTTACTCTTAGCAAATCAAAACAACAACTAACAAAACACAGACGATTTGCGTTTCTATAGTTACATACATTAGCGAAGTAGTATGATGCCACATTTCAAAGATAAATTACAAATAACTCTAACAGTCATCATCAATAATATACAGTACTTCGGATACAATGTATTATTTGAAATTTTTTGTGTGTCCCTGTAAATACTATGCACTTCGTATTATGCGTGAATGAACTCATATTAAGCCTCAATGACGTATATCAACTTGATTATGCATAAAATCGTTTATCATAATTAAAATTAAATCGTTTATCATAATTAAAATCCCAAACAATTTCCCTCTTTACCATTATGTAATTGAATTACTTTGTATGACACCGTAAATAAAAAGTAACTATTCTTTTCACCGCATATTTTACAGAAGGCATATTTTATTGCACTTCGTAAATGCACATAAATTTGAATATATTTGACAAGGTGTAGCATCTTTAAAATTCTTTTGAAACGATTTTTTCCATAGGCCATAATGTAACTAAAAATTTTAACTGTCCATGTATATTAATTAATCCTGCTAGAACTTTGCTTTGCAATAGGGTTCGTTCTAGGGTAAATGTCAATAGCTTCAAAAAAATTCATGGCAATCGGAGTATATTTACGAGAGTTAGAGTAGAAACAGACGGGCAGATGGACAAACGGTCAGACAAACCGAAACTCTTTTCAACTTTTTAGAAAAGTGTTAATAAAAACGATATGTTTTATTTGTATATTTTATAGAGTTTGTTAATTCTTTTTGTCAAGATTTACTATGAAAAAATGTGCATGAAAAAAAATATATTTTTCATATACCGGGTGTCCCAAAAATGACTGATGGATTTTAAAATTCAATAACTTGCAAAATGTGACAGCTATTTAAAAAATTTTTGCAGGAGGGTTAGGTGTAATGTCAAAAGTTTTTTTACCGTAGTTTTTTATTTTAGTTCGCATCTCAAAAATAGGTGGCGCTGACGGCGATTGAAGGCCAGGTTGACGCTTCACTCAGCACTGATCACCTGGCCTTCAATCGCCGTCAGCGCCACCTATTGTTTGGTGAGAGATGCGAACTAAAATAAAAAGTTACGGTAAAAAAACTTCTTTCATTATACATAACCCTCCTGCAAAAATTTTTTAAATAGCTGTCACCGTTTGCAAGTTATTGAATTTTAAAATCCATCAGTCATTTTTGAGACACCCGGTATATACATTTAAAAAAAAATACATGTATCTGTTTTATAGTTTATAGATTTTATTAACTTTCCGTCAATATTTACCGTGCAAAACTGAGCATGAAACAAATTTTTTTTCATTAAAGAAAGCAACATGTTTCATTTTTGTAATTTATAGATTTTGCTAAGAAAATACATTTTAGTGATGATTTGGATAAAATTTTAATTACATTTACTTTTTATTGAGAACTTTGCAAATGAGGCATGTACAACGTCATTTCAACGCTGATGACGAAAAATTTATGAGGAGTTACGCTCATCATATAGCCGCTGTAGGGTAAGTTTGAATTTTAGTTTGCAACAACTAATTAGTTTGTGCTTCATAAATAGTTAAATATTGAATTTCAGAAAACGTTATTTTGAAAATAAAGTAATTAGTTGCAACAAAGTAAGGTTTTATTAGCAAATAAATTAACAAAGGATTAGTACTTTCGAAAATCTGTATAATATGTATATCTTTAAAAATAATCACCGGATTAAATCCCAGTAATTCAAAATTTATTTTTAAGAAATAAAGTGAAATTAATACGCTATGGCCATAAGAAAACTTTCTTTTTTATAAATTCCAAACAAAACTAAGCAACAACTAATTAGTTTATGCTTCATAAATAGTTAAATATTGAATTTCAGAAAACGATATTTTGAAAATAAAGTAATTAGTTGCAACAAAGTAAGGTTTTATTAGCAAATAAATTAACAAAGGATTAGTACTTTCGAAAATCTGTATAATATGTATATCTTTAAAAATAATCACCGGATTAAATCCCAGTAATTCAAAATTTATTTTTAAGAAATAAAGTGAAATTAATACGCTATAGCCATAAGAAAACGTTCTTTTTTATAAATTCCGAAACCAAAATTAAATAACAATTTTCCCATTCTTAAAATATAGCTTTCAGGAAAATCAGGATAAACACGGCTCAGAACTAACAACCTTAGAGTGATTTACATCCAAATTTATATAGAATCTAATTCATGATAGTCTACAGAATATGAATTCCGCGCAATATACAGTTAGAAATCTGCAGCGATATGCACTCAAATTTTATCAGGGTCTATTTAACGAAATAATCTAGCAAAAAATAAATCCCATGCATTATACAGTTAAAAATTTGCAGCGATTTGCATCCATATCTAATCAGAGTCTATTTATATTTGAATCTAACAGAACATAAATTTTATACAGTTAAAAATTTGCAACGATTTATGCCTAAATTTAATTGGGCCCATTTATTCTTGAATCTAACAGAGTGTGAATTTCATGCATTATACAATTAAAATTTTTTTGTGATTTACATCCAAATCTAATTAGAGTCTATTTTTTATAAAATCTAACAAAATATGAATTTCATGCATTATACAGTTAATTTACAGCGATTTGCACCCAAATCTAATCATGTTCTATTTATACTAGAATCTAACAAAATATGAATTCTATGCATTATACAGTTAAAATTTTGCTGCATCTATTTATGCTAGAATCCAAGCTGTCCTAAATCTCTGTCCAGTCGTTCAGTCTTTTTACTCAATACAGCTACATTACAGCAGTTTAACTCTATTTTGATAATAATATTTCTCATCCGCAAGAAAACGTGACACATCTCGACAAAATAAATTTCATGGAAGTGGCAAAATAAGATTCATTATTTATTAGTGTAACATGAAATGATAAAAACTCTGCATGCAGTAGTAACAAAATGTAAAAGCATAAAACCCTTAAGAAAGGGTCGTCATTGTGTTGGTTTAAGAGAGAGGCAACTCAGGCTTCCCTCTTTGTCCTTCAGCTGCTGGATAGCCTATATCTCCAGCTATTCATGGGAAAATCACAAAAACTAACATTTGCAAAACTCACGACCTTCAACGTCGTTCACGATGAGAATCGATGGGGAATCGGTCAAAAATATATAGAAAGCACACTCCTAGGTTTCACAACAGATAAATATAAGAGCTGGACGGAATATAAACAACATCTGAGAGAAACTTGCAAAACTCGATAACAACTAGAGCTTGGGGTATTAAACCCCAAATGCTCAAAGATTAGCACCACTTAATAGGGGGATGGATCATCTTTTATTGCGTGGGTATCTGGGGAGACAGCCTCAACGATCAGATGACAGATAAACTAACCTCTATTCAAAGGATTTTCTTACTCCAGATGTGTAGAGGATATAAAACAACTTTTCGTATGCTCTTGTCGTTATGACAGGGATTCTTCACATTATAATCACACTTGATTTTGAATATTTAAGAAGCAAGATCTTACTCTGCAACACGACACAGCACAACAAGCACATTTCCCAAATACATAGATACAACAGAACGTCAGCAGGTGGATCCTTCTTTTAGCGAAGGAGACGTCTTATCATCAAGTAAAAGCGGAAAAGCACTTTTTCTAACCAACTAAAAATCCAGCTGTATGCACAGTTAGATTTCGAACCGAATTAGGCGTGACATCAGCGTTCTCAGTCATGAGTGGTGGCGGGGTGATACATCAGTGGCCCTGAAAGATTGGCGAATTTAACATCGTATCTGCGGGCCGTGAAAAGGATCTCTGTGTAACCCTATTCCTTCATTAAGTTGATCTATTTACAGTGATAACTTGTCCAGTTTACAAACTGTTTTTGCTCACCGCAAAGTTTTAAAAATCAAACATCAATTAATGACCTTTGTCTATAAAGTCTCCTTGGTCACGTTTCAACCCACATTGTCATTGAACACAATGAACGTGCCAGTGCTCTGATCAAGGCAGCAACATAAAATCCAACAATAGAATTTGAACTTCCAGTCCCTTTCTTCCATGTCAAGCAATTTTTAAAAGAAAGAAAACTACCTGTCTGGTTGGGTAGGTTGGACGAGTCTTACAAGGGACACCATGCCTACAATCTTATCCCAAAAATATCTAGATAACATTATTTCCTTTTTCCACCCACCACAGCCTTCCTCACTGTCCTACAGACCCTTTAAACCTTAAGAAATTTCATTGAGCCTTATCACAGCTCTGTGAATGTAGTAAAGTGGGACCCCCTGATCACAACCTACTGCTACTGTACTCTATTTGAAGCATGACATCCCAGATATAAACTCTGTCGCCCTAAATCCTGGCTACAAGGGATAATAACACGGCCAGTGTTGCTGGCCAAACTCAGAAACATTTATAATTATCTAATGGATGTTTCTATCTTAACCTCTTAGGGGTCTGTCTGCCGTGTATCGGGAGGTCGAGTATGCTTGTTGTTTCCTTTACCTTCGACTGCTATTCTCTGATTCATAACTATTCTACCCTTCTGGACTCTCGATGTGATCCAGCAAATGCTATTTTTTGAGTTGCTGTTGCATGTTGTCTCGCACACACATCATTATTCTACGTATTCTATCCCGTTTTTCGCGAGAGGACAAGTGCCTCAGTGGGTAAGACCAGCTCAACAAAGCTGCATATTTCATCGTTCTCTTTAGCTTGGTGCCGCTAGGGGACAGTATAGGACCCAGTGGTCTGTGGCTTATTCTATAAATATTGTTCTTCTGGCTGAAAACTGTATTTTCAAAGATCTTAATAAATGCGAGTAGGAGAGATACTATACTCAACAGACTTGACTTCCTAGTCTCAATAGTCCTTCTTAGGCATCCAAATAATAATCTCTTAGCGCCCTTGTCTAAATATAAGGATGTTTAGTTTTTTATAATAGACTGTCAATAATAATAAAAACTAACAAAACTTTGACTTAATAACTTATTTATTACAGAATCCCTAAACAAGAGATGTAAACATTTTATGGTTTGGCTGCACTGATAATGTTAGTTCCGATGTAAGTTAGAGATTAAAAAAAAAAGGGGGTGAAATATTTTTGGGGCAAGCAGTGTTTCGGATTATTAGAAAAAAAAATAATTTTTGACAAAATTTATATAATATATATTAAATATATATTAAGTTTTGATAATTTATAGGAATGTTAGAAAGAAATTTATTGTTAGTTTTATATTTTGTACGAAGCCATTTCACTCGTAAATTACCATTTTTGCTCAGCGGCCACAAAAGTGGACGTTATTTAGTCATTTACTTATTTATTTTTATTTATTATCTTTCCATTATCTATCTATCAATCTACATTATATATATGAGTGATTCTCAAAATAGAGGACAATTTCAAAAGTGAAATCTTAAAAAAAATAATTTTAGCAAAATTTCTGAAAAAAAAAAAAAAAAAAAAAAATAGGTGTTGTTAATGTAGTATTAGGTATAATTTACATATAGTCAGCAGAGCTAAATATTTAAAAATTAACTTTAAAAAAATAATTAGTATTTTTTGAGCCATGCTAATGACAAAACAAATTGCATGAAATAAATATATTAAGATATTTGTATTTTCTTCCTGTTTAAATATTTTTTTTCTATATTTATTAGCCTTCCTTTTCAGCAATTGGTTTCCATTTTTACATATATACATATAAGGAGAATAAAAACATTACCAAAGAGCAAACTTTGTTTACATGAGCAACATTCTGACACTAACAATGTAAGAAGCTGTCTTAGTGATTTTCTGACAGATTTAATGCATATTTTAGGGATAATAAATGTAATACCTAAATTTATATGTAAAATTAAACTTTATAAAAGATACAATTTAAGCAATGGTTGCATTTATGCACATAGGAGACTTTAGCATGGACAGAAAAACCATGCTAATGACAGTGATATTTGTCCATGCTAATGACAAATTTTAATTTAAATAAGATTATGAGCCGTAATATAATCACAATGCAATAGTCCTTTATGGGGCTTTTTAAATCACAAAAGTCCTATGCGAATAAGTAAAATAAAAATTTTAATTATAAAATAAACATGAAAATTATTATCCATTCTAATGACATATAATTGATGTACGCCCCTAATATTCAACTAGTATTCTTAAAATACAATACATGCTTCTATTTTCAGGCTTGGATAAAATGGCTACTTGTTGCCATGAAGAAACTTTATATTTTCAAACTATTGTAATATGTGAAAATGAAATTTTGATTAATAACCAGCTGTTATAGTATGACCTTGTTTTGAAAATAGAATATGGAGGACAAACTTTAATTCTTCTTTTATATACTATAATTTTATTTTTAAAAAGAAATTTATTGGGTAAATCCTCTCCTTGATTAATTTAAAGAAAGAATAACATTTGTTTCATTTTATAAACATGATATTAACTCTTGAAAAAGCTAGTATATACAAGGCACAGATGTTGTGGACATCCATGCTAATGACATTTTGAACATTTATTCTGTTATTTTAAGGTATTTTTAACTAAAAAGTGAGTAATTCTTGAGTGCAAATAATGAATAATATTAAGACAAACATATCTAAATATAAAAATATGACAGAAAACCTCTCAATTTTTTTGTATGCCGATAGACATAAATTGTCCCCTATTTTGAGAATCACCCATATATTAGCTTTTTGAATTCCTATTAATATAAAATGAGTAAATAGTAAAAATAAAACGATTTTTATCTCAACACACACAAAAAAAAAAAAAAAAAAAAAAAAAAAAAAAAAAAATCGTCTTTGAGTAGGTTAAGAAAATCAGACGTTTCACATAAAAATGACTGACGACACAATTGACATTTATTACACTTAAGCAAAAAAAAAAAAAAAAAAAAGAAAAGAAGAAACAAGCAAAAAAACAACAATTTGGAGGGCAAAAAAGCAAATTAAAATGATAAAAATTATGTATATCGTTTCCCATTTTCTGTTACGTGGAATCTTGAAGTATTTGAAAAAGGATGGAATTAAGATAAATTCTTTTTTTAATAATAGAATATTGACAAGGTGTTAAATATGTTTCACAAACAGTTTTCTAATTTACAAAAGAAAAAAAGTATTGAGAGGGGAATAAAAACTTTGTCGCAACAAAATTAACCTTTTTGCAATAGTAGTAATAAAAATGAAAATTTTAAAAAAATTTCTCAAATTTTATCAAATCTTGAAATATCAAGATTTTCTTTGAAAGAAAAAATTAAATGAAACAACAATGGAAAAAAAGAATCGAAAAGCTGAAACAAACTGTGTATTTCTTTTAGGATTCTCTTTCATTCTGCGCTGAATTACTTGATAAAAATATTTCGTTACCAGAGAAAGTTTTTTGTTTAAAGGGCAAGGGAATAATACTTTGGATTGAAGAATAAACATGTTTCATGATTTCTTCCCCCTTTTTTTCTGTATAGCATACTCGCACTTTTATAAGAATGCGAATAAAATCTGGAAGAGTCTCCCTTGACTTTCTAAACACTACTGTGCTTGACCCTAACCCCGAAAAAATTGGGTTAATTTTTTTAAACATCTGAAATGGGCTAAAAATGAATTAATTACCGAATTCCATGAACCAATTTGTACAAAACTCTGTAAACCTCTTATGATCAACAGTGATCTATAACAAAACTAGTTGGATGTGCCAATCCCAAAACTTTCTTCTATCTCATATGTACATTTTAATATTTCAAAATTTAATTACACTTGTTAATACGTTAATATTATTAATTCAGTATTATGCCAACTATGATTTTCATCTTAAATTTCTGCTGGCTAACCATAGCGAAACACTTAGAAAAAAAAAAAAAAAAAAAAAAAAAAAAAAAAAAAAATCATTCAATTCTATGCATAACTTCATGCACTTTTCTGTGGTAAAATATTGAAAATGGCACAAAAATTGCTATTAAAGCGCCCCCTTCCGGCGAATTTTTTTCAAATTCAGGGAGGACCAACTAGCCATAACCAAACACTCACACAAAAAATTTCGTTCAATTCGATGCATAACTTCATACATTTTTAGTACAATATTGAAAATGGCACAAAAATTGTTATTGCAGCGCCCCCTTCCGGCAAAATATTTCAAAACTGAAGGCGAACCTGCTTGCCACAGCCAGAAACATTCACAAAAAAATTGGTTCAATTCTATGCATATCTTCATACACTTTTTGACGTAGAATGGCGACATACGGACACACATACAGACCACAGATACACGGACACATAGACTTTCGTAAAAACATCTTTTATGGAATCTGACCTCTAAAACGTGTAAATCCGTTGAAAACCGGAAGTCGAAAAAATTTTCGATTACAATACTTTCTTCTATTGAAGATAGGAGAAAGTAAAAATGAAAAAAAAAAAAAAAAAAGTACAAATTGAAAACAGAAACCTTTCGCTTCTTGATTTTCTATCATGTGCTTTAATAAAAGACTTGGAAGTAGTTGTTTCTTTTCCAATAATTAACCCCTTGGACAACGAGCGACCAGTATACATGCCACATAAGTTACTCATCCTTTATTATTCTTTCCAGTATATTTTTATTGCAAATTTTACCTTCTTTAATCCGAGCATTTTTCCGATTCAATAAATTAAAAATTTCTTTTTTTTTTTTTAAACAATAATATAAGACTAAAAATTATATATATGTCACTCATCCCAAAAGCTTTAAAGCACTGAGAATGTGTATGCCAAACAATTTCGTTTTTATTTACAAAAATTAATTGTAAAATAAAAATATGTAGCAATTAAGCTAACCTTTTGAAATAGCAACAAAAATCAATTGGAGATTATTTTTTCAAAAATGCAATTGACTGCAAAGGAGCAAATCTTAAAAGCAAAAGAATTAACCCTTTTAAAATAATAATAAAAATAAATGTTTTAAAAATAATCTGCCGACACTGCTGAAATTTCAAGATTTGCTTCGAAAGGCAAAATTAAATGGAACAACAGTGGAAAAAGAATTGAAAAGATAAAACAAGCTGTGTATTTCTTTTGGGAATCTCTTTCAATCTGCCCTCAGTTACGTGGTAAAAATATTTTGTTACCTCAGTAAGTTTTTTTGTTTACTTATTTAAAGGGACTTGGGATTAGAAAAAAAAACATGTTCCTTATTTTTTTCCGCATGCTTTTTAATCTTGTGCTTTTGTAAAAATCAAAATAAAATCTGGAGTGACTTCAATTGACTTTCTGATGCTGGTGTACATTAACCCTTTATGCCCCGACCGTGATTTATCATTAAAATAACTTGTTATAAAGTTTACTTAATATACCGATTAGTTGTAATACAGTTTAAAATGAGTTATAGATACATTACTTTATTTTGTTCCAAAAACATTATTGTTTGCACAAAGCAAAAATATTTTTGAAAGGATGATGTCTTTTTCATATGCATTTTTTGAAGCATTCATTGAAGGATTGTAGGTGAATAGTTATTCGGAATTATTCCTATGTTTCTATTGTAAGAACATTATACTTGTACACGTCCTAAGTCTACAAATTACTAAAGAAAATATTTTAAACAAGAATTTAAGATAGTTGATTAAATTGCTATTCAAAAGTAGTGGTACCTATCTACACAGATTTTCATTGACCCATTGATAAATCGTTCGGCCTATTTTTAAATCGTTACTTTTTTATATAGAGAAGGATTAAGCTAAAAGTGTGAAAGAAAATTTCATTTTCCAATGTCAAAAATAAATAAATAAATAAATAAATAAAATGCCTTAGATCTCGGAAAAAAAAAACGCTTAAAAATAGCATTGGAAAATGTATTAAAAATTACTGAATATTAAAAAAATCGCAGGAGTCGAAATTTTCTCTAATAGGTTTAAAACGTAATTAGGAATATTTCATGAACGGAAAAAAATAGATGCTAAATGTCAAAAATCTCGGAAAAATCGCTAAAAAATGCATTGAAAATCGCAATAAAAATTGTTGAAATCGAAAAATCGTAGCGAACAAAATTTAGAGCATTAAGATAAAAGATTAAAACTTTTTTTTTTATCACTAACAAAAAAAATGCCGCAAAATGAAAAAAAACCCACTAAAAATCGCATTAAAAAATTCGTCAAAAATTCAAAAATCGCTGTATCAATTCCAAATAAAAGTTATTGAAAAGAGAAAAAAAATTACTATATGGGGTTAAAAGAATGAAACCGTATTCCTCTTTACTAATGTGCAAAAATTGCCTTGAAACATTAAAAAAACGCTTAAAATTGCCTAAAAAATTAAATAAAAAAATCTAATTAAAAAATTGAAAATCGGGCTTCGAGGTGCAAAATTTCATGTATAGAGTTATCTTCTCCCCAAATTTTGTAACTCTACGTATAGCGGTCTCTTCAGAACAGAGCTGACGCATTCACAAACTTGTCTCTTTATTATTATAGAAGATAAAATATTTAAGTGAAGTTATAAATATTTCCCAAAATTCAACCAATGATTGTCATGTAAATGACTTCTTATGAAAATGCGTTTTTCTTCATGATGGATTTTTTCACAATTTCCGCGATTTAAAGTGTTATAATTCAAGAACTGTTAAAAATAAATACCTCATACTTGGAACGTGTCCCTTTTTTTATTAATTTTCTTTAATTTTAATTCAGCAAATTTGAAAAAAAAATATTTTTGAAAAAATGATTTTTTAAAGAAGAGTTACATATTTTTTTTTTCAATTTTTATTTTAAATATTTTTTATATTTTTTAATTGATATTTTTTTTAAATGCTGAATCAAAATTAAAATTTAGTGATTATTAGTGATTATAGTTATTATTAGTGATTATAGTGATTAATTATTTAAATGTAAAAAAAAAAATGGAAATTCAATAAATAATAAGGTGGTCTGATGTAATAACGCCAGGCGAGGTAATAACGCCAAGTGCTAATATTTTGCATAATTATGAAATAATCTGGTAAATGACACCCATGTGCTCTGCGCTGAAGGGTTTTGAGTCATATAAATCGCAAAAAACAGCTTCAAGTTAATTTGTTTTATTTTTAGGTCTTATTGTTTTTACAAGCAACTAAAATTAATGCTTGATCTAAAATTTGCGAGATACGTTTTGTGATGTGAAGACTATTTTTTTATCCGGAAATACTTTGTTAATTACATAAATTTGTAATACATTTCACGGACTTTCAAAATGTTTTTGAGGATTTTGGATATCTTCTCGAGATAATTTGTAATTTAAAATGTACAGCGCAATAACTATAACGGGGTAATAACGCCAATCCTTGGCATTAACACCCCGATTGATTCCCTACAGTGGCCGAGCTACATACTAAATACTGATTCAAATAAACACAGTTAAAACTGCGCAATGTTTCTAATAATTCTATTTAAGCGGTCCTTTTTAAGCAAAAAGAAGCTCACGGTCTGATATTCTTTTGCCTCATCCTCCCCCCCCCACACACACACACACACCAAACCTTTATTTTTCTTACACTTTCACAAAATATTGAACATTTTCAATAGCTTAGAATGCAATTTGTAAATTTCTCATTTTGTAGAGTTTGTATTTTTAGAATTGGGCAATCTGCATGCAATTATTCCATCTTATTTCATAGTTTTGTTTGCATGGCGTTATTACCCATATAGGTGGGTAATAACGCCAAATAGCATTGGTCAAGAAATCACGCCATTACATTTGATGAATACATATCTGTTAAATTATTATTATTATTATTATTATTATTATTATTTTTTTTTTTTTTTTTTTTTGTATAGATAGTAAATGATTTGCTGTATCAAATCATATATTTGTTTGAAAAATACAAACTAAAACTGAGCCGTGAAAATTGGTAGAACCTTAATGTGGCGTTATTACCCCAGGGTACCTTATTTTGAATTATAACGATTTTAAATAACCCCAGTTTTTTAATAATTAAAAAAAAAAAGAAGAAGAAGAAGCTACAAAAAAGTTTAAACATTTCCATAAAAAAGAAAAGAGCAATGCTCAAAGAAAATGCTAGAAATTATCACTTGCTACAGAAGAATGTAAATATAAGCAAGAAGAAAGTAAAATATTTGAACAAATTCATCAAAACGGTAAGGGATAAATTTAAAGAAAATGCTAAAAATTAAAAATTATTTTCCTATAAAACTTCTATATTATACGTTTATTTTAAAAAAAAAAAGATAGTTCTCATCTTTTGTAAACTTTGAATCGGTAATAAATGATTAAGTTGAAGAGGGAAGATAAAGGGTCAGAGAGCCATTCCTGAATGAGATAATAAATGATTCGATATGCATTCTTGGAATTCCGTACCAGCCTTTGAGATTGCATGATTTCATCGATGAAACGTGACATCGGTGAAATATTTTATTTCAGCTAATATCTTAACCATCACATGTTCAGTTATAATAATAATAGTAATGATAAAAAAAAGTCATATTCTATAAAATTTATTTTTTCATAAATTTTATTATTGCTAAGGCACACAAAACATAAACGTCATTATTTTATTAAATAAATCAATAAAAATCATCGTTTCAATAGTGAACTACTTCGAGAATAATTAGAAAATATAAAGTTTTTTTATGATTACTTTTTAATTTTAATTAAAAGGCAAATTATTAACTTACCGTAATTTCGCGCGTAAACGCCGCACTTTGGATACCTCGATTTCTTATCAAAATTATTTTTTTTTTTTAAATATTACCTGCTCGTGCTTAGCATGCATTAACTTTTTTTTTCCCAATAAATTTTTTGGTTAGAAAAAGACTTTCCTAAGCCTAGGCGTATACGCGGTAAATTGCAATATTTCTATACGAATATTACTGACATTAACAAGGAAGGGCTGCATAAGTGCATACTCAGACTATATGCACACACACACACACACACACACACACACACACACATATATATATATATATATATATATATATACATATTTCAGACTACTTATGTTTGTTTTTAAAAAAAATCTGCGGAACTTCAATATAGCAGCCATATTTTTTTTTTCATTTACTTATATATTTATTCCTTTAGTTTGTTTAAATAGTTTATCGTCGGTTGGCGACACCATGAAATTTAAAAAATATATACATTTATCATAAATAGATTTATGTTTAAAACCTATTTTTTTTTATATACTTAGTTTATTTAAGTAAGTATAATATAAATAAATAAATAAGTATAATATAAATAAATAAGCAAGTATAATATAAATAAAATGGGATAGTTATGATCAGGGGGTAAATATGACCCCTATAATGGAGAAAATTGTGTATGGTAAAATTTTGCTTCACGCTTAGATATTAACCTCATAATGCATTTTTCATTTTAAATATCATTTATCATTAGTCTGAAGATTTTTTAAGATCCAAATAACAATTTGAATGAAGTCTACTAAAATTTTTGATAAATAGTCTTGCCAGTTTGGTGTTCAAATGGTCTTAATTGCTCCAAGCAAATGTTGTAGGCAAGTATAAAGAAGAAATTAATGGTAATTGCCCCAAACTTTTGTGATGGAGTAATTATGACTACCCTTTTAACTTAATCAAAAGGGGGGCATGGGAATTAAAACTTTTAAGAGATATTCTTAATCGGTCAAAGTTGCTTCCTATGAACTGAAAACATTACTTTTCCAAATACAAAAAAGTAAAATAATAATAATAATAACAAAGTTGAAAATGTATAAAGTGCTCATAATTACCCCTCCTGACACTATATTTTAGGTAGACTTCGAAAAAAATACTACCTATTGTGGTCATTAGCATGTTACAATTTTTAAAAACTTCCTCATAACTTTTCATGACCCCAAGAGCCGAAAACCACCCCCATCTAAAAAACTTATATATATTATATATATATATATATATATATATGCACTAAATTTTGTTTACACGATAAAAATCGTAAATATACACAAATCGTCTTCAAATTCGCCAAATACATTCAGATGGTTAATATATCGGCGGGAATTGCAAATGAGCTAAATTGGCCCAAGGAGGTGGAAATGGGGAGGGCTCAAAATTTTGAATACCACCTTAACAAGGCATCTACAGCTCTTAGAAAACAATAACAGGAAAAAAAAATTAAAAAAAATTCGTTATACAGTTGCAAACAATAATATTAAAAAAAAATAATAAAATCTTACGACAACAATTACTTTAGGATTGCAAAATTTGCACGTGAAAAATGCGGAAAAAATAGTTTCATGAATATAAGAAAATTTGAACATTATGCCATAACTTTTCTATAGCAAGATTTCCTCATGAAAATGGAAAAAGAATTAAATAGCTTGACGGATTTTTTTAAAGCAAATATTACGTCACATTGGAAATATAAAGGACAAAAAACAGGTAGATATGCGACTTTATGGTGAGTTTGAAAAACGTATTGAAACATGATAAAATCAGACTATGTTAATACTGGCATATTTTAGCATTTTGAAGTTCTCCGATTTTGTTTTTGTCATTTTAAAATCTATTCCATATATAACATGCATGTTTGTATGCCCGTATATTAGAATTTTCGCAAAAGTTTTAGTTCTGTAGAGCTTATTCTCTAATCTTGATTTAGTTTTTGTTTTTGAAATTTGTACATAATTTCGAAATCTGCCTCTACATACATTCCGAGCCGGCAGGGATTTTATATAACTACATTTCTGTCACATACACTTGAGGATACGAGTTTCAAAACTCGTCTGATCCAAAAAGTAAGAAAAAAAAGATGTGTGTGGCACTCGGGGACTGCCGCGGTAAAGCTACTGCATAGCATTTTTTATCAACTTATGCAAAAATACCGCGTCAATGTCTGCCGAAGTCTATCGAAGAATAGCGTGCCGAAATCTGCCGAACTGAAACGTCGTTAGCCGGAGGGTTAGGATTTTTTCTCGTTACGGAATACCTAGATTCGGTCGCCGCACTCAAAGCCCGCGATAAAAGCTATGCAATAGCTTAATAAATTACCAAACAAAATTTGGCCGCGCTACGAAAATTAGATCGCGAGTTATAAGCATTTTAAATTTTTCGACCCTCACGGTGGAGGGGGGGGGGGGTCTCCTGTCACCAAAAATTAACACTGTCTCATAATAAATTACCAAACAAAATTTGGCCGCGCTACGAAAAGTAGATCGTGAGTTAAAAGCATTTTAAATTTTTCGACCATCACCGTGGGGGTCTCCTGTCACCAAAAATTAACACTGTCTCATAATAAATTACCAAACAAAATTTGGCCGCGCTACGAAAATTAGATCGCGAGTTATAAGCATTTTAAATTTTTCGACCCTCACCGGGGGGGGGGGGGTTTCCTGTCACCAAAAATTAACAGACTCATAATAAATTACCAAACAAAATTTGGCCGCGCTACGAAAATTAGATCGCGAGTTATAAGCATTTTAAATTTTTCGACCCTCACCTTGGGGGGTCTTCTGTCACCAAAAATTAACACCGTCTCATAATAAATTACCAAACAAAATCTGGCCGCGCTACGAAAATTAGATCGCGAGTTATAAGCATTTTAAATTTTTTGAACTTCACCGTGCGGTCTCCTGTCACCAAAAATTAACAATGTCTCATAATAAATTACCAAACAAAATTTGGCCGTGCTACGAAAATTAGATCGCGAGTTATAAGCATTTTAAATTTTTCGACCCTCACCTTGGGGGGTCTTCTGTCACCAAAAATTAACACTGTCTCATAATAAATTACCAAACAAAATCTGGCCGCGCTACGAAAATTAGATCGCGAGTTATAAGCATTTTAAATTTTTCGACCCTCACCGTGGGGGGTCTCTTGTCACCAAAAATTAACAGTCTAATAATAAATCACCAAACAAAATTTGGCCGCGCTACAGAAATTAGATCGGGAGTTATAAGCATTTTAAATTTTTCGACCCTCACCTTGGGGGGGGGGGGTCTCCTGTCCTCAAAAATTAACACTGCCTCATAATAAATTACCAAACAAAATTTGGCCGCGCTACGAAAATTAGATCGCGACTTATAAGTATTTTAAATTTTTGGACCCTCACCGTAGGGGGTCCCCTGTACCAAAATTAACACTTTCTCAAAATAAATTACCAAACAAAATTTGGCCGCGCTACGAAAATTAGATCGCGAGTTATAAGCATTTTAAATTTTTCGACCCTCACCTTGGGGGGTCTTCTGTCACCAAAAATTAACACCGTCTCATAATAAATTACCAAACAAAATCTGGCCGCACTACGAAAATTAGATCGCGAGTTATAAGCATTTTAAATTTTTCGACCCTCACCGTGGGGGGTCTCTTGTCACCAAAAATTAACAGTCTAATAATAAATCACCAAACAAAATTTGGCCGCGCTACAAAAATTAGATCGGGAGTTATAAGCATTTTAAATTTTTCGACCCTCACCTTGGGGGGGGGGGGGCTCCTGTCCTCAAAAATTAACACTGCCTCATAATAAATTACCAAACAAAATTTGGCCGCGCTACGAAAATTAGATCGCGACTTATAAGTATTTTAAATTTTTGGACCCTCACCGTAGGGGGTCTCCTGTACCAAAATTAACACTTTCTCAAAATAAATTACCAAACAAAATTTGGCCGCGCTACGAAAATTATATCGCGAGTTATAAGCATTTTAAATTTTTCGACCCTCACCTTGGGGGGGTCTCCTGTCACCAAAAATAAACACTGTCTCATAATAAATTACCAAACAAAATTTGGCCGCGCTACGAAAATTAGATCGCGAGTTATAAGCATTTTAAATTTTTCGACCCTCACCGTGGGTGGTTTCCTGTCACCAAAAATTAACAGTCTCATAATAAATTACCAAACAAAATTTGGCCGCGCTACGAAAATTAGATCGTGAGTTATAAGCATTTTAAATTTTTCGACCCTCACCGTGGGTGGTTTCCTGTCACCAAAAATTAACAGTCTCATAATAAATTACCAAACAAAATTTGGCCGCGCTACGAAAATTAGATCGTGAGTTATAAGCATTTTAAATTTTTCGACCCTCACCGTGGGGGGTCTCCCGTCACGAAAAAGTAACACTGCCTCATTATAAATTATCAAACAAATTTTGGCCGCGCTACGAAAATTAGATCGCGAGTTATAAGCATTTTAAATTTTTCGACCCTCTCCTTGGGGGGTCTCCTGTCACCAAAAATTAACACCGTCTCATAATAAATTACCAAACAAAATTTGGCCTCGCTATGAAAATTAGATCATAAGAAACATAAGTTTGAGACTTGATATCCTAATATCTGAAAAATACCGCGTCAATGTCTGCCGAAGTCTACCGAAGGATACCGTGCCGAAGTTTGCCGAACTGAAACGACGTTAGCCGAAGTGTTAGGTTTTTTTCGTTACGGAAATGTTAGGTTTCCTCGTTACGGAATTTCTAGATTCAGTCGCTTCGCTCAAAGCCCGCGATAAAAGCTATGCAATTGTTTAAAAGTTTTGTCTATCAATCTATTCTGCTGGTGACCTGCATCGAAAAAACACTACAACCAAAAAAGAAAAAAATTATTTTTATTATCCAGTATTTCTAGTATCGTAAAATCCTATTAAAATATTGAATACTATAAAATAAGGCAGACTTGAATGCATTTTTAAAAAATAAATAAAATTTATATTCAAAATATAATGCACTAAAAAATTTAAAAATACAACAGTAAACGTTTCATCGAGCTACACGCAAGGCCTCATCAGTACAAATAATTATTCATTGCATGACAAACATTGGAACAAATCAAGACAGTTACAGTTAGTTATTATTTTATAGAAAAAGATAACATTCATTCGTGAGTGCACGTGCATCATTCAGAGTTGGCAATCGTAAACAAGTGAACCAACCTTCGAGGAGTAATCTACCTTGATAATTGCTACAACCCGATTTTAAGATACAGGCTTCGCAAACTGCGGGATGTGTTTCGTTTGAACGCAATGTTGAACAATTTTAGAATTTAAATTATCGCTTTTTAGAACACTGATATGTTCCCGCAGGCGAATTTCTAAAGATCTGCCTGTTTCACCAATGTATACACTATCACAATCTGCACAAGGAATGACATAGACAACACCATGTAATTTAGACTTATCGTGTTGAAATTTGTGCTTATTAAAGAAAAAGAATTAACGCTATTAATTGGTTTAAAAGAAACACCAGCATTGAATGATTTTAAAATGCCAGAAGTTTTATCAGAAATACCCTTATAATAAGGGATGCAGATGAAAGAATTTTGTTTAGTACGATGAAAAGGAGGAGGAGAAGAATTCATAAAATTTAGGGTAACATCCCCAGTAATTGGCATGCACCAGTGATTGGCACATCCTACAAACATGTCCTAAAATAAGATTTATATCCAGTCTTTTAAAAATGCAAGACCATATACCAGTTATATGCTCATTTACGTTAAAGATTATAACTTTGATTTATGCTACTAGATGACAATAGTCCCTAGGAAAGAGAAACAATTATGGCTTGAATCAAATTAGCCATTTTGTTGCAAATGCTTCTTTTTTTGGCTTAAGGAAGGCATGCTTTTCAATTCACTATTATCTGATTTATAATGTATTTTAAATTTTAATTGACAACAGTTTTGTTTAGTTAAAAAGGGTTACTTTAATTGTGTAAAAGTATTTTCGACACAAATATTTGGATTTCTGAATTAATGATAGATGCCAATTAATGGTGCTTCAGTTTTGCTAGTTCCAAGTAATTGGCACCTATTCCAATTACAAGGAATTCGCAAGTAATTTGAGATTAAACCATTTATTTTGGAAGTTCTTTTGAAGTTATAGACTAATTTTGTTTATCATTTGTTTTTATTTGAAAATATGAAATATTATCAATAATTGGAATCCATTAAATCTTCATGTGACAATTACTGGGCACAGCATGACAATTACTGGGTATTAATATAAGTATATTGTATTGTTTTAAAGTGTTCACATTTCAGACTAATATGCTGATTTCTTACTCTCAAAAACCTGAAATATGGTATCTTCATCTACAGTAAATTCATTTAAAGCGATTGAACCCAATGCAAAATGTAAAGTTTTTTTTTTTTTTTTTTTTAATATAAACATGTGCCAATTACTGGATCACAAGATGTCATACATTGGTGCTCTAGGTGCCAATTACTGGTGATTTCAGCAACATTTTATAAATATATTTTTATAAAAATACTTTTTCAATTTTTTTTTTTTGCTTTTAGTGGGCAATATAAATGCACAGATATGCATTCTTTGATTTAAAAATATTTCCAAATAAATATCTTATTTCTTTGTAATGAAAATTGAAGTAAGTTTAAAGACAAATTCTTAAAGTGCCAATTACTGGGTATGTTATCCTATTATGTATTAATCAAAGCATGATAAATTTTACTTGTTTCTTTTTGAAAATCATTACTGGAACTGTAATATCTAATAGCTTTGTAGACTAAGGTCTTAATAACAGCAATTTTATGTCTGAAAGGGCAAATAGAATTGAAATTGTATATTGACCAGTAGATATAGGTTTTCTATAAACAGTAGTAGTTATAGATTGAGAATTATGAGTAGTTTGTCTATGGATTAGAATATCAAGAAATGGTAGTTTTGCATTATTTTCAACTTCCATAGTAAACTTAATAGGGTTACCGATATAATTAGAAATTTTGAGAATATCATTTAATCCTGCTTCTTTCGCTATCAAAATATTATCGTCAACATAACGTCGCTAAAAAAGAATACGCGGACCAAGATTAGAATTTATGACATTTTCAACATTCTGTATTACAAGTTCAGCAATGACAACAGAGAGAGGGGGGGGGGGGGGACCCATGGCAGTACCAGAAATTTGACTATAAAAATCATCTTTGAATACAAAACAATTAGAAGTCAAACAGAATTTAACCAGTTCAATAATATCTTCCACATTAAAATCAGTAGAATGTGCTGGTGGGGACCAAATATCATTAATAACTTTACAGACCAGATCGAAAGGAATCGAAGTAAACAGTGAAACGACATCGAGAGACGCCATGATATAACAGGTCGGGTAAACAAAACCTTGTAAATCGTCAAGAAATTTATAAGGTGAATTAAGACTTTAAATAGAGTTTAAAGAAAAAGGTTTAAGTAGCGAGGATAGATAACTGGAAAGATTACATAAAGGGCATTTACAAAAATGAATAATGGGACGGAGTGGAATAGAAGGCTTATGATGTTTTGGTAAACATAAAAAAGAGGGACAAGCTCGGTGTAGAATTTTAATTTTGAAGAAGTGCCTGGAAGATTTTTTTTTTAATTTTCAAATTTGGATATAAGTGAGTTAATCTTGCATTGAATGGGCGGTGTCAGATTTTTGTTAAGAACTGAGTACGTATTTACATCATCAAGTAGTTCATGAGCCTTTGAATCATATGTGTCCCTAGAGTACTATACATATGCTGCTTCCGTATTATGGTTTCTAATTTTCTGGTCTAACAACTCAACCAAATATTAAAAAACAAATCTTGAATATGCTCAATATTGCAAGTTGAAGCCACTGTACGACCAGTAGTGATTCAGGTGAAGAAATCAAGGAGAGAGTATAATCTAAAATGCATCGCTGAAAGTGTCTGAAACTGTATGATTATTTACAGTTATTAATTATTTCTACTATTTCATTTATTAAAATAATAGTCATAATAAACTTCACTCTTCTTAATTTTGCATTTACAATTGATTACCGTAATTTCGCGCGTAAACGCCGCACCTTGGCTAACTCGATTTCCTACCAGAATTATTTTTTTTTAAATGTTACCTGCTTGTGCAAGAATTTGACTTCTTTTGTTCAATAAATTTTCTGGTTTGAAAAAGACTTTACTAAGCCGCGGCGTATAAGCGGGAAATTACGATATATGGATTAAAATTAATGACAATGTTATTTATGCTCATTAATTTACTTAATACTTTACTTAAAAATATATTTTATTTTTTCCATCAACTATTGAGTTTTTAGTCAAAATATTATATTTTCTTATTTATTATGAAACAACTGAATGAATAAAATGCATTTCACAAGGACGGACTGATGGGTGAAAAATGGCCCTTATCAGCCCACCCCCTTTGTTTACGACTCTGACGAGATGTTATTACAATCTTTTGATATAAACATAACTGTTGGGCTGCTATAATAAGAAAATGACATTCCAATCTTCCTAAACGTTTAAAAAAATTAGTATAAGGAAATTCTAGAAAAGTCTTAAAATTCAAAGTGTTATAGCTCGGTAAGTATTTATTGTAGAAAAATAGACTTTTTACTGTTTTACTCGCTTCAGCAAGAAGATAGTTTTTTCTAAATATAACTTTGAGAACACAGACACTTTATAAAAATTTAAATGTTGCGGACGTTCCTCTCAGTCCACACAAATTTGAAGAAAGTCCGTGGTAGTTATAGCTGCCACCACCGATATTACTAGGTGATATCGGTCACCCACTGTGAGGATTGTGTAAATGAACACTGACGCTGTCAATTAACTGAATTACCAGTTTATTCAGACTATATGTACACACTAAATACGCTATTTACAATTATATACAATTACAACTTGGATATAGGTGATCCGGTTCAACATTAAATTATATACAGTAAAGGTTGGCTGTGTACTATTCCAATTACACTTTCCACCTCACTCTCAATGCACGTTAGATTCACTTTATCGGAGATCAATCTCGAATCTCCCAACACAGGTATACTCAGCCTGCACTTCTCGGCCCAGAGCACTAAACACCAGGACGTCTGTGTCCTTTGCTCTCCAGAAACGCACTGCTCACGCTCTACCACACAGAGCACCCTCTAGGTACGAAACCCAGGTACGGACTGAACTAATCTGAGAAAAGACTTGCTCTTCTCAAATCACTACTTTCCCCAATATAAACCCCCATTTGGAGCTCCCTCAATGGGCACATTCCACCTTCCTCTCTTGATTAGTGACATGTCCCTTGTCTGCAGATCATCCGCATACCTCACTGACGGATGGACCTGCCTCTCAGCAATCTTCTCTTTCCCTTATTCACCACCTCCACAGGATTATCTGTCAATTCCCCTTTCCACAAAGAAGGAATGTGACCTTGGAAAGTCTGGTACACAGCCATACAATACGAAATATTGAAATAAATAGTGGAAATTCCATTCTTTAGCAGAGGTGGTATCAGAACCTGACAAATGTCTTTTTTTTTCATTTTGATGTAACAGCTTTAGTTATAAAGAAAATCAACATTTGGGACTTACTTGTAATTAAAACCATAGCTGGAAAACTAACGGTTTCAGAATTAGTTATTAAATATATAAGAAAAATACCCAATGTATATGATAATATTTTAAGAAACAAGCAATAAAAGTGGTGTTCATATTACATCAAAATTACACTTTATTTGGAGTTTCTCCCACCAAGTGCAAGTGTGTCATTAGTATAATTAATTTAAACACTTAACTGATCAATATTTTTGAGAAAAAATTTCAAATAATTCCTATTTTTTCATGACTTTTACAGAAATTTTAATCTTTCGTCACCAGTTTTACAAAACATAAATTTTTGCCTAATCGAATCAAGCACATGCTCGGATTAAATAATGCAGAATTTATAATAAAAATTTACTGGTGAGAATAATAAATCATGATTGGAATATGGACACCAGTACGTAGTACGGGCAAATCATAACTGACAAAAATGCATTGCCCGTATAACGTACAGGCAAATCAGGGTAGCGATTAACAAATAGTTATATTACTCCTAATGCCATCTTAATAAAAAACTTAACATTAATTAATCTTTAATTTCGTTTAAAAAGACATTTATCTTACAAAATATTAACTTATAATCATTAAAAAAAATAGATATCATCTAAAATGAAACACTTTTGCATGTAGAAGAAAAAGGAAACTATTCAAAATTTTATTTAAAATTTATATCTAATTAGCTCGATGAAAAATGAGTTTCATAGCATTTATAATGTTGGAAACGGCAGTAACAAATAAAGATTCAGCGATACAGAGTTACAAAAAAAAAAATTGGCAAACATTTACTGAATGGTGTACTAAAACATTCGGAAAAAATCTCATCCCTTGAGGTTGTGATAATTTGGTTGATGTAATCATCATTAAATGTTTATACCGGATATTATTTTAACAAGCGAAGCAGTAAAAAGTATTTATATTATATTAAGTTTTAATCGTGTGTAAACTGATCTTTTTTTTTTGGGGGGGGGGGCGCATACATAAAAAAAATTGTTATTTCTTGTAATTATAATTAGCGAAACAAATAAATTATGTGGTAATGCAAAAGAAAAAAAAAAGAAATCTTAAAGTTTAGAATTTGATTTGTAAAAAGATTTACATAATTAAAGTTTTGGTAATTTAAATATGTAAATTACATAAATGTTTTTTTTTAATTAAAGTTAACTTTTCATACATAGTAGAAAATTGTTTAAATTAGGTATCAATTTTTTTACCTACTGTATGGTCGGCTGTTTATCTGTCAGGTCATTCTCTAATTCAAGTAATTAAACTCCAATCGCCATTTAATTAACGTATGTCATTGCAGTTTATCATAACATATTCAATATTGAAAATTAAGTAAGTAAAATTTACATTTCGTTTACACGAGCGTTTTTTTTATGCCACGATTTAACATAATATCAAGTTTGGCAAAATTTCGTTCATTATTTTTTGAGATTTAGCTATTTTGAAAATCTTGATAAATACAGCATAAGATGCATATTTATGATGGGTAAGTATTACGGTGGCCCCCAACGACTAGTTCATAATAGATTACGCCTACAATATATTATTTTCTTAAACAACTTGTTAAATAATGCACAAAGAATAGATGATTTTAAGAACTAGAAAAGAAATATCTACAAATATGAACATCAAAAGAAACAAACAAGGTGAAATATTTTATTTGATAATCTTGATTAATGTGTAATGAGAGTACAGTAGAACCTCGATTCATCGTATTTCAAGGGGTGAGAGAAAAAAAACCGATGAATGCGGATTAACTTCAAAACACGAAAAAATCCAGTGATTATGCATTACTAATGCATGCAATGTATACAGTATACTAATAAATGCTAATTTGTTGCTTACGAAACTGTAAAAGAAATAAATCGAAGTTATAGAAAATTGATATTTATTTTAAGAAATCAATAATTTTGTATGGCTTTTCATTTATTATTTTTATATCAAAAAATGAATTTTCAAGATATACAATATTTTTCTGGTCCTTTTCTGTAATTTCGTATGCATATATGAAAGTTCATGCAGTTTCAAATCCCGTAATTGCATCAGGCAGACTTGGCACTGGTGGCTCAGCTTCATAGGCATGAACGTTATTCTCTGCTTCTTCGCCATTATTTTCATTTTTTACATTATTACACATTTCTCCTATGCTTAAGGTACCATGTTTCACAATCAATGGACACATAATCGCATCCTCTACTATATAAACCGCTCTATATCTGCATTATTGTCGCCATCATACAACACAAGCAGCACAAATGAGTTCTTTTAGGATAAAAAATATAATTCCAGTTTGTATGCCATATGGATTCGCATAACCTTCAAATTCATTTCGAATGGGACAAAAAATTTACATCAATGAAAGCGGGAAAACGACTTTAGAAGAACGATGCTTGCGGGTTTCGTTAACATTATTTAAGAGCAGGGTTAGCAAGTTTTTGACGCATAACAGTTTTTACCGGATTTTACCATGGTTTTTACCATCATGTCAAAAACCTCTTTGTCAAAAATGTCAAAAAATGTCAAAAACCTATTTTTTAGCAGTTTGTTTTTACATTATAATAATTATTGTTTTTTCGTTCTATCTTTAGTATTAAGTCATTTTACGTGAAATATTCAGTATCAGAAAGACTTTGAAAGTATATTTATTCATTAAAAAATATTAAAAAATAAATAAAGCATTTAAGAATCTCTGTAAATGTAATAATAATTTTAAAATAATTTCAAAGGTAAAAGATTTTTACTTATACAAACATAGGTATGTAAAAAAATATGCAATATGTATTATTTCTTCCAATTCTCTTTAAATAATACCTAAATAATTTTAAATAAAATGTAAACAAGACATAAATAGTCTAACTTTATGGTAGTTTTAATAAATTTCAATTACAAAAATTTTCATGACTATTCAGCGAAAAAGTTAGATCTAAAAATATAGGTGCTGGAATAGTCTATAAGATTAATATATATTTGCACTAAAATTAACAAATAAAAACTATGACATATAAATAAATAAATTATTATATTCTGACTTTCTTAAATGTTGTTTTATATTGTTGTCATACCATATAACAGCATTTTTGCATCTCTATATTGATTTTAATGCAGTTTTTATTTAAAAAAAGTATATTGAATGTTATTTAATAATTATAATAACCTTTTATTATCATTTAATATTAATGTTCATTGCAGTTAGTAGAATCGTATTAATGAAGATTATGACAAATATTGTTCTTTCCTTTCACTCTTATATTTAAAAAAATTTCCCATTTAGGAAATCCTTCTTTTAAGTAAATTTTAAAAATGTAATAAAAAAAATATTAATAACAAGAACAACAAGGAAAAATCAATTTAGAAATAAATTGTATGCTGCACTTACATTATGAAAAAAAGAAAAATAAAAAATGATAGGCTTTTGGCGGAATAAACCGGTAAAAACACGGTTTTTACCACTGCCATGTCGAACACCAGTTTTTGACGTCAAAAACCCAACCCTGTTTAAGAGTGATTTGTGCAAAGACCGTAGAAATAAAACGATCAATGCGGGAAAACGATGGATGCAGGAACGATAGATCGGGGTTTCACTGTATGTATGTATTAGGAAATACCGTATTTACTCGTGTATAAGGCACACTTTCTTTTCAAGAAATTAGAGCAAATAAACTCCTAGGTGCGCCGTATACACGGAATAATTTTTACTGTTGGATGCAGTCGAACTATATACATATGCAACAAGAAATTATTCAAGAAAGATATTAAAACTCGGAAAATGTTACTTAATTGAAGTATTACTGCATAATTATTTCCCTCCTTACAGTTTTTTACACAACAGAGCTAGTGACATTATCTAAACGCTAATTAGCAATTCTCTTTACCGTCACTCCTTCCTATTTCTCGTCATTCTCTTACAACCCGAGATCTAAAAATGCATTTTCGTCTTGTTTTCTGGTCTGGTGTAATGTTTTTTCGACTTTTTTTAATTGAAATTCATTTGGTGATTCTTCATTAGCATATCAAATTTATGGTGCGCGTTATACGCGAGATTTTAAGAAATCGCCATTTTTACTTGTAAAGCAAGGGTGCGCCTTATACACGCGTGCGCACTATACACGAGTAAATACGGTATGTATCAAAAGAATATTCTTATGCTCTGAAAAAATAATGAAATGATCAGCTGATGTAAATTATTTATTAACGATTTAATAATTATCTGAAATCGGAAATAATGTTACAAAAAATTTCAGATTTTTAAATTTAATAATTGTAAAATATGAGCACTGAGTTTAGAAAAGATGTAGATATCTTTTCTGACAGTTTCAATTTTCAATTATTTTTAATGATACTTTAAAAAAAGTATAAGTAATTAACGAAAAAAAAAACATCGAAAACTTGAATAATTGTGATAATACCAATAATAATTGAACAATAAGTACAAAATGCATACATATTATTTTCAAATTTCAATAGTCTCTATACTAATAAAATCCGTGCGCCTCTGTCTGTCTGCTTGAAGCCGATTACAGTTCGCAAAGCGGGCGAGTTGGAAGTCGCGAGAGGTGTTTTTCGATTGGAAAAATTCCGGGGAAGTCATTTCGGGCCTTTTCGAGACCGTGGGACCAAAATTAAAAAAGTTATGAATTAAAAACCAGTCGGGAATCGGAACGGAAAACGTCTAATTTCCCAAACAGAGCTCAAACGGAGCTCTGCGGCAGAACACTGCGCCACCTTGCGATGAAGAACCTGAACTTTTCCCCTTTGGCTAAAAGAAGAAGCAGCCGAAAACCTCTTTTTTTTTTCTCCCGGGAAAACGACTTTTTCTTTCGTTTCGGTTCTTTGAAAAAGAACTAATTAATTGGTAAAAAATGTTAAACACGGTTTATTTTCATACTTTTTCTTTTTGGTAGCATACACGAATATTGTGTAACCTAAGATTTACGCGATTAATACTAATTTCTGTTAGTACAAACGGAAAACGAGCTGCAAAAATTATTTGTTAGTTATGTTGTTTGTGATATTAATGAAATTACTTATTTCTTTTTAATAGTAGTCTTTTGCAGTTTTTAATACCAAAAACTTTTTTTTTGCGCGTTTTTTCTTAAACCATCATGCAGACAGTTTTTAAAGTAGAAAAAAACTGATTACATATTCAAAATCTGCGTAAAAGTCTGCTTCTGATGAACCAAAAAACACGAGAAAATGTCTTATGGGCGTGCAGCGCCAACCGTGCAAAACCAAATATTTTTAACGGGACGATGGCGACCATGGCGCGTAGCGCCGGTGGGTGGTAGGCCGGTGCGCCGGCTTCGCACGGTGGGCGCGTAGCGCCCACTGTGCGAAATCACATATTTTTAACGGGATAATGGGCGCATAACAACCATAGCTCTTTAATAGGATTCGAACACCAACACTTGCTTATTAAATGCATTTTTTTTTTTTTTGCTTATTATATACTGCTTAATATCGAGGTTCGTTTGGAAAAAGTGGCCCAGCTAGCGGGCGTAGCTCGCTTGTCTATACTAAGAAAATCCGTGCGCCTCTGTCTGTCTGTCTGCTTGAAGCCGATTACAGTTCGCAACGCGGGCGAGTTGGAAGCCGCGAGAGGTGTCTTTCGATTCGAAAAATTCCGGGAAAGTCATTTCGGGCATTTTCGAGACCGTGGGACCAAAATTAAAAAAGTTATGAATTAAAAACCTCGCGGGAAGCGGAACACAAAGCGTCTCATTTCCCAAACGGAGCTCTCAAGCAGAACACTGCGCCACCTTGCGGTGAACGACTAGAATTTTTCTCCTTTGGCTAAAAGAAGAACCAACCGAAAACCTCTTTTTCTCCCCCACTAAGTGTGGTTTCTTCCGCATCAATTTTTTTGACTTGCAGTCGATTTCAAAAATATGCATTAAAATATTTAATTGCTATAAAGGGCGTCAAATACTAATAAAAACATTAAAAGATCTTAATAATTTTTACATGTTTCGATTGAATTTACTCAATCATCATCAGAAAAACAAAATACAAATAAACACAAAGATGGAAAATGACAAACTATTACAATTTGTAATATACAGATTTGTATACAGATAATAATACAGATTTGTAATACAGTAATTTGTAATACAGATTTGTAATAGTTTATTGTCATTTTCCATCTTTGTGTTTATTTGTATTTTATTTTTCTGATGATGATTGAGTAAATTCAATCGAAACATGAAAAAATTATTAAGATCTTTTAATGTTTTTATTAGTATTTGACGTCCTTTATAGCAATCAAATATTTTAATGCATATTTTGAAATGTTTTTAATGGACGTATAAGAAAACTTCTATTTATAATTAATGTCTATTGCCGTCGATTATTTACTGTAGTTTTCGCTAAAATGTTGAACTTAGAAATAAAACAGGCCGAAGTATTCAGAAACTTTTTTTTTTTTTTTTTTTGCTCGTTTTTTCTTAAACCATCATGCAGAGAGTTTTTAAATTAGAAAAAAACTGATTACATATTCAGAATCTGCGTAAAAGTCTGCTTCTGATGAACCAAAAAATACGAAAAAATATCTTATGGGCGCGTAGCGCCCACTGTGCGAAATCACATATTTTTAACGGGATAATGGGCGCATAACAACCATACCTCTTTAATTTACTTTTTTTTGTGCTTGAAGATCCGAACACCAAGACTTGCTTATTAAATGAATTTTTTTGCTTATTATATACTGCTTAATATCGAGGTTCGTTTGGAAAAAGTGGCCCAGCTAGCGGGCGTAGCTCGCTAGTAATACAATAAAACACGAGTAAAATATACATATTTATTATCCATGAATAATAATAATAATTGAAAAAGTTATAAACATGAATATCAACCAAAATTCTTTAGCGCATAATTAAAATTGAAACGGTTCAAATATTTAATAATCTTTCTTTGCAATTTAGCATAATACACTTAATTTTTTAAAACATGTAATTTTTAAGTCAGTCAGCATTTTAGATTGCTCAATTTCATAAATGGAACGCGACATTAGTTTGTTTAAAATTTGATTACAAAACACGGGATAGCAATCCTTTGGGCAGACCACTGAATCTCTTATGGTTGCATATTTATTTAACATCCTTCCATCAGTAGCATCTCTAAAAGAAAACGAAACATAAAAAGGCACGCCATAGATAGACTATGAAATATATTATACAAAAGTCTATTTTTATATGAATCTATAAAACAGACAAGCATTATTTATTGAGCTAACACATGTTTTCGTAGATTTTTATCTTTAACAATATATTATTACACATTATTTTATAAAACAACTTTCATTATTTCAACTACTTTTAAAGATACTTTTAAAAAAATGTGAATATTAGATGAAAAAAAAATTCATCAAAAATAGAATCATATCTGCAAAATGTAAATAGATTTTTTTTAAAGCTCATTAATAATAAAGTAAAAAATGAATATAACATGTAACAAAAGCAGGATAAAAAACATCCAGAATAAAACTAATTTAAGTAATAATAAGCCATGATTACCAATTAAAATTCTTTAATACATAATTAAATCTGAAACTTTCCAAAATTTTTTTTTCAATTTAATATAATTTGCTTAATCTATTTTAAAGGTAATTTTTAAGTTAATAATAACTAACCAGTGTTGGGCACGTTCACAAAATAAACGAACTAACTCAAACTCACGTTCAATTTCTGAAAAGTGATTTAAGTTCACGTTCAAATTCAAAAATTTTCAAACGAACTCGTTCAAATCAAACTCATTTGTAAAAGTGAACGAAGTTCACTAAAAAGTTCACTTTTTTTAATGTTTGGATATTATTGTCCAAATTTACAAAATTTTGTGAACTAATCATTTGATTATTCGATATGTAAGATAGAGGTATGCACGGACGAAAATTTTCAGGCCCGATCCATAGAAAAAAAATGTCCGGCCCGATATTAAAATAAAAATTTCGGCCCGAGCCCAGCCCGGCTCGTAGAGAAAATTTAGCGGCCCGACCCGCCCGATATAATAGCTAAAAACAAGACCCGAGCTTGGCCCCGCCCGGAAAAAAAGTTGAAATTTCGCACCAAACCCGGCCCGACCCCGAGTACATTTCTACAGGGCATTGATATTTACCCTTACGGAAGAGTTCTGGCCAAAAAAAAATTAGCTCAGTCTGTTTATAATCTCCATATATGCAGAAGTGCAGTAGGCTGCGATGTTTATACTTTCTTTTAAAATCTTTCCGATTTCTTTAAAATCTTTCCGATTTAGACATATTTCCGCCTTACACAGTCCACCTTGTACAGAGAGTTTACTGTATAAATCTGTTTTCGGCGAAATTGTGTACAGCCCAGGTCCGGTTCGGCGCGACCCGAGTCTGCAGAAGAAGTAAGACTAGGATACTACCCAGAGAAGTGATATCCAGACAGGGCCGGATCAAGCATTTCTGGGGCCCGGGGCTACGGGAAATTTTGGGGCCCCCCCTCCTCTTCCCCAGCTATTGAAAATTTTGCCCCCCCCCATACGACTTGTTTTTATCCCAAATTAAATATGCATTTTTTTTAATTATTTTATTTTATTTCATTGTTATTTTTAACAGTGCAATAATTATATTGTTTAAACACGTACAGTTCAAACATATTTTATAAATTTTAAAAATAAACAAATTAAAGAAAGAAAGAAAACAAATTAAAGAAAAGACATTTTTTATCAAAAATGGAAAATGCTATTCTATTTCAAATCGCTTCAACAGTCAGGCTGTCAATTTTATGCCTTTTGGTCAATTTTATGCCTGTTTAAAATTTTGTCAGAAAATGCTTCAGAAAATTTCACTTCATTGTTTTTTTATTGTTTTTTTAAATTTTTCTAAAAAAACGTTTTTGGATCACTAATTTGTAAATTTTTTAACTGTTTATTTCATTGTTTACATTCGTAAAATAACGTGAATTATAGAAAACAGTGGATTAGTGATGTGCGGATTATAGATCTTTGACTGTATTAAATTAAAACTGACCATCTATATATTATATACATTAAAAATATTTTATTAAACACATAATTATACATAACCAATTAATTTTGTAAAAGACAAATATGGAATTACAGTTGAGAATATTTGAACTTCAAAATATTTTTTATGTTTTACAAATTGCAGCATAGTAAGAAAAAAATATTTCATAATAATAAAAAAACTATATATGTTTTTACTCTGATTGAATTTATTGAATTAAAAATTAGGTTTGAAAAATAAATTTGGGGGGCCCTTTGTATTTTAGTGGGTAAGCATGGATGGGCTTTATGGGCCTGTGAGATTATTTAACATCGCGGGGAAAAAAGAAAGAAAGAGTATAGGTTATAGGAAATTTTAAAATAGCACAATTTCTTATTGTGACATGAATTTAGAATAGTCCTTCCGGCAATGCCGGGAGGAAGAGGTAGCTTTCATTTACTTAAATATTTATTTTAAATTAAGTTATATTAGTAGAACCTGATTATGAGCTTGGTCGAAATCTTAATTCAGGTGCACATGCACACTCATATTGAAATCGATTAATATATATATGCGATAACTCAGCCATTTTGTAAGATACAGACGAAACAAAAAATCCCCTGAATCTTTGTATCAAGGTAAAAATGCATAAAAGAAAAATCTTTTTCAATTTTTCACTTTCTTGTACCTAATTTAAAAATTTAAAATTTATAAAAAAATTTAAATAGCCGCCATTTTGAAATAAAATGGCGGATGGAACTGAGTATCGAACTCGATTCAGGCCTCAGTATATACTATGTACACACCAAGCTACATCCAAATCGATTCATAAATACGCGTGTTATCACGTGACAAAAATCAGATCGTTTCAAAATGTCAGACATAAGGAAAATTCAAAGTGCTATAACTCAATCATTTTTTAAGATATAGACAAAATAAAAAGTGCTCTGGAATCGTTGTTTTAGGTTCTAACACGTAAAAGAAAAATATTTTTCAACTTTTAATTTTTTCGTATTAAATTTTAAATTTAAATTTTTTTTAAAAATTTAAAATGACCGCCATTTTGAAACAAAAAGGCGGATGATGCTGGCCAACGAACTCGGTTGAGACATTTGTATGTACTATGTACATACCAAGTTTCATTCAAGTCCGTTCATAAATACGCGTGTTATCACGTGACAAAAATCAGATCGTTTCAAAATGTCAGCCATAAGAAAAATTCAAAGTGCTATAACTCAATCATTTTTTAAGATATAGACAAAATAAAAAGTGTTCTGGAATCGTTGTTTTAAGTTCTATCACTTAAAATAAAAATATTTTTCAACTTTTAATTTTTACGCATTGAATTTTAAATTTTAAATTTTTTAAAAAATTTAAAATGGCCGCCATTTTGAAACAAAATGGCGGATGATGCTGGCCCACGAACTCGGTCGAGACATTTGTATGTACTATGTACATTCCAAGTTTCATTCAAATCGGTTCATAAATACGTTAGTTATCGCATGACAAAAATCAGATATATATATATATATATATGGTTATATATATATATATATATATATATGTCAACATTTGAACGGAGGGTGGTTTTGGGGTCTGGGGGTCATGATCGGTGAAAATATACCAAAATTTTCCGGAAGTGCTTTCCTCCGGACGGCTGCAATAGGTAGCTTTTTACTTTTTGTAATGAAAGCTACCTAACACTAGATTTTCCAAGGAAATAAGAGTATAAATTAAATTAGAATTTACTTATTACTTGTTAACAAACGAAATAGTTTAACATATGAATGCAATGGAATCGGAGGTTGATGCAGGAATTTTTTCTTGGATCCCATTTTGTGAAAAATAAAGTTATTTTTATGAAATTTATTCCAGTTATTGAAATTCGCATCAAACATTTATTAGTAATAACTTATTTAAGTCTATATGCTAAATTTTTCATTTCTGGTGAACTTGTTTCCTTTGCAAAACACATATTTTAAAACCTAACACTATAAAATTAATTAGAGTATATTTTTATTGAATAGAATTTTGTGAATGATGTGTAGGGATTACAATCCCGGGATCCCGCATCCCGGGATTCCGGGATCCCGGTGTATTTTTAATCCCGAAAACCCCGGGATTTATCAGAAAAAATCCCGGGATTTTCGGGATTGTCTGGTTTTTTTAGTGGAATAATATTCAGCTGAAATTAAAAAATATATTTATGAACTTTCGCTTTTTGGGGAAGAAAAAATCAATTTTCATGAAGTTTATATATGATTGAAAAGGAATATATACCTCAAATATTTTTTACATATATTTCTAAGCGATGAAATCTTTTACAGCTGAAATCTTTTGACTTGCAAACAGATGTAACCCACACAGATATTAGTAAGGAAAAATGAAATCGTTTGTTTATTTTGATTTTGTTACGTGTGTAGAAATTATCTTCAATTAGAATCGGGGTTTGTTTTAATTTCCGAAGACGAACAAGGCTTTTTATACTCTGATGAATATATCAATGAACTTATTAAAAAATTTGGAAAATTAGTAATTTATAACAGATGTAACTTTTGCATTTTTCATTTTTGGGTGAAAAATGTCCGGGCCAGGATTCGAACCAGCGATGTATTGGCTGAAGCCGCCAATGCTCTACCAACTGAGCCATCCCGGACACGAACACTGGAGCACTATTTCACCCAATTAACCCGGCCCGGAATCTTGGACCGGACTTTTTTCACCCAAAAATGAAAAATGGAAAAATTACATCTGTTATAATTAATTTACCGATTGAATAATCGTGTTTAAAAATTAATCTAATTAGTAATTTATTTTAAACGATCTGCAACAAGGAAAGAAGTTCTATTTACGTATGTTAAATCTGAAAAAGAGAAGGAACTTTCCATTCTTTTAGATTGCAGGACTAGATGAAATAGCCAAGTAATTATGCTTGAACGATTTTATTTCTTGAAAAATAGCATACAACTATCTTTAATCGATTTAGAGTATGAGATATGAATTGACGATTCCGATTTTCTACTTATAAACGAAATTGTTGAAGTCCTCAACCCGATACAAATTACAGTAGAAGTAGTAGAATCTGTTGTAAGGGTTCTAATTTGTTAACCGCAGACGCAACCTTAAAAATTCTTTTAAACGAATTGTTGGAGACAAAATCAAAATTTGCTTACAAAATGACAGACGCGCTAAAACTACACATTAGATTAGAGAAGGACGACGTATGGAATTATCAGGTGTTTTAAATTACTTGCATAATCCTAAACGAGATGACCTGAGTGCAGAAACTAGTAGTATGTTTTCTATTCCTAACAAAACTGTTAATAAGAAGCAAGTGAAAGCAATAATTGGAAGGGTAAAGAGTGTTGACAATGACAATTCTGAAGATCCAGAAATAGCGCATATTGAGCCCACTGCGAAACGGCAAACGGATAACTGAACATATAAGGAAAAATTACAGGAAATAGAAAAAAGCATGCGAACTGTCGAGCCTGAAACACAAAAACAAAAGGATTTATAAACACAAATTAGAAATGAGATGTCTCTTTTTGAAAACGAAGGAGTATACAGTCATCATTTAGAATTAGCTTATCAATATTTGCTGACAGTTGCTCCCGCGAGTGTAGAATAGAATGAGCGTTTTTAGCAGCAGAATTTATTGCAAACAAACTTAGAATTCAACTTGGAGAGGATACTTTAGATGTTTTGATATTTCTTAGATCGTATTTTCAAAGGAAAATCGATTAATTTTAAAAAACACTGAGCTATTGAAACTAATCTTCTTTTTTATCTTGGTATGCAATAATTTTTTATGTTATGCAACGTTTTCAAATTTTAACAACGATCACATATAATTAGAAATTTAAATAATACATCTATTTAATTTTTTATTGTTATGTGTGCGCATGTGTTAAGTACTTTAATTTATTTTTATTTTTGCAAGCAAAATAAAAAGCATTATGTAGGGGAAAATCTTGTGTTTTCGATATCCTAAATTTGTTATCTTTAATTATTTGGTTATGAGAATAATTCAAAATTTAATTAGTGATATTATTTATCTTTTCATATTGTAAACATTTACCCATTCAAAGACTTTTTTAACATCAAATGAAAGAAATTATTTGGAAAATAAAACATAAGCATATTTTTTTCTTACATTGTCAAACATTAACAACATATTTGTTTTAATTTTCAATTGTTGTAATTTATCCTATACTTTTTTATTATTAAAGTAATAAATTTTGAATTTGGTATATTTTCATAAGTTAGGCTGTATTTTTGCTTTAATTATATTTTTTTACAATATTGTGAAATTTAGCTATTGTAAAAATTGGTTATATTAAAGAAATTCTAATTTTCGTAATCCCGGGATTATCCCGGGATTAAATCTAAACAATCCCGAAATCCCGGGATCGGAAATTAGTCTCGGGATTGTAATCCCTAATGGTGTGTTTTATTAAAAAGAATTATGTGAAGGAGCTCTAATGAAACGCTTAAATGAAAAACATGTAAATGAGAAATGTGTGTTATTAAAATATGCTCTATTAGTATACATATATTTTTCCAAGTTGTGTAAAATTTTCCAATACTTAAAATTTTTAATAATAGCAATATAAATTACATAAAGTAATAAATATGACTTACCAGATTAGTATAAGAGTAGATCTTTTTCCTCTAGATATACAATTTCATAAATACTATATTATGCGTATTACTAAATCAGAAAAAAAAATTATACAAAAATCCACATCTGTGTTGTCTACAAACATGTACTTGTATGCATTAGCTGGCTGCTTAGTACTTGAATAGGCCAGTACCTAGTACCAAAGCAAGTATATATACTCCCTTCAAGGTCAAGGAATCCGGTTGCTAATTAAACTGTTAACATTTTAAGGTGATTCTCTAGATGTGATTTGTGTCACCCACGTAGTGAAATCGGTGTGAAAAATGACCTATCTTCTAAGAATATAATATCCCGGTGTTTCAAAAGAAAACATACTTTTGTCGCTAAGGCTACGCGCAAATATCACTACTTTCCAGTTACACAAAAAGAGCAATAAATCTATCTTTGAAGATGCAGTTTCCGACTATCGGTGGGAGGAGAACAAAAGGATGCTAGTTTTCGAACCACTTTAAGTGATTTTTGAGGTCCGAAGCCTATCTAATTGACAAAGGATGGGAAAATTTTTCTCTTCAGTCGTGCAGCTGTCAACTGATTTCGCGTGCGATTTCTCATTTGAAGTTCAAATTCAGCGCACTGAAAAAGCAATTTATACATCAAAGCGCCGACAAGAAAGATCAGAGAGAGCGATGCTTGACCACAAGAGTGCTATGAACCTGGTCCTTAAAGGTCAAAAGAGTCGCTAGGTCAAAAACCCATGGACAAAAAGAGAGGGGGGAAAAACCAGTAAGAAAATAAGGATTTTCAGTTTCTGCGTTTTTGAAATCTAAACAAGATTTTTAATAAGAACAGAGCCCAGTTAAGGCTACGGGAAGCCCCGGAACAAACATCATTCTGGACACCCCCTCTTCTATCTATCTGTAGATTTTTTTTCTTTCCTTTTTTTTAATAATGTAGAAGTGGCAAGCACTAAAAATAAAAATAAAAAAAATATTGTACACAGGCATAAATTTTGTACATTATACGGCTCACATCTATGTACAAGATATCCCAAAAAATTGGTCACAACTTTAATTAAAAATATTAATTTGATAATATAGAAAAAATGATAGATTGATTGAAATAAGCATTTCTTTGCAAATTTTTACTTTGCTTACCTAAGGTTGACATTACAAGATGTCTAAAAAAGAAGGCTCAAAATTGGACATAATTAACGATTTTAAGTTATCATGTTACGAGGAAACATTAAGGGTGTATTCGAAAAAACGATTTTCCATTTTCAACAGCTCGAAATTTTCCGATACAATTTGAGACGCATTTTTAAAAGTAGAAACATGAAACTTGCTGAGGGGATTTTTGAAGAGACGTATAAGGTGCCGTGTGATGTCTTTTTACACTCAATTCACTAGAATTTGATTTATAAACAATTACCTTTTCTGTATGACTCTTTTTTTCGTTTCCAAATCTCCCACTTCGGAAAAATCGGTTAAAAATGCCGTTTTTTATTACTTTTTTTTTGCAACATTTTCTCCATTTATCGAAGAATTGACAATCACGGCACCTTGTGTACTTTATGAATAAGACAATTTGCCAGTTTGATGCATTCGAGAGCGAAAATGAATGTAAAAATAAATCGGAAATTAAGCAGCTTGAATCGAAATACACCCTTAATAAAAAATTTCTTTTAAAAGCTATAGGATACAATGTTGTTGTAATCAGGGCCTGGCTAAATCACGGGCATGTAGGGCATCGGACGCCGGGGCCCCCAAGGACAAATATAATTTTTTTGTTAAGGTTAAATAATAAAAAATGGCCAAAAGTGACCAAAATTTCTTCTTTCTTTCTTTATTTATTTTTAGGTTTATTGTTGCTCTTTTCTCGTCTCTCCTTCCCCCCCCCCTCCCCTGGATGTAACAGCTACATCAGAGTTGTATTTATATTTTAATGGTTTACATTTAGCCTTATGTTTCTATAACAGAAGAAAAAAATGTATTCGATAATTTCTTAAAGTTATCTTTTTTGAGTTATTCTGCACACAAATGCGAATAGACAATTAGAATAAAGTTAGTTTTAGACACTTCAGTATAATTCAAGAGAAAATCCAAAAGGTAGAAAGGGGCCCCCCACAATCTAAGTCGGGCCCTAATTGTAATAAAATTTTAATAATTTGTTTTCTGATGATATAGTTTATTTTCTGCGTACAGGGCCTGACTTAGACAGTGGGGGGCCCTGGGGCAAACACTTTTAGGGGGGCCCCCTTCTATCTTAAAATTGTTCGTAAATTATACTCACGTGACTAAAACTGAAATTCATAACTATTGTATGTATGTGTACATAAATTTCGTACCAAGTACTATTCGCATCTATATACATAAAAGCAGAAGAAAGACAACTTCAAGAAATTATAGATTATATGAATATGAGGATAAATGTGAGGCCTTAAGGAGGCATTGGGTACAGAAACAGAGTGGGTAGGAGAAGAGAGAACCTTAAAACTGAAAAAAAAAAAGAATTTTGGTCACTTTTGACCATTTTTTATCATTTGACACTGCTTTAACGAAAAACTTATCTGTCCTTGGGGGCCCCCTTAAGCCGGGGGGCCCGGGGCAATTGCCCCTCATGCCCCTGCCTTAGTCTAGTCAGGCCCTGTCTGCGTATGTGGAGGGAGAAGCAGAGAGCAGAGAGGAAAAGGGGGAACCACACTCCCATCGTAAGTGTTTGAAAACGTATGAATTTCGGTCACTTTTAGCACATTTTAAGCATTTGACACCTTTTAATGAAAATCCTGATTATTGGGGGGGGGGGGAGCTTAAAAAAGAGGCACCTGGGGGAACTGTCTGGCATGTCCCTGAATAAGAAAAGAAGAATTTGAAAAAATAAAAACATTTAAAAGAAGTATTTTCTTACATTTTCAAAACAAATAAACTTCGGTAAAAAGGTCGATAGAATCGATTAGGGGGCCCCCTGGCTTCGTCGGCCCCCCCAAATGGGGGGTATGGGGGGATGTCGCTACGGCCCTGCGATTCGATGTGGTCACTTACGAAAATACTGCTAAATGTTTAAAGATACTTGTCGATGTCATTCGCAAGTTCGGAAGTGTCGACAGCAGGGGGTCCTAGTCCTCGCCTCGTTATCAGTTTCTTGGGAAAACTTTGGGATTAGGAAGTAGAAGTGAGAAATAGAATAAGGTGTTTTTCTTCTTTAAGGCCCTACATCAGTAACGCTCCGAGATAGAACGGTTAATGTTATTTCAATGGAAGAAATTTATCGCTTTCATTCCTTTGCATTTTGCTCAAATTTAATAATTTTTGTTGTTTTGAAAACCTGTAGGTTTAAAGTATGCACGTCATTCTGAAATTTTATTTCTTTTTTGAATTTTAAGGCGATACAAGTGCGTTATTTTATAGTCTTTAAAATTCACCTTTAATGTCTTATTACGAAAAATCTGTTTGACATTTTAAAATTTGGTAAAACAGCATGCAGAGTTTAATTATTTAGCTTTCAGAAAATGTTTTTTATTTTGATTTTAAAAAAAATTTAATCTATGCTATTTGCATAAAAAGTTGAAGCACTTTGATTTAAAAGAGTCGAAAATGGTGTTTAACTCCGCCTTTAAAAGGGAGACGCCTTAAGAGTAATTAGGGTGAAAGACGATATGGGTTTACCCTGTAGGGAGTCTTACAGGGACGAAGGTGTAAAATCTTGCCTGTGGCTATTAGTAAAATGTTGTTTGCTGCTTTAGGATGAAAAAATAAAAACATCCTTTTCTGAATGCATGATATCTCACGCAAGAAGTTCGATCAGAAATGAATTTCAGAAATGATGTAAATACATGTTGATTTCAAAAAATTTGTTTAACTAGGCATCTAATCTCAAATGTACTTTAAAAGCATTATTGATTTCGAATAAAAACAGATTTACCATTTTTATTATTTTTCTTCCATATATTTGAAGTTTAATTTCTAAAAAAGATTCTTTAATTGCGTACAACATCAAAGTGATATATTCGTTAATTCATAAAACATAACAGAATTAACTTTTTGTCATCTGCAGTCGACAAAGGGAAAAGAAGAAAGGGCAGAAAGAAAATAACAATGGTTCTGACATTAAAAATGAATAGATATATTCGCGAATAAATACATTTGTATTAATTTTTTCTATATCTTTTTTTTTTTTTTGTATTATTCTTTTAGACAATTCTTAATGAATTAGTTTAAATGTTCCTTTTCATAAATATTTCATAAATATTTCTATTTTAATCAATAAAAGTTTGCAGTATACCCACTCTAAAATATAAAGTAATTATTATGCAATTCATGATTAAATTGGATAACACTAATTTAAAAGATAGAAATATATTTATTTTGACACTTCTATCGAAAATTATGACTAATTTACAATACTTTAGCAAATATATTCTGTTGCGGTAAAATTCACATCCGTAAATGATATATTTATGCTTTATTGTATATAAATTGTCTTTCCTTTCTTTTTCCCTTTCAGAAAGATAAACGAATGATTTTTAAAGTTCTTGTACTATTTTAACTAAATAATACGTATATATTCCAAAGCTTGTCATAGTCTAACTGATCTAAATTTTAGAATAACGGTTTTTTCAGTCACGCGAAAAGACAAACTCAATTGTACTAAACCTACGGAAGATTTTTATAAAGATGCCATATTTTCATTCCAATTTTTAATTATTTTTTTTTCTGCATAGTATAGCTGACGATGGTTAGTATAGAGGCCACTTTTTACTTTTTTCGATACTGATTGTAGATTTTAAATATGAGGATAATATCACTTTTGAAAACGGTTCCGAAAATGAAACTGTCCTGTAAAGAAAATTAAAAAAGTAGAAAAAGGCCTTTGAAGAGATCGCTCTGAGCTATTAAAGGGGGAAAAAATATTAAAATGCAGACGAGATTTATTTATAAATTTCGACCGTTGGATTATCGTCGAAAGAATTATTATAAGCTAGTAAATTGTTTCGCTTGATTAAAGTTTTTTTTTTTTTTTTTTTTTTTTTTTTTTTTTTTTTTTTTTTTTTAATACCCGTAAAATAAATCGAAAAATAGAAAATGGCCTTTGTGCAAATCGATATCAACTAGGCGAAGTAAGAAAAAAAAATACTTAAAACTATTAAAACACAGACGATAAACTTTTATAAATTTCTTTCATAGCATTAGCTTTAAAGCGAAGGCATTGTTTCGTTTAACTGCAGTAGCCTCTTTAAAATAAATGAAATCGTAAAGGCTATTCAATGTAAGAGAAAAAAAAATAATTTTTTTTTTAAATGTAGGCGAGATATTTTTATAAATTTCTACAAATGGATTTCGCTTGACTGAAGTAAGTCACATTAAAATACCTGTATCGAAATCAAAAATTGTAATACGGTCTTTGTACAGAAAGATCTCAGCTGTTCAATATAAAAAAAATTATTAAAATATAGACGAGATATTTCTATAAATTTCTGTCATAGGATTTCGCTTCATTGAAGTAAACACCTTTAAAATACTCGTAAAAAAATCTAAAAAAATATAAAGAGGTATTTGTTCAGAAATATCTCAGAAATTCAATGCTAAAAAAATCATTTAAAAAATTAAAATGTTGACGAGATATCTTTATAAATTTCTATAATGGGATTTGTCTCTATTCAAGTAAGCCACTTTAAAAAACCCGTAAAAAATCTAAAAAATGTAAAAAGATCTTTGTACAGAGAAATCTCCGATATCTAATGCCCCCCCCCCCCCGAAAAAATGTTTAAAGACAATTAAAATACAAACGAGATATCTTTAAAAATTTCTAAAATGTCATTTAGCTCTATTGAAGTAATAAATTATAAAATACCGGTGCAAAGTCGAAAAGATATAAAACGTTCTTTGTAAAGAAAGATATCAGTTATATAATGAAACAAAAATTACAAGTATTAAAATGATCTTTAGAAATGACTTTTAAATGATCTTAAAAATATCTTTATAAATTTCTACCATGGAATTTTACTTGATTGAGGTAATCATCAGTTTATATTTACTTGTAGACGAGATATCTTTATAAATTTCTAACATTCAATGCTAAAAAAATCATTTAAAAATATTAAAATGTAGAAGAGAAAAATATATATTTATATGAACTTCAAAACTTCATAGGATTTCGATTGATTGAAGTAAGCCCCTTTAAAACCCCCATAGCAAAATCGAAAAAATATAAAACGGTCTTTGTACCGCAAGCTCTCTGATATCCAATGCCAAAAAATCATTTAAAAAGATTTAAATGTAGAAAAGATACATTTATAAATTTCTACTGCAGGATTTCGCTTGACTGAAGTAGCCTCTTTAAACACCTGTAAACAACACCAAAAAAGTACAAAACGGTCTTCACACCGAAAGATCTCAGCTATCCAATGACAGAAAAATTATTTAAAAATATTAAAATGTAGAAGAGATAATTTTATAAATTTATGCAATTGAATTTCACTTGACTGAAATAGCTTTTTTAAAATTCCCCTAAACAAAGACGAAAAAGTTCAAAATGGTCTTTGTACCGAAAGATCTGAGATATCGAATGCCAAAAAATAATTTAAAAATATTAAAATGTTGAAGAGATATTTTTATAAATTTCTACTATTGGATTTCACTTGACTGAAGTAGCCTCTTTAAAAAACACCTGTAAACAAAGTCGAAAAATTAGAAAACGGTCTTTGTACCGAAAGATCTTAGCTATACCATGACAACAGAATCATTTAAAAATATTAAAATGTAGACGAGATATTTTTATAAATTTCTACCATTGTAATTCACTTGACTAAAGTAGCTTTTTTAAAATTCCCCTAAACAATGTCGTAAAAGTACAAAACGGTCTTTGTAACGAAAGATATTAGCTATCCAATGACAAAAAAATCATTTAAAAATATTAAAATGTAGAAGAGATATTTTAATAAATTTCTACCAATGGATTTAACTTGACTGAAGTAGCCTCTTTAGAACACCTGTAAACAAAATCGAAAAAAGTAGAAAACGGTATTTGTACCGAAAGATCTCAACTATCAAATGAGAAAAAATCATTTAAAAATATTAAAATGAAGAAGAGATATTTATATAAGTTTCTACCATTGGATTTCACTTGACTGAAGTAGCTTTTTTAAAATTCCCCTAATAAAAGTCTAAAAAGTACAGAACGGTCTTTGTTTCCGAAAGATCTTAGCTATCCCATGACAAAAGAATCATTTAAAAATATTAAAATGTAGGCGAGATATTTTTATAAATTTCTACCATTGGAATTCACTTGGCTGAAGTAGCCTCTTTAAAACACCTGTAAACAAAATAAAAAAAAAGTACAAAACTGTCTTTGTACCGAAAGATCTCAGCTATCCAATGACAACAGAATCATTTAAAAATATTAAAATGTAGATGAGATATTTTTATAAATTTCTACTATTGGAATTCTCTTGACTGAAGTAGCTTTTTTAAAATTCCCCTAATAAAAGTCTAAAAAGTACAAAACGGTCTTTGTACCGAAAGAACTCAGCTATCCCGTGACAAAAAATATTTAAAAAATATTAAAATGTAGAAGAGATATTTTTATAAATTTCTACCATTGGATTTTATTTGACAGAAGTAGCTTTTTTAAAATTCCCCTAATAAAAATCTAAAAAGTACAAAACGGTCTTTGTACCGAGAGATCTTAGCTATCCCATGACAAAAGATTCATTTAAAAATATTAAAATGTAGACGAGATATTTTTATAAATTTCTACCATTGGAATTCACTTGGCTGAAGTAGCCTCTTTAAAACATTTGTAAACAAAATTAAAAAAAATACAGAACGGTCTTTGTACTGAAAGATCTTAGCTATCCCATGACAACAGAATGATTTAAAACTATTAAAATGTAGACGAGATATTTTTATAAATTTCTACTATTGGAATTCACTTGACTGAAGTAGCTTTTTTAAAATTCCCCTAAACAAAGTCGCAAAAGTACAAAACGGTCTTTGTACCGAAAGATCTTACCTATCCAATGACAAAAAAATCATTTAAAAATATTAAAATGTAGAAGAGATATTTTTATAAATTTCTACCATTGGATTTTACTTGACAGAAGTAGCTTTTTTAAAATTCCCCTAATAAAAATCTAAAAAGTACAAAACGGTCTTTGTACCGAGAGATCTTAGCTATCCCATGACAAAAGATTCATTTAAAAATATTAAAATGTAGACGAGATATTTTTATAAATTTCTACCATTGGAATTCACTTGGCTGAAGTAGCCTCTTTAAAACATTTGCAAACAAAATTAAAAAAAATACAGAACGGTCTTTGTACTGAAAGATCTTAGCTATCCCATGACAACAGAATGATTTAAAACTATTAAAATGTAGACGAGATATTTTTATAAATTTCTACTATTGGAATTCACTTGACTGAAGTAGCTTTTTTAAAATTCCCCTAAACAAAGTCGCAAAAGTACAAAACGGTCTTTGTACCGAAAGATCTTACCTATCCAATGACAAAAAAATCATTTAAAAATATTAAAATGTAGAAGAGATATTTTTATAAATTTCTACCATTGGATTTTACTTGACAGAAGTAGCTTTTTTAAAATTCCCCTAATAAAAATCTAAAAAGTACAAAACGGTCTTTGTACCGAGAGATCTTAGCTATCCCATGACAAAAGATTCATTTAAAAATATTAAAATGTAGACGAGATATTTTTATAAATTTCTACCATTGGAATTCACTTGGCTGAAGTAGCCTCTTTAAAACATTTGCAAACAAAATTAAAAAAAATACAGAACGGTCTTTGTACTGAAAGATCTTAGCTATCCCATGACAACAGAATGATTTAAAACTATTAAAATGTAGACGAGATATTTTTATAAATTTCTACTATTGGAATTCACTTGACTGAAGTAGCTTTTTTAAAATTCCCCTAAACAAAGTCGCAAAAGTACAAAACGGTCTTTGTACCGAAAGATCTTACCTATCCAATGACAAAAAAATCATTTAAAAATATTAAAATGTAGAAGAGATATTTTTATAAATTTCTACCATTGGATTTTACTTGACAGAAGTAGCTTTTTTAAAATTCCCCTAATAAAAATCTAAAAAGTACAAAACGGTCTTTGTACCGAGAGATCTTAGCTATCCCATGACAAAAGATTCATTTAAAAATATTAAAATGTAGACGAGATATTTTTATAAATTTCTACCATTGGAATTCACTTGGCTGAAGTAGCCTCTTTAAAACATTTGCAAACAAAATTAAAAAAAATACAGAACGGTCTTTGTACTGAAAGATCTTAGCTATCCCATGACAACAGAATGATTTAAAACTATTAAAATGTAGACGAGATATTTTTATAAATTTCTACTATTGGAATTCACTTGACTGAAGTAGCTTTTTTAAAATTCCCCTAAACAAAGTCGCAAAAGTACAAAACGGTCTTTGTACCGAAAGATCTTACCTATCCAATGACAAAAAAATCATTTAAAAATATTAAAATGTAGAAGAGATATTTTTATAAATTTCTACCATTGGATTTTACTTGACAGAAGTAGCTTTTTTAAAATTCCCCTAATAAAAATCTAAAAAGTACAAAACGGTCTTTGTACCGAGAGATCTTAGCTATCCCATGACAAAAGATTCATTTAAAAATATTAAAATGTAGACGAGATATTTTTATAAATTTCTACCATTGGAATTCACTTGGCTGAAGTAGCCTCTTTAAAACATTTGTAAACAAAATTAAAAAAAATACAGAACGGTCTTTGTACTGAAAGATCTTAGCTATCCCATGACAACAGAATGATTTAAAACTATTAAAATGTAGACGAGATATTTTTATAAATTTCTACTATTGGAATTCACTTGACTGAAGTAGCTTTTTTAAAATTCCCCTAAACAAAGTCGCAAAAGTACAAAACGGTCTTTGTACCGAAAGATCTTACCTATCCAATGACAAAAAAATCATTTAAAAATATTAAAATGTAGAAGAGATATTTTTATAAATTTCTACCATTGGATTTCACTTGACAGAAGTAATTTTATTAAAATTTCCCTAATAAAAGTCTAAAAAGTACAAAACGGTGTTTGTACCGAAAGAACTCAGCTATCCCATGACAAAAAATCATTTTAAAATATTAAAATGTACAAGTGATATTTTTATAAATTTCTACCAATGGAATTCACTTGACTGAAGTAGCTTTTTTAAAATTCCCTTAAACAAAGTCGAAAAAGTACAAAACGGTCTTTGTACCGAAAGATCTGAGATATCGAATGCCAAAAAATCATTTAAAAATATTAAAATGTAGAAGGGATATTTTTATAAATTCCTACCATTCGATTTCACTTGCCTGAAGTATCTTTTTTAAAACATCTGTAAACAAAATTAAAAAAGTACAAAACGGTATTTGTAACGAAAGATCTAAGCTATCCAATGACAAAAAAAAAGAAAAAAAAAAAAAGTCATTTAAAAATATTAAAATGTAGAAGATATATTTTTATAAATTTCTACCATTGGATTTCACTTGACTGATGTAGCCTCTTTAAAATACCTGTAAACAAAATAAAAAAAATACAAAACGGTATTTGTACCTAAAGATCTCAGCTATCCCATGACAAAAAATCATTTAAAAATCTTTAAATGTCGAAAAGACATATTTATAAAATTTTACTATAGGATTTCGCTTGACTGAAGTAGCCTCTTTAAAACAGCTGTAAACAAAAAACAAAACAAAATAAAACAAAAAAAAGTCTTTGTACCGAAAGATCTCAGCTATTCAATGACAAAAAAAACATTTAAATATTAAAATGTAGAAGAGATATTTTATAAATTTCTACCATTGGATTTCATTTGACTGAAGTAGCCTCTTTAAAACAACTGTAAACAAAATCAAAAAAGTACAAAACGGTCTTTGTACCAAAAGATCTGAGATATCGAATGCCAAATAATGATTTACAAGTATTAAAATGTAGAAGAGATATTTTTATAAATTTCTACCATTGGATTTCACTTCACTGAAGTAGCTTTTTTAAAATTCCCCTAAACAGAGTCGAAAAAGTACAAAACGGTCTTTGTACCGAAAGATCTGAGATATCGAATGCCAAATAATGTTTTACAAGTATTAAAATGTAGAAGAGATATTTTTATAAATTTCTACCATTGGATTTCACTTCACTGAAGTAGCTTTTTTAAAATTCCCCTAAACAGAGTCGAAAAAGTACAAAACGGTCTTTGTACCAAAAGATCTGAGATATCGAATGCCAAATAATGATTTACAAGTATTAAAATGTAGAAGAGATATTTTTATAAATTTCTACCATTGGATTTCACTTCACTGAAGTAGCTTTTTTAAAATTCCCCTAAACAGAGTCGAAAAAGTACAAAACGGTCTTTGTACCAAAAGATCTGAGATATCGAATGCCAAATAATGATTTACAAGTATTAAAATGTAGAAGAGATATTTTTATAAATTTCTACCATTGGATTTCACTTCACTGAAGTAGCTTTTTTAAAATTCCCCTAAACAGAGTCGAAAAAGTACAAAACGGTCTTTGTACCAAAAGATCTGAGATATCGAATGCCAAATAATGATTTACAAGTATTAAAATGTAGAAGAGATATTTTTATAAATTTCTACCATTGGATTTCACTTCACTGAAGTAGCTTTTTTAAAATTCCCCTAAACAGAGTCGAAAAAGTACAAAACGGTCTTTGTACCAAAAGATCTGAGATATCGAATGCCAAATAATGATTTACAAGTATTAAAATGTAGAAGAGATATTTTTGTAAATTTCTACCATTGGATTTCACTTCACTGAAGTAGCTTTTTTAAAATTCCCCTAAACAGAGTCGAAAAAGTACAAAACGGTCTTTGTACCGAAAGATCTGAGCCATCCCATGACATAAAAATCATTTAAAAATATTAAAATATAGAAGACATATTTTTATAAATTCCTACCATTGGATTTCACTTGACTGAAGTAGCTTTTTTAAAATTCCCCTAAACAAAGTCGAAAAAGTACAAAACGGTCTTTGTAGAGAAAGATCTAAGCTATCCAATGACAAATAAATCATTTAAAAATATTAAAATGTAGAAGAGATATTTTTATAAATTTCTACCATTGGATTTCACTTGACTGAAATAGCTTTTTTAAAATTCCCCTAAACAAACTCGAAAAAGTACAAAACGGTCTTTGTACCGAAAGATCTGAGATATCGAATGCCAAAAAATAATTTAAAAATATTAAAATGTAGAAGAGATATTTTTATAAATTCCTACCACTGGATTTCACTTGACTGAAGTAGATTTTTTAAAATTCCCCTAAACAAAGTCGAAAAAGTACAAAACGGTCTTTGTACCGATATATCTGAGATATCGAATGCCAAAAAATAATTTAAAAATATTAAAATGCAGAAGAGATATTTTTATAAATTTCTACCACTGGATTTCACTTGACTGAAGTAGATTTTTAAAAATTTCCCTAAACAAAGTCGAAAAAGTACAAAACGATCTTTGTACCGAAAGATCTCAGCTATCCAATGACAAAAATTCATTTAAAAATATTAAAATGTAGAAGAGATATTTTTATAAATTTCTACCATTGGATTTCACTTGACTGAAATAGCTTTTTTAAAATTCCCCTAAACAAAGTCGAAAAAGTACAAAACGATCTTTGTACCGAAAGATCTCAGCTATCCAATGACAAAAATTCATTTAAAAATATTAAAATGTAGAAGAGATTTTTTTATAAATTTCTTCCATTGGATTTCATTTGACTGAAGTAGCTTTTTTAAAATTCCCCTGAAGAAGGTCGAAAAAGTACAAAACGGTCTTTGTACCGAAATATCTGAGATATCGAATGCCAAAAAATAATTTAAAAATATTAAAATGTAGAAGAGATATTTTTATAAATTCCTACCACTGGATTTCACTTGACTGAAGTAGATTTTTTAAAATTCCCCTAAACAAAGTCGAAAAAGTACAAAACGGTCTTTGTACCGATATATCTGAGATATCGAATGCCAAAAAATAATTTAAAAATATTAAAATGCAGAAGAGATATTTTTATAAATTTCTACCACTGGATTTCACTTGACTGAAGTAGATTTTTAAAAATTTCCCTAAACAAAGTCGAAAAAGTACAAAACGATCTTTGTACCGAAAGATCTCAGCTATCCAATGACAAAAATTCATTTAAAAATATTAAAATGTAGAAGAGATATTTTTATAAATTTCTACCATTGGATTTCACTTGACTGAAATAGCTTTTTTAAAATTCCCCTAAACAAAGTCGAAAAAGTACAAAACGATCTTTGTACCGAAAGATCTCAGCTATCCAATGACAAAAATTCATTTAAAAATATTAAAATGTAGAAGAGATTTTTTTATAAATTTCTTCCATTGGATTTCATTTGACTGAAGTAGCTTTTTTAAAATTCCCCTGAAGAAGGTCGAAAAAGTACAAAACGGTCTTTGTACCGAAATATCTGAGATATCGAATGCCAAAAAATAATTTAAAAATATAAAAATGTAGAAGAGATATTTTTATAAATTTCTTCCATTGGATTTCACTTGACTGAAGTAGCCTCTTTAAAACACCTGTAAACAAAATCAAAAAAGTACAAAACGGTCTTTATACCAAAAGATCACATCTATCCTAAGACAATAAAAACATTTAAAAATATTAAAATGTAGAAGAGATATTTTTATAAATTTCTTCCATTGGATTTCACTTGACTGAAGTAGCCTCTTTAAAACACCTGTAAACAAAATCAAAAAAGTACAAAACGGTCTTTATACCGAAAAATCTCAGCTGTTCAATGCTAAAAAAATCATTTAAAAATATTAAAATACAAACGAGATATCTTAAAAATTTCTATCTTCGGATTTCGCTCTATTGATGTAAGCCACTATAAAATACTCGTAACAAAATCGAAAAAATATAAAACGGTCTTTGTACAGTTCAATGATCTCAGCTATTCAATGCTAAAAAAACCATTTAAAATATTTAAATGTAGAGGAGATTCTTTGGAAAATGTTTAATGTGCAATCTCTGACATAATAATCACGATGTGTATGTTGTTTTTTAAAATTACATATAAATGATTCAATTTCACTTGACACTATCTAACAAAAAAGGTCAATGTCGACTTGTTTTAAAACAGATCCGAGTGTTTTGGTCAGAAATTATCTCGAAGAAACTATCCAAATGCACATATCCCTCGGGCTATCAGTATTGAAAAGGTACGAGAGTTTTTAGCATTTGCTAATGACTTTTTTTCTTCCTGGGGTATCTTATCCCCTTTTTATCGCCTGGAGGTAAAGGGTGGCGTGAAATGACCATTTTCTTATTAATTACAAGCTTGGAAAATATCATTGGTCTTTTAAAGTGTCAATCTTTGGGTTCGGGATACGCCTTCCTGGTGGCAACACGCATAGGTTTGTGATAGGATTTTGAGTTTCGGTTTGACTGATGCAGGCTCTTAAGGGTGTATTCGAAAAAACGCTTTTCCACCTTCTGTAGCTCGAAATTTTCCGATACAATTTCAGACACATTTTTAAAAGTAGAAACATGAAACTTGCTGAGGGGATTCTTGAAGGGATGTATAAGATGCCGTGTGATGTCTTTTTACGCTCCATTCATTAGAATTTGATTTGTAAGCAATTAACTTTTCAGGAAGACCCTTTTTTTCGTTCCCAGATCTCCGACTTCGGAAAAATCGGTTCAAATAGCCGTTTTTGATTGCTTTTTTTGCAATATTTTGTGCAGTTATCAAAGAATTGACCTTCACGGCACCTTGTGCACTTTCTAAATAAGAAAATCTGCGAGTTTCATGTGTTTGAGATCAAAAGTGAATTAAAAAATAAATCGAAAAACAAGCAGTTTGAATCGAAATACACCCTTAAGTCTCGGAGAAGAGGGTAAAAACAACGTTAGCAACAGTTATAATGGACTTCCGAAGCTTCAATATTGCAAAGGGAAAGAGTGATATTGAAACACAACTTTTTTTTTCTCGTCATTTAATTGTAGTTTAATTATTTTAGAAATAATTTTTTTCCCGTTTTTTCTTTAAAAAATACAAAAAAAAATTTTTTAAACAACAACTTAAGCCACTTTTGGGGGCCCCTGGCTTGTTGGGGCCCGGGGCTGCAGCCCCCATAGCCCCCCCCCTTAATCCGGCCCTGTATCCAGACTTAACCCGTCCTGAGGCTCGTGTAGGCATCTAAATGGCATTTGAAAGAGGGGAAAATTTTACTAAGGTCTGGAAAAATTTTAAATAAATTATGAAAAAATTAAACGTAAATTTGAATGTAAATTTCGTTCAAACTCGTCTATTTTTTGAGTTTCCGTTCAGTTCAAACTCGTTTATAAAATAATGAGCGAAGTTCAGTTCAAAGTTCACAAATAGTGAGCGAAACTGGTGAGTTTTCGTTCAGTGAGCACGTTCATACCCAACACTGTAACTAACTGAGATAAGAAACAAAAATACGGAGATAAAAGATCAGATAAGCACGGCTGACTTTCGCAAACAGGGATACTTAGGTATCCCAAATAGAGTAGTCTTCGAAACTGAGTCAATATTTTAGATTGTTCGATTTCGTACATGGGACGTGACATTAGTGTGTAATAACTGATTACAAATCATGGAATATGAATCCAATTGGCAAATCATTGAATTTCTTATAGTTGCATATTTATTTAACATCCTTCTATCTATATAGCATCTCTAGAAGAAAACGAAACATAAAAAGACATGCCATAGATTATCAGATACATTATTCCAATTCACAAATCTCTATTTTGATACGAATCTAGACAGCAGAAAAACATTGAGGTAACCCATATTTTCGTACACTGTAAAATATTTGTGTAATACTACTCCATTAAGTTGGTAGCAGCTTTGCTGCCACCAAGTTTATGATGGTATCCGGTTTAACCGAGATAACCAGTGTAACATTCTACTAACATGTATTGTTACATCGGTAACATATGATTAAATTTCACCATTATATAAGTGAAAAAAAAATTACTCCATAACACTAGTGGCAGCAAAACTGCCACCAATTTTATGGAATAACTTTACACAAATATTTTACAGTGTAGGTTGTTATCTTTTACAATAGATTATTATACATTATTTTGTCAAACAACATGTAATATAATGCACAAAATGCATACACTTTTAATAATTAGAAAAAAATTCAAAATATTGACACCAAGAAATAAACATGTGAAATATAGTTTTTTTTAATACTTGATAAAAATATATATATATATATCAGTATTTCATAAAATAAATTAAAAAAATATATATTCTTAAATCTAATGTTATAAAAGGGTTAGGAAATAATAAGCCATTGTTAATTATTTATTACACGTTTAATGATTATCTAAAGATGAAAATGACTTTCAAAAATATTTAGGTGAGTAATTATAAAATCATCGTATTTTTTAAAAGTAAATCTATTTTGTAAGAGTAACGAATTGCAACTTTCTTATTTCAACTACTTTAAAGATACTTTTTAAAAGTATGAATATTAGATCAAAAAGTTTATTAAAAACTCGAACAATAACTACAAAGTGTAAATGTATATATTTTTTTCCAAGGATCATTAATAATAAAATAAAACATGAGTATAATATAATACATGATAAAAAAAAAGAAAAAAAAGAAAAGAAAAAAAAAAGAAAAAGAAAGAAAAAAACACGAATAATAAAAATAATTGAAATTATAATTAATCATGATTACCAATCAAAATTATTTAGTACATAACTAAAACAGAGCTGTTTCAAACATTTTTTCCATTTTTAGTTTAGTATAATTCGCTTAATGTTTTTAAATGTAATTTTTAAGTTAACCCGGGAGGACGCGCGCAGGGCCTAAAAGACCCGGAGTGCATATGGTTTTTTACAATTGCAACCACTAATTTTTTTAAAGTAATCTTCAACTTATTTTATCGCAAAATTTGTAAGAATTGCCTCGCCTCCACCTAAATAAAGTGACTGTTGTAATTTAATTTTATTGGTGGCAAAGTTAAAACCATTCATACCCTGGGTAAGCGCGCTTTCTCTCGGGTTAATAATAAATTATTGAGATAAGAAATAAATACGGATATAAAAAAATCAGACAGACACTGCTGACTTCGCCAAACAGAGCTATTAAGCGATCCTAAATATAACCTTCATATTACAGCCAGATTTTCAGATTGTTCAATTTCCTATATTGAGCGTGACATTAGCACGTTTAATAATTAATTACAAATTACAGAATAGGAATCTTTTGGGCAAACATTTAATCTCTTGTGGTTGCATATTTATTTAACATCCTTCCATCAATAACATTTCTGGAGGAAATAGAAATATAAAAAGATTTGCCATATAGACTATCAAATATATTATTCCAACATAGAAATCTCTATTTTGATACAAATTTAGACAGCAGAAAAGCATTATTCATTGAGATAACACATATTTTTGTACGTTGTTATCTTTTACACAATAGATAATTATACATTATTTTGTCAAAAAACATGTTAAATAACGCACAAAATACACAAATTTTTAATAAGTAGAAAGAAATAATTCAAAATATGAACACCAAAAAATAATTGAGTGAAATAATTTTTTATTTAATACTTGATAAAAAGTATCAGTATTTTATTAAATAAATTTCAAAGAAATATTTGAAATTCTAATGGTATGAAAGAATTATTAAATAATAAACTATTGTCATTTAATAATTATCTAAATATAAAAATGTATCATGAAAAATCTCGAAATTATTTAGGTGAGTAGTTATAAAATATGAACATTGGATTTACAAAAATGCAAGCATCTTTTGTCAGAGTTGCGACTTTAAAAATTTATACTTCTTAATTTTAAAGATACTTTTTAAAATTATGAATATTAGATGAAAATAACTCATTAAAAAATTCACTGAATAAAAAAGCGGATAATTTTTCGGAGATCATACAGGCAATAGGGACGCCAGTACAATTCACTGTTTTTTCACGAAAACTTCCCGTAAATTCCAAAATAATTTCCAACAAAAACGAAAAAAGTTTCTGGAATTTACGGGAATTTTTCAGTTAAAAAACAGTGAATTGTACTGGCGTCCCGATTGCCTGTATGATCTCCGAAAAATCGTCCGGTTTTTTTGTTTGTTTGTTTTATTTTGTTTTTGTTAGTGTTGAATAATAACTACAATGTGTAGATATATTTTTTTTTTCAAAGCTCATTAATAATAAAATAAAACATTAATATAACATAGTACATGTAATAAAAAAAGAAGAAAAACACGAATAATAAAAATAATTGAAGCATTATTTAACCATGATTACTAATCAAAGTTCTTTAGTACATAATTAAAACTGAGACGTTTCAAACATTTTTTAGTTTTCAATGTAATATAATTCGCTAAATTTTTTTTAATTCAATTTTTAAGCAAATAATAAATAATTGAGATACACTGCTGACTTCGGCAAGCAGGGATACTGAGGGATCCCAAATAGAGTCTTCGTAATTGATATTTTAGAAAGCTCAGTTTCATAGCGAATTCATTTCATTTAGAAAGCTCAACACTAGTGGGTTTAATAACTGATTAGAAATCATGGAATAAGAATCCTTTGGGCAGATCACTAAATCTCTTATGGTTGCATATGTTTATTTAAGATCCTTCCATAAATTACACCTCTTCAAGAAAACGAAACATAAAAAAACCATGCCATAGACTTTCAGAAGAATTATTCCAATACACAAATCTCTATTTTGCTATGAATCTAAATAGCAGACAAGCATTAGTCTTTGAGATAAATACATATTCTGGTAGGTTGTTATTTTTTACAATAGATTATTATACATTATTTTGTCAAAAAACATGTTAAATAACGCACAAAATACACGCACTTTTAATAATTAGAAAGAAATAACTCGAAATATGAACACTAAGAAATAAACGAGTGAAATATCATTTTATTTAATAAGGTGGTGTAATAACGCCAGGCAGGGTAATAACGCCAAGTGCTAATATTTTGCATAATTATGAAATAATCCGGTAAATGACACCCATGTGCTCTGCGCAGAAGGGTTTTGAGTCATATAAATCCCAAAAAACAGCTTCAAGTTATTTTGTTTCATTTTTAGGTCTTATTGTTTTTACAAGCAACTAAAATTAACGCTTGATCTAAAATTTGCGAGATAAGTTTTGTGATGTGAAGACTATTTTTTTTATCCGGAAATACTTTGTTAATTACATAAAATTGTAGTACATTTCATGGACTTTCAAAATATTGTTGAAGATTTGCCACCCCCACACCACACCTTTATTTTTCTTACACTTTCACAAAAAATTGAACATTTTCAATAGCTTAGAATGCAATTTGTCAATTTCTAAGTTTGTAGAGTTTGTATTTTTAGAATTGGGCAATCTACATGCAATTATTCCATCTTATTTCATAGTTTTGTTTGCATGGCGTTATTACCCATATAGGTGGGTAATAACGCCAAATAGCATTGGTCAAGAAATCACGCCATTACGTTTTATTAATACATATCTGTTAAATTATTTTTTTTTAGTCAATGAGTTGCTGTATCGAATCATATATTTGTTTGAAAAATACAAACTAAAACTGAGCCGTGAAAATTTGTCGAACCTTAACGTGGCGTTATTACACCAGGGTACCTTACAGGATAAAAAATATCAGTGTTTTATAAAATAAATTTCAAAAAAATATTCTAAAATGTAATGTTAAGAAAGAATTCTCAGATAATAAGCCAATGCTAATTATTTATTATGGATTTAATAATTATCTAAAAAGGAAAATGTATTACGGAAACTTTCAAAATTATTTAGGTGAGAAATTATAAAATATGAACATCCGATTTAGAAAAATGTAGGTATCTTTTGTTAGAAATGCGACTTTCAGTTTTCATATTTTAACTACTTTTAAAGACACTTTTAAAAAGTATGGCATTTGGATGAAAAGAGTTCATTAAAAATTTGAATAATAAGTCAAAGTGTAAATAATGTTTTTCAAAACTCATTAATAATAAAATAAAATATGAATAAAATATAGTACATGTAACAAAAACCGGATAAAAAACATGAATAATAAAAATAATTGAAATAATATTCAACCCCTTGCAGTGCGGTGGTATATCTATGAAACCACTTAATTTTAATTCCCGAACACCACATTGGCACCAGAATTTTGTTTAAAAAAAATCTATGGTTTATTGAATGCGTGAAATATAGCTTTTTCTTAATTACAAATAAAGTTGTTTTCCAATTCCAGTGTCAGTCATTAATTTCAACACTTAAGCAATGAATTTGTTCTGCACCGCAAAGGGTTAACCATGATTACTAATAACAATTCTTTAGTAAATAATTAAAACTAAAGCGTTTCAAACATTTTTCTTTTCAATTTAGTATAATTCGCTTAGTTTTTTTTATGTAATTTTAAAATTGATAATAAATAATTGAGATAGGAAATAAATACGGATATGAAAAATCAGATAGACAGTGCTGACTTTGGCAAATAAGGATACTTAGGTATCCCAAATAGAGTCTTTGCATTTGAGTTATTATTTTAGATTGTTCAATTTCATGCATGGAACGTGACATTAGTGTGTTTAATAACTGATTACAAAGCACGGAATAGGAATCTTTTGGGCAGATCACTAAATCACTTATGGCTGCATATTTATTTAACATCCTTCTATCAATATAGCATCTCTGGAAGATATGTATAGATATCATCCTTTTATCTATATAGCATCTCTGGAGAGAGATTTTTGATTGATTTTAGATGGTATATAGATATCTATGTAGCATCTCTAAAGGATAAAAAATTAAACATAAAAAATCATGGCATGAACTATCAGATAAATTATTCCAATATACAAATCACTATTTTGAGATGAAACTAGATAGCAGACAAGCGTTATTATTTAAGATAAATAGATATTTTCAGAGATTACTATCTTCTGTAATCGACTATCTATTATTTTGTTAACCAACATGTTAAATCACACACAGAAAATAGACACTTTCAATAACCAAAAATAAATAATTCAAAATATAAACACCTAAGAAAATAAATAAGTAAACATTATTTTATATAATACTTGAAGTGAAAAAATGAGAAAGTATTGTTAAATATATTTCAAAGAAATATTCTGAAGATGTGAAATGATCAATAGATTTAAATTATTTATTGACGATTCAATATTTATCTAAAAATAAAAATATATTATGAAAAAATTTTAAAATTAAGGTAAATAATTTAAAAATATGAATAGTGAATTTTGAAAGTTATTAATTTTTTTATAATTTAATAATTATATGAGAAATGCAAATAAATATTTTCTGAGAGTTTTAACTTATAAAATTAGGTTCTTTAAGAAATATAAACACAAGATGAAGAAAATAATTTAAAACTTGAATAATAATTCCAAAGTGTAACTATATTCTGTACAGATTTCAATATTAATAAAGTAAAACATTAATAGAACAAATATATATAAACACTATATGCCCATTAATGACCGGACACTTGCGACTTTAGACATTCTGTTTAACAGCTAGAAAAATATATGACGAATTGCTCTGAAATTCCAAATATGCAAACAAAATAGCATAGATCATACAGTTTCGCGAAGAATTTTTCCTGAAATTCCATAGGGAACCATCAACAAAGGGAAAGAGAACGAAGATCTTTTGAATACCCCTGTCAAAACTAATGTAGCAAAAGTGTTCAAACTGTAGATTATGATAAAGTAGCATATTGTTATACACTGTATTCATTTTTATGAGAATAGCATGTATACCCGCAGAATAATTAAGGTTTTTATAAAAACAGTCCCAAATCTCGCCGTTTTTTGCTTATAATTTGCAGAGTTCTTATTTTTTTTATAAAAAATGCTCTTTTAAAAAAAAAAACATGACAAGCAATATTGTATATAATTCTCTGTAATCTGAATTTAAAAATAATAAAAATTGCATAAAAAATTGATCAGGTTTACTAAATGATGTTTCTCTGCACATGCGTGTATGCAATTAAAATATAAATAACATAACATGTTAGCTAAATGTATTAAGTAAAATTTGTGAAAGTCTCAAAAACATAGCTTGAAAATTATACACTGTAAAAAAAAATTTGTAAGGTTACTAAACATTTTCTAGGAAACTGGGATGCCTAGAACTTTTTATGTAACCGCAACAAAAGAAAATCATGTAAGATTACATAAGTTGCTTTAGTAAGCGTTACTAAATATTGTTTAGTAAACATACTAATGATTTTTTAGGGCGTTTTCTAAAGAATCTTCTGAAAATTTACTAAATATTATTTAGTAAACTTACTAACGATCATTTAGGAAGCTTACCAAAGAATTTTTTGTACATTTACTAAATGTTGTTTAGTAAATTTATGAACGATTTTTAAGGATATTTCTCAAATTAGTTTTCGTAAACTTACTAAATAATGTTTAATAAAGTAACTAGCTATTGTTTAGGGAATTTATTAAAGAATTTTTCGAAAATTCCCTACGTATTATTTAGTAAACGTACTAACTATTGTTTAGTGCGTTTACTAAACAATATTTTGCAAATTTTCTAATATTTTTTTAATAAAGTTACAAAGAATTTTTTAGTGTATTTACTAAGAATTTTTTTGCAAATTTGAGACAGATTTTACAGTATATTTACAGCAATTTTTTTTAGTATTGCACCCAAAATCTTTTATGTAATTTAGCAAAATATTTCTGGTAACTTTATTAAGGTACCGTCAGAAAAATTCTTAGTATTCAAATCTGACTTTTCGGTAGTGTATTTAAAGCAGTTTTTGTACTCACGCAGGAAAAGTTCTTTGCAACTGTGCAAGAGTCAATGCAGTAATTTGTTATTTATTTATTTTATTTTATCTAACATTTTATTTATACTTATCAAAAGTTATATGCAACTATAAAATTTTTGCAGTGGCTTAATAATGGTTTATAGTTGTATACCTTTTTTTAACTAAAAGTTATATTGATTAGAGTTGTTGTTACGGTATTCTTTCAGTATGAAGTTGAATTTTTACTTTTTAAAATACCTTGAGAGGTGTTTTCGTCATGTATCAAAATATTTTGATGTAAAATAAGCAATATGGCCTGACATGTGTTTCAGTATTATCACAGCAATTTCCATGAATATTTGTATGTTATGCATGAGAAATCTGGCAAAAGTTTCATTTTATGTATTTAAATAGGATAATAATATCGATTTAAAATGAACATTATAGCAATGGAACTAAATGAGCAGATAAGTATAACGGTTTTCAATTAAATAAAAAAAGAAGTCCAAAAGAAACAATTTAAATAAAGTATCACTAGTAAGTTTATAAAAAATATTTCACATTTAAATAGAATTTCGATGTAATTGAGGCAAATAAAATTTACAACCTTTAAGGACTAAACTCCGTATTTATAAGTAAGCACTGTGCCTCATATAATAGTATATACTTGATTTGAAAATCTGTATATAATTAGAAATACTTTGTGTTCGTTTTCTATAACAGGGTTCGTACGCTTCAAGGATATTGTACCAGAATGTTTGTAAAGTAATATTTGCCTTTTTTTAATGGGGAAAATTCAATTATTAGATATAGAAATGAGTACTTTGCGAATTTTCTGGTGCAAAACCACCTAAAATCCCAGGAATCCCCTGATGCGTACGAACCATGTATAAATATGCTTATAAACTAGAAGTAGAAATACAGTAGTCTTGCAATTTTTTTCTTTTTTTGACATTTTCTTTATGGTGTTTCTTTAAATTCTCAACTGATAAGAATTTTATTAACAAGTATCTTCTATATATTTGAAACACTGCACAGTAACTGATTCTATGTCAGAAAAACATTTGTGACATCTGAAAAAAAATTAATTTCTTACCTTGAATTTCTCATTCAAGGAAATGTTTTTTTTTTTTTGTACCCCTTATTCTTATTTTTATGAATGCGCTATACAGTTATCAGTGATCAAAAGGATTCTTCTTCCTTTGATATGTCTCTTTTTTAGACTTATACTCCATTAACGTACACAACACATTTTTTAATACTTTATCTTCTTGTGAGGTATGTTTCAAATTAAAATATTAAAAAGAAAAATTATTGATAGGTCACACTTTTGAAACTCTAAATTTGCTTAAAGATACATAAAGATGGATGTGGGAATTTAGTATGATTCTACTGTGGTTACTCCAATAAGAAATAGTAGAATCCAATTAGAATCTCTAACTAAAATTGTTACATATACAACAGAGATGACATACACACCTTAACATATCATTCACCCTCAAGAAAAGGTCACATCTAGACGAAAATAAAATTTCACATAGGCAAAAGAACATTTTTTTTTCTTTCTTTTTTTTTTTTTTTTTTTTTTTTTTTTTGTAACATGAAATTATAGCATTTAAATCTGCTCGCAGGAAAGTAAACGTGCATAAAAGCATAAAACACTTAAAAATGAAGTTGTATAATGAGGTTTGGAAGGTTGGGCAGTTTTACCTCCCCACACAAACCACCTCTCCTATGTTGTCATAAATGGACATATAGCGTAAGAAAGTAATTTTCTGCATATCTACACGTATGAAAATGTTTGTGTAGTAAGTCGCACCTATAACACAACTATTAGTGGAATAATATTCAAAATGAATTTGTGCGAGATTTGTCACTTTTCTTGCGATTGAACGATATGAATTTATTCAAAAATGCATCTTGGACATATCAACAATAATTGTGAGCTGATTTCACATTTTTAAGTACGTAGTAGTATTTGATGATAGAGATGTCTAAAGACACTTTCTGAAAGAAGAAAATAAATGGAAACAAAAAGGAAGCTATATTTCTTTAGAAAGCATTATGAGCTGCCAGTTTATTATAAATGCTTCATGCATACTTCTACAACTAATAAGTGTAATATCATTAAATGACAAGATTCATTGAAATATGATTAAATTTTATTTCTAAACAACAAATTAATGCATCCATTACAATAAAAAGAACATATTTGTAAACATTTTTTTAATGTGACACATTTTACAAATCTTACATAATTTGTATAGTTATGTAATTGGAATTCCACATACATGAATATAGTCAGTACTATCTGCAAAAACAGCATGCATTTTAAACTCAGTTTTGAATATTGAATAACACATGAATTAAATAAAATACGAAATAATACGAAATAAACAAAACGCAGCATCAAAAAATCTAATTCTCCTATGAGAACTTGGCTCTTATTTTTCAATTCCTTTACATATAATTGTTGAGTATCCCACAATTGGATGTGGGAGTAGTGTTCTGATTCCGCATCTGACTTAACTGAACCTTCACTGTAAAGAAGGCTCACAATATATTTAATTCTAATTTCTGTTTCCTCCTGCACCTAAAGAAGAAAACAGTTGTTAACATAAAAAGTTAAATAAATATACTATTATAGAAAAGTCAATATGCTGATATAACATTAAGAAATCGTAAATTACTGTCATTATTCAACTCTAATTTCATACAAAATGTATTTGTAGAACCATATGATAACGAAAAAGTCGTATTTTAAAAATTTTGACATGCTTGTCATTTATTAAATAAAAATATAAAATCAGTCGGTACATAGTACAATAACACATAAGAAATATTAAATATGCTTTATGAATGCTAAATATGTTGAATTAAAACTGCTCAACTGGTACAAAAAGAATGTCCTGAAGGCATTCATGATATTGAAATTGTGAATTAGAAAATTCCCCAACATTTCTGAGTGTCATTGTCTTTTGACAGCATGTCTAAATAATTAGACAATACTCGGACACAATATACCTTCTTATTCAATAGATAATGCTTATAGGCATGTTTTGTAAAGCAAATGCTAGAAGTAATTTCTAATCGCATTATCTAAATTAAATGTAGTTCAATAATATATTTATACCACGGAAGTGTTTTTTTCAGATTTTAAATGAATTTCTCAGCAAGAAACCCCCCCCCCCCCAAACTTTAAGATAGTGCAAATAAAATTCAGCTTGCACCTTTTCTTGGTGAAAAATATGGTTAAACAATCATTGTTTTTTTTTTTACACTAAAAAAAATTTATTTTTATGATCCCCTCCCCCCCCCCCAGAAGTAAAAACCAGAAACAATTAGGTTCCCAAAACTATTAAATCCCTATTTGCTAACAAAAAACATGTTTTAAAACTTTCATTATAATTTTTAGTGATTACAATAATTATAAAAACTGCTATCATTTACATTAGTCAGTAGTATACAATGTTATATATAAAAATATTTTGTAATAATTATGTAATACCATATTAAATACAACTAATATTTACATGCATTAAAATTATTCACTGCATTTATCATTAAATTGTTAAAACTGTATATAAAATTATTTATGAATTTATTATCTAAGAAAACAATACCTATTTTTATGTTTTAATTGCTAAAATAATAATTTAGTATTCATTCTACAAAGAAAACGTAGCCATGTAGCCATTCCCCCAAAAAAGCACTAGTTTTTAACAAAAGACATTGTTTCTTGAGAAAATAAATTTGCAATCTCTTAATAAAATAAGAAAAAAGTACATAATATTTTAATATAAAAAATAAGGTAACATTAGCTTTTAATGTTAATAAATTACAAAAAAGACAACATGATTTATCAAAATCCTGTTTTTTCTAAATAAAGTTCTATATTTTTATAAAGTGTTGAGCACACAGATTTAGAAATAATGCATAATGCAAGAATTTCTTGTTAAATGATCTCTGGTTACTACAAAAGGTGAATTTCCCTATTTTTTTTCTAATCAAAGTAAATTTTTACAATTTTAAAAGAAGCAGGTTATTGCAAAGCTTCAATATGACCTAGAGGGATCAATAAGTAAATTACAGAACTAATAAAAAATGCACTTAAATAAAATTTCATTAGTTAGTATCACAAATAACAATGAAAAATCTTTCAGACCGTTTTGCATTTGTATTTAGAAAAATTGATGCTAATTGCTTAAATGTAAACTTGTACACAAAATATTTTTTGATAAAAACATGCATTCAACCGCAACCGAAGAGGTTTTTTTTTATATTTAAAATTTTTATACCAATTAGTTCTTTTTCTCTTATATATTTCTTTAATAAAGTTTTTGAGCAGCTATCACTTTGTTTAATCTTCATTAATCCCGATTTGCTATAAATTTGTAATTGCAAAAGCAGGCTGAGAAAATAACATTCTGCCAAGGCGTACCTTTTAGGTAGATTTCGTAAGAAATACTACCTATTGCAATCGCACCAGTTTATATATATTTATATATATATATATCTATCTATATATCTCACTTTTTTATGGACACGATAACTTCTATAATTCTTCACCAATCTCCACCAAACTTGTACATAAAATCAAAGGGGATAAAATCTTGGCTGAGTTCGTTAATGGGCAAAATCGGACCAAGGGGGTCGGAATAGGGGGCGTTTTTGTGAAAACCGAAAAAACGCCATAACTTCTTAATTAAAGTAGATATCGAATCGGTTTAAAGTTTATATTACTTCTTAAACATGGGCCAAAAATATATGCATGACAGATTTCTAATAAATTTAGAAGTGGGCTCAAGGAGCGAAAAAAACAGGGATTTTGAGAGAAAAAAATTCATAACTTCGTCAATTTTGAAGATATCAAGTCCAACTAAATTTTTTGTAAATGTTCTTAAAATTATCTAAAACTTTTGTATTTACAAGTTTTTGATAGGACCAACTTTTACCGACGAAACAAATTAAAAACGAAAAGAAAAAGGGCGCTGAAAAAAGAGAAAAACCCATAACTCCGTCAATTTTTAAGATATCAAATCTGATTAAATTTATTTTACATCTCCTCAAAAATATCTACAACTTTTACATGGACAAGTTTTTCATAGGACTAATTCGTATAGCAAAAATAAATTAAAGAAAATAGGAGTTGGAGAAAAAAACCTCAAATCCAAACTGCTTATATTATGACTCATTTTAAAATTCATTTTTGATTTTAAACGCATCCAAATGGTAGATCCTCTTATTTAGAAACTGTATAAAGTGACGCATTGGTCAATTTTCTGATAAAGACAGAATATATTTCAAAAAAGGGTACCAAAAAGGATATTTTGAACAGAATTTCCGAAAGTCATCGGGACTGAAAATTGAAGGAAGTATTCAAATGAGAAATTGCGTTTTTTTCTGACTCGTTTTTAAATCCATTTTTGTTCTCAAACGCATCCAAATTACAGATCCTCTTATTTAGGAACTATATAATGTGATGCATTGATCGGTTTTTTGATAAAGACAGAATATATTTTGAAAAAGGCTACCAAAAAGGGTATTTTGAACAGAATTTCCCGAAGTCTTCGTGATTTGAAAATTTAAGGAAGTTTTCACATAGCAAATTGCGTTTTTTATGACTCGTTTTAAAATCCATTTTCGCTCTCAAACGCATCCAATTTACAGATCCTCTTATTTAGGAACTATATACTGTGACGCATTGGCCAGTTTTTTGATAAAGATAGAATATATTTTTAAAAATGCTGTCAAAGTGAGTATTTCGCACAAAATTTTCCGAAGCAATTATGATTTAAAGAATTAAGGATGTATTCAAACAACAAACCGGTTATTTTATGACTCATTTTTAAATTCAATTTTTTTCTCAAATGCATTCAACTGACAGTTTTTTGTTATTTAGGAACTGTATAATGTACTGTTTTGGTCGATTTTTTAATAAATTCAGAATCTGTTTCAAAATATGTTGTCAAAATGGGCATTTGAGCTGAATTTTTCTTAAGATGATTCTGATAAAACCAGTTTTTGCAGAAAAATGAAATTAAAAATTTTTCATAAACGGCCAAATGAAGTTATTAAACTGGGTTTATCTCAAATCATATGTATGTATTTTTTTTTTTTGTTGTTGTTGTTGTTGAAATGAGCACTCTTCGAAATCTACCTCCGCCTATAGGCCCAGCCGACAGGGATTTTTTTTTACTTGGATAAATTTAATATATACTTTCTATGCTTATTTTATATAAAATATGAATGACTTTATTAGTTAAATAAATTACATGGCTGCCAACTATTACGCCTATTTGTAGTCAAATAAACATATTAGAAACAGAAATTTTAATTAATTATTGAGAATATGTAATGTAATACATAGCATTAAATATATTTGGCATATATTTTACTAAAATAAAATTGTGGTTCCAAACATATTTATATGATTTAAACAGGCGTAGTAGTTGGCAGCTCTGAAATTACGACACAGCACATTTTGTTAGATTTAAATACCAGTTTTAACTGAAATGATTTTATGCCAGATAAGTTATTTCGTTTTACAAAACTATTTTATTTAATATTTTACAAGTCTAAGGAATAGTTTTAGTTGGGAAATTACTTATAGCACGTTTTGTATTGTTCATTTATAAAGCAAAATATCCACAGAAACTTTTGAAATTATGTCCATTTTAAATTTTTATACTTTAATTTTTAACATTTATAAAAATTATGATTTTAATCAATTATTTAAAAAAATCATCTGATAGAAAACATTATTTAATCACTGATAAGTAATTGGATTAAAATTTTTGATATTCAAAATAAAATAATGAATCATTAAAATTTATACAGAATGGTATTTATCTTTAAAATAATAGTACAAGATATAGTCTGAGTATAATCCATTAATATATATATATCACACAAAAGAGAATTAGTTGCTTAATAATATGCTAAAAGGGTATTTTGAAAGATAATTTAAACGCATGTCATAGAAAAACAAACATACTTACATCTTCTAAGAAGTAGGATCATTATTCTTTAAAATTTGCAGGGATCAGTTGAATTCCGTGAGTAGTTAATTATTTTGATTGTCAGTTTCTTCTAGCAATTGTTTTCTAAATTTCTCTGCTTAAATGTTTCTATACATCACTCATAACAATTCTTATTATTTTTCGGCGGATCTAAATTAGAAAAAAGTTGAAAATGAAAACACAAATTGTCATAAAATATGAATATATTTGAACATAGGGGTTATGCATATATAACGTTATCAGCTTTTGGAAGTTTTGGACTCTCCAATTTCCATATCATACGCTATCTCTCGAATCTCCCCCCCCCCCCCCGGCTCCACCACCACCACCCTTATAATGATAAAGTTATCAATGCGGATTTTTTTTCTTTTTTCAGAATTTATTTCTTTTTTTGGAGTGATATACAAAACTGGTTACATTTCTTTTTAGCATATTTATTTATTTAAATGAAGAGAAGTAATTAAACAATACTTTCTATCGAAAAATACTTTTAAAGAGTAGTTATTATTAGAAAGTATTTTATAATAATGTTTTTTTAGATAAAGCATTCAACAGTAATATTGTTTTATACACTTTTCCTGCACGGAAAATGGGGAAGGGGGGATAGAAATTCTAATCTACAAAGTAAGAGGGAAACATTCTTTCGATTTCATTTATTTATTAGTGAACAAAAGCTTCAATGCAAATATTCTTCACATATAATTTCTCGAACCGTGATTATATATGTATACATATGACAGAAGAATATGGATGCCAAACGTGGAGGTATTCTTCATTTCAAAATTAGATAATTTTATAATTTAGCGATTTTAATAACTTTATATTTTAGTAATTATAGATAACAGACTCAAAAGAGATAACATGCTATTTTGAAACAAAGATTGTTACAAATAAAAAGGGAAAATTTTGTTGGATGAAAAAGTGATATTGACATCAAAAAGACCACACTCCTCCCCGTAGAAATATCTTACGATATCGGGTGCCAGACTCTCCCCCCCCCCTTCCTTCCTAAAATGATAACTTTATATTTGCCAAGCCCCATAGTTACAATAATCCTGGAACAAAGTCCGATTATGCTATCCAAGCTTATTATGATATGTTTGGTATTAAAAAGGGTGTACATTACTGTTTATTTACAGGAACTCACAAAAGAATTTACGATTGTCATATTCCTTTAGGTTTTGCACTTAATTTTTCATGTGTAATCCTAGGTTATCAAAATTAAAACTTTAGCATAAAACGCTTCTTTTTCGAAGAAAACACAAAGTTTATTCGCAAAGTATGAAAAAACACATCACAACACTTTTAACAATCTCTAAAGGGGAGAGTGGAATGGAATGGGACAGTAAGAACAATTGGACAGTAGGCTCCTCTTCATGTATCATTCTAAATACTTCATAAATCACACACTAAATAAACCAATGGTACGCCAATCTTCAGTTGAAAAAGTGCTGATCAACATAAGCTTGCAATCGTATAAAGAAAAAGATAATTTCAAGAATCAAATGTAAATTTACTTCATATACTTTAAAATTTTCGCCTATTAATGACTTGATTATGAGTAGATATAATAATGTCTTTATTTACCGAACATTATACTGTATGTTATGCATAATTTAAACAATGCCAAAAAGCAGCTTTTTTTGTTTATGCAAGAAGTTGCAAATAAAAAAAGAGTAGTGGGAGTTAATGGGTTGTATATTAATTATAACATTATAAATATATTAATTTCCTTCAAGTTGTAAATTAATTGAACTGGTAATTTTTTATGTGACCTCTGATCACAATATGAATTTTCCTTTTATTGATGAAGGTACTGTTATTTGATGTTGTGAAACTGTTATTAAAAATCTCCAATCTTTGTTATTTTGTATATCTACCTGACACTAGACTATTTTTGGCTTATGGCTTCGTTTTAGGGGTGCTCCATACCTTCCCTCATAGTGGGGAAGTATTGGTCACATTTTAAAACTTACAATTTCTTTAATTATAAAATAGTTTCTGCAAATTATGTTTCTATATTGTTCAAGGACATTAGAAACTGCTTTAATTTGCATTCTATAAATTTAAATTTTTGTGTCAAACAAAGTTGATTTTCTTATTTTATGAAAATATCCCATTCCTCCTCACTCTCCCCTACAGAAGATTATAGAAGAAATACACTGGAGCTCATCCTTAGCACCTATTTTCACCCGCCCCCCTCTCGCACTGGCTGATTTAACATGAAACAATGTTTGTACAATCATGACCGCCACGTAGCAGTTTGATTACATGTGTAGTAATTGTGTATTAAAATCTTGTCAAAAAAGTAGCACTTCATGCCGAGAAAATGAGACAAGTTTAAATTTTCGAATTTTGATCTAGTATTTTTAAAATTTCACTTTATTCGTTTGCCGATAATATCTTGAATTTTCACAAATCCAAAAAATGCAGCTCTTAGCTTCTATATATCGTGTAGATAACCTTGATCGCATTTGTTTAAAATTAAAGGTAGCCGGTTAAGCAAAATACTACAAAATGGGGTAAATGTATGCATTTGTCTTGGTTCAAAGATGCACACAAGTTTCAAAGATTTTTACAATTACGTAGTTGAAAGCTCTATACACTATTTTTTTCATTGTTGTTTTTGTATAAAATATAATAGCTATTTAACCAAAATCATCTAGTTAACTTTTTTCCTCTTTTTCCATTTTTTTAATATAAAACATGGGTATCTGCTTGTCAACTTTTAAAAACCAATATTCTTGTTTCATGATATATTTTTCTGTTAAGTCTTGACCCTTAACTTCTGTTAAAGGCCTCACAGATAGCTTCTATATTTAGTTTTCACAATTTAGCTTGTAATTTCCAGTTAAAAAACTCTCGTTATAGTTTAATTTTGATTCGTTTGGTTTCTTAGTAGAATTGTTAGAGATTTCTAAATGAAAGAGTTTTTATTATAATAGGTTTTTACATAAAGTTTAGTGCATAAATATAATTTTATGAGTCAATCAACACTTTTCTTCATTCTACGATCAAGCGGTCTCGAGTACCGATCATATTATTTTTGGAACAATTTTTGTCTGAACAGTTAGAGTTTAACTGCTATTTACCATCTCCCAGACTGCTATTTTTTAGGTTTAATTTATAATTTTCAGTTTGACTATAAAAATACTAGTGAAGTTTATTAATGCTTTTACATAACACATTCGTTTCAGGAGAAATGGGCTCTCGAGAGAAATACGCACTGCGCACTTTGCCTCATTACTGAGTTCTTTTACCCTACCGATGGGGCAAAGATATGCAAAACAATACTTTTTAAAAATTACAATTTGGCTACATAATGATTGATCGTGACCCATGCCTAAGGTTCTAATATAATATTTTAATTATTCGTTACATAAGTTTAGACCAATGTGTTCATTAAAAATAAAAATTTATGGAAGTGCATATCTCCCCCCCCCCACCCTACCTACTCTACATGCTCTAAAAGTTGAATTCTTCCAACTGTTGATGTAATTGTTTTTGCAAGTTACTTCGCGTTAAAATATTAAATCACCCGTTGATCATGTATGAAAAGCTTAAAGTGTATTAGACATAATTTCTCTTCTAATGGGCATTTTTGTATGCATTTTATTTTAACGTTACTAAAAACCATATTTACTTGGAAATTATTTGAAAAATAGATTTTTGGGTTGTATAAAGGGTACCTGACAAATACTGTGAAAACTGAATATTGCAGTGGTCGGTGAAATTTAACAGGAGTTAAGGATTAAGATTCAAAACAAAAGCGTTTCATGAAACAAGAATGTTGGTTATTCAAAGTAGGTAGCTATAGGAAAAAATGGAGTGGTGTGGGACACTTTTTTCAGAAAATAAACTTTGTTTGACACAAAAACTAAAATTTTAATTTATAGAGTGCAAGGTTAAACACTTTTTAATCTCCCTGAACAATACATAAACATAACATGAAAAAGGTATTTTATAATTAAAGAAATTTTAAGTTTCTAAATAGTTCCCATATTTCTCCACTGACAGGGAGATATGAGACAGTAATAAAACAAACCTATAAGGCTCAAATAGTCTAACGTGGAGGAAAAGTATTACAGCTGTGCATAAACGAGTCACTAATGTGCAAAAAATATAAAAAGTATATGAAGCAAATTTATTTTTGATTCCTGAAATAATCTTTTGCTTTACACAATTGCAAGCTTATACAGATCAGAACATTTTTCAACTGAAAATTTGGCTACTATTACTTCATCTTGTGTACCATTGGATGAAATGGTAAAAATATGAAATAAAGAGGAAATCTTATTGTCCCATTCCTCTCACAGTCCCCCTCCTCCCTACTCTTTCCTCACCCACCTACTTTTAAACATCAATACACCTACGTTCCATATTAAACAATTAGAAAAGGAAAAGGTAGTTCAATAGCTTATATTAATTAAGTAGTTATTATATTTTATACAATAGCTAACTTAGAAAAAATATAAAGTTTTCCAAAATGTAATTGTGTAATGTTTTCATTCAACTTGAACACTGTAGCAAAGCCACTACACTATTTTGAGTTTTTAACATTTGTATTTACAAATGTTTTGTATATTATTAGTAGTATAGTTAGTAGTATTATTAAACTCTCCAAAACGACTTGATATATTACTTATAGTAATTTCGTTACAAATATGAAAGAAACAATACTGCAGGCTGAAAGTTTAATAGAATTTCAAAATATACCTTGAGAACTGACATTTGAGAAACTGCACAAATATTATTAACACCAACGTAAATAAAAGTCATTTGATGGATGATAAATATTTAGCTCTCAGATATAAATAGGAAAATTAGCCATCAATACTATGTCATGTTACATTTTAAATCAAACTGAAACAGCCCTTACTGTGTTAATAACTATGAATCAAGTAAAACAAAAATATAACAAAATTAGTTCATAAATAAGAAATATTTACTTACAACCTAACTTGAAATCCTTATCAACATTGGATTCAACATGGATGCCTTTCACGCGTCTGTTGCTGGATGAATAGGCATTACGTCATCAATAAAAATCTTTTTGATTGGCTGACAGGTGAAACTAAAATATTTCATGTATTCATACTATGCGAGAGATAATATTATACCCTGCTTACAGATGAAATTTTAGTAAGCATGCAGATTTCTGTAGTTATACAAAAACTAGTTTTGTAGGTCTCCAGATTTTTTTTTACAGTGTAGTAGATATAATACATTAAAAATCCATCATTCGCAAAAATGAAGCAAAAAGATGAGGAGCTGTATCCATATATCCATTGATTAGTGTCAATGTAGCATATACAACATTGCACGTACTACTACATTTGGATACAGCCCCTTATCTTTTTGCTACCTTTTGGGAACAACAGTTTTTGATCTTATTCTATCGATGAGAATTTTGAGAATTTCCAAACTATGTTTTTGAGACTTTTTACAAAAGTTGTTCTATTCATTTAGTTAATACATTATGCAAATTATACTTTCATTGTGTTCACGCATGCGCAGTGAAACATTATTTAGTATAAGCCTGCTAATTTTTCATACATTTTTTATTTTTTTAATTCTGATTACAAAGTATTATGTGCAATATTGTTTGTCATATTTTCTGAAAGTAAATTTTTTTATCTGTATTTTAAGAACTCTGCAAATTATGAGCAAAACAAGTTTTACAAGTATATATACTATCTTTATAAAAATGAACACATTTTATTATTATCTTATACTATAATGCGAGCAAAAATTGCGTGTGTGTAAATTTTATCTCAAAAACGGCTCTAACGATTTTCACAAAAATTTGGATTTTACCATTTTCGGCCACTAGAAGACCATTGGGTAAGGTCACATGTTCGAGAAAATTCGATTACTGGGTCATTTTGGGTCACAATGGGTCAGGATCAAGCTATTTATATCTAGAGAACGGCTGTATCGATTTTAAGGAAATTTTGTATCCAACCGTTTTTTGGCACGAGAAAACTATTGGGTTGGGTCACATGTTCGAAAAATTTCGATTAGTGGGTCATTTTTGGGTCATTATGGGTCAAGCCATTTTTATCTAAAAAACGGCTCTAACGATTTTGACCAAATTTTATATTGTATCGTTTTGGATTACAAGAAGACCATTGGGTTAGGTAACATGTTCGAGAAAATTCGGTTAGTGGGTCATTTTTGGAGTCATTGTGGGTCATGCTATTTTTATCTAGAGATTTTCTCACGCAATTTCGACTAAAAATTGCATTCTATGGTTTTCGGACACGAGAAAAACATTGAGTTACGTTACATGTTCGAGAAAAAATTTTAATGGGTCATATTGGGTCATTAAAGGTCTGGATCAAGCTATTTATATTTAAAGAACGGCAGAATCAATTTCATCGAAATTTTGCCTGTAACAGTTTTTTGACACGAGAAAGCTAATGGGCTAAGTCACACGATCGAGAGATTTCGATTATAAGAGTAGTTTGTGGGTCATAATGGGTCATGGTCAAGCTATATCTAAAGAACGGGTGGATCAATTTTAACGAAATTTTGTATACAACATTTTTTGGCACGAGAAAACTATTGGGCTAGGTCTCATGTTCGAGAAATTTCGATTACTGGGTCATATTGAGTCATAAAAGGTCTGGGTCAAGCTATTTATAATTAAAGAACGGCAGGATCGATTTTAATGAAATTTTGTATACAGCATTTTTTTTTTTTTTTTTTTTTTTTTTTTTTTTTTTGGCAAGATAAAACTATTGGGCTGGATAACATATTCGAGAGATTTCGATTATAAGGATAATTTATGGGTCATGACGGGTCATAATGGGTCATGGTCAAGCTATATCTAAAGAACATATGGATCAATTTTAACGAAATTTTGTATACAACATTTTTTTGGCACGAGAAAATCATTGAGCTAGGTCACATGATCGAGAAATTTCGATTAATGGGTCATAAAGGGTCTGGGTCAAGCTATTTATATTTAAAGAATGGCAGGATCGAGTTTAAAGAAATTTTGTGTGTAACAATACTTGAACACGAGAAAACTAATGGGCTAAGTCACATGTTCGAGAGATTTCGATTATAAGGGTCATTTGTGGATCATGATGGGTCATGGTCAAGCTATATCTAAAGAACAGGTGAATCGGTTTTAACGAAATTTTATATGCAGCATATTTTTGGCACGAGAAAATCATTGGGCTAGGTTGCATGTCCGAGAATGTTTGATCAGTGGGTCACTTTTGGGTTATTCTAATTTTATCAAGACAATATCTCGCGCAATTTTGGCTAAATTTTATATTCTATCGTTTTCGGACACAAGAAAATCATTGGGTTAGGTCAGATGTTTGAGAAAATTCGATTAATGAGTCATTTTGGGTCATAATGGGTCAAGGTCAAACTACCTAAAAATTGGCTGAATCGATTTTATCTAAGTTTTGTATCTAATGTTTTTTGGCGTGCAAAAATTAATGAGCTAGGTCACATTTTCGAGAGATTTCGATATAAGGGTCATTTGTGGGTCATGCTAATTTTATCTAGAAAATTGTTCTCACTATTTTCAGTATACTTTCTATTATATCGTTTTCGGGCAAGAGAAAACCATTGAGCTAGGACACATGCTCGTAACAATTCAATTAGTGGGTCGTTTTAGGTCTTAATGGGTTCGGGTCATTCTAATTATATAGAACAATGACTCAATCAATTTTACCTAAATTTTGCAACAAAACGTCTTTTGTCACGAGAAGACTATTGGGCTGAGTTGCATATTAAACAAAAATTATATTAGTAGGTCATATCGCTTCATTGCTGAATGCTGTCAAGCTAATTTTACTTAAGAAATGGCTTAAACGATTTTGATTCATTTCATACTCTACTATTTTTGATTACCTGAAGACCATTGAGCTAAGTCACATGCTTGAACATATTTGATGAGTGGATCATTTGGGTAATAAGGGTCAGGATCACGAGACTATGGCAAAAGCCAATAAGTTGGCGATATTTGACAAAATACTGGCTAAATTTAGCCGAAAAATCGACTATTAAGGTTACGAAACCAAAACACGTATTTGACACCAAACGAAAGAATGTGACCAAATTTGGCTATATCTGGCAAAAAATATTGTGTTTCAGAATGTGAAGAAATTTCTTATACATTCTTAATAGTATTCGAGATGCATAGTTAAACTAATCAGAGTCGAGCTAAAAAAGTGATTTGGATTGATGTCCTTTCGTTGTAAATTTTAAAATAAAGTAAAATTTATGAACATGTGCATACAAACATAGTTTTCTTATTGATTGTTTTTATAAATAATACTATTATTAATAACATGTTTTACAGTAATAATACAGAGTGAATGATACAGAGAAAATACTATATCGAGTTGAACACAAAGTTAATTTTGACCGAGCTGAGCTCGGTCATACCTGCTAGTAATCCATTAAACCAGAACCTGCAGTTTGATTGCTTTTGCTACATTAGTTTTGACAGTGTTATCCAAAAGACCTTAGTTCTTTTTAATTTGTTGACGATCCCCTATAAGATTTCGGAAAAAAAATCTTCGCGGAAATATATGACCTGTTCAATTTTTTTACACACCTTGAGTTTCGTGATAATTCCTCGTGTATTTTTCTAGATAGTTAACAAATCGTCTCAAATCGGAAGTGTTCTGTAACCTTTGGCCATATAGTGTATATACATATATAATCAGTAATTTAAAAGTAATTGATATAATAACAGTAAAACATTTAAAAAAAATTCTCTTGCAGATAATTAAAATTTGGCCGTTTTAACAGATTTTTCTTTACAATTTTTTACTGTTAGCTTAGTTAAAGGGGAAAATCTCTTTTTTTTTTTTTAATTTTTAAGCTTTCAATGAACAATTGAGATAAAAGATAAATACAAAGATCAGAGGTACTCTGCTAAACCAGTATACTAAACTCTTGGTATAATGAACAGTCTTCAAGATTGCTAAATTCAGAAAGTAGAATGTGACATCAGTGAGTTATAACTGATTACGAAACACGGGGTAAGAATTTACCGGGCAAATCAATGAAGCCCATATGATATCATACTTATTTGAAATCTTTTTTTTATAGCATAACTGGAGAAAAGAAAAACACAAAAGGGATCAAATGGACAGTTAAATAAATTATTCCAATACATATTTCAGTATTTTGGGCTAGACAGATGAAAAGCATGATTCATTGAAATTATGGATATTTTCGTTAATTATTATCCAGTAGATTGCACATAGCTTGGGACCAGAAGTTGTGTGGATTTTTGAATTTTGCGGATTTCTGGTCATTGCTCTGTTTATAGTTTTTAAACAGTAATTTGAATGCAATTAACAATTTAATTGAAACTATAATGAAAACTTATAATATAATAAAGCATTTAAATAATTAAGTAAAGTAACAAACTAAAAAATTAAAATTTAAATAATTTTTTAAATGATTAAAATATTAATAGCAAAAATCAAAAAATGATTAAAATGTTAAAAGAAAAGGTCAAGTTATTAATCAATGATGTATAATTAGATATTCATTATAAAGTTGAGATGTATTTTCCTTGAATTATTCATTGAAACTTGACTTATAAAGGTACATTACTGATTCAAGCAAAACCATAAAATTTGGAAATTTCATTTCAGGTTTAGTCATAGTATTCATGTATTAATCAAAAAAGCTTGATTAATACGTGAATAAATTTTGTAAAAATATTGTGATTAAAATGATATTAGAAATATCTTGATTTTTTTTTTCAGAAATAAGTTTATTTCTTGAATATTTAATATGTGACACATTGCTAATAATTCGTAAACCCAACATAGTGAAAAATGTTCAAGCTGGGATCGAACCCGGAATCCTTGGAATAGCGCTCCATGTGCACTACCATTTAAGGTACGAGGACGATGCCAAGCTTGGCATTTCTCACTTACATTTTGTTGGCAAGGCAGTAACTACAGTACAAGATGATAACGTCTATATGAGAACACAATCCTGTGGCGTAACATGAGACAGAAATAACCATCATGTACGCTAATGACGCCTGGTGCATGTAAAACCTGTCGTGGGTGCAAAGTCCTTCAAGTTACCTGTGAATTATACCTCTGGAGGTGCCTTGCCAGGTGAAGGTCTCGTCATCTGATCAAGGCTCTAAATTACGAGACCATCTTGCGAAGCCATTTGCAGTTCAAACAACAGGATGTACCTTTAATTAACAGGCGAAACAAAGTATGCTCAACGACAAGCAAGTACTGCAGAAATGATGGCACGCGAAGCAAAGTTTATTGCCGCTATGCAGCAATTAGGCGGTCGTCTGCCCCGATACCAGGTATCTAACCCATTACGCTGAGATAACTCGGCAAGTAGGGGCCTGGTCATCGGTTAGAAAGAAAGAAACAGACAGAAATAACCCAGCGTCAGTGAATACATCATTTTAATAATAATAAATTTTCTAATTAATTATCAGCAGTGAAAATACGCTTGAAATTATTGAATATTCCAAGATAAAAGTTAAACGCATATTTAAATAGTTTTAACACATAGTAATGCTCTATTAATGAATTGCTGATGAACCAATTTCGACAAATTATATAAAATGTCAACTACTCAAGTAATACCGAATTGCGTAAAAGAAATATCCTTATACCTCCAAAAATGATAATATATTAATTAACAGTTTACTGCGCCAGATTAAGCATCATTTATCCAATTAAAATATAGCTTTGAATTGAAATTTGAATGAAATACAGGGTCATGAAAAATCGAAGAAAGTGGAAAACAGGATTACAAATATCTCAGCAACTAATTATCCGATCGACTTTGTCCTTTAAGCAAAATTTTTATTATTTTATTTCCTTTTATGTCCTTTCCTTAAAATAAAAAAAAAAATCGAAAATTTTTATGTACCTTTCATCAGAACGAATTTTTCATGAGTTCGAAAAAAATAGTTTCGGATAATCAAGGTTGCTGATATTCAATATGCTTTTTCCTATTATTACATACTAAGTATACTAATAATACTAGTATTACTTTAAGTATGTACTAAGTACACACCAAATTTCAAGTCTCTATCTCAATTTGTTCGGGAGATAGAGTGTTTACAGACACCCAACCAGACAGACGGATGGCATTTTTTTTTTCTTTCTAAAAATCTGTTTTTCGGGATCTTCAGTGTCTGAAACGTATAAATCCTTAAAAATGATTGCAAGACTTACTCTTTACTACGTATGATGGGTGTGCAAAAAACATAAAAAAAAAATTAGTAATAAAAATAAATAAAACTAGGGTGTTTGCTCAGCACACTGCTCACTAATAAACGAAATATAACCCATTCGGGTTTGGCATACAATTAATAATACATATCTTTTCATCGAGTATTTTTTCTTTTAATCCCTTCGGGACGAGCTCCTTTTGGGGAATTTTAAACATTTTATCACCGGTTTTTTAAAGCAAAAATTTTTGCTTAATTGAATCGGGAAAATGCTCAGATTAAATAAAGCAAAATTTATAATAAAATTTTACTTGTGAGAATAATCAAGGATATTGAGTATTTTACAGCTGTATCAAACTAAAAGTTTGCTGAATTCTCTTTGTACCATTGGTGATATCTTTGTTTTAAACATATATTTCAATCTTTAAATTTAAAATATGGATTACTTTTCTGATCATGACATGAATGATGAAAAAAAAAAGAAAAAAAAAAGATTAGAAAGTTGTAATATCGGCTAAATCCTTTTGTAATTCGATATTCTCCAAACGCTACCAAAAATTCTTCCTTAACCTACTGTTATATGAATATGGATGAAATAGCATGTGAAATAACTACTTTCGCTAAATATCAGACAATGACATTCTCGTTAAATCCAAGAATTGTGTTTGTATAGGTCTTATTATTAAAATAAAAAGTAATTTATCTCTCAAAACGGAAAAAAAAAATAATAATCGGACCCGAAAGAGTTAAAGAAAACCTTTTCTATTGTGTCTAAAACATGATCTTGATCAGAAAGCTGGTTTGCCAAAGTATATGTCATGAAAATAAACCAGTTGCATTGCTATTTCTACATCGATCATCTTTAAAAAGATATTTTACCTGAATTTTGATGTGATGAATGGGTGTAGTCATCTGACCATAGGCGTAGCGTGATCAAAACTTTTTGGGGGGGGGGGGAGGCAACAGCAAAGTAAAAACTACGCCCTTGGCAAATTTTCAATTTGGCGCCCCCCCCCCTCCCTTCTTAGCCCCAAAAAAGTAACAAAAAATATTTTTCTTTTGGTAGGCTTCATAAAACTAACTTAATTCTATTAAATAATTATTTCGCGTTTATTTTGGAACTTTAAAAGGTTTAATTTTAATTTAGAAATTCAGAACTAAATAACATACAGAAATCTGCATTTTTTTGTCAAAGAGTTCACAATGTTTTAAAACAGGGGGGGGAAATGATCAAGAGAGATAAAGAAATTCCCTGAAAATGATTGTCGGTCAAAAAATGAATAAAATCGTGGCTACAGAATAAATTTTGCGCATTGGTGACCGTCTCTTTAGCATGTCCCTCCAGTGGTACATGCTAGAGGTACATGGACAGGAATTTCGAGGCACGGGCTCAGCACGGCCCGGCGTGGGTATTAAAAGTTTCATCCAAGCCCGGCCCGTTTGTATTGTTATAGTTTACGGAAAAAAACAATGCTCGTACAAAAGCTCGTTTTGTACAAAAGCTCGTACAAAAAAACAATGAAAAAACATAAGTATTAATTAATTGGTTAATTTTATAGTATACTTTAAATTACTATGTATTCACAAGCCAGAAAATACTCAATAGCAGCATTAATAATTGCTTAGACATTTGAGACTTTTCAACATTCAAATAAAGATTCATAAAACTTGATGTAGTTTAGAATTTTTAAAAAAGTTGGTTAAAAAAATCCTAACTTTTGAAGCTATAAAAAAGTAGATTTTGAAATACGAGGGTCATCGAAAAATTTAGTTTTCCACGGCATTTTAAAAGAAACAAAACATAATTACCCGGAAAGTTGGATCCAATTGAACTGAATCCTGTTGAAGTACTCGTTGCCCTCATCGTGGTATCGCTCTAAAATAGCGCGAAAAAGATTCTCAATGCAGGAAACCACCACGAAACTCCTGTTTATCTAGAAACTGTGTGCCAGGTGGGTGCCTAATCAACTTACATCTTAACACAAAACCAAACGTGGGAAATCAGCATTGATGCTTCTGTAGCGATATCACGATGAAGGAAATGATTACTTCAACAAGATTTTTACAGGTTGATGAGACGTGAGTTGACAACTGTAATAAGTTCCTGTCTTTATTCCCAGGTGGCAGACTTGTATGACACTGGACTCAAAAACTTATCCCACGTTGTGATAAGCATTTTAATTCCGTTGGTTCTAATGTGGAGATGTAGTTAAAACATTGCTGAATCTTTTGTAATAGTTCTTTTTGGGTAATTATATTTTTTTCTTTCTAGCCACGGAAAACTTATTTTATGGATGACCCCGTACTTTTCAGAAAATTATTATTCTGATCCAATTTAGCTACTTTCTGACACATTTCTGAATTCATTTCTTTTCTGAAACACATAAAATTGGCAGACATTCTTATTCAGAAACTATGGAATCGAATGGAATTTTCCATTTTTCGCAAAAGACAAAAAGTCTTTGAGAAGATACTGCCAAAATTGTCATTTTGAATCGAAATTCAAGACGCAATAGTACTGGGGAAAAGAAAAACTTGTCATCAAGTGATTAGAATAGCTTATAAATCAAAAAGTTGTTTATTTAAAAAAATGGAAAATGCTATTCGATTCCAAATTATTTCAATCATCAGGCCTGTCAATTTTATGCCTTTATAAAGTAAAATGAGTCAGAAAATGTGTCAAATTTCACGTTGTTGAGTTGGGTATTTGAGAATAACCTTAAGTTGTGCTTACAAAGTTTATGTTAATGTACGTTCATTATCGATATTAATATTTTTACAGAACGTATTCCTTGCCCTCCACATCCTGAGAAAAATTAAATCTAGTTTTGTCTCGTCTCGACTGTGTAAAAAGAATGCAAGCTTGATCTTGGCCCGGTAAAAGTCTGCTGAAAAAAATAAGCCCGGACTCGGATGCCATAAACTTGTCCGATGCCGATCTATATGCTGGACACTTCGTGCATTTTTTTATTGATATTGTCAAACTATCATCGGCTCGTGACGCACATTTATACATATTCTTGCGAAAGTCTTATTCTATCGGCCCAGTAGAGATTTTTATAACGAGCCGGTAGGTCTGCTTAATTTTTTTTATCGATCCGAAACGGCAGGTTCGTTCAATTTTTTTGTTGGCCAGGTCCTTTAAATTTGTTTAGAGGCTCGATTAATCTATTAATATTTCTTCTAAACATATTGCTTGCCCCACTGTAAACAACTAGATCCAGTTTCGCTCTGAGTCGACTATGCTGAAACAACAACAAAAACACACACACACACACACATATATATATATATACATATATATACACACTAGCGGACCCGACAGACGTTGTCCTGGCACCGACTCCAAAAAATCAAATAAGTTTACATAAATATAATAATTCGCATGATAAATACTACGCTCTTAATTTAATTTCTGATTACAATTATGTAAGGAAATGTGTTTTTCACTTGGCAGTAGTTTTTGAAGTCGGTTCAGTTATTTATAGAAAAGTTTATTTTTCTCTTTTTAGTTAAAAGTTAACGATTTTATGAAGTCGGTTAATTAAAATTACAATACAGAAAATATTATCGCAAATCATACACGCATGTCAGGAGTGGGGTTCGAACTCACGATCTCTTTGTCCGAGAGCCAGAGCTTAACCCTTTCGGAACGGGTGTCGCATATATGCATCGTCGAAAGGCGCATGTGAAATTTGTTTTTGACACCATAAATAAAGAAATGTAATTTTTTTCTTTTATCATTAGAACATATTTTGGAATATAAGAACTAAAAGGAACAGTTTAAAAAAAAGTGGTGCTGACCAAATAAAATTTGTGTAAGGGATGTCGTCTCGAAAGGGTTAAATCTTGCGCCTTAGACCGCTCGGCCATTCCGTCCGCACTCTAGTTAGAGAACTTATTCAATAATTTTAATTAGCGAAAAATCACTAACTATTAGTTTTTGCCTAATTACTAAAAAAAAGTACTGAATCAATTTCGGTGAAATGTGAATCTAAACCATTTTCGAATCCACTGGAACACACACAAAAAATTTCATTAAATTCGGTCCAGTCGTTTAGGAGGAGTTCGGTGACATACACACGCACAGAAAATTTATATCTATAAAGATAAGACTCGGTCCAGTCTGCTTATGAAATTAAGTTTGTGCTCAGATACGATGTGATTGTCCGCTTATCTGATCTTCAATCTGGGCATATTATATTTTCTATAGCGATTTTGTCAAACTAATATCGGTTCTTAAAACACATTTATAATTGTTATTCTCGCGAAAGTCATAACCAATGAAAATGGTCCATATTTTATCGGCTTCGCTTAAATTTTTATGTAGATAAGTTAATAAATGAATAAATAAAATGAATAAAAAACTTGTCATTGGGGGCCACCGTAATAATTACCCATCACGGATATGCATAATATAATATATGAAAATAAAACATGTTTGAGATATTTATAAAATGCATTGCAATTCCAAAACAAAATTTAATCGTATATTTAATATTTTTAATATACATAGTAATGCTCTATTAATCCCTTGGGGACAAGCGACACGTATACGTGCACCAAAAAGACTTAAGAACCCTAGTTTATTCCCACCAGCAAAATTTTACTGTAAAATTTGCCTTATTTAATTGGAGCATTTTCTCGATTTAATAAGACACAAATTTCTGTTTTAAAAAATTGTTGACAAATATCAAAAATTTCGTAAAAGGCTCCCGTCGCGAAGGAGTTAAGGAATGCTGATGAACCAATTTCGACAATTTATATAAAAAGACAAGCTACTCAAGTAGTACCGAATTGTGTAAAAAAAAAAAAAATCCTTACAACTACAAAAATAATAATCATATTAACTAACAATTTACTGCGTAGGATTATATAAGGGTCTCATTTTCAATTAAAATATATCTTTGAATTAAAATTTGAATGAAATACAGGGTCATGAAGAATTGAAGAATGTGGAAAACAAGATTACAAATATCTCGATCGGCTTCGTTCTTTATGTACAATTTGTGCTATTTTATTGCCTTTTACATCAACTCATTAAAATACAAAATTTCGAAAAACTTTATATACCTTTCATCAGAACGAATTTTTCGAGAGTCCGAAAAAAATAGTTCCGAATAATCGAGGATACTGATATTAAATAGGCTTCGTTTCATTCTTACATACTAAGAACATACAAGTTTCAAGTCTCTATCTCAATTTGTTCGGGAGACAGTTCGGGAGGTGTTCACAGACACACAGATGGACGTCAAATTTTTTTTCTGGGAAAAAAAAATATTTTTCGGAATCTCCAGTATTTGAAACGTGTAAATCCGTCTTTTTTTTAATTTTTCTTTTCAAAACGATTGCAAGATTTATCCTATGCTACTTATAATAAGTTAATAATACGAAAAAAAAAGTCAATTTCGATTTAAAAATATAAATTATAATTAAAAAATTTTAAATATTAATCATGTTTGAAAATCGATATATTTTCAAAAAAATGTAATTCTTTTTAAATTTTTTAAAAAGTTTTGAATTCTACAGAAAAAAATTAAATCATCTTTGCTATTTACAAAAATATTTATTTTTGAAAACATATCTTTAAAAAAAAAAAAATAGTATTTTTCATATTCTTTCTACAAGATTCTTTGAAAATATGGACTGGAAAAAAATCCATAATAATAATAATAATAATAATAATAATAATAATAATAATAATAAATCCCGAAGACGGTTGAATATATTATTGAAAATCATGGTGGACATTTTCAGGACTTTTCTAGTTCCAAATCTTCATTGTATTATTTATACTAATGAAAATGAATTTGTAAATATATAAAGAAAATATATGTTGCCAAACGCAGAAAATAAAGAATTTAAATATACATTTAAACCGATTCTCGAAAATTGATATACAGTGTCTCACAAAAGTGATGGGACACTTGTGCTTTATAAAAAGAAACTGCAATAAAATAAATAAACAAACATGTGCAAAATTTTTCGGGGTGTGTTTCATATTTAAAGTTAGTAACAATTATTACATAACATACATTTTGTCAAAGTATTAAAATATTAATTTAGTAAAAATACAATTGTTCAGAACGGAGCAAAAAATGGCTCACATAAGTGATGGGACACTTACTTTTCCATCAAATATTTATCCAAAAATTTTACTTTTTAAAAGGTTTTAATATTTTGTTGGATTTCCTTTTACTTTTAAAATATGATTTAATCTTTTTGGGATGGATTCGACTAATTTTTTTGTGATTTCTGGCGTGATTTTACCCCATTCTTCTTGAAGCACCGATTTTAGTTGTTGTTTTGAAGAAATGGTGTGCTTGCGAATTCTTGATTCCAATTCTTGCCAAATATTCTCTATGGGATTTAAGTCTGGAGATTGTGGTGGTGTTTTTATTATTTCAGGACAGTTATATAGCAGCCAGAGTCTAACATTCAGAGCAGTGTGCTTGGGGTCATTGTCCTGGTAGAATTTAAAATCGTTATGAAGGTTCAATTTTCGTGCTGAATATTTCAAATTTTGCTTTAAAATATCAATATACTTGTACTGATCCATTATACTGTCAATAAAAACAAGATTACCAACTCAAGCGGACGACATACACCCCCATACCATAACTCCTCCTCCACCATGTTTTACTGTTGGTACCAAGTTCTGTTTGCGAAATTCTTCCCTGGGTTTTCTCCACACCAAGATTCTACCGTCAGAACCAAATATATTAAATTTACACTCATCAACAAATATAACTTTATTCCAGTAATCAGAATTCTTATTTATGTTGGATTTTGCGAAAGCTAGTCTGAGTTTTCTATTCTTTTCACTTACGAAGAATTTTTTCCTAGCTACTCTACCGTGATATCCAGCAGATCGAATTACCCTTCTAATAGTCTCAGGATTAACAATTATTCCATATAATGCTTGTAAATCAGCAGCAACTTTTAAAGCACTATTTCTTGGATTTTTTTTTTTTTTTTTTTTTTTTTTTTATATATATATTTCGAACGATAATTCGCTTTATTCCATTGGATAGTTTTGATGGTCGGCCAGGTCTTTTTTTTATCCTGAATCATATGATTCTTTTTATATCGTTTAATGATATTGAAAACTGTTGAACGACTCAAGTTAACTGTTTCAGCAGTTTTTCTAATAGATTTTCCACGTTGAATATGCAAATTAATAACTAATTTTCGAATTTCAGGCGAAGTTTCTTTTCGTTTAGCATTCATGGCTACACAGAACTAAAAAACACAAAAATTCCTAAACAAACTGGAGAGAAATACTGCAGACGATTTTATAAATTATTGCCAATTGCTTTTAAGTAAAAATAAACCCCCAAAAATATTTTTATTGCTTATTTCAGACGATTTTTGTTGCATATACAGGGTGATTCCAAATTTTTTTTACAATAAAAGAGGGATGATAGTACACATCAAGACAAACAATATTAAATAGGAGACCAAAGGTCCAAAACGTTTTCTTAAGGAGATAGCCGCCATTAAAATTTAGGGACCAAAATTTCAAATAAACATAAAAAACGGAAAAATTGGTCGATTGATTTGCGGTTTTCACTAAAATTATTCTTTATGTCGGCATTTTCTTGAAATTAAATTATAAAGATAAATTTCAAAAAATGCCGATAGAGGGCGCTTTAGACTTTGGAGTAACGAACAACTATTTTTTGACGGTATGTTTTGCATCTCATTAAATGTTTTCGTAAGTTTACACTCAAACTTAAATTTTGAGCTCAAAATCTGTAGTTGGGAGTTGTTAAGTAACACAAACTGAGCTGTGTTCAGAGGGTTCAAATTTCAAATGATTAAAAAAAACGGAAAAATTGGTCGATTGATTTGCGGTTTTCACTAAAACTATTCTTTATTTAGGTATTTTCGTGAAAATAAATTATAAAGATAAATTTCAAAAAATGCCGATAGAGGGCGCCTTAGACTTTGGAGTAACGAACAACTATTTTTTGCCGAATTGTTTGCATCTCTTTAAATGATTTCGGAAGCTTAGACTTAAACTTGAATTTTGAGCTCAAAATCTGAATAGTAGGGAGTGGTTAAGTAGCATAAACTGAACTGTGTTCAAGGGGGAGGGGGAGATTCAAATTTAAAGTAATTATAGAAAATGGAAAAAATTGGTCGATTCGTTTGCGGTTTAAAATAAAACTATTCTTTATGTCAGTATCTTCTTGAAAAAATTTTTAAAGAAAAATCTCAAAAAATTCCGTCAGAGGGTGCCTTAAACTTCAGAGTAACCAACAATTCATTTTAACCATTATTTTTTGGTTCTAATTAAATGCTTGCAAAAGCATTTTAAATGTTCTCGGAAGCTTAGATTTAAACTTAAATTTTGAGCTCAAATCCTGAATCGTTATGAGGAGTTAAGAAGCGCAAACTGAAGTGTGTTCAGGCGTTGAAATTTAACCCTCTTTCCTCCTCGAACACAATTCAATTTTTTTCGCTACTTAAACAATCCCAACGATTCTGAATTTCAGCCCAAAATTTAAGTCTATGCATTTGAAAGCATTTAATGAGATTAAAAAAATAACAGTTAAAAATAGTTGTACGCTACTCCAAAGTCTAAGGCGCCCTCTATCGGCATTTTTGGAAATTTATCTTTAAAAATTATTTTCAAGAAAGTACTGATTGATCAAGAAAACTGCTGATTTAAAAATTAGTTTTAGCAAAAACCGCAAACGAATCGACCAATTTTTTCCGTTTTTTACAATTATTTGAAATTTGAACCCTCTGAACACAGCTATGGAGCTATGTTTGTCTACTTAACGACTCCCAGCTATTCAGATTTTGAGCTCAAAATTTAAGTTCAAGTCTAAGCTTACGAAAGCATTTAGTAAGATGCAAAAAATAACGCCAAAAAAGAGTGTTTCGTTACTCCAAAGTCTAAAGCGCCCTCTATCGGCATTTTTTGAAATTTATCTTTATAATTTATTTTCACGAAAATACCTAAATAAAGAATAGTTTTAGTGAAAACCGCAAATCAATCGACCAATTTTTCCGTTTTTTATAATCAATTGAAATTTGAACCCTTTGAACACAGCTCAGTTTGTGTTACTTAACCACTCCCAACTACAGATTTTGAGCTCAAAATTTAAGTTTGAGTCTAAGCTTACGAAAACATTTAATGAGATGCAAAAAATACCGGCAAAAAATAGTTGTTCGTTACTCCAAAGTCTAAAGCGCCCTCTATCGGCATTTTTTGAAATTTATCTTTATAATTTAATTTCAAGAAAATGCCGACATAAAGAATAATTTTAATGAAAACCGCAAATCAATCGACCGATTTTTCCGTTTTTTATGTTTATTTGAAATTTTGGTCCCTAAACTTTAATGGCGGCCATTACCTTACGAAAACGTTTTGGAACCTTGGTCTCCTATTTAATATTGTTTGTCTTGATGTGTACTATCACCCCTCTTTTATTGTAAAAAAAATTTGGAATCACCCTGTATAAAGGTGTCCCATCACTTATGTGAGCTATTTTTTGTTCCGTTCTAAACATTTGTATTTTTATTAAATTAATATTTTAATATTTTGACAAAATGTATGTTATGTAATAATCTTTAGTAAATTTAAGTATGAAACACACCCACAAAAAAATGTGTACATGTTTTTTTAATTTATTTGATTAGTTTCCTTTTGTAAAGCACAAGTGTCCCATCACTTATGTGAGACACAGTATTTTTTTTTTTCTTGCATAACAACAAAAAACTTTCTGACATATTTTCTGTCTAAGTTTTAAACGTAAAAGCATGACAATTGCAATCGTGATTATTGAAGAGATTTATGATCAAATGTTTTTATTTCTATTTTCCGATAAACGAATTAAATCTTAAGGCAGGTTACTGTCTCATGACGGTAACTTTTTTGCCTCACTTGCACTATCACCGCCCAGAAATTCAGTTCGAAATGCCAAATTGACATCTTCTAAAAATATTTCTGAATTTATCGAAAAGTGAAAGATACTATTTAGTTATACAATTGCAAATAAGAGCACAGCACCTGTTCGGGTAAAAAAAATGTGTCAAAAAATGCGGTTCGGATCTGAGAGTTACTTTGAAAAAACAATTTCTTACACTATTTAGCAATGATAAAAATTTTAGTTTGTAGGTTATTTTAAAATAAGATCATAACAATAAAGTATTACCAACTTAACAAAAGTTATTTTTGGGCTTCTTATAAAATAATAAGGTAATCTTGAGTTGTATTTTATATTATTTCATATTTTTGATTCATGCACTAATTATAAAATGATATTTTGTGCCAGTGGGAAACAGTGTTCTCGCATTTTACGCCCCTCCCCCCCACGAAAATCATAGAACAAAATTTCTTTAGATTCACAAAATGTTGACCTAATGCATTTTGAATGGTTAGTACTGCCACTGTAACATGTAAGAGGACAATTTTTTTTATTTATTTTTTTAATAAGCGAAATACATTTAATTTTGCAGTTTGCTGGATAGATATAAACACACTCTTTATAACTAGTTAAAATTTTACATACTCTATCCAAACATTTCCTAACCATACCTAAAGTAACTTTGGTACAATTTAATTTATTTAAAATGACAAATCATTGTGATCCTACATCAAAAAAAATTCTAGTGATAAGACATCACAAGATAAAAATAATTAAAAATAACCCCCGCTCTAAACAGGTTAATTAATTAATGTTGATTAGAATAAATATATAAGTTTGCATTGTGATTATTTACAAGGGCCCTATCACTTATAAATTTTTCCCAAAATTTCAATTTTGTATGTACAGACAAACAAAATCTTTATTTGGCGCTCCCTCTGAAACTCCTAGGGAAATCACTAGGTTTCAGGCTGTGAGACATTCTTATGCAAATTCCATACATATACATTTTTGTATGTAAAGACAAACAAAATCTTCATTTGGCGCCCCCTGTGAAACCCCTAGGGAAATCGCTAGGTTTAAGGCTGTGAAACATACTTATGCAAATTCCATACATATACATTTTCGTATGTAAAGACAAACAAAATCTTCATTTGGCGCCCCCTCTGAAACTCCTAGGGAAAACGCTATGTTTCAGGCTGTGAGACATTCTTATGCAAATTCCATACATATACATTTTTGTATGTAAAGACAAACAAAATCTTCATTTGGCGCCCCCTCTGAAACTCCTAGGGAAAACGCTATGTTTCAGGCTGTGAGACATTCTTATGCAAATTCCATACATATACATTTTTGTATGTAAAGACAAACAAAATCTTCATTTGGCGCCCCCTCTGAAACCGCTAGGGAAATCGTTAGGTTTCAGGCTGTGAGACATTCTTATGCAAATTCCATAGATATACATTTTCGTATGTAAAAACAAACAAAATCTTCATTTGGCGCCCCCTCTGGAACTCCTAGAGAAATCGCTAGCTTTAAGGCTGTGAGACATACTTATGCAAATTCCATACATATACATTTTCGTATGTAAAGGCAAACAAAATCTTCATTTGGCGCCCCCTCTGAAACCCCTAGAAAAATCGCTAGGTTTCAGGCTGTGAGACATTCTTATTCAAATTCTATACATATACATTTTTGTATGTAAAGACAAACAAAATCTTCATTTGGCGCTCCCTCTGAAACCCCTAGTAAAATCGCTAGGTTTCAGGCTGTGAGTCATTCTTATGCAAATTCCATATGTATACATTTTTGTATGTAAAGACAAACAAAATCTTCATTTGGCGCCCCCTCTGAAACCGCTAGGGAAATCGTTAGGTTTCAGGCTGTGAGACATTTTTATGCAAATTCCATACATATACATTTTTGTATGTGAAGAGAAACAAAATCTTCATTTGGCGCCCCCTCTGAAACCTCTAGGGAAATCTCTAGGTTTCAGACTGTGAGACATTTTTATGCAAATTCCATACATATAAATTTTTGTATGTAAAGACAAACAAAATCTTCATTTGGCGCCCCCTCTGAAACCCGTAGGGAAATCGCTAGGTTTCAGGCTGTGAGACATTCTTATTCAAATTCCATACATATACATTTTCGTATGTAAAGACAAACATCTTCATTTGACGCCCCCTTCCCTTTCGTTTTGGCGTCCGAGACACATGCCCTCTCTTCAGCTCCTATGGAAATCACTTGGATTTTGTTAATTATCAGTGAAGTATAGTTTCACATAGAAGAGGATTTTTGATTTGAGTCTAACTTATTTAAATCAAATAAGGTATACAGATGCATTTGGTCTTTTGAATTTTCTGGCTGTGGAGACATTTTCGTGCAAATTCAATATATATACATAATTATTTTTGTATTTAATGAGAAACAAATCTTCATTTTGCGCGCCCTTCGCCTATCGTTTTGGCATACGAGACACATTCCATCTCTGCAACGCCTAGGGAAATCGCTTGATTTTTAGTAATTGTCGGTGAGGTACAGTTTCTCACAGAAGAGGGTTTTTGAGCAGAGACTGATTTATTTAAATGACAGGATGCATAAAGATACACTTGGCTCAGTGTTTGAATTTTCTGTTTGTGAAATCTTTTTATTCAAATTCGATATACATGTATATATATATATATATATACATATATATACATTTTTGCATGGAAAGACAAAAAAAATTCCTTCATTTGGCGCCCCTACGCTTTCTGTTCTGGCGCCCGGGTACAGATGATTGGGGGGGCACGTGCCCCCCCTTGCCCCCCCCCGACGCTACGCCTATGCATCTGACCGTAAATTAAAAACTGAGAATCATCGCTGTGGTTGTTGCTAAACAGTAAACTATAAATTCAGCCTTATTTTTGTGTCATGTAATAGAAATATATGTGTGACATTTTGAAGTTAGGGGGGCAGAAACATCATCGCCAGGTTTCCCTTTCTCCGCACAGAAGTCATGGCCAGCGAGAAAAAAAACAAAATAAATAAATGTAGAAGGTCGAAATAGTCGGTCTCCTTGGCTGCTGAAAGTTCATTTTATTAAACTGTAGCTATAATAGAGGGAAAAGCTCCTGTTGCAGACGATATTTTACCGAAACATCCAAAAAATATTCCATGATTTACTACATCAAGTCGTACTCATGCAAGAGCGCACCCAAGAATCCTTCTTCTCATCTCCCTTACCACCTCTCGAGCTTCCTCTTTTAAATCTAAAAAGAAAATTCTAGAACATTCTCTAACCTCAAACCATCATTCTTTTATGTAAACAGAATTCTTGTACAGCTAACGAGACTATTTTCCACAGACGATAATTTTATTTAAAAAAATATATATATTATTTAACCAATTTATAATCGACTCAGAATGTCTTAGGCAGACGATTTTTATAGATGATTAATTTTAAGAGAAAAAGAAAAGAAATGAATTTATTGATATGCACGCTATCAAAGTTTGACGGAGGGAAAATAAATAAATAGATAAAATAAAATAATGATATTTTTTTAAAGGTATGGTTTTGGAATAAATTTAAAAAGACTTTCTTAAAAAGGGTTGATAAAAGCATAGAAGAAATGAGTTTTATTTGGAATATTAAGAAATAAAGTTTAACTAAGAATATTTTTAATTTAGAGCCATCTTTTTAAATTTACGCATACTGGAATAATGTTTTTTAAGGCAAATTAAGAATTTATATCGTCTGCATAAAGACTAACAGATTAGATCTAGAAACAAGATTTTAATTTAATAATTTGAAGTAAGTACGGAATATTATTATAAGAAAATTAAGATAGTATAAAGGTTAGTTTTTGCGAAAAAAATTTAAAATTTGTAATATTATAAATGTATATATGGATAATAATAAAATATGAAACCAAAGTTACTTAGCACACAGTTAAAATTCGGACATCTAATTTTTTTTTCTTTTTTACAATTTAGTATGATTTTTTTAATTAACATAATATTCTTATATAATTTTTAAGCTAAATAATTAAGAAAAAAGACGTATACGAAGGTAAAAGCTCAGATACACATGATGAACAGAACTACTAAACGTTTGGTATAATGCTCAGACTTCCAGATTGCTCAATTTTGCAGATGGGACATGGCATCAATCAGTTAAATAATGGATTACAAAGAAAATAGTAGTAATCTACCGGGAAAATCATTGAAGATCTTATGGTAATATATTTATTTAACAGCTTTCTCATCATAACATATCTGGAGGTAGAAAAAATACAAAAAGACAAGTCTCATAGATAGACTGTGCGATAAATTACTCCAATACACAAATTGCTATTTTGGGATGAGTCTAGACAGCGGAAAAGCATTATTTATTGTGGTTATAGATATTTTCGAGGCTCATAATACATTATTACCCATTATTTTGTTAAATAACATGGTACGTAATGGAGAAAACACCAAAACAACAAAATCTTTTAATATGCCGAAAGTTGATAATAAAGGTCATTTTAAAGCAAGTACTTCTTATAATTTTTACGTCTTTTATTTTTACTTTCTCATATTAAAGTCGACATATAATATTATGAAATAATTTGGATGTAACTTTAAACGCATTTGTTACTTTAAGATATCTTCACACCTTCGGAAGTAATTTTTTGAAAATTTTAAAACAAACTCTTGTTATTAATTTTTTGTAATGACATTTACTTTAAAACTTTGAAAGAAATATAAAAATTTTAAAAGTTACACAGAAATAATTTTATAAAAGCAAAAAATAGTCAAAGTTATGTCAAAAATGGACATTTCCGAAGAGGTGATAACTTAAAAATAAAACAATGTAATGACTTTTTGTAAATTGCATAATAAACAGAATAAATTTCTCTTATAATCGCATCTTTATCTCAGATGATATGGCTGTTCAATTGTACTAATGTAATGAAAAATTCGCAAAAATCGTCACAAGTTTGTTATTTATACAGTAAATATTAAATTATTTAAAATATTATCATAAATACTATTCCATTATTTCAAGACATTTGTAATAGAAGTACAGAAAATTTCTTGGTATTTCATGCATATTTTTTTGTTTTAGGATGTTTTGCGTAAAGTAAAAATGTGAAAAACATCATTTTGAGAAAAAGCTAAAAATAACTTTTAACCACAATTCAAAAACTGTAATAATAGTTGTAACTTCAACACTAGAACCGCGGGAAAATTTATACAAGTTTTATACAAATATTTCTCACCGGAATTTTCATTTAAAACTGTTTAATTTCTTTATAGAAATTATTTTTGCTTAGCGAATATTTAGCTTATTTTATAAAGAGTTTTCTGGTTCGAATCAACATCGCTGCATATGATACGGGTCAAAATGATCCGTCGCCGCGGTTCTAGTGTTAAACGGCTGTAACTTTGGTTATAATTACCGGGTGTCCCAAAAATGACTGATGGATTTTAAAATTCAATAACTTGCAAACGGTGACAGCTATTTAAAAAAAATTTTTGCAGGAGGGTTATGTATAATGCCAGGAGTTTTTTAACCGTAATTTTTTATTTTAGTTCGAATTTCAAACAATAGGTGGCGCTGACGGCGATTGAAGGCCAGGTCGACGCTGCACTCAGCACTGATCACCTGGACTTCAATAGACGTCAGCGCCGCCTATTGTTTGAAATTAGAACTAAAATAAAAAATTACGGTAAAAAAACTCCTGACATTATACATAACCCTCCTTCAAAAATTTTTTAAATAGCTGTCACCGTTTGCAAGTTATTGAATTTTAAAATCCATCAGCCATTTTTGGGACACTCGGTATAATATAGACACAATTTCCCCCTCACTGTCAGAAAAATTCGTCAATATACACTAAGTTATTGTTATTTTTTCACAAATAACTTCTGTTCTCCCAGAAAACGTATTTGTTCTGTGAGTTCATTCCGAAAGTCGAAAAATGAGGAAACGATTCCGTTTATATCTAGCACGCATGCGCATTGGGTCTGTTAGTAATAAATTCGAATTTATTTTTAAAATGAAAAAAAATATATATTCTATCGATTAAAATGTCTAATTTAGTTTTAAAAAAACAAAAATGTTTTCGAATTTAAAAATAAATAACAATTACTTTCTTTATTCATTCAAAAATTCTCACAATTTGTTATTCAAAGTTCGATAAGTTGAATAAAGTTGAATATACTAAATAATTTAAATAATAAATGCGAAATATAATATTTCGCATTTAAAATATACTTTAAGTGAACACATTTAAGAGATATTTTAATTAAATAATAAAATGAAAAAAAATTGATATTATTAAAAAAAAACTTATCGAATAAAAATATAATACCCATACTTTTCCTTTAGCAATCTACGTAATATATTTAAAATTTACATTTTTATAGTATATTAATACTAAACGTAAAAAAAGTCCCAGTCACAGTTTCATTAAAGATGAAATCTTTCCCAAATTAACTTCAAAATTAAAAGCTTTGTAACGAAAAACACAAATCACACCCATATAAAATGAAGGGTTCTACTTTAACGCACTTCATGAACGTAGAACGGTGGCGCTGAGGTAGCGCGTTTGTCTGCCAATGCTGTGATCGTGAGTTCGATCCTCAGCCGTGCCGGATTGATCTTTTCAAGAACTTTTTTCAAATGACGGATATTTTACCTCTTTTGACGGAGAAAAAAATAAACGGATAATCGTCAATCTACAGACAATTTCTGGCAGCAGTGCTGCCAGTACTTTTTCTGTAAAAAGACGGAAGTTTTTTTGAGAGTGCTTACCGCCGAGCAAAAGGGCAAAATTGCAATGTTTTTCTCTCTGCAATTTATTTTAAATGTTAATAAAAGAGGAATTTTCTATCATGGTGTAGTTTTTTGGTTACATACATGCTTATAAGCCCTGAAAGTATCAAGCACATCTAGCTTAATTTCTTAAAAATGGATTATATTTATAGAATCATATTAATTTACATAAAGCTTCAACTGCAGTGAAACCTGCAGCCTAGTGAAAGGATATAGCCGGTCGCGGCAGTGGGAAGATTAGCAAAATTCGACAGATAAAAGAGTCAATTTTAATGTTATTGCATAGATGAAAAATTGATATTTTGATCGAAAATTATGTTTTAATTGTATTCGGATATTTTAAACAATTTAAAAGAAAAAAAAAATAAAAGTGTGAACAATAAAAGAAATGAGGAAGTAAAATATTAACTCAATTAACCTCTTCCGACCCAAAGATAAAGTAACACTGCAAACACACATTCATCGATTTTGTGCAAACGTTAAATATTATATATTCATATAGCATATAATAATTACATATATATATGTAATTATTTATTACTTACTAAAAATTTATGAAAATATTTTTCACAATTTTTCTACAATCTTTTGAGAAAAGTTAAAAATCTAAATGACATCTATCTAAAAATTTTAAAAATAAAAAAAATGTAAGAAATATATAAGAAATGTGTAACATTTTCAAAAACCTTTCAAAGTTATTTTCCTCTGTCTGCACTGTCACACTGTTTATTATATATATATTTGTATTTATTCATCTTTACTCCCAAACTAAAGTTATTCTTTCTTTGTACAATGTTTAATGCATTTTTCTTGACATTTCAAGGAATGGTAAGCTTGCAAAATATATGTTTTAATCTAAAAGTAAAAAAGATCGTTGTAATGCAGTTAGTTACAAGGAAAGTATCACGAGTCTTAAAGAATAAAGACATTTTATTTAAGAGGACACGGTACCTTTGAAACATTTTTTTTTTCAATTTTGAACAATACTGTAATAACATGTAACATGGAACAAAGCGTAATACTAAAAATTAAATAAAATTGAAAACGAAAATCTTGTTAAACAGCATATTTTACTGAGACTTAATTTTTTTAATTTAATTTATTTAAAATCCCTACTACTTCTATAAATATGAATATTTTTGTTTCGATTCTTTGTTCCACATTCTTTAGAATATATTCATAAAATTGTGCATATATTTACTGCACTGTAAAACATTTGTGTAATGTTACTCCATAAAATTGGTGGCAGCCTTGCTGCCTCCAATTTTGTGGAATACTTTAACCGATATAACTGCTGTAACATTGCGAAGTTACACCAGTAATATATGTATAAATTACACCATTATATAAGTGAAAAATTACTCTGTAAAATGGAAGTCGTAGCTGCCACCAATTTTATGGAGTAACGTAACACAAATGTTTTACAGTGTGTAAATATATTTATAAAAAATTTTAAATGTATGAGATTTTAGAATTAATATGAATTTTTTTTTCTCTCTTGAAAAACGAAGGAAATTCAACAAACTATCTATTTAAATATATATATATATATATATATATATATATATATATATATATATCATCATCATCATCATCATCAACCGTTTTCGATCCACTGCTGGATGTAGGTCTCCCCCAGATTTTTCCAATGTTTTCTGTCTAGTGCTTTTGTCATCCAATTTACACCAGCCACTTTTCTAATTTCGTCACTCCATCTTACTTGTGGTCGTCTTCTTGGTCGTTTTACATCTCTGGGATACCACTGTAGTAAATTTGTGCTCCATCTATTGTCTTGTCTTCTTGCAATGTACCCAGCCCATTTCCATTTTAGCTGTTTGATTCTTTCAAGGATGTCAAAAACTTTTGTCTGATTTCTTATCCAGGTTATCCTCTTTCTGTCTCTTCTAGTTATGCCTAGCATACATCTTTCCATACTTCTCTGTGTTGTTTGTAGTCTTTGTATCATCCGTTTTGTTAGTGTCCATGTTTCTGCTCCATAAGTTAATGCAGGTAAAATACACTAATTAAACACTTTTCTTTTCAAACAAAGAGGCATATTACTCTTCATAATAATACTGTTCTTCCCAAAAACACTCCACCCATTTCTTATTCTTCTATTGATTTCATTCATGATACTGTTATCCGATGATATTTCCTGTCCTAGGTACACGTAACTTTGCACTTCTTTAATCTCAGTGTTCTTGCAGACAATTTTCTTTTTTGGTGTAAATGAATTGAACATCACCTTAGTCTTTTCTAAATTTATTTTTAATCCCACATTGATGCTAGCTTCTGCAAGATCTTTTAGCATAATTTCCAATTCTTCAGGACTGTTACTGAAAATTACAATGTCGTCAGCGAACCGGAGATGACTTAAAAATTCCCCATTTATTCTGATCCCTTTGTTTTCCCAATCCAGCTTCTTGAAGATATTTTCTAAGACAGCATTAAAAAGCTTAGGTGAAATGGTGTCTCCTTGTCTTACTCCTCTTCCGAGCTTGATCTTCGCTTTTCCTTTATTTAAACGGATGGTTGCTGTTGCTTTCTTGTAAATCTTCTTTATGATATTGATGTAAGGTTTGTCTATACCAATGTCCTCTAGAGATTCTACTACAGCTGATGTGTAGACGGAATCAAATACTTTTTCATAATCAATAAAGGCAAGGCAGAGAGGTAAATTATATTCTTTATGTTTTTCTATGAGTTCCCTTACTGTTTGGATATGATCCATTGTGCTGAATCCACTTCGGAATCCTGCTTGTTCTCGAGGTTGAGCTGAGTCCAGAGCTGATTCAAGTCTTGACGTTAAAACTTTGGTGAAAATTTTATAAATCACTGACAGTAAGCTGATCGGACGGTAATTTTTAATGTTTTCCTTCTCTCCTTTCTTGTAAAGTAGCACCATGACAGCATTATTCCAATCTTCTGGTACATCTGACTTCTTGAGACATTTGGAAAACAGTAAGGATAGCCTTTTTGCAAATTCTTCTCCTGCTTCTTTGATAAGGTCAATTGTAATTCCATCTTCTCCAGGGCATTTACCTTTTTTCATAAATCTAATAGCTTGTAAAACTTCATCTGTCACCACTGGGATTATCTCTTCAGTTTCTGTTAAGATTTCTCGTTGATCGTGTACGTTAATTTCCCTCTGATCTTCACATTTATATAGATCATTATAGAATTTTTCAACAATGTGTACTATTTCGTTGCTGATTTTGGTGATTGTTCCATCTGCTCTCTTCAATGCAAAAATGCCTTTTCTTCCAACACATAACTTGCGCTTAGCTGATTTTAAACTTTTGTTATCTTCCAGAACTTTTTTAACAAGATCACAGTTAAATTTTCTGATATCTTCTGTAACGCATTTTCTTATTGTTTTACATAATTCAGCATATTCAACTCTTGATTTAGGATCATTTTTCTTCATTTTAAATTCTCTGCGTTTTTTCATCAATCTTCTTGTTTCTTCTGTTATTTTCTTGGTCTGTTTTATTTGTGCATCACCGGCTATCTTCTTAGCAATTTCTTGTAGAGTATTGGTTATCTTCTTGTTCACTATTGTAACATCTTGCTCTTCTTCTAAAGTTGATTGAAGTACTTGAAAACGGTTTTGAAGTTCCAAATGAAATTCTTCTTTATGTTTCTGGAGGTTTATAATATCGATTGATTTCTTTGAGTGTAGCAAAAGCTTCATTCTTTCTACTTTAGTATTGAACAGCAGTTTGCATCTAACCAATCTGTGATCACTTCCTGTATTGAAGTTATTGAGAACGCTGCAGTCCTGAATAAGATACTTTTTGTTGGTCAAGATGTAGTCAATTTCACTTGTTGATCCATTTGCACAATGCCATGTCCATTTTCTTTGTGGCTTTTTCTTGAAAAATGAATTCATGATATACATCTGTTCACATTTTGCAAACTCAATCAATCTGTTTCCTCTTTCATCTCGCATACCATATCCATGATTACCTACAGATAATTCACCTTTCTTTTTCTCTCCAATTCTAGCATTCCAGTCTCCCATTATTAATTTTATGTAGCAATTTCCCTTTTGATGCATTGAAGCTACTTCTTCATAGAAATCTTCAATTTCTTCATCAGAATAACTTATTGTTGGTGCATAAACTTGGGTAATTTGCAGCTTGTATCTTTTGGACACTTGTATTACTAATCTTGCAACTCTATCTGATGTACTATCATATTCTATAATGTGATTCTTCCACCTTTTATGAATCAGAAATCCTACACCACTTGTTCTTCCATTTTCTGTGCCTCTGTAGTATAAAACATGTCCGCTGGCAAGATCAATCTTTTCTTCTCCTTTTCTTCTTACTTCACATAATCCTAAAATATCCCAGTTGATCCTATCTAACTCTTCTTCAAGTTCCTGTAAACGATTTTCAGAAGATAGGGATCGTCCATTGTACGTAGCCAAGGTCATCAACTTATGGCAGCCAAGCCGAGCCCGGTGATTCTTAGCACCCTCTGTCTTCATGTCTGTCTGATCGCTGCCGTAACCAGGAACATGCAGACTACCGAGAACTGAGGGCCGTGATTTGTTTTGTGAATTCATGGTAAAATAAGAGGGGTTGTGGCCAAATCCCTCCACGCTGGCCAAGCGGGTTGGAGGAAGCCCATCCGCGTTCGTTCCCCTTGCACTAGACAAGAGTACTAACAGGCTGTACCGATGGAAGGTGCGGATTGGACATTAAGTCTCTGCTCCCAGTCGATTCCTTTAAGTCCTCCTAGAAGGCAATTAAAGGGTCTTCTCCTGGTTGATAAGCAGAGGCTATTAAACAGCCCTATATATATATATATATATATATACACTATATTGCCATTGATTATGGGACACTTGCGATTTTAGACATTTTACTAAATATCTAGAAAAATACATGAGGAATCATCTCGAAACTCTTAGTGTATAAATATAATATTATAAGTCATACATCTCCGTGAAGATTTTTTCCCGAAACTCCAAAGGGGGCCGTCAACAAATTAAAAAAGAATGAATATCTTTTGAATAACCCTGTCAAAACTAATGTAGCAAAAGTGCTCAAACTCTAGATTGTAATTGAATGGCTTATTGTAATAAGCCTTGTTCATTTTTATGCAAATAGCATGCATACTCGCAGAGTAATTAAGGTTTTTATAAAAATGATCCCAAATTTTTCCAAGTTTTTTCCTTATAATTTTCAGAGTTCTTAATATAAAATAATATTTTTTTCAGGAAATATGACAAACAACATTGCACACAATACTCTGTAATCACAATTACAAAATAATGAAAATTGCATACAAAATGAGTTGGTTTACTAAATAATTTTTTACTGCGCATGCGTCAAAGATATCAAAATTTCATTTGCATATTATGTTAGCTAAATGTATAGAGCAACTTTTGTGAAAGTCACAAAATCATAATTTGAAAATTCTGACAATAATCGTTAATTGAATAAGTCGAAAATCCGTTATTCTCAAAATGAAGCAAAAACAAGAGGGGTTGTATCCATATATTCATTGATTAGTGTCAATATAGAATACACAATATGGGATGTACTACTGCATTAGGATAAAATCCCTCATTTTTTTACTTCATTTTGGAAACAACGGATTTTGTCCTTTTTCTATAGACGATTACTTTCAGAATTTTCAAGCTATGATTTTGAGACTTTTACAAAAGTTGCTCTATACATTTAGCTAATATAATATGCAAATGAAATTTTGATATCTTTGACGCATGCGCAGTAAAAAATTATATAGTAAACCTACTCATTTTTCATACAATTTTTATTATTTTTTAATTCTGATTACAGGGTACTGTGTGCAATGTTGTTTGTCATATTTTCTGAAAAAAATATTATTTTATATTAAGAACTCTGAAAATTATAATGGAAAAACTTGGAAAAATTTGGGACCATTTTTATAAAAACCTTAATTACTCTGCGAGTGTGCATGCTATTTGCATAAAAATTAACACAGTATATTGCAATAAGGCATTCAATCATAATCTAGAGTTTGAGCGCTTTTGTTACATTAGTTTGACAGGGTTATTCAAAAGATATTCATTCTTTTTTAATTTGTTGACGGTCCCCTATAGCGTTTCGGTAAAAAATCTTCACGGAGATGTATGACGTATACTATTATATGTATACACTAAGAGTTTCGAGATGATTCCTCATGTATTTTTCTAGATATTTAGTAAAATGTCTAAAATCGCAAGTGTCCCATAATCAATGGCAATATAGTGTATATAATAACGATAAACTTGAATGTTACATCCATGCACAAAATATTACAGACGTCATGAACAAGTATAAAAAAAGATTTAAACTTCTATCTAAATTAGCAAAAAAGCCTTAGTATATATCGAACAAGTAAGTTATAAAAATATGAACTTGGAGAAAAATCAATTTAAAGTTTTCATTTGTATGAGTAATAGCACTGGATCTCTTAACAAAATTTATAGTATCTCGTAATTGTCGTATTGGTAAAAATGAGGCGGCAAAATATTAATTCTTAAAGTAGTCTTATTTCGTATTCAGTCAGTACTTTTTAATACTAAACAAAATAAAAAATAAATAAATAAATAAATAAATAATTTTTTTTTAAGTTTGTATTTTAGGTCTAAAATACAACCTACTATAAACATAATACAAAATCTGCAATACAAATATTTGCAACTTAAATTTGAAAAAAATGCTAAGATTTCTTTTGATTTAGTTTGAACGGAATTTTAAGTTTTGGGTGTTTATATAGCATATTCTTTGAACTTCATTTTTATCTTTTAATGTCCTCATTGTTTAACTCACTTGTTACAAAAATCTAACATTAAATGTAGAACTAACAAAATGGAATATCTTAATGTCTGTTTCTTCTCGGGCTTAAATAATATAGAAAATAAATCATTTTTATTTGTTCTGCAAATTATGTTTTTGTTTAACATGTCGAGTTTTTTTTCTTTTTTTTTCTTTTCTTTCTTTTTTTTTTTTTTTTTTTTTTTTTTTTTTTAATACTGAATTCAGACGTACTCATTTAAAAAATAACTGGATGCATCATCATCAAAATTTATTTACAAGATTTCTTATCATATCGTGGTGTATTATCCAATTTTTAATACAAAATGTTTCACCGCATGGCCATCAGGTTGCTTAATTTACAGAATTATGGCTGAAAGTTCTAGAATCAGATGAAATCAACAATTACGAACAATTAGCTTTTTCAACAAGTCAAATTCTGATGAGGCTTTCATTGATAATTTTTCATGCACGTTTTTACTATATTACATATTGTTCAATAGTTCTTTACCGAATCCTGCACTAATTGATCAAATGAAGAAGTTGGTCCTTAACAGCCTAAATTTGCATGACGTAACCACATTAATATTGTTTTCAGCTATTCGGTTGAACATTCTTGGAAAATGTCTACATTGTTTTAAACGATATGATCAAATTCACAGATATATTTCGTTTGATTCAACATTAGAAAGTAGCATAGTGGGCTAGTACTGCTAGTAAAAACATAAAAAAACAATTTTACTTAAATTTAGTTACCCCATTTTACACTCGGAAACGTTATGAGTGCAAAAATATCTTTAGAATTTGACTGCTAATATTATAAAAACAATATAGCTATAACACAGTAAAACATAAACAAGAAGAAAAATCAAGTGTTAAGCATAGATTATGAAACACTTTCCAACACTTTCTGAAATCTTTAACAAAACTTTGTTATTTAGGGAAATGGGGTTACTTTTTATTGTCAAATATGTATTTCAATACTTTTGAACAACCTTTCATTTGATTTATCGGTCGATAGATATACTATATAATTTGACATTTAGTATAGCAAGAAAATACCTAGCAGGTTAAAATTTCACTTTCAGCAATTCATACTAATAGATGATACATACTTAAAAACTTTTGTTCAGTCCTGTAATTTACCTAGTACCTTTATTACACGCCAGCATTTAGCTAAAATTTATTTTAATCTAAAACATTCTTAAAACTACTGAAATCGCATTTACAGAAATTATTATTCATAGGCGTCAATGTATCCAATTCTTTGCGTAGCCCTGTATGATTTTTTTTATTTTATTCTAGAGACTTTTCTTAGTTAACTGAATGCAGTTCAGCATAAAAATGCATAGCTTATTTCAAAACCACCTTTAAGTAATTCAGCGTAACCCTTACGCTGATATTCAGTAATGGTTGCAAGCTCTTTTGTGCAGCCCTGTATATCAACTATAGCATTTATACACACCATATAATTTGCATAGATTTAGTAGAAATTAAAAGCACATATGATAATTAAAATGCATTTCATCCATTCATCAGCCATCATCGGACACATATACAGTACTTCGGAAAGAATATAGCTTTTGAAATATTTTGTGTGTCCTTGTAAATGCTATACAATTCGTATTATGCATGACTATACCGTATAACACATATTAAGTCTCAGTGACATGTATCAATATTTTTATCCATAAAATAATTTATTATAATTAAAATATGTCGCACACAATCCCCCCCCCCTTTACTATTGTAATGAAATGTATTTAATGGAATTCTTTTGTATGGTCCTGTAAATGAATAACAGCTATTTTATATATTTTATAAAATGCATATTTTAATGCAATTCGTAAATGCATAAAAATTTTTAATATATTTGACTGGGTGTAACACCTTTAAAATGCATTTGAAACGATTTTTTCCCATGGGCCCTGATGTAACGGTAAACTTTTGACTGTCCCTGTAAATAAACTTATCATGCTCAAAGCCTCATTTGAAATAGGGTTCGTGCTAGGATGATCGTCTATAACCTTCAAAAATTCAGGGCAATAAGAGTAGATTTACGAGAGTTAGAGCGCGGCCACACTATCAGACAAATCGAATTCATAAAGACTTTTCAAATTTGTTGAAAAGTGTTAAAAAGACAGCTTTACTTAAATTTTCTTATCCTTTTTCATCCAAAGAGGCGGTGTAAATGCAAGATTAAATTGTTCCCTAAATGCAACTTGAGCATTAATTTAGCATCAACACAGTCGTTCCTGTACCATGCAAAATAATAATAATAATAATAATAATAATAATAATAATAAATAAAGGCCTTGAGGAATAATTTTAGATACAAAAAAATGCCATAATATCGTTACGTTTATTTAACGTTAAAAGTTTCTGTCTTTTTAAAATTTCAAATAATTACTTTATATTTTTTAATGCCACAAAAAGTAGTTCCTTATGAATAATATCTATATTGCATGCTACTATGTAATGTCAACATCATATTGATGATGAAACATGTAAAATAAATTCCCGTTATTATCAGATTTAGTAACTATTAAGCATCCAACGATTATATATATATATATATATATATATATATATATATATATATATATATATATATATATATTACTATTTAGTTACTCCGTCGACAAAAAAAAAAAAAAAAAAAAAAAAAACTGTCGCCAAATGAAAATGTCGATAATGGATGGTCGTAAATGCCGCATTCACTTGATATTAAATACGATACAAGCGTTTGTTACGTCAGTAAGTGATTTTTAATTTGACTTTTTATTGAACATTGAATGTTATATATATATATTACTATTTAGTTACTCCGTCGACAAAAAAAAAAAAAAAAAACTGTCGCCAAATGAAAATGTCGATAATGGATGGTCGTAAATGCCGCATTCACTTGATATTAAATACGATACAAGCGTTTGTTACGTCAGTAAGTGATTTTTAATTTGACTTTTTATTGAACATTGAATGTTTTTACTTAATGTATTAGAACTTTATTTGTTCCTTATTATCTAAAATTTAAAAGAAAATATGCCAATTTGTATAATTTGGTGAATAGTTTGTATAATTTGACAAAATTGGTCGACGGGATAATCAAGTAGAATCCAATTTTTACACAGTCTTAAAACAATATAAATAGGTAAAAAGAAAACATAAGTAAATCAAAAAGTTAACACATTTTTAATAGAATTAAGGACAAATCTGCATGTAACGCATGTCCATATTTAAAAGTTAATGTCGGCGAAAAACGTTGCAATTTTTTACGCCATATAATGCTGTTGTATTTACTCTGTACATTCTGTATTTACTCTTATTCTGTATTTACGCTTCTTGTGTTTCCAACAAATGTTTAAAAATATCAGTTTCATTTCCTGTGTGACGCCATATTCATCTTATTTTTAATTCTAAAAAAAACATTTCAGTTTCATTTTTCACGTGGAAATATTTTAATTGCAAATTAATTATTGTAGATAAAATATTAATACGGCTTTTGAATTTTTTGCAATATTAATGTTTATTTTTGTTACAATGGTTTTGAATATTTAAGTTGATAAAATTGGCGAATTTATCGCAGCGCCGAAAAGTCATATGCCAAGCAATCGTTAATTCTGCGATTTAACCATACAAAATATTCCCAGGACTTGAATTTGAGGGTCTTGTTGTGAAAATTTATTAGTTTCATTGCATGCCAAGAGGGAAGCAATATCATTTTTTACTATTATTTACAAATACTATTATTTTTGAAAACTTTTATTCGCCTTAATTTATTTCGATTTTCTTTGGACTATAAGGCGGAGAATTTTAAAAAATGTGGTATAAGTACAAAATCCCGGCACAGATGTCATATATACACAGGGTTTGGTGCGATTTCTTTCTGATGCCAATGTGCTATCTATCTCGCTTTCAAATACCAGTTACATACACCTTTTTAAGTTATTTTATATTATTTTGTAAAGGAAATAACAATAAATAGAAAAAGGTTTAATTTACTTATTTTCTGTATTTCTTCAGCTATAATATTCTTGATCCATTAATCAAAGTTTGAAAAAGTTTTTTTTTTTTTTTTTTTTTTTTTTTTAATAAAAATCATGAGTCATATTTATGGCTTTCTGTAAATGATTCTTGTCTTGGTACCAAGTATTTCAAAATCTCTGTTTCATTTACAATATGAAGTCATAAATGTCTTGTTTTTCATTATTACAAAGAAAAAGAAATAATAATAATAAATCAATTTCATTTTTTACTCGGAAATCACATAAAAATGATTAAGTGTTACAGGAAACAACTTCATTGAACTCTAGATTTATTTGATTAGAGGAAATTTTTTTTACACAATTCAGGTGCTTCGAAGTAAATTTGTGAAAGCCCGTAAAAAAAAGTCGAAAAAATGTCTACACTGTTAAAAATCTGCAGTATTCTGTCCAGTCATTTAACTGTTTTTATTGAAAACAGGAAAACAATCGTCATTTTACGCTAATCTGAACACATTATTGCCAATTTTATGGTCAGAATACAATTAAATTACAGTTATGTTACTATTTTTTCAGAAAACGGTTAAATGATTGGACAGAATGCTGCAGATTTTTTAACAGTGTAGTAAATAATTCGTAAAATGTTCATTTACCTCTAGATTTATTTGATTAGAGGAAATTTTTTTTACACAATTCAGGTGCTTCGAAGTAAATTTGTGAAAGCGCGTAAAAAAAGTCGGAAAAATGTCTAGTAAATAATTCGGAAAATGTTCATTTACCTCTAGATTTATTTGATTAGAAGATTTTTTTTTTTTTTTTTTTTTTTTTTTTTTTTTTTTTTTTTTACACAATCAGGTGTTTCGAAATAAGTTTGTGAAAGCGCGTAAAAAAAATGTCTAGTAAGTAATTCGTTCAGTGGTAAATGTTGTATTAAAATAAAATTAAGGAGTTGCACTGGAAATAAATAAAGCATTGCACTGCCTGCCATACATTATTTTTTTTTAAATATAAAGAAAATGTAAAATCTAAATGCCAACTTCTAACTAGAAAAAATCAAAGCAAAAATATAAATATTTTCAAAAAACAAAATGTCATTTTCCTTTGTCTGCACTGTCACACTGTTTATTTTTTTATTTTTCATCTTTACACCCAAACTAAAGTAACTCTTTCTTTGCATAATATTTAAAACATTTCCTTTGTCAATTTGAGAAAAGTGCGCCTGCAAAATATGCTTAAAAAAAAAAAAAAAAAAAAAAAAAAAAAAAAAAAAAAAAAAAAAGTTTAAAAAAAAATATTGTAAAACAAATGCAAGAAAAACATCATAGGTTTGGAGGGTAAATGACAATCTAAATGTCATCTAACTAAAAAATGTATTTATGCAACATTTTTAAAAACCTCTCTTAAAAAATTTTTCACATAGTTTTTTTTTTCACTTTTATCCCCAAATTAACGTAACTCTTTCTTTTTATAATATTTAATTCAAATTTAATTACTTTTGACATTTTAATTTAAGGAAGTCTTGAATATATATATTTATTAATAACAGCTAAAAAATCATTGTAATACATTTACAAAAAAGGCATTTAATGGAAAAAAGACACTTAAAAATTTTATTTATCAGCTGGTATTTAAAATGAATATAGGAAACTTAATAAACCTTTCTAATAAAACATTTATATAATTCTATTTTCTAGCATCTAAGTATTTGATAAATTTTGGTAACAATACTTTTCTGGTAACCGATGTTCAGTATTTTCATACTTTAAACATTTTAAATTTCTCATTAAGAAAACTTCCGAATTCAGAATAAAACCCCATGCATAGTTATTTACTGTCCTGTAAAAATAAGCATTGCCTTTTTTTGTGTGTACAAATCCTGAAACAAAGATTAAATTTTAAAACAATATCTAATGAGAAAAAAATTAAAAGCATGGATCACTTTCAAAAACTTTTTTCATACAACATACAATAAATTCGTCTCATCAGTGTATAATAGATGTTAAAAACTTTAATTAAAAATTATGTACTACTTACAATATAATTTATTCCTGTATTTATATAAATAGGAACATTATATTTCCTACACAAATATATAACTACTTTATATTATAAGTAGTACATAAATTTAATTAAAGTTTTTAACATCTATTAGTCACTGATGAGCCAAATTCATTGTATGTTGTAATATCAAACAGTGTAATTGGTCCTTTTATAATAACTTTTTTCATCTTCATATTTTCCATTCATATAGCTAATTCGGCAAAATCAAAAAACATACAATCAAGAAAGTTTCATAAAATAGAAAATATTTGTGATATTCATTATTCATTGAAAATTTACGAAAGTGTCTTTTAAAAATTTTCTACAATCACAAACAAAAATTAAATCCAGATGTTATCTAATCTATTTTTTTTATTAAAAAATATGTAATTTTTCATAATCCTCTTTTAAAAATGTTTTCATTTTCCTCTGTCTGCAATGTCAAGCTTTTTTTTTTTTTTTTTTTTTTTTTTTTTTTCATCTTTATCCCCCAAAAATGTAACTCTTTCTTTTAATAATATTTAATACACCTTTATTAATTTTTTATTTATTTTTTTTTTGACATTCTAATTTGAGGTAATCTTGAAAAAAAAAATAGTTTTTTAATAAAAGCTAAAAATGTCTTTGAAACACATGTACAAAAAGGGCATATGTTTTAATAATAATAATAATAATAAAGACATTTAAAATATTGATTCATCAGCTGATATTTAAAATGAATATAGGGGACTTAATAAACATGTATTATAATTCTATTTGCCAGAATTTAAGTATTTTATAAATTTGTAAAAATACTTTTCCGGCAACCGATTTTAAATATTTTCACATTTTAGACAATTTCCTACTAAGAAAACTTCATAATAAAATCCCATGCATAATTATTTACTATCCTTCGAAAATAAGCGTTTCCCTTCTTTTTACAATCCTTGAAACAAAGATAAAATCTAAAACGCCACCTAATGAGAAGAAAATTATAAAGATTTGGTTTATTCTGTGTCAGCCGAGGGATATAGGCCCAGGGGGGAGTGCCCTTCGTGGGGGGGGGGGTCTTTCTTAGGGAACCTAACCCGTATTTAAGCAAAGTTCAAAGAAAACGACGAAAACTCCGAACGGTTAGGCCGACGGCCGCGATTGGGTTCGAACCCACCACCTGTCGTCTACCAGTTGAGCGGTCAGAACCTCTCAGCCACTGGTGAGGCGAAAATTATAAAGCATGAGTCACTTTCAAAAACTTCATAACATCAGTTTCCTTTATCCGCACTTACAAACCCTTTTCAGTTTCATTCTAACCTTAGCCGAAACTAACAATGGTTTGCTTTGGATAAGTAAATTAGATTTGTGGACTCTGCCCCCTGCGGGCTTGGCTCGTCAACCCCTGTCCTGATTCTAAAAATCAGTTAATTTTAACAGCTGTAAATAAATTACGGAAGATTTAATAATAATAATAATAATAATAATAATAATAATAATAATAATAATAATAATAATAATAATAATAATAATAATAAAAACAATGGCGATTGTTCTATAAACCTTTCTATAGTTTCTAGATTTTAGTTCCATATTGTTCTATAAAACGAACATTTCATTTTCTTCCATTTTACGGAGGAGAGTTAAGGCCGAATAAGCTTCTGTTAATGGCTGTTTTCGCGTTTGATTAAATAAGATTATTCAAACATATAAGAATCAGCTAATATAAAATGAACTTAGCTAACAAAGTTTTAGCTTCCCAGTATTTCTTAGAAATGTTGTAAGATAATGGTTTTAAATAAGTGATTCTTAAATGTAAAGTTTTAAATCTGACGAAATGTACACCAAACTTTTTTTCTTTATGTAATGTTCACGCAAAAATATTTTTATCGTTTTAAAGGAAATATTTTTTGTATTGACTTATTTATATGTTTTTTTTTTTTTTTTTTTTAATCTGACGTAATTTTTCTCCATTTACGACTTTTAGCGCATTTTAATGAAATTATTATTTTACATTTTTTAAAAAAAATTTCACGTGAAAATATATTTTTTAAGTTGTAATTTTCAATATTTTTCAGCTTTTAATAAGTAATATTCATTTAATTTTAATGTGAAAGTTTATCCTATTAATGATAGTCACGTGGCAATAAATTTTTAATATGAAGGAACTATTATTATTTGCGCCGTTTTAAGAGTTGGCAGTAATTTTAAAAGAATTTTTTTAAATTATGTAAAAAATATCTCTCGAAATGCCGAAAATTTGAATTTAAAATGGAAAAATTCGTCATAAAATGCGTCAAATTACAAAAATAAAAGCAGTTTGCACACCGGGAACTTCTAGTGTATAAATTGATCTAAAATGATTAAATTCCTATGTATAGATTTTCCTTTCATAAAACTTTTTTAATTGAATGATTTTGACCAACTTTAACATTAAATATCTCTTAAAATAGTTATTCGATTTAAAAATTGTCTACACCAGCGTATTTATCAAATATTTCTCTATAATACCACCAATTTGCATATTTCTGTATACAATAGCTTTCTTAATATTAAGAAGACCTAGGTCACGAAATTTCATTGTCTGCAGCAATGATAACGCAAGTTTTTTTCTTTCTTTCTTTCTTTTTTTCATTTTTTTTTTTTTTTTTAAGAATAGACAGATACATTTCTTTGATATTACCGCAATATTTATTTTCATATTTTCAATTCATGTTACTTATTCAATAAAACTATAAAATATATCATCAAAAAATTTCCTTTAAAAAATGTTTGTAATTATTTATTACTCATTAAAAATTTATAAAAATATATTTAAAGATTTTCAACTATATTAAAGGAAATGTAAAATCTAAATGCCACCTTCTAACAAGAAAAAAAAAAAAATCAAATAAAAAATGTGTAAATTTTTCAAAAAGCAAAATGTCATTTTCCTTTGTCTGCACTGTCACACTGTTTATTTATTTATTTTTCATCATTACACCCAAACTAAATTAACTCTTTCTTTGTAAAATATTTAAAGCATTTCCTTTGTCAATTTGAAGAAAGGTAGGCTTCCAAAATATTCATTTTAAAATAAAAGTTGAAAATATCGTTGTAACTCGATTACAAAGAAAGCATTATATGCTTAGGGAAGAAAGATAATCTAAATGTCATCTATATATATATATATATATATATATATATATATATATATATATATATATATATATATATATATATATATATATATATATATATATATATATATATATATATATAGATGACATTTAGATTATCTTTCTTCCCTAAGCATATAATGCTTTCTTTGTAATCGAGTTACAACGATATTATATATATATATATATATATATACATGTATATGTATATATATGTCACATTTTTAAAAACCTCTTAAAATCACTTTTCTATGTTTGCACTGTGACACTGTTTTCTTTATGCGTTGTTTTTTCTATTTATCCACAAACTAGTCTTTATGAACTTTCTTTGTAATAATGTTTAATAAATTTCTTCTGACATTTCAAGGAGAGGCTTGTTAAATATGTGTTTTAAAATAAGAGTTAAAAAGATCGTTGTAATGCAGTTAAAATCTATGAGCAAACAGAAAAAAGCATATGTCTTTAGAAAAAATATATTTTATTTATTTTGATTTAATAGTTTGTATTTAAAAAAGAATACAGGAGGCTTAATAAACATGCATTTAAATTCTATCTATTAGAATCAAAGTTTTTTATATTTTTTCGGAAAAGGATTCTCAATATTTTCATATTTCAAATGTTTTCATTTGTCCAGTAAGAAAACTTCATAATAAAATCCTATAAATAATTATTTGCTAGCCTGTGAAAATAATCGTTGCCTTTTTTCTTGAAATTCTTGAAATAAAAAGATAAAAACATCGAGTTTTAAAATGTACCAAAACGAAAATAATATGCAATTAAAATATTTTTTTCTTTTCTGCCAAAAGTATTTTCTCCTGACTTTTTCATCCAGAAAAATAAATGTTTTACATAAAAAATTAAGATTTAAATTTGAAATTTTAAAATTTAAAATTTAAAATTCATCTCACTAATGCCTGAATTAAAATCACGATAAAACTGCATTTAAGTTTAAGTTATCCATATAGAAAACACTTTTTGAACAAAATAGAAAAGTATTACACTTACTTTTAAATTAAAGCTAAATATAAACAAAAAGTTTTGCTTAAAATTTAAATTTAGAACAAAACTAAAAGTAAAAAAGTAAAAAAAAAAAATGTCAAGTGTTCTAACTGCAAAAAAATAAAAAATAAAATATGTAAAGTCTTTTTTTTTTTTTTTTTTTTTTTTAAGCATGCAAACGCATATTTGGTTGATTTTATAAAGTTGTATCGTACATAATTTAAAAATAACAGTGCGCGCAAACTGTAAATTTGCAAACCAAACAGAACGCTTTTTAAAGTTTCAATATTTACAGACATTTAATTATTCTCATTGTCTATAAATGATTGGACGAATTAACAACACAAGAAATATTGAAAATTATATACATATATGTGTGTGTGTGTATGTTGTTGTTGTTGTTGAGGGATTTTAACAGATTGGAATAAAACGAATACCAAAAATTGATTTTTTAAAAGATTTTATTTTTTTTCTTATGTCTCATTAAGCAGAAAAAAGACACTTCATTTAAAATTTTTATTCATTAGTTTATATTTAAAGGGAATGCAGTAACTTCAATAAACATGCATTCAAATTCCATTTTTCAGATTCAAAGTGTTTTACAAATTTTGGTAACAACATTGATTTTCAATATTTTCATACTTTAAACTTTTTCAACTGCTCATTAAGAAAACGTAATAATAAACTTTCACGCATAATTATTTATTATCCTGATAAAAATTTTCTAAAATCTTCACTACAAAGAAAAGTCTAAACACCATCTAATGAGAAGAAAATTAAAAAGTTTGAATCACTTTCAAAAACTTTATAACATGATTTTCTTCTATCCACACTCCCACATAGTTTCAGTTTCTTTCCACCTGAAACTAATCTATCCTCTGCTTCCCATAATATATTAAATATTTATTATTATTATTATTATTATTATTATTATTATTATTATTATTATTATTATTATTATTATTATTATTATTATTATTATTATTTTCTTTTTTACATTTTTACAATAATTTTAATTTATGTAATTAAATATACGAAATTACAAAACATAGCATCAAGAATATTTCATAAAATTGAAACTATCTATAATTATTCATTATTCATTGAAAATTTATGAAAATATATTTTAAAACTTTTCCTACAAATTTTTAAAAGAATGGCAAAATTTAAATGTCATTTAATATATTTTTAACATTTTCAAAAAGCTCTTAAAATCATTTTCCTCTGTCCGCACTGTCACACTTTTTATTTATCCCCCTCCCCCCCAAACTAACGCAACTCTTTCTCTTCATAATATTTAACGCACTTTTAATTACCTTTGACATTTAAATTTGAAGTAATTTTGCAAAAAATATATATTTAAAAAAAATAAAAGCTAAAAAGATCACTGTAATGGAATTATAAAAAAGCAGATGCTTTAGTAAAAATAAAAGACATTTTATTTAAAACTTTGATTTATCAGCTGGTATTTAAAATGAATATAGAAAACGTAGTAAACTAAGACTATTTGCCATAATCTTAGTATTTTACAAACTTGGGTAACAATACTTTTTCAGTAACCAATTTTCAATATTTTCACATTTTAATTTTTTTCAACTGTTCATTAAGAAAACTTTATAATAAATTTGCACGCATAATTATTTATTATCATGAGAAAATAAGCGTTGCCTTTTTTCCTACATACTTTGAAACAAAGATAAAATCTAATCGCCATCTAATGAGAAGAAAACTAAAAAGCATGAATCACTTTCAAAAACTTTATAACATCATTTTTCTTTATTCACACTCCCACATCTTTTCAGTATCTTTCTCGCTTTACCCAAACCTAATTTATCCTTTGCTTCCCCTAATATATTAGATGCCTTTTTTTTTTTTTACATTTTAATTTACGAAACTAAATATAAGAAATTACAAAACATAACATCAAGAAAGTTTCATAAAATTAAAAACATTTATAATTATTCATTATTCATTGAAAATTTATGAAAATACATTTTAAAATTTACCTGCAATTGTTAAAAGAATGGTAAAATTGAAATATCTTCTAATAGATTTTTTTTATTAAAAAATGTATAACGTTTTCAAAAAGCTCCTAAAAATATTTTCCTCTGTTTGCACTGTCACAATCTTTTATTTATTCCCCCCCCCTCCCAATCTTTCCCCCCAAACTAACACAGTTTTTCCTCTTCAGAATATTTAATGCACCTTTAATTATCTTTGACATTTTAATTTGAAGTAGTTTTGCAAAACATATATTTTTTAAAAGAAAAGCTAAAAAGATAATTGTAATGCAGTAATAAAAAAAGCATATATTTTAATAAAAAAGAGGACATTTTCTTTAAAACTTTGATTCATCAGCTGGTATTTAAAATGAATATTAGGAACGTAATAAATATATATTATAATTGTATTTGCCAGAATCTAAGTAATTTACAAATTTTGTGAACAATACTTTCCCCGCAACCAATTAATGTAATTTTTTTTTCCAGCTGCTCATTAAGAAAACTTTTATCAAAAATCCCATGCATAATTATATACTATAGTGTGAAAATAAATTACGTTCTTTGCAACAAAAATAAAATTTAAACACCATCTAATGAAAATAAAATTAAAAAGCATGAATCACTTTCAAAAACTTCATAACATCATTTTCCTTTATCCACAATACTCCCGCATCCTTTCAGTTTCTTTCCAGCCTTACCCAAATCTTGTCTATCCTTTGCTTCTTCCAATATATTAAATGCTTTTTTTTTTTTACATTTTAATTTATGTAACTAAATAAAAAGAATTACAAAACATAATATCAAGAATGTTCAAAAAATTAAAAATATTTTTCATTATTCATTATTCATTGAAAATTTATGAAAATATATTTTAAAACTTTTCCTACAAATTTTAAAAGAATGGCAAAATCTAAATGTCATTTAATAAATTTTTAACATTTTCAAAAAGCTTTTAAAATTATTTTTCAGTGTCTGCACTGTCACACTCTTTTATTTATTCCTCCCCCACATCTTTCCCCCAAACTAATGCAACTTTTTCTCTTCATAGTATTTAATGCTTTTTTAATTACCTTTGACATTTAAATTTGAAGTAGTTTTGCAAAATACATACATATTTCAAAAATGCATATGTTTAAGGCATATGTTTTAATGAAAAAAAAAAAAGACATTTTATTTAAAACTTCGATTTATCAGCTAGTATTTAAAATGACTATAGTGAAAGTAATAAACATATACTTAAATTCTATTTGCCATAATCAAAGTATTTTACAAATTTTGGTAACAATACTTTTCCAGCAACCATTTTTTTTTTTTTTTTTCAACTGCTCATTAAGAAAACGTTATCAAAAAATTCATGCATAATTATTTACCATACGGTGAAAATAATTTGCGTTCTTTTCAACAAAAATAAAATTTAAACACCATCTAATGAGAATAAAATTAAAAAGCACGAATCACTTTCAAAAACTTCATAACATCATTTTTCATTATCCACAACCCCACATCTTTTCAGTTTCTTTCCCGCCTTATCCGAAACTTATGTATCCTCTGCTTCCCATAATATAATAAATGCTTTTTTTTTTTTTTTTTTTTTTTTTTTTTTTTTTTTTTTTTTTCTTCACAACAATCTCAATTTATGTAACTAAATATACGAAATTGCGAAACATAACATCAAGAAAGTTTCATAAAATTTAAAATATTTATAATTATTCATTACCCATTGAAATTTTATGAAAATATATTTTGAAAGTTTTCCTACAAATTTTAAAAGAATGGTAAAATCTAGATGTCATTTAATAGAGTTTTAATGTTTTCATAAAGCTCTTAAAAATATTTTCCTCTGTCTGCAGTATCACACTCTTTTATTTATTTTACCCCCATTTTTTCCCCTTAAACTGTTTCTCTTCATAATATTTAATGCAGTTTTGATTACTTTTGATATATTAATTTTAAGTAGTTTTGCAAAACATATATTTCATTCAAATAAAAGCTAAAAGTATAATTGTAATGCAGTAATAAAAAAAGCATATATTTTAATGAAAAAAAAAGAACATTTTCTTTAAAACTTTGATTCATCGAAATAGCAGCTGGTATTCATCAGCTGGTATTTAAGATTAATATTAGGAGCATAATAAATATATGTTTAAATTCTATTTGCCAGAATCTAAGTATTTTACAAATTTTGGTAGCAACTTAGTTGGCATTTTTCAAAAACCCAATTTAAATTAATTTTTCTCAACTGCTGATTAAGAAAACTTTATCAAAAATTCCATGCATAGTAATTCACTATTCTGTGAAAAAAAATTGCATTTTTTCTAAATTCTTCGCAACAAAGATAAAATCTAAACACCATCTAATGAGAATAAAATTAAAAAGCATGAATCATTTTCAAAAACTTCATTACATCATTTTTATTTATCCACACTCCCACATCCTTTCAGTTTCTTTCCAGCCTTACCCGAGAAACTAATCTATCCTTTGCTTCTCAAAGTATGCGATACTTTCCTTTGACATTTCCAAAAGCTTGGCGAGATGTTTTGGCGACGAGTTTACCGGCATTGTAACCCTGCTCCGGCCGATGCGGCTCTGGTGAAAAATCAACCAACTGTCAAGTTGAGCACGATATTCGAAGTAGGTAGGCTCGAAACAGATTGAGCAATGGGTGATAATAAAAGTGAAGAAAACAAATCATCTGAAAACAAATCAAATCAAAATGCTGAGGAACCGGCTACCCCTCCTCCTAATGAAATGCGAGCTATTGTTCTTCAAGGATTTGGCGGATTGAAAGCAGTAAAGGTGATGAAAAAACCGGAACCTACTCCGGGAGAGGGAGAAGTACTTATAAGAGTTAAAGCATGGTAATTTTTAATTTACATTCAATTTGCGTAAAACTGTTTAAATGTCTAATTTACAACCAGAATAATTTAATGGTGTCATTTTTTATATTTTTAAACTACGTTTAAAACGCAAACAGCTGGACAGCTGTTACAGAAACTGACTTTGATTGAACCATATTTTTGTTTCCCAAACTTATAATAATGGGTAATTTTACAAATTTTGTTAAAAAGTTATTCGATTTCGACGAATGAAAGTGGTGATGCATTGTAATATGGGAAATCATTTAGTATTTACAGCGATATGAAAGAAAATATGTAAGCCGGTACCTAGTGCCGGTTACATAAGTTTAGAAAACGTCTTACAGAGTTTATTTCATTTTCAAATGTATTTTACGGAGGAAAAGAATGTTAATTGTTTTTTAATTAATAAACATATATGTACATTAACATATTATATTTCATTATAATCAAACTATCCATTATATATATATATATATATATAAACTATCATGGGTGGCCATTAATGTCTAGAGTTCAAGTAATAAGTTATTTCTCGAATATTTATACATAAACTGAATGTAAATATTTCCTTTGAATTTAAGCAGTTATTTTTCAAAAAGGAAAAAAAAAAATAAACATTTATCCGGAAAAAAACTTTGAAATGGCTTTACTTTTTACATGATAATCTACAGAATTTTATTATTATTATTATTATTTTACTTTTATTAGGCCTCCCGTAAAGCTCTATTGTATAATGTTATTTCACGCGTACTTTTTTTAAATTCAGATTTCTTCATTTTTCACCACTTTTTTGAAGCAATAAAATCCCCATTGTTTTCACTTTAATTTCAAATATGAAAACTATAGGAATTTTATCATTTCAAAAATGTGGTATTAATGAAGAAATGCGAATTTAACCCTTTCGGGTCTGGTGTATTACTAATAGTACATGTCTTTTAATGAAGTATTATTTTGTATTAAAAAATACTTTTGCTTCTATTTAAATGTAGCAATGTTATTATGTGCCTATGCATCTTATATATGACTGTATTTATGTTAAGGCATTTAGTAATAAGAATAATTATTATTATTTGCTTAATTCTCTTTGCGCCATTTGTGATTCCTTTATTTTAAATATATATTTCAAATTTCAAATTTCAAATTAAAGTTACTAACCTGAAAGAATCATGTGTAATAAAACGTAAAAAATATTAGAAATTTGTAACATAAATTAAATCTTCTTGTAATGCAATATTTTCTAAACATCTCCAAAAATTCTTCCTCGGCCAATTTTCATATGAATATTACTTGAATAGTATGCAAAACAACAACATTCTTTATCTTTCAGACAATAAAATATTCGTCAAATATTAATTAACCCATTTGGATAGTTAGTGTTAGTATTATTAACGTAAAAGTAATTTTTTGAAAAAAAATTGAAAAAAAATTCGGATCCGAAAGGGTTAAGAAAAGGGGTCGTAAAATCACATTATACGACAGAACTGTAGGGTTTTTTTAATCATAAAACAAAACTTATAAGATGGTTTTGGTGAATAAAAGTTGAACAATGTTTTAATATGGAAAAACATGTAGTTTATTACAGGGATTTTAAAAAAAAAAAGTGATAAGCCGGAGCCTTAGTGCATCTGTTATGTAGGTTTAGAGAAACATTTTATACTGGGATTATTTCATTTTCACCTATATTTTACGGAAGGAAAATAACGGGTTTTGAAAATTTATAAATATATGTCAGTCACGGGTAACCATTAATGATAGACAGATAGATATCTCGAGTTCTAGTAATAGTTTATTTCTCGGATACTTACACAAACTGAATGTGAAGATTTCCTTTGAACTTAAACAATTATTCTTCATAAAGTAAAGGAAATTACACTTTAAAAATATATATATCTTTGTAAGGCCTTCAATAGGTTGTATAACTATTTATGGGGTTTTAAGAATAAATTAAAAATAGTAATGGTATGTATTTTTTAATATACAGTCGACTCTCGTTAATTCGAATTCGTCGGGACCACTAGAAATGTTCGAATTATGGAAAATATGAAATGAAAACATGCTTAATATGGTACTATTACAAAAGAATTACTGTTGTAGTGTTTCTTAAATTTATTTCGCCTGTTATCATTAGTATATGACTTAATATTAAATTAGAATGTATAAATACATAAACTAATTAAAAGATTAAAAACAAGCACAATGGAAGAAAGATTTAAAGCATCACTCATGGACAGACTATCAACTAAGAAAGTGGATATCAAATGCATTGGATTATATGTATACTCGTTTGGAACAATTTTCATAAAAATCAAAGAAAGAAAGTTATTCAAAGGGTCTGAAATCCGTGAGAAAGAAAAGAAAAATGAAAAATCGGAATTCTCGTTAGTTCGAATTAAACGAAATCAAGAGAAAATGAGTTCGAGTTAATGAAAATTTTTAACATTATGCCATTGAGATTGAAAATTTCGAAACTTCGTGTTTAGTTCAAACTAAGCAAAGATTCGAATTATCCGATTTCGAATTAACGAGAGTCGACTGTATACAGATTTTTCAATATGTAGAGAATATATATATTAATATATAGTTTTTAAACATAAAACAAAAGTTATAAAATGTTTTTGACAAATAAAAATTGAAAAATGTTGAAATTTAGAGAATAATTTAGCATTTATAGCGATAAGAAAGAAAAAAATGTAAGGCAGTACCTAGTATATCCATTACGTAATTTCACAAAAACATCTGACAGATTTAATTTTATTTTCACATACATTTTGCGGAAGTGTGATTGTTTGTGATTTTTTAAAATTTAGAAATATATATACATTGTAATCCATTATGATCAAACCATTCATTTTATATGAATAAGAAAATTTCTTGTTGTCTCGATTCCGATGCGCAACACTTACTAGTGTTTCATTTTAACACTAGAACGGCCGAAATTTTTTCAAAGTTTTACAAATACATTGCACACGAGAAATTTGATTTAAAACGGTTAAATTTTTCATTTAATATTTTTCTTCTTTGTACCCTTTAAACTTATTTTATAATGAAATTTCCGGCTTGAACCAAAATATATTCATTTGGTGGCTGTCAAAATGACCGTTTATGGGAAAAAAAAAAAAAAGAACTCCTATTAAAATAAACAAAACACCAGTTGAAGAATGAAGTTCTATGGACTGGATATAAACAGAAATATGAAAAACAGATGGGCGAAAAGACAATAAATGAGCTTAAATTGTAAACCACTCTTCAGGGGTACATAATTTACAAATATAAGTAATAATGCAGTCAGTTTCTGTAATAGATCGAGCTATAAGCTAAGAAATTTGACCCATTATGTACCCTACTGACTATATGAAACAACAAAACAAAATAGAAAAAAAAATTTAACTTGAAAAGTATTAATATTGAATAACAATAATAATAATTTATGCCTGTTTATCCTCTAGACTGATATTATAGTAAAACTTCCCACAGCAGCACATGTTATATTACTTCCAATAATGCAAATTTATCACTAGTATAAAGATTATCAGTTACAGTTAGTAAAACAGAAATAATAATAAAATAAAATTGGTAAAAATTAGTAAAACATATATTATTTATAATATATTAATCCACTCATATTTATTATAATTATTAATCATATATATATATATATATATACCGGGTGTCCCAAAAATGACTGATGGATTTTAAAATTCAATAACTTGCAAACGGTGACAGCTATTTAAAAAAAATTTGCAGGAGGGTTATGTATACTGTCAGGAGTTTTTTTACCGTAATTTTTTTATTTTAGTTCGCATCTCAAATAATAGGTGGCGCTGACGGCGATTGTTTGAGATGCGAACTAAAATAAAAAATTACGGTAAAAAAACTTCTGACATTATATATAACCCTTTTGCAAATTTTTTTTTTAAATAGCTGTCACCGTTTGCAAGTTATTGAATTTTTAAATCCATCAGTCATTTTTGGGACACCCGGTATATATATATATATATATATATATATATATATATATATAGCTATTAATTATAAAACAATACGTAAATCATTAAATTTAATTCAAAATTACTACACTGAAACATTGAAAAAATAAATTAAAATGAATATAATCGAAATTTGCAGAATCAAAATAGAATCCAGACCCACAAATACTATGGAACACAAATAAAGTGTATGGTTTCATCTCCGTATTATCTATGAAAAAAAAAAGCAAAATAATACGAATTTGGGGCTACCAATACACATAAAACCAAAATTAAATGGAAAAAAATCAAAATAAATCATAATAACATTGTTAAAATGGATAGAAAAGGAAAAAAAAAAACATACCAGATATTAAAGTTACCCCTAAAATTATGAAGCAGAAAATAAACTGCTATGATTATAAATTAATTAAATGCATTATATATCTATTGGAAGATTTATATTTCAGATATAAAATGATTTTGATGAATGAAAATTGAGATATGTAATATTTAGACTCATTCAGTATTTACACAGATGCAAAAGGTAGTGATCTAAGCCGGTATCTAGTGCGCCACTTATGCAAGTTAGGGTAAACATCTCGCAAAGTCTGTTCCAGTATTTATCTTCTAGAAATTCCTGAGAAAAAGAAAACGTTCTTTATTTATATATTTATTATTAGTAGTAATAATATTTATGCTAAAATCTACTTGTAACACTTAAAAAAAATAATTATAATTCCGATTTTTAAATGAAAAGCTTAAAGCTGTCATCGGTGACTATTGATGTCACACATAAGGATATTTATAAATCAAGTTGTGATTTAATTTTCGCTTATTTATGCTACAATTGAATGTAAAGATAGAAATATAGCATTAACTTTTTTAAACCATATAATGAAATAATATATACATAATATGTACATCATAATTGAGTGCAAAGATGCGAATAATGCCGCTATAATTATTTTTTTATTTCACATACCTAACTAAATAAATAAAATTAAAATGGGTAAAAATGCGTTCTAAAAAAATATATAAATTGCGATTTCTACGCAATCTCAGGAAATATCAAACCGATATCAAAAGTACTGGTTGCAAATTGATGGGGATAGTTCATGCTCCAATTTAGGCGATATTCCATGTTGTTGTCGCTACTACCTGGAGGTTTAAAGAGCAAAAAAATGTTCTGAATTGCTTTTTTGTGCAAGTGAGAGGGTCAAACATTTTGAAACTTCGCATGGCATTTAATTAAAAAATGCAAATGCTTTCTAAGAACCTTTGAAAGAAAAGCCCGAATTTAAAAGAATTAAGTAAATGAAAAGCATTCTAATGCTCTAAATTACAAATTTTAATGGTATCTTATAAAATACCAAATAGATTTAAAAACACGGTTTCAAATTGGTAATGATAGAGCCTGTTTAAACATAGGCTATATTTTATGTCACTGCCTCTACCACTAGCGGATTGCAGGAGCAAAAAATTCTCTAAATTACGATTTCTTTGATACTAAAGAAACTAGAAATTTAAATATAGCATTGCAGTCACTTATAAAATACAATTTTCAACTAAGAACATTCGAAAGCAAATTTGAAATTAAAAAGTTATGAAATTAAAGGAGAAAGCTAAAAGTGCTCTAAAAAATTCCTAAATTACAATTTCTATGCAGTCTCAGGGAATAATAAACTGATAATAAAATTAATGGTTGCAAACAGTGTTGAATCCAGGGTTTTCCCGGGAGACATCCCCCCCCCTCCTCGGAGCAATGTAATGTTTCCCCCGGAAATTTTAAGATTTTGGGGTTTTGATAGTCAAAAAGTGCAATTTCCTCCCCCCCCCCAAAAAAAAATAGTTGATAAAAATTAGTAGAACATATATTATTTATAATATATTAATCCACTCATATTTATTATAATTATTAATCATATATATATATAGGCTATTTAGTATTGCCCTTGATAACGAGCTAAATACCACATTTTCAATTTTATTTCTAATTATGACAACTCCTCTGTGTGATATAATTTGGCATTTAAAAAAAAAAAAAAAAAAAAAAAAAAAAAATTACAGTAATTGATGTTGATTTGTAGTATTATCTATCTATATATATATATATATATAGCTATTGATTATAAAACAATACGTAAATCATTAAATTTAATTCAAAATTACCACACTGAAACATTGAAAAAATAAATTAAAATAAATATTTTCGAAATTTGCAGAATCAAAATAGAATCCAGACCCACAAACACTATGGAACACAAATAAAGTGTGTGGTTTCATCTCCGTATTAGCTATAAAAAAGCAAAATAATACGAATTTGGATCTACCAATACACATAAAACCAAAATAAAATGGAAGAAAAATTTAAAAAAATCATAATAACATTGTTAAAATGGATAGAAAAGGAAAAAAAAACATACCAGATATTAAAGTTACCCCTAAAATTATGAAGCAGAAAATAAACTGCTATGATTATAAATTAATTAAATGCATTATATATCTATTGGAAGATTTATATTTCAGATATAAAATGATTTTGATGAATCAAAATTGAGATATGTAATATTTAGACTCATTTAGTATTTACACAGATGCAAAAGGTAGTGATCTAAAAGCCGGTATCTAGTGCGGCACTTATGCAAGTTAAAGTAAACATCTTGCAAAGTCTGTTCCAGTATTTATCGTCTAGAAATTCCTGAGAAAAAGAAAACGTTCTTTATTTATATATTTATTATTGTTAGTAATAATATTTATGCTGAAATCTACTTGTAACACTTAAAAAAATAATAATAATTCCGATTTTTAAATGAAAAGCTTAAAGCTATCATCGGTGGCCATTGATGTCACACATTAAGGATATTTATAATTCAAGTTGTGATTTAATTTTCGCATATTTATGCTACAATTGAATGTAAAGATAGAAATATAGCATTATCTTTTCTAAACCATATAATTAAATAATATATACATAATATGTACATCATAATTGAGTGCAAAGATGCGAATAATGCCGCTATAATTATTTTTTTATTTCACATATCTAACTAAATAAATAAAATTAAAATGGGTAAAAGTGCGTGCAAAGCGTTCTAAAAAAAATCTAAATTGCGATTTCTACGCAATCTCAGGAAATATCAAACCGATATCAAAAGTATTGGTTGCAAATTGATGGGGATAGTTCATGCTCCAATTTAGGCGATATTCCATGTTGTTGTCGCTACTACCTGGAGGTTTAAAGAGCAAAAAAATGTTCTGAATTGCTTTTTTGTGCAAGTGAGAGGGTCAAACATTTTGAAACTTCGCATGGCATTTAATTAAAAAATGCAAATGCTTTCTAAGAACCTTTGAAAGAAAAGCCCGAATTTAAAAGAATTAAGTAAATGAAAAGCATTCTAATGCTCTAAATTACAAATTTTAATGGTATCTTATAAAATACCAAATAGATTTAAAAACACGGTTTCAAATTGGTAATGACAGAGCCTGTCTAAACATAGGCTATATTTTATGTCACTGCCTCTACCACTAGCGGATTGCAGGAGCAAAAAATTCTCTAAATTACGATTTCTTTGATACTAAAGAAACTAGAAATTTAAATATAGCATTGCAGTCACTTATAAAATACAATTTTCAACTAAGAACATTCGAAAGCAAATTTGAAATTAAAAAGTTATGAAATTAAAGGAGACAGCTAAAAGTGCTCTAAAAAATTCCTAAATTACAATTTCTATGCAGTCTCAGGGAATAATAAACTGATAATAAAATTAATGGTTGCAAACAGTGTTGAATCCAGGGTTTTCCCGGGAGACATCCCCCCCCCTCCTCGGAGCAGTGTAATGTTTCCCCCGGAAATTTTAAGATTTTGGGGTTTTGATGGTCAAAAAGTGCAATTTCCTCCCCCCCCCCCCCCCGAAGCCTCAGAAGTCCCTTCGGGAGAAAAGTGTCTGAATTCAACACTGGTTGCGAAACAATGGTAACAATCACTGATTTTCCTGTGGCTATATTTTATGTCGTTGCCACTATCACCTTGGGTTGGCAGGAACAATAAATGTTCTAGAACAGCCTTTAGAAACTTTTAAATTACGTTTCAGCGGAATAATAGGAAATATCAAACCGATTTCAAAATTAATGTTTGCAAATTAATGGTGACAGCCCCTTTTTCATCATAGGCATGTTCTGTGGCTATCATTAACCCTGGCTAGATAAGAAGTCTCTTAGAAGCTTGGAATTTGACATGACAGTTATTTTTAAGATGAAAATGCATACTAAGAGGATGGTTAGTAAAAAAAAAAAATTAAATTTCAAATGAATACTGGAATGAGCGTATGAATTTAGCGTAAAAATATCAAAATATTTCCTAAATTATTATTTATTCAGAATTAAACTGAGTTATTTTTATTAATTTACCTAAGTCCAATTTCTGTCTAATCCAGTGTAATAATGAATTTTAGTCAAGCTGTGGCTTAAATGGTAATTTTTGAACTATTCATAAAAGTATAATTTTTTTCTAATAAAAATTCAGATATACAAACATCACTTAGCACTTAGCATGTTTTAGCTATTACGCGAGTTAATATGCGGGATTAACTAGTGTTATTATTAAAAAAAAAACATGTTAATTCGATTCATAAATGAAAAAAAAAAAGTTATCCTTTCACTAAGGTATTTAATTATTAACTTTAAAGATAAAAAATTAAACTTCCGTGTGATATTTATGCAAAAAATATCTTATATGTAAAATCTTTCTCATTTAACATAAATTAAGGGTTTTTTGAAATGCTTACGCAATAAAAGGAAGGATATGTCAAATCGACAAAAGTTTTGCTTATAAATTTGCGAGAAATTATTATTTCACGACAAGATTGTCATATTTTATTTATTACATTGAATTTATTAAATTACAGCAATAACAGAGCTCACTTTTAATTTAATTTACTTATTTTATTATGTAAAATATCTTCAATACTAGATTTTTTTTTTTTTTTTTTTGAAAAAGAATTTTATTAAATTAAACCATTACATCACTTATAAAAATATTAATTTTATTCCAGATCTAGAGAAGTGTATTTCTAAATCTGAATAAATTTTTAAAATATGTAAAATTCTTTGTGAAGAATTATGACTTATTATTATAATGAATTTACTATTTTTCAAAAGCAGATATCAGTAATATAGCTTCAGTTTAATTAAATATTAATACATATATATATATATATATAATACTTTTGAATTGCCATTTGTCAAATAATTTAATTGTTTTATCATAATTTTAATAACTATGCTTTTATGTATACAGTTAGAAGGGGAAACATTACTATTACGTTGCCATGTTTAATTATGAACTTTAAAATCGAAATCGACACTACCGAGTTGGAAAAAAACTAATTAATACGCCCTAAAACTACTCGGAAACTCTTCCGAATATTACGGGCAGCAAAAGAATATTTTGCTGAAATGTTTCTTTAAATCTGAGGAATTTATTGGTTTCTGAGGTTTCTGAAGATAAAGAAATGCTTTTCGTAAATGTGTATAACTCAGAAGAGATTATATTTAAACTTTGTAAACTTTCTTGCTAAATAAAGAAAACTTTTTACTTTTCCTACATTATACTAAAGATAATGTTAAAAAAAGGGTATTCTTTAATGGAGAAATATATTTTAGATTTTTGACTGAATAAGCGCTACTAGAGTTGACAAGTGTCTCGATTTATGCTGCATATCCAGATTTTTAGAGGTTAGAAGATATCATACGAATTAAATATTTCCAACTGAGCGAAAAATTACCCAGGCCGAGAATCGAACCCAGAAACTTGGCTTACAAGGCCAATTCTTTTACCGTTTAAGCTAACCGGGCACGACAACACGTGAGCACTCTTCGCTCAGATAACCTTATTGGTCATAACATCTAGTCTGTCATTTAGACAACTCAACAGAATAGACCGCAGGTAAAGGAGGGTACGTAGATAATTTGCTATTTTTCGCTCAGTTGGAAATATTCAGTTCGTATGATAACTTTGCCAATCAGTTTGATTGTGTTAAAATAGCAAATTACCTACATACCCATCGTCTATGGAGTTCCTTTATCTGCGATCTATTCTGTTGAGCTGTCTAAATGACAGACCAGGTATTATGACTTACAAGGTTATCTGAGAGGAAAATGCTCACCGGTTGTCGTGCCTATTTAGCTTAAACGGTAAAGTATTGGCCTTGTAAGCCAAGTATCTGGGTTCGATTCCCAGCCTGGGCAATTTATCGTTCAGTTGGAAATATTTAATTCGTTTGATAACTTTACTAATCAGTTTAATTGTGTTAAAATAGCAAGTCAGAAGATATGTCTCATGGAACGGTTTTACGACCGACATGCCAAATGTCTCAATTTTTAAGAGTGTACAAATATCCTATAATTTTCCGCACATGTCATGCTCTTTAGTTCTTAAAATAAAAAATTAAAAAAAGAAAAAATAAAGAAAGAAAGAAAAGAATTACGTTTTCAGCGTTCGGACGGGTACCGTTATTTTCCAGTTAAAATATCCATTTTTTAATAAACAAAAATAGTCTAGTTCAAACATGAAAAATTTCGCCCTATTTATGAAGAAATTTTTTAATAAGAAAATACTGGTACAAAAGAATTTCCTGTTGTGTAAACTCCAGGATCCATACGAACTTTGTACACTAGGAGGCGGCAGCAAAAACAATCATCTCATCGAGTTCAAAGATGAAAATCTAGGATTACTTAACACTCTTCATATATTAAAACGCAATCTGCCAAGTCATATTTTGGTGGAAAACACCTAAAAATTCGATTTTAGAGATTGGCTCATAAGTTTACCATTGTGCCTTCCTACACCCAGAAGTATGAAAACATGGCGGATTGGGAGCAGTCAAACATTAAAATCGAGTTTTTAGGTGTTTTCCACCAATATATGACTTGGCAGACCGATTGGATTTAAATATGTGAATCGAAATTTAATTAATCCTAGATTTTCAGCCGTGAACTCGATGACATGATTGTCTATGTATTGCTGCCTCCAGGTCTACTGGTTTCTGAACATTTTACTTATGTTGGTTTTACAGTGGAGTTTGCTTTCTAAAATAAACTGATTCCTGACGCTTGAATATGTGAAAATGATTTTGTAGTTCTTGAAATTTTCTAGAAAAATGCAAGTTAATCACAATACTGTTTTCACTATATAATCAAATAAAAGTTAAGTTCAATTTGAAAATTTTGTCAAACAAAGATATTACTTACACCTTACTCGCTTTTATTCACAAAAATGGAGCAATTTAGTTGCCATCATTAAAAAAAGTTATTAAAAATTACGAACAAAATAATATTTTTAAAACTAATTCAATTTTTTTTTTTTTTTTAATTCGAACCACTATTGACATTCTCAGTTTTTTCCCCCTATACAGCACCGTAAAATTTGAAAATGTGTGATGTCTCAATATTAAAAAAATTGCGGTAGCAAAAATTGCGAAACCAAAATTTCTTCGTCAAATTTTATCATTCACAAAATGCCGCCAGCGTTACGCCCAGGCACGTTTGTCCTTTATAATATAGACATTTTATATTTTTCGTATAAAAATGATCACATATACACACACGCATTATACACTCATATAACATAGTATATATACACTCATTATGCATATACATACACTGATTAATATTAAAATATATATATATATTTTTTTTTTCATAGGATAAAATATTTAGGATTCTCTTTTGGAAAATCAATCAACTCAAACCCGAACCGAAAAATAACAAAGTAGTAATCTAAAAGTAGTAATCTAAAAGTAGTAATCTAAAAGTAAATCGAAATTGACCGAGACTTTGAACATTTTTTTATCAACCCTATCCACAATTGAAAAATAAGATGCGTCAACCCGAGCTGAACTGTGGGTCGTTTTCGGGTTCGGGTAATCCCATCTGGCACCGTTTTTCTGATAATATATTGCTCATTTTCATTAGTATTATCAACCGTATCAAGTGATTTAGAATCAATTTTATTGAAAAATTTTAAAAAGACATATATCTCCTATATATACAGGGTGTCCCAAAAGGTCGTTTACAAACTCAACATGCTGGTCTATCATATCATGATGAACAATATTAAATAGGAAACTAAGGGTCCCAAACGTCTTCCAAAGGAGTTATGCGCCATTAAAGTTTAGGGTCCAAAAATTCAAATGAATATAAAAAACAGAAAAATTGGTCGATTCATTTGCGGTTTTCACTAAAACTATTCTTTATGTCAGTATTTTCTTGAAAATAAATTATAAAGATAAATTTCAAAAAATGTCGATAGAGGACGCTTTAGACTTTGGAGCAACGATAAACTAGTTTTTATTTTGCATATCATTAAACTTTTTTAGAAGCATAGACATAAACTTAAATTTTGAGCTCAAAATCTAAATCATTGGAAGTGGTTAAGTTGCGCAAACTGAATTGCGGGGGGGAGGTTCAAATTTCAAATTATTATAAAAAACGGAAAAATTGGTCAATTGATTTGCGATTTTCACTAAAATTATTCTTTATGTCAGTATTATCTTGAAAATAATTTATAAAGATAAAATTCAAAAAATGCCGATAGAGGGCACTTTAGACTTTGGAGTAACGTACAATTATTTTTTTTCCGTTATTTTTTGCATCTCATAAATTTGTTTTAGAAGCTTAGACATAAACTTAAATTTTGAGACGAAAATCTGAATCATTGGGAGTCGTAAAGTAGCGCAAACTGTACTGTGTTCAAAGGGTGTGGGGAGGTTCAAATTTCAAATGATTATAAAAAACGGAAAAATTGGTCGGTTTTCGCTAAAATTATTCTCTATGTCAATATTTCTTCGAAAATAAATTTTAAAAATAAATTAAAAAAAAATCCGTTAGAGGGCGCCTTAAACTTTAGAATAACCAATAATTATTTTTAACCGTTTTTTTTTTTTTTTTTTTTTTTTTTTTTTTTTTAAATCTAATTAAATGCTTGCAAAAGTTTAGACTTAAAATTTGTGCTCAAAATCTAAATCGATAGGAGGGGTTAAGAAGCGCAAACTGAACTGTGTTCAGGAGTTGAAATGTTACCTTCCCCACCCCTCGAACGCAGTTCAATTTTTGACCGCTTAATTACTCACAACGATGCAGATTTTGAGCACAAAATTTAAGTTTGAACTTTTACAAGCATTTTATTAGATACAAAAAATAACGGTTAAAAATAGTTGTTGGTTACTATAAAGTTTAAGGAGCCCTCTGACGGAATTTTTTTAAAGATATCTGTAAAATTTATTTTCAAGAAAATATTGATATAAAGAATAGTTTTAGCGAAAACCGACCAATTTTTGCGTTTTTTATAATCATTTGAAATTTGAACCTCCCCACCCCCATTGAACACAGTTCAGTTTGCGCTACTTAACCACTCTCAACGATTCAGATTTATATCTCAAAATTTAAGTTTATGTCTAAGCTTCTAAAAAAATTTTATGAGATGCAAGAAATAACGGAAAAAAATAGTTGTACGTTACTCCAAAGTCTAAAGCGCCCTCTATCGGCATTTTTTGAATTTTATCTTTATAAGTTATTTTCAAGATAATACTGACTAAAAGAATAATTTTAGCGAAAATCGCAAATCAATTGACCAATTTTTCCGTTTTTTATAATAATTTGAGATTTGAACCTCCCCTCGCAATTCAGTTTGCGCTACTTAACCACTTCCAACGATTTAGATTTTCAGCTCAAAATTTAAGTTTATGTCTAAGCTTCTAAAAAAATTTAATGAGAAGCAAAAAATAATGGTAAAAACTAGTTTATCGTTACTCCAAAGTCTAAAGCGCCCTCTAACGACATTTTTTGAAATTTATCTTTATAATTTATTTTCAAGAAAATACTGACATAAAGAATAGTTTTAGTGAAAACCGCAAACGAATCAATCAATTTTTCTGTTTTTTATATTTATTTGAATTTTTGGACTCTAAACTTTAATGGCGCATATCTCCTTTGGAAGACGTTTGGGACCCTTAGTTTTCTATTTAATATTGTTCATCATGATATGACAGACCAGCATGTTAAGTTTGTAAACGACCTTTTGGGACACCTTGTATATATATATATATAAAGGCAATATTAAAAAAAATGTTCTTATACCAAGAAATCTCACGGTTAATTCTGTCTATTAAATTAACTGAGACCATAGAAAACTTTATTGTCTTATTATTCTTTCAAATCAATAAGATTCAATAACGCCAGGGGAAAAAAATGGTTTTTCTTTATCAAATTTTAAGAACAAAGAGTAACTATTATTTCGAGCGTAAAAGATTTCGTTGTTGATTAATTTTATAAGTTTTCCTTTCTTTCTTTTTTTATTCCATAGAGCAACCTATACATTGAGCATACCTATTATTTCTGTTTATTCAAAAAGTATATATATAGTCAAGATTACAGGAAAAATAAACAGCTTTTGTTGTACAAATATTAATGATGACGATAATAGTAATAATTGCAATAATTTACTGCTATTATTCTTAAAACTAAAATAGTATTTTCATAATTTTTTTTTTTTTTTTTTTTTTTTTTTTTTTTTTTTTTTTTTTTTTTTTAATTTGATATTGCCACAAATAAAAAATAATTCACCAGCACTTTAATAGATGCTTTTAAATTTTTTCAAAAATTTAATTGATTTTGGCTTTTAGTTAATCGAAATTGAAAAGCTTCTTCGTCGCTGAACATATTCAATTTTATTTTTTAGAAACAGACGAAAAATTTGTTTTAATTGCTTTAAAATCTTTTCATTTTTGTTATTATTGAAATGCACTTTATTTTATTAATTTATGCATTATTTTGCTGATTCTTTAATTTACAAACGCATTTGAATTTTTTTTTTTTTGGGGGGGGGGGGAAACATATCTTTGATTTTTTTTTCCATAAAATTTTCTCAAAATTCAATTCTGTAATATGATTTATGCAAATCAAACGTTTCTTTGAAGCATCTCAAAACTATCCATTATGTAATTATTTTTAATTTAAAAGAAAAAAAATCTGAATTCTTTTTATTAAAATAAAAATTATATTTAAAAAAATTCCTTCGTGTATGTTATTATATTACGCTGCAAATACTGAATAAAAATTCTTGGGATAGAATTAAACTGGATGTATAGTTGTTGTTATTGTGTCAAATGCTTCGAAGATCTCTTATTTTTCTTTTATTTGCTAAAAGATGAAAAATAAAAAATGTAGAAACAGTAAAAATAGTTTTATTGGAGTATTTACATGTTTTGGTTTTATTCAAAAACAAATGAATAATAATATTCTAAAACTGAACGGTTTATGTTGTAATGATCTGAAACGTATTAATTCAATTTGTCACTTACTCTCTCAGATCACTCTCGTTATTTGTTATTTTACCTTGGATGTTTATTTCCATATTTTTAACCAGGAAGTAACTCGAGCCATAATTTTCGTAAGTGATGTTACAACCTTAGTTATTGAATTTTTAATTGTTACAATCTCTATGGTTTCTCTTATAATGGATAGATAATATAGATCGGTCATTAAAAAAAAAAATAATATGTAATGATGCAGGATCATTTAACTTGCAAAATTATGGCTCGAATTACTCCATGGTCAAAAATATGGAAAAAAAACAGTCAGGGTAAAATTTAAAAAGAAAAAAAACACGTACGTGACTTTAAAGAGTATTTGAGAAATTGAATGCTGCCGTTTCAGATAATTATATCATACACCGTGAATTTTTAGACTTTTCTTATTTATTTGTTTTGAAAATTGCTTGGATAGAAACAAAACATGTGAACAGCTCAATAAAACTATTTTTATTTTTTTTTAAATCTTCATCTTACAAATTTTAGCTATTAAAAGTCGTGTATTATTACAAGGCGTTAATGGGTTGTATAATCTTTTATTTTGTTAAATTTTATCTACTATCCTATTTAAAAAAGCAAGTAAAAAAGCAACCCCAAAGGCAATCACATCAATTCTTTTAATACCAAAAAAAGTAATAAATAAAAAAAAATTATAACAGGATATGGAATTTTTTCTGTTGTTAATTAAAGTTTTTTTTTAATTTATTGTTATTACTTTTTTTAAATATATATAAATGTGTAAGTTATATTCGAAAACGAGGTTTTTGCCAAATTGGCGTCAGAAAAACGAATCGCGTCAATGTGGTGAATGTATGTTTGTGCCGCATTTTTATATAGAAAAAGATGTAATTTCCTTATAAATTAAAATATATAAATTAAAATAAAAGTTCATCAGGTTTGTTTTCGGAGTTGTTTATATATTTTGGAAGCATATCCTTTGTTAAAGTCAGAATTACACTAAGCCTTGGCGAAGGATGTGTATTTATCAAACGTTCATAACATTAGCAATAACTGACCTAGAATCATGCAACATACCTTCAAAAAATATTAACGCATTCTCACTCTGAATTTTAAAATTTATTTGAAAGAGTTTGCTAAACGGTTTTTCGGCACTGTTTCGGATGTCTTCGTCAATTGCGATAACCAGAACAGAATACTGAATTCTTAACCTAAATGCTGCCTTGATCGCATAGATTTGTTGATTTCTCTATCAGAATCTGCAGATTTCGTGAAGGTACGCAAGGAAATAAAATTATGAATAAAAGTAAAACATTGCAAAGCTTAGCATAAATTTAAAGGAGACCAAACTGATCACCAGAGGCGGCTAGTAATTTAAATGAATAGGAATTTAATAAATAAAAAAAAACATTTCACTTCGCGTATCAGAATAAATAATAAATATGATGTAATATGATGAAATAAAAACATATAACAACGTTTTTCACGTGATTTGTTTAATCCAATAATTTATGTTACATATACAATTTTTATATCTATTTAAACTTGCTTACAACAATTAGAAGAAAAAAAAACAGCAAGAAAAACGAACTGGTGATATTTAAAAAATATATTTTGAAATATAGTCTTTTTCAAAATTTTATGATTTGTTGTGTGGCATGAGGTATTCAGCAGTACATGCACAAAACTTAAATTCGCTGACTTACATAGTTTCCGTGTACTGACTCTGTGAAAAAAATTGCCGTCCGTCTGTCTGCCTGCCTATCTGTGTGTCTTCAAACGCTCTATTTCCCGAATAAATGAAGATAGAGGCTTGAAAGTTGGTAAGTATGTCAGAATGTGAAGAAGCCTATTTAATATTAGTAACCTCGATTATATGGAATTATTTTTTTCCGATTTTCGAAATATTCGCTCTGATGAAAGGTGCATAAAATTTTACAAATTTTTTATCTTAAGGAATAGATGTTAAAGACAACTAAAAATATAAATTTTGCATAAATATAATTGTTGATCGGATAATTAGTTGCCAAGATATTTGTGATCTTGTTTTCCATTTTCTTCGATTTTTCATGACCCTGTATTTCATTCAAATTTCAATTCAAAGATATATATTTTAAATGGCAATTAGACGCTTAATCGAACGAAGTAAATTGTTAGTTAATATAATTTTCATTTTTGGAGTTATAAGGATGCATTCTTTGCGCAATTCGGTACTACTTAATTATTACTTCAATCAAAAATCTATCTCCAAACTGTAAGATTAAATGGCAATAATGGCTTATCGTAAATGTCGCATTCACTCGATATTAAACACGTTAAATGTGTTTGTTACGTCATCAAATAATTTTCAGTTCGATGTTTTAATTGTTATATTATTAATATTTTACTAATTTATTTGTTATTTCGTTATTTAAAATAAAAATCATGCCAATTTGTATAATTCACTAATAGTTTGACGATTTATATTATGTGTCGAAATTGTTCGACGATATAATTAAGTAGTATCTGCAATTTTGTAATAGTGCATTACTAAATTACTATGTATTAAAAATATTTAAATATACGTTTAAATTTTATATTGGAATTGCGATGCATTTTATGGTTTTCTCATGTTTTATTTTCATATTTTATAGCATGTTTAAACATGATGGGTAAGTATTATTACGGTGACCCTCAACGATTTGTTTAATTAAGAGGGGTGCTTTTTGTGAACCCTAAAGTGTTATTACACGAGGAGTCAAAGTTCCTTCAAATTCAAGGAATCTCCATTTTATCCTATAGCTCCTGGGGAATCGCTCGGAAAGCAGGCAACTAATTTGGGTAGGAGTGTCTTTGACGCCTGAAACCAAGAGAGTCGCCAGTAACAGCCAATCAAATGTTTGAAAACCCGGATGATGGAAAATCCTTTTCCCGAACAGCCAATGAAATGTTTAGAAAGCATAAAAATGCAGACGATTTTTGTCGTTTAAATTTTCACGTGTAATAGCACTTTAAAGGCATCCAGAGGGCAACATCCTCCTGAAACACTTTGGAGGAAAAACTCTGTAATTACTTATAGATTTTTGTTTTCTTTTAATCGTTTTATAAAAAATTTCATTTTATCGTTTTCATTTAATCGTTTTATAAAAAAAAATATTTCGGTTAAAATCGAAATTACTAAATTTTGTCATTTTTTCAATTTATTCAAAAATTTAAAATTATCCTTGAACTTTCTTTTTAAAAAATCATTTTTTATTATTTAAATATTTTCGAAACGACATATTCGGCGTGGGGTTCATGCCTTTTTGAGCTTTCATTTCAATATGCAGTTGAACCATGGAAATAACAAATTACTATGTATATATTTTTAATTTAAAACATTTTGAATGAATGCATTTAATTAAAAATACTATGCAAAAAAAAAATATCGGTTTCATTTATGATTACATTTGCCAATCATATTGAAAAAGAAATGTCTCGGAAAAGATATGAGATAAAATTTTGTTTTTACTGTTTCTGAAATTATTTCTATTTTTATTGGATTTTAAAATCGTAGATTTTGAATTAAATAACAAGATGAGAAACGCGAAGAATTAATGGTTTTTGAAAAGAAAATGAATTTATTTTTCTTTTTACTTTGCAAAAGTAAATCGTTTTTAACATTTAGTGGAAGGTAAAACTGTATTTGTATCATTAATTTTTGTTTGTTTGTTTATTCGTATGTTAGGTTATTTCGAAATTCTATACTGACATAAGAAAGGGTGAAAAACATTACCATTCCACTAAGATGACAGAACTTGATTTTTAAATTACAGTCGGCTCTCGTTAATTCGAACTCGTCGGAACCACAAGAAATGTTCAAATTATCCGAAGTTCGAATTATGGAAAATATGAAATGAAAACATGCTTAATATGGTACTATTGCAAAGGAATTAATGTTATAGTGTTTTTTTTTAATTTATTTCGTCTGTTGTTATTAGAATATGACTTAATATTAAATTATAATGGTTAATTACATAAACTAATTAAAAGATTAGAAACAAGCACAATGAAAGAAAAATTTAAAGCGTCAATGTTGGACAGACGGGGCACTAAATAAGTGTATATCAAATGCATTGGATTATATATATACTCGTTCGGAACATGTTTCACAAAAATTAAAGAAAGAAAGTTATTCAAAGGATCTCAAATCCGTAAGAAAGAGAAAAAAATGAAAAATCGGAATTCTCGTTAGTTCGAATTAAGCGGAGTCAAGAGAAAATGAGTTCGAATTAATAAAAATTTTTAACGTTATTCTGCCATTAAAAATTTCGGGACTTCATGTTTAGTTTGAATTAAGCGAAGATTCGAATTATCCGATTTCGAATTAACGAGAGTCGACTGTATTTTAAAATGCTAATTTATTTTTGGGGATAGTTAATCAACATTAAACAGCTTCGTTTTTCACTTGTTAACAGTTGAAAAGTGTTTACGATTTCTGTTGGTCTGTCTGGTCAACCTGTCTGTTGTTTTTAGGACTCGATTAAAGCTAGGGCAAACTTCCATCAGTAATTTAGTATAAAAAGTTTTGCCTTATTCAAAATAAGGTGAAAGACACTATTATACATTAATGGTGGAAGCAACGACGTTAATCAAATTCCATTTGTCCGCGCTCATACTCGCTTAAATATACTACATTTCCATGTAAATAAAATGTATTATTTTTTACTATGATATGATTCTTAATGAAAACGAAATGCGATTATACTTCGTTTACAGGAACCCTTAAAGAAATTCGGATACATAACATGCTATGAATAAAAAAATGATTATAATACATTTTAATGATGTTAAAAAATTGCAAATATGCAATGTTGATTCACACTGCAAAATGCTTATTTAACAGAAAAAAATAAGATGTGCTCAGAACTTATTGTTCATTTACAGGGACACACAAAATGGTTCGATTGCATTACTCTCAGTAGAAAGTGCTTGTTTCAAGTGGGCTTTATGCAATTTGTATACGTAACTAAAGTTCACGATAACACTTTCCACGTTATAAATAAGCATGTAACCTTAAAAAAATAGCAACAATAATAATAATAATAATAATAATAATAATAATAATAATAATAATAATAATAATAATAATAATAATAATAATAATAATAATAATGATGGGGGGGGGATATGGTGCCAGTACCTTTTGTTATAAAATTTAGAATTTTTTACAGTGAAGATGAGCCTATATCACACTAATTTTGAAAGGTTGTGTAGGGATGTAAAAGAGCCTATGATGAATGACTCGTGATCACCCAATGTTAAAATTTGAAATTTCATAGTATACAAGTTTGTTTATTTTAATTTCAAAAAACATAAATAATAAACTAAAAATAATACAATTACTTCCCATATCCACCTAACTAGTTTTTTATCACTCATCAATGATAATAAAAAGCCAAAACTTGGGGGGGGGGGGTAAATTAAAATCAGAAGAAGGGCCACTATGGTATTTCTAATCAATGAAATTAATATTTGTTCCTCATTTCTGTAACATTTTAAACGTGTAGCATCGTCCTTCTTTCGCCCACCCATTTGTTTATTACTATAACTCCATTTATGTTTTCGAATTCAATAATGATAATAATGATAATTTGTTTAAATCTCTTTACATCGTTAGCGATTACTTAATTTCAAACATATGTTTCTTTTATTTTTTACTATGATATGATTCTTAATGAAAACGAAATGCGATTATACTTCGTTTACAGGAACCCTTAAAGAAATTCGGATACATAACATGCTATGAATAAAAAAATGATTATAATACATTTTAATGATGTTAAAAAATTACAAATATGCAATGTTGATTCACACTGCAAAATGCTTATTTAACAGAAAAAAATAAGATGTGCTCAGAACTTATTGTTCATTTACAGGGACACACAAAATGGTTCGATTGCATTACTCTCAGTAGAAAGTGCTTGTTTCAAGTGGGCTTTATGCAATTTGTATACGTAACTAAAGTTCACGATAACACTTTCCACGTTATAAATAAGCATGTAACCTTAAAAAAATAGCAATAATAATAATAATAATAATAATAATAATAATAATAATAATAATAATAATAATAATAATAATAATAATAATAATAATAATAATAATGATGATGGGGGGGGGATATGGTGCCAGTACCTTTTGTTATAAAATTTAGAATTTTTTACAGTGAAGATGAGCCTATATCACACTAATTTTGAAAGGTTGTGTAGGGATGTAAAAGAGCCTATGATGAATGACTCGTGATCACCCAATGTTAAAATTTGAAATTTCATAGTATACAAGTTTGTTTATTTTAATTTCAAAAAACATAAATAATAAACTAAAAATAATACAATTACTTCCCATATCCACCTAACTAGTTTTTTATCACTCATCAATGATAATAAAAAGCCAAAACTTGGGGGGGGGGGGTAAATTAAAATCAGAAGAAGGGCCACTATGGTATTTCTAATCAATGAAATTAATATTTGTTCCTCATTTCTGTAACATTTTAAACGTGTAGCATCGTCCTTCTTTCGCCCACCCATTTGTTTATTACTATAACTCCATTTATGTTTTCGAATTCAATAATGATAATAATGATAATTTGTTTAAATCTCTTTACATCGTTAGCGATTACTTAATTTCAAACATATGTTTCTTTTATTTAAATTTAAAATAATAGCTTTATTCCCAAGCAAATAATTATGATAAATCTTTAAAAATACCAGAAACTTGTTACGTCTGTTTAATCCTGTTGTAATGCGACATTTTCCAAACGTTTTCAAAAATCCTTTTTTCGCTTATTATCATATGAATGGTGCGCAAAATAACTGTATTTATTAACTTCCTATAAAAATATGTATTCTTTACGTTTCAGTAAATCTTAACATTTGGGATTTGAATATGTTAATTTTAATAATGCAAAATAGGGTTTTTTTCACCCTTTAAAGCTGAAAAAAATTCGAATCCAAAATTCCGAAAAGCTTTTTTTCCACTTTTAATAGAACAGAAATTTATCATTTTGCTTTTATTTTTTATTTTTTCTTTAAAAACTACATATTATCATTAAAGAAAAATAAAATAAAATAAGAGAGGAAATAGCAATATCATCAACAGCTTCAATATACACTTTTACTTCTGAAATCCTAATTGATTTTTAGTATAGTTAAGCAAAATTGAAAAATCTTTTCTTCTCTGAAGATATTGATTTTTTCCTCCGTGCGTCGTAGAGTAAATTTCAGATAAAATTTTCTTTAAATTTCTTTTAAGATGTTTTTATTTTTATTCATGTTAGACTTATTAATCTTTGTTTAATGAACATTTAAAAGTTACCTCGAAACTATTTCTAAATTTCTTTTTTTTTTTTATATTATTACAAAACTACCCATAATATTCTTACAAAAGAATAACAGATAACAAAGGTCTGCATGGATCAGGCTTATACGAAGGGTTAAGAATGGCAAAATAAAGTGAAACTTTCAAATGGGCCGGGTTGACAAAAATCCGAGGCCACCCAGGCCAAAGATCCACCCAGGCAGGCCGACCAGACGATTTGAATATTTAAATGGATTCGATGGAATATGAACCATTTTCAATGCGTATGATTTTCGCCTTTAGAAATTATCACAGAACTTTTTAAAAATTTCCATTTTTAATATTTTTTACAGAAGTATACTCACTAGCCCTTTTTCGTGACCTTTCAATCCTTTATTTGCTTTCTTTCTTGAATCGATGCCATATGTAAATGATTTTTAATGAAAAAGTTGAGAATAGTTAAATAAATTTTAAATACTTAAAATAAGTTTCAGATCAACTTCTTTTTATATTGCTTTTTAGATATTTACAATTTTGTTAATGTTAAATTTATAAATTTTTTGCTAATCTTGCAGTTTGTTTCATTTAGAAGTTATTTCGAAACTTTTTATATCCCTATATTATTTTTCCTATTTCTTTTGCATGAACTTTCAACCTTTCATTTGTTTTTTCCTGGAATCACTGATATTTATAAATAAATTTTATGAAAAATTGAGCTTAATTAAACAGAATTGAAAAACCTTTTCTATTTCTAACGATATTGAATTTCTTATCTCTTAGCATAAGTTTCGTATGCACATTTTATTTGTATTGATTTTAAGATGCTTTCATTCTCATTAATGTTGAACTTAATAATTTTTGCTAACATTGCACTTTTTTGAAGCATTTAGAAGCTTTTTAAAAATTTCCATTTTTAATATTTTTACAGAAGTATAATCGCTAGCATTTTTCATGATCTTTCAAACCTTCATTTGTTTTTCCTCCTTGAATCGCTGCTGCGCATAAATGGTTTTTAATAAAAAATTAAGCTTAGTTAAACAAAACTGAAAGGCTTTTTATTCCCTTACAATATTGAATCCCTCTCTACCCTCAAAATAGTTTTCAGATGAAATTTTTCTTTAAATTGCTTTTAAGATGTTTTTAATTTTGTTACACTTTGATTTATTAATTTTTACTACCATTACAATTTATTCAAATATATAGAAATTATCTAGGATTTTTTTTTAATTTCTTTTTTTAATAAATTCACAGAAATGCAAGGCTAGAATTTTTTCGTGACCTTTCTATCTTTCATCTGTTTTTGTCTTTGAATCACTACTGTAGTAAATGACTTTTATATACTCTATATGGCCATTAATGACCCGACTCTTGCAATTTTAGACGTCTTGTTAAATATCTAGGAAAATACATGATGAATTATTCTTAAACTCAAAGTGTGTAAAAAATTCAGGTCATATATTTCTACGAAGATTTTCTCCCGAAATTCCATTGGAAACTGTCAGCAAATTGAAAAAGAACGAAAATGTTTTGGATAATCTTGTTAAAACTAATGTAACAAAAGCGGTTTAACTGTAAGATTGTGATCAAAATACTTCTATACTAATAAAATCCGTGCGCCTCTGTCTGCTTGAAGCCGATTAAACTTCGCAACGCGGGCGAGTTAGAAGTCGCGAGAGGTGTCTTTCGATTGGAAAAATTCCGGGGAAGTCATTTCGGGCATTTTCGAGACCGTGGGACCAAAATTAAAAAAGTTATGAATTAAAAACCCTTTGGGAATCGGAACGAAAAATGTCTCAAATCCCAAACGGCGCTCAAACGGAGCTCTGAGGCAGAACACTGCGCCACCTTGCGGTGAAGAACCTGAACTTTTCCCCTTTGGCTAAAAGAAGAAGCAGTCGAAAACCTCTTTTTCTCCCTTTTTTGCGCGTTTTTTCTTAAACCATCATGCAGACAGTTTTTAAAGTAGAAAAAAACTGATTACATATTCAGAATCTGCGTAAAAATCTGCTTCTGATGAACTAAAAAATACGAAAAAATGTCTTATGGGCGCTTAGTGCCCACCGTGCAAATCCAAATATTTTTAACGGGACTATGGGCGCGAAGCGACCATGGCTCCGATCCACAATCTTTTTTTTTTTTTCAAGTGCACGTGGCCCACCATGCGAAATCACATATTTTTAACGGGACCATGGCTCTTTAATTTACTTTTTTTTTGTGCTTGAGGATTCGAACACCAAGACTTTCTTATTAAATGAATTTTTTTGCTTATTATATACTGCTTAATACCGAGGTTCGTTTGGAAAAAGTGGCCCAGCTAGCGGGCGTAGCTCGCTAGTATTGTAATAAACTGTGTTCATTTTTATAAGGATAACATTTATACTCGTAGAAAATTAAGATTTTTATAAAAACAGTTCCGGATTTTGCAAAGTTTTTTCGCTTATAATTTGCAGAGTTCTTAAAATAAAAATAAAATGTTCTTTTCAGAAAATATGACAAACGACATTGTACATGACACCCTGTAATCAGAATTTAAAAATAATAAAAATCGTGCAAAAAATAAGCAGGTTTACTGAATAAAGTTTCACTGCGCATTCGTGAATGCAATAAAAATATATAATTTGCACAATGTGTTCGTTAAATGTATAGAACAATTTTTGTGAAAGTTTAAAAAATATAGCTTCAAAATTCTGAAAATTATCATCGATAGAATAAGCCCAAAATCCGTTCTTCCCAAAAAAGCAAAAATAAGAAGGGGTGTATCAAAATATCCATACTGTATATGCAATATTGACATTAATCAATAGACATATGGATTCAACCCCTCAACTTTTTGCTTCATTTTGAGCTTATTTACTTTGTCTCATTTATACTGCTCCGACTACTCCATCTATATGCTCCGAAATTTAAAAAAAGGTAGAACAACATAGTAGCCAAATCTTCCAAATTCTGAAAAATATTCCCTTCATTTAATGAAGTTGCGATTAAAAAAGAATATAGAATAATGGTATTGAATAAGAATATGTGTGCTACTAAATGGCGATTCTGAAAAATCGGCAAGTCTGATAAATTGTGGATAACGTATTTCTTTTAATTATGAGGCTTTTATATCATCTAATTAAGAAATATTTGATTTTACAATTTAAACCAAATTGAAAGCTCAAAGAATTATTGATTTTCCAAAATAAAATGAATTGGTGTTTTACTTTGCAAAAGCAATTTTTTTAATACAAAAAAAACTGGCATTTATATATATATATATATATATATATATATATATATATATATATATATATATATATATATATACAATAAACTACTGCTACAACGATATCCGATACAACAATAACTCTCTGTACTACAATAATGTTTCCTGGTCCCGGTGAACTTGAATATAAACTAATGTTAACGTCCCCTCAATATTACAATATTCTCTAGAATAATAAACCCCTGTAAAACGATTTTTCTTTTAAAATTCCAATGTTATTTCCCCCTTTATAACGATATTTTGGTTTTTGAATACTGAGAAAAAAATCTTTGTCATTCATCATCTTTGTCATTTTTTCGGTCTATTTTGTTAACAGAAGACTCACTGTTGATTTTCCACATATCTCCATAATGCAAGATTGGCTATTGTACCCGTGTAAAGTCCTTCTTGAAATGGAAGGGGGAAAAACATGAACCTTGCCATGGAACATGAGTCAAATCGCTTGGTTTGTCATTTTCTCATTTCTAGAGGAAGAGGTAAAGTGAGGTATTTATAAGTGACATTCTAAAAAACAAGAGTTCAAATCTTTTAAAAGGTGTGCAGAGTTGGACGATTTTAGAGTCTTAATAATTTTGAGTTCTAAATTAAAAAAAAATCGATTTTTGATTTTCTTTCTTACATCAGTGTATTATCCTTTAAGATGGCAGAGCGAAAACAACTATACTTTCGAGATGAAATGAATATTATCAACGATATTGAAGAGGGAATGAAACAGGTTGATGCAGTTAAAAAGTACGGATTATCGAAATCTACAATTAAAGTGTTTCCAAAGAAGAAGAAACATGTTGAAGACATAAGTTGAAATATAATTAACGCACACTGAAAACGACTGAAAGTTGCCACAAATGAAAACATTGATGCTGCAGTTTTAAAATGGTATCAACAAAGTAAAGAAGTGAATGCAAAAAATGTTCCAATAAATGAACCATTGTTATGTGCACAAGCACGTAAATTTACAGCAACACTAAGGAACGAAAATTTTAAAAATAGTAACGGTTAACTAATGCCGTCACGGAATAATTTTTCAGGAAGTTCACGGAGAGAAAAAGTCTGCCCCAATTAATGACGCATTTGAATAGAGGCAAAAGAAGATGAATAATACCTTATAAAAAAAAAGTATGCTCCACAAGAAGTTTCTAACGCAGATGAACCTGGGCTGTTTTTCCAACTCTTACCCGATTGTACACAGGCTTTCAAAAGTGAAAAGTGTTATGGAGTGAAGAAATCGAAACAGGAATTTATTGTTCTTCTGTGTACAAAAAGCACAGGCACAATTAATATCCAAAGTGCTTTAAGAACCTAAAAAGTCTTTCTGTAGAGCATGAAGCCAATAAAAAGTCTTGGATAAATTCCAATTTTTTTTCTGAAAGGTTACAAAAATTACAGAAAGAAATGAAGAAGAGAAAGAAAAAAAATCATTTTGTTGGTAGATAATTGCTGCGCTCATGCTTCATTTCCAAAATTTCAAAATGTAGAAATTATTTTTTTTCCCTGCCAGCTGTGCTTCAATTTTACAGACTCGAGATATGGGTATAATTGAAGGGATAGAACAGAAAACGGTTGCCAGAGTTGATACTTATACATTTTGATAATAAAACAGAAGACCCTTTTAAATCTGTAAATGTGAAGAAAGCATGTGACAATATTGCTGGACGTTGGTGGGAAGTAACAGAGAAAAACAATCGTAATTGTTGGAAAAAGGTTGGTTTTTGACATGAAGATAAAAAATCTCGTTAGATTAAAATTTCCTTGAATGAGATCTTTCATATGATCAAGAATGTGTTTTGAACATCCAAAAATCTTTATCCTAACTTGATAAAAGAAGTGGCAAAAAATATGGAATTAGCGTGGAAGACGCACATTAAACAGCAGACAACGATCTTATGGCTTTCACTGGAGATGCTGGTGAAGACATTCTCTCTTTGAAACTACTGACGAGATAGAAAGCAACAGGATGGTGATAGGAGAGGATAATAATGATAATGATACAGGTCCATCAAAATCCGTATTGTCATCCCCCTTCAATCTGTGAAGTCTTTACAGACATTTGTTTCAAGCCTTTAGTCGACAAATGAAGATCATTTTCGTGTATTAGACTTAATGCATACCTTTTTCGTAGATTTAATTGTTAAAAGATGAATAAGCGTACCAAAATATTAGATTATTTTTAATAAAAATAATTTTCAGGTATGTCAATATTTCTTTGCTCATTTTCTGAATTTTTTTTTTTTTTTTTGCATTATTTAACTATTACTATTAACGCTCTGCTACTATTTTCTTCTAAATATAAATATTTAAGTAGTATATACCTTAAAGTAAAACGAAATCTTTATTGAAAGCCCAAAATATGTAGGACCTCGGTATAGCAATAACCCCTCTACAACAATATATTTATATGGTCCCTAAAATATTGTTGTAACGAGGTTTTACTGTATATATATATTTTTTCAGAAATCTAATATTATTACAATTACAAAGAGTATAAAAAATATCAACGATACTTTTAATTGCATTTAAAAGGCAACGGATTTTTTCCCCCTTCCCTCAAGATTTTGGAAAACTTAGAGTAGTTTTCCATCTCAAAATCTTTTTATTTTTGTTACTATCCAAGGTAGCCAGATTTTCCAAACTTCAAATGCAATTGTATTTTAATAGAATAATACGTTTTCTCTAACCCCTTCCCGACAGAAGCCTTTTAAGAAATTTTTTATGTTTTGTCACCGGTATTTAAAACCAGAAATTTGTGGCCTATCATATCGAAAAAATGCTCTGATTCATTAAGAGCCCACACTACTGACAAGGAATGTCTCCATACGGGCATACCCCGAAAAATCTATAAAAAATTACAGAATGTTTTTCTCGTGTGGATATATACGTTTATAAAAAAAATTTCGGCGGAACCTCCAATCAGTAACCGTAAAAAAAATAATGAAAATTTCGTTATTTGGCGATTTATCGCCGGTTGGCAATGGAATGTAATTTCAAAAAAATACTTTATGTCAAATACACTTCAAGAAAAAAAAATTTTCATGTTGAACTTGTTTTGATAAGTTTAATTTAAATAACTTTAATTTTGTAAGTTTTAGTTTGTTTTAAGTATAATTTTGTTGTATCGAAATTTATATGTATTTATATTCAAATTTAATTATCAAAATTTGAGATTTAAAACAAAATTCATAATTTAAATTTAATTAAATTTGTTTCAGTCTCAAAGTCCAATTCAGAATTGTCGATTAGATTTTGTTGCTATGGAAACATATGACGTTTATTTTTGAATACGCTTAAATGTATGAAGATAATTTTTCTCAATATGATTTTTTTAGCTATGAAAAAATTTTCTCCAGCGATTAATTAAATAACTACTTTAATGAGTAATATATATATATGTAATACAATATGTATATAGATGTACACAATATATTAAATTCTCTCTTTTTTATGTTTAAATTCATTAAATACCATTTACAGGCAAACTCAATATCAAGCAGTTTTGAATTCTTATTATAATCGTTTGCTTTTGGCGTGGAAAAGAGCTGTTCGCCAGATCAAGTGATTCTTTAGTCTTTTCACGCCAAATATTCGAAAATATTTTATTTTTTTACACAATATCTAATATGATTCCGCCGCTAATTTTGACTGATCCATTATTACATGCATAAGTACTTTAATTAGTATTTTTTTTTCCATAAAATTCTTGGTATGCCCAGTATGGAGACCTTCCTTGTGAGTGAAAAAGACCCGGATGATAATGTAAAGTCTATGGGGGCGTCCTTTTCAAATATCTCGCTCAAATTTTAATATTTTTACATGATTTTTTTACATAGGATGGCTGAGGACGATCCACAACCGGCCTAGTTTTTACTTTTTCGATTTCTTTTTATCAGATTTTTTTTTAATACTTTAACTTTCAGAACCAGTTTGAATCGGTTATGAAACTGAAACTATCCTAATATAAAAAGAATATAACCAAAATGGAAAAAGTAAAAACTAGACCAGTTGTGGATCGTCCTCAGCTATCCTATGCAAAAGAAATCACATCAAAATATTAAAACTGGAGCGAGATATTTGAAAAGAACGTCCCCATAGACTTTACAATATCATCCGGGTCTTTTCATTCAGTAGTGTGGGCTCATAAGGCGAATTTTACAGTAACATATTATTGGTGGGGATAAACAAGGATTCTTAAGCCTTTTTGCGGCACGTATGCATGTCGCTCGTCCAAAAGGCTTTAAATGATAGAAGTATGCAATTATAAATAGGACTATAGAAGTATGGGTAATATGCTATTAACCGCTTCCCTGATTCACCCGTACATCATAAAGGTAACATGTTTTTGCCAATTATGAATTGTCTGTACTACGTACTGGCATTCATATTTCAATCACGATTTATTGATCTCTCTGTTAGGGGTGTATTTCGATTCAAACTGCTTATTTTCCGATTTATTTCTGAATCCACTTTTGCTCTCAAATTCACCATACTTACAAAATCTCTTATTTGGAAAGTACACAAGGTGCCATGATTGTCGATTCTTTGATAAATGCAGAAAATATTGTAAAAAAGGCAATCAAAAACGGTATTTCGAACTGGTTTTTCCGAAGGCGGAGATCTGGGAGCGAAAAAAAGGGTCATACTGATAAGGTAATTGTTTATAAATCAAATTCTAATGAATTGAGCGTAAAATGACATCACACGGCACTTCATACGTCCCTTCAAAAATCCCCTCAGCAAGTTTCATGTTTCTACTTTTGAAAATGTGTCTGAAATTATATTGGAAAATTTCGAGCTGTTGAAGGTGGAAAAAACGTTTTTTCGAATACACCCTTAATTTTTCAATATTTAATCCAAGCTTTTTCCTGATTCAGTTGGCCAAAGATTTCTGTTTTGAAAAATTGTTGATAATAGATTAAAAATTCTGTAAAAGACATGAAAAAAAAATGGACATTACTTGAAAGATTTTTCAAAAACATTGATCAGTTAAGTGGTTGAATTGCAATTTGGAAAAATCACTATGGATTATGTTTTTAGGTGCGTTCGTAATTATGCAAATACGTAACACCTATTGTTATCGTTCAGTCCGTCCGTCCGTCTGTCTGTCTGTCTGTCTGTTCGCATATAACAGCGCAAAAACTACCCAACCGAATCGTTTGAAATTTAAAATACATAATTATTACATAATTTTGTCTAGTCATTTCAAGTTTTATGAAAATCGGATGCATAGATCAATTACAGGGACAATCAAAAGTATTCCGTTACATTACGGTCAATGGGGGAAAAAGTTTCAAATGCATTCTAATCGTTTCAAATTTAAAATACATAATTATTACCTAATTTTGTCAAGTTATTTCAAATTTTATCAAAATCGGATGCGTAGTTCAATTACAGGGGCAATCAAAAGTATTCCGTTACATTACGGTCAATGGGGGAAAATGTTTCAAATGCATTTTCATGGTGTTACACTCATTCGAACATAATAAAATGCAATGTATCTATAAAGTACATATTACATATACATTTTGCAAAATCTGTGGTGCAAAGAACATTTGTTATTGATTTACAAGGCCACACAAAAGTATTCCATTACATAATGGTATAGGGAGAACATTATTTGATGCACATTTTAATTGTAATTAACTATTTACAGTTTTATGAGATTGATATATGAGAGTGATATTTTAAAACTTTGTTATCATACGAATGCACCTCATTTGCTACGCTTTACGTGCAAATTCCAACTTGTTTTTGTTTTTTTAATTATTATTATTATTGTGAGGCTTTTATGTCATTCAATTAAGAAATGTTTGACTTTACAATTTAAAGCAAATTGAATGCTCAAAGAATTAATGATTTTCTGAAAGAAAATGAATTATTTTTTTGTTTTGCGAAAATCAGGGATGCAAGCACTGCGCCAAAAATGGCTGATATTAACCACTAAATTTTAAAAGTATCTTTTGCTTTATAAAATCTCAAAAATATTGTTATTAAATACAAGGAGAAATACTTTAAAAATTTAGTGGTGACAATCAGTCATTTCTGGCGCAGAACTTGCATCCCTGAAAACTAATTTATTTTTAACATTTACCATTTTATGAAAGGAAAAGTAGCATTTTAATAACTTTTAATCTTTCGTTCGGAAATTCTTTATTGTCATAATCATAAAGAGAACAGAAATCATCAATGATGCTTTTAAATGCTTTTTAAATACAATGGATTTTTCTTTCTTCGCTGAAAATTTTGATAAACCTAGAGTGCTTTTCCCTTCGAAGATCTTTTTGTATTTATTAATACGCAAGATATTAATTTTTTGGAAACATTGGAGTTTATTGAAGCATTTTCAAATTATTTCAAAAAAAAATTTCGAGAAAATTCTATTTTTAATATTTTCCTGAAAAGTATAATCACTGGCCCTTTCCTTGTCCTTTCGAGCGTTTATTTGATTTTATATTTGAATGGGTGCTGCAAGAAATGACTTTCGTTGGAAGAAGTCTGAATACATTAATCGGATCGAAAATTAGCATCCTATTATAGCTATCATTTTAAAATAAAATATTTTTATTTAAAAAATAGCAAATTATACATAAATCATAATAAAAAATAATCTATAATAATAAAGAGACAAGTATGTTTGTGTGTCAGCGCTTTTTTTTAAGAGACTGCTGTACGTAGAGTTACAAAATTTGGAGGGAAGGTACTTTTATACATGTAGTTTTGCACCACGAAGTTTTCAATTTTTTGATTAGATTTTTTTAAAATAACATTTTTAGGCGATTTTTAGCGTTCATTTTGCGGTTTTACCCCATTAGTAAAAGGAATAAGGTTTCATTCTTTTAACCCAATATAGCAATTTTTTTTCTCTTTTCAACAAAGTTTATTCGGAATTCCTACATCGATTTTTAAATTTTTAATGAATTTTTTATGCAATTTTTAGTGTTTTTTCACATTTTGCGGTTATTTTTTAAAGATAAAAAGATAAAAAAGATTGATAAAGATAAAATTGTTTCAAAGGTTTACCCGAATTCACGAAATTTTGTCTGGTAAAAATTTTGAATTTGAATGACTTTTAATGCGATTTTCAATACGATTTTTAGCGATTTTTGACGATTTTTTGCGTTTAGCATCAATTTCTCTTTTCATAGTTGTTCTATAAAAAACTTGAACCGTTGAGAATGTAATAAGTAGTATTTTTTGCGAAATGTACCTAAAATATCAAAAGTTTAGGTATTTTTGAATAGCAATTTTATCAAATTTCTTAAATTCTTGCTTATGACTGCCACCCCCTCGAGCAATATATCTCCTGATTGGTTGTTTAAAGGAGTTTTGTTTAGATATAGTTTTGATAAGAATAGAGTACGCTCCCTGGTGGGGGAATATGGAACTAACAGAATCGGATTTTGTTAAAATTTGGAAATCTAACAGTGTGATTTGTTTTTAACTTTAAGATAGTTACATGATAATACATGATAAAAAAAAGTATAAAAAAATGGTGTGACACATTTCAGGGTGCGAAATGGGACGGGCGCGAACAAAATTATAAAATGTAACAAAGAGGTACGTTTGAAACTTTAAAAGAATTTATAATACATAATAAAAATTGTAAAGTGCCGACGATGTTCTAAAGAGACCGCTGCACGAAGAGCTAGAAAATTTTGGGGGATGGTATCACTATACATGAAGTTTTGAACCTCGAAGGCCGATTTTCGATTTTTTAATTTAATTTTTATGTGATTTTTAGCTTATTTTTTATAATGTTTCGAGGCGATTTTTCCACATTTGCGAAAATAATGCGATTTGAGTCTTTTAACCTAATTTAGTAAATATTGTTCTCTTTTCAATATAATTTATTTGGATTTCGCGCAACGACTTTTGGATTTTTAGTGAATTTTTTAATGCAATTTTTGATGTTTTTTCGCATTTTGTCGCTATTTCTTGATGTTAATAAAAGGAATTTCGACTTAAATTTTTAGTGTAATGTATTTAAATTTGTCTGCTGAGATTTGTGATTTTCAGCAATATGCCTTTTTTTTTATTTTCGCGATTTTCAATGCAATTTTTGGATATATTTTGTGTTCTGCTTCGATTTTTTTGTAATTCATGAAAAATGTATGATTATTATGTTTTACCCGACTAGATAAAATTTTTATTCCCAGAATGGATTTACATTTAGCGATTTTAATGAATTTTTCAATGGTTTTTTTTAGTGTTTTTTTTTTTTTTAATCTCACGGCTATTTTTTGAAATTCGGAAAAGGAATTAATTTCAAATTTTTACCCTCACTCTTTTAAAAATTTTAACGAATTTTGAAATTAAGCGGTTTTTAGTGCGATTTTCAATGCAATTTTTTGCAATTTTTTCATATTTTATACATTTTGTGTTTATTGTTGCCATTTATGAGAGTTTTCCAAATGCGATGTTTTACCTTTATATACCCTAGTATAATATAGTTAATTATTCCATTAATATCTATTTTTAATACGATTTTTCGAGATTTTCTTCGTTTTGCACCGATTTTTTATCATTTGTAAGTGATTTCTGATTACAGTGTTCCACCTAAATATAGTAAATTTTGACACCTCCAAATTTTAAATATTTAGAGGTTTTCAATGCGATTTTTAGCGATTGTATGAATACAAGGCCATTTTTCGGCATTTGTTATAAGTAATTGAGTTTTAACATTTTAACTTAACGTAGCAAATTTTGTTCTCCTCGAATTTTTAGTTTTAGCGATGTTTAGCAAATTTTAGAGATTCTTTGCGTCGATATTTTGTTATTTAAGAAAGAATTTAGATTAAACTATTAATGCAAATTTTTCCCCTGCTATTTTTAAATTTAAAACAATTTGTAATGCATTTTTTAATACAATTTTTAGACGTTTTCAAGTCCACGGCGAGTTTTTCACAATCGGAAAAGAAATTTAGTTTATAATTTATAGCTTAATATAGTAAATTTTGCTTTTAAAATTTTTAGCGTATTTTCATGCTATTTTTAGCGCTCTTTTTAAGTTCTGCGTCGATATCTTTTTTATTAATGAAAGAGTTCAGATTACACTGTTTTGTCCCATTATGGTAAATTTTGTCCGCAGGAATTTGATCTAAATCTTCATCCTACTGTGGTAAGTTTAGTTCGGATTTTTTAATTTTACTGATTTTTAATCTGTTTTTTAGTGATTTTTCAAGTTCCGCGACAGTTTTTTGACATTGGTAAAATAATTTCTGTTTCTGACTTTTCGCATAAATAGTTCAATTTGTTCTCCACGCTTTTTGAATTTTATCAATTTTTAATGCGATATTCAAAGTGATTTTTAGCGAGTTTTAGGGATTTTAGGGATTCCGTGTCGATTTTTTGTTATTCATGAACGATTTCCGATGAAATGTTTTCCGACTGAATATTAAATTTTTACAGCTATGATTTTCAAGCATTCATCGATTTTTAATATGATATTCAACGTGATTTTTAGCGAGTTTTAAGGATTTTAGGGATTCCGTGTCAATTTTTTGTTATTCATGAACGATTTCCGATGAAATGTTTTCCGACTGAATATTAAATTTTTACAGCTATGATTTTCAAGCATTCATCGATTTTTAATATGATATTCAATGCTATTTTTAACCATTCTTTAAGTTCCTTGGCGATTTTTTGATTGCAATGTTTTATCTCTTAATAGAATTTTTGGCGTTTCATGTTTACATTTTGTTATTTCATGAATAATTTCCGATTACAATCCCTTCCACCGCTTTAATATTAATTTTTTAACATTGACTTTTAAATATTTACCGATTTTTAAATATTAATGCGATTTTTAGACATTCAGAAACTGATTTTGATTTCAAACATTTTGTTTAGATTGAAGTATTTTTGATTGAAGTATTTTATCTTTTAACAGTAAATTTTTAGACTATCGATTTTTTAATACATTGCGATTTTTAACACGATTTTCAATGCAAAATTTGGATTTTCATTTTTTACATTTTTCAAACGAATTCGATTTCAAACTTCTACCCTAATAAGAATTCGGTTTAAAATTTTTAGCCTTTAAGCTAACTGTTTAGCTCTCCTATATTGATCTACAGCTATTTTTAATGCATTTATTTAGCCCTTTTTTTTTGGTTGTTTGATTTCACGGCGATTTTTCAGGTACGGAAAAGAATTCAGTTTTAAATTTCTTTGCTAATATGATAAATTTTCACTTGTGAGATTTTTGCTACATTGAAGATTTTTATTGCGATTTTTTTCTCGCATTTCACTGCTTGCCATTTAACTAATTAGATTCAAAGCTTTTATCCAAATAGAGTAAATTTTGAGTTCCGTGATTTTTTAAATTTTTGTCATTTTTAATTCGTTGTTTCCGCTTCTTTGCGATCCGCTTCGATGTTTTAGACAATCAAGTTTTAACCAGTGTTGGGTATGAACGCGCTCACTGAACGAAAACTCACGAGTTTCGCTCACTATTTGTGAACTTTGAACTGAACTTCGCTCACTATTTTATAAACGCGTTTGAACTGAACGGAAACTCAAAAAATAGACGAGTTTGAACGAAATTTACGTTCAAATTTACATTCAATTTTTTCATAATTTATTTAAAATTTTTCCAGATCTTAGTACACTTTTTCCTTCTTTCAAATGCCATTTAGAGGCGTACACGAGCCTCAGGACGGGTTAAGTCTGGATATCACTTCTCTGGGTAGTATCCTAGTCTTACTTCTTCTGCAGACTCGGGTCGCGCCGAACCGGACCTGGGCTGTATACAATTTCGCCAAAAATAGATTTATACAGTAAACTCTCTATACAAGGTGGACTGTGTAAGGCGGAAATATGTCTAAATCGGAAAGATTTTAAAAGAAAGAATAAACACCGCAGCCTGCGGCACTTCTCCATAAATGGAGATTATAAACAGACTAAGGTAAGTTTTTTTGGCCAGAACTCTTCCGTAAGGGTAAATATCAATGTCCTGTAGAAATGTACTCGGGGTCGGGCCGGGTTCGGTGCGAAATTTCAACTTTTTTTTCCGAGCCGGGCCAAGCTCGGGCCTTGTTTTTAGCTATTATATCAGGCCGGGTCGGGCCTTGTTTTTAGCTATTATATCGGGCCGGGTCGAGCCTTGATTTTAGCTATTATATCGGGCCGGGTCGGGCCGCTAAATTTTCTCTACGAGCCGGGCTGGGCTCGGTCCGACATTTTTATTTTAATATAGGGCCGGACATTTTTTTCCATGGATCGGGCCTGGAAATTTCCGTCCGTGCATACCTCTATCTTACATATCGAATAATCAAATGATTAGTTCACAAAATTTTGTAAACTTGGACAATAATATTCAAACATTAAAAAAAAGTGAACTTTTTAGTGAACTTCGTTCACTTTTACAAATGAGTTTGATTTGAACGAGTTCGTTTGAAAATTTTTGAATTTGAACGTGAACTTAAATCACTTTTCAGAAATTGAACGTGAGTTTGAGTTAGTTCGTTTATTTTGTGAACGTGCCCAACACTGGTTTTAACCCAATGTAGTATATTCTGCACTCTTTTCCACAATGTTTATTCGAATTTCGAAACAGAATTTTCGAATTTTGTTTTATATTTTTGTGATCTTTAATGTTTTTGCAATTTTGTAAGATTTTTCCACATTGGTAAAATTAATCCAGTTTCAATTTTCTAGCCCTACTCTTTTCGATGACGTTAAAACGAAATTCGTGCAGCATTTAAAAAAATTTTCGAGTTTTTTATTGTGATTTTTCAAAGTTTTTTTTTTTTTTGCAATTCTGGCTGTTTTTTGACGAACCCGGGCAGGTTAGCTAGTAATAAATAATTTATAATTGTAAAAATTTAAATAATTAAATAATAATAAACATAATAAATAATTAAATAATAATAAACATAATAAATAATTAAATAATAATGAATATAATAAATGTTGAATACTGATTGCATTATTTATTGAAATATTGATTAAAAATATCGATTTTCTATTAAAAAAAATTGTTTTGTGTTTTGCAAAATTAATTTATTTTTTACATTTTATCATTTTATAAAAGGGAAAGAGCATTTTTTCACCTTTTATTAGCAAATTCAGAATTGTCATAATCATAAAGAGAACAGAAATCATCAACAATGCTTTTAAATTCTTTTAAAATACAATGGATTTTTCCCTTTTTCGCTGAAAATTTTGATAAACCTAGAATAGTTTTCCCTTTCATGATCTTTTTGTATTTATTAATACGCAACATATTAGTTTTTGGAAACATTGGTGTTTATTGAAGCATTTTCAAATTATCTCGAAAGAGTTTTACGAGAAAATTCTATTTTTAATATTTTCCCCAGAAGTACAATCGCTAGCCCCTTTCATGCCCTTTCGAGCATTTCTTTTAATGTGTCTTTGAATGGGTGCTGCAAGAAATGGCTTTCGTTGAAGAATTCTAAATACATCATTCGGATCAAAAATTAGCATCCTATTATAATTTATAATTTTTTAACTAAAATTATTTTATTTAAGAAAAAACATTATAAATAAATAATAATAACAAAAAATAAAAAAGTAAATTATAATAATAAACACAATTTTTATGAAGATCTTAAAGAGTCATATATTACGTACGCCATGCAGTAAACATTAATATTCCTAGATTAATGATAAAAAAAAAAAAACAGTAGATTAAAGATAAACAACTTTAACTGTTTAAAATTTATAATAATAAATAATTTATAATTTATAATAATAAATAATTAAATTAATACAAATATGCATATAAGTATGACAGAATCACAATATTAAGTGGAAAAATAAAAAGTGAATTCCCTTGCAATTTTCCATTTTCCTTTCGATATACAGTCGACTCTCGTTAATTCGAAATCGGATAATTCGAATCTTCGCTTAATTCGAACTAAACTTGAAGTCCCGAAATTTTCAATGTCAGAATAACGTTTCAAATTTTCATTTATACGAACTCATTTTCTCTTGACTTCGTTTAAGTCGATCTAACGAGAATTCCGATTTTTAATTCTTTTTTTCTTTCTCATGGATTTTAGATCATTTAAATAATTTCCTTTCTTTAATTTTTGTGAAAATTGTTCCGAGAGAGTAAACATATAATACCATGCATTTGATATCCACTTTCTTAGTGCTCCGTCTGTTCATCAGTGACGCTTCAAGTTTTTCTTCTATTGTGTTTGTTCTTAATCTTTTAATTATTTTATACATTTATATCTTTTAATTTAATATTAAGTCATATTCTAATGATAACAGATAAAATAGATATTAAAAAAAACTATAACATTAATTTCTTTGTAATAGCACTATTTTAAGCATGTTTTCTTCTCATACCTCCCATAATTCGAACTTCGGATAATTCGAACATTTCTTGTGATCCCGACGAGTTCGAATTAACGAGAGCTGACTGTATCGTGTTGGATCGGTATTAACTATTTGGAAAATAGTTGTTGACCTCGGTAAAATCTGGGAAATCTGAATCTTTTTATAGGTTGAATGCCGCAACTTATTTCATTTTATTCGTTTCCTGAATTGAGCATGTTTAGTGTTCAAAAATGGAGTACTTCTGTTTCCACGATCACAAAAAAATAAAAAAAAAAGTAATAAAAACCCAAAGAAAAAATAATAATTTGAAAACAAATTGTGATAAAAATTTCAAACAAATTTTCGTTTAAAAGTGTGTGTTTTTTCTCTACGCAACGGTGTAAAAATTTAAAATGTGCGATGTTTAGAAGTTTAAAAATTTGCAGTTCCAAAAATTGTAAAACTGAAATTTCATTTAAATTTGTTTATGATGGGTCCAGGAATATTAATGTTTAATCCGTGTCGTACGTAATATGAGGCGGTCCTAAGTCAGTCTGATTATTCCATCAAATAAAAATGTACATTTTAAACAGTTAAAGTTGTATATCTATAAACTACTGTTTTTTTTTTTTTTTTTTTTTTTTTTAGCATTGTTCTATGAATATTAATGTTTACTGCATGGCGTACGTGATATATGACTCTTTATGATCGTTATAAAAATGATATTTATTATTATTATTAATTTAAAAATAGGAATTATTTATAAGTCTTTAAAATGTTAGTCTTTGAAAATATCATTTTCCAAATAGTCGTTGTATTTATTATTATTATTATTATTATTTTGCTATTATTTTTTTGTTTTTTTACTTTTTTTTTTTTTTTTTTTTTTTTTTTTTTTTGTAATTTGTGAAGCTGGTGGTGGTCTATAATTTCTCATTCTATCCATCTCTTGTAATGCTTCATTATGGCAAGAAACATTTCCAGTAAGTTTCGAACAGTCCAATTCTTCAATTAATAGTCTACCTAATGATTTCACACGACTCAAGGCGACATATCCTCTGCACATCTTGGCGCTTTTGTTTTTCTTTTTCTAATCATTGTGTTGTAGTTTCTTTATCCATATAACTTTAATATTAATTTATTGAATTGAATTGATGAATTAATATTTGAAAAAAAAAACTGCATTAAGTGTCAACCATCACAAGTTTAAAAATATGTATTTGAACGTGAATGAATGGATAAAACATATTTTATTAACGATTAAAAATTCGAACAACATATGTAAATATATATAGGAAGAGTGTAAACTAATAGTAGTAATTGGATAATTAAATAACAATAAATATAATAAATAATAAATAATAATAATAAATATAATTATATACAGTCGACTCTCGTTAATTCGAAATCGGATAATTCGAATCTTCGCTTAATTCGAACTAAACATGAAGTCCCAAAATTTTAAATAGCAGAATAACGTTAAAAATTTTCATTAATTCGAATTCATTTTGGCTCGACTCCGTTTAATTCGAACCAACGAGAATTCCGATTTTTCATTTTTCTTTTATTTCTCATGGATTTTAGATCATTTGAAATAACTTTCTTTCTCTGATTTTTGTGAAAATTGTCCCAAACGAGTATACGTATAATCCCATGCATTTGATATCCTTTTCTTAGTGTCCCGTTTGTCCATCAGTGACGCTTTAAATTTTTCTCCCATTGTGCTTGTTTCTAATCTTTTAATTAGTTTATGTATTTATACATTCTAATTTAATATTAAGTCATATTCTAATGATAACAGCCGAAATAAATTAAAAAAACACTATAACACTAATTCCTTTGCAATAATACCATATTAAGCATGTTTTCATTTCATTTTTTCCATAATTCGAACATTTCTTGCCGTACCGACGAGTTCGAATTAACGAGAGCCGACTGTATTTCCTAGAAAATTCTATTTTTTTCCCCATCTATTGTTCAGAAATTCAGTATTGTCATAATCATAAACAGAACCGAAATCGTCAACGATGCGTTCAAATGCTTTTAAAATACAATGATTTTTTTTTTTTTCTTCGCTGAAAATTTTGATAAACCTAGAATAATTTTCCCTTGAAAGATCTTTTTGTATTTGTTAATATTCAAGATATTAACTTTTAGAAACGTTGGAGTTTATTGAAGTATTTTCAAATTATTTTGAAAGAGTTTTTCGATAAATTCTGTTTTTAATATTTTCCCCCAAATATATAATAGCTATCCCTTTTCATGTCTTCTCCAGCGTTCATTTTAAAGTGACTTTGAATGGGTGCTGCAATAAATGACTTTAGTTAAAGAATTCTGAATACATTATTCGAATCGAAAATTAGCACCCTATTATATTTTATTAATTTTAAAGAAATCCTTTTATTTTAAAAAGAACAATTTATTAATAGATAATAATGACAAATAATAAAAAAATAATATAATAATACATTTAATAAAAAATTAAATAATAATAATTTCAATTACATAATTATAATCCCCGTGACGGAATTGCGGCGAAACGGTGAAAATGTCGAATAAAGAGAATTTCTTGGCAGTAAAAAAAAAAAAAAAAATAAAATAAAATAAAATAAATAAATACAGTCGAGTCTCTTTAAAACGAAATCCACCGTTCCAGTAAAAAAATTCGTTATATAGAGAAATTCGATGTATAGAGAGTGATGTTAAAAATTGTATTTAATATGTGAAATTTGAACAAATATTATTTTTGATCTTTTGAATTAAGAATTTGAAATGTTTAAAAGTAAATATTAACCTAACATTTTATTTCTTAAATATTTAAGTCGTTTCAAAATAGAGAACAGACATTTATTTGAAAGCTTAATGAAAATCAAATAAGGAAGGCTTTCATTAATTTCAGACGAAGAAATCTGTAATTTTTTGTTGCTTTCGTTTTAAAGTTGTTACACTCTCAAAAACATGCTCAAATTTTAGAAAGGAATGAAAAATTGTAGTTAACATTTCCCTTCATTTGAAGGCCTCACTTATGTGCCTCTCATTGATTCCTCTCTTACATGTGTATCAATCCAATTGACACTGTTTTGAGAAGGATGTGGAAAGGTGTGTGGGAGGTGGAATGAATTTGTTGGGTTTAAAGAACAAGGAGAGAAGTAATAATAATAAAAAAAATAACTCAGCACTGACGATAAATCAAAAATAACTGAAGGAAAATTGATTCCATATGATTTCGAAGCTTTTTAAAACTGAATAAATAAAGACCAATTTATGAAAAAATTCGTTATATGGAGATAGATATTTCGCTATATAGAGACTGTTTTGTAATCATGCGAATCATGCTATCTTGTAATGATGCTATATAGAGACTGTAATGTAATCATGCGAAAAGGGGACCGTTCCTACTAAAATTTCGTTATATAGAGAAATACAATTTATGGAGTTTCGTTATAGGGAGACTCGACTGTAAATAAAATTTTTTGGAAAAAATGCTGAGGGGGGGAATATCTATGCAACAGCAAAATGATATACTGATGTTTCATTTCTGTGTAACAATATTTGTAAGCGATGACAGTTTTCTACGTTTCGGCAAATTTTCGCCCCCTCCGATATTTTTGTTTCCCTCCCATTGACGCCTGTCCACACACACACACATACACACTTATCAAGTATTAAAGTTAAAAATATTTAAAATTGTTAAATTGTAAGTTATGCATTTCTGCCAAGAGTTTTAATATTGTTTTGCTCCAATTTTATTTTTATTTTTTAACTATTTGGAAAATAGTTATTGTCCTCAGTAGAAGAACTGGGAAAACTGAAGTATATCTGAATCTTTTTATTGGTTGAATTCTGCAATTTATTTTTTGTTCTTTGATTGTTAACACAATGACCAAAAAAGTAATAAAAACTTTAAAAACAATAATAATTTGAAAACAGATTGTAATAAAGATTTCAAACAAATTTCATTTAAAAATACATTTTTTTCTCTACGCAACGAAGTAAAAATTTAAAAATGTGCGATGTTTAGAAGTTTAAAAATTTGCAGTTCCGGAAATTGTAAAACTGAAATTTCATTTAAAATTTGTTTACGATGGGTCTTGGCATATTAATGTTTAATCCGTGGCGTACGTAATATGAGGTGTTCAGAAGTTAGTCTGATTAACTCCATCAAATAAAAATGCACATTTTAAACAAGTACAGTTGTATAACTATAAAAGACTGTTTTTTTATATATATAATATTTTCATTATACTCACTAATTGTCTTATAATTAAGGGTAATTCATAAGCTCTACATGTATATAGGAAAATTTCAACACAATCATGTCATTACCTGAATTTATATTTAAAAAATGGAGTTAGTCGGATTGACTTCTGAACACGTCATTTATAACTGTGTTATTAAGTAAGTCACGCTTTTTATCATATCTTTTTTAGTTGCAATTTCCCCCTAACAACGAAAAAATATGTTAAAATGTATGTTATTTTGAAAAAATATAAATAAATGATTTCTGATAAAACTTGGAATTATTATAAAGTATATTTAATTTTAAGTATTTATTATTCTGTTACAAATAAATGAAGGCATATAAATCATTAGATAGCCGATTTTTTCGAGTTTATTGATAGTGACGTCATACGCATACCTAAGTTGCTTAAGGTTTATAAACGTTCTATTCTTCAGCGGATGTGAATAACGTCATTTTATATAAAATAAAAGCGTGTCTTATAAATCTTAAAACTGAAATATGTTTTGCATCATCTATAGTTAATTTATTTATTTTATTTATTATTATTATTATTATTATTAATTTAAACATAGCATTTACTTATAAGTCTTTAAAATTTGAGTCTTTGAAAATATCATTTTCCAAATAGTCGTTGTAATTTGTTAAATTACAATTTTGTTTTTTATATCTTGAATCACTACTACATAAACAAGTTGGAAATTGCATGTGAAGCATAGCAAATGAGGTGCGTTCGTATGATAACGAAGTTTTAAAAATATCTCTCTCATATATCAATCTCATAAAATTGCAACTGGTTAACCCTTTCCGGCACACTGTGCCTGGTCTGGGATACCTAATTTTAATTCCAAACTTGCAAATGGCACCAATGATATTTTAGTAAAATTTTGCTTTTTACAATAAAAGCTTAAATTAAGGAATTCAAAATATCTAAAAAATTCGTTTGTGAATTCCGGTGTCAGTCGATAATTCCTCATTTTACTAACAGATTTTGTCCGTGCCGGAAAGGGTTAGTTGCAAATAAAATGCGCACCAAACAATGTTCTTCCTATATCATTATGTAATGAAATACTTTTGTGTGGCCTTGTAAATCAATAACAAATATTCTTTGCACCACAGATTATGCAAAATGTACATTATAATATGGACGTTATAGATGCATATCAATTTTATTTTGTTCGAATGAGTGTAACACCATTAGAATGTGTTTGAAGCATTTTTCCCCATTGACCGTAATGTAACGGAATACTTTTGATTGTCCCTGTAATTGATCTATTCATCCGATTTTCATAAAATTTGAAATAACTCAACAAAATTATCTAATAATTATGTATTTTAAATTTCAAACGATTCGGTTGGGTAGTTTTTGCGTTGTTATGTGCGGACGGACAGACGGACGGACTTGAACGACAACTATAGATGCTACATATTTACATAATTACGAACGCATCTAAAAATGACTCAGGCATATCCCCCACTGAAATTTCCGATCATATCCCACCTCCCCAATCACATTGTTTAACACTATTTCCACCAAAAGGTTTCAAAAGACACCTTCCGGATACTTAAAATAACTCTAACTAACTCAACTAACTCTAACTTGGTACACTCTTAAAAAGGAAGAGCTGATTTGGCTTCTCATGAAAGAGCTGTAATTTTTTCGATCATAAAAGAGTTGTTTTTCAAACGATTAAATCTTCTTGATCTAAATTGGTTATTTAAATAGCTCAACTTCATTTAAATTGGTTAAAATCGAGTTATTTCAACTCTTTTTTGAGAAGCTGCCTTTCAACATTGAGATGAGTGGATTTCAGCTAAACTTGAGCTATTTTGTGGCTGACTTTTTAAGAGAGTACTTAAAATAACTCTCAACTAACTAACTCAACTAACTCTAACTTGGTACTTAAAATAACTCTCAAGTTTAATCGTTTCTCTACACTTAATTTTTTTACTTTTCGTACAATAGATGTTACATTAATTCAGCGATATCACTTTCTTCCAGCTCATCTTGAATATAAACAGTGTAGAAAAAAATTTCATTTACATTTCAATAAATGATTTAAGTAGTTTTTAAAAGCTAATTGGTTTTCAACCTTCATTAATCGAAATTTTTCTTTCGCTGACACCTTTTTTTTCTTATTCTTATTTACATACATTTTTGTATTAGATACTTTAAAATTTCGTTTTCTTTTTTATCAAAGCAAAAGTTTTCGAAAAAAAATGCAATTTATTCAGCTTTCTTTTTTAATTTGAAAAACATTTATCAGTAAATGTCTTTCCATAATTTTTTAATTTTAATACCTTATTTTAAAGAGTATTCAGTAGTCTTATTTACGTTCATTAAAATTTTCATTTGGCTATCTCTGGTCTTTGAACATTTGATATATGAAGTCAAATTATTGATTTAAATTAAAAATGGAATAGCTTTGTAATAGTTCCAAATGTAATTTATATTTCCATATTTATATTTTCACTAAAAGAAAAAAGGTACTGATATAATTTCAAATTTCTGATTACAAATTACATGATGCTTTCAGGAAAAAAATGCTATTTGCAATTCAATAAATGTTTTAAATACTTTTTAAAAGCTAATTAGTTTTCGGCATTCATAAATTGAATATTTTCTTTCGCTGACACTTTCTTTTTCTTATTTACATATAATTTTGTTCTAGATGCTTTAAAATTTCGTTTTCTTATTTATCAAGGCAGAAATTTTTGAAAAACAAATCCAGTTTATTCACATTTTTGTTTTTTAGTTTGAGAAACATTTATCTGTTAATATATTTTCATGAGCTTTCATTTTTAATATTTTATTTTAAGAAGTATTCGGCAGTCTTATTTATATTCATTAAAATTTTCATTTGGCTTTCTCTTGTGTTTGAGCATTTGATATATGAGGTTAAGTTATTGATTTTTAATTTAAACACGAAAGAAAAAAAATCATGCACCAAGCACTTTACAGCACATTCAGAATAATTATACTGTAACAAAATTGAACAGTTTAAGGGGGCTTAGGGGTTGAAAACTTTTCAAAAAATCGATTTTTTTTAATGATCTAGTTTGATTATTCAATTAATTCTTAACTCAATGCAAAAAACCGCAAAAAAATATTAGCATTTTTAACGGAGTTATAAGCATTTATGTATCAATACTTAGATAGCCGCATCCATATAATTTCAACTTTAAGTCGTGTTTTCTAAAAACTTGATTTTTGACGACTAACACCAAGATTTAAAAAAAACTATTTGATGGAATGGCTTTTTTTTTTTTTTCTTTTTTGCATGCATATAACATCATAATCTAGATTATGAATTAAGGATATAACTATCACTTAATAAAAACAGTATTAAAAAATCTCTCAAGGTTGAAAATTAAAAAAAAAAAAACCCAAAAATACAACTTTTTTTTCCATTAAAAATACTCAAAATATTAAACTATCTAAAATATATTAATTCATAATCTAGATAATGATGTTATATGCATGCAAAAAAAAAAAAAAAAGTCATTCCATCAAATAGTTTTTTTTTTTAATCTTGGTGTTAGTCATCAAAAATCAAGTTTTGAGAAAACGCGACTTAAAGTTGAAATTATATGGATGCGGCTATGAAAGTGTTGATACATAAATGCTTATAACTCCGTTAAAAATGCAAATATTTTTATGCGGTTTTTTACACTGAGTTAAGAATTAAATGAATAATCAAATTAGATCATTAAAAAAAATCGATTTTTTGAAAAGTTTTCAACCTCTGAGCCCCTTTAAAAATTTCAAATATTACGTCTCATTTCATCATATGGAAATGTATAACGCATTAAAATCAGAATTATCCGAATTTAGCGGCCGTATATGATATAGAAATTTGTGTCTATTAATACTATGCATTCCAAAATTTAATTCATTTAAGATATATATATATTTCAGAAAATTCCCATTCAGCAATTTGCTCTAATAAGGATAATGGTATGCGAATACCTTTGTGCAAACCTGTGTATGAGGTATAGCATTTATATAGAAAGAGTAATATGCAAAAAAACTAATAAAATTTAAAAGCGCATATCGAATTTTAAAACGTACTCTCCAGCAATTATTACGCAAAGACACTACTGTAACCGATTTCTTTTGCGTCTCCCTGTAAATTAATAAAAACTTCTATAAATGCTCTGTTTTAACGTGATCGTAGTGAAAATCAGTGATTTATATGAGCTTCAATAAATTTGAAATAGCGTAATGTCATGAAAATATTCTCCAAGCTATTTTTCCCCATATACCCTAATGTAATCGATTTTTTTTTTTTTTTTGTGTGTGTGTGTGTGTCCCTATAAATGAATCATTAATCGTACATACTTCATATGCAATACAAACATGCTTTGGTGTCCCTAAATAAGATTTATGAATTGCTTGAAAATCTGAGTTTATTTAAGGGAGTTAGAGCGTGGACAGACGAACAGACAAACCGTTATGCATTAGCACTTTTGAACTTTGCTGGAACGTAGTAAAAATGAATAACTTTGTTTTATTCAAAGATAATTTATATTTCTATATTTACCTTTTTATGAAAAGAAAAAATATATTGATATAATTTAAAATTTCTGTTTAGAAATTCCATGATGCTGTACAAAAAAAAAAAAAAAAAAAAAAAAATTCCATTTCAATAAATGTTTTAAATACTTTTTAAAAGCTATTTAGCTTTCGACCTTCATTATTTGAAGTTTTAATTTCGTTGGCACTTTTTTCTTTCTTATTTACATAAAGTTTCACATTACATGCTTTAAGATTTCGTTTTCCTTTTTTATCAAGGCAAAAATTATTGAAAGAAAAAATGCAATTTATCCAGACTTTTTTTTCCCCTTGAGAAATACTTATCTGTTAATGTCTTTTCATAAGCTTTTATTTTTAATATTTTTATTTAAATCTATGTTGCGTGTTCTTGTTTATGTTTGTTAGAACTTTCATTTGGCTGTCCCTGTCTTTAAACAATTAATTTATCAACTGACATTTTATTTTATTAAAAATTTTGAATTTGTTAATGGAATTAATAATTAGAATGACTCAGCAAGCTTCACTTACTTTTATGCATTTTGCTAATTATACCGAAACAATAATATATATGTATTTTTAGGTTTATTTTTAGGGTAATTATGTAAATACGTAGCACCTACAATTGTCGTTTAGTCCGTCCGCCCGTCCGCATATAACAACACAAAAATACCCAACCGAATCGTTTGAAATTTAAAATATATGATTATTACATAATTTTATCGAGTCATTTCAAATTTTATGAAAATCGGATGCATAGATGAATTACAGGGACAATCAAAATTATTCCATTACATTACGGTCAATGGGGAAAAAAGTTTCAAATGCATTTTAATCGTTTGAAATTTAAAATACATAATTATTACATAATTTTGCCGAGTTATTTCAAATTTTATCAAAATCGAATGCATAGTTCAATTACAGGGGCAATCAAAAGTATTCCGTTACATTAGGTCAATGGGGAAAAATGTTTCAAATACATTTTAATGGTATTACACTCATTCGAACATAACATGCATCTATCACGTACATATTATAATATGCATGTTGCACAATCTATGGTGCAAAGAACATTTGTTAATGATTTACAAGGCCACACAAAAGTATTCCATTACATAATGCATTAGGGAGAACATTGTTTGGTGCGCATTTTAATTGTAATTAACTATTTACAATTTTATGAGATTGATATATGAGAGTAATATTTTTAAAACTTCGTTATCATCGGATGCACCTCATTTGCTACGCTTCACGTGCAATTTCCAACTTGTTTATTTTTATATATAGAGAACATATACTATCCTCTTTTAATTGCTTTTAAGAACTTTTATTTCATCTAATTTTAAAATATTAAGCTTTGAAGATTACAGTAAAATTAAAATTCAACAGCATTACTAATTTTTCTAGAGAGAAGTATTGTCTTTACTTTGATAAATATATATTTTTAATATTTATCTGTTAATTAAAGGAAAAGGAATAATTTTATCATTTTTTATAAGAAGTTGAAATCTTCCATAAGAAAACAAGTTGGAAATTGCACGTTAAGCGTAGCAAATGAGGTGCGTTCATACGATAACGAAGTTTTAAAAATATCACTCTCATATAGCAATCTCATAAAATTTTAAATAGGTGCTACGTATTTACATAATTACGAACGCACCTAAAAAGGATAGAAGTCAACAAAAGTTCAATGTATGCATTTAAAATGCTTATTGATTTTAGAAGCTTAGTTTATTATAACTAAAAAAATATTCTCTTTTGAGGATTTTGAAAAAACATTTTCTTGGAATATGTTTTTGCATAAAATTTTCTTATTCCTTTTAAGTTTTTTATTCAGGCATTTGAAAATAATTTTATAAAATAAAGGCTATCTTGAAATTTTTTTAAAATTTTTATTTATTTACTTATTTATTTATTTACAAAAGTATATTTGGTCCGTAAAGCAAAATCCATAAAGGTATTAAAGCATTCATGCCCGTTCCACTCCATACCTTACATACCTGAGTTGTCAATGCAATAATTAATGGATTATCAAAGAATACAAGGATGATCCACAAAATTACGATCATTTGGCTGTAAAAACTTTAAAAACACACAGAAGCATTTCTTTAAATAAAAATCCTTACATAAGTTAAAGCTCAACACTAGTCGCAGAAAAAGACCCGGATGATAATGTAAAGTCTATGGGAGCGTTCTTTTCAAATATCTCGCTCAAATTTTAATAATTTTACATGTTTTTTTTTTTTTTTTTTTTTTTTTTTTTTTTTTTTTTTTTTGCATACACTGTTAAAAATCTTGTCCTAGTTTGAAGCAAATTTTGGTGCTGAATATCTGCCACTGTAAGATGGTGAAATATTGAACCAATATTTGGAGCTACTTTGGAAGCATAGTTCCAATTGTTGGAACTAGATTGAAAATGAAGCTTTAAATGTTGGTACGAGATTTCACCATATTATGGTGGCAGCTAATGAGCACCAAAATTTGGTTCAAACTAGAGCAAAATTGTTAACAGTGTAGGATACCTGAGGACGATCTACAACCAGCCTAGTTTTTACTTTTTCAATTTTGGTTTCAGATTTTTTTTTAAATTATTATTATTACTTTAAATTTTAAAACAGGTTTAAACCAGTTCTGAAACTTAAACTATCATAATATAAAAAATATATGAGTAAAATCGAAAAAGTAAAACTAGGCCGGTTGTAAATCGTCTAATACCTCTAATCGTCTAAAATACTATGCAAAAAAATTACGTGGAAATATTTAAATTTGAGCGAGATATTTGAAAAGAACGCTCCCATAGACTTTACATTATCATCCAGGTCTTTTTCAGTGACTATTGTGGGACCCTAAGCTTACACTGCAAACGCATAAAACACTTTTGCAACATTAACTGAACATAAAAATCAAGACTTCTAATTAAAATCGTTTTCTATTGTGCTGTGAATGTGTTTCAAATGTGTTGTACGAAATAAAAAGTGCACGAAAACAGTGTTGTTAAAATTACACGAGGATGTGTTGTTTTATAGTATTCCAAATTATGTGGCCTTACAATGCGTTGTTAATTTGAGGACAAAGTGTTGCATAACATTGTTTTAAGAAACTATTTTCATCAACGTTATTTACAACACTAATTCCAACACAATTCACAACACAATTTTTAGAACGCATTACTAGATAGCAATACTTTTGCAACATATTACGAACACAATCACAACACATTGATGTGTGAGAGAAATAACAAAAAAAAAATTAATAATAATAAATGGAGAATATATCCTATCTCATTTTAATTGCTTTTAACAAATTTTATTACAGCAAAGTAAATGCTATATAAATATTACTACAAAATACTTGAGATGTGTTGTGAATTGGAAGACAAAGTGTTCCGAAATGTGTTTATTTTTGTGTTTGAGAACTTGCAGTTTATTCTACTTCTCCGCATAATCACTCCTACATCTGGGCATTTGTCATATATTTGTTCAGGAATTTTAAAATCTCCGAGCAATGCTTCGCTGCAGACAGTCCCGTATTCAGCATTCATTCACTTTTTAGGTGCGTTCGTAATTATGTAAATACGTAGCACCTATAGTTGTCCGTCTGTCCGTCCGTCTGTCCGCATATAACAACGCAAAAACTTACCAACCGAATCTTTTGAAATTTAAAATATATAATTATTACATAATTTTGTCGAGTCATTTCAATTTTTTTGAGAATCGGATGGTTAGATCAATTACAGGGACGATCAAAAGTATTCCGTTACATTACGGTCAATGGGGGAAAATGTTGCAAATGTATTTTAAACGTTTGAAACTTAAAATACATACTTATTACATAATTTTGTCAAGGCATTTCAAATTTTTTGAAAATAGGATGCATAGATCAAATACAGGGACAATCAAAAGTACTCCGTTACATTACACTCAATGGAAAAAAAAGTTTCAAATGCAATTTCATGATATTACACTCATTCGAACATAATAATATTAATATGCATCATAAAGTACATATTATAATATAGATTTTGCATAATCTGTCGTGCAAAGAACATTTGTTATTGATTTACAAGGTCACACAAAAGCATTCAATTACACAATGAGTAATAGAGAGGACATTGTTTGGTGCGCATTTTAATTGTAATTAACTGTTTACAATTTTATGAGATTGATATATGAGAGTGATATTTTTAAAACTTTATTATCGTACGAACGCACCTCATTTGCTACGCTTCACGTGCAATTTCCAACTTGTTTTAACTCATCATCAGTTTCCATATCGTGCACAAATTTTTTTGTAACCAAAATGTCCTGAGACAATTCCACAGAGTAAAAAACACGGAATGTGTGAGAAAGCCATGTACATCTCGTCGAAACCACTTTCGCTAATTGCTTTCCCAAATTTCACGTTCACCTTCGACAAGTGCACTGTAAAGAAATCTGTAATCCTACAGATGAAAAGTTGTCGAAATCTGTATGCTTACTAACATTTTACCTGCGCACCTTACAAGGAAAGATGTATATCTACATAATTAATTTGTGTAAAGCTACAGAAATCTGTAACTTTATAAACGAGTCTACTAAAATTGCAGTAATCTTACTAAAATTTTATCTGTAATATGGGTTGTAGTTATATAAAAAATTATTCTTGGAATCCCAGTTTCCTAAAAAATTCTTAGTAACCTTATAGAATTTATGATTTTGAGTGCAAATCTGTATCTGTTACACTGTAAAAAAATCTGTAAAGTTACTAAACTTTTTCTAGGAAATTGGGATTCCAAAAACATTTCCTGTAACGGTAACAGCAAAAATTTAAGTTTCAGAATCGGTTACACGAAATTTTCCTGTAACCTTTACATGAAAAGTCCTTGGAATCCCAGTTTCCTAGAAAAAGTTTAGTATCTTTACAGATTTCTTTTTTACAGTGAACATGTACTTTTGCTGTTGCCGTTACATAAAAAATTCTAGGAATCCCAGTTTCCTAGAAAACTTTTAATAACTTTTTTTTTTCTACAGTGTGTAACAAGGGTTGTAGTTACATAAAAAATTCTTGGAATCCCAGTTTCCTGAAAAATTCTGAGTAACCTTAGAAAATTTTTGATTTTCAGAGCAAGTCTGTATCTGTTACATGCACTTTCGCTGTTGCCGTTACATAAAATGTTCTAGGAATCCCAGTTTCCTAGAAAACTTTTAGTAGCTTTACAGATTTTTTATACAGTGTGGCACATCGCTTTCTCACAAATTTCACATTTAATTTTAACATATTGGGCATTGCTTTTTTTTTTTGTTTTCAACGTTCTCCCTCGATAATTTGCACATCGCTTTTCTATACACTTCAAATTCTTTGCTTAATGAAATTGCTTCAGAACATCTTGGCTACAACAAAATTTGTGCTCTATGGGAAGTGACGATAAACTGAAAACTGCAGCGAAAAACACGCTGTATTCAATACGAGACTTATGGCAATAGAATACAATAAAGAGATTGTGCAGCTTCTAAACAGATATAACAAAGGATTTAAAACAAAAAGAAATATTTGTTTTAAATTTTTTTACAGCTGAACGCTGGTTACTTTGTGAATCACCCTCACATATCAATCGAATAAAAATTACATTTAAATAAATCAGTGGCAGATAATTATTTTTTATTCCCAACTGAATTTAATATATCTAGGTTAAGAGAAGCGAATATAGGAACTCTGGCTTAATTTGCCAATGCTCTGCCCTGTGCTATACTGGACGGTTCCAGACGACTCAAAATTTGTTCAAACAATCTGTTGGCAACACCATTCAGTCTGCTATACCTTTGGAATAATTTATTATGCACAGTATTGCATATCTAGTTACGTTTTGATATTATAAACTAGATGTTATTTCCTGCAGCTTGTTTTGGTGAATTGTATCGACTAGAGTTGTCCAAGCTGATTCAGTTGATAGAGCTTTGATATGATAAATCAGACATCTTACGTTTGCCTCCAGCAAGGTTTTTTCTCTATTCGTAAGGTTTTCCCAGTCAAAATTCACTTTAGGTCACGTATTCTCACAATTTTACTGATAGGCACTCCTGTCAATCGTCGATAACAAAAATTAATTCTCTCAAGCAAAGCGTCATTGGACGTGTCGTACCTGCATTCATCCTTGTCTACTTATTTTAGTAGGCGGCGCTGTCAGTTGCCGCAATTAAATAAATAAATTGCTGACAAGATTTTCTACGGACAAAACGTTATATAAGTAGCTTCACTTACACTACAGCAATTCCACCAGAAGGTTGGCTCCATAATATACTTACACACACCCTCCTACTAAACAAACTAAAACACATATCCATAACCACCTATTCCAAATCTCAATTCTAACAACGTAGCCTGGGCATGCAACAGTTTCTGCTGCTCCTTCTCAGTGCTACAATTGTCGCTCATATATAAGCCCATTGTCGCGAAGGGGATCTGTTCCCCGGCGGAAAGTTTCCGATTTTTTTTGTGGGGGGGAGGGGTTATGTGATTTTTGTTTTATTTTTTATTTTATCCTACCTGCTCTCTGTCGCGTTAGGTTCTTTTGCATCTGGCAGGTGCGGCCCTATTATGAAATTTTGTATCATTACCGCCCCACTGTCGCGATTCTGGCGGTTTCAGCTTTAGCCGATTTCTGTAACTTTTTTTAAAGAACTTGATAAAGGCGACTGGGAGGGACACTATGCTCTACAGACCTGGTTTCCTTGTTTGAGCTGACCCTCTTAGGCAAACAAACTACTGCAATGAGATGGAGATATTCACAAAAAAATTGTAATAAATATTACAAAAAAAATTTTAAATGTTCTTTTATTTTACATTTACAAATAATAGATATTGCTGTTTTTAGAAAAATAAAAACCCAATAATGTAATTGGAACAAAAAAGAAAAAAAACTTTTATTTTGAAAAAAAAAATAATTCAGTGTATAATTATAATTATTTATTTATGACGGTTGTAAACGAAATATTTTTGTCTCTATGATGATTTTTGTTTGTTTGTGGGTCTAAAACCTCTAAATTGATTCAGCAAAAATAACTAAAACTTCACTTGATGTTAACTAACATGTTGATGTTATTAAAAAAATTTTAAATGCTGGCGGATTTTCGGATTTAATTATAAAAAAAAAAAAATTAAAGTATTTGATATTAAAAATAATTCTTCGAGCACACTTTTAGATAAAAAATTTTGTTTCAAATGCTTTAAAAATTATTCATTTTACGAAAATTATTAAATTTTGCTAACAGTACAATTAAATCAGATATTTCAAACTTATTTTTTAAGCGCAACATATATCGAAATAACCTTTCACACATTTCTATTTTCAACGTTTTGATGAAAAGATATTCAATAGTCTTATTCACGACACTTCGACCTTTTTATTTGACTTCGTCTATAAAAGGTCGAAGTATCAAAAGTTTCTTAGAGTAGATATTGGAAAAATATTTGATTATATAAATCTAATTTAAAAATTACAAGCCGTATAACTCGTATTACCCTGTAAAAAAAATCTGTAAAGTCACTAAAAATTTTCTAGGAAACTAGGATTCCTAGAACTTTTTATGAAACGGAAACAACAAAAAATTTATGTAACAGATAAAGACTTCCACACTGTAAAAAAAATTCTGTAGAGTTACTAAACTTTTTCTAGGAAACTGGGATTCCAAGAACTTTTCATGTTACGGTAACATGAAAATTTCATGTAACCGTCTCTGAAACTTGAATTTTTGCTGTTACCGTTACAGGAAAAGTTCTTGGAATCCCAGTTTCCTAGAAAAAGTTTAGTAACTCTACAAAATTTTTTTACAGTGCACTGCAAATCAAAAAATCTGTAAGGTTACTAAAAAATTTTTAGGAAACTGCGATTCTTAGAATTTTTTATCTCAATTGCAACCCAAGTTACAGATAAAATTTTAGTAAAATAACTGTAATTTTAGTACATTCCTTTGTAAAGTTACAGATTTCTGTAGCTTTACAGAAACTAGATTTGTAGATTTACATCCTTTCTTGTACAGTGCACAGGTAAAATGTTTGTAAACTTACAGATTTCGGCATCTTTAAATTTGTAGGATTACAGTTTTTTTTTTTTAGTGTAGAGTTGTCCAGGCAGATTCAATTTATAGACCATTAATATGATAAACGAGACATCAAAGGTTTGCCTCCAGTAAGATTTCTTTACCATTTATAAGGCTTTTCCATTCAGAATTCACTTTAGGTCGCGTATTCTCACAATTTTACTGATAAGTACTCCTGTCAATCGTCGATAACAATAATTATCTAAAACAAAGTGTCACTGGATATGCCATACAGGCATTCACTCTTGTCTACCTATTTTAGTAAGCGGCGCGGTCAGTCGCCGCAATTAAATAAATAAATAAATAAATTGGCGACCAAACTATCCATGTACGAAATGTTATGAAGAAAGAGCAGATGATGCCACGGCTGAAAAAATTACAACTGAAAAATTGGCCGTCTTTATGCTCTTTATTGTACAAAAGAACTCAGGCAATCTGATTGGTCTATAAGTAAGTCATCTATGGTCTGATTGGTCTGGAATTAACTAGTCTGTAATATTATTGGCCATCATGACAATTCCTGAAATTATCCCTAAAGCAAAAATGTAGTAGATAGATTGGTTGATGGAAATGTTAGTTTATATGCAAGTCATATAAATGGTAAGATTGTCTTGATCTCTAGACCTTGATATTTTTTATTCAAATGGAATTTTATAAAACAATTCTATCCTACATATTTTTTTAATCATTGTACGATTAGGATAATAATAATTCTTTATATAAGTAGCTTCACTCATACTACTGAAATGAAGTGGTGACATTGAAAAAAAATTGAAATAAACATTACATAAAATATTTAAATGGATTTTTTATATTAAATTAACAAATTAATAGATTTTCCTATTTTTAGAAAAATAAGAAGTCAATAATGTAATTGAGTTTCCAAAAAATAAACTTTCATATTGCAAAAATAATTCAGTGTTATTTTTATTTATCTATGATGATTCAAAAGAAATATTTTTGCTTGTTTGTGTGTCTAAAACTTCTAAATTGCTACAGCAAAAATTGATGTCATTGAAAGATTTTTAAATGCGGGCGGATTTTCGGATTTAATTAATAAAAATTGAAAAGGTATTTTCTTCGGCTAATGATATTAAAAAAATTCTTCGAGTATATTTTTAGATTAAAATTTTGTTCCAAATGCTTTTAAATTTTATTCATTTAACTAAAGTTATTAAATTTTGCTAACAGTGCAATTTTGTTAAATACTTCAAACTTATTTTTTAAGAGAAACATATATAGAAATAACCTTTCACACATTTCTATTTTTAACGCTTTGATGAAAAGATATTCAATAGTCTGATTCACGACCCTTCGACCTTTTTATTTGACATCGTTTATAAAATGTCGAAGTATTAAAGGTTTCTTAGAGTAGATATTGGAAAAATATTTGATTATATAAATCTAATTCAAAAATTACATGGCGTATAACTCGTGTACGAATCAAATAATTTTAATCAAAATTTGAGAAATGAAAATGGGAAGTTGACTTATACACGTTTTAGTAAGGGACTGTGCAAATATCACGTTATCTTTTTAGGGGGAAGTGGCGGGGATCTGGCATATGATACCATAAAATTTCTCTAGAGGGAGGAGGGTTGTCTTTTGATATCGATATCATTTTTGATCCAATCAAAATTTTCTCTTTTTATTTGTAACATAATCTTTGGTTAAAAAAAGTACGTTATTTTTCCCCAGTCTCTTATCTATTTTTATGAATATACAAAGTTATTATTAAAATCATAAAACTATTATAAAATTAATTTAATTCTATAATATGAAATATCCCAACGTTTGACATTCTATTCTTGTTCATATGTGTACTGCCTACATAACCACCCGTTCGAGAAACCATATGTGAGGTATATTTGAAATGAAGCTCGTGTTTATTAATAATTAAAAGAAAAGGAATGTTGTGTATTTGTTTTGTTGATAAGAATTTCTATCTTCCTTTCATCATCTTCACCGTTCGGGGCAGGTGTAAGAAGACTTTATTACTGTTGAATGCATTATGGAACAAATAGCTATTATAAAATACGTTTAAATAGTAAATGCATTTTAAGTGTTATTTGATAAAAAGTGGTATTTTATTGACTTCGGCAATACAGTTTCCGAAAAATAAATGTAACCAGTTTTGTATATCACTCCAAACAAAGAATTAAATTCTAAAAATCAGAAAACAAAAGTGCACTTTGATAGCATTATCACTGGTGGGGAGAAGGGTCTAATGATGATAATAAATAATATCAGAAAGTGGGAAAGAGGGGTCTAGAATTACAAAAATATTGATAACGTAATATTTGCATAACCCCTTAAGAAAAGAAATAAAAATTAAATTAAATTTTTCGCAGATAATAGGGGAATGCCCAAATCTTTTTTGTAATCACATATAGGTCTAGGTTAGAGAAAAATCGGACAATGATCATTTCCCTTGAAATTGTTCTGCACCCATTTTCTTTTGGGACAGAGTTCCTTTCAATCAGGGGCATTCATTTCAAAATTTTAATCCCCCTTTTAAAAAGAGTTCAACTTGAGAATGCTTCTAGATATCTCTCGAAGAATTTTTGGAATATAGAGAAGTATTATATTTTAATAGTAAAAGGTTGTTTAACCTTGTAAATAAAACTTAAATATATATATGTAATAAAATAAAAAATTTTGCGCCATTTTGTTCTCTCTGAGCTTTTAATTCTAAAATTGTGAAACATATTTTAATCTTAGTTTCGTAATATATTAATCTTTTAACAGCTAAAATTCTTTTTCTTATTTTATTTCACTTATTAATAATTTATTACTTGTTTCTCAAAAAAGGCGGGAAGTTATTTCGTAACCTTTTTCCTTTTTAGAATATTCTCGGGATTTTAATTTTATTTTTTATTTAACATCACGTAATCTGTGTTAATGCGCGGATGTTAGCAGGCTAGTCTATTTGCGAGACGAGAATGAACTCCTACCGGAACGCCACGCCTCGTAGACAAATCAGAGGTGATGATCTATGACGTGTAGCCTCGAAGTTAATCCTAATTGGATTTTTAAAATGATTGACGAGGGAGGACGATGAATGAGGAGGGGCTAGTTTTTCGTGCAGGTGTTGGACTCTCATTCTGGGTTTTTTGGAGCAGAAGGCGACTAACTTTCAAACTATTAACCTCCTGACTGCCGCTGGCTGATTTTTTCGCACACTAACCTGCAGGTTTTACGGCAGCATAAGCAATATTTAAATTAATATAATTCTACAAATAAAACCCAGTTTAGAAAAATTAAGTTAAGATTAATACTTTCAAAGATTATACACCTATACATAATAACATATTTTGTATCAGGTAGGAAAAAAAATCTTTTTTTAATATTTTTAATAAATTACAGAGAAAACAACATTACAATTTTACCCTTTTGCCGGGCAGTCTGGGGGGTTAAGATGTCCGTTTCATTTTCTCCGATAAATTCGAAAATCTGATTATGTAGATTAGATAACGTAGTTTGTAGTGTTCGATGTATGCAAAGGTGACTGCGGGGAAGACTTTAACTTATTTTACGACTTCTAATAAAAATAAATTTAAAGACTATTTGATTTAATTTTCTTATGGGGGAATACCCAATTAAATCCATCCATTGCTTGTCAAACTGCTGGAGCGACTGCTCAGCTCGTCCCACTGTTGATTCTTAGTAGTAGTAGAATGTTCTGCATCATATATGGTGTGCCACTGGAGCTTGTACAGTGTTATAGAACATAGCCATCGTCGTATCATGACATATATATGTTACAGGCCAAACCCGATTTTAGGCCAAACTAGATTGGCCTAGGCCAAACTAGTTTGTCCTAACGCCCATCGGATAGACTAGTTTTTCCTAGGCCAAACCGGTCTATCCTAACGCCCATCGGATAAACTAGTTTTTCCTAGGCCAAACCGGTGTATCCTATCGCCCATCGGATAAACTAGTTTGTCCTAGGCCAAACCGGTCTATCCTAACGCCCATCGGACAAACTAGTTTTTCCTAGGCCAAACTAGTTTGGCCTAACTCTTATAGGATAAACTAGTTTCGCCTGCTGTTTATTGGTCTGAACTAGTTTCTCCTAGGCCGATCTAGTTCATCCTAGGCCAATTCAATTTGGCGTGATTTTATTGAATTTAATGACCGCCACAGCGCCAACATTCTAGTTTGTCCTAGGCTGATCTAGTTTATCCTAGGCCAATTTAATTTTACGTGTTTTTAGCTCACAGGCGTCAAAGCCTGAGAAATAATGGGCTCGCAAGTTCTGTATGTATGAAGTACGTATGTATGTACGAATGTACGTACGTATGCACGTGCGTATGTACGTAACGCGATAACTCGTGATAGAAATATCCGATTTGCTTCAAATTTTGGATGCACGTTCATTGATATAAGGTACTTTTCTGATTAATTTTGGGAATTCATTGGATAAGAATAAAGGGGAGCGAACTGGAGGCTAGTCCCCCACCGTTAATTTAGAGAAATGGATTTTTGATGCAGAATTATCAGTTTTCATTTAAAATTTTAGATATAGGATCATTCATCATCTAGGATCCTCCATGATTAGTTGTGGATGTTTATTGTTTAAGTGTAAGAAGGGACAATGTAGGTTAACCCCCCTCCATAATTTAGATAAATGGTTTTTGATGCAGAATTTACGGATTTGCTTCATATTATTTGTATATAGGTTCTTTCTGATAAGGTGATTCCCTGAATAGTTTTGGGGGTTTAATGGTTAAGTATGAAGGGAAAAATGAACGATTACATCTCTTACATAGAAAAAACTAGTTTATCCTATGGGCATTTAGATAAACAAGTTTGGTGTAGAAAAAACTAGTTTATCCAATTGGCATAAGGATAAAATAGTTTGGCCGAGGCTAATCTAATTTAGCTCGAAAACGGGTTTGGCCAGTAAAAAACATATCTTTCACTAGAAAAAGTATAAATGTATGTCAAGAGTCATTGCTTATAACACCAATACAGAAATTTAACATGTTCACCTTAGAGACATGATGCATTGGACATGGTGTTTGCTTTTTTTTTTTTTTTTTTTTTTTTTTTTTTTTTTTTTTTTTTTTACACGCTCGTGCCAACTGAGATCTGACTTTCATTTATTATTATTATTATTATGATTGCATATTCGAGCCAGATTGAAGCTGAACATAATTTGGAATCGAACAGCGTTTTCCATTTTTGAGACATTAATTACCTGTCGACATCTAAGCTATTCTTATCACGGCGTCAATTTTTTTTTCGTGAAGTCGTAACCGGAAATTCGATTCAAAACGTAGCTTTATTATTTTCTCAAAGATACATCGCTTTTATGAGAAAATGGTTTACGCCATTCGATTACATATTATCTGAATCTGTTAACCTTATGCATTTTCGAAAAGGAAGTAGTTCATAAATGTGTTAGGATGTAGCTCTTCAGGATTTGAGAAAAGCCTTAAGGAATGACAGAGAAATATATTCACAAGTCTACTTTTTACTGAACGGATTCAAAAGTTATGATGTTTATAACTCTCATATTTTTTTTTTTCTTTTGTTCTCAACTACATTGATTATTTAATGAATCCCTATTTGAATATTGAAACTCTAAGAATCTAGATAATCATTAATACATTGTGTATTTTCCATTCTGTGAACACATCATAATTTAAAAATACATTGTAAATTTATCCAATAAGTATATAAGCATTTTTTTTTTTAAGGAATCTTATTTGTATGTAAAGTAAAACCTGAATTTTTTGCAGAAATTGAGTAGGGCTAGATCGAGCCGGACTGAGTCTTTTTTAACTGATTTTTGTACAGACAGAGCCCTGCCTGTACAAAAGTAAATAATATTAAAGTAGATAATAATATTTTGCTTGAATAAGCAAACACCATGTCCAATGCATCATGTCGTCTAAGGTGAACATGTTAAATTTCTGTATTGGTGTCATAAGCAATGACTCTTGACATACATTTATACTTTTTCTAGTGAAAGATATGTTTTTTACTGGCCAAACCCGTTTTCGGGCTAAATTAGATTAGCCTAAACCAAACTATTTTATCCTTATGCCAATTGGATAAACTAGTTTTTTCTACACCAAACTTGTTTATCTAAATGCCCACAGGATAAACTAGTTTTTTCTATGTAAGAGGGCAATCGTTAATTTTTCCCTTCATACTTAACCATTAAACCCCCAAAACTATTCAGGGAATCGCCTTATCAGAAAGAACCTATATACAAATGTGAAGCACATCCGTAAATTCTACGACAAAAACCATTTATCTAAATTATGGGGGGTAACATACATTGTTTTTTTTTACACTTAAACAATAAATATCTACAACTAATCATGGAGGCGCCTTGTATGTTTGATCCTATATCTAAAATTTTAAATGAAAACTGATAATTCTGCATGAAAAATCCATTTCTCTAATTTAATGGTGGGGGATTAGCCTTCCGTTCGCTTCCCTTTATTCTTATCCAATAAATTTCCAAAATTAATCAGAAAAGTACCTTATATTAATGAACGTACATCCAAAATTTGAAGCAAATCGGATATTTCTATCACGAGTTATCGCGTTACGTAATATGCACGTACATACGTACGTACATTCGTACATACATACGTACATTCATACATACAGAACCTGCGAGCCCTTTATTTCTCAGGCTTTGACGCCTGCAAGCTAAAAACACGTAAAATTAAATTGGCCTAGGATAAACTAGATTAGCCTAGGACAAACTAGAATGTTGGCGCTGTGGCGGTCATTGAATTCAATAAAATCACGCCAAATTGAATTGGCCTAGGATGAACTAGATCGGCCTAGGAGAAACTAGTTCAGACCAATAAACAGCAGGCTAAACTAGTTTATCCTATAAGGGTTAGGCCAAACTAGTTTGGTCTAGGAAAAACTAGTTTGTCCGATGGGCGTTAGGATAGACCGGTTTGGCCTAGGACAAACTAGTTTATCCGACGGGCGTTAGGATAGACTGGTTTGGCCTAGGACAAACTAGTTTATCCGATGGGCGTTAGGATAGACCGGTTTGGCCTAGGAAAAACTAGTCTATCCGATGGGCGTTAGGATAAACTAGTTTGGCCTAGGCCAATCTAGTTTGGCCTAAAATCGGGTTTGGCCTGTAACATATATATTTAAAGATTTGTTAAATCAATGTGAATAAATTTCAAAATAGTTTAAGTTTCTTCGGTTTTAAGTAATTATACAGTAAATATAAATATAAAATATATGACAATATATTAATAATATATTGTCAATAAAATATATTTTAAATATATTTTAAAGTTTTTTAAAGTTCATATTTTAAAGTTTTTTAAAGTTCATATTATACATTTTATGTAATTATACACTTTTAAAACGTTGATTTTTCTCTTTTTAGGTGCGTTCGTAATTATGTAAATACGTAGCACCTATAGTTGTCGTTTAGTCCGTCCGTCTGTCTGTCTATCCGTCCACAAATAACAGCGCAAAAACTACTCAACTGAATCGTTTGAAATTTAAAATACATAATTATTACATAATTTTGTCGAGTCATTTCAAGTTTTATGAAAATCGGATGCATAGATCAATTACAGGGACAATCAAGAGGATTCCGTTACATTACGATCAATGGAGAAAAAAATATATATAATTATTACATAATTTTGTCGAGTCATTTCAAATTTTATGAAAATTGGATGGATAGATCAATTACAGGGACAATCAAAAGTAATCCGTTACATTACGGTCAATGGGATGAAAAGTTTCAAATGCATTTTAATGATGTTACACTCATTCGAACATAATAATATTGACATGAAACTATGAAGTATATATGTACTAAAATATATCTGTGATGCAAAGAAGATTTATTATTAAATTACAGGGCCACACAAAAGTATTTCACTACATAATGATATACGGGGAAAGATTGTTCGGGTCGAGTTTTAATTATGTTTTTTTAATTACTTTAATTATATATATTTACTGGAACACAGGGATTTCGACCACTATACTTTATCAGAAGTACTGTCTACTATATCAGCAAGAGCTGAATATTTTTAAAATTTCGTCATTGTACGAACGCACCTCATTTTGCTACGCTTCACATTCAATTTCCAACTTGTTTTAAATGATTAGAAACCCAAAAAAATTATTCATTTAATGAAAAATTATTTTTTTTTTTTAATTCTCATTTACAAATCCTTTTAACTTTATTCTATTTATACACATTTTAGGAGTCAGATATTCTAAAAAAAACATGTTTTTACAAAATGTCTTTATGTTCGTGTGCGTGTGTGTGTTCGTATGTCGCCATTGCACCTTCAAAATATGCATAAGATAAGCATAGAATTGAACCAAATTTTTTGTGAATGTTTTTGGCTGTGGCAAGCAGGTCCTTCAATTTTGAAATATTCTGCTGAAATGGAGCGCTGCAACAGCTTTTTTGTGCAATTTTCAATATTGTACCTTCGAAAAGTGTGCGAAGTTATGCATATAGAATTGAACCAAATGTTTTGAGTAAGTGTTTGGCTATAACTAGTTGCTTTTCCCTGAATTTGAAAAAAATATGCCTGAAGGGGCGCTGTAATAGCAGTTTTTGTGCCATTTTCAATATTGTACCACCGAAAATTGTATGAAGTTATACATAGAATTGAATTGGGAAATTTTGAGGTAGTGTTTGGCTATGGCTAGTTAGTCTTCCTTGAATTTGAAATAAATCCGCCTGAAGGGAGTGCTGTAATAGCTATTTTTGTGCCATTTTCAACAGTGAACCACCGAAAAGTGTATGAAGTTATGCATAGAATTGAATTGGGAAATTTTGAGTTAGTGTTTGGCTATGGCTAGTTGGTCCTCCCTGAATTTGAAATAAATCCGCCTGAAGGGGCCGTAGTTTTTGAGTAAGTGTTTGACTTTTGTCAGCAGGCCCTCTTTGAATTGGAAAAAAATCCGCCAGAAGGGGTTGCTAGAATCGCGATGTCTCTATCATTTTCATTATTGTATCATCAAAAAGTGTGTGAAATTATGCATAGAACTGAACTAAATTTGTGGGTATGGCAAGCGGAAAATGCTGCTCCCTGAATTTGAAAAACATCTGCTTATCTTTCTGTTTTCCATCAGCTCGTGCAAAGACGGAATTTCTCGTCCTTCTAATCCTGCTATTTGTAAATAGCTGATGATAACAGAATAAGGAAAACTATTGATTGCAATAAATATCACATTAACTCGTTTTTACTCCGAATTATTGACTGATGCGGAAATTTCAGATAAAAATGAAAGTTGGTATAGTATTAAATTAATAATATTAAAGTATTAACCCTTTCCGGCGCAGTGTGTCCAGTCCGGACACACCTAATTTTAATTCCAATCTTGCAATCGGCACCAAGAATATTTTAAAGAAATTTCTCCTTTACAATGAAAGCATGAATTTAGGAATTTGATATTTCTACAAAAGTAGTTTTTAAATTCCGGTGTCAATAAATAATTTCTTATTTTATGATCAGAATTTGCCTGGGCCGGAAAGGGTTAGCATAAATATCACATTAACTTGTTTTTACTCCAACTAATTGACTGAGGCGGAAATTTAAGATAAAAATGAAAGTTGGTATAGTATTAAATTAATAATATTAAACTATTAACATGTGTAACTAATTTTTAGCTCACAAGCTATCATAGCCTGAGAGCTTATGTGACCGTCCGTTCTGTATGTACGTTCGTACGTGCGTAACGCGATAACTCATGATAAAAATATCGGATCCACTTGAAATTTTGTATACAGGTATATACTGATAAGGCGCTTCCCTGATTAGTTTTTGGAGTTCATTCGATAAGTATAAGAGGGGGAACGGGGGGTTCATGCCTCTCCCCTTAATTGATATACATGTGTTCATTATCAACGCATTCATTATCAAAGGAACATAAAAGAAGATTTCTTTTATGTTCCTTTGATAATGAATGCGTTAGCATTCGAAAGATCTCAGGTAAATTAAATAAAAAATGTATTTCACCTTTTAAGTAGTTATTTTTGTATAATATGATTTAATAACAAGGTGTAGATTTCCACCAAAGACACTTAGTGGTTTTGACTCATTAAAGCTGCCAATATTGAAAAAGTTGTATATCACAAAGAAGATATTAAATGGAATTCTATTTTACTTGCTTCTAAGTTCATTTATTTCATTAGATTTATTAACATAACAGTGGACAGTTTTAATGAAAATTAAAACCCTTTTTCTACTTTTTCCTTGATCTTTGATTTCTTTTTTTAATTTATTTTTTAATAAATTACTTTTTTGTCTGGAAAAATAGTGTTTTTTAAATCCATTTTAATTTTTTCTTTAAATTTCTATATCGCCATATGAAAAAATATCAACACGTCAATAGACGCTTTTAAATGCTTCTAAAATACTAATATTTTTTCGATTTAATTAATGTAAGTTAAAAAGCATTTCATCCGTAAAAATTTTGGAAAGCTTTTTCTCAGCGTATGTTTTTAGATAAAAATTTTCTTTAAATGCTTTTAAGACCTTTTTATTTCTATTAATGTTAAATTTAAAACTTTTGCTTGGGTTGGAATTTATTCAAGTATTTGGAACATATCTCGGAACTTCTTTTTATATATTTCTATTTTAAGCTTTTCAAAAACTATATTGGGTAGTCTACGTGTTTCTTCGACCTTTAATTTGTGTACAGTAAAAAAAGGATTTTTTTTTTCTAAAAAAGGGAAAGTATAATATAAGCATGAATAAAAATATACCATAGTCCTTTGTGATTTAACACGATTTCCAAATGCATTCTTTATCTTTGGATACTGTAAAAACGCAATAAATATTCGAGATTTAAAGAAACATACATAAAAACATAATTTTTTTTAAACGTTCCGATAATTTTTTTACCTCTTAAATAAAATTTAAGTTTTTAGATGCTATGACTTCTTTAGTCAATATTTTCATGTTCAACAGACATTTTTAACCAGTAAGACTTCTTAAATTAACTTCGTTAACATTAATATTAAAATTATTTGCCAATTTCCCATGCATAATTTCACTTAGGCTAAAGAAAGTGTTTATAGGAGAGAGATTAAGCGTTTGTAAAACTACTACAACGGTTTAACCTCTTCAGTTCCGAAGTTAAAATAGTTATAAAAATACTTATTCATTAGCTTTTTCCTAACAGTACGATATCGGAAATGACAGAAAAAATATCTTTTGGTCCTTTAGATGCTTTTAAACTGAAATTGATCCTTCAGACGCTTAGTAATTTCGGTTCAAAAACATGGATCTAGATATACAAATCCTTTTAAAACATCAATTTAATAACCATTAACCTAAATTAATGCAATCATAAATTTAAAAACTTTAAACAAGTAAATAATCTACAAATCCTCAAAAGTTTTTATTGAAAAAAATTTAAGTTAAATGCTTATGAAACTTCATCATTTTCTTGGTCACATTCATTGGCTTTTGGTCATTTTTAGGCATATTTTAAATCTAGATGAAAATACCATTTATTTTATGAGGGATTCAGTTTAGGTGCAGCCATTTATTCGTTTGCTTCCAACGCAATAGATATTCAGCTGTTAAGAAATTATGTGAAAATGTAAAAAAAATCGAACATTTTATTTTTTATAAGGAGATCCCTGAATGGGATTCAGGGACCAAAAAGGTTAAGAAAACTGATTAATGCATTGCAAAAATTACTCGGAAACGTATCCGAAAATTTGTTTCAGTTTCGAAAACGCTTCAAACACTTTTTTTACAGCGTGTTAATCAGCTTTCTCAATTTCACCATATGGAAAAGTATATTGCATTTCAAAGCCGAATTTCAGCTGTTCCCGTCTACAATTGAAAAATTGTCTGAATTTTTTAGCAGCCATGTATATGATATAGAAATTTGTATCTATTAATAACATGCATTCCAAAATTTAGTTCAGTTGAGAGATACATATGTTTCAGTTAAAAATTCCCCTTCAGCAATTTCCTCTAATAATAAGAATGGTATGCTAATACTTTTGTGCAGCTCTACATATGACGTATGGAATTTATATATAAAGAGTAATGTGCAAAAACTAATTGAATTTAAAAGCACATACTGAATTTCAAAACGTACTCTCCAGCAATTATTACGCGAAGACAGTACTGTAACCAATTTCTCTTTTTTGTGTCCCTGTAAATTTATAAAAAATGCTATGAATTCTCTCTTTTAACGTAGTCGTAGTTAAATTCATTGATTTACATTGGTTTCAATACATTTGAAATAAAATAATGTCATAAATATACTCTCCAAACTATTTTCCACCCATAAACCATAGTGTAGTCGAAAACTTTTGAGCGTTCCTGTAAATGAACCATTGAACGTACATACTTCATACGCAATATCGAACATGCTTTGGTGACCTTAAATAAGTTTTATCAATTTCATTAAAATCCGAGTATATTTACGGAAGTTAGAACATGGACAGACGGACAGACAAACCGAATGCATAAGCACTTTTCAACTTTGTTAGAAAGTGCTAAAAAAAGTTATGATGTCCATAGAATTTTCTGTGTTAAATTAACGAGTAGTAATCACACCGGAAATAAATAAGATTTGCGCTGGGGCGCAATAAATAAATTTTCCGTTTGATTTTCACTTTTTAAATTTTTCAGTTCATCATTGTCTCGCAGTCTGATAAACTAACAAGGAAGGTCTCCATACGGGCATACTCGGAAAATTCTGAAAAAATTACAGAATATTCTTCTTATATGGATATACGTTTATGAAAGAAAAATTTGGCGGAACCCCGATAGAACGTTCGTAAAAAAAAATGAAAGTTTTGTTTGTTTGGCAATTTTTCATTAGTTGGCGAAGAAATAAAATTTCAAAAAATACTTTTTTGTCAAATACTTTTCAAGATAAAAATGTTACATGATGAACTATTTTTAAAAATGATTATTTAAATAACTAGTTTTGTCGGTTTTAGTTTGTTATAACTACAGTTTTGTCATATATATCTATACTAAGATAGCCATGAAATTTTATGAATTAAAACGAAAATTAAAGTTGTTTCAATCGCAAAATTAAGTCCAATTGAACACTGTCTATTCAATTTTTTGCTATGGAAACAAAAACTTCTGTGATATTAAAATGTATTACTCCAGCATTCTTCTTCTAGCTTTTATTTCGGAATACGCTTAAATATACGAAAATATTTTGTATAGATAAAATTATATTTACTGTATAAAAATTAAATAACTGCTGCAATAAGCACTATATTATATGCAATACAATATAATACATACATTAACCCATTAATGCCCAAACAATTTTCTTCATTAAAAATGAAATTTTGGATTTCCCACCACTTTTAACAGAAGAATAACTTTTATCTTAATATATTCAGGAATTTGTCCCGTGAAAAATAGTGTTTATTTATCTTTCTATTTACTGGTGTGAACAGTGCTTTCTTGCCTTTTTTATAATCGTCCCTAAAAAGGGACGCTAGGCACTAATGGGTTAAACTCTCATTGTTTAAGTTTAAATTCATTAAATATCATTTACACGCACTCTAAAAATCTATTAACAATTTTCAGTTACATGAAAATCTCTTGCTTTTGGTGAGGAAAAATACTGCTCGCCAAATCGCGTGAAGCTTTCGTCTTTTCGCGCCAAATATTCGAAAGTATTTTATTTGTTTACAGATTTTCCACTGTGATTCCGCCGCTAAATTAGACTGATCCTTTATTACATACATAAGTAGTTTAATTAAATTTTTTTTTTTTTTCAAAATATTCTGAGTGTCCCCACTAATGGAGACATTCCTTGTAAGTAAGTTATGAAATTACTGCTTTCGGAACTAATCGCTGGTTTTAAGTATTTAACGCAGTCTCTAGATAATTTACTGTTTGTTTTGCTTAACAGCCAACCTTTTTATTATCAAGTTAAACATATTGAAATCATACGGGCTTTCTAATAATATTTGGATATGATTTTCGCAGTCTCCAGAAATTTTATTGTTTGTTTTATTTAACAACAAACATTTTCATTATCATGTTAAATATATTGAAATCATAAGCGCTTTTCAATGGTATTTTGCTATGCTAAAAACATCTAGTAGCATTTTATATCTAGTTCTCGTTCATTGACTTTAAAGAAATAAATACGTTTCGAAATACAAACATTTTACATTTATTTACTGTGATGCTTTTTCGCAATTTGATTGTGTTCCTTCTCTTTATCTCTATATTATAAAGTTTCTAAATGTTTTGTAACAACATAAAAAAAGTAATAATACAAATAATCGCGATTTGTTTCTTCGATCTTTTGATCTTGAAGTATTCGCGAGGTACGCGAAATTTCTTTTCTAGATTACAGATTTTTTTTTTTTTTTTTTTTTTGATAAATGTTATTTATTTGCAAATCAAAATTCGCTTCTCTCTCCTTTTTCATTTTTCTTTATCTTAAAATTTTATTTCATGACATTTGATATATTTTTGTACAATTTGCATCTAATGGACAATTGCACAGAATTTTCTAATAAAGTTTTGTTCTTGAGTAATTATATTTAAGCGAGTTAGAGCACGGACAAACAGAATTCATAAACATTTTTCAACTATGTTAGAAAGAGGGTCATTCCATGGTAACTTATGTTATATTTTGAGCTATTTTCAGTCATTTTAATGATATAACACACACAAAAAAAAATATTCATTATGTAAATTTGACATGGGTTGCTAATTAAACATATTCAAAAATTAATTTCGATGAAAATTACCTAATTTTAATGTTATTTCTTATATTTTGGTAGTTTTATTTACTATGGTAACTGCCATTACGGAAAAAAGAATGTAAGTTAAGTAGTAAGTTAAGAATGTAAGTATATAAAGTGTTATTTTCATTGTCATTTTTTTGGTAATTTTCATCCAAATTGAGCCTTAGATAGGTTTCATTGACAAATCATGTTAATTTTGCATTTGAATACTTTTTAGTGTTATATTGTTAAAATTACTGGAGTAAATTGTTCTAAATGTAAAGTTACCATGGAATGACCCTAATGTTAAACTAGTTGGATGTGTCAATTCCAAAATTTTCTTCTATCTCATAAGTATATTTTAATATTTAAAAAAAAAAAAAAAACGTGGTGACCCCAAAGTTACCCACTATCGAATCTCCTCGAAAATTTGATCTAGCCTAATGAGATTCTGGTATCCGAAAAGCCTAAAACGCAAAATTTAATTAATATTCTGAGAAAATGAGCTTAGTAGTGCCTCATGTTGGGTAATTTATACTAAAACCTAATGAGCATCTATTTATATCAAGATCTAACAGAATCTGAAATTTGATGGAATTTTGTCCATTAGTTCTTGAGATATAGTTATAACAAAAAATTTGCAAAACGTAGCACAGCAACACCATATCTTGGACAATTTATGCCAAAACGTAAAAAAAGCGTCTAATTATGTTATGGTGAAAAAGAATCTGAAGTTTGATGAAATTCTGTGCATTAGTTCTTGAGATATAGCTAGTTTTTAAAAAAAAAAAGTGTAAAATATAGCATAGCAGCACCATCAGTTGAAGGATTTATAACAAAACGTAATTATCGTGTAATTATGTTATATGTCACTTTGTAACAAAATCTGAAGTTTGATGAAATTCTGTGCGTTGGTTGTTGAGATATAGCTACCGGAAAAATCGTGCAAAATGCAGCATAGCTGCACCACCTGTTGCAAGGTTAATACCAAAATGTAATTAGCATCTAATTATGTTATATATTCTAGTGTAACGGAATCTAAAATTTGATGAAGTTCTCTGCATTAGTTCTTGAGATATAGCTATCGAAAAAATCGTGCAAAATGTAGCATAGCAGTGCCACCTATAGGGCAGTTCACACCAAAACCTTATCAGCGGCTATGTATCTCAAGGTATCGCGGAATCTGAAGTTTGGTGAAATTCTGTGCATTAGTTCTTGAGATATAGCTATCATGAAAATCATGGCATAGCAGCGCCATCTGCTGGCCAATTTACACCAAAACTTAATCAGCGTCTATGTATATCAAGGGATCACAGAATCCGAAGTTTGGTGAAATTCTATGCATTAGGTCTTGAGATATAGCAATCTTGAAAATCATGAAAAACGTAGTATAGCAGCGCCACCTGCAGGCCAATTTTCACCAAAAACTAATAGGCACTAATTCATATTTAGGTCTAACTTAATATAAAATTTTATTAAATTTCGAGCATTAGTTCTTGAGATGGAGCGCCCACAAATTTTTTGTCACATACAGACAGACTCACAGACAGACAGACGGACAGATTCACAAACAGACGGACAGACTCACAGACAGACATTTTCTAAAAATAGTCAAAACGTTTTCAGGACCTTCTAAAACGTATAAATCCGTCGAAAACCGGAAGTCGAAAACTTTCATGAATCCAATACTTTCTTCTTGTAAAGATAGAAGAAAGTAAAAAACATAGGGAATCTCCTGCAGGTAATCAAAATGGTATAATTCAGGATTCACGCACCTCCTGGGATTTAGAAAATTTTACTATCATGTTTTCTTTTACATCACCCTATTTACATACAGAATTTCTTCATTAAATAAGGCAAATATTATTTTTTTTTAAATCTATTCAAATCCCCTGGGGAATGCGAAAACTGTAATTTAAAAAAATTGTTGATTAACTCTACACAAGTAACTCATCTGAGAAAGATCAAATAAATTATCAGAATAAAAGATCGTGAAATAATAATAATTTTCTTCCCCTGCGTGCATTATCATGAATACCTGCATAAATAATAAAGCCTTATTTTAATTAAACTTCAAATGAGACATCTTTTAATAAAAGTATTGTAAAAATAATTTTGAATTTTATTTCAGAATGAAGCACTTTGTCTATATTGAAAATAGGAAGTTATAACTCATTGGATAGTTAAAAAATAGTAATTAAAAGATTCCATAAAATTGTTGCTTAACACATTGCACAGATAACTCATCTGAGAATAAAAGATCGTGAAATGATAATAATTTTCTTCCCTTGAACTCAAGAACACCTGGATGAATAAAAAAGCTTTATTTTAATTAAACTTCAAATAAGGCATGTTTTAATAAAAGTCCATTGTTAAAAATAATTTTGAATTTTATTTCAGAATAAAGCACGTTTCCTGCTCTGAAAACAGAAAGTTAACTTATTGTATAATTAACAAGTAATAAAAATCATGCGTTAAGCATAGTTTATGAAACACTTTCTAACACTTCCTGAAATCTTTAACAAAACTTCCTTTATTTAGGGAAGTAAGGTGTTACTGTCCATAGCCAAATATGTATTCCAATACTTTAATACAGCCTTGAATTCGATCTGTCGGTTGATAGTAAGGTGTTACTGTCCATAGCCAAATATGTATTCCAATACTTTAATACAGCCTTGAATTCGATCTGTCGGTTGATAGTAAGGTGTTACTGTCCATAGCCAAATATGTATTCCAATACTTTAATACAGCCCTGAATTCGATCTGTCGGTTGATATGCATACGATATAATGGAGAAATTTAATTTAGCAATAAAACGCCTTACAAATTGAAATTTCTCTTTCAGCATTTTTTACTAATAGATGGAAATATACTTGATTAATTTTGTTTCTACCTGTAATTTACCTGGTACTTTTATTATACGCCCGTATTTAACTAAAATTTAATTCAAACTAAAACATACTTAAAACTACTGAAATCACATTTCCAGAAATTATCATGCATAAGTGTCCATGTATCCTATTCTTTGTGTTAATCTGCATGTCATTTTTTTTTCTTTATTTTACAAACATTTTTTAATAAATAGAATGGAATTCAGCGAAAAAATACATCTTTTATTTAAAGACCATCTTTAACTAATTTATTCTCATATTCAGTAATCTTTATGACATCTTTTGTGTAATGTATAAAATGGTATATCAACTATAGCATTTATACACATCATATAATATACATAAATTTTGTAAAATTTAAAAACGCATATCTTAATCAAAAATACATTTCACCCGTCCATCAATCATCATCGATAATATACAGTACTTCGAATACAATATACTATTTGAAATGTTTTGTGTGTGCCTGTAAATACTACGCACTTCGTATTATATGTGAATTAACTTATATTAAGCCTCAGCGACGTATATTAATTTTGTTATACATAAAATAGTATAATACAATAAAAATTTGTCACAAAAAACAATTCCCAACTTTACCATTATGTAATAGAATTCTTTTGTTTGACCTTGTAAATGAATAATAATCGTCTTTTCGCCGCATGTTTTACGTAATGTACATTCTAGTGTACTTCGTAAAATATAAATTTTATTGTTTGACAGGGTGTAGCATCTTTAAAATTCATTTGAAACGTTTTTTTCCCATAGGCCATATTGGGTATTGGAAATGTATTGGAAAACTTTTGACTGTTCCTGTAAATAAACTAATCATGTTAGAAATTTCATTTGAAATAGGTTCTAGGGTAAGCGAAAATAGCTTCCAAAAATTTCAGAGGATCCGACCATATGTACGAGAGTTAGAACGCGGCCAGATGGACAGACAAGGCGTAAACATAAATACTTTTCAACTTTGTTGGAAAGTGTTAAAAAGAAATCATTAAAGCTTTCCAATGTAGTTGAAAAATGTTTATGAATTCGCAGTTTGTCTGTCCGTCTATCCACCTGTTTGCCTATCTACCTGCTTGCTCATACTGTCTAAAATAAACAAAAATAATAATAGATAAGCTTTGCAATCCCGCAAACAAATAAAATCTATATATATATATATATATATATATATATATATATATAAAATAACTTAACTGTTGTATTTTTTACTTACATCATACGTAGTATAGGGTAAGTCTTGCAATCGTTTTGAAAATCGAAAAAAAAAAATTTTGATGGATTTACACGTTAGATACTGGAGATATCAAAAAATATAGTTTTAGAAAAAAAAATTGCCGTCTGTCTGTCTGTAAACGCACTATCTTCCGAACAAATTGAGATAGAGACTTGAAATTTTGTGTATACTTAGTATGTAAGAATGGGACGAAGCCTATTTAATATCAGTAACCTCGATTATCCGAAACTTTTTTTTTTTTTAAGGAGAGAAAGTAAAAGGCAATAAAATAACGAAAATTTTACATAAAAAAAGAAGTCAATCGGATAATTAGTTGCTGAGATATTTGTAATCCTGTTTTTCACATTCTTCGATTTTTCATGACCCTGTATTTCATTCAAATTTCAATTCAAAGATATAATTTAATTGGAAATGAGACGCTTAATCCGACGCAGTAAAATGTTAGCTAATATGTTTAATATTTTTGGTGTTATAAGGATGTTTCTTTTACGTAATTCGGTACTACTTGAGCAGTTTGGCATTTTATATAATTTGTCGAAATTGGTTCATCAGCAATTCATTAATAGAGCATTACTATGTATATTAAAAATATTTAACTATACGTAAAAATTTTGTTTTGGAATTGCGATGCTTTTTATAAATAATTTCCACATGTTTTATTTTCATATGCTATAATATGCATATCCATGATGGGTAAGTATTACGGTGGCCCCCAACAACTAGTTTTCTTTTCTTATATTTTACTCACCGATTAATTTATCGTTTAACTTAAGCCAAAAATATTTTAAAGGAAGTATTGAAAATCACTACAGTACTTCTCCAGAAAAGAATATGTCTATGTCAGCTGTTTTACATAAGATTTGTTTTCTTTCAAAATCACGTAACTACTGTGTGTCTTTTTTTCCATTTTTTTTTCAGTGCATTATATTTATAATTGTAAGATAAATTCAATAATAAAATATTCACATTTATCTTACAATTACTCAAATTTTCTTGTAATCCACTGTACACAAATTTGATTTATTACTTATCCATTATACGTAATATAGGGTAAGTCTTGTAGTCGTTTTAAAAATCGAAAAAAAAAATGACAGATTTACATGTTTCAGACACTGGAGATTCCGAAACACATATTTTTAGAAAAAAAAAATTGCCATCCGTCTGTCTGTGTGTCTGTCTGTCTGTGTGTCTGTCTGTCTGTTTGTTTGTAAACGCTCTATTCGAGAACAAATTGAGATAGAGACTTAAAATTTGGCGTGTCCTAGTATATAATATGGAAAAGAAGACTATTGAATATCAGTAGCCTCGATTATCCGAACTCAATATCAGGGATGTAGTGAAGGGTATACGGAATTATACGAAATATACCCTCTGGATTTTTTAAAGAAAGATCGTATACCCCCTGTTTCTCAAAAAAGTTATATAATACGTATTCCAGGGTATACTATCTGCCTTGAGCGTATATACCCTGTGCTCAGAACCGTATATCATCAGTTGTTTTTACGACTACATCACTGCTCAATATATTTTTTTCGGACTCTCGAAATATTCGTTCTGATGAAAGGTACATAAAAATTTTCGATTTTTTTTATTTTAAGTAGTGGTTGTAAAAGGCAATAAAACATATAAATTTTGCATCCAGAATGAAATCGGTCGGATAATGAATGGTCGAGATATTTATATTCCTATTTTCCACACTCCTCGATTTTTCATGACCCATTATTTCATTCAAATTTCAATTCGAATATACATTTTAATTGGAAATGAGCCACTTCATCTAATTCAGTGAACTTTTAGTTAATAGGCTTATCATTTTCAATATAAGGGTGTTTCTTTTTTTATTATTACATCGACCAAAAAACTATCACAAAACTATAAGATTAAATGCCAGTATTGGCTTATCGTAAATGTCAAATGCACTTGACATTACATACGTTATGTGTGTTTGTATTTTAGTTTGACGTTTTATTTCAATTTTTAATAATTTTTTACTAATATATTTGTTTTTTCGTTATTTAAAATAAAAAATATTCCAATTTGTATAATTTAAGAGTAGTTTGGCGATTTATATAATTTGTCGAAATGGGTCGATGGGATAGTCATGTAGTACCCGCAATTATCGTAATTAGCATTACTATGCATTTAAAATATTTAAGTATACATTCAAATTTTATTTTGGAATTGCAATGCCTTTTATAAATAGCTTACACGTGTTTTATTTTCATATTTTATAGTATGCATATCCAATGATGGGAAGTATAACGGTGGCCCCAAGTGACTAGTTTATAATAGGATGTAATAACTGAAATATTTATGATATAGGAAAATATCTTAAGGTTGTATTCGAAAAAACGCTTTTCCACCTTCAACAGCTCGAAATTTTCCCAATACAATTTCAGACATATTTTCAAAAGTAGAAACATGAAACTTGCTGAGGGGATTCTTGAAGGGACGTATGAAGTGCCGTGTGATGTCATTTTACGCTCAATTCATTAGAATTTGATTTATAAACAATTACCTTATCAGTATGACCCTTTTTTTCGTTCCCAGATTTTCGCCTTCGGAAAAACCGGTTCGAAATGCCGTTTTTGATTGCTTTTTTTACAATATTTTCTGCATTTATCAAAGAATCGACAATCACGGCACCTTGTGTACTTTCCAAATAAGAGATTTTGTAAGTATGGTGCATTTGAGAGCAAAAGTGGATTCAGAAATAAATCGGAAAATAAGCAGTTTGAATCGAAATACATCCTTAAAAAGATATATTTAAAAAAGAGTAAACAAAGAAATTTCATCGGCAAAACATTGAAAATCAATAATATTCAGAATTATTTATGACAATACTTTCATGAGCGATGTCTTATTTGAATTTTATTTATCATTCAAGCAGGTGTTCAGGATGATACCTATCTTCTCCGATAAGAACGATAAATACGTGTGGATAGCATATTTATCATTCATTTACATAAGAACATCACAAAATAATTCAATTACAACAACTGTGTAATTGCTAGAAGTGCGTTTTCTGTTGCAGCGTGTGTAGCAAAAAAGCTTCAAAAATAAAATGTGTCTCTTAAAAATATCGATGAAGTATTTTGATTGCCGTTGAAGTTGTTAACCAAAATTCGGTTTCGAAATATAGTGAAACACCCTGTGTTTGTAACTGGATAAATGGATTGCGACTCAGATTACCTATACAAACTAGATGGATGTGCCAATCCTAAAACTTTCTTCTATCTCATACGTACATTTTAATATTTTTAAAAATATTTACGCATGTTACTGCTTTAATAATTTTAATTCAATATTGTACCAACTTTTATTTTCATCTTAAATTTCTGCTTCAGTCAATTAATCGGAGTAAAAACAGGTTTCTGTCTCTGCACGAGCCAATGGGCAATACAATGATGGGCAGATTTTTTTCAAATTCAGGGAGGACCTACTTGCCATACCCAAAAATAATCATGCACAAAAATTTTAATTCAGTTCTATATATAACTTCACACATTTTTTATGGTAAAATAATGAAAATGGCACAGACATCGTGATTATTGCGCCCCCTTCCAGCGGATTTTTTTTTCAAGTTCAGGGCGAACCTACTGACCATAGCCATAGCCAAACACTTACACAAAAAATGTGGTTCGATTCTATGCATAACTTCATACACTTTTAGGTGGTACAATTGAAAATGATACAAAAATCGCTATTACAGCGCCCCCTCCGGCGAATTTCTTTCAAATTCAGGGAGAACCAACTAGCCATACACTTACACAAAAAATTTGGTTCAATTCTATCCATAACTTCAAACACTTTTAGGTTGTACAATATTGAAAATGGCACAAAAATCGCTATTACAGCGCCCCCTTCCGGCGGATTTTTTTCGAATTCATGGAGAACCAACTAGCCAAAGCCATACACTTACACAAAATATTTGGTTCAATTCGATGCATAACTTCATACATTTTTAGTCAGTACAACATTGAAAAGGAACAAAAATCGCTATTGCAGCGCCCCCTTCAGGCGGAATATTTCAAAAATGAAGAAAGACCTGCTTACCACAACCAAAAACATTCACAAAAAATTTGGTTCAATTCTATGCAGATTTTCATATACTTTTTGATGGTAGATTTGGGCGATATACGGACACACACACAGACAGACGCACGGGCAGACAGACATTTTGTAAAAACATGTTTTTTGGAATCTCTGACCCCTAAAACGTGTAAATCCATTGAAAAAAATTCGATTACAATACTCTCTTCTAATGAAGGTACAAGAAAGTAAAAATATGTGTTTTATCAACTGTGCCACCTTTTCATGTTTATACACGCGGTAGCCAATCAGCCATGTGGGTGGTCCCGAATCAACCTGGCTTGGGCACAAGAGGATGGCCGTGAACGCCGCAGCGGTCCCTTCCTCTTCCTAAAAGAGATCAAAGTGAGGCCCTTATAAAGGGCTGCCACAGGCGACTATTTTTTAATTCTATCTCGCACCACTTTTTCAGAACAAAATACTTTGATATACAATTTTACAACATTTACAAGAGAAACGTAATACTTAAAAAAAAAAAAAAAATAGTGGTCCAAATAGAATTTTAAAAAATAGTCATCTTTGGCTGCCCTCTGTCCTGTTATAATTGCAGACTGCAATTGGAGTCCCATATTTAACTTGAAGACTACGTTTCTGCGCAATGCGCACTTGGATAGTCTATCGCTGGGCATTATCAGCAGAACAGCCGATCCACAGAGCAACAATCTTCAACGACTGTGTGTTTCCAGGAAACCCGGTGACGGGCTTTGTGGCGACGTTAATTCGCCTGGTCAAAAGAACTGAAGCATAATTCAGTTCCGAGTTTTAGCGGAGAGTAAGAAGAATGGGACATCCATTAAATCCTCCTATTTGGGGAATGTGTGAGCATGATTTTGGCGAGAATATAGATTGCTGGAGGACTCAGTGAAACGCTTTTCGGACACACATGCTGTACCATTTTCATCGAGGAAGTGTCGCGTTGTGGAAGGCTGCTGGTCGGCTGTATCAAATTTAATATGTTTTATTTACCATACGTTAAATTATTTATACAGTTGAGCTTTTTATATGTTTAATAAAATAAAGATTTGTTCAGTGAAAAAGATCATATGTTTAGAAAATCAGTTTAACCTTTCATTTCTACTTCCTGTTATGGTAGCAGACTGCAAATGGAGTCCCATATTTTACTTGGAGACTAGTTTCCGCGCAATGTACACCTGGATAGTCTATCGCTGGGCATTATTAGGATAGCCGATCCACAGAGCAGCAACCGTCCACAACTGTGTGTTTTCAGGAAACACGATGACGAATTGATCACTTAGCTCTTGTTGGGCTTTGTTCTTCTTTATAAATCAGTAGAAATAATTTTCCTAGTTTTTTATTCTCTCTTTTTGTTTTTTAATATTTATGTATGCGTTCTCCATCCGCTGGCTAAGATATCAGAAGTAGCCTTTCATAGGTGATCCACGTTCTTCACCAACGGTTGAGTAATTTATTGTCCGTCGCCTTCACTAGCTCTCAAGTAGTAATTATTCTCCTATGAGATATCACATTTCTTGTCGATGATGTGAAGGTGGCTCAAAACTGAACATGCTCCAATTACTTTATATATATCCTTTAGGGAGTTTTATCGCAGCTCGCAGCGCCCGTAATCGGTGATATATAACTAGTATTGGCCTCTGACTTTACTTTCTTTTGAGCTTCCCTTACAATGTGCAAAGCTCTTCAAACGCGACCTGTAAGAAACGCGGGAGACCTGTAAGAAAAAACCCAAAATTTTTATTATTGATTTTAAAGTGATGAATTTTGGTGTACTGTTTAAGAATCTTTTTGTAAGGAATAATTAGCAAAAAAATTCACTTTTTATTAAAAAGTATATTTTTTATTTTTATTTTTATTTATTTTTTTATTTATTTATTTTTTTATTTTTTTTTTTTTTTGATCGAAAAATACACTTTTTAAAATTACTACTCTTCATTCAATTTTCAATATTTTGGTATTACTAAAATTTCTTAAATAGTGTTATAGTATATGGAAAAGACCTAGAGAGAGATATTTTTAATTTTCTATTTTAATCAGCTTAAAAAAAAAAAAAAAAAAAAAAAAAAAAAAAAAAAAAAAAAAAAATACGCATGGTAAATTTCCTTAAATTCGTTATAATTTTCATGTTTACCAATTTATGTAAAATTTTCAGAAATAGTTAAAAAAAAAATCTCTCCTTACTTTTGTTGAAAATTTTTTTAAGATTCTAAAAACATAAACACTTTGTTTCTAAATAATTTTACCACTGAGCCTTAGTACTTTGAACTTAGGCAAAATATGAAAAAAATCATTTTCAGGAAAACACATTTTAAATGGCCGCTAGTCCTTTAAACTCTATAGTGACTACAATTAAAAAAGCTCATTTGCTACCTGTTCCGAGTGTTTCAGAGTTCCGAAATTTTGCATGGAGATTCGCAAATATGTATTTTATCGTTTTCTGAGATAAAAAAATTTTTGAACTTTTGATGATTTTTGGCCGAAAATGGGGTTCAGGTCTCCCTTAAATGTATCAAAAACAAGGCCATTTTCTGCTTATGTACTAAAGTTAAATGATTTCTGAAAATATGATAAAAAACTTACTAATAATTTTCTTTATTTTTCAGCGGACTGAATTTCTTGGACTTGATGGTACGCCAAGGAGCGATAGACAACCCTCCTAAAACTCCTTTCATAATGGGATTTGAATGTGCCGGAGTGGTGGAAGCGCTTGGCGAAGGCGTTACTGATCTCAAGGTAAGAATGCCTAGTTACTTTCTTCTATCTTCAATAGAAGAAAGTATTGTAATCGAAATTTTTTTTCGAATTCCGGTTTTTGACGGATTCACGCGTTTTAGGGGTCAGAGATTCCAAAAAAACATGTTTTTACAAAATGTCTGTCTGTCCGTCTGTCTGTGTGTATGTCGCCATTCCACCATCAAAAAGTGTATGAAGTTATGCATAGAATTGAACCAAATTTTTTGTGAGTGTTTTTGGCTGTGGCAAGCAGGTCCTCCTTCAGTTTTGAAACATTCCGCCGGAAGGGTGCGCTGCAATCGCGATTTTGTGCCATTTTCAATATTGCACCACATAAAAGTGTATGAAGTTAGTTCTAGAACTGAACTAAACATTTTGTATATGATTATTTTTAGGTAAGGTATGTAGGTCCTCCCTGAATTTGAAAAAAAATCTGCCTATCATTCTATTGTCCATCGACTCGTTCAGAGACGGAAATTCGTTTTTACTCCGATTAATTGATTGAAGCAGAAATTTAAGATGAAAATCAAAGTTGGTAGGGTATTGAATTAAAATTATTAAAGCATTAAAATGAGTAACTTTTTTTTTTTTTAATATTAAAATGTATGTATGAGATAGAAGAAAGTTTTGGGATTGGCACATCCAACTAGTTATTGCATTATTCTTGTGACTTTAAAGAGAGATATTAAGACTCCCATAAGGAGAACTGACGCATATCAATGTTGCTATCCAAAATAACCGCCATATTGGGGACTGGCTCACTATTGTCTACACCAAAGCTTGTTTTGCATGTATAAAAAAGACCGGCTTTAGCTTGGTTTCCAGATCCATAATGGAAAATGGCTGCGGAATCATTTGTTTACGGTTTGCATTTACGTAGGTTTTTTTTTTTTTTCTGCTTTTCTAGTCATGTATATTGTCGGACTTACGAGCACAGAATGTTAAATAATGTCAACAAAAGAAAGAACCTCGAATTCAAAGGAAAAAAAACTGTCCATTAAAATGGCTTACTTAGAAATTAGCAAATAGTAGATTCTCGGCTTGAAATAATGCTGATTATTTAAGTTTCAATTGAAAGTAAAACACACGCATGCTTCTTTTTTATTTTTATTAATTAATTAATTAATTTACTTATTCTATTTATTTATTTATTTATTGCTAAGGTGTTAGTTTGGATAAACAAAAGCTTGGAAAATTTGACGCGTATCACGTGAAAATATTTTAATTTAAACCAGAAATTTTTTCATGAAATAAATAAAATTTAAATCCAACAACATAACATGAACAGATCCATTCAATCCGTTACTGTGATTTATTGCATTTGATTTTAAACAAAAGTTTCTACCTATTTGGAACGAAAATAAGTTAAATAGTTTTAAATAAAAATTCTGGTGTGAAATATTTTAAAGTAAAATTTCAATTAAAATTAAAGATAGAGAAGTATTTTTATAAAACTTGCGTAAAATCACCTATATTTTTTATGTTGATAAATGACTTTCAAAATAAGCCACTACATTTTCCAGTTTTGTGTTCCATTTTTATTTCTATCGCTACCAATTTGATTTGTAGCATTTAAAAAGTTTGTGTTCATCATTTTCTTTTCTGGTCTATTGTTTTTAGGTGCGTTCGTAATTATGTAAATACGTAGCACCTATTGTTGTCGCTTAGTCCGTCCGTCTGTCTGTCCGTCTGTCCGTCCGCATATAACAACGCAAAAACTACCCAACCGAATCGTTTGAAATTTAAAATACATAATTATAACATAATTTTATCCAGTCATTTCAAATTTTATGAAAATCGGATGGATAGATCAATTACAGGGACAATCAAAAGGATTCCGTTACATTACGGCCAATGGGGAAAAAAGTTTCAAATGCATTTTAATCGTTTGAAATTTAAAACATATAATTATTGCGCAATTTTGTCGAGTCATTTCAAATGTTATGAAAATCGGATGCATAGATCAATTACAGGGACAATCAAAAGGATTCCGTTACATTACGGCCAATGGGGAAAAAAGTTTCAAATGCATTTTAATCGTTTGAAATTTAAAACATATAATTATTACGTAATTTTATCGAGTCATTTCAAATGTTATGAAAGTCGGATGCATAGATCATTTACAGGGACAATCAAAGGTATTCCATTACATTACGGTCAATGGGAAAAAAGTTTCAAATGCATTTTAATGATGTTTCACTCATTCGAACATAATAGAATTGGCATGAATCTATGAAGTATATACTAAAATATGCATTCTGTACAATCTGTGATGCAAAGAATTTTTATTATTAAATTACAGGGCCACACAAAAGTATTCCACTACATAATGCTATACGGGGAAACCATTATTTGGGGCGTGTTTTAATTATATTCAACAATTCACATTTTATGAATAAGATATACGTTTCTGAGGTGTAATAAAAATTCCTTTTTGTATATTTACAGGAACACAAAAAAAGATTTCGACTACTATACTGTATCCGAAGTATGCTGTACTATATCAGCAAGATTTTAATATTTTTAAAACTTCGTTATCGTACGAACGCACCTCATTTGCTACGTTCACGTGCAATTTCCAACTTGTTAGGATTTCGTTTATCTGACGAAACTCTATTCGTCTTTGCCCTCTGTCTGTCACAGAATCCGTACACAAAAACCATATAAGTCAGAGAGTTCGGTTCTTGTGTATTTACAGCTGAATACCTGCTGTCACACAACAAAATATAAAATTTTGATAAAGACTACTATTTTAATTAAAATATTTTTTTTTAAATATCATCAGGTCATTTGTTGCTTTTTTCTTCTAATTGTTGCACGTAAGCTTAAATAGATACAAAAGTTACTTTATATGCATCATAAATTAATGGATTAAATAAATCACGTGAAAAACGAGCTTATTTATTTTAATTTCTATTTGCTTGATGCACTCTAATTCGGTTGTCTATATGAAAACATACAGCCGGTGAAAAGTGACGCACACCAATTTTCTGTGACATAGGCAAATAAATTGTGCTTTTTTATCAGTTTTTTTAAAAAAATACTAGGGGGGCTCCGTCCCCCTGTTCGCTAAACTCGCCAACACACCGCGATTCCTAGTTGTAGGCTACCCCTGCTTGCTGCGCTCGCCAATACCCCATGGAATCGCTTCGCGATACTTTATTTTCCATTACACTCAATTTTGGAATTCATCCCTCTCCTCACTGGTCGAAGCATAGACGGAGCCCTTTCCTGATTGGTCTATTCGACTCATGGAAGGTGTGGTCCACCCGGACGCGTCATTTCCGGAAACCTTACACATCAGCATCATTCCAGGAGTCATTCCTGGAGATTTGTTTAAAGCTATTTTTTTTTTTTCTATAGAAGGATAATTTTTTAATTTTTTGGAACAAATTTTTTATAATAAGTTCATTTGCATTCTGAAGATTACCCTCATAAGTACCTTTTGACCAATCATAATTTAAATCCGACAAATATTTTTTGAGATTAACTTGACGAAAGAATTATACTTGACTTTTAATATCGTTCGTAGCTGTTTAGACCTAAAAAATAATATTACGCTGTGTATTAGCTTTCGCTACTCTCAAACAATTATAAATTAAAAATTTGGATTTGTTAATCAAAAGATAAGTTTTTTTGGAAAAAAAATCTAACGAAGCTCCTTGTGCGATTTACAATCACATTTACCCAATTGTTCTTATTATCTTTATGTTTTTATTCTTTTTTTATTTAGGTGAACGATTCAGTCGTCGCTCTTACGGAGTATAAAGCTTGGGCCGAGCTTGTTGCGGTTCCAGCCAAATATGTTTACAAACTGCCGTCTGGGCTGGGGCATCAAGAAGCAGCTTCCATGCTCATGAACTACATCGTAGCTTACTGCTTACTTTTCGACATCGGCAATCTACAGAAGGGACAGAAAGTTCTCATACATTCAGCTGGGGGAAGTGTTGTAAGTATCCGATACTGTTAAATACAGTCGACTCTCATTAATTCAAAATCGGATAAATCGAACCTTTGCTTACTTCGAACTAAACTTCAAGTCCAGGAATTTTCAAAAGCAGAATAACGTTAAAATTTTTCATTTATTCGAACTCATTTTCTCTTGATTTCGTTTAATTCGAACTAACGAGACACTTTTCCTTAATTCCTTCCTTTTACACTTTTCCTTAATTTCTCCCAGATTTCAGATCCTGGAAATAATTTTCTTCTTTTCATTTTTCCCAGAATCGTTCTGAACAAGTATGCACAAAGTGTCATGCATTTGATACCCGCTTTTTTAGTGTCCATCAATATCCACCCATATTCGTTTGTGCTTGTTCCTAACCCCTTAACCCTTTGAGGGCAAGCATTTGCATTTGTATAATTCTGAACTGCCACCTGAAATTAGGGAAAATTTTATGTTTAAATAAGGAAAAGCAAATTCACAATCCCCCTTTTTTTTCGCCAAAGTTAGAAAAGAAAAATGTAATAAAATTTTTCTTAAAATCTTTATTAATCGTAGAAGGGATACAATATATATATATCCCACTGCCCCTCAAGGATGTAATTACATAGTTTATGTATTAATATCTTTTAATTTAATCCTTTCGTGTTCGAATTTTTTTTCAGCTTTTAGAAACAATTACTTTTACATTAATAACATTAAGACTAGCAATCCAAATAGATTAATTAGTGTTTAACGAATATTTCATGGTATGAAAGATAACGAATGCTGTTGTGTTGTGTACTATTCAATTCATATTCATATGACAATAGGCTAAGGAAGAATTTTTGGTGATGTTTAGAGAATATTGTACTACAATAAAATTTAACTTATACTGCAACTTTCTAATACTTTTTGCACTTTATCACAAAGGACTCTTTCAGGAAAGTAACTTTTATTTTAAATTTAATGAGCGAAATATAGGTTCAAAGAGAATTAAGAAAATAAGAATAATTATAATTATTACTAAATGCCTAAACATAAATAAAGTCATATAATAAATGCATAGACATATACTAACTACATGTAAATAGTAGCAAAAGCATTTCTTAAAATAAAATAAAACTTCATTAATATTACCAGACCCGAAAGAATTAATATGAAGACATATTCTAATGATAACGACTTAAATATATTTAAAAAATACTACAAAAAGCAGCCCTTTAAACATGTTTTCTTCTCATATTTTCCATAATTCGAACTCTAGATAACTCGAACATTTCTTTTGGTCCCGAAAAATTCGAACTAATGAGAGCAGACTGCAATTCTATTTGTCCCAAACCCATTTAAAACAATAACAAAAAAAGAAAAAAAAAAAAAAAAAAAATCATGCGTACGGAATAGATTATGAAACATTTTTCAACACATTTAAAAATACTACCGTATTTACTCGTGTATAGGGCGCACGCGTGTATAAGGCGCACCCTTACTTTACAAGTAAAAATGGCGATTTCTTAAAATCTCGTATATAACGCGCACCATAAATTTGAAGAATGACCAAATGACCACTAATGAAGAATGACCAAATGAATTTAGGCAAAAAAAAAAAAAAAAAAAAAAAAAAAAAAAAAAAAAAAAAAAAAGTCGAAACAAACATTACACCAGACCAGAAAACAAGACCAAAATGCATTTTTAGACTTCGGGTTGTAAGAGAATGACGGGAAATAGGAATGAGTGACGGTAAGGAGAATTGCAAATTAGCATTTAGATAATATCATTAACTCTGTTGTATAAAAAACTGCAAGGAATGAAATAAATATGCAGTAATACTTCAATTAAGTAACATTTTCCGAGTTTTAATATCTGCTTTCAATAATTTCTTGTTTCATATGTATATCGTTCGACTGCATCCAACAGTAAAAAATTATTCCGTGTATAAGGCGCACCTAGGAGTTTTGCCCTAATTTTTTGAAAAAAAAGTGCGCCTTGTACACGAGTAAATACGGTATATCAAAACTTCACAGTTTATTAAAATGAAATATGGTGACTAATGAACAATATGAAAAACTCATAATGCATTTTAAAACATAAATATTTTACATAGGGTAACACCCCCAGTAATTGGCATGCACCAGTGATTGGCACATCCTACAAACATGTCCTAAAATAAGATTTATATCCAGTCTTTTAAAAATAAAAGACCATATACCAGTTATATGCTCATTTACGTTAAAGATTATAACTTTGATTTTTGCTACTAGATGACAATAGTGCCTAGGAAAGAGAAACAATTATGGCTTGTATGAAATTAGCCATTTTTGTTGCAAATGCTTCTACTTTCGTTTAAGGAAGGCATGCTTTTCACTTCATTATTATATGATTTATAACATATTTTAAATTTTAATTGACAACGGTTTTATTTAGTTAAAAAGGGTTACTTTAATTGTGTAAAAGTATTTTCGACACAAATATTTGGATTTCTGAATTAATGATAGATGCCAATTAATGGTGCTTCAATTTTCCTAGTTCCAAGTAATTGGCACCTATTCTAATTACAAGGAATTCGCAAGAAATTTGAGATTAAACCACTTATTTTGGAAGTACTTTTAAAGTTATAGACTAATTTTGTTTATCATTTGTTTTTATTTGAAAATATGTAATATTATCAGTAATTGGAATCCATAAAGCTTCATATGACAATTACTGGGGACAGCATGACAATTACTGGGTATTAATATAAGTATATTGTATTGTTTTAAAGTGTTCACATTTCAGACTAATATGCTGATTTTTTACTCTCAAAAACCTGAAATATGGCATCTTCATTTATAGTAAATTCATTTAAAGCGATTAAACCCAATGCAAAATGTAAAGTTTTTTTTAAATATAAACTTGTGCCAATTACTGGATCACAAGGTGTCATACATTGGTGCTCTAGGTGCCAATTACTGGTGATTTCAGCAACTTTTTATAAATATATTTTTATAAAAATACTTTTTCAAATTTTTTTGCTTTTACTGGGCAAAATAGATGCACGGATGTGCATTCTTTGATTTAAAAATATTTCCAAGTAAATATCTTATTTCTTTGTAATAAAAATTGAAGTAAGTTTAAAGACAAATTCTTAAAGTGCCAATTACTGGGGATGTTACCCTACGTAAAATTTTAATGAAATTATACACAAATTTTTAAAAAAGCATAAATGCATTTTAATGCAGGAAATTGCTGAAAGAAGATTTTCTGAAATATATATATATATCTTTAATGGACTAAATTTTGGAAAGCATATTGTTAATCCATACAAATCTGCATGTCATATACAGAGCTGCTAAAAAACTAGGAGAATTTTCCGATTGTAGATGGGAACAGCTGGAATTCGCTTTTGGAATATGCTACACATTTCCATATGGCGAAATGAAATGTAATATTTTTTTTGTTTTCTTTCGGTGCAGTTTTGATACATTATTCTGAATGTTTTGGAAAGTGCTTCATAATCTATGCTTGAAGCATGATTTTTCTTTCTTGTTATTTCTTTCTTTTGTCCTTTACAGGGCCTGACTAACGCAGGGGCATGTGGGGCAATTGCCCCGGGCCCCCCGGCTTGAGGGGGTCCCCAAGGAGAGAAAAGTTTTTCGTTGAAACAGTGCAAAATGATAAAAAATGGTGAAATATGACCAAAATTATTATTTTTTTCAGTTTAAGGGGCCTTTTTTCTCTTACCCTTGTGTTTTCGTGGCCCACGCTCCCTTAAAGTACTCGTTACATCATAAAAAAGCTAATAGTTAAAATTATCTATCTTCTGCTATTATGTAGTATTTTCGGGTGTATAGCCTACACCCTGTGTATAACCCGCACTGCTAAATCGAGCAGTGCAGTAAAAAAAGTTCGTGTATAACCCGTGGAGATGCGTCGGTATATAGTCCGCGGGCTATACACCATTTACGAATGTATATTTCGATCAGGGTTCGAAATTAGAAGCCATTAGTCATAATTTTTAACACAAATTTACCAAATTTTTTCGTGATGCATAGTACCTACAGTAATTCGGCTAAAAAATTAAGAATATCAGTACCGTAATTTTCGGAAGAAACGCCGCGGCGTTTACGTGTTTTATGATAAAATTTCACGCGATGCGGCGTTTACGCGCATTTTTTTTTCAAACAAGCGTGATATTTTTTCTGAATATTTCCGAAAAAAAAAGTGATAAATTCAAAACTTCGGACATAAAATGTATATGTATCTTAGGTCATTGGTTCCCAAAAGGAACGAGTCCTCGGAATCGGTCCGAAATGCACCAACTCCGAAAAGGAACGATTCCTCGGACTCTATCTCAAATGAAACGACTCCGGAAAAGTTCGATTCCTTGAACTCGTTCCGAAATGAAACGACTCTGTAAAGGAACGACTCCTCGGAATCGTTTCAAAAAAGACCGAAGGCTCTGAATCGTTCCAAAATGACATAAATCACGCACTTTTTTTTGGTCTTTGCAACAGGGTAGGGTACCAACTCCTCGGACTCTATCTCAAATGAAACGACTCCGGAAAAGTTCGATTCCTTGAACTCGTTCCAAAATGAAACGACTCTGTAAAGGAACGATTCCTTGGAATCGTTTCGGGAAAGACCGACTGCTTTAAATCGTTCCAAAATGACATAAATCACGCTTTTTTTTTTTTTTTTTTTTTTTTTTTTTTTTTTTTTTGTTCTTTGCAACGATAAGGTAGATATTGTGCAAAGTAAATAAACAGGATAGGGTAGATTATTTTTTTTGAAAAATAAACTAAATCTTAAATGATCTTAAATTAAGAATCGTCAAGGTTGAAAGGGTTCCGGATTTTGGATTTTGTACTCTACAAACACAATGGGGTGCCACAGCACCGATTCGATAACAAATTATTTTCTGATGTTTTATTTATAGTTTTTTTTTTAGGTCTCGCGTATAAGTCGACCCCCCCACTTTGAAGTTCTTTTTTTGTCTAAAATTTCACGACTTATACGCGAGTATATACGGTAGCTATTATAGATCTATCAGTGCGATACTTAGCAATAGTTGCGACAGTTCTTCCGAACCCAGAAATAACTGTATTTAAGCAGTAAAAAAAAAGCCTTTACAAACATAGGAGAACTCTAAATTTTGCGGCATAGCGAGAAAAATTTACAAATTTTGATGTTTTTTCAAATTTTTTGAGGTTTAAAAGCTGTAGAAAAAATATCACAATTTCCAATAATAAAAAAAAATCTTTGTATAACCCGCACCGTGTATAAGCCGCAGCGGAGTATTGGAAGGTTTTTTTCTTGTATAAGCAGCGGACTATACACCCGAAAATACGGTATATAGATGTGAATAGTACTTGGTACGAAATTTATGCATACATACAATAGATTTGAATTTTAATTTTAGTCGCTTCAGTATAATTCACGAACAATTTTAAGATAGAAGGGGGCCCCCCTAATAATGTTTGCCTCAGGGCCCCCCCCCCCCCACTGTCTAAGTCGGGCCCTGTCCTTTAAATAGCGGGATATCTGTTATTCAGAGGCTTTATAGTAGTATTTATTTTTTCTGTATCGGAAATTTTAAAAAAGCGAAATTTTTTAAAGATAGATCCAGTTTTAAACATGGCTAAATTTTGTATTTTTTAACATTTAAAAATGAAAAATTAAGTTATTGAAATAATTTAAGTTTGGAAACAAACATATTGCTAAAAAATACATTTTAAGGGGCTGGTGATGAGGTGTGAGCAGAAAACATTTATAATTTCTTTTTAAAAAATGTAGTATATTGTGTCCCAGGACACTTTAAATTACATTTTTTTTCTTAATTCCATACTAAGGACTTAAGGCTCCTGTTCCTGCTGTTGAAGACATTCGCGAGCTAATGTTATTCCTATGGAGAGGTTATTTTCTAATAATTCGTTTGTATTTAGATATTCTTGCTTTGTTTTTTTTTGGGGGGGGGGAGGGGGGGCTTTGATAGGCGAGGTCCCTCTCCTCATCACTCCTTTTTTTTAGCTTTTTCGATTTTGGTAGCAGAAAATTTTTATAAAGTTAGTTTCACTTTCAATACCGGTTCCGAAAATGAAAGTATCGTTTAAAAAAATATCTGGAACTAAAATCAGAAAAGTAACTATGGAGAGATGTGGAGAGGGACCTCTGATATCCAAGCAAAAAAATTATTTTAAAATGTCAAAATGCAAACTTGTTATTAGAAAATAATCTTCCCATAGGAATAGCATTAGCTCGCGAGTGTCTTCGCTCGCAGAGACAGGAGCTTTAATCATTAAATGAGTTGCTATAAAAGTTCTTTGTCTATTACAGGGCCTTGCCGTAGCAACTCTATGCAAGACAGTCAATGACATAACTATCATCGGCACAGCTTCTCAGCACAAACATGAAACTATAAATGAATATTTCACTCATCTGTTTGATCACAGTGTAGATTACGTCCAGGAAGTCAAAAAGTAAGTAAATGTGTATAAAAACCATTATAATTTCACGATGATTTCATAGCTATTATGATTTCATAACTTTTAAGCGATTTCAAAATTTCTAGGGTAATTTAATAAACTTGGGACTCTGGCAGGAAAATGTATTCCCTTCCGAGTTACCCACGATTACTAAAAGCATTCATTATCTTTAGAAACCTCAGAAAGCTCAAATGTTTCCATGATTTGAAAAAAAAAAAAAAAAAAAAAAATTCTTTTACTGCCAGTAATTTTCGGAAACGTTTTCGAGTAATTTTACAATTATAAAGTGTCCTGGGGTAATGACGCCAAGGTAAGTGCTAATATTACTGTAAGTATGAAGGAATCCGGGAGATATTGCACTTACGGTTTCTGCGCAGACGGGCTCTGAGTCATTAAACCGCTAAAAGATAATTTTTTTCATTTGTAGACCTTCTCAATGGAAAAAGCACATACGAGTCAACGCCCAATTTAAAATTTGCGAGGTAAGTTCTGTTATCTGAAGACTACATATTTATTAGGAAATACTTTGTTTGTTACATAAATTTGTAATGTATTACATGTTCCCTCAAAAAGTTGTGGAAGATTTTGGGTGTATTCACGAGGTAGGCTGTAGTTTAAAATATACTGTGCAATAAATATACAGGGGTAATAATGTCATCTACTGGCGTTATTACTCCAATTGATTCTTTTTAGTGCTGGATCTACATCCAACGAAGGTTTGTTTTTATTTTATGCACAAGAGAGCATTATTGTTGTTGTTGAAAATCAAAAAGGGTAAAAAGAAATTTGCATGTTTTAAGTGCTGTTATTTTTTTTTTAATCAGAAGAATATAATATCAAATAATCATTACTGAATCCTGATTCCGCAGTGAATGTTAAGTAAAAGCAATTTGTCAATTTCTAGGACTGCACAGTTAGTATTTTTAGAATTGGACAGTTTACATGCCACTATTCCATCTTATTTTATAATTTTGTTCGCATGATGTTATTACCCACTTAAGTGATTAATAACGCCAAATAGCAGAGAAAAATTGAATCAAGAAAACACGCCATTACATTTTATGAATACATGCCTGTTAAAATATTTTTTCTTGTATACGTAGTTAGTTGCTCTACCAAATCCTATATTTGTTTGAAAAAATAAATTTAAAATTAAGTTGTAAAAATTGGTAGAACCTTAACGTGGCGTTATTACCCCAGGACATTTTATAATCAATTTCTCCCCATGGTCTATAGCTTTTTAGCTCACAGGCTATCAAAGCCTGAGAGCTTATGTGCCCGCCCTTTCTGTATGTATGTGCGTACGTGCGTAACGCGATAACTCATGATAAAAATATCGGATCCACTTGGAATTTTGTATATAGGTATATTCTGATAACGCGCTTCCCTGATTAGTTTTTGGAGTTCATTCGATATGTATAAGAGGGGAAACGGGGGGCTCATACCCCTCCCCTTAATTGATATAAATGGGTTTCCCATGCGTCATTATCTGTTTTCGTTCAAAATTTAGACATATCATTTTGATGAGGTACCTCCGTGATTGGTATTAGGTGTTCATTGGATAAGTATAAACAGGGGGAACGGGGACTAATGCCCCTCCCCTTAATTTATATAAATGGGTTTTTCATGCAGAATTATCAATTTTCGTTCAAAATTTAGACATAGGATCATTTTGATGAGGGCACCGCCATGATTTGTTTTACGAGTTCATTGGATAAGTCTAAGAGGGGGGGGGGTAATTAAGGTTAATGGGGTTTTCCTGCAGAATTTACCAATTTGCTTTAAATTTGTTCATTCTGATAAGGCGCTTTCTTGATTGTTTTGGGGAATTCATTAGATAAATATAAATTGGGGGATCGGTGGGATTATTCTCTTAATTTATTTAAATGTTTCTTCTTGAAGAATTAACCGATCTGCTTCAATTTTTGGATACAGGTTCATAGTGATAAGATGCTTCCCTAATTAGCTGTGGATTTCTTTAGTTAAGTTCTTGTTTAATGGGTACTTGTGATTATTAACCCCTGCCCATTGAATTTGATAAATTGTTTTTTATGCAGAATTGTTAGATTTGCTTTTAATTTTGGATGTAGGTCCTTTCTGATAAGGTATATCTCTGAATAGTTGTGGAAGTTTAATGATTAAGTCTAAAAGAGGGGGAATCACTCATCTGAAATTATAGATGGGTTTTTATTAAGAATTTTCCGATTTGCACTGAATTTTGGATATAGATTTTTTTATATGATAAAGAATGTCCCAGATTAGTGGGTTCAACGATTAAGTTTAAAAAGGGGAAAAGGTGGGAGCTGTTTACCCTCTTTAATCTGTTTTTCAAACGGAATTAACCCGTGAAAATATAAGGTTGTAATGTACAATTAGTATTCGTAGTCTGTGAGCTCAATGGCATCAGTTTAACTGGGTAATATACTTTTTATTCTAATACTATCAATCTTCAAATAAAGATTTTCATTTAAAGGTTTTTAGATTTTTATTATTTATAACAAACATATTTTACAGACAAACAGGATAAATTAACAGCATTAACATGAACATTAAAATTAATATTATTTTATTACTACTGCATGTATAAATCCAATTACATAGTGAAAATGTTTAATTGAGAATGGATAACAACCTAAAAACTGATATTTTGGGTTGAGAAATTGATTAAAACGCTATAGAAACTTCTCTGAAATCTTTCCGAAAATCAATGGCAGCAAAAGAAACTTGTAAATTATGTATGTTTTATAAATTATTTTTATTATGTTTTTATAACTTATTCTTCAAATCATTAAAATATATTGATTTCTGTGGTTTCTAAAAATAAAAAACGCTTCCAGAAGTCGTGGATAACTTGGAGAAGTTATTTAATAAGGCTATTATAGTTATATTATGTTTTTATAAACTACTTTGTTTGTTACTTTGTTTTTTTTATAAATTATTCTTCTGGTTATATTATGTTTTTATAAAGTATTCTATTCGTCACTTTGTTTTTGTAAATTACTTTGCTTGTTACTTTGTTTTTAGGTCACGCTGAGAACAAACTTATGTGCCTGCCCATTCTGTATGTAATGAATGTATGTGCGTAACGCGATAACTCATGATAAAAATATCCGATTCACTTGAAATTTTAAATATAGTTATATTTTGATAAGGCGCTTCCCTGATTAGTTTTGGGAGTTCATTCGATACGTATAAGCGGGAGAACGGTGGTTAATGCCATTCTCCTAAATTAATATAAATAGATTTTTTATGCTGGATTATCAGTTTTCGTTCAAAATTTAGGTATATGATTATTCTGATGAGGCGCCTCCGTGATTAGTATTAGGTGTTCATTGGATAAGTATGAAGAGCGTGAAAGGAGGGCTATTTCCCACCTTAATTTCGATAAATGGGTCTTTCATGCAGATTTATTTGATTTAATTCAAATTTTAGATGTACGATCTTTCTGATGAGGGTACCGCCATGATTAGTTTTAGGAGTTCATTCGATAGATAAATTCGATAACAAATTCGATTTTCGTGGGGGACAGGGGCTAATCCCCCACTCTTAATTTCGATAAATCGTGTTTTCATGTAGATATATCAGATTTCATTAAAAATTTTAGACATAGGATCATTTTGATGAGGGCACCGCAATGATTAGTTTTGGGAGTTCATTGGATAAGTATAAAGAGAGGGAAAGGGGGGCTTATCGCCCCGCCTTTAATTTAGAAAAATGGGATTTTCATGCAGAATTATAAAATTTCATTCAATTTTTACACATAGGATCATTCTGATGAGGGTACCTCCATGATTAGTTTTGCGAATTCATTGGATAAGTCTAAGATGTGGGAAATAGGAGGTAACCCTCCTCAATTTAGGTAATGGGTTTTTCACGCAGAATTTACCGATTTGCTTCAAATTTTGGATATAGGTTGATTCTGTTAAGGCGCTTCCCTTATTTGTTATTCATTGGATTCTGTGATTCATTGGATACGTATAAATGGGAGATCGGTGGGACTACCCCTCTTAATTTAGGTAAATTGTTTTTCTTGCAGAATTAACTGGTTTTCTTCAATTTTTGGATACAGGTTCATAGTGATAAGATACTTCCCTAATTAGCTATGGGGTTCTTTTATTAAGTATAAAGAGGGTATGGGCAAATATTCTTCCCCTTAAATTTGGTAAATGGGCTTTCATACAGAATTATCCGATTTGCTTTAAATTTTAGATGTAGGTTCTTTCTGATAAGGCGAATCACTAAAAGGTTTTAGAAATTTGATGGTTAAGTATAAAGGAATGGGACAACTCCTCTTAAATTACACAAATATGGGTTTTTATGAAGAATTATCCGATTTGCTCTGGATTTTGAATATAGGTTTTTTTATATGATAAAACATATCCCTGATTAGTTTAGGGGGTTCAATGATTAAGTATGAAAAGGGGAAATGGAGGGAGCTTTTCCCCCTTTAATTTGTTTTTCGAACGGCATTAACCCTTGAAAATATAAGGCTGTAATATGCAATTAGTATGCGTAGCCTGTGAGCTGAATGCAATCAGTTTAACTGGACAATATTCTTTTTTATTAAAATTATTCTTCTGGTTATATTATGTTTTTATACAGTACTTTATTTGCTACTCTGTTAGTTTGTTTTTATGAATTATTCTTCAAGTTGATTTTTTAGAGTTACTGTATATTTTTCTTTGTAGTTATGTTTTCGAAGATTAAAATACATTTAGGCTTTTTTTGTTCTTTTTTAGAATGTACGTTTGTTAAGCCCCATTCAAACCCCATACTATGTAAAAATCTCATTAAATTGTTCGGTTTTAAAAAGACGGCAACAAAATGGTTCCATATCTTGAAACTCAATGCTTTCAACTAAATTTGTTCGTAAATTGCGGTGGGAATTAATTATTTGAACATTTTTTGAGTACAATTGTCTTGCCCCTGAAAGGGTTAAAAGAACTGAATTGTGATGGCGGTTTTCCTACATTAAAGATCTTTCATTTAGTATGCTCTGTCAGTTTAACAGCCAATTTTGTATTTAGCAAGTAAAATTTGTACATATTTTCGAAAGATTTTTATTTTTCGTTTTTTGATAACATGGAGAGATTGGAGAATATTTTTTTCAACTGCCCTTGAAAAATATACATTCAGATTTGTCATACGCTAAAGCTTTTATTCTTGCAAAATGTAGCGCAGAACTCTTAAGTAAATAAATAATAGTGAGTTTCTGAGCTAAGATCATTATCAAACACCTGTAGTATAATAACAAAAAGTTTTTATTTGGTATATAAAACTCATCGTTATCATTATCAGAACCCTATCTGAATCATCAAGGTTATTTGAAAGAGCGAAATCCAGTTTATTAATTTCTGTCTGTGCATGATAACTATGCATTTCTGTTTCAAAAAGTTGTAAACGAAGTAAAACATAAATATATTTATGTAACACCGTAATCTCTTGTGAAATCGTTCATGTAGGAGAAAATAATAAAACGTGATCTAATAAATGGTATAACCGAAAGCACTAAATACAAGAAAGGCAATCGCTTACATGTAAATGTTTTATATTTGTCACCAAGACATTAGCTTTTAAAGATAATATTGCAGTTTATATTTATATATATATGAACAATAATGATACTTATTGTAACAGACATATTATATACTAGCTGACTTATCTGCTTTGCCTGGGACCTTGATAATAAGTTGAAATATGCATAAAATCAGTGTTCAATGATTTTGTATTCTTAAACGTAAAATCTTTCCAAATCCTACCTATGTTTGCGACCCCACTGCCTTCATTAACGTACACTCTCGAATTTGTATGACTTTATATTTTTAAACAAAAATCTATTTAAATCAAAAGAAAAAAGTAATTGGATAGAAAAAATTCTTACCATCTTGTTGTTTAAGACCTGTACTATGACGCATCAACCTGTGAGGCATCAACAAACATATAGAGGGATAATTTAGAGTCATAAATTTTTAAGATAGGTCCAGCAATTAAGAGCCCTTATTTTGAAATTTAGACAAAAAGTGATGTTTTGATAGTTGTATTTTCTAATTGCCTTTATATTTTTTTTATGTTCAAGTAAATCATATTTAATGATTAATCTGCAATTTTGAAACCCTGAAAAATTTTTCTCTTCCCTATAGAAAATATCAAAGTTCACGTTTGTGAATGCCATTTTTATGAAAAATGAAATCCCAATATTTTTGGAGTGGTATATCTCTGGCAAGCTACAACATCCCAAAATTCTTTTGGCATAAACTTATAGTATAGCACTACCTGCTTACTAAAATTTATTTGTTTCCATAGGGCGTTGTTATTTTACATTGTTATGTTGCCACAAAGTACAGTCAAAATGACTTTTTGTCCATTTTCCGCTCTTAATATCTTATTTAAGCTATAATACCCCAAAGTTTTTCTTATAGAATATGAAAGTGCACTACTAGGACAAGCTAAATAATATAGTACTGCACGGAGATATTGTTGCTGTTAGCAGCTATAACCTGTTAAATATTCTAAATTTTTAAAATCTGCAACATTTAAAGTAGTTTATTTAAAAAAAAACGCCACAGTTGAATGAAAAAAATATGTCACACAATAGTTGAACATATGTACAAAAACATGGAAAAGAAAAGAAGTGGGGCCTCGTGATATTTTTTAGTAAAAAAAAAAAAAAAAAAAAGACAAAATTATAAGAAAAGCAATGTCTATCATCACATTTTTTTCCCTAAGAGAAAATGAAATATCCCGTTTCTCTTTTGGAAGAGGCGACAAAAAAAAAGGATTTTTCATTTACTCATAGGGAAAAATCATAGAAAGACGAAAGAGAATTTGCCCCATGGAAACAAATAAATTTTAATAAGCAGGTAGTGCTATATTATAAGTTTATGCCAAAAGAATTTTGGGATGTTGTTGCTTGTCAGAGATATACCACTCCAAACATATTGGGATTTCATTTTTCATAAAAATGGCTTTCACAGCCTTGAACTTTGATATTTTCTATAGGAAAAAAGGAAATTTGTTTTCAAAATTGCACAATATTAATTAAATACGATCTACTTCAACATATAAAAAAAGCAAGCAAATCAAAAATTACAACTATCACATTTTGTCTGATTTTCAAAATAAGGGCTCTTAAATGCATCTTTCAATTTTTTCGATCTGAATTCCAATCCCATAACGAATTTTTCTTAAGTAATCTATTGTAAGGATATCTGATTTAAGCATATTTATCTATAAATGTACGATACACATTAAAAGATCCTAAAAATCTTTCAAGTTCCTTAACATTTAAAGGGGGGGAGGGCATAACATTATAATGATATCAATATTGGAATTAGCAGGGGTTAGAGTATAATTTTAAATTTCATACTCTGAGAAGTTAATTTTACCTTGATAAAAATTGTATTTAGATAATTTAAGTTTCATATTTTCAAGTTTACATAATTCAAAAAATTTGATAAGATGCTGTAAACGCTCTGTTAAAGAGGAAGAAAAAATTAATTATATCGTCAAAATAATGACGAACAAAATCCTCATATTCAGCTTTTTTGGGGGGTTATTCGTGATTTTTGCCATCCGTGGTGCCCTTACCACCCGATTCTGTGACAATAGGGGCTGCATTGTATATTCTTTTATAGTGTATTTTTATTAAACTCAATTTAAATACAGTCGAGTCTCTATATAACGAAATCCATCGTTCCAGTAAAAAATTCGTTACATAGAAAATGATGTTAAAAATCATATTTAATGTGTAAATTTTGAACAAATATTATTTTTGATGTTTTTAATTAAGAATTTGAAATGTTTAAAAGTAAATATTAACCTGACATTTTATTTCTTAATAGAGCAGTTCACATCACGTGACTTTTACCGGAGAACAATGAAGAAAGCTGTAGGACACACAAACACAAAAAGCATTGATAAAGGTAGCGATAGTTGTCCTACAGCAGCAGCAAAAACCTGTTCGTGACGCCACCTTGCACAGCTCTATTATTTAAGAAGTTTCAAAAAAGAGAACATACATTTATTTGAAAGCTTAATGAAAATCAAATAAGGAAGATTTGCATTAATTTCAGACGAAAAAATCTGTAATTTTTCGTTATTTTTATTTTAAAATTGTTACACTCTCAGAAAAAAAAAAATGCTCAAATTTTAGCAAGGAATGAAAAATTGTAGCTAACATTTTCCCCCATTTGAAGTCCTCTCTTACGTCTCATTGATTCCTCTCTTATATGTGTAACAATCTAATTGACTCTGTTTTGAGAAGGATGTTGAAAGGTTGTGGGAGGTGGGATGAATTCGTTGGATTTAAAGAACAAGGAGAGAAATAATATTTAAAAAAAAACTCAGCACTGAACGATAAATCAAAAATAAGTGATGGAAAATTGATTCCATATGATTTCGAAGCTTTTTTAAAACTTAATAAATTAAGACCAATTCATGAAAAAATTCGTTATATGGAGATAGATATTTCGCTATATAGAGACTGTTTTTAATGTAATCATGCGGAAAGGGGACCGTTCCGTCAAAAAAATTCGTTATATAGAGAAATTCGATGTATGGAGTTTCGTTATAGGGAGACTCGACTGTATGCAGGAAATTTCTATCTCTTTCTGGCGAAATTATAAGCGTTTCTTATTTTACAGGTTATTTCCAGATGGCGTCGATTTGGTTCTTGACTGTTTATGCGGAGAAGATGCTAATAAAGGATATAGCTTATTGAAGCCCCTTGGACGGTATATTTTATATGGTATGGGTTGTTTTTTAATTTATGCGAGTTAATAATAGTTTAAAAAACAAAAAACATATTAATTTTGTACATTTTTAGGTAGCTATATTAGTTTTAAAATTTTTGTTATGTGTTTTAGGAACTTCAAGTATCGTATCAGGCGAAACCAAAAGTTTCTTTAGTTTTGCAAAATCCGTAAGTACATGAGCCATTATATAGATGAATTTCTCATTAAATGTTTTAATATAATCTTCTGTGTTTAATAAAACAGATCTTTTTAAAATAATATTTTATAAAAATATAAAGCGTTAAAATCTGCTGAATAATAGTCATGTTAAATATTTCTCTTAAATTAATAAATGACATATAATTTTAATCAATTTTTCAATTAATTCTTAGCAGTGAAATTACGCTTGAAATTATTGAATAAGTGATTTATTACAATGCTATAATTTCAAGCATAATTTCACTGCTGGGAATTAATTGAAAAATTAATTATTATTATATATGTGTTCACCGATGATAGGTTTATTTGTGTCTCATGTTACGCTGCAGGTTCGTGTATTCATGTAGATGATTCCATCTTGTGTTGCAGCTACAGCCTTACCAACACATGTGAGTGATAGATGCTAAGCTCGGCATCGTCCACGTAGCTTAAATGGTACAGCATTTGGAGCGTTATTCCAAAGATTCCGGGTTCAATTTCCGGCTTGGATATTTTTTTACTTTGTTGTTTCTACACTTAGTTAGCATTGTGATAAATCGCTTATTTTCAAGTAGTTACTTTATTATTATTATTTTTTTTAATTAGCTACATTCAGATAAATATTGTCTGGATAAATTTCTTTACCAGACTTTTTCTTGGAATTATTTATGCCTTTATTATTATTATTATTATTATTATTATTATTTAAGCACACAGGTTATCAAAGCCTACGAGCTAATCTGCCCGTAGGTTTTGTATGTACGTATGTCTGTACATAAGGCGATAGCTCTTTATAGAAATATCCGATTTGCTTCAAATTTTGCATGTAAGTTCATTTGGATAATGCGCTTCCCTACTAGTGACCTTCATAGTCACCGCCACCAGTTTCTGTGGAAATCCCAGATAACTCATTTTTCTTCTCATTTCGTTGTTGACTACAACAGCTCTGAAACAATCTCAAATGTAATGTGAAAAAAGTATCCAACAGGGGAATTGAGAACATCTTATCAGAGAAACACTTTCAGGGGTAACAGTGAAAAATAGTATAGATATACTCTCTTAGTGAAAAATATTATAGATTTGGGGTTTCTTGGTTAGGTATTAAGGGAGGAAGGGGGCTATTCTCCTTCACTTAATTTAAATAAATAAGTTTTTGATGCAGAATTATCCAATTTGCCCTAAATTGGATATACAAATTTATTTTGATAGGCGATTTCCTGATTAGATTTGGAGATTCAGTGGGTTATGTATAAAGGGGGAAAATGGAATAGCTGATTCCCATCCTAAATTTATTTTACGATGCGCGTAATTATTTGAAATAAGACCATAAGATACAATTAGTGTGGATAGCGTGTGAGTTCAATGCCGTCAATTTAACTGGGCACTTTCTTTTTATCCAGTATCCTTTATTTTTTTCAGTTCATTTTTAGGAGCATTCCTAATTATATAAATACAAAGCACCAATAATCATCGTTCAGCTCGCCTGTCCGCATATAACAATTGAAAAACTACACAACCAAATCGTTTCAAATGCAAATATATAACTGTTGTATAATTATTTTGAGCCATTTCAATTATTTAAAAATCGGATGCATAATTTATTTAATGGAACAATCAAAAATATTCCGTTACATTACGGCCAATGGGAAAAAATAGTTTCAAGTGCATTTTAATGATGTTACACTCTTTCGAACCTAATAAAATTGATATGCATCTGTGAAATATCTACTAAAATATGCATTCTGTACAATGTGTGGTAGAATGAATATCTGTCAATAATTTACAGGGCCACACAAAAATATGCTATTGTATAATGGTATTATGTGAAACATTGTTTGGGGCGCGTTTTAATTATATTAAACTATTTCACAATTTACGAAATTGATATACGTTGTTGAGGTTGACTACAAGTTACTTTCTGTATAACAAAGAGCAGATAGTATTTACAGGGATGCGCATAACATTTCGGCTACGATACTGTATCCGAAGTATTGCATATTATTACACCAATATCTAACTATTTTAAAAACTTCGTTATTCTCACCTCATTTGCTACGCTTGACGTGCAATTTACTATTTATTTATTATACCTATCCATTCTCTTTACCCTCCATTCGCATTTCCTTCTGTTCTGTCATTTTCCCCGTCCAGTGAGATAAAGACGTTTTAGGTATTGTGATTCGACTAGTTTATGACCAACTCCTATATATTCTTTTATCCTTTTTTCTTTTATTCCACTAAGTGACAATTTGAAAGAGTGAATCTAATAAGAAATTGACTGGTGATACGTTTTTAAAGAACTATTTGAAATATAGATGCAGTTTGAGAATAAAGAAATTTTAAAATTCTTATTTTAAAGTTATTGATATTCATAAAACATTCAAATAATTTCCAAGCATTTATACAAAATGTGCAATGCATTTTTATAAGTTAAATATATAGTATTTATTTTAAAAAAAATAATAACTTCGAACATTTAAAAATACAGTAATTTCTTGACATTCGCGAGGATTAAGTTCCCAGAAACATTCGCGAATATTGAGAAATCTTCCTGTACATATAAGTGGGTTAATTTCTAATTTTAATGGAAAAGAGCAATTGAAATACTAAAAAGGGAGTCATATTTACATATACTTTTACAGCATGCGCAAAAAAATATACTATAAATTTTATCTGTAAAATATAATGGTTCCAGTAGAATATAACTATAAAATCATGCATAAAAAGTGAGTGTCGTATAAGGGTTAAAGCTAGTAAAGTTCGAGTAGAAGGTTCTAGAAGGCTAATTTTTTTATGCAACTAAACAGCTCCTTATTTAAAGATTCAGAATATATAACATACGTTTTGAAAAATTGGTTTTAAATTAGCTGGGTTAAAAAAAATAAATTTTTTATTTTTATTTATATTAAGAAAAGGTATGACCTTATCTATATTAGATATGTATCCGATTAGATATGACTTTATCTTAAATTAGATATGTATTAATGCGTATTAATTTATATTTTAATTATTTATATTAATTAAGCATATATGCTCAATGTTCACCCCCCCTCCCCCCAAAAAAAGTAATAAACCCATTTATAGTTTTTAAATTTGTGATGTATCGATACAAACTGCAGCAATTTAACCGAGCACTCAGTCAACAAATTTAAACTTGTCGTTAGGGTCCACCGTAATACTTACCCATCATGGATATGCATATGAAAATAAAACATGCGAAAACTATTTATACAATGCATTGCAATTACGAAACAAAATCTAAATATTGTTAAGATACGTAGTAATGCTCTATTAAAGAATTGCTGATGTACCAATTTCGACAAATTATATAAAACGCCAAACTACTCAAGTAGTACCGAACTGCGTAAAAGAAACATTCTTATGACTCCAAAAGTAATAATAATATTAACTAACAGTTTACTGCGTTGGATTAAGCGTCTCATTTTCAATTAAAATATACCTCTGAATTGAAATTTGAATGAAATACAGGGTCATGAAAAATCGAAGAATGTGGAAAACAGGATTACAAATATCTCGGCAACTAATAATCCGATCGACTTCGTTTTTTATGCAAAATTTGTGACATTTTATTGCCTTTCACGTCCATTCCTTAAAATAAAAAACATCGGAAATTTTTATATACCTTTCACCAGAACGAATTTTTCGAGAGTCCGAAAAAAATAGTTCCGTATAATCGAGGTTACTGATATTGAATAGGCTTCGTCGCATTCTTACTACTAAGTACATACAAAATTTCAAGTCTCTATCTCAATTTGTTCGGGAGATACAGCGTTTACAGACAGAAAGACAAACGGCAATTTTTTTTTTTTTTCTAAAAATATGTTTTTCGGAATCTCCACTATCTGAAACATGTAAATCCGCTAAAAAAAAAAAAAAAAAAAAAAAAAAAAAAAAAAAAAAATTGATTTTTAAAACGATTGCAAGACTTACCCTTACTACGTATGATGGATAAGTAAAAAAGGGTGTGGGGGATAATCTATTTATTACAAATTACTGTAAATATGCTAAATAATTACTGTAATGCTGTTTCATGAATTTTATTATTTTACATCCAGTTTAAAAGTAGATTAGACCATGATGTATAAAAGACATACAAAAAATATCTGGTTTATGATATATTAGTTTTTCAATGTACTTCAAATATATCACGTTACTATTTTTTTTTTTTTTTTTTTTTTTTTTTTAGGCTTGTTGCAGAAAATTTTAATAAATTCTGCACAGGTTAATTGTAGTGTAACCGGAAGTTAGGTTAATTGTAGTTCCAATAATCGACGCTCTTTCAATTTCAAATCATTCTGTTGGGGATTTCTTTTCGCTGTTATATGCGCAGGGCTGTCACATTCGACTATTTTCATATTAAGTACGCACCACTATTTTTAAGAAATACATTTTGTAGTATATTTCTCTTCAAAAAGGTCTCAAAGCGTATGGAAAAGATTTTTGTTTTGAAAAAGTGATGTGAAATAGCTTTAAAAAAATAGTCACTTATGGCAGCCCTGTATGCGGACAAAAAGACTGACGGATGAACCAAACGAGGACCAGTGCTACGGATTTATATCCGGGTCTAGTCACTAATCTTTTCGGGCCGGGCCTTAATTTTTTTGCTGGAGTATCGGGCCGGGCCTAACTTTTTTTCCGTATGAAGCAGAGACTGATTTCATTCTTCCTAGTTTTACGGACCAAAATAATCAGTTCCTATTGAATCTTCCTATATGAAAATCCTTTTCTCGACTCTTCATAAATAAGTAAAATTTGGCTTTGTCCAAAATTTTTTGCAAAAAAGGCATATACTTTTAAGCCGTCATTATTCTACAACTAAACATTAGAATTTATTCCTTTTAAATTATCGTAGATTACTAGGCGTTTTAAAATAGAATTAAACACATAAAAAAACATGATTATAACAGAATTTTCTTTAAAACTGAAAACTGCAAGTTTCTTTTAAACTGTTCATTCATGCAAAATGAATACGACAATACGCGAGAAAAAATATTTTAGATATTTACATCTGTTAAGAAGGGAACGTATTTTTTTTTCTTCTAAAAAGATTTTGTATTAGGAAATTTTACTTTTACCATATACCATTTTTTAGATTTTTTTTTGTCTCTATTACATGGAATATGATTAATAATATTAATGATAACAGAAACATTTACATACAACGAACAAAGGTTCATTAAAAACGTAAGTATCGCAGCCTACGGCACTTCTGCATAAATGGAGATTAGAAACATGGAAAAAAAAGAGACTAATATAAGTTTTTTTGGTCAGAACTCTTCCGTAAGAGTAAAGATCAATGTTCTGTAGAAATTCACTCGAGTCGGGCCGGGTTCGAGCCAAATTTTAAACTTTTTTCCGGACCGGGCCGAGTTTGGGCCGAAATTTTAACTTTCGGGCCGGGCTCGGGCCTGGAAATTTCGGCCCGTGCAGACCTCTAAAGCAGACACTTTGAGGAGAATTAAAGCGACAATGCGAGAATCTGTTATTTTTTATAAGAAAGCAAACTAATGGGACAACCTGTATTTTAAAATAATCTTCATTTTCAATGCATATCATTACTATAAATATTAGAATTTGAATTATTCACTGTATTTTGTGTATTTATTTTACAGTGGTGGCAGGTCGACAAAGTGAGCCCAATCAAACTCTTCGACGAAAACAAAATCTTGGCTGGTTTCCACCTCCGACACCTCATGTATCAGCAAGGATGCCATGAGTATATACGGGGCGTAGTTAATAAGGTTTTCAAATTATGGCAAGACAATAAAATCAAGATCATTACAGACTCGGGATGGGCCTTCGAAGACGTAAGTAATCTCACTTATTGGATAAATTATTTCCATCATTTAGATTATTAATAAATAAATGCATAAATGTGTAAAATGAATAAATGTGAAAGTAACATTTAAAAAATGTAATTTAACAAATTACAACAATCATTTGGAAAATGATTTTTTCAAAGACTAAAATTTAAGATTTATAAATAAATTCTTTGTAAAAAAAATGGTCTGTAACAATCAAATTGTTCAACATTAGATTGTTTCCTTTTTCGTGATCGTCGCATATTTCGTAATCTTTATCGGTGTACTCGATAATCAGACCTCGCTATTTTGCTTCATAAGAGGGATCTTTCATACAACATCTTTCGTTGGATTCGCTTTTTTTTTCCATATTTGATAATTTATATCTACCCAATTTGTAACTTTTATACTTTCTCCTTAATTAACAATGACATTCCGTTTTCTTATTCAAATAAAAATTCTTCTAAATGTAAAGAATTTCGTAAAAAATAAAATAAACTGTGGTCATCCATTGCCCAAAGCAAAATGTTTGAATGTTTCCCACTGAGCTAATAAAATTCAAAACATGGCTTGCGTTAATAACAGAGTCATATACAGTGTGTACCACCGAAATAAAGCCACCGTGATTTTGTATTGTAATTGGGCACGAAACAAACCCATGAGAACAAAACAAATATACAGTGAATCATGCTACAACAGTCACTCCGAACAACGGTAACCTCCGAATACTGGTCATGTTTTAGTGTTACCGGATCTCTTTCATAGAAATAACAGGATGGCCTTATAACCTCCCAACAACGAATTCCGAACAACGGCCACCCCGCAACATTTTTCTTGCGTTGTTTTTTTAACTACAATGAGATTGTGAAGAATTTTAACTTTAAGTGATAAGTTAAAAATTATCCAAAATAGCAAAAAAAAAAAAAAAAAAAAAAAAAATGTAAGTGCACGAAAATAAGCTGCAGTGTACAAATGTGAATGTAACCAAATAAATGGCATTTGGAAAAAAGTTACATTTATTTAGAAAAGACTTTTCAAGGTATAATATTGGAATCTAAAAGCAAGCGTTGAAGAACTGATCATGATAAGATGAAATAAGTTGCTTTTGAAATGACTTTCGAACTGCCGAGAGAAAATTTTCCATATTTCTGTACCAATGTTGCAGGAAAATATCTCAGAAATTGCCACGAAAAAAAATCTGTAGCTTTCCTGCACAGCCAATCTGGCGCTTTTATAGAAAACGATCGCTCGAGTATATACTGGAGCATTCTCATTTGTCAGAATAGGGATATTCTATAAAAGCGGTGCACTGACTTTGCAGCGAAAAGCTAGAAATTTTTAACAGCGCGGGAAATTAAAAATTTTGTGCTCACTAAAAATGATAACGAATTATACAGCAAAATCTGTGAAAATAATTATGCATTTAGAAAAAAAGATATGCTTAAAAATGCGAATACGTGATTTATTTACTGTAAAACAAATATGTATTTCTTAGCTGCAAAAATAAAATAATTTTGCCGGTTATTTTGATTTTGATGTAATGCAATTTTTAGATTTTAAAATGTGAAATCTCTGAATAAATGCAACCTCCGAAGTACGGTCAATTTATCGTGTTCCCAGCGGGGGCCGTTATTCAGAGGTTTTAATGTATTATGAAAGTATTTATAGAATTATATACTTAGAAGGAAAAACGCACTCCCTGCCCATTTGGTCAAGAAAGAAAGAGGGGGAGGAGGTCCCGACGAAATAAAGTCACTACTGTTAATAGCCAATATATCCTCTATGCTTATATTTAATTTGGAATATACGATGTGGCATACCATTTATCAGTCCCTGGAACAGATTAGCTTCAATATTATCCCAGGCCTGAATAATGGCGGCCTTCACTTTTGCCATAGACTTGAACTGTCTGCCATTGGCATTTAAAGCTCATACTGAGGATACCCCACACACTTTCTTGGAGATTGAGATGAAGGTACAGGGCAGGCCATTCCATGTCATGTTCCCAATTATCCCCCCAAAAAAAAACATTCCTAGTAGGATTTTGCAAAGATTATGTGGGCGTTTCACAGCTGGAAAATCCAACATAAAACACAAATTCTCTTTCCATTTGACAATAAATGGGTTTCTAACAAATCCAAATCGGTAGACTGCATGCGATCTAAGAGAAGAAACAAATTAAGTTTTCGTCCATATCCGAAGCCACTCAACACTGTTAATAAGCCTCTACTGACCTGTTTTTTGGAGAAAATTTCCTCTCTTTTCCTTATGTCATGCCAATAGAAAGCAAGGCTGTCTGAACACTACAAACTAATTTTTTCCTCATCTAAGAATATAACAAGATGCCACTGGTCCTTCCAGATTTGATGACATTTAGCTTCATCGACTCTGTTTTGCTTGTGGATAGCTTTCAATATGGGCTGATAGGTGCAGGCTTAGTAATGGTGTTTGGAGGCTTCGACTATGGTGATAAACTTATTCTGGCTTTTCACCCAGAACGCATGTAGACTACCGATTACCAATAAATGCTAGAAACCCATTTATTGTCATTTGCCGAGAGAACTGGCTCTCAAGTTGGATTTTCCAGCAGAACAATGCCCCCATAACCTTTGCAAAATCCTTCTAGGAATGATTTTTCGGTAATTGGGTAAATGTTATGGAATGCTCTGCCCTGTACCTTCATTTCAATCTTCAAGAAAATGTGTGGGGTATCCTCAATTGAGCTTTAAATGGCAGGGGCAGACAGTTCAAGTCTGTGGCAGAACCGAAGGTCGCCATTATTGAGTCTTGGGATAATATTGATGCTACAGTCTTTTTAAAAAAATCGCATGTTTTCCGTGATTTTCTGACGGAAATCAGGTCTTTTTCGCGATTCTTAAACGGGATGGTCATAAAATAGAGTTATTTTAAGTCCGATTCTTAAACATTTTGGGCAAATCCTAAAAAAATTAAAAACTTATTTTTTTCTCCGCTTTTTGAGATTTTTTTTTTTGGGGGGGGGGGGGGGGAATTTAAAAAAAAACGGAAAACTTGCACCCATATCTATAGATTTGCATAGATATTACATTGTATACTAAAATGTAATTCGGATAAGAAAAACATACCACAGTTGAAAAATTCCATTCAATTTCCCGCACTAAGCAGAAATGTACTAGAGATCTTTTGCTCCAGGGTTCGCACTGTTCCTAAAATTTTCGTACTTTTCTATCACAATTTATAAACGGGAATATTTATTGTATAATTCTTTTGTAGATGTTAAACGGACCTTCCAAGAAGATTTTTGTTTTAAAATACTGGTAGGAACGTGTGAAAATTTTAGGGAACGGTGCTAGCCCTGTTTGCTCTGTTCTGTATATGATTGATAAAATTTATAGAGATCAAACGACAGGCAAAAAATTAGTTAACTTTTTGAGCTCTAAGGGTTGAATTTTCTACCGTTTACTTTTAATTCCAAAATATCATCGGAATATTCGACCAAATTTAATTTAAAAAATGTTTAGTATTTTTTTTATTATTTTTTCTTTTTTCAAAATACTGGTACCAATGTGACATTTGGATTTGTGAAGAAAACTACTTACCAGAGCTCAAAGTGTTACATTAAAAAGACTCATATCACAACTGGAAGCGCACTTCGAGCAATTATTGTTCATAAGTAGCACTGTAACCTTAATTCTTTTGGGTGTGCCTGTAAATGAAAGGTAAATGCTTAATACAATACATTCTATAGCAATCCTTACTTAGTGCACTAGAGTGACAATATCGATTTCCATATGTTTAAAATTCTGCAATATCATCAAATACTCTGCAAACGATTATATCTCATAGACTGTTATATATAAATCCTACAATTTTCAGTCGCATTAAAATAGTTTGCTTTTGTTGAGGAAAAGTGTTACTCGATAAATTGCGTGACGATTTCGTCTTTTCACGCCAAATATTCGAAAGTATTTTATTGATTTATTTATTTATTTTTTTTTTTTACATACTTTCTACTATAATTTCGCCACTAATTTTGATTGACCCTTTATTACATACATGAGTAGTTTGATTAGCATACCCATAAGTTAAATCGGGAGGGGGGGGGGGGGGTTACAAATGTATTTTATTAATGCGTACGAAATATGCATGCTTTATTATAGCAGCAATCGCTAAATAGAATCTCAGCTTAATTTCTTCAAAATTATTTTTGTAGGTAGCAGAGGCCATGCAAAAATTACATGACAGAAAGAACATCGGCAAAATTACGCTACTTCCAGATATGACTCCGAAAGCACAGGTGAGGAAATTTCACCTTTAAATGAGTGTAAATTGAAGGCAAAAAGAATTATTTGAATTATTCATGTGGCTATACTTATTTATTACAGGCAAACAAAGGTAAAGTAACTTCAGGAGAAAGCACAGACACAGAAAAAGATGCTAAAGATGAACAAACTCCACCTCCTTGTAAGTCCTTTTCTTTTTCTCCCATAAACGGTATGCATAAACTTTAAACTCAATAACTCACCAAGAGATAAAAATGTAAAATAAATGAAATTTTCATCAGCTAGCTCGTGAATTCTGTGAGCGCATCTTGTTTGTTACGCATCTTGATTGTTGCGCGTCTTGTTTAATTTTTGTTAAGGGTTATAAACAACTATCAAGAATAAATACTGTCAAATAATTACATGCTTGACAGAATACCTCCTCAAACAAGTATTTGCATATTCAGGAATTAATTCATTGTGACATAATTTTATTAAACAGTTAGTAAAGGTATTTAATAAAATAACCGTTATATGATAATCCATAAATGGCAGTTTAAGCACAAAGATAATTGTTTTCAAAACTAGTCGCTCTTAAAACATTCGTTTTAAAGAGACTAGATTCGAAAGCAACAATTTTATAAATATCTTCATGTATGTAGGCTTGTATGATCACATGTATAAGCAATCTCCAAAAAAGAAAAAACAAATCCAGTGTTTAAAAAAAAAATGCTCATTTTTTTTTCCTTAAAGAAAAAAAAAGATTGCAGGTATTTTTTGTTCGAAAATTATAATTTTTTAACCGACTTCAAGGAGGAGGTTATGATTTCGACCTGTATGTATTTGTTGTTCACGCATAACTTTCTTAAATATGAACCGATTTTGATAATTCTTTTTTTGTTTGAAAGCGTATGGGGCCCATGTGGTCCCATTAAAATTTCATAAAAATCTGTTGATTAGAACTTTTTAAAAAATTAAAACATTAAAATTCAATATCTTTTCGAAGCAATCGACCAATTAGAAACGTTCATTTTTCATGTTTTTAAGTTACACTTACATAGACACACGATCTTTTCAAAGTGTGAAATCCTAACTGGACAAGGTTCACATTTATTAACAGTGTACACTGTAAAAAAATTGACCCTTTTGCTGCATAATCACTCCCCCGTTTTTATAGAATACCTCTCTCTTGACCCATGAGATTTCTCCACGATAGGCTGAAGTAATCGTTTTCTATAAAAGCGGTGGATTGACGATGCAGCAAAAGGGCCAAATTTTTTACAGTGTACACTGTAAAAATTTTGATCCTTTTGTTGTATCGTCACTCCCCCGCTTTTATAGAATATCTCTCCTTTGACCCATGAGAATGCTCCATGATACATTGTTAAAAATTTGATCCATTTGCTGCAGCGTCACACCGCAGCTTTTATAGAATATGTCTTTTATGACCAATGAGAATTCTCCATAAAACAGTATAATCGTTTTCTATAAAAGCGGTGGAGTGATGATAATGCAGCAAAAGGCTAAATGTTTTTGCAGTGTAATTGAGACAAAAGCGTCTGTAAAAGAAATATCTGGGAATCACATGCTATCACTCTCTTATAGAGGCAGCCAGGTACAGGTAATGAGTTTCAGATTCCTCATTGAATACGCCACTGCTCATTTCCGATTACAGTGTCGCTGTAAAAAATGTGACCCTTTTGCTGCATCGTCACTCCCCTGCTTTTGTAGAATATCTCTCTTTTGACCCATGAGAATGCTTCGTAATTGGGTGAAGTAATCGTTTTCTATAAAAGCAATAGACTGATGATATAGCAAAAGTGTCAATTTTTTTACACTGTAGGATTCCTCGATATGAATATGACGACACATATAGCACAGTATATAATTGGTTGAAACGATTCTGGACAAAAACGAGTCACCAACCATCTTGTTGAGCGGGCAATTTTCGTCAATCTTGTTAACTTTTCTACGAATACAATCGAATTCTTCCTGGAAATCATCATCAAATTCCATAATAAAAAATGCCTGGCAATGCAATGCACGGTTAAAAATTTGCAACTTTTGCTGCATCGTCACTCCATCGCTTTTATAGAATATCTTTATTTTTATCAATGAGAATCCTTCATAATGCATTTAACAAATCGTTTTCTATATAAGCGGTGAAGTGATGATACACTGTTAAAAATCTGCTGCATTTTGTTGCAACGCCCTCCGCCGCTTGTATATAATGTCTCTACTGCGACCTATGACAATGCTCCTTAATACAGTCAAGTAACCGTTTTCTATACAAGTGCTGGAGTGCGTAGAAAAAAAATGCAGCAGATTTTTAACAATGTACAGCAAAAGTTTCAAATTTTTAACAGTGTTGTTGGGACAAAAGCGTCTGTAAAAGAAATATTTTGGAATCAAATGCTGTCACTCTCTTATAGAGGCAGCCAGGTATTGGTTATGAGTTTAAGATTCCTCGTCGAATCGCCACTGTTCATTTCCGATGCCATTACTGCCTGTATAGGTATTAGATTGTTGCAGTTTATCGATTGAAGCATAGTGCGATTTTTGCTAAAATCTTTCTTTTTCCTTTTTCGGAGTGAAGGGGGAGTACTTTTGACTGGCTACACTAGAAAAGTATTTTACTATACATTAATATATGAACTCATTTTGCTGCGTGCTCATATATGGAACCACTATGTCACGCTCTTATGTGTAAGGGCACTTTACTTGATGGATTGTCACCTTTTGATACCTACTTTCGATGACCGTAGGATTCGATGCAGACTAAGATTTCATAAATGCGGTAGCTTTTCGAAGTGGCAGATCTTGTCTGAAGAAGTTACCATACAAAGAAATTCTTAAGATTCACAACGATACTAACCGATATTGTAAGTGGTTTCAGAAAAGTTGACAATCAAACAGTGACAAGTAAACTGAATACATCAGAACTTATCAAAGTGCGTACATTAGTAATGCATTGCAAAGAGCTATCTTGTGCCAGTATACATAATTATGTATTAAGGTATGCATAACTAAAAAGTAGGAAATAAAATAAGCTTTTTAAGAAAAAAATATCAACCGACTTCAAAAAAGCGCTAAAAAGAATTAAATAATTCTTTAAAATTCTCTAATGACAAAACGTTATCCAATAAGCACACATCGGATATCAGGTACCGGCATAAAAAACGGTTAAATTTAATATGTATAATTTAATATCCACCGAACATAGATTTTAGAGATAATATTATTTTACAAGAGATGAATTGACATATTTATGATTTATTTTATGAATATATACATATAAAAAGTAATGGATTACTTTTTGAAGTTGGTGCCAAACTATTTGATGTATATAAGAATTGTAGCTAAATTATGCCTAGTACCATAATTAAAATGGGGATAATTATTATCGATTGTGATTGTTTGGCACCAACTTCAAAAAGTAATTCATTACTTTTTATATGTATATATTCATAAAATAAATCATAAATATGTCAATTCATCTCTTGTAAAATAATATTATCTCTAAAATCTATGTTCGGTGGATATTAAATTATACATATTAAATTTAACCGTTTTTTATGCCGGTACCTGATATCCGATGTGTGCTTATTGGATAACGTTTTGTCATTAGAGAATTTTAAAGAATTATTTAATTCTTTTTAGCGCTTTTTTGAAGTCGGTTGATATTTTTTTCTTAAAAAGCTTATTTTTTGAAAAAGACTATTAGTCCATAGGCAATAAAGATCGTATAGGGGATTTTGACCTGAAAAAATTAATGGTAAGTTCTGGAAAAAGGCTTACTTAATGCTTTTTCGTATGTCATAATGTCATATCTTGTTGCAAATGTTCTCTTCTTTCTGAATTTTTACTTACTTTTTCATTAAAATAATAAAAAAGTAGATTTTTTTAAAAACAGATTTTGAGCAGTTGCCGGGAAATTTTGGTGGGAAGTTTAAAATTCAAATTCAGCGACCCAAAACACATGAAGAAAGCCCTTTTTCTAGAACTACCATGATTTTTTCTAGCTTAAACCCTCTACTTCTAGGACTATATGTTCCTAAAGAATAGACTTTCTTCTTCAGCCTAAAACAAAGCACACCAACAATACAATAGTTTCTGCTCTTGAAATTCGCCGTGTTCTTTTGCTTAAAAAGACCAAAATGTGCCAAGGGAAAATTCCCACTCCCTTCGACGTTATTGATGAGTTAAAATATAGCTTTTAAAGGCACAGATGTCATATACGCACCAAAATTGCAAGTGTTTTTTCTGCTGCCAATTTGGCGAAAATTTTGTTTTTGAATATATGTTGGAAATTGCATTAAATAACAGCATGTTATAATTTTATTGCAATATAAAAATAAAATTAAATTAAAAAATAAAATTTCTAGTATTTTAAAAAGCAAATAAAAATAAATAAATTACAGTTTCATGTAAATAAGTATTGATATACTTTATAATAAAAATAATTTAAAGAATTAAAAAATAACAGTAAATAAACATGAATTCGATTAAAAAGGAAACGATAAATAAACAGTTACTCATCAGGGGTGATTCGGGATGAATTTTTTTTTTTTTCGGAAATTCGCATCGCATTTTCGGAAATCGGCGCGGGGGAGGGGGAGAGTTTTCCCCCTTCCAGCGATCTTCGGACAAAATCGGCGTTTTCCCGCTATCTTCAGACGAAATCAGCAATATTTTAGCAAAATCGGCGATTTATCGCAATCTTTTTCCAAAATCGGCGATTTATTGCGATCTTTTGCCAAAATCGGCGATTTTTCCGCGATCTTTTAACGAAATCGGCGTTATATCCGCAAACTTTAGACGAAATTAGCGTTTTCCCGCCGTCTTCAGAAGAAATCAACGTTTCATCTGCGATATTTGGTGAAATTGCCGTTTTTTCCGCGATCCCCACAGGAAATTCGCGTTTTTCATCGATCTTTTGACAAAGTTCGTTTTCAAAAACATTGACGAAATCGTCATTTTTCCACGAAATATTGACGAAATGTATGCTATTTTGGCGATCCTATCACGAAATTTTCATTTCTACGCAATTGTTTTTTCCGCGCGCAAAACCGTACAAGTTGGCAACTATGCGGAACTGATAACCCAATTTCAAATTTTCGGAAGAGGATGCCTTAAATTTTCGGAAATTTCGGACGAGAATCACCCCTGTTACTCATAATAAATTTAATAAGTAACAAAACAGTAAATATAATTTTCACAATGAATTGTAAATATTAATACGTATAGCCATATTGAATATGCATTTGCATCATTTAATCAGCACATTTCACTGAAATCTTTAATTCTTCCCGTTTTATTTCGCTAACAATTTCATAAACTAACTAACGAATCTTCTCCTTCGCACAGATGTGCTATGCCAAATTGGCGGGGGGAAAAAAACACGTGCAAATGTGGTGTGTATATGACATCTGTGCCTTTTTAAATTATAATAAATATATATATGTTTATTGTATATAAAAATATGAAGTTCAAATGTATTTATTTATTTATTTTTAAGGAAATGAAAGCAGCTCAACTATCCAGTAGTAAATTAATGAGAATTTTCCAACTTCTTCTGTGGACATCTAAATCAGTGTTTAAAGAACCATGGCTTATTGTTGAAGTTGCTGTGTTGTGGTGCTTCTTGTTCCATTGTTGATAGTTTTTGAAATTTCTATTTATTCATTTCTGTTTATGAAGTGTAAATGACAAAGAATTTATGTATTTCATTTCCAGAAATTTTATGATGGAAAAAAATCAAAATCGTTTATTCTTACTTGATGATTTCCACTTTCAAGGGGAATGTCCGTTTTTATGCAAAACACTGCAATGAAATTGAAATAAATCTTTAAAAGTATATCTAATCACTTTTCTCATTAACATTTTTTTTTAAATATCAATAATTTTTAATTGCATTTTATGTATGGAAAACTTGTTATTTGGCGATCTTGTTCCATTGTTGGTAGTTTATGAAATTTCTGATATTTATCAATGTTTGCGAAGCGTAAACGACAATGAACTTGGATATTTCATTTGTTGAAATTTTATGTTAGAGAAAATCAAAATCTTAATTTTTTTTTATGATTATTTTAAAAGAGAATGTCTGTTTTTGATCCAATTTTGCAACAAAACATTAAAATGTAATTGAAATAAATTAATCTCTGAAAAATGGTATATTAAATCTAACCATGCTTCATTAATAATAATAATTGTTAAAAAAAAATAATAATAAATAAAAATAATAAAAATGCCAAATGAATTATTTTTTATTGCAATTTTACGGCTGAAAAAATTAAAATTTGTATTTTATTGCTTGATGATAGTTTATTAAATTTCTGATATTAATGACGTATATAATTAATATAATAAAATCATATAAAATATTTACTCCTTCAGTTTGATGAAATTTTACAACAAATCGATTATGAAATCGTTAATCCACCTACAAATAAACAAATCAATGACATATAAGAGTTATATATAAATATGGTATTTAAAATTTTCTTTTTTGTTAAAATTTTAAAAAAGCTAATTTTCATCACTATTTTGTGACAGATATCTTCAAAATAGAATTATGACAATGATACCGATATTAAATACACCATAAATATTTAAAGATTTGCTAAGATACATAAAAATTAATATTAAACATCGTGATTGTTTTCATTTGTTTGACACTTCAAATTTTATTCTTTTTAATATTCAAAATTAATATTGATGCGCAACACATGTTAACACAAGATAACTCTGGGGTTTACGATTAATATCTGATGAACTCCAAGAAGTTAACTAAAAAACCGATATAGCTCATTTTAGAAAAACCTCTTGAAAGAGATTACCGAACAGTGTTTATTCTGAAAAATTTGGACCAACTTCTTTTAAATTTGATTGAATTAAATTTTTAGTTGTACAGTTACAGACGGATAATATTATTTACAGCCTATTTACTGTTTTACTAGACCTATGAAATATTTCAGGACAAAATTTTTTCGATATTCAAGGATAAATTTACCACGATCGTTTGACAAAACTTACGATTAATTTCTACAATTTTTGACGACATCGACCCCTCCCCCCCCATAACGAAATTCTTGATTTTTTTTCACGCGATCTCTAGACAAAATTCGATTTTTTTCACGCGATCTCTAGATGAAATTTGCAACATTTCTCACGCCATCTCTAGACGAAATTCGCGATTTTTTTTCACGCGATCTCTAGACGAAATTCGCGATTTTTTTTCACGCGATCTGTAGACGAAATTCGCGATTTTTTTCACGCGATCTCTAAACGAAATTCGCGATTTTTTTTCACGCGATCTCTAGACGAAATTAGATTTTTTTCACGCGATATCTCGATGAAATTCGCGATATTTTTCACGCGATCTCTAGACGAAAGTTGCGATTTTTTCACGCGATCTCCAGACAAAATTCGCGATTTTTTTCACGCGATCTCTAGACAAAATTCGCGATTTTTTTCACGCGATCTCTAGACAAAATTCGCGATTTTTTTCACGCGATCTCTAGACGAAATTCGCGATTTTTTCACGCGATCTCTAGACGAAATTCGCGATTTTTTCACGAGATTTCTAGACGAAATTCGCGATTTAATTTTTCAATCGTTTCACAAAATTTGCGATTAATTTCAGCATTTCCTTTCGTTGAAAATTTGAAACTTTTGCTGCATCGTAACTCCGCCACTTTTATAGAATATCTCTATTTTGACCAAACAGAATGTTCCACAATACAGCGAAGTAATCGTTTTCTATAAAAGCAGTGGAGTGATGATGCAGCAAAAGTTTCAAATTAAGAGTGTTGTTTGACGAGATGTAAAATTTTTTATGTGATTCTAGACGAAATAGATTTTTTTACAATCGTTCGACGAATTCGCGACTTTTTCCGCGATCTTTCGACAAAATTTGCGATTTTTTCACGGGATCGTTCGACGAAATTCGCATTTTTTTCACGCGAATTTCCGACATATTTCGCGATTTTTTTCACGCGATCTCCCGACATAATTACTGAATTTTTTCACACGATTTTTCGACTAGATTCGCGATTTTTTTATTAGTTTCGCGACCTTTCGACTAAATTCGCGATTTTTTCTCCCACAATCTTTCGACGAAATTCGCGATTAATTTCTGCAGTTTGAAATTCGCAATTGTGTTTCGATTACATTGACCTTCAAATCATGTTTACCTTATTGGAACAGAATTTTTTTTTTTTTTTTTCATTTTGGTTTGTTTTTAAAATCTAGCTTTAAAGCATTGAATATCATGAAAACAACTTCTTGTAAAAATGAGTTTTTCTTCACGATGGATTTTTTCACTGTTTTTTGTGTTTTAACTGTTAAAATTTAATAACCGTTAAAGTTAAACGTTCAAACTTGGAACATGTTTTTTTCCAATTGTTTTACCTTAACGTTGATTCAGGATTCAGGAAATTTGAAAAAAAAAATTACTTTTGAAAATATGATTTTTTTTAAGTTAATCTTTTTTTCTCTTAAATTTTTACTTAAAAAATATATTTTTTAAATTAATACTTTTAAAAATGCTGAATCAAGACTAAGATTTACATATGTTTATTTATTTTAAGAAGAGGGGGGGGGGGAATTTGAAAATCTACAAATAACATTTAAAAATTTTAAATTACCTCTTTTTTTCATAAATTTTAAATTATTAAAAAAACAGATTTTTTATCATGTGATTTTGTTTACAAATAATATAATTAATCATAGCAAAAAAACTACAAATTTTTATCTCAATTAATAAAAATTTTAAAATGTTCCCAGATTCCCTTAATCATCTAAGTGACATAGTAGTCTTCTGAACAAATTTAACATTTTGATTTTCCAGTTTAGTATTTTTTAAGGTTAAAAATGGCCATTCCCCTTTGATTTGCTGTTAAACATGTATGTTTCTTGAACACATTTGCTTACTTATCCTATTTTTAAATTCATCAAACTTCGATATCCTGATCCGAGTGTAATGAAATTAATAGCTTCTCATTACAAAATATATAAGGAAACTGAAAGAAGGAAAAGAAATTTTATATCGATTCCATTTTATTTGGTACTTTTAAATTCTATTTCTCGATTGCTATTTTTATATGCGTTTGGGGCTGTGCAAATATAATGTTATCATTTTAGGGGGGGGGGGGGGTCTGGCACATGATATCGTAAGAAATCTTTAGGGGGTCTTTTGATATCGATATCATTTTTGATCCAACCAAAATTTTCACTTTTTACTTGTAACATGGTTTTTGATTCAAAATAGTATGTTATCTTTTTTTAGTTTGTTATCTATTTTTATGAAAATACAAAGTTATTATTAAAATTACTAAATTATAAAATTTTTTAAAAATTAATTATTCCTTTAAAGTATTATTGTATAAAGTGATATTGTATTGCCTTCTCTTCATTTGAATAAATAAAGTATGCCAAAAGTAAATGTAACCAATTTTGTATATCACTTCAAGCAAAGGAAATAAATTCCAAAAACACAAAAATGTTTTTGACATTATTATTACTGAAGGGGGGGGGGGGGGTCTCGAAATGATAACGTATGATATCGGAAGGGGGGGGGAGGTGGTCCAGATATGCCAAAAAGTCAATAACGTTATATATGCACAGCCCCTTTGTAGATAACATTGATTCGCAACGTTAAAGAAATAGAACATAGTCAAGGTAACTCTTTGGCAAAATTCTATGTTACCTCATGAGGAAATTTAAATAGGTGGCAACTTTTTTTTAATTAAGTTTTCCCCGTCAGAAAAAAGGACTGCCCGTGCCAACGTACTGAGTTTTTAAAAATTATCTCCTTAAAATTTTAATATTTTAAAGATGGAGATTTCAAAGTCTTAAGCATACCACTTAAAATTTGAGAAGACAAATTTTGAAAACAGTGGTATATCATACTCTGTTAAGAATTCTCGAATGTTGAAAACCAAAAATTTATAATTATATTACACAATGAGTAAATCACTTGGTTAAATTTCTCAACATGTTTAAATTAACCTACCAATAATCAGAGAGGGAAAAATCTGTTTTGCTTAAGTGCCTATTAAGGATTTTGCATGCTATGAAATTATTTAAATATTACATTAGTAAAAAGTAGAAACTATTTTCCAAATTACTGAAAAATTTGTAATATCGAGGTTTGACTAAATGTTGATTCTAGTCACAAATAGCTTAGCTAACATTATCATATATTTATTGTGAAATCTGATGCCTCAAAGGTCACAAAAAAGATAATTATATATAAATGCCTTACATTTACAAAAAGGGAAAATGCTATGAGAATTAGATTAAAACACATAAGAGACAAACTTTGTTTGTAAAAACTGATAACTGTGGATAATACTTCAGACTGTTTTTTTATGTTTGCTCTGAGCTTTTATAATCCAACATAATTTTTTAAAAATGAGATAGCTATAAAACTAAACTTTAAAATTAAAGATTCAGAAGACAAATTATTTCAATTTTGTATTTAGATAAGGGTAAGAAAAAATTAGCGCCACACTGAAATATATAAGTATATTTTGTGCTGTATACAAATTAATATATATATTTAGCCAGAAAAATATTTTCTGTAGTATTTTTTATAAATTCTGTAGTTATAAACATCAAGCCAAATCTGTTTAGTTCGTTCTGTTGAGATGTCATCAGTGCTCTTAAAAATTTATAAAGATTATATATGAGATATTGCACAAATCCAGTTCATTAATTCTGCAATAAATAGCTTAGAAAGCATTTTCACATTTATGGTGAAAACATTTATTAAACGTGAAGCCACATAGGTGTTCTTAAATAAATGTCTTGCAATTAAAACAGGAAGTTAACTAATAAATACTTTGAAAATTTAAGGTGGTTTTATACATCAGAGTTGCACAAACTCTCAAATGAAGCACAAACTGTGATTTTAAATATTTCCTGTGCATAGTTGAAGTTTTCAGTATTTAAATCAAATATTAAAGATAAAGGATAAATTTTATAACTAAGAATCTAGTATTAAATTAACTTAGCAAAGAAAATGTTACTATTTAAAAAAAAAAAAAAAAATACTTTAAAATATTTTTTACAAGAAACAAATTTTATTTTTAAAAAAATTAAAGTATTTAGATTTGAGAATTACATTTTTTAAGCAAAAATTTTTATAAACATTTTTTTAATAATTTACTTCAACATTTAAGAGGATAATTTTCTGAATGAATTTTTGAAACTAAAACATTAATACAAAATAAAATATTTTCCATTTATTAAATTTTTTCCACTCTGTAACCAACAATTTTAAAAACTGCATTTGATAAAAGCTATATATATATTTTAATGAATAATTTATCACATAAAAATATGCACTTAGTTAATTTATTATTTATAACAACAAATGTTATGTTACTTGAATTTTAATCCATATATGAATTACTTTAAATCACATATTGTACTTTTACTATTTAATTTAAATACTGAATATACATGCGTAAACATATTCACAATTATTTTAGTGTATTACAAAATGTAATATTGCTAATATAGAAATTACTTTGTTACATTCCATTTTATTCTTTGTAGCAAATGTTACAAAAGTTTTTGTTAACACTGTTTTAGAGTTGTATGTTAGAAAGGTAAGAGATGAAATATTGGTATTAATGAAGTTAGAGACAATTAAAATATCAAAATTAAGTTTTTGAAACATTATCCAAAGATATTTAAATGTAATGGTTTTCACAGTTGTACTAAAAAAACCATAGAAGAATAGCACTATTTGCTGCTCAGGATTTCAACCTTATCACTTGGTTTATATAGCACTAAATAATTATATAGAGCAGAAAGAAAGCTTCACCTCAAATTCTGTCAAACGAAAAAATTGGCTTTATCCACTTTGGTTCTCAAATTTCATATTGAATATTTTCACACTTGTCCGAATTTGATTTGATATTGTAATTTTTGAAAATGAATTTTTTTATAACAATTTTAATAATTTTTTATTAAGTTTCAAGAGAAATGTGATATAAATGACGTTCTACAGTCGAATTACCAATGTTTTACTTATTGCTGGATTAATAAATAAAGTAATGCAAAAACAATTTAGCAATTTCACTAGTTACAGAGATGAATTTATGGGAAGATAACCTCAACTGTTATTGCAGTAGATAGAAATATAACTTTGGTTTCAAGGAACCACCCTGTATGATGCTTTCATAAACATTTTAGAGGTAATTCAGATTTAATACATAAGAAAGAATAGATAAAAAACTGAGAAAAAAAAAAGGACCATATAGATTTATTGCACATGTTAAACTAATAACACACTAACACAAAAGGGATAAGTTATTTGTTGAGTGTTAATCAAGTTTCATAAAGCAACACAACAGCATGAAATATCAAAGCACATGCACAATTTACACTTTCCAATCCACAATATTTGTTCCAAAAAATTGTGGTTTTAAACGATCCTTTGTTCAAGAACCAGTCCAAGACCATTATGACAGATGTGACTGCACATGGGATATTAAAAAAAAAAGAGCCCTATGCTTGTAGAATTTCGTTTTCAAGTTAGCAGTCAAAATGAGTTTTGAGATTGGAAACCATGACTTCACATCTTTTGTTTTAAATGGTGTTGGACTAGCCCTGCCTTTGTTAATAATACTGAAGTGTAGAATTATAACAGTATTTGAAATAGTTATATTAAATATAGATGTACAAAAATGCTTGTACAGATGATGTGTCAACACATATTTTTCATTATATGGCTGTGTTTGTTTATAATGTAGCTAGTATCAATGTTGTGTAATCAAAATGCCAAAGAAAAATGTTTATCAGATCAGTGACTTTCAATTAAAAGAAATTTGCCATTTATCCATATATGTTACAAAACTCAAGACAAAATTTATCCAAAATATCTGATGAATGATGGAAAATTCAATTCAGTCAGGATTAGAGATGTTTAGATTTTTAACTTGCATATTGTGATTATCATGGAAAGGCATTTCTTAGATACACCATGAAAAGAAGAAAACTTGCACAAAAGAGATTTACCATAGCAGAAAATAAGACAATGACAAAGGAAGATTTAAGTAATTTCTTTCTATGATATTATTTACACCAGTGTTTAAAATCTTTTTCTAGTATGCTGTGGTCATAACAAAGCTTTCATCCATAACTATTCTAATATAATAATTTGAGTACTGCAATTGTTCTATTCTCAATACCATGTCATGTCTGAGTTTTCTGATGCACATGCAGTGTCATTAACTGTTTTCTACACTTCATCCATGAGGTATATGATTATAGTTGAGATTTGTTAACTACTTAAAAAAAAAAAAAAAAAAAAAAAAAAAAAAAAAAATTAATAAGACGTTCCCCCTTTTTCTCCACAGGCTTGTTCTCATTTGGCAATTTTTTTAATTTATAAATGTAATCTTGTATAGTTTAGTGCTTTTCCATTACGAAACATGAAGATTTGGTGCATTTCTATGCAATAGAAACTGGGATAAAACTATGGATCTACAGTAAACCTTTAGTCTACAAAAAAGCATAGAAATGCCTCTTGTTAAGTAATCAAGTCAAAAATTGAGTAAGTAGTTTTTAATAATGGTTTTGCATATTAAAATTTGACCAACGCCAAGAGGATGACATAGCTATACACAAATCATGAAAATCACAGCGGAACAGTGCCAACAACTATTGGATGAAGATACAAAAATCCGAGTTTCAATTTATGCAAATTCCCATCTAAATATGAATTTTCATGAAGTACAACACCAGCAAAATTGGCATAATACACAGGTAGACAGACACTGATCCAAAAATAGTTGAATTGTATCAAGAACATCAAGACAAAAAAAAAAAAAAAATTCAAAAGTAGAATTGAAAAATTATCATTAATCTGGTACTTTCTTCTAAATAAAAGAAAACTATTAGGAAAGAATGGTTTACTAAAAAAAAAAAAAAACCCAAGGACCTTGAAAAGAAACTTAAAAATTATCAGTCTTAATTGATTATGTTACCAAATTTGTTTTATTACAAGTGGTTTGGCTTTTAAACTTTATGCATTTTCATGTTAAAAATATACACCCATTTCACAAAAACCAAGTCTGAGTAGATAATAAATATTGTATAAAAACTAAATTGCATACAGTAAAACATTCATAATAGACACTCCTAAATAGCACACACCTCTATTTAACAGACATTTATGTCCATGACTTGTATGTATTTCTAAGATTTTACCACTGAATAACAAATGATTTCTGCAGTCGTGAAGTGTCCATTATCCCAAAATTTTACTATACATTTCTATACATTTTTTCAAAAATATCCTGAAAGTAATTAAATCCTGTGATTGTGGTATGATGGCCAGAAATGATGACTACACAACTCTAGATAAAATTGTAGGAGAAATATCCATATTTCATAATGCTTTGGCTTGCATATAAAATTTTACACTGCAAAAAAAAAGTTTATGAACTACAGCAAAATGATTGTCATTTCAGCTGTAAATTAACAGCAAAACATACTTTGTTGTTTTAAAATAGTAAAAATAAAGAATATGCCTAAAGTCTACAAGAACAAAAAATGGCAATATAAGCAAAAAAAAAAAAAAAAAAAAAAAAACCTTGTTGGGTTTTTTTATAGTACTTTTGATGAGTATCATATGCTGAACATTAAATTTAACAATTTGCTTAATTGATATCAACTTGATAAATTGCAAAAATGTCATGAAAAATATACTTTAATTTCCCTAATTTAGATGCCTTCCCCCAAACATAAAGAAAAGAAGTTTTAAATAATAACATTGGAAATATGTTTTCTTAGAAAAAACACATTTGCTCAACATGAAATTTACATTACAGTCATTTAGTGTCACTAGAGGTAGATATTTGATTGAATATTCTCTTAAATATTCAATGGCATAAATTTTAATGTTAGATAACTATATAAAAATCTCAATCATAAGAAAATTTGATATTTTATGGTCTGATATTAGTTGATGACAGAAGGATCAAAAATATTCAATGTTAAGTGTGGAATATTTAAGCTTACATTGCTCTAAGTCCATTTACTAATGTACAAAAAAAAAAGTTCCAGAAGACACGAGTTTAAGAATAGCTGAGTAAGTTTGACTGAAATCAAAAAATTAGAGCAATAGATTAAACAAAATATTTTTCTGCTATTGAGCCTCTTTAAATATTCTTTGGAGTAGCATCTCTGTTAAATAAGAAAATTTCAAATTAGAATATTTTTAAAAATTGTATAATTATATATACAAATGAAATTTAATTTTGATATAAATAAAATTGATATACATCAAGATTTTTTGGTGTACTACAGAATATTTTTAAATTTTCTTATTACTTATACAAAACTAACCAGCTATTAATTTTGTTTTCAGGGATGCTTTGATAAATTGTGTATTTTTATGAGGGATATTTGTTAAATGTTGCTTATTTTTCATTTATCAGTGTACTGAAATCATACGAAATAAAAATTTTGTGTGAAAATTTGTATTCTTTCATTGACTAGGTGAAAGTGAAGTTTACTTATACAGTACCAGTTTAAAGCTGAATGGATCAAAAAGTATTTAAAAGCTATAAATAATATAAAAAGTTAAAAAGCATTTAAAATTTTATAATGCATGTAAAAAAATTATTTTCATCATATAACACTTTTTTCTTTTACCTCTTTAGAGAGCCTGTGTGATTTTTCTATTCTTTTCTACATCTCTGGTGAAGACATACTCTAAATGCTTTGGATTATTACTGCCTGTTTATTTTTCTTTTGGGTGGATTGTTTGGAGGCTTCACAAATTTAAAATAAAGTCATGTCTTAAGGTGCAACACTAGTCACAGAAAAAGACACGGATGATAATGTAAAGTCTATGGCAGCATTCTTTTCGAATTGCTTGCTCAAATTTAAATATTTTTACATTTTTTTTTTTTTTTGCATAGGATAGCTGAGGACAATCCACAACTGGCCTAATTTTTACTTTTTCCATTTTAATTTAAGATTTTTTTTTTTAATTACTTTAATTTTCAAAGCCAGTTCTGAAATTGAAACTATCATAATATAAAAAATACATAAGCAAAATAAAAAAAATAAAAACTAGGCCAGTTGTAGATCGTCCTCAGCTATCCTATACACACACAAAAAAAAAATCATGTAAAACTATTAAAATTTGAGCAAGATATCAAAAAAGAACGCTGCCATAGACTTTACATTATCATGCAGGTCTATTGTAGGGCCTTAATCCAAAATTTTATATAAAAACACAGCAACTTCAAACTTTGTTAACACTCAGCGATATCACTGAACTTGAAAAATCCTGGTTCCCCAGGACTTTTAAAATTCTAGGTCTGTTTTTTTTTTACAAAAGCAGGTCCTTACTAATAAGTCATTTTCTAGAAACAAAAATTGAACTTGTTCATTTGCAAAAGAAAAATATAATGTAATAATTATTGTTTCAATAATAAATAATTAAAACCAATATATGTACTTATTTTTAATTATTAACAGAAATTTTCTTTACTTTATTAATAAACTTGCAAGATACAAATTTAATTATAAAATATTGAATATTTGAGTGTTAAAAATTACAAGTATCACTATTGTTCACATTTCTTTTAAGAAGGGGCAAGACTGACTTACTGAAAAATACATTTTGTTATAAAAAGGAATACTTTTGTTGAGTAAAGTTGTACTTTTTGTTTAATAAATGGATGCTTGCAGGAGTCTCATTCACACAAAGATTTGGATCACTCAAACAGATTGTGAAGCAAGAAAATCCATGTTTTGAGCAGAAAAAAAAGCTTTGAAGCAAGAAAATTAGTTTAAAAACAGAAAACTTCACTCCCATCAACTTTTTTTTCCTCATGCCCCTCTGGCGAAATTTGTATTTCTTCGAGATCTTTTGATGAAAGTTTTTTTTTTTCTTTGTGATCTTTTGACGAAATTTGCACTTTACAGGGTTCATACAGAGTTAGGAAGAAAAAATCCAAGGAGTCCAAAAAATTTTAAGGACTTGCCACTTTTGTTATTTATGTGGCATGCACTTGCACAATCCAATTTTTAATGCCCCATTTGGAAAGAAAAACATTTCAAAAAAAGATTTCGCTATTAGAATCTATTGGTGGTGAAATTGCACAGAATTCACAACCTTGGTGATTTTGTAAGTTTAAATAAAAAAATATACAATCAACTTTCCTAAGCAGTGACCAATGGTCATATACACAGAGATCAGTTAAACTCGAAACACTTATTATATATATTGCATACATCTTTAAAAAAATTTAAAAAAAGATAATGCAACATACACGAAAAAATATAATAACTTCTGAATTTATCCTTTTAGAGTAGAGCAGCGATAAGGTAAATTTCCTAAAGCTGACATCTAACAAATATTTAAAAGTATTACCAATTTTCTAAAATAATTTATTTTTTTCTTAAATCAAAGATATCTTTGATTTGGAAAATTGATAATGCTTTAAATATTTCTTTTACTTGAAGATGCCAGCTTTAAGAACTGTATTTTGGGTATCAGCTTTAGAGCACTTTACCTTAATCACTTTCTTTGAAGGTGAATGTTGTGCATGACAGACAGAAAAATGAAAAAAAAAAAAAAAAAAAAGCCCCATTATTAATATCCCTGTAAGATACTAGTTCCCATTATCTACTCTTGAATACTTTAATTAAATTATGTATGCATACATAAATAAAATATAGATCAAATGATTTACAATAATCCAGGACAAAAGATTTTTCTGAAAGCAATATTGCTCTCGTGGAAAATCTCAATACATTTTAAGGAGTTTCTAAGGAGTATTTTTGTTTATCTAAGTAGTTCCAAGTATCACTTGGGAACATTTTCATTTCTAAGTTGTTTCTAAGGAGTACAAGGAGTCTGTACGAACCCTGACTTCATTTTTTTTACATGAATCTTATGACGAAATTTGTTGTTTTTTTTACATGAACCTCCTGACACAATTTGCTGCATTTTTGGGGCTTTTTGACAAAATCTGCGGGTTTTAACTATCTTTTGGTAAAATTTGCAATCTTTTGACAAAGTTTGCCATTTTTTTGGATGAAATTTGTTGTTTTTCCGATCTTTTGAGGAAATTTGTTTTTTTCTTTTTAGGATTTTGTGATTTAAATATATTTTAAACATTTTGTTAAATATCTTAAAAATACATGAATTATCCCGAAACTCCAA